>OZ035884.1:110341115-115141115 GCA_964034835.1 Muscina levida
CATACATTAAATTTTTACGTATTCCAATATCCGATCACAGAATTTAAGATTTTGTAATGTATTTTCGTCCTTTATGTTTATTATCGAACAATTTTGGTCACAATATTTTGAAACGTATTTAAAATGGGAAAATAGTCAAAGTATTGTCTTGATGCATAAAGGGCTGTCGAAGTGTAGTCAAAATAGTCTTACAACATGCCTTTGAAAGGTCAAACTTAAGGTCTAAATAAGGATCAAGCGTCATAGTTGTGATATTATCAGATTATCGTCCTTTTTAATAAAGAAAAGGAGTTGAAAAAATTGATTCAATTGTGGCTTTCAAAAGTTGTTTGTTGCCTTAAGTCAAATATTTTGATAGTCTCAAAACAATTCACTCATTTTTTCAATAACCACCCACCCGTATTCACCTCAAAAACTCTTTAACTGTGGCAAAGTATATGATTACCTATCCTGCACCTTCAACATCAGTTCATCGCAAACGGTAGCGATTTCATTACAACAATATCAATTACTTTAATCCCTTTAAAATCTTTGCTGGCACATCCTTTTAAAGGATATTTGCTTAATCTTTAATACCTACAAGCCTACAACACAATTTCCTTTAGCCCTAAGGGGGGCAATTTGATTACTAAACAACAAGGAAATATTTAATTATTCATTACCATTAATTAACTCCTTCCCTGGGTAATTTCTTAGGAAATAGCGCAACCACTTGTATTGAAAATCAACCACAATAGGATAACAATAAATCTAAGCAAGGGTAAAAAGTTTAAGCAACGGCAGTAAGAGGCAGACGAAGGCCAAACGAAACAACTGACAAATACCAACACTTAGATGACAATTTAAAACAAATTTTCCTAATTTCAAATTCTTTGTGTGTGTGTGTGTGCGTGGCGCAACAAATGTCTAATGTTTTATCACCCATCACAGGAAGAAGTAAACACAGCAACCACTACTACAAAGGATCCAAATGTCTCTACATACACATACAGCCACAGCAACAACAGCACCAATAACAATTACTAGCAGTGAAAGGGTCTCCATAGCAAAGAAGAGGAAAAAAAAAACAAAACACGAAGAACTTTGAAAGACTTATCTGTCTTAAATCATGGACAAAGTAACATTAATGGGTTTCCATATCAGGGCACTTTTAAGCGACCAAAAGAAGACGATTGAAAGATGTGCAAAACACAAAAGAGAAGCAAAAAATAAAAAAAAGATAGAACTCTACGAGGCAACCTAAGCAATACACAAATCCAGGCTATTCCTTGCACAGCAGCCCACACCAGTGTTTGATTTAAACTAGCTGGGGGCTTGGGGTCACGACAGCAGTGACAGTGGCCGATGTAAAAACAGGAGAGAGACCGAAGTGCTGGCTGAGCACTTGTTGTATGGTTTGAATTTAAATTAGTTAATTATTGTTTTATTTACTTATTTCACCGACCCACGAACCAATGGACTTTGAATCATATAGCACACAAAAAAAAACACACAAACACTGCAGCAACAACAACGGAAGTAAGAGTACAGAGAAAGCTTGCAGGCACAGGGGTTCCCAAGTGTCTGCTACGAGAGTTTGCTGTCATCCAAAGCCGGCCACAGTCAAAGCCACAGCCGCCACCACCACTAGAGCAGCAGTGGCAGCATCACCATCACTGTCACGAATTCAGTGGAAACCCAACTGCAAAAACCAACATCCGTTTCCGTTTTCTTATAGCTCAAGGGTGATGGTTTTGGGTGCAGCGATGACTCGTGTACGTAACGCAAATGACGGAGTAAAAGGAAAAAAGAATTTAAAAAAATTCTTAACCAAAATTCGCGATAGCCATGCTGGCAAAAAAAGAAAAAAAACGGGGGATACATCGAAACAAATAAAGAATATTCTCGGTTACTATTCTATGTGGCGCAGGCGATATGTTGGTTTTCTGGCATTGGCCGAGATAATGTCATATTTACATATTTACTCGTGGGCATTGTGGATAGTGGACAGTGGTTAGTGCATGTAGTTTAAAATTCAGTAAATAAATTAAATGTTTCTTTAAATGTTTTCTTAAAATAAAGTGGTGAAAAAAAACAGTTTGAAAACTAGTTGGCATTGGAAGAATATATATTAGGCAGAAATCTATATGCATATGAATATTTCCAGCGGAAGGACACACGATTTTATAGAATAAAATTGCTATATTTTTAACTTTTTGTTTTTGTAATCATATTATAAATTTGTTGAATTTTAACAAAATAAGCTATATATTCTAAATTCTCTAAGAAACTTAAAATGGGCTCATATTTAATAGCGTTACCTGCTTATAAGGGCGTAAAGGTACGAAAAACCGGTTTTTTGCCCGTAACTCAAGATTTTTGGGGGTTTTGTGAAATTTGAAAAACATATTGTTGTCTGATCCCATAAAAAATTTCGCAAAATTTTAAAAATTTTCATAGGCTTTTCAATTAGCTATGGAAACTTGTATATGTCCGTAACGCACTTTGTGTAAGTCATAATTTTGAATACATAGTAGTATAGTGAAACGAATGTCGTTAGAATACAAATTTATTTTTTTGGCCAACACTGTTTGGCAAAGTTTTGGTTCTGTTATTGTTATTAGTCATTATTTTTTTTTAAGAAATAGAAATGAATTCGTTCTGCACAACTATTCGGTTATTTGTATGGAAGGTACCAGAGGTATGTTGTCTACTATAACAACATTCTCAACTTAACACATTAAAATATCGTCCAGTTATCCTTTTGGAAGTTATTGCAGAAATATAATTTTTCCAAAAATAGGTAATTTTGAATGGGAGGTACCAGATAACCGAACAAATTCAACTATTCTGTAGTTGTCCGATTGGAAGATATGCAAGAATTAACAATTATTCAAAACCACGGGACCGGCCGTGGCATAGTGGTTAGAACACGCGACTACCATGCGGGAGATCGCAGGTTCAAACCTGGCACCAGTCATCTTAAAAGAAAAAAAAAAATTAAATTTTTCTTTCATTGTCGGCTCCCCTCGAATGTTGTTTGACAGCAACTTCGCAGTATTAAGCTTCGATTCAATCGTCGTGTCTAGTAAGAGCTTCTCAAACAGTGACGTTTGCATTCGTCGATAAACAAGTAGGTGCCATTAGTTGTGAATCTAAAAATAGAAAGCGTGTTAATTCACAACAACGCGAGAAGCTATCCCATACCTCATTCATGGGGTGCAAAGGGAAATTAAGTTAAGTTTTTAAGATAGTTTCAGTCGGGAAATATACCCTCACCCTCAGTAAAATATACAATTTTTTAGAATATTGATATTAATACTCGATTTCTAAAGTGGGCGGAGTAGTACATTTGTATGGGAGGTACCAGAAGGGGTACCTCCTGTTATATCCTAGTGGAATACAGAATTTGTGCACGATCGCATTGGGTGTATTAATATTATTACTCCATCTCTAAAGTGGGCGGAAAGGTACATTAGTATGGGAGGTACCAGAAAGGGCGTGGCTAGACTTCCCGATTTGTTATCCAAACCTTTATCCTAATAAAGCTTTACTAAATACAGAGTTTGAACCTGGTATTAATAATATTAATCGATTTCTAAAGTGGGCTGTGTCAAGTGGGTATGGGAGGTACCAGATGGGGCGTGGGTAGACTTTATCGTACTATATCTTTACTAAAAACATAGTTTGGGCACGATCGCGTTGGGTGTATTGATATTATTACTTGATTTTTAAAGTGGGCGGAGTGGTACATTTGTATGGGAGCTACCAGAAGGGGCGTGGCTAGACTAGATTACCAGTTTCTTCTGCAAAACTTTATCCTCATGTAGTTTTACTAAATACAGAATTTGGCTACGATCGCGTTGGGTATTTTGATATTATTACTCGATTTCAGAAGTGGGCGAAATGGTACATTTGTATGGGAGGTACCAGAAGGGGCGTGGCTATGTAGCCCATTTTCAATACCGTAAGTAGTTTTGAGAAAATATTAACCTGTACAAAGTTTCAAAACATTTGATTTCGTCTTTCGAAAGCTATCGTGCGTACGAGCCGGACAGACAGACGCACATGGCTCAAACGACTCAAAAAATCATAAATCGAACTTGGTTCAAATAAACCTAGGGTCTAAAGTTACTCCTTCTATGTGTTACACTTTTGGGTCGTTTCAAATGATATATACCCTCCTACCCGTAGGGTGAAGGTATAAATAAGTCTTTGGTTGCAAATGAGCTATACAACCTATTTACAAACCCGTTACTTCGTTTTGGAAAATATTAATTCTAATAAATTTTCATAAGTATCAGTTTAGGTTTACTCGAGTTATCCTGCCTACCAATCAGCCGGACAGACAAAGACGAAGTTGGTTTTAGGATACTATAGGTCTAACACGTCTATAGGTCTAATGTCTCCTTGTATCAAATGATGTATACCCTTATCCTTAAGGGTGAGGATATAAAAATACCCTAAAACGTGCGTTAAAAGGTTTAAAATATTTTCTGAATTTATTTCAATAACGGAAAAAAAAATTCATTAAAATATTACATTAGATGTAGAAACTTAAGTTTTCAAATATTTCAATATATTCTATAATAATTTATTGGAAAAGACATGTAAATGAAAACATCAGATAGTGGATTTAGATATTCTATGAAATAATTCATACTAAAATTCTGTTGGGGACATTCGAACTCAGAATTATAGTAAGCCACCACCAATATCATAATTTTTTCACTGTATGACAAATATTTTGTCACATAATTGTCATACTATTTGTAGCTGTCTGACGAAATAATAAATAGTGTAACTTTTATACTGTAGGTGGCGCTCAGGGCCTTGAATGTTACCTGTGTATCGATCTATACAGACCAAAGATACAGGCAGTTCATCGGCACCTACAACATTATTACATAAGTCGTGCAATTGCCGTGCTGACTTGATTTGCCCCTTTGGTAAATAATATACTCCATCTTCGATGATTGTTGTAATTTAGTCACTTATGCTGCTTTAGGAATAAACAGAGTACGAAAATGCTCCCTCCATATTTGCAGAACACTCTGAGTGTCCGTGACCAGATTTCCAACTCTATCCTTGTAATTGGGGATCCCTTATGCAAAATCTTTGCTGTTTACGTCTTGGTAGAATTTTTAGGCTTTGTTTCTATCCCTGTAGTTTTCGATATTCTCATTTTATCTTCTCCTCTCTCTATCACCTCTATCTTCTGCTCCAGCCTATATCGCATCCTTTACAGCTCGCGTTACCATTGGCTGCACTAATGCAATATATACACGATCTTTTCATCAGACTATGCGCAAAATTTTTTATCACAACAACCGTGTCTGAGCGTGGTTTTTCATATACTTAGAAATTAATTTCCCATGAATGAGGTTTTGGATAGCTTCTCGAGTAATTGGGAATTAACACTTTTTGGACAAATGGGACCTACTTGTATGTAGACGAACTCGAACGTCAGCTGTTGAAGAAGCTTTTACCAGACATGCCGATTGACTCGACACTATATTGCGAAGTTGCCGTCGACAACATTGAGGAGACCAGCGATGAAAGAAAATGTAGATGACTGAGAGAGGAATTGAACCAAGGATCTTCCGCAAGGGGCCGACCCGTTGAAGTTTTAACATTTCCCATGCTTATAATTGATTAACTGAATATAACTTTAACCATCCATACCACAGTACCCTCAACTCTGCGTATCCAAGGGTTGTTTATTTATTTTGGCCATTTGTTGTGTTCTTCCCATAGCGTTTTGTTGTTTAATCAAGTGACAATTGACACAACTGCCCTAAGGTTTGTATTTCTAAACCTATAGACATATGTTCGTTCATACAACTATATCTGTGTCCTAGGGTCTGTTCCGTGTGTGGTATGGTAATGGATCGCCATCCTCACTTCAGCCGTCTGTCCGTACATGTTGTCATCCTCATCCTTGTCCTCGTCGTGTTTATTTAAGTTTCAGTGTATGAAATTTTCAAAACCCATTATGGAAATGTTACAAGTTTTCGTTTCAAATCTTACAGTGTTTTTGATAAACAACAACAAATAAAAGGGTTTATTTGTGGCTTGCCGCTGTTGTTGTAGATTTTTATTTTTGTGTATGTAGTTACTGTGACATGTCAAAGGGGTCAAGTTCTTGTTAGACTATTTTTTGCAGAATAACGAAACAACAAAATGTGTTATCATTTGAAAAACGAATTTGAAATTTTTGCCCAACAGCCGCATAGATAAATTGGTAGACAAGCGGTTACAGGGGGCAGGGGACAGCAACAGCGAAGGCAACAACTGAAATAACATTAACTTGGCCTGACACTTGTCAGCTCTCGCGCTCTCCCTCTCAAGAGGCCGCCACCGTCGTTAATTTGTAAACTTTTCTATTTTATATCCTCATCTGCATTCAACACTGGCCGTGGCCGCTAACGCCACCGCCGCCGCCATTGAGTAGAAGCCTTAGCAGGCTGAACGGTCAAAAGTTCAGTGTCAAGTGTTGTTTGGGTTTAGAAGCAATACGTGAGCAAAGTTCTTCTTAGTGGTTATTGGGCGCGTAGATTTAGCATGGGCTACATTCGAGTTAATATTAATGTTTGGTGACACCTTTCTGGCTTTGATTAATTATACATAAGCATAGCGACGGTAAGAAAAACTTGGCCTTTGCCTTAGGCAATTGTACGAACGGGTGTGTGTGTGTGTGTGTTGAGTTACAGTCGCCCCAAGTTTGAGGTGTTAAAGGAGTTGTTCACACTTTCTGGTGAAGTTAATCATTATATCCAAAATAAATTAAGTTGACTTGTTTGACAATTAAAATACTTGTTTCAACGGCAAAGGAGCCACGAAAACAAAGTTGGAGATTTGTTGTATTTGCTCTTCATTGGATAAAGGACTAACACGTGCTGCTGGTAATTGTGTAAGCGGCTTAAGCAATCATTTGGATATCGATGTGTCGTTGTCGTTGTGGATTCATCAATATATGGTGGTAGCCAGTCAACAGGTGGCAAAAAGTATCAATGAAAGATTAGTACTTAAAGGGCATCAGGTGGTACGGTAGTAATATGTGTGTTAGAAAATTGCCCGAAAAAGAGGGGACCTTTTAAAGCTATTAGGAAAGAAATGGTTTAGCAGAGATTAGTAATGTTGGACTGATTATTATATTATAAAGAGCATCGCCGATTTTGGTTTTCCATTGTTCTTATTCATAGAGATTTTTTATTCAACTGCGAAAGCAATAATTGTTTTACTACAAGTGAAATTATCTTAGTATCTTAGTCTTATATGGGCTAGAGCGGGACAGTGACAAGGAAGATGTTCCATGGTCTCAGACTCCGCCTTGTCCTCACACGTACGGCAGTAGTCCGGTATAGGTATATTTCATTTGCCTGTCAGTTGCTTGATTTTGCACTGGCCAGTTAGAATATCACAGACCTATCTCAGATCACTCTTGCACAGGCCAACCATGTAAGCCGATCGGGATGTATACGGGCCACAGCGATCTATCAGTTATACAGTCGGTTCTGGAAATGTTTTCCTTCTTCAATCCTCTCCTGAGCCAAAAAGGCAACACATGGGCGGATGAACATCTTCCAGAGATTCATGATCCGATATAGTACAGTATGATTTATTACCAGGAATCTCATAATGTCCTGGGACACAACAAAGGCTGATATCCAGAGGCTTTAGTCCATCCAACTTCTACTTGAGGAACTGTCCTCATCAACTTTGATTTACACAATGTAGAATTGATCGCTTTTAGAGCAGCCTGGCTATCCTCACAGATGGTTATCCATACCTGTACCTCAGCCTAAAAAACACTGCACAAGTTATGTAGCCTGGTAGAGAGGCTTAGTTGCAAGTCTTTGCTGTAAATACCAGCTCCTGTGCTATGTTCCATTTTTGAAAGACCATGTAAGGATTAATGCATGTTGCCAGCTTCCCTCAGTCTGATAGCCTCTCGGGCTGCAAAGCCTTGAAGTATAATTCCAGGGACGGAAGGTTCGGGAACACAGTAATCCCAATTGCAGTTACCTTTTGGATCTTGCTGAGCATTTTTATACCGTCACACTTAGGGATGAAGCTTTTTATCATTTGATACGAGAAAAAGTGTAACGCATTAAAGAAGACGAATAAGTCCCCAAGTATCTTAAGACCAAATTTAGGACTTTTAAAGACGATTATGTCCATCTGTCTGGCTGGATGGCTGGTGATCAGTATAGCTCGAGGAAACCTTAACGGATCGGTATGAAAATTTAACAGTATTATTATCTTCAAAAATGAACTAATGGGATTTTAAATGGGCAGATTAGCCCCACCCCTTCTGATACCACCCATTCAAAATTACCTATTATAGGTAATTAATGTTTCTTACATAACTTCCAAACGAACAACCAGAGGATATCTGAATTCGGTCAGTTTATTTATCGTACAAAAGTAGACAAACCCTTAGAAAACTGAAACCTTTGTCACACCCTTTGTGGTACCTCCAATACAAATGACCGAATTGACCCTTATAGTTTTACATACATATCTTTTTTGTAAGAAGACTGAATTCACCCAAATTTTGCGTAAATTGTACGGTTATGAAAATGTTAATCAGGAATGATTATGGACTATATCGGTTCACCCCTTCTGGTACCTGCAAAATTACCCTTTTTGGAATATCTATATTTCTCCCATAACTTCCAAACCGACATCTGGAGGATACTCAAATTTAGTCAGTAAATTTATCTTGTAATAGGAGGCAAAACCTCAGAAACCCTAACTATTCGACACACCTATTCCGGCACCTCCCATATAAATAAATGACCGAAAGTCCTATCTACAACCGTAACGCTCCACAAGCAGCCGTAAGGAATTTTATTTAAAAATCGGTTAATTTCAATAACTCAAGACTTCAACAATATCTTATATTGGGTGATGGTATTTATCAGTCAGTTTATTTAACTGAAATTTATGTACTAGTCAATAATTACTCTTATGTAGGTACTCCCACCAAACCCAAAAATTCATTAGGCATAATTGGCGGGACTATCGTGGTATACAGCCACATTGTGACCTTCTACCAACTTTAACCTATAGAGTACTGGCACGTGTAAAGGGCATTGACACTTCCCTATAACCTTTCAATGATATTCCTTGACCAATTTAGATTCTGATCAAGTACAACACCTAAGTACTTGGTCTCCATTGAAATTTCCCACCTATCATAATGACCACATTGTCTGTACATGCCACAATTTCCTTAACATCCTTATTAAATGATTTTAGTACTCCGTTTAGCGCAAGGAACCGAGGGAGAGATGACAGGACTCCCCCCTGTGGTATTCCTCTAGAAGCTATATTTTTCACATAGTTTACCAGCACAGAGTTTACCCAATAAGCTAGCAGACGTAACCCATTAAAAATTTTAAATTTAAATTTTAAGGACCTTGACACCCATGTATTGGTCTTGACTATAATTTTAATATCTGTTCAATCTGTTGAAATGTTAAAGTGTGTTCTTATTTTAAATCTATTTTGAAATTTGTCGTTTGTATGTCAAGTTGAACCTTACCTATTAAAAAATTCAGATTCATGTTAATGTCCTTGAAAACTTTGCCACAATATAAAATTGCCATAGCAAGAAAAATTACCAATACAAATGTACGAAGTATTCACGTAGATTTTCAACAATTTGGAAATTTGTCATTTGTATGATAAAGCTGTATATTGAAAAGGATATACGAAAAAGTCCGTTGAAAAGTCGTTTCATATAAAATCCCTTAGCGAAGTGCCTTCTCATATATCGAGAAGCAATATTTTTAGAGCATCTTAAAAACGATTAAATCTTTAAGTAAACGCTTTGGGTTGCCTTCATTTAAAACGCCATTGTACAACTTTGTTTCTTTTTGTACTTCTAAAGGCGAAAAAGTAAAATGCCTCCTATACTGCTGACAATAATGGCTCTGTAGTTGTTGGGCGGCTGATGACGGGGGCGCGATGATTTGGTGACACAGCAGCACCAGCGGCAGACACTTAAACGCCACTTGAACATTAAAAAATCGTGACAATAATTTTCCAGTGTCAACATTTTTTACATTATTGCTTCACTGCTTCACTAACGATTTCGAAACAAGGTATTCTTCGTTGTGTGTGTGTAAAGATGACTATCATCCACCACGGGCTTGCATATCCTTGAGAAAAGGAGAAAATTTGGCTGTATTGCTGATGTTGTTTTTGCTGCTGTTATCCTGCTTTGTGCCATATCTTGTCTTGTATCGTGACATAATGTCACATCAAATTGCTTTCAACTCATTCACTCAATGCTCAGCTCAATTCATTGAATGTCGTCGTTACCTGAAGTCATTTGCAGTAGATTTTTGTTGTTGTCGTTGTTGTTATAGTACTCGTCTTTACACGTTATAATAAATGGAATGTAACCCTTAAGAGTGAAGGACAATGTAGAAGGAGTTTTAGGTTATCTTTAAACTTGTTTCTTGCTGCTAGTGATACGGTGTATTTGGAAAGGATTTTTTTGATACCGTGTATTTGGAAAGAATTTTTAGTTAAAACTTAAAGATTAAGGATATGTTTTGCCAAGATATCCTGTTAGAGCGGAGGTCTAAACAAGTCAGAAGTTTTTTCGTCAAATCAGAAACAAATTTCTAAAAAACTCTAGATTTGCTAAAGGAAAAGCAGGTAATACTATGTCATTTTTGACAGTGTCCGTTGTGTTCAACCTTTCCTTAACTAATAACTGTCAGCTTTACTGGCCAAGCGGCAATTGAATTAAAAAAATAAAATAACATCATGTTTTAAATTTGTACTCATATCTAGTCTTTACTATGTTCTCACTTATGTTACCTCACTAATGTATTTCAGATAAAGAGAGCAAATTAATATTTCGCCAATTGTTCGGTGTAAAAATATTTCGTCCTTGTTGGGATCAACATATTTTGCTCCCCCTAAATATTTAAATTTCTTATTAACAATGTTCTCTTAGTACAACATTTTCCAACTCCGGTTGTAATCTATATATATAAAACAGGATGTGTGTATATATGTAACGTATGGACTCGAAAACGGCTGGACCGATTTTGATGAAATTTTTAGGGAATCTTCCGAATAACCCCGCGAGTAACATAGGCTACACATTGTTTGGATTTTTCTACATTTAGGGGGTGAAAATGGCAATATTCGATAATATGCAATAGCGAAGCATTGCCGGGCCCACTAGTACATTATAATGCTGCCACACAAAGGTTTTCTTACATTACCACCACTCCTTCGAAAAGCGAATCAAAATATTCATCGTCCTTGCTGAAATTCTTTGCACACAATCATCTCAAATCGTGAAGGCGTTCACGAGAGGCGTTTTAATAAACGTTAAGTTGAAACAACGCAGCGTAAACTAAATTGTGTGAAATATTTGTACACAAATGCAAAGCATTTTTGTTTCTTGTCGACTCTGTCACTACCGTCGCTGTTGTGTTGTTTTGTAATTTAATAAACATTAACAGATATTAAATTGCTGTATGTTGATGTCCTTTGCAAAAATATAATTTCTTTTCTCTCTTATGTTTTTGCTGTTTGCTTTTTTGTTCACTCAAGTCGTTTGCTGAAGAGATAATTGTGTCATAAATTAATGACTGGGAAAATTGTCAGATTTTCTTAACATCATTTTCGTTAGATGTTGTTGTTATTTTCGTTTTAAGTGGTATGGTACTTTAACTTTATGAAAGGATTTAATGGCTATGGGATGTGATGGTGTGAGGTAGAGGAACTCAAAAATAAAATTAAAGTGTTTCAACTAGAAAATGTCGGCATAATTTGTATGACAAAAAAGAGGAATTGAAATTCTAGCGTATTTTTTTATCAAGTAAAGAGTGATTCATTTAGAACATTTTATTTTAATTTTAAATTAAATAATTAAACTTGTGTTGCCTGTCGAAATCTTTACTGTGACCCGAAAGTTTTATATCTGACATTTTCTGCTTAAAGACGATTTCATTGAAATGTTGGCCGTAGACCTACACCGAAGGTTTTCTAGTTTGAGCATTTCTGATCATTATTCACCAGGGAATAATCAGCATCTCTCTTTGGAGGTCTCAAAGCAGCTCACACGTATTCCCCAGGCAATGCCATTGAACTTCCGTTCACTGGTAGCAAATGTGAGAAGACGCAATGTTGAGTAACGTTAACCACTGATGCGTCTCAGGAAGTAGGTAACAAAAGTTACTGAATCTCAACACAATGACTCTTTTAGTAGCATTTTGAGCCCCAAGAAACTAGGATCGGCCGTGGTGGCCTAGTAAGTCACTATGCTTAAACAAAAGCAATAATAATATAAAAACACGATGAAAACTAAAAACGAGAACCCCCCCAAATGTTGAAGACCCTAGCAAACGTTATAAGGACCTAGATTTGAGGATACTCAACTGGAATGTCCGAACTCTTTACAGAGATGGTGCGTCTATCCTCGGCAAAAAGAAGGTTGACATCTGATAATGGATTAAGACTGGTTAGCTTCGCGTCGGCAATAAATGTGGTAGTAAGTGGAACCAAATTCCCGCATAAAGATATCCACAAGGCAACCTGGATATATCCTCATCAAACGACGAAACCAGGTTGATCACGTGGTAATCGATGGAAGGCATGTCTCAAGCGTTATAGTCTCGGATCACCACCTAGTTGCAGCGATTAAGTAGTACTAACAACCCTCGTAACCAAACGCAAAGAAAGCTAGACATCACAAAGCTGCATGCCACTGAGATAGCCAATGCCTACTCCACCCAACTCTTTCAATTACTGCAAACAAAACCCACTAGTTCTTATATTCCCGACACACAGTGGCAGCATATTTCGAATTCTATACCCACAGCCGCAACGACCGTACTGGGTTATGAAAAACAACGCTCAGACAAGCCCTGTTACGATGATGAATATTGCGAAATGTCTGAGGAAATGGATGCTGCATAACAAACTGCAAAACTGCAGCCAATGGCGACGCGTGCGGTGACGGAGCGTTATAATGAGAAAAGGAAGGAGATGCAACGCCTGTTCAGGCGGAAAAAAGTGTCTATGGAAGAGAAGAGAGAGCCTGGATACCAAAAATATAGGGATAGAAGTAAAGCCCGAAAGTTCTACTAAAAGGTAAAAAGCAACGCCGTTGGAGCAGGGAATCCCACCTGTAAGGACAGAGATGGAAATGTAGTCACGGACACTCAGAGTGTGTTGCAAATAGGGAGGGAACAACTTCGATCTCTAATCGTTCCTGAAGGCAGCATAAGTGACGAAATCACACCAGTCATCGACAAAGGAGTAGATTGCTCACCACCAGCCGACTGACTGCCGGCCGAGCTTTTTAAAGCGGCGGCGATGAGCTTGCAACACGCATGCACCAGCTCATAAACACGATTGGCTCAAGGAATACATGCCCGATGATTGGAATCGTGGCGTTTTATGTCCTGTGCTTAAGTGAGACAATCCAATTGGGTGTACCAACTATCGAGGGTTTAGCCTTTTACCCATCGCATACAAGGTCCTGCCTAGTGTGTTATGTGAAATATTAGAGTCCATCCTAGAGAACCTGGTTGGACCTTATCAGTATGGCTTTGGAACTGTCGAATCCACGACTGGCCAGACATTCACACTACGACAAATCCTGGTGAAAACCCAAGTAATGCAGATAAACACCTACCATCTGTTCATCGATTACAAAGCTGCATTAGACAGTCCGATACGTTAGAAATTGTTAAAAACTATGGCAGAGTTTAGAATCCCCACGAAGCTAATACCACTTTGCGGGATGAAACGAAGTCTTCAGTGAAAATAAGCAAAAATTTAACTAAGTCATTTTCTACCAAGCGAGGCTTATGACAAGGCGATAGTCCGTCTTGCCAGCTCTTTTACATCGTAATGGAGATAATCATGCGGAAGGCTACCGGACTGGTACCATCTTTAACATAAGTCACATGCAGCACGCGTATGCCGATGATAGAGATAGCTTTGGCCGTGGATTACAAGATGTTACTGCGGCCTTTTCGAGCATTGAAAATCTGTCGACGTAAATGGGTCTGGTGATTAATGAGGACAAAACCCAGTAATTTGTTTCAACGAACATAGTATCTACTGGGGCACCTTAAATCCACAAGTGATGCACGAGGAGCACCGGTGCGCGCCATAGGGCCATGTTAACCGAGTTTTTTCCGCCGGAATTGGACGAATTAGGACTGGAGAACATGTGGTTCCAACAGGACGCAGCAACGGCACACACTGCGCGAGCCACAACCGACATTCGCCTCATCTCTCGATTTAACAGTTCCAGTCTTTTTTTGTGGGGTTTTTTGAAGTCCTGTGTTTACGTGAACAAGACTGAGACCCTGGAAGCTCTTAAGGACATCATACGATACGAGTGCGAGAATCTGTCGCCCGAAGTTCTCGCCGAAGTGATGAAAAATGCTATAAACCGAGCCCGTATGGCAATCAATTGTAAAATCGCCTATTTTACAGATATCATCTTTTTGACTTAACCAATAAAATTCTAAAGATTCAAATAAACATAATCAAAAAACAAAATCTACGTTTTTCATTTAGAAAAATAATGAGCGCCAAACAACATCGGATGACTTCTTTCGCCCACCTTGTACAAATAATAATGCCAGCCTAGGAATTAAGAGACGATTATTGATCGCAAACTTCTGCTACTATGTGCTAAGAAAGCGATTAAATGATAAAGCGCTCTCGTGAAGAGCAAAAATAAAACTCTACCAGACTCAGACCTGTCTTGTTCTACAGAGCAGAATCCTATGTAATGACGCAGGCGGATCAAACAATTCTGTGAGAATAATACTTCGCAAATTCTTTGGACCCATCATCGTTAACGGCGAGTACCGTCGTCGAATAAATCATGAGCTGTACAACGACATCGACGTAGTCAAGCGCGTTGAAATCGTCCGAATACTCTAGCTTGGACACGTTGAACGAATGGATGAAAATGTTTCAGCTCGAAAGGTCTTCGTCAATAAACTCGATTGGAGGCGCATTAGGGGGCGACCAAAACTTCGTTGGATGGACAGGTGAAAGATCTGTTATCTTTGCTTGGTTTGGCTAACTATTATTTTGTTAAGCTATAACAGGATAAACTTTCAGAGGAAAAATTACAGGTCCACCCACGCCTCTTCTGGTACCTCCCATACAAATATAACATTTCGCCCCATTTTGAAATCGATTAATAATATCAGTACGCACAACGCGATCGTGTCCAAATTCTGTACTTAGTAAAGCTATAACAGAATATTATTTTGGGGAAAAAAACTGGAAGTCTAGCCACGCCCCTTCTAATATCTCCCGTATAAAAGTACAATTCTTCCCAATTAAGGAATCAAGTAATAATATCAATACACCCAATGCGATAGTGCCCAAATTCTGTATTTTGTTAAGCAAATTTTATGTTTTTTTTTTCTGAGGGTGAGGGTATATGTTAGTCGGTTTATCCGACTGAAACTTTCTCACTTGTTGTTAAACAATTTAATACTTTCACTTTTTGAATCACGTATTTTTCACATTTCAAACTGAGCCAACATGTTTTAAACATCTTGAAGGACATATCAACAACTTTTGCGATATTGGCACAGATATGAGCGGATATTATTTTCATATTATGTTACAATTTATTGAAAATTTTTTAATTTTATAAAAATTTATACTTCATTCCTTAAGCGTTTTTAACAAAACCTAAAAAAAGGTATTTTCAAACCACTTCCTTAACTTTATGTACACTTTCGTATTCACTGCACACCAAGCTCCTGTCACATATATGCAGCTCTTTAAATTTAACGACCTCAAATAATCCTGCTGCATCGCCATGCAATGTCCCTTCGTAATATTATTCAACTCACGATTATCCGTAATGATCTAATGTTACCTGTTTATGGATAGCATTGACACAAGACACATGCAATGTCCTGTCGTGGTCCTTCGTTTATTGCTCATGGTCAAAATGATGTCACGCAACGTTGAAGAGGTTATTGTCGATATTGCGCTGTTGGTATTGCAACCAACCAACTTTTGCAATAAAGCGACTGCAACATTTAAGAAAGCACTCTTAGCAAAAGGAACGGAAAGAAAAAAACGAATGAACAAAATCTCATAACAAACAAAAGATTTTTATATTAAACTATACACTGGAACATTGTCACAGCGATGGACGACGGATGAAGCAGAAGATTATATTGATACAAAAGACAAAATGACGAAAACGAGCCAGACAGGTCAAGCGATGCTGAGAGAATGTCATGTGATGTGTGTAGAGATAGCAATCAATTGGAAACAAGTATGATATTAAAGGAGTTTTAAGGAAAGACTTTTTGTTTGACAACAATATATGGTATTAGATGTTCTAGTATAGTTTAAGCTTTTTTGTAAGTTGTTATTAAAAAAAGGAGAACAACAATTAATAACAATCGATAGGAGGACACAAATTCGAATTGGGTAATGAATGTCCTGGCGATGTTGTGTAAAAGTATTTTAGCTGCAATACTGTTCAAAACAGGATAATGTGTTTGTTTTTTGAAAATTTCGCTAAAGTTGTCTGAATAATATACAGATATCTCAATTGTTGTTGAATTCCTTATATTGACAAATTTAAAGCAGTCGTTCAGTATTAAAAACGTAAAGGATAATTGCTTTCTAATAAAAATTAGAATTAAAAGACTATACGAAATATTTTTGAATCCCCTTTGTACCGCAACTTATTGTAGGTAACCCCTCACTTCCTGAGCCTTTGGCCCAGCCACCCAACCTCTTATGATCATGTAAAAACTTCAACCACTCTCTCTCTCTCTCACTGGATCCCAACATCCATTTAATCTTCAGCCTCGCGTTGAAATCAATCCCCTAAACATATTTTAGCCAACAGTTTAGCACTGATTGAGGCATGATGTGCAAACTTGTGCAACAAAATGTTGCTACAACAACATAAGGCGCATAAAAAACCAGCAACCATGAACGAAAAACCCGCAGCAAAAGGAAAATCGTAACGACTAGAAGAAACACACAAACACACACACCGACACACGAAGAAACCTCGAACACAAACTTGGCAAAAGAAACAACTTTGGAGGTGATCAATCCTTAAAGTGCATTTCCTTTGGCAGCTGAAATGAAAAACTTTGCAACGTGTTGTGTGCATACATTCGGTGTGGGGGCAGCGGGTGTCAGTAAGGCATTCTTGTTCTAGCAATGATGTTAGGGAAAATGTCAAAAGCAAATGGTTTAGTTGTTACCGCCACCAGCTAAAGGCATTAAAATGAGGGTTTGACAACGGCCTCACGCACACATACAGACTCACAGACACCGACAAAAGAAAGACGATGACAACGATGGAAAAACATTCACACACATAGAGAGCGACAACTTTTTGGGTGTCCAAACGTCGCCATTATTAGCCTTACTTGGACGCGTAAATGTTGCCATTGTAAAGTTTTCTTTGGTAGCCATCACTGCAACTGCCACTGGTGGCAGCCAGTGTAGTAGCGGTAGTGGCCATAGTGGCATTAGTGCAAAAACTTTTGGCACACTTGTGTATGTATGTGTGTGTGTGTGTATGAAAGTATTGGTATACATTTTAAATGCCCTGAAACCCGTTAACAGTTAAGTGGATAAAGCCAATTTATGAGTTTCGAAATTTTTTTGTTTTGTTTCATGTTTTATATTTTTACTAAAGTTATTTTTCGGCCTTTCCTTTTGTTTTAAATTTCTACGAAGGCACATGGCTGAATTTGGTAGAGATTTCTTGGCGTTGGTCAGGTTTCTTCGGTATGTATAACTAAGGGCCGCATAACTGTAGTTTGTAAAGTAAAAAAACGGTAACCTAAACACTTCTCTATAGAAAACAGGCCTCAGTATATAAATGTATTGAGGCTTAGTTTTCTATAGAAAAGTAGGCTCAGTTATATACTGAGGCTTAGTTTTCTAAAGAAAAGTAGGATCAGTTATATACTGAGCTCAGTTTTCTTTGAAAAGTAGGCTCAGTTATATACTGAGGCTTATTTTTCTATAGAAAAGTAGGCTCAGTTATATACTGAGGCTTATTTTTCTATAGAAAAGTAGGCTCAGTTATATACTGAGCTCAGTTTTCTTTGAAAAGTAGGCTCAGTTATATACTGAGCTCAGCTTTCTTTCGAAAAGTAGGCTCAGTTATATACTGACTTTTCTATAGATAACTGGCCTCAGTATATAACTGAGCCCACTTTTCTATAGAAAACTGAGCTCAGTATATAACTGAGCCTACTTTTCTATAAAAAACTGAGCTCAGTACAAAAGTAGGCTCAGTTATATGCTGAGCTCAGTTTTCTATAGAAGTCTGGTCTCAGTATATAACTGAGCCTACTTTTCTATACAAAACTGGTCTCAGTATATAACTGAGCCTACTTTTCTATAGAAAACTAATCTCAGTATATAACTGAGCCTACTTTTCTATAGAAAACTAATCTCAGTATATAACTGAGCCTACTTTTCTATAGAAAACTAATCTCAGTATATAACTGAGCCTACTTTTCTATAGAAAACTAATCTCAGTATATAACTGAGCCTACTTTTCTATAGAAAACTAATCTCAGTATATAACTGAGCCTACTTTTCTATAGAAAACTAATCTCAGTATATAACTGAGCATACTTTTCTATAGAAAACTAATCTCAGTATATAACTGAGCCTACTTTTCTATAGAAAACTAATCTCAGTATATAACTGAGCCTACTTTTCTATAGAAAACTAATCTCAGTATATAACTGAGACTACTTTTCTATAGAAAACTAATCTCAGTATATAACTGAGCCTACTTTTCTATAGAAAACTGGTCTCAGTATATAACTGAGCCTACTTCTCTATAGAAAACTGGTCTCAGTATATAACTGAGCCTACTTTTCCATAGAAAACTTGTCACAGTATAAAACTGAGCCTACTTTTTTATAGAAACTTGGTCTCAGTATATAACAGAGCCTACTTTTTTTTAGAGAAAACTGGTCTGAGTATATAACTGAGCCTACTTTTTTTAATAGAAAACTGGTCTCAGTATATAATTGAGCCTACTTTTCTGGCCTACTTTTCTATAGAAAACTGGTCACAGTATATAACTGAGCCTACTTTTCTATAGAAAACTGAGCTCAGTATATAACTGAGCCTACTTTTCTATAGAAAACTGAGCTCAGTATATAACTGAGCCTACTTTTCTATAGAAAACTGAGCTCAGTATATAACTGAGCCTACTTTTCTATAGAAAACTGAGCTCAGTATATAACTGAGCCTACTTTTCTATAGAAAACTGAGCTCGAGTTTTCTATAGCAAATTACGCTCAGTTATATACTGAAGCTCAGTTTTCTATAGAAAAGTACGTTAAGTTATATACTGAAGCTCAGTTTTCTATAGAAAAGTACGTTAAGTTATATACTGATCTCAGTTTTCTATAGAAAAGTACGTTAAGTTATATACTGAGCTCAGTTTTCTATAGAAAAGTAGGCTCAGTTATATACTGAGCTCAGTTTTCTATAGAAAAGTAGGCTCAGTTATATACTGAGCTCAGTTTTCTATAGAAAAGTAGGCTCAGTTATATACTGAGCTCAGTTTTCTATAGAAAAGTAGGCTCAGTTATATACTGAGCTCAGTTTTCTATAGAAAAGTAGGCTCAGTTATATACTGAGCTCAGTTTTCTATAGAAAAGTAGGCTCAGTTATATACTGAGCTCAGTTTTCTATAGAAAAGTAGGCTCAGTTATATACTGAGCTCAGTTTTCTATAGAAAAGTAGGCTCAGTTATATACTGAGCTCAGTTTTCTATAGAAAAGTAGGCTCAGTTATATACTGAGCTCAGTTTTCTATAGAAAAGTAGTCTCAGTTATATACTGAGCTCAGTTTTCTATAGAAAAGTAGTCTCAGTTATATACTGAGCTCAGTTTTCTATAGAAAAGTAGTCTCAGTTATATACTGAGCTCAGTTTTCTATAGAAAAGTAGTCTCAGTTATATACTGAGCTCAGTTTTCTATAGAAAAGTAGGCTCAGTTATATACTGAGCTCAGTTTTCTATAGAAAAGTAGGCTCAGTTATATACTGAGCTCAGTTTTCTACAGAAAAGTAGGCTCAGTTATATACTGAGCTCAGTTTTCTATAGAAAAGTAGGCTCAGTGATATACTGAGCTGAGTTTTCTATAGAAAAGTAGGCTCAATTATATACTGAGACCAGTTTTCTATAAAAAAGTAGGCTCAGTTATATACTGAGACCAGTTTTCTATAAAAAAAGTAGGCTCTGTTATATACTGAGACCAAGTTTCTATAAAAAAGTAGGCTCAGTTATATACTGAGACTAGTTTTCTATAGAAAAGTAGGCTCAGTTATATACTGAGACCAGTTTTCTATAGAAAAATAGGCTCAGTTATATACTGAGACCAGTTTTCTATAGAAAAATAGGCTCAGTTATATACTGAGACCAGTTTTCTTTAGAAAAGTAGGCTCAGTTATATACTGAGACCAGTTTTCTTTAGAAAAGTAGGCTCAGTTATATACTGAGACCAGTTTTCTATAGAGAAGTAGGCTCAGTTATATACTGAGATTAGTTTTCTATAGAAAAATAGGCTCAGTTATATACTGAGACCAGTTTTCTATAGAAAAATAGGCTCAGTTATATACTGAGCTCAGTTTTTTATAGAAAAGTAGGCTCAGTTATATACTGAGCTCAGTTTTCTATAGAAAAGTAGGCTCAGTTATATACTGAGGCCAGTTATCTATAGAAAAGTCAGTATATAACTGAGCCTACTTTTCGAAAGAAAACTGAGCTCAGTATATAACTGATCCTACTTTTCTTTAGAAAACTAAGCCTCAGTATATAACTGAGCCTACTTTTCTATAGAAAACTAAGCCTCAATACATTTATATACTGAGGCCTGTTTTCTATAGAGAAGTGTTTAGGTTACCGTTTTTTTACTTTACAAACTACAGTTATGCGGCCCTTAGTTATACATACCGAGGAAACCTGACCAACGCCAAGAACTTTTCTACAGAAAACTGAGCTCAGTATATAACTGAGCCTACTTTTCTATAGAAAACTGAGCTCAGTATATAACTGAGCCTACTTTTCTATAGAAAACTGATCTCAGTATATAACTGAGCCTACTTTTCTATAGTTATATACTGAGGCCCGTTTACTATAGAAAAGTTGGCTCTGTTATATTCAGAGTTTAGTTTTCTCAGTTATTTACTGAGCTTAGCTTTCTACGGAAAAGTAGGCTCTGTTATATACAGTGTGATCGTTTTTATACTTAGCTCGAGTCACCCTAGTCTTTTGCCTTATTTTCTTTACTACGCGAAAGTTATCATAATGTTTAGAATTGTTTCCGGCATCGTTTTTTTTTTGTTGTTAGTTTGCCAATGTCCGTTGTGATTTTTGGCCTTAACCAGTTAAGTGGATTTGTTGTGCTTTATTGGTATTGCTTGGCCAGCTCATTTTCACTTGCACATTCACATGCACATACATTTACACTTACACTTATTTTAACACTGATACAAACACACAGACCTATGTACATGCCTGGACCTTGCCTAGTTAGTGCTGCTGACGAGGGGTAAAAATTGTAAAGGCTTTTTCTAATCTCAATAAAGTTCACAATTGTTGACATTTTCAGTGGCAGGAAAAGTTTGTCGATGGACGTTGATTCGTCGCTTTTTAGTTGGTTGTTATGCTGTGGTCTTTTTTACTTTACTTTCCGAATGGACATGACAAAATTGTGTGTGTTGCTGGTCACTTTGCATTGGAGTCCATGTGCATGTTTTCAGCCAGAGTTGATGCGTTTTTCTGGCTCTGGCAAACGACTGTTGGCCAGAGCAATGTTTAATGTCGGTTGCCCAACATTTTGGTAAATGTTCTCTTAGTATAGATTTTGAGTTATGTAGAGTTTTTTGGAGTAACCTTTTTTTCTTTTGTCTTTGATTTAGAAAAACTTTAAAGAAGCTTTAAACCTCGCAGTTGAAATTAGTCAGACGGTCTACTTAAAGTTTAAGTTGCATTTTAGAGATACTTTTACATATTCTTTCCCATTTATATAAGATGGGGTATAATTTAATATAATTATTTATTTTTAACTAACCGTGAAGTTTTCATAAATGTATCCTCATATATGACAACTAACAACCATTGGGGGTATTTAACTTCCCCAAGCGCAGGATTACAAGTGCCTGCCATTAGAGTACATACAGGAGACTACCATACATATACATATTCAAAGAAATGCCTCTTAATATATATGAGGTCATATGTAAACATGTTCAAACGTATACATAAATGTACATATGCAAGGATTAATATTAATGTTTTTGTTTTTGGCTATACACTACAAGTGTATAGAATCCTAAACGTACCTCCATGTTATTTTCATATAAAGGATATCGTTTAGACGCTTTGACTTTGTGTCCCACCTGGGCCATATTGTGATGAAAAGAAAGACGCAGAAATGAACGAAAACAAAAAAGATTCGACAGAAAAAGGAAATAAATGAAGCATTTAAACATTTATGTTAAACATTTCTTGGGTAGCTCATATGTCCCCCTTTGCAGATCTCAACTGATTTGTCTGGAAATTGTATATACATTTAACAAAGAAATTCAGACAGAAGGGAGAAGGGAGAAGGAGCTAAGAAAACGGAAATGGATATTTTCCATTTTGGCCAAGGCAAGGTGTTACCTTTGTGGAAAATCTGTAGAATTACTTGAAACATCGAAACGTTTTTGGCCTTAAATAAATATGTAGCATCAACACTCTGAGAAGGGGGACAGGGAGAGGAGGTAATAATTTCAAGTTGTTTGTATGCCTAACATATACACAAATGTCTATATGTGTGTGTGTGTGTATGCGTGTGTTGTACATCAGAACATAAAATAGCAGCAATTTCTTTTAATTTTTTAACATTTTAATCTCCAGATACCATAAGAATTTAAATAACAATAACAAAAATAGGCATACATAGAAATGTATGTTATTTCACAAAGGCAAAGGCAACAACTGAGCAAAGGAAAGCATAAATGTATGAACAAAAGGCATTGTAGAAAAATCATGCTATGAGATTTTTCTTTTTGTGAGGCCAAAACTATTTTAAAGCCCCTTGTTGTATGGAAATTTTGAGAAAACACAAGCATTTGCTTAACGTGGGTGAACTTTTATTTATAGGCACAAATTTTTTTATATAGTCCTACGGAAGGTTTTGTTTTAGCAAATCCCCTAAAGGAGAATTTAAACATCGTTGGTTTGTAGGACATATTACTTTTTGTCTTTGTTTAAGAAAACGTTGTAAGCAAACACTTATTTTACGGTACGTCTTTTCTGTAAAGTTTATCATAATGTGGGCTATTTGTAACAGTTTAGAGTTTTTAGGGGCTTGTTGCAGAGTGATGTAATTTTTTATGTTATATAATTGTATACGATTTAAGAAAATTTAAAATTTTGCTTATAAAAAATGTTGCATTAAATTGAAGCGGTCAAATATGTATATTTGTGGCAGTCTTAATTACGCCCAAACTTTTATGATTGCCATATGGGTATGGCTTCATACATTTTTGCGCTGGGAGGTACCAGAAGGGGCGTGGCTAGACCTTCAGTTTTTTTCTACATAACTTTGTTTTGTTATAGCTTAACAAAATTCAGGATTAGCGCACGATAGTGTTGAGTGCATTGATATTATTACTCCATCTCTAAAGTGGGCGGAGTGGTACATTTGTATGGGAGGTACCAGAAGGGTCGTGACTAGACTTCCAGTTTTTTCTCCAAAATAGAGAATTTGGTCGTGGTTAGACTTCAAATTTTGTTTCCGAAACTTTATCCTTGTACGATCACTTTGGGTGTATTTAAATTATTACTCGATTTTTAAAGTGCGCGTAATGATATACTTGTATGGGAGGTACCAGAAGGGGCGTGGCCATGTAGCCCATTTGCAATACCGTAAGTAGTTGTGGGTAGATATAAACTCGTGCAAAATTCCAAAAAATTTATCGTGCATAGCAGCCGGACAGACAGAAGGACATGTCTCAAAAAGTCATGAATCGGATTTGGTTCAAAAAAACCTAGGGTCTTAAGTGAAACCTTCTATTTGATACACTTTTGGGGTCGTATTGAATGATATATACCCTTCTACCCGTAGGGTGAGGCTATAAAAAGGAATGGAAGATGTTCTTGGTCCATCGATCGGTAAATTCAGCCTTCATACCGACACATCAGACAACGGGTTTAGGCTGGATAGCTTCGCAGCGGGAAGGGACATGGTAGTGAGTGGAACCAGATTCCAGCACAAAGATATCCACAAGGCAACTTGGCTATCTCCCGATCAAAACACCAAAAATCAAATTGATCATGTGGTAATTGATGACAGGCATGCATCTAGTGTCATGGACGTGCGTGTGATCCATGGTGCAAATATTGGCTCGGATCATTACCTAGTTGCAGCCAAGTTGCGCACAAGATTGTGCAGAGCGAAAAACGCACGTAACCAAATACAAAGAAAGCTGGACATCGCGAAGCTGCAAACCCCATAGATAGCCACTGCCTACTACAATCAGCTCTCCCAATTACTACAACACAATGCCTCTACTTCTGACGTTCTCGATACACACTGGCAGAATATTGCACATACCATGGCAACCGACGCAACAACCGTGCTAGGATATGAAAAACGGCGCTCAGACGAATCCTGGTACGATAAAGAATGTCGCATAGCGTCTGAGGAACAGGATGCCGCTTAAAGAGCAACGCTATAGTCAACTGTAAGCTGGGCTGTTAGAGAAAGGCGAGGCAGCCATTTAACCGAAAAACACGTCAGCTGAAGGAACGGGAGAATGAAGATATAGAGCAATACGACAACAGTGATGAAACCGGAAAATCTTACCAGAAGGTTTAAGCAAAAGGTTACGCTAATAGGCTTCACTCTACTAAGAACAAGGATAGAAATCTGATATCAGATACGCAGAGTGTGATGCATATGTGGAGAGAACACTTCCAACAAATGCTGATTTCGGAAGGCAGCGCTCGTGAAGGTATCACGCCAACACCAAGACAAACCGAGGGAAGAAGAGGAATATCGCGGCTAAAAAAATAATAATGCAGGCGTTGCCGATGTATTTGCGCCAAAAATCTTCAAGTTCGGTCGCGAGGAGCTGTTAACAAGCATACAATGCACTTTTTGGCTTATCGAGTGCACGCCAGATGATTGGAATCTAAACGTATTATGTCCTGTGCTGAAAAAGGTGACCCCAGTGTGTGTTCCAATTACTAAGGATCAGCCTCTTACCCATCGCATAGAGTAAGTTCGGATATTGTGGAACCCTCCTTTATTTTCGAAACTAATCATTATTTGGCAAATTTGTGTGTAAGTATACATAACTTACCTAAAAACATCCCATTGACAAGGAGTTTTCACGTACGTTTTCAATCGGTCTATGATTGAAAACACTTGTAAACACTATAAATAGTAAACTTAACTTCAGTTATAATCGGTAAGTATGTTATATTACCATCCTAATAAATAAGGGGTTACACCCATATTTCCACAGTTAGTTCCACATTACCATTCAATTTTCAAAATGTACATGTTCATTTGTTTTCTCATACATAACTTTTGTAATGTTAAGAGAATTAACTTTTTGTGACACACTCAGTTAGGCAATCGATCAGCAAACATATTGGATTCGATCCGGTGAAATTTATGCTAAAGATTGCCAAAAAAGGTATTAAGGTTCCACAATATCCGAAGTTACTCTAATGTGTCTTATAATTTTTATTATTTTTGTTTCGAATTATTTCCTGCTTTCGGCTAATGTGGAATACAAAAAAGCCTGAATTGTGCAACCATATTCCATATTATTTGCTCACAAATTTTTTGTTTTTTTTTTCTCTAATAGACAATATTGAAACATGCCAAAAATGGTTCGGTTCGCAAATGGCATCAAACGGGCATAAAGTTAGCCGTAGAAGCAGTTAATAATTATAAATATGGGTGATCCACATTACACACCCAGGGAGTTCCACATTACCCTACAATTTCAAAATGTCACTTTTTCAGGTTCATCTGATTTTTCTTACATAACTTTTGTAATGTTAAGAGAATTAATTTTTTGTGACACACTCAGTTATGCATTCGATCAACAAACATATTGGCATCAATCCGGTGAAATGTTTGCTTATACATTTCCGAAGAGTGACAAAAAAAGAATTGGGGTTTCACAATACCCGAAGTTACTCTATAAGGTCCTGTCGATTGAGATGTGTAAAACTAAAACTAATGTTATTCCATCTGATCGAGACTTTTCAGTGTCCTGGGAAAGACCCAAGACGACCAGATCGACACGTATCATATTTTCGTCGACAATAAAGCTGCTTTCGACAGCCCGATACGGCAGAAACTACTTTAAGCCATTTCTAAGTTTGGTATTCAAGCGAAGCTACTACTGCTCCGCGGAATGACGCGGACAGACACTAAGTCTTCAGTGAAGATTAACAAGGACCTTACTGAGCCAACCCAATACCGTTAGAGGCCTAAAACAAGACGACGGCCTATGGAGTGACCTCTTTAACATAGTGATGGAGATGGTAATAAGGAAATCTGCATTAAACACGGTGTGGGGCGATATTCAACAAAATCCACATGCTACTCGCTTACGCTGATGACGTAGACATCATCATGACTGTGACTAGAATCGAGCCCTGTTCTAACGCATAATAGTCATGCGTTCTAACCATCAGCCACGATCAGCCCCAAACAGTAGTAAATTAATCTTATACTTAGAAATTTATTACATACAAAATATATACTTTTTATGTTATAACTGATTAATTTATAATTCTGCTACAACTTCTTGTTTACAATACGAACAAGCCTTCAATATTACATTGCTACTTTAATAACACACACAAAGAATTAGTCACACTTGACTGTCTGTACTACATAAAATATCGTCTTCTATTCCATTTCTTAGACAAAGTAAGGGAGGCATCTTTAATGTACCGATGCACAGTGGTTCCTTTTTGGTTTTTTTTGGAATTAATTCTGTAACTTTTGAACGGATAATGCTATCTTGATGAAATTTGAAATAGTTAAAGCTGAGGTGTTTTCGAGATGATTTGGAAATATTTGGCTTCCTAGGGGGTGTGGGGGCCACTGCGTGGCCCCAAAGTTGGTCACCTCGGGTGTTTCAAAATTTCAAATGCTTGAGGAATGTGCATTTATGAACCGATTTAAAAGGTATTTTGCATTTAGATAGTGCTTCGAAAAACCTTCAAAAAACATGCTTACATGCATATATTATCTCATTTTTGTCAAGAGATATTTGAGAAAATAAAAAAAATTGTGTCATTTTTGGACGAGGTTGATTTGGTATTTTTAAGGGTGTGAGCTCAGTTTTTCCTTGATTTTAAAGATATTTATATCGTTAGTTAGCTTATAAATTCTGAATGAAATTGCTGAAAAAATAATGCAAATATTTTGTTCCAATCAAAAGTTATAAGCATCGCAAGTAAAAGTTTCCAAAAAAAGGCATATTTTTACTGTTTTTTTGCAAAAAGGCGACTACATTCTTTCGTTTGTAAAAAAAATATTTCTTCCGGGAAGTGGCAATTTCTTAATTATTCCTCATAGAAATGTTGATGCAGATGCATTTAATGCTAAATTTGAATCAGTTCAGCAAAATGGTTCCCCGGCAAGGGAAGTCAAAAATACCCCATTTTGAAAAAAAAAATTTTTTTTTGAAAATTCTCAAATCGCAAAGCGCCAACGAGAAAGCTCATTATATATTTTTTTGACCACATATGTGGACTAGTTAACCGTAACGTATTTCAACATCCCTGCCATAAACAAAGACAGTGTGGCCATTTTAGTAAAAAATTCGGAATTTTGGAACATATTTTCCCCGTTTTGGGAATTTGGGTATTTTGTTATAAGATATGGCAACATATTGGTATTCGTTTTTTTAAGGACAATTTTATGTACTTTATTCCAATATTTCGTTAAGATATTCCAGTCCGTTTGAATTTTACGCTATTTTTCATATAAGATATTATTTCTCCAAAAAATACGTTTTGACCAAATTTTATATTTGACTCAGAATCATGCCCAAAAAAAAAATGTGCTTTTAATTAATTTTTTTAAATTATTAAACTTCATGTCGTTCCCTTTTTTACGATATGCAATACTTGTATGTCAAGAGTTTAATTATTGTTTATAATTATAATCAAACTTCACTACCTCTGTAAAAAAAGTATATATCGTGAAACATACATATATATGGGGGCTATATCTAAATCTGAACCGATATGCTTAGTTTTGTTACCACATTAGAATAGTGTGAAAAAACTAAGATGTGCAAAGTTTTGTTAACATCAGAGCAAAAATTTGGTTTTTGGCAACAATAATCTATAAAAGGTTATGCTAATTTGTATGGGAGGTACCAGAAGGGGCGGGGGCAAGTGGACCTATTATTTCAGTTTATACTTCACGCTGTCAAATAATAATACCATCCAAATTTTAGCTTCGTAGAGCCCTCCAGCATGAAGTTAGTGACAGAATAGTGGTTTTAGTAAAATAGGTCATTTTGTATGGGAGGTACTTGAGGGGGCGTGGCTATTTCGCCCATTTTCCAACCAACATTACGACTAGTGAATTTTATGCCACTGGTAAATTTCTATTTAAATTGATTAAGAACTACTCCAATTATCGTCTTAACCATTTACTCAGCCGGCCAGACGGACATAGCTTTATTGGGTTAAAAAGCTCCAAAACTTATTTTTTGTAAAGAAATCTAGGGTCTCAGTTATATGATCTGTTGTGTTTAACTTTTTCCCGTTTAAAATTATATAGTCACTCTACCCTATAGCTGAGCTTGTACACATTTTATTCAAATTTTGTTAAAAATTGTAATAATAACACACAAAAGCCGCAAAAACATATGAATATTGCATTAAAAATCAAAATTATAACTTAAAAAATAATTTTACACATGAGACTTAAAAATCATTATGCAGTCGTTATTTATTAATAAAACTTACAAGTCCATAGACTCTTTAATTAAGTTATTTATGATTTATAAATCCCTATGCACAGGAATGCGAGACAAATTACGAAAAATGTCCCTTATTGCATAAATATGTTAAGCAAAATTATTTTTTAAGTTAAAAATTTGATTTTTAATGCAATATTTATATGTTTTTGTGGATTTTGTGTGTTATTATTGCAATTTTTAACAAATTTTGAATAAAATTTGTACAAGCTCAGCTACATGGTAGAGAGAATATATAATTTTAAACGGGAAAAAGTTAAACACAACAGAACATATAACTGAGACCCTAGATTTCTTTATAAAAAATAAGTTTTGGAGCTTTTTAACCCAATAAAGCTATGTCCGTCTGGCCGGCTGGGTAAATGGTTAAGACGATAATTGGAGTAGTTCTTAATCAATGTAAATAGAAATTTACCAGTGGCATAAAATTCACTAGTCGTAATGTTGGTTGGAAAATGGGCGAAATAGCCACGCCCCCTCAAGTACCTCCCATACAAAATTACCTATTTCACTAAAACCACTATATTGTCACTAACTTCCTGATGGAGGACTCTACGAAGCTAAAATTTGGATGGTATTATTATTTGACAGCGTGTAGTATATACTGAAATAATGGGTCCGCTTGCCCCGCCCCTTCTGGTACCACCCATACAAATTAGCATAACCTTTTATAGATTATTGTTGCCAAAAATCACATTTTTGCTCTGATGTTAACAAAACTTTGCACATCTTAGTTTTTTCACACTATTCTAATGTGGTAACAAAACTAAGCATATCGGTTCAGATTTAGATATAGCCCCCATATATATGTGTGTTTCATGATATATACTTTTTTTACAGAGGTAGTGAAGTTTGATTATAATTATAAACAATAATTAAACTCTTGACATACAAGTATTGCATATCGTTGAAAAGGGAACGACATGAAGTTTAATAATTTACAAAAATTAATTAAAAGCACATTTTATTTTGGGCATGATTCTGAGTCAAATATAAAATTTGGTCAAAACGTATTTTTTGGAGAAATAATATCTTATATGAAAAATAGCGTAAAATTCAAACGGACTGGAATATCTTAACGAAATATTGGAATAAAGTACATAAAATTGTCCTTAAAAAAACGAATACCAATATGTTGCCATATCTTATAACAAAATACCCAAATTCCCAAAACGGGGAAAATATGTTCCAAAATTCCGAATTTTTTACTAAAATGGCCACACTGTCTTTGTTTATGGCAGGGATGTTGAAATACGTTACGGTTAACTAGTCCACATATGTGGTCAAAAAAATATATAAAGAGCTTTCTCATCGGCGCTTTGCGATTTGAGAATTTTCAAAAACAAAAATTTTTTTTTTTCAAAAATGGGGTATTTTTGGCTTCCCTTTCCGGGGAACCATTTTGCTAAACTGATTCAAATTTAGCATTAAATGCATCTGCATCAACATTTCTATGAGGAATAATTAAGAAATTGCCACTTCCCGGAAGAAATATTTTTTTTACAAACGAAAGAATGTAGTCGCCTTTTTGCAAAAAAACAGTAAAAATATGCCTTTTTTTGGAAACTTTTACTTGCGATGCTTATAACTTTTGATTGGAACAAAATATTTGCATTATTTTTTCAGCAATTTCATTCAGAATTTTATAAGCTAACTAACGATATAAATATCTTTAAAATCAAGGAAAAACTGAGCTCACACCCTTAAAAATACCAAATCAACCTCGTCCAAAAATGACACAATTTTTTTTATTTTCTCAAATATCTCTTGACAAAAATGAGATAATATATGCATGTAAGCATGTTTTTTGAAGGTTTTTCGAAGCACTATCTAAATGCAAAATATCTTTTAAATCGGTTCATAAATGCACATTCCTCAAGCATTTGAAATTTTGAAACACCCGAGGTGACCAACTTTGGAGGACCACGCAGTGGCCCCCACACCCCCTAGGGAGCCACATATTTCCAAATCATCTCGAAAACACCTCAGCTTTAACTATTTCAAATTTCATCAAGATAGCATTATCCGTTCAAAAGTTACAGAATTAATTCCAAAAAAAACCAAAAAGGAACCACTGTGCGATGGCGACACCTTCAAGCAGCTTGTGGCCTCATTAGAATTCTGAAAATGAACAATGAAGAAGGTGTATTTCGCAAGATAGACAAGGAAGACATATACTCTTACATACCAATTAGAGTGTTCAAAACCGAAACCGAAAACCGTCTAATTGGTTTTTTTCTCCGAAACCGTATGCCGGTTTCTTCAAAAGTGCCAATTTCGAATACCCGGTTTAACCGGTTTTTTGATGTCGGTTAACCGGTTTTCCAAAAAGCAGTATTTCACAGAACATTGCTAGGTAAATTATAGGTAAATCGGCAAAGTAGGTTGTTTATGTTTATCCCATATTTTGCAGGCAAATCTCAAAGGATACTTTTATTAAAATTTCCTTATGCAATACGAAAATTTGTTTGGAAAGTGCTGTTAAATGAATGTTTCATCTCATCTTTAAATGGGTGGGATGACTTCCGTATTCATATAAAAAACTTTCTATTGTCGCTATCTCCTAAACTAAGCATCCAATCGCGAAAAAGGACTATGTCACTAAGATATAGTTTGGAACTTATCTTGTAATGGCTACAAGCCGTCCTAGCATATTAAGATGAACAAGCTTAAATGCAGTTATCTCCTAAACTAAGTGTCTGGTCTCAAAAAGAAGCTTTAGTAATGATTACCATACACTAGTTTGGAAATAACCCAGTTACAGTTGGGATCTAATTTTGAAATAGATTGGGATCTCACCCCGAAATGAGTGCGAAGCCGTCGACATTCATATGAAAAACTTTATGCCTTTATTTCCATGCTAATTGTAAAATCTAAGGAAATGTATTTAAAGTTTGTGAGTAATATAAATTCCACTTAAAAACTGAGCAAAATCGGTAGAAATGTATTACCTTTTTACCGATTTTGCTCTGTTTTTAAACCGAATAGTTTTCCAGAACATGGCTGATATACTAAGTTAAGATTTTCTAATAACTTCTGTTTGGATGACCGGGATATACATTGAATGGATTAATGTATCGATTTTCATAATTAATTGCATATTTGGTTCTATTTAACAATTTCCGAAAAACCGAACGAAACCGGTTAACCCGGTTTTTTAGTAAATCATGTATTCGAAAACCGATTTGTTGGAAAAAGACATTTTTCGAATAAACCGGAAACCGGTTTTATGAAAAATTCAAGTATTTGAACACTATAATACCAATACATTGGAGAACAAACATATACATATGCAAGAATACACACGCAGCCATACACACAACGCAATTCATAACTTTGTATTGAGTTGCTGAGTGTAAATCATGTGGCAGCACTTGAAGATGTTGTTGGCGAGTGAGTGTGAGTAGCCTCAGTGTCTAACACAGGGGCTTGGAAGATGTACTGTAAGGCCTTATGAGAGTGCTAGCGGTAAAAGCAGGTTTGTGAAATACTTTCGGGGTAAGATCATCTAAAATTTGTTAAATCATTTGAAAATAAACATAGTGGGACGGACGTTTCAAATACGTTTTGGTTAGAAAATTTCTTGGCAAGGACAATAATTTTTTAAAAAAAAAATATAGGGCATTACTAAAATTGGCGTCCCTGTAATGGTAATACGAATTTTCGTAATAGGAAGCTATCAAGTATATTTTTTAACTTTCTAAGAAAACAAACAGTAGCTCAAAGAGCATGTTATCTTGGTAAGGTCTTCTAAATTTGCATAAAGGCCTTGCGCTAGACCTGATTTGTGTAGGCAATGCCCATTTTCCCTATGGGAGTGTAATTGCCTGTCGGTCTGTCTGTCTGCCTGTGTGTATTAACGTAGTGTTGTCGCTGAGGTAAGTATGTGGTAGTGTTGCTAATGTTGTTTATTGGTGTAGCAATGTGCAAGTGTTTGTGCCATCCCCTCTAGTTTGTTGTATTCTCACTGTAGTCTATCTTCGCGTGTATGTGTATGTGTGTGGGTGTATGAAATTGTATGGGAATTATGTTTTTGGTATTGTTCGGTGCATGAAAGTCAAACCAGCCATGTAACCAACAGGAAAAGATGATTAATTCAAAGTTATTAGAAACATGACTAAAATTTATAATAGCACCAAATACTGGAACGTTAGAAAAGTAAAGTAAACAAAGCTCCTGTTAAAGGGCGGAGAGCGCAAGGTAAAATACTCTTTGTTTTATATAGTAGGTGAATTTTGGTTGCAGCTAAAGAACGATATATAACATCTTTGGTTAGGATAACAAGCTAGTTTCCCGTATGTTGAGCACGGCTCCACGAAAAGCCCCCCAATGAAATAACGCCCAAACGAGAAATGAAATATTCCCCAAATTTTTTTCATACATTTTTGGGTGTTATTTCATATGAAATAACTCCCAAATTTTTTGGGCGGTTTTTCATTTATTTTTGGGAATTATTTCATTCCTCATTTGGGGTTTTCAAATTATGAAATAATCTCCAATGAAATAACACCCAACAAATTTTTTAAATTCGGGGCTTGTTTCATATCGTGTATAATTTGGATGTTATTTCATTTTTTATTCGGGGGTTATTTCATTTTTAAAGCTGTTTAATTTTAGGGATTATAATTACATAATTATATAAAAATAGGCCTTTTACAAGAAAACTTTTAGCCTGTGAATATATAACAATATCTTTTGAATGTTTACAGATATTTCCATTTTTCATCTTGACGTATAGAAAATCAACAATATGCTACGATCATTTTTTCATTTTGAGAATGATATCTAAGAATGGAAATTTTTTCAAATTTGTATGAGTTCTTCCGAAGGAGGAATTCAATAAAAGCAGAGAGTTTGATTTGCTTGTGAACAGTCGAGTTGGTTGTGTAAAGGCCAAACGTAAAAGGCAAATTGGCTTCCGAACTGCAAAAGTAGAGCAGGGCTATAACGATCTACGATCCACACGATTCATGTCAATAATTTTGCGACTTTGCTGTTGGTCCATATTGACTTCTTGAAATCCTTAGTGAAACTGACTCTTTTTTGAATTTTGGGTATAATTTAATTTTTGTTGCTGATGGGGTTTATTTCATTGGAGGTTATTTCATTTTCATCATTGGGTGTTATTTCATATGAAATAACTCCCAAATATTGGGGGTTGTTTCGTTTTCGCTTTGGGGTTTATTTCATTTATTTTTGGATGTTATTTCATTCACTGTTTTGGGTGTTATTTCATATTTTTTGGGGTTTATTTCATTGGGGGTTATTTCCTGGGCGTTATTTCATTGGGGGGCTTTTCGTGGAGCCGTTGAGCACATCAGAGTTTTGTATGGCAAAGCAGACAATGTGATGGACATGTTGTCTTATCAAAAAAATCTGTGTTAATATTTTACTCTTATGTTTAAATATCATATCCAGTACAACATCAGCTCATTGATTTGGGACTTAATTTTGAGAATTGCACATAAAAGTGAAACTACCGTGCACACTACTGTCTATACCATCCAAAAATATACGATATTGAATGATACGCGACAGAAAAGAAAATATTCCGTAGAGTCGTGACCATGATTAAAATACGCGACTATCATGCGGTTGACCTGTGTTCAAGCCCTGCCATAGTCATTTACATTTCATTGGTCTGCTTTTTAGATCGATGATGTAGACAGAAAGTTATGAGTAGTGAGGTCAATCGGTATGTGAAAGAAAAGTTTATCAACGATCTGACGTTTGGAGTCATCTTTTAACAACTGAGCTCTTCATGTTAGTCTTCAAATGGAATGGAGCTTACAGACACAAATGAGTGCTAAAACGATGACAGATGACAGTTGGAAAAAGACTTTGTATGAAAAAAACAAAAACAAATTTTTATTATTGTTTTTCTCACTATTATTTGCCATCAGCTCTAAACCCAACTCCCACTTTGTATATAGACAAGGTAACCATGATATTGTGTCATCGTAACTCCCCCAAAATTGCGCAGTGGTCCCTATACTCTTGAAGCTAGCAAATATTACATTCATCTAACTAATTTCCTAGTATTTGTTGTCTTAGCTTCACTTCAACTCCTCCTCAACTTTCTAACTTACTTACAAATTAAGCTATGTGAAATGAAGCTATGTTGTGGTGTAAATGTAAAAATGTTGCTTACCAAACATGCCATTACCATCAACAACGACCGAAAGACCGCTTCACCCCTAAACCCCATCTCTTACAAAACCAAATAAAACAAATGTTTAGGGAGCACATAATGAAGTGAGTGCTAGTTGTTATTACCACATCTTGTTGTTGTTGTTGTTGTCTGTTGCAATTGTAATGTGTCTGCAACAGAGTTTACATTTTGTGGATGCATATTTGTGTACTGATCTGTTAGTTCGATGTCTATCTGTCTGTCGGTTTGTTGGTTTGTGCTTTTGTTGCACTCCCCCTTGAAATATTGCAGGCGGTCGGTTCTGTGTGTGTTTGTATATTGACAACAAAGTTGCTGCTGTAAGTGAGTGTTACAACAATGTTTGCTTTGTCAGTCTCTAATCGTAATATAACATTATTTTTGGGATTGTTTTTTGTCGGTGATGTTGTCGAAATACTGAACTGTTGTGTTGTTAGTTTCTATTTGGTGATAACAAGATTTTTTACCGTTACAAAGAGGAGAACATTCAAGGTGGCCATATGGAAAATAAATCTTTAATAAAATATATTACAAATTGTATATAGAGAGATGTTTGGGTACCGTTGGGGATGTAAAGTGTAACTTGTGGCTATGAAATAATAACGTGCATGCACCAGCTCCTACGCACGTTTTGGGTTAACGAATGCATGCCCGATGATAGGAATCTAAGTGTCCTGTGCCAGCCAAATTAGTAAGTATGTATGTTACCTGTTTAGAAAAAGGGACGTGGCACCAAACTGGTTCTAAACTGTTAAAAATAGTGTCAATTTGACAGATTTATAGTAGTCCTCCGGCGTTGTATTTTTTCAATGGCGGTTCTATAGATTATTGGAGTAATGTACCTCTAGATTTGTCGTAAGATGGTCCTTTGGAACTGGCGCATGAAATGTTTTAAGCAGTGGTCCTAAGACAGGTACTGTAAAACAGACATAGGAGTGGTCAAAGGTATGGGCGTAAGATTTTAATTTACACCTCCAATGACAAAGCAATGTTAAAGTGACGTCTCTCCTTCATATATTTAAGTAAGAACTAGGACCAGTCATTACTCATCAGGGATCAGTCACAGGACTACACCATTTCCTATTGAAATTCAAAGAAAATCAATTGAAATTAAAACATTCCATTTGAAATTCAAATATTCCATTTGAAATTCAAACCCCGTCATTTGAAATTCAAAAATTCCATTTGAAATTCAAAAAACGTCAATTGAAATTCAAACTTTCCATTTGGAATTCAAAAAATATCAATTGAAATTCAAAATTTGTCAATTGAAATTTAAAACACATCAATTGAAATTTAAAACTCATCAATTGAAATTCGAAACTCGTCAATTGAAATTCAAAATTCGTCAATTGAAATTCAAAACTTATCAATTGAAATTCAAAAGTCGTCAATTGAAATTCAAAACTCGTCAATTGGAATTCAAAATTCGTCAGTTGGAATTCAAAACTTATCAATTGAAATTCAAAAGTCGTCAATTGAAATTCAAAACTCGTCAATTGAAATTCAAAACTCATCAACTGAAATTAAAAAGTCATCAATTGAAATTCAAAACGTATCATTTGAAATTCAAAAGTATTGAATCATTATAAGTAGGTTCACTTCGACCTAAAAATATGCTATACCTATAGCGATATGGGCATAAGTCACTGATAAATATGGAAACAAATGCAAAATTTGCAATGGATAGCGAATCGAAAAAATTTACTTGTAGAAGAACATTTGTTTGTTACATCTCATAATATTTTCATACGATTAATACGTAATATATATATATATATAGATATATATATAATATAGTACTGATTGTACTGTTTATCTGTAATTCATTATTTTCATTATTAATACAATTCTTCTTTAACAATAAAATACACATCTTTGGTTTGTGCTTATATGACTTTATTTGCTCCATTTGCATTTAAATTCGTAGCATTAAACTGTAAATTCAATACAAATACTAAAAACATTCACATATAGTTTAGTTCAAGTAGAGTGTATTATGATTAAAACTACCAAACCATTATTCGAATTTCAATTGATGAGTTTTGAAATTCAATTGACGACTTTAAAATTTCATTTGATGAGTTTTGAATTTCAATTGACGAGTTTTGAATTTCAATTGATGAGTTTTGAATTTCAATTGACAAATTTTGAATTTTAATTGACGACTTTTGAATTTCAATTGACGACTTTTGAATTTCAATTGATAAGATTTGAATTTCAATTGACGAAGTGTGAATTTTAATTGACAAGTTTCGAATTTCAATTGATGAGTTTTGAATTTCAATTGATGTGTTTTCAATTTCAATTGACGAGTTTTGAATTTTAATTGATGTTTTTTAAATTTCAATTGATGTTTTTTGAATTTCAAATAGAATTTTTGAATTTTAAATGACGAGTTTTGAATTTCAAATGGAATATTTGAATTTCAAATAGAATGTTTAAATTTCAAATGGATTGTTTGAATTTCAATTGATATTCTTTGAATTTCAATTTGAAATGGTGTAGTTATGTGTAAGTTAGTTTTCCCGAAGGCACCGGCCGTGGCATAGTGGTTAGAACACGCGACTACCATGCGGGAATTCCAAGGTTCGATTCCCGGCTTCAGTCATCTACATTTTCTTTCATTTGCATTATAAATGTCGCGTCAATCAGTGACGTTCGAATTCGTCGATAAAAAAGTAGGTGCCGTTTGTAGTGAATCCAAAATAGAAAGCGTGTTAATTCGCAATAACGCAAGAAGCTTTCCATTCATGAAGTGTGAAGGGGAATTTAGTTTTTTTACTGAAATTTTATTGATCTTTTTGTAGATATTCAGCAAATTTCAGTTTACTGTGGTCTTTGGGACCGGCCGTGGCATAGTGGTTAGAACACGCGACTACCATGGGTGAGATCGCTGGTTCAAACCTGGCTCCAGTCATCTTAAAAAAAAATGTTCTTTCATTGTCGGCTCCCCTCGAATGTTGTAGACAGCAACTTCGCAGTATTAAGCGTCGAGTCAATCGGCGTGTCTAGTAAGAGCTTCTCAAACAGTGACGTTCGCATTCGTCGATAAACAAGTAGGTGCCGTTAGTTGTGAATCTAAAAATAGAAAGCGTGTTAATTTACAACAACGCGAGAAGCTATCCCATACCTCATTCATGGGGTGCAAAGGGAAATTAAGTTAAGTTTATGGTCCTTGTGAATATAACACTATGAATAGAGATTGTTTTCTCACTCTAAGCTTGAAAGACGAAGTATATTTAGGCTTACATAACCAAGTACTTAAAATAAGTTTTGTTATTATTTGTTCATGCATATGGTCACCCTACATTCTTTAGTTGCCAAAATAAAACTATACAACAATTATGTTGCTTCCAGCTATTTTTATACAATATTTATAAAGGAGAGTGAGATAGCAACAAATTATAAAGTAACCCTCAAACTACAACATATCTATATTTCAAATACAAAAATGAATAAACTACAGACTACTAAGGAAGCGCGGTTGCTTTGTTTGTTAAATTCAAAAAAATATTTTTAAAAAAACGATTTTAAAGGCAAGAAAATTTTGGAAAAAAAATATTGCGTGCCGCTGAGTTCGTAAAAGATAATTTTCAGAATCAACCAATCGATTTCAATGAAATTTAGGGTGACTGGTTATGGGATTGGTTTCAGTTTAAAATATAGGCACATTTGTGCCCGATAGGTGGCGCTGTTATTCGGACTTCAAATGTGTCGTTGATGAGCTTGCGAGACAAATAATTTTTAGTCACAATAACATTTGCCGGGTCAGCTGGTATGGTATCAATTATTTTCGCAAAAGGCCTTAACAAATTTAGTATTTTTTGCCATTTAATTTTCCATTGCAAATTTTAAATTGCAATTTAGTACAAATTTTTTTTTGTGACATAATGATGGCTTTACTTTCTCTAGTTTAAAAGACCCCCTCACCAAAAGTCCTTGTCTCCATGAGTCCTTATAATCAACCATAACATTTTAAGCACACTTACATTTTATTTTGCCTTACACAACACCTTTAAAGGATATTACCCAGTTTCTTATTTATAACCGCATTTTGTTATAAACTTCAAACGGATATGCATACACTGACATCAATGCTTCCGCTGTTTTAAATGTTAAAGCTGACTGGTTGCAGGCCTCGTTGACGTTTAAATATATATTTCTTTTCCCTAACATTTGACTTGTCAAGGCACTTTTAGCTCTGTATAAAACCTTTAAAGTTAAAAAAGCACTTGTTCTTCCTCTTCTCCCTCTCTTACTCTATTGTATTATGTATAATTTTTTATGAGTTTGACCAACATTTAGTTCTGTAGTTTTTTATGCAATTCACCTTTTATTCCAACAACACCACCATGACGTTTATATCAGTTTTTTCTATAACAAACAAGTTAGTTGCTTTGCAGGGAACGTCAGCTAAGGCTAAAGGGTTTGTCTATTTGTTTAACGCGGTACTTGTAAATGACAACTGCATTGCGTAAAATATTTGAATATGAATATTAAAATGTCACAATATTTTGCTTGTTTTTTTTTATTCAAAGTAAAGGAAATCATAAATTGTATATGTTTTATTTAAATTCAGTGCCATAGCGACCCTATTGCGAATTGTTACGGAATATGATTTATACCGGAGAAATTGTTGTTTATGTGGTGACTTGTACATATTTGTAATGCAGAAAACTTAGTATGATCATAGACGATAGTATCTAGAGGATTTTCGTAGAATATTTTGGTTTGGTTTGTGTTTTTCTATAGCAGATGAAAAAGGCTTGAAAAAAGTTCTTTATACTCAAATAGGAACGTCAAAGACAATTTCATAGTAGAGTCCACGAAAGTTTTACATGAGTCTCATCGTGAAGGCCTTATTCATGGTGTGCTGATCACTCCCTGGGATAACACAAGCAAACTTGAGCTATCTACCCCACACTACCGTTCTCACTCACTGGTGGGAGTTTCGCAGAGAAGCTGATAACAATTTTTTTAAGAACCATGCCTTAAGGGATTTGTCGCCTTCCGCACTTGTTGTTGTTTGTTATAACAGCATAGACTATACTAAAATTCGCAAACTTTAATCCTAATGTCCAGCCCTAAAAATTGGGCTACTTCCACTGGATTGGCCCATAAATCTAATGGCCTAAGTCGAGTAGGATGGGCTGGGCAAGTGAAAATGTGGCGGGTATCGTGGGGAACCTGACCACACGCTGAGCATACACTGGGGACGACACGGTCTATGCGGGACTAGTAGGCAGGACCAGTGTTTCGGCTACAGGGGGTGGGTGACCACCAAGAACGACATGCGCTAACCTGAAATTGTGGAATTGATGGCTTCTCTATGAATGTCGTTCAAAGCTTCCGCGCATAGGAGGTGCGATCCAAGGGATCCTGCCCATATTTGCGTATGTTTTCCTCGTATACTTGAAGGTCTTTCCTGATGTTAAAGTTGGCATGACTCCTCCAATGACATCCCAGGTGAAACTGTTTAGTCAACATGACATTATGTTCCTTGACTGGGAGGACCTTCGTTTCCTTGTGTAGATGGTATTGTGAGGTTATCTGCACGCAGCCCGTCCTTGTTCCTACTTTGCAGTTTGTGCGTAATTGCAGTGGCGTGAGCTGACTTCTAACATCTTACATGCCACTTGTATACAGCACGTACTTACTTAGCTGGCATTTCTTTGCAATCCTATGGGATCATATACTGCACGGAGACAAATATAATATCCGCTTCCAGCTTCTGCGCTTCTTCTTCAGTTCGTCACATAAAGTTCGGCAATGTAAATTGGTCTTTCCAACGGAGTTTTTTGTCGCTCTTAGACTTTACGAAGTATTTTCCTTCCGATTACTACCAGAACCGATACATGAACCGATACAGAACCTTGTGTCATAACCCAGGATTCTGAACCAAATACCAAAACAGGTAGCACCAGTATCTGGTTTAGGTGAATTTTCGTCCATCGAGAGCGAGAGAGCTCTGTCATTAAATAGCTTGCTTAGTCCGTAACAGCATATATTCGCAAGGGGGATTTTTCGCTGTATATCAAGACGCTATTTGTTTTATTAATCGCGGAGCCAAGATATATAAAATGATTTATGTCCCAAACGAGTAGTTTATTTGTTCAGTGAAACTAATAACTTTGTTTTGTCCTCATTCACCGTTGACCCAATTTTGCTTATTCCTTATTTATACATGAGAAGGCTGCAGTTACATCCAGCATATTTCGGCCGATGATGCCTATGTCATTGCCGTATGCCAGTAACATGTGGCTTTTATTGAATACCGTGATGCCCGTATTTTTTTAATTTTCCTCAATAACACCTCCATCACTATGTTGAAAAGGACACACGATAGGTCATCGCCTTGTTTTAGGCCTCGTTTGATATAAAATATCAGCTTCGCTGGAATAGCAAACTCAGCTATGGCTTCGAGCAATTTCTGCCATATCGGGCTGTCGAAATCAGCTTTATGGTCGACGAAATGACGTGTACGTGTACATGTCGATCTGCTTTTCTTATCTTTTTTATTTTAGATTTCAGTTGTTAATTTACCAGGTCTTAGGCCACACTGATATGACCCGATTACGTGGGATAACCCAGGCCGTAGTCTTTAACATAGCAAACTTGACAGGACCTTATATGCGTTGTAGTAATTGGAGCACACACTTGGATCACCTTTTTTCAGAACAGGACATAATAAGCTTAAATTCCAATCATCGGACATGCACTCGTTAAGCCAAACCGTGCGTAGTAGCTGGTGCATGCTCATTATCAGCTCATCACCACCGAACTTGAAGAGCTCTGCTTTATTATTTTTCAGCCGCGATATTGCTCTTCTTATTTAAGCCGTCTCGGATAATTGACGTGATACCTTTACCATACCATATATATGCAGCACACTTTGCGTATCAGTGACAAGATTTCCATCATTATCTTTACAGGACAGGAGTCCAGTACTGTAATCTCTTGCTTTTACTTTCTGGTAAAAATTCCGGGCTTTATATCTATCACTGTAGTATTCTATATCCTCGTTCTGCCGTTGCTTTCCCGTTTCCCTGTCTCCTTGTGCCGTTCCCTTACAACCCGGACATCAATTGGCTGACATCCCGTTTTTCATATCCATGGCTCGGTTGTTGCGGCTGTTTTCATGGAATGCAGAATATGCTGCCACTTTCTATCGCGAATGTCAGAAGTTGAGACGTTGTATCGTAGTAGTTGGGACAACTGGTTGGAATAGGCAGTGGCTATCTCTGGGGTTTGCAGCCTCGCGACGGCCAGCTTCCTTTATGATTGGTTATGTGCGTTTTTCGCTCTGCCCAATCCTGTTCGCACCTTAGCTGCACACAGGTAATGATCCGAGCCAATGTTTGCACCACGGATCACGCACACTTCCATGACACGGGATGCATGCCTTCACCTATTTGTTTATGAACGAATGATGGATCTCCTGCATGATAGTCGCGTGTTCTAACCATCATACCACTGTAAGACTAAGGACATACTATCGTAATTAAATACCTCCAATTCCTCCTTAAGCTACCTTTTCTCATGTAACCCTTCGTTGCTTCTTCAACCTCTTAACTATCCACATTTGCCCCCTACCCAACTACACTCCACACCCTCCGCAAGTGTTAACATCCAAGCATCCAATATGTTTGTATTTGGTCTCCCAGTGGTGGTGATGTTTCTGTGCTGTTTTAAGTATGATGTCGCTGCTGGTGTTGGTGTTGGTCATGTTCTTATGCCATTTTTATGCGGTCCAGATGTTGACCGCTTGTACTCCCTCCTCACCCACCCAGTCTCTCAGGCACAAGCTTACTAGCACCGTGTGTAAGCATGTGAATAAAATGTTTGCGGTATGTATTTAAAATGCAAATCACATATCACGCATGGTATATAATTTGTAATTAATTATGCTATAAATGCAGCAATGAACGTCATTTGCAACACTCGCACACGCGTGCTCACAGTGGCAATCAGACATCAACAGATGCCCACTTGCATCCGTACACGGTCGGTCAAAGAGAAGTCAATGAGACATGATTATTAATGCACAAATTCCCACACACACACACCCACTCTCGCGTTTACACATAGTTCACATATTTCTCACATACAGGACATTTGCTCAATCGTTGGTTGTTGGTGCGACATATGTTTTTATGAAAATTTACAATATGAGAAAAAAAGTATCAAAATGGTAAAATATTATAATTAATATTTTGTTGCAGTGCTATAGATTATTAAGTTTGAGTTTGCCATTGGAATACCAGAGTGGAAGGGGGAGGCAGGGGAGTTTGGAAATTAGCAGATGTGTTTAGATATAGAAGTTTTGTTTAACTAAATTGAATGGATAATAGAGTGTTTTTCGCAATGTGTTGCAATCGTTACTTGCATTGGAAAATAGTAGTAATGCAATTAAATATTCATAACCTTAACTCCACGCGGTGGTACTTGGTTTTTATGATATTTTTTCATGGTCACCCGCCTTCAGGTCCTAACTGGCTATGAAAACACGGAAAAGAAAAAAATACTAATGAAACCCCCCTAAATGTTCACGATCCTGCAAAGTCCGGATCCTTTATAGAGAAGGTGCCACTATCCGACTGGCGGATGTCCTAAAAACACGCAAGGCTGACATCACCGCCATCAAGGAGATATGACCGACAGGACAGGGATGCTCTCTTTATGTACAAATTTTGACATCTATTACACCTGTCATGCAAAAAAGCACGAATTTGGATGTAGATTTATAATTGGCCAGAGATTCAGACATATTGTCTCGCGGTAAAATCATGTAAGTGATCGATTAGCCACAATGAGCATCAAGTCGAAATACTTCTACATCAGGCTGATTTGCCCCGAGGGAAGGCATGCATGCAGTGTTATGGACGTACACGTTATATGTGGTTTTAACATTGTCTCGGAACATTACATGGTTGAAGCTAAGGTGCGCTGTAAACCCCATAGATAGTCAGCCTACACCAACCAGATCTCCCAGCTGCTACGGCACCACGCCTCTACTTCTGGCAAAAAATTGTGCATTGCAGGCAGCCAAAAAAACTTCCGAAAATGTCACCAGAAAATAAAGGCAAAAGGGGCTCCTGGGGCTACTGGGTCAATCCTGTGGAACATGGATGGAAATCTGGTAACAGATACGCAGAGTCTGGTGCATATATTAATGATCCCGGAAGGCAACGTACGTGAAAGTATCACGCCAATTGTCGACTACGACTTACATTACCCTCCACCAAGCCAAACCGAGGTTAAGAGTCATGGCGTTAAGCTGATACACCTTAGCGGAATGACGTTGACTAACACAAGGTCTTCAGTGAAGATTGGCAGGGACCTTACGGAGCCATTAGAACCAGTTCTCTCAACTACTACGATACAACGTCTCAACTTCTGATATTCCCGATACAAACTGGCAGCATATTGCGCATTCCATGTAAAACACCGGAAGAATCGTGCATGGATATGAAAAACGGGATGTTGCTTACAGGGCAACGCTACAGCTAATTCATGCATTGGCTGTAAGGGAACGGTACATGGTGACAGAGAAACAGGCAAGGCATCTATTTAAGCGAAAAAACGTCAGAAAAAGTAACGACCGAACGTTGATGTAGAAAGCTACAGTGATAAAGATAGAGAGATGAGCAGCGGGAAAAACGCACATAACCTATCACCTAAAGCTGGACATCGCAAAGCTGCAAACCCCAGAGATAGCCACTGCCTACTTCAACCAGCTCTTCCAACTACTACGACACAACGTCTCTTCTTCTGACATTTCCGATACACGTTTGCAGCACATGGCATCCGCCGCAACAACCATGCTAGGATATGAAAAACGGCGCTCAGGCGAATCCTAGTACGAAGAAGAATTTCGCGGCACAAGGAGATAGTAAAACAGACGAGACAGCTTTTAAGCAAAAAAAACTTCAGATGTAAAAACGTGAGAACGAGGATATAGAGCCTTACAGGAAAAGAGGTGAAGCCCGAAAATTTTACCATAAAGTAAAAACAAAATATTATAGTACTGGGTTCCTCTACTATAAAGACAATAGTGGAATTCTGGTTACTGATACGCAAATTGTGCTGCGTATATGGAAAAAACACTTTTAGCAATTGCTGGTTTCGGAAGTCGGTGCACGTGATTGTATCAAGCGAATTATCCAAGACGGCTTAAATAAGAAGATAAATTATAAAGCAGAAGGTACCGGCAGACTTTCGACAGATCTCGTTAAGTCCGATTTGGCCTAAAGAGTTACTGCCCGATGATTATGCTGATCGGGATTTACCCATCGCATATAAGGTCCTGTCGTGCTATGTGAAAGACTAAAGCCAGTGTTATCCAACCTGACCGGACCTTATCAGTGTGGCTTTAGTTTTGGTAAATCAACAACTGACCTGATATTCACACTTCGGCAAAACCTTGGAAAGACCCAAGAGAAACAGATCGACATGCACCATCTTTTCGTCGACTATAAAGCTGCCTTCGACAGCCCGATACGGCAGAAATTACTCGAAGCCATGGCTGAGTTTGGTATTCCTGCAAAGCTGATACGCCTTTGCGGAATGACGCTGGCTAATAGGAAGTCTTCAGGGAAGATTGAGAAGGACCTTAAGGAACCATTACCATACCAGACGAGGCCTAAAACAAGGCGATGGCGTAAAGTATGAGCTCTTCAACACAGTGATAGATATGATATTGAGGAAAGATGCAGTTGACACTAGTGGCACGATATTTAAGGGAATCTACATGCAACTTACTTACGTTGATTATATAGACAATATTGGCCGAAAACTGCGAGATGTAACTGCAGCCTTCTCAAATATATAAAAGGAATCAGCAAAATGGGTATAAGAATGAACGAGGACAAAAAGAAGTTATTAGTTTAAATGAACGAACAATCTACCCGTTTGAAACGCTGCGTGAACGATGACAATTATAATTTCGAAGTGGTAGATGATTTTATCCACCTAGGCTCCGCTATCAATAAATTTTTAGCGTCAGCTTCGAAGTTCTTGAATACTGGGTTGTGACAAAAGCGGATGAATCGGTTATGACAGTGTACAAGAGGGTGCTGATGAAAGCCGCTTCCAAAGAGAAAACTTGATAATTTTTTTTCTATCTTAGTTATCTTGATTTTATTTTGTTTTTGTGCTCTTATTGTTTACCGTAAATCCACAAGAAAAAGTTCGGTGGAGTAAGGTCAGGTGACCCGGGGAGCAAACGGAATGTTGAGTTTCCTCAAATGTGTCAGTTAGGAAATTTTCTACATAATTCGACCTTAACTGTGAAATCACACAGAGTTGAAAGGAATTCTTTTTCGGCGTAGTTCCGGATAAAAAATCTTTTAGAATTCTCAAATAACTATCTCTAGTAAACGTAACGTCCGTTTTGTTCAAACAATTATGGCCCGACAATATAGCCTAAAGAAACTGCGAAACTGTGACGCCAATTAGAAGCAATTCCCTTTCATGTCATATTTCAGGTTTGGAACCACTCTGTATGCGACAATTTTGTTTCTTTACGTTGTCGTTCAGATCGAAGTGAGCCTCATCCGACATGATGGTATCGGCTTTTATCAACCACCCTGTAAATATGGACCCATTATCGATAACAGAGAGTATTGACGTCATGTTGTGCGCATGAATAAATATGTTCATACGCGTCTTCGACAATGGACCCGATGTCTGAGGTAGTTTTATGATGGCCAAATAGATATTCTCCGACGGTGTCAAAATGTTTCAAAACGAATGCGACAGCATGACAACAATGAGTTTAGGCCAATTCTTGCCTATCATTAATAAGGAATAAGGATAATTTAAAATTTCATACAATCACTTTTTAATACTTCTTACCAAGGGCGTATCCACCCATAATTTCCAATCGAAAATATGTTGCTCTAAAATTACTTTAAGATCTCATTAAAAAATCATCAATAAATTCATTACAATGCTCTCAATATTTGGGATTTTTCATGTAGCCCTCTATTAATGGTAACTTTGAACGAAATTTTTGTTGCAATCAACGCAAGCAATGTCGTGAGACCAATGCTGTTCATACAAAAAAGAAAAAAACAAACGAACTGACATCTTTGCTTCACCGCTATCTACCCGTGGCCAATTTTTTTCTGCTTACTTTGTTTGTGTGACACTGACTCTGGCGTTGGGGCAAATACTTCACACTTAATATTTCAAAGCGCTCTCGTAGACAGGTCACGCACGCCGACAAAGCCTTGAATGCAAACATAATCACATGAAGCAACAAAAAAGAAAAAAAACAGAGATAGAGAAAGCACTGAACGTAGAATAGAATAAAAGCAATAAAGACAAAATAAGAACAGTGGTGGAAAAAGAACATAAATATTTAATAAAAAAAACTTCATTTCCCTTTACACCCCATTAATGAGGTGCGGGAGAAACTGCCTCTCACGTTGTTTTGAATTAAAACGATTTCCATTTTAGATTCACAAAAAACGGCACCTACTTGTTTATCGACGAATGTGAACGTCACTGTCGGAGAAACTTTTACTAGACATGCCGATTAGCTCGACACATACCGCGAAGTTGCTGTCGACAACATCGAGAATGCCAGCAATGAAAAAAAAAATGTAGATGACTAGAGCCGAGAACCGAACCACGGACCTCCCGCATGGAAGTCGCGTGTTCTAAACACTATGCCACGGCCGGTTCAAAAATAAACATACATTTTTAATTAACCAGTACAGAAATTTCAGTCAGTTAAACTGACTGATAAATACCATCACCCAATATAATATATTGTTTAAGTCTTGAGTTATTGAAAATAATCGATTTGTAATTAAAACCAGTTAGAAAGTTTCAGCCGACTTACATTTACCCTTACCCTCAGTAAAACAAATAATTTTCTATTTTATTGATATTATTACTCGATTTCGAAATTGGGCGGAGTGGTACATTTATATGGGAGGTACGTGAAGGGGTGTGTTTAGGCTCCAGATTTATTCTCCATAACTTTATCCTGTTATAGCTTTACTAAATACAGAATTTGCGCACGATTGCGTTGGGTGTACTGATATTATTACTACATCCCAAAAGTGGGCGGAAAGGTACATTTGTATGGGAGGTACCATAAGGGGCGTGCCTAGACTTCCAATTTTTTCTCCAAAACTTTGTCCTGTTATAATATAACAAAATACAGAATTTGGGCACGATCGTGTCGAGTGTATTGATATTATTACCCTATTTCTAAAGTGGGCGGAGTGGTACATTTGTATGGGAGGTACCAGAAGGGGCGTGTCTAGACTTCCAGATTTTTTCTCCAAAACTTAATCCTGCTTAAACTTTACCTAATACAGAATTTGGGCACGATCGCGTTAGGTCTTTTAATAATATTAATCGATTTCTAAAGTGGGCGGTACCAGATGTGTATGGGAGGTACCAGATGGGGCGTGAATAGACTTCCAATTTTTTTCTCTAAAACTTTATCTTGTTATAGCTTTACTCAAAATAGAATTTGGGTACGATCACGTTTAATTTATTGATATTATTTCTCCATCTCTATAGTGGGCGGAAAGGTAGATTTGTATGGGAGGTACCAGAAGGGGCGTGGCTAGGCTTTCAAAAATTTTTCCAAAACTTTATCCTGTTATAGCTTTACTAAATACAGAATTTGGGGACGATCCCGTAGGGTGTATTGATATTATTACTCGATTTCTAAAGTGGGCGGAATGATGTATTTGTATGGGAGGTACCAGAAGGGGCGGGGCCATGTAGCCCATTTGCAATACCGTAAGTAGTTTTGAGAAAATAATAACTCGTGCAAAATTTCAAAACATTTGGTTGCGTCTTTCGAAAGTTATCGTGCGAACCAGCCGGACAGCCACCGGACAGACAGACAGACAGACGGACATGGCTCAAACGACTTAAAAAGTCATGAATCGAATTTGGTTCAAAGAAACCTAGGGTCTAAAGTGACTCCTTCTATGTGTTACACTTTTGGGTCGTATCAAATGATATATACCTTCATCCCTACGGGTGATGGTATAAAAATGACCGGCCGTGGCATAGTGGTTAGAACACGCGACTACCATGCGGGAGATCGCGGGTTCAAACCTGGCTCCAGTCATCTTAAAAGAAAAAAAATAAATACATTTTTCTTTCATTGTCGGCTCCCCTCGAATGTTGTTTGACAGCAACTTCGCAGTATTAAGCGTCGATTCAATCGGCGTGTCTAGTAAGAGCTTCTCAATACAGTGACGTTCGCATTCGTCGATAAACAAGTAGGTGCCGTTAGTTGTGAATCTAAAAAATAGAAAGCGTGTTAATTCACAACAACGCGAGAAGCTATCCCATACCTCATTCATGGGGTGCAAAGGGAAATAAAGTTTTTAAGTTTTTTTTAATTAAAAAACATAATATTACAAAATAAATATTTCAATACAACTTCTGTCTTGTTTAAGCAATATCGCAGACAGCAACAGATTCAAAACACGGCAGACGTAAAGCCTTTCTTCTTCTTCTTTACTGGCAGCAACAACAGAAATTCATCCATTAGTAGCCGCACGTAGAAAAGCATTCCAAGCGCTTCGGTCTTTTGCGCTCCGTAGATAGTTCGTCATACCAAGCTTACTTAACATTTCCGTCACCTGGTCCATCCATCGGAACTTTGGTCGCCCCCTCCTGCGCTGCCCATCGAGTTTATTGCCGAAGACTTTTCGAGCCGGAGCGTTTTCGTCCATTCGTACAACGTGTCCAAGCCAGCGCATTCGGTCTATTTGACCACGTCGATGTCGGTATACAGCTCATACAGCTCATGATTCATTCGACGACGGTACTCGCCGTTCACGATGATGGGTCCAAATATTTTGCCAAGTATTTTTCTCTCGAATACTTACAGAATAGATTGATCCGCTTGTGTCATTACCCAGGATTCTGCGATGTAGAGCAAGACGGGCAGGATCAGAGTCTGGTAGAGCTGGATCTTTGTTCTTCGAGAGAGCGCTTTGTCATTAAATCGCCTGCTTAGCGCATAGTAGCAGCTGTTTGCGATCAAAACTCGTCTTTTGATTTCGAGGCTGACATTATTATTTTTGTTTATGGCGGAGCCAAGGTAGACAAAATCATCTACCACTTCAAAGTTATAGTTGTCAACGTTCACGCAGCGTCCCAGACGAGTGGACTCTTTGTTCGTTGAAACAAATAACTTAGTTTTGTCCTCGTTTATCACAAGACCCACTTCAGCCGACTGCTTTTCAATGCTCGAAAAAGCCGAAGTAACATCTCGCAATCCACGTTCAATAATATCTATATCATCAGCGTACGCGAGCAACATGTGACTTTTGTTAAATATGGTGCCGTTCCTGTTTACTGGTGCTTTTCGCATGATCATCTCCATTACGACGTTAAAGAGATCGCTGGACAAACAATCGCCTTGTCTAAAGCCTCTTTGGTAGAAAATGGATCTGACAGATTTTTTCAAATTTTTACTGAAGACTTCTTGTCATTAGTGTCATCCCGCATAGTCGAATTAGCTTTGCGGTGATACCAAACTCAGCCATAGCATCCAACAATTTCTGTCGTATCGGACTGTTAAATGCAGCTTTGTAATCGATGAACAGATGGTAGGTATCGATCTGCATTTCTTGGGTCTTCTCCAGGATTTGTAGTAGAGTGAATATCTGGTCGGTGGTGGATTTACCAGGTCTAAAGCCACACTGATAAGGTCCAACCAGGTTCGCCAGAATGGGCTTTAGTCTTTCACATAACACACTAGACAGGACTTTGTATGTGATGGGTAAAAGGCTAATCCCGCGATAGTTGGTACACACACTAGGATCGCCTTTCTTAAGAACGGGACATAGAACACTCAGATTCCAATCATCGGGCATGCACTCCTTGTTAAGCCTTCAGCAAAAATATTTAATACCCAAAATGCATTATACAACTTTTGGTAACTTAAGTTTTGTAACTTTAGATTTTTTCAAATATGGTGTGATTCATTTAAAGATTATGTTTAACTTCTAACTTCTATACAGATTGCGCTTGATTAGTGTCAGGCTGTTATGTTATTTTTATTAATTATTGTCTGACAATTTGTCATAAAAAACCTCACAACGCAACAACATCTTATAATAATTCCCTTGTATAACGAAACTCAGCGTTCTCTGTAAATTATATTTCGTTCTGTTTGCACAATCTATGGTCTGCATAATTGAACCTCCAGGCCCACTATTGCAAAAAACAATTCAGAAATTTCATGTCCCGTATACGTTTTTGAATTATATTGAACCGAAAAGACCACATTCATTATGCAGTGAGAACGATATTCCGGCTGTAGCGGAAGCTGCTGACTGTTCGATTTGACGCCGTGGGCAGCATATTAATTTGTGGTATATAAGAGACTGAAACAATTTCTTCAAATCGCCATCTACGGTTGAAGACTTTGAAGTCAACATTACTTACGTAATTTACGAGATACGGTAGGTTATAATGAAAAGAGCGGTCGAAAGTTGGACCTTTTCAATGGTCAGCGCAATGTACAAATTTATCACGGCCATCAGTTGAATGAATTTATCCTTACAAATTTAATGCCAGAGCCTATTCTTTTGGGTTATAGTAAATATTCTGACATCCAATTCTGTTTCAAGTAATTTATTTAAAATTTAAAACAAAAGTTCTAAATGAATCACTGTTTATTATTCTTGAAAATATGACTTTCTGCCACCTCCATCATTCTGATGATCACAAGTCTGAAAAACGATTCACTTTAGATTTTATTGGCTCAATTTTCTCGTTTCGCGAGATACGGGTGTTAATGCTGCAAAGAGTGAACGAAAGTTGGCCCTTTCGAATGAATTAGCTACAGCGAAGTCGTGGCCACTATTTGAATAAATTTATATATAAAACATAAATGCCAGAGTCTAGTATTTCTAATTATAGTAAACAATCCGTTATCTACTTCTATATTAAGTCTGTCAGTTACAATTTAAAACAAAATTTGTAAATGAATCAATCTTTCACTATGCCAGAAAAGAGAACGTTTTTGGCACTAAAGTGATGCACTTTAGTAATCTGGAAAGTGGATAATGCAGGCGAATTAGGGCACAACAATATATTTATACCTACACCTAAGTAATTTACGAATTTTTTCCTTTAAATTTGTAAAAACGCCACTTTATAGCCCAAAATCACCCACTGTTTCGTGCTTTTGCAAAAAAAAAGCCTGATTTCCACTTGCAAGGAAACCAAGTGATGAGCACATAAAGAAGTGTACGCGCCACTGCGACCAACAAACAAACAAAAACTAATACCACAAAAATGAAATGCATTAGAAAAGCTAGGAAACGGAGAATGCAACAAAAAAAAAACAACAGACAACTCTTAGAGGGTGTTCTACAAAGAAACGGCCAATACTCTGTAAGCAGATCATTGTGAAACAACAACAACCAAAAACAACAAAAAACATCCAAACACACACATTCAAACATAAGTAGTTGAAGTTAAAACAGCCCCAACATAAAGACAACATTGACTAGGAATTTCACGAGCAAAGAATTCCTTGCTACCAACTCTGTGGAGTGGAACTAAAACTAATGCGCCAGCTGCTGCATCAGCTGAAAATCAAGAACAACAACTAAATACGGGGAAAGGAGAACAGCGCGCGTGTGTGTCCGCTAGCAGCGTAAAGAGGAACCACAAATATGGATTTGCTTGCCATGATGGCTTTGGTTGGCAAGCTTGGGACTTGGGAATGATTAGGTGGTCAGGGTAAGAAAGGAGGGCAAGAGGATTGGGTGGCATGCCTGGTGTTACTTTGGGCTGATGCACAAAAGACATCAATGTCGTCGTGTGCGCCATCGTAGTCGTCGTCATCGTCATCGTATGGAAAACGCATTCCGCATAACTAATGAATTTGTAACCTCTCATTTTGCCACAGAATACAAAGAGTATTTTGAAGGATTCGTTTATAGTGTTTTTTTTTCAAACTTCATACCAAATAGGAAAGAAGGTGGCCGCCATATGCATCTAATATATTTAGTCATGTAGTCATTGGTGTCAGGCGAAAATGAGTTAAAGTGGTTTTAGTTTTTCAAATTTTGTATCAAGATTTAATATATTGTTAGCGTTGTAATGAAAATTACATAAAGATGTTTTATAGCAAATTTTGGGCTCAGTTTTTGCCTACCGCCAATACTTTTCAGCAGCTTTAAATCTTTTTTAACAAATTGTTTGGAAAAGCCAAGTTTAACATAGACAACTTCGTCCTTCGCAAGATTTCTATGCATATTTTTAGGCCACAACGTTTTATAGCTTTGTCTGAAGAATTCATTATTATGTTCGACTTGCCGAGAACGCGTCTGACAAACATGACGTTGACGTTTTCGACACAAATTGTGTTTTTGGTTCCTGATGATGTCAATGATGGTCGTAATGACATTGACAATTATTACTATACCATTATGGCAATACGTGTGGAGAGCAGAGGTCACACAAGGATATGTCATTATTAACTTGTCTCAGCGAGAACACAAGGAGAACGACAAAGAAACTGAGCACCGAGAAAGACCAGCAAAGAAGGCAGTAAACGAATATTAAACACGTTGAAAGTGATACAAATATTACATGGTTAAAAATATAACAAATATAACAATTGTTCAAAATATTAAAAAAAAAAAACTTAATTTACCTTTGCACCCCATGAATGAGGTATGGGATAGCTTCTCGCGTTGTTGTGAATTAACACGCTTTCTATTTTTAGATTCACAACTAACGGCACCTACTTGTTTATCGACGAATGCGAACGTCACTGTTTGAGAAGCTCTTACTAGACACGACGATTGAATCGACGCTTAATACTGCGAAGTTGCTGTCAACAACATTCGAGGGGAGCCGACAATGAAAGAAAATTTTTCTTTTTTTTTTCTTTTAAGATGACTGGAGCCAGGTTTGAACCTGCGATCTCCCGCATGGTAGTCGCGTGTTCTAACCACTAAGCCACGGCCGGCTAGCGTACAAGGTCCTGTCTAGAAGACTTAAGCCCACCTTAAAGAACTTCATTGCACCTTGTCAGTGTGGCTTTAGACCTGGTATATCCACGGCTGATCAGATATTTACGCTACGACAGATCATGGACAACACCCATGAAATGCTTGTCGACACCTAAATTACTTACTTAAGTGGTCAATTACAACTTACGAACGTGGTTCATAAATTTGAGGCCTGAAGTAATAAAGAATTCCACACGCTTCGGTCTTCTGTGTAAGTTCTCCAGTTAGTCCTAAAAGATGATGGCACGGAGTTTGGGTCAATTACTCCGTTGGAAGGACCAAGTGGTAGGCGACGTGCCATCATCTTTTAGGACTAACTGGAGAACTTCCGCAGAATACCGAAGCGTGTGGAATTCTTTATTAATTCAGGCCTCAAATTTATGAAACACGTTCGTATGTTGTAATTGACCACTCTGTCCTTCAGGTTCGATTGCAAACACTTTTCTCGCTGGAGCATTTACATCCATTCTGGCAACATATCCCAGCATTCGAAGTCGTTGGATTCTGACTCTTTTAGCTACGTCGATGTCATGGTAAAGCTCATACAGCTCATGGTTCATCCGATGGCGAAACTCGCCGTCGACAAAGATAGGTCCATATATTTTTCGGAGTACTTTTCTCTCGAATACTCCCAGGTTTTGTATTTCCGTTGTAGTAAGCACCCATGATTCAGCAGCATACAACAGAACGGGTAAGATTAGCACCTGTTGTAGCTGTTTCTTAGTATTCCGAGATAAGGTGGTGTTACTAAAGTACTGCCGAAGTCCGCTTAATTTCTTGGCTGAAATTATTTTTTTTGTTGATGGATGATCCGAGGTGTTCGACACCTACTATCTGTTTATCAATTACAAAGCTGCATTCGACATTCCGAAACGATAGAAACTATTATATGCTATTGATGGTTCGAAGCTGATACGACTTTGCTGAATGACACTGACCGTTATTATTGATCGAGGACTGCTGATAAATGAGGACAAAACCAAGTTATTTGTTTCATCCTGGGTAATGAAACAAGCGAAACAATCTATTCTGGGCGTATTCGACAGAAAAATACTTTGTAAAATATTTGGATCAGATATTTACACTACGGCAGATTCTTGAGAAAACCCATGAGAAGCAAATCGACACTTACCACCTCTTTGTCGATTACAAAGCTGCCTTCGATAGTCCCATCAGGCATCGACTATACGAAGCCATGTCTGAGTTCGGTATTCCTGCGAAGATAATTCGTCTCTGCCGGTGTACCCTTACGAATACCAAATCCTCTGTTCGGATTGGCAAGGATCTATCTGCACCATTCGATACGACGAGAGGTCTTAGACAGGGTGACGGTTTGTCATGTATGCTGTTCAACATAGTGATGGAGAAGGTGTTAAGGAAAGCAGCGGTTAACATGTCTGGCACCATATTTAATAAGAGCCACATGCTGCTCGCATATGCCGATGATATCGACATTATCGGTCGAACGATGCGAGAGGTAACAGCTGTTTTCACATCAGTCGAAAGGGAGTCAGCGAAAATGGGTTTGGCAGTGAATGAGGACAAGACGAAGTTAATGGTATCATCGAACAAAGTGTCCACCCGTTGGGGACGCAGCGTGAACGTTGAAAACTATTGCTTTGAGGTAGTGGATGAATTTATCTACCTTGGATCCGCCATGAACAAGAACAACAGTGTCAGCCTCGAAATAAAACGGAGAATAGTGCTTGCTAACAGGTGTTTCTTTGGACTACGCGAGCACTTTATAAACACCACCCTATCTCGAACTACCAAAGTCCAGCTGTACCAGGTACTAATTTTACCGGTCCTGTTGTACGCCTCCGAATCTTGGGTGCTTACACAGGCAGATGCAGCTCATCTGGCGGTGTTTGAGAGAAAAATACTCCGCAAAATACATGGACCCATTTGCGTAAACGGCGAGTTTAGGATTCGGATGAACCATGAGCTGTACGAGTTATACCACGACATTGATGTCGTCAAGCGGATCAAAGTGCAACGATTACGCTGGCTAGGCCATGTCGTGAGAATGGATGAGGAAACTCCAGCGCGAAAGGTATTCTATCAAGACCTCGAAGGACGGCGCAAAAGAGGGAGACCGCGACTACGTTGGAAGGACCAGGTGGAGGAATCACTGACGCTGCTTGGTAGGACTGACTGGAGACGGTGCGCACAAGATCGAAGCGAATGGAAATCTTTGATCATTTCGGCCTCTGACTTAGGCACTAAGATATAAATATATATATGTGTCAAGTTGTTTTAAAGGCTAATAATAATAATAAAATATTTGGATCCATCATCGTTAACGGCTAGTATCATTGTCGAATGGCCACGAGCAAGCGCGTTGAAATAGACCGAATGCACTGGCTTGGGCATGATGTACAAATGAATGAAAATGTTCCAGCTCGAAAGGATTTCGTCAATAAACTCGATGGGCGGCGCAAAAGGGGGCGACCAAAACTTGGATGGGTGGATGGACCAGGTAAAAGGGCTGTTGGTGTGACAAACTATCATCGGAGTTCAAAAAACAGAAAACGGAATTATTGTTTACGTGCGGCTACAGATGGTTGAATTTCTGTTGCCGCTGCCAAATAAGAAGACGAAGAAGGTCTCAGGTCCGATAATATTTTCCTTATCCCTCTATTTGTCTAATAACTCATAGTTGTGTTGACTCTTTTCTCCTACACCTTCCCAACCAAAAAGTTGCCTGGGTTGCAATGTGTAAATTATATAAAACAACCACGACTTCTGGTCATCACCAAAACACAATCCAAACTACCACTACTACTAGTACTTGCAGCAAAAACTAACAAAAAAACAACTTCTCGAAAACATAACATGAATGGAAATAACCTTTTACAAACATCTCACAATACCCTTTGGTGTAATTTTTTCCAATTTTTATACTTTTTTCTTTCATTTTGGTATGACCGGGAAACTTTTGTAACACGGACAGTTTTTGTTTTGCAACGCTTTCCATCTGTCCCTATATCCCCTCCTGCTCCCTCTCTCTCTCACACTGTTCATAACCCTCAGCTTTTTGTAGTTTTGGTTGTAGTTGAGGTTGTCAAATCATGTACAACGCTGGTGAGGATAATGATGATGCTGCCGCTGCTGCTGCGGCTGATGAAAAGGACTTGTGCCAAGTGTAGCATAAAGAGCGCAAGAGATTTCACAGGACATCCACCAACGGACATGTACTGTCTGTGCATGACTTTTTGCTGCACTGGACGGGTGAGCGGGTGTGCAAAGAAATTGGAAAATATGCAAATAAGCTGTCAGTTGATTGTCCGTCTTTGGGTTGAACTGTGAAAATCCTGTTTGCCAGTCCAAACAACTAACACTCATCTAAAATACGACCACGGACGTGGACGTGGACAGCCAAACATTTAATTCCATATTCTACAGTTACAATAAATATGCTGTTATAACCTTAAATTATAATAATAATAATAATAATTGTTCTTAACCAAGTGACCAATACGGGTGGTTGGTTGGACATGTTGTGGTGCATTGAGATTTTGAGTCACTGTGTTGCCGCTATGTAGTCTTTGGTTGTTTCATCCTTACTGGTTGTTTTTTGTTGCTAATTTTGTGGTTAATATTTTTTTTAATGCTTTTTTGGCGCAACTGTTTGCTTTCTCCCTCTCGGTTGCAATTTGCGGTCAATTTTGCAATGCGTGCTTTATCCTTTAGCTGTGGTCGTAATTTCTGTTAATTGTTGATATCAAATAAATTTCACTTTTGTGGCATGGAACAAGTGCTGGTGGTGATCCTTGGCGGCGAAGGTCAAGGATGGAGTTTAAATTTTATGGGGTTTTAAATAAAAGAACTTTCGGAACAATAAGGAGGGTTTTTTTTTAACTAATTGATAGCATTAACTATTGCATAGCCCGGCAGATAGATGTAACAGATTGATTGTGGATTGTAGTTGATGGATATTGCCTACTTGTAGGCTGACACATATATGTGCTAGAAGTTAGTATAAAATTAGGGTGTCATCTCAAAAACTTTTGGGAGCATAAATGCTAGTATTTTTCAAATATTTTGTAGAGGCTTTTGTGCTGTTTTTTCTGCTGAGAATCTGTGTTGGTAACACAATTATAAAATTGCATATTTTAAGGCCCACCTTAAATGCAAAAAAGTAGCATAACCAAAGGTTACCGAACCCCTTAACCGCTGTCAATAGTTTTCGATAGTATTTTAACAGAAACCTACAAATTACCTGGTCGTCTTTTCGACAAATAAATTTTGTTACAAAGTCCTTACCCGTGTTAATGGGGTCAATAACACGGTGTACCTAATTTCCCCCATACTTATGAAAATGTATGCTAACACACCAAATGCAAAACACTAATGCTATTATTATAAATACGACGACTGAGGCCAGTCTGACCGAGCTGCAAGCCATTTTCAGAGAACAGCATAGTGTACTGATGGTGTAGTTTGCTCTTTAGGCATCGGGAGGAGTTCACGGCATGAAAGCACAAACTGAGAGTAACCTTTTCTCAAACGATATGTTGTGTGGTACCAGCCTAGTATTCCTCCTATTGGAAGAGTTTACGGAGGATACGATTATAGAGTGATCTCCATTGGATACTTCCCAAGTCCCCAGGATGTATGGACCAGATTTTAACGCAATAACTGATACGGATACGGCTAACAGGACTAAATTAAGCCGAAAAACCGCCAATTTCCGCCAGTTGAACTGTACGGCCTTAATCACTTAGCAATTATTTTGCGGCCCTAACATCGCCCTAACGCCGCGGTGATGAGACGGTGGTGGTCAGTAAGCGTATGGTTCCTTAATCATCTGCTACTGCTACTGAGACGAAACTAGATGTCAGGCCATCAAATTCTAAGCCTGCGATAGTTAAGTTTCGGACGATCCCCTTAGCTTATCAAGGTTCGCTCTGGTGACGAACCCAACATAGGATCGAAAAAAGCCACAAAAAAATTTAGTATGGCAATTATATTCGGCTATGCCGAAGCTCAGATATGATTTACCATTTGTACAAATTGGGCGATTTGTATGAGAAACGGACGATACTGAAGTTTTAGTCAAGAATTTTTACTGAAATCTCAATTACTGAGTTTGAATTGTTTATATAAGCTGATAATACTGTTATACATTGTTTAACCCCCCAAAATGGGAGGATTTTGCACATCTTAGAACTTTACCTCTGCTTAGAGGATAGAAGCTTGTATATCAAATTTCAGTTCTTAATCGCGTGGACAAACAGACGGACATCCCCACAAAAAAAAAAAAATATGGTAGTTGGGAGTAGTTTTTGTACGATAGTGCTCATCTCAAAACGTATCCTCCGCCTGGAGAAAAGAAGCCTACATATCAAATTTCAGCTTGATACCCTTAAACTAATCTGTAACTGCGTGGACAGACGGACGTCCACCCCCAAAAAAGGGCCTCTGCATTATATGGGAGATATGAGTAGTTTAGATCGGTTTTGCTTATCTTTGAACCTAACCTCCGCTTGAGTGGTACAAGTTGCTTACAAAATTTAAACTCGAATGCTTTTCTTAGAACTTAAACTACGCTTGCTTACAACATTTTAAGTCGATGGCTCTTAAACTTCGGCTGTAATAGCGGGGATAGACAGACGAACACCCTCAAAAATGGGTTGTTTGTATGTTAGGTGGGTGTAGTTTTTATCCGATAGTGCTCATCGTAAAACTTAACCTCCGTTTAGAGGGTATAAGCTTGCATATCAAATTTCAGCTTGCTATTTCTGAAACTACGGCTTTAGTCGCGGGGACAGATATATCGACACTCCCCAAAGAATGGGCGAGTTTGTACGGGAGATGGGAGTATATTTTGACCGATCTTACTGATCTTAAAACTTAATATCTGCTTTAGGTATGGAAGCTCGCATTTCAATTTTTAGCTCGATATCTAGTAAACTACGGCTGTAATCGTGGGGAGAAACGGACAGACAGGCAGACATCTTTAAATCGACTCAGAATTTATTTAAAAATACATATATACCTGCCACGCCTCATGGTGGGCGTTACAAATGGGAGAACAAATTGAACATACCGTTCGTGCGCGTGGTGAAGGGTATAAAAAGTAACAAGCCTGGGTATCAATCCTTCTCTTCATGTGATAATATGCAGCTTTTGAGAAGAACCTGAATCTGCGGATAGGCGATCCCACTATAAATACAGAGAATGTCAGTTTCCTTGGTTTAGTTTGGTCGAAGGAAGTCTACAAATATTGAGGGAGAAAATTAGAACACGGTTAGATTTCTCAAACGCTGCGGTAATAGTTTTGGATGAACGTACCACTGTATGTACAGAGAAAGTCAGTTTCCTGGGTTTAAGTAGATCGAAGAGTGTTAAAACTATTGACTGCGGAGATAGATGAGAAGACGGTCAACTTTGCTCAAACTCTCCGTGTATAGTTTTGTTGTATTTTGGCCTTGTGCTATCTCGTCGCCACGTGACCTGTTCTTTCATGTCGACTAATCTGGATACATCCACAGTACTCGCCCGCCGTTGACCTGCTGGCTAATCTGAGCCCCTTCTTTAAGACCAATACTTCGGAGATAATCTCTTCAGTGCCGCCTGCTGACAATGAAGAAATAAATCTCCGCCTGACAATATGTTGGAGAAAACTTTGCCTCTGTTGGCAGAGCATGAGAGAAGAATGACATTGGGATTGTGTAGGGTTAGGATCCGGCATGCCTCCAAATGGTGCAGATTAATTTTCATCACTGTCTAGCTGCTGCTGCAAACCTTTTTAGGACTGTTAAGAGCCAGAGTGTGGATGTAGCCCTAGCACATCATATCTGGGTTGTTTGCAATTGAGTCAGGGGTTGGATTGACGACAACTTCAACCAGCATCTGTGAACTCGACTGAAAGGGTAAAACACTACCTAGAAAGGGAAATTAAAGTACCTACATTATGACAATGGAGTATGGGGATGACAAGCGTAGTACGAAATTGATACTACCACGTGTTGATGTGTCGTATGAAGAGGTTGCCCTGTCAGCTGAGAATTAGCACCAACTCCAAATATAAAAGGTTTCAAAAAGATGTCACCTTTTCTCTGGATGGGATGACAAATCAAACCACATGCAATAGGTTATAAATAATATAAGGACGAACATCCCGACTTTTAGGAATATAAATTGGTGGGGCGTACTAATGCCTCTGCATTTCAGCCTCTGCTGAGTTGCGAGGCATTGCGATATTCCTAAAGAGGCTGTACGATGCTTGATCATGACCCTCTAGGACCCACCCGTTGGCTTTTTGAAGGATTGGATGTAGAAACCATCATATTTGAATTTCGAGAACCGACAATATAGTTTTATCGCTGTAGCCCGAATATAGCAAATGCCGATAGGAGTATATGGTTGGTCTACTTGGGGTCGATTTAAGACTTTACTATGGGATTTTATGTGGCCACCGATACATCAGACACCTATCAGGCAAATGGGATACATCCATACCGAATTACAGACCCATGTGTAAGTTCGAGTAGGAATTCGAGACGATGGAACATCTTATATGTTGTCGTCAGCAACAAAGTATAGTAAAAAGCTTCAAAAACAGTGTGTGAGCTTAAAAATAGAAAACGCGATGGAATAGCTTCTCCCAAACCTCATTTATGGGGTGTTAAGGAAAATTAATTTTATTTTATCATCGGTATTGTTTCAGTTTTTTTAATTTTTTCGCAACTTATTAGTGTATATTTTTTCATTTATAGAAATTTCCCTTCTATGCTCCACAGGACCTCAATCAAATATATATCTGCAAGCCAAAAACCATCACTTTTAATCCATCCTGTAAACTGCATTCTCTTACGCTCCTTTGCTACCAACAATAATTTGCCAATTTCAATTATTTTCTATTTTATCAAAACTTTTTTGCCAGCAACGCTCAACTTTTGTGTTTTGCTCCTCCACCCCGTCTACTCATCATTGTTTCAATTGCCATGACCGTTGTTTTCCTGTCATTCAATTTCAAATAACTTCTAAACAATCAATATTTAGTTTTTCTCCTCAGTCATTTTATTTCTATATTTATCCTGCTGCAGTTTATTGTCGCATGTGAATATTCCACTCCTCCCCCCCGTTTTGTCGATGAAATTTGTCCATAAAATTCCCTGTACTCGCTAAGCATTACGGCAGCGGATATATAGAGTTCGTGTCCGCTTTAGACTGTGCTTATAAGCTCATAAGTCAAATACTTTACACATAGCAGCTAAATAGCTGAGAAATCAAGAGCACTTTTTTTGTGTGTGCCACAAACAGCAGCCAAGGACCGGGGCCATAGCAGCATAACCCATTCTCTTTGAGTCTCAAAATAAAAATTATTGTTATTTGATATTATGTGCGAGCGACAGCGGGGTAAAAGTCACACTGGTGGGGGAGGAGGAGCTGCTGCTTGGTGTACAATTGAATAAAAACATTGTTCGAAATCAGTCAATTTGCCATATGAGCACGTACCTAGCGTTGTAGCTTCGTTATGTGTCTGCCACTGTATGTAATGCCAACAACAACAAAAAACGTTGAATTGCCACCAACAATAACAACAACGGCAGTGTTAACATATTCCATATCAGCTTTTGTCGCAAACCATAGTTGAACTGCCAGCAATAGCAAACAGCAGCAGCAGCAGTAGTGGTAACATCAGCAACGTTGCCTGCTGCTGCAACATCAACAATGAAGTGTCAGTATAAATAAACAATATTCGAGTGCCAATGAAAATAGCGTTTTTTTTATATGAGTTTCATACGATTTTGTGTCAATATTGCATTAGTGTTGACTGTTTTCCTTTTTCTTTCTGTGATGCCATTTTTGCTGATTTCTGATTTTAACCAAACACAAGGGGGGCTCAATAACGAGAGGACACTCGGCAGAATGGGCGCACACAGTGAAAGTGCGATTGGTTGAAATAAAAGAAAAACGCCACATAGTCATGTGCACAAGAATTAAATAGTTAAGAAATTGAGTCCACAAGATGAAGATTTTAATAAAGAGATAAAATTAAGAAAAAACAGTAAGGAGTCAAGGATCGCCTGACAAGAAATGTAAAGCGAAAGGGTGTTACTTAATCCTGTTTGGATTTTCAATCTAAATTTTTATGGGGTAACTAGTGGGCCCGGCAATGCTTCGCTATTGCATATTAACTTGTAATATATTTCACATTTAGGTCTACAAAGTACTTTAAAAACGGTACTTAAGCTCGACAATAATATGTTGAGTTTATTTACTTACCAACTTATTTAAATTAACTCCTTAACATAAAAATTAACCAATTCAGTTTTATTGTTGTAAATGCTAATAAAAAGTTCATCAGCAAAGTCATATCTATATATCTATATATATCTAAGTTTTTTCTTTATGTAGGGCGAAAAACCACTTCTTCCACAACAGATATTCCTCTAAAGCAGCGACCGGCGAGAGCGCACACTTGGGCAACATGAGCGAGAGAGCCACACATGTATTCTCACACACATTGAACGAAAACAAACAAACTCAATCAGTCTCGCTTGAGCATTCGTCCGACGCAGTTGTGTCGACGCTTGTTGTTAGCAAGACAATAAAAGAAATAAATTTTTTCGGTAAAAGTGAGCTCTTATATGTTAATGTGTATTGCCACGCGCACAACACAATATTTCCTATATTATTATATTACAATTTTGTTCATAGTTATGAAAAAATCTTTACAACAATTTCCTTCATTACACTGAGAGAGGGAATAGATCAACTCACCAACACAAACTCATATTGTGGTTGTGTTAGTTGCCGATGACTGCTCTAAAGATCAAAATTATTTATTTTGATCCGTAGTAGCGGGAACCATCTGTATACTAACTATCTCTTTGATAACAAAAAACATTTTTGTTATGCCTTCTCCTATTGACCGTAAATGAAAATTCCGTTTGAAGCTACATGCCTTTAGCCATAAAAACTTCTTTTGTCTTGTCTTCTTCTCACATGGATCAAGAATAATCCGAAATACTATTTTTGTATTGAACTCGTGTTAAAATTTTTTGAGATAATTCGGTCACCAACGTTTGCCTTAACAAAGTGATGGTCTCACGTTTAACCATTGTAGTATGACTACAATGAATATTACTTAATTTTATATCTATATGATTTATTACCGATTCGCTCTTTTGAAAAGTAATTGAGAAATACAAACCTTTAAAGTAAATTATAAAAAAATATCACTATTTTAGTCTGCGCAACCTCAACTGCCTGGTGTACGGACCATTATTTGATACAGTTAAAAAGTTAACTATTGAAGTGCGTGGGCAGCGCCTCGGCACTTTTAACTTATTTAGTTCGAAATAGCCTGATCATTAGGGCGAATCAATTAGTTCGCGTCAAAAAAAATCGTGTTAATCGTATATCAGTATTGGAATGTACAAAGAATTCATAGAAAATTGCACTAAGAAACTATATGTCTAAAATCAATTCCTAGTTCGCGTTGAGAAGCATGAAGATTTCAGGTAGAGATACAATGAGCAAATATTCTGAAAAATGATTTCTAAAAACTTAATTTCTGTATGCCAACTCTCAGAGGCCATAACTTTTTAACCAATACATAGATTTGCTTCTGTAATACCTCATTTAGTTCGTTGGGAAGTCAGTTTTACAAAGAAGGTCTGAAAAAATATATATCTGAAGTTTTCGATTTGTGCTCATTTAAAAACAAAAAAATCTCTATCTGAAATCTTCATGCTTCCCAACGCGAGCTAGGAATTGATTTTAGACACAAAGTTTATTGGAGACATTTTTTTAAAATTCATCGTAGATTTCGATTTCGGTTACGATTTTTGCGAATAAAAAAATTGGCCCACCTTACTGTTCATATCTCTAGGCGAACAGCAATATACTGTGGAATTTTGACAGTTTTAACCGTTTGTTTTAAAAGGGTGTGGAACAGCCCATTTCCACCCTTACTGTAATTCATACTGCAAGCCCTTTTAATTTTCAAGTTGAATGGGCGGTGCCACGCCCCTTTATCCAATCACAACCAAATGTAGCCACTGACTATCAACAGGTCAACAGTACCATTTTCCAAAATGTTCGTATCAATCTGTCTTTGGAAAAGCCGTCAAAGGGACTTTTGCAAAGGGGGCGTGGCACCCCCACTTCATCCCTGGATGTAATTAATACTACTCCAACAACATATATACCAAATCTCATCTTCATACCTCTGATAGTTCATTAGATATGGCCCTATTGATTTTAAAATGTAGTATGGGCGGTGCCACGCCCATTTATCCAAGCACAACCAAATATAGCCTGGGACTATCAACAGGTCAACAGTACCACTTGGTAATTTTCGTATCAATCGATCTATTAGAAAAGCCGTTAGAGCGATTTTTGAAAAGAGGGCGTGGCACCGCCCACTTGCACCTCGTCTGTAATTCTAACTGTACGAACAACATATATACAAAATCTCATCTTCATACCTCTGATAGTTCATGAGATATAGCCCTTTTGATTTTCAAGTTGTATGGGCGGTGCCACGCCCATTTATCCAATCACAACCAAATATAGCCAGGGACTATCAACAGGTCAACAGTACCACTTGGTAAAATTTTCGTATCAATCGGTCTATTAGAAAAGCCGTTAGAGCGATTTTTGAAATGAGGGCGTGGCACCGCCCACTTTCACCCTGGCTGTAATTCTAACTGTACGAATTAGATATGGCCCTATTGATTTTAAAATGTAGTATGGGCGGTGCCACGCCCCTTTATCCAATTACAACCAAATGTAGTCAGGAACTATCTACAGGTCAACAGTACCTTATGGTAAAATTTTCGTATAAATCGGTCTATTAGAAAAGCCTTTAGATTGATTTTTGAAAAGGGGGCGTGGCACCGCCCACTTCCATCCTGGCTGTAATTAATACTGCTCCAACAACATATATACCAAATCTCATCTTCATACCTCTAATAGTTCATGAAATAAAGCCTTTTTAATTTTCAAGTTGTATGGGCGGTGCCACGCCCCTTTATCCAATTACAACCAAATGTAGTCAGGAACTATCCACAGGTCAACAGTACCTCATGGTAAAATTTTTGTATCAATCGGTCTATTAGAAAATCCGTCTGAGCGATATTTGAAAAAAGAGGCGTGCCGCCGCCCACTTTTTGAAAAAATAAAACCTTTTAAACCATCCGGAAGCTATAGCGAACAAAACAAAAAAAAAATTTTGAAAATCGGTCCAGCAGTTTTTGAGTTTTAGCGAGACAACTGCACAGCAATTCATTTTTATATATAAGACTAGTGGGCCCGGCAATGCTTCGCTATTGCATATTAACTTGTAATATATTTCGAATTTAGGTCTACAAAGTACTTTGAAAACGGTACATTAGCTCGACAATAATATGTTCAGTTTATTTACTTATGTAACTTATTTAAAGTAACTCCTTAACATTAAAGTTAACCAATTAAGTTTTATTGTTGTAAATGCTAATAAAAAGTTCATCAGCAAAGTCATAATATCTATAGTGCCGACATGTAGATTAAATTTTTTCTGTATGTAGGGCGAAAACCCGGGACCGGCCGTGGCATAGTGGTTAGAACACGCGACTACCATGCGGGAGATCGCAGGTTCAAAGTCATCTTAAAAGAAAAAAATAAATAAAATTTTCTTTCATTGTCGGCTCCCCTCGAATGTTGTTTGACAGCAACTTCGCAGTATTAAGCGTCGATTCAATCGTCGTGTCTAGTAAGAGCTTCTCAAAACAGTGACGTTCGCATTCGTCGATAAATAAGTAGGTGCCGTTAGTTGTGAATCTAAAAATAGAAAGCGTGTTAATTCACAAGAACGCGAGAAGCTATCCTATACCTCATTCATGGGGTGCAAAGGGAAATTAAGAAAGAATTAAGAAGGGCGAAAACCCACTTCTTCCATGAATTGGAAACAGACATTTCTCTAAAGATCAAAATTATTTATTTTGATCCGTAGTAGCGTGAACCATCTGTATACTAACTATCTCTTTGGTCATAAAAAACATTTTTGTTATGCCTTCTCCTATTGACAGCAAATGAAAATTCCGTTTGAAGCTTCATGCCTTTAGCTATAAAAACTTATTTTGTCATGTCTTCTTCTCACACGGATCAAAAATAATCCGAATGTCATGTTGGAAACATTTCACCTTCAAATAATGTGCATTGACATGATAAATAAAAACACATGATAAACTAAAGAACACTGGCTCTAGTTCTTCTACCAGTTGGATTTTAGATGAATGTACGCCAAGATCTTTCCTCAGCATTTGCAGAGACCGAGTTGCTGAGAAAGACGTCGGTTCGATAAATTCGAGTCCCCTGTCACACTAACGTCTACAGCGTCGATAGCTTCTATTAGCTGCTCAGATGGATCATTATATGCAACCTCAACTACACAAAGGGCTCCATAAGTTTTATCGAACAGAACGTGTATTTTGAAAATAAATTTGCAAGATTTGTAAACGTTGTTCTTGTTTAGTTTTCACATGGTGTTTTTGCAAAGTATACTAACAGAAAGTCTATCACACTTCATTAGTATGACAGCTAGATTTACACTTATACCTATCAGAAGTTCTATATGTCAAGATAAATAACCCATGCATAGGTTATTTACAATTGTTTGCTAATGTTACCTCTGATATACTATAACAATTTAACCATTGTAGTATAACTACAATGAATAATGCTGGATTTTTCTATCTATATATTTATTACAGGAATTGATTTTAGACACAAAGTTTGTTGGTGAAATTTTCTTACAATTCATCGTAGATTCCGATTTTGGTTACGATTTTTGCGAATAAAAAAATTGGCCCATATCATATCTCTAGGCGAACAGCAATATTCTGTGGAATTTTGACAGTTATTACTGTTTGTTTTAAAAGGGGTGTGGAACAGCCCATTTCCACCCTTACTGTAATTTATACTGCAACAACAACATATCTAACATCTTTATAACTCTGATAGTTCATGAGATATAGTCTTTTTTACTTTAAAGTTGTATGGGCGGTGCCACGCTCCTTTATCCAATCACAACTAAGTACAGCCAGTGACTAACAACAGGTCATCAGTACCACTTTTTAAAATTATCTTATAAATCAGTCTATTAGAAAAGCCTTCAGAGCGATTTTGAAAAAGTGGTGTGGCACCGCCTTCTTCCTCCCTGGCAGTATTTAATACTGCTCCAATAACATATATACCAAATCTCATCTTCATACCTCTGATAGTTTATGAGATATAGCTCTTTTAATTTTCAAGTTATATCCAAGTTTATCCAATTACAACCAAATATAGCCACGGACTATCAACAGGTCAACAGTACCACTTGGTAAAATTTTCGTATCAATCGATCTATTAGAAAAGCGATTTTTGAAAAGAGGGCGTGGCACCGCCCACTTCCATCTAGCTGAAATTAATACTGCTCCAACAAAATATATACCAAATCTCATCTTCATACCTCTGATAGTTCATAAGATATAGCCCTATCGATTTTCAAGTTGTATGGGCGGTGCCACGCCCCTTTATCCAAATACAACCAAATGTAGTCAGGAACTATCTACAGGTCAACAGTACCTCATGGTAAAATTTTTGTATCAATCGATCTATTAGAAAAGCCGTTAGAGCGATTTTTGAAAAGGGGGCGTGGCACCGCCCACTTCCATCCTGGCTGTAATTATTACTGCTCCAACAACATATATACCAAATCTCATCTTCATACCTCTGATAGTTCATGAAATATAGCCTTTTTTATTTTCAAGTTGTATGGGCGGTGCCACACCCCTTTATCCAATAACAACCAAATGTAGTCAGGAACTATCTACAGGTCAACAGAACCTCATGGTAAAATTTTTGTATCAATCGGTCTATTAGAAAAGCCGTCTGAGCGATATTTGAAAAAAGGGGCGTGGCGCCGCCCACTTTTGGAAAAAATAAAACCTTTTAAACCATCCGGAAGCTATAGCGAACAAAACAAAAAAAAAATTTTGAAAATCGGTCCAGCCGTTTTTGAGTTTTAGCGAGACAACTGCACAGCAATTCATTTTTATATATAAGATTTCAAACAAATTGATCCAAAACTCATACTTTTCAATTTTGATCACCTTCGATTTCAATTACATGTTACATTATCCTTGTTGCTGCCTTCTAACACATGCTAGGAGCGGAAAGGATTCGCCATGATGGTCGCAGTAGATACAATATCACTCTCTTATCTCTATTGACATAGAAATAAACCATAACGACAAACTGGACAGATTACACGTTGAAACATTTTCGGGGTCATTGTCTGGGGGTTGAGAAATTCAAGTTAGGGTGAAAGTACTAGGCCAGTATAGTAAAAACTCCAAAGAGTTCGATTCTTTTATGACCTATTATATTTATACCATCACCCTTAGGGATATATCATTTGATACGACCCAAGGTGTAACACATAGAAGGAGTGACTATAGACCCTAGGTTTGATTGAACGAAATTTGATTCATGACTTTTTAAGTCGTTTGAGCCATATCTGTCTGTATGTCTGTCTGTCTGTCTGCACGATAACTTTCGAAAGCCGCAACCAAGTGTTTTGAAATTTTGCACGAGTTAATATTTCCCCAAAACTAATTACGGTGTCGCAAATGGGCTACATGGCCCTGCCCCTTCTGGTACCTCCCATACATATGTACCATTCCCCCCACTTTATACTGGTTTTTGCTTAAATTGATGTTTGTTCGCTTAGTTTTTCAGCAAAAACTAAAAAACAATCGATGATTCCTCATTCCATTCTTCAGGAGAATTATAGGTCAGACTTAAAAACATAATTTCTATAAATATATCTATGCTAAAAATCAAGTTGGACTAATTTTACCAAAATGAAATCTTAGAGAAATCTCCAAATGTTTGGCCATATATAGGCTGTCTCCTCTGTAATAAGAAGAAAATTGATCATTGCTGATTATATTGAATGACGAAAAGACAAAAAGAAAACGCTCTACAACCAATGAATGAGGTATGGGATGTTTCTCACGCATTCTATTTTAGATTAACAACTAACGGCACCTAGTTCTTTATCGACGAATGTGAGTACTGTACTGAAAACATGTATACAACATGCATGTACAACGTATGGGTAATATTAATTGTATATGGATTTTATAATAATCATACGCACTTAATTCCAATATTGTCGTTATATCTTTAATAACACAGTGCTATCTGGAAGGGGGGAAATGGGGGATGAGAAATTACTCCAAATCAGGGTTAAGGTGCTTGGTCAGTATTATAAAAACCCCAAAGGCGTTCTCATGATGAAGAAGGAGGCTTCTCTCCTTGAACATCAACGAAAAATTACAACAATGGGCTCCTGCTTAAAACTGGAAAATCAGAACAGGATCAAGAGTTTTCAGTAAGGACCTCAAATACAACCTTCATGGGTTAAACGTTTTTAAATCTAACAGATATATATAGTCACGAAATGGGGCATGATAGGAAAGTCTCATCCTATAAATCTAATCTCTTAGATAAATCGCTGCAGCCACCAATATATCACACCTACGGCGTTCGAAATCAGCATTCTAAACCAGTTGCACTGGCTGCGTTATATCGCGGTGAATTTGGCCGTATCCAGTTTTTGTCAGTAATTATGTATTACAACTGAAATGTGAAATGCTGCGTCTGAATATTTCTATGAATTATTTAACACCTAAAAGTGCTCCTCTTAAATCTTAACCTCTGTTTTTAGGGATAAAAGCTGGCATATCAGATTTCAGTTCGATAGCTATTAAACTATGTCTGCAATTGCGGAGACAGAAAACGGACACACTTAAAAAGGGAAGTTTGTTTGTGAGGTGGGTGTAGTTTTTGTCCGATTATGCTCTTTTTAAAAATTAACCTCCGCTAGAGGTTGAATTTCAGATTGATAACCCTAAAACTACTGCTGTAATCGAGATGGCAGACAAAAGGACACGCTAAAAAAGGGGGAGTTTGTATGGAAGATGGGAGTAGTTTTTATTCGTTGAAGCTCATCTTAGAGCTCCACATTCGGCTGGCCTCATTCGCCAACTTCTGCTAGGTGCCAAAGCACCCCATCCGGTTAGCATCATCTTTTTAACCATTCGATCTCACACGGGGACATAAACACAAGCATAAACTGTCACATCAACCAAATCAAACACCCAGCTCCACTTTTCTCGAGCATCAATCTTTTAGTGTTTCAGCGTAACTTTTCTTTTCCACTACTTGGCACCATGGAAGTTCCTTACTCATTCGAAAAGAAAATTTACATAGGAAAATACAATTTTTACCGTCTTTAGATTCCTCGGACGGAAGTCGCCAACAAATGTACCTTTACTACTTCTTTTTACCGTTGCAGTCAGAAAGTGGTACGCTGGGGGTGCCCTGGGTGGTTCCGTATTTAGACTCATCGGTCGGAGCTCGTAAAGGAATACATATTTACAATCTCTTTTTGCCGTTGCAGAGTCGGAAAGTGGTCCATTGGGGTTCTTTCGGGTACGCGGGGGTGATAGTTGCCGAAGATCCTTCAGAAAGGACAGCCTGCGGAGTGCGGGGACAAACAGGCGGACAACCCCCATGTGGGAGCAATTGTTGTTCGATGTTGCTCAACTTAGAATTTAACATCCGCTAAGATGATAAAAGATGGCATAATAGATTTCACATCGATAGCTTTTAAACTACGGCTGTAATTGGGGGGACAATCGGAAGGACTGCCCCAATTAAGGGGAGTTTGTATGGGAGGTGAAAGTAGTTTCTTTCCAATCTTGCTTCGTAAAACTTTACGTCCGCTTAGCGTCCGCATACTAAATTCCAGACCGTTAACTCTTAGACTACAGCTATCGTCGTGGGGACAGACAGACGGACATCAGAATTCGATGCTGATTATTTACTTACTTACTTAATTTCCCTTTGCACCCCATGAATGAGGTATGGGATAGCTTCTCGCGTTGTTGTCAATTAACACGCTTTCTATTTTTAGATTCACAACAAACGGCACCTACTTGTTTATCGACGAATGCGAACGTCACTGTTTGAGAAGCTCTTACTAGACACGACGATTGAATCGACGCTTAATACTGCGAAGTTGCTGTCAACAACATTCGAGGGGAGCCGACAATGAAAGAAAATTTTATTTTTTTTTTTTCTTTTAAGATGACTGGAGCCAGGTTTGAACCTGCGATCTCCCGCATGGCAGTCGCGTGTTCTAACCACTATGCCACGGCTGATTATTTACAAATATAAATTTATTAATGTATGTATTGCCATACATACCACTCCTCTATATGGGATTACATATGGAAGAGCACGCTAAATATACTCTTCGATCAGTGTGTGCACATTGTAACATTTCCACGTCAAATTATACTTTCAGCGTTTTATTTCAAATTAACAAAATCATAGAGAGAAAATGTGTGAGTCATCAATATATAAAGAACCGCGACAATCCGTCTTATCCTTATGGAATACACAAAATTACAAAAACCTGGATATTTCTAAAAGAAACTTAAATAAAAAACATTTCATTTGACCAGCTTTCTTTCCTATTGAAATTTTAGCTGTCACAAATGCAACTTTCCAAAACATTAATTTGATACCAATATACAACCATCTGCCTTATTATTCGTATACATAATATTTTACTTCTTATATTTAAAATTACTCATACGTATCATTTCACTGTCTTACGTATGACTAATTTTAATATCATTCAAATTTAAATTTTCTAATTACAGTAACAGCAATACGTCTACATTTCGACTGCAATTGCCTCTCTTTCTCTCTAGACTCATTTACTCATTCACTTACCTGTTGCTAATTTTTGGATGGTTTTTTTTTCTTGCTAATTGTGTGGTGTCCTCTGCATCCTTAGCTACACAAGACGTAAACACTAAAAACGTGTAGTTGCTCAGCTAAAGCTTTCCTTCTGCTGATGTCACAATATATATAACTGCGCTCTAAAGTTGAGACAAAAACACTTAACACTTTACGCTCTAATTTTAGTTAATAACAAATGCTATGGATTTTAACTGTTTGTTATTAAAATTCTACTGGTTTGTTTTTGTCGTTGATTGTTTCGATAAGTAAGTTCGTATGTTGCTGGTACTCTCTTCTCTTTTTATAGACGTTGACGTACATTAATTTAGTAAATTATTGTTATATATAAGACGGATTAGGTTTTCTTTGTATTTGGTATTATATCCTTAGATTTGTTGTTTATGTGTGTGTTGAGTAGAAGGAGGTGAAGGATTTATATATACGTAGATGTGTGCTAAGGACTTTTTAATAAGTTTTTAATTACACATTGATTGCATTTGTTTTCTAAGTTAGTTTGGGCATTGTGTTGGGTGTAAAACCAGCAAAAAAAAGTTCCCCGAAAGTTATTTACGTATACAGTATGTGTTTAATTGGTTTTTCTCATAGATTTTGTAAATTATATTTATATGTATATAAACTATACTTTCACTTTTGATTTAAGCCATGCCATAGCAAAGTAAACAAACTAATATAATCGTTAGCTTTTCACACAGAGAGCGATTAAAACAGAGAGAGCAAGCAGGAGAGAGAGTTTTTACCACACTCGTATCGTTTTTGTTACAAAAGCTTGGCGTTGAAAACTTTTAGTGTTCAAGCTTTCTGTTGTTATACCCTACTTCAGCGAGAGAGATAGAGAGAAAGCGCGCGAGAGAAAAAGTGTTCGTACTTGACATTTACGCAACGCCACAATACAGAGAAAGAGTTAGATTGCATGCCAAACATATGATTTGTAGCACAACAAAGGACACACACTTCATAATCTGCTGAACCATAAACACTTCAACATAAAGTTATCTGCTGTGAAAGGCATACGAATAGCAACGACCTTCTTTACGTATACTCTGCGGCTATTTCTGTTTTTTCTTCGTTCTCAACAAAACACTTGTTAATTTTTCGCCACAGCCATTAATCAGTTGTATTGATATCACACAAAATTCATATGTTGTATATTTAAGTGAATGGATTTGTTTGCTCCAAAAAATTCTTTTGATTGCTGGGATTGTTAAGAGATTGGAGAAAATTTGTGTTTTTTATTAATATTATTTATTTATAATAAAATAAGCAAAGAGCTAAAAATATAAAGCCAATTGCAAAGATATAAACTGTCAAACTAATTTGTGTGTGTTTGCATTTTCATTATTTTAGCATCGAAATGTTAGTTTGATAGCTTCCTTATGCTCGGCAAAAGCTCTGTGTCGATTTCATATTAACCTACTAAAAAAAAGTTGGAGCACAAGGAGCTGCAGCAAAAAGCTTTTTGTAAGCTTTTCATAGACTCCTCACATTGGCAGAGATGGAAATTATTAGATGAAATGGAAAATAATTTCGCAATTGTCATGAGCGATATGTGAGGCGTATAATTGTTATTAATATGTGGTGGCAAGACGTATGATTACTATTAATATTTATTTGTAAAATTGTTAATCATACGTCGGCTGGAGAAGTTTTTTTTTAAGGAATGAGGAAATAAAAAATGGTATTTAACACAGTACTAAATTTTTCAGCTCATTGATTTGGGACTCAATTCTGAGAACTGTACGTGAAAGTAGAACCAAAAAGAAGAAGTTCTGCATCATTCGTTTTGTCAAGTTACACGCCATAATAATTTAATATCGATTTGAAGTTAGTAAGTATCGTATAGGGGAATTTGTCACTATTATATGCCCTGATCATATAACGTTTCCCTACATAAGCAACAGTTTTACTTTTCCATTCATTATATGATTTTGAACTGGATTTATTTTGTAGCACTTACAATAAAACTGTTGTGGCTTATGATTTACGTGGAAAATTAATTATGATAATCATACGCCACCATATAGTTTTTATGTGATGTCAAACAAAAGAGACTAAAACGTGACAAATTCCCTTATACGATACTTACTAACTTCAAGCCGATATTAAATTATTATGGGATGTAAGTTGACAAAACGAATGATGCATTGGAAAATATTGTATCAGATCTAAGCCTAAGTAGAGCAGACCAGTAAGGGCACGTTTGTAAGAAGACCAATACCTACAGGCCTTATAGCAGATCTGAAAAGGAAGACCTTATAGAAGACCTGAATACACACAAACATTATCTTTTTGCCTTTGTTATATGTCTCCTGCAGGCCTATAAAAAGAAAGAGGACATGAATGATATCCCCCATGGCATGATAGTTGCGATACTCGACTATACTATTGCATATTAAGGGTAATGTGGGCCTCTTCTTTTATAAAGCAGTGAAAGGCTAGCTACAAGGCATTTGCCACACTTAGCTTTTAGAAGGGCTACTATATGACTCTTCCAAAAAGCTAGAAGGGATGTGTTTGGGATCTATTAGAATGCACTAGCTAGCCTGCTGAAAGAGAACATCTAGAATACACTTGGAATCCCAATAAAAGGCAAGCGTAAACCTTTTTTCGGTAACGATATACAAAGCTTTTGCATATCAATGAAAATTACAGATTGGATCCGCTTGTATGGAGTATTACTCCTTAAACTGGTCCGTCAAAACCTAGCTTTAATCGCACCCTCCCGCCCAAACAATCATACTAACGCAAATTTTATTGCCGCAGACTTTTCAGTGCGTTTTCCAGATCAACTTAAACGTACTTGACCACATCGATGTCGTTATACAATTTATGATGATTCATATGACGTCGATACACCTCGAAAAAAATTATGGGTCCAATTATTTTTCGCAGTATTTTTTCTCTCGCAGAAATCCAGAGCAAATGATCAAATGATTGTGTCTATAACCAGGACTCTGGATGCAGTAGGACGCAGTTAAATTTTTGGCCGATAGAGGGCTTTGTCGTCAAAGCGTTGTATAAACGAATACAAACAGCGGTTTACGATTAATACTTTTCTTTTGGCTGCCAGAATGACATTGTATTGATATATTAACAGTGACTAAAGTAGAAACTCAAGTTTTGAACTGTGCATGCAAAAATTGTAAGACTAATTTGCGGCTGTATCAATATATATGCCTATATGAACCTTGTCAAGTCGGTTGATAAGGTATGACTTCAAAGTCGGAGTTGATGTTATTTATACAAAAAAATTTGTTTACATGGGGGACTGGGGATTTCATTAATCACTTGGGAAAATCCAGAAGTATCTCTTTAGCTCCCCAAGCAGTAGTTATTAGAAGTTCCTGAAACTCAACACACAGGCCCTTTTAGTGGCTTTGGCAGCCCTATGGAACTACAATCGGGCGCGGTGGCCTAATAAGCCACTATCGCACCCCTCAAACGTTATAAGGACCATGATTTAAAAATATGGACCTGGAATGTCCTAGTACTCTACAGAGACGGTGCTTCCATCCATTTGGCGAACAAATACAAGGCTGACATTACCTCAATTTCCCCCCACCCATACTAAACAGCATGTCATAGCACACCCAAGCAAATAATGATATCTTAACCGCAAATCCCTAAAACAGCAACCATAATTTGTCGTCCATCAATATGCTATCATTTTGTCATTTATTACGTTCCCTTTTAAATCTCAATTTTCTCAACACGCCACATCCTTCCATCGCTATACATCACAAACATCAAAGAAAACACAATATTTTCAAGTCATTCACAATGGCAGTAGCAAAAATTTGTTCAATGCATTTTGAAAAGTTTATTAATCAACTTCAATGCGCTTTTCATTCACCGCCGTAGTCATCACCGCAGTTGCTTCGCTTCCTCCTCCGCAACAAAAACCGAAAATCACTCTGATAATCACAAACGTATCCATCTAATCTGTAAAACAACCAAAAGACCAGCAAAAAAAAAACAATGCAACGTTGACGTCGAGGAGGGAAACAGGGAAACCTGATGACAAAAACAACAATAATAACAAGTACACAAACATACACTCAAAAAACAAGAGAGAGGGAGGATAGTGCATGAACGAAATGAATGAGTACTTGATGATTATAATCTTAAATGTAACAATAATAAATCACTGAATACCACTTATACACTTAAATGAACACACACAAAATTGCACACACACACACACAGTTAAGAGATATTACGAGCTGGTGGCTGGTGTTCTTAAAATTATGTTGCAGGAGGCAACAGCAGCACAGGATGCACAAGATGATGATGCAGCATCAGCGGAACAACAGAAAAATGCCAACAATATCCTTTCACTTCATCATCATTATTTGCCAACTTATGCACAATTAATAATTATTATGACTTAACTTGATGCATGCAACACTCGCAAAATAGTATTCTTGCAAACACACACACACGCACGTATGAATGACTACGGAAACATAATTTCCACATACACAGCCAAAATTGTACACATACAAATACAAATCGTCGAATAATAGGGTAGATCTTTGGCTTACTCTAGCAGAGGCGGCAGATGGGGGAGGGTACCATTAAGAAATATATATATAAAATATTAATAATAATAAAAATATTAAAAATAGTAAAAAATTTTAAAATAATTTAAAATTTTGAAAATATTAAAAATTTTAAAAAATATTTTAAATATTTAAAAAAAAATATTTTAAATATTTTAAATATTTTTTAAAATTTTTAATATTTTCAAAATTTTAAATTATTTTAAAATTTTTTAAAATAAAAAACAAAAAAAACAATGCAACGCTGACGTCGAGGAGGGAAACAGGGAAACTTGATGACAAAAACAACAATAATAACAAGTAAACAAACATACACTCAAAAAACAAGAGAGAGAGTATAGTGCATGAACGAAATGAATGAGTACTTGATGATTATAATCTTAAATGTAACAATAATAAATCACTGAATACCACTTATACACTTAAATGAACACACACAAAGTTAGGAGATATTACGAGCTGGTGGCTGGTGTTCTTAAAATTAAAATATTTAAAATATTAAAAATATTAAAAATATTAAAAATATAAAAAATATTAAAAGTATTAAAAAATAAAAATTTTAAACATAAATTAAAATAAAACAAATGTTAATAATCTTTAAACTATTTAAAACTAAAACTAATAAAAAACTTTTATATCACAACTTTACTCCTTATCCCATTGGCGTCCCTTGTACAACCTCCGCTCCTGCTTTTATGTCTTACGCTTCTGAAATTATCTGCAATCTGTAGTCGTTTAAAAGTGAGTATGCCCTCACTCGCAACTTCCTTACATCCTTACACGGCTATTGAATAAAAGTGACACTGCAGTTGCTGTCATCTTTCTTTCTTTCCGTTGTTTTACACTTTATCATCTTCGTCGTCCTTCTTGCACTTTTCTCCACTCTGTAGCACGAGCGATGAGTGATGATGGCAAAATTGACGTAGTCGTCGCCTACATCAAGGCTGATGATGTCACTGGTTGCTGGCTGCTGCTGGTTGGCTGACTATAAGTATCCTTCTGGCTGGCATTTTTGTTGCCTGTATCCTTGTGTCGGGGTATCCTTTGTTGATTTATGATATTAAATATGACAAAATGTTTGTTTTGCTGCTGCTGCTGTTGTTGTTGATGCTTCTATATTTGCTTGTTATTCTGGCTTTGTATTTTGCTTATCACTGTATCAGGACATCATTATCATCACCATCATCGTCGTCGTCATGTTGATCATTACAAAAGATTTTGACGATTCAAGTGCAAAGCTTTAGACTGAACTGAACTTGGTAAAAGTCTGATTAGATAGAGTGAAATTGCAAAGAATTATGAATTTCACCTAACAAATGTCGCATCGCAAGATTGTGTCTTAGCTGTGGCCTTAGGTGGAGATAGTGCTTGTGTGCAAAGTCATTTATTATTGGAAGAACATTTAACGGAGTAGGGAGAAAGAATTAAGGGAATTAAGGAAGATAAGTAAAAGGACATTATAAGTTTACAAGTGCTCTGATTAAACTAGTTAGAAAAGCAAAACGATTTTTGACCTGAAAAACATAAGGGCTCCTATGCCAGAACTACTAAAATAGGCACAAAATAAGTTGAAGCTTCAGTTAAAACAATAGTTGATATTGGAAATAGGAATCATGTAAATAGCAATTATATTTGTTTTACTTTTAATTAAATTTTTATTTTCTGTTACAAAAAATGGTCACTTTTCTATTCCTATCACCTTCCATTATAAACTTATAACATATAGGTATTTTTTTCATCCAAATGGTTTCTCATTCAAAAGGTATCTCATATCCACACTTAACTGCCACACTATCTGTCTTCCTTTTATAATTACACTCATAACCGCAATTGAATTCCCCTTTTTACCTTGTCGTACAAGTTACACTTGCCCGACACAGCCCAACCATGTCTGTGTATGCACTTTGCATACAGATGAAAGGGAAATGTAAATGAAAAAATCTCTCTTACACACACCCACACTCTCAGCCAAGACAAGTGCAGTAAATGGGCTTTATTATTACTTTTAACTAAGAAAATGACTTCAAGATGCCCAGACGTATGACGAAGTGATGACGGCTAGTGGGTGGATAAGCACCGTGTGACTGTGTAAATATATGGCTGTGTGTCGGTGTGTATATGTTTGCAAAAGTCATACACAGCGACTGTTACACATCTTAATGGCTGCACTGGGTGTGAGTTTCTGTGTGTGTGTTTGCATATTGCATGTTTATATTAAACATCTTTTGCATATTTACCGGGGTGTCTTAAAATGGAAACACAGTGGGAGAAATAGGTATCAAACCGGAACAAAAATTTCAGTCAGGTGAACTGACTGATAAATACGCTTAAAATTTTTCTTTTCTTCAAAATGGTGGTGGATATTGCTTAACTCTGAGGTAATGAAATTAACCGATTTATTATTTTTTGCAATCTTGAGGAGCATAAACGGTTGGCCAGACGTTAACAGACATACATTAAAACTGTAGAAGCAGTGTAGAAAGTGTTATTGCATTCGCCAACAAATGAAAGAATCCTTGTACAAATTATTGTAAAAACCAGTAAGAAAATTTAAGTCGGGCAACCCGACTTGCATATACCCTCACCCTTAGTAAAACAAAAAATCTTCTATTGTATTGATATTATAACTCCATCTCTAAAATGGGCGGAGTGGTACATTTGTGTGGGAGGTACCAGATGGGGCGTGTCTACACTTCTAGATATTTTCTCCAAAACTTTATCCTGTTAAAGCTTTACTAAATACAGGATTTGGGCACGATCGCGAGGGGTGTATTGATATTATTACTCCATCTCTAAAGTGGACGGAAAGGTACATTTGAATGGGAGGTACCAGAAGGGCGTGGCCAGACTTTAAATTTTTTTTCCAAAACTTTATCTAGTTATAGTTTTACTAAATATAGAATTTGGGAACGATCGAGTTCGATTACTCCATTTCTAAAGTGGGCGGAATTGTACATTTGTATGGAAGGTACCAGAAGGGGCGTGGTCATGGAATGGAATGTTAGAACACTGTATATACCAGGTGCATCCATCCAACTGGCGAAAGTCCTCGAAGAATACAAAGTTGACATTACCGCTTTACAGGACTTCCGGTGAACGGGACACGGGTGCTCGCACATGGAAGCGTGCGACATCTAATATATGTGTCATGCGGACAAACAAGAGTTTGGATGTAGATTTGGGGTTGGAAAGAGATTCCGGCACCTAGTCTCACTGTTCAACCCGGAGTGTGTGAACGAATAGCCATCATAAGAGTCAAAACAATGCTAAAATAGGCAGGGAGACCGCGTTTGAGCCTACAATCGGAAAATTCAGTCTGCCCACCTAAACGTCGAACAATGGCATCAAACTGATTGATTTCTCTGCGGCAAGATATATGGTAGTTCGCGGCACTAGATTTGACCATAGAAATATTCATAAGGCAACATGGTTATCTCCAGATCAATTGACGAGGTAGTCGATGGAAGGCACGCATCGAGTGTTATGGACGTACGAGTGATCAGGGGTACGAACATTGACCCCGATCACCACCTTACCGCAGTTAACGTACGCACAAGGCTAAGCATTAGCGACAAAAGTACGTTACCAGGCATAACGAAAACTGGACATCGATAAACTGCAAACCACAGAGGTAGCGGACGCCTACTCCAAACCCCTACCTCAACTGCTAGAAGCGTACTTGGGTACTCAATGCCATCTCAAGATGATGCCTGGTACGACGATGAATGCCGCAATGCTTCAAAAGAGACGGATCTTGCATACAAGGCGAATTTGCATACAATGGCAACGCGAGCTGTTTGTGAAGGGCACAGGGAGAAGATATAACTCGTCTCTTTTGACGGAAAAAGAAAGAGCTGAAGAAGAGGCAGGTTAAGAGTTACTACGAGTAGAGGGAAAGCCCGAAAATTGTACCAGAGAGTTAAGGCGAGAATGAGTGGAACCGGGTTTTTCACCTGAATGGATAGCGACGGCCAGCTAGTGACAGACCCGGGTAACGTTCTGAAGCTATGGTGAGATCATTTCAGAATTCTACTGGACACGAGCTCCACTCCATGACGATGGTGTTATATGTCTACCGTAGAGCCAGAGCAAGATACGTGTGGAAATATCCCCCTTAAAAACAACGAAGTATCCCTGCTGAATTGATTAATTGTTTAAAGGGGAGGGGAGGAACATCTGGCTAGAGAAGAGCATGCCCGCGAATTGAAGTCTCGGTCTGTTATGTCCCATATACAAGAAATGAGATCGTAGAGAGTGTAAGAACTACCATGGAACAAGCCTTTTACCAATTGCGTACAAGGTCCTTGCGAGTACATTGTGTTTACGTCTAAAGCCAATTGTAAAAAAACTAATTGGACCTTATCAGTGCGGCTTTAGACCTGGTAAGTCTACGATGTATAGTTAGTCACTTTACGACAAATCCTGGAAAAAACTGATGAAAATCCGATCGACCCCTACCACCTCTTTGTCGACTACAAAGCTGCCTTCGACTATCCGATAAGGTGTAAGTTATATGAAGTTGGGTATTCCTGCAAAGTTAATTCGACTTTGCAAATGCACCTTGGAAAACCCCAAATCCTCGGTTAAGATTGGTAAGGATCACTCCAACTATGCAATACGGAAAGAGGTCCCAGGCAGCGTAATAGCTTGTCCTGTACCCTATTTAATATAGTTATGGAGAGGGTGATGAGAAAGGCTGGTGTCAACATGTCTGGCGCCATATTCCACAATAGCCACATACTATTATCCTATGCCGATTTGTATTGATTGGTTGAGTATATTCTAAGACACCCAACCTTTTGGATTAGGATCAAATCCATTTCATCTTTTGTAAGGCGAAGGCACAAGGTGGCAGACGCGACTACATGCAGAGCTGCTCTGACCATACTTTGTTATCATTTTGGTTAACTATTTTCAAATGCCCATCCTACACCTTTCAAGACGGAATGTTTCTCCTTCGATCTGTATTGATGTGGAAGATGCTGTAATATCTTCGTTTTCGATAATAATTTCAGCCAAATTTGTTTAGCCTACATTTTCGAACTCCGCCAATACGGCAAGAAAATGGCTTCAAGCACTAAGTCTGTCGGTTTACCATATAATTTTTTGAACTGATTATGAGACCTGCAGATATAACGTTTAAGGCTACTTTCTGTTAATCTAAATTTTAACTGACCCATAGACTGTAAATGCTATTTTATGGGTATTTATTTTATCCAATTTGTTCTGGCGCAACTATTTCTCCTCCACTGTGCCTATAAAGAATATTACGACTGCAACTGTAATGCAAGTGCAATGGAAGCCATCATCATCATCATCTTCTGAGATAAAGAGACAGACTGTGAGCGAGAGAACGTCGCAAAGTTGCAGAGAGTGAGGCAGAAAAAAAGAAATAATAATGTCGGGTGTCGAGTGTTGATGTTGATGATGGTTTTCAAAGTGTTGAATGTTGCCGTTCTTAATGTCCTTATTGCAGTTATGTTGTTATGTTTTGCTGTTGTTGTTGTTGTTGCTATAGTCATAGCTATTCTTGTTGTTGATGCATTTAATTACATTCCGGTTCCTCCACTACTTATGATGTTAATGCTGTAGGTGAGTGAGAAGGGAGGCAATAGTGTTGCTGAGATGCTTTGATAGCTTCATGACTAAAATCTTGGAATGACTTAACCTGACGACGGCTGGCTCGGCTTTTGAGTATTTGCATAAAAGTGCAAGTGCAAGTGTATCGCTGGGTGTGGATGTGTACATAGGGCTAAGCATAAATTATGAGCGTGACTGTTGTTTTTGTTATTATGAAATTAATATCATCTACATAATAAAGCTTTATGATTTTACTCTTCCCATGCACAAGTACGATCCTTTTATCTTCTGTTCTTGGGTATTTATAAAGTTAATTTCGCTTTTGTTGTTGACGTAGGGAAATGCTTGCATTATTATGAGAGCTTTGATAAAAGTTTGGAAAGAAAACAAAAGTGAATGGTAAAGAGTGTTGCAATCCTGAATTGTTGTGGGAAAGTTATATTGCTTAGGCATAGGTGAAATGTTGGAAAATATTTTGATATAAAATTTGAACCGCTAGTGATTGATTTACTGTGGTAGTGTGTTAATTGAAAGTCTTGTCAATTATGTGACATCACTTTTAGATATGAGGCAAGGCAGCTGCAAACAACCTTAGGCACTTTAATATCACTACAGGAGACTCTAGCTTAGAAATAATTACTAGTAATGGAATCGAAACTTTTGTCGTGGTCAGTTGGGGTTTCAATAACTTTCATACAAAACATACAGCAAAAACATAATCTACAGAAAATTCTAAGAAAAAAAAATGCTAATAAACTCATACCTCGATATACGGCCTAGATACGTTCCCAATAACGAGGAACGAGGTAATAAACTGCATACCTACTTATATTTACATACATACCTACTTATTATTACTCAAGAACGGAAAAATGTGCAAGAAAACTACGTCTACTTGCGATCAGCACAAACAAGAGACTGCTGCATCAACACTCGTTGCGCTTGTGAGTGAATGCTTTTGTTAGTCTCTCACTCTTCGTAGAAAAACGGTGAATCCCCTATTAGCTTTTAGCCGTAAAGCGATGTAATGTGCGCCGTTAAGCGAAGGTGTTCCAGAATTGATAAAAGCGAAATGCCGTAAAATGAGGGGCCGTATAAAGAGGTATGAGTGTAATACATAGATCTAAAATAAACTATCAACACGAAAAACACTACTTACAATTTTCAGGTCATCTTCGTATATAAAAATTTAATTGTGTTAATTTGAAGCTTCGACAGTACAAAATTTTTCAGCTCATTGATTTGGGACTCAACTCTGAGAACTGCACGTGAAAGTAGCCCCAAAAAGAAGAACTTCTGCATCATTTGTTTTGTCGGTTTGTTATATGATATAATAATTTAAAATGGATTTGAAGTCACGTTTTAGGCTCATTTGTTTGACATAACTCGAGAACCACTAGTCCGATTTAGCTGAATTTAAAACAATAAAAATTACTATTCCTATAACCTGTTAATATAACGTTTCCCGACTTAAGCAACAGTTTCATTTATCCATTCATCAAATGATTTTGAACTGGGTTTATTTTGTAGCAGTTACAATAAAACTGTTGTACTCCGTGGCGTATGATTTACGTGGAATATTACTTATGATATCCATACGCCACCAAATAAAAATAGAACAAAAGAGCCTAAAACGTAACAAATTACTATAAACGATACTTACTTAATTCAAATTGCTATTAAATTATTATGGCATGTAACTTGACAAAACGAATGGTGCAGAACTTCTTCTTTTAGGGGCTGCTTTCACGTGCAGTTGTCAGAATTGAGTCCCAAAATCATGTGTTGTACTGTGTTATAGGAAGCTACACATTTCAACAGATCTTCTTGAAATTTCAACAGCATATAGTTGTATATCTGGAAGGAATATATGTAATTTGAAATTCTCATGTATTAGGTAGGCGTGGCTCTGCCCATAGGACTCAACTTTTCAAAATGCGATATCTGAAAGACAGTTGCCTATAGACATGAAATTTGGTGTGGATTCAATTAAGATCAGTACATGTATTCTAAAGAAAAATTAAGATATCGGACCAAAGAGTTGGCCTCGCCTTTACATCTTTAACAAAAATGGGCGGCATCATATAAGTAGGCGCGGCTCCACTCACAACAATAGGTGAGGCCCCGTCAAGAAGGAAACGTTATTTAATACAACTGAAATAAAAGTATGTAGTTCGCTGCGAAGTAAGCATGTGAGTCCGACATTAGGCAATTTATTCATATTTCGTGACTTTGACATAAGTTGGGGAAAAAGTTTAATTCCAGAAACTTCTTGGAAGATTCGCGTATTCTAACCACTATGCCATGGCGGTCACATTTCCCACGGTCCTACTTCCCACTAGTGGAGGAAAAATTGACAGAAGGTTCTGGAGGGCTGATAATAAAATCCTTGGCCAAGGGTTTTGCAGTTATATCTTTAGTAGTCGTTGAATTGAGGGGCTCCGGGAACGGAAGGGAGATGAAGGCGTCCCATTATATAGGTATGTACATTCCGGACAACAGAGCCGTATTCATTCGTACAAATCTCATAAGAAAACTGACAGATCGTCTATTGGCCTTCTGCAATCTCTTCTGATCCTCATTAACTGTCTTAATCCCAACCAAGTGGGAGAGCCACTGGTTCTCCTTCACTGTATACTGCTTTCATGCAGGCTAGCAAGGTATTCTTAAATAAAGATCCGGGGACGAAAGACTGGCTTCGCTCTTACTTTGACAGAGATTCCACAGCATCCTGTCTACCGCGAAGGGTAATACTCGAATCGGCTTTGGATACCGATTCCTGGTCGGTACACATATTGGATATCAACGAAGTAGAAGAAGTTGTCAGCAGTGGAACCTTACCGAGTCGCTTCCCCAAGGATTATAGAAGGATATCGTCCTCGGACATGGGCTCAACAACAATTATAACACCTTTTATCATCAGAAAGAGATTCGAAAGTAGGCTAGTCAATGTCTACAGATGACTCGACCTTGTTTGTTGGGACGAATTGGGGGTTGGAGACGAAACGGGTTGACTTTTCCCTTTGCACTTTACCCTCATCTGCGAGAGGAGCATATGCAGTTATTCTTGCTGCCTTAAAATACTGTCATTCACCTCTCCAAAGTTGAGTCCTAGAGATATTGACAGCCGAGTAAGTGCTCTTATCTGCAAAATTAAAAGAAAAGTTTTATACATATTTCCCGTTTCGTCTTTCGAATTTAAATATTTTGGTTAATTTCTTTTTCACTCAATGATTTTCCATTTTTTTTTAATTCAGGGCGGTGGTAAGTGAAAGAGAGGCGTTACTTTCTAGGTCGAAGGAAAAGTGTTGACATTTGTTTTCACACCTGCATATCAACGAGATAGTCAATGCCTACTCCAATCAACTCTTACAATTACTGCTAACAAACGCCCCTAATCATGATGTTCCTGATGCACAGTTGCCGAACTGACTGCCCTTAAAACTTAAATAAATCTTAATTTCCCTTTACAACCCATGAATGAGGTATGGGATAGCTTCTCGCGTTATTGCAAATTAACACGCTTTCTATTTTAGATTCACAACAAACCGCACCTACCTGTTTATCGACGAATGCGAACGATAAGTACAGAAAAAGAGTTGGAGCCCGAATGTTATACCAAAAGCTGCGGGATGTTACTGCGGCCTGTTCAAGCATTGAGAAGCAGTCGGCAGAAGTGGGTCTGGTGTTATATGAGCACAACAAAGTAATGAAACAAGTGATGACAGTGCATGTATACTAATAACACAAGCGGATCAATCTACTCTGAGAGCCTTCGAGAGAAAAATACAAAATTTTTAGACTCATCACCGTTAACGGCAAGTATCACCGTAGAATGACCTATGAACTGTATAACGACGTAGTCAAGCGAGTTCGGCTTGAACTTCGTTGGAAACGTGATGTGATCAACTTTCTACGGAGCGCAAAATACACATTTTACTTAATTTTTTTGTGTTTTGTAAGAAATTTTTATTTTTTGCGTATTTTTATACCTATTGGACTCAATTATTTTTAATTTACTTGGAAACGACTGAAGATAGAAGAAAATTTTGTAAAGGGCATTAATAGATATGAAAGTACTCTAAGTCGCAAGATGAATAGAAAAAATCCAACAAAAATATTGATCAAATTTTTAGCATCGTGTCATGTTGAAAGTTGCATATTTAGTTGCTGCATCATTTTCATCTCCATAAACTTTCATAATTCCATTCTTTGTTCAGGTGTACGTATCCAACGTATCTCAATACCACTTAATAAGTCAGCTTAACGCACGCAGACAAACGGACAGACATGCCACCATAGAATAACTTAAGGCTACAATGTAATTTCGTCCTTAAGACTCGTAAAACTGTTACATGACCGTCATAGTTTATTTGCCATTGCATTTAGTACTACTACTGGAAAACCAAGTAAATGTCTTTGGTATTATTAAATTTAACTTTATCATATTTTATCCTTGTTTATTGCAGTACTTCATAATACTGACAGGACAACGATTCGGCTATAAAGGTAGCATGGACAAACATGGACTAGTTGCAGCGGGCAAAAAGTGAAGGCAGCGAAATAACCAAGTAAAAAATTTTAGACGAAGTATGGAAACAAAAATTAAAAACGTTCCAAAAAATCTGTCGAAAATATAACGTATTAAACGTAACGTAACGTAACGGAAAGAGCCTAAGACGTGACAAAATCCCCTGTTCGATACTTACCAACTTAAATCGATATTAAATTATTATTATATAAGTAGACAAAACGAATGATGCAGAACTTCTTCTTTTTGGGGCTACTTTCACGTGCAGTTTTCAAAATTGAGTCCCAAAATCATGTGTTGTACTGTGTAATAGAGCTCTTCTAAGTTTGGTGTCTGTCACAACCATCTTAATTGATACCATCGGAGGAATCCTTGATGGATACATTGCAACTAGTCGAGGCAAGTGGCAGTTTTTGGGAAAACTTAGGTCTAAAAATATAACATTTTTAACTCACTCAAATGCGAGAAGCTCGTAAATATCTCATTTATAGGATGCAACGAAAACCCTTTTTTAATAGATTTCTGTGCTGGGTTATCCCTATTTGTATGGGCCCCATCAATTTTGTGTTGCGACAACTTTATGGTATCATTCAACTTGCTGCAAGCAAATGAAATTCATTAAAAATTAATCCCGATTCTTTTTTGTTCTTTTTTGTTTTGTTTTACCATCATCCTTTGTTTTTTGCTCTTACTGCTGCTGCTGCTGTTGTATATTTTTATATGTATTTGTATTGGACTGCATTTCAAAACAAACGAAGAAATAACAACAACATCGAAGAGACAACGGAACAAAACTCTCGGAATGAATACAATTCCAGAGTTGATTCAATTACCACCATAGACAGGATCCTGGACCCAAGTACCCCGTACAAAGATATTTGCCTTATCTGCAGCAACAGAATGGAAGAGGGCGGAAAAAGAGCAAATACCCTATGTAGCATACACAAGTATACAAGTATAAAATGACCATCGTACAATGAGAACGTAGGGAAGACAAACAAATTTTCTTAACAAAATGTAAATAAACAAAGAAATAGAGAGACAATACGGCAAAGAATGTACAAATATGGCAAAGAGCGGTAAACAGACATACACTTCAAGTGAGGAACCGGAAAATGACCAACAAAGGACCTATTCGGAAGAGATAAAAGCCTGGATGATGGTGCAACACAAGTGTCAAGCCACAAGGATGTGTGAGATGTTATGAAGTTACCTGTTTGTGGATTATTTGTCTATGTGTGAAGGATAAAAAGGATGTGTGGAATGTTTGTTTGCTGCTGGCAAAGATGAGTCATGACAAAAGATTCCAACATAAAATGATGCTCTTGAAGGCATATGTGAGATAGACTTGCATATATGTATGTGCATAAGTATTAATAATTTATGCATTAAAAATGCAGTGCACCATGGTTAACTGTGTAGTTGTAGTTAGAACTACGTTTTTGTAGGTTTATTTGGATATTTATGGTTATCATTAAAGTAACGAAGACTTCTCAATACATAAGAAGGCCGCAGCAATATTCTTTAACAAGGGTTTCAACATCAAGTGACCAGGTAAGAGACTAAGTCATGGTTTTACTGATTGCTACGCTAATGTTCTAACATACACGCGTGAGCTTCACTGTGAAGCTGTTACCATATTGTGATTTAAGAAACCATTCAGACTAAGAACAGATTGGAACTTTTACATACACGCGAGTACCAATGCATGTACATCAATCCCCTAAGTAGGTAAATGGTCGATACTACATTGCAAGGATGCAGTACCCTCACCGGTAGGATGCGGTAAAACTGCAAAAAACCCTCCGCTGTATAACGGTGAACGGCAACCACGTATTTCAGAATAGGCCCATAAGAACACCAGTGACATCTTTAAGATACTGAATAACAAGGCGCGAACTAGGTCCACCAATCTACATATATCTCAACCAGAGATCTCTAGGATCATCATAAATGTGACAAGGCTAAGGACCCAACAGTATTGTGCTATTTTTGTAAGGCTGATGGGTCTTGGACCGAATCCAGCTCCATTGGAGCTCATAATGAATTCATACTGCTTGGAAGTCTACGTTGATCAACTTTACGAACTTGCTGGGGGATGAAATTGCCGATGAGAAAGTCGAGGTCAGCATGTAAGCTGGTGAATGCAATGGAGTACATAAATTCTTTACTGAAGATGGTATATAAATTATTTTATTTTATTTTATTTAGTATTTAGTATTTAGTATTTAGTATTTAGTATTTAGTATTTAGTATTTAGTATTTAGTATTTAGTATTTTGTGGGACCGGCCGTGGCATAGTGGTTAGAACACGCGACTACCATGCGGGAGATCGCAGGTTCAAACCTGGCTCCAGTCATCTTAAAAGAAAAAAAAAATAAATAAAATTTTCTTTCATTGTCGGCTCCCCTCGAATGTTGTTGACAGCAACTTCGCAGTATTAAGCGTCGATTCAATCGACGTGTCTAGTAAGAGCTTCTCAAACAGTGACGTTCGCATTCGTCGATAAACAAGTAGGTGCCGTTAGTTGTGAATCTAAAAATAGAAGGCGTGTTAATTCACAACAACGCGAGAAGCTATCCCATACCTCATTCATGGGGTGCAAAGGGAAATTAAGATAAGATTTAGTATTTAGTATTTAGTATTTAGTATTTAGTATTTAGTATTTAGTATTTAGTATTTAGTATTTAGTATTTAGTATTTAGTATTTAGTATTTAGTATTTAGTATTTAGTATTTAGTATTTAGTATTTAGTATTTAGTATTTAGTATTTAGTATTTAGTATTTAGTATTTAGTATTTAGTATTTAGTATTTAGTATTTAGTATTTAGTATTTAGTATTTAGTATTTAGTATTTAGTATTTAGTATTTAGTATTTAGTATTTAGTATTTAGTATTTAGTATTTAGTATTTAGTATTTAGTATTTAGTATTTAGTATTTAGTATTTAGTATTTAGTATTTAGTATTTAGTATTTAGTATTTAGTATTTAGTATTTAGTATTTAGTATTTAGTATTTAGTATTTAGTATTTAGTATTTAGTATTTAGTATTTAGTATTTAGTATTTAGTATTTAGTATTTAGTATTTAGTATTTAGTATTTAGTATTTAGTATTTAGTATTTAGTATTTAGTATTTAGTATTTAGTATTTAGTATTTAGTATTTAGTATTTAGTATTTAGTATTTAGTATTTAGTATTTAGTATTTAGTATTTAGTATTTAGTATTTAGTATTTAGTATTTAGTATTTAGTATTTAGTATTTAGTATTTAGTATTTAGTATTTAGTATTTAGTATTTAGTATTTAGTATTTAGTATTTAGTATTTAGTATTTAGTATTTAGTATTTAGTATTTAGTATTTAGTATTTAGTATTTAGTATTTAGTATTTAGTATTTAGTATTTAGTATTTAGTATTTAGTATTTAGTATTTAGTATTTAGTATTTAGTATTTAGTATTTAGTATTTAGTATTTAGTATTTAGTATTTAGTATTTAGTATTTAGTATTTAGTATTTAGTATTTAGTATTTAGTATTTAGTATTTAGTATTTAGTATTTAGTATTTAGTATTTAGTATTTAGTATTTAGTATTTAGTATTTAGTATTTAGTATTTAGTATTTAGTATTTAGTATTTAGTATTTAGTATTTAGTATTTAGTATTTAGTATTTAGTATTTAGTATTTAGTATTTAGTATTTAGTATTTAGTATTTAGTATTTAGTATTTAGTATTTAGTATTTAGTATTTAGTATTTAGTATTTAGTATTTAGTATTTTTAATTTTTACACATGTTCATAATATTATTTCGAAATAATTCTTTCCGTGCCCCAATTGGGCTCTCTCCCAATGGCAGGATTCTCCTTTATCGTATAGAACTTAAGCTCTTCTGATTCGGTCACCATAATTGCAATTTTACACTTATTATCACTAGTCACCAAAACGCATTAATCTTCGAAATGTTTCTTTTCGTGCGTCAAGTCTTAAAGAAAATTAAATGTCCAATTTACCTCGAGAGAGATTCGAGTGTCATTGCACAGAACTTACTGCTAAGATAACGTACAAAGAAAAGCATCCACACACAGGACTGACTATGCGAGATGGAAGACCAAAGTGTTAAACCAAAACTATTCGAATTTTCATGGATAATCAGCACTGGGGAAGGAAGCAGCAGCTTGATGTGCATGTGCAATTAAATAAAGTTCTTGGCTGACATTTCTATCCGCAACTGGAGAACAAAAAACGTCTCTTCCTGTATCTCCCTCAATGGTGGTAAGGAGTTTCTAATGCTATAGGATGGGTTGATTGCATTGGGGGCCCGCCTGTGCGGTTAGCTCACACAATATTATCCTGTCAACATATGCGTTTTAATTAAACTTTCGTGGATGGTGCGATGACACTTGGAAAATTCCTAGCGCGACTGGTTTTCTCAATTAAAACCCCTTCTCAAAGAACATAAGCAAAGGATTACCTTAATAGCAGTAATTTTGTATACATTTCAGTTTAGTTTAAAGAGTTACTTATACTCCTAAGTTCTCTAACCATCTAACCACTACCATTTGCGAATTATGATTGATCACTTGCATTTGCAGCAGCATACTTATTTGCTTAATTTTTGTAGCAGACATTTGTCTCTTGACCCTCCTGCTACTCCTCCTCCTCCCACTTAGTCTATGATTAGCACTCAGACATCTCGTTGTGATACAATTTCGACAATGTCATATGGGGGCTTGATTAAATGATGTCTAATGAAAAATGATGCTTATTAACACAAACTAAATGCAATAAAGATGTGAGTGTGTGTGAATGAGTGTGAGAGAGGGAGAGTTTATGCAGCAGTCAACATGCTTATAGATGTATAGGAAAATAGCTTTTTAATAAAGCATTGCCCTTTCGTCATGGCTTTGACCATTTGTGGGCTCATTTAACTCATATTCTTGTAGTTTTTCTATTAGTCCGGCAGCCAGTACACAGTGGTAGTAGTTCACAACACACATTTTCATTAAAAATAACAAGAATGTCATATTAAAACGCATACTTAGACACAATAACAAGATTTGCCAGGATTTCAGTCACACCGATACACACATGCATGATGGCAGTAATACAGTAATGTGCTGACAAGGAACAGGCTTGGCAAATGTGGCAAAGGGAAATTGTGCTCATGTGAATAAGGCTGTGCAAGAGGAAAAGTATACAAAATTAGAAAAACTTATTATAAGGGAAACTACGCCATGGACTTGTTTGAATCCAAAAGATTTTTCAGTAAAGTTAAATTCTGAATTGTGCAGTAATTCCTGTTATCAGATTTTCATGATTCTTCTTAACCTAAAGTGAGTTTAGATATTTAGACTTGGATTCAGTGATAGCTATGTTGTCGTATTCGGTTAATTGTACCCAGGCCGATTTTAGATGATCGAGAACTTTAGTATGCGCTAGGGAAGTATTTATGTGATTTGTAACTGTAATGACAGGTTTCGGTACTTGGGTCAATTTGAGATGATGGGAAACATGTTTTATTATTTTTCTGAAACTATAGAGGTCACATAGGGCAGGATCACCTCGGTACTCAGGAACGTAATAATTTGGTAAATCAGGTTCGTACCAGCAATTCGGCAGTTTAGTGATGATTCGGGTTTGTCGGCAATTCAGGGTCGTATAGCAATTGATGATAATATCAGCATTTGATATTATCAAATGAATTGATGGTTCGGGACTCACTCACGTGGTCATCTTGGTGATTCGGGTTTTGTCGGGGATTTAGCTTAATATCAGCAATTGATGACTCCGGATTCTCGGCGATGCGGGTTAATATCAGCAATTCGGAAATATTTTGATGATTCGGGTTATGTCGGCGATTCAGGTTTATATCAGCATTAAGGGTTCGTTTTTTTGGTAATTCAGGTATTGTCGGCGATTCAGTTTAGTTTCTGCGATTCGGGAATATAATGATGATATGAGGTTGGTGGAAATCAGCTTCGTATTTGAAACTTGGGATCGTGTCAGAAGCTCGCAATCTTCGGCAACCAGGCTTCGTGTCCGCAACTCGGATCGTAGTGGTAACTCATGTTCTTCAGCATGTTGGTTCGGCTTTTGTCGGCAAATCAGTTTCGCATCAGGAACTAAGGATCATATTGATTCAAATGAGTAGCCGACTTAAGTCGAGTTAAACTAAAAGTTAGGTTAAACCAAACGAAATTGGCTTCAACAGACCGAAGTCCGATTCAAACGATCGAAATCGAGTTAAACCAATAGAAGTAGAGTTTGAACAACCGAAGTTGGTTCACATAGACCAAAGTCCGATTATATCGACCGAAGTCGATTTAAACCAAAAGTTAGGCTTAACCAACCGAAGTTGTTTTCAACAGACCGAAGTCGACTTAAGAAAATGGAAGTAAAGTATAACCAACTTCAGTCAAGAGACCGAAGTCCTCTTGAACCGATTGAAGTCGAGTTACACCATAAGTAAGGTCAACCAACCGAAGTTGGATTCTGAAATCGAGTTAAACCAAAAGTTCAACCAAACGAAGTTGGTTTCAACAGACCGCAATTCGATTTAACCGACCGAAGTCGAGAAACCAAAAGTTTGGTTCAACAAACCGAAGTTGATTTCAACAGACCGAATTCCGAAGTTAGGTTTAACCAACTGAAGTTGGTTTCAACAGGCCGAAGTCGACGTAAGAAAATGGAAGTAAAGTTAACCCACTTCAGTCAACAGACCGAAGTCCTATTGAACCAGTCGAATCGAGTTACACCATAAATAAGGTTTAACTAACCGAAGTTGGTTTCAACAGACCGAAATCCGATTTGTCCGACAGAAGTCGAGTTAAACCAAAAGTTAGGTTTAACCAACCGAATATGGTTTCAACAGACCGAAATCTGATTTAACGGACCGAAGTCGAGTTAAACCAAAAGTTAGGTTCAACCAATCAAAGTTGGTTTCAACTGACCGCAATCCGAATCAAACGACCGATGTCGAGTTAAACCAAATGTTAGGTCAACCAACCGAAGTTGGATTCCGAAATCAAGTTAAACCACATATCCTTAACCAACACAGTACAGTATTTTTAAGCTCATGGATTTGGGACTCAATTCTGAGAACTGCTAGTGAAAGTAGAACCCAAAAATAAGAAGTTTTGCATCATTCGTTTTGTCAAGGTACATGCCATAATAATTTAATATCGGTTTGAAGTTAGTAAGTAACGTATAGGAGTATTTGTCACGTTTAAGGTTCTTTTGTTTGACATAACTCGAGAAACAATAGTCCGATTTAGCTGAAACAAATTTAATAAAAATTAAGAATTACAAATCTATTAATCTGTTCATATAACGTTTCCCTACATAGGCAACAGTTTCACTTTTCCATTCATCAAATGATTTTGAACTGGGTTTATTTTGTAGCAGTTACAATAAAACTGTTGTACCCCATGGCGTATGAGTTATGTGGAATATTACTTATGATAATCATACGTCACCATATAGTATTTATGTTATGTAAAACAAAAAGATTTTACATAACAACAATTTCCCCTATACAATACTTACTAACTTCAAATCGATATTAAATCAAAATGGCATGTAACTTGAAAAAAAGAATGATGCAGAACTTCATCTTTTTGGGGCTACTTTTACGTGCAGTTCTCAGAATTGAGTCCCAAAATCATGTGTTGTACTGTGCAATCATCCCTAACATCAGAGTTTAGTTAAGTCAAATCACACAGTAACACCGTTCGTTCGTCACGCATACATTTCAAGAGTTAGTGCAGCTGTTTACATTAATTAATAAAGCCGTAGAGTCCACTAGATGTCAGTGTGTATGTGTACCGTTCGACCAACAGTGTGAGAATGTGTGTGTGTGTGCAAGTGCGTATGTTGTACACTACAAGAGCGAGAGTATAAGTGTTTCGCTGTGAATAAAATTTCATTAAGTTTACTTAACGCGTGCCAATGCAATTAGTTTTCTTGTCTCTCTAATAAAGTAACAAACATTTACACGTAGCTAGGCTACAGATAAACACATGCACATACATACAGCCATATAGCCGCTAAATGTGTACAAGCTTATTTGTAAGCGTGTATGTTCTTAGTGTTCTTGCATGTCCTGAACTCTTGTTGCTCGGTGTGTATAGGCATGTGTGTTCGTTGGTTGACTTTATCTGTTTCTTTTTGTTTTTCATTTGGCCTATTTGACCGTTACATTTCAATATGGCTATAACATGATGATGATGGGGCCAAGGAACATAGTACTACCAACATTTTAATTTCTATGATGTGATGGCAAAAGAGTGCGCAGGAGAGAGTGTGTGTAAGGACACATGTGTGTGGGTCTGTGTTTGAATGCACTGTTTGCGCGTGTAATAGGTACTCGTATATCAAGTTTATATTGTGGCATTCCACGACAATTTTATACCTCATTCATAACAGGCCGTAAGGCAGACAGTGGGCTGCATACAGGGAAATACTATTGATTTATATAGTTTTAATAGAAAAATTACAGAAATTATTGAATTTTTACTAAGATGGACTTATAAGTGTGTTCGGCGACTATAGCAGACCTACAACTTGCAAAACTTTTAAAATATTTTTTTTGCTATTTCCAAGACCTGTATTATTTCAGAACTAAATCGCTTTTATTATAATTAAATGTGAAGGAGTTACAAAAGTTGCCTACTTTTTCCACAAAATAATTAAATTTCTCTTTTGTAAGGCGTTTTAGATCTTTTGCTATATCTCAAGGACATTGACCGCTTTCATAGTCCTTTGAATTTGTATTTTCAAAATTTTCAGGCAGTTGTGTGCTTAAGTTCTTCCGATTTATTATTCAGCCCCCTTTAAAGTTCCTTCTTTACCACTGTTCCCTATTCGCGTTATTGTCTTCACATGTCCGTCGTTTGTATTCTTAGTTGCACTGCAATATAGCGGCATTTAAGTTTATGTTTGGTTGGAGTTGAAACATGTTGTTAAATGTTATACGATGCCTAAGGGAAATTTATTTTAACGCGCATTAAAGTCTTGTGTGTGTGTGTGTTTGAGTGTATGCATTTCTATGTACTTGTTTGTATGCGGTCATGTACTTTTCATTAATGCATGTGCCTCCCAGTGTGTGTGAGTGTGGCTTTTACATTGGCGTACTAATAAAGACATTGGCCATAGAATTGTCATGTCCTTTTTCGCATCCTTGTGTCTGTCTGTCTATAGCTATTCATGTGTGCTGGCCCATTCATTCAATCATTCATGTGTAATGATGTCTCATGGATAAAGTAATTAGCTTTTACATGTTTCACGACGACTAAAGCCACAGAGTAAAATTGAAATTGAAATTAAAGTTTATCAGAGCATTAAATGTCGACTGCAGTTTTCATCACTTAAGCGGTTATGGCCAAATGGCCGGCCGGTCACATAACAAAAAAACGATGGCAAACATATAAGGACACCTTTTTCGTTTGGAGGGGGTACTCGCCAGTCACTCACTTATCTTATTGCTTTTGCCTATACGGAAAGAGGCACAATTGGTAAAAGTAAAAGTATCCTTTTGCTTAGTCATTTCTGTTTGCAAATATACTCAATAGTCTTCTTTTTAAGTGTGTGTGTGTGTGTTTGTGTTTGTATGACGAAGAGAAACTCTTCACTGGCTTTTGGAATGAAACACTAACCTGCGGGTCTGCAGAGAGTCATAGTTGTGGTAGCTCCGCCGGCAATGGTAACAGTCGTGGCAACACACATACAAAACAAATACACAAAACTATGACGCCAATTTCACTATGAACTTTTTTTATGGGCCCGCCAGTGTGGCGTCTTCCATTATTGATTTAAAAATTGTTCTGTTTGTGATATCATTCGTAAGGATGTGGCGAATAAATACAATGTAAGAAGGAATTGCTTTATTTTGGAGTAACTTTAAAATGTTCGCATAGGAAAAATCAGGATTTTAAAGACATTTTTGTAGGAGTTATTATGACAGGATGCCAAAAAGAAGTAATTTCCATAATCTTCCATGAATCAGTTGAAGAAAAATAAAGCTAAAATTTCAGTTAACAAAAAATCAAAAATTATTAAGTATTTTTATACAAATGTATGGCATTGTCAAATGGAGTCAAGGCATTGTGTCCATTACCCTCTAAACTACTGCAAAACCCAAATTTTTAAGTGAAGTTTCAAATAACTTTAGAAATTGATCATGTTATACAATGTTGTAGATTTGAGAGAAACCTTAGAACAAAATGTTGGTTGATTGGTTGGATGAACAGGAAGAGTCAGTTCAACTGAGAATTTAGACATTAAAATTCAGTGCCTAGGGCGAATCTTCTTAGTGTTCTCCAGTCCAGTCCAGAAGTCCCCGACAAGAGCGATAGACGGCAAAAACCCTCACAGAAAATGTGAATAATCCGTAGGTTATGTAGAATTACTACGGTAGTAGGAAGTCCCGACAAGAGCGATAGACGGCAAAGGCCCTCACAGAAAATGTGAACAATCCGTAGGTTATGTAGAATTACTACGATAGTAGGAAGTCCCCGACAAGAGCTTCCATAATGGGCGGCTCCCTGGTCAGCGTCTGTCTCAGAAAGAGACAGTAGGAATAAACTGCGGTACCTTGCGAGCTGGGCTTGTCAAACACCACCAGTATAAGGATTTGCTTACTATATTTCCCTTAACAACCCATGAATGAGGTATGGGATAGCTCCTCGCATTATTGTGTATTAACACGTTTTCTATTTTAGATTCACAACAAACGGCACCTGCTTATTTATCGACGAATGTGAACGTCCCATTATAATGCCAATGATATGAAAATATGAAAAAAAATCGCAAATGTTACAAAGACAATGATTTGGGAAAATGCACTATGACTGTTAGAACTCAGTACACTTTACAGTGTACAGGATAGGTGCTTTTATTCAACTAGGGGATGTTCTCGAAAAGTATAGGACTGATATTATTGCCATACAGAAGATAAGGTGGTCTGGATATGGGTGCTCTCGGATAAGAATGTGTGATGTATACAACATACAGTTGCCACGTGAGTAAGCATTAGTTTGAATGTGGGCTTGTGGTCGGCAAGTAACCTAGACACCTGGTCTCAAGGTGCACTCCTGTTAGTGAACGAATCACTATCATAAGAGTAAAGCTAGATTTTTCACATCACGCTGATATGTGCTCTCTCCGACGGAGGGGACAAGTGACGAGGTCAAAGGCAAAATCTACACCCTTCTTGAAGAAACATATGACCGTAACCCGGGTCATGTTGTTAACATCGTGCTGGGAGATTTTAATGGCCGTGGCATGATGGTAAGAACTACTCGACTACATCTTAATTTTACTTTCATTGCCGCCCCCTCGATGTTGTCGACAGCAACTTCGCAGTATAGTGTCGAGGCAGTCGGCATGTCTAGTAAAAGCTTCTCGAATAGTGACGTTCGCATTCGTCTATTAACAAGTAGGTGCCGTACGAAGTGATATTAGAAATAGATCGCACCAACGCCAGAAGCTATCCCACATCACATTCATCAGGGATGTAAAGGGAAAGTAAGTTTAAGTTTAGGCGGGAGAATTTTTTTTAGCCCAACAGTCGGAAAATTTAGTCTACATACTGACACATCGCCAAACGGATTCAGACTAAGGAACATGACATCTAGCGGCATACGATTTGGCCACAACAACTTTTACAAGGTAACATTTATATCTCCCGATAAAATTACGAGAAATCAAATAGATCACTCGCCAAGGGTCTTGACGAACGAGGGCTGCGAACATCAAATCGTATCACCACCTCACTAGGATAAGTTATGTTAATTCAGCAGCCGCGTTTAGGATATCTTACTTGGGTCCTAGAGTAGGTCCCGTTGTGATATAGCATTTTCAAATTTTCGCACTCTTAACTGCTCGGTCAACGTCGCTCTCAAGCCATTTCGTTGCTCTGATGAAGGCATGGATGTTCCGCAAACCGCCTACTGATAGACAGGTATTGTCCTCTTGTGCCCGAAGACCCAACTTTTTATATCCCAGGTCACCAAAGGCAGGGGAGTATCATAGAAGATGCTCCGTGGTCTCCTCTTCTTCCTTATCATTTAGTAGGGTAGTTTCAACCTCTTGGCGCGTTTTCCAACCGGCCAGTGATCGATTATTACAGCTGCGATGTTCCTTAGATGGACTCTATCAGTTTTTCAAATTGTGTCCTTGTATATCCATTGTAGCCTAAAATTTTTTGGTTGCTTTGTAAGTGGATTCTCTTACATATCTTTCCATAGCAATGACAGGAACGAAAATGTAAACGTAAACTTCACACCATTCTTCTGTGATTGCGGCCCTTGCCAATGTATCGGCTGTTTGATTATCATATATGTCACAATGTCCTGGAACCCCTGTGAGGGCAACAATCAATGGTCGCTATTTCCTCCAGAGACAACCGGCATTCTCAAACATTTATCACTGCTGAAAAAATCCTGCTTAACCAGGGACAGAGAAAGCTGGATATTGCTAAACTGTAGACCACGGAGATGGCCAACGCCTATTTCAACTAACTCGCTCAACTACTTCGTGAGGCTCCAACTCCCAAAAATACTAGAGCGCAGTGGCAATATATTGCTCACTTGATAGAAAGGACTGCCCTCAAGTGATAATACCTGGTAGGATTACCAATACCGCAATGCCACCCGGGAACAAGATGCTGCATACATGGCCAAACTGTGGCCAGTGGCAACGCGACCTGCCCTTAAAAAGTACAGGGAGAATTGGAGGGAGGCAACTCGACTCTTCAAGCAGAAAAAACAAGAGCTCATGGATCGCAATGGTGTGCGTATTGAAACATACAGGAATAGAGGTGATGCTCGAATTTTTCACCAGATAATAAATGAAAAGGTACAAGGAAAATGTCTTCACTCTCGTACTGACTCTCATTTCGTTACTGACTACTCAGTACGGTGTTCCATTTCAGTTGTTTAAGGGTTTTAAAGATGAGTTTGTTTTGAGCATGCAACAGCTCATAGAAAATATTTGGCTTCGGGAGAACATGCCCGAGTACTGGAATCCAAGTGTGCTGTGTCCTCTCTACAAAAAAATGTAATGGTAATGAGTGTAAAAACTACCGTGGAATTAGCCTCTTACCGATTGCGTTAAAGGTCCTCTCGAGAGTATTGTGTGAACTTCTAAAACCATTTGTGGAAAACTTGGTTGGACCACATCAGTGTGGTTTTAGACCAGGGAAATCCACGACGGATCAGATATTCGCACTACGGCAGATTCTTCCGTTGGAGACGCAGCGGGAACATCAACAACTATTGCTTTGAGGTATGGGATGACTCCAACTTCCTGAGATCCGCCTTCAACAAAAACAATAGGGTCAGTTTGGAAGTAAAACGGAGAGCAGTGCCAGCCATTAAGTATTTCTATGGGTTACGCGAGCACTTCATGTTGGTAAGTCTGACTGCAGACGGCAGGCACGCACAAGATCGAATCTCTTAAAAATTTCGGCCTCTGATTTAGATACTAGAAGGGTTGTGGCGAATGTTTCGGGTTTCTCTGGTTTTGCCTACTATTAACAGGTGATTCTACTGACAAAATTCAAATATCCTATTGCAGAAATGTTAATTTTTAAAAAAAAGCCCATAGACATTGTTGAGTAAGAATCTTATAACCGTTTAATTTGCGAAAAACATGACTGAGTTCGGTGAACTTACAAAAAAGATAGTTTTGAAAATCTATATCGGTGAATTTAGTAATTTGTAAGAGATGTGCCGGAAGGGTGCTGCAAATCTTTTGGATATCTTAGGTTTGCCTATTATTAAAATATAAACACACTGACCGAATTAAAAGGCACTGAAGTTTTCCGTTAGGAATACTATATGTACCATCATCCCAATGTACGAATCTTGTTTTTTAACTTCTAAAAGGGTGCAGCAATGCATTGGTGTTGCAAAGAATTTAAGAACAATTTTTATTAAGTACCGATCATCAATTTGAGCTTACTCTATGTTTAAATAGTAATAATATGTGTAGTGAGTGTCCTTTGTTCTCTCAAGAAAAACCACAAACATTTCGTTGTTTCCACTATACACCAAAGTTCCCTCAGTTGTCTTAACAGTGTGAATTGAAAACGACACCATCGGTATTTGTGGTCTAAAACGGAAATTAATTAAAGATTTCCTTAACTTTTATAAGCTACAGAGCAAAGGGAAACAGGAGTTGGTAATAGCAATTGCTAAATGACTATAAAAATGTAATTCATTACCTACGTTTTGGTTTATAATTTTTTTCGCTCTCCCCCAACTACGCACAAACATCCGGGTTTCCCAACTTCTGCTTCCCGCTCTTAAGCTTCCGGTTTAAAAAGAGCCACAGAGAAGGAGAGAGTGGGACAGTATGTAAAAGTAACAAGAACAGGAGAAAAAATGCAATTAAAACAGCTGGAGCTACGAGTGCATAGACTGTGTGGCTATTTGGCGTGTCGTGTGTATACATGTGCGTGTGTGTGCCTGAGTGAATGGCAACATTTATGTGTTTGCGGATATAAATACGCTTAACAATTTGAGTTAAAGTGTAAAATTCCAAACAAACTGTGGCCATTAAATGTAATAAAAACCAACGCATAACACAAAGGCATTGTAAAAAAAACGCTGTCTAACCGCCCCTTTCGTCCTCTGGCAAATAGAAAACCCCATGCAGCCAGTCAAGATAGACAGACATACACAGACAGTTTTGATATCCTTTGGCTTTGCCAGGACACCCACTAATATAACATGACATTAAATGCAGCAATATACGAGATATTCACTCTCTCGCCATACAAAAGAAAACAAGAAATAATGATTCTCAACTGTTCGCTGAGTTTCCTGCTCATTTTACCGATTTGATAGCCAAACACAAAAAAGGAAGAAAGCATAGGAGAGAAGGCAAGTTATATCCTTAAAAGCCATTCATAGTCTAAGGAGATATCGTATGTTCGCAGTTGGATTGAATTTTTATTTGCACCATTCCGCCGCAAGAATTCCTTTATGTGATTTCTTCGTTTTCTTTTCTCTTGGCCAAAACGTACGAGGCGAAATAGAAACGCATTACCCACAAATGTGCGTTGGCTGCTTAAAGATGCTGCTGGCTGGCTGGCTAGGATTCCTTTTTCTTTCGATTCATTAAAAATCCATTGGATTCATTCTTGTAATTATGGGTTTCTCCCCTTCCCCTGTTTCGGTCAGTTTAAATTACTTGTTATTGCTGCTGCTGCTGCTGCTATTGTGTTTTTATAAATCCAAATCAAAGTACCGTTTTATTGTTGTTGTTTTTAAGCTGCTTATGCTGTTGCGACCCCACATGGACTCAATGGTTGTACTGTAAAGTAGTAAACATGGAGTTACGGTCAATTTAGTGAGGGGAGGGCGTAATGTTAATGGTTTAATAGCTTGTGGTTTGGCGTAATTAATAAATTGATTCTTTTGTTGTTTCATGTTTGTTTGTTTTTTCTTTAATTTCGGTTGTTTGTTTTTACTGCAAAAGTGATTGGTCACAGTCGGTACAATCAGTTGGTAATAGATGAGTTTAAAACAGTGGTAGGCATATACCGAACGCACGCACACCACAATATGGAGTGCGGTCGCAACTAAGCGTTAGCGCTGTCGAATAGTATACGGTGAAAATATTGTGCTCTTCCAACAATTGTGCTCTTATGCTCTTCCAACATTGATTGAATATTGTTTCTCTTTCATGTGTCTATTTCTGTGTTGCAAGCGAAACAAGCGTAGTAGTGTTGCTTTCATAACACTCAAGCTGAGGCTGACTGTTTTAAATAAAACAAAACTTTGAGTAAGTGTGAATTGCTGATAATGGCTGTGTGAAATGATGGTTATTGCGAGGCCGGCGGGACTATGAAATGCGTATCACTAGTTTAAACCAATCAAATTGCCTCTGGGAACGGATGCAGAGGTTGGCTTATCCCACTTAATCTGCTTAAAAGGAATATATAGGAATAGAGTTTTGTTGTTGCTTTTAAGAACTTTGTACATTCTCTTTCTCTGGCTATGAATTTTTTTCTATATTTCAGGCTGCTTTCCCAACGGGAGGTCATTTTGTTCGACGATACGATTACCTTTGTCGTGTCCTCATTTACTGCCAAAACTGTTTTCGCTGACTCCTTTTCCGCAGATGAGAAGACAACTGTTACCTGTCGCATATTCTGATCGATAATGTCGATATCATCGGCATATACGAGCAGCATGTGGCATTATTAAATATGGTGCCAGACATGTTTTTCTCTGCTTTCCTTAACAACAAGATAAACCATCACCCTGTCTAAGAAGTATCGTCGTATCGAATGGCGTAGATAGATCTTTGCCAATCCGAACCGAAGATTTGGTGTGCGTAAAGTTACACCGGCGGAGACGGATTACCTTCGCAGGGATACCAAATTTAGATATGGCCTCGTATAGTCGATTTCCAGTGGGGCTATAGAAGGCAGCTTTGTAAACGACAAAGAGGTGATAAATGTCGATTTGCTTCTAATGGGTTTTCTCCAGAATCTACCGCTATGTAATTATTAGTACGTACGAACTCAATTGAAGAATTTTAAGTTCGAACTTGTTCATTGTCAAGTAAAAAATTCTTAGAATAAATATCAAATTTTATCTGACTTAAAGTAAGAATAAAAAATCTTACCTAAATTACTGAGAAAAAAATGTTTGGGAGAGAAATAACATTTACTCTCTTAGCTTAATGTTTTCTCCCCACAATTAATCCAATTAAGTTTGAAAATCTTACGAGCTTGTGTAAATCGTGTGACGTGTGATCTTCGTTTATGCCATTATCGCACCAGTGTGTTTTGACTTCTCGATAATTTCGTGAATATTATATATTCAAGCGCCACCAGGCTTAATGACATCTAAACTTAAGAACTCTTCACTTCAAAATTAAGTCCAAGTAGGTTGAAAGTCATCTATAATTAAGAATTCTATACTTAAAAATCAAGCCCCTTCAGTCTTAATGTCATCTGTAATTTAAAATTCTACATTTAAAAATCTAGCCAATGAGGCTTAATGAGTTCTGCAGATAAGAATTCCAGGCTAGGAATTTCCATTCTTGGATCAAGCATTTCGTACTTGATTTAAGAAAATCCGTACTTACCGTACTTTTGACACCGATACGGAATGGTTTAAGTACGGAATACTTGACTTTTTTTTAGTGTACGGTCAATTTTTTGTAGACAGCACACGGAGATTTTCGTTCTCGAGCATGCTCTCCTGCACCCAAATATTTCTATGAGCTATTGCCATATTGCCAAGTACCTTAAACAATTCAGCTGGAAGACCATCAGCCCCAGCGGCTTTGTTGTTCTTTAGGCGGAATATGGCAGTTTTTATCTCAGCTAAGTTTGAAGAGGAACTGTCGATGTTGTTGTTCCGGATTGTTGCAGAGTATTCTGTAATAGATTTTTCGGACATCAACAAGCTACAGAAGTTATCTCACCATATCCTCAGTACGCTCTGAAAGTCAGTAATGAGATGACTATTCTTGTCTTTACAGGAGGGAAGACCTGTTCCATGTATCTTCTGGTCAAGTTGCTTCCCGCCTCCTCTCCCTGTACTTTGGTACATGGACAGCAGGCGTTGTCATTGATTGCAGTTTGGCTCTGTATGCAGCACCTTTAGGAGTGGGTAGTTCAAGCATGGCCTGTCAACACCTCCAGAACTGCAGGGTATCGAGATGATCGTTTTTGTCCTTACAGGGGGGGAAGACCAGTTCCATGTACCTTTCCATTTATCATTCATTACTATTCCTGTTTGATTCAATGCTCGCACCATTCCGCTCCTTCAACTCTCGTTTTATCCGTCTGAAGAGTCGAGTTGCCTCCCGCCCCCTCTCCCTGTACTTTGGTACATGGTACATGGACAGCAGGCGTTGTCGTTGCTTGCAGTTTGGCCCTGAATGCAGCATCTTGTAGGAAGAGGTAGTTGAAGCATGGTCAACACCTCCAGAACTGCAGGGTATCGAGATAATCGTTTTTGTCCTTACAGGAGGGAAGACCAGTTCCATGTACCTTTCCATTTATCATTCATTACTATTCCTGTTTGTTTCAATGCACGCACCATTGCGCTCCTTCAACCCTCGTTTTATCCGTCTGAAGAGTCGAGTTGCCTGCCGCCTCTTCTTCCTGAACTTTTCGTGGACAGCTCTCGTTGCCATTAGCTGCAGTTTGACCCTGTATGCAGAATCTTGTTCTTGGGTGGCATCGCGGCATTCGTCATCGTACCAGGTATTATTATCTAAGGGTTAACATATCCGAGAACGTTTCACGCAGTCCTTTCCATGGAGTGGGCAATATATTGCCATCACGTACTAGTATTTTCAGAAGTTGAGATAGTTGGTTGGAATAGGCGTTGGCTGCATCCATGGTTTATAGTTTAGCGATGTCAAGCTTTCTCTGTGCCTGGTAACGCCTTTGTGCCTATAATGCACCTTCAGTGCAGTTATGTGGTGATCCGAGTTGATGTTCGCACTCCTGATCACTCGTATGTCTAAGACACTTGACGCGTGTCTTCCATCGATTACCACGAGATCTATTTGATTTCTCGTAACTTGATCAGAAGATATCCATGTTAACTTGTGGATGTTTTTGTAGTCAAATTGTGTGCTGCTAGCTGCCACGTTCCTTACCACAGAGAAATAAATCAGTCTGATTCCGTTTGGCGATGTGTTCGATTGCAGACTAAATTTTCCGACTTTTGGGCCAAATACATTTGACTGGCCAATTTTTTCACTTAATTCTCTCAGCACGATTTTAACATCTTGGCCCAGGATATGGTCATTTGTCGGATGTAGAATTTATCTTTGACGTTATCTCTTATGGTGGTGATTCGTTCCCTAACAGCAGTGAACCTAGATACCAGGTGCCGTAGTCTCTTGCCGAACACAAATCCACATTCAAACTCATTAAATATAATTGCGTATATAATTTTAAGTATAATTAATGCTAATCAATCGTGTTACTTGTTATGGTGACTTGACATTACTAAATACATAGGAAACAAGATATTAGACAGACGCCGCCACATGTCGATAACTTCCACCCGTACCAATTAAAAAACCCTATTAAATCCAAACATAATCAATATTATTGTTTAGTATAATTTGTATTTTATATGTGTGATCCTCAAACGTATTGCTTATTCTAAGGACTTGGCATCTGTAATTGAAAAAGAAACAGTAGAAAGAAAATAAGGCGCCAGAAAAATACGGCCGCCACGTAATACCAACATCGATCCATACCTATTGAAAGCCTCTGTAGAAACGAAATAAATTCAATGTTATTTTTTTATAAATAAGTATAATTTATAGTAAATTATGCTAGTGAATCAGATAACTAGTCATTATAGTTTGGCATTAGTAACTAAAAAATAAACAGTAGATAAGACCGAAGCCACGCAAGTAGCATTACCGCCACAGGTCGCCAATATCGACCCGCACCAATTAAAATGCCGTATAGAAACAAAAGCAATTATATAAAAAAATGTTTGTCAAATTTTTAGTATAATTTACGTGAGTCAATCGTGTAACTTATCATGGTAACTTGGCATCAGTAACTACACAATAAACGATTCACTATATAGACACCAACAAAACAAAACATGGCCGTCACAGTCTGTCAATACCGACTTGCACTAGTTGAAAACTTATAAAACGAAAGAAATTCAATATTATATTTTAGTAAGCAAGGAATAAGCTATAGTATAAAACCGGAACCGGCGTGGCATAGTGGTTAGAACAAACAACTACCATACGGGAGGTCCGTAGTCCAATTCCCGGTTCCAGTCATCTACATATTTCTTTCATTGCCGGCCCCTCGAGTTTGTCGACAGCAACGTCGCAATATAAGTGTCGAGTCAATCAGCATGTCTAGTAAAATGCTGCTCCAACAGTGACGTTCGCATTAGTCGATAAACAAGTAGGTGCCGTTTGTTGTGAAAGTAAACTAGAAAGCGTGTTGCTTCACAACAACGCGAGAAACTATCCCATACCTCATTCATGGGGTGTAAGGAGAAATTAAGTATAAAATAATTAATCAACAACAAATTTTATATATATTTCTGTATTTTTTGCTAACTTTAAGCGTTTATACTAAGTCGATTTCTAAGACTTCGCTGGAGCCATTATTTCATCTTTTACTGCAAGTAGGCAATCATGTTGCTCTACTTTCCACATTGTTCGTTTTATTGTATGTTCGTTTATTTTTTAGCCTTTCTCTTTTGTTAAGTGATATAATAACAATCAATTGAGCCGTCACCGCTCTGTGGGGTTGCATGATGAACTAACATATTCAGTTTCTGAGAAAAATAGTCTACACCATAATAACATAAAAAATGGGGGGTTATTCCCACATGTCTTAACCCATTAAGAACAAATGAAAAAATTAAACTATGGAATCAAATAATAATGTGCTTTGAACAATAGACAGTAGTAATTCTTTGTTAAACTTTTTTTGAATATACATTTTAGCCTCTTAGCATCTAAAACCCTATCTTCATTATAATATTTTACAGCAAAACTTTAAAGATTTTCTCAAAAACAGCCTCAACTTATTTATACTTTTAAGGGTTAATTTTTAATATTACTCTTTTTATTTAAATAAATATAGACCTCTATTTTCGTTTGTCCGTGTGTGTGTGTGCCTGTAATTTTGTCATGATTTGAAATCACTTTGGTGCAGTCATTGCAATCGTCTCTCTATGTTGTATATAACCGACCAAATGAGAACTGTCACCAGCACACGATAGCAATCAACGAGTGCGGTGGGTACTTAAAGCACATACAACAGCGGCGATGATGTGGGACCAACCGACCGGCGGCCTTTTTTTTGTGCGCTCTCTTGCTGCCTAAGACCAAGCTTGAAGATATCCTTTTTGTGTCCCCTTTTGTTGACGCCATCACAAAAACACAACACAAACAACAAAACCCAAACAATGAATTGAAATTGGAAAAAACAATTTATTTCTAGACTCGATTTCAAAGCAATATGAACACAAAAAGCTGAGACTTGGTAGAGTGCTACAAGTGAAATTGGCGCAAGTACTAAGAAACTCCGGAGGATGGTTAAAGTAAGCGAGTCATCAGCAACAGTCCGAGTCATCGACTGTGCATGTTAATAGTGTATCTCTAAGCTTTTCAAATGGGTACAGTGGGAGCAATCGGAGTATATCAGAGTTATCAAGTTCAAGTAATAGAAATTTATGGTTAACAATATGATAAAAAAAACTGTGTCGAAATCTAAGTCGATTTAAAGATGTCCGTCTGTCTGTCCCCCCTAATACAGCCGTAGTTTAGCAGATATCGAACTGAAATTTGGAATGAAAGGTTGCGGGCTGAAAGCGGATGTTAAGTTCTAAGATGAACAACATCGGTCAAAAACTGCTCCCACCTCTACTTCCAAACTCCCCTTTTTCGGACAAAAACTGCTTCACCTCTCATACAAAAGTCCCCCTTTTTGGGGGGTTAACCAATTCAAGCTGAGTATTTGACATTTCGGTGAAAAATTATGACAAAAAATATATATGAGAGGCTAAAAGTGACGTCCACCACTCATACAAACTCCCAATTTTTTGCCACTGCCACTGTTTTTAGATAACTTCATTGCAGAAACTCAAAGTAAAAGCAACTCAGCCGAAATTATCCAAACCTTTACCACAGTACTACCTTTCAAAGACATATCTAATAAATTTTTTTCTTCAACTCGACTTCCTTGTACTTTACCGCCTCACTGTCGTTGTTCTTCAGTTTATATTGTAATTTTTCTTAACGTTTGCCTTATTTCGCCTTCCCTTCTTATGTTCGCAATACATAATACCCCGGTACCATCATTACCGACCCCAAAACTAATAATAATGTCCTTGTAATGACGTTTTACAAAGAGGCCTACTCAAATGTCAAATTCCTTAAGCATTTCTTTTCTACTATTCTACCAATTTTTTTTCTTTCCCTGCTTCCGTTTTCCTTAAAACTATGTTGACGTTTGACGGGGTAGGTATAAACGAACTGGGTAAAGAGAATTGAAGTTTCTAACACAAGTCAATTGTTTGAGTTTGAATTCATATAAATCGTGTGAAAGATGGTAAAGCAGAAGGAAGGGTAGTGTAATAATTTGTGTGTAACAAAAAAACCACTTTCTCAACAATTTTATAATGACGTGCCTTTTACACCCATCAGGGCACGGCTAACTGTGAGGGGCGAAACCTAAAACCCAGGCACGTCGGCTCGGAGTGAGCGGTATCCCGGTCAGCGTCTGACCCAGAATGAGAAAACTGCGACGTGGTATGTTGGGCCTGCAATCCGCCAAATACGTTTGAAATTATAAATGGACCCACCAAAATGTTGACGACCACCACAAACGAATTAAGGACAATGGTTTGAAGATATGCACCTGGAATGTTATAACAATGTATAGACCAGGTGCCTCCATTCAACTGGCGGAAGTTCTCGAAGAATACAAAGCTGACATAACCTCTTTACAAGAAATCTGGTGGACGGAACACGGGAGCTTGCGCATGAAGACTACTATAGTGGCCATGTGGACAAGCACGAGATTGGATGTGGATTTGTGATGCGCAAGAGATTGCGACACCTAGTCCCACGGTTTAAACCGGTGGCATCACGAATTGCCTTCATAAGAGTCAAGACAAAGACAAGACAGAAGAGAAAAGCGATGAAGACAAAGACAAGTTCTACGAGAGCCTAGAAAATGTATATGACCGTAGCCTGAGCCATGACAGCAAAATTGTACTAGGCGACTTTAATGCTACATTAGGCCGGCAGACCGCATTTGAGCCTACCATCGGAAACATGGTTATATCCAGATCAAATGACGAGGAATCAGATAGATCACGTGGTAGTCGATGGAAGGCACGCATGGAGTGTTCAGGACGTACGATTGATCTGGGCTGCGGACATTGACTCCGATCACTACCTCACCGCATTTCAGGTACGCACAAGGTAGACCATGGCGATAAATGTACATGTACAGGCCCAACGAAAGTTGGACATCGGTAGACTGCGGACCAAAGAGGTAGCGGACGCCTATTACAACCACCTAATTCAGGATGCCCCAACCCCTGATAATATTACCTTGCAGTGACAATATAAAGCCGACTCCATAGAACGGACTGCGAGAAGCATACTTGGTTACTCAAAGTCGTCTCAAGAAGATGCCTGGTACGATAATGAATGTCGCAATGCCACTAGAGAGACGGATGCTGCATACATGGCGAAATTGCAGCCAATGGCAACGCGAGCTGTTCGTGAACGGCACAGGGAGGAGACGGGAGGCAACTCGTCTTTTTAGGTGGAAAAAAAGGAGCTTAAGAAGAGACAAGATGAGCGCAAAAAGGTGCTCCGAAGTAGAGGGAAAGCCCGAAAGTTCTACCAGAGAGTTAAGGCGAGAATGCGTGGAATAGGGTTACCCTCCTGCAAGGACAGCGATGGCCAGCTAGTGACGGACCCGGATAACGTTCTGAAGATATGGGGAAAACATTTCTGAAATATAGTGATATATGCGTGGCAATCTCCCGCCTTAAAAACAGCAAAGCAACTGTAGCCGATGGTCCCCCTGCAGACATACATCAGCTTATGGAGAACATTTGACTAGAGGAGAGCATGCCCGGGCTTTAGTCTTTCACATAACACACTAGACAGGACCTTGTACGCGATGCTAATCCCGCGATAGTTGGTACACACACTTGGATCGCCTTTCTTAAGCACAGGACATAAAACACTCAGATTCCAGTACGGTCGTTGCGGCAGTGGTCAGAGAATTCACAATATGCTGCCACTGTGTGTCGGGAACATCAGAACTAGGGGGGTTTGTTTGAAGTAATAGAGAGAGTTGGTTGGAGTAAGCATTGGTTATCTTAGTGGTATGCAGCTTTGTGATGTCTAGCTTTATTTGCGTTTGATTACGAGTGTTTTTGGCTCTACTTAATTGTGTGGTTATCTTGACTGCAACTAGGTGTTCATCCGATTCAATGTTTGCATCGCGCATTACACGCACGTCCTTAACGCTTGAGACATGCCTTCCATCAATTACCACATGATCAATCTGATTTCTTGTATTTTGATCGGGAGATATCCAGGTTGCCTTGTGAATATCTTTTTGCGGGAATCTAGTTCCACTCACAACCATGTTTCTTACCGACGCGAAACTAACCAGTCTGAATCCTTTATCGCAGGTGTTGTTGTGTAGACTGAATTTCCCGAATGCTGAACCCTTCCTATTTTAGCAGAACTATTTTAATGACATGTGCAAGGCAGCGGTCATATATCTCCTCCAGGCGCTCATAGAATGATTTTTTAATGTCATCTTCTTTGTCTTCAGTCGGGGAGTGTACACAATCACTTACAAGATTAAACCGCGAGACCAGGTGTCGAAGTCTCTTGCCGACTATGAAACCACATCCAAATGCATGTCTTTCTGTATGGCAGCTGTAAAAGATGTCACAGTTCTTTAGTCGTGTGCATCCCTGTCCCGTCCATCTCATTTCCAGTATGGCGGTGATGTCAGCTTTGTATTTGTCGAGGACATCCGCCAGTTGAATAGAGGCACCATCTATGTATAGAGTTCGAATATTTCAGGTACATATCCTTAAATCATGGTACTTATAACTTACCACTGAACGGATGTTGAGTGGCATTGTCCAGGGAATACATGGTCTCTAGTACGTTGTGAGCTTGGGAACCTCCAAAGAGAGCTTCTGGTTATTCCCAAATGAGAAGCAATCAGAAAGACTCAAATTAGAAAACTCCTCATTCCCCACTGACAAACATGACATCTGGTATAAACCCATTAGCGCAGATGTCCCATCTAGATTAGCATAGCCCCATAAGTGGCACATGCCACAAATGGACCATCATAAATGATCTATACAGCGCTCCGGCTCAGAGCCCAGTCAGACCTCATCACCCTGCGACCTGACCTACTAAGCCAGTCAGAGTGTCATTCACCCTGTCCAAATTTGGAAGGAATTTAAACCTCTCACGCACCATCACCCCCAAGTACTTTACCGAAGCAGAATACCAGAGCGAGTCCGCATCGACAGTGACAACTGCAGACCGACCCGCAGACAACTTGACTTCCGGCAGCATTATCTCGGTCTTTCCCATCGCTACCCCTACTCTCCTAGACCATTCGAGCGTTGTGCTCAAAAGCCAGCTCCTTCCAGGCAGATCGAGACTGGGCTTCAACCATAATAAGCAGATCATCAGCATACGCACACACCATTCACACTGCACCTAACTTCCACAAAAGTCGATCGAACATAAAATACCAAATAAATTAACCACATATTGAACCCTGCAGATAGCCACGTACCGCATCTAATCACACAGTATAATTTACACCAACAACGCATGCACACCTCTCAAAAAAGTAACTCATCTAGAGCTGAATTTCATGACAGCCTAGCTCACTCCATCTCCCTTACACACGAGGCCAACTTAGATAGTTAAACACACCTTTTAAATCGAGTTATACTTACTGGTTGAGTCAGTTCTTCTACAAATCGATAGTATAAAAAAAAAATATTTCTGGTCATCCTACGATACCACAGACGGTATCAAATATAAGAACTAAATATTTGCAATTTTATAAGACAAATTGTATTTCAAAAAGTTTAAATGTGTATAATAATCGATCTAGTTTAATATAAATCCCTTTTAAACCCTTGCTAACTACATCGGTGTAAACCACCCCTCGTATGACGTTCTAACTTTTAGCTCCAAGTTATTATATTTGCTCCCATTTCTGCTGGTGTATGTAACAATTTAGTTTCAAAGGCAGTCATTTCCCATTCATTGTACACAACAATGCAAAAACTATTAAAAAATATTCTGCACCATCATTTATTATACAGTCAACATTTACATATCCGTTTCCGTTTAATGAACACAAACAAACGCACGTACGAAACATTAAGAAAAAGTCATTGAAAGCGGGACAAATTCATAGTTTTGTTGTTGTTGATGTTGTCGTTTTAGTACCAAAAACAATCGTCGTCAAATTGTTAAAGAACTTTAAGAAAGGGGTAAGCACAGAAAGTTTGTGAATGTATAAAAGCATAGGTCCTTTTTGTCAAGTAATTTACAGTTTATTCGAAGGAATTTTCACTTGAAAGTGATTAATTGCAGGAAACACAAACGACGATGACGACAACGAGCAAAAAAAAACAACACATTGGTTTAAAGAAACAGCTGCAAAATGACTAGAAGTCCAGTTCCAATGAGTGAAGTCTAGCAAAGGTGGTGGCGTGTGCTGGCGAAAAAAAAGAGGGTCAATTGGTATTAACATAAATGGCTACTGTTGGCGTACTGTCAGACGTCACAGATTTTGGCACAAGTGCAACTAGAATTGAGTTTTGGTGTCTATAAAATTGGAGTGGAATTTACAAAATATATGCTCATATTATAAATACAACTTTTTTAATACAAGAAAAAAGGAAAAGTCCTTCACAAAGAATAGTTTTAAAAGTACATATATGCATATAAGTAGGAGGTGATAATAATTCAGTATTCTACTGGTGATATCCTTTTATTACAAATTTAGGACTTTAATGCGCAATTAGGCGCGATTAGTAACAGCCACCGGCCGGGATCGGCCGTGGCATAGTGATTAGAACATGCTTATACCATGCGGGAGATCGCAGGTTCAATTCCTGTCTTCAGTCATCTTGAAAGAAAAATTTTCTTTAATTTTCCGCACCCCTCGAATGTTGTTGACAGCAACTTCGCAGTATTTGTGTCGAGTTAATCGGCATGTCTATTAAGAGCTTCTCAAACAGTGACGTTCGCATTCGTCGATTAACAAGTAGGTGCCGTTAGTCACAAAGTGAGTAATGTGCCAAATATAGCCTGACCATTGCCGTGTCTTTCTTCTGGCACAGAAAGATTCAAAGGATCACTTGAGTATCTCCAGACCACAGGACTCAAACATGAATTGACCATATTGTTATAAGCTAAATCCCTATTGGATGCAAGGAACAGGAATAAATACCACCATCTAGGGGTGAAATTAGATTCCAAATAGATCCAAATTCCATGCTAACACTCAGAGCAAGAATGTTCGGAACTCATTCGTGAAAACTGTGCGAAATCGATATGAAGGCATTCCAAATCACAACAAATTTTAACCAACAGCGCTAAAGAGAAAATAGGATATTAGCAACACCGACGTAAGGAGTGTACCCCCGAGAAAACTATAAAGGGGGTTCTATCTTAGGCTGAGGTAGTCCCAGCCTCCTTCTCCAGGATCTTCGCAAGGACCCTGAAAACCTTATGAAATAAAAGAGTGGAATTTCCCTGACTAGGGCAAGATATTATATATTTATTTCCTTATTTTACAATCCACAAAAATTTAAATAGAACGAAACACTCCGGATCCTAAAGCTAAAGTGAAATCACTGGTCGGATATCATTAAAATGTTTGATGGCGCGATCCTTAAGCTAAATTGCAATCACTGGTCTGATATCATTAAGAAGTTTGATGGCGGCTGATGATGTCTGGGGATTATGCTTGGCCAGTGGCCTAGTGTCGTTGGTGGTATCCGGTGTAAAGTATTGCGGTGACTGGGGTTGATGTCCTTTGTACGGAGAAGCGGTCCTTAGACGATCGGCCGTAATTCGGTGATTGGAAACAGGACGGGGTTTACGTTGTGATTATTCTGGTGGCGTCGGACGTCGAGGTCTCGCAGGTAAAATCGGTAGGACCTTCTGGTGAAATTTGCTAAGGTCTTGGAACAGATGAAATTAAGAATAACAACTATTTATAGGCCCTGGCCTTACAAAAACGATCACTCGTTGTATATAATTTTTGTCCGAATGTACAGACTTATTGTCCGATTGTACAACTTAAAGCCCGATTGTACAGACTCGTAGGTCCGATTGTACAGACTAATTGTCCGACTGTACAGGCTTTTAGCCCAGTTGTGCTGACTCAAGGTCCGATTGTACAGACTAATTGTCCGATTGTACAGCTTAAAGTCCGATTAAACAGATTCGTAGGTCTGATTGTGCAGACTAATTGTCCGACTGTACAGGCTTATAACCCAGTTGTACAGACTCAAGGTCCGATTGTACAGACTAATTATCCGATTTTACAGCTTAAAGCCCGATTGTACCGACTCGTAGGTCCGATTGTACAGACTAATTGTCCGATTGTACAGCTTAAAGGCCGATTGTTCTGACTCGTAGGTCCGATTGAACTGACTAATTGTGCGATTGTACAGGCTTATAGTCAGGTTGTACAGACTCGTAGATCCGATTGTGCAGACTAATTGTCCGACTGTACAGGCTTATAGCCCAGTTGTACAGACTCAAGGTCCGACTGTACAGACAAACTATTCGATTGTACAACTTAAAGCCCGATTGTTGATGCTCTTGGTCCAATTGTACAGACTAATTGTCCGATTATACAGGCTTATAGCCAGGTTGTAAAGACTCAAAGTCCAATTGTTCATCTTATAGCCCGGTTGCACAAACTCGTGTTGCGGATTGTTGTACAGTCTTACTGTCCAATTGTACAGACTCAAGGTCCGATTGTACAGGACTATAACCCGGTTGAACAGACTTATTGTCCATTTCAAAGATGCTTGCCATCGTACAATCCCAAAGATTCAAGGAGATCAGATAACATTCCTTGACTTGGCTATAAACTTCGTCTTGTAGTAGTCACCGACGATCGTTGTGGAAAAACATCGTCACCTTATATTATGGGTGACATGAAACAAATGAGAATTATGAACCTTTGCGCTGCAGACCGTTGATGCTTTTGTGTCTAGTTAAGTATGAATCGCCGAAATGTGTGTACGCGCACAACTCCGAGCGACCACAAAATTTCAACAAAGATCGTACGAAGAAGTTTTTAAAATCTCTTACTATGGGGCGTATATAAGTAAGTGAGGCAAAAGAAAGAGGTTATTCTCAAAGGTGTCTCAGTCAAATGTATTTTTTGGCCCAGAGAAATAAAACGGCTGCACAGAAAATATTTAACACTGCAAATTATTAATGCCGCTGAGGACAAAAAGGAGGAAGAACTCTAGGAGTCTGATGACGATATGGGTGATGGTGCTCCCCCATTATACCGCATATTCATTGAATTTGATAAAGCTTTCAACACTATTTACAATAAAGCCATTTGACAAGCAGTGAAATGCAAAGAAGACCATTTAAAAATAGTAAACCTAGACAGGGCTGTGCCTTGTCCCCGTTATTATTTCATATTGTACTCGACGAAATAATGCCACAAGTAACTAGCACTAGGCGACAAAACACATGGGTCCTACAGGTACGGCTTGAAAATGTCGATTATGCCGATGATCATGCATATATATCAGCATAACTATAAGCTGTACATACGACTGAATATGGCCTTGATCAACACATAAAACATTGACAAGAAAAAAGTTCCTCCTCAGGTTTTTTAAAGAGACATCATTTACTAAATTTAAAAATTCTTATCACTATTACCCCATCCCCTCCAATTCCCATTTATTTTCTTTGACAACACTTTTCTTGCAATATTCCTTAAATTTAGCTTAAATCTCGTACGCATTTATCGCTCGCTCTCTCAATATGCACAGCACAATGCGTAAAAATCGACTTAATAAATCACTTGAATTACTGTAAAGACATGAGCATACGCACACACGAACACATTAAATCATGTACAGACAGAGACCTACGCACACACCGATAAATATTCCGACGCACACACATCCAGTACATTACCATGTACAAGAGGGCATAAACTAAGCAGCAGACAGGGTAGATAATAAAATTATATCTGATTAAATACTTTGATATTAAATTTATTGCATATTTATTTGGGCATAACAAATAACCCCTTGAGGTTTCTAACTACCACTACGCCACTACCGAGCGACACACACAATACAATCTGGCTGCACAGACTTTACACAAATACAGACGAGCACAAACGCACAAACTGGCTGTCCAATATACACACTCATATATTCATATATATGCCTTGCATGTGTTTGTCTGCTCTCATTGGGCTGAAATTATGTGCGAATTGTGATACAGAGAAAAATTAGAAAAGATGAGTGAGACAAAAAAAAACAAACACAACACAACAACGGCAGCAGCAGCAGCAGCACCCCATTTATTGAGCCCTGGAAGAGGCTTCATCTGAGGCAAATAAAAAATTGCACTGGACCATGGCCAAACCCGTATGGAGCACAAGAAAAATATACAATTGCAAACAATTGTTAGGCTAGAGGAGAAAAAGGCCACAGCTACAGAAATGAGAAGTACTGCGGTATAGGAGTAGACGAATTGGGAAGACCCTTCTGGTTATAGGAATAAAATTGAGGGGGTCTTTAAATTACAGACTGTTTTAGTCGCATTTCACTTAGTGATTTGTAAAAAACACCACAAGGACTAGTAAAATTTTACAACACCTATTTTTTTGTTAAGAACACACCTAGTAAAATTTTTAAGTAAAATTTGTTTTGTAGAACAGTAAAAAGTTCTTAAGTCCCATTTTATGTTGCTTTTATGACATTTTTCGAAATAACGAATTAAGGGCACGTTAGGAGTCGAGATAGTGAATTTAAATGTTCCATCGAAAATGCACTAAAATAGTAAGAAACATAGATCCTTAGGGAATATTTTAGAATCTATTTCAGCTCAAACTGACAACTTTATTAGGAATAGTTAGTTAGTTATGGGAGAATCTGTACTCCCGGAAATATAATATACTTACCTAGAGATTTCATTATGCAAAGGAAGTTGTTGCTCTGTGTTATCATTATATTTTTTTCTTATATAAAAATCATTTCAATTTCTACACCAACGCTTCAATAAACTTTATAGACCTCTCCGCAATTATGCTGCTACTTCTCTCAGCTGGAGTGGAACAACAAACAGTTAACAGGGGCTTATGACCTTAAACACGATTAGTTGTGCTATGCACACAAACGCACACACACACACGGATGGAGGCTTAACATCAACGGTCCGAGCAAAATAAATTCTTCATAATCAGATTGAAATTGAACCATTGCAATAAAAACATAACAACAGCAAGAATAACAGCAACATGATAGAGGGTAACACACACATGGTCACAAATCCCGAGAACCATAAATGGACACGCACATAAACATTCATGTACGCACTCATAATGTAACAACAGACGGACAGCGCTCATATGTGCTCATATTCTAAATACGTTGGCAGTGTACAAAGTTTTTGAGTGTGCGTTTTTGTGTGTGTGTTTCTAAAGACAACAATTGACCCTCGAACTCATTACAAATATGGCTGTAACATTTCATACTAACCCATCATATGAGTATTTCTCAACGCACCCAAAATGGAAAGGAACAAAAAACACACACACACTGACAAAAAAAGGACTTGATACATATCCTTCGAGAACAATGGCTGTGATGATTATGCTTAGCATAAATGATGAGCAATTTGTTTTTCATGCCATCGAGTGATAACACATTAAGAGGGCGACTCGATGCGCTATCATAAGAATAGCAGCAGTAGCAGCGACGGCAGGAGCTTTCGTATCACAGCCACGTTATTTTGGAAAACATTGAGAAAAGGATTTTAAGGTTGAGCTACTTCATGCAAAGATTCTAATGACCAAATGATGGGGTTATTTGTGTCCTATACTCACATACGTTGTCGCACTTCGCATTGGAGGGGGTTTTGGGCAAATTTATGTGTAAAGCTGTTTATAGCATTAAATTAAGCGACGAAGAGGATTTTAACCTTAATAGGTGTTAGTGTTGGTGTTGTATGGGATCAATTGAGGGCTGTCAAGAAGGGTTCTGTGGAATGTGTTGAGAATTTTGGCACATTGCAAATTATTAAAGGGTACAGCTATAAAGAGGCAATAAACATTCAATTGGTACAGGACTACAATCGTTTGTTTGAAGCAGAATATTGTTTGATATTATTTAATAGTTCTCCGATAGTTTCTGGAGTACAAGTGCTTTAGAGAAGAGGAAATACATATTTGTATTTTTGGAAATTGTTGTCGTTCAATAGCTGATCCGATAAATCCATGAATAATTTAATGATGCACAGCATTTCCGCAAGCTGTAATTGTGTGAAATTTTTATTATCGGTAACCGTTTTAAAATATTATTAAAAATTTCCGAGCATCAGTCAAAATGAAGTGACACAGCTATGTCTCGGCTAAAAGTAATCCAGCTGTAGGACCAAATTTCCTGCCGGCGGAATCAGACTAATTAGTTTCTCGTCGACAAGAAACAAGACAGTGAGTGGTACCAGATTTCCATACAAAGACCTCTACAAGACAAACTGGATATAACGCAAATAAACTACAAAAAAAAACAATCAACAAAAGTCATGTCTCAAGTATGTTACCATGGACGTGTGTATGATGCGCAGTGAAAATATAAACTCGGATCCCCGCCAAGTTGCTGCAAAGGTACGTACGCGATTACGAAGTAATAAAATATCTCGTAAACAAACGCAAAGGAATCTAGACATCTCAAAGCTGCATACCACCGAGATAGCCAATGCCTACTCCAACCAATTCTCTCAACTACTTCAAACCAACCCCCTAGTTCTGATGTTCCCGACACCCAGTGAGAGCATATTGCGAATTCCAAGACCACTGCCGCAACGACAGTACTGAGTAATGAAAAACCACGCTCAGACAAGCCCTGGTACGATAATGAATTGCGCAAAATGTCTGAGAAAATGGATGCTGCATACAAGGTAAAACTGCAGCCAATGGCAACGTGTGCGGTGACGGAGCGTTATAATTAGAATAGGAGGGAGATGAAACGCTTGTTCTGGCGAAAACAGCGTCTGTGGAAGAAAGTGGCTCTCTCCTACAGGAATAGAGGTGGTGCCCGAAAGTTCTACCAAAGGGTCTAAAGCAAAGGAACAGAGATCCTCACCTATAAGGACAAAGACGGAAATCTGGTCACGGACACTCAGAGTGTGCTGCAAATATGGAGGGAACACTTCCAATCTCTTCTCTTTACCGACTCTTTATCGAAAAGCCGGCGGCCATGAGTGGGCAATGTGCACGCACCAGCTCATAAACACGATTTGGCTCAAGGAATGCATGCCCGGTGATTGGAACCTGAGTGTTCTATGTCTTGTACCTAAAAAGTGTTCTATGTATCAAGTATCTGTACCCACAATCGCGGGATTAGCATTTTAACCATTTCACACAAGTTCCTGCTTCTTTTCTGTCAAGAGAGGCTTTATACAAGGCGAGGCAGTTTGTCATGCTTGACATCATAATGAAGAAGATCACGCCGAAGACTACAGTAAGCTCGACGGGTACCGTCTTTATTAAAAGTTCCATGCTGCTCACGATGATATAAATGTCATTGGCCGAGGACTACTGGATGTTTCTGCGGCCTTTTCAAGTATTAAGAAGCTGTCGACAGAAGTGGGTCTGGTAATAAATGAGCACAAAACCAAGTTATTTGTTTCAACAAACACAGAGATTATCCGTTTGGAACGCTGCGTGAACATTGACAACTATAACATTACAGTGGTAGATTTTTTTAGTCTACCTGGGCTTTGTCGTTAGCAAAAGTTATAATGTCAGCAGACCAACTAAGAGACGAGTATAGATCGCAAATAGCTGCTACTATGCGCTAAGCAATCAATGTAATGGCAAAGGTCTCTCTCGAAGAACAGACAACCAACCCTACCAGACACTGATCCTACCTGTCTTGCTCTACAGCCCAGAATCCTGGGTAATCCCACAAATGGATCAATCTGTTCTGGGAGTCTGTGCGCTGGCTTGCACATTTTGTACGAATGGATGAAAATGCTCAAAAAATTTTCAGCAATAAACTTGAAGGGCGGAATAGGAGGATGCACCAGGTGAAAGAGCTGTTTTCTAAACTTTGTGTGACAAATTATCTACGGAGCGCAAAAGATCGAAGCGCTTGGAATTATTTTCTACGTGCGGATACTGATGTATGAATTTCTGTTGCTGCTGCCAAATAAGATGACATTTTGATCGCGGATATCAGAAACTGTAATATTACCCAAAAGAACGGTCACTGACATTTACTACCTGTAGATATTTTTTATTGAGATGTTAGCTGCAACTGCGTTGATGGTGGTCTTTACAGATGATCTAACTTTGAGACATGGAATTGGATATCAGAAACTTAACTATGACCCGTAAGACTAATCTCTAACGTTTACTTTTCAAAAATAATTTTATTCAAATTTTAACTTCGAAAATGGGTTTGATACCCTACAACACTGTGCCATATGGAACACACTTCGCTTCAAAGCAATACCACAGAATATCATATATCTCTTGAGGCCCTTACAAGAAATGCTACATGCCGCATATAATACGAAGATGCTACAAGCAGCCCCAAAATTGTATACATAGGAGTTCACCCATAATGTCCACTATTGCATTTACTATTTATTGTAGTCATTGGTAGCATCATGACGAAAGTAGCATCAACAGCAAAAGGTTTCGTATGATGTCTACCTGACCGTCTGGAAGACATCGATTATGCGGACAACATATGTCTGTTGTAGCAAAAATTTGATGACAAGGCAATGCGTGCGTATACGGAAATTACAACCAATTTTAAACTACAACAACAACAAATCGAAGAAATCCAATCGTTTAGGATCTAGGATGCTTTATAACATTACCCGAAGACAAAGCCAGACTAGCCTATGGCACACATAATCAACTTTGGAACGGATCTTCATTGAACCCATTTACTTAGCTTAAAGAGGAAATTCATATCTGGCGACTTTAGTCTTTGCAAAGTCTTTAGTCTTTACAAATTGCCAAATAATGGTGCATTAAATAGGAATAGAGTTTGATACCAGTCGTGCCCCATCATTAAAACAAATTACACAAGAAAATGAAACCTCTAATTGAATCACACATTAAAACGATAAATGCTTAATGCAACATATCATTTCTTTTAATTTCTATCATGAAATGTATTTCTAAAAACTGCCTTACAGCACCATTAACATTAAACATAATTTTTCAATTGATTTCCTCCTCCTCCTACGCCCCACTCATTCCCCAAGCCTTCTCTCCGACATCTATGCCTTCCCCCAACCCTAGCTTAAAAATAAAATTTGTTGAAAAATATTTCCATGTTGTTCTATTCCATTTTTTTTTCAATCATGATTAGTCATCACATAAATTATGTGTTGATGCCTCGCTCCACTAGTCCATTTGGTCTGTTGGCTGGCTGCTGCTTTGCTCCTTTGTTGACTCTCTCAATTTGGCTTTCATTCTCCGCAATGACTGTAAAACAATTTCAATAAATCACTGAAGCAATTGTATGCAATAAAATCAGCCCACAATCATAGATGTATTATCTTACTTTATTATGGGATATCATTCTTTGTATCATGGCGGGTGAGGCGGTGGGGAGACGTTGTCATGGGATATTTTGTATCTTAATGCAATTTTTTTTGGTTATAACAAAGTCGTGGCACGAAATATCTTCAAAAATTGCTTACACATCGTTTAAATAAATTTGAAGGTTATCACAGACGAGTAAAGATAGATTGCAGAGGACAGTAGATAGAATAAATCCTTAAGGATTTAATCAATAACAATTTGGAGCTGAACTGCAGCAATTGGGGGAAATTTAATTTGGGAATTATTATAAAAATAGAGAACAAAATTGTGAAATTAATTTAAAGTTAATATAGAAGATTTGAAAAATTGCTATAAGAGATCACTGTTATGAGCTTTCAGGACAAATTTCATCCCAATGCTAAATTGGCACTGACAAATGTAAAAAAAAAGTTCAAATGTTTCAGTAACCTACACGTAAGTGTTATTTATGATATTTATGATTTTTATGATATTTATGATATTTCTGATATTTATGATATTTATGATATTTATGATATTTGTGATATTTATGATATTTATGATATTTATGATATTTATGATATTTATGATATTTATGATATTTATGATATTTATGATATTTATGATATTTATGATATTTATGATATTTATGATATTTACGATATTTACGATATTTATGATATTTATGATATTTATGATATTTATGATATTTATGATATTTATGATATTTATGATATATATGATATTTATGATATTTATGATATTTATGATATTTATGATATTTATGATATTTATGATATTTATGATATTTATGATATTTATGATATTTATGATATTTATGATATTTATGATATTTATGATATTTATGATATTTATGATATTTATGATATTTATGATATTTATGATATTTATGATATTTATGATATTTATGATATTTATGATATTTATGATATTTATGATATTTATGATATTTATGATATCTATATATATAAAAATGAAATGGTCCACGTATGTCATAGCATTACGTGAGAACGGCTGGAGCGATTTGGCTGATTTTTTTTTTATTCGATTCGAAATTTTCCGTAGATTGTTTGTGTTGAAAAAAATCAAATCCAGGTGGCGCTAGGGTGGATTTATATCCAAAATTTGAATGCATGTACCAATTCAACTGAAATTTAGAATGGATATTCGTTTGATCATGAGAAAACATTTTATGTACAAATGGACCCGGTAGGTGGCGCTGGGGTCGGTTTACAATCAAAATTTTAACGAAAGGGCCAATTTAACTGAAATTCAGAATCTATGTTTGTTTGATCATCAGAAAAAATTGTATGTACAAATGGACCCGGTAGATGGCGCTAGGGTGGATTTATATCGAAAATTTGAATGCATGTACTAATTTAACTGAAATTTAGTATTTATGTTTGTGGAACCTTGAGAAAAAATTGTTTGTATAAATTGACCCGGTAGGTGTCGCTAGGGTGGAATTATAATGAAAATTTTTACGAATTAAACAATTTGACTGAAATTTTGAATGTGTATTTGTTTTATTATGAGAATTTTTTTTTGTATATATGGACCTACAGTTGATTTGGCTGGGATTGAATTATTTCGAAAATTTATATCCATTGTCCGATTTTACTTAAACTTAAAATATATGATTTTTTTGACATGAGAAAATTTTAAATGTATGCTTGGAACCAGTTGCCGGTGTTTAGCTTATGATACCCTTAATTTTTGGAATGTCATTTAGTCACTTTTTTTTAACATCATAGTTACTCAGAAGTCTATATATATAAAACAGATGTACATTTTGATGTCACCACTAATTGTGAAAACGGTTGACCCCATATGTCCCAAAATTTCAGTGAAAGTTGAGGATTGGCTATAGATGGTCACCCAGACCGCAAAAAGGCTTAAAGAAGAATGACTAACTTTTATAATGGCGCACTTCCTACAGAATTAGAGAGCTTCACAAAGTGGTTTTTCCCATTTCGAAATTTTAGGGGACAATAACGAAAATAGGAATAACTGTTGATATCACCCAGACCATACGGTTAATAGGGTTGCTGAGCCTAATGAAGGCATTTTTGGAAATTCGTACTCCTTAGGATAAAAAGGTACAATCACAAAGTACACCAACGCAGAAAGTTCTATGTCAGTCAATCGGCATAAAAATTTGGTAGGTGACGCTGGGGTGGAATTATAATGAAAATTGTAAGGAATGGACACGGTGATGTGAATTTAGTGAATATTTTTATTAAAACTTTTCGATTATAATATAGTTTAATAGTCAAGTGTGTATCTCCAAAACGTGTGTACGCGCACAAATCCGAACGACTGCACCAAATTTTCAAAACTGATGGAACGTACGAAAAGGTTTATTAAACCCCTTACTATGGAAAATATATGAGTAAGTGAGGCAAACGAAAGAAGTCCTTCTGTAAGGTGCCGGCGTCAAATGTAGTTGTTTGGCCTATAGAAATGAGACGGATGAATAGAATAGATTTACCACTGCATTTATGAATATTCCGGCTAAAATTTTATTTTTGAGTAGTGGACGGAATACGCGTTGAAAATGGTGAGGTTTATCTACAGAGCAGACAAATTCAAGATGAAGATGATAATATAGAAACGATATGTTTATTTTGATCAGTAGGGGAGGGAAGGTAGTGTGATACAAATGTATTTTGGTCGTGATGAAAGAAATTTTGATACATAGGTAGTACTTACCAAAGCTCGATCTGAGGACAAAGAGATCATAGCTAAAGTTTTGTTTTGTTTTCCCTTTCTTTCTTAATATTCATATTTATTTCTGTGTATGTCACTAAACTTATCTTTTACGGCCTGACGGATGTTGATACAACTTTTTCTGATAAAAAGAGTTCGTATTATTAGATCTGAACTTCTTTAGCCTTCACTACCATCTACTTCGTGTAAACTTTTAAAAACGTTTAACATTTGAGATTCAGATATAAAATATGGCAAGTGTGTATGAGGCTTCAGTTCTTAGACCACTTTCCCTTAGGACATATTTTATTTGTATCCATAGAGCTTGGTATAACTCTTTCTTATGCCAATAACTTTGATGGCAGGACGAAGTTTGCCGGGTCAGCTAGTTTATGATATTTATGATATTTATGATATTTATTATATTTATGATATTTATGATATTTATGATATTTATGATATTTATGATATTTATGATATTTATTATATTTATGATATTTATTATTTTTATTAATTTGATTATTATTATCCTTAAAGCCATGTGTTATTTAATGTCCTTCAGCATTTAAATTTGTTTGTAAAAACCCCTAAAAGTATACATTAACATTCCAACTGACAAAAAAGTAAACTTTAAATTTACCATTTAATTAAAATTCAATTTACGAACTATTATATAATAAACTTTCGCCTCTTTCCTCTTTCCCGCTACGCTTCCCTTCACATACTCAAAATTCCTATTTCGACAATGGCAACAATAACAACAAAAAATAGCAATAAATGACAGAGGAGTTAATGTAAAAACTTCTTCATTTCATGCGACTATGGAACTTGCCGCTGAGCGGGTTGCAGCGGCAGTGGTGGTAGCAGGGGTAAATGTATATTAACAGCATACAATAGAAACATGGATAAAATATCAGATATTCACGACATATTAACTGCAACAATTTTGCCACCATGTCACCAAATGATTTACGACATTGTTTCCCAACGACGACAACAGCCAACGAACAAGCAGCGGCTGCAACAAAAAGTACCAGCATTGGCCAAAGCAGCAGCAGCAGCATCAGCACCAATTCTATAATAGTGACAACAACATAAAGTAGTGACACCAACGAAAAACACTCTACCACACACACACACTCATATTGTCACACACCAAACCCTATCAACACAGCACAGCATACATGAGAGTCCTTTTTATAGAACTAGTATGAGCCATTGCAGGAGTTCTACAAAGGAAATTTGTAAAAACTGCTGTGAATAAAGGTTTATATTGTGTTTTGTAGCGACACTAGTAGCAGCAGCAGCAGATCTACATATGAAAATGTTGAATCAAGGCCCCCTTTGCTTATTGCTCTTCCCCTGGCAGTTGGGTTACGTTTCATTTTAAAGCCAATGCCCATAGTAGCAGCAGGGGCAGTAGCAGTCATAGCTGTGCTGCTTTACGATACAGCAACAATCATTTGCAACAACCTTTGATACATGCTCTTGCATAGCCCGGTCCACTGTCGACTGTCCGCAAAAGTCCAGCAACAGCAAGCAGCAGCAGGGGATGCAAAATTGTTGAACATACAAACATTTTGTGGTGGCCAAACAGCAGCCGCAAAATGCAGGAAATACGGAAATGAGTACTTGTCGCTAGACGCCAAAAACATCATGAATCCTTTCCCTACAAACGACAGCAACAACACCATCCGCCGCTCGCCAGCCTCACACAAGACAGGCAAAATGGCACAGAAAAAAAACAGTGCTCATACTCCATGCGCTAAAGTTTGTTACGAATTTTTGGCCAAAAATATGAAAGCATACTTTTGGTATGACACAGGCCAGGAGCAGCAGCAAGGCGAGAGGTCAGGCTCACGGAAAATTGCAAACAGTGAGTCTGGTGTTGGTAAGTCTGGTGTCGGTAATATGCCGAAAAAAGTAAACATATGTAGCCAAAGGAAGACATTTATAACCTAACACACACACACACGCACTATTCGTTCATTCATTCGAATCTGGTAATATTGTCTGATATTGTTTTTGCTAAATGTCACCGGCACCGTTGGTACAACCATTGAGTTGCTAATGGCTGGTCAATAAAACGGGCGGTGGCATGAGTAAAGAGACCGTGTGAATTGTGAAGCGAATTGAATAGGTGATGGGGTAGAAAGTGCAAGGATTAAGTTGTAAAAACAGTGATCATCGCATACGACGACACAAACCAGGGGTCACTGCTGGATGGAAAGGTAAAACCACATGGGAAGGGATGTTAAAAAATAAAGTTGTGAGGCGGTAAGCGATATAAATATCGGGATGTAAAGTAAAACTTGCACCTCAAGCCGTTTAACGTCTTTCACGTGGTGGGAACTGTGCGATGTTATTTCGTGATAGCTTTATTATGAATAGCGGCAGATAGTGAGCGACGAATCCTGATGGTGGGGACATCAGTTCCTCTATTGCCTATGAAATCACGAAAAAGAATAAGTATCAAACGGTATCCTCCAAAATGTTAACGACTCCCGCAAGCATAATACGGACCATAGTTTAAGGATATGCAAATGGCACGTCCGAACTTCCTGTAGAGAAAGTGTCACTTTCCGACTGGCGAATGTCCCTCAGATTTGCACACATGCCCGACGGAAGATAAAGACGATGAAATCAAAGATGCAGCTCCTAAGAGAAACATACGACCGCTATTCAGGTCACGTCATTAAAATTGTCATGAGAGATTTTAATTTCAGAAAAGTAAAGGAAGATGTTCCTGATCCCTCGATCAGTATATTCCGGCTACATAACAACACGTCCGACAATGGGTTAAGAATGGTTAGCTTCACAGCGGCAAAGAACATGGTAGGGAGTGGAACTAGATTTCAGCATAAAGATATTTACAAGGCAACTTGTAACTTTAAAAGAAATATCGCCGACATCAAATAAATTTTCGACCTGGAAGAAGCAATTATCAATGAATCAGTCAACAAACCATTTCGGGCGAATTTGGTTAACAGTAAAAAAAGTTTAAAAAAAAGTAAGCCCTACCCATTACACAGTGCAACAGTGAAAAAAATACAAAAACGGGATAGTATAGGTTCGATTCTACTATCGAAGGGTAATAAAACCCTATACTCAGTTTGGCGAGATTGGTGACCAATTTTTTTTTATGGGCCCCTAAAGATTCTCAAAATCAGTGAGCTCCATGCAAAAAGGTGTGATCAGTTTTTGTCCAACAGCTAACTCACACTTCGTGATAGCGCTAAACTGTATTCGGCAATAATGTAGCTGGGAGTTTTGCGCACTAACTTTATTAACAAATTATGTCAAAAAGGTTGGTTATTCCTGCCCTTTTTCAAAAAAAATTGAAGAAGAATTTATTATTTTTTCGCTTTTTTGAGCATTACTTTGAGGGAGTCCAAATTTTTCTCTAACACTGTTCGCCAAAATTGTAGCCCTGGTAAAGATAAACAACATTCGTGAACATATCAATCCAATCTGAACGTGTCTAGGCAACCTAAATAGCTCATAAAGTCCACGTTGATACCGGTTTTTCGAACCTTTACGCACTTAAAAGCCAGTAACGTGGTTGAATATCAACCAATTTGAAGTTTCTCAGCTGTTTTATAAAGAAGAGACTACGGCCTTTCCAATGGTATATATAGTTCTATTGATAACTTATCATAAATGTCTGTTTTTTGCCTCGAAATTTCAAACTTTTGTGACTTTTTCACTATTTTTTAAGTTTGACGAAGTTTGTAGCCACTATTTTATAAGGACACCCTAATGTTTACTACTTTCTTCAGAAAGTGCACGCTATCACGAGTTAAACGCATATTTGTTTGTAACAATCGGTTAACAAATAGTTAAGTTATTCATGTTTTGCGAGGGACGCAACTTTCATATCCTATACTAAAATAAAAGAGTTGAAGAAGAAGCATTGTTTTGGTGTTGTTGTTAATTACTTCAACTTTGATTTTAGCATAGGATATGAAAGTTGCGTCCCTCGGAAAACATAAATAACTTAACTATTTGTTAACCGATTTTTACAAACAAATATGCGTTTAACTCGTGATAGCGTGCACTTTCTAAATAAAGTAGTAAACATTAGGGTGTCCTTATAAAATAGTGGCTACAAACTTCGTCAAACTTAAAAAATAGTGAAAAAGTCACAAAAGTTTGAAATTTCGAGGCAAAAAACAGACATTTATGATAAGTTATCAATAGAACTATATATATCATTGGAAAGGCCATAGTCTCTTCTTTATAAAACAGCTGAGAAACTTCAAATTGGTTGATATTCAACCACGTTACTGGCTTTTAAGTGCGTAAAGGTTCGAAAAACCGGTATCAACGTGGACTTTATGAGCTATTTAGGTTGCCTAGACACGTTCAGATTGGATTGATATGTTCACGAATGTTGTTTATCTTTACCAGGGCTACAATTTTGGCGAACAGTGTTAGAGAAAAATTTGGACTCCCTCAAAGTAATGCTCAAAAAAGCGAAAAAATAATAAATTCTTCTTCAATTTTTTTTGAAAAAGGGCAGGAATAACCAACCTTTTTGACATAATTTGTTAATAAAGTTAGTGCGCAAAACTCCCAGCTACATTATTGCCGAATACAGTTTAGCGCTATCACGAAGTGTGAGTTAGCTGTTGGACAAAAACTGATCACACCTTTTTGCATGGGGCTCACTGATTTTGAGAATCTTTAGGGGCCCATAAAAAAAAATTGGTCACCAATCTCGCCAAACTGAGTATAGGGTTTTATTACCCTTCGATAGTAGAATCGAACCTATACTATCCCGTTTTTGTATTTTTCAAAAAGTCGTCATTTGTTGCATAGTGTTATTAAACTAAGTCTCTGGTAACTTTTATAAAAATTACCGCATTCTTTTATATGCATTTGTTTTTGCGAGTGCAAAATTTCAAAAAATTTTCAAATTTCGCACAATCCAATCGTTTATTGTACTTTGAATTTTAACTTACTTTTTTTTTATTTTTTATATTAATTTTTTCTCATATCTCATTCCGAGGATTCCAAGATAATTTTTCATATACGAGTTTTAATAGTCTGGACATGTTGTCTAATATCTCACATCCTTTTCCTATATTTTGTTGTATAGCTGAAATGATATGGAGCAAACAACACATTGCCCTTACTTTTTTGACGAATAACTACCCTTATATCTTGATATTAGCTGATACCATCATTACTATATACATTAAATTAATTGCCCTTAAAGTATGCTACAATTTTATACTATCTATCAAAATGCTTTTCAAATCTATTGGTAACGTAAAACAGCCTCATATTCTCACGTTCGTTATATATATAGACTCTCATTAGTTTTGATATCTACACATAATGATTTTGGCAACATGTATACAAAAGATAAATGTAGCATACTTAAAGGCCAATGTGGTGTTTACCGCTCTACAGGAATGGGTATAAAAAAGCACTGTTCGCAACGATGCAAGGAGTTTCCTTTTGTTGAAATTCACACGAAGTTTCATTTAAGCTATCACATTGATTGCTAGACAATAAATATTTGGTAATTACCCCAAAAATATGCTGCAATTTTCAATTAATACCAAAACGTCTTTGCTGTAGCAGCATTTTTTTTCGGTGGGTTTTTGAAAAATTCCAACATTTTAATTTTCTCACGATTGTGTCATGGTGCTTTTTGGGGGATTTTAGCTTTCGGCCAATTATAATTGCCATTAATACACGTTTGTTTTGTTCTGCTTAAGCTGTCCTTGTCTATCTCAGTTATGGCTGCTCTTACTGCATTCTCATTCTCTGTCTCTCTTTCTCTTCCTATGAGGTGCGTTTTTTTCTGCTCGTTTTTCTTCGTACTTCCGGCTTTGTGTTAAATGCAGTAATCATTCATGTTTTATTTGGAGAATTTTTTTCTCTCTGCTTCGGTTAGGTAGCTAAATGAAGCTTTGCTGACCATCGCCCACCCGATAGTGTTAGGTGGACCTAATAGCGCTGTTAGCTATTTCTATGCTGCTGCTCTGGTTTTCACTGCTGGGTCTATTGGAAAACCACTTGAACATGCAGCTCGTGTAGAAAATAAGTTAAAATGCCGCAATTTTCTCCCCACGATTTTGTGTGCTTACACACGTCAAGAACAGTGGGGGAAAATGTCCTGAAAATTTCGTAAATTTCATACAATTTAGTACATTAAAAAAATTGTAAATGTAAAGAAGAAGTGACTATACACACATTGCTTGCCTAAACTGTTGAAGATTCTGGCGCAACAGAGTAGGCAGCATTTTGTTACTCGCCCAGAAGTATGCAATATTATTATTTTCTTTGAAAACACCATATTTACATCCGTAAAGGTAAGAGATTTGAGCCGTCTCCTGGACTTTGTTGTTTCGGGAACACTATTATCCGTTCTATGTTCAAGCCGAAACTTTTGTTTTTGTCCATGGTGAACCCAAGTATAATGAATTCATCCACATATGCAATAGTTTTCGACGTTGACGCTGCGTCCTCAAAGGCAGGACACTTTGTTCGATGATGCCATTAACTTCGTCTTGTCCTCATTCGCTGCCAAACCTATTTTCGCTGACACTCTTTCCACAAATGAGAAGACAGCTATTACCTCTCGCTTTCCCCGCTTTACCGACTGATAATGTCGATATCAGCGGAATATGCGTTCAGCATGCGGCTCTTATTACAGTTTGTGGCAAACAGTTCAACGCTGATTTCCTCATCACTTTCTCCATCAGTATGTTGAAAAGTATGCATGACAAACCATCGCCTTATACTCTTCGAGGACATCGGAAAGTTGAATAGCGGCACCTGGTCTGTATAGAGTTCTAACATTACTTACTTACTTACTTACTTAAGTGGCCCAGTACAACGGTGGTTCATAAATTTGAGGCCTGAAGTATTAAAGAATTTCACACGCTTCGGTCTTCTGTGTGCGTTCTCCAGTTAGTCCTACCAGATGGTGGCACGTCACCAACCACTTGGTCCTTAAAACAAAGTTTTGGTCTCCCTGCTCTGCGTCGTCCTCGTCGTAGCAATGGACTGTGACTCTTTTAGCTGCTTCGATGTCGTGGTCGATGTTTGGAGTACTTTTCTCACGAATACTCCCAGGTTTTGTATGTCCGATGTCGTAAGCACCCACGATTCGCCAGCATACAATAGAACGGGTAAAATTACAAATATATATAGCTTATCATCAGTTTTTTCTCCGGGATTTGTCGTAAGGTGAATTTTGATCCGTCGTAGATTTACCAGGTCTAATGCCGCACTAATAAGATCCATTTAGTTTCTCTACAATTGGCTTTAGACGTTCACACAATATGATCGAAAGGACCTTTTACGCCATTGGTAATATGCTTATTCCACGGTAGATCTTACATTCACTACGATCTCCTTTCTTGTATATGGGACATAACAGACTGAGACTCCAATCCCCGGGCATGCTCACCTCTAGCAAGATGTTTCTCATGAGCTGACGCATGCTCGTTATAAGCTTCTCCCTGCCTGCCTTAAACAATTCAGCAGTGAGACCATCGGCTTCAGCCGCTTTGTTGTTTATAAGGTGGGATATTGCCACACGTATCTCGCTTCCGGCTCGGAGGTGGACAGTTAAAACCATCGTCATGGATTGGAGCGGGGTCTTCTGGAGTGGTGTCAGTATGCAGTAAATTTCGGTTCTAGTTTAATAGTGCATATTCTCAAATCATGGCAAATTTATGTTAAAATATTTATATTATACCTTTCTTTAGTTAAAAAGAGAAAAAAAACGTCAAAAAGATAGTTTGGTAAAACTGTCTCTGCAAAGTAGGCAACATATTTGTTCTATCTTTACAGCATAAATTTATGTTCAATTAAAATGGTCATATCTGACAATAATCTACTTTTTAATGTTCCAAAAAATTTTATATTAAACGTGTGTTTCCAAAACTGTAAACCACATTTCACCCACTGTGTCTTGGCATTATTGCTGCTCAAAAAATTTGATATAATGATGTATATAGTTCTCTCTTTGCTAACATGAATTCTCCATTCTTCCGCTTCTCAACGATTATTGTTACTATGCAGCCATATGACTATATGATGCAGGAACGTCCATCTTCCGTTCGTTTCTTGATCATCATCATCGTCATCATTAGCCTTTGGATTTGACGTGTTCCGTAGTATGATTAGACGTGAACTCATTCTCTGCATGCCATACAACACTATGCGGCAACTATTTCTAATATTACTACTTAGTACAGTTGGCAGCCTGAGGTGGGGGTAGTTTTGCTGTTTTCTTTTTTTCATATGATTATATATTCTCATCATCAACTCACGTCAATAGTTTTTATCATGGCAATGGCATCGTTATTTTAACGTCATGTTTTAATATATTTCGTGACATGTTAAAGAAATTAACACGAACACATAAAATGCCGCGCTACATACATAAGAGGCGTTGAGAGTGATGATGCGAAGGTAAAGAGGCGGCGGCGCGCAGTCGATATTAAATAATTGCTAGCGGTGGCGTTTATCAAAGAATTGCTTTATTTATTTCGAATTAAGAGAATTTATTATTTCTCGAGGCAAAAAATATGGAAGCAATTGAGAATGAAATGCCTAAAAGTAGGCAAGAAATTGATTTACTATTAAAGACTCCTGGATGTAGACAGTGAGTGAAAATGTTAAAATACTCTTAAATCGCTAATATATGTATGTCTTTAAGATTAGTACGAATGTATGCAGCATCTCCCATTGCATACTTTCAGGCTTTTCGTATATTTAATTTGTATTGCCTAATCGGCGGCATCAGGCAGGCCCCTGCCTATCTTACTCATGTATCACACATAAAATCTATACCTTTAGATTATCCATAAACAAAATACGGATTACTTGACTTCTGGCATTTTTAAACAACCATTACAAACCCACCCAATTGCTATGAAATACCAAAATTAATTATATACCTAAAAACATTTACATTTAAGTTGTCCATAAAAACAACACAAATGCGCTACAAATTGCTTTATAATTTCCTTTAATTTCAAGCAATAATTTCCATTTGATGTGGCATTAATCTTTTTATTTTATTAAATATAAACGCGATTTTTTTCGAGGAAAATCATTTTGTTTTTTCCCAACAACACCAATGCAATTGGTATGAATTTCATCGAAGGAAAAGCGAAAAAACACCGGAAGGCAAGAACGGAAGGGGGGAATGAACAAAAATTCCTTTATCACTGCCATAAGTGAATATTAAGCATTATAGCTGAGTTTTGTTGTTGGCGCCGTTATAGCTGCCAGTGATGGCGATGATGTTGATGTTGTTGTGGTTGTTGCTGTTGCTGTTGTTATTATTGTGTAACAGTGCTACTTTGGGGAAAAATCATTTTCACCGCCATTAAGTCAAATGGTTGAACAGAGTAATAAAATTTGCCGTTCTTTCACTTTTTCGCCCATTGGAATTGATGTTTAAATGTCGGTGTGTGAGTGTGTGTGTGTGAGTCTACATTTCAGTTGCTTTGCAATTGTTTTTTCGCATTTCCATTTTTTAATTGTTTATATAGAGCCGTCGCCATGAAGTTCAACATTAAATCCTGAGCACAGGGTATAAAAGCACTACATCTTATTGCTCAGCCGAGTATGAGCAATTTTTACATTTAAAGCCTATAATATGACCGTTTTCTTGTTTCTTTACTTGTTTGCGCAATTTTTTTCCTGTACTGAGCAATCATCTCTTCTGAAACAATCGGCATCAACTTTGGGGCAAAGAATCAGCTCAGCAATCATCACAAGCTTACAGAAGTCCAGAGTGAATGGGGTGGTACTCAGTCAAGTTGGTAGAGAACCGTTGTCGTCACTGGCAGTTGTATAAATTGTTGCCACATTTTACACTCGAATGGCGTGAAAATTCATTAAATTTATACATTGCAGTGAAGCAGCAGCAGCAGCAATAACAACGGTAACAGCAACAACAATAACAGCGAAACAGTAAAACTATGACTTTTTTTAACGAATTCGAGCGCAACAGTGAAAAGTAATTTGGCAGAGACGTCATTGCGAGTCAGCTAAGTCGAATATTGAATACTTTTCAATGTCATATCTGTAAATGATAAGCGTTTAAAGTAGAATAATAATACGAAAATTGCTGTAAGATAAGTAAATTAAGGTGACTTGATGAGTTTTATTACGGAAAATTAGTTTTGTTATAAATTGCTATAACTCATACGTAGCAAAAATAGACAATTGATGTTACTCATACGTAACATTAACATACATTTTATGTTACTCATACATAATATTAACAGACAATTGATGTTACTCATACGTAACATTATCGGATAATTTATGTTCATATGTTAATTCATATGTTAATAATTTAATTTATTCATATGTTACTCATACGTAATATTAAAGACTGCTGTAACAAGTACGAGTAATTTCAGCACAGTACAACATTTTGCAGCTCATTGATTTGGGACTTAATTCTGAGAACTGCTCGTGAAAGTAGCCCCAAACAAAAGACCCCAAAAAGTGACAAATTCCCCTATACGATACTCATACCTACAAATCGATATTAAATTATTATGGCATGTAACTTGACAAAACGAATGATGCAGAACTGCAGGCTACTTTCACGTGCAGTTCTCAGAATTAAGTCCTAAAATCATATGTTGTACTTTGTTATTGATTGCAGGCCCCCAATCCGGATTACCAAAATATCCTAACTATCGATGTTATTTACTATAGACTATAAAGTTTATAGTCTACTTTGATATGAGCTAAGTGTTACCATTCACGAAATAAGTACTAGTTGAAAAAACAAACGTTAGATGGCGGACCCGTTATATGTTGTCAAGTTATTTTAAAGGCTAATAATAATAGATTGGGCTAGAAGGAATACTGCATGTGTTCCGGGGCTATCAGACTTAGGAAAGCTGCCGATTGGCATCAATCCATATATGGTCATTCGAAAATACTTTGGCTATTGGATAATGGCGTTTTTTTCATATGCCACCTCTTATCGTTGTTTTTGAGGAAATGATTTCCGTAAAGTAAACGTTGAAATTCCGGAAAGATTCGGATGGAATGATGGCGGGATTTTTTATGGTGACTCCATTTATGTCTTTACTGAAGGTTCGAAGATAGTTCCGAACCGAGGTACTGGAGGTAATTATCGGTTCTGTAATTGCTAGACTGATAACTATCTGTGCGGATAGCCATCCTGAAAGAGAAGCGATCAATTCTGCATTGCTTAAATCATAGTTTGTGAAGAACTTTAAGGAGAAGTTGAATGAACTGAAACCTCTGAATGTCAGCATCTATTAAGTCACAGGACATTTCATGATTCCTCGTAATGAATTAGCAGACCTATTGGCCAGAGGAGGCTGTTCTATGCGTGATCATGACACTCTGGAAGCAGTTCATTCGACCATTTGTTACCTGTATGGCTTAATGGAGGATTGGATGTGTAAAACAGCCTGCCGTGTTGTCAACTGTTGTTAAACTGATAAAATTTTGTCATCTCTTTAGTTATGTGAAAGTTTTATCACAATCGAGTTGTTGTGATTTACATGCCGTTCATACTATAGCGCTTAAAATAATAATAATATATAGTGTTAAATTTGTTGCAATTTTTATTTATATTTATGTGAATATGTCTGTCTTATGGCATCTCGTATGTATGTACGAGAATGTGTCCTGGAATTAATGCCTGTGTGCGTGTGTTGAATTTTTGTGTTTTTTTCTGTTCGCTCCGTAATATTTATGACTGCTCGGGGAATGAGTTAAAGGCGCTGGTGCCTTAATGTGGTGAATTGTCGCTCCTGTTGCTGCCATCATCATCGTCGTTTTTTGACATTTATTTGACGTATTGCTCAACAGTAGACCTGGATGCAGTAGTTGTTGTTGTTTTTAACGTTATTTGTTAATACATACTATGATTATTTGGTAAATTTAATAATGAAATTGAAAATGAAAAGTTTAAATTATGAGAAAGGAGAGTAAAATTAATGAAGTAAATATGGAGGTTAAAATAGAACGAATGCGCCGGCTTGGACACTTTGTACGAATGGATGGCAATGCTCTAGCTTGAAAAGACTTTGGCAAACAACTTGATAGGAAGCGCAGGAGGGGGCGGCCAAAACTTCATTGGATGGTCCAGGTGAAAGAGCTATTATTTAAATTTGGAGCGATAAACTATCTACGGAGCGCAAAAGACCGAATCGCCTGTAATTCTTTTCTACGTGCAGCTACTGGAATCATCCTTCCCAGCAGTGTCCACTAAACTATATGTCGACACTTCTGTATTTGTCATTCATAGGCAACAAACCCTTATCCTTCTAAGCAAATTTACCCTTTCCGAGGACAGCTGTTAACAGTGATTGAAATTATTGTGTTGTTAGTTTACCTGAGCCATGGCATGGCACAAAATAAATTAAAAAAAAAGATTCTCGTTGGTGTTATATAGTAGCAGCCGCAACTTACAAATTAACTCTCAAAAGGTTGCACGGCTATTTAAACTTTCTACCTTTCTAACATTCATTACAATGTCAGCTTAAAAACTTAATAAAAACTCTTAGAGTTTTTAAATTAAAATAATAAGCAAATACACATAAATTGCCACAATATGTTTAACCAGGACTTTTGGCCCCAGACCCCTTCCCCCATCCACGGTGTTTCCTACTGTTAGTTTGTATATGTATGTGTGTGTGTGTTGCGCAATTGGCCACAACTGCAGCAGCCTAAAAATAGCAAACACTTGTCCGATTTGGGCAATTTCAACAACAACAACAGCAATAACAACAAGAACGGCAACAACGCTGCCATAACAATGATAATAATTATAGTAAAGGACACTGAAAACATCCCGACGCGTTGCTGCAGCAAAAAGAAAAAATATCATATCCAAAAAGCGGAAGCAGCAAAGGAAACAGGAAACATTCGCTTACACACAAACACATACACACACACTTGCACAACACTCTCACAACAACATCATCATCAGCTTTAGCATCAAAACAAACACCAGAATGGCCCCCCCGCGCTGTGCGAGAAACTCAAGAGTTGAATCGTCGTTGAGCCAACACACCAAAATAAGGCTTGTGCAAAAGTTTTGTCGAGTTTGTAGCACTAATTACTGAAGATTAGTATCATATTTGTTTGTCAGCAACTTCAAGCTGACAACAACAAGCAAAAAAAATTACGGGCTCCTAGAAGAAGTACACATACATACACAGCAGCAGTGTGAATGTGAATTATGTGATACTCTTCTTTGACTCGCAGCAAACACACACTCTCGCTTGCAGCAGCTTTGCTTAGGACACAGGATATCACCACATTCGACGAGTGGGTAGGCAGTCACTTGTGTTTGTATGCAGCATATGTTTGCTGTACAGGGTATTTAAAAGGCAAACTAACTTAAAGATTATTTATGTCTTTTTAAAAAGTTTATTTAGCAAACGAGTTTATACTCATGTGGATGCTGGTGAATATCAGAACACACACAAATACACTTATACATACGTTATGTCGCTCCTCAAAATTGTTGCAATAGTTTTGCTGCTTGAACTCATGCAATTTCTGTTAGTAAAGTCCATAAGAGTAACTTTTTTTCTGGTGATGTTCATGTTTCATGTTTCGTTAGCAAAAGTTTGCAAATAGTAATCAATGTTTTTGGCAAAGACATACAAGGACCACCATCAACACCACCATCACTGACAATAAAAATCAAAAAGGACTACAACAACATATGTTAGAAAACATACACACAATCACATGTGTCATATTGCAAGCCATGTGAGGCAGCAATGTCTAGGCGACCTGCAATGAAAACTATTGTAATTGAAATTGGGAGCTGTGTATAAGCCTAAAAGTAGACTTTGTAAATTGTGTGAAAAAGGACAAGGCAGGGAATAAATTTGAGCTGATAACTTTGGAAGAATACAACATAGAATAAAGGTTTGTGAGGATGGTAAAAAACGCATATTTTTTATTAAATACAAAATATTCGTATATGCAGTAGTGAACTATCTACAGAGAAAGTGCCTTATCAAATTGCCAGATGTCCTCGACAAATACAAGTATACCTTCATCGCCATACAGTAAATGCGATGAATGAATTGTGACAGCTGCCGTGCAGAAAGACACGAATTTGGATAAGGATTTACAGTCGGCAAGATACATTGACACTATTTGCCAATACGCGTATGGTGCCTATTCGAAATATTTTTACATCACGCTGATTTGTGTGTTGGCCCGACGAAAAACAAAACCGAAAATGCATTCTATAGATGCATTCCCTGAAAGCCTGGAGGAAAAATATGACCGCTGTCCTGGCCAAGACATTAAAATTGTTCGGGGTGATCTGAATACTTAAATAGAAAGGGAAGATGCATTTGGCTCAGCAATTGCAAAATTCACCTCAAATACCGGATTCAGACTGGTTAGCAACGCATAGTGAATGGAAACAGATTACCGCATTAGGATATATACACGACATCTTGGATATCCTCTAATTCAAAGACAAAAAAACAAGACTGATCAAGTGGCAATCGATGGAAGGGATATTTCAAGCATTATTGACGTGTGTGTGTGATGCTCGGTGCAAATATAGATTCGGATCAAGCCCTAGTTGCAGTCATACGCCAAAAAAATAGGCACCGCAAAGTCGCATATCACCGAAATAGCTAATGCCTGTTTCACACAACTCTCAATCGATGGAAGGGATATTTCAAGCATTATTGACGTGTGCGTGTGTGATGCTCGGTGCAAATTTAGGTTCGGATCAAGCCCTAGTTGCAGTCATACGCCAAAAAAATAGGCATCGCAAAGTCGCATATCACCGAAATAGCTAATGCCTGTTTCACACAACTCTCTTAATTACTGCCAAGAAAAGCTCCGAATTCTGATGTTCCAGACACATAGTGGCAGCATATAGCACATTATTTGACAACTGCTGCAACGACCGTATTTCTTCTCCTTTTTCTTCTTATGAGGCAGCAACAGCAGAAACTCGTTCATCAGTAGCCGCAGGTAGCAAAGAATTCTAAGCGCTTCGGTATTTTGCGCTCCGTAGATAGTTCGTCACACCTAGTTTAGATAATAACTCTTTCTGTTTCATCTGGTTCATCCAACGAAGTTTTAGTACAACGTATCCAAGCCAGCGCATTCGGTCGATGGTCTACGTCGATATTGTTGTGCAGCTCATATAGCTCATAGTTCTTTCGAGTAGGTCACTCGCCGTTAACGATGATGTGTCCCAATATATTGCGAAGTTATAGCAATAGCATCTAATAAATCCTGTCGTATCGAACTGTCAAATGTAGCTTTATAACAATGTGAGACAAATGGTAGGGGTCAGCAATTGGGAAGGGTTAAAACTACCAGGGAAAGTTATATCGGTAAAAAAAGGAAGTTATACGTGTTCCGACGTTTCGCTGGGTCACGTCTAGGAATCGAGATATATTGATTTGAAGTTAGTAACTATCATATAGGGGAAATTGTCACCTTTGATGATCTTTTTTTGACGTAACACGAGAATCATTAGTCCGATTTTGCTCAAACAAATTTAAAAAAATTACAAATTACAAATCCTTTAATCTGTTCATATAACGTTTCCCCTACATAAGCAACAGTTTCACTTTTCCATTCATCAAATGATTTTGAATTGGGTTTATTTTGTAGCAATAACAACAACACTGTAGTACTCCGTGGCGTACGATTTACGTGGAATATTACTTATGATAATCAAACGCCACCATATAACAATATAACAAAAGAGCCTAAAACGTGATAAATTCCCCTATACGATACTTACTAACTTCAAATCGATATATCTCGATTACTAGACGTGACCCAGCGAAACGCCGGGCCACGTATATCTTGTTCTTGACCGATATAACATTTCCCGTTGGTTTCGGATTTTGACTGTCGCATAGTGTAATCAATAAACAGTTGGTAGTCTTCTCTAGGATTTGTCGTAGTGTTAATATCTGGTCGGTCGGGAATTCTCCAGGTCTAAAGCCTCACTGATATTGTAAAATTATGTTCGCCAGGATGGGCTTTAGTCTTCCACATAACACACTAGACAGGACGTTGTTCCATTACCTGAAATCATTACCTACTAGTGGACCAGTTGTACTTACTTTACAAACCCTAAGCAATACATTTAATCATTTCAGTTTTTGTATGAAATATCCGCAAATAGGGTCAATCACCACCACATCGTTTACAGCGAACCTTTAAAATGGGTTCCCAGGAAAAGGGTACTTACACAGGTACCCAGAAAAACTTAATGAGTTGTACAGGAAAATTTTTTAGATCCACCTACTTGTTTACTTTTACTAGACATTCCGACTGACTCGACACTATACTGTGAAGTTGCTTTTTTCAACATCGAGGGAGCGATGGGGAATCGAACCATTGATCTTCCGTTATAATAGTCGAGCGTTCGAACCATTATGCCACGGCCGGAAGTAACAAATTCCCCTATACGATACTTATTAACTTCAAATCGATATTAAATTATTCTGGCATGTAACTTGACAAAGCAAATGATGCAGAACTTATTCTTTTTGGAGCTATTTTCACGTGCAGTTCTCAGAATTGAGTCCCAAAATGATGTGTTGTACTGTGTAATTAAACATACTGTCATCTGAGACATACATATTATCATAATTTTCATCATAATGTACATAATAAATAATAAAAATTTTTTTTAATTTTTTTTGCGTTTTTCAGTAAAATCTACAAAATTATCGGAAAAGTTTCAAATACATGTTGCCACATAATAACTACAGAGAATCCTTCCACATATACAATAACATCCTAATGCTTTGGCAACGAATAGCAGCCATTAGCCTTTTTGTCTCCATTCAATGTTGGCCTTATTGTCTATTGAATTACACATGTTATATACTTTTAATTATTATTTTAAAAAAAAGTATTTTTAGTGCACACTCATAGAGTGGCATGGCAAACATGGAAGAGAAGGGAAAAAATCCAAACTTTCAGCGGCTGTAAATTCATAGTGTTTTTTTTCTGTCGCCTCTGACAAATTCAAACAATTGTCGCCAAATAATTTACGTTACGGTAAATGAAACTAGATAAGTGTGAGTGTGTGTGTTGCAAAAACAAGAGCGTAGTATGCATAGGAACTACATATATAAGAAAATTACCACAGTTAAAGGACCATTTTTCCGACAGAGAAATTAAGCTTATATTCGATATAATTGATGGCTCAAACAAAATACGTTTTTAACCTTAATTAGATCTAACAGTTATTTTATTGATCCATTCATGTTTTCCCCTTTTGTTAGACGTTCCTGACTCCCCTCTAACTTAAATTGCCTGTTACGTATACGTATAGTACATTTGTCAAGTAGTAGTAAAATATAAAAGTTCTACAATTAATGTGGCGTCAGTTTGTATGTTGCAATTCCAAAAAAAAAAAACAAACAAAAAACTACATAAAAAAACCTTCACGAAAAATATGGTACAATTTGTAAAATTTTACAAAAACTTAATTATTTTAATTATTTAAATTGTTTTGGAGCATCAGATAAATGCTAGCGAGAGCACTCATAAAATATATAGGTGAAAAGTTGTTTAGTGAAATGTACTCAATTTTACAAAGTGCACAATAATAATTGTTAATTGCACTTGAAGTTGTTACAAATGGTACGTGATGAAAACAAACATAAATTACGGCGAAAGATAATTGCATCTAGTTTGTATTATTATTGTAGTTGTGAGTCAACGAGAAGCTGAGTTCTGTGTTTTGAGGGTTATACTAACTAAACACCTTCTAATAGTAATTACTGAAAGTGACCTACTATTATATGTATATAGGTTGGTATACATATAGCATGGACTTTGGTACGTAAGAGTTATGGTTATTGCATTTAACTGTTAATCATACGTAAACTTTATAATGGAAGTTTTGAGTGACGTATGAGTAATAATATTTATTCAATAACAATATAAAGAAACGAAATATTTAGCAAGAAGTAAAAATTAGTACAGCGGCTCAAAGTTGTTAGGGCAACCGATATATCTATATATATAAAAAATTGTTGCAAGTGTGTTGTGACTCCATAACTCACGAACGGCTGGACCGATTTGCATAAATTTTTTTGTATGCGTTTGGGTGGCGCCATGGGTGGTTTATATTTACAATTCGGTCTAATTGGACAAAGGGGCGTGGCACCGCCCATACAACTTGAAAATCAAAAGGCCTGTATCTCATGAACTATCAGAGGTATGAAGATCAGATTTGGTATATATGTTGTTGGATCAGTATTAATTACAGCCAAGGTGGAAGTGGGCGGTGCCACGCCCCCTTTTCAAAAATCGCTCTAACGGCTTTTCTAATAGACCGATTGATACGAAAATTTTACCAAATGGTACTGTTGACCTGTTGATAGTCCCTGGCTATAATAGATTGTGATTGGATAAAGGGGCGTGGCACCGCTGATACAACTTGAAAATCAAAAGGGCTATATTTCATGAACTATCAGAGGTATGAAGATGAGATTTGGTACATATGTTGTTGGAGCAGTATTAATTACGGGCAGCGTGGAAGTAAGGGTGCCACGCCCCCTTTTCAAAACCGCTCTGCAGGCTTTCCCAATAGTCAGATTGATACGAAAATTTATCCAAGTGGTACTGATGCCCTCTAGATAGTCCCTGGCTATATTTAGTTGTGATTGGATAAAGGGGCGTGACACCGCCCATACAACATGAAAATAAAAAGGGCTATATCTCATGAACTATAAGAGGTATGAAGATGAGATTTTTTACATATGTTGTTGTTGCAGTATAAATTACAGTAAGAGTGGAAGTGGGCTGTACCACACCCCTTTTAAAATAAACAGTTATAACTGTCAAAATTCCACAGTATACTGCAGTTCGCCTAGAGATATGATCAGTAAGGTGGGCCAGTTTTTTTATTCGCAAAAATTGTAACCAAATCTACGATGAATTGTTAGAAAATGTCACCAATAAACTTTGTGTGTAATACCAATTCCTAGCTCGCGCTAGGAAAGCTTAATTTAGTGCAGAAAACTTAAATTTTGATAGAAGTGTCTTAAAGCTGAAGTCTGTACACTTTCAATAACCATGGGGCAACGAACGTCACTTCCAAAAGAAGCGCAAAAAAAGTATCAGCTAGGATTTTGATTCATGTGGATTTTTAATGTACAATTGACACCCAACAAAACCCCATTTACCGTTTTTGTTGCCATTTTAGGTCAGCCAATTCGTCATCCAGGCGAGGTGTGTGAAGTGTGATAGACTTTAATTGAGACTTTCTTTGAAAAATCACCATGTAAGGACTACACAAGAACAACGTTTACAAATCTTGAACATTTATTTTCAAAATGCGCGTTCTGTTTGCCCTTTGTGAAGTTTATGGTGCATATACTCATCCATCTGAGCAGCTAATAGACGCCATCATCGCTGTAGACGTAAGTTTGACAGGGGACTCGAATTTATCGAACCGACGCCGTTCTCAGCAACTCGGTCTCTGCAAATGCTGAGGAAAGATCTTGGCCTATATTCATATATCCAACTGGTAGAAGAACTAAAACCAGTGGACGATCAATTGATTTTTTTTATATACCATGTCATTGCTCATTATTTGAAGGAGAAATGGTTCCAACACGACGGCGTAAAATGCCATACAGCGCGTGAGATCATCACTTTGTAAAGCCAAATGTTGGTGACCGAATTATCTCATAGAATGGTAATACGAGTTCAATACAAAAATAGTATTCGGAAAAATTCTTGATCCATGTGAGAAGAATACATGGTATAAGAGGTTTTTATGGCTAAAGGCATATAGCTTCAAACGAAATTTCCATTTTCGGTCAATAGGCGGAGAAGGCATCTCAAAAATGTTTTTTACGCCCAAAGAGATAGTTAGTATACTGACGGTTACCGCTACTACATTGAATTTTGATCTTAAACGGAATGTCTGTTTCCGATTTGTAAAAGATATGACTTTTTTGATGAACTTTTTAGTATCGTCATAGAGCCTATGATATTTAGAATTCAAAACAACAACACTTAATTTGTTAACTTTCATGTTCAGGAGTTGCTTGAAATTAGAACAACTTAAACTGAACATATCATTATCGAGCTTAAGTACCGGTTTCAAAGTACTTTGTAGACCTAAATGTGAAATATATTACAAGTTAAAATGCAATAGCGAAGCATTGCCGGGCCCACTAGTTATATATAAAAGTCTTGTGTGACTGACTGATCATTTCCCAGCTTAAACGGCTAAAGTTAGAACGGTGAAATTTGGAATGTAGGTTCCGTTTATGACACAGGAGCGCACTAAGAGGGGTTTTTTGGAAATTCGCATTGCAAGGGGGTAAAATAGGCGTGGTACCAGCCTATACTACTCTAATTTTGCAATGGTTGTATCTTCTAAACCATTATAGTTTAAAGGTCGAGATTTGTTATATATATCGGACGTACAAGAAAAAGTACTTTGTTTAGGGAAAGTGGGCGGCTTGCAACGCCCCTTTTGAAAAATTTGTTATCTGGGTGAAGTAAATGGACCGATTGCAATGAAATATTCACTATGAAGCACTATCTGTAGGGCCTCTATAATAGGCTGCATGAAAACATAATTAGACAAAGGGGCGTGGCACCGCCCACACAAATCAAAATTTCAATCGGTCATATTTTACGAGCCATTAAAGGTCAGAAGTTGAGATATGCTACAAATGTTAATGGTGCATGGGGGATTATGTCTCGCTGGGAAATGAGCGGTGCCACGCCCCTTTTGGAAAAATTGTTATGTTGGTCATATTAAAAGAACAATTGTAATAACATTTTCATAATCTATATGAGTATTTCCAGCGAAAGGACGGACGATTTCATAGTTAAAATCTATATATAAAAATGAAATGGTTTACGTATGTAAACCCATCACTTGAGAACGGCTGGAGCCGAAATTTTCCGTAGATTGTTTGTGTTGTTGAGGGACCGGCTGTGGCATAGTGGTTAGAACACGCAACTACCATGCGGGAGATCGCAGGTTAAAACCTGGCTCCAAAAATAAATAAAATTTTCTTTCATTGTCGGCTCCCCTCGAATGTTGTTGACAGCAACTTCGCAGTATTAAGCGTCGATTCAATAGTCGTGTCTAGTAAGAGCTTCTCAAACAGTGACGTTCGCATTCGTCGATAAACAAGTAGGTGCCGTTTGTTGTGAATCTAAAAATAGAAAGCGTGTTAATTAACAACAACGCGAAAAGCTATCCCATACCTCATTCATGGGGTGCAAAGGGCAATTAAGTTTAAGTTTATCTATATATATAAAACGCTTGGGTGTTTTTCATAGTGATCACAAATTAAGCTCGTTTTATCGATTAGACGCTTAGTTTACGAGATAAACGCGTTTAAAGATTGCCATATGAAAATCCACCATTGGCCACCCATTTCATCGTGATATGCCCATCTAATACAAGGATTTCTTGAGTTTTTCATAGTAATTACAAATTAAGCTCCTTTTTTCGATTAGACGCTTAGTTTACGAGATAAACGCATTTAAAGATTTCCATATGAAAATCCACCATTGGTCACCCATTACATAGTCATATCCCCATCTATAACACGGGATTTCTTGAGTTTTTCATAGTGATCACAAATTAAGCTCCTTTTTTCGATTAGACGCTTAGTTTACGAGATAAACGCATTTAAAGATTTCCATATGAAAATCCACCATTGGCCACCCATTTTATGGTGATATGCCCATCTAATACAAGGGATTTCTTGAGTTTTTCATAGTGATCACAAATTAAGCTCCTTTTTTTCGATTAGACGCTTAGTTTACGAGATAAACGCATTTAAAGATTTCCATATGAAAATCCACCATTGGCCACCCATTTTATGGTGATACTAGTGGGCCCGGCAATGCTTCGCTATTGCACATTAACTTGTAATATATTTCACATTTAGGTCTACAAAGTACTTTAAAACGTTCATCAGCAAAGTCATATCTATAGTGCTTACATGTAAATTAAGTTTTTTCTGTATGTAGGGCGAAAAGCCACTTCTTCCAAAAATCGGAAACAGACATTCCGCTAATTTTAATAATTTTCATTTTGGTCTGTAGTAGCGGATACTAACTATCTTTTTGGGCATAAAAAACATTTTGTTATGCCTTCTCCGCCTATTGACCGCAAAAAAATTCCGTCTGAAGCTTCATGCCTTTAGCCATAAAAACTTATTTTGTCATGTCTTCTTATCACACGGATCAAGAATATTCCGGAATACTATTTTTGTATTGAACTCGTATTACCATTTTTTTGAGATAATTCGGTCACCAATGTTTGGCTTAACAAAGTGATGGTCTCACGCGCTGTATGGCATATTACACCGTCGTTCAAATAATGTGCAATGACATGATAAATAAAAAAAATCAATTGATCGTCCACTGGCTCTAGTTCATATACCAGTTGGATTTTATATGAATGTAGGTCAATGTCTTTCCTCAGCATTTGCAGAGACCGAGTCGCTGAGAAAGACGTCGGTTCGATAAATTCGAGTCCCCTGTCACACTATCGTCTACAGCGTCGATGGCTTCTATTAGCTGCTCAGATGGGTGATTATATGCACCCCCAACTTCACAAAGGGCTCCATAAGTTTGGCGAACAGAACGTGCATTTTGAAAATAAATTTGCAAGATTTGCAAACGTTGTTCTTGTGTAGTTTTTACATGGTGATTTTCCAAAGTATACTAAAAGAAGTTCTATACGTCAAAAAAAATTACCCCATATATAGGTTATTTACAAATATTTGCTTATGTTACCTCTGACATACTTTAAAAATGTTAATTGTGCCCCAATAAAACAAAAGGTGTTTTCCAGTATAACTACAATGAATATTGCATTTTTTTCTGAAAAGTTACTGGTGTACGGACCATTATTTGATACAGTTTAAATATTTAACTATTGAAGTGCGTGGCAGCGCCTCGGCACTTTTTACTTATTAAGTTCCAAATAGCCTGTTCATTAGGGCGGAACAATTTGTTCGCGTCTAAAAAAACGTGGTAATCGTATACCAGTATCGCAATGTACGATGAATTCTTAGACAATTTCGCTTAGAAACTATATGTCTACAATCAATTCCTAGTTCGCGCTGAGAAGCATGAAGATTTCAGGTTTAGGTATATTTTTAGCAATTTTTCAGTTACGTCAGACGTACCATCCCGATGTTTGGAGACCAAGACGAAGAGAATAGTATATTTTTGACATTGTTTTGGATCCCGCCCAATATTCTGAAAAATGATTTTTAAAAACTTAATTTCCGTACGCCAACTCTCAGAGGTCATAACTTTTTAACCAATACATAGATTTGCTTCTGTAATACCTCATTTACTTTGCTGGGAAATTAGTTTTACGCAGAAGGTCTCGAAAAATATATATCTGAAGTTTTCGGTTTGTGCTAATTTAAAAACCAAAAAAAATTACTTCTTGTAAGCGCGGAATACCTTGTTATCGAATATTGCCATTTTCACCCCCTAAATGTAGAAAAATCCAAACAATGTGTAGCCTATGTTACTCGCGGGGTTATTCGGAAGATTCCCTGAAAATTTCATCAAAATCGGTTCAGCCGTTTTCGAGTCCCTACGCTCCATACATACACACATCCTCTTTTATATATATAGATGCCCATTTAATACAAGGGATTTCTTGAGTTTTTCATAGTGATCACAAATTATTATTCTTTTTTCGATTAGACGCTTAGTTTACGAGATAAACGCATTTAAAGATTTCCATATGAAAATCCACCATTGGCCACCCATTACATAGTCATATCCCCATCTAATACAAGGGATTTCTTGAGTTTTTCATAGTGATCACAAATTATTATTCTTTTTTCGATTAGACGCTTAGTTTACGAGATAAACGCATTTAAAGATTTCCATATGAAAATCCACCATTGGCCACCCATTTTATGGTGATATGCCCATCTAATACAAGGGATTTCTTGAGTTTTTCATAGTGATCACAAATTAAGCTCCTTTTTTCGATTAGACGCTTAGTTTACGAGATAAACGCATTTAAAGATTTCCATATGAAAATCCACCATTGGCCACCCATTTTATGGTGATATGCCCATCTAATACAAGGGATTTCTTGAGTTTTTCATAGTGATCACAAATTAAGCTCCTTTTTTCGATTAGACGCTTAGTTTACGAGATAAACGCATTTAAAGATTTCCATATGAAAATCCACCATTGGCCACCCATTTTATGGTGATATGCCCATCTAATACAAGGGATTTCTTGAGTTTTTCATAGTGATCACAAATTAAGCTCCTTTTTTCGATTAGACGCTTATTTTACGAGATAAACGCGTTTAAAGATTTCCATATGAAAATCCACCATTGGCCACCCATTACATAGTCTTATCCCCATCTAATACAAGGGATTTCTTGAGTTTTTCATAGTGATCACAAATTAAGCTCCTTTTTTCGATTAGACGCTTAGTTTACGAGATAAACGCATTTAAAGATTTCCATATGAAAATCCACCATTGGCCACCCATAACATAGTCATATCCCCATCTAATACAAGGGATTTCTTGAGTTTTTCATAGTGATCACAAATTAAGCTCCTTTTTTCGATTAGACGCTTAGTTTACGAGATAAACGCATTTAAAGATTTCCATATGAAAATCCACCATTGGCCACCCATTTTATGGTGATATGCCCATCTAATACAAGGGATTTCTTGAGTTTTTCATAGTGATCACAAATTAAGCTCCTTTTTTCGATTAGACGCTTAGTTTACGAGATAAACGCATTTAAAGATTTCCATATGAAAATCCACCATTGGCCACCCATTACATAGTCATATCCCCATCTAATACAAGGGATTTCTTGAGTTTTTCATAGTGATCACAAATTAAGCTCCTTTTTTCGATTAGACGCTTAGTTTACGAGATAAACGCATTTAAAGATTTCCATATGAAAATCCACCATTGGCCACCCATTTTATGGTGATATGCCCATCTAATACAAGGGATTTCTTGAGTTTTTCATAGTGATCACAAATTAAGCTCCTTTTTCCGATTAGACGCTTAGTTTACGAGATAAACGCATTTAAAGATTTCCATATGAAAATCCACCATTGGCCACCCATTACATAGTCATATCCCCATCTAAAACAAGGGATTTCTTGAGTTTTTCATAGTGATCACAAATTAAGCTCCTTTTTCCGATTAGACGCTTAGTTTACGAGATAAACGCATTTAAAGATTTCCATATGAAAATCCACCATTGGCCACCCATTTTATGGTGATATGCCCATCTAATACAAGGGATTTCTTGAATTTTTCATAGTGATCACAAATTAAGCTCCTTTTTTCGATTAGACGCTTAGTTTACGAGATAAACGCATTTAAAGATTTCCATATGAAAATCCACCATTGGCCACCCATTACATAGTCATATCCCCATCTAATACAAGGGATTTCTTGAGTTTTTCATAGTGATCACAAATTAAGCTCCTTTTTTCGATTAGACGCTTAGTTTACGAGATAAACGCATTTAAAGATTTCCATATGAAAATCCACCATTGGCCACCCATTACATAGTCATATCCCCATCTAAAACAAGGGATTTCTTGAGTTTTTCATAGTGATCACAAATTAAGCTCCTTTTTTCGATTAGACGCTTAGTTTACGAGATAAACGCATTTAAAGATTTCCATATGAAAATCCACCATTGGCCACCCATTTTATGGTGATATGCCCATCTAATACAAGGGATTTCTTGAATTTTTCATAGTGATCACAAATTAAGCTCCTTTTTTCGATTAGACGCTTAGTTTACGAGATAAACGCATTTAAAGATTTCCATATGAAAATCCACCATTGGCCACCCATTACATAGTCATATCCCCATCTAATACAAGGGATTTCTTGAGTTTTTCATAGTGATCACAAATTAAGCTCCTTTTTTCGATTAGACGCTTAGTTTACGAGATAAACGCATTTAAAGATTTCCATATGAAAATCCACCATTGGCCACCCATTTTATGGTGATATGCCCATCTAATACAAGGTATTTCTTGAGTTTTTCATACTGATCGCAAATTAAGCTCCTTTTTTCGATTAGACGCTTATTTTACGAGATAAACGCATTTAAAGATTTCCATATGAAAATCCACCATTGGCCGCCCATTTTATGGTGATATGCCCATCTATTACAAGGGATTTCTTGAGTTTTTCATAGTGATCACAAATTAAGCTCCTTTTTTCGATTAGACGCTTAGTTTACGAGATAAACGCATTTAAAGATTTCCATATGAAAATCCACCATTGGCCACCCATTACATAGTCATATCCCCATCTAATACAAGGGATTTCTTGGGTTTTTCATAGTGATCACAAATTAAGCTCCTTTTTTCGATTAGACGCTTAGTTTACGAGATAAACGCATTTAAAGATTTCCATATGAAAATCCACCATTGGCCGCCCATTTTATGGTGATATGCCCATCTATTACAAGGGATTTCTTGAGTTTTTCATAGTGATCACAAATTAAGCTCCTTTTTTCGATTAGACGGTTAGTTTACGAGATAAACGCATTTAAAGATTTCCATATGAAAATCCACCATTGGCCACCCATTACATAGTCATATCCCCATCTAATACAAGGGATTTCTTGGGTTTTTCATAGTGATCACAAATTAAGCTCCTTTTTTCGATTAGACGCTTAGTTTACGAGATAAACGCAATTAAAGATTTCCATATGAAAATCTATTTTCATTTCTTGAGTTTTTCATACTGATCACAAATTCAGCTCCTTTTTTCGATTAGACGCTTAGTTTACGAGATAAACGCATTTTAAGATTTCCATATGAAAATCCACCATTGGCCACCCATTACATAGTCATATCCCCATCTAATACAAGGGATTTCTTGAGTTTTTCATACTGATCACAAATTCAGCTCCTTTTTTCGATTAGACGCTTAGTTTACGAGATAAACGCATTTAAAGATTTTCATATGAAAATCCACCATTGGCCACCCATTACATAGTCATATCCCCATCTAATACAAGGGATTTCTTGGGTTTTTCATTGTGATCACAAATTAAGCTCCTTTTTTCGATTAGACGCTTAGTTTACGAGATAAACGCATTTATAGATTTCCATATGAAAATCCACCATTGGCCACCCATTACATAGTCATACCCCCATCTAATACAAGAGATTTCTTGAGTTTTTCATAGTGATCACAAATTAAGCTCCTTTTTTCGATTAGACGCTTAGTTTACGAGATAAACGCATTTAAAGATTTCCATATGAAAATCCACCATTGGCCACCCATTACATAGTCATATCCCCATCTAATACAAGGGATTTCTTGGGTTTTTCATTGTGATCACAAATTAAGCTCCTTTTTTCGATTAGACGCTTAGTTTACGAGATAAACGCATTTATAGATTTCCATATGAAAATCCACCATTGGCCACCCATTACATAGTCATAACCCCATCTAATACAAGAGATTTCTTGAGTTTTTCATAGTGATCACAAATTAAGCTCCTTTTTTCGATTAGACGCTTAGTTTACGAGATAAACGCATTTATAGATTTCCATATGAAAATCCACCATTGGCCACCCATTACATAGTCATACCCCCATCTAATACAAGAGATTTCTTGAGTTTTTCATAGTGATCACAAATTAAGCTCCTTTTTTCGATTAGACGCTTAGTTTACGAGATAAACGCATTTAAAGATTTCCATATGAAAATCCACCATTGGCCACCCATTACATAGTCATATCCCCATCTAATACAAGGGATTTCTTGAGTTTTTCATACTGATCACAAATTCAGCTCCTTTTTTCGATTAGACGCTTAGTTTACGAGATAAACGCATTTAAAGATTTCCATATGAAAATCCACCATTGGCCACCCATTACATAGTCATATCCCCATCTAATACAAGGGATTTCTTGGGTTTTTCATTGTGATCACAAATTAAGCTCCTTTTTTCGATTAGACGCTTAGTTTACGAGATAAACGCATTTAAAGATTTCCATATGAAAATCCACCATTGGCCACCCATTTTATGGTGATATGCCCATCTAATACAAGGTATTTCTTGAGTTTTTCATACTGATCGCAAATTAAGCTCCTTTTTTTCGATTAGACGCTTAGTTTACGAGATAAACGTATTTAAAGATTTCCATATGAAAATCCACCATTGGCCACCCATTACATAGTCATATCCCCATCTAATACAAGGGATTTCTTGAGTTTTTCATACTGATCACAAATTCAGCTCCTTTTTTCGATTAGACGCTTAGTTTACGAGATAAACGCATTTAAAGATTTCCATATGAAAATCCACCATTGGCCACCTATTACATAGTCATATCCCCATCTAATACAAGGGATTTCTTGAGTTTTTCATAGTGATCACAAAATAAGATCCTTTTTTCGATTAGACGCTTAGTTTACGAGATAAACGCAATTAAAGATTTCCATATGAAAATCCACCATTGGCCACCCATTACATAGTCATATCCCCATCTAATACAAGGGATTTCTTGAGTTTTTCATACTGATCACAAATTCAGCTCCTTTTTTCGATTAGACGCTTAGTTTACGAGATAAACGCATTTAAAGATTTCCATATAAAAATCCACCATTGGCCGCCCATTTTATGGTGATATGCCCATCTATTATAAGGGATTTCTTGAGTTTTTCATAGTGATCACAAATTAAGCTCCTTTTTTCGATTAGACGCTTAGTTTACGAGATAAACGCATTTAAAGATTTCCATATGAAAATCCACCATTGGCCACCCATTTTATGGTGATATGCCCATCTAATACAAGGTATTTCTTGAGTTTTTCATACTGATCGCAAATTAAGCTCCTTTTTTTCGATTAGACGCTTAGTTTACGAGATAAACGTATTTAAAGATTTCCATATGAAAATCCACCATTGGCCACCCATTACATAGTCATATCCCCATCTAATACAAGGGATTTCTTGAGTTTTTCATACTGATCACAAATTCAGCTCCTTTTTTCGATTAGACGCTTAGTTTACGAGATAAACGCATTTAAAGATTTCCATATGAAAATCCACCATTGGCCACCTATTACATAGTCATATCCCCATCTAATACAAGGGATTTCTTGAGTTTTTCATAGTGATCACAAAATAAGATCCTTTTTTCGATTAGACGCTTAGTTTACGAGATAAACGCAATTAAAGATTTCCATATGAAAATCCACCATTGGCCACCCATTTTATGGTGATATGCCCATCTAATACAAGGGATTTCTTGAGTTTTTCATAGTGATCACAAATTAAGCTCCTTTTTTCGATTAGACGCTTAGTTTACGAGATAAACGCATTTAAAGATTTCCATATGAAAATCCAGCATTTACCGCCCATTTTATGGTGATATGCCCATCTATTAGAAGGGATTTCTTGAGTTTTTCATAGTGATCACAAATTAAGCTCCTTTTTTCGATTAGACGCTTAGTTTACGAGATAAACGCATTTAAAGATTTCCATATAAAAATCCACCATTGGCCACCTATTACATAGTCATATCCCCATCTAATACAAGGGATTTCTTGAGTTTTTCATAGTGATCACAAAATAAGCTCCTTTTTTCGATTAGACGCTTAGTTTACGAGATAAACGCAATTAAAGATTTCCATATGAAAATCCACCATTGGCCGCCCATTTTATGGTGATATGCCCATCTATTACAAGGAATTTCTTGAGTTTTGAGTTTTTCATAGTGATCACAAATTAAGCTCCTTTTTTCGATTAGACGCTTAGTTTACGAGATAAACGCATTTAAAGATTTCCATATGAAAATCCACCATTGGCCACCCATTACATAGTAATATCCCCATCTAATACAAGGGATTTCTTGGGTTTTTCATAGTGATCACAAATTAAGCTCCTTTTTTCGATTAGACGCTTAGTTTACGAGATAAACGCATTTAAAGATTTCCATATGAAAATCCACCATTGGCCACCCATTACATAGTCATATCCCCATCTAATACACGGGATTTCTTGGGTTTTTCATAGTGATCACAAATTAAGCTCCTTTTTTCGATTAGACGCTTAGTTTACGAGATAAACGCATTTAAAGATTTCCATATAAAAATCTACCATTGGCCACCTATTACATAGTCATATCCCCATCTAATACAAGGGATTTCTTGAGTTTTTCATAGTGATTACAAATTAAGCTCCTTTTTTCGATTAGACGCTTAGTTTACGAGATAAACGCATTTAAAGATTTCCATATGAAAATCCACCATTGGCCGCCCATTTTATGGTGATATGCCGATCTATTACAAGGGATTTCTTGAGTTTTTCATAGTGATCACAAATTAAGCTCCTTTTTTCGATTAGACGCTTAGTTTACGAGATAAACGCATTTAAAGATTTCCATATAAAAATCTACCATTGGCCACCTATTACATAGTCATATCCCCATCTAATACAAGGGATTTCTTGAGTTTTTCATAGTGATCACAAAATAAGCTCCTTTTTTCGATTAGACGCTTAGTTTACGAGACAAACGCAATTAAAGATTTCCATATGAAAATCCACCATTGGCCACCCATTTTATGGTGATATGCCCATCTTATACAAGGGATTTCTTGAGTTTTTCATAGTGATCACAAATTAAGCTCCTTTTTTCGATTAGACGCTTAGTTTACGAGATAAACGCATTTAAAGATTTCCATATAAAAATCCACCATTGGCCACCTATTACATAGTCATATCCCCATCTAATACAAGGGATTTCTTGGGTTTTTCATAGTGATCACAAATTAAGCTCCTTTTTTCGATTAGACGCTTAGTTTACGAGATAAACGCATTTAAAGATTTCCATATGAAAATCCACCATTGGCCACCCATTACATAGTCATATCCCCATCTAATACAAGGCATTTCTTGGGTTTTTCATAGTGATCACAAATTAAGCTCCTTTTTTCGATTAGACGCTTAGTTTACGAGATAAACGCAATTAAAGATTTCCATATGAAAATCCACCATTGGCCACCCATTTGATGGTGATATGCCCATCTAGTACAAGGGATTTCTTGAGTTTTTCATAGTGATCACAAATTAAGCTCCTTTTTTCGATTAGACGCTTAGTTTACGAGATAAACGCATTTAAAGATTTCCATATGAAAATCCACCATTGGCCACCCATTTTATGGTGATATGCCCATCTAATACAAGGTATTTCTTGAGTTTTTCATAGTGATCACAAATTAAGCTCCTTTTTTCGATTAGACACTTAGTTTACGAGATAAAGATTTAAAGATTTCCATATGAAAATCCACCATTGGCCACCCATTACATAGTCATATCCCCATCTAATACAAGGGATTTCTTGAGTTTTTCATAGTGATCACAAATTAAGCTCCTTTTTTCGATTAGACGCTTAGTTTACGAGATAATCACATTTAAAGATTTCCATATAAAAATCCACCATTGGCCGCCCATTTTATGGTGATATGCCCATCTATTATAAGGGATTTCTTGAGTTTTTCATAGTGATCACAAATTAAGCTCCTTTTTTCGATTAGACGCTTAGTTTACGAGATAAACGCATTTAAAGATTTCCATATAAAAATCCACCATTGGCCACCTATTACATAGTCATATCCCCATCTAATACAAGGGATTTCTTGGGTTTTTCATAGTGATCACAAATTAAGCTCCTTTTTTCGATTAGACGCTTAGTTTACGAGATAATCGCATATGAAAATCCACCATTGGCCACCCATTTTATGGTGATATGCCCATATATTACAAGGGATTTCTTGGGTTTTTCATAGTGATCACAAATTAAGCTCCTTTTTTCGATTAGACGCTTAGTTTACGAGATAAACGCATTTAAAGATTTCCATATAAAAATCCACCATTGGCCGCCCATTTTATGGTGATATGCCCATCTATTACAAGGGATTTCTTGAGTTTTTCATAGTGATCACAAATTAAGCTCCTTTTTTCGATTAGACGCTTAGTTTACGAGATAATCGCATTTAAAGATTTCCATATGAAAATCCACCATTGGCCAATCATTTTATGGTGATATGCCCATCTAATACAATGGATTTCTTGAGTTTTTCATAGTGATCACAAATTAAGCTCCTTTTTTCGATTAGACGCTTAGTTTACGAGATAAACGCATTTAAAGATTTCCATATGAAAATCCACCATTGGCCACCCATTACATAGTCATATCCCCATCTAATACAAGGGATTTCTTGAGTTTTTCATAGTGATCACAAATTAAGCTCCTTTTTTCGATTAGACGCTTAGTTTACGAGATAAACGCATTTAAAGATTTCCATATGAAAATCCACCATTGACCACCCAAATTATGGTGATATGCCCATCTAATACAAGGGATTTCTTGAGTTTTTCATAGTGATCACAAATTAAGCTCCTTTTTTCGATTAGACGCTTAGTTTACGAGATAAACGCATTTAAAGATTTCCATATGAAAATCCACCATTGGCCAATCATTTTATGGTGATATGCCCATCTAATACAATGGATTTCTTGAGTTTTTCATAGTGATCACAAATTAAGCTCCTTTTTTCGATTAGACGCTTAGTTTACGAGATAAACGCATTTAAAGATTTCCATATGAAAATCCACCATTGGCCACCCATTTTATGGTGATATGCCCATCTAATACAAGGGATTTCTTGAGTTTTTCATAGTGATTACAAATTAAGCTTCTTTTTTCGATTAGACGCTTAGTTTACGAGATAAACGCATTTAAAGATTTCCATATGAAAATCCACCATTGGCCACCCATTACATAGTCATATCCCCATCTAATACAAGGGATTTCTTGAGTTTTTCATAGTGATCACAAATTAAGCTCCTTTTTTCAATTAGACGCTTAGTTTACGAGATAAACGCATTTAAAGATTTCCATATGAAAATCCACCATTGGCCACCCATTACATAGTCATATCCCCATCTAATACAAGGGATTTCTTGGGTTTTTCATAGTGATCACAAATTAAGCTCCTTTTTTCGATTTGACGCTTAGTTTACGAGATAAACGCATTTAAAGATATCCATATGAAAATCCACCATTGGCCACCCATTTTATGGTGATATGCCCATATATTACAAGGGATTTCTTGGGTTTTTCATAGTGATCACAAATTAAGCTCCTTTTTTTCGATTAGACGCTTAGTTTACGAGATAAACGCATTTAAAGATTTCCATATGAAATTCCACCGTTGGCCACCCATTCTATGGTGATATCCCCATCTAATACAAGGGATTTCTTGAGTTTTTATAGTGATCACAAATTAAGCTCCTTTTTTCGATTAGACGCTTAGTTTACGAGATAAACGCATTTAAAGATTTCCATATGAAAATCCACCATTGGCCACCCATTACATAGTCATATCCCCATCTAATACAAGGGATTTCTTGGGTTTTTCATAGTGATCACAAATTAAGCTCCTTTTTTTCGATTAGACGCTTAGTTTACGAGATAAACACATTTAAAGATTTCCATATGAAAATCCACCATTGGCCACCCATTACAGAGTCATATCCCCATCTTATACAAGGGATTTCTTGAGTTTTTCATAGTGATCACAAATTAAGCTCCTTTTTTCGATTAGACGCTTAGTTTACGAGATAAACGCATTTAAAGATTTCCATATGAAAATTCACCATTGGCCACCCATTTTATGGTGATATGCCCATTTAATACAAGGGATTTTTTAAGTTTTTCATAGTGATCACAAATTAAGCTCCTTTTTTCGATTAGACGCTTAGTTTACGAGATAAACGCATTTAAAGATTTCCATATGAAAATCCACCATTGGCCACCCATTACATAGTCATATCCCCATCTAATATAAGGGATTTCTTGAGTTTTTCATAGTGATCACAAATTAAGCTCCTTTTTTCGATTAGACGCTTAGTTTACGAGATAAACGCATTTAAAGATTTCCATATGAAAATCCACCATTGGCCACCCATTACATAGTCATATCCCCATCTAATACAAGGGATTTCTTGAGTTTTTCATAGTGATCACAAATTAAGCTCCTTTTTTCGATTAGACGCTTAGTTTACGAGATAAACGCATTTAAAGATTTCCATATGAAAATCCACCATTGGCCACCCATTTTATGGTGATATGCCCATTTAATACAAGGGATTTTTTAAGTTTTTCATAGTGATCACAAATTAAGCTCCTTTTTTCGATTAGACGCTTAGTTTACGAGATAAACGCATTTAAAGATTTCCATATGAAAATCCACCATTGGCCACCCATTTTATGGTGATATGCCCATCTAATACAAGGGATTTCTTGAGTTTTTCATAGTGATCACAAATTAAGCTCCTTTTTTCGATTAGACGCTTAGTTTACGAGATAAACGCATTTAAAGATTTCCATATGAAAATCCACCATTGGCCACCCATTACATAGTCATATCCCCATCTAACACAAGGGATTTCTTGAGTTTTTCATAGTGATCACAAATTAAGCTCCTTTTTTCGATTAGACGCTTAGTTTACGAGATAAACGCATTTAAAGATTTCCATATGAAAATCCACCATTGGCCACCCATTACATAGTCATATCCCCATCTAATATAAGGGATTTCTTGAGTTTTTCATAGTGATCACAAATTAAGCTCCTTTTTTCGATTAGACGCTTAGTTTACGAGATAAACGCATTTAAAGATTTCCATATGAAAATCCACCATTGGCCACCCATTACACAGTCATATCCCCATCTAATACAAGGGATTTCTTGGGTTTTTCATAGTGATCACAAATTAAGCTCCTTTTTTCGATTAGACGCTTAGTTTACGAGATAAACGCATTTAAAGATTTCCATATGAAAATCCACCATTGGCCACCCATTACATAGTCATATCCCCATCTAATACAAGGGATTTCTTGAGTTTTTCATAGTGATCACAAATTAAGCTCCTTTTTTCGATTAGACGCTTAGTTTACGAGATAAACGCATTTAAAGATTTCCATATGAAAATCCACCATTGGCCACCCATTTTATGGTGATATGCCCATTTAATACAAGGGATTTTTTAAGTTTTTCATAGTGATCACAAATTAAGCTCCTTTTTTCGATTAGACGCTTAGTTTACGAGATAAACGCATTTAAAGATTTCCATATGAAAATCCACCATTGGCCACCCATTACATAGTCATATCCCCATCTAATATAAGGGATTTCTTGAGTTTTTCATAGTGATCACAAATTAAGCTCCTTTTTTCGATTAGACGCTTAGTTTACGAGATAAACGCATTTAAAGATTTCCATATGAAAATCCACCATTGGCCACCCATTACATAGTCATATCCCCATCTAATACAAGGGATTTCTTGAGTTTTTCATAGTGATCACAAATTAAGCTCCTTTTTTCGATTAGACGCTTAGTTTACGAGATAAACGCATTTAAAGATTTCCATATGAAAATCCACCATTGGCCACCCATTTTATGGTGATATGCCCATCTAATACAAGGGATTTCTTGAGTTTTTCATAGTGATCACAAATTAAGCTCCTTTTTTCGATTAGACGCTTAGTTTACGAGATAAACGCATTTAAAGATTTCCATATGAAAATCCACAATTGGCCACCCATTTTATGGTGATATGCCCATCTAATACAAGGGATTTCTTGAGTTTTTCATAGTGATCACAAATTAAGCTCCTTTTTTCGATTAGACGCTTAGTTTACGAGATAAACGCAATTAAAGATTTCCATATGAAAATCCTCCATTGGCCACCCAAATTATGGTGATATGCCCATCTAATACAAGGGATTTTTTTAAGTTTTTCATAGTGATCACAAATTAAGCTCCTTTTTTCGATTAGACGCTTAGTTTACGAGATAAACGCATTTAAAGATTTCCATATGAAAATCCACCATTGTCCACCCATTACATAGTCATATCCCCATCTAATATAAGGGATTTCTTGAGTTTTTCATAGTGATCACAAATTAAGCTCCTTTTTTCGATTAGACGCTTAGTTTACGAGATAAACGCATTTAAAGATTTCCATATGAAAATCCACCATTGGCCACCCATTACATAGTCATATCCCCATCTAATACAAGGGATTTCTTGAGTTTTTCATAGTGATCACAAATTAAGCTCCTTTTTTCGATTAGACGCTTAGTTTACGAGATAAACGCAATTAAAGATTTCCATATGAAAATCCACCATTGGCCACCCAAATTATGGTGATATGCCCATCTAATACAAGGGATTTCTTGAGTTTTTCATAGTGATCACAAATTAAGCTCCATTTTTCGATTAGACGCTTAGTTTACGAGATAAACGCATTTAAAGATTTCCATATGAAAATCCACCATTGGCCACCCATTACATAGTCATATCCCCATCTAATACAAGGGATTTCTTGAGTTTTTCATAGTGATCACAAATTAAGCTCCTTTTTTCGATTAGACGCTTAGTTTACGAGATAAACGCAATTAAAGATTTCCATATGAAAATCCACCATTGGCCACCCATTACATAGTCATATCCCCATCTAATACAAGGGATTTCTTGAGTTTTTCATAGTGATCACAAATTAAGCTCCTTTTTTCGATTAGACGCTTAGTTTACGAGATAAACGCATTTAAAGATTTCCATATGAAAATCCACCATTGGCCACCCATTTTATGGTGATATGCCCATTTAATACAAGGGATTTTTTAAGTTTTTCATAGTGATCACAAATTAAGCTCCTTTTTTCGATTAGACGCTTAGTTTACGAGATAAACGCATTTAAAGATTTCCATATGAAAATCCACCATTGGCCACCCATTTTATGGTGATATGCCCATCTAATACAAGGGATTTCTTGAGTTTTTCATAGTGATCACAAATTAAGCTCCTTTTTTCGATTAGACGCTTAGTTTACGAGATAAACGCATTTAAAGATTTCCATATGAAAATCCACCATTGGCCACCCATTACATAGTCATATCCCCATCTAACACAAGGGATTTCTTGAGTTTTTCATAGTGATCACAAATTAAGCTCCTTTTTTCGATTAGACGCTTAGTTTACGAGATAAACGCATTTAAAGATTTCCATATGAAAATCCACCATTGGCCACCCATTACATAGTCATATCCCCATCTAATATAAGGGATTTCTTGAGTTTTTCATAGTGATCACAAATTAAGCTCCTTTTTTCGATTAGACGCTTAGTTTACGAGATAAACGCATTTAAAGATTTCCATATGAAAATCCACCATTGGCCACCCATTACACAGTCATATCCCCATCTAATACAAGGGATTTCTTGGGTTTTTCATAGTGATCACAAATTAAGCTCCTTTTTTCGATTAGACGCTTAGTTTACGAGATAAACGCATTTAAAGATTTCCATATGAAAATCCACCATTGGCCACCCATTACATAGTCATATCCCCATCTAATACAAGGGATTTCTTGAGTTTTTCATAGTGATCACAAATTAAGCTCCTTTTTTCGATTAGACGCTTAGTTTACGAGATAAACGCATTTAAAGATTTCCATATGAAAATCCACCATTGGCCACCCATTTTATGGTGATATGCCCATTTAATACAAGGGATTTTTTAAGTTTTTCATAGTGATCACAAATTAAGCTCCTTTTTTCGATTAGACGCTTAGTTTACGAGATAAACGCATTTAAAGATTTCCATATGAAAATCCACCATTGGCCACCCATTACATAGTCATATCCCCATCTAATATAAGGGATTTCTTGAGTTTTTCATAGTGATCACAAATTAAGCTCCTTTTTTCGATTAGACGCTTAGTTTACGAGATAAACGCATTTAAAGATTTCCATATGAAAATCCACCATTGGCCACCCATTACATAGTCATATCCCCATCTAATACAAGGGATTTCTTGAGTTTTTCATAGTGATCACAAATTAAGCTCCTTTTTTCGATTAGACGCTTAGTTTACGAGATAAACGCATTTAAAGATTTCCATATGAAAATCCACCATTGGCCACCCATTTTATGGTGATATGCCCATCTAATACAAGGGATTTCTTGAGTTTTTCATAGTGATCACAAATTAAGCTCCTTTTTTCGATTAGACGCTTAGTTTACGAGATAAACGCATTTAAAGATTTCCATATGAAAATCCACAATTGGCCACCCATTTTATGGTGATATGCCCATCTAATACAAGGGATTTCTTGAGTTTTTCATAGTGATCACAAATTAAGCTCCTTTTTTCGATTAGACGCTTAGTTTACGAGATAAACGCAATTAAAGATTTCCATATGAAAATCCTCCATTGGCCACCCAAATTATGGTGATATGCCCATCTAATACAAGGGATTTTTTTAAGTTTTTCATAGTGATCACAAATTAAGCTCCTTTTTTCGATTAGACGCTTAGTTTACGAGATAAACGCATTTAAAGATTTCCATATGAAAATCCACCATTGTCCACCCATTACATAGTCATATCCCCATCTAATATAAGGGATTTCTTGAGTTTTTCATAGTGATCACAAATTAAGCTCCTTTTTTCGATTAGACGCTTAGTTTACGAGATAAACGCATTTAAAGATTTCCATATGAAAATCCACCATTGGCCACCCATTACATAGTCATATCCCCATCTAATACAAGGGATTTCTTGAGTTTTTCATAGTGATCACAAATTAAGCTCCTTTTTTCGATTAGACGCTTAGTTTACGAGATAAACGCAATTAAAGATTTCCATATGAAAATCCACCATTGGCCACCCAAATTATGGTGATATGCCCATCTAATACAAGGGATTTCTTGAGTTTTTCATAGTGATCACAAATTAAGCTCCATTTTTCGATTAGACGCTTAGTTTACGAGATAAACGCATTTAAAGATTTCCATATGAAAATCCACCATTGGCCACCCATTACATAGTCATATCCCCATCTAATACAAGGGATTTCTTGAGTTTTTCATAGTGATCACAAATTAAGCTCCTTTTTTCGATTAGACGCTTAGTTTACGAGATAAACGCAATTAAAGATTTCCATATGAAAATCCACCATTGGCCACCCATTTTATGGTGATATGCCCATCTAATACAAGGGATTTCTTGAGTTTTTCATAGTGATCACAAATTAAGCTCCTTTTTTCGATTAGACGCTTAGTTTACGAGATAAACGCATTTAAAGATTTCCATATGAAAATCCACCATTGGCCACCCATTTTATGGTGATATGCCCATCTAATACAAGGGATTTCTTGAGATATTCATAGTGATCACAAATTAAGCTCCTTTTTTCGATTAGACGCTTAGTTTACGAGATAAACGCAATTAAAGATTTCCATATGAAAATCCACCATTGGCCACCCAAATTATGGTGATATGCCCATCTAATACAAGGGATTTTTTAAGTTTTTCATAGTGATCACAAATTAAGCTCCTTTTTTCGATTAGACGCTTAGTTTACGAGATAAACGCTTTTAAAGATTTCCATATGAAAATCCACCATTGGCCACCCATTACATAGTCATATCCCCATCTAATACAAGGGATTTCTTGAGTTTTTCATAGTGATCACAAATTAAGCTCCTTTTTTCGATTAGACGCTTAGTTTACGAGATAAACGCATTTTAAGATTTCCATATGAAATTCCACCGTTGGCCACCCATTTTATGGTGATATGCCCATCTAATACAAGGGATTTCTTGAGTTTTTCATAGTGATCACAAATTAAGCTCCTTTTTTCGATTAGACGCTTAGTTTACGAGATAAACGCATTTAAAGATTTCCATATGAAAATCCACCATTGGCCACCCATTTTATGGTGATATGCCCATCTAATACAAGGGATTTCTTGAGTTTTTCATAGTGATCACAAATTAAGCTCCTTTTTTCGATTAGACGCTTAGTTTACGAGATAAACGCATTTTAAGATTTCCATATGAAATTCCACCGTTGGCCACCCATTTTATGGTGATATGCCCATCTAATACAAGGGATTTCTTGAGTTTTTCATAGTGATCACAAATTAAGCTCCTTTTTTCGATTAGACGCTTAGTTTACGAGATAAACGCATTTAAAGATTTCCATATGAAAATCCACCATTGGCCACCCATTACATAGTCATATCCCCATCTAATACAAGGGATTTCTTGAGTTTTTCATAGTGATCACAAATTAAGCTCCTTTTTTCGATTAGACGCTTAGTTTACGAGATAAACGCATTTTAAGATTTCCATATGAAATTCCACCGTTGGCCACCCATTTTATGGTGATATGCCCATCTAATACAAGGGATTTCTTGAGTTTTTCATAGTGATCACAAATTAAGCTCCTTTTTTCGATTAGACGCTTAGTTTACGAGATAAACGCAATTAAAGATTTCCATATGAAAATCCACCATTGGCCACCCATTACATAGTCATATCCCCATCTAATACAAGGGATTTCTTGAGTTTTTCATAGTGATCACAAATTAAGCTCCTTTTTTCGATTAGACGCTTAGTTTACGAGATAAACGCATTTAAAGATTTCCATATGAAAATCCACCATTGGCCACCCATTACATAGTCATATCCCCATCTAATACAAGGGATTTCTTGAGTTTTTCATAGTGATCACAAATTAAGCTCCTTTTTTCGATTAGACGCTTAGTTTACGAGATAAACGCATTTAAAGATTTCCATATGAAAATCCACCATTGGCCACCCATTACATAGTCATATCCCCATCTAATACAAGGGATTTCTTGGGTTTTTCATAGTGATCACAAATTAAGCTCCTTTTTTCGATTAGACGCTTAGTTTACGAGATAAACGCATTTAAAGATTTCCATATGAAAATCCACCATTGGCCACCCATTTTATGATGATATGCCCATCTAATACAATGGATTTCTTGAGTTTTTCATAGTGATCACAAATTAAGCTCCTTTTTTCGATTAGACGCTTAGTTTACGAGATAAACGCATTTAAAGATTTCCATATGAAAATCCACCATTGGCCACCCATTACATAGTCATATCCCCATCTAATACAAGGGATTTCTTGAGTTTTTCATAGTGATCACAAATTAAGCTCCTTTTTTCGATTAGACGCTTAGTTTACGAGATAAACGCATTTAAAGATTTCCATATGAAAATCCACCATTGGCCACCCATTTTATGGTGATATGCCCATCTAATACAAGGGATTTCTTGAGTTTTTCATAGTGATCACAAATTAAGCTCCTTTTTTCGATTAGACGCTTAGTTTACGAGATAAACGCATTTAAAGATTTCCATATGAAAATCCACCATTGGCCACCCATTACATAGTCATATCCCCATCTAATACAATGGATTTCTTGAGTTTTTCATAGTGATCACAAATTAAGCTCCTTTTTTCGATTAGACGCTTAGTTTACGAGATAAACGCATTTAAAGATTTCCATATGAAAATCCACCATTGGCCACTAATTTTATGGTGATATGCCCATCTATTACAAGGGATTTCTTGAGTTTTTCATAGTGATCACAAATTAAGCTCCTTTTTTCGATTAAACGCTTAGTTTACGAGATAAACGCATTTAAAGATTTCCATATGAAAATCCACCATTGGCCACCCATTACATAGTCATATCCCCATCTAATACAAGGGATTTCTTGAGTTTTTCATAGTGATCACAAATTAAGCTCCTTTTTTCGATTAGACGCTTAGTTTACGAGATAAACGCATTTAAAGATTTCCATATGAAAATCCACCATTGGCCACCCATTACATAGTCATATCCCCATCTAATACAAGGGATTTCTTGGGTTTTTCATAGTGATCACAAATTAAGCTCCTTTTTTCGATTAGACGCTTAGTTTACGAGATAAACGCATTTAAAGATTTCCATATGAAAATCCACCATTGGCCACCCATTTTATGGTGATATGCCCATCTAATACAATGGATTTCTTGAGTTTTTCATAGTGATCACAAATTAAGCTCCTTTTTTCGATTAGACGCTTAGTTTACGAGATAAACGCATTTAAAGATTTCCATATGAAAATCCACCATTGGCCACCCATTTTATGGTGATATACCCATCTAATACAAGGGATTTCTTGGGTTTTTCATAGTAATCACAAATTAAGCTCCTTTTTTCGATTAGACGCTTAGTTTACGAGATAAACGCATTTAAAGATTTCCATATGAAAATCCACCATTGGCCACCCATTACATAGTCATATCCCCATCTAATACAAGGGATTTCTTGGGTTTTTCATAGTGATCACAAATTAAGCTCCTTTTTTCGATTAGACGCTTAGTTTACGAGATAAACGCATTTAAAGATTTCCATATGAAAATCCACCATTGGCCACCCATTACATAGTCATATCCCCATCTAATGCAAGGGATTTATTGGGTTTTTCATAGTGATCACAAATTAAGCACCTTTTTTCGATTAGACGCTTAGTTTACGAGATAAACGCATTTAAAGATTTCCATATGAAAATCCACCATTGGCCACCCATTACATAGTCATATCCCCATCTAATACACGGGATTTCTTGGGTTTTTCATAGTGATCACAAATTAAGCTCCTTTGTTCGATTAGACGCTTAGTTTACGAGATAAACGCATTTAAAGATTTCCATATGAAAATCCACCATTAGCCACCCATTTTATGGTGATATCCCCATCTAATGCAAGGGATTTCTTGAGTGTTTCATAGTGATCACAAATTAAGCTCCTTTTTTCGATTAGACGCTTAGTTTACGAGATAAACGCAATTAAAGATTTCCATATGAAAATCCACCATTGGCCACCCATTACATAGTCATATCCCCATCTAATACAAGGGATTTCTTGGGTTTTTCATAGTGATCACAAATTAAACTCCTTTTTTCGATTAGACGCTTAGTTTACGAGATAAACGCAATTAAAGATTTCCATATGAAAATCCACCATTGGCCACCCATTACATAGTCATATCCCCATCTAATACAAGGGATTTCTTGGGTTTTTCATAGTGATCACAAATTAAACTCCTTTTTTCGATTAGACGCTTAGTTTACGAGATAAACGCATTTAAAGATTTCCATATGAAAATCCACCATTGGCCACCCATTACATAATCATATCCCCATCTAATACAAGGGATTTCTTGGGTTTTTCATAGTGATCACAAATTAAGCTCCTTTTTTCGATTAGACGCTTAGTTTACGAGATAAACGCAATTAAAGATTTCCATATGAAAATCCACCATTGGCCACCCATTACATAGTCTAATACAAGGGATTTCTTGAGTTTTTCATAGTGATCACAAATTAAGCTCCTTTTTTCGATTAAACGCTTAGTTTACGAGATAAACGCATTTAAAGATTTCCATATGAAAATCCACCATTGGCCACCCATTACATAGTCATATCCCCATCTAATACAAGGGATTTCTTGAGTTTTTCATAGTGATCACAAATTAAGCTCCTTTTTTCGATTAGACGCTTAGTTTACGAGATAAACGCATTTAAAGATTTCCATATGAAAATCCACCATTGGCCACCCATTACATAGTCATATCCCCATCTAATACAAGGGATTTCTCGATTTTTTCATAGTGATCACAAATTAAGCCCCTTTTTTCGATTAGACGCTTAGTTTACGAGATAAACGCATTTAAAGATTTCCATATGAAAATCCAGCATTGGCCACCCATTTTATGGTGATATGCCCATCTATTACAAGGGATTTCTTGAGTTTTTCATAGTGATCATAAATTAAGCTCCTTTTTTCGATTAGACGCTTAGTTTACGAGATAAACGCATTTAAAGATTTCCATATGAAAATCCAGCATTGGCCACCCATTTTATGGTGATATGCCCATCTAATACAAGGGATTTTTTGAGTTTTTCATAGTGATCACAAATTAAGCTCCTTTTTTCGATTAGACGCTTAGTTTACGAGATAAACGCATTTAAAGATTTACATATGAAAATCCAGCATTGGCCACCCATTTTATGGTGATATGCCCATCTAATACAAGGGATTTCTCGATTTTTTCATAGTGATCGCAAATTAAGCCCCTTTTTTCGATTAGACGCTTAGTTTACGAGATAAACGCATTTAAAGATTTACATATGAAAATCCAGCATTGGCCACCCATTTTATGGTGATATGCCCATCTAATACAAGGGATTTCTCGATTTTTTCATAGTGATCACAAATTAAGCCCCTTTTTTCGATTAGACGCTTAGTTTACGAGATAAACGCATTTAAAGATTTCCATATGAAAATCCAGCATTGGCCACCCATTTTATGGTGATATGCCCATCTAATACAAGGGATTTTTTGAGTTTTTCATAGTGATCACAAATTAAGCTCCTTTTTTCGATTAGACGCTTAGTTTACGAGATAAACGCATTTAAAGATTTACATATGAAAATCCAGCATTGGCCACCCATTTTATGGTGATATGCCCATCTAATACAAGGGATTTCTCGATTTTTTCATAGTGATCACAAATTAAGCCCCTTTTTTCGATTAGACGCTTAGTTTACGAGATAAACGCATTTAATGATTGCCATATGAAAATCCAGCATTGGCCACCCATTTTATGGTAATATGCCCATCTAATACAAGGGATTTCTCGATTTTTTCATAGTGATCACAAATTAAGCCCCTTTTTTCGATTAGACGCTTAGTTTACGAGATAAACGCATTTAAAGATTTCCATATGAAAATCCAGCATTGGCCACCCATTTTATGGTGATATGCCCATCTAATACAAGGGATTTTTTGAGTTTTTCATAGTGATCACAAATTAAGCTCCTTTTTTCGATTAGACGCTTAGTTTACGAGATAAACGCATTTAAAGATTTCCATATGAAAATCCACCATTGGCCGCCCATTTTATGGTGATATGCCCATCTAATACAAGGTATTTCTTGAGTTTTTCATAGTGATCACAAATTAAGCTCCTTTTTTCGATTAGACGCTTAGTTTACGAGATAAACGCATTTAAAGATTTCCATATGAAAATCCACCATTGGCCGCCCATTTTATGGTGATATGCCCATCTAATACAAGGTATTTCTTGAGTTTTTCATAGTGATCACAAATTAAGCTCCTTTTTTCGATTAGACGCTTAGTTTACGAGATAAACGCATTTAATGATTGCCATATGAAAATCCACCATTGGCCACCCATTTTATGGTGATTTCTTGGATTTCTTGAGTTTATCATAGTGTAGTATTTTCAGCATCTTTTACAATAATTTGGAGGCAGGACAAAATATGCCGGGCCAGCTAGTTTGCTATATATTAAACTTTTTGTTTTTGTAATCATATCAAAAATTTGTTGAACATTAACCAAACAAACTATATATATCGTTGGACAGTCTCTTCTTTCGAAATCCGCTGAGAAACTTAAAATCGGTTCCTATTTATTCGAGTAACTGGCTTATAAGTGCGTAAAAGTACGAAAACCCGGTTTTTTACCCGTGACTAAAGATTTTAGAGGTTTTGGGAAATTTGAAAAACAGAATCTTATGGTGCTCAGCAGCACCTACCAGAAAATGAATATAATTTTCCAGGTATTATTTTTTTGTTGCTCTGTGTTATCCATAGAATAATGCGTGTGTCCGCAAGAAGTGTCCGCAACGCACATTTATATTAAATTAGCATAAAAGGTAAAAGTATTTTAAATCTAAAGTAAGCTGTTTATAAAAACCCAATATGTCTTCTTTATTTTACAAAAATGAATATACTGGGCACTTAAAAAATTTCGCTAAATTTCACAAATTTTCGTAGACACTTTAAGTTGCTGTGGACATTTGTGTGTGTCCGTAACGCAATTTTTGTTAGTCATAATTTTGAATACAACATTTTAAGTAAAGTTTCTACATTTTTTAATATGAACATAATATTCAAAATATTTCAACTTTTCGAGAAAACTACAAAACAAGAAAAATATTGTGCGTCCGCAACGCCGGGAAATACCCATATATTTAAAATTGGTTACTGGCTGTAGATAGGATGATGAAATTTAAGAATGGATTTTTGGATATTCGTACTTTTTGGGGTAAAAATGACCAGACCAGTCAGTTCACTATCAAATTGGATTGAAGGTTTTTTTTTTGAAATCCTGTATTTCTGGGTAAAAAAAATCGACATAAATTTAATTTTTAATTTTTAATATTTAATTTTTTTAATTTTTAATTTTTTATTTCTAAATTTTAATTTTTAAATTTAAAATTTTAATTTTTAATTTCTAATTTTTAATTTTTATTTGTTTATTTATTTTTTATTTGAATTAAACTAAAATAAATTAAAAATCTTTATCTTATATAAAATCCCATATGGTCATTTGCACCATATGTTTTTGCAGACTTTTTTTCTCACATCCAACTATGTCAATAACCTTAGATCCATTGCAGTTAAACGTATGTCCACTTAAAAGGACCCATTTAGTTAAACATCTCATGCATTTACGCACCAATACCAGTGTTATTGCTACCACCATCACCACCACTACATCTCACGACACTTTATGAGAAACACAGCGAGCGAGAGTGACCAAGGCCCAACACCGTATGACTGGAGAATGTTTCTCACACACACAATGGAAGCTAATCAAATAAATATGTCTCTGCGGTATTTAATGGACAAACCAAAATAACCACAATAGCAAATGTTTACAACTGACGCAACATAATTTCTAATTAAAACGTTAAAATGTATTAAAAGCTCGCGTAAATATGTACATAATGCCAAAAGTATACCCGCAATGTCTAAAACAACCAGCAGCAGAGACAGCAGCAATACTAGCACAACATCAGCTGGATGAGCAACACTAGATAGATACCCGTATTATGTTGCTGAACATTATGTTGCTTATGTGGAGAGGGGCGAAAAGTTGTATTGTAGATGTAGAGACACTCAAAAAATTAATACACAAACGTATGCGTAACGTTATTATACAAAAAGTTAGGATTGGATGTGGAAAACGTTGGATCCCTGCTAGATCGTTGTGACCCGAATACAGCAGATTAGCCAGTGTAAAAGTGACGGATAACCATCGGTGTGGATAGCAAGGCTGCAATATATGCGGTAAATTCTACATTGTGTAAATCAAAATAAGTGAGGAACTGTAAGATGTTGGTTGGACTAAAGCCTTTGGATGTCAGGCTCGGTTGAGTCGCAGGACATTGCGAGATTCATGGTAATGAATCAGCAGACCTAGTGGCCAGAGGAGACTGTACTATGTCTGATCATGATACTCTATAAGATGACCTCTCAAACCGACTATATAACTGCTAAATCGCTATGGCCCAATCGGCGTACATGGTTAGGCTATGCAAGAATGATCTAATCTGACTATCCAGTGGAATTCTAAAAGGCCATGGCAATATCAGGCACCTGGCAGGTCAATAGGCGAGATCCATACCGGACTACTGACGTGTATGTGAGGACGAGGAGGAGTCCGACACGATGGAACTCTTTCTTTGAAGCTGTCCCGCACTTACCCGTAGGAGGCTAAGATATTTATAGGGAAAGTTATAAAGTAGACCTAGGTTCTCTTCTCAGTCCGATTAAAAATATATTTCATGAGGTGCCTTCAATGGCAAACTGGGCGTAAATGACTATTGGGGTTTATCTATCCTTCACCTCTCTCCTTTTTTCTCCTCCCTTTCGCTTTCATTTTTTTTGCTAACGGACAATCATAATAGACCAGCTAATCTCGGTATGTTGTGTGATCTAGTTTTTACCAAATTCTACGCGTCCACAACATAACTCAACCTACCTAACCTAACCTACCAGCATTGTACAAAGAGTTCTGTATTTGGTATGGTACTTTTTGTTAAAAAATGGTTCGGTCAGAGTGTAGCCAACAATGTCTGCTGTGATAGATTACATGTAAAGATTACATTGTCAACATTATCATTGTTCGACCTATGCCACTGCTATCTTATATTGCTTAATGCCATAGCTGTGGCAGCCAGTATTGAATGGAGTGGTGCGGAGCGTACCAATGAGGCAGAGACTCGTCCTTCATTGGATCTTATCTTGTATATTACTGTATGTGAACTTCTAAGGAGCCTTCCACCAGACAGTTACTCCATATAGGATTATCGGTTTACTGCAGTTTATAAGCAATGACCAATGTTAGGCTTTAAGAATTATTATTTGCAAATTGCCCTCTTGAACACATACTGTGCCACTGTGATTTTTCTCGCCCTGTTTAGAATATTGACTTCAAAATTCAGGTTATTGTCTAATGTTACGCCAAGATGTTTTTAACATTCCGCAAAAAGAATTACCCCAAGGAAATAGGTTCCACGGATGGGATCTTATATCCTTTTGGTAAACAGAACTAGTTCGCTGCTGTTTTAATTTACTTCTAGACCGTTTTTGCCCTCCCACTTAGCCATACTGTTTCTGAGTGTACCCAAAAACCATCACCTAACTGCTTGTGCCCTTCGATAACTCAGTGGAAGCAACGTAGACTAGCACTCGGAAGGTGCCGGATTCGATTCCCGGCCGGGGCACTGGCCAAATCAACATCGATGAAAAATTAATTACTTTTCAAATACTTTCGAGTTCTTCAGCCAACAAAACTGATCCTAGACGCTTCCACTACAAAAATCCAGATTGCGCAAGGACCAAGGAAAAAGGAAAATTATTTATCAACATCTCATATAAATCAACAAGCCAGCTGGCGCCATCTTTGGTGAAATTTGGCGGATAAAACTCACAACAACAACACCTAACAATTCTTGACACAAACCTTGTTATCTACAAAGGAACGAAACAGAGTTGCCAACAATGATTGTATAATAATCGGATTTTATTCCCGATCGAGTGCCGATAAATTGAAAATCGGTATAAAGAATTATCACCCCAGCTACTTCCACCAGATGTTACAACATCAAAAACAACAACCTAACTGCTTTTGCCACATCGCCTGCATACGCGGCAACGTTGATTCCAACGTCCTCTAGGGAGAACAGAATACCGTTTAGAGCGACGTTCTACAATAGGGTGGATGGCACACCACCTTGGGGTGTACCCCTACTGACCAATCTACCTAAATCTGACGACCCTTAATTGGCCCAGATACATCTCTTTGTAAGAAGATCGTAGAAAATCCTCCAAATACTCACATCCAGTTCCAGGTTTGTTAGTGTCATGGCTATCGTATCGGAAGTAACGTTGTTGTCGATAGAGTTAGTTTTATAAGAGTTGTCTGAATTGGCCTATGCAAATGCTGGCAGGGCGTATAGCTATATCGATAGTTGCCAAACTATCATCAACGCACCATTTTCTGTGACTTTTGAGATTTTATTTTTATAGCTCTCTTGCAAAATCTAATGACTGGCACCAAAGCGTAAATTTATATATGGCGGCTTCAGTACATGAACGAGTTGTATTTTGTTAGCACAATATTGTTGTCACTACGGGCTGGTTCTAAATTCTTTCGGTTACAAATCATTCAATAATGTAAATTTATATTCAGATTTTTGATTGGTTTAGGTAATAGGTGGATTGTGAGGCCGAGTGTGTACACCATATAATGTGCGAAGTACACGTAAATATTTTGCCAGGATGTTGATTTTCATAACGCTGTCTACTAATTTAGAGACGTTGTTGCCGCTTGCGTCCTTTCACAACACATTGTCAAAGAATACTGAACAATATTAAGGTTACAGAATGATACAAGTCAAGCATGATACATATAAAAAAATATAAATGAAAACAAAACTTTAAAAAGAATCAGATTGCAGATTTGAATGACCTGCAAAAGTTTGATGCGTATAAGTAATATTAATTCGAACTAAAACAATTATTATCAATCATACGTAAGTAAGTGATTGATCAAAAGCAAACTTTAGATTTGAAAGACTTACAAAATTTGAAACGTATAAGTAATATTGATTTATACGAAAACAATTATTATCAATCATACGTACGAACTTAAATGTTAAATTATATATTAAATCGGTAATTTCTCATGTATGTTAACGACGACTATTCTTTTTTCCTCTTTTGGAAAATGAAAATTATAATGTAAATTTGGGACCACAAAGTAGACAAATTAAAATTAGTTTCTGCTGTTCGAAAAAAAAGTAAAAGTAGTGACAAATAGTTAATGTCTATATAACCTAAACTAAAATAACTTAAAATAGTTCATAATTATTATTCACATAAATTTCTACAGATTTTTTCTAACCCGTCAACTAATTTTCAACCTAATACCTTCATCATATTTTTTCGAGTGTATTGCCATCCCATTGGATGGACAACTTTAAATGCCTGAATAATCAGCAGCAACAACACCAATGACAAATCTTGGACTTAAGATTCCGCGTTTTTGTTTTTTGCCTTCGCGTTAAACAAAATATTTTCTAAAAAAAAGACACATATTAAATTACTCTTTATAAAGTTAGTGGAAAATAAAAATTACATCTTAAGAAGGTACAGCTTTTTTTATTCAATTTCACTACAAAATAATAAAGGCAATGTAAAGTGAAAAAAAACGCATAGAAAAATTAATTAAAATAAATGAATTAAGATTAAGAAGCCGCAGCAAAGAAAAAAAGCCGGACAGAAAAAGACAAGGATTAAAATAGAAATATAATTTCTAAGGCGCAATTTCTAGTAAAACGCACATGGTGTCACAAAGAATGTGGCTAAGTAAATAGTAAAGCAGAGCATCAGGCAAAATAACAACGGACTTTGAGAGAGGATATGCTGCCTGGACCGCAGCCGTCATTTGTGGTAATGAAGAGTGTGACAAGGATTGGGAATATGTCAGCCTAATAATGTAGGCTAAAAGGATAACGGGGTGATGCGGGGATTTTGCGGGTGGTAGGTGGCGTTTTGTTGTCATAAAAAGTAGTGATTTATTTGCAGTATGCAACAGTAAATGAAATTCCCTAGGGATTCCCTGATGAAGGCAAATGAGCGAAAATAAATATAAAATAAGAATATTATGACGAAAACTAAAACAAATCCTTATGGTGTTAACCATAGGGAAGCCAAATGAGCAAACATATACTAACTTTATTTATGGAAACAATTAATATGACAACATGTATATAAACCAGTACAGAAATTTCAGTCAGGTAAACTGACTGATAAATACCATCACCCAATATAAGATATTGTTGAAGTCTTAAGTTATTGAAATTAATAGATTTTTAATTAAAATAAAATTACTTATGTATATTTTTTCCCCTGCTTGTGGTGCAAAATCGTCCAAAACTTTACTTATTTGTGTAGGGGGTATAGGTGCCGGTTTGGAATTTATGTGAGAAATATTAATTTTTCAAAAAAAATTAATTTTGATAGGGGGTACCACAAGAGGTGAACCGATACAGTCCTTATTCATTCCTAACTCAAATTTTCATACGTACAACTTACGAATAATTTGACTGAATTCAGTGCACTTACAAAAAAAGATATGTATGTAAGACTATAGGGGTGAGTTCGGTCCTTTGTGTGGGAGGTACCAGAAGGGGTGTGTCAAATAGTTAGGTTTTCTGAGGTTTCGCCTCCTATCACAATATAAATTAACCGACTAATTTTCATTACCCCTCAAATGTCCGTTTGGAAGTTATGGGAGAATTATTAATTTTCCAAAAAAAGGTAATTTTGTATGGGAGGTACCAGAAGGGGTGACCCGATATATTCCATATTCACTCCTGATTCATATTTTCATATGCGTACAAATTACTCATAATTTGACTGAATTCAGTGTACTTAGAAAAAAGATATGTTTGTAATACTATGGGGGTGAGTTCGGTCATTTGTATGGGAGGTATCAGAAGGGGTGTGTCAAATAGTTAGGTTTTCTAGGGTTTTGCCTCCTATAATAACATAAATTAATCGACCAATTTTCATTACCCCCAAGAGTCCGTTTGGAAGTTATAGGAGAAATATTAATTTTCCAAAAATAGGTAATTTTGTATGGGAGGTACCAGAAGGCGTGAACTGATATAGTCCATATTCATACCTGAGTCTAATTTTCATAAGCAAACATCATACGCAAAATTTGAGTGATCTCAGTTTACTTACAAAAAAGATATGTATGTAAAACTATAAGGGTCAATTCGGTCATTTGTATGGGAGGTACCAGAAGGGGTGAACCGATAGTCCTTATTCATACCTGAGTCTAATATTTATAAGCAAACATCATACGACCATGTTCATAAGTGACTGTTTTGAAGTTATTGGAGAAATATATAATTTCCAAAAATAGGTCATTTTGTATGGGAGGTACCAGAAGGGGTGAACCGATAGTCCTTATTCATACCTGAGTCTAATATTTATAAGCAAACATCATACGCAAAATTTGAGTGATCTCAGTTTACTTGCAAAAAAGATACGTATGTAAAACTATAAGGGTCAATTCGGTCATTTGTATGGGAGGTACCAGAATGGGTGGGGCACAGGTTTCGGTTTTCTTAGGGTTTGTCTACTTTTGCAAGATAAATAAACTGACCAAATTCAAACATCCTCCGGTTGTCCGTTTGGAAGTTATGGAAGAAATATTAATTTTCAAAAAAAAGGTAATTTTGTATGGGAGGTACCAGAAGGGGTGGGGATATTCAGCCCATTTACAATCCCATAAGTTCGTTTTGAAAAATATTGATACTGGTAACTTTTCTTACCGATCCGTTAAGGTTTACTTGAGTTATCCTGCTGACCAGCCATCCAGCCAGCCAGACAGACGGACATAGCTCATTCTTCTTAAAAAGTTCTGAAACGAATTTGGTCTTAAGATACTTGGGGTCTAACTCGTCTCCTTTAATGCGTTACACTTTTTTTCGTATCAAATGATATATACCCTCATCCCTAAGGGTGATGGTATAAAAACCATCATGTTTTTCCTTCACTAAATCATTATTACATGGTCAGACACTTATAGTGAAAAACTACGAAAAGTTGAAAATATATTTCTGCATTCACTAACAACCATCAGTGTTGTTCGTCAGAGTTCGTCGATCGTATTTATTTGTTATCAATTAGTGTTAGTGTATCAAATGATACACGAAATTGGCTTAACGATCAGATTTGAGTTTAACTGTGCGTATGATTAATAATAATTGTATTCAACGGAATTAATATCCCTATATTTATCAAATAATACACTAAATTGGCTACACGATCAGATTTGAGTTTAGCTGTGCGTATGATTAATAATAATTGTGTTCGTTGGAAATAATATCACTCATACGTATAAAAATTTTGTTTTAATTGACACTGTAATCGATATTTTTTTTTTTTTTGTAAATTTTACAACATTGGTAAAGGCGCGTTCAGATACATGGTTCTGTCGACGTATTTGTCTGTCGGCGGTGCTATCGCTCACAACTTGCTAGTACATTCTGTTTGTTGACAACAGTTCGCATACCAAATTTTCTCGCTGATTAGATACATCCGTCGTCAGATACATGTATCTGAAATCGCCTTTAAAGTACCAATGTCGTGAAATTTTTAAAAGTAAAGTATCGATATAAAGCGTTAAATAAATCAAAAATTGTATACGTATGAGTAATATTATTTTCAACGAACACAATTAATATTAATCATACGGAAAAAAACATTATCCCACCTACGCAATTGTTTTTAGAACTGCCTTTGAAATCCTTTTCATTATTATTGCCTTTAACAACTGCTCTGCACAGTGTCATATATCCTCTTTTGCTATCCTCCCCATAAGATCTTAGGAACTTTAACTAAATCCTTAATTTAAGTGTAATTCCTTTATCCAACGCAATCACTTAAAATCCCCATAAGCTTTGGGTGCTGTAGGTCTTTTGTATTGCGTCTACAAAATCTTCTTATTTAATATGTCCTTTTTAACTTAATTTTCCCTTTGAGAATGCCCTGCTTTGTTAACCTGAGTCCTTAATTTGGCAAGCAAAAAGTTTTTGCACAAACCTCGAAACAACAAAAAAAACACGAACTTCAAAAAGATTTATTGTTCTTTTAATCACATTTTTAACTTTGGATGTTCAATAATTTCAAGAAATGCCAGCAAAAAAAAAACACGAAACAAAACCTCAACTAACTATTAAGGGAAAATGTACGAAAACGGGTTCAAAACGTCAGCTATTTTCTCGTATGTGAGACCAAACTCTACACCACATCAACCTCCTGGAGGACCATGTTCCAATACCAACTGACAGTTGCAATTGGCAGCCAAGTGCAACGAGTACTCTCCAAAGTTCACATCAAATGGCGTTTTTTTGTTTTGCCGCCTCTTACTCCCTTCGTGGCGCTTCCTGCACTGGGAAAATGTTCATGCCGCTGATAAAAAACGACAGGATTTCAAATCCTTTTGGGTGACTCTAGAGAAACGAAATGTTTAATAAAAACAACAACAAAAAGGTGGCCTCCATGTTGCTTGGACGTGGGGGGGGGGGGGGCAAAGTTTTCGTTCGATTGGTAGCAAAAGTTAAGTTAAGACCATGCGGCGCAAAATGTCAAACTGTGGCTAAAGAGGTTCATGGCATACCATCGCCCATTGGCCCCCTTTCCCAAAATAATTCAAGAGGCAACATGCTATTCCTTTGCAGTGGTTTGTTGTATGTTTATCTTGGCAGTTTTTTTTTAGATTTTTCTACACTGCACAATTTTCTAAATGAAATATTCGATTATAAGGGGGGACAATGAAATCAGTGTAGCAAAATGGCAGAAAAGGCGATAGGGGGGGCACAAATCAAGCGATGTCGTAAATGGGCTGTTGTGAAATAAAACTAAACTGCCAAGAAAAAGTTCTAAAGAGGTACTTAACGGTTGCAAGTTGTCACAGAACTTAAACGTAAATTTCAATATATGCTAAATTTACAAATGTGCTCAAAAGAGCAACAAATTTAGGTAGAAAATTAGTTAGTTAAACCAAAATGCAATAGAAAACTTTAAGAAAGTTGTTAGGAGTTTTTTTTCGTTGTCCTAACAATGTGCAATTGTTACAGTTAAGTTAATTTATTTCACTTAGGCCCTATTTTATGTCAAACGGCAACAATCCTATTAGGTAAGAATGACTATGGAAATAACTATAGGATACGTTCAGTGGTAGCAAATGTAAGAAGGCACAATGTTGAGTAACCTTAATGGCATTAAACCACCGATGCGTCTTAGAAAGTATGCAACAGAAGTTACTGAAAGCTTTTATAGTGGCTTTGGCAGCCAAATAAGCAACTCTCCTTAACTTAAACAACTACTATGAAAACTCGAAGAAAATAAAAACCAGAATCCCTACAAACGTTATATGGACCATGATTTAAGCATATGCCCCTGGAATGTCCGAGCTCTCCACAGAGATGGTGCATCTATTCAATTGGCGGATATCCTAGAAAAGTATAATACCGACATAGCAGCCATACAAGAAATGCGATACGCAGAACAGGGCTACACACGCCGAAAAACATGTGACATCAGCTGCCATGCAGAAAGTCAGGAATTTGGTTGTAGATTTATAGTCGACAAGAGACCTCCCCATCTGGTCTCACGGTTTAACCCCGTAAGTGGCCAAAAGGTAACTATCCGCATCAAGGCGAAATATTTTTACATCACGCTGACGAAACGACCGTACTGAGTTATAAAAAACTTCACTCACACAAGTCCTAGTTAGATTAGAAATATCGCGCAATATCTGAGGAAAAGGATGCTGCATACAAGGAGTTGAAACGCCTCTTTAGGCGCAAGAAGCGTCTTTGGAGGAATAGAGAGAGCCGGGATATCAATTTCTACATCACGCTGATATGTGCTCATGCTCCGACGGAGGAGAAAAGTGACGAGGTCAATGACAACATAAAGAAACATATGACAGTAGCCCGGGCCATGATGTTAAAATAGTGCTGGGAGATTTTAATGCATACTGACACATCGCAGAAGGGAACGTGATAATTAGCAGCACACGGCAACGTGGATATATCCCGATCAAGTTACGACAAACCAAATGGATTACGTGGCAATCGATGAAAGGTACGCGTCAAATGTCTTAGACATACCAGTGATCAGAGGTTCGAACATCATCTCAGATCACCATCTGCACTGCAGTGAAGGTGCGTACTAGGCTAAGCAGGTCGAAAATCCTGCGTAACGAGGCACACAGAAAGTTGGACATCGCTAAAATGCCGATCACGGAGATAGCCAACGCCTATTCAAACCAAATCACTCAACTATTTCGTGATGCTCCAACTTCCGAAAATACTAGCTCACAATGGTAATATATTGCCCACTCGATGGAAAGGACAGCGCGGTCCGTACTGAGGTATATGAAACCCTTAAACGATAATGCCTGATACGATGATGAATGCCGTAATGCTACCCGGGAACAACATGCTGCTTACAGGGCCAAACTGCAGGCAAAGACAACCCGAGTTGTTCATGAAAAGTACAGCGAGAAGAGGCGGAAGGCGACTCAACTATTCAGGCGAAAAACACGAGGGCTGAAGGAGCAGAATAATATGTGCATAGAAGAATACAGGAACAGAGTTGAAGCCCAAAAATGCTATCAGAAGATATGTGGTAGGGTACATGGAACAGGTCTTCCCTCCTGTAAAGACAAGGATGGTCATCTCGTTACTGACTCCGAGAGCGTACTGAGAATATGGTAAGATCACTTTGGCAGAATATTGATGTCTAAAAACTCGGCTGATGGAGACTGTGTACTAATCCGAGATGATAACATCGAGTGTCCACCTCCAAGCCAAGCTAAGGTAACAACTGCCATATCCCGCCTAAAGAACAACAAGGCCGCTGGGGCTGATGGTCTTCTAGCTGAGTTGTTTAAAGTGGGTGGAAATGAGCTTGTTTTAACTATGCAACAGCTCGTAGAGGAGAGCATGCCAGAGAATGGGAATCTCAGTGTACTATGTCCAATCTACAAAAAAGCTGACCGTAGTGAGTGTAAAAACTACCGTGAAATTAGCCTGTTGCCGATTGCGTATAATGTCCTGTCTAGCATACTGTGTGAAGGTCTAAAGCCAATTGTGGAAAACCTGATTGGATCTTATCAGTGCGGCTTTAGACCAGTCAAATCCACGACGGATCAGATATGTACACTACGGAAGATGCTGAAGAAAACCTATGAGAAGCAAATTGACACTTACCACCTCTTTGTCGATTACACAGCTGCCTTCAAAAGTCCCATCCCATCTGAGTTCGGTATTCCTGCAAAGATAATTCGTCTCTGCCGGTGTACCCTTACGAATACCAAATCCTCTGTTTGGATTGGCAAGGATCTATCTGTACCATTCGATACGACGAGAGGTCTTAGACAGGGTGACGGTTTGTCATGTAAACTGTTCATTATAGTGATGGAGAAGGTATTAAGGAAAGCAGCGGTTAACATGTCTGGTACCATGCAGCTCGCATATGCCGATGATATCGACATTATCGGTCGAACAATGCGAGAGGTAACAGCTGTCTTCTCATCTTTTGAAAGGGAGCCAGCGAAAATGGGTTTGGCAGTGAATGAGGACAAGACGAAGTTAATGGTATCATCGAACAAAGTGTCCACCCGTCGGGGTAGTGGATGAATCTATCTACCTCGGATCCGCCATGAACAAAACCAACAGTGTCAGCCTTGAAATAAAACGGAGAATTGTGCTCGCCAACAGGTGTTTTCTTGGACTACGCGAGCACTTCATAAACACCGCCCTATCTCGAACCACGAAAGTCCAACTGTACCAGGTACTAATTTTACCCGTCCTGTTGTATGACGAATCTTGGATGCTTACACAGGCAGATGCAGCTCATCTTGTGATGTTTAAGAGAAAAATACTCCGCAAAATATATGGACCCATTTGCGTAAACGCAAGTTTAGGATTCAGATAAACCATGAGCTGTACGCGTTATACCACGACATTGATGGGGTCAAGCGAATCAAAGTGCAACGATTACGGTGGCTAGGTCATGTCGTGAGAATGGATGAGAAAACTCCAGCGCGAAAGGTATTCTATGAAGACCTCGAAGGACGGCGCAAAAGAGAGAGACCGCGACTACGTTGGAAGGACCAGGTGGAGGAATCACTGACGCTGTTTGGTAGAACTGAAAATAGACGATGCGCACAAGATCTAAGCGAATGGAAATCTCTAATCATTTCGGCCTTTGACTGAGACACTAAGATATAAATATATATGTTGTCAAGTTGGGCAGAATTCCGAGATATGTTACTGCAGTCTTCTCGTAAAGTGGACAAGTGGCAGCTGTGGAAAGTAAACCCTTCAGTCTAGACCACCAGTAGCATAGTTGCGGCAATGAAATTAACTTTTCATAGCCAGATATTGTACTTTCAGGTCATAATAAAGATGCCGCCATCCAAATATATATCAAGTGTTTTAATAAAAAAATATTTAAAATTCTAAATGAATCACCCTTATAATCCGCAAGTCGCTTTCATACCACGGCTCTTTCCCTCGTTACAAAAGCATAAAAACAATACAAGGATATTAAAATAATTGAAGGCCAATAAACTAGACAGCAACATTTAGCAGCACAATGTAACGATTAAAAAAAATCTACTTAATATCGCCCAAAGTTATATGTGAAATTAACTGAGGCTAACGGCTACGTAATTTTACCACCAATCTTTCGACAAACTGAAACATGATGTAAACAAGAACGCTCATTCGGTCGAGAGATAATCAATTAAAACAAAAAGAGTATTTTACTTAAGGGCTACAAGGCTCAAGTGGTTAAAAATGCGTAAAGTGAATAAACTCATTTCCACTCAACGACGACCAGAGTATAATGAGAAGAAAGCTAAAACAAACACAGACTCTTGTGCGAAGTAAACACATAAGAACACACACACATAGGTACAAAGCACACCACATAGTCTAGTCATACATAAGGACACAAGGACTCAGAGTCAGTTAAGTGCAAAAGGAAGTTTTTAAGTGAAAATTAATTTTTTTTAATGGTCATAATTTAGGCAAAGTAAATTATGTATAAACAACAACAGCAGCAACAACAACAAAAAACAACCACTGTGAACTTGATTTGAAGTAATAGCATAGGGGGGGAGGAGTTGGAGAAGGAGAATGTTTAAAGGCAAATGTGTGTGTCATAGGCAGAGAAAGGGATGGGAGGTGTCAACAAAAAGTACTTTGGAAGAAATTTTTACATAACACAGTACAACATTTATCATCTCATTGATTTGGGACTCAATTCTGGGAACTGCACGTTAAAGTAGCCCCTAATAGAAGAAGTTTTGCATTAGTCGTTTTGTCAAGTTACATGACATAATAATTAAATATCGAATTGAAGTTAGTAAGTATCGTATAGGGGAATATGTCACGTTTTAAGCTCTTTTTTATTCCATAACTCGAGAACCACTAGTCCGATTTAGCTGAAACAAATTTAAAAAAAAAATTAAGAATTACAATTCCTTATGTTATGGAGTTCGAAACGCGTCATCCTAGTGCGTGACACACTGAATTTGACCAAAAATATCAAACAATTAAAACACTTTTCTGATCGTTGGCCGAATTTGATGTATCATTTGATACACTAACAAAAATTGATATGAATTTCAATTCCTTAAATCTGTTCATGTAACGTTTCCCTACATAAGCAACAGTTTCACTTTTCCATTAATCAAATGATTTTGAACTGGGTTTATTTTGTACAAGTTACAATAAAACTGTTGTACTCCGTGGCGTATGATTATCGTGCAATATTACTTATGATAATCATACGCCCCTATATAACAATATAACAAAACAGCCTAAAACGTGACAAATTCCCCTATACGATACTTACTAACTTCAAATCGATATTATATTATAATGGCATGAAACTTGACAAAACAGATGATGCAGAACTTCTTCTTTTTGGGGCTACTTTCACGTATAGATGTGTAAATTGAGTCCCATAATCATGTGTTGTCCTGTGAAAAGGGAGAACAAAATTAACATACCCTTTACTCCGTTCGTGCTCCAGGTGAAGGGTTTAACAATTTTTAAACAAAAATTAAAAAATATCAGAGTGTGGTTTTCTATGGAAATTAAATCAGCGTGATTGTCAAGATCCTAGTTGCATTTCTAGGACACCCAACGCAGCCGTCCCTTTAAGGATCTGCTATCGCTATACAAGTTTCATTTTTGTTGCTTTTGATACAAGACAACCTTAATACTCTCAGCTTAACCATCTCATCCCTGACCCTTGTTCCAGTTATTGGTTTTTGTAGCGAATACTGTTCGTTTTTGTCTCCTCACACAAAAGTTCACCAAAAAGGGGTTAATGGCAGATAACAACATATTTATTTTAAAGCAACCAAAAATCCACGCCAGCCATAATTTCCCGCCATTAACAAAGGGGTGCTACAGAGTTGGGGAAGAGAAAGAAAGCAGCTCGGGTTCGGCCGAAGCATTTAAGTTGGTAGCATTTAAACAAGTATGTTTTGCTTGTGCCTTAATGTTGTCTGGAAGTTTGTGGGTTGGATGGGGGGTAGAAAAATTATGATTTTAATTAAAAGAGATTAAAAATTATAAAGGCATTTTTATGGTTCGAAAGTTGTCAGCACTTCTAAACGGATTGACATTTTGAGGCAAAGGGTGAGTAAGTAATTGCGATGATAACTAGGAGTTGTTAGCAAATCAAACAGGATATTTTGTCAAGCAAAGTACAGTGTCATAAATATAATAGTAAAAGCATTTAGATCGCTCATTTTGTACGGATGGTTAGATGACCTCTGCGAGAGGTATTGAATTGAGGAAATTTAAAGGAATTAAATGAATAGCCTCTAGAGTCGTATACTAATATTTTTTCCATTGCCTTAATGTTTTATTACATTTTGTCATTCAGTTTTTTTTTTGTTTGAGAAAAAAAGCTATGGAATTTTACGCTTGAGATTCCATTTTAATTTCGGAAATGTCGCGTTTGGCTTATACCCAAAACAATGCGAACAATACAAAGATACACACCAAAAAATATAACGAATATTGAAAATCTAAAGCATTAAGTCTAACATGTTAACATTGTTCATAGCATGCAGAACACATTCATGAATCAGGCGGGAACATTTACAAGGCACAGAAAAGACAGGCCTTCCTTTAAGACCAGCAAAACCCGCATTATATCTTTTGACCATCTAGTAAGATGCCTCAAGGAATTTCATTAAAGTGGTTTCCTTTCTTTGTGCTAATATACCCCAAAAACGAAACTATCAGAAGGCTTCATACATATACATATCGCTCATATGGTGAAAGACCGGCATAACTAAAAAAAAATCCTTGATTTTTGTGTTAATATGTAGAATTGTTCGTTATATCATACTTTATGTTGTGTAAAAAATTTATATTAATATCTTTTCTAAACTCGCTTGACAACTATTGGTTTTTCTATATTTTTAGCATGGAGTCATTTGAAAACTTTAAATGCATTTATATTTCGCAATCGATTTTTTTTTGATTTGTGCCTCTTTTGAACCAAATGAGCGATATATTTAGATGTTCTTCATTTAGTTTTATAATGGGAAAAAACACTGCCCCTACTTTTTTTATTTAAAGGCATTTTACCATTAACAAAAAGAATTTATTTACAAGAACAAAAAATAAAGTCAGAGGTGTTATGTCCTATTTTTTTTTCTTTTTTTTTATCTTAAAGTGGTACTAAAGAAAGCCTTAACGATTCCGTTGCTGTTATTCATACACACACACACAAACACTCCCATTTTTAGTGTCTAATCCATATGAAGCCATTCTAGTGTAGCAGACTTTTAGGCATTTCATCTTTCAGGTCATTACTTATGGTGGCGAAGTTTTTTTTCCTTTTATTTTTGTATACTAAATTTTAAATATTACTTAGAAGAGCGGCATATTGTCATCATTTTGTGGATTTACACTAAAAGGGACTTATGGTTTTTGGATTGGAATGTTTTGCTTTTGTTGAATTTATGACAGAAATTAACTGATGGTTGTGTTTTTGTTTTTTTTCTATGTAGAGTATTTGAGGCGAACAAAAAATTGGCTTTGTTTTTAAATTTAGTATTTGTGATTTATTATAAAATGTATGTATAACTTAAATGTGGCACCGAAATACTGGTGGCAATGCTGGAAAGTTTACCACCTACGGCGTAGTAGCGGGTCGGCATTTGAAAGCTATAATCATTAAAAAGCAAATGCCATAGCTTGTTCTTTCACATCATATCACAGATTTTGACATTTAATTCTATTTTAAGTGTTATGTTTCAAATTAATAACAAAAATTCCTAATGAATAAGCCTATACATTTGTATTTGGTACATTTTAATGCCCTTAAAAATATCTGAGTCGATTGAAATATGTCCGTCTATCCTTCTGTCTGTTTTTCTAACTGTCCGTCCCCGCGGTTACAGCTGTAGTTTATCTAAGCGGAGGTTAAATTTTAAAATGAGCAAAATCGGTCAAAGACTACTAACACCTCCTATACTAACTAGTCTTTGTGGGTCTGTTCCAACGATAACAGCCATAGTTTAAGAACTTTCGAGCTGCAATTTTATAAGAAAGCTTTTGTCCTCTAAGATGAGCAAGATCGGCCAAAAACTACTCCCATCTCCCATACCAATTTCCCCATTTTGAGGGGTCTGCAGTTGCAGTCGTAGTGTAAGGGATACCAAGCCCTTGGAAGGTTCCATCCTCTAAGCGAAGGTTAAGTTCTAAGATACGCAAGTTCGGAAAAAAACTATTTCCACATTTCATACATAACTTCCCTTTTTTAGGAGTTAAAAAATGCATAACAATATTTCAGCCCATATAAGCAGTTAATTTTCAATAACCCCCAAAATGGGGAAATTTGTATGGGAAGATGGAGTAGTTTTTGACCTCTCTTGCTCATTTGAGACGATAAAATCTTGGATACAAAATTTTAGATCGATTGCCCTTATACTACAACTATAACCGCAGGGACAGACCCCAATAAGGAGAAGTTTGCATGAGTGGTGGAAGTAGTTTTTGACCGATCGGGCTCATCATATAACTTATTCTCCATTCTGAGTATAGAAGTTTGTATTCCAAAATTAAGCTAGATATCTTTCAAAATCTGTTGTAATCGTGGGGATAGACGGACGGGCAGCCCCAAAAAAAGGGATTTTGTATGGGAGGTCGGAGTATTTTTTGACAAATCGGGCTCATATTATAACTAAACCTCCGCTTAGAGTAGGGAAGTTTGCATTACAAATTACAAATGAGGGCTCATTTGATACGATATAAAGGGTAATGCAGATCAAATTCGTTTCAGAAGATTTTCAGACGATTAAGCCACGTCCGTCTGTCCGGCTGGCTGATGAGCTGGATAGTTCGAGTAAACCCTTACTGATCGTTATTAAAATTTTCTAGTATCAATATTATTAGGTAGTATTTGGGACTATTAATCTGGTACCTCCCTTACAAAATTACCTATTTTTGGGAAAATAATATTTCTCACAAAACAGATCGAAAGATTAGCAACAGATCCTTAATAAACCGAAAGATTAGCCACAGCCCTTCTGGTACCTCTCATACAAATGGAAGAAAAAACCAACATAGTTCTACATTAAGGTGGACCCTAAATGTATAGGAGAACTAAAAACTCACCTGTTCCAAAAAAACGGTTAGTTTTTTATGAGGTTAGGTTAAAAAAATGTACATAAATATAAGCTCGGTCGGTTAAAAATTGACGTGCCGATCGCGGTTAGAAGTTTGTGAACTCTAGAGTAATTTTTTTTAAAAAAACTCGGTAAGTTATGTAAAGATTTATGCTAAAAAAAAACAAGGTGTGCTTGTGTACACTGTAAAAATGATGTGCTCTCCAAACAATCGTTGAACATTGTTTATGTATCTGTACTTGTGTAAAATGCGAAACCAACGAGTGTGGTGTTGCTTTCATAACATTTAAGCAGAGTATAGGCCGAAGGAATGAATGATGACATATTTTGTTAATAGCGACTATGAACAAGAAGTATTCGCTTATTCACAAATTTACGGTAAATTTAATTTTTTTGTTAGTAAAGTAAAAAAATACTGTCTTTTTTTTCTTTATATTACGTCTTTTTCAATATCAATTATTTTTCTTTGGCAAACATTGAATACCACACACAACCTAAACAACCTTCCAAAGGAACATTATATTTTCTAAAAACTTCACCATATAATTACCGTCCAATATGTGTCAAAAGCAGGCAACCATAAATATGCGCAAAAAATCGTGTATTATGCGCTTAAAACATGCCCCAAAAATAGCAAAAAATGCTCTTAAAATCATAAAATAAGCCCTTTCAATATGCTCAACAAATGTAAGTCACACTAATTTTCTTCTTGTTACCATCCTGATCTAAAAAGGTAAACACCAAGCTTCTTTCAATATCTATGAGAAATTTTATGATTGAAATCAACAAAACTAACCGCCAATATTTCCTGCTTTAGAGAAGAGCCACCTCCACCACCTGCACTTTACATCAATTCTAACTAACTCTATTGTCGTTTATAAAGGTAAATTGATAACGACAACAACAACGCCATCAGCTGCGATCAATTTCCTGTCCCCAAATTTTTCAGTATGCTTATTTTATTTTGTTTGATTTAGTTGAATATGTTTGCTGATTTCCAAATGCTGCTTCACTTGAAATCTGCGATCTGCTGCAATATATTTCAGCTCGCAAGTCAGGAAACTCTTCTGAAATCGCCTTTAATTTTGCTGCTTTTAGGCATTATGTCCAGGATCGACATCTGTAGTTGTTGAAAATAAAATTTTTTATTGAATAAGAGTTTTGTTAAGGAACGAAACACTAATGTGGAGAATATTTTAATAAATATGCTCTAAAAAATATGAAATATGCTTGTTTACGCGAGTTTTCACTTGCCTAAGTATTCGACCCCTCTCCCCCGCATTAACAATGCTTAAAAAAGTTATTTTTTTAAATATGCTCCTAAAACCAGAATATGCTATAATATGACTCTATGGGTAAAAGATGCAAAATATGCTCTAACAAATGGTTGTCCAAATACTTGTAAGAGTATGAAACATATAAATACCTTACCCATTTCTTAATATCTCGTTCTAAAAAAAAACATGCATTTGCATATTTCCGGTTGCCTTAGCCATATGTAACTTGACATCGAAAATTAGGCGCAAACCGCATTTTCGGTATGGAACATGCAAAAGAGCTATATGCCTACATAGTTAGTGGTCAAAAGCATACTGCTCATTCTAGGGTTAACACCTTTCTACAGTTTAACTACATGTCCGAAAACGTCTGGTTGTACGACCGAAAGTCCTATCTCCAACCGTTTATGCTCCACAACAAGGAGCGGTCTATCATAGCTACTCATAATTAGAGGTAGTTGGATACCATATATAGACTTTATCCTGATTTTTTTTTGGAGCAGAAATATATCATAGATTGTATGCTGTATAAATTATATTTAAAATTAACATATTTGGGGGCACAGATTGACCTATACGATTACCGAGGAATGAATGTCCAATACATAACACCATTGTATCCTGGGGGCTGATCACTTCCATGGCTCCATGGAGGTGATCACTCCCATATATAATATATCGAAATTCTGTTACAGAGCAGAGATATATTACAAAATATATGCGGTATAAATTATATTAAGTATTAGCATATTCGGCGACCTAGATTGACCTTTATGGACATTGAGGATAGAACGTCCTTTGAGTCACGATATAGTCTCAATGGAACAGATCACCTAAGTATATAGGATATATCACGATTCTGTTTCAGTTTAGAGATATATTGCTAAGTATATGCGGTATAAATTATATTAAGTATTAGCATATTCGAGGGTCTAAATTGGCTTTTACAGACATTGTGGAAAAAAAAAGTCCTTTGCATCGCGATAATGCCAAATGTGAGACGATCACCGCCATATGAAGAATATATACCGATTCTGTTTCAGATCACAAATATATATCTCAAATTGTATGCATTATAAATTATATTTAGTATTAGCATATTCGAGGGCCTAATTGATTGGCCATTGAGGATAAAATGTCGTTTGCGTCACGACATGGCTCCATGGGAGCAGATCACTACCATATACTGGAAATATTCCGTTTTTGTTTCGGATCGAAGATATATCACAAATTATATGCATTATAGATTATATTTAATTTTAGCATATTCTGCGGCCTAGATAGACCTTTACGGACATTAAGGATAGAATGTCCTTTGTGTCACGATAAAGTCCCAATGGGACAAATCACTTCCTTATATCGGATATATCACGATTCTGTTTCAGTTGAGAGATATATCACTAAATAACTATATGCAGTATAAATTATATTTTTAGAATTTTCATATTCGGCAGTCTAAATTGGCATTTACGGGCTTTGAGAAAAAAAAACCTTTGCATTACGATAATGTCCAAAGTGAGACGATCACTACCATATATAGGATATATACCGATTCTGTTTCAGATCAGAGATGAATAACAAATTATATTTAGTATTAGAATATCCAGTGAACTAAACTGGCCATTACAGACATTGAGGATACAATGTCGTTCGGGTGACGCTATGGCCCCATGAGAGCAGATCACTTCCATATACAGGAGATATGCCGCTTCTGATTGAGATCACAGATATATCACAAATTATATGCATTATAAATTATATTTAGTATTAGAATATCCAGTGGACTAAATTGGCCATTACGGACATTGAGGATACAATGTCGTTGGGGTGACGCTATGGCCCGATGAGAGCAGATCACTTCCATATACAGGAGATATGCCGTTTCTGATTGATCACAAATTATTATATGCGTTATAAATTATATTAAGTATTAGCATATTCGGCGGCCTATATTGGCCTTGGGCTGTCAGGAATAAAATTCCTTTGCTTCACTTTATAGCCCAATGGGAGCAGATCACTCCCATACATTGTATTTATACCGATTCTTTTTCATCTCACATATATATTTTACAAAAAAAACAACCAGATCACACTACACATCGAGATTTGCTGAGCCATTGTGATTAGGAAGAGGAGATTGGAAAGGGAAGGAAAAGGAAAGAGAAAGGAAGGAATAGAGAAATATGATAGTATCATGAGAAACCCCAATCATTATGTTGGCCTAATACACCATGGAAGGCACCCAATGAAACATATTAAATTGCGTACTCCGACTGAGCAAAGGGACCCTAGGTCTTCTATATAAACTTGATCTAAAAATATATACATATTAATCAATTAAAGTCTGCCGACTGTTATTTTGAAAGATTTGTAATGTGTCAAACTTTAAATCCAAAAATCGGTGCATAAAATTCGCCAAATTGATGCATACAATAGGCAAAAATTCTGTGGGCGGCATAAAAACGATTAATTACGGGATTCAGTCAGACTCTTAGATACACCTGCAATATTCTCCTAACAGCAGACAGTATGTTTTGTTTTTAATGGCATATCATCCAATAACGTTCACTGGTACTAAAATTTGTGGATCATATTGGCAGTAATGAGCTCAGTAGATAATTATTCACACTATATGTGAACAATAACCTTTTTTCCAGAATGCTGATTAACGTAATACACCTGAATAATTTAGAAACGAAGTGACAGCGTGAGTCCTTCTACAACAAATTGCCAAATAATGCTAAATACAACTAAGATGACAACATGACGCCAATCACGCGTGTTGTTGTAAAACAAAACCAATGGAAAAAACACCTCTTAATGAATCACACTTTGGAATCTCTTTATTACTATCACTTTACCTAACATTCCCTGCCGATGTTAATAATTCACCACAATCTTTATCTTAACTCTTAAACACCTTCAAGTCTTATGTCCTTTATTACTAGTGCTATTGCAAGAAAACCTCAATGGACATTTCGGCACATTTGCAGAGACAAAAATTTATGTGCCTTTCATCACATGTCCTTCATCGTTACCTTTTTTCATATTTTTACAGTCATTGGGTCGGTTGTGTTTGTGCTGTAGTTATTCTTGTTGTCCTGTAAGAGAGCGCGCTCGTGTGTGTGTGTGTGTGTGTTTGCCTTTTGACAACATTTATATTTAAGTTAAAAACTCATTCGTCAATTAAATGAAAACACATTCATCAAAACAATGGCTTCAGTCATCACTCATCAAGCTGCCTTTAGTTCTGTCCCACCCCAAAAAAAGGAAAACAGAAAACAGGGGAAATATTAAACTGCTAGAGAAAAAAACTACTGAATCATACCAGTAAAACACAGGCAGATAAATGTCATCAAGCCAGCACACACACACACACACACACTCATTGTAAAGCTGCTTTCCACACAGTGAGTGGGTTAACAATGTGCTTTTTTTAAGAGTTGTAAACTCGCTCAGCCAGCAGAATGATGATGGCGATGGCGATGACGATGACGATGGTGATGATGCTGTTGCTGTGCATCATCAGCCTTGCAGTCGTCAATCTGTTGCCGTTGCCAGAGTCCTTGTCATCGTCTCTACCAGGGGGAGAGGAAAACCCGGGGAGGTCCTTTAGTAGTAATGTCATTGCATTGGAATCGAAATCTGAATCACTATACACCATTATCATTCTCAGCAGTCCTGCTACAGATTTCCATTTCGATTTTTCGTCATCCACTTGATTTTATTTTATGATTTTTGATTCATAACTGCACTTATGCTGTATAGTATAGTTTTTTTTAACTTTCTTGTATTTGTTTGCCTTTTTGGGGTTTTTGGAATTTGTTGGTACAACACACTATATGTTTTATGTGTCAATATTTTGTTGTTGCTGTCACAGAGTTGCAACAACAGCAGTAGTAAAAAAACAACAACAACACCAATTGCTATACAATGAAGTTGCATTATTTTAATGCCTTTTCAGGTCTGATCCACCGCCGCCATTGTCACATGCGAGTCCCAGACTCGTACAAATTGTCATTGTTTCTGTGATGCGGCAGTTGTAGTTGCACTGTCGCTCTCTCTATCGTTGCAGTCAGTATATTGTTTTGTTGCTGATATCGTCATAATCATCATCATCATGAATTGATGTGGGTTAAAACTGCATTGGCCTGTGCGAATTTGTTTGCGCTGTAAAAAAACAACAACAACAGCAAACTGCAATGAATTGAAATTGCAAATTTTAATCCATATATTGACACATTTTAATTTTAAGGATTTTGTTTGTTAAGTCCTCTTCAGCAAACAAATGCCAGAAGTTGGAGTGCGAGATAAAAAACTATCGGTGAGCTGAATTCTAGCTCAAATTGTAGATTTAAATATGTCACAGATTGCGGTACAATGCTAATAAACAAAAAACAGGAAGAATTGTACTACAAACAAATATTGGTTTTAGTTACGTTTGTTTAAAAGCGACAATAGTTGGAGGAGGGGGAGGTGAATAAATCAGTGTGTCTCGATATGGTAGTTAAAAATTCAATTACTTTTAATAAATCAGATATGTTAGGCAAGATAAGGTTTAGGTTTAGGTTTAGGTTTAGGTTTAGGTTTAGGTTTAGGTTTAGGTTTAGGTTTAGGTTTAGGTTTAGGTTTAGGTTTAGGTTTAGGTTTAGGTTTAGGTTTAGGTTTAGGTTTAGGTTTAGGTTTAGGTTTAGGTTTAGGTTTAGGTTTAGGTTTAGGTTTAGGTTTAGGTTTAGGTTTAGGTTTAGGTTTAGGTTTAGGTTTAGGTTTAGGTTTAGGTTTAGGTTTAGGTTTAGGTTTATGTTTAGGTTTAGGTTTGGTTTAGGTTTAGGTTTAGGTTTAGGTTTAGGTTTAGGTTTAGGTTTAGGTTTAGGTTTAGGTTTAGGTTAAGGTTAAGGTTTAGGTTTAGGTTTAGGTTTAGGTTTAGGTTTAGGTTTAGGTTTAGGTTTAGGTTTAGGTTTAGGTTTAGGTTTAGGTTTAGGTTTAGGTTTAGGTTTAGGTTTAGGTTTAGGTTTAGGTTTAGGTTTAGGTTTAGGTTTAGGTTTAGGTTTAGGTTTAGGTTTAGGTTTAGGTTTAGGTTTAGGTTTAGGTTTAGGTTTAGGTTTAGGTTTAGGTTTAGGTTTAGGTTTAGGTTTAGGTTTAGGTTTAGGTTTAGGTTTAGGTTTAGGTTTAGGTTTAGGTTTAGGTTTAGGTTTAGGTTTAGGTTTAGGTTTAGGTTTAGGTTTAGGTTTAGGTTTAGGTTTAGGTTTAGGTTTAGGTTTAGGTTTAGGTTTAGGTTAAGGTTTAGGTTTAGGTTAAGGTTTAGGTTTAGGTTTAGGTTTAGGTTTAGGTTTAGGTTTAGGTTTAGGTTTAGGTTTAGGTTTAGGTTTAGGTTTAGGTTTAGGTTTAGGTTTAGGTTTAGGTTTAGGTTTAGGTTGTGGACACTATAGACCGAGATATGATGATCCACTGTGATTGTCCGTTAAAAAAAGTAGAAAGAAAAGAAAAGGAGAAAGAAGGAGAGAGATGAGCTCATCTTTCTCATCGTGTGAACCCCCAATCTTCATTTTGGAGAGAGACTCTAGGTCTTCTATATAACCTTCACCTAGATACCTTGGCCTCCTACAGGCTGGAGCGGGTCAGCTACAAAGAAGATATGCCATCATCTCGGTCACACGGCAGTAGATTCTTTGTTTGTTAAAACAAATAACTTGATTTTGTCCTCATTTATCACCAGACCTACTTCCGTCGGCTGCTTCTTAATGTTTGGAAAAGCCGCAGTAACATCCTGCAATTCACGGCCAATGATAGCTATATCATCGGTATACGCGAGCAGCATGTGACTTTTGTTGAAGATGGTACTATTCCTGTTCACTTCAGCTTTCCGCATGATCATCTACATTACGATGTTAAAGAGATCGCAAGACAAACTATCGCTTTGTCTAAGGCCTCGCTTGGTTGCAAATGGCTCTGTCAGATTCTTGCCAATTGTCACTGAAGACTTTGTGTCAGTCAGTTTCTTGGCGCAAAGTCATATCAGCTGCACGGGGATACCAAACTCAGCCATAGCATCTAACAATTTCTGTCGTATCGTAGTCGATGAACAGATGGTAGGCATCAATCTGTATTTCTTGGGTCTTCTCTAGGATTTGTCGTAGTGTAAATATCTAATCGGTGGTGGATTTCGTCAGAATGGGCTTTAATCTTTAACATATTTCACTACACTACTGTACGCGATGGGTAAAAGGCTAATCCCGCTATAGTTGGCACATACACTTGGATCGCCTTTCTTTACCACAGAAGTTAGAACACTCAGACTCCAATCATCGGTAATGAATTCCTTGCTGGTTTAGTCACTTATGCTGCCTGCGGGAACGTCTCTGTCCTTACAGGTCCTTTGCTTTTAACCTTTTGATAGAACTTGAGGGCTTCACCTCTATCCCTGTAGTTTTCTATATCCTGGCTCTCCCTACTCTTGTCATTAAAACGCTCCGTCACCACACGCGTCGCTATTGGCTGCAGTTTTGCCGGATATGCAGCACCCATTTCGTCAGACATTTTGCAACATTCTTCATCGTACCGGGGCTTATCTGATCGTGGTCGCAATATACTGCCATTAGATGGGAACATCAGAATTAGGGGGTTTGTTTGAAGTAATTGAGAGAGTTGGTTGATATAGGCATTGGCTATCTCCATGGTAAGCAGCTTTGTGATGTCTTGCTTCCTTAGCGTTTGGTTACGAGCGTTTTTTGCACTACTTAATCGCATTCGTACTTGGCCGCAATTATGTGGTGATCCAAATCAATGTTTGTACCGAACGTCCATAACACTTGAGAAATGTCTTCCATCAATTACCTAGTGACCAATCTGATTTCTTGTATTTTGATCGGTAGAAATCCAGGTTGCCTTGTGGATATCTTATGTTTCTTGCCGATGCGAAGCTTACTACTCTGAATTCGTTGTCGGAGGTGTTGTTGTGTAGACTGATGTTCCGACAGCTAAACCAGGAGCAGATTCCCTTCCTATTTAGCATTAAAATATCTCTGTCATGTGCAGGGTAACGGTCATATAACTTCTCCAGGAGATCACTTACAGGGTTAAACCGCGAGACCAGGTATCGAATTCTCTTGCCGACTATGAAACCACATCCAAATTTGTTTCGTTCTCCATGGTAGCTGTAAAAGATGTCACAGTTTTTTCGTCGTGTGCATCGCTGTCCCGTTCATCTCATTTCCTGTATGGCGGTGATGGCAGCCTTGTATTTGTCGTGGACATTCGACAGTTAGATACAGGCACAATCGCTGTATAGAGTTGGGACATTCCAAGTGCATATCCTTAAATCATGGTCCTTATAACGTTTGCGGTTGTAGACATCATTTGGGGGGGGGGTTGTTTCTTGTTTTTTATTTTCTTCGTGTTTTTATAATAATTGTTTTGGAGAGTGGCTTATTAGGCCACCGCGCCCGATACTAGTACCTTGGGGATGCCAAAGCCACTAAGAGAGCCTTTGTTGAGCTTCAGTAACTTGTTTTACCTACTTCCTAAGACGCATCAATGGTAGCATGCCATTTAGGTTACTCAGCTATGTTCCTTGCTATTAAAAAAAATATTTTTATTCCTAGGATATGTTTTGCAGTATATTCGAATTTCTAAATGTTACCCCTTTATCCCTTTACACCATCCAACAATTACTAAAAATTATATGTTCACATTAATAAATACATAAACCAATAACTATTTACCAAAAAGCTATGCAAATCATTATTACTCCAGCCACTCAACCACGATGCATAAATTTTCACTACTATGTCTATATATCAAAACTGTCCAGCTAACGTGACAAACGAAATGAAATAATCGAAAACAGCAACAATAACAACAGCAAATAAAGCACCAAAAACAAATCCTTAATGACAATTGCCACAAATACCAACAGTGGACCACAGTCGATATTTTAACTACAGTGTCGCCACACACGCACACGCACACACACAAGAGCGCTCTATCGATCACCATAAATTACCAGCATTTTTGTTGATGTTTGTGTTGCCATTCCAGTCATGTAGACTGGGGCAGATACAAAAACCAATTTCAAAATGAAACATAAAAAATTGGTATTGCTTGTAAACATGTTAATTATGATTGAATTGTTTAAATAAATCACACAAATAAAAAAAAACACACAAAAAACATAACAAAATTATTACTGAAACAAATACTACTACATACGGACGAACGAATGAATGGGGTCGAGACAAAAAAGAGTGCATACTCCAACACCAGAGAGTTCGTGAACGGACGGGACGGGACGGAAACCCCAGTTGCATAAATACTACCAAGTGTCAGTGAGTGGGCGCCAGTTGCAGTGATATATGTTCACACATCCAATATTTAGCGTCGTCCATTTGACGCCACAAAATATGCTAATTTATCACAGACATTGATTCACATACGCACACACACACACCCACACATAAACTGGTACGCGTTTGTATAAATGTATTCAGATATAAATGAATTCGATAAATGTGTGAGCAGAAGAGTGTGTGACAATATCGAGGCGACATAAACAAAAAAAAACTCAAATGCATTGCATTCATTTCCTTTGTGTGACAAAATGTATAAGTGGGTGTAAGTGCATAAATGTGAGTGCGTGATTATGTTTGTTAGTTATGAAAACCGAAAAATTTTTATAAAATGTATATTCATTTATTAGCGAATGTGAAAAAAAATGTGTGTATGAATTATTTAACCCATTAGCTTTTATGGGTTATTGGAAAGCAATTATAAGAGGAACTATTTGTGATAGAACTTGAAACAAAACTTAACTGAGACTAATATACGGGTTTTTCTCGAATTGTTCCATATCATATTCGTATTAGTTTTTCGATTTAACACACAAATCGTAAATAACCGTTTATAATTTGAACATTATTATAACATAACAAAATTCTGAACTTCACAACTCAACATCTGTTAAATTTTGACACTAAAAACGTAGAGAAAAGGAAGTGAGAGGATGTCTGAAATGAGGTCCTTTCTTATTCACTATAATGTCACTGTAATAAAAAATATACTCACCCATTGGGTGGATTGATATTATTTCTCGAATTCTAAAGCGGCCGGACTCCTTTTATGTGTTAAACTTATGGGTCAGATCAAATGATATATGGGTACCCGTAGGGTGGGGCTATAAATATCGAAGGTCAAAAAAGAGTTTGGCCTGAGAACACCAAACCCTTTGGGGGTTTAACTACACTGGCCTAGAACCTTCACCCTGACTTAGAATTTCTCACACCCCAGCAGTTAGCTTGGTGGTTTCTCGGTTGCTACTAAAACGAAATTTATTGCTAAGTTGCTTTGTATCCAATAGCACATGCCTATTTAAAGACAAATCATACAACTTTGTTGTGCTAACCTAATTTAGATTAGCTTTATCCGGTTTAACTGGACTTTGATCTGTTGAATTCAAATTTTGTTGGTTGAACCCAATTTCTGCTAGTTTAATTGGTAATTGATTGTTAATATTCACTTGGTTCAGCAAAGTCAATACGGTGCTTTGCTAATTCAACTCGACATCTTGAAGCTCATAAGTTATCAGCTTGCCCCGTGCATCTTGAAGAAGTTGATATGTTGAAAACTAGACATCATTTTACTCGGACTCCAGTCTGTTAAATCCTATTTTGGTTTGTTCAACCCACTATCGATTAGTTGAATTCAATTTCAGTTGGTTTAAGGCATTTTCGGTTGGTTTTACACGACTGCGGTCGGACTCTGGTCTGTTGAAACCAACTTTGGTTGGTTGAACCCAATTTGAGGCTCTGGTCTATTGAATCCAACTCTACTCCGCTCGGTTTAATCGGACTCTGATCTGTTGAACCCAACTTCAGTTGGTTCATCCTAATTTCGGCTGGTGTAACTAGACTCCGATAGCTTTAATGGGACTTCAGGCGGTTGAAATCATCTTGGGTTGGCTGAACCCAACTCCGGTTAGTCGGTGTAATCGGACTTCGGTTTGTTGAACCCAATTTATGTTGGTTAAATTTACTTTCGGTTGGTTTCACTAGACTCCGATCGTTTTAATCGTTAAGTTGGGTAGACACGCTTTCGGCTGGTTAAATTTGACTCCGGTCGGCTAAATCCAGTTCCAGTCTGTTGAATTCAACTGCGGCTGGACGTGATCGGTCTGCTGGATCCAATTTCGGTTGAATTAAACCACTTTCGGTTGGTTCAACGACACTCCGGTTTAATTGGACTCCCGGCTGTTGAATGGTTGGCTGAACCCAATTTCAATTCGTTCAACTTGACTTCGGTCCGTTTAATCGGACTATGTCTGTCGAAACCACCTTCAGTTGGTTGAACCCACTTTCGTTTGGTTTCACTAGACTTCGATCAGTTTAATCGGACTTCGGTCTGTTAAATTCCACTTTCGATTACATTAACTAGACTCCGGTTGGTTTAATCGGACTTCGGTCTATTAAATCCAACATCAGTTGGTTGAACTTACTTTCGGTTGGTTTAACAAGACTCCGATCGGTTTATTCGTTTAGTTGGTTGAACCCACTTTTGGTTGGTTTAGCTAGACTTCAGCCGGCTTAATCGGGTCCGGTCTGTTGAATTCAACTTCGGTTGGACATCGGACATCAGTCTGCTGGATTCATTTAGTTTAATCCATTTTCGGTTGGTTCAACTAGACTCCGGTCGGACATCGGTCTGCTGAATCCAATTTCGGTTGGTTTAACCCACTTTCGGTTGGTTCAACTAGACTCCGGTCGGTTTAATCGGACTTCGGTCTATTAAATCCAACTACGGTTGGTTGGTACCCAAATTTCGGTTGGTTTAACTAGACTCCGGTCGGTTTTATCGGATTTCGGCCTTCGGAATACAACTTCGGTTGGTTTTACCCGGCTTAAGATATTCTTCGTTGCAGTAGCGTTATAAAAATGAGCACCCTAGCACTTGGTCGAGTACGATTATAAATTCGGTCCCGAAATTCGAGTCAGTACCATCGTGAGCTGCAGATACGAAATTAAGTTGCAAAGAAACCGAATTACCAACACAATTTCAAATACGAAAATGAGTTGACGAAAAGCACAAGTTACATACACGGTCCCGAGTTTTGAGTCGAGAGCCTTGATATGATTCGTACATTAACACGATCCCGAATTGCCAATGTGAACATTAACTGTCCACAACCCAGAATCATAAAAGCATTCCCTAAATTTCTGATGTTAAACTGAACCGCCGACTAACCCGAATCACCCAGACGATATAGAATTGGTAATATGAACCTGAATCGCCGACAATTCTGAATCATCAGTACATTCCCAATGTCTGATGTTAACATGATTCACCGACAAGGCCGAAATATCAACACGACCACGTGTTGCTGATATTAACCTGAGTCGCAGACAGACCCAAAACATCAATGCATTTCCGAATAGCTGATATTAACCTATGTGGCCAAAAGACCCGAATCACCAATACCAAACCAGAACTGCGGTCAACCCTGCATCATCAATACACTCCCGAATTGATGATATGAACCTAAATCACTGACATACCCGAATCGTCATTGTCGAATTGCTGATGTTAACCTTAATCACCGACAAACAAAAATCATCAATGCTCTACTGAATTGCTGGTAACAATCTGAATTACCGGAAGTACCATAATCATCCTGGTCCTGAGTTCCGAAGCGTTCCTGACCTATTTGACCTCTACAGTATTATAGAAACAATATAAAGTTAACAATTATCTTAAATTGGCCTGATCGTAAAGGTTCCAGTTATCTTAAATCAACCCGATCGCAGGACGTATGTTAACAGTCACCGATCACATCAACAAATCCTGAGCGTATACCAAAGACCAAAGTAAATCGGCAATGGTACAAATCTGAATTGTTTTCATATCGAAATGCTTTACCCAGTAAATTATAAGTTTGAATTACAATAAACAATACTGTTATTATTGAAAAATTAGGGAAAATCTAGTGAGTTTTTATTCCGTAATATTTCGCGGATCCTTATGGCGACCCTGGAAGCGACTGGACTTGCCACAGCCGATGAGAAAACCACCGGAAGGTTTTCGCAATTTGTTAATATAAAATTTCAAATTCCGCAAATTAAATGTTAATATTGATAACTATGAATTTTTTGGATTTATTCCAAAATTCCCAACTCTTTACCCATTCTTTTCAGTACATTATCCTTCTCCCCCATTTTTTGACTGCCCCTAAAGGGTTAACTGTTTACCCTCAACAACCTACCTCCCTTCCCAACCATGCATTGCAGCACTTTATTAGTGACTGGTAAAAGTTAGGTTTTTGTGGTTTTGTAAATTTATTGTTTTAACAAATTTGTCACATGTTGGCAACAAATTATATGAGACATGGGAATTGTTAACAAATTATAAATATATGAGTTCGTACATATGTTCGTACTTAATATTTACACATAGGCATATGTATGTATGTTGTGCGTACAAAAATATATGTACAAACATGTTTGTATGTATGTATGTGTTTAACATGTGTATTTTTTAAATGATTGGCTAACAAACAACAAAAAAAATGTTTGTTGTTTTAGCCTACGGCAGAGATTTTGTAAAATAATAGAAAAATTAATTCGTGTGGAAGGAATGTAATTGATATGAGACTTTGTGTTTGGAGTTTGATGATGCGAGAGTTATTATTTTGTTGGGCTGAGCGAGAGAATCGAAATGAAATTAAATGTTTATCAGGGGAAAAGTTATGTAGTTAAATTTTTTGATCAAAATATGCCTTGTAACGATTAATAAACATTTTGCATGTAAAAAACCCAATTTTTCAAGACAATATTTACTCGGCACTTTCTTCTTCTTTTTAGTTTGGCAGATAGAACAGAAATTCATCGTTTAATGGCCACACATAGAAAAGGCAGCGCTTCGGTCTTTGGAACTACGTATATAGTTCTTCATACTTAGTAAAGATGACAGGTCCAATTCACGATGTATTGGTCGTCCCCTCTTGCGCCGCCCTTCAAGTTTAGTGTCGAAGACTTTTTGAGCTAGAGCATTTCTATCCCTTCGTATAGCATGTACCAGCCAGCACATACGTCGATGTCGTAATTCAGCTTATAATGCATACGACTATGGTGCCAACGATTATGGGTCTAACTATTTTTCTCTTAAAGAGTCCCACAATAGATTTATCCACTTGTATCATTATCGATAATACGGCGCTGTAAAGTATGACAGATAAGGCTACTATATGTCCAGTTGACTTTTTTCCGAAGGAGGCATGGTGGTTAAAACGTTCCATTAGAGCATATCGGCAACAATTTTCGATCATTACTTGCCTTTTGGTTTCCAGGCTTTTATTTTTATTTAAGGCGGAGTCAAGGTAAAAAAATCACAACTACAACTTCAGAGTTATAGTTCAAAACTCTTATATAGCGTCCGAAACGAGAACACTTTTTGTTAGTTGAAACAAAACAACTTGATCTTGTCCTCATATATCATCAGACCTACTTTTGTCTATTGCTTCTCAAGGTTTGAAAAGGTCGCAGTAACATTACAGCGTCCCAAACGAGAACACTATTTGTTAGTTGAAACAAAACAACTTGATCTTGTCCTTATATATCATCAGACCTACTTTCGTATATTGCTTCTCAAGGTTTGAAAAGGTCGCAGTAACATTTCGCATTCCTAAGCCTCTCAGGGACACCAAATTAAGCCATGACATCTAGTGGACTGTCGAATGTTGCTTTGTAATCGTTAAATAGATAGTAAGTGTCAGTCTGCATTTTTTTGGGTCTTTTTCAGTATTTCTCGTAGCGTGAATATCTAGTCGGTTGTCTGATAAGGTCAAAACTGGGTTGTTAAGACAAGCTAAGTCTTCCGACAGGACCTTCTTTAGCTTAGGGGATATACAGATTGTATAGTGCATATTCTTGTATGGAAATCTTGTTTTCACTCACTAATATGTCTATCGGCAAGGCAAATCTAACCGCCCTTTGTTATCGAAGAGTTCAGACTATTAGATCAAGGGCATCTCTCGTTATGTCAGCATTAAAGTGTCCCAGTACATTATTATTGTCATGGCCATTATGGCCTATAGGATCTTATAGATTGCATCATAAGTTTCCTATTCGTTATAAAATAAAAGCTAGATGTTAAAATACTTCGTCTAGATACAGTTTGCTGTTATTTGGTCACTTATAGCGTTATATCGCGAGAGAAGAAGTCCTAGTCTCCTACCAATTTTTAATCTGTATCCAGTTTCTTGTTTCTCTACATGAAAGCTGCAAAAGATATCACATTATTTTCATCATGTGCAGCCGTGTCCCGTTCAACGAATTTTCTGTATGGCGGTAATGTCAGTCTTTGGTTCATCAAGGACATTCATCACATTAATAGCGGGTGGCCAGATCTTTAATAGTGTACGTGAAATATCTGCCGCTGATTATTTAAGTGCATGTCCTATCTTGGCCCAGTTGTGTTTTTAAGTTATACCCTTTACCCGCCTCACAAAAGAAGTGAAAAACATATTTATATTGTTTTTCCATTTGTAACGCGGAGGAGGAGGCGTGACAGATATGACAATTTTTTTATACATGATTATCATTGTAATCTGAGTCGATTTAAAAGTGATCGTCTGTCCGTCTGCCTGTCCCGGTGATTACAGCCGCAGTATAAGAGATTTCGAGCTGAAATTTGGAATGCAAGCTTATATTATCTAAACGGAGGCTTAGTTCTACGATGAACAAAGTCGATCACAAACTTCTTCCATATCTCCAACAAACCCCCTTTTTTGGGGTATGTCCAATATATTACAGCCGTAATTTTCAAGCTATCCTCTTAGCGGAGGTTAAATTCTGCGATAAGCACGGTCGGTCAAAAACTGCTCTACCCCCCCCCCCCTTGATACAAACTGCTTCTTTCTGCGGGTCTGTCCTCGCGATTACAGCCGTAGGTTAGGAAATGTCAAGCTGAAACTTAATATGCAAGCTTCTTTCCTCTACCAAGTTCCAAGATGAGCAAGTTCGAACAAAAACTACTTACACCTCCCATAAAAACCCCCCTTTTTTGGGGGGTGTCCGTCCGTCTGTCTCTACCCCCGAAAACAGCCGTAGTTTAAGAGCTATCGAGCTGCAATTTGGTACACAAGCTTTCATCCTCTAAGCGGAGGTTAAGTTCTAAGATGAACAAGTTCAGATAAAAGCCACCCTCATACAAACACCCCCACACTATCACAGCCTTAGTTTAAGAGACATTGATCTGAAATTTAGTATAAATGCAAGCACCTATCCTTCAAGCGGAGATTAACTTCTATTATGAGCAAAATCGGAGATAAACTACTTTCTCCACCCATACCAACTCCCTATTACTGGGAGTGTCCTTCTGTCCCGCGATTATAGACTTTATTTAAAAGCAATCGAGCTGAAATTTGGTATACAAACTTATATTCTCTAAGCGGAGGTTAAGTTCTAAGATGAGCAAAAGCTGATAAAAACTGCACTGCCTTATTGGGGGTTAAAAATTACATAACAATACTCTCAGGTCATATAAACATTTAAGCTCAGTATTTGACATTTCATTAAAACTACACAGTGCAATATTTTTCAGTCATTGATTTGGGAATCAATTCTGAGAACTGCACGTGAAAGTAGCCCCAAAAAGAAGAAGTTCTGCATCATTCGTTTTGTCAAGTTACATGCCATAATAATTTAATATCGATTTGAAGTTAGTAAGTATCGCATAGGGGAATTTGTCACGTTTTAGGCCCTTTTGTTTGACATAACATAAATACTATATGGTGGCGTATGATTATCATAAGTAATATTGCTATACTGCGAAGTTGCTACATCGAAGGGGATGACAATGAAAGAAAAATGTTGATGACTGGAGGCGAGAATCGAACCCGGGAACTCCCGCGTGATTGTCGCGTGTTCTAACCATCTTGCCACGACCGACCCTGTGATCAGGTAAATACCATCCGCAAATTCAATATTATTTTAACATTTAGAGCTATCTATGTTTGTCTGTTGCTTTACCAAATCTTATATAATTAGAACAGTATTGTGTTGAGCTTCATTAACTTCTGTCACCTACCTACCCTCACATATGTACCACTGGTCGTATCGAGCTGCTTAAGGACCTCCTCACTGTTTTTAGTTATTCCCAAGTGAATAACAATCAAGAAACTAGAAAATAATGTAACTTAAAACAAAACTCTTTGTCCGATTCTCAAATTCTCTAAAACCACATCGTCATCAGAAAGGCAAAAGGCCCTAACAATAAAAAAGAATATCCATGCTTTTAATTAAAAATGGTACACTGCATCAAAAATTCCATCCTAAGATCAAAAATAACAAATTTCTTTAAGAAAAAAATCGTTGTTCTTATTTATTTTATTCAGTTTTTTTATCCCTTCTGTAGAGTTTTCAAAAGTGATGATAGAGACTTTTGCATTTCTGATGACGTTATGCGACCCAAACCTACTGTTCCGGACGATATAAACGAACTTCGGTCTGTTAAAACCAATAGCGGTTGGTTGAACCCCAATATCGATTGGTTTTACACGACTCCGGTCGATATAGTCGGACTTCGGTCTGTTGAAACCAACTTATGTTGCTTGAACCCAATTTCCAATAGTTTTACTCTACAACGCTCGGTTTAATTGGACTCTGGTCTGTTGAAACTAACTTCAGTTGGTTCATCCCAATTTTGGCTGGTTTAACTAGACTCCGATCGCTTTAATGGGGCTTTAGGCTGTTGAAACCATTTTGGGTTGGCTGAACATAACTCCGGTTAGTCGGTTTAATCGGAGTTCGGTCTATTGAACCCAATTTATATTGGTTAAATTTACTTTCGGTTGGTTTAACTAGACTCCGTTCGTTTTAATCGTTAAGTTGGGTAGACACACTTTCGGTTGGTTTAATTTGACTCCGGTTGGCTTAATCCAGATCCAGTCTGTTGAATCCAACTGCGGCTGGATGTCGGACATCGGTCTGCCAATTTCGGTTGGATTAAACCACTTTCGGTTGGTTCAACGACACTCCGGTATAATTGGACTCCGGACTGTCGAATGGTTGGCTGAACCCAATTTCAATTCGTTCAACTTGACTTCGGTCCGTTTAATCGGACTATGTCTGTCGAAACCACCTTCAGTTGGTTGAACCCACTTTCGGTTGATTTAACTAGACTTCAATAATTTTAATCGGACCCCGGTCTGTTCAATTCCACTTTCGGTTACTTTAACTAGACTCCGGTCGGTTTAATCGGACTTCGGTCTATTAAATCCAATATCAGTTAGTTGAACTCACTTTCGGTTGGTTTAACTAGACTCCGATCAGTTTATTCGTTTAGTTGGTTGAACCCACTTTTGGTTGGTTTAGCTAGCCTCCAGCCGGCTTAATCGGGCTGCGGTCTGTTGAATTCAACATCGGTTGAACATCGGACATCGGTCTGCTGGATTTATTTGGTTTAATCTATTTTCGGTTGGTTCAACTAGACTCCGGTCGGACACCGGACTGCTGAATCCAATTTCGGTTGGTTTAACCCACTTTCGGTTGGTTCAACTAGACTCCGGTCGGTTTAATCGGACTTCGATCTATAAAAGAACCTATAAAAGGGCTAGAACGCCTAGAAGAAAGCTATTTTTATATAATTTTTTTTTACTTTTAAAAATGTTGCTGCTTTTGTTCTGGTTAATCAAATTATACACAAATTTCTAACAACATATGGTAGCACAACACTTGAACATATTGTGCAAAGAGCACACATTTTTCCCACGCTCAATAGATAAATCAAATGTTATCTCAGATATGAAAATACATCTACCACCAACAAACAGAACTAACGATGTTATTTTAAATACCATATTCGAAATACTTATTCGAAAAAGGCATATTCAACTCAGTGAAAGAGCTCATATAGCAATTCAGGCAAATTCTCAGATAAAAATTTGAGGAAATACCCTTCTCACAAACCAAAGAGTAACTATACTTTAAACAGCAGTATTTTTTTTATCTAAACACTACAATAACAGCAATATGTTGCAATGGACCTGCGCAGTAATAACAGTTATTACTCTTAACATCCTGTGGAGTTATCAATTTAAGAGTACTCTAGATACAATATTTTGCAGATTTGCGAGTTTTGCAGACATAGAAGGTATCTAAAAAATAACTTCCAGCTAAATGTAAAACAAAACGGAAATATGTTAATGTTATGTGTGTTATCTTTACCACACACTCATAGGTTTCTCAAGATAACGCTGGCAGTTGATACTATTGTCCGTATTGTTCAGATTTTGAATTACAGATAACAAGAGTTCTTGGTATTTTGAATTAAATTTTAAAATATGGAAATATTGTAAAATTTAAGATGTATTACATTTTATTATTATTATTTTAGTTTTTTTTCATGTACCGTTGGGAAAATGTCTTGTGGAGTTTCAAAGGAAATTATCAACTAAGAAAAAACAATATTTGAAACTTTTGTTTGGTGGTAGAATATCAGTAAATCAAATTTCGGCTAAAAAAAATTATACCTAATAATAATTTGCACCCCATGAAAGAGGTATGGGATAGCTTCTCGCGTTGTTGTGAATTAACACGCTTTCTATTCGAAACTGGCTCCAGTCATATAAAAAAAAAAATTCATTCATTGTCGGCTCCCCTCGAATGTTGTTGACAGCAACTTCGCAGTATTAAGCGTCGATTCAATCGTCGTGTCTAGTAAGAGCTTCTCAAACAGTGACGTTCGCGTTCGTCGATGAACAAGTAGGTGCCGTTAGTTGTGAATCTAAAAATAGAAAGCGTGTTAATTCACAACAACGCGAGAAGCTATCCCATACCTCATTCATGGGGTGCAAAGGGAAATTAAGTTTTTTTTAAGTTCTACAGGAACAGAAATAAACTAGTAATGTAATTATCTTCAGCCATGACGATGCATAGATAGTTTTCATCATTGTCTTCACCAAAAATGGTTATAACTATTTGCTATTTGCTCTATAACTATATTTTTTTGAAATTTGTACCGCCATAAAAGAGGAGTTCGTATGAGAGATGGATATTACTGTTAGCCTCTTGCATCGTTTTTTTGCCAATAATTTTTTTGTAAAATGTCACATACTAAGCTTTCATTGTTTATATGCATATTTTAACCCCCAAAAAGGGAGAGTTTTGTATGGGAGGTGGGAGTAGTTTTAGTCCAATATGGCTCATCTTAGAACTTATCCTCCAATTGGAAGATAGAAGCTTTTATACCAAATTTCAGCTTGATAACATTTACTATTAGGTTGTAATCGCAGGGATAGACCGACGGACACCCCCAAAAAGAGGGTGGAAGTATGGGTGGTGACAATAGCTGTGGTCCGATTTTACTCAATATCCAAAATAACCTCCGATAAGAGGATATAAGTTTGTATACCAAAATAGACCAGGAATAGATTGACGGACACCCCCAAAAATGGGGGGGGGATGGCGCTCATCTTAGAACGTAACATCCGTTTAGAGGATAGAAGCTGGCGTACCAATTTTCAACGTGATTTCTCTTAAACTACAACTATAATCACAGGTACAGACCCCAAAACGAGGGAGGGAAGTGGAAGTAGTTCTTGACCGATCTTGCCCTTCTTCGAACTTATCCTCCAATTTTAAGATAGAAGCGGTTATACCAAATTTCAGCTTGATAACATTTACTATTAGGTTGTAATCGCAGGGATAGACGGACGGACACCCCCAAAAAGAGGGTGGTAGTATGGGTGGTGACAATAGTTTTGGTCCGATTTTACTCAATATCCAAAATAACCTCCGCTAAGAGGATATAACTTTGTATACCAAAATAGACCAGGAATAGATTGACGGACACCCCCAAAAACGGGGGGGGGATGGCGCTCATCTTAGAACGTAACATCCGTTTAGAGGACAGAAGCTGGCGTACCGAATTTCAAGGTGATTTCTCTTAAACTACAACTGTAATCACAGGTACAGACCCCAAAAAGAGGGAGGGAAGTGGAAGTAGTTCTTGACCGATCTTGCCCATCTTTGAACTTAACCTCCACTTTGAGGATACACGTTTTCCAAATTCCAAATTTCAGCTCGATATTTCTTAACCTACGAAGTGACAGACACAATCTTTAAATTATGTCAGAATTCGACGCCTCCTTATAGGCGTTACAAATGAAAGAACAAAATTTATAATCGTAATCAAACTCAGAAAGAGCAAGACATCGAAAGTACCCCGAAGTCAATGCCCATGACAAACAAATTTCTTAATTATTGCCAACACTCGTTCTTAATCCGATATAACTGACAAATATTTGCACCATCTTTCGTTTTCTATAACAATTGTCGCAACGACTGTATTTGGATACGAAAACCAAGGCTTAAACAAGCAGGATTCTACTTATAAAAGAGAACGACATAAAGAGGTCAGAAAAGAAACGCCTCTTTAAGAAGAGATCCTGTGTGTGTTTTAAATTTGGTTGGTAGGCTCATAACCACTTAAACATAATACAATGCAACCGTTAAGGTCCTTAGAAGGACAAGAATCTTACTTAACTTACTTAAGTAGCCCATTACAATTTACGAACGTGGTTCATAAATTTGAGGCCTGAAGTATTAAAGAATTCCGCATGCTTTGGTCTTCTGCATGCGTTCTCCAGTTAGTCATACCAGATGGTGGCACGTCGCCAACCACTTGGTCCTTACAACGAAGTTTGGGTCTCCCCTCTCTGCGCCATCCTTCTGGTGGACAAAATCCGTAAAAACATATTTTGGCGAGCACTATTCTCCGCTTGTTTTCTTGGCTGACACTATTTTTCTTATTGGTAGTAAATTCATCTACTACCTCAAGACAATTATTGTCATCGTCCCCATCGAGAAATCATTATTTTTGTTTTGTCCTCGTTGACCACTAAACCCATTTTTGCTGTTTCCTTTCCTAGTGATGAGTAAACTGCAGTAACATCTTGCAGATTTCGGCCAATGATGTCTATATCATCGGCATAGGCTAGTGGCATGTTGCTCTTGTAGAATATGGTGCCAGACATGTTGACCCCAGCCTTTCTCATCACCTTCTCTATAACTAAATTAAACTAGCGGACCCGGCGAACTTCGTCTCGCCCCAATCTAACGCCTTCAGATAAACTTCAGAGTGATAATTGATTGTCATGTCAAAGGCCAATCGAACGGGGAACTGGAATGGATGATCAGTTGGCATAATCGAAATTCGTGAGATAAGGACTTCCTCTCCTTTGAATTTGCCCTTAGTTATCGTCGGTTTAATCACATTGTTTATCAGTTTCATGACGTAAAACCGCGTACCGTTGCACAATTTCCGTTGATTCAAATTCCGCAATATAATAATGATAGATCCCACCTTTAGCTGAAAATTATGCGGCGGAGTTTCTGGCACGTCAAAAAAATTCCGTCGGAGAGTCGGTCGCTACATCCCTGTCGGTCACGCTGCTAGTATTGCCCGTTCATTTATCTAGTCGAAATTTTGTGGAAATGAGTTCCTTCTCCGACGATGTGCACTCGCAAAAATTTGCAAGGAACGATATAATTTCAGTCGAAAAATCAACAGGAATTTGGTCATTGCCAAGCGCCAGGGGTTGTCTAGAGAACTCAGCAGCCGATGAGACGTTCTGCAATGCGACTATCATCTTCGATATCAAATTATTATGACATGTAACTTGACAAAACGAATGATGCAGAACTTCTTCTTTTTGGGGCTACTTTCACGTGCAGTTCTCAGAATTGAGTCCTAAAGTCATGTGTTGTACTGTGTTATTGATCTTTTAAAACATCTATGCATATTTATCACTAAGGCTAATTACAGTTTCTCTTGTTTGTTGCACCTTAATATAAAATATACGTTCACACAATAACAATTCCACACCCCAATTACCAGTTTTGCATATTTTTCCAAAAAAGAAACTTTTAATTTTAATGAAAATATTGGTAATTAATGAATAAATGAATGTTCAAACAGCCCTTAGTTAATAATATCCTGTCACCCTCCCCCAAGCCCTACTGCTGCAGCAGCTCTACCAAAATCCGTAGCCGCCGTTCGACGACAACAATTTCAAGTGTGAATGAAATGTCAAAGTTTCTTTTGTTATGTTTTTCACTCCCGTTGACAGCTAAGGGGCACGCATACCAATGTACAAGTGAAATTTCTCGGCAAAAGGTCTGAACCGCAACCACTTTGGGTAGCTGTTTAACCTCACTAACAACTTATCGCGGCGAGAGGGATGAAAGGTATTGAAAGACCATTTTGTAAGATAATGTTGCTGTTGTCGTTGCAAATATTATGCTTTGTGGTTGGATGGCAGGATGGAAACCTTTATGACTGAGGCGGTGAAACTTGCAAAAGGTACACAAATATCCATTGGCCCATAACTCACACGCTCACGCTGCTCACGTATACATTTGAACAAACAACCAAAAATACAACAAAAGTTCTAATTATCTCGTTAAGGATACTTAATACACAAACACAAAGAAACAAATACAAACAACATTATATGCACAAATAAACACACACACACATATATGTATAGATTTGAAAACCTTGATGTGTTGAGTTTTCATGAGTTGATGTTGTCGTCATTCATTCATTCAGTGGTGCTGTTGTTGTTTGCTGTTTGTTGGAAGTTTGTTACTTTATGACTTCAATTGAGCAACCCACAAGGCACCGTGGGGGGAATATTTTAAAAGATTAACAGATTTGTTTTATATAAATTGTAAAAGAAGTTTGGAAATGCTGTAGAAGAAAAGACTTTATATCCTGGAATATCCCTTGCAACGAAATTAAAAAGAAGAGAGTAGCGAAAACTGCAAATGTGTAGACTCTTGGCATACAAATCACAACAACAATTTCCGTTACAGAGTTCGATAAAAGAACTAAACTTTTTGAATTGCCACTCAACTGGATTGTCTTGACCTTTCTGCCACTAGATAATTTCCCACCACTGTGCTTTACTAAGTGGTGGCTAAGTGCTATTATTACCCCAGCAGCGCCGAGGGAGAGATGAAATTTGTCATTCCCTGAATGTTGATGGAAAAGTTAATAATTTCTTATGTCAACACTACTTGGTGTAGAATCAAACCATGTACCATAGTACAATACAGCAGCACACAGTCACCACAGCCAACAAAGCCCAGGTGTCACTTGTCAAAACGTATTAAACAGATTTTCTTTTCCGCCGCACACCCTCTTACCACTCTTCAACACAACACACACACACACAAACAAACCAAAGCAAAAACCTCAGCAAAATAAACTTTTTCCCGGACATCTTCTTTTGGTGATGTCAAAAGTTCAAATGTTTGGTGTTTGGTTCGAGTAAACCACATAGATTTGTCATTATGGTAAATTTATGTAAATTAAATTTGATTCAAAATGTTTTGTGCTTTTTCGTGTTTCTGGTTTTTTTTTTGGTGGCGAAGTATATTTTTCCTGTTAATTCGCCCCCATAAGGAATACAAGTAATTAAATGGCCATTACAAAGACAATGATGACACATAGGATGTAGAGACAGCCTACTCTACTCAGCAGCCACTTCTTCTACATTTACATACATTTTTAATTTACATTACACAATTACGCGTCAGTGACAGACAGACTACTGACTGACTGACAACAGCTGGTCTGAGGATGCCAGTCGGCTCGCCTCACTAACGTGTGGTGTGTAGTGCAGTGCAATCCTCCTTTAAAATGATGGTCGATTTTTCATTAAAAGTTCAAGAGTCATCATTACTTATGTTCCATGCCAGAATATCGTAGTGGTGGGTAGGTGGGTGGACGTTACATTTATTTTGATTGGTGATTTCTTAGATTCTACTGCAACAGAACACCATCTTTCATGCCCATGACCATGAAATTATATGATACGGTAAGGGAGTAATTAAGTAAGCAATAATTACAAGTTTGTCGCAAATTTGTCAAAATAAATACGGCTTGAAATTGGAGGAAATGCCTGCAGGCTATTGAGTAGCCAAATAGGTGGAAACAAAAATATTGGAAATATTTTAATTTTGAAATTTTTATAAAGGACTTTTGTAATATACACGAGGTCTGTGTGATGGCCAATAATAAACTGGGAGAGAGAGAGAGAGAGAAATTAATGCCAATGATGGTGAACTTATCACAGGATTTTAACGAACTTATTTGTATGCCTCCGAAGACAAAATTGTTTTTCATATGCAGAGATTTTGTTAACGGAAATGTTATGTTAGGCTAGGGTAAGCGACAAATAATAACACAGTAAAAACATGGGCACTAATCAGTTCATTGTGGTTGCATAGAGATGAAGACTTGATAACTTCTTTTTATTTCTTAGTAGTTTTTTTAGAACCAACAATTAATGTTGAAAAAATAACACACTGTGACAAAATAGAAAAACTTGAAGGAACTTGGGGAGTGACCTAGTGCATATTGTAGGTCTGGTCAAGTACAACATGACCCTGTTTACCAAAGTTTCCTAACACCCTCAAAATCTTGACTGGCGCTTTAAAAACCGGGTTTTCGGACCTTTCCTCACTTATGAGCTTATAACTCAGTCAATTCTTAAACGAGTTTCATTTCTTAACGGTTTGGGAAAGAAGAGTCTTAGACCTTTCCAACGATATATCTATATATAAAACAGAGTTCGTGTTTGTTTGATTGTTTGTTTGCATTTTTTATGTACCGTATAGACTCGAGAACGGCTGGGATGGTCTTTATGAATATGTCACAGAATATAGCGGTGTGGTTGGTGGTAAAAATAGGCTACTTGAATTTGTGATATATTAAGTGGGCGTGGTCCCGCCCATTGGACACAAACCCAATATCTGGAGAACTGTTCGAAATATCTGGAGAACAATCGATTTGAAAATTTGTGTGGATGCATGTGGCACCAAAATTCGTGATCCAACAAAAAAAGGACGGAATCAGTTCAGTGGGCGTGGCTTACATCTTAAAACTTTAAACGTCTGTATCACATGAACTATCAGAGGTATGTAGATGATGTTTGGTATATATGTTGCTCGTACAGCCAGGGTGGAAGTGGGCGGTTTTTCCAATAGACCTATTGATACGAAAATTTTACAAAGTGGTACTGATGTCCTGTTTACAGTCCTTGATTATACTTGGTAGTGATTGGAAAATGGGACGTGGTACCGCCAACAAAATTTAAAATTTTAAATGGATATATCTCATGAACTATCAGAGTTATGAAAATAAGATTTGGTATATATATTGTTGGCGAACTATTAATTACAGCCAGGTCGGAAGTGGGCGGTACCACGCCCCTTTTAAAATAACCAGTTATAACTGCCATAGTAATAGTTTGATCGTTCGCCCAGCTTTTGTCTGTTTAGGGGTATGTTTAGGGGTTGCAAATGTAAGATTACACCCATGATTCATATAGGATGATATGGAGCCCACAAGTGATACACAGACTAGCCATTTGTTGGATCTTGTCTAGTGTACTACAGTTTGTGGACTTCCGTAGAGCCTTTCACGTAGGATTATCGGTCTTAATACTATGGTATGCAACAAGTCAACAATGCGAGACTTGAAGCCTCATGAAAACTGTGGCCCTTTTTGACTAGTACATAAAATTAAGTGTGTTATTCAGCTTATTGCCCAATATTACGCTGAGGTATTTTTGTAAAAGGATCCTTTACAAGCCTACTAACACGTACTGACGTCCGCTCACAGGTTTAATAGCGCCTAGGCTATCGTATCGAGAGTTACGTTATTGAAGGCCCTTCTATGTGAAGAAAGACTACCATAGTATGTTCTTTGATGGCGAGTGAACATTCAATTGAATCATATAGGACTCTCTCAAAAGTCTTACCCTTGCTGTAAGCATGCTGCCTCTACGACGGCAGCTTCCGGTCTCTGTTTGCCCTGAGGTTACTGTCAATGAATGTTTCTAGTTTTTTTTTTTGGCGAAGTAACTATGTCTGATAGGTCTAAAGGGTTTCCTCGATCTTCCTCCATATAGAGGAGATATATATTAACCCTTATGTGAGTGACAAAAAAACACCTTCTCCAGAGTGACAGGGGTACACATAAGGGTTAAGTCGATCATATCTGCCCCGTTGACTTAAACTGTTTGAAAAATTTTATTGTACATTCTATTTTCGATTCGGTTAAAATTCATCTGGAAGTAGTTTATTATTGGCTTGACGCAGTGCGTTTACGGTAGACTCATTTCGGTAGTTACCAGGGAAGTAAGTACTCTACTTCAGTGATTCCTCACTGGGTTTTGTCCAATTACCCTGCGGTTTCTTGAGATATCGTAACGCGCATGGTGTGGAGGCCAGTTTATGACTTAGCCTTGCGGCTTCGGAATTGCGGAATACAAACATGATGAAATAAAAGAGAACCATTTGCAGTCTAATTAAATGACCCTAAATTGATATAATTTTTATTTAATACATGCACCTCAAAAAAAAATGTTCAAATTAATTTAAAGGAAATGGTGCAAGCGTATCGGATATGTTAAAAACGAATATAAACTTGATGGCATTCGCGATCAAAGATTATTATAGGGTCAGGAGTTATGAATACCTTCGGCATGCCCTAACCGTATACGAGTTGCATAGAAAATAGTGACACTCATTTGAACTTTAATCAATACTTTAATATTATTACATTATCAAATTTCTAATATGACATAACTTCCCAACATCAAACTACTCAAAATATCACAGCTGCACATTCGTCGCAGTATTACAAGAAAAAAAATCACTGTTGTTTTTGTATTTTACAAAATTCCCTCTTAAAGTCCTTAGAGTTTGTTGATGTTGTTGTTGGTATCTCTCTATAATGTGAACTAAAAATTTAATATGACTCTCTCTTTAGCGCATTGCAGTAAATTTTTATTGTATTTGTTTTGCTTTTGACATGAGCGACGTGATGTGATTTTTTAAAAACTCACACTCCACCATCACCAGCACAAGCGCCATCAGCCGAAACGAGGATAACTAAAACAACAACAACAACAGCAATACAAAAACTGTTTTAGTTGTTAAATAAAAATAGAACACAAAATGAAAAAAAAAAACAAAGAGACGAAGAGAAACAAAAACACAAACAAGGACCAATGAAAAATCAAAACAAGAAAAAAAAAAGATAAAAAAAAAACCAATGTAAAGAAAAACAAAAGGCCCTTTTATTATCACATGAATGCAACAAAATGCTTTTTAGCACACACACACACACACACACAAAGGCAACGAAGAACTTGTGGCACAACTTTAAGTACTTCAAGAGTATCACTGGGTATTTACGCACTCACACACACACGTACAAGTGCCGCGAAATGAATGCTCTTAACATAACCACCAATATTTATAGATAAATACCTTCGTGAGTATATTGCCGACTGGCACACTCGCGGCCATAAACTTGTATATTGCATTGTTTGCTTGATATTGTCTTGGTATTGGTTACAAATGTTTAAGGCAATTAAATTCTATTGAGTATTCGCAAACGAACTCTTGAGCACATGTGACTTTACTCTAAGTGCGTATGTTATGCGGTAGTGGTTCGCAGATGCGAGGGGGTATGACAGAAGTAGTGATGGTCGACGAAGTAGCAGAAACAGAGATACATCTAAAAGAAATGACAATCCTTTTAAAATTCTTCTTTGGACTTTCGATTAGGTTGGCTTGTATCTGGCTATGTTGTGTCCCAGAGAAATGGAGGGAGGTTAAGGTGTTTTTTATACCCAAGGCGGGTAAGCCCGTTCATACCTCCCCAAAGGACTACAGACCAATTAGCCTCTCATTATTGAACGTTTTGGAGAGATTGATTGATATATATATAAAGCCATTTTTAAGCCTTCACACTGTGGGCACATCTCAACATGTGTACATCGAAAGAAAATCAGTTGAGAGGTTTTTTGTTGGCTTTACGGAATGCAACCTAAATTCAGGTGACTTTACTTGATTGATTAATTGATATATATATATAAAGCCATCTTTAAGCCTTCACACTATGAGCACATCTCAACATGTGTACATCAAAAGAAAATCAGTAGAGAGATTTTCGGTTGGCTTTACGGAATGCGACCTAAATTCAGGTGACTTTACTTTAGCTGCCTTCCAGAATATATAAGGGGTCAATCAGAGGTTATTTCATGCACAGAGGTTTGAAGCATGATTGATATTATATAATCCGGACCTGGCGTTTGTATTGCTGAAAAGTACTTATAGCACACTTTACCTTTTTCCATACTACCGACCTCATTATCTGGATTTAAATATCCCGGGAAGTGTGTATCCATAAAGAGCTCCAGTGTTTCAGTGCTGGACTCGGTCTATAACCCATCTGTTTTAAGAATGAAAGCCAATCTTTGCGGATCCTTTTACAGAACCCTTTTGGAACGGTCTGCATCAAAGACACCGAATACTTAATCCACAATACCTAATCCATGTAGTTCTCTTTGGCCTCTTTAATATCCTTAGTTCTCCTATAATCCCAGAATTGGACTGCGAGCTCTTGTCGGGATAAGTGATAGAGTAAGGCCCAGCAAAGCAAACGTTGAGAGCTTTAGTTAGGGCATCCACTTTCCCATAAACCTCATCAATTGTACACAGGTTCCCTCCAGAGTGTTCACTGCAGCAGCGATTTGGGCCCAGAACTCTGCCTAATTTGATCTCCCCGGTATCCTATATGGCTTTTGGTATTCCCCTGAAACATCCATCCGCTAAAGTAGATTTAGCTATGGTTTAAGAAGGAATATTCCCAAAAGACACTCCAATCTCTAATAATGGAAGTGTCCCTATTTGTCGGGGTTATGTCAATGACAGCATCCCTAAAGATCGCAGTATTCACCACAATACAAATCTGAATAATAAAATCCAATACTGACTCACATCTCATGACCTGACTCTATTGCCCACACTCCAGGGTTCTTGGACTAAAGCTTCATCTACACTTTGCCTCTTGAGGGTAGTTAGTAGGGTTGCCGTAACAGCTACTCTGTGGTGCAAATTAATCTGCACAACTCGTAGACCCTTCTGGTTACTTCTTACAGGTGATGAAAGGATGACGGAACCTTACAGTCCCTAGGTGAACTCTCATCCTACCCTCTTGAGCAGCCGGTAGTGACAAATTGTCTGCATCGATTGACAGCCGGTGATCCATTACTCTATTCTCAGAACATGACAAGAGATTTCCTCCCCCTACGTACCAGTGTTGAAAGAGTGTTTCTGTTACGACAACAAGTGCGGTGGAATCCACGCCGTAGCGATCTGCCGATGTGAAAGCACAGATCTAGAGACAACTTCCCGTCTAGCGCCAGGTCAGAATTCACCAAAACTATTGACCATGCTTTTGAGAAAATTGGCCATCTTTTCATTTCCACTGTCAATAGTTTTGACTTCCTTCGACCATTCCACATCCAGGAACCTTATGCTTATAATTGGATCGGTCATACTCAGAGTTTATTGTGCTGATTTTCCCGTAGGGATCAGCCCTATTCACTGTAGCCACTTAAAGAGAAGGATTGACTACCAAGATTATTCGTTTCTTTAATGGGTTCGTCCCCAGAGTGAGCCCTATTAACGTTTTTATCATTAGCTGACAAGCTAAGGAAATCACCCATATTCTTACCCTTCTCTGCCTTTGAAGTTAGTGGTCTCACGTCCATAGCAGCAGTCAATGCTGTCCCATCACCGCGATGTTGCCGCTCGGTTTCACAACGCTTAGTAGTCCCCAGAGAGTCTGATTGGAGAAACTTCTTAGCAGACTCACTAAGGAACCTGGCGTCAGGAAATTTCTTTTGAAACTTCATGACGTGTTTCCTGTGTTTCTGAATTAGGCTCTTCTCAGAGAGCAGAGAGTCATCGCGGCTCTGTAAACTCGCAAGGAAGTTACAGCATTGCCGATACGCGTCATTCTGCTTCTTAGTTTCCTTTTTCTGCCAGTTAAATCGCCTTCTTTTGTCTCACCAACTTTTCCCACATCGATTCCGACCTCTTCTCTCAGATTATCCTGATTGGTTGTGGCCAGATTCGTATAGGTTGACGTGAAGACAGTGGCAATTTGGCTTGTTAAGGAAGGTTTTGCCTCCGTATTAATGTGAGTTTACGTGCCACAGTCTTGTTCAGACTCCCTTAGAATTTGGGTGATGTCCAATAGAGAGCACTCGATGATCGTGTCCTCCATGTCCGCTTCCGAAGGAGGAGAAACCGAACTCGTTTCACCCACGAAAACTTCCGACGACAGGACACTCTCATTGTGCATCATTATTGTGAAGTCTTCCCGCGTTCTTTGAGTTCATCATGTTGTTCCTGGATAGAAGCTTGCAACCTAGTCAGATTGATCACAGTTGGATGAGCTGCAAGCATCTCAAGCTGTAGCATGAGTTCATCATGTTGTTCCTGGATAGTTGTTTGCAGCTCAGCTAGACTGATCTCAGTTGGGTCAGCGTTTCTGTCATCGGTAATTTGTGTGTTCGTTCGTTTTCGTTGGATTTTGTTTGGCATTGGTTCCGGATTAGGGAGTTCGGTAACCTTTAGTTATGCTGCTTTTACGCTTCTTAGGTCCGATGGGTCTAAATATTAGCAACTGTGAGCGGCCGTGGCGACTACCATGCAGGACATCCTTGGTTCGATTCCCGGCTCCAGTCTTTTACATTATTCTTTTATTGCCGGCCCCCTCGATGTTGTCGACAGAAAATTCGGAGTATAGTGTCGCATTCGTAAATAAACAAGTAGGTGCCATTAGTTGTTAATCTTAAAATATAAAGCGTCTTAATATCCCATACCTCATTCATGTGGTGTAAGGCGAAATTAAGTTCTTTTTAAGTGTGGTTACCATAAAGCGTAAAGATATCATGTATGCCTCCACATCTCGACAAGATACAAACTGTGAAAAATGTTCAAGTTTGTATTTCGTATACCAGTACTATCCACCTTTAGATATATTAAAGCCTTTGAATCCTTTCAAAATCCTTTACAACTTTTCCATAATTTCAGATTGTCGTCGCCAGTACAATTCTTGAATATAACACAGTGCGAACATTTTCCTTACCTTAACATTTCGAACTATTATAGGAACTTCCCCTCCACACCTCTCGCTCACCACGTTATACATAATAGTTCGTTGTACATTATTAAAATCGACTCAGTTGTTAGATGCCTCTGGCTCTCATACATATCTTCTGCCGCTAGATGTTCATAATAATAATTTGTTAAAAAGTTATGAGCCTCAACAATTATGCGAGACATCCTTCCGTAAGGCTGCCACAATGTGGATGTGGCATACAAAGGTGTCGGTCACACACCGCACCGATAGACAGACATTTAACAAAGTTTAAGTGAAATGAAGACAAAAAGTTAGCAAGGAACTAAGAACAAGAATGCTAATTACAATAAATTTTGAAAGCTAATTATTATAACAATATACAGACGCCCTCAACTCTGCTACCCACCACCCCAAACACAAACATTCACATGTGTGCATACGCATCATAGTCATAAAGATGAGAGACAGATAGCCCATACTAACATTCAACTGAGAACTTCTTTGGAATACCATATGACATCACCATGTTGGAGGGGAAAGTTTTTATCAGTACACACATGTGTGTCAATATTTGTGAGGAGGGTGTGCGTGCGTGTAAGGAGACTGTGTTTGTGTGTATGTTTCTTTAAGCGGGTATATTTGTTTGTGTACGGCGAGTATCCTTCGTTTGTCCTTAATGCAGTGACGGCTCAGTACTGACGCAAGCAATGTTGTTGTTGTTGTTGCTGTTATTGCAAAAGTGTATTTAAAGTTTGTTTAAGTAATAATGGTTGCAAATTATTAACTAATTGCGGTCTAATTTATGTTATTTGCTTTAAGTGTAGTTAGTTAGATGTTGAAGTATGACAGAGGTAATCTTAGAGTGAGTTGGTGGGTGGAGATTTCAACTGTATTCCATTGGGTAGATATTAATGACAGCTTTCGGGGAATAGCAACAGCAACATCAGCTGAGGGTGGTGATGCAATAAGTTTTGTTTTAAGGTAATATTAAATATATTAATTGTATTGCATTAAAAGCATTCAGCCATTAAGAGTATCTAACAACACATGTTCGAAATAGAATTAGGAAGTGGCAGCCTATTTCATTAAAATTATCAGAAATGTATAAAGAAACAAGTTTCAGTTTGTTGATTGTTTGAGAAAAAAAAAAAATAAAATGGAACCAAACAAATTTTTTAGTGTATCATATATGGCGACTTAGACTTTTTGTCTATAGTAATATTCTGCCCACTTCACGAACCTCGGAAAGCTACATACCACCTAGATACCCACTCCCTACTCTAACCAGCTCTCCCAACTACTACGACACAACGCCTCTTCTTTTGTCGTCCCCGCACCGTGATTCGATATGAAAAACGGCATTACTCATTGAATCCTGGTTCTATGAGTAATACATAGCGTCTGAAGAACAGAGTGCTGCTTATATAGTCAATTGTAACCTAGGCTGTTAGGAGACGACACAGCGTAGGTGATAATTAGTTCGAAGGTGGGTGGGTCCAAAGGGACCTCCTGGGAACAAGCTGAGTTGGTTTGGCAGGGCAGTTGAGCAGGTGTAGTGTGTCGTATGATCCCTGGTTGCAAGCAGGACATGTATTCGACGTATTGACATCAATTCTTGCGCAGTACGAATTGGGGCTACTACACTAGCCGTGGTAATACCTCTTCGTCCGAAGCCACTTATGGAGGGTGTTCCCCGAGCACGGCATTCACTCTATAGTAATTCACGGCTTTTGCGACTGCATCCAAGTGAATGTCCGCTAAGCCTGCCTAAATTGCTCTTAGATCTAGAAGCTCTCTTTTGTAACGTTGGACCTCGCGCTTTAGTTCATGAAGGTCTTTCCTGACCTGCCGGGGGGGTGGGAGCCTATCCATAAGATGGTGGTTGGTATGGCTGAACCGGTAACATCCACGAAGATACTGCTTCGACTGCAGGAAATTGTATCGGCGCTCGGGTATGACCTTCGTCTCCCCATGTAAGTGGTCCAATATTAAAATAAATGTTATAAGTTGTAATATTGTACAGCTAAGATTTATACAATTATACTAATTAACTGAGGCATAATATATTTAGAAATCTACAAAAGTTACTTCTCAACAAACGCACTAATATTTACTAATAATTGAGCCTTTCAGGAGGAAGTAATGTAAAAAGTTCGACTTATATCACTCCACCCACTTTGTATCATAGTGATACCTCTCCCAATCCCAGTTTTTCTTTCGCCTCTAAATACCTCCCCCCCCAACATATACATGTCTCCATTGCAACTAAATCTCTTCACCATATTTATGTCCTCTTTTAAATGCAAACAAATGACCGTTGTTCACAATAGTTCGCTTTATTATCGAAATGACCTCAAAATCCTCAATCAAATTCAAATCAAATATTCCCTTGTTTTCATTTGATAACCGGGTAGCCAGACGTACATCGCGATAGGGGACGAGGTTAATTTTTAAACTAACATTTTGGGTTTTGTTGCTTTGTCATTCGTTCACTCTTGACAAATTCATTTTAATGCAATTTTTTGTTATCTGTGAAAAACAAAAAGCAAATCAAAATAAAAACCCTTGTATGAGCGAGGAGACCTAAATAAATATGCGATTTCATTCATATACATAGAACATGCGAGAGTACAATATGTGCCATTGTTTTACATATACATATATGTATATTGCTATGAAGTCTTTTTGGTACATATGTGAGTATTTGATATTTGTCATAGGATTTGTTTACTTTGTTGTGCTATCGGAATGAATTTTTCAGTTTTCTATCAAGTGCTCGTTTGTATGTGTGTGTGTGCGAGAGATTGTTGTATAATCAAGCGCGCTACAGGAAACGGAAGTGCGCATTTAGTGTTAAGTGGTGGATGAAAGCAAATATGGTGGATTATCCAGCAATTGATATAGTAGTCTGCTAGGGAAATATTTTTCTTTGTAGGAATTGTATAGTAGTCTGCTAGGGAAATATTTTTCTTTGTAGGAATTGTTAAAAATTAAAAATTAAAAATTAAAAATTAAAAATTAAAAATTAAAAATTAAAAATTTAAAATTAAAAATTAAAAATTAAAAACTAAATACTAAATACTAAATACTAAATACTAAATACTAAATACTAAATACTAAATACTAAATACTAAATACTAAATACTAAATACTAAATACTAAATACTAAATACTAAATACTAAATACTAAATACTAAATACTAAATACTAAATACTAAATACTAAATACTAAATACTAAATACTAAATACTAAATACTAAATACTAAATACTAAATACTAAATACTAAATACTAAATACTAAATACTAAATACTAAATACTAAATACTAAATACTAAATACTAAATACTAAATACTAAATACTAAATACTAAATACTAAATACTAAATACTAAATACTAAATACTAAATACTAAATACTAAATACTAAATACTAAATACTAAATACTAAATACTAAATACTAAATACTAAATACTAAATACTAAATACTAAATACTAAATACTAAATACTAAATACTAAATACTAAATACTAAATACTAAATACTAAATACTAAATACTAAATACTAAATACTAAATACTAAATACTAAATACTAAATACTAAATACTAAATACTAAATACTAAATACTAAATACTAAATACTAAATACTAAATACTAAATACTAAATACTAAATACTAAATACTAAATACTAAATACTAAATACTAAATACTAAATACTAAATACTAAATACTAAATACTAAATACTAAATACTAAATACTAAATACTAAATACTAAATACTAAATACTAAATACTAAATACTAAATACTAAATACTAAATACTAAATACTAAATACTAAATACTAAATACTAAATACTAAATACTAAATACTAAATACTAAATACTAAATACTAAATACTAAATACTAAATACTAAATACTAAATACTAAATACTAAATACTAAATACTAAATACTAAATACTAAATACTAAATACTAAATACTAAATACTAAATACTAAATACTAAATACTAAATACTAAATACTAAATACTAAATACTAAATACTAAATACTAAATACTAAATACTAAATACTAAATACTAAATACTAAATACTAAATACTAAATACTAAATACTAAATACTAAATACTAAATACTAAATACTAAATACTAAATACTAAATACTAAATACTAAATACTAAATACTAAATACTAAATACTAAATACTAAATACTAAATACTAAATACTAAATACTAAATACTAAATACTAAATACTAAATACTAAATACTAAATACTAAATACTAAATACTAAATACTAAATACTAAATACTAAATACTAAATACTAAATACTAAATACTAAATACTAAATACTAAATACTAAATACTAAATACTAAATACTAAATACTAAATACTAAATACTAAATACTAAATACTAAATACTAAATACTAAATACTAAATACTAAATACTAAATACTAAATACTAAATACTAAATACTAAATACTAAATACTAAATACTAAATACTAAATACTAAATACTAAATACTAAATACTAAATACTAAATACTAAATACTAAATACTAAATACTAAATACTAAATACTAAATACTAAATACTAAATACTAAATACTAAATACTAAATACTAAATACTAAATACTAAATACTAAATACTAAATACTAAATACTAAATACTAAATACTAAATACTAAATACTAAATACTAAATACTAAATACTAAATACTAAATACTAAATACTAAATACTAAATACTAAATACTAAATACTAAATACTAAATACTAAATACTAAATACTAAATACTAAATACTAAATACTAAATACTAAATACTAAATACTAAATACTAAATACTAAATACTAAATACTAAATACTAAATACTAAATACTAAATACTAAATACTAAATACTAAATACTAAATACTAAATACTAAATACTAAATACTAAATACTAAATACTAAATACTAAATACTAAATACTAAATACTAAATACTAAATACTAAATACTAAATACTAAATACTAAATACTAAATACTAAATACTAAATACTAAATACTAAATACTAAATACTAAATACTAAATACTAAATACTAAATACTAAATACTAAATACTAAATACTAAATACTAAATACTAAATACTAAATACTAAATACTAAATACTAAATACTAAATACTAAATACTAAATACTAAATACTAAATACTAAATACTAAATACTAAATACTAAATACTAAATACTAAATACTAAATACTAAATACTAAATACTAAATACTAAATACTAAATACTAAATACTAAATACTAAATACTAAATACTAAATACTAAATACTAAATACTAAATACTAAATACTAAATACTAAATACTAAATACTAAATACTAAATACTAAATACTAAATACTAAATACTAAATACTAAATACTAAATACTAAATACTAAATACTAAATACTAAATACTAAATACTAAATACTAAATACTAAATACTAAATACTAAATACTAAATACTAAATACTAAATACTAAATACTAAATACTAAATACTAAATACTAAATACTAAATACTAAATACTAAATACTAAATACTAAATACTAAATACTAAATACTAAATACTAAATACTAAATACTAAATACTAAATACTAAATACTAAATACTAAATACTAAATACTAAATACTAAATACTAAATACTAAATACTAAATACTAAATACTAAATACTAAATACTAAATACTAAATACTAAATACTAAATACTAAATACTAAATACTAAATACTAAATACTAAATACTAAATACTAAATACTAAATACTAAATACTAAATACTAAATACTAAATACTAAATACTAAATACTAAATACTAAATACTAAATACTAAATACTAAATACTAAATACTAAATACTAAATACTAAATACTAAATACTAAATACTAAATACTAAATACTAAATACTAAATACTAAATACTAAATACTAAATACTAAATACTAAATACTAAATACTAAATACTAAATACTAAATACTAAATACTAAATACTAAATACTAAATACTAAATACTAAATACTAAATACTAAATACTAAATACTAAATACTAAATACTAAATACTAAATACTAAATACTAAATACTAAATGCTAAATACTATATACGAAATTAGACAATAATTTAAAATTACTAATTTTAATAACATTTTTTTGAACCTACGATTTTTAATTTTAATTTTTAGATTTTTAATAGTTATATCCCTAAAATTCTAGGGTACTGTCTTATTCGTTTTGTATTCACTTCATTCCCCCAGCTAATATATTTAGCCTGAGGCAGCCACTGTTTTATTGCCATTCAAAACAAACAAGCAAATAACAAAAAACAGAACCAAGAAAACAAAACCAAATGTGAAATTGTAAATATTGTACATGAACTCAATTTATGAACACAGTTCGATTTTCATGTGCCCTGCACTGATGTCCTCGTCAACATCGCCATTGTCGTATCACTACTACGAAGATCTCCTTTTTTTTCGCTGCCCATTTTCAATTTTCAACTATTTCAAAAAATATATATCGTATACTAATGTACAAATATGGCCAAGTGAATGGGGTTTCTCTTGCATATCTTTTTGTTGCGACGACCAACGATTGGTCTCAGTCCAACGTTGGGCGTTTGGTTGGTTTTTGGTGGAACAGTTTACGTTTCGTTTCAATACATTTCGTAGCTACAAATTGTCTGTGTGCAGTTTGCAACATCAATTGAATGTGTAAAAACTGAACAAAACAAAACATTTGTTTACCATTTTCATTGACCACGTTCGGTGGCAATTAATTGCAGCAATGCAGAAAAAAAAACACATTGGACTGGACGAAACTGCCAGCGTAAGGAGAAAATTGGGAAAAAACGAAACTAAGGACTTTTTGTCGTTCCCTTTTTCGACCGCCGCCAAACAGGCTACACGAGGTGGAAAGTCAAATACACCGTTGGGCTTGGGCCGTTGGTCATACGTCCAGCTGCTGTTGGCTCGTAAAGCAAACACGACTCCGGCGAAAGGATACAACAAAATTAGTGACTCTATTGTTTTGTCAATCCATAGGAAACAAAACGTTAGTGGCCTCCATATACAAATGAGTTTTTTCGGTCAACAGAAATTGTCCGAAAACAGGAGAATGAACAAAAAAACAAAAACGGAATTGGAAAATGTGCAAACGGACAGATGCAAAAAACAGCGGCTATAAATGTAAATATCAAAGTGGCAATACGTACTAGTGACAGGTATAAGGTATATATTTTATACATAAAATAAAGTTTATATGTTAATTTGTTTTTAATGTACTACAAAAAAACACACACACAGACACATTGATTGTTAAGTTATTATGACATAAATATACATATATAATTTGTATGTTCAGGCAAGATATACTAGCAAGGACATATTAGCAACGAAGTTTCAAATTTAAGTGATTGAACAAAACCAATATTTTAAATGATACTTAAAGAGTTAAAATAATCAGTGGCATCAACTTACCATTACTAGCAATACCCACACGGTAGAGTGTTATATATAGTTATAAGATAGAAGAGGCCAGAGCTTAAAGAATTGTTTAAGAGAGTATTATAGTTATAAAAAAGTTATTATTTTGATTAGTATCTGCCATTTTTTTAAAAGAAATAGATTAGGGAAGGTTGAATACAAGAAATCAAACAGTTAAAATACTTTGACATAACACCACTCGGAGAATATTAAGATCCTTTATGATTCTCTAATTTAAAATGAAACTAGAAAGTATAGAGCAGAATAGAATTATTGATAGATTTAAAAAAAGATAGTTTAGGAGCAGTAATTCCGGAGCATTATCCCGTGCAATTTAATATTAATAAAAAAGTGCGATTCTTCTTCTTCATTAATGGCAGCAACAACAGAAATTTATCTATCAGTTGCCGCACGATGATGGGTCCAAATATTTTGCGGAGTATTTTTCTCTCGAAGACTCCTAGAAAAGATTGATCCGCTTGTGTCATTACCCAGGATTCTGCGCTGTAGATCAAGACAGGTAGAATCAGAGTCCGGTAGAGCTGGAAGTTTGTTGTTCGAGAGAAAGCTTTGTCGTTAAATCGTTTGCCTAGCACATAGTAGCAGCGGTTTGTTATATCATCAGCATACGCGAGCAACATGTGACTTTTGTTGAAGATTGTACCATTTCTCTTTACTGCAGCCTTCCGCATGATCATCTCCATTACGATGTTAAAGAGATCGCAGGACAGACTATCGCCTTGTCTACAGCCTCGCTTGGCAGAAAATGGCTGACAGATTTTTGCCAATTGTCACTGAAGACATCGTCTCACTCAGTGTCATCCCGCAAAGTCGAATTAGCTTCGTGGAGATACCAAACTCAGCATCGCCTTTCATAAGCACAGGACATAAGACACTCAGATTCCAATCATCGGGCATGCACTCCCAGAGCCAAATCGTGTTTATGAGCTGGTGATTGCATGTTACCAGCTCATCGCCGCCGGCTTTAAAAATCTCTGACGGTAGTCCATCGGCTCCCGCGGCTTTATTATTTTTAAGCAGTGCAATTGCCGTGCTGATCTCGTTTTAGTTCAGTGGTGGACAGCCTACTCCATCGTCGATGATTGGTGCGATTTCGTCACTTATGCTGCCTTCGGGAACGAGTAGAGATTGAAAGTGTTCCCTCCATTATTGCAGCACACTCTGAGTGTCCATGACCATTTATTTTATTTCTTGTATATGGGACATAACACATTGGGACTCCAATCCCTGGCCATACTCTCCTCTAGCCAGATGTTCTCCATGAGCTGATGAATTCTTTTAATCAGCTCCTCCCCGCCAGCCTTAAAAAATTCAGCAGGGATACCATCGGCTCCAGCCGCTTTGTTATTGCATTGCAAAGGATATGGCACACACGTATCTCTCTTTGGCTCGGAGGTGGACAGTTAATTCCATCTTCATGGATTGGAGCGGGGTCCCCAGGAGTGGTGTCCGTATCCAGTAGATTGCTGAAATGTTCTCTCCATATCTTCAGGACGTTATCCGGGTCCGTTACTGGCTGACCATCGCTGCCCTGCAGGTGGGCAGCCCTGTTACATATATTCTCGCCTTAACTCTCTGGAAGAATTTTCGGGCTTCCCCTCTTTTTTGGAGCAGCTATGTGGACTCATCTTGACACTTCCTCAGATCCTTCTGTTTCCATCTAAAGAAACGAGTTAAATTAAAATATTTGTTTAATTGTAAAAGAAGTGGGTTTTATTGATCAGCACCTAAACATCACCACCACAATGCCAATTTAAGTTTCAAGTTTGTTATTAAACATTCATTGATACCAACTTGTCATGATAATGCTAGACGTCACCACTTCACCCCTATTCTACCGCCGGCGTAACAAAAACTTATTAACCATGTTTTGTGCTTTATTTTTACAGGCGGGTAAGTCATTAAAAGTATTAAAAGTGTCTTAAAACCTCAAATGCCATGAATGACACCTTTAAGCACCCACGAACCGGCGACGATGGACCTCAAGACTGACGACTCTGACTACCCAATTAACTCAACCACACAGACGAGACCGCCGCTATAGCCATCGCAATATCCATTGCCATTGCCGGCAACAATAACAGCTACAAGAAAAAGTTTGCTACAACAACATTAAACATATTTCCGAAATATATCAACAACAATAGCAACAACAACTGCGGCTATATTAACGACCAAATGCCGTATAACTAGAGGGGGGAGGCAGGGGCGTTAGAAAAAGCTTAACAACCGATGTCATTATTGCTCTTTTCTAACTTAATTGCAAAAGTTTCGCCTTTTCGATGGCTCTTCATTTTGCCGCCTTTTGGTGTCGCCGCGGTGGCCACGGCAATGTTGCCCCCAAACGTTAGAGATGCTGCTTACACCGTTGTTGTTGTTGCTGCTGTTCGTTGTTTGGCTGCCTGTTTTCTGGTCAACTACCGCCGCTGCTGTTGTCCACATGAAAATAAGTTACCACAATTATTATTGGTCGAATATTTAAAAGTTTTTTTTTTCTTTTTGTTGCTGTTGCTGTTATTTTGATCCGGGTGAAAAGTCATGACGGTGGTGGCGTTATTACCTACTCCCAATGTTTATGGTTCGTTTAGGGCTTATATGATTTTTGTTGCATAGCATGCTGGACTTTAGGCGAGGGGCCGGTGGTAATATGTAATTCTCTCATTGCTATTGTCGATTTTATTGTTGTTGTTGCTTTCTGTGTTGGCGTCGAAACATTAAATTGGCTAATAGGGACAATTAGCGACAAATGATAGTTGACAGTTTTGCTGTTGCAAAACGAAGCAGCAGCAGTACGAAGGGGAAATAAAATACAAACTCATCAAACTTTTTCGGATGCTGCCGATGATGTCGCTGCGTTGGCTGTTTAGTTTAGCATTTGTACTAAGTAGAAAATTTGTTGGATATTTGCAGTGAGTACACGGAGGAAATTATAAATTGAAGAGAAGACCCGATATGTGGGACAAAATTGCAGGTGATGATTTTTATAATAACATGTAGGCGATAACAATTTGGAGGTAAGTTTGTACATTTTCCTGAGAAAGCTATGTGACTTGTGGCAATATCCTACCTTAAAAATAACAAAGCGGCTGTGGCAAATGTTCTTCAGAGGGGAGGAGCTGGGATCATGCATGACGTCATGCAGAATATTTGGCGAGAGGAGAGCATGCAATGGGACTGGCTTAACAGTCTGTTATGTCTCATATACTAGAAATCTAGGTAAGTGTAAGAAGTACCGTGGAATAAGCCTATTACCAATTGCGTACAAGGTCCAATCGAGCATATTGTGTGAACGTTTAAAGTCAATTGTAGAAAAACTAATTGGACCTTATTAGAGCGGATCAAATTTTCACTTTACGTTAAATCCTGGAAAAAAAAACTCCTGCAAAGCAGATCAACACAACACAGATCAGGAATAGGCTATATGAAGTCATGTTTGAGTTTGGTATTTTTGCAAATGTACCTTGGAAAACACCAAATCCTCAGTTAAGATTGTTAAGGATAACTTTGAACAATTCAAAACGAAAAGAGGTCTCTAGCAGTATGTCCTGTACGCTATTTGATATAGTTATGGAGAAGGTGATAAGAAAGACTGGTGTCAAGATGTCTGGCACCATATTTCACAACAGCCACATGCCACTAGCCTACGTCGGTGATATAGACATCATTGGCCGCGGGATGTTACTGCAGTCTTCTCATCGTTGGAAAAGGAGTCATCAAAAATGGGTTTAGTGGCAAACGAGAACAAAACAAAAATAATAATTTCGACGAACAAAGAGTACTCTCGTTAGGGACACACCGTCAATGTTGTAAGTTCTTGTTTTGAGGTTGGAGTTTACCTACCTCGGATCTTCCGTCAAAAATAAAAATACTGTCACCTTAGAAATCCCGCAGGAGGGTCTCCCCCGAGATATGGTCAAAGTAGGCATTGGCTATCTCGGTGGTATGCAGCTTTGTGATGTTTAACTTCCTTTGCGTTTGGTTACGACTGCAACTAGGTGGTGATCCGAGTCAATATTTGCAACGTTTAACCGCAAAACCAGATGTCGAAGTTTCTTGCCGACCATGAAGCCACATCCAAATTCGTGGCTTTTTGCATGGCACCTATAAAAGATGTTACGGTTCTTTCGTCGTGTGCATCCCAATTCCGTACATCGCATTTGCTGTTTGACGTAAGTTGAAATGGGCTATTTAAATAGGTAAATTGTCAAGTTTTCTTCCCCTTAAGGGGGGAAACAATTAATCGTATTAATGAATAGCAACTTTTTCGCAATATTACGATTAGATTCGAAATTATTTACCCTTAGAGTTAATTCATAAAGAATCCCATATCATTGTCATGTTTTTATGACTGTTTAGAAATATTTTTTTTCATCATTTTTTTAAAAATACCTATTTTCTATTTTCATTTAAACAAACTTTTTCTCTCTGTGTATTGTGTGCATAATTCTGGTCCACGAAACTTCTGATCAAATACAAATGTACACACATAGATTTTTATTAGAACTTAAGCAGACATAATGACATCTGTAATTATGCGTGACAGCTGTCAAATGTCAAACATAGAGCAACACACAATTTGTAGCTGTTAACAGGGTGTGGTACTTTTTGCACTTCAAAATTATGCTCCTGTCATGTTAAAGCTTGTGTGGTGGGGGATGGATGGCAGCCAATTGGTTGATGGTGGTATGGGTTGGAGCGGTTGGTCATAAAAACCCCGTGGTGGTAATTGTAATAGTATTTGGCGTAGTACGAAAATTTTGTTCATAAAACTTTACGCGTAATGCAAAAAGGAAATGTTAACAAAAACATTACAATAATTATGATAATAATCAGAGGGGAGGAGAGAAGAGTGAAATGTTGTAAACACTCAAATTAAAGAAACCAAAAATTGAAGTTTTGTTAAGGGCAAGATTAATAAGTATAAGGAAATGAAATGAAAAAGTGAAGATTGAAATTTTGTTTACCATAATTCTAATTATTGAAAAGTTGTAGAAGTATGAAGCTAAAGTGGACCATAGGCGAAAAAATTCGTTGTTAAACATGTTTCCACTTTTTTTTTTTGATAATCTTTTCCGACTCAAATTCCTTCTGATAAACATTTCATTAATTCTCTTGTTTTTCACTTGCGACCACAATTGATTTTTCTACAAATTCTTATTACAAAATTAAAACAACCCCACAACATGATATATTAGTTATTTATTTGTCTAAGGCTTAAGTAAAACAATTAAATGCAACCATCCAACCAACCAACCTTTGTTAAATGATTGGAAAATTGAAAAGTTGTAAAGCTCGTGGCTTGTGGTAAACCCGAATCAACATCCGCCTGCAACTATACAAAATTGCTATAAAATCAAAAATTTTAAGCGGAAAAGCGTATTATATTCATTTGTTGCTGTTGTTATTATTATTAAAGCCTTCAATGCTATCATCCTATCATCCTGTTAGCAGAAACACTCCTTACACCCATATGCATAGGTGGTTGTTGGTCTTAAACACACTCATATGCATACGGAAAACGTATGGGTGGGTAGTTTGAGATATCCACTCTGCCTTCTATACATGAAAACAAAGAAAGGCAACAAATAACATCAAGCAGAATACAATATAAATTATATTTTTACGATTGAATTGCTTAAGCAGTTGCAGCAGCACATTGCGCTCTTGCGCTACTGGGAAAAAACGAAAAAAACCAACAGTACAGAAAACAACAAAGAGCATTCGTGTATGACTACACGAAATATTAAAATTACATATCATAACATACATATCCTTGGCCACACACACTCACATGCATACATGCTAAACAAATATTAACTACGTTGCAATCTGCCTCCAACTGGCAAAAAAAAGGTTGTAGTTCACTCGGCTGGAAGCAATGAAATGTTCTTTAGGGGTAACAGTGGGATGAAGGCAATAAGTGAACTGCGGGTTCGAGATGGCTGGTGTGAGTCCATTCGATTATTTAAGAAAGACAAAATAGCGAAAAATAAGGACAGAGGACGAGATTTGGATCCAGATTCAGTCATAAACTCCATTCAACCAATCGCAAAGGTAGCTAGACATTGCAAAGCTTCATACCACCGATATAGCCAATGCCTACTCCAATCAACCCTCTCAATTACTGCTGACAAACGTCCCTTATTCTGATGATCCTGACACACACAGTCAAAATATTGCCAAGTCTATGTTCACTGGCGCAAAGATCGTACTGGGATATGAAAAATGTCGCGTATTGAAGACAGAACGATGCATTGAGAAGAGGAGAGAGAGCAAACGCCTCTTCAGGCGGAAATAGCGGCAAAAGAGAGCCAAAAACAGTTTTAAATTGAATCGTTATAGTGTGGACCGGGCGTGGCATAGTGGTTAGAACCCGCGACTACCATGCGAGAGATCACAGGTTCAATTACCGGCTCCAGTCATGTTAAAAAAAAAAATTCTTTCATTGTCGGCTCCCCTCGAATGTTGTTGACAGCAACTGAGCAGTATAAGTGTCGAGTCAATCGGCATGTCTAGTAAGAGCTGCTCCAACCGTGACGTTCGCATTCGTCGATAAACAAGTAGGTGCCGTTAGTTGTAAATCTAAATTCACAACAACGCGAGATGCTATCCCATACCTCATGCTATCCCATACCTCATTCATGGGGTGCAAAGGGAAATTAAGTTTAATTGTGGAATTGTATGGGAAGAAAGTCTTGCCGGTGCCCATGAACGCCCACCCCCCCCCCCCCCCCCCCCACCATTTCGCCAGTCCTGATGTCACGATCCACCTAAAATGTCTTAAAATAAAGCCTTGGCTTATTTTTTGAGAAATGTTTCGTTGTTTTCGTTCATCAAAATTGTTGGGGAAGTGACATAACGTCCATGGGCGCTATGACACAATGGAAAGAGACATAAGGTCCATGGTCTTTAGGACACTTTTTTCATAAGGTCCATATTTTTAGAACAAGGGATCCATAACTGTAAGGACAGAGATGGAACACTGGCCACGGATATTCAGTGTGTACTGTAAACATGGATCGAACACTTTCGTATACTGCTCGTTGCTGAAGGCAGCATAACATAAGTGACCAAATCAAGCCAATTATCGATGACGGAGCAGATTGTCCACCACCGAGCCAGTACGAGATCAGCACGTTTAGCATAGCTCACTTGGGTCCTAGTGTAGGTCCCGTTGTAATACCATTTAATAAAATTTTCGCATCAATTATTCTTAATCTATTCGAACAATGTCGTTCTCAAACCATTTCGTTGCTGTGATTAAGGTCTGGATTTCCCGCAAATCGCTTACCGATAAACAGGTATTTGTCTACAAGTGCCTGAAGTCCTAACTTTTCATAACTCATGTCACCCAAAGCAGGTAAGTGACATAGAAGATGCTCCGTGGTCTCCTCTTCTCCCTCATCATTCCAGTTTCTACAAAAAACGTTGTAAGGAAGTTTTAACCTCAAAGCGTATTTTCCAACCGGAAGTGACTGGTTATTACCGCTATGATGTTCCTCAGATGTACTTTAGGCAGGTTCAGGGCAAATCTGACCTCAGTTTATCCATGGTAGGCTAAATCTGTTAGGTGGCTATGCAAGTGGGTTCTATCACCCATCTTTCCTTTGCAATAAGGTTCAGTTTCTCCACAATAAGCTGTTTCCTCCTTATGAAAGGATTACCAATGTTACCGTAAACATTCCCCGAATTCACGGTGGCCATGTCCTGGAACCCATGTGAAGGTAGCCGCCGAATATCTCGCTATCTTCTCCAGAGACGACTGGCATTCTCGAATATTTCCCGAAGTGGTGTATATACGTTCTCCGGGAATCTGAGAGCCGCTTTACTATCAGTAAGTATAAGAATATTGCTGTCCAATAACCCACGATACTGTATCTTCTCCACGGATATGGCCGCTCTTTCGGCCTGAGCTATGCTACTGATCTGGTTGCCTGATCGATAGTTGCTGGTTCAACTTCTGCGAAAAGATTCCTCAGCCCACACTTGTACGGTTTAAAACCAAGCAGCTTATAAACACGATTTGGCTTTAGGAATGCATGCCCGATGATTGTAATCTGGGTGTTCTATAAAAAGGTGTGTGTAGCAACTACCTCGGGATCAGCCTGAGACAACCACTCTCTACCAAGCAAGGCTTTAGATAAGGCGACTGTCTGTAATGTGTTCTCTTAATTACCTAATGGAGAGATGATCATGCGGAGGTTGTAGCAAACACGAGCGGCACCACCTTAAAAAAAGTCACATGCTGTTCGCGTCAGCAGAGGACATAGATTGCCATGGCAGTCCACCGCGGGATGTTACTGAAGTCCTCTCAAGCACTGAGAGGCAGTCAGAGGTTACTTAGATTTGTAAATCCACGACCGACCAGATATTCACACTACGAAAAATTCTCTAAGAAATTAAGTTCTGCACTTACCATCTGTTTATCGACTACAAAGCTTCGAATGCAGCTTTCCGTTCGCAGTATTCCGATACGGCAGGAACTACATATAAGATGACTGAGTTAGGTATCCTCGCGAAGCTGATAGGACTATGCGGGATGTCACTGACCGACACAAAGTCTTCTGTGAATATTGGCAAAAATATGACAGAGCCATTATCTAGCAAGCTTTAAATAAGGTGAGTCTTTCAAAATTGGCCGAGTACTACGGGATGTTACTGCGATCTTCTCAAGCATTGAGAAGAAGTCAGCGGTTAGTTATTTATTATTTTGAACGAGCAATGAATCTACTGATTTGAACGTTGTGTGCATGATGACAGCTATAACTTTAAAGTGGTATTGGTAGATTTTGTCTACCTTAAACCAATAATGTTGACCTAGTAATCATGAGCCTGGTAGTGATGGCTGTTAGTATGCTCTGAGCAAGCTATTTAATGGCAAAGCCCTCTCTTAATGATACATTCATATATCCAAATCAACCAAACACTGATCCTGCCTGCCTTGCTCTAATGCGCAGAATCCTGGATAATGACACAAACAGATCAATATATTCTGGGAGTCTTCGAGAGAAAAATACTTTGCAAAATATTTGAAGTAATAAAAAAATGATTTTTTCCTCGGTTGCACAGAATTTTGCAGAGATCATATATAGACATTTCGCTAAATTGTCCAAACAAATATGCCATTTGATGGAACGCTGTTCAAACGCCGCTCAGGGAACGAAGAAATTTCTATTATTTTCATACATTTGTATAAAATTTTTAAGTTTCCGCGTCTTTCTCGGATTGTCATTTCTAAAATACGTACTCGAATAAGCCGGCAATATTAAAGAACTACTTTATTGGAACGTTTCCACGAATTTTTAGGACGCTTGCTTGAAAACTGCTGAAACGCCGGTTCGATAACGGATAAATTTTTATTACTTTCACACATTTGTATGAAATTTTTAGGTTTTCGCTTCTATCCCGGACCGGGAATTTGGACTCATCATCGTTGATGAGCTGTATAAGGACATCGAAGTAATCAAGCGCATCTAAATAGACCGAATGTATGAATTTATGTATGAAATTGCTCCAGCTCGAAAAGTCTTCGGCAATAAACGCTATGGGCGGCGCTGGAGGGGGCCGAGCAAAACTTCGTTGGCTGGACCAGATGACAAAGCTATTCTCTAAACTTGGAGTGACGAACGTCACCGATCAAAAAAACTTTTTTCAAATCAGGCTTCAAAACTGTTTTTCTATAGATTTTTAACTCCTAAACATAAAAATTATTATTTTTTGTTATTTATTGGTTATTTATTGGATCTCCCCTACCCGTTCTTCATATATTACCACTCAAGACTACAAAGCTCTCCGCAGAAAAAGTAGAAAATGCTATGCAAACCCCAACTTTGGTTTTTTTTTAATTAGTTGACCCTTTTCCAAAGAAAACAAGACCCCAAATGTAAAAACCATAAATATATTTTCCCCCACCACATTACAACAAACCAATTAATGGCTCATTAAATTTTTTTCCCAACCTTATAAAATTTGGGGGGTAAGTTAGTTAGTTAATCAAATATTTAATATTTTCTTCTTACCCTCCATTACCTTTCACTCTGCCCACTGTGCCATAATGCACGAGCATGTCAGAATATAACAATAAATGCATTTCAAGGCAATTTATCTTGAGCCAAATTACTCTCTATAAATGAATCCCAGCACAGCAGCAACAACAATAATACACACACACACAAAAGAACAAAACCATTGAGCACAAGGAACCAAGATTTAAGACATTTACACTCGCAACAAACAGCCTTACACAGTTGATGGCGAAGTCAGAACAATCGAAACGTCATCAAGTGAACTCAGCTCAGTGCCTAAATGATGCAAAGTCATATGGAACATAAAGATTTGTCGAAACAAAAGTATACAAAATAAAGTAAAAAAACTTTAGCAATGGTTATTACAGAGAGATAGAGTGTAGTTTATATGCAAATCACTGCAGAAATCATAAAAATACAATTTTATGACTTAAAGTTAAACATTACAAAGGAAAAGAGTAGGAGGTGGGGGGGGGGGGGGGGGGGAAGGGGCGAGCTAACCACTGGATATTTTCAGATTTATTGGCAAAGAGCAGCAAATGTTGGCAAATGCCAAAGAATTCAAAATGACGGAGAATTTTACCGTTGCAATCATACATAAAATACTCAAATCTATAAGAACACAGCAAAAGGTTTACATTGGATCTCTGTTTGTTAACGATTTTCGTAGCCTACTTTAGGGCAGCTATATTTAAAATACCAAAACGTAAAGTTTGGCGTCAAAATCTATGCTTCATTGTTGTTTCTCTTTTATCTTATTGCCTTTGTTGTACAGCTCGCTATAAAATTTACATTAAACCTTATAAGTTTGCTTCTTTGCTTTTTCGTTGCAAGCGAGCTAACGAAGATAAATGCTAAAAACGTGCAAAAATTTTAGCTGCTGCTTCAGCTATAGCAATGCGGCGGCATTGCAAGGATACTAGAATGCTCCTGCTGCAACTAAGACAGGATATGCCATCGTTTGCTGAGATATCTTCGTGCAACATTTGATGCTTATAATGGCAACCATTAAATGTCCATCGACATTATATGGCAAATGTTAATGCCAGAAAGACAGAATATATATCTATATATATAAAAATGAAATGGTCCACGTATGTCATACCATCACTTAAGAACGGCTGGAGCGATTTGGCTGATTTTTTTTTTATTCGATTCGAAATTTTCCGTAGATTGTTTGTGTTGAAAAAAATCAAATCCAGGTGGCGCTAGGGTGGATTTATATCGAAAATTTGAATGCATGTACCAATTCAACTGAAATTTAGAATGGATATTCATTTGATCATGAAAAAACATTTTATGTACAAATGGACCCGGTAGATAGCGCTGGGGTGGGTTTACAATCAAAATTTTAACGAATGGGCCAATTTTACTGAAATTCAGAATCTATGTTTGTTTGATCATCAGAACAAATCGTATGTACAAATGGACCCGGTAGATGGCGCTAGGGTGGATTTATATTGAAAATTTGAATGCATGTATCAATTTAACTAAAATTTAGTATTTATTTTTGTGGAACCTTGAGAAAATTTTTTTGTATAAATTGACCCGGTAGGTGTCTCTATGATGGATTTATAATTTGGCTGGGGTTGAATTATTTCGAAAATTTATATCAATTGTCCGATTTTACTGACACTTAAAATATATGATTTTTTTGGCATGAGAAGATTTTGAATATCGATTGTCCGATTTTAATTAAACTTTAAATAAATATTTTTTTTGGCATGAGAAAATTTTGAATGTATATTTGGAACCAGTTGCCTGTGTTTAGCTTATGATATACTTAATTTTTGGAATGTCATTTAGTCACTTTTTTTAACATCTATTCATAAGTCTATATATATAAAAAAGATGTACATTTTGATGTCACCACTAATTGTGAAAACGGTTGACCCCATTTGTCCCAAAATTTCAATGAAAGTTACGGATTGGCTGTAGATGGTCACCCAGACTGCAAAAAGGCTTAAAGAAGAATGACTAACTTTTATAATGGCGCACTTCCTACTGAATTAGAGAGCTTCACAAAGTTGTTTTTCCCAATTCAAAATTTTAGGGGACAATAACGAAAATAGGAATAACTGTTGATATCACCCAGACCATACGGTTAATGGGCTTGCTGAGCTTAATTAATGCATTTTTGGAAATTCGTACTCCTTAGGATAAAAAGGTACAATCACCCAGTACACCAACCCTGAAAGTTAAAGGTCAGTCAATCGGCTTAAAAATGTGGTTTTAGAATATATGCCTATAAATAAGTAAGTTTTCATCCCATCATGGACGACACTGCTGATCCTTTTTAGCAATTCTTATAATAATATATAATAATCTTTAAGATATATGAATAACAGAATTTGTCCGGGAAAACCTCGCTCTTCAAATTGAAATATTTTAGAGGTCAAAAAAATAAACCAATCGTTTTTAGATTTCAACTACACTCAACATATTTTACAAAAATTTGGAGGCAGGACGAAGTCCGCCGGGCCAGCTAGTTTAATATAAAGTAGTACATGATGGTAGTTGTTTTTTTTTTCTTGTACAGTATTTTTTTTTTGCTCTTTTCATTTCTAAGGAAATTGCAGTCATTATAGAGAATGCTGGCGAGGGAGGGGTATGGCAACATAAGTTAAACGTGATCGAAGGCCCAAATGGCAATTTTCTCAAAAAAACAAAAACAAAAATATAGAAAGAGTAGAGAAAAACGAAAACATGCACATTATTGGCTTTATTAGCTTTTATTGTATGAAACACATGGGTGGTGATCAGCAGGTAACACACGTGCGAAGCAATTTTTGTTTTTTAATAGGGAAATGACAGTTTGAGTAGCGTAGACTAAATGTTTTTAAAGGCAGCTATATATGACTTTTAAAACCAGTATGAAAGTTTCAGTAGGGCAACCCGACTTACATATACCATCACCTTCAGTAAAACAGAAAAATTCTACTATATTGATATTATTACTCGATTTCTAAAGTGGGCGGAGTGGTACATTAGTATGAGAGGTACCAGAAGGGCTTGTCCAGAGTTTTTCTCCAAAACTTTATCCTGTTATAACTAAACAAAATACAGAATTTGAGCATGATCGTGTCGAGTGTATTGATATTATTATTCCATCTCCAAAGTTGGCGGAGTGGTACATTTGTATGGGAGGTACCAGAAGGGCATGTCCAGAGTTTTTCTCCAAAACTTTATCCTGTTATAACTAAACAAAATACTGAATTTGGGCATGATGGTGTCGAGTGTATTGATATTATTACGCCATCTCTAAAGTGGGCGGAGTGGTACATTTGTATGGGAGGTACCAGAAGGGGCGTGTCTAGACTTCAAGAATTTTTCTCTAAAACTTTATCCTGTTATAACTAAACAAAATACAGAATTTGGGCATGATCGTGTCGAGTGTATTGATATCATTTCTCCATCTCTAGAGTGGACGGATAGGTACATTTGTATGCCAGGTACCAGAAGGGACGTGTCTAAACATCCAGATTTTTTCTCCAAAACTTTATCCTGTTATAACTAAACAAAATACAGAATTTGGGCATGATCGTGTCGAGTGTATTGATATTATGACTTCATCTCTAAAGTGGGCGGAGTGGTACATTTGTATGGGAGGAAGGGGCGTGTCTAGATATCCAGATTTTTTCTCCAAATTTTATCCTGTCTGAACTTTTCTCGCTAGAGCATTTACATCCATCCTGGCAACATGTCCCAGCCATCGTAGTCGTTCGATTCTGACTCTTTTAGCTACATCGATGTCGTGGTAAAGCCCACACAGCTCATGGTTCATCCGATGGCGAAACTCGCTATCGACACAGTTAGGTCCATATATTTTTCGGAGTACTTTTCTCTCAAATACCCTCGGGATTTAAATGTCCGTTATCGTAAACACCCACGATTTGGCAGGATACAACAGAACGAGTAAAATTAGCACCTGCAATAGATGTTTCTTAGTATCCCGAGTTAAGGTCGTGTTACTTAAGTGCTGCTGAAGTCCGTAAAAACATCTATTGGCGGGCACCATTCTCCGCTTGGCTGCTCTCTAATTCAATAGGGAGCAATTCTATATACATTTTCATAGCTCTACCTTTAGGCATTTGGTCTGGGCGATAGTACCAGTTTTATCCCTTTTTCGGTATTTTTACCATTAAAGAATAAATTTCAAAGAATAACTTCACATCACACAACTAAAAGACTATACCTTTAGCCGTTTATTACCATTTGTATCCCTTTTCAGTCCTTTTAACCCCTAAAAGGTAACAATTTCGAAAACACTCCTGGCTTCGTTCAAATTCCATAGGGAGCAAGCCTATTTAAATTATCTTGATTACATCATTAGCCGCTGGTCTGGGCGATTGGAACATTTTTATTCCTTTTTTTACCCAGAAACATCGGATTTAAAAAAATACTTCGCGATTAAACCATTAGACGATTGGTTTAGGTGATTATACAACTTTTATCCCTTTATATCAGTAACATATGTAATTTGTAATTTTTAACCAATAAAAGTACGAATTTCCAAAAATCCGTTCTTAGCTATTAATATGACCGTCATAACAATTGTTTCAAAAGGGGCGTGGCACTGCCCATTTCACAGCGAGACGTAATCCCCCATGTACCATTTACATATGTAGCAAATCTTATCTTCATACATTTAATGGATCGCGAAATATGACCGATTGAAATTTTGGTTTGTGCGGGCGGTGCCACGCCCCTTTGTCCAAGTATGTTTTGATGTAGCCTATGATAGAGACCCTACGGATAGTACTGCAATCGGTTTATTTACTTCGTCAGATAATGTTTTTTTCAAAAGGGGCGTGGCACCGCCCATTTTCCAGCGAGACGTAATCCTCTTTATATCAGTAACATATGTAGCAAATCTCATCTTCATACCTCTAATGGCTCTTGAGATAAGACCGATTGAAATTTCGGTTTGTGTGGGCGGTGCCACGCCCCTTTGTCTAATTAAGTTTTCATGTAACCTATTTTAGAGGCCCTATGGAGAGTATCACACAAAGAAAATTCAATTGCAGTCGGTCCATTTATGTGGTCAATATTACTATTTTTAAAAAAGGGGTGTGGCACCGCCCACTTTCCACAAACAAAGTATTTTTTCTTATACGATCGATATAGATACCAAATCTTCACTTTGTATCTATAATAGTTCAAAAGATACAGTCATTTTAAAATTCCTGTTGAATGGGGCGGTGCCACGCCCATTTTATCCCCTTTCAGTCCGAATTTCCAAAAATCCCTTCTTAGTGCTACGTCATAAAAGAAACCTACATTCTAAATTTCACGGTTCTAGCTTTAGCCGTTTGGGCTGGGGAGTGATCAGTCAGTCACCCAAGCCTTTTATATATATAGATTAAATTGTGTACAGGACAGGCTATCGCCCTGCCTGAGACTTCTTTCCGTGTTGAATGGTTCAGAGTGATCATTACCAATCTTAACCGAGGATTAAGTGTTTTCTAAGATACATCTACAAAGTCGAATTAGTTTTGCAGGATTACCAAACTTAGACATGGCCTCATATAGCCTATTTTTTATCGAAGAATTAAGGGCAGCTTTGTAGTCGACAAAGAGGTGATATATGTCGATCTGCTTTTCATGAGTTTTATCCAAGATTTGTCATAAAGTGGAAATTTAATCCATCGTAGATTTACTAGATCTATAGAGTCACTGATAAGGTCTAATTAGTTTTTCTACAATTGGCTTTAGACGTTCACACAATATGCTCGAAAGGACATTGTACGCAATTGGTAATAGACTTGTTCCACGGTAGTTCTTACATATACTACATTCTCCTTTCTTGTATATGGGACATAACAGACTGAGACTCCATTCCTCGGACATGCTCTCCTCCAGCCAGATGTTCTCCATGAGATGAGCTCCTCTTCACCCATTCTCGAAGAACAAAGATCCAGACACCGACCCTGCCTGTCTTGCTCTATAGCGCTTTGTGAATCTAAAAATAGAAAGCTTGCTAATTCACAACAATGCGAGAAGCTATCCCAAACCTCATTCATGGGTATAAAGGGAAGTAAGTCCAAAAAACACAGAATAGCTTAAAAAGTTTTCGGCAATAAACTCGATTGGCGGCGGTGGAGAGGGCGACTAAAACTTCGCGTTCTAACCATCAGACACCAATCTGAATTTCAAAATATTCGCTTACCTAAAGTTGCTTGAAGAAATACTTTTTCCTTTGAATTAAAGAAATCAACAATTTTCTATTTCGTTTGTCTAACATTCACCCCATTGTGTATCCTATATCTCTCATTTCGCAACCTCTTCACCGCGTTGCCTTGAAAAGCGTGTAAATATTTTTCGCGTTTGTTTTTTTTGCCTACCACCGTGTAACAATGATTGGAAAATTATTTGTTTGCCCAACTATTTTTAATAATTTTAATTGATTTTGTTGTTTGTCCTGTTGTTGAGATTTTAGTCCGTTATTTGTTTGTAAACGTGTGTGTGTGTGTGTATTGTTTTTCTCCTTCCACTATTACAACGATGATACAAGAAAATCGGATTAATATTTGTAAAATTGTGAAAAACAACCAGCAGTAATAAACTTTTGTAATTTCACACATCATTTCAGACAATTACAATTATTATGCACATCATTGCATAGCTGTGTGTGGACATTGCTGTGGTGCAGGCAAAGAGGAAAGGACACGTGGCAATTATGTGTGTTATTACTTAAAATTGATGATAGTAACGGAGTAACGGAGGGAGAGAAAAATATAAACATTTTAATTTGTCAGAATTAACTGCAATACAAGAAAGTAATCAGTTAATGCAATGACTTAGAAGGACGGTATAAAGGGGGAGGAAAGATTCGAAAAGGGGTTAACCTTGGCAGTAGAAAAATTTAGGGGGGCAGTAGTAAATATGATGTGGGTGATGACTTTTGCAAAGTGGATCGCTTTTCAGTGGGTAGAATGTAATAAATCTAGTTAGAATTATTTTAAAAATGTTGTAGGCAAAGATGTTTGAATTCTTTTCCGCTACTAAGGAGTAATATTCAAATACCAATAGTAATAAGTGACTTTAAATTAGTGAAGTAAGTAAATTTTTAATTAAAATTTATTTTGTGGCACACGAAGTCGTGGTTCTGTATAAAAGACCGTGTTTATTATAATAGCCATTACCTACCTCTGTCTCCAAAAATGATTACAATTTGATTCCGATGTCGTCCTTGCAACATTTGTACACATATCTTTTTATTAACAACAATTTAGCATTCATTTAGCATTTCCAATACAAAATAAAAGACAAGTCATTTATAGCTCATTTAGATTTCTGTTACAACACCACAACCTCCTACCTTTTCCTCACCCAGCCGAGATGTGAGCAGGAGGGGCAGCAACTTCATGTGAATACGAACAAAAAACGAAACGAAAAAACCTTCAAAAATTCATTTTAAACGACTACGCCTATTGTACGTGATTTCATTTACGTTGGTTCAATAGAATTTTGTTTCATTTTTTTTTCATCTATATGGAAAATGTTTTTAGTGTTAATTTATGGATGTAATTCAGTTTTCTGCAGCAGGGCTAGGGTGTTCCTATTCAAAAAGGGAGTGGCGGTTTTATACAAGTAACTAATTTCGGTTAAATTCCTTTATAAATATTTATTTCGCAAGCTTAGATAACAACAGAACATTTCACCTGGTCCATCCAACGAAGTTTAAGTTGTCCCCTCCTGCGCCGCCCATCGAATTAATTGCCGAAGACTTTTTAAGCTAAAGCATTTCCGTCCATTCATACAACGTTTCCAAGCCAGCGCATTGATCTATTCGAACACGCTTGACTACGTCGATGTCGTAATACAGCTCATACAACTCATGATACATTAAGTACTTGTCGTTAACGATCAGGGGTCTAAACATTTAGCAAAGTATTTTTATCTCGAAGACTCCGAAAAAAATGTATCCGTCTATATTAAAACACAATATTCTGCGCTATAGAACAAGACAGGCAGCGCCTAGTAGAGTTGGATCTTTGCACGTCGAAAAAGAGCTTTTCCATTAAAGCGCTTGCTTAGCGTATAGTAGCGTAGTAGTAGCAGCGGTTTGAGACCGATACTGGTGTCTTGATTTCCAGGCTGACATTATTATTTTTTTTTACGGCGGAGCCAATTATTTATCCTTATCACTTCTGCCAAATGTTTCCCAATGCTCGAAAAGGCCGCAGGAACATCTCACAGTCCACGGCCAATGACATCTAAGTCATCGGCATACGCCAGCAGCATGTGAGTTTTGTTAAAAATGCTACTAGTCGTGTTTACTACAGACTTCCGCATGATCATCTCCATTATGATGTTAAAGAAATCCCATGATAGACTATCGCTGTGTCTAAATTTACACTTTTTAGATATTTTCACAGAAAACTTCGTGATGGTAGGTTTCAATCTGCATTTCTTGGGTGTTCTCCGGGATTTATCTTAGAGTGAATATCTGGTCCGTTGTGGATTCAACAGGTCTAACGCCACACTGATAAGATTTTGTCGTCTCGCACTGTCTAATGCAGCTTTGTAATCGATAAGCAGGTGGTAGGCATCGATTTGGATTACTTGGATCTTCTCTCAGATTTGTTGTAGTGTGAATATCTGGTCGGTCGTGGATTCACCAGATCTAAAGCCATTTTGATAAGGTCTAATTAGGTTGGCTAGGATGGACTTAAGTTTTGCACATAGCGCACTAGATAGTACACACATTTGGATCCCATTTCTTAAGCACAGGACATAGAACACTCAGACTCCAATCATTGGACTTGCACATCTTATTTATGAGCTGGTGCATGCCCGCTACCGGCCTTAATAATGTCTGCGTGCAGTCCTTCGTTTCCGCACCTTTATTGTTTTTAAGCCTTGCAATGTCCGTGCTAATCACGTTTTTGCTTGGTGGTGGACTATCTACTTCGTCGTCGATGATTGGCGTGATATCGTCACTTATGCTGTCTTAGGGAACGAGCAAGGCACGAAAGTGTTCCCTCCATATCTGCAGCACTCTCTGCGTGTCCGTAACCAGATTACCATCTCCGTCCTTACTTGTGGGGATCCATGTTCCAAAACTTTTGCTTTATCTCTTTTGGTAGAACTTTTCTCTGTATTTTTTGATATCCTGGCTCTCTCTTTTCTTCTATGTACTCTTTTTCCGCCTTAAGACGCCTTTCAACCTTCTCTTCTCATTAAAACGCTCCGTCAGTGCACGCGTCGTTATTGGCTGCAGTTTTTCCCTGTATGCAGCTTTCTCTTCTTCATACATTTTTCGACGTTCCGGCAGCGGTCATATAAATCGCAATATGCTGCCATTGTGTGTCGGGAACATCAGAATTGGGGGAGTTTGTTTGATGTCATTGAGAAAGTAGGTAAGAGTAGACATTGGCTATCTCGGTGGTATGCGTATTTGTGATATCTCGGTTCCTTTGCGTTTGGTTGGTTAATCACGTGGGTATATTGGCTGCTACTAGATAGTGATCCTAGTCAATATTTGCTCAGCGCATCACACGCACGTCCATAACGCTTGAGACATGCCTTCCATCAGTTACCACGTGATCAATCTGATTTCTGGTATTTTGATCGGAAGATATCCAGGTTGCCTTGTGGATATCTTTATGCGGGATTCTGGTTCCACTCACAACCATGTTTCTTGCCGATGCGAAACTAACCAGTCTGAATCCGTTATCGGAGATGTTGTTGTGTAGGCTGCAGTTTCCGACTAATGAACCAAGACCATCTTCCCTACGTATTTTAGTATTAAAATCTCCCAGAACAATTTTAATGTCATGTGTAGGGCAGCGGTCATATATTTCCTCAAGGAGTTCATAGAATGCCCCTTTAATATCCTCATCTTTGTCTTACGTCGGAGCGTGTACACAAATCAGCGTAATGTAAAAATATTTCGCCTTGATGCGAATAGTGGCTAATCGGTCACTTACAGGGTTGAACCGCCAGACCAGATGTCAAAGTCTTTTGCCGAATATGAATCCATATCCAAATTCGTGTCATTCTGCATGGCACCTATAAAAAATGTCATAGTTCTTTCGACGTGTTCATTCCTGTCCAATCCATCGCATCTTGTATAGCGGTGATTTCAGTCTTATATTTGCCGAGGACATCTTCCAGTTGTATAAAGGCACCATCTCTGTAGACAGTTAGGAAATTCCAGGTGTATATTGATAATTTATGGTCCTTATAATGTTTTCGGGGTTCAATAAAATTTGGGGGGGTCATGTTTCTTTTATTTTCTTCATGTTTTCATAATAATTGGTTTTGTTTTAGGAGAGTGGCTTATTAGACAACCGCGCCCGACCCTAGTTTCGTGGGGCTGCCAAACCCACTAAGAGAGGCTCTGCTGAGATTCAGTAACATATGTTACTGACTTTTTAAGCCGCATCGATGGTAGAATGCCATTTAGGTTACTTAACCTTCCACATTTGCTATCACAGAACGGGTGTTCGATTGCCCGGCGAATACGTGATCCCTCGGTCGTTGTGAGCTGCTTGGGAATCTCCAAAGAGAGATTCTGGTTATTCCCAAATGAATAACAATTAGAAAGACTCAAGTTAGAAAATCCTCCATACCCCATTCATGTCACTTAGCTGTTTATTTATAACATCGACCATTAAGGGTCATGCAATTAATTAATTGCACAGCCAATAAGGTGAAGTGCATATGATGCATCAATCCACCAAACTCTTGTGATATCATCGCTCTACCCTACACTTAAGTCACCCAAGCTGTCATATATGAATTATGAGATTTATTTAAAAAAATCACCAGAAGACGTTCCGAAACGCAATGCGACTTAATATATGTCCAAATAAAAATTAATATCTCCATTAAATCTACGACTAAAAGGCGTCGCTGTGAATCATATAACATTTAAACTAATAGCAATAACATATCACATTATCGCTATATCTTAAATTAGAATACAAATTTAGCAGACATTTTTATAGAGTTTGGCGAAAAATTAAAAAAAAAACACAACGCTTCTGAAAAATACAATAAATTAACTAAAATATAAATATTCATAGTGGAAGCCATAGAAACATAACTGATGACAAATGGAACGTACAAATTTGCAAAATTAGCAGCAAATGCCTAACGAAAGGCATTCCCAAGTTTCAATATAAACATTATCTAAGATTTGAATAAATAATTAAATTAAGTATTAAAATAAAGGCAATACGAAATTGTAATGACCTAAGAAAACTAGATAGGCAAAGATATAAAATTTTCTAATTTAGATTTTTTTGCCATTGGTCCATTTTATCATTCTGTTTTATCTACGTTTTGCTCTGTAGTCTAGAACTTTTTGTGCGTGTTTTAGAAACTGGTCTCGTGCTCCCCCAAGTATAAGGCAGACGACTATAGGAAATAAAATTAATCAATTTGTTCGTGTGTCCATTATTATGGTAATACTTCTTCACATTGTGTGTTGCTGCTCACATTGAGATCTTTTCTTTAGATTTTGTTTCATGTTCCTCTCTGCTCTATGAACATCGCTCTGATATACGGTAACCTTGACTTTGACTATTGATTAAATAAATCATGTATTTGTTTTATTGTCCGTATCGCTGTCCGTGTCTCTAACTGCGTCTCTTCTGCCTCTTCGCCGCTGACACTTGCGTGAGCGTCCACAACAAATGGCTGTTGATTTCCCCCCTCTGTTAAATCGGATCTGACATTTGTAGGTCATTAATTTCAATTGGTTTATGATAATGTCTCATTTGTCTCTTCGGGCTTTACTTTATTAAGGGTCCAACGTGTTCGTTATGCGTTTCCAGGTACACATCACCCATAGAGTTATCTGTCTGTCCGTGATTGTCTGTGCATTGGTTTTATGCGTTTGTATGTTGTAAGACAAATTGTCGAATTTGAAATCAATAATAAATTTATTCAATCACATTAATCGACCAAAGTGGTAAATAAATAAATTGAAATGCAAACGATTGACATGAAGACTATTTTGTGTGTTTCTTTTCTTTATCACTTAGTAAATGCGATTTTTTAATTAAGATAAAGATAGATAGATTTTAAATTAGGAAATTAAAAATGGATTCATAACGGATTTTTGAGATTGAAAATTAATACGGGGAAATAAAGTTAGTTTGCATCAATAAGATTTTTTTTTTAAAAAAATAATTTAAAAATATTTGATCTGTTCAGTGGTAGCAAATGTGGGAAGGCGAAATGTTGAGTAACCTTCTCGGCATGCTGCCATCAATGCGTCTTAGGAAGTAGGTAACAGAAGTTACCGAAGCTCAACACAGAGGCTCTCTTAGTGGCTTTGGCAGACCCCAGAAACTCGAATCGGGTGCTGTGGCCTAATAAGATACTCTCCTTATACGAAACAAATATTCTGAAAACACGAAGATAAGAAAAACAAGAAATGTTGCCGATTTTCGCAAACGTTGTAACCAGGACCATGATTTAAGAATATATATCTTGAATATCTGAACTTTATGCATAGATGGTGTCTCTATCCAACTGGCGGATGTCGTCGACAAATACATGTCGGACATCACCGCAATATAGGAAATGAGATGGAAGGGACGGGAATAAACACGACGAAAGAAATTTGTGAACACAGAAAGAAAACGCATTCTAAATTTAAGTTTAACATTCGTATTTTTTTGCAGAAAAATTACTTAAATATTTAACTACGAATAGTGCTAATTATTCTTAAATCAAATAAATAACGGGATATATTCAAAAATGTAAGCGTAGAAATTATTAAAATAAGAATGAAATTCTCCAATTAAGTTTGTACGAACTTAATTAAAGAATTTTAAGTACAAACTTTTCAACTATCAAGTAAAAAATTCTGAGAATAAATATCAAATAATATCTTACTCAAAGTAAGTATAAACCAGTAAGAAAGTTTTAGTCGGGCAACCCGACTTACATATACCCTCACCCTCAGTAAACCAAAAAAATTGATATTATAACTCGATTTCTAAAGTGGGCGGAGTGGTACATTTGCATGGGAGGTACCATAGACTTCCAATATTTTTTCCAAAACTTAATCCTGTTATAGCTTTACTAAATACATAATTTGGGCACGATCGCGAGGGGTGTATTGATATTATTACTCCATCTCTAAAGTGGACGGAAAGGTACATTTGTATGCGAGGTACCAGAAGCCCAGCGGCGGAAATCATGAGAAGGAAGGCCTTCGTTCATGAGTTTGAAGGCCTTCTTTTGGATCTTTTTTTACATTGCGTGACATTGGAAAATAAGGCCTTCCGTCGCCGGTTTCCATAAGAAGGCCTTATGGATGCTTTCTATAAGAAGGCCTCATGGAAACTTTCTGTAAAAGGGGCCCTATGGATGATTTCTATTAGAAGGCATTATGGAAGGCCAGCATACACATGAAAAAATAATGACTTGCGCACCTGTTATTTTTAAATATTTCTCACTTATATATATTTTTCTCTATACTTAAATTTTTTTTCAACGACAGTTAACATTGCTGGAGTTTGAACCCACTACCTCGTGATTGTTAGTCAGCCATGCTACTGTCTAGCCTATGAAGATGCATTCGAATTGTGTGGTTGAAACTAATGATACACTGTTTAAAAAAAAACCCTTCCACGGAAATTAACAATTTTTTCCATTTGGAAGACATCCAATACCCCTTATATTTGGAAGCGAGAGGGTATGTGTATGAAATCCCTCTGCCTTCTTTTCAAAGGCCTCTGGCAGGCCTTCATAAAAGTTGAAAAAAAACGTTTTAACTATTCTTTCCATTTAGAAGGCATGCAATACCCCTGTTATTTGGAAGCGAGAGGGGATGTGTATGAAATCCCTCTGCCTTCTTTTTACATGTCTTTGGCAGCTCAGTCCATAAAATGTCTAAATCTGATGAAAAATCATGCGTTCCTTATATGAAATGTTATTCCCAAATAATGACTACTGCATGCATTATATGAGGAAGGCCTCTCAAATTCCGCCGCTGGGAGGGGGCGTGTCTAGACTACCAATATTTTTTCCAAAACTTTATCCTGTTATAACTTAACAAAATACATAATTTGGGCACGATCGTGTCGAGTGTATTGATATTATAACTCTATCTCTAAAGTGGGCGAAGTGGTACATTTGTATGGGAGGTACCAGAAGGGGTGTGGCTAGACTTTAAATTTTTTTTCCAAAACTTTATTCTGTTATAGCTTTACTAAATATAGAATTTGGGTACGATCCCGTTTGGTGTATTGATATTATTAATCGATTTTTAAAGTGGGCGGAATGATGTATTTGTATGGGAGGTACCAGAAGGGGCGGGGCCATGTAGCCCATTTGCAAATACCGTAAGTAGTTTTGGAGAAATATTAACTCGTGCATAATTTCAAAAGATTTGGTTGCGTCTTTCGAAAGTTATCGTGCGCACCAGCCGGACAGCCAGACAGACAGACGGACATAGCTCAAACGACTTTAAAAGTCATGAATCGAATTTGGTTCAAAGAAACCTAGGGTCTAAAGTGACTCCTTCTATGTGTTACACTTTTGGGTCGTATCAAATGATATATACTCTTATCCCTAAGGGTGATGGTATAAAAATCAAGCGCCACAAGCCTTAATAACATCTACAAATAAGAGTTCCAGGCAAGGTTTTTACGTTCTTGGATCCAGCATTTTGTACTGGATTTAAGAAAATCCGTACTTACCGTACTTTTGACACCGCTTGGGAATAATTTAAGTACGGAATACTTGGTTTTTTTTTGTTGATTTTTTTGAGTGTAAACACCCTCGTAACCAAAGGAAGCTAATGCCTACTCCAAGTAGCAGCATATTGCGAATTCTATCACCACTGCCGCAACGATCAAACTCGTTTATGAAAAACCAGACTTTGACTTGATATATGCTAAATTGCTGAAATATATGGTGGTCTGCAATAACCTTCTTCGTAAAGCAGTTTACAACATTTTTGTTAATTTTTTCTTCAAAAATACCCCCACTTTTGCATCAAATATCTCGATATCTATAAGAGCTATGGTAAGTTAAAATATATGTTTTTATAGGTCATCACTTCACTTATTCAACGGTAGTAGTAATACTAGTTCATCTATCTAAAACAGGAAATTATTCAGCGGCAATAAACTGATTTCAACACAAAAGTCGAACTTTGACCTCTTTGCGGCACACTCTAACGTCTAACTCTCGATGCGAAATTTCGCACAACATATCCGTAATTTTGTAAATAACAAATGGAAGGTGGAGCTCTATGTTCAACTTCGCTACTAATACCTTTTTTTTAACGAAATTCCCAAAAATCCCATATAAGGAACACTCTAGTGTACATAACACCGCAGTAAAGTATGTACTTTGAGATGGATATTATTCCTATAAGCGAAAGGAGGATATAATTGTTTATATCTTCTTTAAGCTACAAACAGATGTCATACCATATAAAATTGTTCGAATGGTAAAATGTTTGTATTTCGGAAATCCCGAAAGGGGTGGAAGAAATCTATTCAAGGAGTCTTCGAGAGAAAAATACCACGCAAAATATTTGGACCCATCATCGTTAACGGCGAGTAATGTCGTCGTATGAACAATGAGCTATATGAACTGTTCGACAATATCGACGTAGTCAAGCGCGTTAAAATAAACCGAATTAGGTGGCTGGGACACGTTGGATGGACCAGGTGAAAGAGCCAATACTAAACTAAGTGTGACTTATTATTTCTGTTGCTACTGCCAATTAAGAAAGAAGAAGCGGTTCAGAATCACTTTTTAAGCCGATTCAGCATTGTCTGCCCGCCACCAGTAAATTTGTTTGGTCCAATAGAACTTATGGCACACAACCTTGTTGATTGATTAATAACTAAAAACTTTATGAACTATAATGCGAAGAATTGTATATTTTAAATTTTTTAATTAAATAAATATTTTTATTTCTATTTAAATCTCCAGTTTACACAATTTTAATTCGCCAAGTTGAAGGCAAATATACTAGGCAAATTTTAAATGTATAAAATTTAACTGGAAATATTATTACATTTCCTTATATTCTTCTTATTAGTATTACCGATGGCATGATTTTAGAACACGCTATTATGGTACAGGTGACCTGGGTTCGAGCTCTGCATTTACAATTTTAAGCCAAATTACATATCTTGTATAATATTCCAAAACCAATCATATAAACCAAACCACAGCTGGTAATATATTTTCAATCAGGTTTGCAATTTGCCCCCATTAGTTATTTTTGTTATTCTTGATAGTCGATTTTTACGTTTTGATAAAAAAAAAAACTTTTTAATTGTATTGATTATTTATTTATTTTTCTCCCCCATATTTAGTTTTAACCAAAACTTGTACAACATATGCCCATCAAATGTACTACGACTAGATTATAGGACGGTGAACTCATAATTATTTTCTCGTTTATCTTAAAATCATTAGCAGTACTTAAGGTAGTAGGCTGTTTTTAAAAACAAACAAGGAAGTTTATTGTGTTAGTATGTAAATTAACTTGGCCAACTCTTCTGGTTTTTATAATGAACCGTAATAATCAATGGTATGCTATGTAGCTATATATGGCATGGCACACTCAAAGCAAAATATTTGTTAACCATACCATATTAATATTTTATATCAGCTTACTATGAATAAAATACAAATTTGGGAAATAAACGAATATTCCTTTATTACTTAGTTAAAGATGTGATAATTTCAAATTTGAGAAATATCCTATCATTTGGTTTACTTTCTTAATCTTACGTTTAAATTCATACATTAACTTTTGTGGATTCACAACATCTTCGGTCGAACACCTTCAAATGAACACATTTAGTTTTACACTCAAAATAAAAATAAACCTGTTACCTTCGTTGTAACTAAACATTTCTCTTTGAGCGTACTCTGAAACTATTTAGCATATTGCCAAGCGGCCCACAATGTGGCCAGCCAAGTAACAATGACGTCTCGTCGTTAAACGGTTAATAAATTAAGAGAGTGCTCATATTTAAATTTAATCCAAGTTAATGCGTATAAATCTTCGAAAACATCTTTAATGATCCAAACTGATGGGCGGCGGTATTACAATAAAGATACCTCAGAATCGATACAAAAAAATGTGAATTGTATTTAGTTTTGTACTTTGTATTTGATCAATTCAAAAGTATTGTTTATGGTGGATTTTATGACGAGATTAGTTTCGAGTCTATGGGCCAGACACATGAGGAAGCAGAATATGACAAAGAATGATGACAATAGTAAAGAAGAGGCACATGTTTTAGCAACAGAAAGCCACAGTCTGTGGTCATGGTAAACTATACAATATGACAGTATAAATATTCACTCATAGCGGCCAAACAGATACAGTCTCTCATTCGTGGGTTTCAACATCATATCAAAAAAAAATTTAATCAAACAAAATGGTAAGCACATGTAAAAATACATGAAGGAATCAAAAATAATTTTATAATTTATCTAATAAGCGATCTTTATTATAAGGATACAAAATTCGAAAACAATGAAAAATTTATATACGTATTTCTTGTTAACTTTCCAGAAATTCTTCATTGTTGCTTTGGCTTTTGTGTCTTGCGCCTATGCTGATGTCTCTGAGTTGGGTTATAACTATGAACACCCAGCTCCTGTAGCCCCAGCACCAGCTCCAGTACCAGCCCCTGCTCCTGCTCCCGCCCCAGTTCAACCTGAAAGATCTTATATTCCCCCAGCTGCTCCTGCACCTGCACCAGTTCATGTCCCCGCCCCTGCTCCAGCTCCCGTCAATACTTATGTGCCACCAGCACCAGTTGCCCATGTCCCAGCCCCAGCTCCCGTGGCTCATGTCCCTGCTCCCGCTCCAGTTTATCATGCCCCAGCTCCAGTTGCCCCTAAGGTAGAAGAGCCCGTTAACTCTTACATTCCTCCCGCACCCGTGGCTCCCGCTCCCCAACCCATTGCCCCTACTGAGGAAATCGAACAAACCCCCGAAGATGGTTATCGTTACAAGACCGTTCGTCGCGTTGTCTACAGACACCGTGCTTAAGCGACAATGTTGATACGTTTATAAGGAATATGAGTTAGTTGTTATATCTGAAGAAAAAAAATTAAAACAAAAAAGAAAATGTTAAAACCAAATAACGTGACTTTTACTCAAAACTTTAAAAAATATAAAGGACCAGGAATTCATTCAATGTTTTAAAATTTTTAAAATAATTTTAAAATATCCTGGTGGTTTATACGGTCGAATAGTAAAACGATATCAGGGTTTTATTGATATTTTTAGGAGCTATCCTATATTAATTTGAATTTGTCCTTTGTTTAACCTTATCTTTCCTGATAATTCCCCTTATTACATATGTCCTGGTAGACTTTCGACAACATATGACTGATTTTTTTTTTGAATAAAATTAGTAATAATTAGTAATTTTAAAAGACCGAAGTCCGATTAAATAGACCGAAGTCCAATTCAGCAGACTGCAGTCCAATTTTACAGGCCGAAATCCAATTTAACAGACCGAAGTCCGATATAACAGACCGAAGTCTGATTCAATAGATCGAAGGCCGATTAAACAGACCGAAGTCCGATTGAGCAGACCAAAGTTCGAATCAACAGACCGAAGTCCGATTTAACAAAGCAAAGTCCGATTAAACAGACCGAAATCCGATTCAACAGACCGAAGTCAAATTTAACAGATCGAAGTGCGATGCAACAGTCCGAAATTTGATTCAGCCGACCGTAGTCGTGTTAAACCAATGGAATTTAGGTATAACCAACAAAGAAGGTGATTTGACATTCATAAGCACTGTTGGTACTTCAGTAAATGATATATGCGCAGTTTCTCAAGATATTTTATCACTTGTTAACAAATTTGAAGTTCATAGCCATGCATGGTCTGATCATTTACCAATTGCCCTGTCACTCGAAATTTCATCTGAACAAGAAACTTGTAAAAGTAACAATCTGCTACCAAAGTTAAAATGGAAAACCCCTTGTTGCTCTAAATATCAAAGAAATGTAAAAGATCTCCTTAACGAAGCATACCCACAAAGTCCAATGAAATTGGAAGAAATAACGAAATTGGTCAAAAATGCCTACAAGGACTGTGGTACAAAATCTATTAAGTATACTAAAAAACAAAAATGGTTTAATGCACGATGTTTTAAAGACCGATCGAATATGTATGAACAGCTAAATTCATTGAGGAGAAACGATAATATAGCAAATAGAGAAAAATACCTGAATGCAGTGCGTCGTTATAAGGAGAGTTGCGCAAATGCTGTCGAAGCATACACCAAAAAGTTGGAAAAGGATATTGAACATGTCAAAAACAGTAAAGCCTGGTGGAATGTGGTTTATGAAATAAGGAATGAAGATAAGTCAACGGCCATCTTGGTACCATCTGCCGAATTAAAAACTTATTTTCAGCAATTATTAAACCCATTGCAAACACCTCCACAGTTTCATTACGCCAACATATATTCTGTAGACGAGGACCTAGACAAAAACATTTCATTAAGCGAAATAAAAGATATGCTAAACAAAACCAAAATCAACAAAGCACCTGGGGAAGATCGTATACCTTACGAATTTTACAAATTTGCGCCGGACGAACTTTTGCAAACTATTGTTAAGTCATTTAATCATCTATATGACGAATGCAAAATAGAAGATTCATTTTCAAAGAGTATAATATACCCAATCTGGAAAAAAGGTGATAAAACACAAGCCAGTAACTATCGCGGTATAGCGTTTATGAATACTTTGGCTAAGGTAATGATGGGCGTTTTAAATGATCGGTTGTCTACATGGGTAGAAAAACATAAAAAACTTAATGAATTTCAAGCCGGCTTCCGAAAGAATTATTCGACGGCAGACAACATATATAATCTGTCCTCTATAGTGCAACTTAATTTTAAAAGAAACAAAAAGACATATGCGTTCTTTGTAGATTTCAAGGCAGCTTTTGACAAAATATCTCGCAGTGCACTTATATATAAACTACACAATATGGGCGTGTCAACTAAATTCGTAAAATTCATTGCGAAAATATATGAAAAAACTACTTTTGCGGTGTGGAGTGGAAATGAAGTTTCAGAAGAATTCGACACAAAATCAGGTGTTAAACAGGGCTGTTTGCTATCACCACTGCTTTTTGCCTTGTTTCTAAACGACCTGCATGAATACCTTGGAGGTGGAACGAGTTTTGATGGTCTTAATGTAAGACTCCTATTGTATGCGGACGACATTGTAATTCTAGCAGACGCAGTAGATGAGCTGCAACAAATGATATATAATCTGGAAAAATATTGTAAACTTTGGAGTGTAGAGGTGAACATGGCAAAGTCTCAAATTATGGTATTCAGAAAGGGTGGAAGGATAGCCGCAAACGAAAATTGGACTTTTAATGGACAAAATATATTAATAGCCAGTGAATATTGTTACCTTGGCGTGACTTTTACTCCTAAACTGATTTTCAAAAAACACGTTCAAACAAGAAACTTAGCCGCAAAGAACAGCATAAATATCACTTGGAATAACTTCTTTAATAAAACATCAATCTCTTTTAATTCTAAATGGAAACTATTCTTGGCGGTATGCAGAGCTGTTCAAACGTATGGAGCTGAAGTATGGGGTTTTACATGCTTTGAAGAAACTGACAAATTGTCAGTATATTTCTTAAAAAAGATCTTACGTTTACCGAATTTTACACCGACGTACATATTAATGCTAGAAGCTGGTATAGAAAGTGGCCACTTGTACACATTAGACCTGCACTTGCGGTATATAGCCCGCACAATGTATGACTACAATGATGAAAGACTGCCAAACAAATTATCTAAGCTGATTATACAATCAGATATATTCTGGGCTAAGGAGTTGAGCAATTTGGTCAATAGTCATAGCATTATGTGGTCAAGCCATGTTGAACACAAGCACCAGTGGATGCAACAACTGAACGTATTATTACAATCACTAAGAATGAGGCAATTCCAGATCGCGCTGCAAAAGGTTGAAGATACAAACAGGATATACACGAATTTAGACCCAAGTGTTGGTCACACCTATATTTTAGAAAATATAAGCTTAGAGGACAAAATGTGGATTTTTAAAGCAAGATGTGACCTTATCGAGCTTAATGGAAACAGGTTCCAACCCAATAGACAAAGAATGTGTTCAATGTGTAATATGGTCGAAGATGAGAACTTGTGTCACTTCTTAGGACGATGTACGGCATTAAGAGAGTTTCGGAAAATGTTTTTTAAAAAGGTTTTGCTTAGTGAGGAGGAAATAATAGATATTTTAAATGGTTGTACTATTAATTGGAAAAGGCTAGCAAGTTTTATAAAAATTTGTATACAATACAGAAAACAATTAATAATTGAGTTCAACTTTTGAGCTCGCCAATATGTATGTCTTTCAACTTATTTAAAAAATCGGACTGACGACCTTCGGTCAAGTCAATATAAAAAATTTCTTATTTATCATATATTGCTTAAATCAATGAAAATTTAATGTAAACACAGAATGGAATATGAAAATAAAGAAATACTACTACTACTACTACTAACCAACAAATGTTGGTTCAATAGACCGTAGTCCGATTAAACAAATGATGCAAAAATAGGAAAGGAGATAATCTTTGAACGGTAAATTCAGCCTCCATAAAGACACGTCAGGGTTTAGTCTGGTTAGTTTCGCAGCGGGAAGGAACATAGTAGTGATTGGAACCAGATTCCAGCACAAAGATATCCACAAGTCAACTTGGCTATCCCCTGATCAAAACACTAAAAATTAAATTGATCATATCGGTTTTGAAGGCAGGCATGCATCTAGTGTCATGGACGTGCATGAGCCAGTGTTATCCAACATGATCGGGTCAGATATTCACACTTCGGCAAATCCTGGAAAAGACCCAAAACAAACAGATCGACACATACTCTCTTCAACATATTGATGGAGATGATAACGATGAAAGCTGCAGTAAACACAAGTGGCACGAAATTCAACAAAAGCCACATGCTACTCGCGTACGCTAATGACGTAGACATCATCGATCGAAAACTGCGGGATGTGACTGCAGCCTTCTCAGGTATGCAGAAGGTATCATGAAGGACCTAATGGTGAACTAGGACGAAACGAAGTCATTAGTTTCAACGAACAAGGAATGTACTCGTTTGGGAAACTGCGTGAACGTTGACAACTATAATTACGAGGTGGTGGATAATTTTATCTATCTAGGCTCCGCCATCAACAAAACAAATAATGTCAGCCTCGAGATCCGGAGAGTAATCCTGCTTACTAATAAATGCTACGGACTAAACAAGTGATTTAATGACAGAGCCCTCTCTCAAATCGTTAACGGAGAGTAACGGCGCCATATGAATGATGAGCTCTACACTGAGATTGACGTTGACAGACTCATTAAGGTGCAGCGGTCTTTGACAATGAACTCAATGGACGGTGCAGAAAAGGGCGACCAAAACTCCGTTGGAAAGACCAGGTTACTGAGAACCTTACAGAACTTACTGTGACTAACTGAAGAAGAAGCGCAGAAGATTGATTGAATTTTTCTACGTGCGATACATAATCTAATTGGATAGTAAAAAAGTGTCAGCTAAGTAAGTAAGTAAGATATTTCTTTCGATAAATTATTGCCCTGAAAAAGGCAGGGGAGATCGGGTACAGCGCAATAATCAACTAAACTTCGCTGCGGTAGCAACCGACGAATTTACAAGCTCGATCATTTAAGACAGTGGATCTCTCGATGTAATGGGAATTACATCACATCCCACTGCATCGATTGACACTTTCCCTTGTGATGTCGTTTCCTGAATGTGCTTGTTTGGGGTTTGCTCGACGTCACGCTCATTCGCCGTTCGTGGCGATTGCCGAACGCGTTGTTTGCGGCGGTTTTGTGATCGATTATATTGTTGTTTCCCCTTCAGGTAGTTGAAGTAATTGAAACAGTGTATGTAGATTGGGTTAGTTAATGATATTTAAGGGTAAATAAAGGGCGAGTATATTATTGGTGGTTAGAGGTTAAAAGTTCATAATTTGTTAGTTAGTGGTAGAGCTGTATGTATGGGTGGCATATATGTACCGAAGACTTTCGTCACGTTACACTGTTATATGTTTTTATGGCGGAAGGAGAAACATGTTATAATGAATGTACTATACTTTATACTATTATTGTCTATGTGAGGCCTAAGAGGTGTTAATAAATACGAGTATTAACCGTAGTTATAATCGCTTTGACTTGTTTAATAAGCACGCCATCAGATGGTGTGTAGGACATTTAAAAATATCATTGTGTTGCCTTGTTCAATCACTTTCTTGCAAACTATCCATATATGATAATTATCCGATGAGGTTACGGATAAACTTCCCCTTAGGTTTGTCACGTGCATCATGGCGAAGGCTCTTTGCTTCCATTTCGCAAATAGTATCCTTTAACAACAAATCTGTTTTTTTTACTTTATAATAATACTGACACATTTATCTCAACAAATTTCACCTGCGATAATAAATTTCTACCAACCTCAATAATTATCCATTTTCAAAGGAAATATTTATGCACGTGTTTGGTTTTTTTGTTCTGTTACCACTCCACATACATATTTTGTTTTTGTTGAACACAATTATGGCATATTGACAACAAAATTGACACTATCATGATAATTATATCTTGACACTCACATATAACCCAACTAGAGTTGAGAACGTAAATGCCACGGCTATCCTGACCAACGATTTGCACAGAGGCGGGCAAAAACTCACGATGAGCAGTCACCGATACAGAGTAGAAAAAGGAACATGTAAATTGTAGTATGTTATGTATATGTGAAAACCCTGTATATATACACGTGTGTTTACATATATTTTTTGGTCAAGTATTGATGATGCTATGTAGTACAACAGGATATAGCCATAAGCTTATAAATATTCACACTTTCTGAACAAAAATACCAATAATGTCATATTGTGTGTTGCTGCAGCCAGAACTTAATGGTCTCCTAGTTAGGTAGGTGAGTAAAAGCGCGAAACGTAACATTCCCTACCTCAGCATGTTATGTATAATCCATACACACACACACACACACACAAACTCATATTTATTTACCGCCAACGAATCTCCCATAGCCTCCTTATCTGATGAAGCGTTCGTAGAGGTTGTCATTTATTCAAGTCAGCACGAGTCGGCGTTATAGACCAGGTCAATTTTTACATTTGGACAATATGCAAAAAAAAAACTACAAAATAAATCGATGTTAAAGGTAATTTAATATAGTTACTACCATCCATAGCATATGATCAGATTTATAAGGCTAAGGTAAGGATGAAGCGGTATGTAAGCGTGTGTGTGCATTGATACATGTAATCTCGATTCACATACATTTTTTAAGAGGAGAGAGGGAGAGCTGTACTCCAACCAAGCCATGACATCAATTAACAATTTTTTACGGATATTACTTTTGGTTTTAATAGCACAATTTTAAGCTTGAGTTATTACGGCCGTCTTGCCAACGGACAGTGCCAGGAAGAAGTCCATTATCTGACGTTTTGGTGGAAAGTAAACTAAGGCAATTTTTCGATTTCACTACAAGTGAAGTGTGACAATATCTACTCATGTGAATATTTACAATATTTTAGGAAATATTTAAGGATCAAACATTGTAACACACAGTACAACACATGATTTTGGGACTCAATTCAGAGAACTGCATGTGAAAGTAGCCCCAAAAATAATAAGTTCTGCATCATTCGTTTTGTCAACTTACATGCCATAATAATTTAATATCGATTTGAAGTTAGTAAGTATTGTGTAGTGAAATTTGTCACGTTTAAGCACTTTTGTTTCACATAACAAAAATACTATATGGTGGCGTATGATTACCATAGGTAATATTCCACGTAAATCATACGCCACGGAGTACAACAGTTTTATTGTAACTGCTACAAAATAAACCCAGTTCAAAATCATTTGATGAATGGAAAAGTGAAACTGTTGATTATGTAGGGAAACGTTATATGGACAGATTAAAGGAATTGTAATTCTTAATATTTTTAAACATCTCGCACTGTAACTTTTTCAGCTAAATCGGACTAGCGACTCTCGAGTTATGTCAAACAAAAGAGTCTAAAACGCGACAAATTCCTCCATACGATACGAACTAACTTCGAATCGGTATTAAATTATTATGGCATGTAACTTGACAAAACGAATGATGCGGAACATCTTCTTTTTTGGACTACTTTCACGTGCAGTACTCAGAATTGAGTCCCAAATCAATAAACTTAAAAATGTTGTGCTGTGATAAGAGTATATCGGCCGATAGATCAAGATGAAACTAACCAAGTCCAAAACGACAAGAAAGTAATTAGCATTTGTGGAATTTAGTTTTTTCTTCTAGTTAAATCTTACTGTTATTAGTAAAATTTGCCATAAATTCATAGCAATCGATCTTAATGCTTTCAACATCCATTAATTATGGTGACTCTCTCACTGCGTCATCAGATGGCCTTAACCCAACGATGTATCGTTTATTACCTGGCGCCTTTAGACTTTGCAACAAAATTTAAAGCATTTAACGGTGTAAACCCTTTATGTTATCCTACCAACAATAACAGAAAAACATTGTAAATCTTATGGACGACATCAATTCACTTTTTATTAGCGCCATTTTGTCAACGACCAGTTTTGAATCGAAATGACGCGACAACAACAACAACGCGACCAATTACGTAATTAACAACAGCAATACAATTTACATACGTACACACCAACACACACACACATTCATTACAATTGTCAATTTTTGTACTAAGGTTGCAAAGGTGTACCGGGTGTAAGGGTAAGGGGGTACCAAAAAAATTTTCAAATTCACTGCATACAAAAGTTTTGCCATTGAACACAGTATGACAGTTGATGGGCAAATGGCTGCTATAAAATTTTGTAAATGTAAATGGCGTCACAACAAGCTGGCGTCAAAATTTCTCCAAAATCGTAGATTAGTTTTCGATTTTCATTAATTTAGTGCATTTTCAAACAACAGCAGTAAAAACAACTAACAAATGTTTGCAATTTTAAGAATAAAAAAATAATGTTTTCGACAAAAGTTTATAACAGTTTAAACGGTCATTCACTTAATTGCAGGGGGATGGAAATAATGAAAACCTACAACACACAAAAGGGAAGTCATTGCCTATGAATCACTTTTAAAGTAAATTCATATTAATATGAGTTGCTTAACATATACAGGGCTTAAGACTAGGCGATTGTCTGTCATGCGATCTCATTAACACCATAATACAGATTATCCTGTGGAAGGATGCTCAGTTAACACGACTGGTAGCATCTTAAATAAAAGTCACTTGCTGTTCGAGTATACCGATGTTGTAGATATCAACGGCCGAGGACTGCGAGATATTACTGCTGCCTTTTCAAGCATTGAGAAGCAGTCGGCATATGTGAGTCTGGTGGTAAATGAGGACAAAACCAAAAACAATCTGCTTGTTTGCGACGAAAAAATCTGATTAAACATTAACAACTTTAACTCTGAAGTGATACATTAAATTGCCTACCTTGACTTGACAGTAAACAAAATTTCGGCAAAAGTGCAGAAAATGGGGCGGGAGCCCAAAAAAAATAAAAAAAATGCCACCCCACCCCAAATAGGCCCCAAAACAAGAAAATCGAGGTCAAAAAAAAATATTTTTTGCGGGCTCTAACTCGGTCCAGGAGACCCGTAGGATCCTACAAATAACATCGTTGGATTCTTTCAATATCTTTCATTTGAGTACCCGCACCTGGGATGCCATCATGGAACCGTAAGGGGCCCCTTTTTTGAGTGCCCGGGCCCCATGGGCCTGAGCGCCAACTTTGACCTACCATTCCGATGTTTGGGGAACAAGACAAAGACAATGGCATATTTTTTTTTTAATCGGGCTCCCGCTCCATATTCTGCACTTCAGCCAAAATTTCTAATCATCGTTGTTATTGTTTTTATTCAGTCCGTTTGTTAGAACATTGATTTGTAGTTTAAATCAAGCTCAAAACCAGTGTTTTTGAAATAAGTTTAATAGCAGAATGATATTATCATAATGCCAGGCAGTCTGTACAGCTGTTTCGGATTCAGCCACGAATCCTTATCAGCAGACTTTGATCTAATGATTGCAAATTATTTATCAAGTCTTATGCACCAGCATATAACAACAAAATGAGAATTCTTTCTTAAGCACATAGAATCGAAAAACTTTACAACCATTTACTATGAGAAACCATTCGCTAAACTTCCTTCTTGTTTGCTTGTTTGTTTGTATTGAGAAAGCCGTCGGCAAACTAACTGTATCAGACACTGATCCTACCTGCCTTGCTCAGCATCGCAGAATCCGCAGAAAATGACACAGGTGGATCAATGTGTTTTAGGAGTCTTCGAGAGATAAATTCTTTACAAAATATTCGGTGAACGTGACACGAGTGCTCGAACAGGAAGACATGCAACATCTACTATAGCGGCCATATGGACAAGCACGAGCTTTGATGTGGATTTGTGGTTGGCAAGAGATTGCGACACCTAGTCTCAAGGTTCAACCCGGTGTGTGAACGAATTGCCACGATAAGAATCAAGACACATTTTTTCCGCATCACACTTATATGTGCCCATGCTCCGACAGAAGAGAAAAGCGATGAGGACAAAGACGTGTTCTACGAGAGCTTAGAAAATGTATATGACCGTAGCCCCAGCCATGACAACAAACTTGTACTAGGCGATTTTAATGGTAAAATAGATATCGCTTTTAAGCCTACCATCGGAAAATTCAGTCTGCACACCGAAACGTCGAACAATGGCATAAGACTGATTGATTTCTCTGCGGCAGGGAATATGGTAGTTAGCAGCACTAGATTTGACCATAAAAATATTCATAAGGCAACATGGCTATCTCCAGATCAATTGACAAGGAATCAGATAGATCACGTGGTAGTCGGTGGAAGGCACACATCGAGTGTTCTGGACGTACGAGTGATCAGGGGTGCGAACATTGACCCCGATCACTTCCTTACCGCAGTTAAGGTATGCACAAGGCTAAGCATGGTGAAAAACGTACGTAACCAGGCACAACGAAAGCTGGGCATAGGTAGACTGCAGACCATAGAGGTAGCGGCCGCCTACTCCAACCACCTTATTTACGTGCAACGGCATGCTCCGACCCCTGAAAATACTACCTCACAGTAGCAATATATAGCTGACTCCATAGAACGGACTACTGGAAGTGTATTTGGTTACTCAACGCCGTCTCAACACGATGCCAGATACGAAGAAGAATGTCACAATGCCACGAAAGAGACGGATGCTGCATACAGGGCGAAACTGCAACCAATGGCAACTCGTGCTGTTCCTGAACGGTATCGGAAGGAGAGGCGAGAGGTAACTCGTCTCTTTAGACGGAAAAAGAAGAAGCCGAAAAAGCGATAATGCGTGGAACATGGTTGCCTTCCTATAAGGACAGCGATGGTCAGCTAGTGACGAACATGGATAACGTTCTGAAGATATGGAGATATCATTTCTGGAATTTACTGGATACGGACACCACTCCACCAGAGCGAGATGCGCGTGGAAATATCCCGCCTTAAAAACAACAAAGCGGCTGGAGTCGATGGTCTCCCTGCTGAATTATCTAAGGAAGGCGGAGAGGAGCTAATTAGGAGCATTCATCAGCTCATGGAGAACGTCTGGCTATACAAGATAGGAGAACGTATCGTGGAAGCCAATTACCAATTGCGTACAAGGTCCTTTCGATCATATTGTGTGAACTTTTAAAGCCAATTGTAGAAAAACTAATTGGACCTTATCAGTGCGGTTTTAAACCCGGTAAATCTACAACGGATCAAATATCCACTTTACGACAAATCCTGGAAAAAAAATCATGAAAACCCGATCGACACCTACCACCTCTTTGTCGCCTCCAAAGCTGCCTTCGACTCTCCCATAAGGAATAGGCTATATGAAGTCATGAGTTGGCATTCCTGTAAAGTTATTACGCCTTTGCAGATGTACCTTAGAGAACACTAAATCCGCGGTAAAGATTGGTAAAGATCTCTTTGAACTATTCAATGCGGGAAGAGGTGTCAGGCAGGGCAATAGTTCATCCTGCCTACTTAAATATAGTAACGGAGTAGATGATGAGAATGGTTGGAGTCAACATGTCTGGCACCTTATTTTACAGAAGCCACATGCCACTAGCCTATGCCGTTGATATAGACATCATTGGCCGAAATCTGCGAGATGTTACTGCAGTCTTCTCGTAGGTTTAGCAGTAAATGAGGACAAAACAAAAATAATGATTTCGACGAACAAAGACTGCACCGTGAACGTTGACAACCATTGTTTAGAGGTAGTAGATGAATTTACCTACTTCGGATCTTCCGTCAATAAGAAAAATAATGTCAGCCAAGGAATCAAGTGGAGAATAGTGCTCGCCAATAGATGTTTTTACAGACTTCGGCAGATAACACCACCTTATACTCGTTATACTAAGAAAGTGCTATCCAGGTGTTATTTTTAAACGATCTCTTGTACGCTACCGAAGCGTGGGTGCTTACGACAACGATCATAAAAAAAACTGGAAGTATTAGCTAAAAGAGTCAGAATCTTACGAATACGACAGCTGGGACATTTTGACAAGATGGATGTAAATTCTCCAGCGAGAAAGGTGTTTGAGGAGAACCTGAAGTCGTTGGAAGGTGGCTGGCGACGATCAACTATTTGGTAGATCTATCTAGAGAACGCGTGCAGAAGACCAAATCGTGTGGAATTCTTTAATACTTTAGGCCTATACTTTATGAACCACGTTCGTAAGTTGTAATGGGCCACTTAAGTAAGTAAGTATGTAAAAGATACAGAGCAGTTATCTTCTAACGTATACTCACGACAGCACTACCTTTCACCTAACCGACTGTATCTTTGCAATAAAAACTACACCTACCACTACATTAGCAAACATCCTTCTATCCACAATCCACAAACCACACAAAATCACGCCCTTTATTCCGTTGGCGTATCACAACAAACAACCCATAATAACCGCAACTATAATAGACGACTGACTGCAAATAATATCCCTATTTTGTTTACCTTCATAATTTGTTAGTAATTAAAAAATTATACTAATTTAGAAGTGTGTGTGTGTGTGTGTGATTTCACTCCAACTCAGTTTTCGTTATTTTTTTGCTCTCCCTCTACTCTTCGCCACAAAATATCACAAATGTAAACATGTGATAATTACAAATTGCAAATTGATCTAAAAATTACCACTATTATTATTATGTTACGGGGGTCCAGCGGGGTCTTTGCATTTAATTAACTTGTATAGAAATATATTGACATGTAATTAAAATTATAATCAAAATGCCAAAGCTAAATAACACACAAACACAACAGCAAAAAAAAACAATAAAATATCATAGAAAGCTGAAGTAGGGAGGCGAATAGCAATAGAAATGAAAACTTTTACAAGGAGTGATGACTGAAACAAGCAAGCAGTTGTTTTGATTGGCTTCAAAGAGGTGCAAAAATTATAGTGAGACTCTAATAAATCTCTGCTTTAAAAGAAAATCGCCAATGTTTCTTTGCTAGACGGCAAATTGTTAGTTGCAACGAGACACTGCTCGCCTGGTCCCTTTGGTGTCAGTTTAGTGTATGCAAGTACTTGCAACAATTTCCACATCATCAGAGCTTATTCCGCACAATAAATTTTGTGATAAATGTGTCTTTGAGTAATAAAATTCACATTTTCTATGAAATGTCTGCAAGGAGAAACAAGTACACAAAGAAACCTAAGGTTTTAGGGAAAACAAAATAGTAGAATTTTTATTTACACAGACATGCGAATTTCGTAAGAAGTTGTGACAATGGCTTTGGCATGATGAAATATAGTGAATGGAGGCATTTTGGTGGTTATAAGCTATTTTCATAGGAACAGTACATTAACTGGTTTTATGGTATCAAAAATGAACCTCTGTTGTACCAAAAAGTCTTTACTCACTTCCTTACTTAAGTGGCCCATTACAACTTAAGAACGTGGTTCATAATTAAGAGGCCTGAAGTATTAAAGAATTTCACATGCTTCGGTCTTCTGCGTGCATTCTAAAATTAGACCTAGAAGATAGTGCCACGTCTCCTACCACTTAGTCCTTCCAACGATTTTTAAGTCTAAATGTTCTGCGTCGTCCTTCAGGTTCGCCTTCAAACACCTTTCACGCTGGAGCATTTTCCTCCATCCTGGCAACATGTCCCAGCCATCGAGGTCGTTGGATTTTGACTCTTTTAGCTACGTCGATGTCGTGGCGAAGCTCATACAGCTCATGGTTCATCTGATGGCGAAACTCGCCGTTGACACGGATAGGTCCATATATCTTTCGGAGTACTTTTCTCTCGAATACTCCCAGGTTTTGTTTGTTCGTTGTCGTAAGCATTCACGATTCGGCAGCATACAACAGAAACGGGTAAAATAAACACCTGGTACAGCTGTTTCTTCGTATCTCGAAATAAGGTTGTGTTACTAAAGTGCTGCCAAAGTCCGTAAAAACAACTATTGGCTAGCACAATTCTCCGCTTACTTTCTTGGCTAACATTATTTTTCTTGTTGACGGAAGATCCGTGGTAGGTAAACTCAACTACTACCTCAAAACAATAATTTTCAACGTTGACGGTGCGTCTCCATAGAGAGGACTCTTTGTTCGTCGAAATCATTATGTTTGTTTTGTCTTCGTTGACCGCTAAACCCATTTTTGCTGACTCCTTTTCTAGTGATGAGAAAACAGCAGTAACATCCCGTATATTTCGGCCAATGATGTCTATTTCATCGGCATAGGCTAGTGGCATGTGGCACATGTGGAATATGGTGCCAGACATGTTGATACCAGCCTTACTTATTACCTCCTCCATAACTATATTAAATAGTGTACAGGACAAACTATCGCCCTGCCTGAGCCCTCTTTCCGTGTTGGATAGTCCAGAGTGATCCTTACCAATCTTAACCGAGGATTTGGTGTTTTCCAAGGTACATCTGCAAAGTCGAATAAGTGGATTGCAGGAATACCAAACTCAGACATGGCTTCATATAGAGAAGGCAGCGGAGAGTCGATGGCAGCTTTGTAGTCGACACAGAGGTGGTAGGTGTCGATCTGTTTTTATGAGTTTTTCCCAGGATTTGCGGTAAGTGAATATTTGATCCGTCGTAGATTTACCAGGTCAAAAGCCGCACTGATAAGGTCCAATTAGTTTTTCTACAATTGGCTTTGTATATGGGACATAACAGATTGAGTCTCCAATGAGCTGTACTCCATGAGCTGATGCATGCTCCTACTCAGCTCCTCCCCGCCTGCCTTAAACAATTCAGCCGGGAGACCTTCGGCTATAGCTGTTTTGTATCCGGGATATTATCACGCCTATCTCGCTCTCCTTCGGATTTAGACAGTTAATACCATCGTCATGGATTGGTGCGGGGTCTTCTGGAGTGGAGTCCGTAGCCAGCAGATTTCTGAAATGCTCTCTCCATATCTTTAGAACGTTATCCGGGTCCGTCACTAGCTGGCCATCGCTGTCCTTGCAGGAGAGCAATCCAGTTCCACGCATTCTCGCCTTAACTATCTGGTAGAATTTTCGGGCTTCCCTCCTACATCGGGGCAGCTCTGTAAACTCATCCTGTTCTTCTTCAGCTCCTTCTTTTTCCCGTTTTAAAAGACGAGTTGCCTTTCGTCGGGAGTGTGATGCAAGGTAAAGCTTCTGATCGGTTTAACTTGGCAAACCCAGAGTGATCCTTGCCAATTGCACTTCAAGTCTACTCACAGAGCTCCGTATTCGTAGTACTACTGCGGACGGAGTACCTCCACGTGGTGACGCCTGGAAGCGTGCCTCTGACACCCGTCAGAGCACGACTAACTGTGAGGGGCGAAACCTAAAACCCAGGCACGTCTGCTCAGAGTGAGCGGTACCCTGGTCAGCGTCTGACCCAGAATGGGCGGCTGTAATAAAATCCTGGCAGGAGGAGAAAACTGCGACGTGGTGCGCTGGGCTTGCAACCCGCCACCGACGTTTAAACTATTGCAATGAAAAGAAGTAAGAAAAGAATAAAATGGACCCCCCAAAATGTTGACGACCACCGCAAACGAATTAAGGACCATGATTTAAGGATATGCACCTGGAATGTTAGAACACTATATAGACCAGGTGCCTCTATCCAACTGGCGGAAGTCCTCGAAGAATACAAGGCTGACATAACCGCTTTACAGGAAATCCGGTGGACGGGACACGGGTGCTCGCGCATGAAGACGTGCGACATCTACTATAGTGGCCATGCGGACAAGCACGAGTTTGGATGTGGATTTGTGGTTGGCAAGAGACTGCGACACCTAGTCTCAAGGTTCAACCCGGTGTGTGAACGTATAGCCACCATAAGAGTCAAAACAAAGTTTTTCCACATAACACTTATATGTGCCCATGCTCCGACAGAAGAGAAAAGCGATGAGGACAAAGACGAGTTCTACGAGAGCCTAGAAAATGTATATGACCGTAGCCCGAGCCATGACATTAAAATTGTACTAGGCGATTTTAATGCTAAAATAGGCAGGGAAACCGCATTTGAGCCTACCATCGGAAAATTCAGTCTGCACACCGAAACGTCGAACAATGGCATCAGACTGATTGATTTCTCTGCGGCAAGAAATATGGTAGTTTGCAGCACTAGATTTGACCATAAAAATATTCATAAGGCAACATGGTTATCTCCAGATCAATTAACAAGGAATCAGATTGATCATGTGGTAGTCGATGGAAGGCACGCATCGAGTGTTCTGGACGTACGAGTGATTAGGGGTGCGAACATTGACTCCGATCACTTCCTTACCGCAGTTAAGGTACGCACAAGGCTAAGCAAGCTGGACATCGGTAAACTGCGGACCACAGAGGTAGCAAACGCCTACTCCAACCACCTAACTCAACTGCTGCGGAATGCTCCAACCCCTGACAATATAACCTCGCAGTGGCAAAATATAGCCGACTCCTTAGAACGGGCTGCGAGAAGCGTACTTGGATACTCAAAGCCGTCTCAAGAAGATGCCTGGTACGATGATGAATGTCGCAATGCCACGAGAGAGACGGTTGCTGCATACAGGGCGAAACTGCAGCCAATGGCAACGCGAGCTGTTCGTGAACGGCACAGGGAGAAGAGACGACAGGCAACGCGTCTTTTTAGAAGAAAAAAGAAGGAGCTGAAGAAGAGGCAGGACGAGTGCACTGAGTTGCTCCGAAGTAGAGGGGAAGCCCGAAAATTCTACAAGAGAGTGAAAGCGAGAATGCGTGGAACAGGGTTGCCCTCCTGCAAGGACAGCGATGGTCAGCTAGTGACGGACCCGGATAACGTTCTGAAGATATGGAGAGATCACTTTAGAAATTTACTGGATACTGACACCACTCCAGAAGACCCCGCTCCAATCCATGACGATGGTATTAACTGTCCACCTCCGAGCCAGAGCGAGATACGTATGGCCATTTCCCGCCTTAAAAACAACAAAGCTGCTGGAGCCGATGGTCTCCCTGCTGAATTGTTTAAGGCTGGCGGGGAGGAGCTGATTAGGAGAACATCTGGCAAGAGGAGAGCATGCCCGGGGATTGGAGTCTCAGTCTGTTATGTCCCATATACAAGAAAGGAGATCGTAGTGAATGTAAGAACTACCGTGGAATAAGCCTATTACCAATTGCGTACAAGGTCCTTTCAAGCATATTGTGTGAACGTCTAAAGCCAATTGTAGAAAAACTAATTGGACCATATCAGTGCGGCTTTAGACCTGGCAAATCTACTACGGATCAAATATTCACCTTACGACAAATCCTGGAAAAAACCCATGAAAAGCAGATCGACACCTACCACCTCTTTGTCGACTACAAAGCTGCCTTCGACTCTCCGATAAGGAATAGGCTATATGAGGCCATGTCTGAGTTTGGTATTCCTGCAAAGCTGATTCGACTTTGCAAATGTACCTTAGACAACACCAAATCCTCGGTTAAGATTGGTAAGGATCAGTCTGAACCATTCAACACGGAAAGAGGTCTCAGGCAGGGCGATAGCCTGTCCTGTACACTATTTAACATAGTTATGGAGAAGGTGATGAGAAAGGCTGGTATCAACATGTCTGGCACCATATTCTACAAAAGCCACATGCCACTAGCCTACGCCGATGATATAGATATCATTGGCCGAAATCTGCGGGATGTTACTGCAGTTTTCTCATCGCTAGAAAAGGAGTCAGCAAAAATGGGTTTAGCGGTCAACGAGGACAAAACAAAAATAATGATTTCGACGAACAAAGAGTCCTCTCGATGGGGACGCACCGTGAACGTTGACAATTATTGTTTTGAGGTAGTCGACGAATTTACCTACCTCGGATCTTCCGTCAACAAGATGAATAATGTCAGCCAAGAAATTAAACGGAGAATAGTGCTAGCCAATAGATGTTTCTACGGACTTCGGCAGCACTTTAGTAACACCACCTTCTCTCGGAATGCTAAGAAACAGCTATACCAGGTGCTTATCTTACCTGTTCTGTTGTATGGTGCCGAATCATGGGTGCTTACTACAACGGACATACAAAACCTGGGAGTATTCGAGAGAAAAGTACTCCGAAAAATATATGGACCTATCTGTGTCGAAGGCCAGTTTCGCCATCGGATGAACCATGAGCTGTATGAGCTTTACCACGACATCGACGTAGCTAAAAGAGTCAGAATCCAACGACTTCGATGGCTGGGACATGTTGCCAGGATGGATGTAAATGCTCCAGCGAGAAAGGTGTTTGAAGGCGAACCTGAAGGACGGCGCAGAGCAGGGAGACCCAAACTCCGTTGGAAGGACCAAGTGGTAGGCGATGTGCCATCATCTGGTAGGACTAACTGGAGAACACACGCAGAAGACCGAAGCGTGTGAAATTCTTTATTACTTCAGGCCTCAAATTTATGAACTACGTTTCGTAAATTGTAATTGGCCACTTAAGTAAGTAAGTAAGTTGCCTTTCGTCTCTTCTGCCTGTGCCGTTCACGAACAGCTCGAGTTGCCATTGGCTGCAGTTTCGCCCTGTATACAGCATCCTTCTCTTTCGTGGCATTGCGACATTTATCATGGTACCAGGCATCTTCTTGAGACGGCTTTGAGTGCCGAAGTAAGCTTCTCGCTATGGAATCGGCAATATATTGCCACTTCGAGGTAATACTATCAGCAAGTTGGAGCATTCCGTAGCAGTTGAGTTAGGTGGTTGGAATAGGCGTCCGCTACCTCTGTAGTCCGCAGTTTACCGATGTCCAGCTTTCGTGGTGCCGTTTTTCACCATGCTTATCCTTGTGCGTGTCTTGCGGTAAGATAGTGAACAGAGTCAATGTTCGCACCCCTGAACACTCGTACGTCCAGAACACTCGATGCGTGCCTTTCATCGATTACCAAGTGATCTATCAATTTCTATCACTCCACCGTAAAGCCAAATGTTTGGCCAACAAAGGTGCACCCAAAATTTATATAGTTCCTTTCATTTCATTCTCCATTTTCAGTGTCTTGTATTCAAACTAATGTCTTTGCTGCCGCATTGGTTAGCCATATAAAGTAAATTTCATTTCATTTGATTTGGAAAACATTTAAAGTTTTCTTCCGTTTGCTTTGATTTCAGCGTCATCATCTCGTCTACCAGCAGCTGCAGCAGAGATGTAAGTGAAATTTACTGTTAATGTTGTGTCAACCAGCCAAGCTGGACATGGGGTACCCACGACGAAGAAACCATTTTAGCCATTTACTATTTGCCATTTGCCAGGACTTGTTGTTTTTTCATTTTGCCATCAACATTACACTGGCACGCTTAATTTACTGTGACTTTTTTTGCTATGCTTTCTTTGTTAGTTTTCTTGGCTTTTGCTTTTTAGAACTGCTAGCAAAGTCCTATTTGGTCTAGGAGGATGGGTGGGAAGGTTTTTTGATTTCCTTGCAGTTCCACCTCATAATTTTAACAAGAATGACTTTTGTTTGTATTACATATTAAATGGTTTTTATTTTGTTTATCAATGATTAGGAATAAATGGTCACCGTGAGGGAGAAGAAAAAGGCAGTTGCCACATGGTTTGAGGGATTAAAAAAGAAATGTGGCGAGATGGGAAGGGAATTCGAGGAAATTGCATTTTCCGTTTAGTCATTAAAAATATGTCTGCGAATCTTGTATCAGGTCGTATATGGTTTTGCTGATTCTTATACAGATATAACTTTGAAAATTCGTTGTATTGGTGACAGTTTCTGGAATAGTATAGAAATTTCACCGTATGGGGCGCTTTTAAAACATTTCTAAAAACACGAGCCTCTGCTAATGAGCAAGATTTATCCGATCCTTATGACAGTATATCTTTTTGGTATTGATGAATTGTTTCCAGAATAGTACATTTATTGTACTATAGGGGGCTCTTTTAAAATGTAGCTCATAACGCTTGTATCTTCTAATGAGAATTCCAAGTTAATGGTAGTATTACTTGTGACCCTTATAAAAAAACTAAGCAGCATTATTAAGTGGATGAAAGTATGTCCATATTTGTGTCTCTTATTTTTTCCTAACTTTTCCCTCCATCAATATGGCAACTCTCCTCCTACTCGCTGTGCTTTGTTGTGTAAATAAATTCTTGTTATACACTTAAGTTGTTTTTTGTACAATACTCAATAGAAAAAACTACTAAGCAGAAACCAGCGACAACCAAGATATGCATTGTCGCCTGTCAAATAAACAAACATCCCATAAACAGAAGACATTCAATAAAAGAAGAAGAAATTGTGACCTCTCACACTATGAAGTCGCACTTTATGTCACAACTCAGCCACTGCATCGACTCTGATCCTTCGAATTGCTGCTGCTTTTCAACAGTTGAAACAAATAAAACGCGTGCGACGACGACGTCAACAATGAAGCCAATGTTTTCATATACTTTATGCTGATGACATGTACATTTCATTTGGCCACTTTGAAAGGCGAGCTAGAGAGGGAGAAGGTAGTGTGATAATTAGGGAACAGCGTTGATAGGTATTCGTTTATACTGTACAAATTTTCTAAAAGTTTTAAACAAACCTTATTATACCTTTTACCTTTGACGCTCAGACGAGTCCTGGTACGATGAAGAATATCGCATAGCGTATGAGGGACAGCATGCTGCTTACAGGGCAACGCTACATCCAATTGTTAACTGGGTTGTTAGGGAACGACAAAACAGACAGAAAAAAAGACAATGCAGCTATTTATGCAAAATAAAAAAAAATTGGAGAGTGAGGATATAGAATGGTAAAGAGATAAAGGTGAAGCCCGAAAATTTTACCAGAATGTATGTGTATTCTTTGATGAAGCTCTCTTCGCACCAGTGTGTATTTTCATTTCAATTCCTTGACGGAGCTTTAAACACTAAAGGTTTGTGATGATAGTGGAGGGGTCATAGCATAGGTGCCTGGTAAGATAGTTTGGCAACTATCGAACTAGTTATCCGCCCTGCTAGCTGTCACATAATCCATTTCACACAACTCTTGTAAAACAAACTCTATGAGCAATAATAAAAAAGATCTAGAACCGATCGATGAAAACAAATTCATATTGTAAAAGCAAAAAGTTACGGTTCTAGATTCCCCTCCTGGGGGGGCAAGTGTAGAAATCTGGTTTTAGATATACCGAGTAGGGGTCCGATAGTGTTATATGTAGATCCTTAGTAACAAGATTTAGATACGGCTAACCGCCCTAATTTTGTGTGGTTGGGAAAACAAATTCATTATCCAAAAAATTGAGGTCAATGTCAAAGGAGTCAACCCTAAAGGTGTAAAATATATGGCCGACACCAAATTATTTTTCCCACAAAATATTTTTCAGAAACATACCTATCCCCCATCTGCAGCTTCTAAGAGGGCTCTCATACAAAAAACTAATTTTCATAAAATTTGCTCCCACCGCTGTAACTGTCCCTAAAGGAGTCAACGGTATGACCGAACCCCAATATGTTTGCAAAGCTAACAGTTTCTCAGAACATATTTACCCTCTATATTCAACCCTTAAGGACGTTCCCATACAATTTTGATACCAGGAACGGAGTGAAGTTTATATTAATGTTGTTCTTCCATTTGTAACGCCCATAAGGAGGCGCAATAGGTATTACAATATATATAAATGATCAGCATCGAAATCTGAGGCTGTTCATCTATCTGTCTGTCACCGCAATTACAGCCGTGTTAAAGAGATATCAAGCTGTATTTTGGAGTGAAAGCTTATATCCTCAAAGCAGAGGTTACGTTCCAAGACGGGCACGATCGGTCAAAAGATACACCCACCTTCCATACAAATTTCCCCTTTTTGGGGTTTAAGGTGTATTGAGCTTAAATTTTGTATGCTAGAGTTCTAAGATGAGCCCGATCGGACAAAAACTACTCCCACCTCCCATACGAATTGCCCCTTTTTGGGGTCTGTCCCTGCGATTCCAATCGTAGTAGCGGTTACACCAGTAGCTTTGGATGCCGTTGGGGATGTAAAGTGAATCTTGCATCTCAAGCTGACTGACAACCACCTTCGTGGTGACACCTGGTCAACGTTGTTCATGATATTTTTTTATCATGAATAACGGCAAATAGTGAGCGACTGATGGTAGGGCTAGCCACCCGCCTTCAGGTCCTTCGCTGGCTATGAAAACACGAGAAAGAAAGAGTAACAAATGCAAACGTAATAAGGACCATGATTTAAGGATATGCACCTTGAACGTCCGGACTCTCTATAGATAAGGTGCCACTATCCTACTGGCGAATGTCCGAAAATTTTCTACATCACGATTATTTGAGCTTGAGCCCCGACGGAAGATAGCCAACTTAAACCATCGAGTGTGCTATGTGAGTGTGCTATGTGAAAGACTAAAACCAGTGTTATCCAACCTGATCAGGCCTTATCAGTGTGGCTTTAGACCTGGTAAATCAACAACCAGATATTCACACGTCGGCAAATCCTAGAAAAGACCCAAGTGAAAGAGATCGACACGTAGCTTCTTTTCGTCGACTATAAAGCTTCCTTCGACAGCCTTGCAGAATTTGGTGTGACTAACTGGAGAAAAAGCGCAGCAAGGTCGAAGCGCTTATAATATTTTTCTACGTTCGGTATATAAACCAATAGGATTGCAAAGATGTGCCAGCTTAGTTAGTAAGTAATAACCGGTCAAACACGGTAAGATGTTAAAACTTCTCTACAACAATATACATTTTGGGTAAATCATTACTTTCCTATTGGCAATTTTCCCAACTTTCTTTCTTCCTTGCTCGGCGCTCGTTAACCTCGTTAGATTTTCTTTGCATTGCCATTGTTGATGTCAAGAAGAAAATTATTTTTCATTTTCATGCAAACTCATTCTACTCGACTCCTACAGTCACCACCGTCGACCCCTTAGTCTGACCCTTGCAGAAACAATTCTCAATCATAATTTTTCCTGTGTTTTTTTTATTCTTCGTTTCTTCTACATTCTGGAAAATAGAAAATAATGAGCCAAGAAAAACCAAAAGGAGCAAATGTTTGAACAAATGAATAGAGGGAACGCTATTTCACTACTGGCGGCAAAAGGGCATCTTTCCATATCCAACTAAGTAAAACTAAAGATAATACACAATACATTCGTACAATGCAGTCGAATGGGAGAGGATGGGGAGACTTCGAGACGAATCATTCCTTGGGGAGTCTATCAACAGTTTGATAGAAAGCAGCAGCAACAACAAAAATGTATACGCGCGTTGAGCTAAGTTAACAAGGCGTGGGGGGTACGGTGGAAATGGCCGGGTCTTGTTAGTTTATTATTTTCTATGTAGTAATTGGATTTGTGGCAGCCACAACAAGTAGCTATGATGTGGTGGCACTCACCACCACCACTGCGGCCACTACTCGTCCAAGTGATGCTGAGGGGCAATGTTGTATGGAAGAGACAACATTATTAAAATGCTTACATAGCATTGTTATGGCATATGAATTGATCTGCCAACGACAAATGTTCATATTTTATTCAAAATCTTAAGAGATACCAATTTCATAAGCGAATAACGAAACAACTTCCTAAGCACCCAGCGCTGTGGCCTTTCTGTCTTGTGCTCCTTGTGACTCTCTCAAATGTAATCCCAGTTAATGCACAATTCTAGGAATAAGAAAAACTTCGAACAAATATAACCAAAGTATACGCTAGTCAGCCGTTATGTGCCCAGTCATTGCCTTTTTTTTATATTTCGTCAGTGCTATTGTTTCGTTACGTTTCGCTTCATTGTTTTCTTGTTATTGTTTACAATTCTCAGGGGTTCCATTTGAAATGAAATTAAAATATGAAAATCTCGGCACAACTTTGCATATCCCATTGAACACCTCATTTGCCCTACTACCAAGTATGTATATGGATGGCTCTGCCTTACACGGCCCACAGCTTCTTTGTCATACTATCTCTTGAGTTTACTTACCATCTTACCAGGTAATACTAACAGTAAATCCAACAACATAAAAAATTCAAGTCATTCGAAAATGTTGAAAAGCCGCGAAAACCTCGTCGAAATCAGTGGCATCAGTTCTTGGCAGAGTGGCCTTTAGCATTGTCTTCGTCTCATCGTCAACAAATGAAAACTTTTTAATAAACATAAAAAACATCTCATTTGGAAATCTTAACGCAATTTTCTCCACGCCATTCCTCTCGTTGTTATTTTTCAGTTTCCAATGAAAATGATACAGAAAATTATTTCAAAATAGATTAAAAGTAAATAAGGTTTTTCCCCATTTCCCTACTCCTGGCACAAGGTAACAAGCACAAAGCACACATTCGCTAGCGAAAGTGAAAACCAGGATAAGTCGTAGCCAAAGTTAAAGATAGCTGGTAAAGATGTTGTTGTTGTTGTTGTTGCTTTATGTGGCTGAAAGTTAATCAGTTGTGGACAGAGGTGTTGCGAATTAAAGAAACAGGACTTTTGATTACAATAAGTAAGCGAAACATTAACATAGCATACTTTTGGGGAGCTAAAGTTGGAAATGCTAAGAGATTATCAATATATTAATTGGTTAAGGCTAACGCAGTACAAAGATTTGGGACTCAATTCAGAGAACTGCACGTAAAAGTATCCCCAAAAAGAAGAAGTTCTGCATCAATCGTTTTGTCAAGTTACATGCCATAATAATTTAATATCGATTTGAAGTTAGTAAGTATCGTATAGGGGAATTTGTTAAGTTTTAGGCTCTTTGGTTTGACATAACTCGAGAACCAATAATCCGATTTAGCTGAAACAAATTTAATGAAATTAAGAATTACAATTCCTTCAATCTGTTCATATAACGTTTCCCTACATAAGTAACAGTTTCACTTTTCCATTCATCAAATGATATTGAACTGTTACAATAAAACTGTTGTACCTCGTGGCGTATGATTTACGTGGAATGTTACTTATGATAATCATACGCCACCATATAACAATAAAACAAAAGAGCCTATAACTTAACAAATTCCCCTATACGATACTTACTAACTTCAAATCGATATTAAATTATTATGGCATGTAACTTGACAAAACGAATGATGCACAACCTCTTCTTTTTAGGCCTAATTTCACGTGGAGTTCTCAGAATTGAGTCCCAAAATCACTTGTTGTACTGTGTTAGCCTTAACCAATTAAAGCATTGATAATATCTTAGCATTTCCAACTTTAGCTCCCCCAAAAGTATGCTATGTTAATGTTGCGCTTACTTATTGTAACCAAAAGTCCTGTTTCTTTAATTCGTAAAGAAGGTCTAAGCACAATTGGAGTATGTTAACCCGCACCAAGTGGGGTTAACGTTTCAAAGCTCCAGTAGCCACGTTTGGGTGTCTTTAATATGAGAAAGACTCTTTAATTTTGGAAATTTATATCAGCAAAATTAGACTAGTCGTTCTTGAGTTATGTCTTAGCTTTGACACTTTAAGCCCCCATCGGTGCGGGTTAAATCTCGTTTAATCTCCAAAGACTATCATTTTGTGGGTGTGACACTGACAAAAAGTCAACATCGATTTTTAGGACCACCCTAATAAACATATATAAATGATCAGCGTCGTATTCTAAATCACTTTTAAAGATGTCCGTCTGTCTGTCGGTTCCCGCGATTGTAGCAGGAGTTCAAGGAGTTTACCCTTAGTAAAAACACAAAATTTGCTAGTATGAAAAAAATACTCGGCTTCTAAAGTGGTACCATTCCACATTTGTATAGGAGGTACCAGAAGGGGCCTGGCTGGACTTAAAATTTTTTCTTAATAACTTTATCCAGTTTTAGCTTTACCAAATACAGAATTTGGGCACGAACGCGTTGTGTGTATTGATATTACCACTCGACTTCTAACGTATGTGGAATGGTATATTTGATGGGGGGTACCAGAAGGGGAGTGGCGGGACTTCCAATTTTTCTTCCAAAATTGTATACTGCTAAAGACTGACAAAGGTTGGAATTTAGGCACGATGACATTGGTTGTATTGATATTATTACTTAATCTCTAAAGTGGGCGGAATGGTACATTTATGTGGGAGGTACCAGAAGGGGCGCGGCCATATAGCTCATATACAATCACGCAAGTAGTTTTGGTAAAAATATTAACACATGCAAAGTTTCAAAACAATGGTTTACGTCTTTCGAAAGTTATTGTGCGTACCAGCCGGACAGACGGACATGGATCAAACTTAAAAAAGTCAATAATTGAATTTTGTTCAAAAAAAACCTAGACCCTAGTGACTACTTGTATGTGTTACAATTTTGAATCGTTTTAAAGGATAAATTCTCCTCACCGTAGGATGAGGGTATAAAAATAACTATTTCTCTAAAAGATCACCCCTTTAGACATCCGAAGCTTCGTCTAGGATTTAAGTTTACTTTTAGGGAGAACAGTTAGAAGTGGTTGCTTGTTTTTTTTTTGCGGGTGGTGGACCCACTGTTGTAGAACATTATTATAATTTTATAGTATGTTACTAATTTTTTAACATCACCTCTTGAAAACAAACAAATGTCACTGCAGCCTGCTCAATTATTAATAAGGAGTTACGAAAAGCAATACGATGTCGTATTAGTATAAATACACAGTAAAATTAAATATAATTAAAAAAAATGCTTTGCAATTTGTGTATAATTTTAACATTTATTTTCTATTTTATAAAAATGGCAACAGTATTATTCCTACAACAACAAACTTTTGAGAGAAAGTCCAAGATTTCTCCACACAGCTTAAGCGCGGTGTCTGTAGACAACACGACGGACAGTCTTGTAACGATAACCATCTTGAGCTTGTTCGGCGGCAGGAGGGATATAGGTATTCTTGGGATGTTCAACTGGTGCTGGAGCGGGAGCTGGGATAGGGAGTGAAGCAACTTCTTCTACTACAGGAGCAGGAGCGGGGGCAGGAGCAGCTGGTGGGATATAAGAATTCTGGGGTTGTTGTACAGGAGCTGGTGGTGCTGGGGGTATATAGGAGTTTTGGGGTTGCTGTACCGGTGCAGGAGCTGGTGCTGGAGCAGCGGGTTCATGATAATCATATTGAGCGCAGGCGCAAGCCACAAAAGCCAAGACAACAATAAGGAATTTCTGTTAAAGAGAAAGGAAAATTAAAGAAAATATAAAAATAAAATGAGTTTTTATTGAAAATATTTAATTTTTATATTAGTAAAATAATATTTACCATTTTTGTTTTGTTTTGGATTTGAAGTTAATTGCTTGAGTTAAGAACAACTTGTGATGTTTGACCATTAACTGTTAAGGCTTTATATACATAAAATGTTGATTTAACTCTACATAATGCGATGTTAATTAAATGTTTTTTTAATTGATCTAAAATTGATTTAAGCGATGTGTTATTTACATAAAACAACAACAAATAATCATGAGCCTAATCGAGATGTAAAGTTGTGGCTATTTTTCTCTGTATTGGTTTATAAATCAACAAGGTTGTTTGCATTTAGTAAATAAGGTTGTAAAACTCCAACTATTCCTCCCACTTCTTCAACACTTAGAAAAGTATGCATTGTCATTAGATTATCTATACGTAAGGTGATGTCAGGGAAATCAGATAATAAAACAAGGAAACTTTATATCGACATGTGTTGTCTCACTTCCCAGATGTAAATCTTGTTTTATAGGAAGATCAACAAATTAGTAAAAAAAAAATACCCGTATCGAAAGTTAGAAAAGTTTACGTTATACTCCCGATCGATCAGAATCTAGGTATACCTTTTCCTATATACCAAATTTTTATGATCCATATGACCCAAATAATGGTCATCTCTATGTAATAAAACCCATTTCGAAATTTTTGTAGTAGATAACTGAGCCAACATATTGTCTAGTGTTTTGGTTGCAAACCAGTAAGAAAGTTTCAGTCGAGAATCCCGACTTACATATACCCTCACCCGCAATAAAACATAAAATTTTCTAGTACATTGATATTATTACTCGATTTCTAAAGTGGGCGGAGTGGTATATGTGTATGGGAGGTACAAGCAGGGGCGTGGCCAGTCATCCAATTTTTTCACCAAAACTTTATCCGGTTATAGCTTTACTAAATGCTGAATTTGGGTACGATACCGTTGAATGTATTGAAGTGGGCGAAAAGGTACATTTGTATGGAAGGTACCAGAAGGGGCGTGGCTAGACTTCTAATTTTATTTTTTCAAAACTTTACTAAATACAGAATTTGGGTACGATCCTGTTGGGTGTATTTATATAATTAATCGATTTCTAAAGTCAGAGGAATGATGTAACTGTATGGGAGGTACCAGAAGGAGCGAGGCCATGTAGTCCATTTCCAATACCTTAGATAGTTTTGACAATATTTGGGGAATATTAACTCGTGCAAAATTTCTAAATATTTAGTTGCGTCTTTCGAAAATTATCGTGCGTACCAGCCGGTCAGCCAGACAGACAGACGGCTTAAACGACTTAAAAAGTCATGAGTCGAATTTGGTTCAAAGATACCTAGGGTCTAAAGTGACTAATTCTATGTGTTACACTTTTGGGTCGTATCAAATGATATATACCTCCTACCAGTAGGGTGAGGGTATAAATATATTGAAGTAGAGGCTGTATTCTAAAAACTTACTACTTCCTTATTAAAAAAAACTAGTAAGGCAATTATCTTCGGTTATGCCGAAGCTCAGATACCCTTTACCATTTGTAAAACGCAAAAAAAGGGGAGTTGGTGAGAGGTGGATGTTACTTTTGGCTTAAAATTAATGCATCGAGTTTGGTTCAAAGAAACTTAAGGTCTTAAGTGACTCCTTCTCTCTGTTATACTTTTGGGTTGTATTAAATGATATATACCCCTAACCGTAGGGTGAGGGTATAGTGAATGTCACAAAATTTACTATATAATTTAACTATTTTAAAATCACTATGGAAACTTGTCAAAGCTTTACATTTTCGACTAGAACAGTTTTGTCTGCTAAAAGCCTTGTATTACCGGATGTTTTTCTAAAAATTTACTAGTTCCTCATACGGTAAATGTCGCTTAATTTACTAACTTATATGTAAACATAAAATATAACAATTTATACAACACTATGAACTTTACATATACGACTAGAACCAGTTCTAAGCTATCATGTAAATAAATCAGCATCACCGGCGAACAAACACAAAAAGAAAAATTTACATACCAGGTAAAGGTACACATTTTACATAAATACCCTGCAAATGTTATGATCAAACACCACAAGTTGTTTTTAATTCTAGCAATTAACTTCTTAACGAAATCTCTAAACATAATGGTAAATTTAATTTGCATTTAAGTTTAAAAGGATAACAGAGTTATTAAATGTAATTGATTTTCATTTATTTCCACAGAAATTCTTAATCGTCGCCTTGACTTTTGTGGCTTGCGCCTGTGCTCAATATGATTATCATGAACCTGCTGCTCCAGCACCAGCACCAGCTCCTGCACCTGTGCAACAACCCCAAAACTCATATATTCCTCCAGCACCACCAGCTCCTGTTGCCCAACCCCAGAATTCTTACATCCCACCAGCTGCCCCAGCTCCCGCTCCTGCTCCTGTAGTAGAAGAGGTTGCTTCACTACCCATCCCAGCTCCCGCTCCTGCACCAGTTGAACAACCCAAGAATACTTATATACCTCCTGCTGCCGAACAGGCTCAAGATGGTTATCGTTACAAGACCGTCCGTCGTGTTGTCTACAGACATCGCGCTTAAGCTGTGAGAAGAAATCTTGTAATTTCCCTCAAAATGTTGTTGTAGGAATAATGTTGTTGCCTATTATAAGAAATAAAAAAAATAACTATGAAAATATTAAATATTACTTGATTTTCTTAGGGTATTAGGGTCCACAAACCGGACACCCCCAAAAAGGGAGTGTTTGTATAGGAGTTTGGAGAAGTTTTTGTTCCATATTACACAATTTAAAAAATACCCTCCGCTTAGGGAATAGAATCTGGTATACCACATTTCAGCTCGAAAACTCTAAAACTACGGTTGTAATCGGGGCGACAGACACCCCCATGAATGGGCAGTTTGTATGGAAGGTGGATTAAGTTATTTTTTCCGATATTACTCAATTCAAAATATAACCTACGCTTATAAAATAGGAGCCTGCATATAAAATTGCAGTTCGGTAGGTCTTAAACTACTGCTAAATCACGGTGACAGATAGACGGACACACCCAAAAGGGGGTGGGAGTAGGTTTTGTCCGATCTTGTTCATCTTTAAAATTAACTTCTGCTTAGAGGTAGAAGCTTGCATACTAAATTTAAGCTCGATAGCACTTAAATTACAGCTGTAATAGCGGGGAAAGATAGTCGGATACCCCAAAAAGGGGGAGTTTGTATGGGAAGTGGGAGTAGTTATTGTCCGATATCAATTACAAACATAACCTCAGCTTAGAGAATATAAGTTTGCATACTAAATTTCAGTTCGATATGTCTTAAACTACTACTGTAATCGTGGTGACAGCCAGACGGACGTACTCTAAATGGGGATGTTTGTATGGGAGGTGGCAGCAGCTTTTGACCGATCTTGGCCATCTTAGAACATAAGCCCATCTTTGAGAAAAGAAGCTGCAAGTCAAATTCCATCTCGATAGCGGGGACAGTCACCCAAAAAGGGGTTATTCGTATGAGAGGTGTCCTACGACAGGGACAAACCCAGTGGGAGTTTGGTTGGGAGATAGGAGTAGTTTTTGACCGATCGTGATCATCTTAGAAATTAGGGTATAAAAAACTCCTAGAAATGAATCGCACTTTTTAAAATCTGTCTGTTAAATCATATTCAAACCAGTACAGAAATTTCAGTCAGGTAAACTGACTGATAAATACCATCACCCCATATAAGATATTATATAAGTCTTGCTTTATTGAAATTAACCGATTTTTAATTAAAATTACTTATGAATTATTAGTTGCCTGCTTGTGGAGCGTAAACGGGGCAATTTCAGTTATTTATATGGAAGGTACCAGAAGGGGTGTGTCAAATGGTGAGGTTTTCTAAGATTTTGCATCATATCACAAAATAAGTTCTTGGCCCAGGTGCCCGTTTGGAAGTTATGGGAGGAATAATAATTTTCTAAAAATAGGTCATTTTGTATGGGAGGTACCGGAAGGGTTAAACAGATATTGTCCGTATTCATTCCAGAGTCATCTTTTTATAAGCGTACATTTTTCGCAAAATTTGACTGAATTCAGTGAACTTACAAAAATGATATGTATATAAAACTATAAGGGTGAATTCGGTCATTTGTTCGGAAGGTACCACAAGTGGTTTGTCAAATAGTTAGGTTTTCTGAGGTTTTACCTCATATCATATGTTTAATTCTCTGATTAAATTTCATTAACCCCCAGGTGTCCGTTTTGATGTTATGGGAGAAATATTAATTTTGCAAAAATATGTTATTTTGTATGGGAGGTACCAGAAGGGATCAACCCATATAGTCTATATTCATTTCATAAACACATCTTGCGTAAAATGTGACTGAATTCAGTGTACTTACAAATAAGATATGCATATTAACTTAGAGGATCAATACGGTCTTTTGTATGGAAGGTACCAGAAGGGGTGTGAATGAGGTTTCTGCTTTCCTAGGGTTTGTCTACTATTACAAGATAATTAAACTGACCAAATTGCAATATCCTCCAGTTGTCCGTTTGGAAGTAAATAAAGAAATATTAATTTTCCATAAATAGGTTATTTCCAATTCAATTACTTTGTTTTGGAAAATATTAATACTGATAAATTTTCATAGCTATCAGTTAAGGTTTACTAGAGTTATCCTGCTCCCCAGCCATCCAACCAGACAGACGGACATCTTAAAAAGTCCTGAAACGAATTTGGTATTAAGATACTTGGGATCTAACTCGTCTCCTTTAATGCGTTACACTTTTTCTCGTATCAAATGATATATACCCTCATCCCTAAGAGTGATGATATAAAAATTATAAGTTTTTTTGTTTTAATATTAACGTTTTTCCTTATTTTATTATTTCTAACAACTGGCAACAATATTATTCCTACAACAACATTTTGAGCAACATTCTAACAACTTAGGCACGGTGTCTGTAGACAACACGACGGACGGTCTTGTAACGATAACCATCTTGAGTCTGTTCGGCGGAAGGAGGAATGTAAGTATTCTTGGGTTGTTCAACTGGTGCAGGAGCAGGGATGGGGAGTGAAGCAACCTCTTCAACTACTGGAGCTGGAGCGGGAGCAGGGGCAGCTGGTGGAATGTAAGAATTCTGGGGTTGTTCAACTGGAGCTGGTGGTGCTGGGGGGATATAGGAGTTTTGGGGTTGTTGTACTGGTGCAGGAGCTGGTGCTGGTGCTGGAGCAGCGGGTTCATGATAATCATATTGAGCGCAGGCGCAAGCCACAAAAGCCAAAGTGACAATAAGGAATTTCTAAAGAAATACATAAAATAACAGCAATTAGAATTAATAATCCTTAAATCTGTGTTCATTAGAACTTTAAGAATATGATATTTACCATTTTTGTTTTGTTTTTGATTTGAAGCTAATTGCTTGAATTGAGAATAACTTGTGATGCTTAATGTCTGAGATGTTGCGCCTATTTATACAAATTATTCGTTTTTGTGAAAAATTTATTTGGTATGTTAATTTATGACTGTTGTTTTACCAATGTTTGCTTGTGATGATGTTTTATTTACATATAAGAACTTTAAACTGGTTCTAATCGAATTTGTGTAAAACTATAGTTTTGATGTTGCAACTTTTGTAGATTAGTTAACCCTTTAGCGTAACACAACTCTCACTTTTTACGTTGCCTATAGGCACTTCCGCTGCCATTAGATAGTTTTGAGTAGTATAGAAAAGGTAAACATGAAGGCAGAATGATTTAAAATAACCAGTTGGTATACTTTTTCCCACAGTTATCTGTATTTTGAAGCTAATTTTACATTGTAAGGTATTTGCTGGTATAGACTTGTTGATGACGATGGGAAGTCAATACAATTATTATAAAAACTACAATTTATACTTATAAAAAAAAATTAGTTAGCTGTCCTGTTCTTAGACTATACAAATATAATTGCTATTGCTTATAGTACAAATCATAGATTCCCAGCCAAAAATTTTCAAAACTAGAGCGTAATAAGTACATCGTATTTATACCATTGGGCAAAATTTATATGTCCAAATTTTATAAGTTCAAAGGAAACTGATTCAAGTTTTGAAATCTCATAAAGACGTAAGGACTATCAGCTTTTTAATAGCCGTATAAAAGACTTTCACTTGTTCCAGGAAATTCATCATTTGCCAACTTGTTCTGAAAGTCCCCAAGGAAGTATCAAGAACAAAAAAAAGAAATTTTCAAAAGAACCTACATATCAACTTTTCACATTATGGTACAGATGTTAGGTGCAAAACTAATGTTTTATGATGACTATAAAAAACTTCCGATGTAGTGCCCAAGAAGTTATGAAAATGTGATTTAATGATGCACATAACTCAACTCAGAACCAATTTAACCACAAATATTTATACCATCACCCTTAGGGATGAGGGTATATATCATTTGATACGAAATAAAGTGTAACGCATTAAAGGAGACGAGTTAGACCCCAAGTATCTTAAGACCAAATTCGTTTTAGGACTTTTTAAGACGATTGAGCTATGTCCGTCTGTCTGGCTGGCTGGCTGGCTGGCTGGCTGGTCAGCAGGATAACTCGAGTAAACCTTAACGGATCGGTATGAAAATTTACCACTATTAACATTTTTCAAAACGAACGTATGGGATTATAAATAGGCAAAATAGCTCCACCCCTTCTGGTACCTCCCATACAAAATTACCTATTTTTGGATAATTTATATTTCTTTCATAACTTCCAAACGGACGATCGTAGGATATATAAATTTGGTCAGTTTATTTATCTTGCAAAAGTAGACAAACCCTAAGAAAACCGAAACCTTTTCCAAATGACCTAATTGATCCTTATAGTTTTACATACATATCTTTTTTGTAAGTAAACTGAATTTACTCTAATTTTGAGTATGATGTTCGCTTATGAAAATGAAATTTAGGAATCAATATGGGCTATATCGGTTCACGCCTTCTGGTACATCCAATACAAAATTACCTATTTTTGGAAAATTAATATTTCACTTATAACTTCCTAAACGGACTCTTAGGGGGTAATGGGAATTTGTCGCTTAATTTATGTTATTATAGGAGGCAAGCCCCCAGAAAACCTAACTATTTGACACACCCCTTCTGGTACCTCCCATACAATTGACCGAACTCACCCCCATAGTCTTACAAACATATCTTTTTTGTAAGTACACTGAATTCAGGTAAATTATGCGTAATTCGTACGCTTATGAAAATATGAATCAGGAGTGTATATGGACTATATCGGGTCATCCCTTCTGGTACCTCCCATACAAAATGACCTATTTTTGGAAAATTAATATTTCTCCCATAACTTCCAAACGGACATTTGAGGGGTACTGAAAATTAGTCGTTTAATTTAAATTGTGATAGGAGGCGAAACCTCATATTGAGTGATGGTATTTATCAGTTAGGTTACCTGACTGAAATTTCTGTACTGGTTTTAATAATATTTTGGAATGTTGGTAAATTTTCCCAAAAAAAACTTCTATACATGCACAGCTAAGAAACCGTTATAGAATCATTGGTATTTAGAAGAAATACCAAAGTACTTCCATACATAGTACATCCTATTTTTTAGTTAACGAACTTTATATCCTGCTCATATGAAAATAGGTAAAGGGAAGCCGAATATACAAAATATTGATTTCAGATGGTGAAAGTGGTTTTTATTTGAAAAGTAATGTAACAGATATATTTTGTCGCCCCCTTCAATGTCTTGACCTTATTTCGATTATTGAAATCATATTGGACATTGAATATTGAAAAAAAAACGCTTCATCAATAGATGATTTAAACAATTGATTAACTAGTATGAAATAGGCAACAGCTTCACATTTTTATTTACAACTGGTTCAAAGTTCTTGTAGGTAAATGAAACATCATAAAACAAAATAACACAACTACAGCACAAAACCAATAAATTAACATACCAACATGTATAGTAAAACGAATGATTCATATAAATAGATCTAGCCTGTAGCTATCAAGCATCACAAGTTGTTCTTAACTCAAGCACTAAACTTAAAATCAAAACTTAACAAAAATGGTAAATATTTGTATTCATTTATCTAAAGTATTAATTTTTAAGGTGATATCTTATTAATGTTCCTTATTTTTATAGAAATTCCTTATTGTCGCTTTGGCTTTTGTGGCTTGCGCCTGCGCTCAATATGATTACCATGAACCCGCTGCTCCAGCACCGGCACCAGCTCCTGCACCAGTACAGCAACCCCAAAACTCCTATATTCCTCCCGCACCACCAGCTCCAGTTGCACAACCCCAGAATTCGTACATCCCACCAGCTGCCCCCGCTCCCGCTCCTGCTCCAGTAGTAGAAGAGGTAGCTTCACTCCCCATCCCAGCTCCCGCACCAGTTGAACAACCCAAGAATACCTATATCCCTCCCTCCGCCGAACAGGCCGAAGATGGTTATCGTTACAAAACCGTCCGTCGTGTTGTCTACAGACATCGTGCTTAAGTTTTGGAAATAAATCTTGAGATTTTGATCAAAATGTTGTTATAGGAATAATGTTGTTGCCAATTATTAATAATAAAATTAAATTAAAAAAATTAATACAATAATGTGATAATTATTTAATTCTCATTGCAGAGTGTATAAGGCGGTGCATGTTGATAGGTATGAGAATGGGTACCATTGTATTGTCATACCGCTAGGTGGCGCTGGGGTGGATTTATAACGAAAATTTCAACGAATGGAACAATTTTTATTGAAATTCAGAAAATGTGATTGTTTGATTATGGGATATGGATTCGGTAGGTGACGCTGGGGTGGATTTATATCGAAATTTAGAATGGATGAGGTGGCTCTGGGGTGTATTTATACCGAAAGTTTTAACGATTGGACCTATTTAACTGAAATTCAGAATTTTTGTTTGTTTGATCATGAGAACAAAGTTGTTGTATATATGGACCCGGTATGTGGCGTTGACTAATTTCGAAATTTATATTGATAGTCCAAAATTACCCAAACTCAGTATATTAAACATATTTATGTTGAAGCTAAAATTAAGGATGTATATTTGTTTGATCATGGGAAAAAAATTTATATACAAATGGACCCGATAGGTGGCGCTGGTGTTTATTTATACAGAAAAATTTACTGAATTGACCAATTGCAGTGAAATTTAGTATGTAGATTTGTTTGATCATGAGAACAATTTTTTTTCTTATAAATTGACCCGGTAGGTGGCGCTGAGGTTAACGTATTTGGACAATCGAATAAAGAACTCTTTCAAAAGGTTGCGGGCATATAAAATGTATGTTTTGAGTCCAGAGAAATAAAATTCAATACACATAAAATATTTGGCGATTATTTATATAGAATAATCGACGAGGATCTATATTTTTATGTGGATCATAAAACTGATTTCTTAGAAGTAAATATTTCAGCCAGTACTGTGTACTAAAAATGATATTGGAAAAAGTAATGGAGAGTAGTAGTCACCTTATATGTATATAAGCAAAAATCTAAATCAAATCTTCATATTTATTTTTATATTTTTTTATTTCTACTAATTGGCAACAATTTTATTCCTATAACAACATTTTGACAGAAATCTAAAGATTTCTCAGCAAAACTTAAGCGCGGTGTCTGTAGACAACACGACGGACGGTCTTGTAACGATAACCATCTTGAGCCTGTTCGGCGGAAGGAGGAATATAAGTATTCTTGGGCTGTTCAACAGGAGCGGGAGCTGGGATGGGGAGTGATGCAACTTCTTCTACTACAGTGGCTGGAGCGGGTGCGGGGGCAGCTGGTGGGATGTAAGTGTTCTGGGGTTGTTGAACCGGAGCTGGTGGTGCTGGGGGGATATAGGTGTTTTGGGGTGCAGGAGCTGGTGCCGGTGCTGGAGCAGCGGGTTCATGGTAATCATATTGAGCGCAGGCGCAAGCCACAAAAGCTAAAGCGACAATAAGGAATTTCTATGGGAATGAAAGAAACCCCAATTAAAATCAATAATCCTTAAATTCCACTTAGAAAGAACTTTAAGAAATTGATATTTACCATGTTTTTTTGTTTGATTTGAAGTTAATTGCTTGAATTAAGAACAACTTGTGATGCTTGATGTCTGTTATGTAGGGCTTATTTATACAAATTATTCAATTTTGCGGAACATTTGGGTATGTTAATTTATGACTTTGTGTTGTTTTGTTGGTGTTGGCGTTTGATGGTGTTATTTATTTACATACAAAAACATTGAACTGGTTTGCATCGAATTTGTGTAATACTATTGCTTTGATGATAGTACTTTTGTAGATTGGTAAACTCTATGGCGTGATGTTATTGAGGAAGCAATACTCTCACTTTCTTCATTGCTTATAGGAACTTCCGCTGCCGTTAGATAATATTGAGTAGTAGAAAAAAATGTAAAAGATCAAGTAAATATTATATAAATTAACGTATTAGTACAGTTTTCCTATAGAAATCTGGGATTAGACGCAAATTTTGCATTGTAAGGTATTTGCTGGCATAGACATATTGATGATGACGTGATGTTCAGCAACTGTTTAAAAACCTACACTGATAATTTATCTGATAAGACATATTATGTTCTTAGACTACACAAATAGAATGGTTATTGCAAACAAATTATAGAATCTCAGCAGAAAAAACAACACAATTTCCAAAAAGAGAAAAAAGTAACTTGATGCAAACTAATGATTACAACATAGTCTTGCCATAGGGAGTAGGCTTATATTTTATGATGACTATTCACTACTTCTGATGTAGTGCTTGAGATCTAATGAAATTATGATTTAATGCCTCAAATCGGACCAATTTACATAAAAGTATTTCTTATATTATTTTGGGATCTTCGTAAACTAAACTAACTTCTATTATATTTACAGCTAAAATACCGTTATAGAACCAGTGAATTTTGGAAGCAATGACTAAGTACTTCCATTACCAGCCCAGAAATTTTAGTCAGATGAAATGACTAATAAATTCCCTCATCCTATGAATGATATTATTTAACTCTCTAGTTATTGAAATTAACCGACTTTTAAATGAAATTACTTATGTATGTATGTATTCCAATTTGACTGCATGTGGAGCATAAAGAGTTGAAGATAGGACCTTCGGTCATATAGACAGACAAGTACATACAGACAAGTATTACAGCTTTGGAAAAGGTGAAAGTCTGCAAAGCTTTTATGACTGCAAACAACTGAAAAAAGTTAAATTCAATACCCTTGGGCATAACGTCAACTTGTAGGGTTACCGCAAGAGAATCTTAAAAATTGTCATCAGTCTTAGGTCTCACTTATAATTACAACGTTTACAAATTAGTGGAAAAATATTAATTTTCGAGAAATTGACTAATTTGTATAGCAGGCACCAGCAGAGGCAGCACAACGTCTCCGATTTTTTTTCGTGCCTTGTACAATATTTTTGTATCTACATCAAAGATATGCATGTTAGGCCGACTCTCCAAAAAAGTATCTTCACAATCTCTAAAAAACTCAAAAAAATACTTTTTTTTTAAAACGGTCCAGCTCACAGGATCTTAATCCTAGGCATGAAATTTTTTGGGATTCGTCATAAAACAAGCCAAGGTACATTTTGGGTGGTAGACCGAAGATACTTTTTTTGGCTCCATACAAAGTGAGTCGCTCTAATGCATGTAGAACTATGGAGGCAATTTGTATGGGAGGTACCAGAAGGGGTGTTTTAAATAATTTGTTTTTTTGAAGTTTTGTCAACTATTACAAGATAAAGTAAATGACCAAATTTAAATAAACTCAACTTGTCCGATTAGAAGTTATGTGGGAAATATAAAATTTTTATAAATAGGTCATTTTGTATGGAATGTCCACGAAGGGGTTAGCCGATACAGTCCATATCCATTCCGGAGTCAAACTTTCAGAAGCGTACTCCTTACGAAAAATATGAAAGACATTAGTATACTTACAAAAAAAGATATTAACTTGAGGGTTAGTTCGGTTATTTGCATGGAAGGTACAAGAAGGGTTCGGACTATTTTCCCATTTGTAAACCCATGTTGGTAAATTTTCATAAAGAACAGTTAAGGTTTTCACAAGTAATCCCGCCTACCAGCCTGCAAGCTAGACAAACGGACTTGGCTCAATCGGATCACAAAGTCCCGAAATGAATTTGGTCTTAAGATACTTGGAGACTAACACGTCTCCTATAATGTGTTACATTTTTTCCCATATCAAATGACAAAAAATATGTTTTGTCCTCTTCATACGAAAATTCGTTTAGGCATCAGGAGAATTAATATAAAAATTAATGAATTAATATAGTGGAAACTGTTTTTATTTAATAAGTATAGTAGCAAATTTATTTCATCCCTTCGGAGTCTTTACTTTTTCCGATTAGATATTTTATTGTGCCTGTGGTACTTTCTTTAGACGTTGATAAAAACTTAAAAAAACACTTCATCAATAACTTAAAATTAGTAGATTTGAACGATTGAGTGCTTTAGAGTTTAATAAGCTACAGCATCACATTCTGTATTCGAACTGGTTCAAAGTTGTCTTAGGTAAATGTAACATAATTTAATAAAACAACATCAAAAGTACAAAACGAATAAATTAACATACTAACATAAAGAGTAAAACGAATGATTTATATAAATAGGTTTAGCTGTTAGATATCAAGCATCACAAGTTGTTCTAAACTCAAGCAAATAACGTCAAATTCAAAACTTTACAAAAATGGTAAATATTCGTATTTTGTTTTATTTAAAGTACTAATAACAATTTTTTTTTATTTTGATTTCTAATTAATGTCCCTTATTTTTTTAGAAATTCGTAATTGTTGTCTTAGCTTTCGTAGCTTGCGCCTGCGCTCAATACGATTATCATGAACCTGCTGCTCCAGCACCAGCACCAGCTCCTGCACCTGTGCAACAACCCCAAAACTCCTATATTCCCCCAGCACCACCAGCTCCAGTTGAACAACCCCAGAACTCATACATTCCACCAGCTGCCCCTGCTCCTGCACCTGTAGTAGAAGAAGTTGCTTCACTCCCCATTCCAGCTCCTGCACCAGTTGAACAACCTAAGAATACTTATATCCCTCCCTCCACCGAACAAGCTGAAGATGGTTATCGTTACAAGACCGTGCGTCGTGTTGTCTACAGACACCGTGCTTAAGTTTTGGTGAGAAATCTTGACATTTCTGTCAAAATGTTGTTATGGGAGTAAAATTGTTACAAATTATTACAAATAAAAAAATTATAAAAATTTATATGAATGTGTTTTGCATTGCTGCTTATATACATATGTGGTTAACACACGTACAAAGTTTACATGCACGAGCGGTATTTTTTTTCTTTTACATTTTAATTCTTTGATATAAACAGTTTATTTTTTCCAAAAAGATAATTTCTAAGCATAACCCATGGTTAGCATTGGTCTGGTCGTGGTAGTAAAAACTTAATTTCCCTTTACACCCCATGAATGAGGTATGGAGTAGCTTCTCTCGTTGTTGTGAATTAACACGCTTTCCATTTTAGATTCACAACAAACAGCAGCTACTTATTTATCGAAGAATGCGAACGTCACTGTTTGAAAAGCTTTTACTAGACATGCCGATTGACTCGACACTTCTACTGCGAAGTTGCTATCAATAACATCGAGGAGATCGGCAACGAGAGAAAAATTTAGATGACTGGAGCCGGGAATCGAACCACGGACCTCCCGCATGTTCTAACCACTATGCCACGGCTCGTCACGGTCGTGGAAGTATTTAACATTTTTAATTTGACTCGATTAATTTTTTTTTTAAATAAAAAAATATTTTTCACCTTAGTCTCCCTTTAGTTCAAAACACTGACTAACACTTGCTCCTTTTTTCCTTATCCTTATTAATTTCTCAATTTCCATAAATTAAGGGTTATTCATTTAGAAGTTTTGTTTTTGAATTATTAACTAAACGCTTCAAATGGAATTGGTTTCGGAATTTTTATTATAACTCCAAAGAAAAGTATTTGACAATTAGATTTTTTTTCAAATAATTTCTTTCAAATGTTGCACTGGATGTCTGCAGGCAACAAAAAGCCGCACTATAGGGCTATATTTAACGACAGTATGAATCGACTGTCAACTTTTCAGTTATGAATTTTTAAAGTCACGGCTCAAGTAATACAAATTGCAAACCTGGTTTGTCATCTGTCACTTGTCTATGTTATCCTGTTAATAGGCATATCGATGGAAAAAAACATCCTTAGAAAGCAATATTTTCTGTGTGCTTACAAGGGTGGTCGTAAAAATCGACGTTGGACACGCCCACCTCCCATATCTTGAAATGAAAACTTAAAACTTACTTAATTTCCCTTTACACCCCATGAATGAGGTATGGGGCAGCTTCTCGCGTTGTTGTGAATTAACACGCTTTCTATTTTGGAATCACAACAAACGGCACCTACTTGTTTATTTCAAGGGTTGAAATACTTCCTGCTCAATTGATAACCATAGATGACTGTATCCAAAACCCAATATGCACAGGGCAGCCCTATCACTATGGTGCCCGAATTTACATATGGCCATTGATTGAAATATTTTTATAGAAAAATCAATCCATATTTAATTTTCTAAGAGGTGAACTTGATCAAAGCGGTGGTGAGTAGTATTCACTACGGATACAAATTCCCACGGAGAACGCCATATACACTCTACCATGAAAAAAAAAACTTAATTTCCCTTTACACCCCATGAATGAGGTATGGAATAGCTTCTCGCGTTGTTGTGAATTGACACGCTTTCTATTTGTAGATTCCCAACGAACTGCACCTACTTGTTTATCGACGAATGCGAACGTCACTGTTTGAGAAGCTCTTACTAGACACACCGATTTACTCGACACTTAATACTGCGAAGTTGCTGTCAACAACATTCGAGGGGAACCGACAATGAAAGAACAATTTTTTAAGATGACTGGAGCCAGGTTCGGGCCTGCGATCTCTCGCATGGTAGTCGCGTGTTCTAACAACTATGCCACGGCCGGTCCCTACCATGAGAACTGAATAATTATCACATTTTTTGTATTAGTTTTTTATAATTTTTTTATTTCTTTTAATTGGCAACAATTTTAATCCTACAACAACATTTTGAGCGAAATCTCAAGATTTCTTCCCAAAACTTAAGCACGATGTCTGTAGACAACACGACGGACGGTCTTGTAACGATAACCATCTTCAGCCTGTTCGGCGGAGGGAGGGATATAAGTATTCTTGGGTTGTTCAACTGGTGCGGGAGCCGGGATGGGGAGTGATGCAACTTCTTCTACTACAGGAGCAGGAGCGGGAGCAGGGGCAGCTGGTGGGATATATGTGTTCTGGGGTTGTGCAACTGGAGCTGGTGGTGCTGGGGGGATATAGGAGTTTTGGGGTTGCTGCACTGGTGCAGGAGCTGGTGCTGGTGCTGGAGCAGCGGGTTCATGATAATCATATTGAGCGCAGGCGCAAGCCACAAAAGCCAAGGCAACAATTAGGAATTTCTAGAGAAATATAAATAGAAAATAGAATAGTATAAATAGAAATCACAATTTAATTTTTTTGCGATGGTACTTTAAATTAAAAAAATTCGAATACATACCATTTTTGTAAAGTTTTGGATTTAAAGTTATTTGCTTGAGTTAAGAACAACTTGTGATGCTTGATATCTTACAGCTAAGCCTATTTATATAAATCATTCGTTTAACTCTTCATGTTGGTATGTTAATTTATTCGTTTTTTACTGTTGATGTTATTTTGTTTTATGATATTTCATTAACCTACGAAAACTGTGAACCAGTTCGAATACAAATTGTAAAGCTGTCCCAAATTACATTCCAGCTAATAAATCGTTCAAATCATATATTTTGAGTTATTGACAGAGAGAAATTTAAATTTTCTTTAACGTCAAGATAAAATACCACTGACACAGTGATGGAAATGGAAAATAGTAAAAACTCGGAAGGGGGTGAATCTGCTACTATACTATTTTAAATAAAAATAACTTCTATTATCTGAAATCATTAGTTTTTATAATCGTTTTTCTGTTACCTTAACCGTTGATCATATCAGAAGAGTATAAGTTCCAAAAAATGTTTGAAAAAATGGAGTGAACTTTTTACGAAAGTCCTTTTTTTATTACCTCCATATACGAATGATTCTACAATGGTTAAATTGCTATGATTTTTTTCTATTTGCCCGGATTTTTTTTGTAAAATTTGCCAAGATCACATAGAAATACTAAAAATATTTGTAATAGAATACGTTTCGAATTGAGTTGTGTGCATTATTACATGACATTTTAATTACCACTTAAACACTACATCAGCAGCAGTGAATAGTCGTCATACAGTATTAGCCTATTTCTTATGACACACTTATATGTTTTTATGTTTTTTGTGAAATGGATTAAATGATACAAAAGTGTCCGAAAAGTCATAGGCTATGTCCTGTAAAAAAACTCCCATGTCTTTTGTAATTTATAGTTTTTTAGTTACTGTATCAAAACATAGGCAGCTATAAACTTTAAATCATCAATAACTCATAAACACCGAAAGTAGAAAATAATTTCCCTTTACACCCCATGAATGAGGTATGGGATAGCTTCTCACGTTGTTGTGAATTAACACGCTTTCTATTTTTAGATTCACAACTAACGGCACCTACTTGTTTATCGACGAATGCGAACGTCACTGTTTCAGAAGCTTTTTACTAGACATGACAATTGACCCGACACTAAACTGCGAAGTTGCTGGCAACAACATCGAGAAGGGCCGGTATTGAATGAAAAATGTAGATAACTGGTGCTGTGATTTGAACCCGGGATCTCCCGCATGGTAGTCGCGTGTTCTTACCACTATGCCACGGCTGGTCCCAGTCATAGTCTTTATTCTGTAAAAAACTACCATGTCTATTTTAAGTACTTTTCTGGTAACTGTATCAAAACAGAGAACATATCCTTTAAATCATCAATAACTCAGAAACACAAAAAGTAGACTCGAGACCTTTTTGCAGAATAGCGACGATATGATGTGGTTATTATGCTCTTTTGAGACAAATGGTTTTTTTTTTGCTAAGAATCTATGATTTGTATGCAATAACCACTCTATTTGTATAGACTAAGAACAAAACATGACTTAACAAAAAAAATTTCAGTGAAAAGTGTCGCATCTACACTTTTTTGCATTGTAGTTTTTATGATCCATGGCTTAACATCTTATCGACGTCAATATGTCCATACTAACAACTATCTTACAATATAAAAGTAACTTTTTACCATATTAACTTCACCTTTACATTTTTTCTAATTACTCAAAACTGACTACAGGCAGCGGAAGTTCCTATAGGCAATGAAAAAAGTGAGAGTTTTGTTTCCTCAAAAACTCCACGCCAAAGAGTTAAACAATCTACAAGAGTATTATCATCAAAGCTATAGTTTTACACAAATTCGATTAGAACCAGTTCAATGTTTGTTATATGCAAATAAAACAACATCTAAAGTATCCACAGGTAAACCATAACAAAGTCATAAATTAACATACCCACTGTATGTTCATAGAAAAGAATACTTTGTATAAATAGACCATACATAGTAGACATCAAGCATCACAAGTTATTCTTAACTCAAGCAATTAACTTCACAACAACAACAATACAAAAATGGTAAATATTAGTTTCTTAAAGTTCTTATGACAACGTATTGCAGAACTTGTGATTTTAATCGCCTTTTTTCACTTCTATAGAAATTCCTTATTGTCGCCTTGGCTTTTGTGGCTTGCGCCTGCGCTCAGTATGATTATCATGAACCAGCTGCTCCAGCACCAGCACCAGCTCCTGCACCTGTGCAACAACCCCAAAACTCCTATATTCCCCCAGCACCACCAGCTCCTGTTGCACAACCCCAGAACACTTACATCCCACCAGCTGCCCCAGCTCCCGCTCCTGCTCCTGTAGTAGAAGAGGTTGCTTCACTACCCATCCCAGCTCCCGCTCCTGCACCAGTTGAACAACCCAAGAATACTTACATTCCTCCTTCCGCTGAACAGTCTCAAGATGGTTATCGTTACAAGACCGTCCGTCGTGTTGTCTACAGACATCGTGCTTAAGTTTTGTGGAAGAAATCTAGGAATTTTGCTCAAAATGTTGTTATAGGAATAATGTTGTTGCCAATTATTAGAAATAAAAAAAAATAGATATAAAAAATAATTTGATAAAAACACATGTTTATTTTTTCTTTATATACTAACTTCGATATAAAAGTATTGGTGAGTATCATTTAACTTCTTTGCTGATCATTTTTAGGAACACTACTATCAGTTGGCTATAGAACATTCGTTCATAAGACCATAGGTTTACTGGCATATGGTAAAACTGTAACAAAGGTTACAGAGAGAAAAGTGTTAATATCTGGCTATTTGGTCATTAAAATTTGCTCCCACCGATCTAACAGCCCAAAGGTGCCACTAGAGGCGTTAAGTATGTAACCGACTCCCACATTTTCGTTACCTCAACAGTTTCTCAGAACATATCTATCATAATATTTTTGTGTGAATTTCAAATGTATGTGTATGAATTTCATAACAATTGAATTCATTTGTTTAATTTTAAAAAACATTCATATATTTCTCTCTTTTTTCCGAACATTGCCAAAAATTTTTTACAATTCCTTCAATTCCAATAAAAACTAAAATATTTATTATTAGATAATATATTTCAACCCCTAGGCGCACCCTTGGAGCAGTTGGAGCGGTAAGAGCAAATTTTATGAAATTTGATTTTTGTATTGAAACCCCTTTAAGGGGTGAAGAACTGAGAATATAGTACGGGTTTGTCATACATTTTACTCCTTGAGGGACGAGTGAATTTCGGTCAATATGCGGGTGAATTTCGGTCATTTGTGTGCGATGTACCACATGGGGTGTGGCTATGTGTTTATCTACTATTACCAGAGAGTTTAAATATCCTCCAGTTGGCAGTTTAGAAGTTTTGGGAGACATATTAATTCGCCAAAAATAGGTCAGTTTGTATGGGAGGTACCAGCAGGGGTGGGGCTATTCTATTCATTTATAGTACACATTACTTAGTATTAAAAAATATTAATTCTGATAAATTTTCACACCTATCATAATCGTCTTAATAGTCCGAATTTGGTCTTAAGATACTTGGGGTCTAACACGTCTACTGTAACGCATTAAAATTGTTTCCGTATTACATGATATATACCCTCATTCCTAAGGGTGAGGGTAAAATAACTCCAAGTGTTTTGTTTTGTGCTGTGATTCTGTGGTCCCTGGCTATGTGGCCAAAGTTGGGAAGTTCTTTTGATAACAAGCTTGACCAGAGGTTATCTGATATCACGGATCTCCCAGCCAGCCGGGATCAGGTTTCCGCTCATTCATCATAGATCATCGGATCTCATGGGGGTTTAGACTGAACTAGCCCTAACAAATGGTTACCGTTCACCGCCGTTGCGAGGAAGGGATTTTCAGTTCTCCCTGTTCTCTTCCAGTGAGGGTAATGCATGCCTGTAGTGTATCGAACCATTTTCACCTATCCGTGGTGCTAGAATGAAAGCATAGGTGCCTGCGGATTTAAAAAAAAAAACCATGTATGTTCTCTGCGAAAGGTTTTCAAACCTACGAATTAGTAGCAGTAACCGGCTGTGGCATGATGGTTAGAACACGCGACTACCTCGCGGGAGATCCAGATTTGACTCCTGTCTCCAGTCATCTACATTTTTATACCATCACCCTTAGGGATGAGGGTATATATCATTTGATACGACCCAAAAGTGTAACACATATCTGAATCTGGAAGTTTAGACACGCCCATTTTGGTACCTCCCACACAAATGTACCATTTCGCCTACTTTAGAGATGCAGTAATAATATCAATACACCAACGCCATCGTACCCAAATTCTGTATATAGTAAAGGTATAACAGGTAACCATACAAATGTACCACTCCGCCCACTATAAAGATGGAGTAATAATGTCAATAACAAAGAAAATTTTTTGTTGTACTGAGGGTGATGGTATATGTAAGTCGGGTTGCCCGACTGAAACTTTCTTACTGGTTTTACATGTCGTTACTAAAAACGTATGGAGTGGTTGACACGAAGTCTGACCGACGCAGCTGAGAGAAATCTGATGTGTGTACGGGAAATGGAAGTGATGGGAGATAATCCTGAATTGTTGGAAATTGAATTGCCACTTGACTTTACATATCGTACATGTCGTACCGACGTCTGAACGATTTCTAAAAACCAGTACAGAAATTTCAGTCAGTTAAACTGGCTGATAAATACCATCACCCAATATAATATATTGTTTAAGTCTTGAGTTATTAAAAATAATCGATTTGTAATTAAAACCTGTTAGAAAGTTTCAGTCGGGCAACCCGACTTACATTTACTCTTACCCTCAGTAAAACAAATAATTTTCTATTATATTGATTTTATTACTCGATTTCGAAAGTGGGCGGAGTGGTACATTTGTATGCTAGGTACGTGAAGGGGTGTGTTTAGGCTCCAGATTTATTCTCCATAACTTTATCCTGTTATAGCTTTACTAAATACAGAATTTGGGCACGATTGCGTTGGGTGTACTGATATTATTACTACATCCCAAAAGTGGGCGGAAAGGTACATTTGTATGGGAGGTACCATAAGGGGCGTGTCTAGACTTCCAATTTTTTCTCCAAAACTTTGTCCTGTTATAATATAACAAAATACAGAATTTGGGCACGATAGTGTCTAGTGTATTGATATTATTACCCTATTTCTAAAGTGGGCGGAGTGGTACATTTGTATGGGAGGTACCAGACGGGGCGTGTCTAGACTTCCAGATTTTTTTCTCCAAAACTTTATCTTGCTTGAACTTTACCAAATACAGAATTTGGGCACGATCGCGTTAGGTCTTTTAATAATAATAATCAATTTCTAAAGTGGGCGGTACCAGATGTGTATGGGAGGTACCAGATGGGGCGTGGATAGACTTACAATTTTTTTCTCCAAAACTTTTTCCCGTTATTGCTTTACTTAAAATAGAATTTGGGTACGATCACGTTTGATTTATTGATATTGTTTCTCCATCTCCCTAGTGGGCGGAAAGGTAGGTTTGTATGGGAGGTACCAGAAGGGGCGTGGCTAGGCTTTCAAAATTTTTTTCCAAAACTTTATCTTGTTATAACTTTACTAAATACAGAATTTGGGGACGATCCCGTAGGGTGTATTGATATTATTACTCGATTTCTAAAGTGGGCGGAATGATGTATTTGTATGGGAGGTACCAGAAGGGGCGGGGCCACGTAGCCCATTTTCAATACCGTAAGTAGTTTTGAGAAAATAATAACTCGTGCAAAATTTCAAAACATTTGGTTGCGTCCTTCGAAAGTTATCGTGCGAACCAGCCGGACAGCCACCAGACAGACAGACGGACATGGCTCAAACGACTTAAAAAGTCATGAATCGAATTTGATTCAGAGAAACCTAGGGTCTGAAGTGACTCCTTCTATGTGTTACACTTTTGGGTCGTATCAAATGATATATACCCTCATCCCTAAGGGTGATGGTATAATAAATCGAGGGAAACTCTGAAGGGAAATTCGATTCTTACCAAATATCTGAAATAATTCGGATGACCTTGCCGACGCGTCGTCGGGGCAAAATAAATAAAATTCAGAAAAATTCGTACAGAATTCTGTACGATATCGGTAAGAATAGTTCAGACAATGTGCAGACGTGTCGGATATAAGCCAATGTCGGAGCTTTTGGTTTTGCTGGGTAAGTAACTAGCAGCTTCACTGAGAAACTTCCACCGATGATTGTGACCAGTAACTTGGGGATCAGGAGCCGCGGGACCTAGTTTTCAGCCTAATCACTAGTTGTAGGCCCATTGTGCGAGTATAACGTCTGGTAGAGTATTCGTGCTCGAATGTGGATTTGCTTTGAAACCAGGGTGCTACAGACCCATAGAGTAGCAGAGGTGGTAAGGTAGGCCCTACCTTGGTCAAAGGCGGGTATATTCCATACTATCATATCCAATTTGGTATCTTCTTTCTGAAAGAAAGAGTCGGCAACTGAGGTAGCTTGCTGCCGAAATTGTCGACTCCTATTCATATTCTACTTCTATTCCCAGGGGCGCTGGCAATCGCATTGTAATATGCCCAGTGTGTTTAGTACACCATGGGTAAGGTCTTCACTGCGAGACTCATGAAAAATCAAAAGTCTAATTTTTCAAAGCAATAAGAAATTTCAGCAGAATTTCTATTATTTTGCACCATTCAAGTTTTCATCCGTTTATAGCGTTTTAGTTTTATAGCGCTGAACTTAAAAAAAACTTAATTTGCCTTTACACCCCATGAGTGAGTTATGGGATAGCTTCTCAAGTTGTTGTGAATTAACACGCTTTCTTTTTTAGATTCATAACAGACGGCACCTACTTGTTTATCGACGAATGCGAACGTCACTGTTTGAAAAGCTTTTTATTAGACATGCCAAATGAATCGACACTAAACTGCGAAGTTGCTGGCAACAACATCTAGGTGGCCGGCATTGAATGAAAAATGTAGATAACTGGTGCTGTGATTTGAACCACGAATCTCCCGCATGATAGTCGCTTGTTCTACCCACTATGCTACGACTGGTCCCAACTGGTCTCTCCAAAGCTGTTGACCCATTTTCCGAAGAGAGGGATGCTTGGCACATCGTTTAAGTGACAAAAACTTCTAATTCTGCAGAATCCTCTTGCGATACAGTCGCAGAATCACCATATTGTAAAACTCTCTAAAGCACAGCGGGCGGTCTTCTCCAGAAAATCGCTCTATTGTGACTAAATCCCTAAGAGCCAGGCTTCTTACCGTCATATTCCCCTCGCTCGTCAGACTTTATCTGTTTCATAGTCTGCTTAGCAAATAAAAACTTCCTTTGGAGACACCCTGTATTTTCAGATAGGTAGTTCATTATAGGTTTTGCAGCAAATAAGGCATAGAACTAAATTCTTGGAAGAAATTCTAATCTAGCAAGGTTACAGTTTTCACAACTTCCTGATACTTGTATATATGATAGTCGGCCATCAAACTTGAGTCAATATGTACCGATCCTTATTGTAATGATATTGATAATAAATCTAAACTCTTGATCACCTAGTATCCAATACACATTAAATGTATTTTCTGCTCAAAAATAATAGTTCACAGTATGCGTCGATTTTTACATATTGGCCTTTTCCATCAAAGTGTCGATGACTTCAATATCTTTGTAGAGCAGAAATAAAGACACAAAAACGATAATAGTATCATATCGATAATGAGCTATCAGTTTTTGAAAGATATATTATAGTTTTAAAACACCTTAGATCTACGCTACACATAACACGATCAGGAAGAACTTTTACATCATTAACCTGGGAAGTCTTTCACACTTGAACAAAACTGACTACTTTCCAAAGCAGACCTATAGCGACTAATGAACTAATGAAACAAATAGAACTAAAACATTGTCATTAAGTTAAAGATTAAAGCCAATAAAGCTTTTAAAGCCAACTACTTCAATACGATATATACTTCACATCATTAGAGCTGCTGCGGCACCCCCTTCATCGAGTGTGCTGAGGCACTCATTTAAGCCTAATCGTTGCTGCTTCATTAATAATTGGGAATTAATCTAAATAAATAATACTTCACACCCAACAAAAACATAACAAATGAAATTAATAAAACGGAAGTCAATTCCGCACTAGAAAAGAAGATTAGAAAAAAATAACAAAAACACAACAAAATTCAAAACAAACAATATTATGAGTTTTAATAGTATTCTTACAAAATTATGCAAATCAAGATGCGGCAGTTGGCAGCGGCTAGAAATCTAAAGCATCTAGTAAAAGATGTATCACCAACATAGCAATTAAAACCGGTTTCACAGCTCTCTAAGTTTTTTTTTTGTTGGTAGGCAAATCAACGAAGCTTAGCATAGCTGAGAATACTAATAATATAAAAACGTTAAGCATTCACAGTTAAAACATCAAAATCGTTTGGCTCTTCAGACAATTAACAACAAACAATTAACTCAAAATGGTAAATATTAGAAACATATAACAAAAAATTAAAAAAAAAATTCAAAGTGCCTTAAATTTCGTGAAAATTCTTACAATAAAAATTAGATTAACTAAAAATAAAAAGTATTTTAGAATCTTAGAATCCTTTGCTTTTAAATTCCGTCAAAATTCTTAAAACAGATATAAGATTAACTAAAAAGTCTTTTAGAAACTTTATCTACAATCCTTTGCCGTGAACTTTTTCCTAGTTATTAATTTGTTCTTACTTTTTCTTGCCGCTTCAGAAATTCCTTATTGTTGCTTTGGCTTTTGTGGCTTGTGCCGCCGCCCAGTATGATTACCATCAACCTGCTGCTCCAGCTCCCGCACCAGCTGCAGTTGCTCCCGAACGCTCCTATATTCCTCCTGCTGCACCAGCACCTGTAGTAGAGGAAGTCCAGAGCTCTTACATCCCACCCCCACCACCAGCTCCAGTTGAGCAACCCCACAACACTTACATTCCCCCTGCTGCTCCCGCTCCAGCTCCTGCCCCAGTAGTAGAAGAAGTTGCTTCCCTGCCCATTGAACAACCCAAGAATACCTATATCCCTCCCTCTGCCGAACAGGCTGAAGATGGTTATCGTTACAAGACCGTTCGTCGTGTTGTCTACAGACATCGTGCTTAAGTTTAGGAGAGAAAGACTCGCTCAATTGTTATTATAGGAATTATGTTGTTGACAAATTTTAAGAATAAAAAAAATCTGAAAATTTATTGAAAATATTAAGAATTTTAATTATGTTACATACGATAGCTGAAAAAGCCTCTAACAGGCATTGGGACAATAACATTTCAACCGATTTTAAAATAAATAGAAAAAAACATTACCTATTTGAACTCTCAACGATCTGCAAAGCCTTCGACTGACGAACATTTTATGTTACTGTAACCTTCTCAAATGTGTAGGAAAAATCAGCAATGGAGTGGTTATTCATCAGTTCAAAATTTTACAAGCTTCGACCAAAGGGGTTATATATGTTTGCCATCAATAAGTGTTTACAAAATCGCTAAAACAAGAAAAACGCTAAAATCCCCACAAGACCTAACACTGCACTTTTAATTAACATTCGCCCAAACGCGAAATTTTTTTATACGAATTTACAAATTACATTCCAAATTTAAAAAAAATCGACAATATACCAAAAACCAGCAAAATATGATAATCGATTCACAATACATCCCTAAATTAAAAAATACAGCCACAACAAATCTGCTATTTTGCGAATTTGCAAACTAAGTTCCAAATTAAAAAACGACCAAAGTATAGAAAACCGCCACAAAAAAAATCACCAAAATGAAAAAAATCGTTTATTTAAAAAATAAAGCCACAACACCAAAAATACAAAACAACACAAATTTAGACAATAAACACAACGTGAAAAAATCGTCAACGTAAAACAATCGCTAAATTTATATTTTTTGATTTTAACGATTTCTTTTATTTTGGCGATTTTTTTATAACTTATTATATAAGTTTGAAAAATCACATCAAAATAACAAACTAAATTTGAAAAACAGCTAAATTAACTAATGGCCAGAGTAAACAAAAATTTAAAACAAATAACAATAAATAAAGTTATAAAATCTCTAAATTATATATTTACATTTTAACGATTTTTTTTAATTTTGGCGATATTTTTGTTAACTTTGGAATTTATTTGGTATGTTTGTAAAACCATAAAAAATTGAATTTAAAAAATCGCTAAAACAAACAAACGCCAGATTTAACAAAAAAATCGTTAAAATAAAAAAAATTCAAAAAAAATGCTGAGATCACAATTCTGCAAATTTCTAAGTAGTTTCCATTACAACTTACAAACGTAATTCATAAATTTGAGGCCTGAAGTATTCTCCAGTTAGTCCTACCAGATGATGGCACGTCGCCTACCACTTGGTCCTCCCAACGGAGTTCGGGTCGCCCTCCTCTGCACCGTACTTCAGGTTCGCCTTCAAACACCTTTCTCGCTGGAGCATTTACATCCATCCTGGCAACATGTCCCAGCCATCGTTGTCATTGGATTCTGACTCTTTTAACTACGTCATTGTCGTGGTAAGGCTCATACAGCTCATGGTTAATTCGAAGGCGAAACTCGCCGTCCACACAGATAGACCCATATATTCTTCGGAGTACTTTTCTTTCAAATACTCCCAGGTTTTGTCCGTTGTCGTAAACACCCACGATTCGGCAGCATACAACAGAACACCTAGCATAGCTGTTTCTTAGCATCCTGAGACACGTTGGTGTTTCTAAAGTGCTGCCGAAGTCCGTAAAAACATCTATTGGCGACCACTATTATACGCTTGATTTCCTGGCTGACATTATTTTTCTTATTGGCGGAAGGTCCGACGTAGGTAAATTCATGTACTACCTCAAAACAAGAATTGTCAACGTTCACGATTCGTTCCCATCGAGAGGACTCTTTATTCGTCGAAATCATTATTTTTGTTTTGTCCTCGTTAACCGCTAAAGCCTTTTTTCCTGACTCCTTTTCTAGAAATGAGAAAACTACAGTAACATCCGGCAGATTTCGGCCGATGGTGTCAATATCATCGGCATAGCCTCTTGTGGAATATGGTGCCAGACATGTTGACATCAGCCTCTCTCGTCACCTTCTCCATAACTATATTTAATAGTGTACAGGACAAGCTATCACCCCGCCTGAGACCTTTTTCCGTGTTGAATGGTCCAGAGTGATCCTTACAAATCTTTACCGAGGATTTGGCGATTTCGAAGCTACATCTACAAAGTCGAATCAGCTTTGTAGGAATACCAAACTCAGACATGGCCTCATACAGCCTATTCCTTACTGAAGAGTCGAAGGCATCTTTCTAGCCGACAAAGAGGTGGTAGGTGTCAATCTGCTTTTCATAAGTTCCTTCCAGGATTTGTCGTAAGGTGAATATTTGATACGTCGTAGATTTACCAGGTCTAAAGCCACACTGATATGGTCCAATTAGTTTTTCTACAATTGGCTTTAGACGTTCACACAATATGCTTGAAAGGACATTGTACGCAAATGGTAATAGGCTTATTCAACGGTAGTTCTTACATTCACTACGATCTCCTTTCTTGTATATGGGACATAACAGACTGAGGCTCCAATCTCCAGGCATGCTCTCCTCTAGCCAGAAGGTCTCCATGAGCTGATGCATGCTCTTAATCTGCCTTAAACAATTCAGCAGGGAGACCGTCGGCTCCAGCAGCTTTGTTGTTTTTAAGGTGGGATATTGCCACACGTATCTCGCTCTAGCTCAGAGGTGGACGGTTAATACCGTCGTCATGGATTGGTGCGGGGTCTTGTGGAGTGGTGCCCGCATCCAAGTTCTGAAATGATCTCTCTATATCTTCAGAATGTTATCCGTGTCCGTCAACAGCTGGCCATCGCTGTCCCTCGCCTTAACTCTCTGGTAGAGTTTTTAGGCTGCCCCTCTATTTTGTAGCAACTCTGTACACTCATCCTGTCTCTTCTTCAGCTCCATCTTTTTCGTCTCTTCACTCCGTCACGAACAGTTCGCGTTGCTATTGGCTGCAGCTTCGCTCTGTATGCAGCATCCGTCTCTCACGTGGCATTGCGACATTCATCATCATACCAGGCATCTTCTTGAGAAGGCTTTGAGTACCCAAGTACGCTTCTCGCAGCCCGTTCTAAGGAGTCGGCTATATTTTGCCACTGCGAGGTTATATTGTCAGGGGTTGGAGCATTCCGCAGCAGGTGATTTAGGTGGTTGGAGTAGGCGTCCGTTACCTCTGTGATCCGCAGTTTACCAATGTCCAGCTTTCATTGTGTCTGGTTACGTATGTTTTCGCCATGCTTAGCCTTGAGCGTACCTAAACTGCGGTAAAGAAGTGATCGGTGTCAATGTTCGCACAACTGATCACTCTTACGTCCAGAATACTCGATGCGTGCTTTCCCTCGTCAATTGATCTGGAGTTAAACATGTTGCCTTATGAATATTTCTGTGGTCAAATCAGAGAAATCAATCATATTGGTGCCATTGTCCGACTTTTCGGTGTGCAGACTGAATTTTTCGATGGTAGGCTCAAATGCGGTCTCCCTGCCTATTTAAGCATTAAAATCGCCTAGTTATATACATTCGGTAGGCTCTCGTAGAACTCGTCTTTGTCCTCATCGCTTTTCTCTTGTGTCGGAGGTTTGGCACATATGAGTGTTATGTGGAAAAACTGTGCACCCGTTTCCCGTCCACCGGATTTCCTGTAAAGCGGTTATGTCTTGTATGTTTCGAGGACTTCCGACAGTTGGTTGGAGGCACCTAGTCTATACAGTGTTCTAACATTCCAGGTGCATATTAGGGATATAACTTTTTAACAATTTTTTAAAATATCAAAATTGGCATAGCACAGTCCAATAGAGCATAAAAAACTATAAGGGAACGCATATTTATTTTTTCGCCAAGGTCAAAAAAGTTCACGCAACAACCGCGATAAAGTTTTGAAAATTTTTAATTTTCTTTTTGGTTAAGAAAAATTAATAATATGTTTATTTTAAACAAAACATAGCTCAAGTATGAAATTTCATTAATATTTAGAGATGGTAAGAGATTTTTCCGCAAACCAAAACGTACCTTTTTTAACGAAAAAAAATTCAAATGTGTAACGAATAATCTCTCCTAATGCTATTAGTTAATTTGTTTAATTTTTATCTTTCAATAACTAACTCATAATTTTTCTTACTTTTATTATACGAGTACATCTGTAACTTTCAGTACTTTAACCAATAATAAAAATAAAAAAAAAAAAAATTTTATTAATTTTTTATACACCTGTTTAGAAAAACCAATTGGTGCGTGAACTTTTTCCAGAAAAAATACAAAAGATTATGATTTTTGTGGTTACTAGGACATGGTTGACCTCATGGTACAATGCCAAAAAATTGGTTATACCCCTAGTGCATATCCTCAAATTATGGTTCTTAATCCGTTTACAGTGGTCGTCCACATTTTGGGGGGTCCATTTTAATCTTCTCTTACTTCTTTTCATTACAATAGTTGAAACGTCGATGGCGGGTTGCAAGCCCAGCGCACCACGTTGCATTTTTCTCCTCTGAGCAGACGTGCCTGGGTTTTAGGTTTCGCCCCTTACAGTTAGCAGAGCTCTGGCAGGCGTCAAAGGAACGTTTCCAGGCGTCACCACGTGTAGGTACGAATACGGAGCTCTGTGAGTAGACTTGAAGTGTAATTGACAAAAATCAACCTGGTTAAACCGATCAGAAGCTTTACCTTGCATCAAACTTCCGAGCGTATCAACAAAAATTAAAAAAAAAATATATTTTTATAAAAAAAAACTGCACCTAAGAAAATTTTTTTAATGTACTTTTCGTGTTAAGTTGGTCAAAATCTTTTATAAAAAAAGTGTTTTGAAGTCTGATATACTTACACCAAACAAAGTACGATTACACCAATGTTTTCTTGTAAACCGGTTACTTTTCAAGATGTAACAAATAATGTAAATTTTTAACTCATTCTGCTCCACTGTTTAGCATTTTGGGAGTTTACTTCCTACAACAATACCTTTTACTACCTTTTAACTATCACAAGGTCAATTCCCTTTATTAGCATAAGTGATTCCCAACTTTTGATATTGAAGATATAGGTTTCAAACATCTTCATTAAAAATATGTAAACTAAATTTGGCAAAATTACAAATTCGTTTAAAAAAAAATGATAGTTTTACGCAACCACTACAACCAGTTTTCGTATGTTCTGATCTAATAACATAATACATCACCAAAGACGGGAACACTAATGAAATCATTAAATGTTAAATTTACATATCATTAATGTGGGAGAGCAAATGTTTCATATAAAAAGGCCTAATTTGAAGAGATCGAACATCATAAGTTGTTCTTTGGTAGAGCAAATAACTTAATCACAAAATGGTAAGTATCTTTTTATTTGGCCTCGAGTAGTTATAGTAATAAGAATTTATCTTCATCAGAAATTCGTAATTGTCGTTTTGGCTTTGGTGTCTTGCGCCAGTGCTCAGTACGATTATCATCAACCTGCTGCTCCAGCTCCTGCCCCAGCCCCAGTTGCAGCTCCTGCTCCTGTTCCAGCCCCAGCTCCAGTAGAACAACCTAAGAACACTTATATTCCACCATCTGTACCAGCTCCCGCTCCAGCTCCTGCCCCAGTTGCTGCACCAGCTCCCGCTCCTGTACAAGCCCCTGCTCCAGTTGTTGCCCCCGCTCCTGTCCCAGCTCCTGCTCCAGTACATGTGTCTGCCCCTGCCCCAGCTCCCGCTCCAATTGAGCAACCCAAGAATACCTATATCCCTCCTACCGCTGAAAAGGCTGAAGATGGTTATCGTTACAAGACTGTTCGTCGTGTTGTCTACAGACATCGCGCCTAAATTGAGATAGAATATTTCAGAACTTCTATCAATTGTTGTTTTAGGCGTTTTACTGCTGCCAGATTTTAATAATAAAAAAATTATAAAAAAAAAGTTCGAATTTATTGGAAAAAAGTTTTGCATAATTAGGCCAGTTTACGATCATTTTGCCAAAATGGTTTCTCAAACTGAAAATATAAATCTGTTCCATATCACATTTATGGGTTGCAAAGGGTAATATTGAAAAGTTTCAAGAAATTTTGTTGACGTTGTCTTCGTTGATACCATTTTCGCACCGGTGTGTGTGAGCTTCACATTGATTGTGTGAAGCTTTTAACACTTAAGGTTGTGATAATGAGTGGAGTAGGCACAGAAAACGGCACTGATGATGATGGTTTGGCAACCATCGAAATAGCTATCTGCCCTGCCAGCTGTCAACATAATCCATTTCACACAACTCTTGTAAAAACAAATTCTATTAGCAATAATAGAATAGATCTTAAACCGAACAATGAAAAACATATTCATATTCTGCACAGATCGATAAAAACAAACAAGAGAAATGTTAAAAACTTCAAGAAACCATCGAGAAGCCCAAACACACCGGTGCGAAAATGGTATGTTCTTCGTTGATACACCGGTAGGTTTGGGCTTCTCGATGGTTCTTGAAGCTTTTAACACTTGAGGTTGTGATAATGTGTGGAGAAGGCACAGCAAAGGGTGCTGATGATGATAGTTTCGCAACTATCGAAATAGCTATCCGCCCCGCCAGCTGTCAACATAATCCATTTCACACAACTCTTGTAAAAAAAACTCTATTAGCAATAAAAGAAATAGATCTTGAACCGAACGGTGAAAACACATGCATTATTATTAATGTTAATATTATATTGGTTCAAAATTTGAATTCAACCCAGTTTTACTAATATCATTTAAATGTTATTAAAAAAATTATTAAAAATTTGTATTGCATACTGATATAAGTTTATTGGAAAGTATATTTATTATTATTTTGTTTTTGATTTTAATTTAAATACTAATTAAAAAAATAAAAAAAATAAAACGTTTGCCTTTCCATAATGTTTTATTTATTTAACCATATAAGTCTTAGCGGCGGTTTTTTTGCTTTGTGTTCGTTAGCATAAGATGTTAGAACAAGTTCTAATCAACTTATAAAGCTAAGACTATTCGACAAGTTCATAGTTTGTGAACTTTGTCTTTGACATTTTTATTATAAATATAAAAAGTTAAACTTTCACTTTTTTTAGTGAGTGACCTAGGGTTATTTTACCTACCGCAAATACAAGGGCATGCGAGTATTTTTATATATGTAGGTGTATGTAAATTAAGTTAATTTTTTAGATAAGTTAATTAAGTTAATTTTGTAGAAGTTAAAGCTTATCTCATCTGATAACTGTTTGTTGAAATGTGTTTAGAAAATGTATATTTTGAAAGATATTATTTTTCAGTAAATAAAAACTCAGCTTAAAATTGATATCTGTAGGACTTTTCTTCTGTGATATTACTTTAGATATAAATGTATTAAAATACTTGCTATTCAGAAAGTAAAACGTCCACTATAACATTTGTCGCATAAAAAGCAAATGTTGTTATCGATTTCGTTTAGGTATTACTGTCATCGAGAATGACTGTCTTCCTCTCACCTTTATAATGAAAACATGACTTTAATTTTCAACAAAATTTTATTTTTGTTTTTTTGGGCATAGAAGGCTTTGAAAAGTGTTTTAGCACCAGAGACATAAAACTTGATATACAAATAGTATTCGGCTTTGTAACCAATCGTTATTTTCTTAAAGTTCAAAAGAAATTGGTGTAAAAGAATTTTTTAGACACAAAGAGATACAGCTTAATACACCGATAGTACTTGTAAGTTAAAAGGCCTAACTCCACTTTTCGAAGATTTCTCAATTTTGTTACTCTGTGCGACAGTCCAAATCTGCTGGTGTTCTGGCTACCGGGAATTGGTCAAAACAAAGTTTTACATGCCTCGGCGTTTCGCTGGGTCACGTCTAGGAATCGAGATATATTGATTTGAAGTTAGTAAGTATCATATAGGTTGGTTGAAGTGCAAAATTATTGTTGAGAGAGCCCGAAATCAAAAAAAATATACCATTCTAACCTTCAAGGGTCAAAAATAGGGACCCCTTGGGTTCTATGAAGACCCCATATGTGTGGATTCGTCTCGAAAATCCGGAAATGAACCGATGCTTTAGGAAGAACATATAATCTTCATCCCCAGAATGCAGAGTGCTTCCACCTTCCAATGCTTTTTATAAAAGTCCTTGTACAACATTCTTCGAATAATTACTTACTTACTTACTCAGCTGGCACTTCTTTACAATTCTATTGGATTATATACAGCACGTAGAAAAATATTATAAGCGCTTCGACCTTCTGCGCTTCTTTTTCAGTTAGTCACACAAAGTTCTGCAAGGTTCTCAGTAACCTGGTCTTTCCAACGGAGTTTTGGTCGCCCTCTTCGAATTCACTGTCGAAGACTTTTCAAGCTGGAGCATTTTCGTCTATGCGTACAACATGACCTAGCCAATACAACCGCTGCACCCTTATGTGTGTGACCACGTCAATGTCAGTGTATAGCTCGTACAGCTCAAGATTCATTCGACGTCGATATTCTCCGTTAATGATGATGGGCCCATACAATTTACGGATTCATCCGCTTGTGTCGTAACCCAGGATTCTGAACCATACATTAAGACTGGTAGAACAAGTATCTGGTATAGCTGGATTTCTGTTCGTCGAGAGAGGGCTCTTGGCTTTTGTTAAATATCGTGCCACACATGTTTACTGCAGCTTTCCTCATTATCATCTCCATCACTATTTTCGAGCATGCACTCGTTCAGCCAAACCGTGCGTAGGAGCTGGTACATGCTCGTTGTCAGCTCCTTGCCACCGGACTTGAAAAGCTCTGCCGGAAATCTGTCGGCAACGGCTGCCTTACTATTTTTCAGCCGGGATATTGCTCATCTTACCCTGGCTTGACTTGGTGGTGGGCAATTTAAGCCGTCGTCGACAATTGGCGAGATAACTTCACGTGCGCTGCCCTTCTGGAACCAGCAGTTGCTGAAAGTGTTCTCTACATATATGCAGCACAGTCTGCGTTTCTGTAACCTGTTGTTCAACGTTGTCCTTACAGGAGGGGAGCCCATTACCGTAGCCTTTTGTTTTTACTTTCTGGTAAAATTTTCGGGCCTCACCTCTATCCCTGTATCGCTCAATATCCTCGGTCCACGGTTCCGTTATCCGACGTTTTTTTGCTTAAATAGCTGTCTCGCCTGTTTTACTGTCTCCTTGTGCCGTTCCCTAACAGCACGGGTTACAATTGTCTGTAGCGTTGCTCTATAAGCAGCATCCTGTTCCTCAGACGCTATGCGACAATCTTCATCGCACCAGGATTCGTCTCAGCACCGTTTTTCATATCCTAGCAAGGTTGTTGCAGCGGTTCCCATGGAATGCGCAAAATGCTGCCACTGTGTATCTGGAACCTCAGAAGTAGAGGCATTGTGTCGTAAAAATTGGGAGAGCTGGTTGGAGTAGGCAGTGGCTATCTCTGGAGGTTGCAGCTTCGCGATGTCCAACTTTCTTTGTGTTTGGTTACTTGTGTTTTTCGCTCTGCTCAATCTTGTAGGTACCTTAGCTTAAACCAGGTAATGATCCGAGCCAATATTGCCACCACGGATCACACCCACGTCCATGACACAAGATACATGCCTGCCATCAATTAAAACACGATCAATTTGTTTTTGGTGTTTTCAGCGGGGGCAAGTCAAGTTGCCTTGTGGAAATCTGTGTCCACTCACTACCTTCCTTCCTTCCCGCTGCGAAACTAACCAGCCTAAACCCGTTGTCTGACGTGTTGGTATGCAGGCTGAATTTACCGATCGATGGACCAAGAACATCTTCCCTTCCTATTTTTGCATTAAAGTCTCCAAAAACAATTTTAATGTCGTGGTCAGGGCAGAGGTCGTATGTTTCCACTAGGCGCTCGTAAAATGCATCTTAAATCTCATCGTATTTATCTTCCGTCGGGGCATGAGCACAAATCAGTGTGATGTAGAAATATTTCGCCTTGATGCGAATTGCGGCTATTCGATCACTAATAGGATTGAATCGCGAGACAAGATGTCTGAGCCTTACGGCAACTACAAATCCACATCCAAATTCGTGCATCCTTGTCCTGTCCATCTCATCTCCTGGATGGCGGTGATATTAGTATTATATTTTTCCGCCAGTCGGATAGTGGCACCTTCTCTATAGAGATTCCGGACGTTCCAGGTGCATATTTCTTAATCATGGCCTTTATTTCATAGCCAGTAAAGGATCTGAAGGCGGGTGGCTAGCCCAACCATCAGGGTTCGTCGCTCACTATCTACCTCCCTGACGGAGGTTGTGAGTCGGCTTGAGATGCAAGATTCACTTTACATCCCAAGCAGTACCCAAAGTATTCATATAAAAGGTGCAGCTTAAACAATATTTTCATCGAGGTTTCAGTTGAAAAGTTGCAATTTTTGTTAAAGGTAAATTGTTGCTTTAATATAAGAACAAATTGTGATCCTAAAAAAATTCGCTCTTAAATTTCTCTAATATTGGGCTAATGTAAAAATATGCAGATTTATTAGTGTTTTCTTTTGCGGCATTGAAAATAACTTAAAACTACGAACTGGTTTTTATCAGAATATTAACAAAGCTATATCTATTTCGCTACTGTCGAAGAGTTTATTGACTTTTTCGCAATGAATTTGAAAAAAAGGAAAAGATTTTTTTTCTCTTACCGGTAAAGGGACTTCTTTGCGTGTGTTTTTCCCGTTCTTCTAAAAAGTTGTTTCATTGTGTTTTTGATTTTTTGTTGTAAAGAAAATTCGTTTTACTGTATCAAACATAGCCTGAGTTTTACTTAAGAAATACTCCTATTGTTCCGACATACAATAACATACCAATAACTACATTTATTGTACCAAATAGTATTTAAATTGTCAGCACAGTACATTTATTGTACCGCAAAATGCATTTACTGCACTAAAAAATACTGCATACAAAAGTACTCACGAAATTTTCTCTTAGTAAAATATCAATTAAGTATAAGACATTTGCAAACTTGTTCCCAAATATATTGTTAAAAATTTGCATAAAATTTCATATAACGTTTTCTTATATTTTATATTCATAATCGTTACCTTTCGACCGATAATTTCTTTCGAAATTAATTCATTCCGCCTACAAAAAAAAAATAGATTATCTTTCTATCTAGCTCAATGTAACTAAAGTAGCTTAATTATCCAACACCAGCAACAGATTATATCAATCAATCTTTTATTTTAGGCTAATAAAAACCAGTTATTAAATTCAATATTGTTGAACTTTTGTTCACGCGACACAAAAGAAAACCCCAATAACTGCAAACAAAGTGATTTGTTAGATAAACATAGCAGGCATTTTAAAAGATCTTTAAGATTTATATAAAAGGGCAAAGATTTTAACGATCAAACATCACATACAAAGTTTAATTCAAACAATTAACATCATACCCAAAACCTACAGCAAAAATGGTAAATATTGTGAAGGTTTGCCAATCACAAATACTTATTTAAATCGCTTTCCCCCTAGAAATTCCTTATTGTCGCTTTGGCTTGTGTCGCCTGTGCCTCTGCTGAGTACAACTACCAACAACCTGCTGCCCCAGCACCATCGGTACCCCAACGCTCCTATATTCCTCCTGCAACACCAGCTGCTCATGTAGAGGAAATCCAGAGCACTTATATTCCTCCACCACCACCCAAGAATACCTACATTCCACCAGCCGCCCCAGCCCCATCGGTTCCCCAACGCTCCTATATTCCTCCTGCACCACCAGCTCATGTAGAGGAAATCCAAAGCTCTTATATTCCTCCACCACCACCAAAAAATACCTATATCCCACCCGCTGCCCCAGCACCCGTTCACGTAGAACAACCCAAGAACACTTATATCCCCCCAGTTGAACATCATGCTCAAGATGGTTATCGTTACAAGACCGTTCGTCGTGTTGTCCACAAGCACCGTGCTTAAGTTTGAGAGAGAATTTCATTAATACGATTTCGCTCAATTGTTGTTTTAGAAATAAAATTGTTGTCACATTTATATAAGAAATAAAAAAATTAACAAAAAAAATTTTAATTGATTACTTCTTTCGGTGAAGCTAAATTTTGGCAATACTTTGGGAAAAAAATGTGAGAGCAAATCAAATTAGTGATAACTATTTGGTAAAAAAAATATTTGACCATGAGAAAGCAGTTAAGAAGTGGGTACCGCGTGAGCATACTGTCAACTAAGTGAACAGCAACTGGCAAAAGTCATTCACACTGATCAAGAAGTGGTTGCCGCTGGTCTTGCACCAAATGAGCGATATATATGTATAACTAGAAGTATAGACATAACTAAGGTATTGATAGAGAAAAAAGAGAAAGTCGTAGAAAACCCATAACAGAAAAGTACCTAAGATCTTCTTGGCCCCGTTAACGGAAGGAAAAGTAAATGGAAGGCACCTCATGAAACCTATTAAATGACTTACTCCAACTGTGGAGAGATGCTCTATGTCGTCTATACAACTTTTCCTTAGTATCTTATCTTTCCTTACAGCTTAACAACATTTTTATTTATATATTAGTGTCTAAGTCAGAAGCAGAAATGGTAAGAGATTTCCTTTCGATTCGATCTTGTCGCATCGTCCGACCGATAATGTCAATATCATCGGCATATGCGAACAGCATGTGGGTCTTATTAAATAAGGTGCCACACATGTCGTCGTATCGAATGGAGCAGATAGATACTTGCCAATCCGAAAAGAGGATTTGGTATTCGTAAAAATAGACCGGCAGAGATGAATTATCTTCGCAGGGATACCGAACTCAGACATGGCTAGGGTATAGTTGATGCCTGATTGGCCTATCGAAGACAGCTTTGTAATCTACAAAGAGGTGATTAGTGTCGATTTGCATATCATAGGTTTTCTACAGAATCCGGCGCTATGTTAATATCTGATCCGTCATAGATTTGCCTGGTCTAAAGCTGCACTGATAAGGTCCAATCAGGTTTACCTCATTTGCCTTTAAACGTTCAAGGTGGTGATCCGCGTTGATGTTCGCACCCCTGATCATTCGACACTTGACGCGTGCCTTCTTTCGAGAACCACGTGATCTATTTGATTTCTCGTAACTTGACCTGGAGATATTTACGTTGCATTGTGAATGTTTTTGTGCTCAAATCGTGTGCTGCTAATTACCAAGTTCCTTGCTGCAGAGAAATCAATCATTCTGATTCCGTCTGGCGACGTGTCAGTATGCAAACTAAATGTTCCGCCTGTTGGGCTTAAGACATTCTCTCGGCCTGTTCGGGCATTAAAATCTCTCCGATTTTAACATCATGACCTGGGCTACGGTCATATGTTTCTTCAAGTTGAACGTATACCTCGTCACTTTTCTCCTCCGTCGGAGCATGAGCACATATCAGCGTGAGGTAGAAAAATTTTGACTTCACTCTTATGGTGGCGATTCGTTCACTGACAGGAGTAAATCTAGAGACCAGGTGTCGTAGTCTCTTACCGACCACAAATCCAAAATTCGGGTGGGAGCTATAGTACACGTCACACAACCTCATCATCCTTTTCTGTATATCAGTAATGTCTGCCTTCAATAGAGTTCAATAGAGGCACCTGGTCTGTATATAGTTCTAACATTCCATGAGCATATTCTCAAATCATGGTCCCCAGAACATTTGCGGTGGTCTTTAACATTTTGGTGGGTTCTTTTTCTCTTATTTCTCAATTTATTCACCGCCATTAAACAGGGTGAAACGCGATGCAGCAGTGTGTGAATAGCGAAGGTCGACATTTGCCAAATACACTATTTAGAACCATGTAATTTACAAATTCCCTTACTGTTCAATATAATTAAATTATAAAATACATTTTTCCAAGGTTCATACTTTTTCATTTCATTCCCAAATAAGCAAATTACCGAGCTCCGCCCTGTACTTGTAGTTAGCCCAGTCTTGCATGCAATCCACCCAATTCACTAGCGGTCGTGATACATTAATGAACTTCGTGAGACTGGCATGCTATTGGACAACACTCATGGCCCCCTTCATCGTACGGTGCGGAGCACACACGAGAATGTGGCTGTTGAAGTTGACAGTGGAAGACTCAATCCACGAACCTTAACTCGCCGTCGATCTCAATAGCTGAGCATTTCATGCAGTAGCCTTAGGAGAATTCTGCACAAAGATTACGGTTTATTCGCTTACTAAGTCCAATTGGCTCAGCGAGTGAAGACACACTATCATCAGCTTCGTTATCGCTTTGCAGTTTGAGCCTTAGAGCTGCTTGAATTGGGCAACGATTTTGGACGAAAAATCAACTTGTCTGACGAGACACAATTTCAGCTCGGCGGCTACACTAACAAACAAAGTTACCACATCTGGATCTCAGATTAGAGCCTTATTCTCATACTTTCTTGCATCAAATCTCATCTCATCACTAACGCTAAGGGCATAGAAAAGTACAATGTATTGTGCCAGACCTCTCAACCCTAAAGGATATGCTACGATCTGTAACATACAAAATAAGTTGGCAACGCTACTTATTTCACACATCCTCAAAGAATGCTAAACTTTTACATGATCAACAATTTAATGTCTGCAACATTTCAAATACAACTGATCGACATCTTAGCACATGGAAGCACCGCTTTATCGACACAATTGAAAAGAAGAACACGTATGCTCAGTCTGTAGTACGTTGGTGTTTACTAGTGTGGTCGCAATAATCGATGTTGGACTTGGACTGACTGTTAGAATATATATATTACTGACAATTGTGTTGAATTACATGAATTTAACAGAATGGAAAAATCTTATTATTATATGAATGGACAAATCATATATTTTTCAAAATGAGATACATTCATTAGTTATGAATAATGTCTCACTATACCCTCGCCCTATGGGCACTATTGTATATTAGGGTGATAATTTTTATATAACCTTGTTTCCCTGTATCATATTTAGATGAGTTTTTATTTAAGATTAGATAGAATCTTACATATAATGTGATTCGATAAAAAAAAATATTTTGGGCAATTTGTTGGTCAATGTAAGCAGATATATAATTGAACACAAGCTTTAGAGCCCCATATATATGTATCATTACATAGGATCATCAAACACACAAGAAAGTTAAATATTCACGTTGTCATTGGAGAGGATGAATCTTAGTGGGAGGTTGACCTTGTTGCGGCAGAAGTTGTATAAGTCTTGTATAACTTTGATCGCACGCTCACAGCACTGGTTGCTTCGGGCAATGTTGATTGGAGATTTATCTATTTTCCAGTGGGTCTTCGAGCATTTGAGAGCTTTTGGATAGTCATTCAGAGCTACAGAGTAAGTAATCAATGAACAGATTTTACGCAACCTGTTCCGGGTTTCAGGCAACAAAATAAACGCAAGAAGAGCTAGAATGGCACGAGAGTTCCGGCGTGCATTGCAGATCTATTTGGGATCTGTTTAAACTTTACAAAAGGAATCTTACTCCTCTCAGTGAAGAGACAAAAGACACGAGTGAGGTGGAAGAGAAACTGCATGTCGTCTCTCCAGCCACCTGTTTTTTTAATCTCAGCCATTGCTGAAAGCTGCTTTCAATTGATCATAAATGCTCATCAAATGCTGCACAAAGAAGTACTTGACGTTTGGAGATTTAGTCGATTTAGTCGAAGTCGCGTTCTTCATCCATGACAACGCGATCCATGGTTTGGGGTGACTTTTCCCTTCGAACATTTGCAGCAGTCGAACCTCAACGCCTGTCTTTTTGCCTGTCTTTACGTTTGTTGTATAGGCAACAATCATCACAATTGATCCCCACAGGTTGAACTTATCTAACACATTCTGAAGTCCTTCTGCGATTGTTTAAGCTTTCCCATCTTTCAATTTGAGCGCACTCAACTTAATTTCTTTATATTTATTCTTGACGACCACGTTATGATATTCAGAGCTCTCAATGTGTTTGGCGTCAAAGTGCATGCTCCACTTCTCCAGATAAAGCGTTATTACCAAGTACTTCTTCACCCGAGCATATTTACCATTTGATACGACCCAAAAGTGTAACACATAGAAGGAGTCACTTTGGACTCTAGGTTTATCTGAACCAAATTTGATTCATTACTTTAAAAGTCGTTTGAACCACATCCGTCTGTCTGTCAGGCTGTCCGGCTGGTACGCACGGTAACTTTCGAAAGACGCAACCAAATATTTTCAAATTTTGCACGAGTTAATATTTTCCCAAAACTACTTACGGTATTGCAAATGGGCTATATGGCCCCGCCCCTTCTGGTACCTCCTATACAAATGCACCATTCCGCCCACTTTAGAAATCGAGTAATAATATCAATACACCCAACGGGATCGTACCCAAATTCAGTACATAGTAAAGCTATAACAGGATAAGGTTTTGGAAAAAAAAATGGAAATCTAGCCACGGCCCTTCTGGTACCTCCCACACAAATGTACATCTACGCCCACTTTACAGATGGAGTAATAACATCAATACACCCAACGCGATCGTACCCAAGTTCTTTATTTAGTAAAACTATAGCATGATACAGTTTTTAAGGAAAAAACTGGAAGTCTAGCCACGCCTCATCTGGTACCTCCCATACACATCTGGTACTGCCCACTTTGGAAATCGATTAATATTATTAATAGATATAATGCGATCGAGCACAAATTCTGTATTCAGTAAAGTTCAAGCAGGATAATATTTTGAATATAAAATCTGGAAGTATAGACACGCCCCTTCTGGTAACTCCCATACAAATGTACCACTCCGCCCACTTTAGAGATGGAGTAATAACATCAATACACCATACGCGATCGTGCCCAAATTCTGTGTTTAGTAAAGCTATAACAGGATAAAGTTTTGGAGAAGAAATCTGGAAGTCTAGACACGCCCCTTCAGGTACCTCCCATACAAATGTCCCACTCCGCCCACTTTAGAATTCGAGGGTGATAGTATATGTAAGTCGGGCTGCCCGACTGAATTTTTTTAACTGGTTTTCTCAACACTTTATCCTGTTATAGCTTAACAAAATACAAATTTTGGGCACGATCGCGTTGGGTGTGTTGATATTATTTCTCGATTTCTAAAGTGGGCAGAGTGGTACATTTATATAGGAGGTACCAGAAGGGGCGTGGCTAGACTTCCAGTTATCCTGCTTCAGTTTTACTAAAACGGAATTTGGGCACGATCGCGTAGGGTGTATTGATATTACTACTTGATGTCTAAAGAGGCCGGAATGGTACATTTGTATGGGAGGTGTTGGGTTGCGGGGCAATTTATCAAAATAATAACTCGGCAAATTAGGGAAAAATAAAAACAATATTAGGATTTTATGGGTTTTTGTGGGAGTTTATTAAAAAACGTACCTTCGGGTTTTCGGGTGATTTTATTAATGTTCTTCTTCTTTTTTCATCAATCCTTAAAAACTAACAATTCATTTTAGTACTTAAAAATAACTTAAATCTAGGGTTTCCAACGTAAACATCCCGCCCCCCTTGCACGAGTGCAACTAAGAGTGGGAGAGAGTTATTATACCGGAAGACAGGATTCAATTGCATGGGGCTTCATCTTCCGAAATTCTGGGCAGTGACGAAGTGGATGGGTCTGCTTGCAAAGATGGCACTTGGACGATGACGGACGCGCCAGGAACAGTTCGGCTGATTCTTCATCGTTTTGGAAGCTATCGTTAACAATTCATCGTGGTAGAGAAGACATATTTCTGAGGAGAAAAAAAAAACAGAGAACAAGAAACACAGAAAGAAGAGGGAAAACGGGGAAAAAAAATATAATTTATTATTGTGGGTTAAACTTCTTTAATTTCCAATAGAGAGTGCTTGGAGTAATGGGATTTTTGACAAAAAACCACAATACGAGTTTTTACGAGATTTATCTCTCGTTATAATTCTAACGAAGAGTATAAATAAAAGGTCTTGAACTTAGGATGAGACGATGATTGAGACGAAATATATACGAAAAAACTTTGAGCAAAAATGAAAAACGATATAAAGTGTTTTCAGAAAAAGTCACTAGAGACAAATGGGTTTGAATTTTGCGGGTTCCCAAATTTGTCAAAACTAGAAATAGATAATTTTCTCGGGGTAAAATTAACCAATTTGGCCCTTTCCACCACAGATCATTTGACAACAAATCGTGCACAAGAATGTCACGACTTGATATGTCGACAGGGTTATCGTGTGAAACGACATGATTCCAGTTTTTAGTACCTTCTTTTTCAGATTTTAACGCAACTCTGCTTGCTACAAAAGTGGGCCAGTGGCACGGGGGTTTTTGAAACCAGGATAAGACTATTGTCAAATCCGTCAAAAGGTAAGCTCTCAAAATAGATAGGTTTAAGTCAGATACTAGTGAACTTACAGTTTTTGCCAAAAGAGTTGCACCGCAGAGCTCTAAACGGGGTAAGGTTTCCACCTTAATTGGCGTCACTTTGCAGCAAGTAAATGGGTGGTATTAATACCGAACGGGTTATGGATGCGAATATACAATTTGGCCGCGTACGCTTTTTCAGAAGCATCACAAAAGGGGTGAAGCTCGACATTGTGGTCAGGGTTCATACAAACCCGTCGGGGGATGGCTATCCGTTCAATTTCAGCGTAATCATCCTGAAAAGCGAGCCAATTGTCCAGAGTTAAGGGTTTCGAGCAGTCGTCCCAGTTAGTCTTGTCTCTCCATATTTGCTGCATAATTATCATAGAAAAGATAATTTTCGGGGCCAGCCAACCGGCTGGATCAAACAATTTAGCAATTTCTGACAAGACGTTTCGCTTTGTGACGACCGATTTAACAGGGGTGGAAGTTAGCTTGAAATAGAAAATATCTTTTCCAGCATTCCAACGTAAACCCAGCGTTTTCGTGGTACAAGCATCCGAGATGTTCAGAAATTCTGAATCCAACAAATGATCTGGTGATAAATCTTCTAGAAGAGCTTGGGTATTTAAAGTGTAGGGAACCGAAAATTGGTCTGAATAAACCTTTTTTGAAAGACCTAGAGAAGAGTATTCTTCAATTACTCCATCGTATTGAGTATGGATATCAGGGGTTTTTAACAAATATGCCTCATTACGACAAAATTGAGAATCTGCTATATTACGAGTGGAACTTAGTTGAATATTCAAGAGGCAAGCGGGTTTAATAGGGAGCGAAACAACATTTCGACTATCTTCATTTTTAAATATTGTACGATACAAATTCTCACAATATTTATTTCCCTCTGGCATCTTACTACCATGAGGGACTTCTTCAATCTCCCACGGACGAGTAAGTTGTTCATTTATCCTTATTTTATTAAAAAATGACGCAACTGAGAGGATTGGTTTGGGTTGGGAGACCTTGCCTGTAACTATCCAACCAAAGACTGTACTTTGAGCTATTAACTCACCGTTTCGATGCTTATTAGTTTCGGTGAGCATTATTTTTGAGTATATGTCTCCACCTAAAAGCATATCTACATGAGAGTACTTCAAATCGGCGGTAGTAATCTCAGGCAATTTAGAATCAAGTATTTGGGACAACGAATAAGTGGGTAAACGACTTGTAAGTGTATCAACTACATAAGCTTCAGTAGTCAGCTCAAAATCGGGATTTATGGGGGAGCGGAGAGATACAAGGCATCTCTTAGTCGATTTAGCAGAAACTGCTTCGTTTAGACCAACAATTTCCGCAGAAGGAGCAGTAAACGTTGGCAAAGACAATTTGAGCTGAAGGTTTTTAGAAATAAATGTGGCTTGTGACGCTGGATCTATCAACGCTCTAGCTGAGTATCTAACATCGTGTCTTAAAATATCAACCATTGTAGTCCCTAATAAGACAGTTGAATTGGGTGAAGCCTTAAAGTGTGTAGCAAATGTCTGAAGAGTACGCTCTACGGTAGAGGTAGAGGCCCCATTATCATTACTTACTCGAGTCTGAGCGGACCCTGTATTTTGAAAAGCGATAGGAACGTCAGCCTGATAGGGTACCATTGCAACTTCAGATTTGTGAAGTAGCGAATGGTGTCTTTGTTTGCAAGTATAACAAACATTCGAACTGTGACAATTCCTATGCTCGTGTGATATGGCCAAACAATTTGTACAACATTTTAACCTTTTAACAGTGTCAATTCGCTCAGTCACTGTCATTCGAAGAAAAATCGAGCATAATCTTAACGGATGGGATTCGGGACAAAGAGAACACTTCATGTTTGATGGCCTTTGCTGCCTGTTCGCGGGTACAGTTGTGGTAAATGTTTTATATTTTCGACTATCATTCGGTTTTTTCTTCGGCACGGGAGAATTTCGGACCTGATTAGTGGAAGCGATCGGGCTATGTGCGCCTAAAATATCAGAAACGGACTCTAAAGTCTGATATCGCGCGGTTAAAAATTTGTCCATGTTGGTCCATTTAGGCAATTCGGAATTAGTGCCCTGGGATTGTTCCCATAATCCGAGAGTGACTTCGGGTAAGCGAGTGGAACAAATAAACACGAATATCACATCCCAGTTTTTGGTGTCGATACCCAACAAGGACAAATTAGTTATGCAGTCATTTAAAGTTCGCTGCAACTGTTTAATATTTTGTCCAGATTCTTTCAAAATGGGCGCAAGATTGGAAAGGTTCTTTAACTGAGCATTGACGAGAACTCTTTTATTTTCATATCTATCGACGAGATTTTGCCAAGCCATAGCGAATCCATCGTTCGTCATTGGACACGTTTTTATAATGTCTCGTGCTTCCCCTTCTGTTTTCTGCATTAGATAATACATTTTCTGTATATCACTCAAATGCTCATTATTTCTATAGAGTGCAGAAAACATATCCCGGAACGTTGGCCAGGACTTGTAATCACCTGAGAACACCTCAGTGTCACAAGGCGGAAGATGGGTGGGAATGACAGAACTTGAAGCCTGTTTCTTCTTATTAAGGGTTTCAATTAAAGAATCGATTTTCGAAAGTCCCCAGAAATAAGTAGTATACGCCGATATATACTTCGATTTTATTTCCACTACTGGTGACTTTTTGGCCTGTAAAGTGTCTAAAACTTCAGTATAGCATTCACGGAATGATTCCCATAACCGAGTCATTTCCTGTTTATGAATGCTCAACGAGTGCACCGACCAACTGATCGGCGCAACGAATTAAAGAGTTGAGGTCAGACATATCGAAAAATATTTAAAAGAAAACAACGACTAAACTTTTTAAGCAATCAAAAATGATTTTGACTCGAAGTTTAATAATATTAAGAAACGGTTTATTGAAAAACTTCGTTGAATTTTCTAAACAAATGTCTAAAAATTTTCAGAAAAATTAAGATTTTCGAAAGAAATCGTAAAAAAGAGTTGTAGTTTTTTGGGTAAAGGTACTTTTAGCGAAGCAAAAAGAAAGTTGTTTTGAAAATAGTTATTTTTGCCAATAAAATATTTGGAAAAAAATTATGAAAATTGAAGATTTTCTGGAAAAATATTATAAATTTCACATAAAAGTTCTGTACTTGAGCAATAAAGATGAAATTATTTTTTTAAAATCTTTATTTGTGGTTCAAAAAATTATGAAATATTGTAAAATATCTGGGAAACGTTCTTGAAATGAACTATAAAAACTAAAAACAATTTAATTATTTTTTAAAAATAAAAGATTTTTAAGAAAAAATAGCAATAATTACAAATTTTAAATAAATGTTCTTGAAATGAACAAAAATAATGTAATTATTTGGAAAAATTTTTATTTTGGGTGGTAAAAAATTTAAAAAATCAAAGATTTTCAAGATAATCGGGGTAAATATTAAATTTCAACTAAATGCTCTTGAAATGAACAATAAAAATTAATTAATTTGAAATTAAATGTATTTCGGGTATTAAAAAGGATCAAATATGAAAATAGTATACAAAAAAAGTAATAAAATATTACAAAATTTATCACAAATTTTGTCAGTTCGACGCCACTGTGCAATACAAATGTCTACAGGGCGATAAACAAAATGCAAAAATATATTTATGTATTCGGGTAGGAAAACACGACATATTTTCCTTTAATATCTATCAATATTTTAATCACTGCCACTGACGCGATCAAATAAAACAAGAGAGTACTTAACGAATGTCACTCTCACAACATATATATATGTAGCGTTGTTAATATAATGAGTATGCGACGCGCCAACCAAAACGAATTAAGCACAAAGGAGAAGAGCAATTAAAAGCTATTGACGATGGGTTTCGCGTTGTTGTTGTTGTTTCACTAAACACTTGAAACACAAGAAATATATCTATGTATGTTCACTTGCACTTTTGTTTATCGCCACACAAAATATTTCAAGTCACCTACCTTAGTTAATTTGAAATAAATAGGGGAATACTTTTAGGCGAAGTAATGGCACACGGGTATTTTAATATGGGGATGGCAAACGATCTGCAAAGAGAGTTTTGCACGGTTTATTATTTTGATATTTTGCGGTGTATAAAACAAAATATCCGGTACGAAGGACCAATGTTGGGTTGCGGGGCAATTTATCAAAATAATAACTCGGCAAATTAGGGAAAAATAAAAACAATATTAGGATTTTATGGGTTTTTGTGGGAGTTTATTAAAAAACGTACCTTCGGGTTTTCGGGTGATTTTATTAATGTTCTTCTTCTTTTTTCATCAATCCTTAAAAACTAACAATTCATTTTAGTACTTAAAAATAACTTAAATCTAGGGTTTCCAACGTAAACAGGAGGTACCAGAAGAGGTGTGGACATGTAACCCATTCTCAATACCGTAAGTAGTTTTGTAGAAATTTTAATTTATGCAAAGTTTCAAAACAATTGGTTACGTCTTTCGAATGTTATCGTGCGTACCAGCCGGACAAACAGTCATACGAGCAGATAGACAGACGGTCACCTTTTAATCGACTCAGATTTCGATGCAGATCATTTAGAGAGATTACAGCCGTAGTATAAGATATATCGAGCTGAAATTTTAAATGCAAGTTCTAAGATGAGCCCGGTCGGTCAAAAACTACTCCCACCTTCCATACAAACCCTCCTTATTGGGGACTGTTCCTGCCATAACAGCCGTAGTTTAAGAGTAATCTAGCTGAAATTACGCAAGATTCCCTGCACTACGCGGAGGCAGTAAGATGTGACCAATCGGTCAAAAACTACTCCCACCTCCCATACAAAACCCTTTTTTTGGGGGTGTCCGTATGTCTGTCCAGGCGATTACGGTCAAAAACTACTCCTACCTCCCATACAAACTTCCTCTTATTGGGGTCTGTCCCCGCGATTAAAGCATAAGTTAAGGAGTTATAGAGCTCAAATTTGGTATGCAAGTTTCTATTCTCTAAGCAGAGGTTAAGTTCTAAGATAAAAAAGATCGGCCAAAAACTACAGCCACCTCTCATACAAACTCAATTTTTTGGGGGTTTCCCTATGCCAGTACCCACAATTATAGCCGTTATTTATGAAATGTTGAGCTGAAATTTAACATACAAGTTTAGACCCTCTAAGCGGAAAATAACTACCTCCACCTCTCATACAAACTCCCTTTTTTGGGGGTGCCCGTCTGTCTATCCCCCTATTACAGCCGTAGTTTAAGAGAAATCGAGCTTAAATTTAATATGCCAGCTTCTATCGCTCAAACCGAGGTTAAGTTCGAAGATGACAAGCTCGGAGAAAAACTACTCCCACCTCCCATAAAAACTCCTTCTTTTTAGGGATGTCCTTCTGTCTTTCCCGGGGTTACAGCAGTAGTTTAAAGCTATCGACCACCCTAGTGTTTAGTGTCGCTATGCTAACACAGTTCGACACATGATTTTGGGACTCAATTCTGAGAACTGCACTCCACCATATAACAATATAACAAAAGAGCCTAAAACGTTACAAATTCCCCTATACGATACTTACTAACTTCAAATCGATGTTAATTTATAATGGCATGTAACTTGACAAAACGAATGATGCAGAACATTTTCTGTTTGGGGCTACTTTCACCTGCGGTTCTCAGAATTGAGTCCCAAACTCATGTGTTGTACTGTGTAATACAACATCTCCAACCTGATTATAATCGCTTTCTTTAGCGTTTCTTTCCACAACATTATGATTTTCCTTGCAGTAAGTTGCCAATAGTTTATTACAGTTCACCAACAATCGTAATGATTTTTTCTTTTTGGGGTAAACTTTTTACCGAAGAGTACATTCAGAGAGCAAAACATCTGAAAGGGAAATGTAAACTAGGTTTTTATTTATTGTTAAATTATATTTCTTTCTTGCTGCTTTCTTATTTACAGTACATAAACTCTTGCAATTCTCGTATGAGTTGAATAGCAAAAATTTAGCATACTACCTTCTATTGCAGCACCCTCATCTACCCCAAACCCAACCCAATGTGTACGCTTATTTGCCAGCAGCTGGCCCCCGCAAATCTTTGAAAGAACTCATAATGATATTGTTGTGTTGCCAAAAAGTTTAGATGGATTATATTGTAGTTTACAGCGGTAGAATGGAACAGTAATATGGTATGTAATATGTGCGAGGGTGGGCAGATAAGAGTCGGGGATCTAAATTTTTTTTAATTAAAAATGGAAAATTGCCCAAAAAAAACGAAACAGCAGCTGAAATACAAAAATTAAAATTTCGCCCAAAAAAATAAAAAATATTCATATAAAGAAATTTTTTCGAATTTCTTACATGACAAAATCGCCTACTTTCAAAAATTGATTTTCAAAATTATTATGAAAAAATTACAAAAAATGGTTTATTTTTCAATTCTTTCGAGTTTTCGTTGGGCGATATTTCTGGGAGCCGAAAATAAACCATCAAATACTAAGTAGATGTATTTATTAATGATCGAATTTGACAACTCATTTTTTTATTAAAATCTTTTTGACAAAAAACCTAAAACTTATCTTACAAAAAAAAGTTGATAGCATAAACATAAGACTTATAAAATAATATTAAACTTCCTCATAACACATTTCGATGCTAGGCCTTTATCTCACGACCTTCGTAACATTTTGTACAAGAAAAACATTCGTTTCGAAAAAAAAAAACAAATCTGCGAAACTTTTTAATGTGCATTTTACTTAAAAAATGGATAAAAGTTCTTGCTTTTGTTCGTGGAAAAACTTAAACTAGCTTGATTTAAAGGGTCGTCAAGGATATAAATAAAATGATTACGGGGGAGTTACCCATACTATTACATGCAAGGGTACACAATGATGATGCTGATGTTCTTAAATCAAAAACTTTAGAGTACAAGAAAAAGGCGGGGGAAAATAACAAGTTTGTTGTTTATTTATTAGAAATAATTTCGTAACACAAAAAACATTCAACAAATTTCAGCAAAAAAAGAAAAGATGAGAAATATAAAGCAGAAAAAAAAACAAAAATTGCAGGATATTACACAGAACACGTAATCGGGAAAATTTTTGCAATTAATACTTAAAGTGGATCATAAATAGTAAAAATGTCAAAAATATCGAATGTTTACTTACTTACTTACTTATGTGGCCAATTACAATTTACGAAACGTAGTTCATTAATTTGAGGCATGAAGTAATAAATAATTCTTCGGTCTTCTGCGTGTGTTCTCCAGTTAGTCCTACCAGATGATGGCATATCGCCTACCACTTGGTCCTTCCAACGGAGTTTGGGTCTCCCTGCTCTGCGCCGTCCTTCAGGTTCGCCTTTAAACACCTTTCTCGCTGCAGCATTTACACCCATCCTGGCAAACATGTCCCAGCCATCGAAGTCGTTGGATTCTGAATCTTTTAGCTACGTCGATGTCGTGGTAAAGCTCGTACAGCTCATGGTTCATCCGATGGCGAAACTCGCCTTCAACACAGATAGGTTCATATATTTTTCGGAGTACTTTTCTCTCGAATACTCCCAGGTTTTGTATGTGCGTTGTAGTAAGCACCCATGATTCGGCAGCATACAACACAACAGGTAAGATAAGCACCTGGTATAGCTGTTTCTTAGTATTCCGAGATAAGGTGGTGTTACTAAAGTGCTGCCGAAGTCCGTAGAAACACATATTGGCTAGCACTATTCTCCGTTTAATTTCTTGACTGACATTATTTTTCTTGTTGACGGAAGATCCGAGGTAGGTAAACTCGTCGACTACCTCAAAACAATAATTATCAACGTTCACGAGAGGACTCTTTGTTCGTCGAAATCATTATCTTTGTTTTGTCCTCGTTGTCCGCTAAACCCATTTTTGCTTACTCCTTTTCCAGTGATGAGAAAACTGCAGTAACATCCCGCAGATTTTTGCCTATGATGTAAATATCCTCGGCATAGGATAGTGTCATGTGTCTCTTGTGGAATATGGTGCCAGACATATTGACACAAGCCTTTTTCATCACCTTCTACATAACTATATTAAATAGTGTACAGGACAAGCTATCGCCCTGCCTGAGACCTCTTTCCGTGTTGAATGGTTCAGAGTGACCATTACCAATCTTTACCGATGATTTGGTGTTTTCCAAGGTACATTTGTAAAGTCGAATTAGTTTTGCAGGAATACCAAACTGAGACATGGCCCCATATATCCTATTCCTTATCGGAGAGTTGAAGGCAGCTTTGCAGTCGACAAAGAGGTGGTAAATGTCGATTTGCTTTTCATGAGTTTTTTCCAGGATTTGTCGTAAAGTGAATATTTGATCCATCGTAGATTTACCATACCTAAAGCCACACTGATAAAGTCCAATTAGTATTTCTACAAATGCCTTTAGACGTTCACAAAATATGCTCGAAAGGACCTTGTACGCAATTGGCAATAGGCTTATTCCACGGTAGTTCTTACAATTAGTATGATAACATACTGAGACTAGAATCGCCGGGCGTGCTCTCCTCTTGCCAAATGTTCTTCATCAGCTAATGCACTCAGCTCCTCCTCACCTGCCTTAAACAATTCAGCAGGGAGACCATCTGCTCCAGCCGCTTTGTTATTTTTAAGGCGGTATATTGCCACACGTATCGTGGTCTAAGCTCGGAGGTGGACGGTTAATACCATCGTCATGGATTGGTGCTGGGTCTTCTAGATTAGTGTCCGTATCCAGTAGATTGCTAAAATGTTCTCCCCATATCTTTAGAACGTTATTCGAGTCCGTTACTAGCTGGACATCGCTATTCTTGCAGGAGGGCAACCCTGTTCCACGCATTCTCGCCTTAACTCTCTTGGAGAATTTTCAAGCTAGCCCTCTACTTCGGAGCAACACTGTGCACTCATCCTGTCACTTCTTCAGCTCCTTCTTTTTCGACTCTTCTCTCCGTGCTGTTCACGAACAGTCCGCGTTGCCATTGGCTGCAGTTTTGACTTATGTGCAGCATCCGTCTCTCACGTGGCATTGCGACATTCATCATCGTACCAGGCATCTTTTTGAGACGGCTTTGAGTACCCAAATACGCTTCTTGCAGTCCGTTCTATGGAGTCGGCTATATATAGCCACTGCGAGGTATTATTATCAAGTGTTGAAGCATTCCGTAGCAGTTGAGTTAGGTGGTTGGAGTAGGCGTCCGCTACCTCTATGGTCCGCAGTTTACCGATGTCCAGCTGCCTGGTTACGCACGTTTTCCGCCTTGCTTAGAAGTGTGTGTTCCTTAACTGCGGTAAGGTAGTAATCGGAGTCAATATTCGCACTCCTGATCACTCGTACGTTCAGAACACTCGATGCGTGCCTTCCATCGACAACCACGTCATCTATCTGATTCCTCGTCAATTGATCTGTAGATAACCATGTTGCCTTATAAATATTTTTATGGTCAAAGCAAGTGCTGCTTACTAATATATTTCTTTCCGCAGTGAAATCAATCAGTGTAATGTGATTGTTCGACGTTTCGGTATGCAGACTGAATTTTCCGATGGTAGGCTCAAATACGGTCTCCCTGCCTATTTGAGCATTAAAATCGTCTAGAACAATTTTGTTGTCACGGCTTGGACTACAAACATATACATTTTCTATGCTCTCGTGGAACTCGTCTTTGTCCTCATCGCTTTTCTCTTCTGTCGAAGCTTGGATAAGTGTTAAGTGGAAAAACTTTGTTTTGACTCTTATGGTGGCTATACGTCCACACACCAGGTTGAACCTTGAGACTAGGTGTCGCAGTCTCTTGCCGACCACAAATCCACATCCAAACTCGTACTTGTCCGCATGGCCACTCTTCATGCGCGAGATCCAGTGTCCCGTCCAACGGATTTCCTGCAGAGTGATTATGCCAGCTTTATATTCTTTTTGACTTCCTCCAGTTGGATGGAGGCACCTGGTCTATACAGTGTTCTAACATTCCAGGTGCATATCCTCATATTATGGTCCTTAATTCGTTTGCGTTGGTCGTCAACATTTTGGGGGGTCCTTTTCATTGCAATAGCTCAAACGTCGGTGGCGGGTTGCAAACCCAGCGCACCGCGTCGCAGTTTTCTCCTCCTGCCAGGATTTTATTACAGCCGCCCATTCTGGGTCAGACGCTGACCAGGGTACCGCTCACTCTGAGCTGACGTGCCTGGGTTTTAGGTTTCGCCCCTCACATTTAGCCGTGCTCTGACGTTTCCAGGCGTCACCACGTGGAGCTACTCCGTCCGCAGTAGTACCACGAATACAAAGCTATGTGAGTAGACTTGAAGTGCAATTGGCAAGGATCACTCTGGGTTTGCCAAGTTAAACCGATCAGAAGCTTTACCTTGCATCACACTCCCGACGCCCCAAATGATTCAAGCACCGTATAATTAACTCAAATTTCATTATAGAATTGATAACCCTATTGAAATTATATTTGAGACAGGATCTCTATCCAGCGACGGAATTTGAGAGGCCTTCCTCATATAATGCATGCAGTAGTCCTTATTTGGATATTTTCAAATCAGGAATGCAGAACGCATGATATTTCATCAGATTCAGGCATTGCATAGACAAACCTGCAAAATGCAGAGGGATTTCATACACATTCCCTCTCGCTTCCAAATAACAGGGGTATTGCATGCCTTCCAAATGAAAAGAATTGTTAATACGTTTTCTTTAAACTTTTATGAATGCCTGCCAGAGGCTTTTGAAAAGAATGCAGAGGGATTCCATGCACATACCCTCTCGCTTCCAAATAATAGGGGTATTACATGTCTTCCAAATAGAAAGAATTGTTAATAACCGTGGAAGTGGTTCATGAAAAACATTTCTTAAAACATTGTATCATTAGTATCAACCACACAATTCGGCTTTCCTTCTCATGATTACCACCGCTGGGTATCAGCACCAGCCTTAGACTCTATGGTATAGAGTAATAATGTTACAACTACTTATAAGTTCTTTTTTACTTTCACTTCTCCCAAGAGTTCTGACTACAAACAATGTTTACACCATTATGTTCTCTTCATGTTGCTCGATTTGTTAATTTGAGTTTGTGATGTTTTTTAGGCTTTATATTAAAGACATTTATCTTAAAATGATAAAAATCACTGTGATAAATCACCATAAAAAAAATTATTTCAAGAAAAAAAAGTGAAAAACGTACATAAAACATTTAAAAAAAAATTTTCCACAAAGTTAAATAAAAAAAATAAATATTACAAAAAAATCTTTCTGGCAGCGGTGGGATTCGAACCCACGCCTCCGAGGAGACTGGTGCCTTAAACCAGCGCCTTAGACCGCTCGGCCACGCTACCGTTACAAATGCTGAGTTGCCAAAATTCTCCCATGAACACAAATCATAGCCAATGGTAAGATATTGTTAAATTGTAAACACATTGAAAGAGAAATTCTTGTTGCTAAGTGCTGTAGTCTAATGTCTATGTTAATTAGCTGGGTTGCCAAATTTCAGTGCCTTTAAAATTCTGTAATTTTGCAATTTTTTTTTATTAGTAAATCGTGAAAAATCTAAAAATCATGAGCACTAACATAAATGAACAAATCGAAATATATAGATTAGTATAAAAATAGTAATAATAGTACAAATAAATATTATTTATATTAAAAATACCAAAAATAATAATTACATTAAAAATATTAATAGTATGAGAAATATTATTAATACTAAAAATATTAAAATTATTCAAAAGTTTTAGAAAGATTAAAAATATCAAATTGTAAAACAACTCAAAAGGTTGACAAAATCGTAACATATGGGTGAAATAACAAAATTTCTGTTAATTTACCGGGCTCAATTTGCCAATTTTATACTAAAGATGCTTATAAATTAAAAACTTATTTCAAAACTTCAAAACTATGTAGACTTTGATTATAAAATATTTTTATAACATTTCTTTATAAATATATATTTATTTTTTCAAATCTCTCCCACTGCATCCCACCAAATTTTCTTCAAAACTGACTGCAACTCTATACGATTACCTCATAATTCTATTATAAAACTCTCGACATTTTTCTTCCCAGCTAGTAACAAAGTATATATTTCATTTTATACGCAACCCTTAACCGCAAATTATGTCCTTTGTGTTGCAGAAACAAACAAACAGTAGCGAGAGAAAAAAAATAGTAGCCAAAAAATATCATGTTATCCTGTGTTAATTAATTTCAAACACTACTCTACACTTTGTAACCAAAGAAGTAGATTATCCTTCAATGCAAGCTGAACGCAGAAAACCAAGTCCTTTTTATAATTTCACATCACGTTTTTTCCTATTGCGGAAAGGACATGAAAAATTGGTAGCAAAGAAATGCACACAGAACGAAAATAAAACAAAGGAAAAACTTTTGTGGAAAAGGACATACGTGAGTTTTTCTCTTTTCGCTAACTAAAGGTGCAAACAGGAATTTTAAGCCAAAGTTTTATTTTCTTTCACGTTTTCCTTGGCGCTGGCATTTTTTGTTTTATCTAATTTTTTTTTCTGTTGCGTTTTAAAGAAAAGTTCATTAAAAATATTTGAGTGAGGGCGACACACACACACACAAAATTCCTTAACTAATGGAAAACATGAGCTGCATATACAGGATATTAAGAGAGGGGTTGGAACTGAGTGGGGAAGGGGAGCGGGATCTGTCATTAGTCAAAGTTAAAACTAAGGTCTCTGTGAAGGCAAGAGACAATTTTTTTATATTAAAAAAAACAGGTTAAATATAACAAATATTGCAAAAATAAAAATATTATAAAAATGGAAAATATTAAAAATATTGAAAACATTAAAAATATTAAAATTATAAAAAATATTAAAAATTTAAACAATTCTGAAAATATCAAAAATGTTTAAGATTTGTAAATTATTAATATTAAAAATACTAAAAATATTAAAAATACTGAAAATATTAAACTATAATACAAATATTAAAAACAATAAGAATAAAAAAATATTAAAAATATTAAAAGCATTGAAAATATTAAAATTGTTACTTATATTAATAATACTGAAAACTTTATAAATATTGAAATTATTAAAAATATCGAGAATACTAAAAATATTAAAAGTACTAAAAATATCGAAAATTTAAATATATTAAAACCATTGCAAATGTATATTTTCAAAAAAATTTAAACATTAAAAACTTTAACAAAACAGAAATATTATTAATATTGAAATAGTAAAAGTATTAATATTATTAATATTGCAAAAACTTAATACAATGAATATATTGAAACTATTGACAATGTTGAAAATATTTAATATTTCAATATATAAAATGGAAATATAGAAAATATAAAATAAATTGAAATTATTAAAAATAATTAATATCAAAAATATTGAAATTAGAAAAAGTATTTAAAATATGAAAAATACAAAAATTATTGAAAATATTAAAATAAAATATAAAAGATATCGAAAATCTAAAAATATTTAATTCATTAATAAAAAACTTAAACTTAAAAAATGTTGAAAGTATTAAAATCTTAAAGAAATTTATATTATTAAAAAAATTTAATATTTTAAAAGTTTTACAAATATCGAAAATTTTCAAATATAAAAGTTATTGAAAACATAAAAATTTTAAAAAAAATTTGACACAATACTGAAAATATCCAAAATGTTTAAATATTAAAAAAAAATTTTTTTGAAAAAAGTAAAAACATTTACGAAACGTATTAAAATATTGAAATCATTAAAAATATTGAAAATATAATTTACATTGAAAATATTAAAATTGTTAAAATAATTAAAATGTCGAAAATTTGAAAATAATTGAAATATTGAAAATATTAAAAATATTGAAAATATTAAAAATATTAAAAGTATTGAAAATATAAAAAAAATTAATATTGAAAATATTAAAAAAATTTAAGTATTAATAATATTGAAAGTACTGAAATCAGTAAAAATATTGAAAATATTCTAAATATTGAATAAAAGATATTAAAATTATTAAAAAAAAAATAAAAGTATCGAAATCATTACAAATGTTGAATATATAATTGATTTTAAATATATAATTGAAACTCCTTACCCGCTATCTCATAATCCGTTTCACAACTCTTGAACAAAAACCTATTGGTAATAACCACTAATTACTAATAGAAAAGATCTTCAAACAAACTATAACACGATATTATAATTCTTATAGATCAACAAAAAACAAAATCAAGAGCAATACTGAAAATAGTAAAAATTTATTATTAAAAATGTTGAAAATTAAAAATATTAAAAAAAAATTTAATATCAAATATAGTGAAAATATTAAAATCAATTATATTGAAATCATTAAAAATATTGACAATATTTTTAATATTGAAAATATTAAAAATTTTGAAAGCTTAAAAAAATTATATATTGAAAATATTTAAAGTATTGAAAATATTAAAAATTTTTAGTGTTGAAAAAAATATTGACAATATTGCATATATTTAAAATATAGCAAATATTAATATGGAAATACTAAAACAAATTAAAATATTAATAATATTGAAATCATTAAAAATATTGAAAATAATTTAAATATTGGCTTAAAAATATAAAATATTGAAACCATTAATAAAAAATTAAAACTCAAAATAATTTTAAAGTATTACAATTTTAAAGATTTATATTACTGAAAATATTTAATATATTTAAAGTGTTAGAAATATTGAAAATTTAAAAATTATTGCAAATATGCAAATAAATTGGACACACTAAAAACTTTACCAATACTGAAAATACTAAAAAATTTAAATATTACAAAAATTTATAAAGTTCAATTTATTGAAAATTGAATTGAAAATTTATGTTAAAAATATTGAAAATATTATTTATTTTTAAAATGTTGAAAATAGTTAAAATAGTAAGAATGTTGAAAACTTAAAATTATTGAAAATATTAAAAATATTAAAAATGTTGAAAATATAACAAAAATTAAATATTGAAAATATTAAAAATATTGTAAGTATTGAAAATATTAAAAAAAATTTAAATAAAAAAAATTTGAATGTTTAAAAATATTGAAAGTATTTTTAATATTGAAAGTATTGAAAGTTTTGAAAATATTAAAAAAATTAAATATTAACAATATTGAAAATTTGAAATCATTAAGAAAATTGAAAAAAAACTATTGAAAGTATTGCAAATATTGTAAATATAAAAAATGTTGAAAATTTAAACATATTGAAAATATTAAAAAAAAATATTGGCAATCAATAAAAATTTTTAAAATATAATCTATTTTGAAAATTTAAAAATATTGAAAATATTAAAAATGTTGAAAATATAAATATTTGAAAATCTTAAAAAAATAGAAACATTAAAAATATTAAAAAAAATAATATACAAAAATATTGAAAATATTAAAAAATATTAAATATTAAGAATATTACAAATATTAAAAATGTTAGAATTATTGAAAATATTGAAATTATTAAAAAAAATTAAAGTATTGGAAACTCTTAAAAAAAAATTAACATGTTAATAAAATTGAAAATATTGAAGTCATTAAAAATATTGAAAACATTTCAAATGTTGAATTATTAATATAAAAAATTTTAAAAATATTAAAAATATAAAACTACGTTAAAGTGTATCAAATGATACATCAAATTCGGCTTACGATCAGAAAAGTAAAATACACTGGCACGGCACGGCCTAAAACTAAATGCCTTACTTTGACATAGAAAAAATTTAAAGTTATCTTAGTTTACCAACAAAAAACCTTGTAAAGAAGCTTAAGCTTTGAGGTAAAAAGGGGAATCGTGGGGAAAGAATTTCCTCCATTTTCTCATGTTTGAATATTAACGGTCAAATTCAAACTATAATTGGTGCTGGACATTTTCGGCTGATATCTACTTCGCATGTACATGTTTGACATAATTGTAGATATATATACAGCTGATAATGTACCATTGTGCATCAGTTCGTCACAAAGGGGTCTGAAGATGAACTCGTCATGGAGTTCGAAACGCGTCATGCTAGGGCGTGACACACTGAATTTGACCAAAAATATCAAATAATAAAAAAATACTTTTCTGATCGTAAGCCGAATTTGATGTATCATTTGATACACTTTAGCGTAAATTTAATATATAAAACACGATCGACTAAAACAAACAAACAGTTTAAAATTTAAAACTACTAAAAATATTGAAAATAATGTTTAGGTTTCATTGTTCTGTTCAAGATCTATCTCTATTATTGCTAATTGAATGTATCTTACAAGAGTTGAGTGAAATGGATTATATAGACAGCTGTTGTTGTATGTTGACTATCGAAATAGCTTTCCGCCCTGCCAGCTGTCAACACAATCCATTTCACACAACTCTTGTAAAATACATTCTATTAGCAATAATAGCAATAGATCTTGAACCGAACAGAGAAACCAAACTCATTATTTACATACATAGATCAACAATACAAAAAAAGATAAAATATTGAAAATACTAAAAATAATAAAAATGATAAATACTTAAAATATTAGAAAAATTAGTAAAAAAAATTAAAAACCCTTAATGTGATTTAGCACAATTTTTTTTATTAAATTGTAATTTTTTATGAAATCAACTCCTGTTATTTCCATGGTGTCTCCTAGAGGGGTCAAAACTAGAACTGAAACCCACAAAAAGTGAACTTAAGACTTTTTTGACACTGACGATATTTCTTAAAGCCAAAAAAATATTTAACTATTAAGAAAAACTAAGAAAGAAAACTTATAATTCCATATCTTCTTCATTTAAAAATGGGTGCTGGAGATGTAAAAAATAAAATATGTATGCCCATATATGTAGTTTTAGTTTAAATAAATTTCCTAAAGTTCCATAATATTGTGTACCTTTTAATTTGTTGTATTACTATTAAGTTATTTGATACTCATGTGTTATCCTTTCGCTAGTGCTTACACTTTTGTCCACCTATTTTCTGCCCGTAGTCACGTGGGTTCCATAGTGTAGCGGTTATCACGTCTGCTTTACACGCAGAAGGTCTCCGGTTCGATCCCGGATGGAACCAGGTACAATTTTTTAAAATTTTAAACATTATTTATTTACTTTTTCCATTAAATGTTATTTAATAATTTTCGTACTATTCTATAATAATGTTCATCTACTAATAAACACTTTATTATAATTATTATTTTTTAATCACTTTTTTTAAGTAAGATCATAAAATTCCATCTGAAACTCTGTCATAGAAAACACATACTATTTAAAAAATAGAACAAAAAATAAAAAAAAAAACCTTTCTGGCAGCGGTGGGATTCGAACCCACGCCTCCGAGGAGACTGGTGCCTTAAACCAGCGCCTTAGACCGCTCGGCCACGCTACCGTTATGTTGCTTGTGTCAAATGTGTTACATGTATACAGGGCTCTATTGCTCTCATCGTGTTTGTTGTCAGCGTTCTGTGTGCGCCATATCATTGCTTTGGCTGCATACATAAAATACACATTTTGTATTCGTGACGCCACCTGGGTTCCATAGTGTAGCGGTTATCACGTCTGCTTTACACGCAGAAGGTCTCCGGTTCGATCCCGGATGGAACCATTTTTGTAGAACTTACGATCGATTTTTTAAGGTTTTTTTATATATGGTGGTGCGACAATTTTGTTTAAAGGTTTCAAACATTTTTATTGTGGTTATGGTAGAATAATTAGGTAGAACAATTAAAACGGACCCATTTTCATATCCAATCAATGTTGAACTAGGAAGGAACTTTGTTGGCCTGAATAAAAAGTTAATAATAGATAGGAAATTATAACTAATATATAAATACAACATGTTATAGCAAATAAAATTGTCAATGTAAGTAATTAATGAAATATTTTTCAATATCGTGTCATATTATATATTAGAAGGCATATTAAATAATTTATTCATTGGAAAGAGGTACAGAAAATATGTTTCAGTTAAAGTGTGATATAAATTTACTGTGAGGTTTCATTAGTTTTTAAAGATAATTACTAAAATGGGACAAACAAACAGCGGTTTATAATATTTTTTTAAAGAAAATTTTTTGAGAGAAATTTATTAAATTAGTATGTGGATTCAGTAGATTTTATTTTGTTTCTCCATGAATTTTTTTTTTTAAATCACCAAAGTGTATTATGTTTGATATGATATTTTTTTGGTTTTTTCTTTGAATTTTTTAAGTTGTTGGTAAAATTTGAATACAAGAGTTTTACTTGAATCTCATTACAAAATAGCAAATATAAATCGTACAATCACATCACATATTTCTAATTAACTACTGTCAGCATTACAGTTCTTACAAGGACTAAAAAAATATTACAGCAAAATGTAAAAAATTACCTTTTGTGTAAATGAGACACATGCTGTTCCTAGTTTATTTTTAGACGAGACGACGGAACATACGCTGCTGCGTAAAATACACATTTGCTTTCACCAACTGTGGGAATTTCTTTTCCGTGTTTGAATTTTCCACCCCCTTTCCTTTCACTCTCTACCATCCCTTAGTTTCCTTATTTTTAAATATGCTACATGCCACGAGGAAATCAAATTGGTTCCATAGTGTAGCGGTTATCACGTCTGCTTTACACGCAGAAGGTCTCCGGTTCGATCCCGGATGGAACCATCTTCTGAAGTCATCGGTGAATAAAGGCCCCGATGTTCACATTTTGGTCGCATAAAAATAATATCGTTTACCCAGTTCAGGAAATTTTAGTCATAACAGTTAATAAACAGCCGAGAACATACCAATCAAATACGATTAAACAGAATGTAAGAGAGAGAGAGAGCGAAAAAAATATCGTATGGTTTTGACGTCAACGGAATGGTAATCAAGTAACAGAAAAGGTTGCATTAATTATCATGAATATTCATCAATTAAATGAAATCTTTATTAACAAATTATGTTTTTGTACATTATTTAATGCAGGACAATTTTTAACTATATGTGTAATATTTTTTTTTCCTAAAAATTAATAATATTGTATAAGTGGTACCGGACTGGGTGGCGTTAGCTCTCCCATTTACCATACCAAATCAAGATATCGAGATATTGCCATAAAAGCATGGATGCATTGCGACTATGGCCATGCCAAAATTCTGGACCTAATCAATGTGAGCTGTCCCACGGAAAACAACATACCAGAACCTGTCTTCAGTCCGGGTTACGTAACGAACATCCCGGATAGGTCCTACTATGATGAAAATGAAATTGTCTTAATCTTTGGGAAGCATGTTATCCTAATTTTCACGCACGTATCGTAATTAATGGAAAGAGCAGGCTGTGGAATCTTTTCGGAGGAGTTGAATTTGCATTAGAATAGCCGTAAAGAAAATCCAGTATCGTGTGATATTCGGCGGCAATAATCACACTCTTACTGAGAGTCTCTCACATGGGTTCCAGGACATGTAGACATATATGGTAACCAAAGAGCCGATACATTTGCAAGGGCCGCCACAGACGTGAACTCGGCCGAAGTTTACCGGAGCATTGGTGTCCCTCTCATAAGGGGAAAACAGTCAATTGCGGAAAAGTGAACCTCATTGCTAAAGAGCGATGGATGAGAGAACTTACTTGTACAGCGAGCAAACAAATTTGGCCTACAATGGATATACAGAGGACATGATTTGTGCTGAACCTGTCCAGAGTCCACCTGAGGAACATCATAGCTGTAATAACCGGTCACTGGCCGGTTGGTCAATATGCTAAGAGTTTAAAACTACCCTACAACGATTTTTGTAGAAGCTGCAATAATGAGAAAGAAGAGGAGATCACGGAGCATCTTCTATGCCACTGCCCTGCTTTTGGTGACCGGAGATATGAAAAACTTGGTCATCGGACACTTCTGGACAATACCTATCTATCAGAAGGCGATTTGTGGAACATCCATGCCTTTATCAGAGCAACGAAATGACTTGATAGCGACATTGACCGAACAAAATAGGAATAATTGCTTCAAAATTTGGAAAATAGTATCACAACGGGACTCATACTAGGACCCATGTGAGCTGTGTTGAACGTGGCTGCCATAACCTACTCTCTCAATTACTGCAAACACACATACCTAATTCCGATGTTCCTGACAGTTATTGCTTATTATACAATCACTGGCGCAATGGCCATGCTTGGGTATGAAAAACTAGGCTCAGACAAGCCCTGTTACGATGAGGAATGTCGCACAATGTCTCAGGAAAAGGATGCTGCATACAAAGCAATACTGCAGACAATGGCAACGCGTGCAGTGACGGGGCGGTGAGAAGAGGATGGAGATGACACGCCTCTTCAGGCGAAAAAAGCGTTTATGGATGAAAATAGTAAGCCAGGATATCCCAAAATTGCTGGGATAGAGGTGAAGCTCAAAAATATCCTGGGTACGGAAGTGTACTCTGCTCCCATTCCCGAAGGCAAGATATGTGACGAAATCACGCCGAAATAATCGAGCCAAAACGAGCACGGCGATCGCAAGGCTTAAAAATAATAAAGCTGCGGGAGCCGATGGACTGCCGGCAGAGTTTTTTAAGGCCGATGTAGATGCTGTAGCCACGAGCTCATAAGCACGATTTGGCAAATGGAATGCATGGCCGATGATTTGAAATCTGAGAGCTCTATGTCCTGTACTTAAGAAAGGCGATCCAAGTGTGTGTACCAATTATCGCGGGATCAGCCTTTTACCCATCGTATACAACGTCTTCTCGAGTGTGTTATATGAAAGACTGAAGCTCATTTTAGTGAACCTGATTGGGCCTTATCAGTGTGGCTTTAGACCTAGTAAATCCGCGACCGATCAGATATTCACACTACGACAAATCCTGGAGAAGATCCAAGAAATGCACATCGGCACCTATCATCTGTTTATCGACTACTAAGTTGCACTCGACAGTCCGATAAGACAAAAACTATTCGACGCTATGGCTGAGTTTGGTATCCCCGCGAAGCTGATACGACTTTGCAGGATGACACTGACTGGTTGGCAAGGACCTTATGGAGCCATTCCATACGAGTGGAGGCGACGGCCTATCGTGTGCCCTCTTTAAAATAGTAATGAAGAAAAGCTGCAGTAAACACGAGTGGCACGTTTTTCAACGAAAGCTACTTACGTACGCGGATGACGTTGACATCATCGGTTGAAACCTGCGGGATGTGACTGTAGCCTTCTCAGGTATACAGAAGAAATCAGGAATTGAGAAACAGCGTGAAAGTTGACAATTATAATTTCGAATTTATATACATAGGCTCCGCCATCAACAAAACAAATAACGTCTCTCTCGAAATCCGGAGAAGAATCCTGCTTGCTAATAGATGCTACTACGGATAAAGCAAACGATTTTATGACAGGGCTCTCTTTCGACGGATACATATTCAGGTATACCAGATACTGGTTCTACCTGTCTTGATGTATGGTTCAGAATCCTGGGTTATGACACCAGCGGATGAATCGGTTCTGGCAGTATTCGAGAGTAAAATACTCCGTAAAATGTATGGGCCCATCATCGTTATCGGCGTCGTATGAACCATGAACTGTACGAGCTGTATACCGACATTGACGTGGTCAGACGCCATAAGATGCAGCAGTTGCGTTGGCTAGGTCATGTTGTACGCATGGCAGCTCGAAAAGTCTTCGGCAATGAACTCGATGGACGGCGCAGAAGAGGGCGACCAAAACTCCGTTGAAAAGATAAGGTTACTGCGAAACTTGCAGAGCTTAGTGTGATGAACTAGACATGAAGTGCAGAAGATCGAAGGGCATATAATATTTTTCTACGTACTGCATATAATTCCATACGATTGCAAATAAGTGCCAGTTAAGTAAGGAAGTAAGTCACTTTAACTGGTTCTCATTAAGTGGGTCCCTAAGAGAAAATCTAAAACTAAACAAATCCATAATTAAAATGCTTTCTGCTCTATGCCACAAAATGAAAACTTTACAATGTAAGCAAAATATTCGAATATTGGTTTCAAAAATCGTTCCATCCGGACTCGAACCGGAGACCTTCTGCCGTTCAAAGCAGACGTGATAACCACTACACTATGGAACCGATGCAATTCAATTCAATTGTTATTTCAATCGATCGATTTGCAATTGTTTTAATAGTTTCAGAGAAAAATCTCGAAATTCTTTTGTTGCCTACAAACAATAGGGAAAGTATTTGCGAAATCATTTTCCCGCAATTGTAAATATAAATAGATTAACTTGGCCACAAAATGTGGCAAGAAAGAACAATGGCAAATGATCGACAAACAATGGGCAAGATCGATATAGACACCACAAGTGTCGATGCGGTACATTCGATAAGGTGGTATTGCTGACTCACCAACACCTAAGGGGAAATTGTTTGGTTGTGCGGGAATGGAAGAGACGCAGCGTGCAACAAATCAATTGTAGAACTTACAAGAGATTGAGTTTTTTTGTACTTGGAAACTAAAAGGCTCATCACATCACAATCTTAATTCAAAAAGCTGGAGATGATTTCACATGTATTTGTAAGGATTGAAATTTTAAAATTAAATTTGCAAAGTTATGGGAATTACTCCACTAAGTATAATCTACCCCGAGTTCTCTGAAGATTCCATTCTATAGTCGGTCACTGGACATTGGAGCTCTAAATAATATTTTCTTTTCAGCACAAATATCGGTCGACACTTTCAAGTTGTAAGTGTTTTTCACCGCCTAATGTAAAACACCATGACACTTCGACTTTTGAATTTCCCCACAGAAACTTCAGAATATTTCCCGAAAGTATCGATGATATCACTTCCACTGTACTGACAAATGTTTGCATTGTACCGCTCTGCCAATTGTATTTGTATCGATCATTTCCATTGTTTGAGCAATCTCATTGTTGTTTCTGCCACATTTTGTGGCAAGGTAAAACTATTTATAAACACAATTGAATGAAAGTGCTTTTGCAAGTATTTCTCCTATTATTTATGTAAAACAATTGAATTTGAAGATTTCAGGCAGAATCTAGTAAAATATTTGCGAATCGAACGATTGAAGTAACAATTTGATAGAATCCATATCGGTTCCATAGTGTAGTGGTTATCACGTCTGCCTTAAACAGCAGAAGGTCTTCGGTTCGAGTCCGGATGGAACAGTTTTTGAAACCAATATTCGAATATTTTGCTTATACTACAGCAACAACAATGTCTAATCCTTGAATTTGTCTAACTGACATCAACAACTTTTATGGCATCCCATCCCCCACCTCTTCCTTCATCTACTTCTTATCATAAATATTCTATGGCCAGATCAAATGTTCCAAGAATTTTTTATAATTTTTCGTGTTGAGAGCACATTTAGCTGGTAATCAAAAGTTCTTTAATTAAAGCCAGAACAATGACAATAGTTGTCATTTCAGCCAACTCATTCATTACAGGCCAAGAAATGTCAGCTGAAACCATAGCAAAGTGGTTCCCGCCCCGCCCTACCTCTGCACCTCGGCCATTGTTTCTGTTATTGGCAAAGCAATAACGAAACGTGTGCCGAGCGAGGAAGTTTCTTTAGAATATAATGGTAGTCTAAATTTCTTTAGAAACTTGTAAATAAATAGACAACTACTACGATGATGACGACGGCAGCGTTGCCGTCACTGATGATGACAATCGATATGTACCTCAACAATGTATGAATTTTCCAGCCAACAATTTTCATTATTTCGAGGACAATCACTAGAACGAGTGGCCAACCATCAGACCATACTATTACCAACAATGGCCTTCGGTCGGTCGGTCACCAGCAGCAAACACACACAAAAATGTCTTGTCCTGGCAGCCGCAACCAAAGGATATAGTGAGGATGTTCTACAGGCCGGCCACCTGCCTGCTCTTCCCACCAAACAAAAGTTGATTGAGAAGCAGCGCCGCGCATTGAATTTCAATTGATGGCATTCATTTTCATTGAGATGTAATTGAATGCTTAGTAAAAAGTAATCCTATTGTTACACGACCCACGATGGACGAGACAACAACATGATGTTGTTCTCGTTATTAAACAGCCAGAGAAAGAGAGAGAGCTACTACACATTTCAAAAGTTTTCTAATATAGCTTTTAAAGACAGTCGAAGGTAATGGCGGAAGGTTGTTAAAATATCTAGTTTAGAATTACCCAGAAATAGACAATATTATTAAGGAAATACGCGCAGGGCGGGAAGGCTTGTCAGTCACAGTATTTGGGTCGTAAATAATGCCTTAGAAAGCTATGAATACAAAGAATCACAGTTTTGCGACATATATGGCGCCAGTAAATAACTAAAATTATCGTCCAGTTTAACTTGGGTGGTGAAGTAGATGTAACACCATCTCAGGTAGAGTCTTAACATATATATGTATAGAAAATACCCTCTGTCGAATCCTCTGGGAATGACATTAAGGTTGGACTCGTTGATATCCAATAAAAGTATGGATCAGAAATCGGCTAAAGCCTATTCTAGTATCACTCTCCTCGGTAGACAGGATGCTGTGGAATATCTATTCGCGGAAGAGCGAAAACGGTCTTCTACTACTGGATCTTCATGTAGGAGAGCATCCAATTCTTGGTATGGGGAGGGAGTAGACGGCTAAAGTTGTCTGTAGACGGACCTGCAGTTTCATTTGGATTTGAAGAAAAGAATATTGCTCTGCTGTCCTGTAAGGATATGGGATTATTCAGGAAGCATTTCCGGTATGTGGATGGATTCGAGAAATTATATCCCCACGTATCCGCAAAGAGCAACACAAATAAAATTGCTGCAAAACTCTTTGCCATACCGGATCCGTCTGCCAAGTTGGCATCCACAAGTTGGATGTAAGTGAAGCGTGATCTTTGCTATCCAATACAAGAACAGACCAGATAGATAAATGATAGCATTTTAAGCCACCAAGAAGAACCGCATGTGCGCCTCTCGCAGATTTATGCGAAGGACAAAAGGGAGAAGTCAAGCCGTTTCCCCCCCAACCTCCAATGATTACAAAAACTAGGCCTAGATATCAATAGGCATTAATGAGCCTACTTTTGAATCACTCTCTCTCTCTCTCTCTCTGTTGAAAAGGTCTTATCATTGTAGGTGAGCCTTTTGTTTGATTTCCAGGTTCTTCTAGAATCCTTTGAAGAAGAGACTAGGTAAGGCTCCAGTCTTGACAACTCCAGATAGATTAATGACAGCATTTTAAGGCAGCAAGAAGAACTGCGTGTGCATCTTGAAGAACAAAGGGAGGAGTTAACCCGTTTCCTCCACAAACAAGGCCGAATTATTAACAGACATTGGTGAGTCTACTTCTGAACCTCCATCGGATAAGGAAGGTGTTATGATTGTAGCTGAGCATTCGCCTAAGGACGAGGATCTTCTGGAATCCATAGGGAAGGGACTCGGCAAGGCTCCACTCCTGACAACCCCTCCTTCCACCTCGTTGTTATCCAACAAAAGAACAGACTAGATAGGTAAATGACATCATTTTAAGGCAGCAAGGAGAAATGCATGTGAGCCTCTCGCAGATGAGGATGAAGGACAACAGGAGAGAAGTCAACCCGTTTTGTCTTCCAATGATTCCACAAACAAGCCCAAGTTAACAACTGGCATTGGTGACTCATCGTTTGAGCCTCTGTCTGATGAGGAAGGTGTCATGATTGTAGGTGAGCTTTTATCTGACGTTAATGTACTTCTGGAATCCTTTGGGCAAGGGACTCGGTAATTCTTCACTCCCGACAACTCCTTCCAACTCGTTGACATCCAATACAAGAAAAGACCGGATAGGTGAATAACAGCATTTTAAGGTAGGAAGGAGAACTGCGTGTGAGCCTCTCGCAGATGAGGGTGAAGGATAATAGGGGAAGTCAACCCGTTCCGTCTTCAATCCTCAATGATTCCACAAACAAAACTTAGTTATCAACAGGCATTGGTGAGTCTACTTCTGAACCTCTTTCTGATGAGGAAGGTGTCATCATTGCAGATGAACCGTTGTCTGATGACGAGGTTTTTCTGGAATTGTTGGGAAAGGGGCTCCACTCCTGGCAACCCTTCCTTCTAACTCGTTGACATTCAATTCAAGAACAGACCAGATAGGTTAATGACAGCCTTTTTAAGGCATCACGAAGAACTGTGTGTGATCCTCTCGCATATGAGGGTACATAAGAAAGGGGAAGTCAACTCGTTTCGTCTCTAACCCCCAAAGATTTCACCAACAAGGCCGAGTTATCAACAGGCATTGGTGAGTCTACTGCGGAACCTCTCTCTGATAAGGAAGATGTCATCATTGTATATGAGCCTTTGTCTGATGGCGAGGATCTTCTGGAATTCATGGGGAAGGGACTTGTAGGGCTTGATTTCAGACAACTCCTTCTATATCGTTGATATCAACCAGGCCAAAGACAATTCTAGTATTTTCCCCCTCGGTAGACAGGATACTCAGGATACTCAATCAACGGAAGAGCGAAGCTGATCTTCTCCTACTAGATCTTTATGTAAGTCTGCCTCGATGACCTTTATAAAGGCAATATCCAGTAAAAGATAACCGGTGACGCTTTCACTTGGTAGGGGGCCTACAACCTAAACGGTAAATACAAAGAATAAGGAATAAGGACGAAGGAAAGGATAGTGGTCTGCTGTCCGAAAACAATAAGGGTTGGCCTGGAAACACTTGCGGTATGTGGATAGATTCGAGAAATTGTATACAAATGTACCCACAAAGAGTGATGCCTTCATCTCTTGTTCCTTCTCGGAGAAGGAAGGAACGACTACAAAAGAGATTACTGCAAACCCCTCAGCCAAGGACGTTATTTTCAGCCCTCCAGGACTCTGTACCAGGCCGGAACCCTTTGCCAAGTTAGCCTACACTAGTGAGGGAAGTTAGCGAAGCGTGTCCGTTCTGGTAAGGAATCCTGCAAGGATGCTAAGTGAAAGAAACAAGGCAGTTTAGGCGCTGATCCTAATCTTCAAGTGGCGGTAATTGATAGGTGTGGTGGGGATGGAGGGATCACTTCGGGTTATTGGCTGTGGACAAGGTGTGGAGTGATGGGGATGGAAGTATCACTCCGGATCATTGGCTGTGGACAAGGAGTGGCGTAAGCACGAGTTTGACTTCAAAGGCTCCAGATGGAAATTAGCGAAGCGTGCCCATTCTGGTGAAAAATCTTTCAAAGGTGCTAAGAGAATGAAGCAGGTCAGTCTAGGCACTGACCCCAATCTTCAAGTAGATGTAATTGGTAGGGGTGACGGGGATGAAAGGTTTACTTTGAATCATAGGCTGTAGACAAGGTGTGGAGTAAGAACGAGATTGAATCGGAGCCGACTGGTCCAAAGGCGTCAACTTTGCTAACCTTGGCATGCCTCAAATTCATTATCTACAAGCTAAGCGAAATTTAGCCAATGCCGAAGGTGAGCATCATGAAGCATCACTTTTACTCCGACAGGTAGTTTCGATGTGGATTTAGCCTCCATCACGAAAGGTAGAGCTTTGGATAAATTGCACAACGACCTGTACACTGGTATATGGGAAGTAATTTCCATAACACCTATGCTAGGAGATAAAGCAACAGTGGACAGTGCGTTACTATATCGTAGATAATGAGTCCGCTGCTTCGATAAAGCAAACAACATCATCTACGCACCCTGCACTGAGTAAAAGTAACAATTTGCTAAATACAGCATCGGTGATATCACACCCGGGATTTACACGGATACATCCCGACGCAGTACTCTTCCGTTGTCATACGTGTATATGCCTTATTAAAAGCAGGAGACGGCCTCTGAAAACCTGTGGCAATTTGTGATCTACGTCGCGAACAGGTCGACGAATCTGGTGATAGGGTGTGATGCAAACTAACATCATACGTAATGGGGAAGTGAAAGGATAAACAAGAGAGGTAAGTAATTATTAGAATACTTACTACTAACTTATATTAAAATCTACAACAGGATGTTACTTCACTTTTCGGAAATTTTTATTTCTATAGTTTTATTTAAAAAAATCTCTCCAAATTTGTTGTAAAATGTAATAAATTTGTAAGGAATTTTGAATTTTCGGGGACCAATCTAAAAAGTGAGACCACCTTATTATCTCTTGCCAAACCTCGAATTTGAACTGTACAGTTTTGAATGACAATATTATGCAACACGAAAGAGTGTAATTTTTAAGGCTTTTCCCAAATTTTTTTCCACAACCTTGCAGTCGTTGTTGGTGTTGTTGTTTTTTTGTCATATGAGTTAAAAACGTAGAATTTCTTGTGCTCTAACAATGTCTATATTAAATTATAGCGTTATGCAATTTTAAAAAACGTGTCTAGAATTTTTAGTCGTGTACTCAACCACCCCATCGACAGGCAACGTAACATAGAAAAAAACCCTCCGATATAGAAAGATGAAAACTTTTATTTATTCTGGAACATTTTCATATTTTGTTCCTTTATCAAAAAATCGCACACATATGTACTTTTTCACACACACACACACACACACATACATACGAGCATGTACGCACGGCGTTCTTTTTGTTGTTGTTAGTTAGCAAAAATGTCAGTACTTTCTAAAGTTTATCACAAGGAGTGCAAACAAACAAAATAGACGGGAGACCGGAGCAAGTTCGTTTTTTTTGTTAGTCAAAATTGTACCAGAGGAACAAAGTGCTACGCGAAAAGTTGTAAAAGAAACGAAGAAATTATATTAAATAGTAGCGAGAGCACCAACATATAACATATTCGAGTACGAATGTGTACAAAAAAAATTGAGCAGAACTTGAGAAAAACTTGACAATTTATGGAAATTTTCGCACGCTTTGTAAACGCACATAGAACAGAGCAGAGACGTTAACCCACGCACTAGATCTGGGTAGAGCCTCGTACCAAATATTAGTGTTGGTGAAATGCATTGTATCTTCCAAGGAATGGGGTGGCACTACTGGGTGCATTATTATGTTTGTATTGGGCAAAAAGGGATAATAAAGCAAAAGGAGAGGTTTGAGAGAATTCGTTGAGAATTAGCAATAATTATCAACAAATACATGATAATAATATATGAACATCCGTTCAGTGCATCATGGGAGTAGCAGGAGCTGATTTTTGAAAAATATTTTAAAAATAAAAACAAATTCTTTGGGCACCACCTTGAAGATCTACACTCTATCTTGATGTATCTTGATATGATCTGAGAAACTGTTGGGTTTGACAAATATTTGGGGCTGGTCATACATTTGGCTTTTCTATGGGCGACTCAGGGGCAGTAAGAGCGGTGGGAGCAAATTTTATAAAAAAAAGAATTATGTATGAGAGCCCCATTAGGGGGGAAGATGGGAAGTAGGTATGAATTTTTCCCCAATACGAAAAGTTTCTCGTAAAAAACCGTGAGCTCGATTTTGACGATTGACACATGGTTTCTTGGGCAAATTTTTTTAGAATTCATTATGATTTTGATAACCGTTTGATGCATTTTTTTTCCATACAAATTGACCCACTCTACTAAACAAACTTGAGCTATCAAGGAATAGGAGTCAACAATCGGTTAAGACAAAGGATGAGGATCAGAAGAGGGAACAGAAAGCCAAAGTTAGCTATAGACAATCCTGTAGTTTCTTTCGAAGATTTGTGGGAACGTATATTGCTCTGCAGTCCAGTAAGGAAAAGGGATTGGTCAGGAAGCACTTGGGGTATGTGGATAGATTCGAGAAATCGTATGCCCACGTACCCACAAAGAGTGATGCCTTTATCTCTCGTTCCTTTTCGTAGAAGGAAGGAACTACTACCAAAGGGATTTCTGAAAAGCATTTACCAATGAGGTTATTGTCAGTCCTCCAGGACCCTTTTCCAAACCGGAACTCCCTGCAAAGTTGGCCTCCACTAGTGGAAAGTCAGCGGTGTACTCGTTCTGATGAAGAATCCTTTAAGGATGCTAAGAGGATGAAGCAGATCAGTCTTGGCACTGCTCCCAATCTTTAAGTGGAGGTAATTGATAGGGGTGATGGAAATGGAGGGATCACTCCGAATCATTGGCTGTGGACAAGGTGTGTAGTAAGAACGAGATTGAATTCAGCGGCCTCCACTAGAGAATCCTTCAAAGATACTAAGAGAATGAAGCAAGGCAGTTTAAACACTGATCCCAATCTTCAAGTGACTTTAATTGAAAGGGGTGATGGGGATGGAAGGATCACTGCGGATCATTGGCTGTGGACAAGGAGTGCTGATTAAGAACGAGATTGACTTCAGCGGAGCTGAGTCGGCTGGTCCAAAGGCATCAAGAAGCTTGAGCTATTTAGGAATAGGGGTCAACAATTTTGGGAGCAAGCTACCGCAATTGTCGGCTCTTTTTTCCTGCCAAAATATACTAAATTTAGTATGTCAGTATGGGCCAAGGTGAGGTCTATGTTACCACCTCTGCTACTCTATGGGCCTGTAGCACCCGGTTACAATGTAACTCCACATTCGAGCGCGAAGACTCTACTAGCGATTTCGGTATCTTCCACAGGTCGGCCTACAACCATGGAATAAGTCCCGGGGCTTCTGGTCACCACTCTACTGGCTACACATACTTGGAAGAGTTTTGCAGAAAAGCTGGTACCAGTTTGTTGTTAAATGAACCATACTTCACAGGAATGGTAACTTTCGCAAAAAGAGTTTAGACTGGAACTTTTAAATACTCTCGAGTACCAATGCTTTCACATTAGTGCCCCAAGCAGGTGAAACGGTCGATACTACATTGCAAGAATGTAGAACCCTCACCGTTTGGAGGCGGGGGAAGTTCCAATTCCCTTCCGCTTGACGACGGTGAACGGCAACCATGTATACGAACAAGGGCATGGACTGGGGAACACCCACGGTATCAGAAAATAGATTCTGGACAACGTGCATGCACCAGCTCATAAACATAATTTAAGCCAATACATGCTCGATGATTGGAATCTGAGTGTCTATTGTCTTGTTCTTAAGAAAGGCGAATCAATTCAACTATTGCGCAATCAGCCTTTTACCCATCGCATACAAGGTCCTGTCTATTGTGTTATGTGAAAGACTAATGTCCATATTAAAGAACGTGATTCAACCTTATCAGTGTGGCTTTAGATTTAAATCAACGACCGACCAGATATTCACGCTACGACAAATCCTGGAGAAGACCCAAGATATGCCGAACGGCACCTACTATCTATTTATCGATAACAAAGCTGCATTCGATAGTCCAATACGAGAGTAGCTATTAGATGCTAGGGGTGAGTTTGGTATCGCTGCGAAACTGATACGACTTTGCAGGATGAAAATTACCGACATGATTTTTTCAGTGTAAACAGACAATACTCTGGTAGAGCAATTTTCTACCAAGCGGGACTTTTGGACAAGGCGATAGTCTGTCATTAACATCATAATGGAGATGATCATGCAGAAGGCTGCAGAAAACACGAGTGGTATCATATTTAATAAAAGTCACATGCTGCTCGCATATGCCGTTTCATAGGTATCATTGGCACCCATCGCATATAAGGTCCTGTCGAGTGTGCTATGTGAAAGACTAAAGCCAGTGTTATCCAACCTAATCGGGCCTTATCAGTGTGGCTATAGACCTGCAAAATCAACAACTGACCAGATATTCACACTTCGGCAAATCCTGGAAAAGACGCAAGAGAAACAGATCGATACGTACCATATTTGCGCCGACTATAAAGCTGCCTTCGATAGCCCGATACGGCAGAAATTACTCGAAGCCATGACTGAGTTTGATATTCCAGCGAAGCTGATACGTCTTTGCGAATGACGCTGACTGACACGAAGTCTTCAGTGAAGATTGGCAAGGACCTTACGGAGCCATTCTGTACCAGACGAGGCCTAAAACAAGGCGACGGCCTATCGTGTGATCTCTTCAACATAGTGATGGAGATGATAATGAGAAAAGCTGCAGTAAACACGAGTGGCACTATATTCAACAAAAGCCACATGCTACTCGGGTACGTTGATGACGACGACATCATCGGTCAAAACCTGCGGAATGTGACTGCAGCCTTCTCAGGTATACAGGAGGAATCAGCGAAATAGGATCTAACGGTGAACGAGGACAAAACGAAGTTATAAGTTTCAACGAACAAAGAATCTACTCGTTTGGGAAACTGCGTGAACGTTGACAACTATAATTTTGAGGTGGTAGATAATTTTGTCTACCTAGGCTCCGCCATCAACAAAACAAATAATGTCAGCCTAGAAATCCGGAGAAGAATCCTGCTTGCATATAAATGCTACTACGGACTAAGCAAGCGATTCAATGACAGAGCCCTCTCTCAACGAACAAAACTCCAGCTATACCAGATACTGGTTCTGCCTGTCTTAATGTATGGCTCAGAATCCTGGGTTATGACACAAGCGGATGAATCGCTTCTGGCGGTATTCGAGAGAAAAATACTCCGTAAAATATATGGGCCCATCATCGTTAACGGAGAGTATAGGCATCGTATGAATCATGAGCTGTACGAGCTGTACACTGACATTGACGTGGTCAGACGCATTAAGGTGCAACGGTTGCGTTGGCTAGGTCATGTTGTACGCATGGCAGCTCGAAAAGTCTTCGACAATGAACTCGATGGACGTCGCAGAAGAGGGCGACCAAAACTCCGTTGGAAAGACCAGGTTACTGAGAACCTTACAGAACTCGGTGTGACTAACTGGAGACGAAGCACAGAAGATCGAGGCGCTTACAATATTTTTCTACGTGCGGTATATAATCCACTGGGATTGCAAAGGTATCATTGGCAGTAAACCACGGGATGTTACTGCAGCCTTTTGAATTGAGAATCAGTTGGCAGAAGTGGGTCTATTAATAAATGTAGACAAATCCAAGTTTTTTGTTTCAACGAACAAAGAGTTTACACATTTGGGAAGCTGCGTGAACATTGACAACTACAACTTTGAGGTGGATAATTTTGTCTACCTTGGCATCGCGATAAACAAAAATATTATTGTCAGCCTGGAAATCAAAAGACAAGTATTGATCGCAAACTGCTGCGACTATGTGCTAAGCAAGCAATTCAATGGCAAAGCGCTCTCTCGAAGAACAAAGATCAAACTCGAACAGACTCTGATACTACCTGTCTTGCTCTACAGCGCAGAATCCTGGGTAATGATACAATCGGGTCAATTTATTCTGGCAGTCTCCAAGAGAAAAATACTTCGCAAAATATTTGGACCCATCATCATTAACGGCAAGAATCGTCGTCGAATGAACCACGAGCTGTATGAGATGTACAACGACGTAGTCAACCGACTTCAAATTGTCCGATTGCGCTGGCTTGGACACATTGTACGAATGAAAATATCTCATAAATGACATAATTTTGTCGAAAAAAAGGGATACAAACGTTTTGCTTGACTTTAAAATAGGTTTAGGCAATATGTGGAATATTTGACAAAATCTTATATTATTATACTATTTTCTTTTCTTTTTGCTCAAAATGAATAGTTTGGCGTTTTAAATATTATCTTCGTAAAAAGAGTTAAACTTGCATTTGCGTTTTAGAAATCATTAATTGCATCTACCTTTTCCTCGTTGCGATAATTTAAATTTTGTCTTAATACAATTTCTCATTTGCCCCTAAATTTACCGATTCAATTTATATTCCTTCCTTTCTCTATTTGAAGTAATATTACTTTAATGCCCTACAAGGGGAATACCTTATTTTAAGATATTTTTGTTTTTATTTCCATTGCCCATTTCTTGGCATTGTTATCCCCTGTTATTCCTTCACCACTCCTCCATTCATGTTGTAGTCTAGTTTTATATTCGTACCAAACGAATTTCATTAATTATTTATTTATCACCAAAAGTATACATTTGTATCTGTAGCTGGTTGTGCCAAAGGTATTGGTAGTGTACTGGTACTTGACTCTATTCCCCTGCTCTGCAGTGCTGCAGTCACACTATGTACAGTAGTCATTGGAGCACAACTCCTTAGTCGTGGCCATTGCCATTCAAAAGCCATCATACCGACGAAGTAGACACGTGACTTTTTATGGATCTTGGAAAGAGGTGGGATAAGAATGAGATGTGTGCGCAATATTTTTTGGCTAAAAATGTTAAGGAAGGTAAGATGACAAAAAGAGGTGAAGGGGAGAAGCTGCAGACAATGATAAAAATATAAGAATCATATATAAAGAAACTGTTACAACTTCTTAAAAGCTTAAAAAACATTTCAAAAGGATATTATGGAAATAATTTCTAAGATTGATAGAGCAAATTTTATTCGAATATACCTTATTAAAGATTGGAAGTCGAATGTCCTTAGGTGTATGGCACGTGTGGCCTGTTAATACTAGTAGACACTTCGCTCGGTGCAATTGTTTGCATATATGTACTTTATAAGAGATATTTTATTTTGATTGTGATGTCTTAGTTGTTCCTTACTGCTTAATATATTCCCTTAATTATCATCCTTGCCTCGCTGTCCTCCAACACTTTCTACTATAAAAGTACTTCATACATAGTGCCTGTACAAGTACAACGTACTATGTACTAAAAGATGTATGTTATACTACAACTACTGCTCATCAAATGCCATATGAGTACTTTTAACTGCCAACCGTATAAGGTAGATGGAGAGAGTCTCATCGTTATAAAGACAAAGCACATGTGTTGTTACTATTACGCATACAAAATGTTGCAAAAATGGATATTTTCACATAAAAATCCATTCCACACATAAACGAAGAAGTCCTGCAGCCAAACTTAACGTAAAATATGAACAGCAGCCATCGACACGTACATATAACAGAAATTGCTCTATAGTAAGTTGATTTTAAGTGAAGCCTTTCTATCTATAACAACAACAACAAGACGTGTTGTATTGTTGTTTAGTGTCGTTGTTGTTGATGATGACTCTTATGAAAATGATAAGAGTGAGTTCCTTAAACGACTAACATCTTTTTGCAGGATTTTGTGGAGAGGCTTTTGCTAAGCATCAAAGGTAACTGCTGGTTGCTGTTAGTAGCCAGGAGTTTTAGTAAATTATGGCTATAATAGAAAATGCCTTTGGAAAAAAATACGTACTTAACATATTAGACACATTATCGATGGCAATGACCACATTATGGGTATAAAGAAATAAATTGAAAAACACCATTAAGATATTTAATATTCAGTGCAAATAATGGGTGGTCAAATGAAGGTATTCATTATTTTAGGCCGTCGTCAGTCGTGATATGTCGGAATCTCCCTTGTCTCCATCCTGTTTAGTAGCCTAACCCGGAACCGCGTTTGCATTACTTTTGTGTGGTAATTCAGTCTTCTGCATCTAGATGTGGCTTTTTTAATCACAGGATATCGGTTCGCCAAGATTTGTCACCTTTTTTGGTCCGCTCAGCTCCAAGAATTGCACCATATGCATTTTTGTTCTTTTTACAGATTATAAGTAAACTCTCTCACAACAACGCATTAAAATTATCGATTTTTGTTATTCTTCTCAACGATCAATTGTTCTGACGCTGCGAAATTATCGCCGTTTTTTTAACGTAAGATCAGCGCCCACATCTTCCATGATTACAAGTTTAGTTCGCCGTATTGTGGAACTGGGTTCAGTTGCCGACCGTCCAGGAAGAGGTGCTCAACGTAATATTCGTACTGAAGACAACGTGGAAGCTGTGCAGCAGAGTGTTGCAAATGATCCATCTCTCTCAACTCGTCGCCGTTCCGGCCAATTGGGTATACCCAGAACAACATTACAGAGAATTTTAAAGTTGGATCTTAAGATGTATCCATACAAAGTTCAAATTGTGCAACAGATTCTACCGCAAGACCCCCAACAACGACTACAATAGGCTATTCGCTTTACACAATTAGCCACACAAATGATTTTTAAAATAATCTTTTGATGACGGATGAAGCGCATTTCCATTTAAGTGGTTATGTGAATAAACAAAACTGTGGGTTGTGGGGCACCGAACATCCAACATCCATACATCAGCATCAGTCACACCCAATCAGATGCACTGTTTGGTACGGTGTTATGGCTACAAAAATCATCAGCCCATATTTCTTTCAGAATGAGGATGAAACGCCAGAAACGGTCTCCAGGGCTTCTTACAGAACAATGATCGACAACTTTTTGCGGCCAATGGTGGAGCAACATCCTAATTTGTGGTTTCAACAAGATGGAGCCACTGCGCATACTGCTAGGCAAACTATGGACATTCTTTCAAAAAATTCAGATTTCCCTTGGCCTCCTCGATCACCAGATTTAACTGCGCCCGGTTTTTTTTTGGGGTTATTTAAAAGACAAACCACAGACACTTGGACAGCTCAAGCAGAATATTCGAGACGAAATACGGCGCCTGCAACCAGAAACATTACGCCGTGTAATGCAAAATGCGCGTTAAATTGTCACGTTAAATTTCCATAAAATGTATTTAACATATAGAAATAAATCATTTAAAAAACCGTTATTACAAGAGTTATACGTGTTTAACATCACTACGTCTCATTTGGGCCACCCGACTGGGACATAGGCCAATGTTACCTATATATCGTCGGCATACGCGAGCAGCATGTGACTTTTTTAAATACATTTATAAAGTTACTTTTCAAGTTTTCTACAGAGTAGTAGGGGAATGTAGGTTCTGCACCGTGCTCCGAGGAGTAATCCGGCTCAATTTTGCTCTTAGATCATTTAAATTTTACTCGGAGCTAAATAGAGTATGAAACTTATTAACTATTTCTTATCTTTCGTCACCGCAAAGTATTTTTTAGCTGTATTGTGTATTGATTCGGAGCATAAAACTTATTTCTTATCTTTTTTGTGCGCAGAGTAATTTAGCTGTTTTGTGTATTGAATTAATACGCTTAAAGTAGTTAAGTGACATTGAATTTTCTTTTTAATATTTCTTATCACTTCAACAACGTTACCTATTTATATTTATGGACTCAAAATTTTTTGAAAGATTACCCTATGCAACAATTTGAGAGTCATTGTCTCGGGGGTGAATGAAACGAATATCAAACGATAGCATTTAAGCTCAGTAACAAAACTTTAAACTCCAATTTGCTCCACTACATCACAATTTATTTAAAGTGGTTTGAAATATGATGTTTTTGTGCATGATGGACTTTCGCCGTAGAAAAGAGTCGTCTCAGCTAGTGTCATTCATCTGCGCAGGGATACCAACAAACCAAAAGCTTCGACATTGGTTGATATCCGACACGTCTGCATATTGTCTGAACTCTTCTTACCGAAATCGTACAGAATTCGGTATGACTCGTTGAAGTGAATTTTTTGTATATTTTGCTCCGACATGTCTGATCGAGTTCATAGCAACTTCGAAACTATGTGTCGGAGGAAGCATCAAATTGACATTGAAGAAACAACGAATTTCCCTTTAGATTTTCCTACGATTTACATTCACAAATCTTTCAGATATCGGAAGATATTTTCCTGAAGACTTCAGGCAGATATCAGTACGACGCGTCGGCAAGAACTTCCGAATTACTTCAGATTCCAATCACCTCGATTCCAATCATAGGACATGCATTCCTTGAGCCAAATCGGGTTTATGAGCATTCGGCAGTCCAGCGGATACCAAATCTTTATTGTTTTTATGCCGCGCAATTGCCGAGCTGATCTTGTTTTGGCTGGGTGTTGGACAATCTACTTCGTCGTCGATGATTGCCTCGACGCTAATCGGTCTGAATCCGGTAACGGCGATGTTGTTGTGTAGACTAAATTTTTCGACTGCTGAACCAAGAGCACCGTTCATTTAGCGTTAAAATCTCCCAGAACAATTCTAATGTCATGGGCAGGGCATTGGTCATATATTTCCTCCAGGCGCTCATAGAATGCATGTTTAATGTATTTGTCTTTATCTTCTGCGGGGGCTTGTACAAAAATAAGCGTAAACATATTTCGCCTTGATGCGTACAGTGGCTAGTCGACACTTACAGAGTTAAACCGCAGGGTTAACATGTCAAAGTCTCTTGCCTACTATGAATCCACATCCAAATTCGTGTCTTTCTGCATGGCAGCTGTAAAAGATGTCACAGTTATATCAAATTATATATACCATCCGTAGGTTGAGGTTATAATTATGGGGGCCACCTTAAGGGTTGAAGATAGACGTTAGATATGTTCTGAGAAACTAATTGGGTTGCAAAAATATTGGGGGTTGGGCATACATTTGACTCCTTTAGGGGCATTTTTGGGGCAATTAGATCGTTGGGAGCAAATGTTATAAAAATATTATTTTACTTTTGTATGGAAACCCCTTAGGGAGTGATGGTAGGTATGTTTTGGGTGTCGGTCATACTTCCCCACCTACATACGTTGACTTCGATGCGATGCCTTTTTCTCCCACAATGTTTGGCTCGTGAATGATTTTTCCCAACCTCACAAAATTAGGGGGTGAAACGTATCGAAATTAAAATCTGGGCACTATCACAAACCTACTACCCCTACCCTGAGCTGCTTGGGGAACTTCAATGAGAGCTTCACACAAATTTATGTAAAATTGTACATGTACATTGAAAATAGTTGCAATTTTCTTATGATACGATTTATGGTACTTTTTCCTATATTGGACATCTTTTTCAAAAATCTCGTGATATCTTTATTTAAGCATAATTTTTAATAAAATGTCCCTTCCTCCCTATTCTTGCCGAGAAATGTATTTTATTTTAATTTCATTTTCTTCTCTTTTTTTTGGCAAATGGCAAAATATCCACAACACACAATACACATGCAATAGTTTGCATGTGTGTGTATTGTTCACATTTATAATGAAAATTGTATAATTTGATTAAATATAAAATTCATATGTTACCCACAGAAATGTTACCTTAACAATTCCTTAGAGTCGACCAGAATACGTTTATTAAATAAAACCAAAACTAAAACGGCAAAGGACGAACAATGAAGGTGTGGACAATGGTGGTGGTGGTGGGGGTGGCATCTTGTGCCACTGTTAGTTTACAAGATACAACAACGAAATATCTATTCTAAACAATTTGGGGTGATTGTTTTTCCATGTTTGTTTGTTGGCTTTCTTGGTTTTGTTGGTTTTTGTTTTTGGCAAATTTAGTTGGGGTGCATAGAATGTTTATTATTATATGGGGTTTTCTTTTGCCACATAGTGTTTGTAGCTATACGTTTTTTTTGGCATTTTAATGAAACCGCAGACGTAGAGTCAGTGTCAGTGCTGCATCGGTTGAGAGAGAGAGAGGGGGAATAGTGTGGGTAAATGGGTAGTGATACAAATTTGCGTAATAGTAATTGTAACAGGAATATTAATGCGACAACACCAAAACTGAATTTAAAAGAGGGGACAAGTTACAACAACATATTGTCATAGCCTACTATGGTCGGCTAGTTAATAAGATATATGTTTACTTTTTTACCCTCACCCTACAGTTAGGAAGATATATTGTATTTGTATTTAATACTCAAAAGTGTAACATATAGAAGGAGTTACTTCAGACCTTAGGTTTCTTTGAACCAAATTCGATACATGACTTTTTAACTTAGTTGACCTATGTCCGTCTGTATGTCTGTCTGTCCGAAAACTTTCGAAAGACGCAACCATATTTAAAACTATTTTGAAACTTTGTATGTCTTAATATTCCCCAAAACTATATACGGTATTGCAAATAGGCTACATGGCCATGCCTCTTCTGGTACCTCCCATACAAATGTACCACTTCGGCCACTTTAGATATCGAGTAATAATATCTGTTTTCTAAAATTTGATTTTTTTGTGAATTTTAACCGGTCCACCCTTACCCATGTTGAGGTGATGTTACTGCCAACATGTATTCAACAGTAATAATAATAATAATAACAACTATCACAGGTTTGTTTAACACATACCTATATGCGCCGGTCTGTGGTTGTTGTTGTTGGTAATTTTATCCTTTTTACAGTGTAGAAATACACATCGTCGCCATCGTCGTAGTTGTGGCATGTATTGGTTTTATACCACTACAACGGGTTGTTGTTCTGCTATGACGTATAAAAAAAGAAAAATATAGCTAAGGTTTTGGGTTTTATTACAATTTCTAATTTCAATGCGGCAAACGTCACTATCATGTAAGTGCAGCATGAGCACAAGGGAGGAACTAGGATAGCAGCGAAATGTAAAGGACCACTTCTTTAAGAGAATGCTGAGCTGATCAGGAGTATGCATCAGATCATGGAGAACATCTGGCTAGAGAAGAGCATGCCCGGGGATTTGAGTCTTAGTCTGTTATGTACCATATATAAGAAAGGAGATCGTAGTGAGTGTAAGAACTACCGTGGAATACGCCTATTACCAATTGCGTACAAGGTAATTTCAAGCATATTGTGTGAACGTCTAAAGCCAATTGTACAAAAACTAATTGGACCATATCAGTGCGGCTTTAGACCTGGTTGAATCTACAACGGATCATATATTCACCTTACGACAAATCCTGGAAAAAAACTAATGAAAAGCAGATCGATACCTACCACCCCTTTGTCGACTACAAAGCTGCCTTCGACTCTCCGATAAGGAATAGGCCATATGAGGCCATGTCTGAGTTTGGTATTCCTGCAAAGCTAATTCGACTTTGCAGATGTACCGTGGAAATCACTAAATCCTCGGTTAAAATTGGTAAGGATCACTCTGTGCCTTTTAACACAGAAAGAGGTCTCAGGCAGGGTGATAGCCTGCCATGTACACTATTCAATATAGTTATGGAGAAGGTGATGAAAAAGGATGTCAACATTTCTGGCACCATATTCCACAAGTGCCATATGCCACTTGCCTATGCCAATTATATAGACATCATTGGCCGAAATCTGCGGGATGTGACTGCAGTTTTCTCATCGCCAGAAAAGGAGTCAGCAAAAATGGGTTTAGCGGTCAACGAGGACAAAACAAAAATAATGATTTCGACAAACAAAGGTGCGCCTTCAAACACCTCTCTCACTGGAGCATTTACATCCATCCTGGCAACATGTCCCAGCCATCGTAGTCGTTGGATTCTGACTCTTTTAGCTACGTCGATGTCGTGGTAAAGCTGCACTGATAAGGTCCAGTTAGTTTTTTTTATAATTGGCTTTAGACGTTTACAGAATATGCTCGAAAGGACCTTGTACGCAATTGGTAATAGGCTTATTCCACGGTAGTTCTTAAACTCACTACGGTCTATTTTCTTGAATATGGGACATCACAGACTAAGACTCCAATCCCCAGGAATGCTCTTCTCCAGCCAGATGTTCCATGAGCTAATGCATGCTCCTAATCAGCTCCTCTCCACCTGCCTTAAGCAATTGAGAAGGGTGACAATCGTCTCAAGCTGCTTTGTTAATTTTAAAGCGGGATATTGCCACACGTATCTCGCTCTGGCTCGCTGGTGGACAGTTAAGACCATAGTTATGGATTGGTGCGGGATATTCTGGAGCGGTGTCCGTATCCAGCAGATTTCTAAAATTTTCTCTCCATATCTTTAAAACGTTATCCGGGTCCGTTACTCGCTGGCCTTGCAGGAGGGCAACCCTGTTCCACGAAGTCTCGCATTAACTCTCTCGGGTTTCCTCTCTGCTTCGGAGCAACTCAGTGCACTCATCCTGTCGTTCTTTGAGCTCCTTCTTTTTCCGGCTAAAAGACGAGTTCCCTCTCGCCTCTTCTCCCTGTGCAGTTCACGCACAGCTCGCATTGCCATTGGCTGCAGTTTCGCCATGTATGCAGCATCCATCTCTCTCGTGGCATTGCGACATTTATCATCGTACCAAGCATCATCTTGAGACGCCTTGGGTACCTAAGTACGCTTCTCGCAGTCCTTTCTATAGAGTCGGCTGTGCATTGTCACTGCGTGGTAATATTATCAGGGGATGGAGCATTCCGTAGCAGTTGAGTTAGGTGGTTGGAGTAGGCGTCCACTACCTCTGTGGTCCGCAGTTTACCGATGTCCATATTTCGTTGTCCCTGGTTCTGTACGTTTTTCGTTATGCTTAGCCTTGTGCGTACCTTAACTGCGGTATGTTAGTGATCGATGTCAATGTTTGCACACCTGATTACTCGTATGTTGAGAACACTCGATGCGTGCCTTCCATCGAATACCACGTGTACTATCTGATTCATCGTCAATTGATCTGGAGATAATCATGTTGCCTTATGAATATTTCTGTGGTCATATCTAGTGCTGCTAACTACTATATTTCTTGCCGCAGAGAAATCAATCAGTATGATGCCATTGTTCGACGTTTCGGTGTGCAGACTGCATTTTCCGATGGTATGCTCAAATGCGGTCCCCCTGCCTATTTTAGCGTTAATATCGCCTAGTACAACCTTGTATTTCATGGCTTGGGATACGGTCATAAACATTTTCTAGGCTCTCGTAGAACTCGTCTTTGCCCTCTTCGCTTTTCTATTCTGTCGGAGCATGGGAACATATTATATGAGTGCTATGTGGAAAAACTGTGTCTTCACTCTTATGGTGGCTATACGTTCACACACCGGGTTAAACCTTGAGATAAGGTGTCGCAGTCTCTTGTCAACCACAAATCCACATCCAATATCGTGCTTGTCCGCATGGCCATTATAGTAGATGTCGCACGACTTCAATCGCGAGCACCCGTGTCCCGTCCACTGGATTTCCTGTAAAGCGGTTATGTCAGCCTTGTATTCTTCGAGGACTTCCGCCAGTTGGATGGAGGCACCGGTTTATACAGTGTTCTAACATTCCAGGTGCATATCCTCAAATCAAGGTCTTTCATTCGTTTGCGGTGGTCGTCAACATTTTTGAGGGTCCGTTTTATTCTTTTCTTACATCTTTTTATTGCAATAGTTTATTAGTCAGTTTATTACCGCTCACTACCAACGGACGTGCCTGGGTTGAAACCCACACAACTATACCATAAAATAAGTATTCATCCTAATTTCGCGAATCTACCGTTAGCCCTTTGATCTGGGTGCAGGTAACAGTTTCATCCCTTTTTCGGCCTTTTTTTCTCGCTAAATTTATGAAAATGGAAAAATTTCTTCATATCTATCTTTATAACTATCCCATAAAACAAATATTCACCCCATTTCCGTGATTCTAACTATAGATTTTTGGACTTTTTGCTCTAATTTCATAAACAACTCATGGGGATTTGCGCAATTATTCATTTTGCCCTTTGGTCTAGGTGATGGTATCAGTTTTATCATTTTTTGGGCCTTTTAAAGCCTTAAAAGTACGAATTTCGAATAGTACGAATTTCGAAATTCCAGCTATTGCTGTTTGGGCTGGGGATTGATCAGTCTGTCAGTTAGTAACGCAAGCCTTTCATATAAATAAATTCAAACGAAAAACATAGATTTGCTTATAAGTTTTACCAAAAAGCATACAAAATAATGTATACATTAAATGTCTGCCAAACCAACACTGTCTTTATAAATTTTTCCCCCTACACGTTACATATCGCCCAACAAACCAACCGCACTACAACTTTCTCCATAGTCACGGCCATTATTTCCAGTGTATTATATTAGAATTTCTCCAGCAAAACTGAAAAACCTTTACAAATTTGAATTTCAACTATAAATAAACTACTATGTACAACAACAACAACAACGTACGAATAGTAGTAACCCACAAAATGTGAAAACCGACGTGCACCCCAAAAACTAATTGGAGAGGTACAATAGTAAATATTTTAACCAATATTGCTGCATTTCTTTCATTTGTTCGCCTGGCTGCCGGAGACTCTAGTGATTGCGCACACAAAATATGCTATGGCGCTGATACGAACGACACATACACAACGACACTACACAACGGCTACATGTTGTCATACTTTGCAAATTGTTTTTACTTATATGTAGGATGTTGTAACATTTGTTGTTTTTTTACATTTATAGTTTTTACAACCAACGTCCTTTAAAGGAAGACAATTCTTGTGTGGGCAACATATGTAGAGTTAGTTATTACTTCGCTTTCCTGCCCGAGAAGGAATAGTGTCCTACGTATTACTACATATAACAATAAAGTGGAGGGCTTTGTGCACAAGAAAATCGCATAAATATTTTTCTATGTTTTTCATTTGAATTTTTAACGCATTTTTACAATTTTATGGCCATTGTTGTAGTTGTATTGTTTTCTTCTATATTAAAAAAGGGGCCACCAACCAGAATAAATGTGTAAAAAACACAAACGTACGAATCGGTAATATTGTTGTATCCTTAAAATATGCAACATTGTCTAGAGTGGCAAAAACAAAAATTACATTATAGAATAAAAAAAACTGTGCTAGGTTTTGTATGATTGTTTTAATGGAGTGTTCAGGGCGGACTAGAAGGTAACAGTACAATTTGAGTAACAGGGCCTGATCGTGTTAATTTCGATTACAAGAAAGATGTTTTTATATATCTGAAATATAATAATATTTCTATAATAATTGTTTACTTTTGCCTTTCAATGATGTTGAATAAATAAGGCCCTTGTATCTTTTTACAACTCCTTCCCTTTCAGGCTTAGGACCATTTGCAAATGAGCGATTTGCTTTATAGGAAAATGTTGTATATTTTTATGTTTTTAAATTAGTTTATTTTCCATTTGCTATGACTCGCAGTGTCCCCTTTACATCATGTTTATGCTTTGCTTGCTTGAAAAATTGATTTTTTTCTTGCATGTCGCTTTTCGATTATATCAACAAGTTTGCCATTGTAGTGTGAGCGGTAGCGACAAATCAGGCCATTTATATGCTGTCATAGACAATTTATATTGCTTAAGAATCCTTTGTGGCGGAAATGTGTTTTTATTTGTATATGTAGTTTTTTTAAGGAAAGAAACAAAGGATTTCATTTGCTGATGTAGTTTTTGGGGGAATGGGACTAGTTGGGTATTAAAATTATACATAGAATTTCGAAGATGTCTAATGCGATGATAAAATATCATATGGGGCTTTTAGGTAACGTATTGGCAATGTTCTAACGCTTGCAAATCCTACAGTTTGTGTTTTGAGACATTCAATTGATCTCAGTGTGTCACAGCTTTGTATTGCGACATTAAAAATTGATTGCTGAATTACCAAGTGGACTTAGTTTTTTAACTGACCAAAGTGTTATATTAAAGACACAAAAGACACTTGATTGGAACTCTAAAGTATCTTCAGTAAAACATTGTCAAGTCTTATCAAAAACGTTCTCGATATCTCCGTTAGTACCATAATTTTACTCATTCTCCATCTACCAGAGAGCAACACCGGTAGTTCGCAACTACTAGTACAACGTATACAAACATAATATTTTTAATACATAAGTAGTAATAATACATAATTATTATTAAGTTGCGGACCCGGCGAATTTCATCTCGCCCCAATTTATTGCCTTCAGATAAACTCCGTAGAGAGTGGTATGATGTACAATGTTTTTCGATTAGTTTTCCGCCGCAAAAACAAAAAATTTAATTTTTTGTACTAAAATAGGCTTCTGTGCACCAATAAGTACTTTTATTGTACTTAAACGAATTTTTAATGTTACCAAAAAGTACTTTTATTGATCGAAAATGAAAAGTTTACTGTCCCAAAAAGTACATTTATCTTACCAAAATGTTCATCGTACATAAAAAGTACAATTTATTGTACCAAAAAATACATATATATATATATTGCCAAAAACTATTTTTGTTTTAAGCAAAACATATAATTTATTCTACACAAAAAGTACAATATTTTATACTTAAAAGTACATTTATCTTACCAAAAATTAATTTTTTTACACAAAAAGTACGATTTACTACACATAAAAGTACAATTGATTGTACTCAAAAATCCGTTGATTGTAAATTTTTTGTACCAAAAAGTACTTTTATTGCACACAAAAAGTACAATTTATTGTACTAAAAAGTTCGATTAATGTACCAAAAAGTACATTTAATGTAACAAAAAGTACTTTTATTATACACAACTAGCTGACCCGGCAAACGTTGTTCTGCCGTACAACTTCGGACCCGGCAAACTTCGTCTCGCACCTAAGGTAAAGAAATCATATAAGCTACAGGGGTATAGTAAAACACAGTTTGTTCAATTTATAATGTGATTTATTTAATTTAATCGAAATTAGTGAAGATAGGTGAAAAGCGATCTGACTAACAATGTTTTTCGATTTGTTTTCCGGCGTAAAAACAAACAATGAAGACGGTTTGCCAATACGCGAACAGACAACGTACGTCTGATTTGTGAAAAGCAGGGAAATTCGAGATTGATTCCATAAACTTTCATTGATGGGTTTTGCGATATATTGATTGTCATCGCAAAAGCCAATAGAATGGGGAGTTGAAATCCCTTGAATTTGGAAAGGAAGATCGGTTAGAATAATATAAATTCGTGGGATAAGGATTTCCTCTCCTTGATGAATTTGACCCTGATGAACGTCGCTTTAATCACATTGATGATCAGTTTCTTGACCGACAAATGCGTACCGTTGCACAATTTAAGATGATTCAGATTCCGCAACATGCTTATGATCAATCCCACCGTCAGCTATAAATTATGCGGCGGAGTTCCAGACCCATCTAAAAAATTTAAAAATTCAGTCGGATAGTTGGTCGCCTCATTCTCGTTGGTCACACTGTCAACGGATTTGTATGAATTCAGTTCTCCATCGATTCGACTTTGAATAACAACATTCAAGCAAACGACGACCTTATTCTTCGCTGCTAGTATGGCCCGTTCACTTATCCAATATAGATTTTTATAATTTTTTGCAATGCCTGGGAAAACTTTGGTGATGAGTTGATCCTTAACGATGTAAACTCGAAAAAATTTGCCGGGAACGTCATCAATCCAGTTGAAACATCAACAGGAATTTGGCCATTACCAAGTGCCAGTTGCTGTCTTGAAAATTCAGTAACACAAATATGACGATTTCAGGCATGCGTTAATTTCATAAACAGCAGTAGATTTTGGGATGACGGGAAGCGTTTGACGAAAATACCATAGCCACACCAAATCATCTCGATTCACCTCGTAAATTCTTAATCGTTCGGTCAACTGCCTCCAAAACTCGTTTATGTGCCTCGTGCATTGATCCCAAATGATGATTTTGCATTCTCGCAACAATTTCGCTGCACGTTTGCTTGTCAACCGTGAGAAGATTCATCAGCAACTTCAAAGCGGAAACTGCAGGTCGACTGCGTTTCAACAATGTGGCAGAAATACCAGCGGATGCAACAGCTAACGGAATTTGCGATCTTGACCCAATGTTGCCAGAATCAAAGAAATGACGAATGTCTTGCCTGGGGGACCATCGAGAAAGTAAATGTCTCCCGTTCCATCGTCAACAACCTCCATCAGAGAATCGTACACGTACGTTTGCTCGGCATTCAATGGCGGCACATTTTGTCGGACTCTTTCAGTCAGCTCATCTCGATCAATGCTTGATCTCATTGCAATTCGCGATTGAATGCATCGTGCATCGACCGATTTGACGCTGGTATTCCAATTTCGACAGTAGACGGCCGCACATGAGAACGCACATGTCTTCGATCAGAAGTTAATTTCAAGATCGAACTTAAATGGAGAATGAGAAAGAAGTGATTATCGTCTGAATGCATTGTATTCAATGCGTTTTTCTTCTAACATAATAATCCCAAATTTTCCAAGCATTATAACGAATTTTCCACCTTTACGTCGACAGAAATCATTTAATCAAGCGATACAGTGCAAAAAATCTAATTTTTTCGAGTTTTTACGGAACATTTCGTGTTTTCCACCAAGAATTTTTCTATTATCCGAAATAGTACAGTTTAATATCGTCCAAAATTATCAATCATACGACAAAATTCAAAATTTCGTCTAAAAAAAATAAATTTGTTGGCATTTTTCCGTAATTTTTCGACAAAAATTTTCTATTTTTTCATCCGTAAATGCACTATGGAACAATAACACAGAAAATTTTAAACAAAAATTCAATTATCGATTTTTATCAAATCAAGCTATACAATGCAAAATTTTGTAGAAAAAATCCAAGTTTTCCATCAAATTTTTTCTATTTTTCCATTCGAAAAGTCATTTTGGAATAATTATCCAAAATTTTTCACAGTTCCATCGTCCTAATTTATTAAATCATACTATAAAATGCAGAATTTCGTCGAAAAAACAATTTCAAACTTTTTGAATTTTTCCGGAATTTTCCGCATTGTTCAACAAAAATTTTCCATTTTTCTATTAGAAGAGTCGTTCTGTAACAATTGCACACAAAATTCCATACAAAAAGGCAATTTTCGATTTTTCCAATTTTTCGACTTTTCCGGAAGTTTTCCCAAAAATTTTCTTTCACATAAACCTTCTCTTGGAAATAACGAACAACTGACAAAAAGTTTGAGCAAAATCGGCCCAGCCGTTCTCAATTGATGAATTACTATACATTTTTGCCACCATTTTTATATATATAGATGATTGATTTCATTGTACCATAAAGTACTTGTATTGTGTCAAAAAGTACTTTTATTGTACCAAAAATAAACTTTAATTTTGCCAAAAAATTAAATTTTTGCATCAAAAGTACTCGTAAATTAGTAATTGAGCCTTAGGAAAATCAACTGACCAAAGTGTGTATTAAAGACACTAAAGTGTCCCTGCTTTTATATTGCCTAAGTCTCGTAGCTACGATATTAGCTAAGGAGCCTTGATTGCAACACTAAAGTATCTCCAACAATGACGTTATAGAGTCTTCACTCAAAACTCTCTCGATCACCTTTAGTACCATAATTGTACTCACTACTCTTTTTATCTCTTTAAACTCCTTGTTCTTTCTCCATTGGTTACTCCAGTGATTTTAGGATAATTCTACGCTTTTTTTATTGGCGACAAATGCATCTTTCCCCCACTCCCACCCCCTGGTTAAATCACGTTTTTCGCATTATTACTTTAATTAAGGTGATTAAGTTCGCAACGCGTTCCAGTGGCTCTTTTTTGATATTACCAACCAGTCAGTCGCCAGAGTATATTTATACGTGTAATCAGTTGAACTTTCACCATTGTCAGGTTGCAATATTATGAGTTGCCACTCGCTAGTGTATATGAACATCGTGGTAGGGGCGGGGGATATCGTAGAAACAAAAAACGCACGCGAACGTTATTAAAATTAAAAAATAAATTCAGTGTATGGGAATTTTTATGCAAAATGTATTCGCAGGACTTTGTTAATGCAAGGCAGCAGCTAAAGTCAATTCCGTCCATCATAACATAGCCAGCAGCAACAACAGCTAAGAGACCCAACGGCTATGTCACTGACGGTGACAACAGTAGTTGCCTTACCAACATGGCCATATTGGCCACTTGTCGTATGCCAGCTGGTCCTGTCGCTGCTATAACGCGCTACATACTCTCTATGAATGAGTATGTGTGTGTGTGTGAATATGAAAATGTCAGCCATTGGCATTATTATGAAAATAATGTCGTACCGGTCATACGGTACAAATAATGAGACTGTTATTGTCTGCCGCCGCCTTCTACTCCTCCTCCTCCTCCTCCTGCTCAATTGCCAGGACTCTGTCATTTGTTGAAAGACAACGAACGCGCGCGACCTGCAGAATATGCGACACAATATTGTAATTTTCACTTAACGTTGTATTGCAGTTTCACTGACAGTTACGGATTCCAATGGTTTGCCATAAGGATATAGGATCCTTAAATTGGTTGTCCAAGTGAACGTCGGAGGGCGGCAGGGTTGGCGGCTAGAAATTGCAGTGTAGTGTGGTGTAAGACATTGCGAACGTGGTTTAAGCGTTGGTATTTACATTATAATGACATTTATTTCGCCAAAGAAAATTACAGTAAGGATAACATATAGCCGAGGACAGACGGATGGATGGATGATGGCTGGTTCGATGTTTGGAGTGATGGTCGGATGTATAAATGGACTATTGGTGTTAAATCGTGAAATCGATCATGATTGATGGCTTATGGTTTAGCAGGAAATACAAAGCTGGGTAAGGATAAACTGTAAATTTAAAAATAGAAGTGGAAGTAGCAGTTAAAGGCTTTAGATACAATACTTGACAGTAAGAAAAAATGGCTACAAAATCCTTAATATTTCTCAACAACAGTTAATAGTATACGAGTGATCATTTTAAGTAATACTTATATGTTGCTATCATCGGTTATTCATGACATTTATATTTAAACACAAAAATTGCTTAAAGTTGACTTAAGGCAACAAATGACTTACTGCAGTGAGCAAGGCTTGCAAGACATTCCTTACTAATATAACAGTTATACATAAATGCGTAGAAAAATAAACAGTGCACTGATTGTGTTGTGTTTTTTAAAAACGAAATAAGAGCACTTCTTGCTCAGGATAAGCTCTCTTATGCTCTCTTTTTTCCAAAACCAAAACAATAATTACTAGCTGCTATACTATGCTGCTAACTGTTAGGGTCGAAACCTAAAACCCAAGTTGGCAAGAACGAATAGCCACCGTAAGAGTCAAGCCAAAGACAAAGTTTTTCCACATAACACTTATATGTGTCCATGCTCCGACAGAAGAGAAAAGCGATGAGGCCAAAGACGAGTTCTACGAGAGCCTAGAAAATGACATCAAAACTGTACTAGGCGATTTTAATGCTAAAGTAAGCAGGGAGACCGCATTTAAGCCTACCATCGGAAAATTCAGTCTGCACACTGAAACGTCGAACAATGGCATCAGACTGATTGATTTCTCTGCGGCAAGATATATGGTAGTTAGCAGTACTAGATTTGACCACAGAAATATTCATAAGGACACATGATTATCTCCAGATCAATTGACAAGGAATCAGATGGATTACGTGGTAGCCGATGGACGATACGCATCGAGTGTTCTGGACGTACGAGTGATCAGGTGTGTGAACATTGACTCCGATCACTACCTTACCGCAGTTAAGGTACGCAAAAGCCAGGCATGGCAAAACAAAAAAACATACGTAACCAGACACAACGAAAGCTGGACATCGGCAAACTGCAGATCACAGAGGTAGCGGACGTCTAATCCAACCACCTAACTCAACTGGTATGGAATTCTCAAACCCCTGATAATATTACCTCGCAGTGGCAATATATAGCCGACTCCATAGAACGGACTGCGAGATGCGCACTTGGGTACTTACAGTCGTCTCAAGAAGATGCCTGGTACGATGATGAATGTCGTAACACCACGAGAGAGACGGATGCTGCATACAGGGCGATACTGCAGCCAATGGCAACGCGAGCTGTTCGTGAACGGCACAGGGAGAAGAGACGGGAGGCAACTCGTCTTTTTAGATGGAAATTAAAAGAGCTGAAGAAGAGACAGAATGAGTGCACAGAGTTGCTCCGAAGTAGAGGGGAAGCCAGAAAATTCTACCAGAGAGTTAAGGCGAGAATCCGTGGAACAGGGTTGCCCTCCTACAAGGCCAGCGATGGTCAGATAGTGACGGCCCAGAATAACGTTTTGATGATATGGAGAGAACATTTTAGAAATCAGCTGGATACGGACACCACTTCAAAAGACCATGCTCCAATCCATGACAATGGTATTAACTGTCCACCTCCGAGCCAGAGCGAGATACGTGTGGCAATATCCCGCCTTAAAAACAACAAAGCGGCTGCAACCGATGGTCTTCCTGCTGAATTGTTTAAGGCAGGCGGGGAGATGCTGATTAGGAGCATGCATCAGCTCATGGAGTGCATTTGGCTAGAGTAGAGCATGCCCGGGGATTGGAATCTCTGTCTGTTATGTCCCAAATACAAGAAAGTAGATCGTAGTGAGTGTAAGAACCACCGTGGAATAAGCCTATTACCAATTGTGTACACGGTTCTTTCGAGCATATTGTGTGCATGTCTAAAGCCTGTTGAAGAAAACTAATTTGCCCTTATCAGTACGGCTTTAGACATTTTAAATCTACGACGAATCAAATATTCACTTTACTACAAATCCTGCAAAAAAACTCCTGAAAAGCAGATCGACACCTACCACCTCTTTGTCAACTACAAAGCTGCCTTCGACTTTCCGACAAGGAATAGGTTAATAAGGCCATGTCTGAGTTTGGTATTCCTGCAAAACTAATTCGACTTTGCAAATGTATTTTGGAAAACACCAAATCCTCTATTTAGATTGTTATGGATCACTCTGAACCATTCAACAAGGAAAGAGGTCTCAGGCAGGGCGATAGCTTGTCCTGTACTCTATTTAATATAGTTATGGAGAAGGTGATGAGGAAAGCTGGTGTCAACATGTCTGGCACCATATTCCACATAAGCCACATGCCACTAGCCTATGCCGATAATATAGACATCATTGGCCGAAATCTGCGGCATGTTACTGCAAAAATTGGTTTAGCGGTCAACGAGGACAAAACAAAAATAATTATTTCGACGAACAAAGAGTCCTATCTATGGGGACGCAGCGTCAACTTTGAAAATTATTATATTGAGGTAGTAGATGAGTTTACCTACCTCGGATCTTTCGTCAACAAGAAAAATAATGTCAGCCAAGAAATAAAGCGGAGAATAGTGCTCGCCAATAGATGTTTTTACGGACTTCGGCAGCACTTTAATAACACCACCTTATCTCGAGATACGAAGAGACAGCTGTACCAGGTGTTAATTTTGCCCGTTCTGTTGTATGCTGCCGAATAGTGGGTGCTTACGACAACGGACATATAAAACCTGGGAGCATTCGAGAGAAAATTACTCCTACAAATATATGGACCTTTCTGTGTCGATTGCGAGTATCGCCATCGGATGAACCATGAGCTGTATCAGCTATACCACGACGTCGACGTAGCTAAAAGAGTCAGAATTCAACAACTTCGATGGCTGGAACATGTAAACAGGATGTATGTAAATGCACCAGGGAGAAAGGTGCTTGAAGGCGAACCTGAAGGACGACGCAGAGCAGGGAGACCCAAACTTTGTTTGGAGGTCCCAGTGGTAGGCGAAGTACCACCATCAGGTAGGACTAACTGAAGAACGCACGCAGAAGACTGATGCGTGTGGAATTTTTTAAAACTTTACACCTCTAATTTGTAAACCACGTTCGTAATTTGTAATGGGCCACTTAAGTGAGTAAGTATGTAAGTATTTACAATTAATTTTTGGTGCAATTAATTTACATTATTTGGTGCAATACAACTACTTTTTTGGTACAAACTAATTTTGGTTTGAATCATTTACTGTCGTGTATATTTAAGTGTAATTGTTTTACAAAACACTGTTGTTGTGTAACTTGTTCGCCAAATCAAAATAAACACAAGTGTTGAAAAGAGCACTTGTGCAGGCCTCTAATATGTTCTGCTGGCTGCATAGTATTCGAAAAATTTTATGTCATGCCAATATAACTGACAGTAAGTTATAAAAATATGTGATGCTCTTTTTCACCTTAAAAATGTCACAATGCCGTTATGTAATTGTATCGACATTACCGGTTTACCTTTATTGCCATTCATTCTTTAGTATAACAAGAAATCTTGGAATATCCCACATGTTTGTTAGTTATACCACAACATTATCAGGGCTTTGTTTACACACACTTTGTGGCCCAGATATGGTGAAAGGTCTGTGTGATTCATTCACAAGCGAGCGAGACCATGTGTGCAGCGATTTAACAATTAGAATTTCAATTGAGATTATGGTTGTGTGTTAGACAGTGTGCGCCGCCTAATAGCGCTGCTGGTAACCACCACATTTTAGCTGACTAATGTCAAGCTGGTTCCATAGTGTAGCGGTTATCACGTCTGCTTTACACGCAGAAGGTCTCCGGTTCGATCCCGGATGGAACCAAGTGAAATTGATTTTTTTTCTACAATGCAAAATATTAAAATATATAATTTGGAAATCATTGGCTGATACTTTCAATACGTACATAACAAGTTGGGCCCCATCTGAGTGTTATTATTTGATATCTCTTAGTGGTAATTTTGGATATCTAAATGGAATATTTGTATAATTTTTTTTTTTTTATTTTTTTGTTATTTTAACGCAAAGCAATGGATACACCTCAAATATTTTCAAAGTATCTTTCTTTAATAGCATTATTTTATCCGCGGGTATATCTAATTTTGAAACTCGAATCTTTTTTAAATTTCTAAATATTCGCTCAGAAGCTTTTATTTTTTGAATTTAAAATATCCAAACTCTGGTTCCATCCGGGATCGAACCGGAGACCTTCTGCGTGTAAAGCAGACGTGATAACCGCTACACTATGGAACCAACATAACAACGACGACTTAAAGAAGCGGCTATTAAATGGAACTGTGACTTTAACTAGAGACAAAACTTCAAAAAAGGAAGTTGTTTTAATCGTTTTTTTCTGCTGTTTGTAAAAGATTTTTAAAATCTGTTGTGCCATATGATACTTACTAAGGTCAGTATGCGATGAATCACTGCAACTTGTTACTTGTAATCTACAGCTTAAAATGTAGCAGTGCTTGGTTACAAAATATCCCATTGGTTCCATCCGGGATCGAACCGGAGACCTTCTGCGTGTAAAGCAGACGTGATAACCGCTACACTATGGAACCGATCCTAATTTTCCTGTTGTATACAACTTCGTTCTGCAAATTTTACGTACAAGTTGTTATATATAAAAAAAGTATTATATGTATTTATGTTAGTAAAGGGTTTCGTCTCAAGTTCTCTTGTCTAGAAAAAATGCCATCAGTCTAACCAATTTTTTTATTCGTACACAAAGGGTAACAATCAAGTTGTATTTCATAAGGTGACTGCACTAGAACATCGCCTTAAGGCTCTGCAACTAAAACATGTACATTGCTTTTACAAAGAGTCCCGAACTGTCAAATTGAGTTGAGCAAAAGCCGAACAAAAAATAAACAAATCGCAACAAGCGCAAGAAAATTAGACAATCCAGGTCTAATTTGAATGAAAAAAGTATGGTGCGACGCCTTGAACCCAATTTCTTAAATATATCCTTCATTACAATAACAAAAGAATCGCGCGTCTGGTTCCATCCGGGATCGAACCGGAGACCTTCTGCGTGTAAAGCAGACGTGATAACCGCTACACTATGGAACCAACTTATTTTTAGCCATACATGCTCTTATGAAGAACAGTTAATTTAAGTAGTAATACTAAATCGTCCCCTTAATAAAACAATAGTGTATAATTTTTTTGGTGTTTTGAGAAAATCGAGTTTAGTTTTCGTCAAATCGGATGTCTATAAATTTTTGAAGAAGAAATTAAAAACTATTTTTTCCAATGACCTTTTGACGCACTAGGTGGAAGTAGATTTTGACGAAATTTTGACCAGGCATAGAATCAATGGTGGAGATTCTAAATATGCAGTAAAAAAATAATGGTGTATGAGCACATACACTATTGTTATACTAAGGGGACGAAATGTCTATTACGTGTAAAGTATTGAATTGTGAACAGAGCAGTTGTTAATTATTATAAAAAATAATAACTTCAGTTTTACTAACTTTACTTAAGTGGTCTATTACAACTTACGAATGTGGTTCATAAATGAGAGACCTGAAGTATTTCAGAAATCCACACGATTCGGTCTACTGTGTTAGTAGTACCAGATGGTGTCACGTCGGCAATCATTTGGTCCTTCCAACGAAATTTGGGTCTCCCTGCTTTGCGCCGTCCTACAGGTTCGCCCTCAAACACTTTTTCTCGCTGGAGCATTTACATCCATCCTGGCATTATGTCCCAGCCATCGTAGTCGTTGGATTCTGACTCTTTTAGCTACGTCGATGTCGTGGTAAAGCTGTTACAGCTCATGGTTCATCCGATGGCGAAACTCGTCGTCGACACAGATAGATCCATATATTTTTCGGAGTACTTTTCTCTCGAATACTTCCAGGGTGTTGTTTATCCGTTCTCGAAAGCACCCACTATTCGCCAGCAAACAACAGAACGGGTTTAATTAGCACCTGGTATAACTGTTTCTTAGTATCCCGTATAAATAGTAGTATAAATCCATTTTTGCTGACTCCTTTTCCTGTGATGAGAAAACTGCAGTAACATCCCGCAGATTTCGGCCAATAATTTCTATGATGTCATCGGCATAAGCCAGTGGCAAGTGACTGTTGTGGAATATGGTGCCAGACATGTAGACACCTGCCTTTCTTACCACCTTCTCCAAAACTATTTTAAATAGTGTACTGGACAAACTATCACCCTGCCTGAGACCTCTTTCCGTGTTGAATGGCTCAGAGTGATCCTTACCAATCTTAACAGAGGATTTGCTGTTTTCCAAGGTACATCTGCTAAGTCGAATTAGCTTTGCAGGAATATCAAACTCAGACATGGCCTACCCCTTATCGGAGAGTCGAAGGCAGCTTTGTAATCGACAAAGAGGTGGTATGTATCGATGGTAGGATTTTCATGGGATTTGTCGTAAAGAGAATATTTGATCCATTGTAGATTTACCAGGTCTACAGCCGCATTGATAAGGTTCAATAAGTTTTTCCACTATTGGCTTTAGACGTTCACACAATATGCTCAAACGGACCTTGTACACAATTGGTAATAAGCTTATTCCACAGTAGTTCTTACACTCCCTACGATCTCCTTTCTTGTATATGGGACATAACAGACTGTGACTTCAATTCCCGGGCATGCTCTCCTCTAGTCACATGTTCTCCATGAGCCGATGAACGCTGCTAATCAGGTCCTCCGCACCTACCTTAAACAATTCAGCACCGGGACCATCGGCTCCAGCCGCTTCTGGAGTGGTGTCTGAATCCAGTAGATTGCTGAAATATTCTCTCCATAACTTTAGAACGTTGTCCAGGTCCGTCAGCAACTGGCTGTCGTTGCAGGCGGGCAACCCTGTTCCACGCATTCTCGCCTTTACTTTCTAGTATAATTTTAGGGCTTCCTCTCTTCTTCGGAGCAACTCTGTGCACTTATCTTGTCTCTCGATCAGCTCCTTCTTTTTCCGTTTAAAAAGACGAGTTGCCTTTCGTCTCTTCTCCCTGTGCCGCTCAAGAACAGCATTGCGACATTCATTATCGTACCAGGCATCATCTTGAGACGGCTTTGAGTACCAATATATTGCCACTGGTAGGTAATATTATCAGGCGTGGAAGCATTCCGCAGCAGTTGAGTTAGATGGTTGGAGTAGGCGTCCGCTACCTCTGTGGTCCGCAGTTTACCGATGGCCAGCTTTCGTTGTGTCTGGTTACGTACGTTTTTCGCCATGCTTAACCTTGTGCGTACTTTAACTGCGGTAAGGTTGTGGTCGGAGTCAATGTTCGCACCCCTAATCACTCGTACATCTAGAACACTCTATGTGTGACTTCCATCGACTACCACGTGATCTATCTGATTCCTCGACAATTGATCTGGAGATTAACATGTTGCCTTATGAATATTTCTATGGACAAATCTAATCTTGCCACCGAGAGGTCAATCTGTCTGATGCCATTGTTTGACGTTTCGGTGTGCAGACTATTTTTTGAGATGTTAGGCTAAAATGCGGCCTCCCGCATTAAAATCGTCTACTACAATGTTGATGTCATAGCTCCTAGGTTACGGTCACATACATTATGTAGGCTCTCATAGAACTTGTCGTTGTCCTCATCGCATGGGCGCATATAATTGTAATGTGTAAAAACTTAGTCTTGACTCTTATGGTGGCTATTCGTTCACACGCCGGGTTGAACCGTGACTCTAGATGTCGCAATCTCTTGCCAACCACAAATCCACGTCTGAATGTGCGAGCACCCGTATCCCGTCCACCGGATTAACCGTAAAGCGGTTATGTCAGCCTTGTATATTTCGAGAATTTCCGCCAGTTTTATGAAGGCACCTGGTCTATTCAGTGCTCTAACATTCGAGTTGCATATCCTCAAACCATGGTTCTTAATTCGTTTGTGGTGGTTGGTCCAATTTGCGGGGGTCCATTTTATTCTTTTTTAGATAAACGTCGGTGGCGGGTTGCAAGCCCAGCGCACTATGTATATCGCAGTTTTCTCCTACTGCCAAGATTTTATAACAGCCGTCCATTCTGGGTTTAACGCTGACCAGGGTATCGCTCACTCTGAGCCGACGTGCTTGGAATTTGAGTCTCACCTCTCACAGTTAGCCGTGCTCTGACGGGTATCTAAATCAACGTTTCCAGGCGTCAATACGTAGTACTCCATCCCAAGACGTACAACGAATAAGGAGGCCCCTGGCTCGCGAGGTACCGGATATACGAACACTGTTTTGAAGACTCTATATTCTGAATATGCCGTTACAAGCCTCAGAGAACTATAGACTAAGTCACTGTAGTGCATACTATTGCTTCTTAAGTCTCATCTGAACGGATACCAGCAGCTTTCATATAACTTTTTCCTTTCTTTAGAATATCTCCAAAAACCTAGCAACGTTGCTACATTATATCTTTTCCTTGCCAGCTTCGAAGAAATATCCTTAATTAAATCAATTAAAATTGATGAAAAATTTAAGAGAATTCTCAGGAGTGTGGCTGTGTGTGTGTGCTGGCATGTTATTTTAACTAATGAATACACGCTCATTTGCTGTTGTAAACGCTTATGCATTTTGACTTTGATAGATTTTATTGCCAAAACGTGTTCATTATCCTGCCACAATATATGCATGAGGAAGAGTGTATGTGTGTGTGTTTGTGTGTAAGTGCGTATGGGTGGGTGGGAATTAGTCTATGTAATTATGTCAGAGTACGAAGAACGTACGCTGGAACAATAAAAGCTGGACTAAATGTGAGCTCTTAAATTGGGGCGTGTCGTTGTTCGATAATTTAGCAGCGCAATGGAAACGAGGGTAAAGAAAACAATAAAATAAATAAATTCAATGTTAAACAAATGTTAACTAAGGATTTTTATAGTTTTTCATTATATAACAAATTTATGTTAATGTGAGTTTCAAAATAGGATTTTTAGTAAAACGTTACAAAATATAACCAAATATTAATTTCTTCACCAACTAAGAAGCTATTAATTCTTTAATGCCATTGAAATACTCGTTAAGTCATGACGGAATGGCAAATGAAGCCTTAAATACCTGCTCCACTCTAAAGACAAAGTCTCCAAATAATGGGCACTTATGCGCCTTTGTCAAGTGCCTCTTCCTGCTGTACTACATTCGTTGTATTTCCTGGCAAAAGTTTAAGTTGTCGGCTTTTAATTATGAATTTTTCATACATTTCGGCACTTCATCATCATTCATTTCCCTGGCTTAGCTTGGGTCCTTGTGTAAATTCATCACTGAATTGTAGCAATTATATAGAGAGAAGTTTTCAAGTTACTTTTTTTCATCGTCATCGCTCGTTTTTTTTTGTCTGAAAGTTTGTATGGTTGAGAGAATGTGTGTGTGTGTTTCGGTATTTTTTCTCTTGTCAAGTGGCGCCACCTATTGAAGTGGTTTAGAATTGTTGTAATTAAAACACAAGAACCCCTTGAAATACTGAGCGAGGGGGAGAGGGAGAGTGGGCGCGACAGAGCAAGTGAAGAGAAAACAACTCGGAAAACACGTTGGATGAAAACAAATTGTTACAGAAAACACTTTGCTGGAATTGCAGTGAATTTGTCACAATGTTGACTAATAATTTGTTTTTCTGCGGCCTACAGCCAGAGAATTGTATGGCAAAAAAGTTGTAGCGGCAGAAGTGTAAAATAATAAGATCATTAGGGTTGCGGAAGATAACATATCAAGCAATGATGTCAAACTCTTAATGAATTTGGTTAAAAATATCATAAATATTATTACTTTCATAAATCTCATTAATATCACAAATTGCATATATATCACTAATATCATAAATATCATAAATATCATAAATATCATAGATATCATTAACATCATTAATATTATAAATGTCATAAATATCATAAATATCATAAATATTATAAATATCATAAATATCATAAATATAATAAATATCATAAATATCATAAATATCATAAATATCATAAATATCACAAATATCACAAATATCACAAATATCAAAAATATCATAAATATCAAAAATATCATATAAATCATAAATATCATAGATATCATAAACATCATTTATATTATAAATATCATAAATATCATAAATATCATAAATATCATTAATATCATTAATATCATAAATATCATAAATATCAAAAATAACATAAATAACATAAATATTATAAATATCATAAATATAATAAATATCATAAATATCATAAATATCATAAATATCATAAATATCATAAATATCATAAATATCATAAATATCATAAATATCATAAATATCATAAATGTCATAAATTTCATACATACCATAAATATCATAAATACCATAAATATCGTAAATATCACAAATATCATAAATATAATTTAAAACATAAATATCATAAATATCACAAATTTCATAAATTTCATAAATATCATAAAAACCATAAATATCATAAATATCATAAATACCATAAATATCATTAATATCATATATATCATAAATATCAAAAATAACATAAATATCATAAATATTATAAATATCATAAATATCATAAATATCATAAATATTATAAATATCATATATATCATATATATCATAGATATAATAAATATCATATATATCATATATATCATAAATATCATGAATATCATAAATATCATAAATACCATAAATATCATAAATATCATAAATATCATAAATATCATAAATATCATAAATATCATAAATATCATAAATATCATAAATATCATAAATATCATAAATATCATAAATATCATAAATATCATAAATATCATAAATATCATAAATATCATAAATATCATAAATATCATAAATATCATAAATATCATAAATATCATAAATATCATTAATATCATAAATATCATGAATATCATAAATATCGTAAATATCATAAATATCATAAATATCCTAAATATAATAAATATCATAAATATCATATTTGTTATATTCCTGTCTGTTTTTGTTAGTTAAATATAACAAATAATGACTTCATTCTTTTCCCTATCTGCTACCACTTCATAAACTTTAACCTGCAAAGTACTCAATGTCGGAACTTATGCATCAAGTAACAACAATTTTAAATTGAATTCATTTTCTACCTTAACAATGTGTTTTCCACAGAAATTTCTATACATTCATTATTGCGCGATATTTGCGCCCGTCCTCCCAAATCGTCCATATGGTCCGTCCGTGTATCCACGATGATGGTCGCAAGACTGTTGATTGTCGCCGCTCAAAACTTACACTCATTCAGCCGCTTGTATTGGAGCAGCGGCGCGTTGTTTAGTCACTTTTAAGGACAATGAAGAGTAAATGTTTAAATGTTTGACACTTCTTGTAGTATGACAAAAAATGAAAGAGAAAAAAACCCGCTTGCAATTTGTTGTATCCGGTGAAGATGAGCAAAAAGATGCTGATATGGACAAGGATTAGATTGTTTACTAAAAGGAGGAGGACCATGGCGATGATGATGTTGTATTTGCCATGTTTAGAATTTCCTTTATTGTTGTGCTGCTGCTGCTGCTGTCGTCGAAGATGCGAATAATGATGGTGATGATGTTAAGGACGAAAACGGCGACCTGAAGGCGGAGGCGTTTGCTGCTCATTGTTGTAAACATTTACACGTTTTTCTTCTAAGTACATAGTTTTGCATGACAGGAGGTAAAGAGCAGCCTTAACTGCTGCTGCTGTTGTTGCTACGTGTTGGATGCTTAAAGCTTCAACTTCTTTTCTCTTTGTAATCTTCAACTGACTTTTGAGAAGAAACATTTTGCAAAATGCTTTACATTATTTGTTTTTTTTATGTTATTGTTGTTGTCTAATTTTAATTGCTTTGCATTTGGTCGTAATTGCTTAAGTGTCCTGACGACTACCACCACAACGTAACTGACATCTAACGACTGAGTAAGTGCGTGCGTTCGTGCGTGTGCGTGTGTGGCATGAGTCGACAATGCTGACTCTAATGCCATTTCCATATTCAGTATTCGTACGTGTTGAAGCACGAAAATTTCATTATGGGACTTGCATAAAGTGATCAACAAAGTTTTTTTTTTGTGGCCATGTTTATTATGGATTTGCACAAGGTAATGAAATTAGGAGATAATTGCATTGTTATATCTGTCGTTGACGATGAGTGGTCCACAAAAAGTTTTATGGTCGTCGTCGTTTGCAAGTCAAATAATGTGCAATATTGTTTTTGTATGTGGACTGGTGGGTTGCAGTTTAGCAATTAAATGAAGGTTAGAATTTGCTAAGCATTTGAGTGTTTTGTAAAAGTCGTAAATCACTAGCAGTATATTTTTTATTTGAAATGAAAAATATGTTTTTCACTAGTTTCTTTTTGGTTATTAATAAATATATTGATTACTTTCTTTTAAAAAATTTGGTACATATGAACTAGTAAGTACTAGACTAGGCTTACAAATACACTAGACTCACAAATACACAGTGATTTTTATACGAATAAGCGCAAATTAAAACGGAATTCCTCAGGTATGGCTCTCAAGTATAAGGCCCATAAGTGTTTCTAATGACAGGCTTCCTATTTGACATAAAGTGGAGATGCAGCAAAAAACTACAAACTAGATAGAAGTGAAGTTATATGGAGTAATATGACTGCAAGTTTGTTTCATAATTCAGGAATGACTCAGTTCGGGTTAGTTAAAAAATAGTGTTAACAAAGACAACGTAGATCAGATGCCAGATAACTAAAATATACTTGCGACCAAAGATTTTAGAAAATAATGAGCGGGATATAAGGTCATATGGAAAAAAACGAGAGCAATTATGTTTCCATTAAGTCGTTTTGAAATTATTTGAAATGTTTTAGCAATATGAAATTGAACAAAATAATAGTAATTTAAGAACACAAACTTACTTCCGAAATTAAAAAAGAAACTTTTCTAAAAGCTTGAGAATATACACCATCTCTACATTACACTTAGAAAGTAGATACAGACGACCGACTTCATGTAACACTTCGTTCAATAATGTGTGTGACTGACACATAGATGGTGGCACTAGTACTAAATCAATATTTTTTTCGAAAGTGGCAACCTTTTTAGGCTAACTGTCAAAATCATATGTTAATCCGACCATTTGTTTACAAGTTACAGTGCTTTAAGAGACGCTACTTTTGAGTTTAAAAAAAAAATGAATTCAAAGCAATTCCGTGTGCTGATTTATCATTGTTTTTTAATAAAAAAAATTCTGTTCAATGCCAGGAATGGCTTGAAAAACATTATTCGGACTCTCCATCAAAAAGAAGCATTTGTTATTGGTATGCCGAATTCAAACGTGGTCGTACAGACACCGATGATATCCATCTACTGAAAATGACGCTGTTATTCCGAAAAACGTTGAAAAAACACTGAAAATCATTATGTCCGACCGTAAAGTGAAAGTGAGGGAGATTGCTGGCATTCTAAAGATATCAGCAGGCAGTGTACACACCATAATACACGAACATTTGGGTATGAAAAAGGTGTTTTCCAAATGGGTGCCGCGTTTGCTCACACCGAATCGATGAATCAAAGAGTTTTTGCGTCGGTACATCACAATGGATGAAACATGGATCCACCATTTCACTCCAGAGTCAAATCGGCAGTCTGCTGAGTGGCATGCAGCCGGTGAAAACCGCCCAAAGCGACCAAAGACGCAGCAGTTGGCTGGCAAGGTTATGGCGTCTGTATTTTGGGATGCGCATGGAATAATATTCATCGACTATCTCCAGAAGGGGCAGACCATCAACAGCGACTATTATGTAGTGTTATTGGAGCGTTTGAAAGACGAAATCGCAAAGAAACGGCCTCATATGGCGAAGATAAAAGTGTTGTTCCACCAAGACAAAGCACGGTGTCACAAATCAATGAAAACGATGGCAAAATTGAACGAATTGGGCTTCGAATTGCTTCCCCATCCACCGTATTCTCCAGATTTGGCCCCCAGCGACTACTGGCTCTACGCAGACCTCAAAAAAGATGCTCCGTGGTAAGAGATTTCGCTCAAATGATGAAGTAATCGCCGAAACTAACGCCTATTTTGAAGGCAAAGAAAACTCGTTTTACAAAGGCGGTATCGAAAGATTGGAAAAGCGTTGGAATGATTGTATCTCCCTAAAAGGGGACTATGTTGATGAATAAAAACGAATTTTAGCAAAAACATGTGCTTTAATTAATTAGTCACACACATTATTGAACGAAGTTAACTAAGGCCATATTGAGAAATATGATTGCAATGTTTTTGCGTCATGTCTTTGGGGATGCCTAAAATTGTGGAAAATATAGATCACAAATCGGGAATTTTAAAATGATTTAAAATTAAGAAATAATATAAAGTTAAATTTCATCGCAGCTGTTTTGGATGAAATATATATCCATGAGCTTGCAAAAAATTCTCATACAAGCCATATTATCCATATCTTTCGAAGCAGGGTATACAAACATGATAACTAAAAAAGAACTACTTAATTTCTCTATACACCCCATGAATGAGGTATGTGTAAGCTTCTCGCTTTGTTGTGAATTAACACGCTTTCTATTTTTTACTTGTTATCGACAAATGCGAACGTCACTGTTTGAGAAGCTCTTACTAGACACGCTGATTGACTCGACACTGCGAAGTTGCTGTCAACAACATTCGAGGGGAGCCGACAATGAAAGAACCTTTTTTTTTTTTGGATGACTGGAGCCAAGTTTGAACCTGCGATCTCCCGCATGGTAGTCGCGTGTTCTAACCACTTTGGCACGGCCGGTCCCAAATAGCAGGATAAAGGTTTAGAGAAAAAATAGGAAGTATAGCCACGCCCCTTCTGGTACCTCCCATACAAATGTACCACTCCGCCCACTTGGGAGATGGAGTAATCATATCAATACACCCAACGCGATTGTAACCAAATTCTGTATTTTGTAAAGCTATATCAGGATAAAGTTTTTTAGACAAAACTGGTAGTTTAGCCGCGCCCGTCTGGTACCTTCCATACATATGTACCACTCCGCCCACTTAAGAAATCGAGTAATAATATCGATATATTAGGACATTTTATGTATGACTGAGGGTGAGGGTATATGTAAGTCGGGTTTCCCGCCTCAAACTTTATTACTAGTTTTGTGGTTCATTAGTTCTTTTATTGTACCAAGAACGAAATTTTTCCAGCAAAAATTACTTTTATTGAATCAAGAAAGTAATTTCAGTGTACTAAAAAATACTGCTCTTGTACCAACTTGTACTTTATTGTACCTAGAAGTACCTTGATTCTACCAAAAAGTACAAAAGGTCACAAAAAAGACCACAAAATACTTTTAGTGCATCAAAAAGTAAGTTGGTTGTACCAAATAGTACTTTTCATGTAAAAAAGTATCTTTTTTTGGTAAAAACTGTACCAGAGATACTTTTGATGTATCAAAAAGGCAGTGTAGTGTATGTGCAATACTACAAATATGTTTTCTTAAATTAAATTAAAACGAGTTAATGTACAAGGAATGTGCACAAAATTACATGAAAACATCTTTTTTATTGTCAAGTTGTCAATAGAAATTAAATGCTAAAAAAAATTAACTAAGCACTAGTTTAGAAAAATATCTTAGTATCGAATTTGTAGTACGTATTAGCACTACTTCAAATTTGAATGAAAGGATTGCAAAAATCGACAGCCTTCCCTTCCCTTTACAATGTTTAAATTATTGATGAATCATCCAAATTCAAAGTACTTCAGGATCTGTAGTTCTACCTTTTTACTACTGCTAGGTAAGCTCTTTTTGTTTTTAGCTGGGTCCTATTATCCTGTCACATACAGCATATGACTGCCAAATCAGCGCTTTACTTTGTAACTCCTTTAATCATTACAGCAATCGCTGAATCAGCTGACGCATTACGATTAAGGTATATGCGAGACGAACTTTTATTTGTGTCTGCAGCATCGTGTGAACTTGAGCCCCCCACAGGCAAGACACAAAGAAATTATGATATTATGCTTGCAAAAACTTTTAAGGGGTAATTTTGTGGTGGCCTTTAATGTTTTACAAGCTGCTTTATGGTTGCGACTGGCGTTGTTATGTTGTTAGTGACGTTGTCGTTGTCCTATCGTTGCTGTTGTTGCGGGTTTAGTTGTTCAAAACATAATCCTATTTAAAACATATGTTATATTTTTTTAACACAACTTGAACGACAACAACACCGAAATGAATTGAAATAACAAAACCATAAAAACAATTTTTATTACTTTCGGTTACAACAATAATGAAATCGAAAAGAAAACAACAGCGGTAAGATTGAAAAGGATAAATGAATAAACGAGTGAACAACTAAACGAACGACGACTGTATGAATGAATACCACCAACCCAATAAAAGCAGAGGAATATCAATAACCCTTCATCATGTAACAGAAACGAGAAAACCAACGGGCAAAGTTTTTACTAACCATACCCTTTGCTTGCTACACCCCTGCTCGATGTGTTACCTTATTGTTGGGGATAGAAAATTTATTTCAACTTCAGAGGGTTGCACAAGGGGTTTGTTCGTTATTTTTCGCTGAATTTTGAAATTTTTGGCATATAAAATTCATAATTCGTCGGTGTAGGGGGTGCCATAAAAATTGAAATTCTGCATTCGCAACATTAGCATTTCTTATGGGTTTTTTTTCGTACGCTGGTATTTGTGATGTTGGTGTACTCCCCCCACCCCCACTTTACCTTTAACGTATTTTTTTTAGCTTTGTTGGCATTTGAGTTCTTAAGGGGTACGTATGTACCTTATAAAGTTTCTTGTGATTGTAACACTGTTTGGGTAAAAGGTGCAAGAAATGTCTGTGCCTTAGTCGTTGTTGGTGTTCCAGAAACAGTCATAAATTTAAGGATCACATAAATCTCAGTCAAAATTTTTATAAAAATGTATGTGAAGTACCTTAAAGGCAGCCAACGCAGTCGGTGCTACTTTTACTCCCACTTTGATGTTGGAGTAGTTAGTTTTTTGGTGAAATCGGGAGAAAAACGCTAACTAAGACAGATGAAATTTCTATGTAAGGGGTAGCAAGAAATACTGTATGTTGGTTTAAATGGAAGCAAAGAAAACTGCAAGTCATTTTTTATTTTCTCAAAGGAATTATTGTGATAAATTAATTGTGCAGCTCAAATTAGCTCAAACAGCCAATTGAAAGTTCAATGAAAATCTAAAATATTTAATATATTTCAGCATGATAGGAAGGAGTCACTTTAGACCCTAGGATTCTTTGAATCAAATTCGATTCATGACTTTTTAAATCGTTTGAGCAATGTCCGTCTGTCTGGCTGTCCGGTTGGTGCGCACGATAACTTTCGAAAGACACAACCAAATGTTTTGAAATATTTCACGAGTTAATATTTTCCCTAAACTACTTACGGCATTACAAACGGGCTACATGGCCCCGCCCCTTCTGGTACCTTTTATACAAATAAATTATTCCGCCCACTTTAGGATTCGAGTAATAATATCAATACGCCCAACGGGATCGTACCCAAATTCTTTATTTAGTAAAGCTATAGCATGACACAGTTTTTGAGAAAAAAACTGGAAGTCTAGCCACGCCCCATCTGGTACCTCCCATACACATCTGGTACCGCCCACTTTAGAAATCGATTAATATTATTAATAGACCTAACGCGATCGTGCCCAAATTTTGTATTTAGTAAAGTTCAAGCAGGATAAAGTTGTGGAGAAAAAATATGGAAGTCTAACACGCCCCTTCTGGTACCTCCCATACAAATGTACCACCCCGCCCACTTTAGACATGGAGAAATAATATCAATACACTCGACATGATCGTGCCCAAATTCTGTATTTTGTTAAGTTATAACAGGATAAAGTTTTGGAGAAAAAATACGGAAGTCTAGATACGCCCCTTCTGGTACCTCCCATACAAATGTACTAATCCGCCCACTGTAGAAATCGAGTAATAATATCAATATAATAAAAAACCTAGGGTCTAAAGTGACTTCTTCTATGTGTTACACTTTTGGGTCGTATCAAATGATATATACCCTCCTACCCGTAGGGTGAGAGTATAAAAATTGCTTTGTAAGCGACTAACTGACTGGGTTAAGCGGCTGTAGACAAGATGATGAAATTATGTGGTGGTTATTCCTCTTTTCGACTAAACGCCAAAGAACTTTTGAAAATGTTTACTTTTAGCACTTTTACTTTTTACTATCGCCCAGGCCAAACGGCTATAATCGTAAAAAGTTATATGGGCGTGCTCCCTAGAGAATTAAAACAAAGCAAGAGAGGGTTTTTTAAATGCATTATGCATATCTTTTAGGGGTAAATAAAAGACCCAAAAGAGATAAACGGCTAAAGGTAGAGTCGCAAAAATAGAAGTGAGTATTTACTTTACGGAGTAGTTGTTCGATATGAAGTAATTTTTTGAAATTAGAATTTAGGTATAAAATTACCGAAAAGGGGATAAAACTGGTACTATCGCCCAAACGCCTAAATGTAAAGTCACGAAAATGTATACATAATTGCCTCCTATGCAATTAGAGAGCGACCAAATAAGATTTTTAGAAAATCGTACGTTTAGTGGTAAAAATTTAAGCAAAGGGATAAAATTGGTGTCATCATCCAGATTAAACGACTAAAGCATACATGCTTCCTTTGGAGTTGTGCGATACGAATAGATTTTTAAAAATTCAATCTTTTAGGGATAAAAAGGGACAAAAATTAGGGTACCCGTTGATCTGTTGGAGTATTTGTGCGATTCGAATATATTCTTCGGAATATTTTCTTTTAGAGAGGTATAAAGTGGGCACGGTTAATGCTACAGTTACATGTTAACGTAATAGAGATGTTGTGCGATAAGATCTGATTTCCAAATTTGCATTCCTTGAGTCTTTTCCAGGATTTATCGTAGTGTGAATATCTGGTCGGTCGTGGATTTACCAGGCCTAAAGTCACACTGATAAGGTCCAATCGGGTTTGTTAAGATTGGCTTTAGTCTTTTACATAACACACTATCAGCTCATCACTTTGGCGTTCCCAAAAAAACTCTATCGGCATTCCATCGACTCCCACAGATTAATAGTTTTTAAGCCGCACAATTAACGTTCTGATCTCGTTTTGGCTCGGTGGTGGACAATCTACTCCGCCGTCGATGATTGACATGATTTCTTCACTTATGCTACCTTCTGAAACGACCAGAGTTCGAAGTGTTCCCTCTATTTTTTCATCTCTGTCCTTTCACGTGAGGATCCCAGTTCCGAAACCTTTGCTTTGAACATTTTGTTAGAACTTTCGGATTTCATCTCTATCCCTGTACTACCACCTCCATCCTCTTCTCATTATATCGCACCGTCAACACACGCGTTGCCATTGGCTGCAGTTTTGCCTTGCATGCAGCATCAATTTCCTCAGACAATAGGCGACATTCCTCATCGTACCAGAGCTTGAGAGCGTAATTTTTTATAACCCAGAACGGTTCCTGCGGCAGTGGTCATAAAATTCGTAATATGCTGTCGCTGTGTTTCGGGAACATCAGAACTTGGGTCGTTGGTTTGCAATTATTGAGAGAGATTGTTGGAGTAGGCATTGGCTATTTCGGAGGTATGCAGTATTGCGATGTCTAGCTTCTTTTGCATTTGGTTACGTGCTGTTACGATTTTGCCCTGCGGTACTGAATTCAACAATGTTACAGATTGATACCATATCAAGTGCGATTAGTAAAATAAAAGCAAGAGGAAAGCAAACCTCATAAGTATCACTTTATATAACAATATGCTGAAGTTTTTAGGTGCTTTGATTTTGTATAATGTTATCAATTTTTGAAGTTAATAAATTATAAATTCCAAAATATTTATAAGCTTTATTTCTCTGTCGCAAGTTTCTTTATTAATTGGTCTAGCGTATATTATATAATGAAATCACTTTTCTTTGGAAGAAAATTCTTAATAAAATTCCTTCTTTTTTGCGTTTCGAATTTTTTATTTGCAGCCATAATTTGATATCTAAGATCAAAAAAAAGATAAATATGTAGGCCTCGGGGTGAACATGATAATTTTTAAAATTATGTACATTATTACTTCGCCCTTTGACTTCAGATTTGATATTTTGCTTACAAAGAAAATTCATAGCACACAAAATATATTATTAAAAAATTACAAAATATAATATTTTATTTAAATAAAATAATTAACCTATTGGCAGCGGTGGGATTCGAACCCACGCCTCCGAGGAGACTGGTGCCTTAAACCAGCGCCTTAGACCGCTCGGCCACGCTACCCTATTGCACAATTTTTCCTTTTTCCCATTTTTCAGATGGCCAAAAAGAAAACTAAAATCATCATCATCATCTTTCAATGCTGAAAAGCTCTTATTGCTTATTGCAGCGCACTTGGCATCATTTCAATATTTAATGAGCTGATTTTAAAGGGATTACAATTTTAAATATTTATTTGACTCTTGAATTATAAGTTGATTTTTATGCCACCCACAAAACTCTAGACGAAATTTTTGGTCCATTTGGCTGCAGTCACACAATTCTCTAGTAATGTTGTGTTCACCTCCACAACAACTTTGCGCGCTGTTATTAGAATTTCAAATAATGCAAAGTGTTTTAACATTTGTGTTATGTTTGTTAAAGTGTTAACAACTGGTAGTCCTCCCTGGATATTCTGGGTTGGTTTTCCATTTTTTGCTGGCCTTTTTGGTTGGGTGTTACTGCCAACACTCTCAAATGCAATTTTTTGCCTTTTTGAACCTCAAAATTCTTGGGGGAATTTTGAGAGTAATGCTGGAGCCACAGATAGAAAGAATTTTCACCTTAAATGGTTAAGAACGTAGAGGAGGTGGGCAGGACCATACGATACGATACGTTAGTGCGGCGTTGGATGTTGTTTTGCAGAAAAGTCTCAACAACTCTCAAAACTGTAGTAAAACTGCCATAGGAAAAAAACAACAACACACAACTCTAAAGGATTCGTTTTATAGAAACTAAGCATAATCAGTATAACAAGTGCATTACTTTTTACACCTTTTACATTTCGAATGCCAGTCGACGATATGACTGGGTAAAGCAGAGGAGGCCTACACATCGGTCAAAGGGTTTACTGAACAACTTACTAAAAAAAAAACTTAAATTCCCTTTGCACCCCATGAATGAGGTATGGGATAGCTTCTCGCGTTGTTGTGAATTAACACGCTTTCTATTTTTAGATTCACAAACTAACGGCACCTACTTATTTATCGACGAATGCGAACGTCACTGTTTTTGAGAAGCTCTTACTAGACACGACGATTGAATCGACGCTTAATACTGCGAAGTTGCTGTCAAACAACATTCGAGGGGAGCCGACAATGAAAGAAAATTTTATTTATTTTTTTCTTTTAAGATGACTGGAGCCAGGTTTGAACCTGCGATCTCCCGCATGGTAGTCGCGTGTTCTAACCACTATGCCACGGCCGGTCCCACCTGAACAACGAAAGACATAAATGAGGAAAATCGTCCGTGCATATATATCACCTACACATACAGCTAACTTCAGCTATATAGATAACTTCACAAACACAACCTTCATATAACCTTGAATATCATCTCTTACCACCAATTAACAAACTTGCCGGCATATAATAGTTCAAATATTACTCAAATGGCTTCCATTGACTTTGCACGCGAACATCACAAACGAAACCCTCGAAAATCTTTACGAACAGCGAGTGCGTGCATCAAACTACAGACAACTAACCCATTCGGAAACAGCTGCCACTTATAAATTGTGTTTCAATGCGTATCTGATCGATGCAATTCTCATTACATCGAGTGCTACAGTTACTTAAATGGTGTAGCATTTTGTTTGGTACACTGTAGGTTGCTACCGCAGCGAAGTTTATTGAAAAGTAGCTTTCTTCCCGATCATCTTGCCCTTTTCCTAACAGAGATAAACATTTTTTAATCGGACATCGGTCCATTGAATCCAAATATTGTCGATTAAACCCTATTTATATAAATCCAACTTTGGCTGGTTGTACCCAATATAGGTTGGATTGACTCAACTCCGGTCGGTTTAATCGGATTTTGGTCTGTTGAATCCAACTATTGGTATAATCTGACGGTTTTATCAGACTTCAATCTGGAGAAACCAATTGGTTCAACTCAACTACGGTCGGTTTATTTGGACGTTAGTCTTTTGAATACAGCTTCGCTGGGTTAAACATAATTTTTAATGATTGAACTCTCATCGGTCAAGTTAATCGAACTTTAGTCTTTTAAATCCAACTTCGCTTTGTTGAATTTAATTTCTAATGATGAAACTCTACTTCGGTCGGTTCAATGGAACTGTAGTCTGTCAAATCCTCCTTAGGTTGGTTAAATCTAATCTTAATTGTTTTTACTCCACTTCGGTCTGTTGAATCCAACTTTGGTTGGTTGAACCCGATTTATATTGACTTCTGCCGGTTTAACCGGACATTGGTTAGTTAAATCCAACTTCGCTTGGTTGAACCTAATTTCTATTGGGTTAACTCTACATGGTCGATTTTCTTGAACTTCAGTCTGTTTAATCCAATTGCGGTTGATTGAACCTAATTTCGATTGGTTTAACTCAACTCCAGTCGATCTAATCGGACTTTAGTCTTTTAATACAACTTCACTTCGTTGAACCTAATTTCTAATGGTGAATCTCAACTTCGGTCGGTTTAATCGGACTTGGGTCTGTTGAATCCAACTTCGATTGATTCAACCGACGATTTATATTGGACTTCGGTCTGTTGAATCAATTTGCTATTGATTGAACCTAAGTTCGATTGATTTAACTCTACACCGGTCGGTTTATTTGTACTTCAGGCTGTTCAATCCAAGTCGGCTTATATGGACTTCGGTCTGTTAAATCCAACTTCGGATTCAACGTGACTTCAGCCGATTTAATCGGACTTTGGTCACTTGAATCCAACTTCGGTGGGTTGGACTTAATATCTATTGGTTGAACTCCACATTGGTCGGTTTATTCAGACTTCAGTCTGTTGAAGCAAACTTTGATTGTTTGAACTCAATTTCGGTTAGTTTAAATCATGTCCGAACGGTTTAATCGGATTTCGACTTCGGTCGGTTTAATGGACTTTGGTCCAAAGATATTCAAAAGATATTCAAAGATATTCTCAGATCAAGTAACATTATTATAGAAATTAGCACCGTAGCGTTCGGAAACTAACACTTCCTCGGGTACGATTTTAAATTCGAATGCGGAGCTGAATTGCCGACAAACTCTATTCATTAATACTACCGAGAGTAACAGATACAAAGCTTACTTGTCGAAGAACCCTAATCACAGACACGATCTCGTATTGTTGATATGCACCTAATCTACCGACATCACTGAATCATCAATATACTTCCGAATTGGTGGTGTTAACCTGAACTTGAATGCATTTCCGAATTGCTGATGTTAACCTCGCCGATAATCCCGAATCATAAATACATTTCCTAATGGCTAAGAGTGTCAGATACGAAGCTGAGTTGTCGAAGAACGCGAGTTACCAACACGATCCCGAGTGACAGATATGAAGCTGAGTTGCCGAAGAACTATTATTACAAACACGACCCGTATTGCTGATGTGAACCTTAACTACCGACAACCCTGAATCAGCGATATACTACCGAATTGCTGGTGTTAACCTGAATTTAAACTGCCGCCAACCCTGAATCATCACCCGAATCATTAATACATTTCCGAATTGCTGAGAGTATCAGATACGAAGCTAAGTTGACGAAGATTGTGAGTTACCAACACGATCCCGAGCTGCAGATACGAAGTAAGTTGTAACCTCGCCGACAACTCCGAACTACTAACGCATATCCGAATTGCTGATATTAATCGGATTCGCCGACAAATCCCAATCATCAATAAACTGCCAAATTGCTGATATGATATGAACTCATCACAATCCTGAGTGCCGACATGATCCGCATCTATTTGACCTCTATAGTTGCGGAGAAATTATATGCCGTTCATTTCAAATCGGCCTGATCCGTTAAGTCGGTAAAACGAGTCCCGAATATATCTGTTCAGTATTGTTTGACAATTTGTTATGGAGCCGCTTAACCCGCAAACATAGTCTCGGTTAAAAATTAGCTCTTTAAAACAAAATGTTGGCCCACTTGGCCTACCATAATTGGCCTTCCGAGCTCAATATTGTCAAAATCATCCGCAATATTCCACTTTAGTTAGGAGAATATTGCGCCTGTAGTCTATTATTTTGATGAAGACCTTGACCAAAAGATTCGACGCCGTAATGCATAGTCCCGGCCACCATTTGAATAAAAAGTAAATGCCAGAGGTTGTTCTATTGGACCATAATACATATTATGACTTCCAATTGTATTTAAGGTATTTTATTTAATATTAGAAAAAAAACTTGTAATTGAATCACCTTTTATATTGTTAGAAAAAATTTCTGTTAAATACTTTCCTGGAAAATATAGAAACAAAAAACTAAAATCTTAACTTTGTTGGTCTTCTCTGCTTATTCCCTGCATCAGTGATTTGTATCCCATCTCCCTATCTGTAATATTAAAGCTGATTCATTTAGAGCCTTGGTTGTTTGTTTGTTTTTGTTTAAATGTCATACATGACTTGTCTCAAGCTGTCATCTTATTTTTATTTATTATTAGTTGACAATTTTGGAAAGCCTGACATCACAACAACATCTCCAAATTATGGAACTGTATGACGAAAGTCAGCGTACTGAGAAACATATGTTTTTATTGTACACCACACAAAATATGTTTCATAATTGACTAATCGAAGCCACTTTTGCCAACACCATGGGCAAATTTAAGTGTCTTAAGACATGTTAGAGGATGACATGCTACCAAAATAACCAAATCTAGTCTGTAGCGGAGAGTTTGACTAAATGTTAAACCAATCGATTTTGATACCTAAGGCTTTGTGACGGCTAGTAGCAGAATGAAATTGTCTTTACAAATTAAATGTCGGAGGTTATTCTTTTGCGCATTGCTAAAGATATTAACTTCCAATTGTATATTAAGTGTTTTATGTAAAATTAAAAACAAAGGTTCTTAATGAATCACACTGTGTATTTAATCTCAAATGTTCTCTTGATTACATTTCTAAAGTTTTTACCAAAATCTGTTACATATTTCATTCATTGGCCTTCTCTGCATATTCCCTGCATCAGTGATTTGTATCCAATGTCCCTCTCTCTTTGTCATTCTCTCTCACTCACCTCACGTCTTACTTGGGTACGCACACAAATATTCATATATATCGCCCACTCATTCGTATACCACATGAATCCTTTGTTCATACGATTTTGCTGTTGCTGTTGTTGTTGCCTCTGTTCACCTCTAGCACTTACAGGTAGCTTACATGTGTGTGTACAAATGCGTGTGAGTGAGTGAGGATTGTTATCCTGAAAACAAAATCATATTATCCTTGGAGTGTAACAAATGCAAAATTTTCCACACATTTAAACGTATATTGCCGATAGTACTCGTAGACATGACAAAGACGAAGGCTGTGGGGTGCGAAAATCGCGTTTTATATATGGTGTGTGCGTCTAAGGATTCACTCCACATCCTTGGCGGGGTTACAGCCTTGCATACATATAGTATATGAGTAGTCTAAAACAATAAACCGAATGCACCTGAATAAAATTGGGTTTAAGTGGTTGCAAGTTGGCAAAGTTTCTGGCTGTTTTTGTTGGTGTTGTTGCTGCTGTGAACAACACCGGATAATGTTGCCGACAACGTTTTGTGTGTGTGTGCGTGTGAAAATTTGTAGCCGTTTGATGCTAGGTGTAGATTTTGGCTGCTCGGTTTGCGTGTTGGAAAGTATTTGTTGGTGTTTTTTGTGTTTTTGTTTGTTTTTTTTTTTGGTTGAATTGAAATGTTGCCATTTTATCAATAGAGATGTTAAGGATGTTAGCACAGAGATGAATATTCTTGTAGCTTCAGGCGTTGAGAGGATTATTCGTATGTTTGCAAGAGCTAGAAAATGATCCGCATAAACCAGAGTGTTTGCAGCAGAAAAAATGGTGGTAATACCCATAAATTATTACCCCATGGAGTTGGGGATAAAGAATTATTAGGACACGAATATCGAATAATAGAATCAATAAATGTAGAGAAGTAGTAAAAATAAACCTCAAAATATATAAAATATAGAGTTATATCGTCAGATGAAGTATTAAAGATCACTATTTTAAAATCTAAAACAAATTGGAACTAAAAATAAAAAATTAGAATAAATCCAAAATTCATACAAAATTATTTACTATTTATTCCAGTACCCTCTCAACTGATTCGACTACTTGTATCACTACAACCGATTACTTCACTACCTCCTCTTTAAGCAACCTCCACATGCCTTTACCTCAATTCATTCGTCGTTATTATTAAAATTAAATACAAGAATGACTTAAGTTAACATGCCACGGATCAAGCCACTTGTATTGCGGTAAGGAAATAAACGAAAGGAAGAAAAAAAAGCTCAATTGCACTGCACGATTTTGGACAAAAAGTCCATAATACTGGCAGCATGCAACAACAGCGCTACAGAACACACCGAAGAATCAAACAACGACAACAACAATAACCCAGCAAACAAACGGCAATAACAATAATAATACAAAAGTATAAAAGAATGCCACAAATAGAGGGGCAACAAAAGAGCAAACGTGCCACAAAACCAAAAGAACATACAGCCACACACACACACAATAAACTTATGACTCTAGCAGAAATTCAAAAGTCAAATGTATGCGAATTTTCGCATACAATCTTCTCAGAGAAGATTGAAAGATGCCGTGGCAGTTGTATAAAAAAAGAAAAAGAGGCTTTTGTGTCGGTTACAATTGAAATGCCTGAGAAAGTGTGGCATAATCACAGGTACACACACACACACGCGCAGAAACATTTTGCAGCATTGTGGGATAGCAGTAGTAAAGGTTGATGAATGTCAAAGGCCAAAGTGGTAAAGGTGCTGGAATGCACTTGTTGGAGGTGTTGGCTGTTAATAGGTGATTTCCTGGGCAAAGTATGATTTAAGACTTGAGAAACTTTATTTAACAAAAAATGTGGTTCTTTTTGTGTAAAATTTGTATATAATTTATATTATCTAGTTGCACCACGTTTCTATACCCTCACTAGGGAGGGTCGATTTAAAAATCACTCAAGTGACAAGGAAAATCGTATTCTAGGGATCAAAATAATAAACGTTGCCTGAAGACGATCAAACGATTTCTGATGTCCCGACTTTTGACCCGTAGGGTCATATTTTCAAAAATCCCATTTTTACCAATTTAGAGTGCCCCAATCGAGTCCAAATGTATGATCGACACCTACTAACTTTAGAGAGCCGACCCACCCATTCCACTTTAGACATCGATTACTATTATTAAAAGATCCAACGCGATCATGTTTAAATTCTGCATTTTGTTAACCTATAACAGGATAAAGTTTTGTAGAACAAATTGGAAGTCTAGCCACGCCCCTTCTGTTTCCTCCCATACAAAAGTACCGTTCCGCCCACGTTAGAGATGAAGTAATAATATCTATACACCCAACACGATCGTGCCCAAATTTTGTATTTAGTAAAGATAAATCATGTTAATGTTTTGGAGTACAAATTGAAAGTCTAGCACCGCCCCTTCTGAAACCTCCCATACAAATGTACCACACCGCCCACTTTAGAAATCGAGTAATAATCTATATATATAAAAGGCTTGGGTGACTGACTGATTACTCCCCAGCCCAAACGGTTGAAGCTAGAACTAGAACTGAAATTTGGAATATAGGTTCCTTTTAAGACGTAAGCGTGCACTAAGAAAGAGATTTTTGGAAATTTGGACTGCAAGGCGGTCAAAAGGGAGGGGTACCACCCCATTCAGCTCGATATTTTAAAATAAATGTATCTCATTCATCATTATAGTTACGAAGTTGAGATTTAGTACATATGTTGGTCGTACCAGAAAAATAACTTTTTTATGTAAAGTGAGCACTGCCACGCCCCTAATAGTTATATTGGCCATATAAATGGACTGATTGTAATTATATTTTCTATGTGCGATACTATTCATAGGGCCTCTATTATAGGCTACATGAAAACATAATTCGACAAAGGGCCGCGGCACCGCCCACACAAACCAAAATTTTAATCGGTCATATTTCACGAGCCATTAAAGGTATAAAGATGAGATTTGCTTCATATGTAAATGTTGCATGCGGAATTAAGTTTAACTAGGAAATGGGTTGATGCCACGCCCCATTTAAAAATTGTTATATCAGTCATATATATATAAAAAAATTCCATGTCTAACTGATTGACTGAAATGGGTGTAGATAGGATGATGAAATTTGGGGTGATTATTCCCATTTTCATGTAAACGTCAGCTAAGAATGGATTTTTAAAAATTCATACTTGTTGGTATAAAAAGACAAATAAGGAATAAAACTTGTATCACTTGTGCTCACTATCAAATTGGAATTGAAGGTTTTTTTCGAAATCCAGTCCTTTTTAGTTGTGCGATACAAATGTATCTTTTGAAATTCGAACTTTAAGGGATAAAAAAAGGGGTTAAATCGGTACAGTCACTCAGACCAATGGGATAAAGCTACAATCACATGAATGTGTGTCCGTTCGTCTTATAAAGCGTTTGCATTTTATCTGCATTGATTAAATTCTTAAAAAGATTCATTGTAAGTACGGGTGAAGCAACGCGAGACGGGAAAGCTAGTATCAATATATTAGAACATTTTAAACTGAAACTTTCTTACTGGTTTACTAACCCGAACTAAGCCATTCCAGAATGATTCTCCATATCTCTTTTTTAAATTTTTAATTTTAAAAATACATTTTAATTAATGAACGTTTAATGAACATGAGAGTCGGTCAATTTATTTGCTCGACCAAGCGGTTTTCAAAGTCGTAATCTACGATGAAATCTAAGAAAATTTGCCAAGAAACTATGGGTCTTAACGAGATACTTTTCGTATTGGAAGAAAAAATCCACAACAAGCCCCGCAACAGCCCCGTCATCGTCCAAATGTATGACCGACACACAACAGTTCTGTTCGTCGCAGTCGCACCTAAAATTTTTACTCCCCCATCTTTATCCCTTAACGAGTCTCTAACTGCCCCAAAGATGCTCTTAAAAGAGTCAAATATATGGCCGACCCCCAATATTTTTGCACACCCAATAGTTTCTCAGATCATTTCTACCCTCTATCTTCAACCCTTAAGTTGGTACCCATAGAATTTTTTTTATTTTTATATTTTTCTATGAAATCTGCTTCTGCTGCTCCCATGATACATTATTGAGGGTTAAAATATGTGACCGACTTCCACAAGTATTTATCTGCAAACATTTTTCCCTACTTGCCTATCCCCAACTTATATTGTGTCAAAAGTCTCTGTATGGTACATAAAGTCCTTTTGTTATACCAAAAAGTACACTACTAAATAATACTAAACAGTAAATTTCTTGTAAAAAAAGTACATTCGTTGCATCAAAAAATATTTTTAATGGACCAAGAGTGCTTTTATCGCATAAATGGATTTTTTGCTGTACTGGAAAGTACTTATTGTACCAAAAAGTTTTTTATTATATTATTTGTTGTACCAAAACGTGATTTTATAGTAGCATTTTTAATTTTTAATTTTCAATTTTTAATTTTTTATTCTTAATTCTTAATTTTTAATTTTTAATTTTTAATTTTTAATTTTTAATTTTTAATTTTTAATTTTTAATTTTTAATTTTTAATTTTTAATTTTTAATTTTTAATTTTTAATTTTTAATTTTTAATTTTAATTTTTAATTTTTAATTTTTAATTTTTAATTTTTAATTTTTAATTTTTAATTTTTAATTTTTAATTTTTAATTTTTAATTTTTAATTTTTAATTTTTAATTTTTAATTTTTAATTTTTAATTTTTAATTTTTAATTTTTAATTTTTAATTTTAATTTTTAATTTTTAATTTTTAAATTTTAATTTTTAATTTTTAATTTTTAATTTTTAATTTTAATTTTTAATTTTTAATTTTTAATTTTTAATTTTTAATTTTTAATTATTAATTTTTAATTTTTAATTTTTAATTTTTAATTTTTAATTTTTAATTTTTAATTTTTAATTTTTAATTTTTAATTTTTAATTTTTAATTTTTAATTTTTAATTTTTAATTTTTAATTTTTAATTTTTAATTTTTAATTTTTAATTTTTAATTTTTAATTTTTAATTTTTAATTTTTAATTTTTAATTTTTAATTTTTAATTTTTAATTTTTAATTTTTAATTTTTAATTTTTAATTTTTAATTTTTAATTTTTAATTTTTAATTTTTAATTTTTAATTTTTAATTTTTAATTTTTAATTTTTAATTTTTAATTTTTAATTTTTAATTTTTAATTTTTAATTTTTAATTTTTAATTTTTAATTTTTAATTTTTAATTTTAATTTTTAATTTTTAATTTTTATTTTTAATTTTTAATTTTTAATTTTTAATTTTTAATTTTTAATTTTTAATTTTTAATTTTTAATTTTTAATTTTTAATTTTTAATTTTTAATTTTTAATTTTTAATTTTTAATTTTTAATTTTTAATTTTTAATTTTTAATTTTTAATTTTTAATTTTTAATTTTTAATTTTTAATTTTTAATTTTTAATTTTTAATTTTTAATTTTAATTTTTAAATTTTAATTTTTAATTTTTAATTTTTAATTTTTAATTTTTAATTTTTAATTTTTAATTTTTAATTTTTAATTTTTAATTTTTAATTTTTAATTTTTAATTATTAATTTTTAATTTTTAATTTTTAATTTTTAATTTTTAATTTTTAATTTTTAATTTTTAATTTTTAATTTTTAATTTTTAATTTTTAATTTTTAATTTTTAATTTTTAATTTTTAATTTTTAATTTTTAATTTTTAATTTTTAATTTTTAATTTTTAATTTTTAATTTTTAATTTTTAATTTTTAATTTTTAATTTTTAATTTTTAATTTTTAATTTTTAATTTTTAATTTTTAATTTTTAATTTTTAATTTTTAATTTTTAATTTTTAATTTTTAATTTTTAATTTTTAATTTTTAATTTTTAATTTTTAATTTTTAATTTTTAATTTTTAATTTTTAATTTTTAATTTTTAATTTTTAATTTTTAATTTTTAATTTTTAATTTTTAATTTTTAATTTTTAATTTTTAATTTATAATTTATAATTTATAATTTATAATTTATAATTTATAATTTATAATTTATAATTTATAATTTATAATTTATAATTTATAATTTATAATTTATAATTTATAATTTATAATTTATAATTTATAATTTATAATTTATAATTTATAATTTATAATTTATAATTTATAATTTATAATTTATAATTTATAATTTATAATTTATAATTTATAATTTATAATTTATAATTTATAATTTATAATTTATAATTTATAATTTATAATTTATAATTTATAATTTATAATTTATAATTTATAATTTATAATTTATAATTTATAATTTATAATTTATAATTTATAATTTATAATTTATAATTTATAATTTATAATTTATAATTTATAATTTATAATTTATAATTTATAATTTATAATTTATAATTTATAATTTATAATTTATAATTTATAATTTATAATTTATAATTTATAATTTATAATTTATAATTTATAATTTATAATTTATAATTTATAATTTATAATTTATAATTTATAATTTATAATTTATAATTTATAATTTATAATTTATAATTTATAATTTATAATTTATAATTTATAATTTATAATTTATAATTTATAATTTATAATTTATAATTTATAATTTATAATTTATAATTTATAATTTATAATTTATAATTTATAATTTATAATTTATAATTTATAATTTATAATTTATAATTTATAATTTATAATTTATAATTTATAATTTATAATTTATAATTTATAATTTATAATTTATAATTTATAATTTATAATTTATAATTTATAATTTATAATTTATAATTTATAATTTATAATTTATAATTTATAATTTATAATTTATAATTTATAATTTATAATTTATAATTTATAATTTATAATTTATAATTTTTAATTTTTAGTTTTTAATTTTTAGTTTTTAATGCAAAAAAAATAATTTTTAAGTTTTTATGTTTACTTTATAAAATTTAGTTGCATCTGTCTTCAGATTTTTCTCAAGAACTCATCTTATGTCTATTACCTGCCATTCCGGCAATTGCAAATCATCATTTAAGGATAAAACTTTTATTCTACGGCCTTCTCCTTTGTGATATGGAAAATGTTGCATTGGTTTGAGTGGCAGAATGTATATGGCTCCATATGTGTTGGTGGTGTACTAGTACTTAGCTAAGCTCAGAGAGTGAAGCCGACATAATCCTTAAGCTCTTACACCTCTCATACTCCCGCCTCTCAATCAGTATGCATGAATTAACATACATATCTAAATTTTTACACATATTTGATGATGCTCATACAATCACTTCACACTTGCCCCTTTAGTTTCGAAAGCCAACCCAAAGCAAACTCTAAAGGTTTACCACAAATACCAGGTGTTATATGTGAGAATGAGATCTTTGTACAGACGAAAGAGAGAGGCATGAGATTTTATACACACGGGAGTAAAACACACACACTCACTTACAGAAACAAAAATACATTTACTTATATGAACATTGTAATATAAAATTTAAAAGAATTTTTATTTGGTTCAAAATATTTTGGTAAATACTACAGCTATTTATTGTGATCAAAAAAAAAACTGAAGCAAAAGGACGTGTTCGATTCAGCGTTAAATGTTTATATGCAGGCAAGTTTCTACGCTTGCCGGGTAGTATTTTCATTTTGTATAGCCTATTGTCAACCAGACATTTAAATTCCTTTATAAATATCCTTCTTTTTATTCCAAAGTCACTTTACAAAATTTTGTGCTTTTGTGTGTTCTGCGCTATCGTAAGAATAAATTGATATGAACTTATGGCGATGGGGGGTCCTTTGGTAAGGTTTAGATGTTGTGTTTTTTACTTTTTTTGTTTTCTGTTTGTATGCTTTGGTTGTTACCATATTTTCGTTTGACTGCGTGTGTTTGTGTGTGCGGTCGTCTTAGGGTTCGCTGTTGTTATTGTTGTTGATTGACATCATTTTATATATGTACAAACATGTCTCAAAAGCATCAATTTTCATCGATTACCATCTGTGTCCACAGTTGTTACACCTCATCTTCTCCATGCCCATGTAACACAGGCAGACAAACAGACCATTTGACACTTACACAGTCCCATCACATTCATACAGAAGATACAAAAGGACACTCGCATCGTATTGCTATGTAAACGGTTAAACAAGGACTTACTTAATTTCACACACATACACACATACGGAAATGACAAGGAGCTGGTGGAGGTTGGGCCTAGTAGTTCGTTGGTAGTGAGGGAAGGCAGGCGAGTGTGTAACAAAATCAAATGTTACCCTTGATGATCTTTTGTTACACACTCTTTGCCTGTTATAGGTACATTTATTGACACTTGTTTTTATACTCCCTTACATTATACGGTGTGGACTTTTTTTTCTTTTCTCCATCGTTGGCTGCAAGATTTCCAATGTCATTTCACGCCCCAAATCGGTGATAACAACAAGTATTTGTAACGGCTTTAATGTCCATATGGTGGTGTACCTAAAGGTGTCACAATTACACGTAGAAAAGGTAAAAGTAAACAGTATTGCAATGGTGTAGAATATATACAAATTTTTATTTTAAGATGTGAAATCTTTAAGGATATACAAATTCTGTTTTGAGGAACATCGCGGAAGATCATATAGATCAATGGACTTAAGAAACATAACTTTATTGGGTAGGTATAATTTTATACAATGAAAAAAAACACACACACCCAAAAATCAATGAAACAAACAAGCAAATTTCATATAACTAAATATTAAACAGCTAACCGGCATTTGGTGCCGACAATAACGTAACCCGGTTGACACTTCGGCAACAGGGTAAATACACTTTGGGCCACAGGTCTTAATATATTTGCAGCAGGTATAGGCGATTTATCAGGTGTACTGGTTGTTGGCATAGAAAGTTTCACTTGTGCTTGTGGTGAATATGGTGTGGAAGACATAACATCTGGCATTGAGCTGTCAGATAATAATGCCGGCTGAAGTTGTTGCTTGGTCATAGATTTTGCACTCCATATTATATTAATTAATATAAATATTGTAATAAATTTGTGTATTAGGCACATGATGTATATTTTGCTTTAATTTGAACACCATAAACTATATAACATGGATTGTAAAATTTTACTTTGGTTCAATATTAATAAGTGACGTGAAACCCGTTTAGGCGTTGACTTAATCGACAAGTTTCACCGATGGCTTTTATGCGACTACTACAATATTTATACCGAAATAAGACAGCCAAGTTTTTGACTAAATTTAAATATGTATAAATTAAAGGTGAATATTAATTTCAGAGAAGATACAAAATGAGAGATAGAGTATGCCGATGCCATCTAATCTAAGTTAAGTTATTAAAAATAACAATGATGCCAGATTATTATCATATGAACATTTTGATTTGTATCTTAATAAACACAAATAAATTGTCGTGCATTGGTAAGGCGCACGGACCGATTTAAATAATTTTTTTATACAGTTCATAAAAACATCCATAGAATAGTTTTTATAAAAAGAAAAAAATTGGAGGCACCAGTAGTACTTGGCAAAACGAATATAGCGAAGCATTGTCGGGCCCACTAGTATATATAAGTACATATTAGTAGGCGTAGCAGGCAATTTTGAATAATTGTACTGGTATTCTTTCACTTATGGAGGCGGTTACGAGATAACTAGAAAAATAAATTAGCATTAATTTTAAATTAAAAGATTTTTTAAAATAATACAATATTGTTCTTGATTTTGTTATTTGTTGATCTGATTGAATTATGATATTGTCATAGTTCAGTTTAAGATAATTTTCTATTAGCAATTATTTATTATTGCCAATAGGTTTTTTCTCAGGAGCTGTGAAATGTATTATGTGACCGCAGGTTAGGCGTATGACGTCATTTCGTCATTCACCACAATGTCTCTTCAGCGACCTTTGCTGTGCCTTCTCTTCTATCATCACAAACCTTAAGGGAAGAAAGCATCTCAAAACTAATGAGAACTTTACTCCACGGTGCGAAGAAAGCATCGTCGAAGAGCACAACATGTCAGCATAATACACAGACAAGCACTTGCCTAAATAGGCGTGTCTAGACTTCCAGAATTTTTCTCCAAAACTTTAGTCTGCTTGAAATTTATTAAATACAGAATTTGGGCACGATCGCGTTAGGTCTATTAATAATATTAATAGATTTCTAAAGTGGGCGGTACCAGATATGTATCGGAGGTACCAGATGGAGCATGGCTAGACTTTCAGTTTTTATCTCAAAAACTGTATCCTGCTATAGCTTTACCAAAATACAGAATTTGGGTGCGATCGCGTTGGATATATTGATGTTATTACTCCATCTCTAAAGTTGGCGGAAAGATGTATTTATGTGGGAGGTACCAAAAGGGGCGGGGCCATATAGCCCATTTGCAATACCGTAAGTAGTTTTGGGGAAATATTAACTCATGCAAAATTTCAATAAATTTGGTTGCGCCTTTCGAAAGTTATCGTGCGTACCAGCCGAACAGCCAGACAGACAGACTTAAAAAGTCATGAATCGAATTTTATTCAAGTAAACCTAGGGTCTAAAGTGACTCCTTCAAAAAATAAGCAAAAAAGAAAACGGTACAAATCCACAGCGAGGCGGTTAGTATGTTGGTGGCGATCGCACCGACGTCGTATTCTTCTTCGTAATATTTTTGTTTGTGTTTCTTTGTTGTCGTGCTAAACCACCACTATTAAACAAAGCGTTACTCCACCGCATCAGTTTTCGTTCGATATTTCGAACACTTGCGTATGAAAAATATTAAGTTAGGACGCGGTGTACCGGCGGTTGCGGTCTATCGCTTCTGATCTCTGGTTTGGAATTTATGGGATAAATAATAATATCCTAAAAACGGACAGAAGGAAATGTTTCTCACATCAAATGATATATACCCTACGGATTGAGGTATAAAATGAGATTTTAGAATAGAAAATGATGTATAAAATATGAATTACTTACCTATAAGAAACATATGACATATACAATTTTGCATTTACATACTTACCTTCAGAAACAATACTTCCTATTTTTTAGAGCTCCTTTCTGACCCTCGAAGATCTGTCTCAAAAGCCTTGTCAGTCCTATAGGGAAAGTAATGTGTTTTCTTACTTTTAATGGTTTGTGGAATATTTTATAGGTTCCTGCATGGAAAGAGATAAATTTACGGAATAAGGTGCCTTAATACATTGTAGTACTACTTTGCTAAGCTGTGACAAGTTCTTGTTGAAAAATAAAAACAATGATTAACTTTTGGACTTTTTGAATACAAATTTGTTTTTGAGCAAAAATTCTAACAGGATTTTTTAATATGAAGCCAATTTCATATGTTTTCGATCAATTGAAATCCTGTTCTGCTACATTTTGCTGGCATGTAACAATAGGGTTGGTGCGATTTTCTGGCTTTATTTCTTTAATCTGTTAAATTTTATTAAAATATTTCATACACAAACTTCCATTTGGTAGTCAGATAACTAACGCATTGATTACATAACAGCCCTATTCACAATCTTGTGCATTTGAGTTTGTAGATTTAAGCAATTGTAAATATTTGCTGTGACTTATGAAAGACTTCTTAGGTTTAATTTACAAAGCATATTGCAAATATGAGTTAGACGTAAGCGACGGTTTAGCCACCGAGTGCGAGCCGATCGACTTGGTTTTCCAGCTATTGTTTTGGAATTAAGTGTTGCATATGGCGAGTAAATATAAACTATGGATTTTAAGTGTTGTATATTAATACAAGAGCAGCAAGTGTATTGCTGTTTATTTTGTTGGTGTAAACTAAAAATATACTACACGATTTTGAAAAGGCTACGATGCAAGACCGTTTGCACAAGATTGTGAATAGGGCTAATCTATATATGTTATATAAAATTTAATGTGTGTTTGTTTATTTATTTGTTTGTTTGTTTGTACCTTATAGGAGAAACTTCTGGACCGATCTTCCTGAAATTTTCACAGAATTTAACTGGGACTCTGGCATGATTTATAGGGTACTTTTTTTTCGACAACTCCCACTTTTACGCCCATTTTTTTTAAAATTAATATGCAATAGCAAAGCATTGCCACTAGTAATTTATAAAATTTGCTCTGCGTTGCAATTTCTAGATTAATATCAAATTAAGTAGAAGAAACTACTAATTTAACTTTAATGTAAATTACATTTTGTAGCTGTCATGTACTGCTTACATAAGTAAAAGAATATCTCTTTTTTTAATTAATACTCACCTTAAATATCCACATAATAAAATTTAGTAAGAAGCTTGGATCTTTAATTTTAGCATAAATATCATAGTAATCGCATTAAACTTATCGGTAACATTTAAAGATTAAGCAAACGCTTAAACAGGTTTCACATCACTTACAAATTAAAAGTTAACTAAGATTTTGTTATAATTCTACAATCTACTTAATATACATAGTTTGTGATGTTAAAGTTAAACGCAATACATTCATTATGTTTTTTATACACAAATTTATTACAATATTTCTATTAATTAATGTATATGGATTCCAACAATAACAGCAGCCGGCATTTACACCTCATTGACAATGATGATTCCTTTCGCGCCAAAATACAATTAAAGCTTCCTATGCCAACAACTAGTGCACCAGTTAAATCGTCAACTCATGTCCCCAAAACTTCCTTCAACTCCTGTACCAAAACATCGCAAATTTGCACTAGACACCCCGCAGCTTTCTCAGAAGGGTTTCGTTAGAAGCTGGCACCAAATGCCGGTTAGCTGTTTAATATTTATATGAAATTTGTTTGTTTGTTTCTTAGGTTTTTGTGTTTTTTCTTTCATTGTATTAAATTAAACTTTCCGATGACATTTTCCCAAAACAAATTCCTGCCCCAAAGGACAGTTGAATATCATGCCATGTATCATTAGAACGGTGATGGTTAATAATAAAATGTAATTTTTTAAAATATTTTTTACGGAATTTTTTAACATTTTTCGTGATGATAAATCAGATGGCAATGTGTGCAACCGTCGTTGGAAGAATCGAAATTCAACTAAAATTCTGAGAAGCAACAATGTTGCTGGTGACCCGCATAGTGTTATGGGGATATGTAAAATAAATGTGTAAGTATATAATGACGAGGTGAATGCCCTACATAATTTTAGACAGTTAAGTAGCATTTTGGTATCAGAAGAAAATTCTACATTTAAAATCAGATATTTCAGTCAGCTGAACTGACTGATAAATATCTTCATCCTATGTCTGATTTCCACTTATAGCTGAGGGTATAAATACAAATATAAAAGTATAAAAATATAAAAATATAAAAATATAAAAATATAAAAATATAAAAATATAAAAATATAAAAATATAAAAATATAAAAATATAAAAATATAAAAATATAAAAATATAAAAATATAAAAATATAAAAATATAAAAATATAAAAATATAAAAATATAAAAATATAAAAATATAAAAATATAAAAATATAAAAATAAAAAAATATAAAAATAAAAAAATATAAAAATATAAAAATATAAAAATATAAAAATATAAAAATATAAAAATATAAAAATATAAAAATATAAAAATATAAAAATATAAAAATATACAAATATAAAAATATAAAAATATAAAAATATAAAAATATAAAAATATAAAAATATAAAAATATAAAAATATAAAAATATAAAAATATAAAAATATAAAAATATAAAAATATAAAAATTAAAAAATAAAAAAATATAAAAATATAAAAAAATGAAAATATAAAAATATAAATATATAAAAATATAAAAATATAAAAATATGAAAATATAACAATATATAAATATAAAAATATAAATATAAAAATATAAAAATATAAAAATATAAAAATATAAAAATAGAAAAATATAAAAATATAAAAATATAAAAATATAAAAATATAAAATATAAAAATATAAAAATGTAAAAATATAAATATATAAAAATATGAAAATATAACAATATTTAAATATAAAAATAAAAATATATAAATATAAAAATATAAATATAAAAATATAAATATAAAAATATAAAAATATAAAAATATAAAAATATAAAAATATATAAACATATACAAATATATAAATGTAAAAAAAAATAAAAAAAATATAAAGAAACATCATTTTATTTGTAATATTTTGTCATCAACATAGTTTTTATATTATAACAGTCTTATTACTGCCTGTAGAGTACTATTTTTATACTTTCTTTGTATTAACTCCCCAAGCGATGAACATTTGTGTATGCAACATCAATGTAACCTTTTTCGCCATCAATTCAATTAATTAACACAATTCCCTAGTGTATTTTTAGGAGCTTTATGTGAAATGCATATATACACAGATACTCGTAAGTATAAGCTCATAAGGTCACTCAGCCAGTGCTGGTGATATAAGACAAGTGTACTGTACTGTAGTACTTAAGAGAATTAGTTGGTGTGCTATAAACGAGGTGGGGAGAAAAAGATAACCAAACACAGTGGGTGTAAAGTAAGACATTCTTAAAGAAGAAATTTGGGAAAATACGCCCCAAAACACGAAAATCGAGGTCAAAGCTGGCGCTAAGGCCGAGGGGCCCCTTGGGTTCTATGATGACCCCCATGTGTGGGTACTCAAACGAAAGATATTTTCGAGACGATGTTATTTTTAAGTTCCTACGGGTCTCCTGGACCGAGTTAGATCCATTTAAATTTCCGGGATATACCAAACATATACATTTTCACTCTAATTTACATCATCATGGGGGGTCATCATAGAACCGAAAGGGGCCCCTTTTTGACCCCCCGGGCCCCATGGACCTTAGCGCCAACTATGACCTACCATTCCGATGTTTGGGGAACAAGACGAAGACAATGACATATTTTTTTTTTTAATCGGGATCCCGCCCCATATTCTGCACTTCAGCCGAAATTTTACATAGCTACTTAGAGAGATTTCATTAAAACATTTAAATTAAAAACTACAATTTGTTGAAAATAATTAATAAAATTAAAATAAAATTTTTTAAAAGTATTTGATATAAAAATTCTTTTACTAACATTTTCATTTACAAGCTATTTTTTGGATAAGAATTGGTTATAAAATAATAGTTATCAAATATATAAAATAAATAGTTGTTAATAAAAATGGATGTTAGTGTTCATAAAGGTTGCTGGTATCCTTAATGCAATAACGAAGAAAACACTTATATTTTCTAAAGTCGAAAATATTTAATTAAATTTGCCAAGACTTATAAATTTTTGTATTGCCTCCAAATATCTCGACAGTGGGACGAATATACTTGAAGCACATTTTTCTAGTCCCATAAATTTTTATATTTCTAACCAAAATTCTAAAATTTGATACAGGCGAGTGATATATACAACAATTTGTTAGCATATTCTGTCGTCGAAGGAAAGAATCAGGTTGTTGTATATTTTATAATCTATTAAGCTAAAGAATGCAGCAGTTTAAACAACTCATGTTTTTTCGTTTATATTTTTTTTTTTTTTTGGTTTTTTGTTATTAATCGACAAACATCAATAAAAAAATATTTTAGTCTACTGCTTCAAAAAATATCAACAACAATAACATTGACATTATTAGCTGAGAACAAGTAGGCCAGTATATTCTGGCCAGCCAGAGTATATGGGATAACAATAAAAACAATACTTGCATTTAAGCGTTTTAATATCATTAAATCTTAAGTAAACAAAAACACAGATGTCAAGTTCGGTTATTTGTTTTATATGGCTGGTGAGAAGGCTGACTAGTACTACGTCACAACGATATATTTTGCTTAATGACTTTATTGTGAAACCCCAGATTTTTGTTGTTTTTGTTTATATTATATTCATACAAGGATTATTAATGTCTCTCTTTAGCTGCTATTGCTAGCGCAGGACCTTGAGCTTAGCACAGGGCATTTACCTATAAAGAAAATCGACTATATTGCCCTAAACCTGATCTAAAATCAACATTAGCTTTGCACATTCTATTAGTATTCTACTGACCTCATATTTTACATTTTATTGAAAGAACATGTCTGAATTATCAGACGGTAGAAACAATTTTAACACGTGCCGCAAAAAAATATGAAATTTCGCCAATTTTGAATTATATTTTTGTTTTGAATATTATCTATAGGTGAAAAGACTTAAGTTGAGATAGTCGAACGCGTGATATTCTTAGTACTTAGATCGCTCGCTTACAATGTCATATTGATGTCATCGATTACTAAATAGGTACTTTGTGTCATTTGCCACTGGGCAGTTGTTCATTTGATTTTCATTTAATTTTCCAAAAAGTAAATGATTTTGCATGGGAGGTACCAATAGGGCTTGGCCAATACAGATCATATTCTTTCCAAAATTAGAATTCCATAAGCGTTCATATTATGCAAAATATGACTGAACTCAGTTTACTTCTAAAAAAGATATGTATGTAAAACTATGAGGGGGAATTCGGTTATTTGTATGGGATATATGGGAAGGAGTGTGACATAGGCTTTGATGTAGTGGATGAATTTATCTACCTCGGATCCGCCATGGACAAAAACAACATTGTCAGCCTATAAATAAAACGGAGAATAGTGCACGCCAACAGATGTTTCTTAGGGCTACGCGAGCACTTTATAAATACCACCCTATCTCGAACCACCAAAGTCCAACTGTACAAGGTACTAATTTTACTGGTCCTGCTGTATGCCTCCGAATCTTGGATGCTTGCACAGGCGGATGCAACTCATCTAGGGGCGTTTAAGAGAAAAATACGCCGCAAAATACTGAACTACAAACTGTACGAGTTATACCACGACATTGATGTGGTCAAGCGAATCAAAGTGCAACGATTACGCTGGCTAGGTCATGTCGTGAGGATAGATTAGGAAACTCCACCGGGAAAGGTAATCTATCAAGACCATGAAGAACGGCGCAAAAGAGGGAGACCGCCACTACGTTGGAAGGACTAGGTGGAGGAATCACTAAAACTATTTGGTAGGACTGACTGGATACGGAGCGCACAAGATCGAAGCGAATGGCAAACTCTTATCATTTCGGCATCTGACTTAGATACTACTATATAAATATATACATAGTCAAGTTGTTTTTAAGAGTAAAACTACTAACAATATAGAATTTGGTCACGATCGTGCCGTGTGTATTGATATTATTACTCGATTTCTGAAATGGGCGGAGCGGTACATTTGTATGGGAGGTATCAGAAGGTGCGTGGCTAGACTACCATTTTTTATCCAAAGCTATATCATGTTTTACATTTACTAAATACAGAATTCGGGCACGATGGAGTTAGGTGCATTGGTACATTTGTCTGGGAGGTACCAGATAGGGGCGTGTCTAAACTTCCAGATTTCTTCCTCAAAACTTTTTCCTGCTTGAACTTTACTAAATACAGAATTTGGTCTATTTATAATATTAATCGATTTCAAAAGTGGGCGGTACCAGATAGGTATGGGAGGTACCAGATGGGGCGTGGCTAGACTTCCAATTTTTTTCTCAAAAACTTTATCCAGTTAAAGCATTCCTAAATAAAGAATTTGGGTACGACCACGTTGGATTTAATGATATTATAACTCCATCTCTATAGTGAGCGGAAAGGAATATTTGTATGGGAGGTACCAGAAGGGGCGGGGCCATTTACAATACCGTAAGTAGTTTTGGGAAAATATTAACTCCTGCAAAATTTCAAAACATTTGGTTGCGTTTTTCGAAAGTTATCGTTCGCACCAGCCGGACAGCCAGACAGACAGACGAACATGGCTCAAAAAGTCATGAATCGAATTTGGTTAAAAGATACCTATGGTCTTAAGTGACTCCTTCTATGTGTTACACTTTTGGGTCGTATCAAATGATATATACCCTCATCCCTAAGGGTGATGGTATAAAAACCCTTGTCGAACAGTGCTTTCAGTGCAGATGTGGTGTAACTACAAACAATTTAATTAGGAGAGAGATTGGAGATTTTTTCTTAATTTAGGGGGTAAACAACCTCTACAACAAATACTTTTTCAGCTCCATCTGCCTTTGAATACCAAAAAAAGAGGCTTACTCAACTTCGGTATTGTTAGTTGGTAAGGTATGCATAAGTAATGTTTGTAACACAAGTATGGCCTCATATGTGAAACGGATTTTCTCGCACTTATGCCTGACCTATCTTAACTATTGAGTGATTTCCAGTGTTGAAAATAGAAAGATAAACGAATTTAGCAATATTTTAACCAATTATTGCATGGTGAAAAACGCTAGAAATTATTTTCTTAATTTTGTTTTTATACTCTTTGCAATTTCTTTCGGAATATTAAATCGAGTTTTTCACCATGAAATTTATTAAAATTATATTGGTATCTGTTGATACGAAAACTGTGTTAAAAGAAACTCTTATTGTTTTTCAATCTAATCTGTAACAAATGTTCGACAAATGTGTTACAATTGCAGCCGATTCCCTTTGCACTTTTTAATGCTCTTATTATCTGAGATTTGAAATATTTCCCAGTGTTAGAAAACGTCACATATGCTAATTAACTACACTTAATAACACTGTAAATAAAATTTAAACTTTCGAAATGGCACAGAAAAACACCGAGGCACCCAAACTAAGACTGAGGCTGTAGAACACAGTAGTAAACTCCGTTTTAAAATACTAGGACTAAATCAAGAAATATTCCAGTTTTTAGTTTGTATTAAAATTTTTTCCTCTGAAGAAATATAACACCATCTTTAAAAGAACACGTGAAACGTATTTTAAATATATTTTTAATTTTTATTTATATAATTTAATTTTTTATAAATTACACATCACAATTTCTTTCAGTATTTAAACAACAACAAAAAAATATCATTAAATTATTTTAGTTTGTTTTTGTATTTCTTGGTTCCTTAATTTACTGATAACAACATCTCAAGGTTGTTGTTGTTGCTATTATTCACTAATATTTGTTGTTGTTGTGGTTAATGTCTATTTCTATCTCATATTCAACCGCATCTTATGGGTAATTTCCAGTATCAGCATTCTTTTTTTTTTTTTTTTGTTAGATCAAATCTAAACTTTTTTTCAGCAAATTCCTGGAATTTCGTAAAGGTGCCACTGCTTAGGCCTTCAGACGACATTTATTGCCCACCAACGTGTAGCCCTCCTGACAATGGGGTGCCGAATCGATTAGAATGCGATCATCAAATGAATCCGGATCTAGGTTAGCATTTTTAGCCTCCAGCTGACTGCTCTGTTGCTGTGAGGCCTTAGTTTTATTTTCTTCATACAAATTGCTGCCATACAGCAGATCAAGCTCACGCGGATTTATAGTGGGTTTTGCCGTGGTTCTCGTATAACGCTCATTGGAGGGTAGCTCATTGGTAACCGGTTCAATGGAGGGTAATTTTTGTATATCTTCATATTGAATAGGTCCCACGGGCAATGGGGACTGTGGTGGCTGCTGTACTTGTATGGGACCATTTGGGAAATTTCCTTGATTTTGTGGACCTCTGGGTAAAAATGGATTGTTCGCATAGACCGGCGCGTTATCGCTATTCTGGCGAATTATAGGATATGGTGCTGGACCACCAGGCTGAAATTGTTCATTGTCGCGTGGTAAGTGCATCGGTGGTCCACGCATATGATGGGGACCACCTTGCATATGTGGTGGTCCTCGATGCTGAGGCAACACAAATGGTGGCGATGGAGGACCTTTTATAGGAAATCCCGGTATTGTTATGCCGCCCTGAAATCCCCGCGGGCCATGACCTCGTCCGGGACCATTATTAACACCCGCAAAAGGATCGTCCGCCACCATCTCCTGCGACGAATGATGCCTATGATGTCCATGACGTTTGGCTGTTGCCGGTGACGTCACTACGACTATCAGCAACATTGGCATTAGCAGCAAAAATTTTATATACTCCATGGCACAATTGTAGCGTTACGTTATTTTTTTTTTTTGTTTGTTTAAGTTTTTTTTTGTTTTTTGCTTTCCTCTTCAAGTCAAGTTGAGCGCTGAGTGTTGCTTCCGACCGCCGCCGTAGACTTTTGCGTTTGTTTGTTTTCAAGCACCGTCTGAGTGATACTAAAAATTGTTCAGTTTGTTTAATTATTCTTATAATACATATTATTAGTACTTTTGCGCTTGGGAGATGCTCAATAATTGAATTTTTTCCCCACATGTGTGGTTTGTTGTAGTTTTTGTAGCTACTGATTGGGTGATGCTGGTGTGGTTGTTGTTGTCGTTGTTGTATTATAGAATATAATGATTAATAAGATAAGTTCTGGCTGATAACGCAAACTTTTCAATAGCACATTGGGGGTAGGTAAAATATTGTGGCATATGGTAGAGAGCGAATATTTTGAGTCATTGTTTACTCAAATGTTAGTAAAAGCTATTCGTAGGTCGATAAAAGGAAAATTATTGTAGAAAAACTTTTTAAGCGAGTACAACGTTTCTTCAACTAAAATGTTGTGCTCATTGCGACATATTAAATGAGCAGAAAATGGGTGCAGATATTATTTTATTTTATTATTATTAGTATTTTATTATTTTCTTTAATACCCTGAGTGGAATATAGAGCTTCAACAAATTATTTCCAATGGGTTCTGTTTTGTGCTAAAATTTTAATTTCACTGAAAGTTTTTTCGACTGTTTTTCGGGCGGCCTTTGCATCCTTGTGGGTTGTAGTCAAATTCTATAAGTGTTAGTTAGTCTGAGAGTATGTCCGAGCCATCCATAGCGTCGTATTTTGATCTCATTGGCCATAGGTAAAAAAGCTCATTATGTAATCGCTAAGGTAAGGCTTACAAAGTAAGCGACGATGTCAGTAAGTGAAATTTCAGTTGCAATAACATTACAAGCGGAGTTTTTACGGAGCTTGATAACACCCTTGATTACGAAGTAAGTGACGATGTTAGTAGGTGTCATTTCAATCGGAGTTATAATGAGTGAACGATATTTTTTACATTACACACTCATGACATTTAAAGTACTTACATCGGTCGCTTACAATATCATACTGATGCCATGAATTACTTCATAGGTACTTTTTTTCATTTACCGCTGGGTAGTCATTGAAGGCCTGTCTGAATTGTGTTGATCTGACGAGATAAAATGCGCTTCCGTACTATAGGATGCTTTTTACGGTGCTATTGAATAAGGTAACATTGGTACTCAATGCAATGTTTAAAGAATTCCAAAGACGTCTAAGGATCGAGAAAAAGTGTCGGGCCTTCTTTATGCGGTTGCTGATGTCATCCTTTTGATCATCACTGGCTGAGATTATATTACCGAGGTACCACGTATACTACCGGTTTGTTGCCCAGTTTAAATTTTGACACATAAGTGCTATTTATGCCTACTGCTGCCTAAGTCCTTACACGACCAAGCATATTCTACATCTATGTGTAAGTAGAAGAGACCAAACTGATGTCATCTGCATAGTCGTGATTGCTTATTTCAAGAGTTAAGTTTAATAGAAAATGTGAGTGTGTGTATGTCTCACCTATATGGGCTGACTGCAAGAAATTTCCCAGCGGCGAAAGGAAGGACCTAGAAGGCCTTATAAGCAGTCAGTAGGCCTGTGCTCTGCATTCCCTCTTGCTTTCCAAATAACATAGGGTGTCATTGGCAGGCAAGTCCTCCCATCCTCGCTTCCTATAAGAAGTCCTGATGGAAGGCCTGTATACACATGAAAAAAGAAGGACTCAAAAAATAAATGCAGCTGATCACCCTCATTTAGTTTATTTTTTGATATTTCTCACCTATATATTTCTATCTATACTTACAGTTTTTTTTCCAACGACAGTAAACCTTGCTGGAGTTCGAACTCACTACCTCGCGATTGTTAGTCAACCATGCTACCATCTAGTCCATGAAGAAGCATTCGAATTGTGTGACTGAAACTAATCATAAACTTTTTTAAGAAAAACACATGCCTTCTTTAAGAAGGGAGAAGGAATGTGTATACACACGAAATTGTGTAATAACAACTAATCGAAAACGTTGATTCTCCCTCAAAAAAGGTCTGAGCAGTGGTCTTGAATAAATGGAGAGAACATATGCTCGGGATATTTCAGAAAGGAGGGAGAAGGCCTGTTTTCAGGAATGTGAAAACAAGGCCTTGAAGACATGACGTTGGAATGTCTCAGAAGGCCTTGTTGCATGCCTGCTTGTAAAGGCCTTAAGTTAAGCCAAACTGTGGTTTATTATCTCGGTATACAGACTGACAGCACTGAGAGTATGTTGTGCTTACAGAACTGTATCTGATGAAGCTGCATTCGTCATAGCAGGAATGCTACCAGTGGATGAGGTTGGAGAGGAAACATTGATATATTGACTACTACATAATCCAGTTCCTGAGCTGACACATTCCTTTTAGAGAGGACGTTATTGTCAAGATATAATTAAAGATACTGAACACAATTCTTCCGATTTCCGAGAGTCAGTTCCATAAAGCAATACCGGGTGGGTGGGCCATTTAAAATTTCTGGTTTTATTGGAATGGTTGAACTTTGATATTTAATAATGGAACACAATATAATTCATATTATGACTACCACGACTGGCTCGACAGTACTTCATCCGATCAGCTCAATTTTTTAGTTCATTTTCGACTGTTTCGAGTCGAACCTTTAATGGATACTTCGATTTTGTGATTCAATGCTTCAATTGTATCTTTCAGAGAGCGTCAAGGGTGTCACTTTTTGGCACCCGAATCACACTTATAAATTTGGAGTGCTTGTCGCACTCTCAAACAGCAAGAAAAGAATAACATACCCAAACGCACAAATAGCTTTCCGTGTTTTTGCATTTCGTCACTCATTAAAACAGTAAGCATCGATTCTATTTCACCAGACACCCAAAAATTTTGCGTAGATAAGTGAACGGCACAGTGCACTCAAAGCAAATGTACGAAAAGCAACGATAGATCACAAAAAGCAATGCGCAATTATGCGCTGTGAGCGAAACGCTCATGTTTTACAGTTATGATTTCGAGTACTGCTCCGACAATCGTGGTGACGATTGGAAATCCAGTCGCGATCGCCAAACAAACGTCCAAATGCTAGCTGGGTATTCAAAAACAAATATGTATGCATGTATGAAGCTAATACAAGAATAACAACAACACACATGTCTCTCACATATTGTTTGTCTCAAGTGTTGTGCTCTTAATTTCGCTCATTCCTTTTGCTTTAGCATTTTGATCGGCCTCAACTCATGTATACATGCAGAAAAAGAGCACGATATCGGATTGCGATTGTGCGTATGAGCATGTTCGATATTATCAGTACAAGGCAACAACCCTTATTTTAGAGTGCCGATCACACTCTAAGTGTCGTAAACGCACAAATGATTCGGGTACACTTTTTGTTAGGGTGTACCCTTGCCGTTCTCTGCATCTATATTCTTTGAGTATCATTTATCCTTAATGGCTTCCCACAGAAAATAATCCAAAGGGCTCAAAACACAGTCAAAGTAACCGGTTGTACCGCCGCAATTGTGAAGACGTGCAAGTATGTTAAAGTCTCGCAACCCTAATACACGTCTTTCTTAATCTAGATGCGATTGCCAACTAGTCCTTTATGAAGAACTGAACACGAGGCGCTTTCGTACAGTTTATGTATGAGCCTGATAATCATCTCAGTGAATCCCTTACATAGTATTTCTTCAACGATCGAGTTATGGTGGAGGGTGTCGAAAACTCGTTTAAAGCCGATAAAGACTACATAGGGTCTAATTCTACTGATTTCTCCACAATAATGCGTAGGTAGTTTATGTGAGCCGTGCACTCCATCTTGTTCGCTGACTTTCGTCTTGTTCGTCGATGTCAATAGTTGTCTTGGAGGTTGCCATGCTTAGGAAGAGCCATTCTTAATGGTACTGGGAATACATTAAACCGTCCAATAGCTCCGTTATAATGGCTTAATCATAGAGACGTTGAGTTGCTGGTCAGCTTTGAAAAATTTTGCTGGGATGTCATCTGGACGATGATTTTTAAGACGCCTGATAGCTGCAACATATTCCTCTGTACCAGGCAGGGTACAGTTGATATCTTACCTCAGACTGTAGGATCTGTGGTCACAAAGTGGTTGGTCATGATTTGGGTCGGACATTAGGATGTTGCCATATTATGAGCTGCTTTCCTTTGTCTGTCGGTACTGCACCGTAACCATTGCTAAATGGTTTGACTCTATCAAGGTTCCGAACTGAAATCGTGTGGGTGATAATATGAAGGCTTTTACTTGTGCGTTAAAGTCAGCCATGAGCACTTTAATATCACCAGCGCGTATGCCGACTAGGATTGATTTCAGTTTGCTGTAGTATTCGTCTTTTATTTACAGATCAGCTTCGTTGGTTGGGGCATAGCATTGTACACAGGTAAGGTTCCTGACATTAGTTCTAAATTTGGCTAGTATTATGAGATTGGTAGCGACTTAAAGTTTTTTGGTTCCTAGTAGCAAATAATGATCGCTAGCAATGTCAGCACCTCTTTTGTTCCGAGCGTCATAAGGGGCGGCCATTCTAATAAATCCTTTCTCGTTTCCGGTGATAAGAAAAGCCCAACTCCACTAGCTATGCTCACCACTGCCAGACCGCCGTACATGGGCCTAACAGGCCCAAGAATAGCAACTTTTACTATTCAATTTCCCTCTCGTTGCTAGATACTGGAACTATCAGCTGAGCTATCAGTCTGGCCTCTAAAACCAAATCATGAGCTATGCGCCATCTCTACGAGTTGTCATATTCAAGTCCCTCATTTATTCAAGTCCCTCATGCTGTCATAGACCAGTCGGATATGTTGACACATTTGGCGGACTCTTAAACTACATATGTTAGAGTGGCTCCGCCAAAACTCCCTTTCTCCCTAAACTTCCACTTGGTTTGGTTACCATTTTTTCACTTAGGTTAATCAGACTGCCAAGGGAGCAGGAGATACGCGAAAAGGAAGTTTTGAAGAGACAAATGTCACAACGACCACTGGTTCTCTAGTGGATCTCCTTGCTGCGGTCAATTTTCTTGTTCTTTTTCGTTTTGTAATAAAAACCAGTACAGAAATTTCAGTCAGATAAACTGACTGATAAATACCATCACCCACTATAAGATATTGTTTAAGTCTTGAGTTATTGAAATTAACCGATTTGTAATTGAAACCAGTTAGAAAGTTCTGTTGGGCAACCCGACTTACATATACCCTTACCCTCAGAGAAACAAATAATTTTCTATTATATTGATATTATTACTCGATTTCTAAAGTGGGCGGAGTGGTAGATTTGTATGTGAGGTATGAGAAGGGGTGTGTCTAGGCTTCCAGATTTATTCTTCATAACTTTGTCCTATTATAACAAAACAAAATTCAGAATTTGGGCACGATCGTGTAGAGTGTATTGATATTATTACCCTATTTCTAAAGTGGGCTGATTGGTACGTTTTTATGGGAGGTACCAGAAGGGGCGTGTCTAGACTTCCATATTATTTCTCCAAAACTTTATCCTGTTATAGCTTTACTGTATACATAATTTGTTCACGATCGCATTGGGTGTATTGATATTATTACTCCATCTCTAAAGTGACGGAAAGGTACATTTGTATGGGAGGTACCAGAAGGGGCGTGGCTAGGCTTTCAAATTTTTTTCCAAAACTTTATCCTATTATAGCTTTACCAAATACAGAATTTGGGTACGATCCCGTTGGGTTTATTGATATTATTACTCGATTTCTAAAGTGGGCGGAGTGGTACATTTGTATGGGAGGTACCATAAGAGGCGTGTCTAGACTTCCAAATTTTTCTCCAAAACTTTATCCTGTTATAACATAACAAAATTCAGAATTTGGGCACGATCGTGTCGAGTGTATTGATATTATTACCCTATTTCTAAAGTGGGCGGAGTGGTACATTTGTATGGGAGGTACCAGAAGGGGCGTGTCTAGACTTCCAAATTTTTTCTCCAAAACTTTATCCTGCTTGAACTTTACCAAATACAGAATTTGAGCACGATCGCTTTAGGTCTTTTAAAAATAATTATCGATTTTTAAAGTGGGCGGTACCAGATGTGGCGTGGATAGACTTAAAATTTTGTTCTTCAAAACTTTATCCTGTTATAGCTTTACAAAAAATAGAATTTGGGTACGATCACGTTTGATTTATTGATATTATTCCTCCATCTCTATAGTGGGCGGAAAGGTAGATTTGTATGGGAGGTACCAGAAGGGGCGTGGCTAGGCTTTCAAAATTTTTTCCAAAACTTTATCCTATTATGGCTTTACCAAATACAGAATTTGGGTACGATCACGTTTGATTTATTGATATTATTCCTCCAACTCTATAGTGGTCGGAAAGGTAGATTTGTATGGGAGGTACCAGAAGGGGCGTGGCTAGGCTTTGACATTTTTTCCAAAACTTTATCCTATTATAGCTTTACCAAATACAGAATTTCTAAAGTGGGCGGAATGATGTATTTGTATGGGAGGTACCAGAAGGGGCGGACCCATGTAGCCCATTTGCAATACCGTAAGTAGTTTTAAGGAAATAATAGCTCGAGCTAAATTTCAAAATTTGGTTACGTCTTTCGAAAGTTATCGTGCGAATCAGCCGGACAGACAGACGAACATGGCTCAAACGACTTAAAAAGACATGAATCGAATTTGGTTCAAAGAAACCTAGGGTCTAAGATGTCTCATTCTATGTGTTACACTTTTAGGTCGTATCAAATGATATATACCCTCATCCCTAAGGGTGATGGTATAAAAACCTTCTTTATTCTAATCGAATACATGTCTTAGTTCCTATTCCATGTTATATGCCTCTAACCTATTCCTACCCCTAATATACAATCAGCTATACAGTTAATTTGATTTCGAAGTAATTACGTTTTATTTCAAAAATTTCGTGCAATTAAATTTTGTAACGAAATGCATTTGACAATAGCCGACAATTCTCTTTTATAAAGAGCCGACATTCTCTAGCGATTTCATGTATATATTTAACTAAACATTATTAAGCTCTCTTGACATTTGTTACAATCCCAGTGTCCGCTGAGCGGACGTTACGTATGTATAGGTATGTTTTGTCTGGTGGAGTCATGGCATCGTAGCTACTAACTAAAAATAAAATTAGCTTTTAAAAATTTAGTGATAAGAATTTCTGCCATACAAACTAATGTCATTGCAGGCTGCACGTCGTTTTTTAGTAGCAGCTATTGTTAGGCAGATAAATGAAATCGTGAAAACCTGACTGAACTTTCATTTATGTCATAGCCCCAGCCAAGGCTTGATAATTACTTAATATGCCTAAGAAATTTGAGAACGTTTTGGTAATAATTTAACAAACTCAGTTGAGATTTTGTGTTGTCTAAGCGATGAGAATAGAAACTAACTATAAAATTAATTAGCTTTTTTGGGGAATAAACAATATTTCACATTTATTTTTTTTTTGTTGCTTAGCACTGCATTCAAGCAGTTGTATTAATATTGTAAAACAAACAAATTTATTAATTTATTGAAATTATTCATATGGTTTTCACACATTTTTCACTTGTTTGTGACAATGGGTATGGGCAAATATATAACCGGGCGGACACAAAGCAATCGAATCGAATATATTATAGGGCTTCACCAAAACCGGTATTCGCACATCATCTACAGCAATTTGATCTTGCGTTGCAACAGCATAAGGTTGTACAGAGGGATTGTAGTAAAAATGTTGCAAGGGCAATTGACGGGCAGCTACTTCCTCGTTGCTCAAAGAATTGCTTTCACTTAAGGTTGCTGCATTAATGCCTTGGATCGTCAAAGGATGTTGAAGTAATATGGCGGCCATTACGGTGAGAAGATATCTGAGGTAGTCCATTTTCATTATATAGGATGTAAGTTTTGTCTTTACTTTCGTATAAGTTGTATTTGTTTTGTCAATGTTGTTGGTTTGATTTATGAACGATTACTGTGGATTTTTGTTTCTTCTGAACTTAATAATTACGGTGATTTGTTGTAGATTTTTCAACACTCTTGGAATTATTACTTTCATTTCTTGTTTATACATGTATATCAAGTGGATCTGACCTAATAAGGTAAGAATATCTTTAGGCTACTTGAATGTCTCAAATTGTTACCAAAACAGGGCCAAGGTCAATGATATAATATTAGGGTGTTATGTTAATTGCAGTTTTTTAAATTTGATGAATTCAAAGTGAAATTGAAAAATATTAGTCTATTAACTTACTCTCTCTAGTTAGGAAGAATTAAGTCAATGTTTTAGGAGGAAAATTACAAAGAACAATTTCAGTTTAAGCCGACAAACCATGTGGCGAGGGGTGATACGCTATCGATACGTTAGCAATTCGCTAAAGCGATTCTGAAACAAAGTCGAAAATGATAACATTATATAATCACCAGTGAACACTCGCAACCGAATCGTAATTGCGATTGAAAATGATATCATATTTTACATAAATGTTTTTTATTTTGAAAACTAAATTTTGTCATACACACATATAAAAAAAACTTAATTAATATTAAATAGTTCCACGTTATATCCAAAAAAAATTTAAGAAAAATATTTAATACCTCAGAATAAGAAAAGAAGAAATACCTTAAAATGAAGGGCGATTTATAGATTTTGCAACTTGAAAGCTACTTGTTATTAAGATTTGTAATAGAATCGTTTTTTGATTCGTAAAAGAATCGCTTTTCGATTAGTAATAAAATGGTCTTTTGGATTCATAAAAAATCGCTATTTCGATTCGTAAAACAATCGCTTTCACGATTTGAGAACGAAGGTGGATTTTCTTCCGGTCGAGATATTACGCCCGAATCGTTGGCGGGTATTGTTCTCGAATAAAATGCGAATGATATATGATATCATTCTCGAATCGGATGATTTGCCGGTAATGTATAGTTATTATAAGCAATAAATATTTTTTCTCCAGCTATAGTGATAATATTGTAAAATATTATACCATCGAAATAACATAAACTGTTGTCAAAGTCTGTCCGCCCTTTCGCCTATCAGTATAATCGAATTACTACAAAATTTTCCCTTTAAAATTTATTTTTTGGCGAATAATTAAATATATTTCCAGCGACATCACTGCTACTGAAAAACCAACTCCTTTTACATAACTTGTAACATTGGGCGCCGTTGGGAATGTAAGGTGAAACTTGCATCTCAAGCCAACTCAAACCTCCACCTGGTGGCACGTGGGTCACTTTGTTTCGTGATATTTTTATAATGAAAAGTGGCAGATAGTGAGCGACGAACCCTGATGGTTGCTCTAGCCAACCGCATTCAGGTCCTATACTGGCTATGAAAATGAAAAAAAGTAACAAATGGAACCCCCCAAATGTTGACGACCCCGCAAACGTAATAATTTAAGGATAAACACCTAAAACGTCTGGACTCTCATTAGGGAAGGCGTCACTATCCGACTGGCGGATGTCCTATAAAAATACAAGGCTGACATCACTGCCATCCAAGAGATGAGATGGACAGAACAGGGATGCTTGCGGTGTGACAATTGCGACATCTATTTCAGCTGTCATACGGAAAAGTACGAATTTGGATGTGGATTTGTCAATGGCCAGAGACTTAGATATCTTTTCTTGCGGTTCAACCCTGTTAGTGATCGATAAGCCACAAGCCGCATCATGGCGAACGTGCTTTCCCAACTACTGCGACACAACGCCTCTACTGCTGACGTTCCCCATACACAGTGGCAGCATATTGCGCATTCCATGACAACCGCCGCAACAATAGTGCTTGGATATGAAAAGACGCGCTCAGAATCATGGTACGATTAAGAATGCCGCATAGCGTCTGAGGAACGGGTTGCTTCTTATAGGGTAACGCTACAGCCAAATGTAACCCGGGCTGTTAGGGAACGGCACAAGGAGACAGTAAAACAGGCGAGACAGCTATTTATGCGAAAAAACGTCAGATGAAGGAACGGGGATAGAAGTGAGGCCCGAATATTTTACCTGAAATTAAAAGCAAAAGGCTACGGCAATGGGCTCCCCTTTTGTAAGGAAAAGGATGGAAATCTTGTTACTGATATGCAGAGTGTGCTGCATATATGGAAAGAACACTTCCAGCAATTGTAGTAAGATGTGAAAGGCAGCACACATGATGGTATTACGACAATTTTTGAAGACGGCTTAAATGGCCCGCTGCCAAGCCAAAACGTGGTAAGAAGGCTGTAAAATAATAAAGCCGCCGGTGCTGACGATATTCCGGTAGAGCTCTTCAAGTCCGGTGGTGATGAGCCAATTACGAGCATGCACTAGCTCGTTTTGCTCTGTTAATCTTAACCAGTTCATACTCTATAATAGGATTCTAAGCTTATTATGTCTTGTGCTAAAAAAAGGTTGTTGTTTGTTGTAACAGCTGGTGGAAGTAGCTGGGGTGATAATTCTTTATACCGATTTTTAATTTATCGGCACTCGATCGGGCATTAAATCCGATTATCATACGATCATTGTTGGCAACTCTGTTTCGTTCCTTTGAAGATTCCAAGGTTTGTGTCAATGATTGTTAGGTGTTGTTGTTGTGAGTTTTAATCGCCAAATTCCACCAAAGATGACGCCAGCTGATTTTGTTGATTTACTTGAGGTGTTGTTGATAAATCATTTTCTTTTTCCTTGGTCCTTCCTCAATCTGAATTTAAGTGAAATTTAAATTTGAAAATTAAATTTGAATTTAAGTAGTGAAAGCATCTTGGATTAGTTTTATTGGATGGAGAACTCGAAAGTATTTAAAAAGTAATTTTTCATCTATGTTAGTCAGTGCCCCGACCAGAAATCGAACCCGGCACCTTCGGATTGCTAGTCTACGTCGCTTAAACTGAGCTATCGAAGGGCACAAACAAAAAGGCGATCCAAGTGTGTGTTTCAACTACTGTGGGATAAGATTTTTTTCTTTCGCATAGAAAGTCCATTGGAGTGTGGTTTGTGGCCAGTGTTATCTCACCTTTTTGCGCCCTTTCAGTCTGGGTTTAGACCTGGTAAGAAACAGATCGACAAGTACTATCTTTTTGTCTTCGATGATGCAGAACATACTCGAACACATTTCTGAGTTTGGTATTCCTGCGAGGCTGATAGACCTCCGTGCAATGACACAAAGTCTTCAGTGAAGATTGGCAAGGACCTTACGCCGCCATTATGTACCCGACAAGGTATACTACAAGGCGACATCCTACCGTATCAACATAGTGATGATAATGAAGAAAGCTGCAGTAAACACAAGGGGTACGATATTCAACGAAAGCTACCTGGGACTTGCAATTACTAATGACGTAAACACCATCGGCCGAACACTGCGGTATTTGACTGCAGCCTACTCAGGTATACAGAAGGCATCAGCAAAAATGAGTATAACAGTGAACGATAATAAAACGAAGTTATTAGTTTCAACGAACACAGAAACTACTCGTTTGGGCAACTGAGTGAACGTTGACAACTATAATTTCAAAGCGGTAGATAATTTTATTATTATTCACCTTACGACAAATCCCGAAAAAAAAACTCATGACAATCAGATCGACACTTACCACCTATTCGTTGACTACAAAGCTGCCCTTGACTCTCCGATAAGGAATAGGCTATATGAGGCCATGTCTGAGTTTGGTCTTCCTGCAAAGCTAATTCGACTTTGCAGATGTACCTTGGAAAACACCAAATCCTCGGTTAAGATTGGTAAGGATCATTCAGAACTATTCAATGCAGAAAGAGGTCTCAGGCAGGGCGATAGCATGTCCTGTACACTTTTTGATATAGTTATGAAGAAGGTGATGAGAAACGCTAGTGTCAACATGTATGTCGCCATATTCCACAAGAGCCACATGCCACTAGCCTATGTCGTTGACATAGACATCATTGGCCGAAATCTGCGGGATGTTACTGCAGTTTTCTCATAGCTAGAAAAGGAGTCAAAAATGGTTAAGGGGTCAACGAGTATAAAACAGAAATAATGATTTCGACGAACAAAGAGTCCTCTCGTTGAAAATTATTCTTTTGAGGTAGTAGATGAGATTACCTACCTCGGATCTTCCGTCAACAAGAATAATAATGTCAGCCAAGAAATTAAGCGGAGAATAGTGCTAGCCAATTGATGTTTCTACGGACTTCGGCAGAACTTTAGTAACACTACCTTATCTCGAGATACGAAGAAACATATGTATCAGTTGTTTATATTACCCGTTCTGTTGTATCCTGCTGAATCGGACATACAAAACCTGGGAGTATTTGAGAGAAAAGAAGTCCGAAGCGGGTGGAATTTTTTAATACTTCAGGTCTCAAATGTATGAACCACGTTCGAAAGTTGTAATGGGCCACTTAAGTAAATAAGTAAGATATTTTTATCTACCTAGGCTCCGCTATCAACATAACAAATAGCGTCAGCCTTGAAATCCGGAGAAGAATCCTGCTTAGATGCTATTACGGACTTAGGAAACGATTTAATGACAAAACCCTCTCTCGACGAAGGAAAATCAAAGTATATCAGACACTGGTACTACCTATCTTGATGTATGGTTGAGAATCCTAGGTTATAAGACAAGCAGATGAATCGGTTTTGGCAGTATTCGGGAGGAAAATATGACGTAAATATACGGACCTACGCGGTCACTGCTCTGCTTTTGGTGATCTGAGATATGAAAAGCTTGGTTATCAGACACTTGTGGGTAATACCTGTCTTACAGTAGGCGAACTGCGGAGAATTAATGCCTTTATTAGAGCAACGAAATGGCTTGGGAGCGACGTTGACCAAATAGAGTAGGAATAATTGGTGCAAAAATTTTAAAATGGTGTCATAACGGAGGCGACAAATTAACCAAAAACATTTGAACAACATTCCCAAAGATATCTTCGAGAAATACATATTTGTGTATTTAAAAATTTTGTCAAATTTAATACAAAAACTTTAATCATGCACATATTTCAACTTAAGTAGCTTTACTTCAACCCCTAATTCGCCTTCATAACTAAAAACGAAAACCATTAATATTATGAAACTCCATCAAACTTCCTGCCACCACCCCTCGCCATGTAACGAAAATATCTGCAAATATCTTAGTTGTGTTTTTTTGCTTCGCTGACACCAGCTGTCAATTGTTTTACAACAACATTAATTTAATGCATAATTTTTCTTTCTTAGTATTTTTCATTTGCATTCCTTTTTTTTTTTTTTGGAAATTACAATTCCTTAGTCTGTTTCTATAGGAGTCGGTATAAGGAAATGCCTTTTTTCTGTGTTGGCCCCCGAGACCGGCAGTAGAGACCGAGGCAGAAAGCATGAGTGAAGTATGTATGCTGAAAAAAACACAAGGACTACTAACTAGACACCCTTTTTTCTGTTTGTTGCAAATTACCCTCCCCTTAAAAGGTTTGCACAATTATTTCGTACATTTTTTTATATTTTTGAAGGAAGAGTCGGAAATTTCCATATTGTCGTTTACGGTTTAAAGGCAAACGAAAGAAATGTTTTTGCCAAATGATGTCATTTAAAATGAGACATTTATAATTTTTTTTTTCTTTCGTTCGTTTTTCTATATTTGCCAAGCAGTACACTTTATACACTTGCAACAAACACACATACAGTGGAGGGAAATTATATAGGGGCAGTGTTAATAGAGACCTTGAATATAGGACCGATACATTTTTTTCTTAAATTACAAGTAGACTTGTTTTCAATGTTTAAAACTTGTTTTACAAAATTAGAAAAGAAACACCGCGGATTAGAAAAGAAACACTCGTCCTATTCGTTTGCCTGCCCCTGTTTGTCACTTGTTCACATTCGTTGCTACTTAACAAATGTTGAAATAATACCAGCGCTACAAATAGACTTGTAGCACAAAAATTATGCTATTTAAATGTTTTCCTTTTTACGCTTCTACGGTAGATTTTTTTTTTCTCTCCTTTCCCCCTACCCCTTATCCATTATTGGTGGTTTTGGTCGTTTACATGCGCCACATTCATGAAGAACAAAAAAACAACAAAATAGGAAAGGAACTTTGCCACTTAGCGCCCGAAAGCAGTTCCATCATAGACAAGACAACAGCGCTAAAAGTGCAGAAAGACAAAAAAAAAAATACAAATGAAGCGGAAGTGGAAGGTGAATATGTATGGGGATGTGTGTGTATGTGGCATAACAGCAAGAATGTACTCGTACCCACGAAAGCTATGACAATAGAAATGTCAAAATTATTAACGTAAATTACCGACATTTATTATGTTACTTTTACGTGTTGCATACTTATGAGTGGGGTAGCAAATGGGCGAAGAGTACAACAAAGAGGCAGCAGGTGGGATGGGCTGGTGGGGAGGGAGTACAGTAGCTGCTGTACATACCACAAAGTCCTTTAGATCCTGCCTTTCTATCAGTTGGTATTTCGTGTTGCAACGCCAATAAATGTAGGATGTGTTGGCAAGTGCTTTTGTCTTTTTGTTTTTTGGGTCTCAATGAAAGGAATTCCATGTTCCTTATAAGACAAAAGTAGATGATGTGTGTGTGTGTGTGTTTGTGTCATGATGGGCTCTCTTCAGCAGTCTTACAGCAAATTGCTGCGAAATATTAGAAACAAAAATTTATGGTTAAATGGCAAGCTTAACCTAAATATTACAAATGGTGGCAGGAAATTATGCAATAAACTTACATACAGTGTATACACTGGGCAAAGAAAAAGAGACGAGGGCTTTAAAGCTACTGCATTTAAATTATGGGTATATGATTTAAAAAAAGAATGATATTGACAGGGGTAAATGAAGTTTAAAAAAAATAAATAGATCAAATGTTTACATATATACAAAAACAAGGTTTAGAAGAAGAGCAATACAGGTAGGATCAGTGTCTGGTAGAGTTGAATATTTGTACGTAAAGAGGGTAAGCAACCAATACTTGTCTATTGATTTCTAAAATTACTTTTATTTTCTTCATAGAGTAAAGGTAGCTTAGTGTAAGCAATGTTCAATTTGAAGCCAAACTCAAATTCAGTTTCAAACAAATATTCCAAAAGATAGCATTTCCCTTGACCTTGATCTAGACACTAGAAACCAGATTGCATATGTGATTCTAGACAGTTGGCATGCATATACTAGTGTTATAGTCGTGCGTGTCCCAGATTATAGGCCGCGATCATTACGTATGTGGCAAAACACAAATAATGCTGAATGTCGGAAAATCCCATACACCTGATGTGGTGGGGCTGCAAAACTATGTCATCAAACTTTCCTAATTACTACAATACAATGTAACGAATCTAGATTTTGTATAACACGCAGTAGTTAGATTTTCCAGACACGCATATGGCGCTTCCATGATAACTGACACAAAAACCATACTTGAGTGTAAAAATCCAGGGTTTCTCTTATGATGATGATGAAGATGTCGAGCTGGTAATACATGACATTAACCAAAATGTATATTCCAAAATCATCATTCAGTCACATTCCCTAACATGCTATGGGAAATATCACTATTAACATCACAACAAGTATTTGTCTGTTTGTTCCCAGCTAAAAAGAATTAGAAGAAAAACTTCGGAGTTGGATGAATCAACAATGTGATATTCTATCTTGCCTGAAGTGTATGGGAACCAGTACAGAAATTTCAGTCAGTTAAACTGACTGATAAATACCATCACCCAATATAAGATATTGTTTAAGTCTTGAGTTATTGAAATCAATCGATTTGTAATTAAAACCAGTTAGAAAGTTTCAGTCGGGCAACCTGACTTACATTTACCCTTACCCTCAGTAAAACAAATAATTTTCTATTATATTGATATTATTACTCGATTTCGAAAGTGGGCAGAGTGGTACATTTGTATGGGAGGTACGAAAAGGGCTTCCAGATTTATTCTCCATAACTTTATCTTGTTATAGCTTTACTAAATACAGAATTCGGGCACGATTGCGTTGGGTGTACTGATATTATTACTACATCCCTAAAGTGGGCGGAAAGGTACATTTGTATGGGAGGTACCATAAGGGGCGTGTCTAGACTTCCAATTTTTTCTCCAATACTTTGTCCTGTTATAATATAACAAAATACAGAATTTGGGCACGATCGTGTCTAGTGTATTGATATTATTACCCAATTTCTAAAGTGGGCGGAGTGGTACATTTGTATGGGAGGTACCAGAAGGGGCGTGTCTAGACTTCCAGATTTTTTCTCCAAAACTTTATTCTGCTTGAGCTTTACCAAATACTGAATTTGTGCACGATCGCGTTAGGGCTTTTAATAATATTAATCGATTTCTAAAGTGGGCGGTACCAGATGTGTATGGGAGGTACCAGATGGGGCGTGGATAGACTTCCAATTTTTTTCTCCAAAACTTTATCCCGTTATTGCTTTAATAAAAATAGAATTTGGGTACGATCACGTTTGATTTATTGATATTATTTCTCCATCTCCATAGTGGGTGGAAAGGTAGGTTTGTATGGGAGGTACCAGAAGGGGCGTGGCTAGGCTTTCAAAATTTTTTCCAAAACTTTATCCTGTTATAGCTTCACTAAATACAGAATTTGGGGACGATCCCGTAGGGTGTATTGATATTATTACTCGATTTCTAAAGTGGGCGGAATGATGTATTTGTATGGGAGGTACCAGAAGGGGCGGGGCCATGTAGCCCATTTGCAATACCGTAAGTATTTTTGAAAAAATAATAACTCGTGCAAAATTTCAAAAGATTTGGTTGCGTCTTTCGAAAGTTATCGTGCGAACCAGCCGGACAGCCACCAGACAGACAGACAGACAGACAGACAGACAGACTGACGGACATGGCTCAAACGACTTAAAAAGTCATGAATCGAATTTGGTTCAAAGAAACCTAGGGTCTAAAGTCACTCCTTCTATGTGTTACACCTTTGGGTCGTATCAAATGATATATACCCTCATCCCTAAGGGTGATGGTATAAAAAGTTGGCGTCTACAACCAGCCATAGTAACTAGTGGGGAGGAGAACATTGGACACAGTAAGTAAATTGAAAATTGCATAATAATATAAATTACTTGAGATCTTCTCCTACTAATCTGCATTTACTTTCTTCTAATCTTCTTATTTTGCAACAGCAATAGGAATTCATCCAACCGTACGTAGAATTGAATTCCAAGCTTTTCGGTCTTTTGCGCTCCGTAGATTGGTCGTCGCACCAAGCTTAGATAACAGCTGTTTCACCTGGTTGGGCTTTAAAAAGTTCAATCGGCAATCCATAGGCTCGCGCAGCTTTATTATTTTTAAGCCCTGCAATTACCGTGCTGATATCGTTTTAGCTCAGTGGTGGAAAATGTTCTCCTTTATCGATGATTGGCGTGATTTCGTAACTTATGCAGCCTTTGAGAACGAGCAGAGTACAAAAGTGTTCCCCCTATATTTGCAGCACACTCTGCGTGTCCATGGCTAGATTCCATCTCTATCCTTTCAGATAGGGATCCCTGTTCCAAAACCCTTGGTAGAACTTTCGGGCTTCACCTTTATCCCTGTAATTTTCAATATTCTGACTCTCTCTTTTCTCCCATAGACTCTTTTCTGAAGAGGCGTGTCACCCTCCCTATTTCGGTGGTATGCAGCCTTGTGATGTTTAGCTTCCCTTTCGTTTGGTTACGAGCGTTTAAAGCACTACTTAATTGAGTGCGTACCTTGGCTGCAACTAAGTAGGTGCTGAACGGAGACTTTATGCATATGGTGGCTATTCGGTCACTTATAGGATTAAACAACGAGAACGGAGTCGATATTTGCACCGCGCATCACACACACGTCCATAACTCTTGAGACATTTCTTCTATCGATTACCAAGTCATCAATCTGGTTTCTTGTCTTTTGAGCAGAGGATATCCAGGTTGCCTTGTGGATATCTTTATGTGGGAATCTGGCTCCACTCACTACCATGTTTCATGGCGATGAATCAGTTGTCCAAATCGGTGTTATTGTTGTGTAAACTGAATTTTTCGACTGCTGTACTACGGGCATCTTCCCTTCCTATTTTAGCATTTAAATCTCCCAAAAGAATTCTTATGACTATGAGGCCAGGGCAGCTGTCATATATTTCTTCCAGGCGCTCATAGAATGCAATTTTAATGTCCTCGTCTTTGTCTTACGTCGGGGCGTGTACACAAATCAGCGTGATGTAAAAATATTTCGCCTTGATGTGGATTGTGGCTATTCGCTCACTTATAGGGTTAAACAACGAGACCAGATGTCTAAGTCTCTTGTCGACCTTTAATTCACATCCAAATTCGTCTCTTTCTGTATGGCAGCTGTACAAAATGTCACAGTTCTTTCGTCATCTGTATCCATGATATCAGTATAATATTGTAAGCGAGCTTTCTAAATACTAAGAATGTCACGCGTGTGTAATGTAAAAGATATCGTCCCATCATTGTAACTCCGATTGAAATGGCACCTACTGACATAGTCACTTACTTTGTAATCAAATGTGTCATCAAGCTCGCTCAAAACTCCGCTCATAACGTAATTCCAACTGAAATGACATCATCGCTTACTTTGTGGGCGAGAGCGCACCGATTTAACGGCCTATTAAACTCCTATGGTAAATTTAAGGAGAAATGTAAGCGACATCATCGATTACGTAATGGGTATTTTTACTGCTGGGGTCTTTTCGGTTGGGTATAAACAATGGGTCTCCAACTCTCTCTGGGTTCGAATTAGACGTCATTCTTATGATTAGGCTCAAGCGAATACTGACATGTACGATGTTCGGTGTGGACATAGGTCACATCTTTTCTTGAGTATTGCCTGATGGGTGCACAACAAGTAAACCAAAAAATGCAGTATTTTTTTTAAATTTTTTTCTTCCCCACGCAACATACGATCCACATAGTCCCTCCTATCAAACATATCCCCTCCGAACTAAAAAAGTTTGCTCGAGCCTATGGACCCTAATTTTCAGAGAGAGTTGGTGTCTCCATCTATTTTATTGTACTATTCAATAATGTTTATGAGACTACATTTTGTGGATATTACTTGCAATAGTGGACTAGGAGAGCCTATAATGACCACCATAAGTTGTGCGAGGTGCACGAAAAGAATTTTTCAACAAACACAGATTTAAGTAATACAGTTCAATAATTTAGAGATGTTGGTACGCTCTTAGCTTAGCTTTCCCATAACAATTTATCAAACAATACTGAATAAAACATAAACGACAGCTTGACAAAAGTTAGGCAGAATGTGCAAAAAAGAAACAAATGAAAAACAAACCTCTAAATGCATCATACTATCGATCTTATATCAAAATAATTTGAAGACGTTGTTCAAGTGTGAAATTTGTCACGTGTCCCGTGTCGAACGATACAGAATAAAACTAAAACGACAGCTTGGCAACAGTTAAGCATTATCTGCAAGAAAAAAAAAGAAAAACAAACCTCTAAATGAATCATACTATCTTTCTTACATCAAAATAATTTGTTCAAGTGTGAAATTTGCCACGTTTAATTGTCGGACGATACTTAATAAAAAAAATGACAGTATGGAAACAGTTAGGCAGAGTCTGCAAAAAAAACAAATGAAAACCAAAACCTCCTAATGAATCATACTATCTTTCTTACAGCTGGTTAATTTGAAGACGTTGTTCAAGTGCGATATTTGTCACGTACAATTGTCGAACTATACTGAATAATAATAAAATGACAAATAGGTAATAGTTACGCATTATCCGCGAGCAAAAATCAAATGAAAAACAAACCTCTAAATGAATCACACTATCTATCTAACATCAGAATAATTTGAAGACATTGTTCAAGTATGAAATTTGAAATGTTTAAATGTCGAACGATACTGAATAAAAATAAAATGATAGCTCGGCAACAGTTAGGTAGGGTCTGCAAAAGAAAAACAAATAAAAAACAAACCTCTAAATGAATCACACTATCTGTCTTACAGTTGAATTATTTGAAGACGTTGTTTAAGTGTGAAATTGTCGGACGATACTGAATAAAAATAAAATGATAACTCGGCAACAGTTAGGCAGGGTCTGGAAAAAAAAACAAATGTAAAACAAGCCCATAAATGAATCACACTATTTATCCTTAAGACGAATAATTTGAAGATATTGTTCAAGTGCGAAATTTGTCATATACAATTGTCGAACGATACTGAATAAAAATAATATGACAAATAGGTAACAGTTACGCATTATCTGCCAGAAAAAAACAAATGAAAATGAATCACACTCTAACTTATCCAATTTACCTTTTATTAGTTGTGATCATTCTCGTTATAGGATTGCAATTAACTCATCTGTTGTAAATGGTATTACTGCATATCAGAACAATTTGCCTTAGCAGAAAAAAACCCTTGGTTTGTCCCTATCACTTAATATTCTTAAATAACAATTATTGAAATTTCCTATCTTCGCTACTCCATCCGCTTACCACAATCAATCGCCACTTACATTCACTCTTAGGGTTTTCCAGAACGCTACGCGAATACCACGAAATTGCCATTTGAAATGTTATAGCCACTAATAGCTTTCTTAGTATTTAGTATTTCCTTTATTTAGATAACACAATAGAATCAAAGGCAGAATCATAAATATTGAACAATAGAGTCAGTCGATGCTGTGCGATGGTAGAATATAGAACCAATCTTAGCAATTCATTCATATTCATTGCGATTCCTCTTAATCACAGTCATCAATTGCAGAGCAACAAAATAAAGATAGAGAAATCAAAATGAAGAAAATAGCTGAAAAGAAGATCTTTTGGTTGCAATTGAAGTTTAATCAAAATGCAGAGATTTTGATTTAGCAATGCAGAGAACAAGTATGAATATGAAGTAAGTAAAAGGGAGTACCCTATAATGGGTATATTAAAGGGGGGGAAATTAAGGTGAAATTTAAAAAAAAAAAATCTGATACTGTTGAAAACTCCGAAGATATTCGTACAACAAAATTTTAAAAAATATTCAAAAGTTGTACTTTGATGATCTTTCTTCTAAATCTCAGAAAATTTCTGAATTTTTACTAAAAAAATATTTTCAAAATTTTTGAACTGTGCAAAGGAAGTTCGTATATTAATGCTTTGATACTTTTTTCCTAATAATCAGATTTATTTTTTTATAATTTCAGTAGTAGTCCCCCGGTATCTTCATGGATGGCTCTGTGCCCATTTCTAAAAATATTTATTTTCTCTTCTCATGTTTTTTTTATTGTTTCCCATCTTTAAGTGCCTTTTCAAGCAATCATTTTGTAATTTATTCCCACGCAATTGTATATCAATTTTTTTTTATATCTTTAACAATAACTTTGCCCCCTCGCCTCTCTTGGCCCGCATCACAACCAGGGCCACCACTCTATATTGATGGCATCATTTGGCAAGTGACGGAATGAATGTCTTGTAGCATCCTAAGTGGAAGCAGATTGAAAGTCGGGAGGGGGAGGGGGAAGGCATATTACAAATACACTTTATTTACAGTATATGAACATTGCTGGTATTTTTTTTTTGCTCTGTTCATTACAATATCAATATTTAGCTGCAAATATCTATATTTGCTTCACTTTTACAATTCTTCGTATTTGACGTCTGTCCGCGTGCATTTGTCGTGTCGCGTCTGTTGCCGTGGCTGGCAAAGTGTTTGCCAAAAGATTTCCAAGAATTTTCGCTCTAAGAACATGCTGGGTATTTTGTACATTATTTGCTGTCATTGGTGATGCTGCTGGATGGTTGGTGATGGTTGTTGGTGCTGCTGTTGTTGCTATTATAGTTATTATTGCCATAGACGTCTTCAGAGATTTTTGCGTTATTGTTTTCATTTTTTGTTTTATTTAACTTTAGCATAACTCTTCATCGTCTCGTCTGCCAACATAGGCAACTGAAGCAATGCTTTCCTTTCCTTTACAGAAGAGTTGTGATTGGTTGGGGGGGTTGGTAAGAGTTGAGGCTATGTTGCCGATATCGTCGGCAATTCATAGTTTTGTTTATTAATTTTCATAATGAAAAAGTTTTTCTTTTATTTCCTCCTCTCATTGCTGCTGCTGTTGTTGGCTGTTGTCTCCTTTTGTTTTCTATTTCAAGCTAAGGATAAGAAGGAAGCAATCAACAACAAATATTGAAATGTATTAGGAAGAAATTAAAATTGAAAAGAAAACAATAATTTGTGGCGATTGAAAAGATGACAAACGAAGACTAGAACAGCAAAAGGGGTTGTCAATTATTGTGCTAAGAAGAGAAGGCACAACTTAAATAAGATTTGTAAAGAAGCTTTGCATATTTCAAGTGCATGAAACAAAATCAAAAAAAGCTAAGTATCAAAAAATTTGTGTGTGTGTCTGTGTGCTGGAATCACCCATATCTAATATTATATCGCTCTATGGCTAAAATACTGTTTTGCCACTCCCTCTTCGGCCACAGATTGAGATTAACAATTTCGTATGCAAATGTGAACCTGAAGGGCCGAGTACTATTTGTGTACCGAATTGTATCTCTCTGGGGCTAAAATACAGTTTTAAAATTTCGTCTACATATTCATATAAGTGTTGCCGTGTACTATCTGGGTGTCAAATTTTATCTTTGTAGGGCTAATATACAGTTTTTCCACGCCCACTGACCTAAAATACATATTCGTATTGTCGAATACTATTTGTGTTTTAAATCTTGTCCCTTTAAGTTAAAATACAGCTTTGTCACATTCCTTCCCCCAATGATCCAAAATTAAAATATCTGCATATCCATATTCGTGTTGTCTAGGACTATCTGTGTGCTAAGTTTTATTTCCCTAGGGCTAAAGTACCGTTTTGCTGCACCCCCTCCGCCCACTGACCCAAAATTTAAATTTCGTTTGCATATTTATATTCGTGTTGTCGAATACTGTATAGACCAGGTGCCTCCATCCAATTGGCGGAAGTCCTCGAAAAATACAAGGCTGACATAACCGCTTTACAGGAAATCCGGTGGACGGGACACGGATGCTCGCGCATGAAGACGTGCGACATCTACTATAGTGGCCATGCGGACAAGCACGAGTTTGGTTGTGGATTTGTGGTTGGCAAAAGACTGCGACACCTAGTCTCAAGGTTCAACCCGGTGTGTGAACGTATAGCCACCATAAGAGTCAAAACAAAGTTTTTCCACATAACACTTATATGTGCCCATGCTCCCACAGAAGAGAAAAGCGATGAGGACAAAGACGAGTTCTACGAGAGCCTAGAAAATGTATATGACCGTAGCCCCAGCCATGACATCAAAATTGTACTAGGCGATTTTAATGCTAAAATAGGCAGGGAGACCGCATTTGAGCCTACAATCGGAAAATTCAGTCTGCACACCGAAACGTCGAACAATGGCATCAGACTGATTGATTTCTCTGCGGCAAGAAATATGGTAGTTAGCAGCACTAGATTTGACCATAAAAATATTCATAAGGCAACATGGTTATCTCCAGATCAATTGACGAGGAATCAGATAGATCACGTGGTAGTCGATGGAAGGCACGCATCGAGTGTTCTGGACGTACGAGTGATCAGGGGTGCGAACATTGACTCTGATCACTTCCTTACCGCAGTTAAGGTACGCACTAGGCTAAGCATGGCGAAAAACGTACGTAACCAGGCACAACGAAAGCTGGACATCGGTAAACTGCGGACCACAGAGGTAGCGAATGCCTACTCCAACCACCTAATAATATAACCTCGCAGTGGCAATATATAGCCGACTCCATAGAACGGACTGCGAGAAACGTACTTGGGTACTCAAAGCCGTCTCAAGAAGATGCCTGGTACGATGATGAATGTCGCAATGCCACGAGAGAGACGGATGCTGCATACAAGGCAAAACTGCAGCCAATGGCAACGCGAGCTGTTCGTGAACGGCACAGGGAGAAGAGACGACAGGCAACTCGTCTTTTTAGAAGAAAAAAGAAGGAGCTGAAGAAGAGACAGGATGAGTGTACTGAGTTGCTCCGAAGTAGAGGGGAAGCCTGAAAATTCTACCAGAGAGTTAAAGCGAGAATGCGTGGAACAGGGTTGCCCTCCTGCAAGGACAGCGATGGTCAGCTAGTGACGGACCCGGATAGCGTTCTGAAGATATGGAGAGACCACTTTAGAAATTTACTGGATACTGACACCAATCCAGAAGACCCCGCTCCAATCCATGACGATGGTATTAACTGTCCACCTCCGAGCCAGAGCGAGATACGTATGGCCATCTCCCGCCTTAAAAACAACAAAGCTGCTGGAGCCGATGGTCTCCCTGCTGAATTGTTTAAGGCTGGCGGGGAGGAGCTGATTAGGAGCATGCATCAGCTCATGGAGAACATCTGGCAAGAGGAGAGCATGCCCGGGGATTGGAGTCTCAGTCTGTTATGTCCCATATACAAGAAAGGAGATCGTAGTGAATGTAAGAACTATCGTGGAATAAGCCTATTACCAATTGCGTACAAGGTCCTTTCAAGCATATTGTGTGAACGTCTAAAGCCAATTGTAGAAAAACTAATTGGACCATATCAGTGCGGCTTTAGACCTGGCAAATCTACGACGGATCAAATATTCACCTTAAGACAGATCCTGGAAAAAACCCATGAAAAGCAGATCGACACCTACCACCTCTTTGTCGACTACAAAGCTGCCTTCGACTCTCCGATAAGGAATAGGCTTTATGAGACCATGTCTGAGTTTGGTATTCCTGCAAAGCTGATTCGACTTTGCAAATGTACCTTAGACAACACCAAATCCTCTGTTAAGATTGGTAAGGATCAGTCTGAACCATTTAACACGGAAAGAGGTCTCAGGCATGGCGATAGCCTGTCCTGTACACTATTTAATATAGTTATGGAGAAGGTGATGAGAAAGGCTGGTGTCAACATGTCTGGCACCATATTCCACAAGAGCCACATGCCACTAGCCTATGCCGATGATATAGACATCATTGGTCGAAATCTGCGGGATGTTACTGCAGTTTTCTCATCACTAGAAAAGGAGTCAGCAAAAATGGGTTTAGCGGTCAACGAGGACAAAACAAAAATAATGATTTCGACGAACAAAGAGTCCTCTCGTTGGGGACGCACCGTGAACGTTGACAATTATTGTTTTGAGGTAGTCGACGAGTTTACCTACCTCGGATCTTCCGTCAACAAGAAAAATAATGTCAGCCAAGAAATTAAACGGAGAATAGTGCTAGCCAATAGATGTTTCTACGGACTTCGGCAGCACTTTAGTAACACCACCTTATCTCGGAATACTAAGAAACAGCTTTACCAGGTGCTAATCTTACCCGTTCTTTTGTATGCTGCCGAATCATGGGTGCTTACGACAACGGACATTCAAAACCTGGGAGTATTCGAGAGAAAAGTACTCCGAAAAATTTATGGACCTATCTGTGTCGACGGCGAGTTTCGCCATCGGATGAACCATGAGCTGTATCAGAATGCAACGACTACGATGGCTGGGTCATGTTGCCAGGATGGATGTAAATGCTCCAGCGAGAAAGATGTTTGAAGGCGAACCTGAAGGACGGCGCAGAGCAGGGAGACCCAAACTCCGTTGGAAGGACCAAGTGGTAGGCGACGTGCCACCATCTGGTAGGACTAACTGGAGAACACACGCACAAGACCGAAGCGTGTGGAATTCTTTAGTACTTCAGGCCTCAAACTTATGAACCATGTTCGTAAGTTGTAATGGGCCACTTAAGTAAGTAAGTAAGTAAGTTGTCGAATACTATTTGTGCATTAAATCTTATCCATCTTGGAAAAAATACAGCTTTGTCACGCCCCTTCCCCCAATGATCCAAAATTAGAATTCCGTCTGCATACTCATATTCGTGTTGCCCAGTTAGGGTTGCCAGACGATCTTGATTTTTCTTGATTTACAAGCATTTTTAATGCTCGTCAAGAATCAAGAAAAAATAAGTTTTGTCAAGATTTTAGCAGACAAACCGAAAAATAACGCAAATATTTTTTAAAAAAAAAAATAAAATGAACAATTCATAGAAATATTATTGTGAAAAGTTTTTGTTAGTGTATTCGTTCGAAAATCATGCATCACTTATTTTCGCTTCACTATTGAACACTAATAACACTATGCAACAAATGAAAACTTTTTGTAAAATTCAAGAAGTTGACAATATAGGCGTCCCTCGGGAAACATGAATAACTTAACTATTTGTTAACCGATCTTTACAAAAAAGTATGCGTTTAACTCGTGAAAGCGTGCACTTTCTGAATAAAATAGTGAAAATTAGGGTGTCCTTATAAAATAGTGAATACAAACTTCTTTAAACTTAAAAAATAGTAAATTAATCACAAAAGTTTGAAATTTCGATGCAAAAAACAGGCAGATAGAACAAGTAATCAATATAACTATATATATCGTTGGAATGGCCGTTTATTCTTTTAAAATCGGTTGATATTCAATCACGTAACTGGCTTACACGTGCGTAAAGGTACGAAAAACCGGTATCATAGTAGACTTTATGAGCTATTTAGGTTGCCTAGACACGTTCAGATTGTTTTGATAATGGTTTTAGAAAGCCGTAGAGAAACAAAGTCAGGTCAGCGACGTGATGTCAAATCGTAATTTTTTTCATTTTATGCTTCTAAGTATTAAATTTTATCAATAACACTAAGTGGTAAAATATAAAAATCAACATCAGTGTTCCCACTATATTTTTTATATCCTCAACCTTAGGTAAGGGGTAGTAGTAGACAAACCTTGGGAAATTTAAACGTTTATTACTCTCTCTGTAGTATCTCCCATAACATTTGACCAAAAACACCCACACATAAATTTATTAAACATTATCCTGCAAATAAAATCTGACTCTTTGTACTGCCCCTGCTGGTACCTCATATACAAATATGGCAATTACCTAAGAATTTATATATTTTAAGCAAATTCAAATATAAACTTCTCAAGACGTTAAAAAAAATTTACTTTTAATATTTTGCAATTATAAGTAAAACTTGAGAAACTTAAGTGTTTCATCCAACCCATTAGAAAATATGAATTCTTTAGAGATTTTTGGGCGTAAAAGAGTCATTCGGTAACCCCATACAAAATTTCAATATGTCCAGAAATATAAAGTAAAAATTCTACATTTGTTGGCAATTTTATTAACACTTTTTGCACTGTAATTCTTGAAACGGTGTAACAACATGTCAGTAAAAATCTGGTCATACGACCTAGAGTCCTATCTTCAAACGTTTACGCTACACAAGGTGAAAAATTTTAATACATAAGTAATTTCATTTAAAAATTGTTTAGTTTCAATAACTCGAGACTTAAGTAATATCATACATAAGGTAAGGGTATTTATCATTCAGTTAACTGACTGAACTATCTGTAATTGATTTTTTAATGTTTTGTATACTTTTTAATTTCATATAAAAAATAAATGAAACTGAAATATGTTAAACATCTAACGTATGATTGTTTTTATTTGTCAAGATTTTTTTCACAATCAAGAAAATTTTTGGTGAGTGTCAAGAATTTTACAATTTTAAATCTGGCAAGCCTATGCCCAGTACTATCTGGATATCAAATTGTATCCCCCTAGCTCTTTTGCCACGCCCACATCGCCCATAGGGTCAAAATTAATTAAAAGAAAAATATAGCCTACAGTAATTTCCATTTAGTACACTGTCCTCCATATATTATTAAAATCCAAATTTTATTAAAATCGGTGTGATTGAGCAACAAACAAGCAGACAGACATTCACATAAGCAAAAATTTAACATGGTAACACCCGTCCCAATGGGTGCCCAGGTACATAGAATTTCTCGATAATGTAAAATTATTGAGATTATTTAAATTTAGTATGTTTGAAAAGTTCAATATTTGGGAAATTTTATTCGCCACAATAAAATTCTTTTTCTTAACGAATTATTGTCTCAAAGTAGAAAAATAAAAATATTTAAATTTACTAAAAATTGGATTGGATACTAATTATTTATAATGCAAGTAAAATATGCCTTTCACATCTATTCAATCCTGGTTGAATTTGATTACATTTTTACATTAACTGTAGTGCCTTGAAGAGTATTTAGGCGAAACATATAGGGAATGTTGGCAACAATTTAATAGCAAGTATTTTTTTGTTCGATCTTATAATTTGGGGTACAGATTGTATGATCTTTTGTAAAAGTTGTTTATATTTTCGAAAGTTATTAATACCTATTCCATTATAACATTTACGGTAGTTGTAAAGGTCATTCCAAATTGCCGCATTTTGCCAGTTTTCTGGTCATTTCCCTAAAAACTTTTCTCTCGCCTTTGACCATTCCCCTTATGAACTGTTAACTTATTGCTGCCATTGCATGTCACACACAATATTCCTTCTTCTCAAATATAACAAATTGTTTTTTCCGCTTAAAGTTAATACCCATTTCATTTTCATGTGCAAAAGCAACAAAAACTAACTGCATAAATAGACGAAAACACCGCTCATAAAAAGTATTGCATCTCAAAACTTTACTATGTACTTTCACGTACTTCGAATATTTTATAGAAATTCTCTGGTTCCACCAAACCAACCAAACGCCACATATTGCCTGGCAGTGACTGTCTGTCACACACGTCTACACCGCACTTAAGTGACATTTTATTTCACTACTCACGACAGTGCACCCCTCGCACTGCGCTGTGTACTTTATTTCGATGGATTGGCCTTTTTTTGCTTTAGCTATGTGGCATCAGTGAAAACTTGGCAAGAAACATCATTTGTCATTATGAATACTTTTGACATCAACCACGTAAGATATTTTCAAGAAGCTATGTGCGTCGCGAGGGTTGCAATCATATAAAATGTAATAAATGTTGAGAAAAAAATAATAAAAAAAAACAGTGTAATAAAAAAAAATTAAACTCGCCCGAGCAGGGACTTGAACCCTGGACCCTTGGATTAAAAGTCCAATGCTCTACCGACTGAGCTACCCGGGCACATATTTGCCACGCGGCAAATGCTTATTATGATGACTCATCGTGGGTCATGTGGTTGATTGCTTAGCGGCTAAAAATAACTTTATGATGGAATTCTTAAATAGTTAATAGATTAGAATCTATAACACACAACACAAATTCAATGTACAGACATAGTTGTGTGTATACAAGTAATTTAATTAGTCAATTTACCTGTGAATAAAGAAAAGACAACGAGTGAATAATATGTGAAATGTTTTAGAAGACCAACGAAGAACGAATTTAATGCGGACTGTTTTTAAGATGTGATTTGAAGTGAGAATCACTTTTGACCAATGGTAAACAAGAAGACACTTTGCAGATAGTTAACAAATTTCAAAGTATATGACTAGTATTTGTAGAAATGTGCCAACATAAAAAATATTTTGAGTAACATTTTATAAATGGAAATACCTCTTTAAGAATTTTAAATTTTACGAGTTAAAGGCGATAATTTATTATATAAAGTGATTTATTGCATTCCTCAACCCAGTAATATATTTTAGTGGATAAAGTTTTATTTAATTTTAAATTTCGAAAATTCGAACATTTTGTTCGAAAAATTCGAACATGTAAAAAATACCAAAATTTGTTAGAAAAACTACAAATTATTAATTCTATATATAAATTTTAAGTTTAACGAATTCAAGACCTTTATTTATTATAAAAAATGATGAAAAGAATATGTCTAGGGGTAATTCCATTGTGACGGGTGTGACCATATTACTTTATTTTAGTTATCACTATACGTAAAAGGCTTGGGTGACTGACTGATCACTCCCTAGCCCAAACGGCTAAAGCTAGAACAGTGAAATTGAGAATGTTGAATGTTATGACGTAGGCGCCACTAAGAAGGTATTTTTGGAAATTCGGACTGCAAGGGGGTAAAATGGGCGTGTGACCGCCCCATACAACTGAAATTTTAAACTGGCTGTATCTTTTAAACCATTATAGGTAAGAAGTCGAGCTACGTATATCGGTCGTATATGAAACAATACTTTGTTTGTGGAAAGTGAACGGTGCCACATCCCTTTTTTAAAAATATGTTGTTTTATTGGCCAAATAAATGAACCGATTGCAATTGAATTTTTTATGTGTGATACTGTCCATAGGGCCTCTATCATAGGCTGCATGAAAACATAATTAGACAAAGAGGCGTGGCACCGCCCACACAAACTGAAATTTCAAACGGTTATATCTCAAGGCCTATTAAATGTGTGAAGATGAGATTTGCTACATATGTTACTGATATAAAGAGGATTACGTATCGCTGGAAAATGGGCGGTGCCACGCCCCTTCTGAAAAAATCATTACCTGGGCGAAATAAATGGACCGATTGCAATGAAATTTTCATTGTGTAGTACTGTCCATAGAGCCTCTATCATAGGCTAAATGAAAACATAATTAGACAAAGGGGCGTGGCACCGCCCACAGAAACTAAAGTACAATCGTTGTTTTATGAGCCACGTAAGGTATGAAGATGCGATTTCCTACATATGTAAATGGTACATGGGGGATAACGTCTCGCAGGGAAAGGGGCAGCGCTACGCCTCTTTTGAAAAAAATTTTATGTTGGTCATATTAATAGAACGATTGTAATAACATTATCATAATCAATAATTTAAAATTGTCTACTGTCTGTAGATAGGATGATGCAATTTAGGAATTCTTTTCAAGTAAACGTCAGCTAAGAACGGATTTCTGGAAACTCGTACTTATATGGTGTAAAAATTAGCTATTAAGGATAAAAGTTATACCATCACCCAAACCAATCGGCTAAAAGTATAATCGCGAATTGGATTGAAGTATTTTGTTTAATCCGATATTTCTGGGGAAAAAATTGAAAAAGGGACACAAATTTTACTATCGCCCAGACCAAACGGCTAATGATGTAATCATGATAGGCTTGCTACCTATGGAATAAGAACAAAGCAATAATAGTTTTCGAAATTCTTACCTTTTATGGGTAAAAAGGACTGAAAAGGGATAAAACTGGTAATAAACGGCTAAAGGTATAGTCTCAAAAGTTGAGGTGAATATTTTAGTTGTACGATGTGAAGTAATTTTTCAAATTCGTTCTTAAGTTGTTAAAATACTGAAAAAGGGATAAAACCGATGATATCACCCAGATCAAACACCTAAAGGTAGAGTTACGAAAGTGTATATATGGAATTGCTCCCTATAGAACTGCCAAATGGGGAAATTCGAACACTTAGGGGTAAAATAGTTGAAAAGAATAAAACTGGTACCATCGCCCAGACTAAGCGGCTAAACCTTTAATCGTATATGGGCATGCTTCCTATAGAATTAGAGGGGGTACCGGTCCATTGTAGTTGTGCCATACAAATATATCTTTTAAAATTTGTACTTTTAGGGAAAAAAAGGGACTAAAACGGCACAATCACTTAGACCAATGGGATAAAGCTACAACCACATAAATGGGGTATTCGTTCGTCTTATGATGCGTTTGTATTGCTTAAAGTCATAAGAAGGTGCATTATAAGTACGGGTGAAGCAACGCGAGCCGGAATAGCTATTAGTTCATAAATAGACAATTTATTATTAAAAAATGCTGTGATTCCCAAAGGCGTTTATTTTTATAGTGTTTAATAACAGGTAGATACTGAAAGAACCAGATTTCTGCTCAAAATTGGCAGTAGAAAGCAGAGACGGGAGTGACCTTAAGAATTTGATCATTTACATAATTATGACTCAGGTTAAATTCTGATATTGGTAATATTGTTTTTGATTGTGTTAAATACTTACTGATTGCAAAACTACTTTTTACTAACAAAAAAAAAACTTTGTAGGAAATGAGACGGGTGTGACACCATTTTGCGACGGGTGGGACCTGGTAAAAATAACTCGGAAAATTTATAGAAATGAAAGTATTGCAATTACACTAGCCCAAAAAATTTCGACTTTTCTCTGCAAATCAGACTTTAAAATACTTTTTTCACAGATGTTGACCTCCTAAATACTAAATGATTATGAACAATTTTTCTTATGTATGGTTTTTTTTATAATATTTTTAAATTTTTTCTTTCAATTTTCAGAGGTGCACTTATTGTTTTGGTTATATTTTTAGTCTTTCTTACCCCATCTTCAAATATAACCACTCAAGTTAAAGTTAACAAAACTCTCCATAAGTTCTTCCTTGAATGTTTTCAAATAAGTAATACCGTTTCGATGAAAGTGATTTAAATAAATTGAAATACGGCAATTTTTCTGTAAAATTTGAGGTGCAAAATATATGTATTGTGACATATAAATTAAGGTGGACTCTCAATGTATGGGAGAATTGAAAACACATCTGTTCCAAAAAAAAGGTTAGTTTTGTGTTAGGGTAGGTTAAAAAAAATATGGGCTCGGTCGGTTAAAGATTGACGTGCCGCTCGCGGTTTGAAGTTTGTAAACTCTATGGAATTTTTTTTTGGTTTTAAAATGTATCTCTTTGCATACGACCTTCCCAACTATAATCAAAGACTGTAATTTCAAAATATTTTCCAAAAAATCCAAATTACTTAAATTTTAATGTAAATTAGAGCTTATTATCGAATACACATTTTCTTCTTTAAGCCTAAAAATATACCTCAATTATTAACTGCTGCCTTATCCGCCACATATGCTAAAGAAAATCCTCATGTATCATCTCACTTACGTCATGATTTATTTGCCTTTCAATAGCATATATTTATCTACCAGCATACGACCTCCCCATCTATTAACACCTCCAACCCTTTATGTCCTCCCATTACACTACTGAAGAGGGGAGGGCGCCTTACAGTTGCATTGATATGCTGCTATTGCTGCCTTAAACCACCTCGCGCTCTGTGCTTTGCTAGACCATAACCGGAAGCAGTTTGATATTTGCGTTAAGATAGTGTCATTTTATGTCACTTGATAAATGACTTTAAATTATGTCTGGCCGTAAGGTACGATACGGACGTATCGTATCAGCCATTTACTTGCCGAGCTGGAGCTGGAGTTCTTTCATGATGCACCACAGCACACCATGCAACACTTAATTAAGTTACATTCAAATGTGAAAACATTTCTGGTTTTTATATGGCAACATCTCCTCTCCTGCACCGTACGTCCATCAACAACTCACGGGCTTACGATAAACGTCTTTCATTTGGCCACAAACAAACCAAAGGTCTAACCTCAAGTCAGGTGGAGAAGTTCAGTTCATAGGGGGTGTTGGAGATATGGGGCCGAACAAATGTTGCACTTCCGCTGTGGTTGACGGCAAACATCAATTTCATGTTAAAAAGAGTCTTTAGGGTAATACCAACCAACCAACAAATGTCAGCTGTCAGTTAGTCAGTCAGGCAGTCCGTCTACAAAGATGATCATCAGCTATAGCCACATGAGTGCTGAAATGTTTGAACTGTACACAGTCCATTGCACTAAAGAGCCCCCCGAAAAACAATCCATCAATGTATTGTGGGCCAAAGGGAAATTGAAAGAGATTTCTGTTGCAGCCACCTGTCAAAGACGGAAATTAAAAGATCATTTGATTTTTTTCAACCCCCCCTCAAATTAAATTTCTTTTCTCATAGATTCCCAATCGACTCTGTATTCTGAGCTAAGTACATTCTATGGTTTTAAATATTTCCTAATAAATTATGTTGCATGTTGCATACTTAACATGCCACGAACGTGACCTCAACATTGGGTGTTTCTGCTTCGCTTAACACTTTCCTATACATTTATTTATCTATCCTTATGTAGAGAGAGAGGGAGAGAGTTAGAGAAGACTACATTTTAAATTTCCATTTGTCTAGTCTTGTTTTATGCGCACTTTCCTGAGTATCCTTATTGAGGGTCCTGCAAGGTGTGGGAGTGGGCAGGATATTTTGTATGCATCGCAAGACACGTCTTGATTAAAAACGGAAAAAGGACTTCCTACAGGATAATACGTACTATACTTGCAAATGAATATATAAAGGGCAACAACAAAAAAAAACAAAACATTGAATATTGTCTAGTTTTCACTGTAGTGGAATATATTTAATTTATGTAGACAAATTTCATAGAGTTCAGGTCGTTGTAATGCATACATTTAGGCTGATGACAACTTAAAGAAAGTGTTGCATACCAAGGGGGGTAGGTGTTTTTTTTTTGTATAAGGATGACTATAGGAAAAGTATTGGAAATTGCGGTTTAACCAAAGAGAGACAAAAAAAGATAATAAATATAATATGAATAAAATACTAATAATAAAGGGTGATGCAGTTACAAATTTCTTTATTAATTAAAAAAAAAATATTCATTTTGATCCAAAATAAAAGTCTTTGGCAACTACTACTTTAGGATATTGTTTGATTTAGTATGCGATTGAAAAATTGCGTTCCTCGAAAAACATAAATATTTTCACTATTTGTTTACCAGTTTTTACCAATAAGTATGCGTTTTACACATGACAAAATGCAAAATCAGAATAATACACTAAACATTAGGGTACCTTAATAAAATTGTGGCTAAATATTCCATTAGACTTAAAAAAAGTTTACGATTTCAAGTACTTCGGACAGATGTGACAAGTTATCAATATAAATGTGTATATCGTTGCAAAAGTCCAAGACTCTTTTTTCCAAACCCGTTAACAAATCAAAACTCCGTTAAGAATTGACTGAGTTATAAGCTCATAAGTGATGATAGATCCGAGGAGAAGGTGTTAGGAAACTTTGGAATACAGGGTCAAGTTCTACTCGACCAGACAACACCTACAACACCTAAGCTGAGGGCATTGACTCATTATCTTGTTATTATTTACAAATCAGTGACAATTTTTCCAATATTACTAACAAATACATATTAGATATTATCTGTATAATCTGTATTAACTTTGACCGAAAATTTCCCCAATTAAAATCTTAAGTATTTCATATGTTTGTTTTCAAATAATTTCACTGAAATCATCATTTATTCGTCACTAAATTTTATGTTTTTTTTTCCACTATATTATATGTTCACATACTTATTTTTTTTGTTAGTCCAAAAACAAAAACTTCTTGGCAGCGGTGGGATTCGAACCCACGCCTCCGAGGAGACTGGTGCCTTAAACCAGCGCCTTAGACCGCTCGGCCACGCTACCGTATTGAAAGCAGCGGCGATAAATTTTCTTGATAAATTTTATATGAACTAAAAAAACAATTCTTTGCATAAAACAGTTTCCAACATGTTAAAACAATCTTCAAAAGTTTGAAAGTCAGGTGAGAAACAGATGATGTCATCATATCATGTTAGAGGTTTCTGGAAGTATAATTACTATGTATATGCGCATGTGCAGTCCCAAAAAGGGAATATATTTTGGATACATTTTGCTGAATTCCAGAAAATTTAACTTTGTTTTTAACAAAAGCCAAATAGAGTTTGGTGTTACATTCAATATAAGAGTACATAAATTATGATTCATTTAAAGGTTTTATTTTCATTAATTTTTTTCTACAGATTACGCTCGTCTGGTGTCAATAAATCCTTTAATTTTTTACTATGTATTGTTTGACAATTTGTCGTGGAAAGACTCTCACTTTACTCTGTACAACATATAATGAGCATATTTGACAATACGAGCCCACAATTAAACACACCAACCACAAAGTCGAGTCTAAATGTATGTTATTGAATGATACGCGACCAAAGAGACTACATCTAGCCCTCAGTGATGAAAATAATGCGAATGCAGAAGCAGTATTATTGAACGGCATGAAGGATGGAAGTCATCAAAAGTAGGAATGCAGAAAAATTTAAATATGGTTTTGAAAGCCAATTATATAATAAAGCAAGTTAGATGATAATCAAGGATTTTTTTTTGGCATATGTGGGGGGATATAGCTGGAGTTGAAAATTGAAGTATATTTTTAGGCTGAGTTGGACATCGAATTGCTTCTGCGTGGCAGACAGATTTTATTACCCTCAACCTACTGTTAGGAGGGTATATATCATTTGATACGACTGAAAAGTGTAACACATAGAAGGAGTCACTTTAGACCCTAAGTTTCTTTGAACCAAAATCGATTCATAAGTCGTTTGAGCCATGTCTGCCTGTAAGTCTGTTTATCAGTATGTATGTCTGTCTCAGACACTCACGATAACTTTCGATAGACGTAACCAATAGTTTTGAAACTTTGCACAGGCTAATATTTCCCCAAAATGACTTACAGTATTGGAAATAGACTACATGGCCACGCCTCTTCTGGTAGCTTCCATACAAATATACCATTCCGCCCACCTTAGAGATGAAGAATTAATATCAGTACACCCAACGCGATAACAGAATACAGTTTTGGAAAAATATGGGAGTCTAGCCACGCCCCTTCTGGTACCTCCCATACAAATATACCTTTCCGCCGACTTTAAGAAGCGAGAGTAATATAAATTCTGTATTTTGTTAAGCTATAGAAAGATAAACTTTCGAAGGAAAAATTTTAAACCCAGCCACGCCCTTTCTAGTACCTCCCAAACAAATGTACCATTCTGCCCACTTTAGATATGAAGAAATAATATCAATACACACAACGAGATCTTGCCCAAATCCAAATTGAGCGGAGGGTGGCTATAAAAAGTGAGTCAGACCAGCATATTAGTTCCGAGATTAGAAAAAATTCCCAAAGTATGTCTAAAAGTGGAATATTTCCGTTCTAATAACTGTGAAGCAATTCGAAAATATCTTACCCATTGAACCCAAAGGGCACCTTTTCTGACCTCCCCTGAGCCCCATGGACCCAGGTTCCAATTTTCACCTACCATTCCGATGTTTGGCGACCAAGACGAAGTGAAAGGTATATTTCTTCTGTTGTTCGGGTTCCCGCCCCGATATTCTGCGCTTCTGTCAAAGGCAAAAATTCGAAAATTTATAAAAACTTAATTTTGCAATGCCAACTTTCAGAGGCCATAACTTTGTAACCTATCGATAGATTCTATTCGGCAATACCACATTTTGTATATTGAGATGTTTTCAAAAAAATTTTAAAAAACGTGTCTCAAGTTTAAAATTTTTCCTGATTTAAAAACTAAAAAATTACCTTAACCTGAACCTCTTTATGCTTCTCAGCGGGAACTAGGAATATACCATGCGGGAGATCCCAGGATCGATTTCAGTATAAGTGTCAAGTCAATCGGCAAGTCTAGTAAAAGCTTCTCAAAACGTGACGTTCACATTCGTCGATAAACAAGTAGGTGCCATAAGTTGTGAATCTAAAAATAGAAAGCTTTGTTAATTTACAACAACGCGAGAAGCTATCCCATACCTCATGCATGGGGTGTAAAGTGAAATTAAGTGAAGTTTAACTTAAAACCTGTTCTGCAACAGTATTAATTAAGGTAGTTATGGTATAGATAGAAAAAAAATTTCATGAATTGTTGAAAATTAATTACACAATTTATTTTATTAATTTTAAAGAATTTAGTAAAAATCAGCGGATTTTTAATATAAAATTTGGAAGACATACAAAAATTTTAATTAAATTTCCTTACTTAATATGAATTTTACACTTTCACCGCCTTTAATGACGATGCTTCAAACCCAAAGGATTGTCCAGCCAAGGATAAGCTTCGGGACACTCATCGCATACCGTCATGTAGCGCATTTCACCCGAGGGAGGTTTAGCTAGACCGCAAGTCACTGGCTTGCAAGAGCTATGGGGTTTCTTAAAACAGCCCTTAAAAGGTTTACGCAATGTAGGATGTCGCATATATTGTATAACGGCCGTAGGTGTCGTTATATAGACATCGGGCAACGAATTGGCATACTGTAGAAATCTTAAACAAATGGTGGAATTTAGAAAAAAAAGGTAACCAAATTCATACGCTTTACTCACTTCTTAAAAGCTTTAATATAATTCTGACTGCGTCCAAACCAAGCTGCATGCAAAAACATGCCAAATGGCGCTCGATTACCCTCATAGTGTCGACGAAAGTTTTTCTGCATCCACTCGAACAAACTGTCTACATTATCGGCGGGCAAGAAAATACAACCATCCAGCATAGAACAGCTATAGCCATCATTATCCACCCAAGTGACCATAGGGCTAACCCAGAAACCAGGCAACGATACTGTGGGGCAGGGTCTTATTTGACAATCTTGTTGAGACAGATAATCCAAAGTATAAGGCCACATGGCTGGATCACGATATTGTTGCGTGGGCCATGAACTATCGTAGAGCAAACCTAATTGTTTGGCGGCTATAAATGAATTATTGCCTGAGATCTGTAAGAATGGTAAACGCATGCCCCTAATATGACGACGATCGATTTTGGCAAATTTCTCGAGTATTTCAATTTGTTGACCAAATTCTTTCATTAGCAAGTCAACATCTGCGGTGCGCCAATAATCAGTGCCGGCTCCATGGGTTACGGAATGTAGGGCTATTTCATGACCTTCATTGTACAAAGCATTCACTTTGCTATAGTCGGTATACTCGTGGGAGACAAAAAAACAGGCATGGGCCTCGCAGTGATCGGGATTTAAGAGGCCGGCAAATAATTCCTGGTACTGTTTATAATTCAAAGCAGTCACAGCATCATCGAAGGTGACGGTAATGAACTGAGAAGGTAGAGGGGGAAGGGTATTCAAATAGTTAAAGAAATTTTGAAAACGAAAGAGTTTTCGCCATATACAACGAACTTCTTTATAACGAACTTCTCTATAGTGAATTGCTCTCTATAAGGTTTTTTTTAATAAAAAACACAGCGTTTCCTAACGCTTTTCACACATTTTAACCTCTCTATAAGGAATTTTCTCAATAACGTAGAAGTCGGCGATCCCCAATGACTACGTTATAGAGAAGTTCGTCTGTAGTTTCTAGTTTTTTTTTCGCTAAATTTGCACTATTGCTTTAATTTTTTTCTCACTTGTGGTATTTCTTTCTCATGTCCTTTAAATTCAGCCTTCGGCAATTCCAGAGACGAGCAGCGACAATAGGGAGCTTGACATTTGTCGGCACTGCACATTTCCGCTTCCTTAAAGGTCAAATCCAAGGGCGTGCGAATGGCCGCCTGAATATGGTGGAAAATTACCAAGAGTATGATAATGTTCACAAACTTCCTCATCTTGAGAGAGTTGATAATTAAATAAAAATATCTTACAGTAAAAATAACTTAATAGTCGTTATTTTATAGCAAAAATAAAGGCGCGCACTTCCGTTTGCCTATCATAAACAATCTTATCAAATTGACACTTAAAGGTATTTCCCCTCCCCCAACCCCACCAACTATTTATCTTAAATTGATGACTCAATAGATATGAGTATCATAAGAAATTTTAGAGAAAAAGAGCAGTGTAAGCTGTCGATGCTCTTGAATGCATTATTGATAATAGAATGTTTATGACATCCAATGGAGGTTATAGCTATGAATATATGAGTATCTAGTAAACAAGTATCTAGTATAGTAGTATCTAGATATAGAGGCAATAGTTTTGTTTTGTTTTTGTTTACAATACGCCCCTGCCGCTTTTGCCGCGCTGATTCATTTATGCCTTTGGCATTGTTATGATAAAATTAATATATTTTTTTGTGTATATAATTTTCTTTTCATTTTTTCTATATATAGATTACATATATATATATTTGATTATTTATTTTTTTTTTTTTGGAAATATGTGAACCGTGACATTAGATGATATTACACAATTCGATACGGTAGCGTGGCCGAGCGGTCTAAGGCGCTGGTTTAAGGCACCAGTCTCCTCGGAGGCGTGGGTTCGAATCCCACCGCTGCCATGTTGTAGTAATATCTTTTGGGCCAAATGCCGCAAAAGTAAAGGCAATCAAAAAAAAAAAGGATATGTCACAAAATGCATTGACGAAAAAATTAAAATATTAATAATATAAAATAACAACAAATTCTTAAAATAAAATATTTACATTTGAATAAGCGACAATTTTGTACGATAGTTTGGATACAAAAATATCGCAATTTGTAATTTTCCACATACATATATAAATTATACTGGGTCGATTTGTATGGCGGTTCTTATACCTATGCAGCGTGGGGGATTTTTATTTCAGGCATGAAAAGTTATTAAGAAAAAAGTTGTGCTCTTTATTTACACCCCTTGCACCACATTTAATTTTGTAGTTTCATTAAAGGTGATTCATTTAGAAATCGTTTTTGGAATGTTAACCGAAACACTTACAATTGGTTTGAATGTCACTTTAATTATTATGAACCGATAGAAAAATCTCTGACATTTGTCTTTTAAGGGTACATTTTATTTAAATGCTGGTCGTGTTTACTATGGACTATGAAATATATAGATACAGAAATACTTTCGGCGCCATTATAGAGGTAATCAAGCGACCTTTGCAATGTATTTGCAAGCAACTTGGGTTGGACGCAGTCAGAATTATAAAAACGTTTTACAGAAGTAAGTGAAGACTTTTATAACTTTCTTATTATATTCTTCTTGTCAATTCATTGCCTGATGTCTATATAATCGCGCTCGTGGCTGTAATACAATACCTGTGACATCTCACTTTGGTTAGACCTTTTAAGGGCTGCTTTAAGATACTCCATAGCTGTAGTAAGCCGGTGATTTTCGGTCTAGTTAAACCTCCCTCGGGTAAAGTGCGCGACATGACGGTGCGCGTTTACTATCCCGAAGCCAATCCTTGCCAGGTCAATCCTTTGGGTTTGAAACAACGTCATTAAAGTCGGTGGAAGTTTCAATTATGACTCCCTATGTGAGGGTACTCAAATGACAGATATTTTCGAATTGCATCACAGTTATAAGACCTGAGATATTCCACTTTTAAACATACTTTGGTAACGTTTCCTATTCTCGGAACAAATATGATGGACCGGCACACTTTCCATAGCCACCTTTCGCTCACTTACCGAAATGAAAAAAAAAATCTGTCTGCCACGCCCCTTCCGCTCACTTATCGAAATCGAAAATTTTTGTTGGTATCTTAATATCGGTATTGCCGTTTTTTTTATTTGAAATCATATGAATAGTTGCTGTATTTATGTATCAGTTTTTATTTATCTTGAGTTACAACACTTTTGACACATAAAACCCGCCCAGTACTACCTGCATATCAAATTTTATATCTTTAACCCTTAAAACTATTTAGCCTCACACCCATCCATTAGCTGATCGAGAATAAAAATGTTTTCTATATGTTCAAAGTGTTATCATTATGCCAAATTACGTCTCTTAGGGAATAAAAAACCTTTTCGCCACGCCCCATCTCCCTACTAATCGATAATAACATGTAGGGCGGAGTACTAGCTGTATACCAAACTAGCTCTCCCGGCTCGCATTGCTTCACCGGTACAATGCAATTTTTATCTGTTGCAAAACAGGCGTGGCACCGCCCATTTCCCAGCTAGACGTAATTCTCCCTGTACCAGTAACATATGTAGGAAATCTCATCTTCATACCTCAGATGGCTCGTAAGATAAGACCGTTTGAAATTTCGGTCTGTGTGGACGTTGGCACGCCCCTTTGTCTAATTATGTTTTCATGTAGCCTAAGAAAGAGGACCTACGGATAGTACTACACAGTGAAAATTTAATTGCAATCGGTCCATCAATGTCGCCGAGAAAACATTTTTTTTTAAAAGAGGCGTGGCATCGCCCACTTTCCACAAACAAAGTATTTTTTTTTATACGGCGGATATACATACGTTCGTAATTTCGACTCCGTACCTATAATGGTTTCAAAGATACAGCCATTTCAAATTCGAGCTGTATGGGACAGCGCCACGCCCATTTTATCGTCCTGCAGCCCGAATTTCAAAAAATCCCTTCATCGTTCGCGCCTAAGTCTTAAAAGGAACCTACATTTGATACAGTTAAATACAGTTTGGACACGTCTATTTTGCCTACTAATCACAATATGTAATTATTAGGGCGAGTACTACTTACATGTCAAGTCTTATCTTTCTAGGGCTAAAATGCAGTTCGTCTGCGCCCCCTCCGCTCACTGATTGAAAATAAAAATTAAGCCTGCCAATTGAAACCATTTCTGCCAAGTACTATCGGTGTACCAAATTTGATCTCTCTAGGACTTAAAAACTGTTTGGCCATATCCACTCCGCCCACTTATCCAATATTAACATTTCGTCTGCATATTCTAATTCGTGGTGCTGAGTACTGTCTGTGTACCAAATTTGATCACTCTAGCTTTAAAAAAGTTTTGTCACGCCCACTGCGCCCATAGGGTACAACATTTAAAAATATATAGCGTTTCCATACACTATTTGTAATTTTTTTTAGAGAGCGTTTTAGTGTAAATAAGATTTTGATATATGGAAAAAAGTTGTCAAATCGGTCAATGGGTTCTTAAGTGATGCCCTTATCAACGCAAAACAATTAATTTTTAAACACTCACCCTACGGGTATAAGCGTATATATAATTTGGTACGACCCAAAAGTATAACACAAAGAAGGAGTCATTTTATACCCTAGGTTTCCTTGAACCAAATTCGATTCAATAATTTTAATTTATATAGTTGGTCGTGACCATGCCATAGTTAGCCTATTCGGAAGTTTCACTTTTCATTTACTCCGTCCAGAATTCCACGTGTATCCAGAACACTACAGGAGTATTTTAAATTTCCCCATTTAGAATGAAAGTTGATTTATCGACAAAAACTAAACATAGCCCCTAGGAATCAAATTCAAATTTAAATATGTGTGATAATAAGAGTGTGACGCTAAGAGTAATTCATTTAAATGTTTATTTTTTAATTTTTAATTTAAATGTAACATATAAAATAAAACAAGATGTCGGAATTTATATTATGACCGAAAAGAACAAACTGTGACATTGACTGCATATAGCAACTTTAAAAAAATTTAAATCTAGGCAGTCAGTTGACAGGACCAAACACACAAAATTAGTTGTGCAGCAAAATGATTTGTCAATTTGAGCTTGAAACGTCGTCGTAAAGAAGTAGAAGAAGTCTGAACTTAAGATTTTTCATTACTATTTACTTTCATAATTTATTTTTATTTACAAATTTATAAAAAAATGCGCATATCGTCTTTTCGATTTTTTTTAAATAATAAATGAAGTGTGATTTATTTTGAAGTTTTTTTTTTCGTTGTAAATGTAACACTTTAATAGCAATTGGATGTCATTATCTTTTCTATCTTTCATTCAAATGTTGGCCACGACTATGCCCCGTAGGTTGTCCATACGATTTTTTTTTTGATATTTTTTTTGATATTTTCAACAAAGCCACCGATATTTCTTGAATTCTGTGAAAAGTGGTGCGATTTAAGTCTTAAATCGTAGCTTAATTATCAAGTAAATTCTGAGGTTTAATATCACAATCACAATAATCGGGAAAATTGATATGGAAATGCTTACTATCAAATTGGATTAAAGAACTTTTTTTTTAAATCCGATGTTTCTGGGTAAAAAAAAATCGAAAAGAGATAAAAATTTTACAGACCAAACGCCTAATGATGTAATTATGATAAGTTATATAGGCTTACTCCCTATGAAATTAGAACGAAGCAAGGAGGGTTTCGAAATTCTTACCTTTTAGGGGTAAAAAGGACTAAAAAAGGATAAACTGGTAATAAACGGCTGAATGTATAGTCTTAAAAATTGTGCGATATGGAGTAATTTTAAAATTGGTTCATAAGTTGTAAAAATACTGGAAAAGGGATAAAAGTGATGATAACACCCATATCAAATACCTAAAGGTAGAAAATGTATATAGAATTGCTCCCTATAGAATTAGAGAACTGTCAAATGGCGTTTTTCAAAATTCCATTTTAGTTGTGCGATACGAATATATATTTTGTAAAATTCGTACTTTTAGGGATAAAAAGGGACTAAAGCGATACAATCACTCAGACCAGTGGTATAAAGCTACAATCACATAAATGGGGTACTTTTTCGCCATATGAAGCGTCGCCAATTTACCTGTATTGCTTAAAGTCATAAGAAGGTTAATTGTAAGTACGGGTGAAGCAACGCGAGCCGGGAAAGCTAGTGTCATATATATATTTTTATACATTATTACCTGTCTATTATGTCAGATGAGTTCCATTCTTATAAATAGGACAAATAATCTGCATAGTTCACTTTATGTGCTATAGGTGGCACCTTACTTTTTTTTATAAATACAATGAATTCACGTATAAGATACACACATTTACTTGGGGGAAATCACCAAGGAAATCAATTTATCACTATTTCCAAATATATTGATTCTATAACAGTAATGAGGCCAGCGCTGAAATTAGAAATTAGCGAATTTAACTAAATGCTCGTGATTTGTAAGATTTATTTCCAATCCACAGTTTTTTTTACTAAACCTTTATTTATTGAAATGTGACAACGTTGCATCATAAAATGTGCGAATAATTGTTGTTCCATACAAAAAAAATTCAACTTGGCAGCGGTGGGATTCGAACCCACGCCTCCGAGGAGACTGGTGCCTTAAACCAGCGCCTTAGACCGCTCGGCCACGCTACCGTATTGAGTGCAGTGATGGATATTTTCAGAGGCATAGAAAACGATTTATTGAATAAAAAATAATTTTAAATAATATTGATTTTTAGCATTAACAAAATATTCATAACTTTAAAAAAAAAATTATATTTTTTTTTGTATCCAGTTCGAGGTCAAATTTAAATATAAAATATTATTAAATTTTATGAAATATTTATATTTTTTTTAAATAACACCAATAAGACCGAATTGAAATAATTTGTAGAACTTTCATCCATTCAACACAAAATTATATTTACGGTGTAATTTACAAAAGTTTGCCTGGCATATTTAGGCAAACAATAGTGTGGCTGAGATCTAAAAAAAAATTGGCTAGTATTTTAGAAAATCCGACATAGATTGCTCATACGATATTGAGCCAAACTGTTACAAAGCTTAACTGTTTCAAATTATATAATTTATATGATTTAAAAATGGAATAAAAATTAATATAATATTCATAGTAATGATTAATATCATAATTGATATAACAGTAATATATCTTTATTAATCTTGGCTATTATTCAAATTTTGGTACAAATGTAATATTTGGATGCATTATTTGCAAAACAGATAAATCATTCCATTTATCTTTTTGGGACGTGAATCATATAGAGCATCACAAGTCTACAATTATCATAAGTATCCATAGCATCTATACTGAACAACAATTGAGACTACACCATCACCGCCGATACTTCAGTCTAGTATTGTACTGTACTCTTCATTTTTTGTCGTTGTTTATATTCGTGTACAGTAACAGTGGCGTTGCTAACTTTGTCTGTGCTGTTTAGCGACAAGACAATTCATTCTAACGTCTCCATTAGCTGTCTTCTCCACATACTGGACGAGAAAAAACGCACCTAATATTGTCGTTGTGGTTCTTTGTTTGTCTTTTTTATTTCTTTTTGATTTTCCGATATTTTATTTTTATGAAAAAAGTTGCATCTTGGCAGCGGTGGGATTCGAACCCACGCCTCCGAGGAGACTGGTGCCTTAAACCAGCGCCTTAGACCGCTCGGCCACGCTACCATATTAAACATATTGTCGAGAACCTTTAACGATATTGATTGAAATTTGCGAAAATAATAAAAATATATATTTTATTATTATTGATGTGTTTAAGATGAAATATTACATTTAATTAGCTGATAACGTCATTTGATGATAGATGAGAGAATGTGTAAGGGTTAATAGACATTGTACAAGGTGTTACATTTGACGACTGGCCGTGAAAATTCAGTTGCTGTATGGTACACATTTTATTTAGCTCATAGTAAAATAATATGTATAGGTATGGCAACTGACTAGCGCCGCGCCTTTAGCAACAATCATGATGATATTTTTGCAAAACAGTTTTAAATCCGGTATAGAACGTGTACTTTACATTGTTAAATTTTTCTCATACTCATACGCACTTGAAACCTACTAAAACAACCTACTTACGACACCTATCGTTTAACAATTACATTATGGGTTTTAATTAATTTTTGATTTTATTTATAAGAACAACGCTAAAGTTTAATATATTTTACAAAAATTTGCATGAAACTAACATTAAATCTTCGTCTTAAAAAGACTGGCACTTAAACAACACTCAACGTTTTATAAAGAATGTTGTTTATGCTTTTCAAACATAAAGTGAGCATTGTCGATCTTTCGAGCCCAATATTGCCAATACCATCCGCAAATTTGAGTCTAATTGTAAGTTTTTTAATGATAGGTGACAGAAAAGACCACTATAAGCCCGTAGTAAAGCAGTATATTGCGGATGATGAGGAACATGTGGCTGCGAACCATATGCGAACGATTCAACACGATGCGAAGCAGCTTACGAAGGGCCGTCTTTTGTTAGGTGATCACATCACATCTTTGGCCCAATGGATACGTTTATAAACAAAATAGACCTTCCGAGTCCACTATTGCCAATACCTTCTGCAAATTTGGGTCTCAATGTACCTTATTGAATGATACGCGTCCAAAAACTCTATTCAGTCCGCAGAGAGAAAATATTGCGAATGTAATATTGCGGCTTTTTGGGAATAAGACCGCATCTAACCCGTACTGAGAAGAATACTGCGACTGTAGCGGAGTGTGTGGCTAAAGATCGTCAGCAATCTATTTGACTCCACGCTCGGCACTTTTCACTTTTCACAGGGCGGCAGAGAAATGTGTAGACAATTTTTTTCGGAAATTTAAAAATTTCCTACCGGAATATTGTGCCACTTGATGTAAAAACTACATGACGGAAATTTAAAATTTGAGGTCGGGTCGATTTTTAAATCGCCCAAGTGACAATGAAAATCTTATTCCAGGGATCAAAATAAGAAACTTTGCCCATAAACCATGCCGAATTCTGGTGTCCCGACTTCTGACATATAGGGTCAAATTTTGAAAAATTACACTTTGACCCATTTAGAGTACCCCAATCGAGTCCAAATGTTTGATCGACCCCCACCAGCTTTAAAGGGTCGACCTACCCATGCCAGTGGCACACCCTACGGGTCAAAAGTCGGGACATCAGAATTCGTTTTAGAGGTATGGTTCCACGGGCAAAGTTTCTTATTTTGATCTCTAAAATAAGATTTTCCTTTTCACTTGAGCGATTTTTTTGGCTCCTTACAAATTGACCCGCCCTAATATATAACATATATAAATGATCACCGTCGAATTCTGAGTCGATTTAAAGATGTCCGTCTGTCTATCTGTCCCCGCGATTCCGCGCGTAGTTTAAGAAATATCGAGCTGTATTTTGTTATGCAAACTTCTATCCTATAAGCGGAGGTTTATTTCATAAGATGAACAAGTTCAGGCAAAGGCTACTCCCATATCCCATACAAACACCCCCTTTTTGGGCAGAGTCCGTCTGTCAGTCACCACTTTTACAGCCGTAGTATAAGAACTATTGAGTTTAAATTTGATATGCAAGATTCTATCCCTCAAGCGGAAGTAAAGTGCTAATATGAGCGAGTTTAGACAAAAGCTTCTTACATATCCGATATCTGTCTATCTGAAAGAATATCGAGCTGAAATTTGATACGCAAGCGGAGGTTAAGTTCTAAGATGAGCAAGACCGAACAAAAACTACCTCCAGCTAACATACAAACACCCTCTTTTTAAGGGTATTTGTCTGTCTGTCCTGGGACCGGCCGTGGCATAGTGGTTAGAACACGTGACTACCATGCGCTAGATACTGGTTTCGATTCCCGGCTCCAGTCATCTAAATTTTTTTTTCATTGCCAGCCCCCTCGATTTTGTCGACAGCAAATTTGCAGTATAGTATCGAGTCAATCGTCATGTATAGTAAAAGCTTCTCCAAAAGTGACGTTCGCGTTCGTTGATAAACAAGTAGGTGCCGTTTGTTGTGCATTTAAAATAGAAAGCGTGTTAATTCACAACAACGCGAGAAGCTATCCCATACCTCATTCATGGGGTTTAAAGTCAAATTAAGTTTAAGTTTTAAATAAGTGTTATTCAGAAAGTTTTCGACTTATATTGCACTAAATCTTACTTAAGAGCTCCTTGAACTCTATATCTATAGAGTACAGTTTGCTCTTAGTTACTTGATTTGTTGAAATTTTTATATTTCTTACTTATCATCGTATTTTTTTCTTCAAAAAGTCTTCCAACTAAATTTTTTGTCATTCTCCCTCTTATTAATCATTATTAATTCTATAACTTTAACGAGTGCTAAATATTTTCCTACCAACTAACTAAGGGCTAAAGCTCTTGAAAACTCAACTCGACCTGGCCTGATTAGCATAAAAATTGTTTTTTTCCTAACATACCCCTCTCTCCATCCTACTTTCTCCTGGTGCCTTTCATAAAGTCACCACTCGTACCATACGAATTTGTGATAGTTTTTAGTTTGAACTGGTAAATTGCTGTTGGTTTAACTTTAAATTCTTTTGTTTGTTTGTTTACCCACAAACACACACAAATCATGATTGGCAAACAGCAGCCATGAAGTCTCTCCTACATCCCTCCCTCTAACATGAAAAAAGTGGTAAAAAATTTGCATAAGAAAATTTTTGTAAATTTACCAAATTATACAGCAAGTGTCGGCAAACTCTGTAACATGACGACTATGTAATAGAAATTTTTCGGGGAAATTGTTTGAAATATAAAATGGTGATGTTTGTTGTGTGTGGCCATACATAATACTTATGGAAAGTTTGCTCTTGAAATGTTAACAACTTTGCCAAAATAGTCATTGGCTTCTAGTGGAAACTAAGAAGAAACTCTCACAACGGAAACGGAACTGAAAATATAATGTAATAAGAGGACTTTGTAAAACATTGTAGAAAAACTTTTGAAGGGTTATAAGAAGGCCCCCTACGTCAAAATCAATAACTTGACCATAAATTGAATTAAAAGTTTGCCACATAACAAAGCTAGACAATGGCAATCAATAGAAGAGGACAATGAACAACTCCTAACATAACATAAACAGGGGTCATTGTATATTTGTGGCATTGTCTCTATTGTCTCTGTAGTAACTGTGGTGTGGTCTCTGCTGTCTTTGAGGGCAGAGGCTTCTGCAAATTTATTTAAAATTCCTTTAGAAAATTCGATCAATGTCTTTCTTGTGCCTCTGTCCTAGTATTTTGCTGTTGTGTTTTTCCTTTAGTTTTCTCAACTAAGCCTTCAAAAGAATAGCAACTCATTAAAGATTTTGCTGGTGTTGTGTTCATAGTTCTTTTCTTTTTGTATAGGTAGTTTGTTGGTTTTTTGTTGTTATACCTCTTTGGGTTTCTATGAAAAAGCATGCATGTTTTTGTATAATAAATGCATTACTGTCATCAAGTCCTGACACAAAAAGAACCCACCACCACTAACACCACTACTATGCCTCTGTCGTTGCTCAACATCTTTAATTTCCTTTGCATTCACTAGATCGTCCTATTCTTTACCAACTAACGAACCTTAAGATACATTTAGTTTCTCTGCCATCCTTCAAATAGGCCACCCTATAAACAACTAGTCCATCTTTCTCTCGTCATTATTGTTATCTTTCAACGTCAAGTCCCTCCCATTTGTCCCTATTAGCCAATTGTCCTCCCTAAATGTTGAAGTCACGTAGTAAGGCGTTTACCATTTGCTCGTCTCTGATTCGTTGCTGGTCGTTCGTGCTTTGTGCCTTTTCTAGCGTATTTATGCAGTTTCCAACTTTTTCTACTTTGCGCTCCTATGTGTGAGTAGGTTCTGTTGCCGTGATAAGGGTTGCTTGCACTGGCGGCAACTCATAGCAGACCCCTATTTGTGTGCAGAGGCACACGTCGTCACTTGAATCGTTCAACCGGAAATGCGCTTTTCTGTTGTTTGTTTTTGTTCAGTGGTTGGAAATCCAGCAACAAGAAATATAGGTTCGCCAACAACGAAAATAAGGGGTTGCGTGTTGCTAAGCCACAAGCATTGAGCACACAAGCAAAATAGTGTGTTTATGTTTTCACCCCAGCAAACTTGTTTGATGTTCGTTTTACACATGTTGGTAACAGTGGTGGTAAATTGTGTGCGAAGATAAAATGAGAGCGCCTATAAGTATGCTTTAGTTGTTTAAAACACAAAAAGTAACATTATAACAATTGAAAGGTGATTCATTTAAAACCTTTATTGTCAATTTTAAATAAAATGTTGAAAACACAATTGAATGTTGAATATTTTATAGGACCGGACACAATAGTCTCCGTCATTTTGTTTAAGATAATGTTATTAGAAAAAATTGGATAGATAAGATACAATACAATAAGACACAATTGTACAATTGTATTGGTAATATAACGATCGATTCATTTAGAAACTTTATTTTTCTTTTCAAACAAAACACTTAAAATAAAAATGGATGTCGCAATCTTTTCTATTTTCGCATGAAATAATCTCTGACATTTACTTTGAGGTAATTTTATTTAAATGTTTTGATTAAATGTTATTAAGATGAGAGGTGCAATTGTGTGTGACGTGATCCAGTTAGGACCTCAATTATAAATTACATTTCTAAATCAACACTGGATGACAAAATCTTTACCATGGCTGGCGAAATAACTTTAGATATCATTATCGTTTTAATATAAATTTTTTAAAATATTGGCTTTAGTTGTGAATTCTTTTAGAGATACACTTTTATCGAAGGCATATTAAGGCATTTAGAACCTTTGTTTTATTTTTAAATAGAACAGTTAAAATGCAGTTAGATATCGGAATCTTTACTATAAAATCAAAAGACTGTATCTGATATTTCGTTTTAAAAGATGATTTCATTTAAATGTAAGTTGCGAATAGAAAAAACCGCTGTATTTTTATAATCTGTTGAGTAATTTTGCGTGTGGGTAATTGTGTGCAAAGGAAAAATTTAAATGTTTACAATAACTTCTTATTTGTTTATAAAATGAGAGGTATAATTGTATCAGCGACGTAAAAAGAGTGATTCATTTAGCACCTTTATTTTCAATTTTTTATAAAATACTTAAAACATAGTTTACTGTTCGAAACTTTACTAGAACCCGCAAGAACCATCTCTGACATTTAATTTTTAAAGATAATTCTATTCAAATGTATGCCTCGGCAACAACGAAGGTTGTTCATTCCGATGCTCGAACTTTAAATCATTCTCTCCCGCGTTGTACGAATGGTGGTTTTCATATTTTGAGTCTTTCTGATCGTTATTTTCTTGGGAATAACCAAAATCTTTCTTTGAAGGTCCCCAAACAGCTTACAACGTCAGAGAGGTCACGATTTTCCCGGGCAATGCCATTGAACATCCTTTCAATGGTAGCAAATGTGAGAAGGCACAGTGTTGAGTAACATCAATGGCATGCTAACACCGATGCCTCTTATGAAGTAGGTAACAAAAGTTACTGAATCTCAACACAAAAACTCTTGCAGAAACTAGAATCGGGCGCGGTGACCTAATAAACCACACTCCTTAAACAAACAAAATTATTATGAAAACATGAAGAAACGGATAACAAGAACCTTCCAAATGTTGAAGACCCCCCAAAAGTTATAAGAACTATGATTAAAGGATGGTGCCTCTATTCAATTGGCGGATGTCCTCGCAGATACAAGACTGACATCACCGCAATACGACGACTGCGCAGGTTGGGGGAGAGTAAGTAACGTAACCAAGAGATCGCTAAGGAGCGATCTCGATACCTTTTAGAACTTATGACTATTTATATACAATTCACAGAAAGAGAGAGAGAGCATTTGTAGATAAATCCAGATACATTAGGAGGGGAAGGGTTACTTCATGGGCACTTAAACACTATTTGCGCCTGAAGGAAATAAATGAGCGCTGCCCTGCACATGATAGATTCTCTTCATTCAGCAGTCGCTGATAACGGATTCAAACTGGTTAGCTTCGCTTCGGCAAGAAAAATGGAGGGTGAGTGGTACCAGACAAGGCAAGCTGGATATCCCCTGAACAAAATACCAGAAACCATATTGATCACGTGGTAAATGATTTAGACTCGGAACACCACTTAGTTGCAGCTAAGGTACACAAGCGATTACGTATTGCTAAAAACACTCGCAATCAAACGCAAAGAAAGCTAGACATCACAAAGCTGCATACCACCGAGATAGCCAATGCCTACCAACATTCCCAAGTACTTCGAACCAACCCCCCTATTTCTGATGTTCCCTACAACCTGTGGCAGCATATTGTAAATTCTAAGACCACCGCCGCAACGACCATCCACAGTACGATGAGAAATGTCGCGAAATGTCTGAAAAAAGGATGCTGCATACTCTGAAGACCCTCCTAGCGATCCTGATTGGACCTTACTAGTGTGGCTTTAGACCTGGTTAATCTACGACTGACCAGATATACACACTACAACAATCCTGGAGAAGACCCAAAAAATACAGATCGACACCTACCATCTGTTTATCGACTACAAAGCTGCATTCGACAGTCCAACACGACAGAATTTTTAAAATTCTATGGCCGAGTTTGGTATCCCCTCGAAGCAGATCCGACTTTGCTGGTTGACACAGACCGACACGAAGTCTTCTGTGAAAATGGACCGAAATCTAACAGAGACTTTTTCTACCAAATGAGATTTTAGACAAGGCGATGGTCTGTCATGCGATCTCTTGAACATTATAATAGAGATGATTATGCGGAAGGCTACAGTTAACACGACTGGTGCGATCTTAAGTAAAAGTCACATGCTGCTCGCGTATGACGATGACATAGATAGCATTGGTTGTGGGTTGCGGGATGTTACTGCGGCTTTTTCGACCATTGAAAAGCCATTAGCGGAAGTGGGTCTGGTGATAAGTGAGGACAAAATCAAGTTATTTGTTTCAACGAACAAAGACGAAAAAACTGGGACGCTGTGTGAAAGTCGACAACTATAACTTTGTGGTAGATGATTTTGTATACCTTTGCTACGCCTGCTACTATGCGATAAGCAAGCGATTTAATGGTAAAGCCCTCTCTCGGCGAACAAAGATCCATCTGTACCAAACACTGATCCTATCTGTCTTGGTGTATAGCGCAGAATCCTGGGTAATGTCGCAGGCGGTTCAATATATTCTGGGAGTTTTTGAGAGAAAAATACATCGGAAAATATTTGGACCAATCATCGTCAACGGTGAATCGAGTACCGTCGTCGAATAAACCATAAGCTGTATAACGACATCGACGTAGTCAAGCGCATAAAAATAGATCGAATGTGCTGGCTTGAACACTTTGTACGAATGGATGCAAATGCTCCAGCCCGCGAAGTCTTCGGCAATAAACTCCATAAAAAAAAATTCGTTGAATGAACCAGATGAAAGAGCTGTTATATAAACTTGGTGTGACAAACTATATATAAAATGCAAGAGATTGAAACGCTTACAATTATTTTCTATGTGCAGCTATTTTTAGTTGAATATCTGTTGCTGGTGTCAAATAAGAAGAAGCATATGCATATTTTTGGTTCCTTATAAGAACCTTGTCATAGTAGTAGTTAGAACACGCGAGTACCATGCGGGAGATCCGTGGTTCGACTCACTTCTCCAGTCATCTAAATTTTTCTTTCATTGGCCCCCTCGATGTTGTCGACAGCAACATCGCAGTATAAGTGTTGAGTCAATCGGCATGTCTAGTAAAAGCTTCTTAAACAGTGACGTTCGAAGTCGTCGATAAACAAGTAGGTGCCGTTTGTTGTGAATCTTAAATAGAAAGCCAGATTTATAAACAACAACAACAAAAATTTAAATTTAAAAAAAAAACACCTCTAAATGAATCACTTTTTTAGAAATTGAAGTGTAAGGTCTTTGTGGCCGCGTTTTATTTAAAATTTTACAATGAAACCTTAATTTGACAATAGAGGGTTTTGAAGCTCGATTATGCCAGTCATATGTTGTGAGAGTTGCATGAAAAACATCATTCACAGAAGGCTGATATACATAACACTACATAAGAATTTGGGACACATTTGTGATGTGGGTTTTCCCATAACAAATTGTCAAGCAATGATGAATAAAAATTAGATAACAGTTTGGCATCAGCCCTACTTAAACTTTAAAACTAAAAGCCAATAAAAAGATGCCTTGTAATGAATCACTTAATAAAAAATGAAGGTTATGCAAGACACTCTCCAGAATTATCTCTGGCAGTATAATGTAAGTAACAAAACTTATAATTTTTGTAATTCGAACAATACTAAATTCAAATAACATAACAGTTTGGCAACAGCCATGTACAATCTATTAAAGAAAAACAAATGAAAAAAACGCCTCTAAATGAACCACTCTTTAGAATTTCTTGACTATTTAAGAGACTCTCAAAAAATTGTACCTTACATTGAAATGTGATAACAAATCTTTATGCCATAACATAACATATATTCCTTTCACGATTTACTCCACAAACAGAGTCATCTTCATAAATTTAAATATAAATTGTCTCTTCCCCTCAAGACGCTTAAATTAATGATTTACCCGCAAAACCACATATAAAACTATACACGCATGCATATATAAAAGCACATTCTCCTTGACATGACATGATGTCTACATAAATATATGAATATGAAAATCGATTCAATACCACGACGATATATGCAATTTTATTATGCAACTTAATAACGCAGTAACAACATTTTAATAATTCATAATAATAAATAAAAAAATAATATGCAGCCAACACCATAAATACTCATGTTCTGTTTCCATTGAAATGACCAAAAAGAAGAACGGCGAGGGGGGGGAGTGGGTGGACGAAACACATACATTGAATTTTTGATGACCCATTGAGTGAAGGCAATGCGAACGACAAAGTCATTGCTAGAGTTGAGTCCACCACTGGCAGGATACATTTAAGCATTTCCCGGACATCCTTTGCAGAGAGAGGAAGGAGGAGAGTGAGAGGGGGAGGGGGAGAGTGGGGGCGCAGTTGTCGTTAAATTCTTTTGTGTTTAACCAAAAAATAATAAGAAAAGATTTCGTATTGGATATGTGTGTGTGTGTGTTGTGGCTAAAGTTCCTGTTATCGCTCAAGTCCTTGTTAAGGCAGTTGCTGCTGCTGTTGTTGATTTCGATGTCGTCGTTGTCATTGTCCTGTTTGCTTATATCTCTATATAATTTTATCCATTATTTCATGGTGACATTACTAACATTAACCGAACATTAAATCGTAAATTTTTATATGAATTTATATACCCAACACAATACTCGTACAACACAAAATGTTCTACAAAATGCATCACATCTCAACGGCTATGCCATTTGCTTGAAACAAATTGGCAGAAGAGTGACTGGACCAAAGGATATTGAGAAAGCACACAACAACAAATGGAGCTATGCTCTCTGGGGGTGGTTGTTAAGCATGTGAATGAGGACGCTTGTGTGTGTATGTGTGCATGGGTTATCCTGTATCAGTCAGAGCTCATTTCTTATGCTTGGACACGAAACAAATTTTCAAATTACAAATTATGTTGATGCGGAGTTTTCTGTTCTGTACCATTTATAGCTATATGAATGTAGTGAACAAGAGAGTGAGGGAGAATGAGTCTATTATAGCGGTGGCGCACAGCTACAACATCGACTTGGATTTTAACCATTACTAAGAGGTTTTAATTCCCTACACCCCCACACACATTAAAGACAATTGATCGTTGAGGGGTTATGGAAGTATCTAAGATATTGGTATTAGTGATTCATATAAGAGGTAGAGGATATCTTAGATATTGCTATAGCTGTTGCTAATGTTATGCTGTCCGAGTCCGAGATTGTCACTGTTGGTTTTGATGTCAGTGGTGGTGGTTATGTCCCCATTAGTGGTGATTTTGCTGTTGTTGTTGTTAAGATATTAAGCAACAATAACTTAACATTTATTGTTGAGAGCTATTAACATGACTCGCATTGTTATTTAACTGCGCTGTGGGTTAATTCTTTGTTAATGTGTGCTGGAAGTCACCCCCTTTTCTTTTTTAACGGCTTGTCTTAGATTTTATTGAAGTTTACATTAACTAGAAAAGATTTACGGTCAGTAAATAACATTACTGGGTAAATAACATTGCACAGTAAATAACATTAAGTACGCCATCGAGTCCTTAAGTGAGATTTTGTAAAAAGTCGTATATTATTATGCAAACACTTTAACAGAAGTTATGAAGAATTTTAAGATAATTAAGCAAATGACAACGAAAGTGTTAACCAAAGCATAAGATTAGAAAGAAATTTCCTCAAACTCAAAGTAATTCAGTTGAAAATTTGGTTTGACCAAAAGTTGGTGGAAATAAATTTGGACAAACAAGAAGTTGAACCGCAATGTTTGTATGACTAAAAGTCGGTAAACAAAAAAACAATTTGAAACGACGAGAACGATAGAAGAACATAATGTTATTTCATATCTCCGTAGTCAATCAAAAAGAAGAACCAACAAAATTTGTACAAACCCAAAGTTAAACCGATGAAAAATATTCGAAATTTCATAACATTCTACAAATGTTAAGTCGCAAATAATTTGGATGTAGAAAATGTAATATATATTTAAATAGGGATAATTTTTAAAGAAAACTAGGTAAAGTCTGACAAACATTTGATATGAGTAAAAGTTGGATGGCAAAAATTTGGACAAACACAAAGTTGGACCGATGCAAAATTTTGGGAATTTTATAATATTTTAAAAGAACCATAACCAAACAAACGGTTTATCACAAAGTTATTCAGTTGAAAATTTGGTCTGACTAAAAGTTGGCGGAAATAAATTTGGACAAAAACGAAGTTGAACCGGAATGTAGGTATGAGTAAAAGTCGGTACAAAAAACAAAAAAAATGTAGGTATGAGTAAAAGTCGGTACAAAAAACAATTTGAAACGACAAAAATTTGGACAAACACAAAGTTGGACCGATGCAAAATTTTGGTAATTTTATAATATTTTAAACGAACCATAACCAAACAAATCGTTGATCACAAAGTTGGTACGACTTTAAGTCGTATAAAAACAACTTTGGCCAACACAAAGTTGTAATTAGTAGTCAATTAAAAAGTTGTTTGGAATAAAAGTTGGATAAAAATTAATTGGACCGACACATTGGACAGACGTAATGTAATTTATTTAAAAGACATATTAAATTATAAAGTTGATGTGACTAAAATTGGTGTGTATAAATACAAAGTCCGACTGATGCAAAATGTCCGGAATATTTTTGTCAATCTCATATAATATTTACTGAAGCAGATACACCCCATGAATGAGGTATGGGACACGTTCTCGAATTGTTGTGATTTAACACGCTTTCTATTTAGATTCACAGCAAACGGCACCTACTTGTTTATCGACGAATGCGAACGTCACTGTTTGAGAAGCTTTAACAAGACATGCCGATTGGCTCGACACTATACTGCGAAGTTGCTGTCGACAACATTCGAGGGAGCCGACAACAAAAGAAATTTCTTTTTTAAGATGACTGAAGCCATGAGTTGAACCTGTGATCTCCCACATGGTAGTCGCGTGTTTTAACCACTATGTCACGGCCCGTCCCTCGTCCTTAGCTGTAAGATAGCGCAGCCAACGGCCAATGATATCTATCTCATCGGCATACGCCAGCAGCATGTGACTTTTGTTAAATATAATCGTTTTAAATGCAGTCATCCGCATGATCATATCCATTATGATGTTGAAGAGATCGCATGACAGATTTATCGCCTTGTCTAAAGCCTCTTTGGTAAAAAATATTTCAGTCACATTTTTATCTATTTTCACTAAAGATTTCGCTTCAGTCAGTGTCATCCCGCAAAGTCGTACCAGCTTCGCGGGGATACCAAACTCAGCCTTATCATCTAATTATTTCTGTCGTATCGGACTGTCGAATGCAGGTTTGTAATCTAAAAACAGATGGCAGATGTCGATCTTCCTTTCTTGGATCTTCTTGAATTTACCAGGTCTAAAGCCACACTGACAAGGTCCAATCGGATCTGTCCGGCCCATCTCACCTCATGGATGGCGGAGGTGGCAGCCTTATATTTATCGATAGGATATCCGCCAATCGGGAAGTATCACCTTCTCTATAGAGAGTCCGGACGTTCTAGGTACATTTCCTTACATCAAGGACCATGATTACGTTTATGTTTGCGGGGGTTGTCAACATTTGGGCGGTAACGTTAGTTACTTTTTGTTTTTCGTGTTTTCATAGCCAGCATAGCAGGGCCTGAAGGCGGGTGCCTAGCCCTACCATCAGGGTTCGTTGCTCACTATTTGCCGCTATTTATGATTAAAATATCACGATACAACGTTGCCCAGGAGCCACCACGTGGAGGTTGTGAGTCGACTTGAGATGCAAGATTCACTTTACATCCTCAACGTCAACCTACTTTGTCTTACATTTGCCAAATATCACATCATCAATATCAAGCTCCACACAATTTTCATATGCCACAAAAGGCACTATCTTATAGCAATCCCAGCAATTAAAGGACGGGGGACGGGCCGTGGCATAGTGGTTAAAACACGCGACTACCATGTAGGAGATCACAGGTTTAACTCCTGGCTCCAGTCATCTTAAAAAAGAAAAAAATCTTTCGTTGTCGGCTCCCTCGAATGTTGTCGACAGCAACTTTGCAGTATTAGTGTCGAGTCAATCGGTATGTCTAGTAAGAGCCTCTTAAACAGTGACGTTCACATTCGTCGATAAACAAGTAGGTGCCGTAAGTTGTGAATCTAAAAATAGAAAGCGCGTTAATTCACAACAACGCGAGAAGTTATCCCATACCTCATTCATGGGGTGTAAAGGGAAATTATGTTTAATTAAAGGAAGGAGACTCAGTATGCCTTTTCGAGGTCTATGTTAGCCTATTATCATATCATATTTGAAGGGAAAATATAACTGAACCCAAAAAAAAACCCATATGTGCGTACAGTCATAGTGAATTGTAACGTAAATGCTATGTAAGCTAAAAATCCACACTATCTTAAAAATTTCATCATTCACTGATTTCATTTTTATTTTCCTCACTGTTCCCAGTTAATTCTGCATATGGGCTAAGCGTCATTCGGTTATGTTTTAAAACAATTACTCAGGGGAGATACAAATAACATATCATTAGCATATATTTTTCCAACACCACCCAATTGTTGCATCATAGACAGACATATTTCTGTTAATATCACAGTACAACATGTCAAAGAAGAGCCTTAAACCTGTCACATTCCTCTATACGATACTTACTAACTTCAAATCGATAATAAATTATTATGGCATGTAACTTGACAAAACGAATGATGCAGAACTTCTTCTTTTTGAGCCTACCTTCACGTGCAGTTCTCAGAATTGAGTCCCAAAGTCATGTGTTGTACTGTGTAATGTAAAACCAAGAAAAATTTACATATTGCCAATGAAATTTATGTCATGAAATAAATCTGGATTTAAAGATAAATAGAAGGGCAACAAAATATTTTTAACATATAGAAAAAGGATTTACGAGAAACAACAAGTGGACAGACAAACATATTGCATCAAATATTTAACATATTGGAAAAAAATAGATAGTAACAATTGGACAGACTAAAAGTTGGCATCATTATGAGGCAATTTATTATGAAAGGCAAGGGCAAGTCTTATGCAAAACAGCGAAAAAGACATATTACTACTATTTCTTATTGGTTTGGTAATAACAATAATTTTTTTATTGTATAAAATTTTAGATTACCCTTAAAAAAGTGAAAATTTTACACATAACCTAAAATATATTTATTTTCCTATTGGTCTCAAAAAGCTATTTATCTCACCCACCTCGTCGCATACTTTAGTTGATCCTAATGTTAATGATTACGATTACGATTATTATTATGAGTTTATATTTGTACACCAAAGTAGTTGTGTGGCGATATAAGATAAATTTTCACTCGCCAAATCCCCGAAGAAAAACAGCCAAAAGCTGTTGTTGTCTGAAGTAATAATATTTCATAAAATTGTCATAAAAATATTTTCGTTTTGTTGCGAAGTTCTCTGCGCGACCAAAATAAACCACTGGCATACTCCAATGATTTCACAAGGAGTAGTAACAGCAAGACTTTTCGAAGGATTGCCAGAGAGAACGTAAGTGTTAGCTATCCGCATCTCTCACAGTATGAGGAAGCAACAGTCTTTTGGTCATAAACTTTTGTTCGCCTTCGTCGGGACATTGCAGTTTGTCACATTTTTATAACATTTTATTTATTACTTTTGCGGGGGGAGATTTTCTACTCGCCGCCAAAAAGTTCGCCATAATCAACATTCGAACATATAAAAAGCACCGAAACATTATACAAAACAAGAATTTCAACTGCAAACAAAAAAATCTACCAAAAAACATCGAACATCATTACTATAGCTGCATTCTCAATTTGGCGATGTATAATAAAATTGGCACGACAATAGTACTATGAAAAGTCAACTCTATTCATAATACAGCAGCGGCAGCCAAATGGCGTAAAGAATAGTACATCATAAACTATAAAATTGGTGAAGCAACGAGAGCTCATTGCATAGAAGCCACACACGCAAAACCCTTAACAGGCGCCCACACCAATGCCAACAATCCAATAGATACGCTCGAGTTACAACTCTTAGAATTTTACTCGCATCCATAAAGTTTTATAAGTGTCCAAACAAAAAAATAAAAAAAATGAGAAAAATGCCGCAGAAAATTCGTAGCATGAAACGAAATAAAAAATGAGCAGATATTAAGGAGCAGAGAGTGGATTTTTCAGTTGTCATCCTTTAACGCTAGGTGGTCTTTAACTTTATTATTACCTTCCAGAGGGAACAAAGTGATGATATTTGCGAAAAAGGTAAAAGTGTAAAGATAAATATAGCAGCTTTTACTGAAAAAAAAAACAAAAAAAATTTTAGTTAAACATTATATATTTTTAATTTTTAATTTTTATTTTTAATTTTTAATTTTTAATTTTTAATTTTTAATTTTTAATTTTTAATTTTTAATTTTTAATTTTTAATTTTTAATTTTTAATTTTTAATTTTTAATTTTTAATTTTTAATTTTTAATTTTTAATTTTTAATTTTTAATTTTTAATTTTTAATTTTTAAGTTTTAATTTTTAATTTTTAATTTTTAATTTTTAATTTTTAATTTTTAATTTTTAATTTTTAATTTTTAATTTTTAATTTTTAATTTTTAATTTTTAATTTTTAATTTTTAATTTTTAATTTTTAATTTTTAATTTTTAATTTTTAATTTTTAATTTTTAATTTTTAATTTTTAATTTTTAATTTTTAATTTTTAATTTTTAATTTTTAATTTAAATTACAAAAATAAGATCACAAAACAACAAAATTACAAAATTACAAAATTACAAAATTACAAAATTACAAAATTACAAAATTACAAAATTACAAAATTACAAAATTACAAAATTACAAAATTACAAAATTACAAAATTACAAAATTACAAAATTACAAAATTACAAAATTACAAAATTACAAAATTACAAAATTACAAAATTACAGAATTACGAAATTAAAAGGATTGATATGTAACCTGATTCCCAAGGGTAAGGGTAGAAACATCCCCATGGGTAAAGGATTAAAAAATTAAATATAAAATACAGCAGTTTCCATTGGCGCGGGTTGATGCTGGCAGCCTGTGGCAGCTATTATGTGTTAGCTGTGTCTATATAGCCTATTGTTTATTTTTCAGTTACTGATGCCAAATGTCCCTGACAAGTTACATGAGTGAGATGTGTGTAAATATAGAAAAATACGTTATTATCAAAATTAATGTTAGCTGGAACAAATGGCAGACTCGGTCGTTATTAAAAATCAAGATTTTCGAATTGGGTCCTTCAAGCCCTTATTTTGATGTTTCACTTAAAGGTGAATCAACAACGAAAGTATGTTGAAATACTGTCCTCTATCTAAAGTAAAGTCTTAAGAAGTATATGATTACATATAGCACAAAAACAAATATATTCTCTCCGAGATATATATGTCCTCATTTCCCCCTATTAACACAGTGCTCCACTCATGCAAAGCCTATTGATTAGTGATAGCTTATCGTTGATATTTGTGTGAAATTCATTTAATATTACAATTCTATGCATTGTTTTGTAATTTGATTAACATTAGATTATTCTGTGAATAACATTTCACCAACTTCCTTTGCCATTCCCCGGCCACCACATCCAATTCCCTTGAAAATCCAACGCTATAAGATTTCAGTGTTTAGTGATAGCATTGTTGTGTCGTCGTCGTCGTCGGCATTGTCGTCGATAATACCACCACCGCACAGCCAACACACAGAAATTATAAAAACGTGCGTAAATTCATTTGCATATAATTGTGAAATTGTTTCACGCAAAACTGAAAGAAATTCGCAAACGTAGCTGCTGCTTCAGCCAACAATTTCATATTCATGGTGCATAAGAGAGGACAGCGATGTGGCAGGCAGCCTGATGATGTTGCTGATGACGAGATAATAATCACATTATCACTCACTAACAAACGAAATGAAACGAAATTGCATTTGGGAATTTGCCACATAAATTCACCCAAAAATAAAAACAAACAACAGCGTTTCGCCCAGGGACTCATCCCCTTCATCCTGGCAGGAGGTTGTGGTCTCCTCTCTAAGCTTAAAGTAAGAAATTTACATGTGAGAATTCCCCGAAACTTTTTCAACTGCACGCACTACTCTACTACACTGGCACATGTGACAGTGACAACAACAAAGTTGTTTACTTTTTGTTTTGTTTGTTGTTACTTCCTGGGGAACGTCCTCGTTGATGCGATTGGAAGATATGTTCACTTTGATAAAAGTAAATTATGATGAGACTTCCTTTTGGTTAATAAAATAAGATCTCTCCTGAGCGCGTATTTGCAAGGGCGGGGGTGCGGGTTGTTATACTACTTTTTAGGGTGTCAGGGTAATTATTTTAAGGATTTACATGATATGCATGTAAAATTTATGTAAACTTTCTAAATCAACAGCAGTATGGGATAACGGCAAAGACGAAGGGAAGTGCTCGAAATGATTCTGATATCTAAATTACACCTAGACTTCCGTGTTGTAGACGACTCAAAGGTATCGAAACGTAAAAAAAGCTGAATAGAGGGAGAGAGGGAGAAAGAATTTGTAACAGCACCAAGAAAGTTACAGTGGGCTGGAACATGAAATAAGATTTCAAAAATTTAACAAGTTTCGATATGGTTTGTGTATCAGTGATTGGGTAAAGAAACCTTTGCAAATTAATTGTTTTTGAAGTGGGGCAGAGGGGTTCGGAAGGAAGTTCGGAAGGAAGTTCGAACTTAACTTTTTCTCTTAATTAATTATGTCAGGAAAAAGGCAAAGCACAAATCCTGAGATATTATTATATTGGTTTTGCTATAAGGGTCCGGCCGTGGCATAGTGGTTAGAACTACCATGCGGGAGATCTCAGGTTCAAACCCTGTCTCCAGTCATCTTAAAAAACAAGAAAAAATTTTCTTTCATTGTCGGCTCCCCTCGAATGTTGTCGACAGCAACTTCGCAGTATTAGTGTCGAGTCAATCGGCATGTCTAGTAAGAGCTTCTCAAACAGTGACGTTGGCATTCGTCGATAAACAAGTAGTTGCCGTTAGTTGTGAATCTAAAAATAGAAAGCGTGTTAATTCACAACAACGCGAGAAGCTATCCCATACCTCATTCATGGGGTGTAAAGGGTAATTAAGTTTTTTTTTAAGTTTTTCAATAACGGGTTGATGCTGCAATCGAACAAATCGCGCTGTATGCCAGGTATTAATAAAAATATTGTGTTATTTGAAAGCCTCATGCGTGGTATTATGTGAAGACTATAACAATTCAGTCGCGGCTTCCTACGGTGGTACGTAAACGAGTGGTCCAATTTTCAATAGTTTTAATGCATAGGTCCGGCTGAATTTGAATTGTTTTATGATTTTTTATATATGGTTCACTTTATTTTAATCAAATTTATTTCATTGTTTAATTTTTTTGTAAGTTTTTTTATTCTATGCTGTAATTTTGTCATTTTGTAATTTTGTAATTTTGTAATTTTGTAATTTTGTAATTTTGTAATTTTGTAATTTTGTAATTTTGTAATTTTGTAATTTTGTAATTTTGTAATTTTGTAATTTTGTAATTTTGTAATTTTGTAATTTTGTAATTTTGTAATTTTGTAATTTTGTAATTTTGTAATTTTGTAATTTTGTAATTTTTAATTTTTTAATTTTTAATTTTTAATTTTTTAATTTTGTAATTTTGTAATTTGTAATTTTGTAATTTTTTAATTTTGTAATTTTGTAATTTTGTAATTTTGTAATTTTGTAATTTTGTAATTTTGTAATTTTGTAATTTTGTAATTTTGTAATTTTGTAATTTTGTAATTTTGTAATTTTGTAATTTTGTAATTTTGTAATTTTGTAATTTTGTAATTTTGTAATTTTGTAATTTTGTAATTTTGTAATTTTGTAATTTTGTAATTTTGTAATTTTGTAATTTTGTAATTTTGTAATATTGTAATTTTGTAATTTTGTAATTTTGTAATTTTGTAATTTTGTAATTTTGTAATTTTGTAATTTTGTAATTTTGTAATTTTGTAATTTTGTAATTTTGTAATTTTGTAATTTTGTAGTTTTGTAATTTTGTAATTTTGTAATTTTGTAATTTTGTAATTTTGTAATTTTGTAATTTTGTAATTTTGTAATTTTGTAATTTTGTAATTTTGTAATTTTGTAATTTTGTAATTTTGTAATTTTGTAATTTTGTAATTTTGTAATATTGTAATTTTGTAATTTTGTAATTTTGTAATTTTGTAATTTTGTAATTTTGTAATTTTGTAATTTTGTAATTTTGTAATTTTGTAATTTTGTAATTTTGTAATTTTGTAATTTTGTAATTTTGTAATTTTGTAATTTTGTAATTTTGTAATTTTGTAATTTGTAATTTTGTAATTTTGTAATTTTGTAATTTTGTAATTTTGTAATTTTGTAATTTTGTAATTTTGTAATTTTGTAATTTTGTAATTTTGTAATTTTGTAATTTTGTAATTTTGTAATTTTGTAATTTTGTAATTTTGTAATTTTGTAATTTTGTAATTTTGTAATTTTGTAATTTTGTAATTTTGTAATTTTGTAATTTTGTAATTTTGTAATTTTGTAATTTTGTAATTTTGTAATTTTGTAATTTTGTAATATTGTAATTTTGTAATTTTGTAATTTTGTAATTTTGTAATTTTGTAATTTTGTAATATTGTAATTTTGTAATTAAATTGTAATTATGATTTTTTTTTAATTATGAATTGGTTGAGTGTTACTTAGTCGAAACTTGTAGCATACCTACCATATAGCTCTAATTTGGAATATTATCCGTCCCACCGTACTTTGTAATCTTAAACTTACAAGTATCGTCGGCACTTCCCTTATGATGCATTTGCTCTCCACAAAAACAAGAAAACCCCTGCCAACAGGAACAGGATTTTCTAGCACAGCTCCGGAAGCATAGAAGCGATGCCAATGACTGCCGCAATAGAAACTTTCTCAAGCACATTTGCCCTGTGATAGAAGGGAATTGCTTCTCAGCTACATAGCCTCCAATGCACCTCTACTCTGTGCCAATGCATCGACACTTTTGTCACCGAATGGTTATTTGGCTGACTTTCTTAGCTCACGTAGAGATAACTATACAAATTTTCTACGAAATTTCATTTACGCTGCATCTTTTCCGTTTTAGTTTTTGTTGTTGTTACTTTCCTTGGTGCCCAAAGATTTCTATTCATTGCTCGTGCTGGTGAACAACAACAGGATGTTAAATGCATTCACCAGGATAATCATAATGGTCCTTCTAGTGACACAACAGGAGTTAACTGAGTAAACCGATACAGCGGCATACAGTCGTAAGACTCCTCACAAGTTGCGTTGCCAAACGCTTCCCACAGAGAGATAAGTTAATGTGACCTGGGTGCATCATCAGCAAACGGGGGAATGTTACTCCAACGAATTGCCAGACAGCAATTTGGGGACTAAGCATGAGTTTTTATTTGATGTTGTTCTTGTTGTTGTTGTATTGTGTGTGTTCGTATGTTGGAGCTAAGCTAAAACTTTAGCTAAGCTAAACGTTCAATGGCTTCCGTTTTGAAAACTGTGCTTCATCATCAAATTGTATGAGCGCTGCTGCTGCTGCTGCTCCCGCTGCAGTTCCTTTATGAATGCCCTGATATCCTGTACACGTTTATCGGAATCCTAGTCGTCGTCGTTGTCGTCTTCCACGTCGCAGCATAGCGTATCGCATCGCATCATATCGTTTGGTTTATATACTAAGTTGGCATTTAATGTTTATTTTAGTTGCCCTTACGTGTGAAAGACTTTGGCCATGCCATGCTCCACCTCACTGGATATGATGGCAAAAGTTCAATGCAATCATTTTATATTGCCTGGAAAGCAATATAACTAATCGTGTATCCTGTTTTGTATCGTTTCACATAGACACCTATAAATACTTGCAACTTCCGCTTGTACCAACAGAACAGGACAGCACAAGACGACCACCAAGGATTTGTGTTACGGTAATAATAGTTAAGAAAAGTTTATTTTTTTTAAATATGTTTTAGCATTCCCGAAATGGATCATTAGGTGGGCGCAGAGAGATAAAGTTGTACTAAAGGTTAGAGATGTGGCACTGCAGTTATTTTTTTTCCAAGTCAGCAAAGGTTTTGTAATGGGTTTCAAGGATATTGAAGAGACTTTTTGGAATGTGCTATTTACAGGGTATTAACAAATATTCAGAAATGTTCTCTTACATTTTATTGTTCACTTTTAAACAATAATAATTTTTTATATTGAAATTTCAACATTATATATATAAACATGGTTATAATGTACGAAATCGGTATATATATAAAATCAGTAAGATAGTTTCAGTCGGGAAAACCGACTTACATATACCCTCCCCCTCAGTAAAACATAAAATTATAGTTTTACTAAACATAGAATTTGGACACGATCGCGTTGGGTAAATTGATATTATTTCTTGATTTCTTAAGTGGTCGGGATGGCAAATTTGTATGGGAGGTACCATAAGACCATGAAGCCCATTTGCAATTCCGTAAGTAGTTTTAATTAGTTATGCAAAGTTTCAAAATAATTTGTTTCGTCCTTCGAAAGTCATAAGTCGTAATATCTTCCTGCAGCATTTAAATTATCAACAAATATTCTGTCGCTCTCACTTTAAACCTCAAGCAATTCCCAATAAAACTTCCTCCTTCACCTCTTTAATTATTTTATTTTAACATGCTATGCTGTCTTTTCACAAAAGACATGCATGGAGAAAAAAAATACTTGACCACATAAACACGTTTACAATAACATATATGTATGTATGTACGACCATACAGCCTTCTCCTTAGCTCTGCAGTTTCATGTTGTTCCTTTATGCCCCAATACACATCAACAAAACTGACCAAACCGCCCCCAACTAAAATGGGGCTCAGATGGTCGGTTCATGTCCAAACGTCGTATAAGCAGCATTGGAACTAATAAAGTTACCATATGTTGGCGTCCAAGTGTGATGTCAGTTATGCGATGATAAAACCTATTATCACGATGAAAACATATTTTTCCCCAAAACATGAAAGAAGGTCGGTGGCGGCGGTCATCACACATGCAGCGGCAACAGCACACACTCACTACACTACAAAGAGGCCATAAGCTAGAAAACAAATTTTTACTACTTTCGGGATGTTTCGAGTACGTTTGGCAGTAATAGTTTTTGTTATGGCATGACCGGTTCTTTGGGCATTAGTAATGGTTGGGGAAATACTTTTGAGACATCATCATCACCATCATCAGCACAACGGCAACAGCAGCAGCAGCAGTAATATCATCTGCCTCATGCTACTACAACACATCAGTATCCGCAGTCACATCAGCCAGTCGGCGTTGAGCATCAAAGAGAAAAATTACTGGATGAGTAACATGCAATGAATTACGTGACTTTTGATGTATTAAGGGATTTTCCAATTTCCTAACATATTACGTATTTCATATTTTAAATATCCTTGTTGTTGTTGTAGTTCTTTTTGCTGTTAAGGAGGGGGAAAAGGCGGCCAACAGGAATTTTTCACTTTAAGAAAAGCAATAATCTTCGAAAGTCCAAAGGGACTTGGTTTGGGGATGACCATAACTATTTTCGACAAGTTTGTGCAAGTTTTTAGAATATTCAACATGTTTAAAATATTACGCCAAATTTAAATACTTAACCGAATTATAAGAAATATTTATAAATACCAAGAAGTAGTTGGAAAATCTGGATTACTGATACATAGACATCATCGAAAAGATAATGAGAGAGATTTTTTCAAAAATCAAAAAAAAAAAGAATTAGTAAACGAAATATGTGCTTGAAACGTTACAACGAAGTTGGAGGCTAGCAGTGGCACTATTAGTTCAACTATTAACAGAAAATATGATGTCACTATTGAAATGAAAAGTACGATCGTGATGACAATGAGATGCTATTTTAGCCTCAGCAAATAGCATAAAAAAAAACCAGTAAGAAAGTTCCAGTCGGGCAACCCGACTTACATATACCATCACCCTCAGTAAAACAAAAAAATGTCTATTATATTGATATTATTACTCGATTTCTAAAGTGGGCGGAGTGATACATTTGTATGGGAGGTACCAGAAGGGGCGTGTCTAGACTTCCAGATTTTTTCTCCAAAACTTTATCCTGTTAAAGCTTTACTAACTACAGAATTTGGGCACGATCGCGTTATATCCATTAATAATATTAATCGATTTCTAAAGTGGGCGGTACCAGATGAGTATGGGAGGTACCAGAAGGGGCGTGGCTAAACTTCCAGTTTTACTCTCAAAAACTGTAGCCTGCTATAGATTTACCAAATAAAGAATTTGGGTACGATCGCGTTGGATTTATTGATATTATTACTCCATATCTTAAGTGGGCGGAAAAGTACATTTGTATGGGAGGTACCAGAAGGGGCGTGGCTAGACTTCCAATATTTTTTCCAAAACTTTATCCTGTTATAACTTAACAAAATGCATAACTTGGGCACGATCGTGTTGAGTGTATTGATATTATAACTCCATCTCTAAAATAGGCGGAGTTGTACATTTGTATGGGAGGTACCAGAAGGGGCGTGGCTAGAATTAAAATTTTTTTTTTCCAAAACTTTATCCTGTTATAGCATTACTAAATATAGAATTTGGGAATGATTGAGTTCGATGTATTGATATTATTATTCGATTTCTAAAGTGGGCGGAATTGTACATTTGTATGGAAGGTACCAGAAGGGGCGTGGCCATGTAGCCCATGTTCAATACCGTAAGAAGTTTTGGGGAAATATTAACTCGTGCAAAATTTTAAAACATTTGGTTGTGTCTTTCGAAAGTTATCGTGCGAACCAGCTGGACAGCAGACAGACGGACAGACAGACAGACAGACGGACGGACATGGCTCAAACGACTTAAAAAGTCATGAGTCGAATTTGGTTCCAAGAAACCTACGGTCTAAAGTCACTCCTTCTATGTGTTACACTTTTGGGTCGTATCAAATGATATATACCCTCATCCCTAAGGGTGATGGTATAAAAATACTTTATATGTCACAGTCATCTTACCAGTACTTCTTTATGGCAACAGATGGGTGGTGCCTCAGACTTAGTAATGTTTGGTGTTTTTGAGAGGTACAATAAAAGTACTTTTCAGCATTTTCTACCAAGCTAGGCTTTGTACAAGGCTGTAGTCTGTCATGCAATCTCTTTAAAAACATAATAGAGATGATCAAGGCTGCAGTTAACACGACTGGTAACACCTTCAATAAAAGTTACATTCTGCTAACGAATGCTGAGGATATATATGTCATTGGCCATGGACAGCGGGATGTTACTGCGGTCTTTTCGAGTATTGTTAAGCTGTTTAAAATGGGTCCGGTGATACACAACACCAAGTTATTTGTTTCAACGATGGTAGATTATTCAGTTTTCATTGGCTTTGCCATAAGCTAAAAAACATAATGTCTGCCTGAACATCAAGAGACGAGTATGATCGCAAACCGGTGTTTCCATGCGCTAAGCAAACGACTTAATAGCAAAGCTCTCTCTCTCTCTCTCTCGACAAATTAAGACCCAACTCTAGCAGACACTAATCGCACTTGTCTTTCTCTAGGATTAGTGAGTTGTATGAGCTGTATACTTTGGGGCACACAACGTACTTTTTGCTGTTATAAAAGTACTTTTTGTATAACAACAATACCTATCTGTACAATAAAAGTACTTTTTGATACAACAAATTTCTTATTGGTAACAGCAAAGATAGTTTTTTATACAAAGAAATTCCTCTTCGGTACATCAAAAGTACTTACTGTTAGGATAGGTTAATTCGGCAGCCGCGTTCAGCATAGCTCACATGAGTCCTTGTGTGCGTCTCATTGTCATACCATTTCCAAATTTTCGCACCACATATTACTATTCTGTTCGGTCAACGTCGCTCTGAAGCCATTTCGTTGCTCTGATGAAGACATCAACCATGTCTCGACTACTGATAGACAGATATTGTTCACATATTCATATCTCAGATCATCAAAATCCGGGCAGTGTTATAGAAGATGCTCCGGGGTCCATTTAGTGTGTTTTCCAACCGGGCAGTGACCGGTAGTTACAGCTATGATGTCCCTTTAGATGGACTCTTGAGAGGTTCAGCGCAAATCGTGTCCACTGTATATCCATGGTAGGCAAAATTAGTGTGGTCGCTGTGCAAGTGGGATCTCTTATCCATCTCTCCTTAGTAATTAGGTTCAGTTTCAATGGCCGCTATTGCGGTCTGAACTAAGCTGCAGTGATCCGCTAGTCTGATTGATAGTTGCAAATTCATGTCTTCAAAAAAGATTCCACAGCCTGCTCTTTCCTTTAATTTTGAAACGTCCGTGAAAATTAGGATGACATCCACTCCAAAGTTAGGGGAATTTTAATTATCATCAGAGTAGAACCTATCCGGGATGTTCCTTATAAACTGGGATCGAAGACAGGTTCTGGCATGGTGTGACAGTTCACATTGCTTAGGTGCAGAATTTTGACATGGCCATACTTCCTGGGCATCCATGCTTTTGTGTGACGTGTAAACGCTTTGCGGTGTTCGCTGCTATTTTCCTCGCCTCATTGTCTTGGGGTAACCTGTTGCCCCTATTATTATGGTTGCCACCAGTCTCATTATGCGTTCGAATTTCAGTCTTTGTGACGCTCTGTCTAGCGCTGCCGATTCGTAGAATAAGATAGGTTTAATAACAGAGTCATATAACCAGTTCACATTTTTGGGGCTAATTCCCCAATTGAGGCCAATTACACTTTTGCAGCAGTAAAGTTTTCCTGGCCTGAGTGTTCAGATTCCAATTCAGTTTACTGTCTAATATTAGCCCGAGGCACTCTACTTAATCTGGGTTTGGCAAATTGAGGAATTTTGTATCTCCGTGTGAGTGGCACCAGTTCCGTTTTCCTCGGGTTTACACCCAGTCCACAGTTGTGACACCATTTTAACAGAAGTTTCACCGCAGATTACAGAAGCTCAAAGAGTAGTTTAGGATCCTTGCGGATAACTATTAGGGCAACGTCATCCGCATAAGCGACGGTTGTGCAACACATTTTTTCCATCTTTTCCAAACATTTAATAATCACCCCTCGTCTATTATTCCCCCCCCCCCCCCCCCCCTTTCGTCCAATGATTTAAAAACACCTATATTAAAATAATAACTCAACTTTTAAGCCAAAAATTTCACTAGCTCTTTCTCTTTTTTATTCGATTTTTATGACCAGAATCGAACGCGAACAAATTACATTTTAAATAATTTATTGAATGAGGTTGCAACAAACATAATTGACGATGTTTTATAGGGCAGAGCAAACAAACATTTTATGACCACGATTTGCCGCCATCTAAAACGTAAGAAGACCAACAAACACCACCGCCACGACACAACCCCTCATCGATAATACCGAAAATAACTGTGGTATGTTGGAAATATCCATACAACATATATTGGTGTGTTTGTGTGTGTGTGTGTGTGCGTGTGTTAATTTTTACGATCTGTTTCCTAAATTTCTCCCTTCCGGCTATAAGCAATTTTGTGGCTGTCCTAATGGTAGTGTGAGTCTAAGTGTGTGTGTGTGTGTGCGTGTGTTTTTATGTCAAGGACTTAACTTTACGACTGTAAAGCGTGTGTTTGCCTTAAAGGTGTCAGTGGAGTTGCTGTATGGATCACTTATATTTTTGTTAGCGGCTGGTCTGATGAATTCTATTAACCTATTAGCAACACATGTGTCATATAGGAGACTAGAAATTCAAACAAGATATTGTAGCTGTTTTTGGATTAATACAGAGCAAGTGTTATAACTTTACAGGATATGGGTGTGAACAAATTGAAGGGATTCAAATTAGTGTTAATACAATTTCTCTAGCCGATAGTACGATTCATCGGAATCTCTTTGGTTACCCGGCATGTGAGTTACCAAGGACAGTGTTATGAAACCGAAGTTATTTATACCAAAATCATACAAATAACTAGGATAACACAGTACAACATTTTTCAGCTCATTGATTTTGGACTCAATTCTGAGAACTGCACGTGAAAATAGCCCAAGAACGAAGAAATTCTGCATCATTCGTTTTGTCAAGTTACATGCCATAATAATTTAATATCGATTTGAAGTAAGTATCGTATAGGGGAATTTGTCACGTTTTAGGCTCTTGTGTTTGACATAATTCGAGAACCAGTAGTCCGGTTTAGCTGAAACAAACTTAAACAAATTGAGAATTACAATTCCTTTAATCTGTTCATAAAACGTTTCCCTACATAAGAAACAGTTTTACTTTTCCATTCATCAAATAATTTTGAACTGGGTTTATTATGTAGCAGTTACAATAAATCTATTATACTCCGTGGCGTATGATTTACGTGGAATATTACTTATGATAATCATACGCCACCACATAACAATATAACAAAAGAGTTTAAAACGTGACAAATTCCCTTATACGATACTTACTAACCTTAAATCGCTATAAAAATATTAATTATGGCATAAAAAATATTATTATGGCATATAACTTGACAAAACGAATGATGCAGAACTTCTTCTTTTTAGGGCTACTTTCACGTGCAGTTCTCAGAATTGTGTTCCAAAATTATATCTTGTACTGTGTAATAGAAGTTATATTATGGCAATTAATACGTTTTTTTATCCTTGGTTGTTTACATATTTCAAAATATCTATAAATCCTTGATTACTACTCTACATTTATGCTCAATTTTTACCACCAATCCTACCTATTTCCACCACCCCCTCTGTCTATGCATTGCTCTTAATCACCTATGTTGTTGCTATAACAAAACTAAACGCCAACCCCTAACCACCTTGTCCTGCATGCAGCCTTTATTTGGAGGGAGTGAGTTGGCCGACCGTTGGCATAGATGAAATAAAATTTTCAATTTCTTTACGCCAATGCGGCGTCAAAAGTCATAAAATTGTATTATTTCCATTTCATCCCACGCTCGGCGGCATCATTCGAAAGATTATAAAAACCACCACAATTTTATGGCCGCATACAAGCTTGACAGTGAGTTGAGGCTGGTTGGCTGGCTGACTACATTATTGTCTTCCGCTAAGACACTAAGTCATTTCAAGGCTTGTTAATTCTTTGGTTTTAGTCTTTATTATCATCTTGGCAAATTTTTGCCATACTAACAAAAGCCAAATACTTTCTGCACTGCCCTTTCCACCACTGCTGCTTCCGCTACTGACTTCTAATCTGGTGAATCAACTTAGTATAGCAAACGACAGGCAACGCTTTGAAGGGCAACAAGATGTTTGGATTTTACAGCCTTTTAATTATATTTTCCTGTTTTATTCTGGTCATTCATTTCTTTAGGTTTATTGTCCTTTCTCAGTGAATGTTTAACGGCCATCACATTGTCACAGCTGCCAAGTAAGTAAAACGCGTCAATTCATGTAGTCTCCTGCTATAGTTTCTGCTCTTACATCTCTAGCCCCCACCTCCCCTCAATGAATACACGTTTAGAACTTACAAGTACATCTAAATTAAGTGCGGCGTTGGATACTCCGCCTCTCTGTGTTCATTTGCAATTGAGTTTTTGGGCAGTTACTTCAATTACTACTTCAGGTGCCGACACTACTGCCGCTGCTCGTTTTGCTCATTGTCTGCTGTGTTTGTCAGCCACGAGTATCCTTAAGGATTTATGACATTCTGACTAAGTTGCGTCAAGCTTAAGCTTTATTTAACTATCCTTACAAAATTAATTTGCTGTTAATTAGTATGAACTTATATTCCTTTTTGTTAGGTTTTTAATATTCTTCAATTTTTAGTCTGCTCACAAAACGGGGCGGAAGGACGAAGCCGCAATTAACCCTACCTGTGGACTTAGGCCATTATAAAGTGGTATTATGGCCTTAAAAGAAGCAATAAACAATTATGCAAGAAATCCGTCGTAAAAACCACAAGAAAAGGCAGCAGGACATTAATTGAAAGGCAAAGGATTTTGGGTAAATTAGATTTGCGAATTGCGTTGTAATCAAATCAAGTGGAAGGCAATTTTCTTGCCAGCTATGAGAACAATTTACTTGAAATTGAAATATCTATGAATGAGCGATAGATTTTACTTAAGCACAAAGAAAATATATAAGATGTGGGGTATCTACGATGATACTTGACCTTAAGTTAGATATGACAAGTCAATTTGTCATTATTCCCTATCTTAAGGACTCTAAATTATTGGTCATGGTCTGTGACTTCTTTATGAAGACGATTGATCTAAGGGGCCATTATTTGTCGGTTCAGATCATCCATATCTGGCTTAAGGTCATTTATCACTGAGTCAAATGTCATGATCCTTGATCTAAATTTGGGTTGTTTTGTCTAGGACTGGGTCGTCCTTAAAGTCACGTCCAGAGAGCTTTGAGATCGAAGGTTATTAACTTTTTGAGATCATATTTCATTGAGCATTGTTAGTAAAAGGATAATCGGTCCATATCTGGCCTAAAGTCATTCACCAATGAGTCAAATGTGAGTTGTCAAGATCCTTGACCTCTATTTGGGTTATTATATCTTGGACAGGATCGTCTTTAATGTTCACGTCCAGTGACCTTTAAGATCAAAGGTAATTGACCACTGGATTATAAGTCAAATGTCATTGACCTATGTGTCAATGGAAATTTTAGTTTTGAAACAATGTCTTTCATAATTGGGCGGAGGTCGAAAGTCATTGAATTGAGCTTTGTGGCAAAGGTCATTGACATTTGTTGTTTATTGCCCAAATATCGCTAAAACTATGAGGTCAAAGGTCTTTGATCTCTGCATAAGGTTGTTAGCCTCAGTTGGAAGGTCCACTTACCTTTGGGTCAAGTTTATTGACTTTATGTTGGTTTTTACCCAAAGATCGATTAAGATATGACGTCATAAAGGTTGCTGGCCTCGGTGGGAAGGTCCACATATTTTTAGGTCAAGGTCATGGCATAGTGGTTAGAACACGCGACTACCATGCGGGAGATCGCAGGTTCAAACCTGGCTCCAGTCATCTTAAAAGAAAAAAATAAAGAAAATTTTCTTTCATTGTCGGCTCCCCTCGAATGTTGTTGACAGCAACTTCGCAGTATTAATCGTCGTGTCTAGTAAGAGCTTCTCAAACAGTGACGTTTGCATTCGTCGATAAACAAGTAGGTGCCGTTAGTTGTGAATCTAAAAATAGAAAGCGTGTTAATTCACAACAACGCGAGAAACTATCCCATACCTCATTCTTGGGGTGCAAAGGGAAATTAAGTTTTTTTTTTAAGTCATTTATTTTATGTTAAATGATGTTGACCTCTGAGTTGAATTACTTAGTTAGCTATTGACAAAAGATTATTGCCTTTAGTTGGTTTTTTGCACAAATACCAATAACATTTGTAGGTCAAAGTTCATTGACCTTTCTAAAAAATTACTTTATTGAGGTCAAAGGTCATTGACTTCTGCATTCGTAGGTCAAAGTTCATTGTATTTTTTTTTAAAAAAAATTACCTTATTGAGGTCAAAGGTCATTGACTTCTGCAGCAGGCCTCGGAGTGAAGGTCCTCCTGTATCTTTTGGTTCGCGGTCATTGACCGTTTGGTAAAGAATGTTGATCTCTTATCGGTTACCCAGGTATTAAGGGCGTAGACTTCGGGGTACAGACCAATAAACTTTAAGCAGTAATGGTGAACGTAGTTGACTTTTGGCTAAAGTTATGGACCTCTCCGTCGTAGTAATTGGCCCGCATGGCGACGTCATTGAACATAAACCGTCAAAGTTAATTTGCCCTTTGAAGTCTGGGCACATTGAAATTGCTATTTTTGGGTGAAAGTTCATTGGCTTCTGTGACGAATAATGATCAGTCAATAACAATAACATCAATAAAATTTCGAGGTCAAAGTCTAATGAGCTTTCGAGAAAATTTAACTTCTCATGATGTCATAGGTCATGATGTCTGCATCAGGCCTCAGAGTGAAGGTCCTATTACATTTGGGTCGTGGTCATTGACCTTTTAATTATTGGTTACCCCGGTACTAAGGTTGTTAACATCGGGGTACAGGCCATTAAACTTCAACCAATAATTTTGAGCGTAGTTGACTTCTGGCTTAAGTTATTTACCTATCCGTCGAACTCATTGACCCATATGGCGACGTGATTGACAATTGATGGTCAAAGGACAGTTACCCTTTGAGGTCAAGGGTCATTGACCTCTGGGTCATGGTAATTGCTATTTTGGAGTGAAAGTTGACTTCTGTGACGATTTATGATTTATTTTGGCTAAAGTCATTGACACTAACGCAACGTGCTTGACCTCATGGTCAAAGTATTTGAACAATATGGCGACGTCATAGACCATTTAAAATGAAAGGTCATAAAATATTGGGGTGAAAGGTCATTGATCTCTATCTGGATCATCAAATGTGGGATAAGGTTATTGTTATTATCATATCAGTATCATCTTTAATTATCATTGGTCCATTGGGAATGATTGACTTTCACAGTACGAGAACTCAAGAAGGGTTATTATAAAAAATTTAACTAATAGAGGGTACAAAGTGACGTCACAGATTAAAGAATTTTTCCAAAAGTGGAATTGTGCCAAGTTTAAGGGAGTTCGCCAAACTCGAAATATTTGGAATAGGCAAACAATGATATACTTTAGATATTATTTAGAAGCATTGGAAGATAGGTTTTATATCACAGGTAAAATGTACCATCAAATGTTAAACTGATCTAAATAACACAGTACAACACATGATTTTGGGACTCAACTCTGAGGACTGCAAGTGAAAGTAGCCCCAAAAAGAAGAAGTTCTGCATTATTCGTTTTGTCAAGTTACATGCCATAATATTTTAATATCGATTTGAAGTTAGTTTATATCGTATAGGGGAATTTGTGACGTTTTAGGCTCTTTTGTTATATTGTTATATGGTGGCGTATGATTAACATAAGTAATATTCCACGTAAATCATACGTCACGGAGTACAACAGTTTTATAATACTGCTACAAAATAAACCCGGTTCAAAATCTTTTGTTGAACAAAAGAGCCTAAATTGTGACAAATTCCACTATACGATACTTAATAACTTCAAATCTATATTAAATTATTATGACATGTAACTTGACAAAATGAATGATGCGGAACTTCTTATTTTTGGGGCTATTTTCACGTGCAATTCTCAGAATTGAGTCCCAAATCCATGAGCTGAAAAATGTTGTTCGGTTTACATCACAGCAGACCTATAAACATGTTAAGAATTAAGAACTTGTAGTAAATCAAAACGCTGCTGTAACACATGTTTATACTCATATCAGCAAAAGATAGTGTCAACAATTTACAAATCCTTCATGTTTATTAGTTTATTGTCATCCTCCCCCTTCTTCAACTCTATAGTTTCAAATATTTGCAGGATAATTGTAACAACACACAGATTTAACAATAAAAATCCAAATGCAAATTATGTTGTCATATTATTATCCTCTTTTATTGTTAATAAAAATGATAAACAATTGTGTGTGTGTGTATATTTAGCTGTGTGTGTATATATATGCTCTTGAAATGTTAGTTTATTATCATGATTTGTCAAAGAGATTAAATTGGACACAAAGGACATGACATGAACAGCAGCAGCAGCAGCAGCAACATTTATATAGTATGATATATTGTTGAAAACGAGTTAAAAGTTGAATTGTTTACAGCCAACAGGATAAACCAACAAGGATTATGGTTAACACAAGAATACCTCAATTGCAATTCTATTGAGTTGTCCACAAAAGGGGACATTTTATGAATTTAGTAAATATTGCAAAAGGGAAAGAAAGGACATGAGTTGTTAAATATCAAAATATATGAAATAAATATACATAATTTTTCTTTAAAGAATAAAAAATATGTAGATCTTTTTAAACCTATTGGCTTAAGGTATTTTTAAACACACATAGGTATTCATTTATAAAAATAAACTCGTCTGGTCTAGCTGCATAGACTTTTTCGCTTGTATCGCCTGTGTCAAGTTGGCCCCCGTTTTGCTTTTTGTTAAATTGAAACTAATGATGCTGCTGCTATAAGAAAATGTTAAAAAAGCATAGCACTGCCTGTATTCCATATAATGTTGTCAAAAAACATGTACAAAATACACGAATACCATTTGAATAATGACGTTGGCATCTTCGGTTGATTTTTACGAAATTACGTTCTTAACTGTCCTGGCTGCTGCTCTCTTTTTTTTTTGTTACGGGGGGTTAAAACATGTTTTGTCAAATAATAAATCAATTTAATACCTTGACTTATGTTAATTTATCGACTATTCATACCACCACCACCACTGACAATCTGGCTTTTGCCCCCCAACACACACACACGCATACAAACAACAGGATATCCCTTAACGAAACGTGCACACTTACGTTTAAAGGTAGGAAAGATACAAAGCATTTGTTGCATGCTCATAATGTAGTAGATGGGTGTGAGCAGCTTCTGTGTGACAAAGTATTTATACATTAGTGTTCATGTCTGTGTTTGTGTGTGATGTATTTGTATTATCTTGTCTTTTATACAAAAATGTTAAACACAATTTTATTTTGTCATTTGTCAACAAAAATTTCAATGACTCTATGTCGGTATGTATAAGTGTACACGTACGAGTGTTTAAGTGTCTGTGTTTGTGTGTGTGTTACTATGTCTGCATTCTGGTGATATATCGTCATCATAAGGATTTTTAACAATGGCAACATCATAAGTCTTTTGTGCTTATACTGAACATGTTGCTCATGCTGAATGCTCTGGCAAAGGTAAAACTCCTAAGCTTAACTCCTCTTTCCCCCTTCTACTGCAGAGGTCGAGATAAAGCAACATGTTTATTATTTAAAAGCTAAATTAAGACAAATAAATGAAATAGTAAATCATTTCTATATTTAGATAAGATTAGCAAGAATATTAATCAAAATAATTAAGTGTTTATCGGCAGGATGGGCCAAACAATATTGAATGGTCTAGGGAAGATACAATAATGATTTAAGAGGATTTTTATGATCACACACATGAAATAAGATGTGGCTGTCTTTTGAAAAGTTATATCAAATTGTAACTGGGAGTAGGTTTCCATGGAAAATAATGTATATTTCTAAAGTATAAGCAACTTGCTGAGGAAGACAATTGACTAAGAATGTTATTTTTCCAAATAGCCTGGTCCCTGGTCACCAAAGTCACTGGCTCTTGGACACACATGTCCATAGGCCTTTGCCATTTTTTTATGGGCTTTGATAAAACTTCCAAAGGATTTTAAGTTCTCAGAACAAACTTTTTGTACGACCTTTTATATTTTTTGCTTACACAGTACAACATTTTTTAACTTTTTGATTTGGGACTCAATTCTGAGAACTGTAATTCTTAATTTTTTTAAATTTGTTTCAGCTAAATCGGACTAGTGGTTCTCGAGTTATGTCAAACAAAAGAGCCTAAAACGTGACAAATTCCCCTATACGATACTTACTAACTTCACATCGATATTATTATATTATGGCATGTAACTTGACAAAACGAATGATGCAGAACTTCTTCTTTTTGGGGCCGCTTTCACGTGCAGTTTTCAGAATTGAGTCCCAAACTCATGTGTTGTACTGTGTTGTCTTTATGAGTGTTCGCTTAGTTTCTCCGCTATAATTCAAGAACCATTGATTATTTCTCATTTCAATATTGAGCTGGATTGTAGAGGACGCCATACCCTTTGGGGGGTATGGGGTATGCCCTGACTTGGAATTCTTCACCCCCCAGATTAGTTGTTGCGCTGTGTTATAAAACAATGAAACCACAATATTGCAACGATGTGCGTATGAATAATATAAAATCAGCATGAACTTAATGTTACTCATACGTTTTACATACATATGCCGCGAGTATCATATGCAAACTCGCTACATATGTACAGTACAGTACTTAGGTCAGGGTCGTCATTCAATATCATCAGCAATGAAGAGATTTCTACTTATCACAGATGAGACTGCATATATATGGCCAGAAATTTCTACTTATTGGGGAAAATTTATGAAAACAAACGATAAAGAATAATTTTTGGAAGATTACAATTGATAACATTAGTCCAACTTGATTTTTTACCTAGATATCGTCGGTATCCTGAAAAACGATCTCAAGTCGACTTTTTGTATTTCTGAGTTATAAATCATTTAAAGGTTATGGCCGCCTATGTTTTGATGCAATACCTACTATAAATTGACATTGGATTTTTATACCCTCAACCTAAGGGTACGAATAATATACATATATCTGTCTGTCCGTCTGTCTCTCTTTCTGGCTGCCCTGCTAATACCCACAATAACTTTCGAAAGACGCAACCATATGTTTTGTAATTCTTCACGAGCTAATATTTTCACAAAACTACTTACGGTATTGCAAACGGGGTGGATGGCCCCGCCACTACTCGTACCTCCCATACAAATACATCATTCCGCCCACTTTAGAAATCGAGTAATAATATCAATACATCCAACGGAATCGTACCCAAAATCTGATAACAGGATAAAATTTTGGAGAAAAATTGGAAGTCTACCACGCCCCTTTTGGTACCTCCAATACAAATACAATACAATACAAATACAAATGTACCACTCCACCCACTTTAGAAATCGAGTAATAAAATCAATATACTAGAAAATTTTATGTTTTATGAAGGATGAGGACCGGCCGTGCTATGATTGTTAGAACACGCGATTACCATATGGGAGATCCCAAGTTCAACAACTGACTCCAGTCATATAAAAAAAAAATTCTGTCATTCTGTCACTGTCGATGTTATCGACAGCAACTTCGCAGTTTAAGTGTCGAGTCAATCGGCATGTCTAGTAAAATCTTCTCAAACAATAACGATCGCATTCGTCGAAAAAATAGTAGGTGCCGTTTGTTGTGAATCTAACATAGAAAGCGTGTTAATTCACAACAAAGCGAGAAGCATCCCCTACCTCATTCATGGGGCGTAAAGGGAAATTAAGTAAGTCAGTATGGTGGGTGAGGGTATATGTATGTCGGGTTTACCAACTGAAACTTTCTTACTGGTTTTTACAGTACATAGACTATGACTTGTGGGACTCTTTTGCATCATTAAGTTCATTTTACAAAAAAAAAGAGAACTTGAGATCTATTTGCAGGATACCGACAAAAAGCCGATGCATTTGCGTCTGTCACATTGGTGTTTCTCTCATAATGATGAACCAGCTAATTTCGAGGGAAAACTAAACCTCATTGTCAGAGAAAAATGGATTAGAGAACCAACACAACGATCAATCACGCACGACGCCTACCAGAGATATACAGAGTACACGATATGCGCTGAATCTGTGTAGAGTCTATCTGAGGAACATCATAGCTGTAATAACCGACACCTAGCCGGTTGAAAAACATGCTTATAGGTTGTAATTTCTCTACAAAGATTTTTGTAGAAGCTGCAAGGACAAGGAAGAAAAGAAAAGGTTATCACAACGGGACCTACACTAGCACCCAAAGGATGAATGAAGGCATAGTAAGTAACATCCCATATTCCACGGCCAACGATATCTATGTCATATAGGGCGGCAGCGATATGTATTGGGCACTTTTTTTTCGGACATTTTAAAATGCTCGTCCTGTCACTTGGTGTAAAAAAATACTTGACGGAAATTTCAGTAAGAGCGGACAACTATTTCCCGTGCCCCAAAGATGGCAAAAGTCAGTTTTTTAGTAAGTTAATAGTAGTTCATATGATTATTACTAATGTTGGATTCAGGATTTTATTTCTCTTTTTGCCAACTTGGTTGCAAATAGCCATGCCCACTGATCCGATCCCGCACATTTTTGTTGATTCTCAAACTTTGCTGCCGCATTAATATACACAAATTTTCAAGTCGAACGGAGGAACATTCTTCCAGATATTGTGTTTTTTAAAGTATGGTCCAATGGGCAAGGCCACGCAAACTTGATATATTAAAAATGCAAGCACCTTTTTTCTCACCACTGACACACAGCTCCATTCTGTGAAAATTTTAAAAAGATTAGACTAGCCGTTTTCGAGTCTATACGGTACTAAAAAAATGCAAATAAACAAAGACAAACTCATTTTCGTATATATAGATTTGACCTATGACCTCTTTGGGTCACGGTTTAAAGTTGTCCGATTTTGCTTACATTTTGACCATAGCCGTTTTATAGCAACTGACATAATCCCCCTTATTATGTATGGCGTAGTCGCGTCGAATCTTTGTCGTTTTTCAAATATGGCATCGCTGATGTCGTTTGTGAGACTCAAATACGACTTGTCCTTGCTCTTATCATATTATTCTTCATCAGATGATCAATAATTCTCAACACTACAACTTTTTTTTGTATTCAAATAAAAAATATCGAATGTAGTCGAAAGTCGACTACGACATACGAATAACGTACTGAAAATCCAAAATGAAACTTTCGCTGCCACCCTAATGTCATCGCCATCGTCATCGTCATCGACATGTGATTTTTATTAAAGATTGTACTAGTCCTGTTTATTGCAGCCTTCCGCATGATCATCTCCATTATGCTGTTAAAGAGATCGCATAACAGACAATAGCCTTGTTTAAAGCCTCACTTGATAGAAAATGGCTCTGTCCGTTTTTTTCCTATTTTCACTGAAGACTTCGTGCCAGTCAGTGCCATCTCGTAAAGTCGTATCAGCTTCGCGCGGATATCAAACTTAAGCATAGCATTTAAACATTTCTGTCGTATGGGTATGTCGAATGCAGTTTTGTATTCTATAAACAGATGATATTTGTCGATCTGCACTTCTTGAGTCTTCTCCTAACACACTAGACAGGACCTTTTGTGCGATGGGTAAAAGGCTGAACCCGCGATATTTGGTACACATACTTGGATCGTTTTTCTTAAACACAGGACATGGAACACATTCAGATTGGGGCGTTGCATTCCTTAAGCCACATCGTGTTTATAAGCTGGTATAGACACGTTGCCAACTCATTGACGCCGGCTGTAAATACTTCTGCCGGCAGTGCATCGGCTCTCGCAGCTTTATTAGTTTTAAACCGTGCATTGCCTTGCTGATCTCATTTTTGCTCGGTGGTGGACAATCTACATCGACGTCGATGATTGGCGTGATTACGTCCCTTATGCTGCCTTCGGGAACGAGCAGAGTACGAAAGTGTTCCCTCCATATTTGTAGCACACTCTGAGTGTCCGCGACCAGATTGCCATCTCTATCTTTACAAGTGAGGATCTCTGTTCCAATGCCCTTGCTTTTTACATTTGAGTATACATTATGGGCTTCACCTCTATTCATATAATTTTCCATATCCTGGCTCTCTCTTTCTATCCATTGACGCCTTTTCCGCCTGAAGGGGCAGAATCATCCTTCTCTTCTCATTATATCGTTCCGTCACAGCACTCTTTACCATTGGCTGTAGTTTTGACTTGTATGCAGCATGCATTTCCTCAAACATTACGCTACATTCCTTATCGTACCAGGGCTTGGCTTAGCGAAGACGAAGACCCTTGCAGACTATGAATTTCCATATTCGTGTCTTTATGCTTTATTTTGATTCCTTTATTTTATCACCATAATGGAGAAATGTTTACTTTTATTTCAACTACTCGGAAAAAATACTTTAAGACACTATTTTTTGGCCTAACACAAAAAGTTCTTCGAACATCAACAGAAATGTAAACGAAGTATTTACATACTTTGTGGCACGCACGTACACATACCCATATTAGGGGCTGACGACAATGGGGCTGACGGTCACACAAGTCAGTCACTCACGCACTAATAAAATAATCAGATTTTTTTCAGAACATACAATTTCCACACAACCATGCTCCACCTCCATCCTCTACAACTCATGATGCTTACGCTAATGGAGATGACTGGTAGAACGCAAAAAAGTGCTCAGGCCTAAGGTTACAATGAATGGTTCACGGCATAGAAAGACAAAGAAGGAATACTATAAAAAAAAATCTAGGCAGATCGAGAATAAAAAAAATCCTGTAAACAGCTCAAGGGTGGCTGAACAAGTAGCACAGGAGTCCTGTTGCAGAACGCTTAGACACAAATGTTATCAGATAAGTGGTATTTCACATCCAAAAACAAAACAAAAAACAACACATATTCCTTAATATAAAACAAAATGTTACGCACACACACATTGACAGTAACCGTGGCCTCCTTTTACTCCCCCTGCAAAAAACGCACACATAAACACTTTGTTATCCTGTTGAAGCACCAAAACATATGCAGTATATGAGTTTCCCTATCTAACAAAGTGTGTGTGTGTGTGTGTGTGTGTGTGTGTGCGTAAGAGTATGTGAGTATGTCAGTGTGTGAGTATAAGTGTAATGTATAGTAAATTTGATAATTTATACAATGTTGATGTGTAAGTAATTTAAAGGAACGTGCGTAAAAATGTTCCAGCCTAAAAGCCTACAGAAATAGACAGATTAGGGCTATATCCCCTGAATGAGAGTGGTATAGAGGAGAGGAAGGCGGGAGTGCCACAACACGTTGACACGTTCCACATAAGCCTACGAAGCTGTTTACAAAGAATATTGAATTGCTTTTTTCTGTAGGTCGAGACAGGGCTAAGGTTTAAGGTTGCAAATCCGTGGAGGCATTGTGATGAACTAGAAAACGAGTAAAACAAATAGATATTTGTAGGCGTTCTTTTTTTTGTTAAGAAAATTGCATAGTGTAATGTGATGTCCTGTTTTGGTAGGCAAACAAAATGTTGAACAAATTGTTGAAACCTAGAAAAACTGTTGCTTTTCTTCTTCATCTGTATATGTTTGCATAATAAACGTGTTTAAAATATGAATTTCCTATAGTCGCTATGAACACGTTCTCCGTCATGTGTTGAGAAATTTGAAATTATGGTTTCTTAATAGGTAGGCTGGCGTGTAATACCTAATGTGTCGCTCCAAAAGTTTGTCAAGCAAGGCAGTGCATTATTGGAAAATATGAGGGATTTAAAAGTCAGCTTGGTGTGTGTGTGCCATTCTTTTACATATAAGCATTTGTAGAAAAACGATATATCTGGTGATTATGGCTAAAAGTATGCAGCAATCGCCGTCCATATGTTGTTCCTAAAAGTATGCTATGACAAGTTCTATTATTTTAAATGTAAACAAAAAAGCAGCACAACATTCCTGACGGTCCTAGAGTTCGCTTCAAAATACCGAACGTCATCGCCCGTGACCACAAGGCCATTCTGGAGATTATGGAGCTAGGTAAACCCAGCATTGACGTGAAGGAGTGGAATGTCCTGAAGGTATCCGAATTTCTAAATGAATTGATAAAGGCGAACAACAATATCATAAACAGCGGCTTACCACCACAGCTATGTGGCTATATATAAGCCAAAACAGGCTCCATTGCCTAAAACCGTGGACGTGTTATTCACGTCCAGCACGCCGACACCAGCAGCCTTTGCACCGACTCAACCTGTCACTGCAGAAGCAACCGCACCAGTAGCAACCGCCGATCCTGCACCACTCGTCACTCCAACTTCAACCGATTTTTCCACTACAGGCACACCCGCTGGGGTCAATTCTGTAGCGCCAGGCAACAATCCGGCAGAAGCAGGGCACTGCTTGGCAATGCTGAATCCATGGCATAACCCAGGTTAGCTTAGGGGAGCGCTTTCACGAAGCCGACGAAAACGACTTACTGATGAGCGAAAACGACGACGCCAACAATACCCTCATTTAACAGTCTTCGGTTGGTACAGATTAATCTGCACCACTCTAATAGTGCCTTAGCAGCCCTGCAGGTATGTCTATCCGAGCTTCAGGAGGTCGTAATCCCCACCCAGGAGCCTTGGATAAACCAAAACAGGGTTTTTGTGGACGAAACCATAAAAACTACTGATTCTACAAGCTTGAAGAAGATCTCACAATTTTTTGGTTTGGAAATGAAGCAGTCAACCTGGTCTGGTTGCATGCGGGATAGGTATTCAACGTATTGCTATCAATTCTTTTCCAATACGAATTAAGGCGGCTACACCAGCCAGAACTTAGTTAGGCCAAAAAAACTCTTTTCTGCGGCGGTATTTCTTCTTCCACCGAAGCCACTTTTGGAGGGTGTTCCCCGAGAACGACATTTACTCTATAATTGTTAAAGGCTTCGACAACTTCGTCCAAGTGAATGTCCGCTAGGTCTGCATGAAATGCTCTTTGATCCAGAGGCTCTCTCTTGTAATGTTGAACCTTGCACTCTAGATCATAAAGGTCATTCCTGACCTGCCTGGGAGGTCGGGAGCCTGTCCACAAGCCGATACTGCTTCGATAAAAGAAAATTATTTCGGCGCACCTTCATGAAGGTTGTCCACAGCAGGACATAAGGAGGCACCCTGTCGCAATTCTCAGGGCGACATTTTGACTGCAGGTTCTTCCACTGCGTCTCGCTCACATTCGGTGACCACGCTGGAGCTGCATAGTTTGCCACAGACCGACCTATCGCTTTGTTAGAAGTAAACAAGGTTTCTTTGTCGGTTCCCCGCTGTTGCTGTTGGCTAGTGTCTTTACGACCTTGTTCCTACTTCTCATCTTATTGCAGATAGCTGTGGCGTTGAATCTAAAGAGGCTGTCAAATGTGACACCAATGACATTGGAGTGATTGGCGATCGGAATTGTTATGCCATCGACTATTACATAGAGCTGCTGCTTCACTTGCGCTGTCCATGCAGTGAAAAGCGTGACCGATGATATGGTTGCTGGAATCTGCATATTTCTCGCAGCGAAGAAATTGTTAATTTTACAATCATCAATCTAGGAGCCCGATGCCAGAATCGTACAATCATCGGCAAAGGATACAATATCAACGCCGTCAGGGGGTTGTGGAATTGCAGAAAGGTAGAGGTTAAACAGTGCAAGAGATAATACCCCACCTTGGGGAACTCCCTTGGACATCTTGTTTCTAAATTCCACATACGAATGGCGGTTCGGAAGGGACATGTTGGCGATGTCCTCGAAAAGCGTTTCGTGGTTGCCAGTATCAAAAGCCTTCGATAAGTCAAGCGCCACGAGGACCGTCCTGTCACTGGGCTTGTTCTGGTTGAGACCGCGCCTTATTTTTGTGGTAACGGCATGTAAGCAGTAGTAGTACTATGCTGCTTACTGAATCCGTGCTGATGATTCACAATTGGAAAATGTCATGTTAGGCTCGGGAGGATTAAAGCCTCAAGTGTATTTGCTACTGACGAGAGATAGCATTTTGCAGATAGCAAAATGAACTTCATAGAGGAAATACACCAACGATCTCGAAAAAAAGTATTATCCTCAGCAACCGGATACAACTCCAGGATACATAATCAAAAATCATGTCGACTGGTAAGAACTTTCAAAGGGAATCTAAATAGACACCCACTTCCCAAGTGTAGAGTCCAACTCTGCAACTGCCACATTTCCATTTTTCTGCGATCCAAAATCTCCCAATCCGGATGATATTGTACCCTCCGAACTTCAACAGGACTTGAAGAAACTATTCCTGTGGCTGAAGGCTATATTTAACGGCTGTGTGAAACTATCTTACCTGATGGAGATAAGATGGAGAACGGCTAAGGTGTTTCTCATCCCAAAGGCGGAAAACCATCACACACTAAAGCTTACGACTACATATCAATAAGTCTTACATCATTTCTTCTGAAAACTGTTAAGAAGATCATGGAAGGACGATGTTATTAAGAATTCCATTCATCCTTATCTCCTATCAATTAGGGAAAATCGACAAAAACCGTATCCCATGCACTCCGAGTATCGGGGAAGAGTCCACCATCTCTAGAGCGGAAGATGCAAGGCTATATTAATATCTTAGTAGACTGGTGCACCAGCAGGGGACTTAATGCAAATCGTGATAAAACATAATTAGTACTTTTCAGTTGGAATGAGATATTGCCTCCTATACCCAATATCCATCTGGACAACAACTTAATTTCTACGAAACGGCGAACTACCTAGGCCTCTACTTGGACTAGAAACTTAACTGGAGATAAAACATTGAGAGCAGAGCTACATGTTACTTAGTTACTTATATCTTTATGCACTTGCTGGCAACTAATGAGAAAACCTAAGGTAACACTTTGGATTTATAACACAATAGTGAAACCACTACTACAAAATGACTACAGTTTGGAGAAGAATGTGACAGGGATGAACACAGGTCACCCAGTGTCACGAATTCAAACCATGATACTCCCTACGGTAGGTTTGGGATATATGTGGCAGTCTAACTATATTATAACTAGAGTTAAACAAAATGGATCCGTTTTTTTTACCTAAAAGGGAATACACCATTTTTGAATTTATTCAATTTCCTATCAGGTAACTAATAAGTTTCCTAATGTTACTACAGCCTTATCTGAAATTGTAAATAAGTCCCAAAAACCATTAACATAATCTTCTTGCATCTGCAACAAGCCATCACCTTTAAACACTTTTCCATATACTTCTCTTGCTCTTTACATTCCAAAATCCTTTGACATTTCTCAACTCCTTTCCTATCCCCTCTCCCAGTATCGATTCCCCAACTACTACGTATTTGTTTAAGTTAATCATTGGCAGTGTCAAGAAAACATTTGTAAAACACTGTCAATTCATTTCGTTTGACACTAGAAATAATACTCGCTTTACTCAAACACACACACACACTACTCAAAAGCCAGCGGCTCACTCATACCACAAACGTGTGTACATACACATATTTCTCCGCCATAAGACACAAGTGCATGAGTATGTGAGAATATCTACGATGACAACTGATAATGGATCGAATTATTTGAAGGAAAACATGTTTTCACAAATAGCTAAAGGAACACATTCCATACTCATACCAATACCAATAACAACACAAACTCATTTATAGCGTAACGCAGTTGTAGAGATAACAGAGAAAAATAAAACGCAAGAAATGGTGTTGAGTGGTAGTGGTGTTAAGAAGGAGGAGTGGAAAGGGGATATATACAAGGAGATAGAAAAACGAAAAAACGTACCATACCATATACAATCATTAAAGTTGCCCAGCAAAGTTAGTGGCGGCTAAATGAAGTTATATCGAGTTATATCAAAAAAGTAAATGTCAGAGATTGATTTTGAAGTTTATGATAAAAATTCCGTCATCCAATTCTATTTTAAGAAATTTATTGAAAATTAAAAAGAAATCATCTAAATGAATCACCCTTGACGAGTTTGTATTTCACATATATATAAATTATTAAGAGTCTGTGTGTTATGTATAGGTTCGTGTAATATTGTTATAATCGTAACAAAAATGTTGTGTGTTATTACTGACTTCTCAGTGATAGTTTTTATATTTCACATTTATCCAAATTATTAAGAGTCTGTGTGTTACGTATAGGCTCGTGTAACATTGTTACTATCGTAACAAATATGTCACGAGATATTACCATTTTCTCAGCGATAGTTTTTATTTTTCACATTTTTCCAATTATTAAGAGTCTGTGTGTTACATATAGCTTCGTGTAATGTTCTTATGATCGTGACAAAAATTTCACGTCTTATTACCATTTTCTCAGCGATTGTTTCTAAGTTAACATATTTTATGGCCGATAGGTGGCATCTAATTGATGAAACTTAATTAAGGGACATCAAATATGGTAGGCAAGACTCCTTTGCCTGCCTAAGATGAAATTGTATAATATTTTCTCTATGGAACTCAAGCGCCACCTATAATAAATTATCTGAACTAATCATGTATTAATCACCGATAACTCAAACAAAATTTTAAGCAATTTTTTTTTAATTTCGGTTAAAAAAATAGAAATAAAACTCTTTTCGACACTTTTCATTTGGTATTCGAATATAAACCTTAACTCATTTTGTTCACTGGTCTCACGTCCGACAACCCAAATACCCTACAACAGCAACAACAAAAAACGTACAGTGCATAATACAATTACCATGCTGGGAACTTAACAACACACAGATGAAGAAAAATAGAACTTTTGGCATTTGGCACCCAATCCAACATTAGAAGTAGTCCTTCTACACAGAAAAAAACAAGATGTTAAAGAAATGTTGTGTCGTCCTTATACAAATGAAAAATGCCTCTTAACACATACAGCAAGAGACATTCGTTCCATCGTTTACTCACTCACAGCCACATGAAATGGAACATAAACGAAAAAATTGCAGAAAATTGTGGCGTTCACAAACACAAACAAGACCTTTTGCCCTAACTACCCCGGCACTTTTACCAACCCCACAAAGACCTTGCGAGACATAAAGACAATTGTAATAGAAATTGTCAAGCCTTCCGGTAAACAGAGAGAAAAATCAAGAGAAAAAAAAACGTTATACGACTATTGTACGTACACTAGATGCGAGAAGGCCAACAACAAATCCAAAGAAATTCGAGATGCTAAGACAGAGTCAAATGCCACAACCATTGATGTGAAGGCAGTGAAGCGAAGAATCGAGAGGAGGGCGATGATTTTTAGCCCTGATCACTTGCGAAAAGTTCAAATCACGTATGATAAAATGTCGAAAAAAATATATAAATGATGTTTTCCACACACATTCGCACACACATTCATACATCAGGCGAGCACAAAAACGCTAGGAATTCTGTGCTGCCATCTTAGGCCTTAAGGATACCCATTTACATATGGCTGGGATATGAAAGGATCTAGCGTTTTTTATGGCAAACAAAGGAAAAAAAACCTACACACATATTGCCAACATATGTTTATCGCCTGTTAAATGTTTGAAGGCGATAGATGAAAAGGACCAAGACATGTAACTATGAAAATCGTTTTAAATGTTAGCGAGGAGGAAGCATAATGAATATTTAAGAAAAAATGTTTGCAAAATTTTCTAACAATTTATTTAAATCTGTGGCAGGGGAAAGAGCAATTGCGAGGGAACGTTTTATATACAAATTAATCGATAGTTAAAACATTTTAAACAAAAACCTAAAAATAAATTACTTAGCTGTATACGGGTTACTCATCAGCCCAACGGGGGCAAATTCGTTAATTAACGTATCAATTGAGCCAAAAATGTGTCTCGTCAACGAACAATGTTTAACATGGTTTTCTCCTCGGCTACGGTAAGTTCAGTGGTAGCCAGGGTCGCTATAAGGATCCACAAAACCTTCCGGAATTATAACTTGGTAGATTTTGCCTGACTGGGGCAAAAATAACATGGTGTAGCTCAAACTTGAAATATTTAGATACGAAAACAAGTCATATTTGAATTCAGTGATAGCGATGTTGTCTTGTTCGGTTAATTGCACCCAGGCTGCAATCAGGTGTTCGAAAACATAAGTATACGCTCGGAGAATATTAATTTGATATATGACAGCAATGACAGGTTTCGGAACTCGTGTCGATTTAAGATAACCGATTAATATAATTTATTTCCAAAACTGTAGAGGTCAAATAGGTCAGGATCGTTTTGGTACTCAGGAACGTGACGACTAGGGTACTTTCGATAATTCAGGTTCGTACCAGAAATTCGGCAGCGTATTGATGATAAGGGTTCGTCAGTGATTATGGTTGATATTAGCTAAACGTTGTTGCTGAGTGATTCGGGTTTTGTCGGGGTTTAAGGTTACTATCAGCTAGTGATGACTAATGACTCGGGTTTTTCGGTGGACCGGGTTAATGTCAGCAATTCGAAAGTGTATTGGCGATTCTGGTTTTGTCGGTGGTTCAGGTTTATATCAGCAATACGCGGTCACCTTGATGATTCCGGTTTTTTCGACGATTCAGGTTTTATCAGCGATTTCGGAATATATTGATAAATCAGGATCGTTGCTTCGTATCCGCAATTTAAGATATGTTCAAACTTCAGCAAATCGACTTCTGCAACGCGTGGTTGTATTGACAACTCGGCTTTCGTCGGTAAATCAGTTTCGTTTTTGCAACTCAGGATCGTGTTGGTAGCTCGCAATCTTTAGCAAATCGACTTCTGCAAATTGTGGTTGTATCGATTCCAATTTCGCAAATGTATTAATAATCGTACCGTACGGAATGTTAATATCAAAATGCTACGATACTAATTTCTAATACAATGCTACAGGAATAAAGATATTTTCGTGTAACAGATTGAAATCTGTACAACCGACGAAGTTGGGGTACACCAACATAAGTTGGATCCAACAGACTGAAGTCCGATTTAACAGACCTAAGTCATAATCATCAGACCGCAGTCCGATGTCCGATTTAACGGACTGAATTTCGATTCCACAGACCGATTTATCGGACCGAAGTCCGATTCAACAGACCGAAGTACGATTCAACAGACCGAAGTCCGATTCAACAGACCGAAGTCCGATGCAATAGACCGTAGTCCGATTCAACAAACCGAAGCCCGTTTTAACTGACTGAAGTACGATTCAAGAAACCGAAGTCCAATTCAACGGGCCGAAGTCCGATTAAACAGACCGAAGATCGATTCAAAAGACAAAAGTCCGATTCAACAAACCGACGTCTGATTCAACAAACGGAAGTGCGATTCAACGGACCGAAGTCCGATTCAATAGATCAAAGTCCAATGCAACAGACCGAAAAACGATTCAACAGACCAGAGCCCGATTCAACAGACCGAATTCCGTTTCAACAAACCGAATCAACAGACAGAAGTCTGATTCAATAGATCAAAATAAAATTCAACAGACAGAAGTCCTATTCAACAGACCGAAGTCCGATTTAATAGACCGAAGACCGTAGTCCGATTCCACAGAACAAAAATCGATTAAACAGACCGAAGTCTGATTGAACAGACTGAAGTCCGATTCAACAATCCGAAGTCCGATTTAACAGACCGATTCAACAGATCGAAAACCGATTCTACAGACCTAAGTCCGATTCAACAGACCAAAGTCCGATGCAACAGACCGAAAAACGATTCAACAGACCGCAGTCCGATTCAATAGACCGTAGTCCGAATTAACAGATCAAAGTTCAAATTAACAGACCGAAGCCGATTCAACAGATCGATGTCCGATTTAACGGGCCGCAGTCTGATTGAAAAGACCGAAGTACGATTCAACAGTCCAAAGTTCGATTTAGCAAATCGAAGTCCGATTCAACAGACTAAAGTCCGATTCAACAGTGCGAAGACTGATTCTACAGACCGAGGTCAGATTCAACAGACCAAAGTCTGATTCAGCTATCCGACTCCGATTCAACAGACCGAAGTCCGATTCAACAGACCAAAGTCTGATTAAACAGAACGTAGTAATACTTAACAGAGTCAGTTGGATAACACCAACTGAGTATTTAATAATATGCACTATACTAACTCCGTTAAAGGCTAACTTATCCATCCATGTCCTGTATCTACTGTCAAATCAGTACATTTTGATTGCCAAACCACTTTCCTATAATTCAATATCAATTTTGGTATAGTTTTGTAGTATCTTTGCTTACTCCTAGATGTTTTCTAATAAGACTATATCGCTTTTGTGTTATGTGGATTTAAAAAGATACGGAATATGGTAGATTTTACTTTCTGCTTATAGTTTCCCAACTCCGAAAATTTAAATTGTTTTTAAATTTCTACTGCAATATCGATCACCTATGACTACGATTGCTTACCTATTGTATCCTTTAACTTATGTCCCTCAAATGCAATACTCTTCTATTAAACATACCTGTCATTGTCCTTTCGCACAAAATGACTTAAACAGAAATCGACTCAAAACGCCATTTCATACATCGAAGTAACAATCTATTACTTTGGCATTAGATGAAACGTCGTATATAACTTACACTGTCAACATATGGCAATGGCAAAGCCATCATTATAAATATCAACGCCGCCGTAAGACGTAGAACGCACATCTAATGTTGTTGGCGCTATCTTAGTGCTCACATCCTTGTATGGCGGCTCACATCCTGTTTGTTTTTTTTTGGCTACTAGCGAAAAAATACATTATAAAGAGGCAAATGTTCTTCGGTAGAAAAAATAACAATAGTTTTATGCGAATATTTCTTTTACCACTCTCTCTCTCTCGTTCGTTACTTTGTCCTTTGGCGTTGCTGTCTTATATCCTTATGCGCCTTAAATTGCATTTGTGAGCTGTCGTTAAAGTAATTTGTATCGGGGTGTTCTCTTTGGAGAAATATATATTTGTAGAGGATGTATAATAGTTGTATTATTCGAATGCCAGCTGCAAATGCAACTTAAGCTTAGATGTAGAGCTGCAGAAATAAGAGTGCAGGAATGCGTAAGAATTATTTGTATTTCTATTGGTTTGAATAAGAAATTTTCAATTTTGGCTTATTTCTTGGGCGCTTTGTTCTTTGTAACCGACAGAGGCGTAGAAAATGATAATTGTATTAAGATGTTTTTATAATAGAAGTAAATTACAGGGTAAAGTCTATAATATACAAACCCAGCAAAAATAATTACTTTTAAAATGCATTGTGATCGGAAGAAGTTGATGGTACAGCACTTCTGAATATGTACTTTAAACCATCTTCGAACAATTTATTATAAAAATTGAGACAAAATTCTTCTTTGTAACAAGATTTATGTTCATTGTACCAAAAAGTGCTTTTGTTGTAGCAAAGAGAACTTTTGTTATACTAATAAGTACTTTATTTATAATAGTACAACAAAAAGTACTTTTATTATTAAGAAAATACATTTATAGTACCAAAAGTAATTTTGTTGTCCCAAAAAGTATTTTAGAACCAAAAAGTACCTTAGTTAAACCGAAAAGTACTTTTTTGTCCCAAGAATAAAATAATGTACCAAAAAGTACTTTTTTGTATCACAAAGCAGTCTTATTATCCCAAAAAATTTTTGTTTTGCCAACATGTACTTTTATTATATCCAAAAGTACCTTTATTGTAATTCAAATCCCGTTTATCCCACAAAATACTTTTGTTGTACAAGAAAGTACTTTTATTGCAACGCAAAGTACTTGTATTGTGACAAAAATTACTTTAAAAAATAAAAAAAAACGTAATTTCCCTTTACACCCCATTAGGTATGGGATCACTGTTTGAGAAGCTTTTCTCGACACTTATACTGCGAAGTTGCTTTCGACAACATTTAACATTAGATGACTGGAGCCGGGAATCGAACCACGGATCTCCCGTATGGTAGACGCGTGTTCTAACCACTATGCCACGGCAATAAGTACTTATATTGAACCAAAAGGTACGGAAGCTGTACCAGTTACAATAACGCGAAGTACTTTTAACATAAAAAAACTTACTTTTATTGTAGCAAAAAGTACTTTTTTGTACATAAATTACTTTTGTTCTGCAAAAAATTGAATTTATAGATAACGTCAAATAATTTATTGTACCAAAAGATAGCAGTTTGTACAGTAAAATATTCTTGCAGTAGCAAAGGGAACATTTGTTGTACCAAAAAAAGTACTTTTAATGTTCCAAAAAGTACACAATTTTTTACAAAATTTAATTTTGATGTACCAAAACGTAAAAATTTACTGTACCACAAAGTACAATTTATTGTACCAAAAAGTAAATTTATTGTATTAACAAGTACTTTTATTGCGCCAAAATGTATGTACATTTATAACACCAATAAGCGTTTTCATAAAAGCTACAAGTTCTTTGATTGTAACGAAAGGTGAAATTTATTGTACCAAAAAGTACATTTTGTTGTACCAAATAGTACAATGTATTGTACCACAAAGTACTTCTAAGGTAGGAAAATGTACATTTGTTTTTATTTTAATATTCCAACAAGTACTTTTATTGTACCAAAAGGCAAAATTTTTTGTACAAAATTTACTTTTGATGTACCAAAACATAAAATTTACTGTACCAAAAAGCACAATTTATTGTACCAAAAAGTACATTTATTGTATCAAAAAGTACTTTTGTTTCGCCAAAAATACATTTGTAGCACCAATTAGTGTTTTCATAATAGCACCAAGTACTTTTATTGCACCAAAAAGTACATTTTTTTTATTTTAATGTTCCAACAACTACTTTTATTGTACCAAATGGCAACATTTTTTGTCCAAATTTTCTTTTGATGTACCAAAACGTAAAATTTACTGTGCCAAAAAGTACACTTTATTGTACCAAAAAGTATATTTATTGTATCAACCAGTACTTTTATTTCTCCTAAAAGTGCATTTATAGGACCACCAAGTGGTTCCATAATAGCAATAAGTATTTTTATTGTACCGAAAAGTACAATTTATTGTACCAAAAAGTGAAACTTTTTGTACCAAAAAGTACAAATGATTGTACCAAAAAGTTGTATTTCCACACATAAATTTTTTTTAACTATACCAAAATGCTGATTTAATTGTACTAAAAAGTACTTTATTGTAGCTGAAATCTTTTTTTTAACAAATAGAACTTTTTTTGTAACAAAAAGTACTTCTGATGTAACAAAAAGTACTTTTGATGTATCAAAAAGTATTTTTTGTATTAAAAAGTAATAATATCGTTAAAAATATTACTTTTAGTGTTCAAAAAGTACTATTTTTAACAGTACTCTTATTTTTTCAAAAACCATAGTACCAAATATCAAAAATACCATAGTGCCAAAATGTACTTTGGTTAAATCCAAAAAGTCATTTTCTTATGCCCCAAAGTACTTTTATGGTAATAAAAAGTACTTTAATTGTATTTTATTTATCAAAAAATCGATTGTTTTATTAAAAAGTACTTTTTAATTCCACAAAGTACATTTATGGCATGAAGAAGTACTTTTATCTTACTAAGAGAGTAAGAAAGTTTCAGTCGGAAAACCCGACTTACATATACCTTCACCATTGGTAAAACATAAAATTTTCTACTATATTGATATAACATAAAGTGAGTGGTACTTTTGGTTGAATCCAAAAAGTCATTTTCTTATGCCGCAAAGTACTTTTATTGTAATAAAAAGGACTTTTATTGTAATAAAAAGTACTTTTATTGTATTTTATTTATCAAAAAATCGATTGGTTTACTAAAAAAGTACTTTTTAATCCCACAAAGTACATTTATGGCATGAAGAAGTACATTTATCTTACCAAGAGAGTACATTTATTGTTAAAACCAGTAAGAAAGTTTCAGTCGGGAAACCCGACTTACATATACCTTCACCATTAGTAAAACATAAAATTTTCTACTATATTGATATAACATTAAGTGGGCGGAGTGGTCCATTTGGTTGAATCCAAAAAGGATTTTCTTATGCCATAAAGTACATTTATTGTATTTTATTTATCAAAAAAGCTTTTGGTTTTATTAAAGAAGTACTTTTTAATCCCACAAAGTACATATATTGCATAAAGAAGTACTTTTATCTTACTAAGAGGGTAAATTTATTGTTAAAACCAGTAAGAAAGTTTCAGGCGGGAAACTCGACTTACACATACCTTCACCCTTAGTAAAACATACAACTTTCAAGTATATTGATATTATATAAAGTGGGCGGAGTGGCACATTTGTATGGAAGGTACTATAAGGGCGTGGCTAGACTTCCAGTTTTTTTTTCTAAAACTTTATCCTGATTTAGCTTTACTAAAAACACAATTTGAGGACGATCGCGTTAGGTGTATTGATATTCTTACTCCATCTCTAAATTGGGCGGAATGGTACATTTGCATGGGAGGTAGCAGAAGGGGCGTGGCAAGTTTTCCAAGTTTTCCTAAGAAACTTTACCCTGCTTTATTTTTACTAAATACAGAATTTAATTAGATCGCGTTAATATTAATCGATTTCAAAAGTGGGAGGAATGGTACATTTGTATGGGAGATACTAGAAGGGGCGTGGCCATGAAGCCCATTTGCAATACCATAAGTAGTTTTGATATTAACCCATGCTAAGTTTAAAAACAATTGGTTACGTCTTTCGAAAGTTATCATACGTACCAACCGGACAGACAGACAGACGTACATGGCGCAAATGACTTAAAAAGTCGTGAATCGAATTAGGTTCAAAGAAACATAGGATCTAAAGTGACTCCTTCTATGTGCTACACTTTTGGATCGTTTCAAATAATGATATATACCCTCCTACCCGTAGGGAGAGTGTATAAACAGCGTAACAGTACTTTTATACCACCAACAACTACTTCCATTGTATAAAATTTGTATCTAGCACATTTTACCCCAACATCAAACTTGAGTGAAAAGTATGCAAAACTAAACTACCTTCCCTCGCTACGACAACCCTTCCCACGCCTCTGTTGTATTCTCGTTTGACTTCGTATTTCTAGCTTTTAAATAAGATATATGATCTCTGTCGTTACTCGTGTATGTCCATGACATATTCGGTCCTTTTCCCACTCCCACTTTTCCATCATCCAATGCCATAGCAAGCGAAATACTTTCCCATTTGGGGGCACTCGTGACAGTTTTCTACGTTAAGCTTAACGTATGTCGTCGCACTTCATGTCGGCATTCCAAAATGACTTTGGCAAAACATATGTAACGGGTGCGTCGTTCGGTGAAAGGCAATTCATAAGGGGACACCTGTGCATCTCTTGCAGTAATGTTGGGGAATATCCTTTCACATTCGCCTGCTGCTTCTCACTTCTTTCTAGTTATATGTATGTGTGCGAGGATTTATTAGCATTACTCTATCTTATGCAGTTAAATACAATTTGAATTTCTCTTAACAGGTTTTTTACTGCTTACTCTTTTTGGCTTCTTTCAAGCTTTCTCATTTTATTGCATCAACAATTGTTACACTGCCTGCTGCTGCGTTTAGCGATGACGCTCTGATGGTCTGGTGGTGTTGTATGCGTCGCCGTCATCGTCGTCCTTTTTCTATTGTTGCTTGTAAAATAATCATAAGTTTTAAGTCTGTCTGTAGATATTGTTTTGCCCTTAACTGAACTGTCATCGAGTGACAGCTTTTTATTTGTATTGTAATCGGGTTTGTGTATGTTGTAGTATTGGAGCTTGAGATGCTATAATGTTCTAGGAAAGAAATGAAATTGGAGAAATGTGAAGAATGGCAATATTTTAAATAATTGTTCTGTAGCCCTGTAAAAATTATTAATTTGTTTAAATTTAATTCCTCGATAAAAAAATAAGCGACGTTAAAATATTTTTATGCTCAATTTTTAGTATATGTGTACAATTAATATATTAAGTATTATATTTAATATTTTTTTCTATAAATTAATGTTTATTTTATAATATAATTTAGATTTGCCAAAAAAAACTTGTATAAAAAGTGTAAATTTTTTTAAAAACAAAAAAAATATTATTAAGTTATGATTCATTTAGAGGCTTCTTTTTATATTTCTGTTTTTAACTGATCACGCCTGACTTTCGTCAATATAGTACGTTATTCTTATACCATCACCCGTAGGGATGAAGGTATATATCATTTGATACGACCCAAAAGTGTAACACATAGAAGGAGTCACTTTAGACCCTAGGTTTCTTTGAACCAAATTCGATTCATGACTTTTTAAGTCGTTTGAGCCATGTCCGTCTGTCTGTCTGTCGGGTGGCTGTCCGGCTGGTTCGCACGATAACTTTCGAAAGACGCAACCAAATGTTTTGAAATTTTGCACGAGTTATTATTTTCTCAAAACTACTTGCGGTATTGCAAATGGGCTACATGGCCCCGCCCCTTCTGGTACCTCCCATACAAATACATCATTCCGCCCACTTTAGAAATCGAGTAATAATATCAATACACCCTAAGGGATCGTCCCCAAATTCTGTATTTAGTAAAGCTATAACAGGATAAAGTTTTGGAAAAAATTTTGAAAGCCTAGCCACGCCCCTTCTGGTACCTCCCATACAAATCTACCTTTCCGCCCACTATAGAGATGGAGAAATAATATCAATAAATTAAACGTGATCGTACCCAAATTATATTTTGAGTAAAGCTATAACAAGATAAAGTTTTAGAGAAAAAAATTGGAAGTCTATTCACGCCCCATCTGGTACCTCCCATACACATCTGGTACCGCCCACTTTAGAAATCGATTAATATTATTAAAAGACCTAACGCGATCGTGCCCAAATTCTGTATTTGGTAAAGTTTAAGCAGGATAAAGTTTTGGAGAAAAAATCTGGAAGTCACTCCGCCCACTTTAGAAATAGGGTAATAATATCAATACACTCGACACGATCGTGCCCAAATTTGGTAAAGTTTAAGCAGGATAAAGTTTTGGAGAAAAAATCTGGAAGTCACTCCGCCCACTTTAGAAATAGGGTAATAATATCAATACACTCGACACGATCGTGCCCAAATTCTGTATTTTGTTATATTATAACAGGACAAAGTTTTGGAGAAAAAATTGGAAGTCTAGACACGCCCCTTATGGTACCTCCCATACAAATGTACCTTTCCGCCCACTTTTGGGATGTAGTAATAATATCAGTACACCCAACGCAATCATGCGCAAATTCTGTATTTAGTAAAGCTATAACAGGATAAAGTTATGGAGAAAAAATCTGGAGCCTAAACACACCCCTTCACGTACCTCCCATATAAATGTACCACTCCGCCCAATTTCGAAATCGAGTAATAATATCAATAAAATAGAAAATTATTTGTTTTACTGAGGGTAAGGGTAAATGTAAGTCGGGTTGCCCGACTGAAACTTTCTAACTGGTTTTAATTACAAATCGATTATTTTCAATAACTCAAGACTTAAACAATATATTATATTGGGTGATGGTATTTATCAGTCAGTTTAACTGACTGAAATTTCTGTACTGGTTATTCACTATTATTTGACAATTATTTATGGAAAGTCTAGCATAGCAACAACAACTTCAATTTGTTTTACTGTGTTACGAAAATCAAAATATTGTGAAAAATACATATAAAACCTGTACTGAAAACTTTAGTCAGGTAAACTGACTGATAAATAATACCACTCTGCACATGATATTGTTTAAGTCTCGAGTAATTTTTTTCTCGTGCCCAACGAGGTCAAAAGTCAGGTTCTTAGTAAGTCCTTTGTTATTTACCAATGTTTGATTAAGGAATTGTATTTTTATACCCTCACCCTACGGATAGGAGGGTATATATCATTTGATACGACCCAAAAGAGTAGCACATAGAAGGAGTCACTTTCGACCTTAGATTTCTTTGAACCAAATTCGATTCATGACTTTTTAAGTCGTTTGAGCCATATCCGTCTGTCTGTACGCACGATCATTTTCGAAAGACGTAACCAACTGTTTTGAAATTTTGCACGAGTTAATATTTCCCCAAAACTACTTACGTTATTGCAAATGGGCTACATGGCCCCACCCCTTCTGGTACCTCCTATACAAATACATCATTCCGCCCACTTTAAAAATCAAATTATAATATTAATACACACATCGGGATCATACCCAAATTCTGTATTAAGTAATGCTATAACAAGATAAAGTTTTGGAAAAAAGTGGAAGTGTAGCCACGCCCCTTCTGGTACCTCCCATACAAATTTACCTTTCCGCCCACTTCAGAGATGAAATGCTAATATCAATAAATCCAACTCGATCGTACCCAAATTCTTTATTTAGTAAAGCTACAGCAGGATACAGTTTTGGAGAAAAAACCTGGAAGTCTAGCCATGCCCCATCTGGTACCTCCCATACCCATCTGGTACAGCCCAATTTAGAAATCGATTAATATTATTAATAGATTTAACTCGATCGTACCCAAATTCTGTATTTAGTAAAATTATAACAGGATAAAGTTTTGGAGTCAATGTGCTAGAAAATTTTATGTTTTATTAGGGCTGAGAGTATATGTAAGTCGGTTTTCCCGACTGTAAATTTCTTACTGGTTTCTACAATTTATAAGTCTTTTACATTAGCATGCATTTCTACAATATCCTATTTCATGGTTAAAATTTTATTTATTCAAATGATTTAACCAAAAAAACAAATATCATGAAGTATATTTTCTTTACATTTTCTCAAAAAGCCTTAAGAAAAATACAAGCTCGCTCACATAATAATACAAAAAAACAGGACACATTATACAAAATATAAAGGGATTGTCCTTTTTATGTTCGAGGAAACGAACGAGCGAGGCAAGCCCGTTAGGTTTTCATAGAATCCGAGGGGAGAGTATCCGAGTACTTAACGTAGCATATATGTGGAAAACATGTTTACTTAAGAAATTTTCGTATGCAAAAAGGACAACGTAGGACATGTCCTTCTTTATTTTCTTAGTCCTGCTGCACTTGGCTTATGGCACTATGTTTCGTTAGTTAGCTTGTTGTTGTTGATGTGAGCTTTCCTGTTGTCTTCTACGGCTTCGTTTTCATTTTTGTTTTTTTTTGCTCAGCTGCTGCTAATTCAAACAAGAAGGCAATTTATCATAGAAAAATATTTGACAATAAAGACAAGTAAAGATAATGATGTTATATAAACTCATATATCTGTATCTGTGCGACAGAAGGACTTGTAGCACTAGCAGCACCATCATCATAAGCCTGAGACGATTGCAAGGATATGTGTAAGGATATGTGCAAACTGTGCAGTAGTGACACATACGACACTCATGTGCACTATACAGCAGCAGCCGACTTATGGCCAGCTCTTAGAAAGGCAAAAGGCAAGACAAGAAGCTTATTTTACGCTTCAAAAACCATATGCAATCTGGACGGAAGTGCAGCTGGGAATATAAATAATAATGAAGCTGATGCTGATGCTGCTGCCTTGTGAATCAGATTGTAGGGGGGAGGCATACGGAAGTGTGAGTCGAAAAAAAGGACATTCCGTAAGAACATCAACAAACGGAATAAATGAATGTACGCAAACAAGGCAAACAAACACAAAAATCTTATAGACTTTGTAGCAGCAAATTTTCAAAGGCTAAGCAAGTTGCCAAATCATAATGATGCATAACCAACTCATGAAAAGGATGAACAGTGAACACAGTGCCAGCAGCAGAGTAAAGATCAGCAATGTATGGCAGTAGTTAAAGGGCCCCAGAAGGAGGCCTCAAAATAATTATATAAACCTATGTAGAGAAGGAATATGGATTATATCGACGGACCGCTGCTGGTACTGCCCATTCAAAATTACCTTTTTTTGAAACATTATTCTTTCTTCCATAGCTTTTAAACGGACAACTGGAGAATATTTGGACTTTGGTCAGATTGTTTATCTTGTTATAATAAACAAACCCTCAGAAAACCTAAACCTTTACCACACCCCTTCTGGTACCTAACATACAAATGACCGATTCAACCTTCATAAATTTCCATACATATATTTTTTTTTTGGTAAATTTTACTCAGGAATGAATATGGACTATATCGGCCGATTCCTTCTGGCCCCTTCCATACAAAATAAACTATTTTTGTAATATCATTATTTCTCACGAAACTTCTGAACGGACAACTGGAGGATATTTTAATGTGGTCCAGTGGATATCTTCTAAAAGGCAAAACCCTTGTAAGCCATAACAATTATGGGGAAGGTTGGGTGGTTCCAAATGTCTGCGCATGATGTTCAAGGTTGTGACGAATGGGGAAAATCCACAACAAGCCCCTCAACTGCCTTAGAGTTGCCCTAAGAGGGTAACATATATGACCGATCCCCACTAAATTTTCGATTTTATCCTATCCTATCTCCACCCTCTAAGAGTACTTCCCCACAAAAGTTGCTACTAGGTACTAGTGGAGTAAAATGATGGACCGAAACCAACTAATTTTTTGCTTCTATCACTTTTTCCGAACATACCTACATACCTTCACCCTATCTTCATCTCCTAAGGGAATTCCCATACAAAAGTGTAATTTTTATAAATTTTGCTTCCACCGCCCTAACTGTCCTTAGAGGAATTCTACGTACAACAGACCCCTACTATTTTTGAAACCCAGAATGTCTGCGCATCGTGGTCAAAGGTGGTGGGAAAGGGGAACATCCACAACAAGCCCCGCAACTGCCTTTGAGTTGCCCTTAGAGGGGTAAAATTACTCCCACTTATTCCTCGTTTTTAGAATTTTTTCCGAACTTACCTATCACCTATCTTAACCCCCATGGGGACTCCTATACAGAAATTAAATATTTATAAATGTTGCTTCCACCGCCCTAACTGCCCTTACAGGAATCTTATGTACGATAGAACCCTAGCATTTTTGAAAAGGTTTCTCAGAAAATATCTATTCCTATGTTAAACCCTAAATATGGTCCCCATACAATAATTATACTTCACCATGCGCATGGTATATTAATTTTGTTCCTCCATTTGTAGCGTCCATAAGGAGGCGTGGTAGGTATGACAATATATATATATTGTTCTTAGATGAGCCCGATCGGTCAAAACTACTCCCACCTCCTATACAAACTCCTCCTTTTGGGGTCTGTCCTTCCGATTACAGCTGTAGTTTAAGAGCAATCAAGCTGAAATTTTGTATGCAAGCTTACCTACTCTAAGCGTAGGTTGAGTATTAAGATGAGACCTATCGGTCAAAAACTACTCTCACCTCCCATACAAACTCTCCCTTTTTGAGGTATGTCTCTGTGATTGCAGCCGTATTTTAAAGCTTCTGTCCAGAAGCAGAGGTTATGTCCTAAGGTAAGTTAGATCGGATTTAAACTACTCCCACATCCCACACAAATTTACATTTTTGGGTGGTAAAAAATTCATAAAAATATGCTCTAGTCATATACACAATTCAAGCTCAGTATTATATTCAACGCTGCTCTATTCTACTCTAAGTCTGTTATTAAATCATCGTTTAAACGTTTATCTTTTTCTCCCTAATCAATCTATCTCCTTCACACTAAGTCGGGTTTCAAAATCAAACAACAGAGTGCGCGTACCTGTGCGCTTTAAATTTAGTAGTACGATCTTGTCGCGTGTGTGTTGGTGGACATGTTTGGGCGTCCAGCGTGCACGTGTGCAAATACTTAGTTTTATCACCATTTTTATAAATGGTGAAGGGTATCTGAACTTCGGCATAGCCGAGTTATATAATGTCAAGAATAAGGTGAGGGTATATATCAGTCAGTTCAAGTGATTCAAATTTATTTTTTTTATACCATAAAGTACTTTAAGTGAACAAGCGAGTACTTATAATATTTTTTAGGTACTTAAAGTTGATTTGAAGTACGCCAACCCCTCCAGGCGTTTGTCTGTACTGACCTAGTAACTTCATCCTGACTTTGAATTTCACACCCCCCTAGAATGGCAGTTGCACTGTGTTATTAAATCACAAATCCACAATATTGGTACAATGTGCGTATGATTAATATTAATCCTCAAGAAACTAATATTACCCATACGTTGTAGATACACATTCATGTAACGAGTACCATATGCCAACTCGCTACGTATGTACAGTACAGTACGTGGGCCAAGGTCGTCATTCAATATTATCAGCAATAACCAGTTTTATACTTATCACAGATGAAATAGCCTTTGTATGGCGAAAAATTTTGAGCTATTAGGGAATTTTATGAAAATATAACTGAAATCTTATTTAACATTTCATTCAATAAAACAAATTCAACTTGATTGTATGGTGGTGGTTTAACTATACTGGCCCAGTACCTTTACCCTGACTTGGAATTTTTCAACCACGGACTGTATAAAAAAATAACTTTAAGTTAAAAACTGTATGTCGCTGGTTGACCTATGGATTTGTAAGGTCAGGACTTGCTCCTAAAGAGCTGTATTAACATTTTCATTATATTTTACACAATTTATTGCAGACATATAAATTTAATATCCCCATCTCAAAGTGAAAACTTAAACCAATTAACCAAGACCTGACTTATAAGAAGGATCATTCTCAAAACTATAAAAAAACCAAATATAACACATTCTACTAATTTTATATCTGCTATGAAGGCCCTTCGTTATTGACCCCCAGTTTCTATCCTGTAAATGTAACACAAAAGAAATCCACTGATGGCAAATTTGCTTAACAAACCATAAAATAATATCCCCTTTTCCCCTCCCTCCCCTCACACTCTTTTTGGCTACTTTAAATCTCTGATAACTTTCCACCCATCAAGGCTTCTTCTATATTTAGTTTTTTTTTTTGCAATAATTTAATAAAAATGTTTGTTACTGACAACTAAAGCAAACGAGAAAAAAATGTACAAAAATTATAATTATAACTTAATCTACAACAGTGTGTGGTAAAACTATCATATAGAGAGAGAGTGGTGGCGACGATGTGTTTTCTCTCACAGAAAATGCCATATAAACCATATGGCAAATACGGCGCCCAATACCAAATCCATGGGCAGCGTAATTTTCCCCTTCTTAGACTCTTCAATGCGCACACTATCGATAATTTTGCGGGCACAACGCAGCCATTGGGCCAGGGAACTTGCTTCAACAGAGGTGAATTCGTATTCTTCTTTAATGGAATTGTCACGGGATGTTTTTCCCTTAGAGCTGCTCGTGTTGGCTGCTGCACTGGAGCCCGCTCCAGTGGAAGCTTTCAAAAGCAGCGATACACTTTTAGGTGTATTCAGTTTCAATTCGATGGCCTCCCAACTGTAGTGACTGCGGTAGGCCAGACGACGTTTGCGCACCTCGACACATATCAAATACTGATCGAAGAGAAATACTTTGGATTTGTATTTTTTACGTGATCGCAAATTGTAGGCTTCGAACTCGGTAGAACGACGGAAGGGTCCAAAGTTTTGAACAGTCAACTGGAAGGCGAGAAAGGGGAGTGGGAAGTTATTGTTTAACTATGGGGATTATGAGAGTTAATAAGATGATTACTACCTCTGGTGGCAATTCATCGATATCGAGCACTTCTTCGGCTTGATTGACTACATCTAGAAGTCTGCGCAGACGCGTTTCCAATTTGCATACAGAAACCAATACTGGTTTGCAATTGATACCGCTTTTGTAGAATTCCTGCGGGAAGAAGAGAGATAATAAGAATTTAATATTTGCAAAAAAAAATAATTTTAAAAATATATATGCATAAATATATAAAAATATAAAAATATAAAAATTTAAAAATATAAAAATATAAAAATATAAAAATATAATAATATAAAAATATAAAAATATAAAAATATAAAAATATGAAAATATAAAAATATAAAAATATAATGGATAGACAAATGCAGAAAGGTTGGATATGTTCTAGATGTTGCAGTTCCACTTTCGGATAACGTGAATCGAACCATTAGTGAAAAAATATCCAAATATGCAGATCTAGCGTTTGAAGTAAAGCAAAGGGAACATCTAACAACTGTGCAGACTATCCCAATTGTAATATCGAGTACTGGTATTGTGGTAAATTCTGTTACGCAACATCTCGACGAATTGGGACTTTCATCTCTTTTACATGAAATGTCGAAAGCCATTGCCTTGGGAACATGCCGGATTATGAGGATGTTTTTAGGCTGATGTTACGCCCCACGTCGTAAAACAGCGATATGTGGAAATGATCAATTATAACTTTTATATTATAAATTCAATTCAATTCAATATAATTCACTTCAATTTAATTCAAATCAATTCAATTCAATTAAAGAAAAAAACAAAACAAATAAACACTTTAACCTGAAGTGCTGAAGTGACTTGTGGCCGAGACCACCGTCATGTTCAGCTTAAATGGACCCCAGCTCGCTCGGTATCTGAGGGGGAAAGAGGCGTGGGTAAAAATATAAATATATAAAAATATAAAAATATAAAAATATAAAAATATAAAAATATAAAAATATAAAAATATAAAAATATAAAAATATAAAAATATAAAAATATAAAAATATAGTAATATAGTTAGTAGCCCCCCGTGTGGTTGGGTTATCCATCGGGCGCGTCACAGGTGGTGGATAGTGAAAGCCACGGCTATCTTCCGTGGTGAAGCGGGTCATAGCTTCGGTAAAAGCCCGCTCGCGAACCAACCTAGTTCCAGTTGCCGATCGGGGAATAAAAACCTGAGAAGCACGCAGAACGCCTCCTACCCTAGGACTTCCCAGTGTAGGAACTGGATACCGGCCTAAATGAGAGGTTAATGTTACGGTCATGTCTCTGGCATTGGCCTCAATTTTTGGGACGGTGGAAAGTGCGTTTCTGCGGGAGAGAAAGAGACTCTCTTTAAACAAAACCCCCCAATCCAAGGTGGGCTGCATAGGCCGAGGGATGTATGGCTATAGGGGTTACATATTAGTCGTTACTATGTCAAACTCAGGTGAGGGCGCACACCTGTTTCAATCCAATGCCTTCTTGCGCTAAAGGGCTCTGGCGTAAGTGACCGTTTTTGTCCCTCTTCATCTCATTAGGTCCCGACGGCTTCTACGGCGGCCTAAGGACCGAACCATAAACATGAACTCAAATACACAAACTAAACAAACAAAACCACAACAAACAACAACTTCGGAGAAGTCTGGTAACGGACCCTCCACCCCAACTCCCTCGAAAAGAGGCAGACCTCTCGGCTCGACTAAATTGTCACAAGAAGCCAAGAGGCACAATACTAGTACCCTATCTTCCTTCTTCAGGAAGAACGCGGCAGAAGAAGCCCCCCCTAATGGGGATACGGCAGCATCTACTTCGGGGACCAGCAAGCCGACGCCGGGCAACGCCTCCCCACCTCGCGCTGGCAAGCCAGCTGAACGGGTACGACCTCATGATCGACGCTACCGTGACCGTCGAAGGGCCAACTACATCCTTTCAACTGTTGGCAAAATCCCTGAGGTTCAAAGATCCACGGAGCAAAACCAATTGGTTCAAAAGGCCAAAAACCTACTGAACCAATCTCAGACCCCACAAGGGACTGCTAACATAAAACGTCAGCGATCCGCTGATGAGCCTGGCATTGCCAGTTCACATAAAAGATCAAAGATCCAAGAAAGAGTCCGGTACAGCGACATAGCCAGGAACAGTCTCACACGCGCCGTCGTAGACAACTCACATCCCAGCGGTAGCATCTCGTTTGATAACTGGAGGAAAGCTAACGCTAAGCTGCTTGTTGCGTACGCTAGTGTAATAAGGGACAATCCTGGCACTCCAGCAAGATGTACTGACGCAGGCTGGCATCTGAACAGAGTAAAGCTCATGGCATTCCACGACCAACGCTCGTTAGAGTTATTCGAAAAGGCTCTAACGGTCATTGGCGAAGTATGGCCAGGGGCTAAACTCTGTCTGGTAGAGCAGTGCGATATCCCCAACAGGCCTAGAGGTCGTATAAAAATCCCAGATATAATGGCTAGTAACCGAAAGGCAATCCTTGAGCTTCTGCAAATTTCCAACCCCAGCCTCGATGTGGAAAACTGGAAAATCTTGAAGGTATCGGAATCACGGGACACCTTCGTTCACGTCACCCTCCTCATCACCGATGAAAGCAGTGACCTAATAAAGGAAATGAACAACCTAATATTCTGCGGCTTCACCGAAACAATGATGTGGATATATAAAACAAAACATGCCACACAGACTGTAACCGCAGACGTGCCACCCACAGCTACAGCACCATCTGTCGCTCTGACACCAATAACTGCAACTCCCACAGCTACATCAACAACTGTAACTCCCGCAGCTACAGCACCATCCGTCGCTCCGACACCAATAACCGCAGCTCCCGCTGAGGACAACCTCGCAGCGCCAAGCAACAATCCGGCAGATGAAGAGCACTGCTCAGATGCTGAATCCATGGCATCTACCATGGTCAGCTTAGGAGGGCTTTTCCAGGAGGCCGATGAGGATGACCTACTGATGAGCGATGACGACGACGCCAACAACACCGTCATTGAGCATTCTTCGGGTGGTACAGATAAACCTCCACCACTCTAAGAGTGCTTCAGCAGCACTTCAGGTACGTCTCTCCGAGCTCCAGGAGGACGTACTTCTCATCCAGGAGCCCTGGATAAATCAAAACAGAGTCTGTGGATTAAACCACAAAAATTATAGACTCTACCAAGGTAAGGTAAATGCTAAAATACGAGCGTGTATCCTAGTACGGAAACAGCTTGACGCATTCCTGCTAAATACTTTCGGTAACGAAGATCTTACAATTATAGGTTTAGAAATGAAACAATCAACCCTATGGATAGCTTCGGCATATCTTCCTTACGAAGACCAAAACCCCCCATCAGAGGAACTGAAGAAAGCAGTACTAACTGCGGAACACAACAAGACCACCCTCATTGTCGGAATGGATGCAAACGCACACCACACGCTGTGGGGAGGTAAAACGATCAACAAACGAGGTGAGTTACTCTTTGATTATATTCTAAGTAGGAACTTAGTAGTGCATAACCAGGGAGATACGCCCACCTTTATTAACTCGATCACTGAGCAGGTCATAGACCTGACAATTTCTAATGCCAAAAACGACTTGATATCAAACTGGCGGGTGGAGGATGTTCACTCCTTCTCCGACCACCAATACATTTCCTTTGAAATATCTGCTCAAATAACGAAGCCGATAGTAACCTTCAACAAGAGACGGATGAAATGGGACGTCTACAGGGAACACCTTGCAAGACTCCTACCGAATACAACTGATCTCACCATTGACAGCCCACAAAAGTTGGACAGCATGGTAGGTAAAGTTACAAAAGCCTTGGCCTTATGCACCAGGAAATCCTGCCCAAGACGAAAAGATGGGAAAAAGCAGAAGCCTCCATGGTGGAACGACGATATCTCTAGATCACGTGCTTCCACCAGAAAATCCTTCAACAAGGCCAAGAGAACAGGCCAATGGGAGGAGTACAAGGAGAATCTAAGACTCTTCAAGAAACTACTAAAGAAGGCGAAAAGATCTTCATGGAGGACATACACCAACGATGTCGAAAAAACCGCAGAGGTAAGTAGACTTAGGAAAGTATTATCCTCGACAACCAGCGCCCCGGCATACATAATGAAAAATGATGGTACCTGGACTGAATCCTCAAAGGAAACCTTGGAAATCCTATCGGATACCCACTTCCCCAGGGGAGAGTCCAACTCCATAACCGTCGCACCTACCGACTTATGCGACAGAATACCGGTAATTGAAAGGAACATGATCAAAGACGCCATCAACGACTTTGATCCCTACAAATCACCCGGTCCGGACGACATCATACCCGCCGAACTTCAACAGTCACTGGAGATACTATTGCCATGGCTGGAGGCTATTTTTAACGGCTGTGTGAAATTATCCTACCTACCAATACGATGGAGAACGGCAAAGGTGGTCTTCATCCCAAAGGCGGGAAAGCCATCACACACCAAAGCGAAGGACTTCAGACCTATAAGTCTTACCTCATTCCTTTTGAAAACCCTTGAGCGAATCATGGACGACATCATCAAAAATTCAATTGGCCCGGATCTCCTTTCGAATGCTCAGCATGCTTACACAAAGGGGAAATCGACAGAATCCGCACTCCATGCACTATTGTATCCCATAGAGAAATCGCTGGACAAGAAAGAATTTTCTCTGGTTGCATTTATGGACATAGAGGGAGCTTTCAACAACATCGAACCCCTCTGCATCATGACAGAGCTCAACAGCCTAAATATCAACTCACATATTAGCAAGCTGATTCGCAACATGCTATTAAAGAGAACTATTACCTCAAAGCTGGGAAATCACACCCTCACTAGAAGAGTGACTAGAGGCACCCCACAAGGGGGAGTATTATCGCCGCTATTATGGAATTTTGCCGTCAACGACGTTCTCAAACGGTTGGAGTCGGAAGGATGTACAGTAGTAGCGTATGCAGACGATATAGCACTCTGCGTCTCTGGGGGAAGTTTATCTTGTCTCGAACAAAGGATGCAGGACTATATCAACATCCTGGCAAACTGGTGTGCCAGTAGAGGGCTCAATGCGAACCCGGACAAAACAGAACTGGTACTTTTCAGTCGGAAACAGAAATCGCCCGCTACATCCAACATCTATCTGGGCAACAAACAACTCAACTTCTCCGATACGGCGAACTACCTGGGCCTTATATTAGACAGGAAGCTTAATTGGAGACAGAATATTGAAAGCAGATCCAGCAAAGCACTCATAGCTTTATATACATGTCGTAAAGCTATCGGGAAAACATGGGGATTTAAACCCAAGGTAACACTCTGGATTTACAATGCTATAGTGAAGCCAATACTACAATACGGCTCTATAGTTTGGTGGTACGCGCTCGACAAGAAGAGCAAATTCAAACAACTGGATCGTGTTCAACGGTCCTCTTGTCTCCTGATAACCGGATGTATGAGATCGACCCCCTCTAAGGCTCTCTACACGATACTCAATCTACTACCACCTGATCTGAGCTGCAAATGCTCTGCTCTCAAATCGGCTATTCGACTAAACGAGATTGATCATTGGGATCGTTCCATCGGACATTCAAAGATCCTGAACCACATCAACATCTCACTCGAAACTGACTACGTGCTAAACACACGGAAATCAAACGTTCTATACGGAACTAGAACGCCCTCCAGAAAGGAGTGGGCAGAGAATGAGAACGCAATGTATGGACCAATGAACATATTTACCGATGGGTCCAAACTGGATGACAAGGTCGGCTACGGTATCTACTCCGCGGATCTGGGCCTAAATATAAGATCAAGAATTCCAGATTTCTGCAGCGTTTTCCAAGCGGAAATACTTGCTATTAAACGAGCCGCGGACGTGATCAACGTGAGGAAGATATCACAGGAGGATATTCTCCTGTTCACGGATAGTCTAGCGGCGGTAAACTCGTTGAAGTCCTGTGACATCAAATCGAAAGTGGTCAGTGCCTGCCGGAAATCTCTTAACGAGATATCCAGGAACAACAGAGTTCTGGTTACGTGGATTCCCGGACACAGCGGAATCGAGGGCAACTGCAGAGCGGATGAAGAGGCCAGACAGGGCTCAGCCCTGCTGGAAAGCGACGTTGAACACGTAGCACTTCGCCCTATATCCACCTGTAAAAGTACCATTGAAAATCTAACGTTTAGAATTGCAAACGACAGATGGAAGAATGAAGAAACCTGTAGAAAGGCCAAAATGACTTGGCCAGAATACAACGCGAAACGTGCATCGTACCTGGTAAGTCTTAAGAGGGACCAGATAAGGAAGATTATTGCCTTCCTGACGGGACATGGACCCATAGGCAAGCATGCGAAAAGAATGGGATTCGCAACGAAAAGCGAATGCTACTACTGCGGAAACAGTAGCAGTGAACCATCCACCGACCACATTATTTGTGATTGCCCAGCGCTATACAGAAGGAGACTGGAAACCCTGGGGAAACCCTTTTTAAATGGTGTAGAAGAACTTGCATCGTTGGACATCGGAAGGATTAACAACTTTTGCAAAATTATCAACTGGACGGATTGCATCGAAACTCCGGATTCCCAATCGACAACTGGCAACGCGATCAGTCAGCACACGCGCTGATAGCATAGGTTGAAGGGATGGCACAAATGCCCAACGGGTGTCACAATGGGTCCATAGGGACCTAAGTGTTCTCCTTTGAAGAAGGAGATGCCTGCATACCAACCAACCAACCAACCATAAAAATATAAAAATATAAAAATATAAAAATATAAAAATATAAAAATATAAAAATATAAAAATATAAAAATATAAAAATATAAAAATATAAAAATATAAAAATATAAAAATATAAAAATATAAAAATATAAAAATATAAAAATATAAAAATATAAAAATATAAAAATATAAAAATATAAAAATATAAAAATATAAAAATATAAAAATATAAAAATATAAAAATATAAAAATACAAAAATATAAAAATATAAAAATATAAAAATATAAAAATATAAAAATATAAAAATATAAAAATATAAAAATATAAAAATATAAAAATATAAAAATATTAAAATATAAAAATATAAAAATATAAAAATATATATAAAAATATAATAATAAATAAATAAATATAAAAATATAAATATATAAAAATATAAAAATATCAAAATATAAATATATAAAAATTTAAAAGTATAAATATATATAAATATCAAAATATAAATATATAAAAATTTAAAAGTATAAATATATATAAAAATATAATAATAAATAAATAAATATAAAAATATAATAATAAATAAGTAAATATAAAAATATAAAAATAAAAAAATATAAAAATAAAAAATATCAAAATATAAAAATATAAAAATATAAAAATACAAAAATATACAAATATAAAAATATAAAAAAATAAAAATAAAAAAATATAAAAATATAAAAATATAAAAATATAAAAATATAAAAATATAAAAATATAAAAATATAAAAATATAAAAATATAAAAATATAAAAATATAAAAATATAAAAATATAAAAATATAAAAATATAAAAATATAAAAATATAAAAATATAAAAATATAAAAATATAAAAATATAAAAATATAAAAATATAAAAATATAAAAATATAAAAATATAAAAATATAAAAATATAAAAATATAAAAATATAAAAATATAAAAATATAAAAATATAAAAATATAAAAATATAAAAATATAAAAATATAAAAATATAAAAATATAAAAATATAAAAATATAAAAATATAAAAATATAAAAATATAAAAATATAAAAATATAAAAATATAAAAATATATATAAAACTTACTACCATTAGAGCAAAGGGGATGTGCAAGAAATTCAAGAGGCTGCAAGGAATTGGTTACAATCGATGCTATAATCACAAGAAATTCTATTTGCCACCAACGAAACTTAAGTGTTGCTTATATTGATTATAGAAAAGCGTTCGATAGCGTACCCCACCCATACCTAATCCAAACACTCAAGAACAACGGAGTGGACGAAAAAATAGTTTCTTTTTTCGAAAGGATTATGCCCACATGGAGGACGAAAATCATTCTTAACGGGATAACTACCAGGGAAATTAAAATTAAAAGAGGGATTTTCCAGGGAGATACATTTAGCCCGTTGTGGTTTTGTCTAAGCCTTTCACCTCTGAGCACAGCATTGAACAACTCCCCTAATGGATATCGCATAAAATATCAACAGCGACAGTCCGCAGTCACCCACCTTCTATATATGGATGACCTAAAATTGTTTGCTCGATCGAAATATCACCTCTTAAATCTGGTACGCATGGTCGAATCATTCAGCAGAGATATATGCATGGAATTTGGATTCGATAAGTGTAAATCTATTGAAATGATAAGAGGACAAGTAGTTCATTCACAAGGGTTTACCCTCCATGATGGTACTATAGAAATGCTGCAGTGTGACCAAACCTATAAGTACCTGGGAGTGGAGGAAATGAGAGGAATCCACCATACAAGTATAAGGGAAGCTTTAAAAATGCGATTCGAAGCAAGAATAAGAAGTCTATGTGCAACTAAGCTGAATTCAATGAATATGATTAAGGCAATTAATACCTATGCCATCCCAATACTTACTTACTCATTCGGGATAATAGCGTGGAGCGACACGGAATTGAATTCAGCTCAGAGAAAAATAAGAACAACACTAACGAGGTATAGACAACACCACCCACAGGCTTCTATCGAAAGAGTAATGTTGCCACGTAATCTGGGCGGACAGGGTGTGGTTAACATTAAAAACCAAAATTATAGCCAGATTCACAATCTCCGGGAATTTTTCTATGAAACTGCATCGGAGATTGACCGATACTCCATCCTGGTAAATCTGGACGCAAACCACACCCCACTTAAACTATCAACACCTAGTTTTTCACCCCTGGAAAATGTAACTAGTGATGCCGATATAGTGGAGCAATGGAAGCATAAGGCCATACATGGCAAATTTCCACACCAACTGGACCTCGAAAATGTGGATAAACATGCCTCCACTATATGTTTCCAATACGGACAACTGTTTCCGGAAACGGAAGGATTTTTAATGGCCATACAGGATGGGATAATGCACACCAAGCATTTCCGCCGAGTTATCCTGCATGAAGACATTGATAACCGTTGCCGGCGATGTGGTCAGGCTGCGGAGACTACGGAACACATCATCAATGGTTGTTCGGTAATGGCGAGTACGGCATACCTCAAAAGACATAACGATGTGGCGAAAATAATCCACCAAAGCCTTGCTGTAAGAAGCGGTTTCTTGGAAGAAAAACTTCCATATTACAGGTATGAACCTGAGGCAGTGTTAGTGAGCAGAAATTATAAACTTTATTGGGACCGAACAATGTCAACTGATCGGACAATCATCGCCAACAGACCAGATATAATATGGATAGACATACGCAGAAGGGTTGGATACATCCTAGATGTCGCAGTTCCGCTTTCGGATAACGTGAATCGAACCATTAGTGAAAAAATATCCAAATATGCAGATCTAGCGTTTGAAATAAAGCAAAGAGAACATCTAACAACTGTGCAGACTATCCCAATTGTAATATCGAGTACTGGTATTGTGGTAAATTCTGTTACGCAACATCTCGACGAATTGGGACTTTCATCTCTTTTACATGAAATGTCGAAAGCCATTGCCTTGGGAACATGCCGGATTATGAGGATGTTTTTGGGCTGATGTTACGCCCCACGTCGTAAAACAGTGATATGTGGAAATAAACAATTATAACTCTTATATTATTAATTCAATTCAATTCAATATAATTCACTTCAATTTAATTCAAATCAATTCAATATAATTCAATTCAATTCAAAACAAAAAAAAAATTAACACTTTAACATGAAGTGCTGAAGTGACTTGTGGCCGAGACCACCGTCATGTTCAGCTTAAATGGACCCCAGCTCGCGCGGTATCTGGGGGGGAAAGAGGCGTGGGTAAAAATATAAAAATATAAAAATATAAAAATATAAAAATATAAAAATATAAAAATATAAAAATATAAAAATATAAAAATATAAAAATATAAAAATATAAAAATATAAAAATATAAAAATATAAAAATATAAAAATATAAAAATATAAAAATATAAAAATATAAAAATATAAAAATATAAAAACATAAAAATATAAAAATATAAAAATATAAAAATATAAAAATATAAAAATATGAAAATATAAAAATAGAAAAATGAAAAAAAAATTAAACCACAATCATTCCTACCGATATAAATTGTTGTAATAACAAAGGATATCTAGTCAGTCTTTGTATGGGTTGTACTAGAAAACTATCAATGCCCAGACGATCATTGATTTCAGCTTGATATTCCTAGAAGTAGAGAAAAGTTATTTATATGCAACAAATTTGATATTCAAAGTAATATATGTATACCTGCAGCCATTCACGATTGTCCTTGCGCAATTGCATTGACGTCTTTTTGTTCATGGTAAACGTAACATAGCAATCAAAGTGATGTTTCTGAAAATACAAGAAAAATTGTAATTAAATTTAATTAACGTTCTCTAAATCGAGATACATTTGATATAGACTTAAAAATCATGCTAACATTTCCGTTCCACAGTTCCAATTAAAAATTTATGTAGAATAAATTTTTTGCTGCAAAACATTGAATATTAATACCGAACTCATCTCTTTAGTTTTATAGAATTTTTTATATTGTTATTAAATTTCCCGTAAAATTCATCTTATGGCATTTTTAATATTCATTAAGACAGTTACATGTTTGTTATGTACCCTGAAATAGCTGAATATCACCTGATTTGTCTCCTACTTATCATTCCATATCTCACACATGCATATCACCCCAACTTTAATAGAATTATGCCGATTTCTAGTGAAATTAAAATTAACAAATCACCTCGCATCCCAACAGGGTGTGTAAAATGGGTTATGGGGCACAACAACAACAACAAAAAAACCAACCACGACATTTAAAATCAAACATTTAATTTCATGAGAATTTTATTAAACCACCATCATTGTGCAAAAAAACTGGCACACACACACACAGGTTTAATACGTGATTACGCATTAATCGAGTTAATTTTACATAACAATAAGCAAATTGTTTTAAAATATAAAACAATTATTATTTGTTACTAAAATAATGAGACACAAAAAAAGGCAGCCATACTCGCGATTCGAGCAGCTAAAATTCCCTTACACACTTCATTAATTGTTGAGTTTAAATTACATCATTGTGTGTTAGCTGGTTTAATGTTCGCTCTCTGTGTAAAAATTTCAATATTTACTTTTTATATTGTAACAAAACAAAAAAAAATATACATTTCGTATAATTTTGTTTGGCAAATTGAACTGCATACTACGGCAACTACCTGATGCTCATCGCATACAAATTACCCAGCACAAAAATTTGGACGTATTTCAAAATCGTTTGGCAATTTTATGGAATTTTTCTACGACCAATTTGCCTTTAGTGGTGTGTTATTATACAAATTTGATATTCAGCACGTTTGTTTTGAGTTGGAACACACACACTTACACTCAGAAAATGAAATCAGTTCAAATGAGGCCAAATGCAAGAGTTGTGAGTGATTTATTGATTGTCGTTGCAGTTGAAATTGATGAAGCTTAGAGTGCAAAGAATGAAGGTTTAGTTTTTAGGTAAGAAAAGTTAACAACAAACAAATCTGCAAAATGCAATAAAAAACCAAGTCCATTACACAGTACAACATTTTTCAGCTTATTGATTTGGGACTCAATTCTGAGAACTGCACGTGAAAGTAGCCTCAAAAAGAAGAAGTTCTGCTTCATTCGTTTTGTCAAGTTACATGCAATAATACATTTAATATCGATTTGAAGTTAGTATGTATTGTATAGGGGAATCATTTGATGAATGAGAAAGTGAAACTGTTGCTTATGCTTTTTGTAAATTTGTTTTAGCTAAATCGGACTAGTGGTTCTCGAGTTATGTCAAACACAATAGCCTCAAACGTGACAAATTTCCATATACGATACTTAATAACTTCAAATCGATATTAAATTATTATGGCATGTAACTTGACAAAACGAATGATGCACAACTTCTTCTTTTTGGAGCTACTTTCACATGCAGTTCTCAGAATTGAGTCCCAAATCAATGAGCTGAGAAATGTTGTACTGTGTTATGTATCGCTTAAAATGTTCACTGGCTTAATTTTTTCCTCCCCCATCTACACACCAGAGTCCTCCATCTCATGACAATGCTGCTGCTGCATTCACATTACTCTTGCATTACCATATTACATGTAATGTATACGACAAGTGAGTCTTACTGACAGTACCAACGAGTAGTAGCTTAATACAGTTATATTGTCATATTGACAATATTTACGTATGAATATTTGAAACTCGTTCAAATTTCATACAACTCCCGTCCTCCCCACCTTATGTGGTGGTATGCGTTGGAGTTTGTGCCCTGCGGGGCAGATGTAATGTAATGCAAATATCACATGAATTTAGCCATAAATCTGTTATCTTAACACATGTATTTGCATATTTTTCAAATATGGTTAAAACACACACACACACACAGACATAGGCACACACCAAGAGATAGATGGGCAGACAGAGAGACAGACAGACATACCGACAGATTTAAATGCAGTTAATATCGTATCGTGTATGCATTTTACTGTAGGTAATGCGTTAGCATAGTATGATGCAGCTGTGCACAGGCATTCAAACATATAATGAAATGATATGGTCAGAGAGAGAGATATTGTTCACTCTAATATACATATTTGTAAAGAAGACTGGAATATTTGCCTAATGGAGATAAATTTAGCATATTGTGTAAATTGTTATATAGGTCTTTAGTTGTTTTAATAGAATTAGATTAAAGGTATTTCTATGGCAATAAGAGTGAGAGAGTAAGTCTTATGGTAGTCGAACATCACAATGAACATAACAATTTAGTTAATCAGTTAATGTAATTAGTTCACATTGATTGATTGATGCAATTATTGTTTAATTTGTTTAAGAAAATTGAATTTAATGTAAATTCCATTTTCTTTTAGCTATATATTTAGTAAGTGGTATTAAAATATTACAGTAGAACACAAGATTTTGGGACTTAATTCTGAGAACTGCACGTGAAAGTAGCCCCAAATAGAAGAAGTTCTGCATCATTCGTTTTATCAAGTTACATGCCATATTAATTTAATATCGATTTGAAGTTAGTAAGTATCGTATAGGGGAATTTGTCACATTCTAGGCTCCTTTATTTGACAGAATTGAGTCCCAAATCAATAAGCTGAAATATGTGTCGTATGTTTAAACTGTTCGAATTTACTTTTTGGTTACTTGAAAAGATCACATATGTGAGTTTTCAATCGGTGCAAGTCGATATTGGCTGCGTGTAATGGCCATGTTTTTTATAGCGGCGTTTGTCTAAACTATTGTATATTTTTCAGTTACTGTTGCCAAATCTAGGAGGAACTTGCAGTTAATGCCCATAGACAATGGCGTATGTTCGCTAACAGGACTGCGTACCAGATCGAATAGTGTAGCAATACATCCCCAAAAAAGTTACGGTTGAGTGCGAAAACAAAATTTACTTTTTGTTTAATTGACTAGATCTCTTATGGGTGTTCCAAACGGTCGATGTTGCCAGCGTGTGGCGCTCATGTTGTCTCAAATGTGTTTGTCTAACTTCTTGCTTATTTTTCAGCTGCTAATGCCAAATCCAGCAGCTTATAGTTAATGTCCATAGTTAGCGGTGTATGTTCGCTAACAGGGTATATTAAGTTGGACTAATTTTATCGAACAAAGCCGTCAAGAAATTTTTATTTTTCCCCAATAACTTTAAATTGTTGGCCATATACAGGCTATCTCATCCGTGATAAGTAAAAAAACTTTTCATTACTGATACAATTGAATGACAACCCAAGTCCAAGAACATGTAGCGAGCTTGCATATGGTACTCGCTACATATTTATTTACTACGTATGAGTAATATAATTTTAAGCTGATATTATCTTAATCATACGCACATCCTTCCAATGTTTTGCAACATCCAAGTCAGAGTGAAGGTACTAGTTCGGTATACACAACCTCCAAAGTGCTTGTCATTCCCAGGCCAAACTTTTTTTTATGATTTTTTTTATATTTTCGCTTAGTTTTTTAGCTAAAGCTCAAGAACCATTGATGATTTTTTATTTTATTCTTTAGCTGAAATGTAGCTAAGGCTTAAATAAATAATTTATTTTATTATATCTATGTAAAAAATAAATTTGGACTAATTTTGTAGAATAAAATCTTAAAAAAAATTTCAACTATACCCATTTTTATAAATATTTACAATTAAGTTAAGATTTTTGGCCATACATATGCTGTCTTATCTGAGGTTAGTAGAAATCTGGTCATTACTGATGATATTGAATGACAGGCTGAAGTGAAATAGGTAGCGAGTTTGCATATTGTACTCATTACATACTCATTTACAACGTATGAGTAATATAATGTCAAGCAGGTTTTTATTAATTATACTCACATTGTGCAACATTAAATCTGGGAGGGTGAGAAATTCAGGGTGAAGGTACTAGTTCAGTATGGTAAAACCTCTAAACGGTTTAGCGTTCCTACAATTCTGCTGCAGAATTAGATGATAACTCATTAATGGTATTTGAGTTATAACTGGAAAACTAAGCGAACAAACATTAAGATAATCAAAAACAAGTAAGAAAGTTTCAGTTGGGTAAACCGACTTAAATATACCCCCACCCTAAGCTAATCATAATATTTGTAGGTATAAAAATATCAGGGAGGTACCGGAAGAGGCGTGGCTAGACTTCTAATTTTTTTCTCCAAAAGCTTATCTTGTTATACTTTACTAAATACAGAATTTGTGCATGATCGTGTTGGGTTTATTGGTATTATTACTCGATTTTTAAGGCAGGAGGAATGGTACATTTGTAGGTACCAGAAGGGGCGTGGCCATGTAGCCCATATGCAATCCCGTAAGTAGTTTTGGGATAATAGTAACCCATGCACAGTTTCAATACAATGAAAGTTAACGAAAGTTATCTTGCGTGCCAGCCGGAGAGACAGACAGACGGACATGGATCAAAGTCATGAATCGAATTTGGTTCAAAAAAACCTAGGGTCTTAAGTGATTTCTTCTGTGTGTTATACTTTTGGCCGTTTCAAATGATATATACCTTCCCACCCGTAGGGTGAGGGTACAAAAACTTAGGGTCTAAAGTGACTCTTTCTATATGTTATACTTTTGGGTGGTATCAAATGCAATATACTCTCCTACCCGTAGAGTGAGGGTATAAAAAGTTCATTTATTGTTTTAAAAAGTTATATTATGATAACACAAATTGTTTTCACTGTACCACAAAGTACTTTTATCGTAATTAAAAATAACTTTTTTTTAAAGAACTTATCATACTTCAAAAGTACTTTTTTCATACTCAAAAATTATTTTCAAGGTACCAAAAAGTACGTTTATGGTAACTTAAAAGTACTTTTATTGTACTTTAAAAGCACTTGTATTGTACCTGAAAAGTAATTATATAGCACAAAAAAGTTCTTTTAGTGTAAAAAAAAAATTACCTTAAGTTTATAAGAAAGTAATTTGGTTGTACAAAAAGTACTTTTACTTCCCAAAATTTTGTTATTACACCAAAAAGTTGTATTACACAAAAAATACCTTTTATTGTACCACATCTTTGTGCTTAAAAAGTACTTTATCATAGAAAGAAGTACTTTTATCCTACTTCTAAATTACTTATAGTATACATAAAAAGTACTTTTATCGTACTTAAAAAGTACTTTCAAGGTATCAAAAGTACATTTATTGTTCTTAAAAATACGCGTATTGTACATACAATTACTTTTATTGTACAAAAAGTACTGTAAGTGTTCAAAAAAGTAACTATAGGATATACAAAAATAATTTGGTTGTACAAAAGTACTTTTACTTACCAATAAGTTTTTCTATGGTATTAGAAAATATTTTCATTTGACCAAAATTTTATTGCCTTAAAAAATACTTTAATTGTATAAACGTGTTATCCTTTTTGTATCAAAAGGTACATGTAATGTTTCTTCAAGTACTGTTATTGTACCCAAAATTTACATTTATTGTACCCATAAAGTACTTTTATTGTATACAAATAGTAGTTTTTTTTTACTTTACATGTACTTTTATGGTACAAAAAATAACTTTTTTTTGTAAATAAAAAGTACTCCCATTGCACCAAAAAGAACATTTAATGTACCAGAAAGTACTTTTATGATACCAAAAAGTACTTTTATTGTAGGATAAAACTACTTTAACTGCTTCATACGAGTTTTTTTATAGTATCAAAAAAAAACATATACGATGGGATTAGAAGCAAAGGGATGCAAGTGACAATAGGTTAAAAATAGACAGATATAACACTTGTATCTATGTAAATATATGTATCGTTAGAATGGACTAAGATTCTCCAATCCAAAATCGTTAAGAAATCAAAGCTCGGTTAAGAATTGACTGAGTCATAAGATTTAAAGCGAAAAAAGGAACGACAAACGAGATTTTTTTAACCGTTTGTACAAATTATAAGGAAGTAAGGGAAATTTGGTACACACCATCAAACCTACAATACGCATTTGGTCACTCCCCAAGGTAACCATTTTTTCTCATTTTCCTTAGAAAATACTTTAATGCAACTACTGAACATTATTCGTATATTCGTTGCAGGTAGTCGGCCACTTATTGGATACAGTGTATCCTCGCAGTTATCTTTTCGTACCGCAATGTGACCGGTACGGCTTGTTTTATTCCATTGAAACTCTCTCTCTCTCTCTCTCTCTCTCTCTCTCTCTCTTATTGAAAAACTCTTTATATTTCCTCTTTTATTATAGTACTTTTCAGATTAGTACACTTAATACACTATAGATGGCGTCCTGATTAACTTACACCACTTCGAATTACATTTAAGTACAAATGATTCAATGATAGCAATGATACATTAAGTTCAATAATAGCACGTAATTTAATAACATAAGCTTGCATAGAAACAGAGGAGACACTTCTAGGAACATTTTTAAAGATAAATTAAAAAAAAATTCTTTAATGCCCTATGAATATCGAAAGTTTTGAAATAATATATGGAAATTTTATTGTTTCCCACTTTAATATACAAACCTATAAAATTTCAATTGATATTCAGTACCTTATTTCGTAACCTCAAACAAATCTGGTTACCGAAAACCACAAAAAGACTGTCTCAGTTTGACAACAAAGCCAAACAAAAAACAACCATGAATCTAAACGATAATAACAAACAATGAAATCAAATTATTCAAATAATCATTAAACAAAACGATCATGACGCTTCTCCTATACATCATACAAAAAAAAGACACAAATAAATAACAAAATTTCTTTAAATTTGATATAAGTCCCCCCACAAACTATAGCGCCAGATAACCAGCGCCAGACATACTATAAATGACGTCATATAACATGGATCGTAAACGATGGAACGACAGACACACACTCACAGACACTTGGACAGACACTTAGTTCTAATTGAAATGACAAGCTAAGTGATGTCGTGCTATTGTTCCTGTAGTGTGTGAAATACACAACAAAAACAATGATAATTTAATGATAAACAAATACGAAAGCACAAAAAAATAAGCATGCAAATACGTAAATACAGATCTGGCAACGTAATCTCGGTGATGACGCCATAAATTCAAAACACATTAACTCCATATTGGTGAGGACAGAAATAAAAATGAAAATGAAATCTGGAATTTGATAAATGTTAATTAAAATTAATTAGAATTTGGCATTTACATTTAATGATCTCGAGAGATGTTTTTCAATTGTGGCTTTATATGCTTAATTGTGATGAAATAGCATATTTGGCTATAGGGAAGAAATTCGAAGATTATTTGGGGTACAAAATTAAGAAATTAAATAGTAACTGGTTGTTTCAATAACACATTTGGCTTGACAACGTTAAATGTTATTGTTGGAAATATTTTTTTGGTTTTTATGTAAAAAGAGATCCATATATGAGTTCAACTGTGGTATGAACCAGAATTTGGAAATATGAAAGAAATGTTAAGACGATTTCCGATGAAAATTATACAAAATTGTTGTGTACTATTGTTTAAGACTTTCCAAATTTGTGACTGAAGATTAATATTAACTAAAGTGTAAATTTTTGCTTACTTATTATGGTAAAATTCTATATTTACATAACTTACTTAAAACCAGTACAGAAATTTCAGTAAGTTAAACTGACTGAATAAATACCATCACCCAATATAATTGATTTATTGAAATTAATAGATTTTTAATTAAAATAAAATTATTTATGTATTGTTTTCTGTCTACTTGTGGAGCAAACCCGTAAAAAATTTAATTATTTTATTAGAAGGTACAATTAGGGGCAGCGGGTATCGGTTTAGAAGTTATGGGAAAATATTGGTTTTCCAAACAAGGTCATTTTGTGTGGTAGGTACCATTCCTGATTAAAATTTTTATATCCGCACAACTTACGCAAAATTTGACTAAATTCAGTGTACTTACAAAAAAAATATGTATGTAAAACTATGGGGGTGAGTTCGGTCATTTGTATGGGAGGTACCAGAAGGGGTTTGTCAGAAAACCTAAATTTTTTGGAAAATTAATATTTCTCCCATAACTTCCAAATGGACACATGGGGGGTAATGAAAATTGGTCGATAAATTTATATTGTAATATGAGGCAAAACCTCAGAATGGGAAGAAATGTCAGTTATGGGAGAAATATTAATATTCCAAAAAATTTAGGTTTTCTGAGGTTTTGCCTCATATTACAATATAAATTTATCGACCGATTTTCATTACCCCCCAAGTGTCCGTTTGTAAGTTATGGGAGAAATATTAATTTTCCCATAATAGGTCATTTTGTATGGGAGGTACAAAAAGGCGTGAACCGATAAAGTCCATATTCATTCCTAAGTCCAATTTTCATAACCGAACATCATACGCAAAATTTGAGTGAATTCAGTTTACTAAAAAAAAAGATATGTATGTAAAACTATGAGGGTCAATTTGGTCATTTGTATGGGAGGTACCAGAAGGGGTGTGGCAAAGGTTTCGGTTTTCCTAGGGTTTGTCTTCTATTGCAAGACAAATAATCTCACAAAATTTAAATATCCTCCGATAGTCTGTTTGGCAGTTATGAAAGAAATATTAATTATCCAAAAATAGGTAAATTTGTATGGGAGATACCAGAAAGGGTGGGGCTATTCGGCCCATTTACAATCTCCCAAGTTCGTTTTGAAAAATATTAATACTGGTAAATTTTCATACCGATCCGTTAAGGTTTACTCGAGTTATCCTGCCCACCAGCCATCCAGCCAGACAGACGGACATAGCTCAATCATCTTAAAAAGTCCTGAAACGAATTTGGTCTTAAGATACTTGGGGTCTAACTCGTTTCCTTTAATGCGTTACACTTTTTTTCGTATCAAATGATATATACCCTCATCCCTAAGGGTGATGGTATAAAAATGCATTTCCCTTTACAGTCCACGAATGAGGTATGGGATATCTTCTCGTGAATTAACACGAATCTTTTTTTTGACTCTCAAAACGGGATGTATATTTTATAGACGAATCCGAACGTCAGCTATCTGGGACAGAATCGAATCGAGAATCGAATCGAATCAATAAAAATACTTTTTGACACAAAACCTGTACTTTGTGGTCCAAAAAATGTTCCGTTTGGTACTATACAAATAATTTATGGTAAAATTTTCAGCACTTTCCGGTACACTAAAAGTACTTTTTAGTACAAAAAAGTAATACACGAAAATAACTTTTGAAACTGAAATATTTTTAGATGCAACGGAAAAGTAATAGTTGATTCAATGAAAGTACTTTTTGGTACAATAAAAGTACTATTGGGTACAATTAAAGTTCTTTCTTGTACACTTAAAGTGCATTTTGGTACAATAAATGTTATTTGTTTTACAATAAAAATAAAATTTGGTACAAGTCTACGCTTGTACGATAAAAGTACTTCATGGCTTAATCAAAGTACTTGTTAGTACATATAAGTACTTTTTGGTACAATAAAATTACTTTGTGGTACAATAAAGGTAATTTTTTGTACAATCAATGTACTTTTTGATATAATGTAATGCATTTATTGGTGCAATAAAAGTACTTTTTGGTACAATACAAATATTTTTGAATATTTGTTGTACAATAAAATATAATCTTGTTACTACAATGGACTACTTGTAAAATAAAAGTACTTTTTGAAATAATGAATGTACTTTTCATGCAATAAAAGTACCTTTTGAAGATATAAAATAAGTTTTTAGTACAATGTACATAATGTTTTTTTTTCTTAAATGTACTTCTTGAAGGATTAAATGTATCCAATAGCCCAGCGTCATTATAAAAATTTCATTATATAAGAATACTTAGTTGAAGTTTTTTCTCGATTTAATTATTGAGTCTTATAAATCAAAATACTATTATTATACGCTCACCCTATCAATCAGTACAACCTTAAATATCTATTTCTATTTATTGTACTATTTTTACTTAAACCTTTTGACTTAGCCCATCTGTTCGCCTCACTGGTTTACCTCCCCCCCTTTCGAAGGCAGCTTAGTTCAATTGATTACTATTTACTATTGCTTGTGTATAGTACTTTAACACTCGCAGAGGTCCAACTAATTATCGCCAATGCGACAATAAGTGATATTTATATGCGAGTAATAATTTTATTTTTATAACAATGACAAATTTTTCGCTTTCCAGATTGTCCTCCGCGATAATGACGTGATATTGGGGGGGATTGAATTTCTTAGAATTCAATCCCAAGTGTTTGTTATAAAATTTATACAAATAAGAACTATGAGCTTCAATGAAACTGAAGACCTCACTGGCGCAAAGTTTATCAAATGGAAACCTATGTGTGTATTTTATGTTATTTGGTTTAAATATTATTGCACTTTGTTATTTCTTGATTGCTTATTTTATTAAAGCTCTTATTTGCTTAGTGATTGGCAAAACAACAAAGTCAGGGAGGAATTTCAAAAGCTGGAGACAGCCGTTTTAATTATTATTCGCAATAATTGAAATTTATTTTGCATATGGTTTAAAACTTGTCAAATGTTTTTAAGTTTGGCAAAATTCAAGAAATGTGTATAAGAACCAGCTTGTTGATAACGAACAGGGAATGAAAGACATCTATGTATAGACTCGTGGCGAAAAATTTGATCGTCAGATAATCTACGCGATAGTAATTGTTTTATAGGTTTATATATTAATTATATGGAACTTTGTTGTTTTGTTAGCATTTAGTATAACAATATTATCTATTTACCTCAGTTATTATTTGACCTATGACATATCATAGTTATGGTATTAGCGTCATAGATATGAACCTATTTCTCAGTCTCATTGATATCTTAAATTTTCAGCTAGAAAAAAAGTACAGCTATATATACTTGAGTTAGCACATATTAATTTTACAGATTCTGAGTTATCAAAGAATATGTATTCGACTTTTGAACACAAATATTGTTAGAAAACTTTTCGATAATTTCTTTGGTTAATTTTTAAATTTTCGCAATAGAACTAACGAATTTAATCGTTAGAAAGTAATGGAAAGCTGCTACTGACATATGACTACAATTACTATTAAGCTTTTGATATTAATATTTATAAAAATAAGCTAAATTATGCATACGAACTGGCTCACTTTTGCTATTAACGCTTAATCTTAATATTCTTATCTAATGAACGAGTTTTTGCCCCCCTAATTATTGTATGCCTGATAGGGAGGGAACAACAAACGCGCAAACAGTGTGTAGCACCTCAACTTATCATAACGTTTAACAATTTAATTCTAGGAAAGTATTCACTATCATATCTATAAGAAACGCAATATTGACGCTTCTCTAAGCTGTAACACTATCGTCACAATTAAATATGAAAATAAATATTTATTTATATTGTGCAAAAAAGTTCTCAGAATGATGATAGAGTAAATAGGCAAAGTTATATTATGAAAGTACGTAGTAATAAGAAAGAATTGGAAAGGCTTGGCGGTTATTTCAAAACCAATTATAACTGATTTATCTATAGGCCGACGAAACTCAGAAATATTTGTTAAAATCAAACAAATTTCTATTAAATGTGAAGGGAGATATATGATACATTCCTTCTAGTTATTTTTTGCACAGTTTTTTTTTTGATTTTTTGATTACAAATTTTAATTACTGCATATTGACCATAACGATCATCGTATTGTAAATTAAAACTAACTGCTACTAGCCAATACTAATTTATGATAATTTACATGCGCCACCTATCATTAAATTATTGTACTACTCCGATTACCTCCTAAAATTATCGTGAAATAACTGTTACCTCAGTAAAGCGGCTTTGAGCAGATAACGAGCATGTGCCAGTTGACTGGAATTGACTGGAATCTAAGCGTATAATGTCCTGTGCTGTAAAATCGTGATCCAAGTCTGTGCTGCAACTACCGCGGTATCAGCCTTTTACCCATCGCATATAAGATCCTGTGTGCTATGTGAAAGTCTATATTCAGTGTTATTCCACCTGATCGAGTCTTATCAGTGTGGCTTTAGACATGCTAAATCAACAACTGACCAGACATTTACACTGCGGCAAATCCTAGAAAACACCCAAGTGAAACAGATCGACACGTATCATCGTTGATAGCACAGGTAGAAACAGATCTACGTATCGATCTTTTTGTATACCATAAAGCTGCCTTTGACAGCCCGATATGGCAGAAATTACTTAAGCCATGGAAGAGTTTGGTATCCCTGCTCAGCCGATACGTCTTTACGGAATGACCGACTGACAGACCCGCAGTCTTCAGTGAAGATTGGCAAGAACCTTAAATAAGAGGCTTAAAACAAGACGACAGCCAATCGTGGGACCTGTTCAACATATGTTAGTGATGGAGATGATATGAAATGAAAACCGCAGTAAACACGAGTGCCATGATATTCAACAAAAGCCACATGCTACTTGCTTACGCTGATGATGTAGACATCATCGGCCATAAACTATGGGATGTGACTGTAGCCTTCTTAGGTATACAAATGAAATAAGTAAATGTGGGTCCTGCGGTAGACGAGAAAAAAACAATGTTATTTGTTTTAACAAAGATAGAATCTACTCGATTAGGTCGCCGAGTGAACTAAATATTATTTTGAAGCGGTAAATGATTTTATCCACCTATGGTTCCGACATCAGTCAGTCAGTCTGAACTCCTACATGCTTTTATATGATACTACTGGACTTAGCAGCGATTTAATGGCAGATCCCTCTCTCGACTAACTCAAATTCAACTATATCAGATAATGGTTGTACCTGTCTTGATGTATGGTTCTGAATGCTGGGTAATAACACGAGCGGATGAATCGGTTCTGGCAGTATTCAAGAGGAAAATATATAGGCCAAAGATCATTAACGGGGAGTATCGACATCGAGCTGTACGATATACCGACATTGATGTGATCAAACGCATTATGGTACAGGGGTTGCGTTAGCTAGGTCATGTTGCACGCATTGATGAAAATGCTCCAGCTCGAAAAGTGTTCTACAATAAACTCGATGAACGACTCGGAAAAAGTAGACCAAAACTCCATTTGAAACACCAGTTTACTGAGAACCAAGCAAAACTTGGTGTGACGAACTGGAGACGAAGCGCAGAAGTTCAATGCGCATTAGGGGTGCAATATTGTTGTTTCGCGACCGTGGCATAGTTGTTAGAACACGCGACTACCATGCGGAAGACCACAGGTTCAACTGCTGGATCCAGTCATCTTAAAAAAAAAAGAAAAAAAAATTGTTTTCTTTCATTGTCGGCTTCCCTCGAATGTTGTCGACAGCAACTTTGCAGTATTAGTGTCGAGTCAAGCGGCATGTCAAGTAAGAGCTTCTCAAACAGTGACGTTCGCATTCGTCGATAAACAAGTAGGTGCCGTTAGTTGTGAATCTAAAAATAGAAAGCGTGTTAATTCACAACAACGCGAGAAGCTATTAATGGGGTGTAAAGGGAAATTAAGTAAGTAAGTAGTATTGTTGTTCGCGAATCCTTAGTAACGAACAAATTGAGAGGAAGTGCCGGCTAAGCAAGTAAGTAATAGAAGTATTTGGTTCGACAAAAGTACTCACTGCTACAGTATATATATATACAGCAAATATATTATATGAAAACCAGTAAGAAAGTTTCAGTCGGGAAACCCGACTAACATACTATACCCTCCCCACTGTAAAACATAAAATTTTCTAGTATATTGATATTATTACTCGATTTCTAAAGTGGCCGGATCGGTACATTTGTATAGGAGGTACCAGAAGGGTCGTAAAATTTTTCTCCAAAACGTTATCCTGTTATAGCTTTACTAAATAGAGAATTTTGATACGATCGCGTTGGGTGTATTGATATTCTTACTCCATCTCTAAAGTGGGCGGAATGGTACATTTGTATTGAAGGTACCGGTAAGGCGTGGCTAGACTTCCAATTTGTTCACCAAAACTGTTTCCTGTTATAGATAGTTTAAGAGAATAAAGGATTTGGACACAATCGTGTCGAGTGTATTGATGTTACTACTCGGTTTCTAAAGTATGCGGAATGGTACATTTGTATGAGAGGTACCAGAAGGGACGTGGCTGGACTTCCAAGTTTTTCTCGAAAACTTAATCCAGTTATAGCTCTAATGAATACAGATTTTGGGCTAGATCTCTTTGGGTGTATTTATATTACTAAATTTCTAAAGTGGTCGGAATAGTACATTTGTATGGGAGGTACCAGAAGGGGTGTGGCCATATAGCCTACAAACAATCCCGTAAGTAGTGTTAGAAAAATATTAACCTAAACAAAGTTTAAAAATAATTGGTTACGTCTTTCGAAAGTTATCGTGCGTACCAGCCGGACAGACAGACATGGCTCAAATGACTTAAAAAGTCATGAATCGAATTTAGTTGAAAGAAACCTTGGGTCAAAAGTGACTTTTTTTAGGAGTTACACTTTTGGGTCGTATTCAGGTGATTTAACCCTTAAGTGGACACCAAGACCTGGCCAGGCCTTCTTTGACTTTGTGTAAGTTTTTCTAGTAGTTTCAAATTCGAAACTTAATGGCGTGTGTTGAATTCCTCAATAAAAGCGTTTTCTGCTCAAAAAAGAAAAAATAATAAACAAAAGTTTTATGAAGGCGTGGCAATCACCTTGTATAAATTTGTATACATTAATGTGCCACCAAGGCCTGGCCAGGCTCAGTACAAAATGCAAGAGTACTAAGGTGGATAACATTTTAAAACTTGGTTAATATATAGTCCAAGTTTTTCTGAAAGATTGACTTAAGCCATCGCTATTGATTTGGACAAGTAAAAAGAAACCAACTCCTACAAAAATGAATAAAGAATTTGATATGTTTTGAGAGAGGTTAACAATGAATTCATTGGATATTTTTAAACGTTTTTGTTTTACCAATGATGTAAAAGAAATTATAATAATTGAGACCAACAGGCATGAAAAAGAAAAAATTTTATAAATGGAATATGAATAAATTAGCTTTGGAGGACTGGATGATTCGTGGGTATTTTGATTTCGTGGGAACAAGTCATTATAACCCACGGGATATTTCAGTACTATAGAAAACCACAAACCCCACTAAAAATATGTTAATTGCTGCTGTGATTAATTCGATTTGACGAATGCCGTAACAGATGATTCGTGAATATTTTGATTCCTTTGGGAACAAGTCATAATAACCCACAGGATATTTCAGTACTATGGAAAACCACAAACATGCGAAAAGTCCGAGCAACAATGTCGCTAAAAATAAGTTAATTGCTGCTGTGATTAATTGGATTTGACGATAGATGTAAGGGGACCTATCGATCTCAATCGGACAGAGCAATACGACAAAACAAAAAAGCCTAAAACGTGACAAATTCCCCGCTACGATACTTACTAACTTCAAATCGATATAAAATTATTATGGCATGTAACTTGACAAAACGAATGATGCAAAACTTCTTCTTTTTGGGGCTACTTTCATGTGCAGTTCTCAGAGTTGAGTTCCAAAATCATGTGTTGTACTGTGTAATGCAGTCAATTATCCTATAAAAATTAATTAGGTAAATCTTTACTTAATTTTATGCGTGGTTCAATATGGGTTAATACAGTTTCAGGTAATTTTCTTATAAATAAAAAAAAATCTCATTTCGAATCGAAATGTTTTGAAGACAACGTACGCGTTTATACTTTTTATTCTTATTTTACAAAATTTTTTTTTCCTTTTTACTTTTTATTGTTTGTTATTATTTGCCACTTCACCACATGCCATCGGAAAACTTAAAAAATACTTAAAAATATTCCCCAAAAAAATGTTGGCCATTGAGGTATAAGCAATGACTCATGTGGGAAGGCATGTACGCCAATGTACGCAGCAGTCATCCATCACGTAAATACCTCAAGAAATTATGCTGCTGCAGTAAATTCGAGTTAAATAAACCTCAAAATGTTCTTTACCTTGTATGGTTGATCGCTGTTGTTGTAGTTGTACGCTATAAATTTGATAAATTGTATAATCGTTTTAGTTTTTTGTTGTTGATTCGTTTATTTGTGTATTCCGCCAGAATTTACTTTTATTTGATACCGGCGTAAATTCGCACATATTTGATTTCAGTTTTCAATGTCATGTTGTCGACTTTGGCTTTACTTAACATATTTCTGGTGAATTTTTTGTGAGTATTCCTGTTTGTCGGTCATTATCAGGCGGAGTATACTATGTCTGTGTGTTGGTACAAATTTGGTGAATTGTTTAATCAAATCTCAGGAAAGGCAACAAAATATGTTACCTGCTTCATATGGGGGAGAGGGGGTTTTCGTAAAGGTTTAACGTTATGTTTCTTTATTGGAACTAAAAACGAGTTTGAATTTGAAAAAAAAAAAAATAACAAATACTTATATTTCACCAACATAAGGGGGCTACAAGTATTTTGGTTGGAGAATTTCACTCAAAAATGAAGTTGAATATGGGCAAAATAAACACTTGATGTGAATGACTGGATAAGAGAAGTTTTTAAACTTCTCCTACGCGAGTAGTTGCAGTGAAACAAATTTTTAATTCTTTTTTCTTCTTTGTAATCTTAAAACATTTATATAAATTTTATATTAATTTCTAAATAAATACATTCACTGGGATTCAAATATATTTCTTTTATTTTGAGGACTTTTTTTATTGAAGAATTTTTTTTAATTATTATTTCATATGATAATTAACAATTTTATTATAATTTATTGAAGAAACAAAGACTAAATATCGCTTGAAGACAAAAAATAAATTAGATTACGGGTAATTGAAAAAAAGGCTTTTTAAATTTTTATGCTGATTTACAGAAAATCATAAAATAAGTCAAAATATTTTCTTACTTCCAACAAACTTTGCATCTCAAATTACCGTCTGCCCTCTATAGTGCAAAAATTGTACTATATGAGAAACATCCGCTGATATCAAGACAACAATTTGCCAAAGTTAAATAGTAATCGGCAAATAAATGTCAAATACTATATGAAACACACAGACGTGAGTTTTATTCATAATACATAAAAAACATAAAATGTCATTATTTCTTTAAAAAAAAAATCCCATAAAATTAATACCGTTCCCTATGACGAAACAATTATCTATGAAGTTTGTTTGTCGTTTACTCAATATGCAACAAATCTACTTCTGTACTCAGTTCTGTTCGCCAAATTATTCATTGTATTTTTAGATATTAATTTAAAGTCGTGACGCACTTTAAAAATTGTCATCAAAAAGAATTTAAGGTTGATTTATTGGCAAACTGAAACCCAAAAATAAATTAAATCACGGGTACTTGTAAAAATTAATTTTTAAATTTTCTTGCTGATCTACAGAAAGTCATAAAAATTGCTGCAAATAAGGCAAAATATTTTCTTACTTCCAACAAACTTTGCACCTTAAATTACCGTCTGCCCTCTATAGTGTAAAAATATTACTATATGAGAAACAATCGCTGATATTAAGACAACAATTTGCCAAAGTTCAATACTAATCGGCTAAAAAATGTCAAATACTATACGAAACACACAGACGTAAGTTTTATAAATAATATATAAAGAAACATAAAATGTCTTATTTCTTTAAAAAAAATTCCATAAAAATAATACCGTTCCCTATGACGAAACAATTATCTATAAAGCTTGTTTGTCATTCACTCAATATTCATCAAATTTACTTCTGTTCGCCAAATTTTTCATTATATTTTTAGATATTTAATTGAAGTCGTGACGCACCTCAAAAATTGTCATCAGAAAGAATTTTAAGGTGTGATTTATTGTCAAACTGTCTATGGGTCTCTTTTACTGTCTTTTAATTCAAACAAATGTGACTAGCGGGCAAACGACTGACAATAATAAATATTTAATATGGCCTAAAAATGTATAAGCGATTAACACCACACGTGGCATGAAAAATGTTTTGTTTCTCCTCTCATACGAAGCGCCAAAAATTTAGAAGACTAATAAGTATAAATGATGGGTGAGGGTGAAGAATGATGAGAACGTGTATAATGATGCTAAACACCTGCTCATGAATTTTATAGGAAATATTAAAAAAAATATTTTTTTTTCTAATGTTTATTATGTTTTGTCGATAATAGAAATAAAAACCTGCTATTCGGCAGCTAATGCTAATAAAACTGAAATTTTGTTACCCTCAAACAAAAGGCATTAAAATCGGTTGATGTCAAGGTTATTCAACAAGGCAAATACATTGCAATAGCAAATACTTATGAAAACGTAAATCGATAAACGAGCTAAGGACTTTGAGCCATACAACCTGAACATGCCAAGTGAAGACATTTTTGATTGGTTATCTTCTTTACAAATTTTAAAATTCACATAAAATATATAGGAAAAAAATAAATTTTTTGTAAATTAGAAAATATTTACATTTTATGTTCTTTCAAAATTTGGAAAACCTCAGGGAAAAAATTTAGTTAAAATGGCAGTAGAAACTATTTCTGTGCCATGCTAGATTTAAAAAAAATCGATTTTTGTTAGATATAATGACTTCAAGTAAGTCATGACCATAGGTGAATATAAGAATTATGAGATGTATAGCACTTATCAATTGATGACTATCAAAAGGTACGATGACCATAACAATTGTTTTGAAAGATTGAAAAAAGACATAAAAGTCTTAATTTATCACAGAGTATCACATATAAATCTTATGAAAACTTTCTTATTTTTAGCCAATACTATAGTGTTGTATGACAAAATATTGCTTTACCTGTATTGACATACATTTTGTTAGGCACAGCAGTATTCGAACATTAAATTCTGACTCAAAATGGGACAATTTAAGATTGAGTTGAACTCAATAACTTGAGGAATTATTTTATTTTTCTAACGGTTTAAATAACACTTACATTTAAGCTATAAACAATATTTTAATTTGGTTATTACAAAATATATTCACATGTCAAAAACTTTTAATGCGCAAAATGTCGATAAATTTGTCTATTACACATTTCATAAACAATTTTAAAGTTCGAAAATTTTCGAACATCGAAAAATATGGCAAAGTTTAATATTTTGTCTTAATACGTCGCATATAGCTCAACAATGTGCATTAAAAACTTTTAAATTATATGTTAAAAGTAAAGAAAGTGCCGATATTTTTGTCTTTTACACATTTTATAAAATATTTTGAAGTTCGAAAATTTTCGAACATCGAATAATATGGCACTGTTTAACTTTTTTATATTAATACGCCGCAAACGCATTAAAAACCTATAATTAAACATTTTTCTGCAATGTTCGAAAATTTTATATGAAATGTGTAATTGAGAACATTTATGACATTTTCGATCTTTTTAATCTGTGATTTGGATGTTTTAATTGATTGAAACTCCAGTAATTGTGACAAAAATATTGTTAAATCGTTATTGATGTCCAAAAATTATTTCGAAATATTTAGTTACAATTTATTGAGTTGAATTTTTGTAAAAAAAATTCTAAATTTACAATAAAAACTTTTCAAATATGTATTACCAATGCCGAAAACTTCGAAATTATTGTCTATTACACATTTAATAAAAAATTTTGAAGTTCGAACAAATTCGAATATCGAATAATAAGACAGAGTTTAACTTTTTTTTTGTCATAATATTCGGTTAATCCGATTAATACATCTAATTAAACATTTATATTCCATGTTCGAAATTTTTCGAACTTGAAAATAGTATGTGCAATGTGTAATATACAAAATTTTCGACATATTCGATGTTTTGAATCAATGATGTTTTACTTGATTTTTACGACTTTTGAACTCCATAAATTGTGACAAAAATATTGTTAAATCGTGATTAGTGTCCAAAAAATATTTCGAAATATTGAGTCACAATCTATTGAGTTAAAATTTCGTTAAAATTCTAAATATGCAATAATAACTTTTCCAATATACATTAGAAATGCGGAAAATTTCAAAAATTTTGCTTAATACATATTTCATAAACAGTTTTGAAGTTCGAACATTTTCGAACATCAAATAATAAGATAGAGTTTAACTTTTTTGACATAATATGCGGTAAATGCGATAAATACCCCTGATTAAACATTTATATTCGATTTTCGAAATTTTTCGAACTTAAAAATAGTATGTGTAATGTGTAATAGACAACACTTTCGACATATTCGATATATTTATTCCACAATTTGGAAGTATTGGATTCAAATTAATCATTGTTTTTTATGTTAAAATCCGATGTTCGAAAAATTGCGACAATTTAAATGTGTTTTATTGAAAGCTTTTATTGCTATGCTAAATGTGTTTTTTACGGCATTTTTTAAGTATTAAGACTTTAATCAATTTAAAGCTTTTTAAGATGGAATTCAATGTTTGAAAATTGTCGAACTTGAAAAAACTTTAAATTTGATTGCAGTCTTGATACTTAATATGTAAAAATACAATAAATGAATGAAAAGCATTTTAAACCTTCATATAAAACATTAAAAATGTCGAAAATTTTGAAGTTCGAAATTTTCGAACAAAGTTTTACATTTTTTTTTTCTTAATACGCTGCATATAATTCAACAATTTGCATTAACAACTTTAAAATTATATGTAAAAAATAAAGAAAGTGTCGATATTTTTGTCTTTTACACATTTTATAAAATATTTTGAAGTTCGAAAAAAAATATTAACTTAACTTTTTTCGTAATACACGGCATACAATTCAACAATGTGCATTAAAAACTTATAATTTATATGTTTAAAATAAAGAAAGTGTCTATATTTTTGATTTCTACACATTCTACAAAATATTTTGAAGTTCCAAAAAATATTCGAACATCGAATAATATGGCATTGTTTTTTTTCATAATGCGCCGCATATAATTCAACAATTTGCATTAACAACTTTTAAGTTATATGTTGAAAATAAAGAATATGTCGATATTTTTGTCTTTTACACATTTCATAAAATATTTTGAAGTTCAAAAATTTTCGAACATCGGATAATATGGCAATGTTTAAATTTGTAATCTTAATACGCCGCAAATGTGATTAAGACCTATAATTATGCATTATGTTTCAATGTTCGAAAATTTTCGAACTTCAAATAATTTATGTTATGCATAAGAAACAACTTTTATGACATTTTCGATATTTTTCATCAATACTTTGGATGTTTTGAACTCCATAAATTGTGGCAACAATTTTTAATATCATTTTCGATGATTCAAAAATTATTTCGAAATATTTAGTCACAATTTATTGAGTTAAAATATCGTAAAAATTCTAAATATGCCATAAAAACTTTTCAATTATGTATTAACAATGCCGAAAACTTCGAAATTGTTGTCTATTATACATTTCACAAACTATTTTGAAGTTCGAAAATTTTCGAACATCGAATAATAATATAGAGTTTAACTTTTTTGACATAATATGCAGTTATTCCGATTAATACCCATAATTAAACATTAATATCCGATGTTCGAAATTTTTCGAACTTAAAATTGGATGTGCAATGTGTAATATACAAAATTTTCGACATATTCGATATATTTATTCTACATATTGGAATATATTGTTTTTATGTTAAAATTCGTTGTTCGAAAAATGTCATAAATTTTAATGTTATTTAAAAGTTTTTAATGTTATTTTAATGTCATTTTTTTAAGCATCAAGACTGCATTCAATTTACAGCTATTAAAAATGGAATTCAATGTTCGAAAATTGTCGAACTTCAAAACGTTTCAATTTGATTGCAGTCTTGATACATTGATTTGGAATTTATTTCAAGCTCAAGACCAGGGGTTTTGAAAGAAGTTAATAGCAGAATGATATTCTCATAATGCCAGGCAGTCTGTACAGCTGTTTTGGATTCAGCCACGAATCCTCATCAGCAGACTTTGGTATAATGATTGCAAAATGTTTATCAAGTCTTATGCACCAGAATAATGAAACAAAATAATTAATGAAATTCTAGAAAAATTTTACTTTTTTGGATATTCGAAATTTTTGAACATCACTTTATAGGTAAATATGATACGGTATCATTTCTTATTCTAATATTTAATTAGTAAATGAAATTATAAAACCGGCATTGAAATGTCGCTTTCAAAAAAATTACATAAAATTTAATGAAATTCCAAAATATTTGATATGAATATTTCAGATCGAAAAGTTTAACGGCTAAACAACAAATTGAAATGAAACAAATTAGTATTTATAAGCCTTTTTCCCAAATTTTTATTTTCATCCCAAACTATCATAAAATCGCTTAAAATGCGGCTATCAACAGAAATACCATTAAAAAAAACTATAGAATTTCGAAAATATTTGATTTGAATTTTTAAGTACGAAATTGTGTTTTTTCACATTTGACTACTAAATAACCAAACTAAATGAAACTTATTGTTGTTTTCCGTCATTTTGTTTTCATTCGAAAATTTCGAACATAATTTTTAAACTGCAAAATAATGACAAATGATTACAAAATCTTAATAACCATTATTTCGGTTGATTATTTAGCAGTTTAATGTAAAACAAAAGCACAATCTATCATAGAAATAAATGTGAAAATTTTTCGAAAATCAATTTTTAGTAAATCTCTTTTAAAGCAATATTCACAAATCTGCGGTGAGTAGTAATTTTAGCTATCATTACATCGCATATAAATTTCAAATGAAATAACATTAAAAAAATTTTAAAATTTCGAAAATATTCGATGTTAATTTTTATGTTCGAAATTGTTTTTTTACATTTAACGACTTAATAACAAATTTAAAACAATCTTAGTAGTGTATTAATGTAATTTTTCAGCATATTTTTAAGTTCGAAAATTTCGAACATAATTTTTATACTGAAAAATAATGAAAAATGGCAATAAGACACTATTAAGTTAAATTTCAATTGGTTATTTATTATTTTCCAGCATTTTTTTAACTTCGAAAATTTCGAACATAATTTTTAAACTAAAAAATTATAGAAAATGGCAATAATGTTCTAAATAGATACATGTAACGCAAACATATTTATGACATTAAAAATTGATCCAAAGAAATTTGGAAAATTTTCGAACCAAATTGTAGTTAATCTCCTTTAAAACTAGATCGACAAATCTATAAAAAATTTTGAAATTTCGAGAATATTCGATGTTAATTTTTATGTTTGAAATTGGTTTTTTACATTTAACGACTAAATAACAAATACAAAACAAACTAAGTAGTATATTAATGTAATTTTTCAGCATATTTTTAAGTTCGAAAATTTCGAACATAATTTTTATACTGCAAAATAACGGAAAATGGCAATAAGACACTATTAAGTTTAATTTCAATTGGTTGTTTATCATTTTTCAGCAACTTCTTATGTTCGAAATTTTCGAAAATAATTTTTAAACTGAAAAATGATAGAAAATGGAAATAATGTACTAATTTTTTTTTAGTTTAATATAGATTAGATATTAAGCAGTTAAATATAACGTATATATATTGTTGATCTTAAAAATTATTAAGAAATAAATGTGACAAATTTTCGAAAACCAATTTTTTAGTAAATCTTTTTAAAAACAGATGGACAAATCTGCGCTTAGTACTTTGCCCATTTTTACACAGACCGGTTATCGCATTTTCTATTATTAGTTGCCATTAAACTTTAGAGAAATGTGGTTTTCGAAAAAAAATAAATTTAAAAAACTATCGAAATTCGAAAATATGTTAATGTTAATTGTTAAGTTCGAAATTGTTATTTTTACATTTAATGACTTAATAATAAATCTTAATGAAACTTAATAGTATCTTATAGTAATTTTCAATCATTTTTTTAAATTCGAAAGATTCGAACATAACTTTTCAACTGAAAAATGATTGAAAATGACAATAAAAAACTAATTAGTTTTATTTCGATTGGTTATTTATCATTTTCCAGCATTTTTTTGACTTCGAAAATTTCGAACATAATTTTTAAATTAAAAAATGATAGAAAATGCAATTAAAAGTTACGCAAAAATGCTGTTGAACTTTAAAATTAATATCTATTAAATGTTTTCGAAAATCAAGTTTTCCCATAATCACAAATTTAAGCCCTTTTTCTACACAGTCCAGTACAATTAATTTCGAAAGAGTTTTTTACAGCATTCTCTATTATAAGCTGTCCTCCTTGCGGCTTTGTCTATGCGAATGTAAATGATATCGCGTGAAAATTTCGAAGATTCCCGCACATTTGATTATCACATGAAAACTACAGCAACAACTATAAAAAGCAATAAGCGATAAATATTCATTAATATTATATGAAAAAAAAACAGCAGAAAATGTTAAGCATTGTTTGGCACACACAAACACACAACTACGTTTACTTTGTACTAAACAAATAACAATGAATATTTATTTTCACATACAATTACATGAAGACACCGACCGACCGACCGACTGACTGACTGTGTATATAAGGTGATGATTTCAGTTATCCATTATCAGCATGAAAATGATGGAATGACGTTCATACCAAAAACACGCTTATTAGCATAATCGAGACGTGAAGAATTCTCAAATATTAAACAACAACAAAAATATATGAGGAATAAAGTAGCTAAATAATATTGAAAATAAACAAATTTCAATACCGCTATAGCAACACACAGCTGTGTCGGAAATAGCCACAGCCAGCAACAGGTGTTGTGGTGGTTAAGATGAAAAAAAAACAACAGCTCATGATCGGCCATAAAAATTGAATAAAATATTGCGTTTGAGGCTTTTTCTACTTACTTCAATAAATATTGACATTTCATCGAACATGGTCTTGAGATCCCTTTGATTGCCCAGCATTAGCGGCAGTATTTGCTTTTCATGCAAATCCAATATCTCTTGAATGTTGCCCAGCAACTGACGCTGTTTGTCGTCACCCTTTAACGCTTCCGGCAGTTTATCATATTGCTGTAGCGATCCATAGTTGTGCATGCCCTTTTTTAAGTTGTTGACATAGTTACCCTCCGTCTGTAAAAGTTCATCGATGATGTAGCTTATCTTACGTGACGAAAATATTTCTGTGTGATCGCAGGGTAAAAGATTTTCCAAGGATATGGTATCTTCATCTTCGTGACTAAAGGGAAGTAGAAGATAGGAAAAATTAGTGAAATAAAAAAAACTTAGTGAGTTTTACTTGAAAACATTACGAAATAGGGTGGCCAGACTTATAACTTATGTATGTGAAGTTTAAAAATTTATCAAATTTTTTAAAAATTCTAACGATTTTAATCTTTTTTATCTTAAAATTTTACATTTTTTATAATAATTTTCTTAAGATTTATATTTCATGAAATTTGTTATAATCCGGCCACCTTATTTGTCTATAGGTTACACCACCAACAATGTATTTTTTCTTCTTCATAATTATACCAATTTCTTTACAATCATTTTCATAATAATAAATCATTTCATGTAATTTGTATTATTATGAGAGTGTATTTGTATAGCATGTACTTACTATTCATCTGTCAAGTTATCTGGGTAACAGGAAGTGGCAAAGTGTGGCAGTGTATTTCCGGTGTTGCCATTTATTAGGCCACCAATTGAATGGCGAAATGTTAAAGGATACGCTGAGTTGGATGATGACGGCAATGATGGCGACGACGTGGAGGACGACGAAGAGGACGAATAAGATGAGGGCAATGTGGACGACACGTGGGAGGCGAATGTAGATGCAGATGCTGATGAACCACTATGCGATGCGCATACACAAATCCAAGAAAATCATTCAAAAACGAAGCAGTTGAGAAAATTAAAGAAGGAAATTAACAGAAAGCTTTTTATGATTAGGAAAAAAAACTTAATTAAAAATTAGTAAAAAATTAGAAAAACACTTTATATCTATAAAAAATATTCTGAAAATCCTAATGAGTGACAATGAATTGCCATTATTATTGACAATAAAAAATCTTTCTGATCGTTAAGCTAGATTTAACAAATTTAATAAAAAAAAAAATTCAAATATTTCTTGTGAATATGTTCTATCTTCACAGAATAATTTGAAGTTTAAGGCAACATTTTTATGTTTGAAAGTTTTCGAACTTAATTTTTTAGGCCCAAATATGTTTGTAAGTTAAGAAACACAATATTATCAAAAATACCGCTATTAAAGCGATACTTTTTGGATGTTCGAAATTTTTCGAAGTTAAATTTTTTTGTTCGAATTTCAGTTTGCTTACAGTAATTTTCGAACATAATTTTCAGGTTCATAATATGTTACTAATTTCAAATAAAACAATAGAAAAAAATACAAACAAAAATTTTTTAATTTTCGAAAGTTTTATTATTTTAAATCTCATTAAAAAAAATCATGCTTACAGTAATTTTCGAACATAATTTTTTAAGTAGTAATATGTTTCAAATTTCAAATAAAACAATATAATTAAAAAAAACGATACGCAAGCAAAAAAGTTTTGATGTTTGAAAGTTTTATTATTTAAAATCTTTCGAATTACGAAAATAAAGCTAAATTCACTATCTGTATGGAAACTTTCGAACTAAACATTTATTATTGAAATTTTTTCAAATAAATTTTACCTAATAACATCTTTTTCTTTGAATAAAACTATTCACAAAATGATGATAAGTTCTGAAAAATTAATTTTTCAGAAGTTCGAAAATTTTCAAAAAAAAATTAAACAAAATTTTTTTATGTAAAATAATTCAAAATTGTCAATATTTCTTTTGAATATGCTTCAATTCTTGCTTAACTGGGTAATATGAAGCTTGAAGCAAAAGTTTTCAAACTTAATATATTAGGCCAAAATATGTTTTTAAAAACAATAGAATTAAATACACCGGCATTCAAGTTAACAAATTTTAAGGTTCGAAAGTTTTCGACGTTTCATTTTTTTTAGTTTGAATTTCTTTTTGCATACAGTAATTTTTGAACATAATTTTCTAGGTCACAAAATGTTTCTAAATTCAAGTAAAACAAAAAGAATTAAAAAAACAACAAAAAAAAAATTTTAAAGTCCGAAAATTGAATTTTTTTAAATCTTTTGAATTTCCTTTAGCTTACTTTAATTTTCGAACATAAATTTCTTGGTGACAATATGTTTCTAATTTCAAATAAAATTAAAAAAAAGGAAACAAAAATTTTTTAATGTTCGAAAGTTTTATTATTTTAAATCTTTCGAATTACGAAAATGTTTCAAAATAATTTTTGTTTAAAAACAATTTCTCCGAATTGAACATAGACTATAAATGATTCAAAATTGTACAACATTTAAGATGTTCGAAATTTTCGAACATAACTTTTGCACTGAAAATAAGACAATAGCAACGTCGATTTTTAATCCCTTGTTTTAAAATGAATGGAAAATCAAAAGGTTTAATTTTTTTTTCAAATAAGGGAAGAGATGTAACGAAAAACTGGCAATAACAAATATAATGTTGATATTCGAATGTTTTCGTCACTTATTTCTAAGTTCGAATTTGCTTTTGTTTACAGTCTATTGTTGACTAACAATTTTAAAACAAACTTAATGTTACCTGAAAATAGTTTTTCACAATTTTTGAAGAAATATTAAAATTTCTTATGTTCGAAAAATTTTGAACATCGCTTTTTTCATCAAAATTTGTTTCGAATTTCAAATAAAGCAATATATATTACAAAAGACGGCAATAAAAACAAAAATCTTGAAATTCGAAAGCTTCGACATTCTTTTTCAAGTTCAAATTTCCTTTCGTTTGCAATTAATTGTAACTAACAATTTAAAATTAAACTGAATGTTAACTGGCAGTTATCTTTCACCAATTTTGAAGGAAATTGCAAATATCCTATGTTCGAATATTTTCGAATAAGCCTTTTTACATCAAAATTTGTTTATAATTTCAAATAAGATAATGGCTATAAAAAAAGGCCAATAACAAAAAAAAAATATTGATATTCGGAAGTTTTCTACATTCATTCTTAAGGTTGATTTTCCTGTTGTGTACAGTTAATTGATAACAATAAATTTTAAATCTAACTACATTTTACCTGATTGTTATTTTTCACTAATTTTGAAGAAAATTTCAAAATTCTTATGTTCGAAAATGTTTAAACATCGTTATCTAGATAAAAAAATATGTTTTTAATTACACATAAGCCAATATACATAACAAAAAACTGCAATAACCAAAAAAATAGTGATATTCGAATGTTTTCGACAGTTATTTTAAAATTCGAATTTCGTTTTGTTAACAGTTAATTGATAACTAAAAATTTTAAGTCACACTTAATGTTACCTGCAAGTTATTTCTTACAAACTTTAAAGAAAATTTTAAATTTCTTATGTTCGAACGTTTTCGAACATCGGTTTATAGATCAAAAAAATGTTTATAATTTTAAATACGGCAATAGATGTAAAAATACGGCAATAAAAAACAAAAATCTTGATATTCGAAAGTTTTCGACACTCAATTTTAAGTACGAATTTCCGTTTTTTTTACATTTAATTGATAACGAACATTTTAAACCAAACTACGCAACATTAAGTGAAAGTTATTTTTTCACTTATTTCAAATAAAGTTAAAATTTTTTATGTTCGAAAAATTTTAAACATTATTTTTAAAAAATGCATTATCATAAAACATTTTAAACACAATACCTGCTGTTCAAGAACAGCGTCATTTCTTAGTTCCAAAATGTTTTTCTTCCCACTTTACTCTGTGATACCAAGCTTTAAAGCTAAATTTTTTTAAGTTCGAAAAATTTCGAACATAATTTCCTAGGCTATAATAATTTCCAACAAGACACCAAAAAACAAAACCAATACAAAAAATTCGGTCCTAACTCGATTGTATCAAGCACAATTGCCACTTTTTTAGGTTCGAAAATATTCGAACTTCGCTATTTAGGTATAAATATGTTGTTTCTTTAAAATAAGATAATAGTTTTCAAAAAATCTGATATTTAAAAAAAAAATTGTTGATATTCGAAAGTTATTGACATTTATTGATAAGTTCGAATTCCCTTTTGCTTAAACTTCAACGATAATTCACAAATTTGTATCAAACTAAATGTTACTTAGTAGTAATTTTTCAAAATTTTTTAAGAAAATTTCTATTTTCTTATGTTCGAAAAATTGTAAACATTATTTTTAAAAAATATCAAAAAATGCTTTTCAATATCGTAAAAAATTTTATTCAAAATTACTGCTGTTTAGAAAATAGTGATTATTATGATCGAAAATGTTTTATTTCCGACTTTTTCGATAAAATTAGGCTTTAGTGCAAAATTTAGTTTTAAGTTCGAAAATTTTCAAGCGCAATTTTTTAGGTCAAAATATATTTTTGTTATCAAAAAAAGATTATAGACTTAACAACAAAATAACAACTAAATAAAATACTTGATATTTGAAAATTGTGATCAGTTGAAGTTTGGAAGATCATTTTCTAGATAAAATAATATTTTAAATTTAAAATTAATTAAAAAATTATACAAGAAAATTACTAGATATTCGAATGTTTTCGACACTGATTTTTATGTTCGACGTTCTTTGTGCTTTACTGTTTACTAATAACTAACAAATTAAAATCAATCTGAATGTTGCCTGAAAGTTATATTTCACAAATTTCAACATTCGAAAATTTCTATCATATGCCTTTTTTAGTTCGAAAAATTTCGAACACAATTTCTAAGAAGCTTATTTTAATTCTAGTTGTTAATATATAAACGAGAATTAAAAGTCATAAAAAACATTAAAAATTCGAAAATTTTCGAACTTAAACTTCAAGCTGTAATTAATTAAAAATATATTCAGTTTTTACTAATGCAATTTAATGCTGTTAATATTAACAAAATTTTCTGCAAGTGCACACTCTATATTTAACATCGAAAACGTAGAAATATATACAAAAACAACAAAATCATAACAAATTTTAACTAGAATAGCGATTTCGATATTTAATCATCAACTTTTTGTTTTCTGCTTAATATCAATAAATAAATGAAATTTTTTTAATTTCGAAAATTTTCGAACATCTCATTCTATGTTAAAATAAGTCGGTACCGATATTATTTTTAATTTCCTATAATATCAATAGTAAATGAAACTTTTTTAAGTTCGAAAAATTTCGAACATATGTTTCTAGTTCAAAATACATCTGTATCGATATTATTTTTAATTTCCTATAAAAAAAAAGAATAACTTTGATAATATACAATTATGATATTAATTTTCAAATTCAAAAATGGTTTTGCCTTTTTGTCAACTCACTAATGACAATATATAATAACAAATTTAAAAAAAATACTTTTAATTAAAAATACTATTTAATTTTGAGTCTTTTCTTAATAGTACTGCACTGAACTTTTTTTCAAATGCAAGAATTTTTTGCACCATTTTTTTTAATTTATTATATAAAAAATCCTTTTAAACATTAACCAGAATTTATTGTTTGTCCTTTGAAAAAATATTAAATAAAATTTAACTTTTATAAATTAATTTTTGCAAATTTTCTTAAGACAACACACAAGCGGATTACCCCTCTTAAAAACTCGTGGTAGGCATGCAAAAGTGACATAGAAAAACACCAGCAACATCTTGACCGTATTACTATTTCCATGCTGAGTGACCCCCCAAAACATATTCCACTTAACACATGGCATCAATTAAACAAAACGAAAAAAGACAACAAATTTCAAATAAAATTTTCAATTGAATTTGACACATACTTTTCAGATTGTTCACTTTGTTGCTTTTTTAATTTGCCATTTTTTGTGGCATATGAAGATGAAGACACGCCTGACGCCAAAATATCCGCGATGGTTGCTTTTATTGTTGTGCTGTCACCAGTCGTTGGTGTGCTGGGCGTTGATGCCACCGCCGCCGCTGCTGCATTTGTCACAGATTTAACATTATTTATTTTAAAAGATTTTCTCACATTTTCGTCACAATCACTGACATTATTATCACTATCACTAGCACCACTCGATGTATCGAGTGAGGAGGACACCCATAGCGCATTGATTACCTGAACCACTACAATGGTGGTTAAGGTAAAACCGACTGTGGTCAGATCGAACCAGTTGAGATTTACTAAACCGTACAACATTTTCGGTATTCGATAGAATTTCGTATCTTTTTTTCGAAATTGAATTTGAGATTTTATGGCCTTTTGTCAAATCATATTTTTTTGCTATTAAATTTGCATTTTTTTTTTTTGTTTTGTTTTGCGATTAACAATTTCTTTTCAAATTTTATTGTTATAAACAATATGATTTGTTATTGTTGTATTTTTTTTTGTCGTATGTTTTGTATATGAACGCACTTAAAACACCCGCGCCATTACGTTTCCTAAGCAAAATACCGATAAAGACTGAGGCCCAGTGACAGTGATCTTGTAGTTAGCTTTGAAAAGCTTTTTCACTGAATAGCATGTGGTTGAAGAGAACAAAATAAGTAGAAGAGAATGGGTCTTAGTAAAAGAGAGAGAGAAAAGAGATACTCTTAAATTAAGAAAAAAATACATAAAAGAGAAACAATCACTAAACTTTAGCACGTATGTTATGAAAACATAAGTAAAAACTAAAATCAAAAAATAAAAAAATAATAATAGTAATAATAACGGTTAAACTTTTAAGAAGACCAAACCAATCACAATAGACGTTAAAATAGAACAGATAAAAAAAATTAAAAATAAAATAATAAATAAGCTAAAATTATTTGAATCAGCGTCAGTGTTTTTCTATTGGAATCGGCAGATAAAAGTACACAAAATTATTTGCCAGAAGACACCTATTGTAATTCAGAAAAGAAAAATTTAATTTCAGAATTTTAAATTGCACATCAAAACTTCTATTTGAAATATTAAAAACAACAATTGAAATTCAAAATTTCTACTTAATATTCAGAAAAGGTAAAACGAAACTCAGAGATTCAATTTGAAATTCAGAAAGTACCAATTGAAATTCAAAACAGAGCAATTTTCAGAATTTTAAATTGAAAATAAAAAATTTTATTTGAATTTCAGAAAAGACTGATTGAAAATCAGAAATTCCATGAAATTCAAAATACAACAATTGAAGTTCGGAAATTCTACATGAAATTCAGAAAACCATCAATTGAAAATCAGTAATTCTACTTGAAATTCAGAAAAGAACCATTGGATATCAGATACGGACAATTGGAGATCAAAATTTTTACTTGAAATTCAGAAAATACCAATTGAAAATTAGAAATTCTATTTGAAAATCAGAAAAGAAGAATTAAAAGTTAGAATTTTAAATTGAGGAGCAAAATTTGTATTTGAATTTAGAAATTTCAATTGAAATTCAAAAACATCAATTGAAATTCGGAAATTCTACTTGAAAATCAGGAGAGAGAAATTTAAAATCAGAAAATCAATTGATTTTCAGAAAAATGCAATTGAAAATCAGAAATTCAAATTGAATTTCGGAAAAGACAAATTGTAACTTAGATTTTCTAACTAAAATTTAGAAAATTAAAATTAAAATCAGAAAATATTAATTCATTTATTTAAATGGAGACAACTAATTACAAACCAGTAAGGAAGTTTAATCGGGAAACCCGACTTACATATACCCTCACCTATAGTAAAACATAAAATTTTCTAGCATATTGATATTATTACTCGATTTCTAACGTGGACGGAGTGGTACATTTGCATGGGAGGTACCAACAGGAGCATGGCTAGAATTCCAGTTTTTTCCTCCATAACTTAATCCTGACTTAGCTTTACTGCATACAGAATTTGGGCACGATCGCGTTCGGTGTATTGATATTATTAATCAATCTCTAAAGTGGGCGGACTGATCCATTTGTATGGGAGGGCGTGGCTAGGCTTCCAATTTTTTCTTCAAAACTTTATCCTGTTATACCTTAACAAAATACAGAATTTAGGCACGATCGAGTTGTGTGTATTGATATTATTACTCCATCTCTAAATTGGGCGGAATAGTACATTAGTATGGGAGGTACCAGAAGGGGCGTCGCTAGACTTCCAGTTTTTTCTCCATAACTTTAACCTGTTATAGCCTTACAAAGTATAAAATTTAGACATGATCGTGTTCGGTGTGTTGATATTATAACCCGTGAGTCACTAGAAGGGGCGTGGCCATGTAGTCCATTTGCAATTACGCAAGTAGTTTTGGGGAAATATTAACCTATGCAAAGTTTCAAAACAATTGGTTGCGTCTTTTGAATGTGATTGCCCGTACCAGCCGGATAGACAGACTGACGGACATGGCTTAAACGACTTAAAAAGTCATGAATCAAATTTAGTTCCAATAAACCTAGGCTCTAAAGTGACTTCTTCTATGTGTTACACTTTTGGGTCGTATCAAATCAAGGTATAAATATACATCAATTGTACCAAAAGTACTTTGTTTCTACCAAAAAGTACTTTTATTGTACTAAAAAGTCCTTTAATTGTACCAATAAATAAATTAATTGTATTCAAAAGTCTTCCTTCTCTTCTAACAAGTTCTTTATTATACCACAAAGTACTATTAATATTCTAAACAATACTTTTATTGTATCAAGAAGTACTTTAATTGCACCAATAAGTAATTTTATTGTACAATAATAGTACTTTTTTGTAGTTGTAGTTGTAGTTGTCAACATTCACGCAGCGTCTCAGACGAGTGGACTCTTTGTTCGTTGAAACAAATAACTTGGTTTTGTCCTCATTAATCACCAGACCCACTTCAGCCGACTGCTTTTCAATGCTCGAAAAAGCCGCAGTAACATCTCGCAATCCACGTCCAATAATATCTATATCATCAGCATACGCGAGCAATATCTGACTTTTGTTGAAGATGGGTACCATTCCTGTTCACTGCAGCCTTCCGCATGATCATCTCCTGCATCTTTGAACAAAAGGCCCCACTTTTCATGGCCCTTTAAGTAATACCGTCTAACCACAACATGTACATTTAATCAATCATCACATGCTCTTATCACCGAATATCTCACGTCTCTCATCATTCCTAATACAAGTGATCTCATTGTTTATTTTATACATCACATCCAACAATATGCCACTAAACATCAAATCCAACTAATATCTGCCATCATATCTGTGATATCATTTCCTTATACAAAAAGTTACGCCGCACTTAGCATGTTTTCTGCTCTATCGATTTTTTTTACAAAATATTATTTTGCATACAATTTTACCAAACCAAATTGTTTATGCCAACAGATGCCTCTGAGCAAAGCGTTCACCCTCACATATCATTAAACTGACTGCTAACGATTAACAAGTAATTATCATATCAAAAAAAATATCCAAAATTTGTTTATAACAATATCCGACAACACAGCACCGCATAGGTGAAAAAAAACAACAACAACGTAGAATTCGTCCAGTCAGCCAATGTAAATAAACAAATGTTTGAGATAAAATCAAATAAAATTTTTCGACAAGCGGCCTAAGAGAAACACACAAAAGTGATCGAGGGTGTGTAGATCCATCGTGGGACTCCCCTCTGACGTCTCTTGGGCCATTAGCGTTTGTTTGAATTAATTTATTTGCATTCAATGTTTCTGTTGTATCTGTGCACCACAAACATCAGCAGTGTGACAACGTTGTAATTAGTAATTGTTAAATAAAATTTCGTATATGAACGAAAAAAAAAAACAAAAAATGTGCATTGCATTTCATTTATATTTTTATATATTACAGTAAAAATGATGTCACATTTTCAATGTGTTATCAAGAAATTTGTATTGTGCTATAAGTTTGTTAAAATGTGGATGAAGGTTTAGTGTTTAGCGTTCATTTATGAGATATTTTGTGTAAAAAAAGTTCAAATGAATTTTTGGCAGACAACAAAAACTCTATAGATTGTTTTGCGACTTGTGATTGTTACACAAATTTTACACTAAGGGAATTAAATAATTAAAGAAGCAATACTTGACGGCGCTCAATACAAATAAACTAATAAATAACATAAATATAAATATACATTAGATTTTTAATAATACAATACAAATTTATAAATTATTTTTTTTTCACTTTAAAAAAATTATTGTAATTTTGATAATTTTATCAATATAGAAACCAAAAAAAATTAGAAATTAATATTTATTTTTAAACAATAAAAAAAAAACAAAATAAAAATGTTGATACCATTTGTTTTTCTTTTAAACAAAAAAAATTAAAAAAATTCAAAATTTAATGACAAAATTTACAAAAAATGTAAAATAATAAATTATCAACAAAAAATATTAAATTTAATTATAAATATTTTTTAAAATTATGTGCAATTTTTAAAAATCATTTTTTAAGTAGTTTTTTTTTGGTTTTTTGACCTTTCGCAATTTGAATTAAATTGTTTAAGTATAAAAAATGGTTTTGATTTTTTAACTAAAAATTTAAAATAATTTAATTTAGATTTAGGAACCAAAACAAATTTATAGCTAAGAATTAATTAAAATCAAATTTTTAAAAATTTTAATTTATTTTGTTTTTTTTAACAAAAATATTGGAAAACATACGTGAACAATTTTTACAAATTTAAATTAATTCTAACCATTTTCAAAAATCACTTAATTATTTAAAAATTAAAATTTTGTTTTTAAATTTTGGTTCTAATTTCAATTAAAAATTAAAAATGAAGGACTATTTTTTACATTAACAAAAAAATTAAATTAAAAATAATCTTAAAACATTAAAAAACCATTTTAAATTTTAAAAGAATTTGAATTATATAGTTTTAAAATAAAATACAATTTTAAAAACCAAAAAGATCTGCAATTTTATAAATTGTTTTTAAAAAATTAAAATAAAGAAAAAGGGTCAATTGATGTCTAGTTATTTTTAAACAAAAACATTAAAAATTTCAATTATTAAAAACTAAAATTTATTACTAATTATGTTTCTTAATTTTAATTTTGAACCAATTTACTACTATATTTTTAAATTTAAACAATTTTAAAAAAAATTTTAGTTAATAATGGTTTTTTACTAACTACAAATTTTCAAAATTATAAAAAGTATTTTTTAAATTTCAACATTAAATTTAAAACAAAAAATTTAAATTTAAATTAATTAGAAAAGATTTCAAAAAATTTATAAATTGTATTTTAAAAACTAAAAAATAGATTTAAAAAAATTTTAATTATTAAAAATAAAATTTAATGTTATTTACGTTTCCTAATTTGCAACACTTTTTTAATTTTGAACCAATTTTTAAAAATAAAAATTATTTTTTTTTAAATTAAAAATGTTAAGAAAATAATATTTAATATTATATTTTTAATTTTAAAAGAAAATTTAAAAATGTTTTTTTTTTGAAATTTAAAGTAATTTTTTATAATAATCAACAATTTTTAAAAATAAAAAAAAAATATTTCTACATAATTTTTAAGCTTTGATATATAATTTTAAAAATGTTCTTTAAATTTTATAAATAAAACAAAAAAGATTTAATAACAATATATATTGTTTTTTTTTTTAAATTAAAAAATAGATTATAAAGAAAATTTAATTATTAAAAATTTTATATTATTATTATTTTTGTTTCCTAATTTTTTTAAAAACTAAAAAATAGATTTAAAAAAATTTTAATTATTAAAAATAAATTTAATGTTATTTACGTTTCCTAATTTGCAACACCTTTTTAATTTTGAACCAATTTTTAAAAATAAAAATTATTTTTTTTTAAATTAAAAATGTTAAGAAAATAATATTTAATATTATATTTTTAATTTTAAAAGAAAATTTAAAAATGTTTTTTTTTGAAATTTAAAGTAATTTTTTATAATAATCAACAATTTTTAAAAATAAAAAAAAATATTTCTACATAATTTTTAAGCTTTGATATATAATTTTAAAAGTGTTCTTTAAATTTTATAAATAAAACAAAAAAGATTTAATAACAATATATATTGTTTTTTTTTTAAATTAAAAAATAGATTATAAAGAAAATTTAATTATTAAAAATTTTATATTATTATTATTTTTGTTTCCTATTTAATAACTTTTGTTAAATACTTTTGTTTTAAATTTTTAACCAATTTTAGAAATAAAAATTATTTTATTTAAATTAAAAATATTAAAAAATAATATTTATTACCATATTTTTAATTTTAAAAGAAATTTTGAAAAAAGATTTTTAGTAACCAAAAATTTTTAAAATTAAGAAAAAATATTTAAATATTATTTTTTCATATAATTTTTAAATTTTTACATTTGTGTATATCCTGGCGTTGCGGACGCACGTTTTTTTCTTATTTTGTAGTTTTCTCGAAAGTTGAAATATTTTGAAGATTATGTTCATATTTAAAAAAAATAGATTTTGGGCAGTACTAATGTAAATTAACTTAAAATGTTGTATTCAAAATTATGGCTAACACAAACGGACACACACAATTTTCCACAGCAACTTGAATTGTCTACGAAAAGTTGTGAAATTTAGCGAAATTTCTTATGTGACCAGTATATTTTTTTTTTGTGAAATAAAGAAGACATATAGGAGTCTTATAAACAACTGACTTCACATTTAAAATACTTTTATCTTTTATGCTATTTCAATCTAAATGTGCGTTGCGGACACACGTTGCGGACACACGCATTGTTCAATGGATAACACAGAGCGGCATAGGACACAATACCTGTTAAATTATACTATTTTTCCGGTAGATCCTGCTGAGCACAACAAGAATCTGTGTTTTAAATTTCACAAAACCCCAAAAATGTTGAGTTACGGGTTAAAAACCGATTTTTCGAACTTTTACGCTCTTATAAGCCTGTAACGCGGATAAATATGAACCGATTTTAAGTTTCTCAGCGGATTTGAAAAGAAAAGTCTTTACAACGATATATAAAGTTTGTTTTGTTAAAAATCAACAAATTCATGATATGATTACAAAAACAAAATGTTTAAAATATAGCAATTTTTTACTATGAAATCGTCCGTCCTTCCGCTGGAAATACCCATATACTTTCAAATAAGTTCTTTAAAATAATAATATTGTGTTATAGTTCGGTTAAAGATCTATTCTATTGGTAATTATTGATTCTTACCAATAGGCTTTTGTTCAAGAATTGTGAAATGTATTATGAGACAGCGGGTAAGGCGTATAACGTTATCTTGGCATTCACCACAATGCCTCGTCAGCTCCCTTTGCTGCAGTTTTAACAATACTTTTATTTTTTTATTTAACTTTTTTTCCTTTATTCTAATTCAACATGTTGCCCCCATTGCCTCTGTTGCAATCACCATAACAGCCATTATGACTCCATGTCTGTCGATGGCCCAGATTAGGTTAGCACCCCATAGCCAACGATCGATCTACATTTTTATTGTCATGATCAATTTGTGTAATTACTATTTGTTTTTATTGCAGTTTCTAAATTATAATAATTAATCAAAGCACCATTATATTTGCTGCTCTGATATTGCTTATGCAAAGTTGTGTCAAGTGATGTAAACATTTTCTGTTTGTGCTTTGAAAGTAAAAGTTAAGTGATTCTGGAATTATTCTACGTCCTCTACAAACACATTGACATAGATTTTTGTTTGAAATTTCGAACGTCTTGATATCATTTGCAGTAAACAAAGTGGTTTAATGTTTACACCACCACGACCAAGAAGTGGCCATGGTTAATAGAATACAAACACCAAATGTTCACAATATCGAGGCATTGAAATGCTTTAAGTTTAAGTGAGTGTAGAAGAGAGAACAATGGCTCTCTTAGTGGTAAACGTAAAGCTTTTCCACAGTATGGCATACTAGGCGTTTTTTTTTTTTTTGGGAAAATAAACTAATAACTTTCAACGACAATAGCTGAATTTTCCATAAGCTATAGGGACCATTTCTAGCACACAATAACTCATGAGCCATCTATCGCTGACAAATTGTACTATTTTCAAAACCAACCCCTAAATGTAGGCAACAACTTAGCAAAGTTTCAAAGCAATAAAGTCATCTACGCGGGCACCTATAAGCAACACACAGACACATTTTTTTTAAAAAATGTATTTCATAATTTATTCAAATTTTTCATTAAACAATTAACTAATACCGCTAACTCACATCTTAATGAAACCACTCTGTTCTCTCTTCGTTTTTAGGACTTAGAGCACTTACAGCATTGCTAAATTTACGCCGAAATGAACCAGCTCTTTTGAAATTCAGCGTTGCCAGACCGCGCAACAACTCCAGCCATTCTTTTACCACCACAGGATCACCCGTAAAATCACAGTTTTGCTGATAACGCCTCAAACGAAATAAGGTAAAATATGTGTCGTCGGGTAAAATACCCAGCTCGTCAAACGGATAAGTGCCGCGATACAAAGTACGAGTGCCTCTCACCTCTGCATATACAAGACATTCAGCGAATAGAAATAATTTACAAGTATACTGCGTCTCCAAGGTATGATCCGTAACTTCGAAAATCTCACAACGACGATAGTTATAGGGTCTGTAATCCATGTCACTGTCACTCCTGCTGTCACTTGCTTCAACGTCTACTTTTTGGGGTATTATTTCTTGTATACGTTTTAACCACTTTGTGATCAATAACGTTCTTGTAGCACTGTAAGCACATTTACAATCATCCCAGCCAATACCCTGGTAATCGAGCGTAAAACCGTCTTTATGTTTTGTCACCTGCAAATGTTCATGCGAATACCGTAAACGAAATTCTAGTTTAGAACCCATAACTTCTGTGGCAATCACAGTTGTATCGAATAGAAAAAGTTTACACTGATAACGACGTTGCAGTGTATAATCATAGGCCTCGAATTCGCCAAATCGCCGAAAAGTACTAAACTGAGGGTGACAAGAGAAAGATGCGATTATTTTATGGTATATTGTTGTAGAACATGTATCGGACCTACCAAATCAGTTATATCGATGCCTGTTATTTCGTTTATGCATTCCGAAGCATTGAGAGTCTTCACTAGATTGGTGAACTTATATTCCAAATGGCAGCAGGTGGCCAGCAGAGGACACTTCTTGTGCTTGTAGAGAGCCTGGAAAGTAGTTAATATATTAGATTTACTGGGTGAACATGAGATAAGGAGGGGGCTATGTAATTTAGAATTTTCTTCTGAACTAACAGAAAGGAAGGAGGTCTGTATAGAAACTATCTCCACGTTTATACAGACGTTTCGAAGCTAGATAGGAAGACAGGCTTCGGATTGCACTGTAAGGAACTTAAACAGGACATACTTGTAGTGTCTATCAGGCCGAAGTGATGGCAATTAGAAAAACTGACTGGGTCGTAATATAGTGACCAACAGTGGCGTTGACATTAACTCGGACAGTCCAGCGGTCATTAAATAGCTGGAGGCTCCATTCTTAAACTTATGATCGCTGTAGTCCAAATACAGCAGATCACAGTGGCCGTACTTGATTGGCCTGTGCAGAAGTGTGGAATTCTAACCATTGTCATTGCAATATCAGGCACCTGGCAGGCAAGTAGGATAGATCCATATCGAACAACTGCCGCTGGCAAATAGGGTAAAAGCATTCCGGACTACTGCCTTTTGTATGAGCACGGCAAGGAATCCGAGACAATGAAATATCCTCTTTGTAACTGCCCCGCTCAAGCCCGTTGGAGGCTAAGATACTTAGGGGAAAGTTATATAGAGGACCTAGAGTCGCCCTCCTTAGTCAGAGTAGGAAATTAAATAGGTTTTATGCTGTGGCTTCCATGGCTAACTGGGCCATGATGACGCTTAGGGTTCCCACGATTTTCTCTTCTTTCTCCATATCTCCCCCACTCCAAACAGACAATCATTGGTGCTCCACTTCCCTCATACAGGCTTCGGCTCAGGCAAACGGCGCTAAGGCAGTCTAATAAGAGATGGACAAATCTCGATAACTGTGGGGTAGATGGACAAACTTGGTCAGAATACAATTTTAAGAGATCAAAGTATCTCCTCTCATAAGTGAATATAATACTGTCTGACGTTGCATTACCTGATAGAAGAAAACGCTAGGAGACTAGGCATCAAGACAAATAACTATTGCAGAAGCTGAGGGGATGTGAAGTGGATAGCGTTAAGAACCTGCTGTGCTGTTGCCATGCCTTAAGTGCAAGACGTCTAAATATTCTGAGGTCGGCCTTTATAGTGGGTCTAACAGGTCTTAACGGTACCGATATTGAAAACTTTGTGTACCAGGCAAGCTGAGTCCTATGAGGGGCTCTTTGGTTTTATCCGGCTGCCACCATCATCAAAAGCCACATACATCAAAAGTACTATGTATTTAATACAATAAAAGTACATTTTTGTGCATAAACAATAGTTTTTGGTACAATCAATTGTACTATTTTTTATAATAAAAGTACGTTCTAAGACAATAAAAGTACTTTATGTTACTTATTTCAGTACTATTTGGTATATAAGAAGTACTTTTTGGTACAAACAATTTAACTTTTTGTTACAATAACGGTACTCTTTCGAATAAAAATACTTTTCGGTACAATAAATTGTACTGCTGGGTGCAATAAAAGGTACTATTGGAAACAATAAAAGTACTTTTTCGCACAGTAAATTGTATTATTTCGTACAAATAATTGTACTATATTATTGCACTGTTGGTTACAATAAATCTTACTATTTGGAACAATAAAACTACTATTTTGGTACTATAAATTGTACTTTTGGTTTCAATAAATTGTACTTTTGGTACAAAAAAAAGTACTTTTTGTTACAGTTACTTGTACTATTTGGTACAATTAAATTAAACACAATAATAGTACTTTTTGGTACAATAGAATTATTATTTTGGTACAATAAATTAGGTACAATAAAAGATACTATTGGGTACAATAAATGTACTATTTCGTATAATAAATTGAACCATTGGTTACAATAATTCTTTGGTAGAAAAAATGTCACTTTTTGGTATTATAAATTGTACTTTTGGGTCCAATAAATTATACTTATGGTACAACAAAAGTACTTTTTGTTACAGTTACTTGTACTATTTGATACAATTAAATTAAACACAATAATAGTACTTTTTGGTACAATAAATTATACTGTTTGGTACAATAAAAGGTACTTGTGGGTTCTATAAAAGTACTATTTCGTATAATAAATTGTACTATTTGGTAAATAAATTGTACTATATGTTACAATAATTTAAGCTATTTGGTACAATTAAACTACTATTTGGTAGAAAAATTTCACTTTTTGGTACTTGTACTGGTATTGTACTTTTGGGTTCAATAAATTGTACTTTTGGCACAACAAAAGTTTTTTACAGTTACTTGTACTATTTGGTACAATTAAATTAAATACAATAAAACTACTTTTTGGTACAATAAATTGTATTGCGCGGTGCAATTAATTGTATTATTGGTTACAATAAAAGGTACTTGTGGGTTCTATAAAAGTACTATTTAGTGCAATAAATTGTACTATAGGCTACAATAAATTTTACTATTTGTTACAATAAAACTACTATTTGGTAGAATAAATTGCACTTATTGGTACTATAAATTGTACTTTTGGTACAACAAAAGTACTTTTAGTTACAATTACTTGTACTGTTCGGTTTCAGCAAATTGTTGTATTTGGTATAATAAATTTACTTCTTGGTACAATAAAAGTACTTTTGAACCAATAAATTGTACCACATAAAAAATAATTAAAATACTTTCTATTACAAGGGACCGGCCGTGGCATAGTGGTTAGAACACGCGACTACCATGCGGGAGATCGCACGTTCAAAACTGGCTCCAGTCATCTTAAAAAAAAAAATTTTCTTTCATTGTCGGCTCCCCTCGAATGTTGTTGACAGCAACTTCGCAGTATTAAGCGTCGATTCAATCGTCGTGTCTAGTAAGAGCTTCTCAAACAGTGACGTTCGCATTCGTCGATAAACAAGTAGGTGCCGTTAGTTGTGAATCTAAATAGACAGCGTGTTAATTCACAACAACGCGATAAGCTATCCCATACCTCATTCATGGGGTGCAAAGGGAATTAAGTTTTTGTTTTTTTATTACAAGAAATTGTACTATTTGGTTGAGTAAAAATGCTTTTCGGTACAATAAAAGTCCTTTTTAAGATACAACAAATTAGCTTTTTAGTACAATAAATCTACTATTTGGTATAATCTCCCTTATTACGTGTGTCGTAGTCGACTTTCGACAACATTCGACTGTTATTTTATTTGAATAAAATTAATTATAATTAACTGAAATGTTTAGTATTGAGAATTGTTCATCATCTAATGTAGAGGAACATGATACGAGCATACGAAATACGATTGGCCGTATATCAGACTCACAAATGACATTAGAGATGCCGTATTTTAAAAACCACATAGATTCGACGTGACTACGACATACATAATAAGGGGAAATAATTAACTTTTTGGTACATTAAAAGTAGTTTTGGAGCACTTACTTGTCCTATCTTGTACTATTTGGTACAATTGAAGTACTTTTTGGTATAATAAACTATACTTTCTGGTGCAATAAATTGTATTATATGGTGCAATAAAACTACTTTCTGGTACAATAAAAGCAATTTATATTACAAGGAATTGTTTTATTTGGCATATTAAAAGTACTGTTTGGTACAATATTTCGTACCGTATTTTGTGAATTAAAGTACTTTTTGCTTCATTAAATTGTACTATTTGGTACAAAAATGTTTACTATTTTGTTCATTAAAATTACTTTTGGATACAATAAAAGTACACTTTGGTATAACAAATTTACTTTTTGGTACAATTAAATAATTTTATACAATCAATTGTACTTTTTGGTATAATAAATTTTACATTTTCATGCATCTATAGTACATTTTGATAATATCAGATGACCCTTTTGGTACAATATATTACACCACTTGGTACAAGAAAAGAACTATGCTGTACAAGCCTATATTTTTTTGAATCATTTTCTGTCGTGCATAACATTTTTAAGTGCAATTGTTTTACAGAACGCTGTATTGATCAAAACTCACAATCTTTTGTTCTAACGCTCCCTTGCTTTTGTTTTGTTTCTCTAACACAACAACACAGCTTTCTTGTTCATGTCTTGTTCGCAAAATCAAAACAATCAAATGTCTTGAGAAAATAACGCCAAAAGTCTTGAAACCGTTTCAAGCGGGGCTCTATTTTTAACATACTTAGATTTTTATATATATGAAATTTAGATTTTATTTTCTTTTTTTGACAAGATAGTCAAAGTCGACTATCTTACTTTTTTGTTTTTTAACTTACCTTAATAATCTCGGTTAGCAGCAAAGGATATCTTGCCATCCTTTGTATAGGCTGCAGCAGGAAACTACTTATACCTAAACGATCACCCAATTCTGTTTGTAATTTCTAAAATGATAAAAGAAAAATACTGTAAAACTTTTTTTTTCAAAATTTGCATTAAACAAGAAAATGGCCACATAACAGAACTCTAATGGCTAAGGTTAGTAACCAGTAGAAAAGTAAGAAAAAATGTATCACTACCTGAAAGTATTGCTTATTTTTGCTACATAACTGCATGGATCTCTTTTTATTGATGGTGTATAGTATGTAAATGTGAAAACATTTTTGCTGCAAACAAACAAACAAATACAAAAATTAGCGTTATTAAATTATATTACTATCTCATAACCCACTTCCTCTCACCTCTATAAACTCCTGTAGCTCCTTAAATAAAGTCTCAGCACTCTCACAATTCTTTTGCATCGTTGGCAACAGCAGATCCGTGTGAAATTGTGCAATATCTTGTATATTAGCAAATAGTTCATATTCTCGCCCTTGCAGTTCTTGTGGCAAATCTTCTCGATCAAATATATTCGAATAATTTCTAAGACCTTTGTGTAGATTCTTGACATACGATTCTTCGGTGGCTATTAATTCATCGAGTATATAACGAATTACCTGCTCTGGAGTTTTGTTATCAGGGCTGTGAGGGAGCTGTAGTTCTGTTGGTTCCACTTCAGATCCTATTTCTATGGGAGGACTTATGTTATTAAGACCGCAGTCGGAGCTGATAGCTGATTTTCGTGTTACAGCGGCGTTGTCATTACCTATGAAGTCCTCATTTTGAGCCATAGGAAATGTACCATAAATTTGTTCATATTCTTTAAGTGTGTCATCACTATTTGTGGGCAGTTGAGGATAATATTTTGTAAAGCTTTCATTTACATCTCTTTCTTCTGTTATGGAGGTACCGTGTGACGTAGTCACTTTGCTGCTGAAATTTGTGAAAAATGCAAAAGAGATCTTTAATTTAATAACACATTACAATACATGGGACTCAATTCTGAGAACTGCACGTGAAAGTAGCCGCAAAAAGAAGAAGTTCTGCAGCATTCGTTTTGTCAAGTTACATGCCATAATAATTTAATCTCGGTTTGAAGTTAGTAAGTATCATATGAGGGGAATTTGTAACGTTTAAGGCTCTTTTTTTATTGTCTTATATGGTGGCGTATATACGCCACGGAGTGTAACTGCTACAAAATAAACCCAGTTCAACATAATTTGATGAATGGAAAAGTGAAACTTTTGCTTATTTAGGGAAACGTTATATGAATAGATTAAAGGAATTGTAATTCTTATTTTTTTTTTAAATCGGACAAGTGGTTCTCGAGTTATGTCAAACTAAAGAGCCTAAAACGTGACATATACGTTACATACTAACTTCAAATCTATATTAAATTATTATGGCATGTAACTTGACAAAACGAATAATGCAGCACTTCTACTTTTTGGGGCTTGTTTGGCGTGCAGTTCTCAGAATTGAGTCCCAAATCAATGAACTAAAAAATGTTGTAAATGTTTGTATGTAACGGGTAATCTTCACAAGTACTGAACTGATTTGAATGATTGTTATAAAGAAACATTTCAATTAGGCTTAGTAACAGAATAGGCTTATACAGAATGGCTTAAGTCTACAGGATATAAATAAAAAATTGTCTAGGGCAGTACTCCTAACCAACTATAGTTAGGCTAAGTAACAGAATACACTAATACATAATGGTTTTAGTCTCAATGATATTCAAAACCAGTACAGAAATTGCAGTCACATAAACTGACTGTTAAATACCATCACCCTATATAAGATATTGTTTAAGTCTTGAGTTATTGAAATTAATAGATTTTGACCTAAAATAAGATTACTTATGTATTATTTTTTGTCTGCTCGTGGAGCAAAAATGCAAAACCGTAAAAATTTGACTTATTTGCATGGGAGGTACCAGACAAATAGTTTGTGACAAATAGTTTGGTTTTTCTTAGGCTATCCCTTCTATTACAAGATAAATTAGCTGACCAAATCTGACTGTCTCCCGGCAGCCGGTTTGGAAGTTATGGGAGAATAATTAATTTTCCGAAAAAGGGTCATTTTGTATGGGACGGAAAAGAAGGGGTGATCCGATATAATCCACATTCATTCCTGATTTAAATTTTCATAACCGCACAACTTACGCAAAATTTGACTGAATTCTGTGTACTTCCAAAAAAGATATGTATGTAAGACTATGGGGATGAGTTAGGTCATTTGTATGGAATGTACCAGAAGGGGTGTGTCGATTAGTTTGGTTTCCTAAGATTTCGCCACCTATCACAATATAAATTAACCGACCAATTTACATTACTCCCCAAGTATCCGTTTGGAAGTTATGAGAGAAATATTAATTTTCCAAAAAATAGGTTATTTTGTATGGGAGGTACCAGAAGACGTGAACCGATATAGTCCATATTCATACCTGAGTCCAATTTTCATAAGCGAACATCATACGCAAAATTTGAGTAAATTCAGTTTACTTACAAAAAAGATATGTATGTAAAACTATGAGGGTGAATCTGGTCATTTGTATGGAAGGTACCAGAAGGGGTGTGGTAAGGGTTTCGGTTTTCTTAGGGTTTGTCTACTATTGCAAGATGAATAAACTGACCAAATTTAAATATCCTGCGGTCATGCGTTTGGGAGTTATGAAAGAAATATAAATTATCCAAAAATAGGTAATTTTGTATGGGAGGTACCAGAAGGGGTAGGGCTATTCTGCCCATTTACAACCCCAAAAGTTCGTTTTGAAAAATATAAATACTGGTAAATTTTCATACCGATCCGTTAAGGTTTAATCGAGCCAGCCAGCCAGCCAGGACATAGCTCAATCGTCTTAAAAAGTCCTGAAACGAATTTGGTCTTAAGATACTTGGGGTCTAACTCGTCTCCTTTAATGCGTTACACTTTTTTTTCGTATCAAATGATAAATACCCACATCCCTAAGGGTGATGGTATAAAAAGTATGTCTAGGGCAGTATTTGTAGGGCAGTACTGGGTAATTTCACAAGCGGATCAATCTATTCTGGGAGTCTTCGAGAGAAAAATTCCCCGCAAAATATTTGGACCCATCATCGTGAACGGCGAGTACCGTCGTCGAATGAATCATGGCTGTTTGAGCTGTACAACGACATCGACGTGGTCAAGCGCTGGCTTGGACACGTTGTACGAATGGACGAAAACGCTCTGGCTCGAAAAGTCTTCGGCAATAAACTCGATGGGCGGCGCAGGAGGGGGCGACCAAAACTCCGATGGATGGACCAGGTGACGGAACTGTTAAGTAAGCTTGGTGTGACGAACTATCTACGGAGCGCAAAAGACCAAAGCGCTTGGAATGCTTTTCTGCGTGCGACTACTGCTGTTGTTGCTGCCAGTAAAGAAGAAAAAGAAGGGCAGCACTTGTAACCTACTTAAGAGACGAATTGCTGAACTTACCCTTTATCCACTTCTGTTATCGAATTCAAGGGGTTTCCATAGGGACTGTAAAAAATCAGAACTTGTTACTTGGAACTTGATTTAATTATACTAAACCAAAACTTACTCACACAACCTGGACTGTCTCACACTGCGCGTACGCTTTAAGAAAGCTGGTTTAGGTTTCAACGCAGGCTTCTGTGGGAGAGGAGGCTTCGAGGATATTGCAAAAGTTTCGGCAGAACCATGGACACCACTTTGTTTAGGCAAAATTTGCGCTATGGGAGAAACATTGTCTGCTGTTCTCTTTAATAAAACTTCAGGAGATTTACTAAAATCTCTCTCTATAGGCCTTGGCAAATTTTCACCTATGGTAGAAATCTTGTCTGCTGTAGTCTCTGTTGAAATTTTCATATCACTTAGTTTTTCTCTTAAAGAGACTTGACTTGACTTGAATGTTGTAGCTTTCTTAGAACTTAAAGCGGCACCAGAAACTTCGGCGTCACTGGTTATGAGTCTGTCATGTACCACGGATGTGTCTAGTCTAAAATAGCAATCATTAGATACTTTGAAAATCCAGAGGACTATCAGTCCTTCTTACCTTCCTTCTTGGATAGATCTCCAAGCATTTTCGTACCTTTCATTTCTTTAAATAGCAACAAAATCTTTATCATGTTTAAAGTTTAACTATTAAACTTATCACTTTACTTACTGCGAGAACAATGAAAATATTTTCTTACGAAAACTTCCAACGCGTTGTGGTAATTCAGACTGGGATCTTTGAATGGGTTGTCTGTAACAAAGAGAATTTATGCAAAACGTCAGTAAACAATTTAGACATAATTATTTTTACTTATTGTTAAAGTTTTTCAAGTTTACCAATCTAAAAACTTCAGTAGCATTTATACAACAGTAAAAGCCAAACTGAGTAAACTTACAGATTAGCACTTTATGATCGTAAAGATAAACAAAAATTCCTAAGAATTTAGAAATTTTTTTTTTTAAAATATTGAAAGTTGGACAATTTTTGAAAAAAAACAATTTTTGTTTCTTCTCAGCCCTTACCTTTTTCTTACTGCTCCTCTGGCATCATTATTCTCCGGTAATTCGTTGCTTTGACGTTTCCAAAATTCTTCTAATATTCGTTTTCTTTCGCTTATACTTGACAATCTGCCGTCAGTTTCGTTAACATCGTCAGTGTCTGCTTTCGTTGAACTCATGTTTGGCAATAACATTGCAATTTACGCAGAGAGTCCACAAAGCAATTTGTTTACCTTTCTAATTATGGTAAGGTAAGATAATTATTATCAGCTTTCATGGCGGCCGATAGATATAGGAATAGTGTCCGTCGTATAAGTACGGTAGGTCTACATAAGAGGAACATCTCTATATAGTATATGTTAGTAGATAGTGGAGAGCAGCAACGGGAGAGACGTAATGGATAAAAAGCTTTTACGCTGAAATCCACTTAGTGTCGGTTTTAGAGGCTAAGGTCTAGATCGGTTTCGTGAGAAAAAAACTACACTTAAGATAAAATTAAAAAAAAAAAACTATAATCTGTAGTATATCTTGAAATATTTAATCACTCTATTAATAACTCAGTACATTTTTCAACTCATTGATTTCGGACTCAATACTGAGAACTGCGCGTGAAAGTAGCCCCACAAAGAAGAAGTTCTGCGTCATTCGTTTTGTCAAGTTACATGCCATAATAATTTAATATCGATTTGAAGTTAGTAACTGTCGTATAGGGGAAATTGTCACGTTGTAGGCTCTTTAGTTTGACATAACTCGAGAACCACTAGTTCGATTTAGATGAAACAAATTTAAAAAAAAAAAACCAGTACAGAAATTTCAGTTAAGTAAACTGACTGATAAATACCATCACCCAATATAAGATATTGATTTAGTCTTGAGTTATAGAAATTAATAGATTTATAATTAAAATAAAATTACTTATGTATTAGTTTTTGTCTGCATGTAAAGCAAAAACGTAAAAAATTTGACTAATTTGTACAGAAGGTACAATTAGGGGCAGCACAACGTGTCTTATTTTTTTCGTAAATCAACGTTCAATAAACGCTTACCTTGGCAAAAATTTGTCTGAATTTAGTGTACAAACAAAAATTATATGCATGTAACAGGGGCAAAATCTGTTATTTATATGGGAGATGCCAGAAGGGGTGTGTCAAATAGTTAGGTTTTCTGAAGTTATGCCTCATATTACAAGATAAATTAACTGACCAAATCTGATCGTCCCCCAGCTGCCGGTTTGGAAGTTATGGGAGATATATTGCTTTTCCAAAAAAAAGTCATTTTGTATAGGAGGTACCAGAAGGCGTGAACCGATCGATAAAGTCAATATTTATTCCTGGGTCCAATTTTCATAACCGTACAACTTAAGCAAAATTTGACTGAATTCAGTGTACTTACAAAAAACATATGTGTGTAAGACTATGGGGGTGAGTTCGGTCATTTGTATGGCAGGTACCAAAAGGGGTGTGTCAAATAGTTAGGTTTGCTGAGGTTTGCCTCCTATCACAATATAAATTAGCCGACCAATTTTCAATACCCCCCAAGTGTCAGTTTGGAAGTTATGGGAGAAATATAAATTTTCCAAAAAATAGGTCATTTTGTATGGGAGGTACCAGAAGGCGTGAACCGATATAGTCCATATTCATTCCTGAGTCCAATTTTCATAACCGTACAACTTAAGCAAAATTTGACTGAATTCAGTGTAATTACAAAAAACATACGTATGTAAGACTATGGGGGTGAGTTCGGTCATTTGTATGGCAGGTACCAAAAGGGGTGTGTCGAATAGTTAGGTTTGCTGAGGTTTTGCCTCTTATCACAATATAAATGAGCCGACCAATTTTCAATACCCCCAAGTGTCAGTTTGGAAGTTATGAGAGAAATATAATTTTTCCAAAAATAGGTCATTTTGTATGGGAGGTACCAGAAGGCGTGAATCATATTCATTCCTGAGTACAATTTTCATAAGCTAACATCATACGCAAAATTTGAGTGAATTCAGTGTACTTACAAAAAAGATATGTATGTAAAACAATGAGGGTCGATTCAGTCATTCGTATGGGAGGGACCAGAAGGGGTGTGGCACAGTTTTCGGTTTTCATAGGGTTTGTCTACTATTGCAAGATAAAGAATCTGTTTGGCAGTTATGAAAGAAATATTAACTATCCAAAAATAGGTAATTTTGTATGGGAGGGACCTGAAGGGGTGAGGCTATTCAGCCTATTTCCAATTCCATAAGTTCGTTTTGAAATATATTTTAATACTGGTAAATTTGTATACCGATCCATTAAGGTTTACACGAGTTATCCTGCTGACCAGCCATCCAGCCAGCTACTCAGACGGACATAGCTCATTCTTCTTAAAAAGTTCTGAAACGAATTTGGTCTTAAGATACTTGGGGTCTAACTCGTCTTATTTAATGCGTTACACTTTCTTTCGTATCAAATGATATATACCCTCATTCCTAAGGGTGATGGTATAATTAAGAATTACAATTCCTTCCTTAAATCTGTTCATATAACGTTTCCCAAAATTGTTATGGCATGTAACTTGACAAAAGGAATGATGCAGATGTTCTTATTTTAAAGGCTACTTTCACATGCAATTCTTAAAATTGAGTCCCGAATCAATTAGCTGCAAAATGTTGTACTGAGTAATTATTAAATGAAATGCAAAAATAAGTCAAAAATACTTTAAAGCTTCGATTAAGAAATATACCAAAATTTGCAAAAATTCAAGTGCTCATAAGTTTCATCGCCCCTAAACATCGGTCAAAGCTTACTAACTTACTTAGCTGGTACTTCTATGCAATCCCAGTGGATTATATACCGCACGTAGAAAAATATTATAAACGCCTCGATCTTCTGCGCTTCTTCTCAAGTTAGTCACACCGAGTTCTGTAAGGATATCAGTAACCTGGTCTTTCCAACGGAGCTTTGGTCGCCAATCGGTCAAAGCATTATTACATAAAACTAACCAAACGTAGGGTATCTCTATCATTTCTGCGAAATGATAACAATTACGATTGAAGAGAATGCGTTATCTTTTGGACAATCACAATCACCGGTTAACTAAAAAATTCTAACAGTAGAAAAGCCATGAGAGTAAAAAAGCTTTAAACGCAAACATTTTTTAGAAGGTTATGCTGGTAATATCATAGAAAAAAAAAACTTTTCTATTGATGTGGTAAGTAGTAATAAATATGCGACTAATGGCTGTGATTTTCTACGAAAAAGCATAGGATAGCATTGAAAAAGTTCTACAATTATAAGCATTATAAGCATTAAAAGTACTGTTTGGCACAACAGAAAGTACGGTACAACAAAAAGTACTTTCTTAAACGCTAAAAGTACCTGCTGCAATAATAAAAATAACTTTTTGGTGCAATAAAAGGACTTTTCGTTATAATTGATGTAACTTCGTAACACCAAGCAGTAATAAAAAAAAGTACATTAATTGTACCAAAAAGTATTTTTATTGTACCAAAAAGTACATTTATTGTATCAACAAGCCTTACGATTCCGAAAATAAAGTTTCTGGCAAAATTTGACTTTGAAACCAGTGGATTAGGTTGTAAACTCCAGTTATTTGGTAAAAAAAATCAGATCTCACTATACATCGTGAGGGGCAAAATAAAGAAGAGAAAATAGAAATGAGAAAAAATAAAGAAGATAAAATCGTGGAAAACCCCCAATCACCTTGGCCCTATTAGCCATGGAATGCACTTCATGAAACCTATTTAATTGCCTACTCCGACTGTAAAGGGAGTCTAATATATAAGTTTCCCCTAAGTATCTCAGGCGCCTAAGGGCCAGAGTGGTACAGCTACAAAGAAGATGTTCCATCGTTTCGGCAGTAGTCCAGTATGGACATGGCATCATTTCACTGGCTATTATAAATATACCCAACGTGGTTGTGCCGAAATTCTGTATTTAGTAAAGCTAAAGCAGGATAAAGTTTTGGAGAGAAAATCTGGAAGTCCAGTCACGTCCCTTCTGGTACCTCCCATACAGATGTACCGTTCCACCCAATTTAGAAAGCGAGAAGAATTATCAATGCAGCCGACACTTTCTTGTCCGAATTATGTATTTTGTTAAGCAATAACAGGATTAGCTTTCGGAGAAGAAATTGCAAGTCCAGCCACGACGCTCCACGTACCTCTCATACAAATTCACCATTCCGCCCACTATTGAAATTGAGTAATAATATCAGTAAAACCAACGCGATCTTTCCCAAATTCTGTATTTCGTAAAGCTATAACAGGATAAAGTTTTGGGGAAAAAAATTGATGTCTAGCCACGCCCCTTCTCGTATCTCCCATGTGTACCACTCAGCCCACTTTAGAGATAGAGTAACAATATCAATACACCTAACGCAATCTTTCCCAAATTCTGTATTTAGTAATGCAACAGCAGGATAAAGTTTTGGAGAAAAACTGGAAGTCTAGCCACGCCCCTTCTGATACCTCCCCTACAAATGTACCATGCCGCGATAGTGTCCAAATCAGAGAATGACAAAATGTATTAAAAGAGTACTGTTGAAGTACTAATGTCCAAACATGTACATGTGTAAAGAGTAAACGATCAAACCATGCCCATACCCGCACACACTCGTGCATTGGTATACCAAGTACACGAGAACCCAGCACATGTTGTTACAAGTGTTGGTTGTGTTGGATGCTAGTTATACATGTCAAATTTCTATTTCTGTTCCGTAGAGTATGGGAATGTACATGAGAACAAATGAGTACTCATGACACCCGCAGTGCTTAGAAGAGTTGACGACTGTAAAAACGATCAAACACGATGATCTATGATGATCGTTATCGTAGCTAAAAAACTTCATAATTAAGTTGATCCTGCTTCGGCTTCTGACCTCGTGTGCGTCGAGTGAATTTTGTGTATACTTGTGTATGAGAAACAAAAGTAAGGGTAGGTAGAAGTAACGTTCGTTATAAATGGTGTGCAAACTTGTCTTTTTTAACGCAAGTAAGAGTTTGTAAGTATTCTCTGTGTGTTAGGAATAGTTCCACACAAGTATACAAATTATGGTTATGTACTTAAGTATACATTAATGCCGTGTACTTATTATCATTCTCTGTTTTTACTGAAGGTGAAGGTATATGTAAGTCGGCTTACCCGACTGAAACTTTCTCACTTGTTAATACAATAAAAAAAACTTTTCAATTACTTTTGGTTTCTAATTGTACCCAAAAGGTATTCGCATCATATCAAAAAGTATTTTTGTACTTTTATTTACCAAAAAGTACTTTTTTGTTGAAAAAAGTACTTTTGTAGTATTAGAAAATACTTTTATTTTACAAATAAGAACTTTTACTTTTTGTATCTTATATTTACAATAAAAAATTACTTTTTGTTGCAATATAAGTACTTTTTGTTGCAAAAAAAGTACTTGTTGGTAAAATAAAATCAATTTAATTTTAGCAAATAGTACTTTTATTGCACTACAATATACTTTTATTGTAACAAAAGGATCTCTAATTGTGCTATAAGTATTTATATTGTATCAATCAGAACAAAAAAGTACTTTTGTTATACCAAAAAGTACTTTTATGTTGCAAATAATAACTTTTATTATACAAAAAGTTTCCAAAAGAACTTTTATGTTGCAAATAATAACTTTTATTGTACAATAAAAGTACATTTTGTTTCAATAAAAGTACTTTTTGGTAAATAAGTGTAAATAAAGAAATTGATATATTATTGTACCAAAAAGTACTTTTGTTATAACAGAAAGTACTTTAATTGTTCTTATAAGGTACATCTCTTAGATCTTATTGTCAAAATAAATAATTTCTGGTACAAAGTACTTTCTGGGACAATAAAATAACTTTCTGATACAACTAAAGTACTTTGTTGGACAATAAAAGTACTTTTTGTACGATAAAAATATTTCTTTTATACAATTAGAGAACTTTTTTCATAAAATATGATTCTTGTGCAATATTAGAACTATTTGTTAAAATTAAATTACCAAAAAGGTATATTTACAGTATCTAAAACTTTTCTTGTATAAAAAAGTACTTTGACTTAGGCAGTTTCAGAGTCCTTTAATATATTTCCATAATTTCAGATTGTCATCAAAAATTACCTCCTAGGTAAAAATTACGTCTTTCTTCACTCTTATAGAAACGAATTTCATAAATTCGTTTGGGATTCTTGGCCTATTCCATGTCCTTTAAATCGTAAAGAACACATCTTTTTACATCCTTAAATGTTTTTCAAAATTTATGGGTTGTATAACAAATTTCAAAATTTATCATTTGTATGGCGGAGAAAGCCGACAGATGATGTTGACACACAAGTCATAGATTTGTACCAGCAGGATAGTATTAGACGCAGAGGGCGTCCTTCGCACACATGGAAGCGGCAAATTTAACTTGAAACAGATAAATTACATTTGAGTTGGAATGCAATTAAATGTCATGTAATTTATCGGCTACTTTGGAAGCGATTATTATGGCCCTATGCTCCTTATAGGAATTTCAAAAATAAATATATGGCAGACTGACTACCCATTTTTTTTATCTAGGACCCTGGAAATCTCATAAAATGTTTAGATATAAAAATTTACTAAAACGTATGAAGCATATTTGCATTTTCAAGGACTCTAGCTACTTGCAATTTCAAATTGCATACTTAATTGAAAAAAGTTTCCTCTTTAAAAGCAAAATTCTCTAAAAATAAATTTCCTAAAATTTATGAGCAAAAATGTTTACATTCATATGAAAGACTATACCTATATCCTTTTCAAGGAACTTGGTACCAATCTCAAGTACTGTATGATGGACTTGACTTAATTTTTGTGAACATTCAAAATGATCAATTATATGCGGGCTGGTTGTTTTGCAATTTTAAGCAAATTGGCCGCTTAAATTTCCTTCAAAAAAATTTCCAAAATTTTAATTCAGCAGAAAAAATTCTTAGATATGAAATTGCGAACTGTTCCAAAACTAGTTTTTCTTATTTTCTAAATATTTTAGATACAAAATTTTCAATTTTTTTTGGAAAATAAAATTTTTTTAAATCTTTTCGCAATAAAGAAACCCCCTGTTTTGATAGTTTAATAAAATGTAAAATTTATTTTCTTTTTTTTTCTTTGTTCTATTCATGTATTCACTATTCTCTACCATAATTTATGGAATATTTGGCATTATTTCTTGTGTGTTTTTGATTTTCACTTGTAACATAACTTTCATCTGATCACATTCACAATTAATATTAATATAATACTTATAACAATTAGAGGAAATTAAAAAATTTCTATGACATTAGAGCTTAAAAAAGTAATATGCAGGTATATACGTATAAATGACTATAATCATATCTTAAATATCCAGCCTGACTCTCCAGCACTAGGCAAAATATTTTGCTATCGCTCTATGAAACCGCATACCATGTGGTGCGATGCGATACAGGTTCTTCATGATCCGGCTTGGGTACTACCCAGATATTGCCTATACCACTGTCGGAACTAAAACGATTGGAATCACGGAATAGCGATAAATTTGCTGGTTTGCGATGCATATGATCACCGCTGTATTCACGATTTTGTAATTCCTTAAATTTACGTTTCTCATCCTCTGCATACGAGACCACCATTTCTCTGATTAATTCCAGCCAATGTTCAATTTGCAAAGGGTCAGCGGTAAAGTCACATTCCTGTAGTTTACGTTGTTGATAGTACAGTGTAAAGGATTTCGTTTTGGCTGATATGCCAATATGTTCACAGGGATAACGACCATGGAACAGCAGCTGTTTGCCTTTGATTTCGGTGTAAATAATGCATTTGTCGAAAATGAATACCTTAGAGCGATAAGTGCGCTTGAGCGTGTGATCGTACACATTAAATTCACTAACTTTGCGAAATTTGCCCTGGTAGAATGTGTTGAACTAAGGGGTGGAAGGGGGAAAGGGAAAATTAGAAGTGTTTTATTTTATATTTTATGTTAAAAGAATTTCAAGACTTACCTCATTTGCTTCATTGGTGCACACGATATCATTGATAATCTCCGATTCATTGGTGGTAATGAGCAGATTGCGCAATCTTTTCTCCAAGCGGCAGCAGGACTCAATAATTGGTTTTGGCACAAAGTCACGGTTTTTGAAAAGAGTCTGAAAAACACACACAATAACATCAAAGATTATATTAATGTATCTTTAAAAGTTCATTTTAAATGACAGGAAAAAAATTATAAATAAAAAATATTAAAAATATAAAAAATATAATAAAAATATTAAAAATATTAAAAATATTAAAAGTATAAAAAATATTAAAAATATTAAAAAATATTAAAAAAAATATTAATATTAAAAATATTAAGAATATTAAAAATATTAAAAATATTAAAATAATAAAATATTAAAAATATTAAAAGATATTAAAAATATTAAAAATATTAAAAATATTAAAAATATTAAAAATATTAAAAATATTAAAAATATTAAAAATATTAAAAATATTAAAAGTATTAAAAATATTAAGATATAAAAAATATTCAAAATATTAAAAATTTTAAAACTATTACAAATATTAAAAATATTAAAAATATTAAAAAAATTAAAAATATTAAACCTATTAAAAATATAAAAAATATTGAAAATATTACAAAAATTAAAAATATTAAAAGTATAAAAAATATAAAAACTATTAAAAGTATTAAAAATATTAAAAAAATTTTAAAACTATTGCAAATATTTTAAATATAATAATTAATAAATTCTTTGTCTTACCTGTATAAACTGTGTCATCAGCAGAGGATAACGGGCCATTCGTTGTATGGGCTGAACCAGAAAACTGTTGATGCCAAGTCTATCATCTAATTCTGTTTGTATAAGCTGGAATACAAAAAATATAAATATTTTGTTTAAATCTTATACAATATTTTTTAATACAAAACTCACTCACCTTAAAATAATTCTTATAAGTATCACATAATTTTAGGGATCTTTGTTTGTTCATGGTAAACAAGACATAGCCATAAAAGCAACTATTCTGTAAAGTTAAAAAAAAGTTAAAAAAATATATTAAATTGTTGTTATGTGTAAAAAGTCACAATCATAAGCTTTATGCAAACATTTATTATAGAAACGTTATGTAACAATTTATAACCCACAACTTTTCCTTCCACTTACCTCAACATACTGCTGGAAATCATCAAACAAACGCTTTAAATCATGACGATTCCTTAACAACATTGGCAAAAATTCACCACGATGGAATTCCGCTATCTGTTCGATGTTACCGAAGAGAACATATTTTTTACCCCTCAAACCCATGGGCAAATCTTTGCGTTCAAATATGTTGCCATAGTTATTGATACCCTTCCATAGATTCTCCACATATGTCTCTTCGGTCTTAATCAGCTCTTCTAGGATGGGTTGAATGCAGCCATAGCCCTTATCGCGCATCTCAATTTGTTCCTCGACTTCAGGTTCACTGCACAAGAGGTGAAGAAGAAAATACATTAAGAGATAAATTGTACTGTGTGCGAAAGGGAATGGTGGCTAAGAAACAATGATCAACAGTATGACATTGATACTTACTCTTCTTTGGGCTTATACTGTGAATGGAATCGAACTTCTCCCCGGACACGTAAAGTTTGTGAGCCAATTTCAGTTAGAGGACGTGAGCGATAGTTTCTGTAACACAAAAAAAGGAAGAGTATATTAAAAATAGCTTAAAGACAGAACGTATGAGTAATAATTTCAATCCAAATGTAACTCATACATTATTAACTCTACACGCCACCTATCGGTCATTAATTATCCTAAAACAATGTTTTATCGAAAAAGTGGTTAGTATCTTAAAAACCTGTACGAATATTTGCTAAAAACGACATTTATTATTTTAAAAATTTAGTGCCTTGTCATTATACTTTGGATCATAAAAAATGTTAAGCCGTCACCAATAAATTCCTTTAAATTCCTATTTAACAAATATTGATATTATTAACTAAAATATTTGGCTGTCGTCAGCAAATCTCTTTAATTCCCTAAGTGGGTTTAATTTTATATCCCCATAGCCCTGCAAATTTTACTTTTTAATTTATTGAAGTCTTATTTAAAATTATCTTTAACAAAACAATATTTATAGATATCGCAAAAAGCTATGATGATTCATGCCGTGTAATCAAATCTGAAACGGGGACATTTTTTTTTTTTTTTGGTATGTACTTTATGTACGGCGATAGACTTTCTTATCTAAATTGAAGTCAAGAGATAAACTGAGGGGGGTTTACCAGCCTATTTTTAGGTAAGTGTACATTTTACAAATAAAAAACATTGAGATTCTGCAAATAATGGCGCACGAGGTTGGTGTGACTGGGCCACAAGCTATGGACAGTAATTTTTGCATAATAGATTGTGTTTTGAATGTAAAGATAAAAATTATTATAATTAATTTATAAATGGAATTGTATATTATATAAAATCGGAAACAAATGTGTAAGACCTTCACCAAAGTCTGTATGGTAAGGAGATTGTTCTTCTTTTTTAAATTGAAATTACTCCTTGATGATCCATGAGAAGTATACCGGACCCCCACATATATCCCCACTGAATTTTATCTAGAATCGTTTAAAATAAACGACTTAAGGCGATCTGACTAATATCTTAGTTTTTATTGAGTTAAAAAGGTGTTTAGTACGAGAACGAGTGATCAGGTACCAACGCATCAGATCTGCCAAGTACTATTTGTGTATATTGTATATCTCTAGAGCTTAAATGAAGTTTTGTCACGCCCACTCCACCCATTGATCGAAAATTTAAATGTCGTCTGCATATTGATAATTCTGCAACACAATTATAAATATGCAGAATATCAGAATATCAGTACTATTAGAATATCAAATTTTATCTCTCTATGATTTAATAACTGTTCGTCCCCGCCCCTTCTGCCTACTGATCGAAATAAAACTTTCGTCTGCAAATTTGAACCTGAGGTGCAGAGCTCTAAAAAATAGTTTTATTAATTTTTGGAATTTAATAATTTAATAAATTTGTTTCAATTCTTAATTTTTATTAATTTTAGTAACTTTAGAAATTTTAGTAATTTTTTTAATTTTAGTAGCTTTAATACATTAAATAATTTTCAATAATTTTTAGCATTTTTAATAATTTTTGTTATTTAGTAATTTTAGTAATTTTTATTACTTTTTATTAATTTTATTAATCATAGTAATTTTTGTTAATTTTAGTAATTTTTATTAATTTGAGTAATTTTGGTAATTTTATTAAATTTATTAATTTTATTAATTTTGTTAATTTCATTTATTTTATTAATTTTATTAATTTTATTAATTTTATTAATTTTATTAATTCTATTAATTTTATAAATTTTATCACTTTTATTTATTTTCAATTTTTTTTTTATTTTATTAATTTTACCACTTTTATTAATTAGAAATTTTTTTTAGATTTTATTAATTTTAAATTAAATAATTTTATTACGTCTATTAATTTTATTTATTATTTTTAATTTTTAGTAAATTTATTCGTTTAACTAATTTTATTAATTTAAGAAATTTTTGTCACTTTTACCAATTTTATAAATTTTAAGTAATTTTTAATAATTTTATTAATTTTAGTAATTCTAGTGATTTTAGTAATTTCATTAAATTTTAAAATTTAATCACTTCGATTAATTTTATAATTTTTTTTTTTTTATTTTATTTACTTTATTAATTTTAGTAATTTTATTTATTTTATAAATTTTATATATGTATTTTAGTAATTTCAGTAGTTTTCTTAAATTTATTAATCTAATCTCTAATTGATTTTATAAATTTTTTCGATTTTATAAATTTTGCTAATTTTATTAAATATTTTTATTTTAGTAATTTTATTAAATGTTTTAATTTTAGTAATTTTATTTATTCTAGTAATTTCAGTAATTTTAGTAATTTTAATAATTTAAGTACTTTTAGTAATATTATTAATTTAAGTAAATTTATTAATTTTAGTCAATTTATTAATTTTATTACTTTTATTAATTTTATAACTGATTAATTTTATATTTTTTTTATTGTATTAATTTTGTTAATTTTATTAGTTTTATTGATTTTAGTAATTTCAGTAATTTTAGTTACTTTAATAATTTTAGTTGTTTCATTAAATTTTATTAATTTTAGCAATTTTATAAATTTTTATTAATTTTACTAATTTTAGTAATTCTAGTAATTTTAGTAAGTTAAGTAGTTTTAGTAAATTTAGTAATTTTAGTAATTTTAGTTATTTTAGTAATTTTACTAACTATCACTTTTACTAATTTTATAGTAATTTTATTAATTGTGTACATTTTATCACTTTTATTAATTTCATAAATTTTATTGATTTTATTAATTTTATGAATTAAATTATTTAATAAATTTCACCAATTCTATTAATTTTATTTATTTTAGTAATATAAGTACCTTTAGTAATTACAGTAATTTTATTAATTTTATTAATCTTATATAATACAATTTTTTTTGTTAATTTTATTAATTTTATCACATTGCTTAATTTTACACTTTTTTTTTGATTTTGTTAATTTTAGTAATTTCAGTAATTTTAGTAACTTCATTAGTTTTAGTAATTTTAACAATTTTAGTAATTTTCAGTAATTTTAGTTACTTTAGTAATTTTAAAAATTTGAATAATTTTATAAATTTTGTTAAATTTATAATTTATTTAATTATTTTCATTTTTTCACTTTGATTCATTTTATGAATTTTATGATTTTTAAGAACATTAAAACCAAGAATAAAACAAAATTTTTCTGTTCCTTTAGCCAAATTTGGCGTATCATTAACTACACTAACATAAATTGATAAATTTTATTAATTATTTAAAATTTATGAAGTTAAGGAAATTTGTAAATTTTACGAATTTTGTAAATGTTGTAAATCTTATGAATTTTGTGATTTTATGGGTTTTTTATTAATTTTATGAAATTTTTAAATTGTATGAATTTTATGATTTTTATAAATTTATTGAATTTATTTTAATGAATTCAATGAATTTAATGAGTTAAAGGAATTTAATGAATTTTTCTGAATTTAATGAATTTAATGAATTTAATGAATTTAATGAATTTAATGAATTTAATGAATTTAATGAATTTAATGAATTTATTGAATTTAATGAATTTAATGAATTTAATGAATTTAATGAATTTAATGAATTTAATGAAATTAATGAATTTAATGAATTTAATGAATTTAATGAATTTAATGAATTTAATGAATTTAATGAATTTTATGAATTTTATGAATTTTATGAATTTAATGAATTTAATGAATTTAATAAATTTAATGAATTTAATGAATTTAATGAATTTAACGAATTTAATGAATTAAATTAAATTAATTAAATTAATGAATTTAATCAATTTTATTAATTTTATGATTTTCGAAGTTTATGAATTTTTTGAATTTTAGAAATTTAGTAAATTATAATTAATTTTAGTAACTTTTTACTATTTTGTTTATTTTAATATTTTTATTAATTTGATATTTTTGTTAATTAGTTCAATTATTTTGTTTAATTTTTATCAAATTTATAGATTTAAGTACATTTTTTAAAATTGAAAATTTTAAAATTTTATTCCTTTATTAATTTATTTACTTTGCTTTTTTAATAATCTAGAATTTTAACATCAATTCTTTTACATCCATGAATGAGATATGAGTGAGTTTCTCACCGTTGAGGAAGTTAACACGTTTTGATTCTTAGACTCACACAACGGGACCATAAACTTAACAACAATTCCAAACAAGTGTTCACTCGACGTGCCTATTTACTCGACCACTACGAAGTTACAGCTTACAGCAATGACTTAAGAAATTTAGATGGTGAAGACTGGACTGGAATCCGTGTTCTAACCACCAAGTCGCGGTCAGTTCCAATGAGGCATTTTTTCTAATTTTCCCAAAATTTTCAACTTTGTTCTTGGTTCCAAACAATATTTCTTTATATTTTTTTCTAATTCCTGATAAACTTACTTACATTAAATTTATCTTAAGAACTGCTTCGTGAAAAATCTAGATTTCTTGTTTGATTACATTTCTTACCTTGGAAAATCTTTGGATTTCGGCTTAACTTCCACCTCAACGCCCTCGCCTGCAGTTTTCTCCTTATCCCCTGGCTTCGTTTCAGGACCCAAACTAACAGACTTTTGAAAAGTCGGCGACAGCAGAGACTCGTTTACAGCCATTATGGGTGGTTCAAATTCTTCTTCTTCGGATGTATCGTTGAAACTGTCATCCATTTCGCCAAATTCATTACCATCCATCTCATCTCCCTTGCTCACCCGTTTAGCCTCCCTTCGCTGCCCTGCCTCCTCGGCACTTTTTATGCTCTCCACATCATCTTCGGTATGATCCTCCTCATCAATACTGGCTTGAAATGAGGAATGACGATTACTGGATAACCGAGACATTTCATTACCCATGGGCAGAACACGTTGAGCATTCAGCAGGTAGGAGCCCGACGTGGAAGATGACGATGTTGGCGAGGGCGAGGGAGAGGGTGATAGCGCCGCAGTTGGTGACTGCCGGGAGGCAAGTCTCCTTTCGCTTGACAGCAAAGATTGTGTAGACTTAGATTTGAATTTAGCCGTGTTCGTGAGAAGACTTTCTTCCGTCTTGAAGTTCTCAAACAAATAACGCTTCTGACTAAAACGCAATGTATGTGGATCCGGTGGTGTATCCGGCGGCGTTGTAGGTTTGTGTTCTTCACCCGATTGCTCTGCGCCAGCTAATGGGGAATTACTGGGCCCATCAAGAGAACGCATCTTTAAGATAGATTTTTGCCTTATTTCAGCTTTGTCTGTGTAGACCGCAACATATGGCGGTGTCGTAGGGGTCGATGGCGTGGAGGCAGTTGTTAGTTGATTTGTGACGGCATTCATTGTGGTTACTGTGATGGCATCATCTTCATTTCTTCTTTCCTCATCATCGGCATCATTTATAGTTGTTGCTTGGAATTTTAAGTCTATGGAGCTGTGACTCTCAGTGCTAACGCGTCGTCGATTCGAGCCACGTTTGGCAAAATTGCGATTGCTTAGATTGCGTTCACGGCGAAATGGTCGAGGACTTTCATAATCGGCCATAGTATTAAATCGGTGCTTTACGGGGGAAGCGGTGCTTCAATGGGTGCTGGCTCTGTAAGTAAAAAGAAGAAATATATTAATTGATGTTTGGTCTCAAAATAACTTAATTTCAAAAAATTACTAATGTTAAAAAAATTCACTAACCTTATTAAATGCATTTAATTCATTAAATTCATAAAATTCGTTAAATTCATTAAATTCATTAAATTCATTAAATTCATTAAATTCATTAAATTCATTAAATTCATTAAATTCATTAAATTCATTAAATTCATTAAATTCATTAAATTCATTAAATTCATTAAATTCATTAAATTCATTAAATTCATTAAATTCATTAAATTCATTAAATTCATTACATTCATTAAATTCGTTAAATTCATTAAATTCATTAAATTCATTAAATTCATTAAATTCATTAAATTCATTAAATTCATTACATTCATTAAATTCGTTAAATTCATTAAATTCATAAAATTCATAAAATTCATAAAATTCATTAAATTCATTAAATTCATTAAATTCATTAAATTCGTTAAATTCATTAAATTCATTAAATTCATTAAATTCATTAAATTCATTAAATTCATTAAATTCATTAAATTCATTAAATTCATTAAATTAATTAAATTCATTAATTTTATTAAATTCATTAAATTCACTAAATCCATTAAATTCATTAAATTCGTTAAATTCATTAAATTCATTAAATTCATTAAATTCATTAAATTCATTAAATTCATTAAATTCATTAAATTCATTAAATTCATTAAATTCATTAAATTCATTAAATTCATTAAATTCATTAAATTCATTAAATTCATTAAATACAATTAATTCAATTAATTTATTAAATTCATTAAATTCATTAAATTTTCTAAAATTCATAAAATTCATAAAACTCATAAAATTCATAAAATTTATAAAATTCATAAAATTCATAAAATTCTTTAAATTCATTAAATACATTTAATTCTTTAAATTCATTAAATTCATAAATATCATAAAAAAGAAAAAATATATTAATTCAAGTTTGGTCACAGAATAACTAAATTTCAAAAAAATAATAAAGTTCAAAAAAATTCACTAATTTCATTAAATTCATTACAATAAATAAATTAAATTCTTTAAAATCATTTAATTCATTAAATTCATTCGAGCTCAAGCGGTGGGCATAGCTGCTTTAAATTCATTAAATTCATAAAAATTCACAAAATTTATAAAATTCATAAATTCATTAAATTCATTAAATTCATTACATTCATTAAATTCGTTAAATTCATTAAATTCATTAAATTCATTAAATTCATTAAATTCATTAAATTCATTAAATTCATTACATTCATTAAATTCGTTAAATTCATTAAATTCATTAAATTCATTAAATTCATAAAATTCATAAAATTCATTAAATTCATTAAATTCATTACATTCATTAAATTCGTTAAATTTATTAAATTCATTAAATTCATTAAATTCATTAAATTAATTAAATTCATTAAATTCATTAAATCCATTAAATTCATTAAATTCATTAAATTCATTAAATTCATTAAATTCATTAAATTTATTAAATTTATTAAATTCATTAAATTTATTAAATTCATTAAATACAATTAATTCAAGTTATTCATTAAATTCATTAAATTCATAAAATTTATAAAATTCATAAAATTCATTAAATTTTCTAAAATTCATAAAATTCATAAAACTCATAAAATTCATAAAATTTATAAAATTCATAAAATTCATAAAATTCTTTAAATTCATTAAATACATTCAATTCTTTAAATTCATTAAATTCATAAATATCATAAAAAAGAAAAAATATATTAATTAAAGTTTGGTCACAGAATAACTAAATTTCAAAAAAATAATAAAGTTCAAAAAAATTCACTAATTTCATTAAATTCATTACAATAAATAAATTAAATTCTTTAAAATCATTTAATTCATTAAATTCATTCGAGCTCAAGCGGTGGGCATAGCTGCTTTAAATTCATTAAATTCATAAAAATTCACAAAATTTATAAAATTCATAAAATTCTTTAAATTCAGTAAATTCATAAAAATTCATAAAGTTCATTAAATTCATAAAATTCATAAAATTCATAAAATTCACAAAATTCATAAAATTCATAAAATTAATAAAATTCACAAAATTTATAAAATTCATTAAATTTTCTAAAATTCATAAAATTCATAAAATACATAAAATTCACAAAATTCATAAAATTCATAAAATTCATAAAATTTATAAAATTCATAAAATTCATTAAATTCATAAATATCATAAAAAAGAAAAAATTTATTAATTAAAGTTTGGTCACAGAATAACTAAATTTCAAAAAAATAATAAAGTTAAAAAAAATTCACTAATTTCATTAAATTCGTTAAATTCATACCAATAAATAAATTAAATTCTTTAAAATCATTTAATTCATTAAATTCATTAAATTCATTAAATTCTTTAAATTCTTTAAATTCATTAAATTCATTAAAATCTTAACATTTATAAAATTCATTAAATTTATAAAAATCATAATTTAAATAAAATACATAGAATTCATAAAATTTCTTAAAATTCATAAATTTTAGAAATTTTATAAATTTTATAAATTTTATAAATTTCATTAATTTCATAAATTTCATAAATTTCATAAATTTCATAAATTTCATAAATTTCAAAAATTTCATAACATTCATAAAATGCGTAAAATACGTAAAATTTATAAAATTCACAAAATTAATAAAAATTCATAATATTCAAAAGAAAGGCATAACTTTCTTAAAACTTATAAAATGTTTCATAAAATTTATAAAACTTAAAAATAATATACAAATTTTATAAAATATATAGAATTTATTAAATTTCCAAAAATTAATAAAATTATAGAAATAAATAAATTCATAAAATCTATTAAATTCATAAAATTTATAAAATTCATAATATTTTAAAAAACAAAAAATTTTAAAAATTCATGCATTTAAAAATTTCATAAAATTAAAAAAAATCAAACATCATAACATTTATAAATTTAAGAAAATTCATGTAATTTGTAAAATTCCACAAATTCATAACATTTATAAAATTTACAAAAGATATATGAATAGTAATATTAACAAAATCATTCAGTTTCAAAATATTAATAAAAAAAAAATAAATTAATGAATTTAAAAAAAAAACAAGTGAGAAAGTTTTAGTTGGACAAACCGACTCGATATTATTCCCCGATTTCTAAAGTGGGCGGAATGGTACATTTGTATGGGAGGTACCAGAAAGGGCGTGGCTAGACTTTCATTTTTTTCTAAAACTTAATCGTGCTATGCCTTTACTAAATATAGAATTTTGGAACTATCGCGATGAGTGTATTGATATTATTATTTAATTTCTAAAGAGGTCGGAATGTTAGATTTGTATGGGAGGTACCAGAAGGGGCGTGGCCATGTTGCCCATTTGCAATAGCATGAGTTGTTTTGGGGAAATATAAAATCATGCAAAGTTTCAAACAATTGGTTGCGTCTGTCGAAAGTTATCGTACGTACCAGCCGGGCAGCCCGAGAGACAGATAGACGGACATGGCTCGAACGACCTAAAAGTCATAGATCGAATTTGGTTTAAAGAAATCTAGGGCCTAAAATGACTCCTTCTATGTGTCACACTTTTGGGTCGTATCAAATGATATAGTATACCCTTCGTAGGATGAAGGTATAATTGATGGGGTTAAAAGCAAAAGGACATAAGTGGCCTTCAAAATTTCAAATTCTTTCGCAAATGCAGGTATTACTTCAACTTTTTTTTTTTGGCTAGATATCAACACTGGTAATAAAAATTGATCTTATCTCATGCTAGTAGACAGATATAGTGTCAAGGAAATCAGCTATACCCTTATATCAATTTTTGTCAATTTATTAGTTGCATCCCTTTGCTTCTAGCCCCCTCAATTGTATTAATTATACGCATGGTCATTTGCACGGGTCCATAGTCCACAGACGTATTACTGATGGTGTAAATAATTTATATCACTCATACGTTTTAATGTTAAAGCAATGCTGTCATATTTGTATGTAAAGAGACATGATGACGTATAAGTAATTTTTATAGATTAATCATTCAGAGAAATCTTCTATAAAGGATTAATCAACATTTTCAAGTTTAGAATATATATTATTGCTGCTATAGATACTAATATTTTGTATTCTATAACAAAAGTAGTTTATGTATTCCATATTGCCACGCGTTTCTCAATTTTATCACTAAATAAATTTTTTTCCACTTTCGTTATTTATGTTCTGTATTATGAAAAGTTAACTTCCCGTTATCATACATAAGGCCATTAAACACTGCTGCCAGCTGTCAAGATATAGAACGTGATAAAATCTAAATGTGTTTCAAGTTGAACCCGTCTGATTTGGCTGAATGAGTAATAAAGCAAATATATAAACAAATTGTCAGGTTGACAGCAGAGACGAAATAAAAAACATATTTAAATATTTTTTTATAGAAGAAACTCTTAATTAGAAAAAAAACAAACATTAAGAGAAGATATTCGAAAAAAACACGACTGCAACTAATTTATCTATGCATATATAAATTTAGCTAATGATTAACACACACACATACACATGAAAAATTTCACAACAATCAAATATTCACTGAGGGCTGTTTGCACTTAAGTTCCGTATTTGTGGGTATTACATTTTTTCTCATTTAAAAACAAAACACTAATCAAAAAGTTACACGCAGTGTTCAGAATAATTCTAAAGTTCTTTAGCTGAAAATATTTTTGGTTAAAGAATTCAATATGTCTGATGTCTGAGGTCTAGAATTTGCACTAGAGTCAAGTTTATCAATATCGATACTATCGACACACAGTGTAAATATTGGACTTGTCTTAACTTTTAACAAAAATGTTTAGTAGATAACTTTGAAAAAATGTTAAAAATTCGTGGAAATATTTTTTTGGCAGTCTTATTTGTTTTTGTCGTTTGTAAGCTGGAAACCCCCTTTGAGTCTTAAGTTGTCTTAGAAGTATTAACTGTTAATTTCACTAAATATTTCACTTTTTAGTTAATGTTAACCAAATTATCTTATCTCTTATGATCTCTATATTATTAGCACGCACTTTCCTTAATGTAAGAGCCAATTGCTTTTAACCGGATATGTCAAGAAACGGTTAAGTTTAAAATTTATTTAACTTTATTGATTTTCTCAATACTTCGTTAATAACACTGCTGCGTATATCATTGCAAAATACTTTTCTTTGTTTAACAAATGTGATATTAATATATTTTATATGTCATTTTTATTACCTATTTGAAACACCTTTTTCTATGGCGTTTTGCAACAATATGTTGTTTTGCACACAAACACTTGAACTTTCTTTAGCTTTTGTTTTAGCACCATATAAATATTTATATTCTATATATACTCGTTTGTATCATATATATAACACGAGTCACAGCACATGATTTCTTTGTATGATATTAAAACATAATTAATTATTTACATTTTTTTATTGTGTTTTATGTTTTCATTGCCTTTAAATTTGTTAATGATATCTTTAAAACTTTTATTTTTTTTTGTCAAAATATTTAAGAGCAAAGTTTATTTTTCCACTCGATATATTTTTTTCTATTTTGTCAACTGTCAACGTCACTAAACTGCTGACATTGGCAATTTTAACGTGTGTACTTATTCAACCGAATTTTTAAATGTTACTAATTAAGAAATTTTTAAAATTAAGCATTTGCCCGCTGGCGCGTTTCTCTATCTGTCGCTCTAGCTTTGGCGAGAGCGCACATATGTTCTCTTTTGAGAATTGCTGTTATCAGTTAGACAACAGAGAATATTTAATTTAATGCTAAGTAGTGACGAAGTCGTTAAGTGGACACTCTACACAAACAGGTGCAAAATAAAATAGGTGACTTAATATAAAAATAAAAAATTTGTAAAATATAAAAATATAAAAATATAAAAATATAAAAATATAAAAATATAAAAATATAAAAATATAAAAATATAAAAATATAAAAATATAAAAATATAAAAATATAAAAATATAAAAATATAAAAATATAAAAATATAAAAATATAAAAATATAAAAATATAAAAATATAAAAATATAAAAATATAAAAATATAAAAATATAAAAATATAAAAATATAAAAATATAAAAATATAAAAATATAAAAATATAAAAATATAAAAATATAAAAATATAAAAATATAAAAATATAAAAATATAAAAATATAAAAATATCAACAATATAAAAATATAAAAATATAAAAATATAAAAGAATAAAAATATAAAAATATAAAAATATAAAAATATAAAAATATAAAAATATAAAAATATAAAAATATAAAAATATAAAAATATAAAAATATAAAAATATAAAAATATAAAAATATAAAAATATAAATATATAAAAATATAAAAATATAAAAATATAAAAATATAAAAATATAAATATATAAAAATATAAAAATATAAAAATATAAAAATATAAAAATATAAAAATATAAATATATAAAAATATAAAAATATAAAAATGTAAAAATATAAAAATATAAAAATATCAACAATATAAAAATATCAACAATATAAAAATATAAAAATATAAAAATATAAAAATATAAAAATATAAAAATATAAAAATATAAAAATATAAAAATATAAAAATATAAAAATATAAAAATATAAAAATATAAACATATAAAAATATAAAAATATAAAAATATAAAAATATAAAAATAAAAAATATAAAAATATCAACAATATAAATATATAAAAATATAAAAATATAAAAATATCAACAATATAAAAATATAAAAATATAAAAATATAAAAATATAAAAATATAAAAATATAAAAATATAAAAATATAAAAATATAAAAATATAAAAATATCAACAATATAAAAATATAAAAATATAAAAATATAAAAATATAAAAATATAAAAATATAAAAATATAAAAATATAAAAATATAAAAATATAAAAATATAAAAATATAAAAATATAAAAATATCAACAATATAAAAATATAAAAATATAAAAATATAAAAATATAAAAATATAAAAATATAAAAATATAAAAATATAAAAATATAAAAATATAAAAATATAAAAATATAAAAATATAAAAATATAGAAATATAAAAATATAAAAATATAAAAATATCAACAATATAAAAATATAAAAATATAAAAATATAAAAATATAAAAATATAAAAATATAAAAATATAAAAATATAAAAATATAAAAATGTAAAAATGTAAAAATATAAAAATATAAAAATATAAAAATATAAAAATATAAAAATATAAAAATATAAAAATATAAAAATATAAAAATATAAAAATATAAAAATATAAAAATATAAAAATATAAAAATATAAAAATATAAAAATATAAAAATATAAAAATATAAAAATATAAAAATATAAAAATATAAAAATATAAAAATATAAAAATATAAAAATATAAAAATATAAAAATATAAAAATATAAAAATATAAAAATATAAAAATATAAAAATATAAAAATATAAAAATATAAAAATATAAAAATATAAAAATATAAAAATATAAAAATATAAAAATATAAAAATATAAAAATATAAAAATATAAAAATATAAAAATATAGAAATATAAAAGTTTGGTGATAATTGTTTCGAAATCACATTCACATTTTTATATCCTCACCCAATGTGTAGGAAGGTATTCGAAACGACCCAAAAGTGTAGCATATAGAGGGAGTCACTTTAGACTCTAGGTTTTTTTGAACAAAATTCGATTCGTGACTTTTTAAGTCGTTTAGTATAGGTACGTCCGTCTGTCTGTCTGTCCGGCTGGTACACACGATAACTTTCGAAAGACGTTTAAAACTGTGCAATGCGATCATGCCCAGATTTTGTATTTAGTAAAGCTTTAACTGGATAAAGTTTTGGAAAGAAAATTGGAAGTCTAGCAACGACCCGTCTGGTAGGTGAAAGTAGTTTTTGTTCGATATTGTTCACGTTATAGCCTAATCCTCACTTGAGGGATAGAAGCTTTTATATAAAATTTTAGATCGATGGCTCTGTGCGATAGTTAAGACACACAGACCGGCACGCCAAAAATGGGGTTGTTTGTATAAGAGGTGAGAGTGGTTTTTATCTCATAGAGTATGGAAGCTTGTGTACCAAATTTCAGTTCGACAGCTGTTAACTACGTTAATCGAGGGTAGAGACAGACGGACACCCCCACAAATAGAGTGTTTGTATGGCGGGTGTAAGTAGTTTTTGTCCGATCTGGGTCATCTTGGAACTTAACCTCTAGATGGAGGATAGAAGCCTGCATATTAAATTTCAGCTCTATAGCTCTTAAACTACGACTATTATAGCGGGGCAGACCCCAAAAAAGGGACAATTTGTATAGGAGGTGGGAGTAGTATTAGACCGATCTTGCTTATTATGCTCCTCCGCTTAGAGAATAGAAGCTTGTATACCCAAATAGGTCTTATACAACGACTGTAGTCGCAGGGAACAGCCTCATATTATCTCTTATGGACTAAAATAGAGTTTTGATACGTCCCATCGGCCCATTGTTCCAAAATAAAGATTTATCTTGGAAATTTTAACCTATAGTACCGAACAATATCTATTTACCAAATTTTATTCCTCTAGGACTGAAATAGAGTACTGCCACGTCCCAACTGCCCACGAAATTCATTTTTGAACTATGGGGTTTTCGGCAAACCCATAGAAAAATAATGGCCATGTGTCCTTTTCGGCTCTTTAAGACTAAAATAGAGCTTGGCCACGTCCCATTTGCCCATTGATCAAATTTAAAAACTTATTTTAAAAATTTTAACCTATAATGCCGTGTAATATCTATTTACCAAATTGTATCCCTCTAAAACTAAAACAGAGCACGGGGTGGGCCATACCACATCTTATCCCTCTAGGACTTAACTTAAACTTAATTTCCCTTTGCACCCCATGAATGAAGTATGGGATAGCTTCTCGCGTTGTTGTGAATTAACACGCTTTCTATTTTTAGATTTACAACTAACAGCACCTACTTGTTTATCGACGAATGCGAACGTCACTGTTTGAGAAGCTCTTACTAGACACGACGATTGAATCGACGCTTAATACTGCGAAGTTGCTGTTAACAACATTCGAGGGGAGCCGACAATGAAAGAAAATTTTCTTTATTTTTTTTTTTCTTTTAAGATGACTGCAGCCAGGTTTAAACCTGCGATCTCCCGCATGGTAGTCGCGTGTTCTAACCACTATGCCACGGCCGGTCCCAATCCCAAATCCCTCTAGGACTACAATAGAAAATGTGTTGCCGAGAACTAGATGTATGTTAAATTTTACCTCTCCAGCATTAAAAAAAGTTTTGCCACACCCCCTTCGACTCATTAGGTCAACAATTTAAAAATTGTATAGCATATGATAATTTCCATACAGTACTCTAACTGCCTACCAAATTTCATTGAAGTCGATTCAGTCGTTTAGATCTGATGGAGACACAAACAGACAAACATTAACATTAATAACACAGTACAACACATGATTATGGGACTCAATTCTGATAACTGCAAGTGAAAGTAGCCCCAAAAAGATGAAGTTCTGCATCATTCGTTATGTCAAGTTACATGCCATATTAATTTAATATCGATTTGAAGTTAGTAAGTATCGTATAGGGAAATTTGTCACGTTTTAGTCTGTCTGTCTAAAAATTTTTATAGTATAATAATGATTCGACTTGTGTCATAGAATGAAGAAAATTGTATTACTAGTAAATTTATCATTTTCTTAAGCGCCATTCTTTATAATGGATTTATCATACGCCGTTGCTTCCTTGCCTCTGGGTCTTAAAACAGTCACCAAAAAAAAAAAACATAAAAAAATAAAACATATTTCATACCATTAAAGATAAACAAATTGTTATCAACAGCGTTTCAATGGCCGCTAAGAACAAGTGGTCTATATACATATAGCAAATTAACACTTTACTATAGGTGAACTTAATTCAAACCGTATGTGATTTTTATTCTCTTTCACTCTCTCTCTCGCACTCTCTTAGGGAATTTTGTAAAAATGTGTTTATGCTGTAAGTGATAGGTGTTTTGGCTAAGTGTGTTTTGTTTTGGTAAAAAATGTGGCAATTTTTGTGTTTTGTTTTTATATTTGTTATTGTTTTCATTATATTTAATATTATATATTTTTTTAAGACGGATTAACAAACTTTAGTTTAATAATTTTAGTTTTTTACGATTACCATAAAGATCTAGGGGGAAGTGTGTTTTTATTTAATTTTTATTTCCACTTTGTTGATGTTTTTCTTTTTTGTATTTTCAATAACGTCAAAGTTGAGATATGACAACATGAGTCATACAGAAGAAGTCTACTTTGTACTGTTTTTCAGTTTTATTTATATTCATTCTATTTTTTCTGTTTTGTTTTTGTTTTGTTTTATATTTTTTTTACACTTCATTGAATAATTTATTAAAATAAATTATATAAATATAATACATATCAAAACACACAAAACAGATTGAATTACTTATGAATGCAAATGTGGGGGTTTGTAATAAGACACTCCTTGGCATTGATAATCATGGAAATCAATAAAATTGTAAACTGTTACGATAAAAAAACTAAATTGCGTTAAACGTTTTCCGAAATGACAAATAAAATGTTATTAAAGCTTTAAGAGTTTTAAATTTTTGTAATCGGAAGAATTACTGGAAGGTCACATTTATAAGAAAATGTGTAAAACAATTATGATTCCTGGACTTATGATTAATCTTAGTGGGGTAAGGTTGGGTCATCTTGATTTCATATGCCAAACACACAGATACACATTATACTATACTCATAACCGTATCAGATATGTCAGCATCTACTTGCCATAGTTTTAACGTAATTATGTAATAGGAAAGAGAGCCTATGCTAAACACACAGACATACATTGTACAGTCTGTAATATGTAGAAACTATGTTCATAAACAGTGACGTTCGCATTCGTCGTTAAACAAGTAGGTGCCGTTTGTTGTGAATCTTAAATAGAAAGCGTATTAATTAACTACAGCGCGAGAAGCTATCCCATACCTGATTGATGGAGTGTAAAGGAAAATTATTTTTTTTAAGTTTAGCCTATTTTCTTATACAGAACTGTGGTTTGTTCGATAGAAGATGGTTCTTTGATATTCAATTAAAACCACCACCACCAATTTTTTTTTAAAAATAGTGTTCTCGTTTGTTCAATATAAGACGATTCCTTGGGGACAATAAATTAATGTTGCTATAGACCATCAACGATATGTTTTGCCTGCCGCTTTATTGTCTACCTAGATTTCGTCAAACTTTCACAACTGAACAAGTGAATGCTAAACAAACCGATATGAGAAAATATCAAAAAAAAAACACACAGTACTAAATTGTCCCTCTCTGAAGAGGAAGTCTCTAAGAAGTTGCTATAGTACTATGCAACATAAGAAAATTTAGTACTAAAAAAAGCTCATTAAGAATTTTACTTAAAATGTAATTTTTTATGAAATTTTATTTAAAACCGTTTTCAAGAATGTGTTTTAAAAAAAATTCATTGCGATAAAATCGAGTACTAAAAATAAAATTGTTATTCAATTTTTTTTTCTAAATTTTTTTTAGTGCTTAAAACTTATTTTTCTATGAGAGATAGTGTTTTTTAAGTATTACTGATATTTAAAGAAAATGTAGTACCAATAAAATTATATTTCATTTTTGTGAAATTTAATTTAAATCAGTTTTCAAGAAGTTATTTTAAAAAACATTCATTCCGATAAAATTTAATACTAAAAATAAAATTTTTATTTACAAATTGCTTTTTCATTTTTATTTTAATTTATTTTTTAGTACTAAAAACTCATTTTCTTATTTTTGTGAAATTTGTTTTTAATCAGTTTTCAAGAAGTTGTTTTACAAAACATTCATTACGATAAAAATGAGCACTAAAAATAAAATTTTTATTTAAATTTTTTTATTACTTATTTTTAAAAACTTATTTTTAATTTTTGTGAAATTTTATTTTCATTTGTTTCCAAGAGGTTGTTTTAAAAAACATTCATTCCAATGAAATCGAGTACTAAAAATAAAATTTTGTTTAGTACTAATAATTTTTTCAATTTTTGTTAAAATTTATATAAATCCGTTTTCAAGTTGTTCTAAAAAACATTTACTCCGATAACATTAAATACTAAAAATAAAATTTTTATTTTAATTTTTTTTGGACTAAAAACTTATTCTTAATTTTTGTGAAATTTTATTTACATTCGTTTTTAAGAAGTTGTTGCGATAAAATTGAGTACTAAAAGTTAAATTTTTTTTAGTACTGAAAACTTATTTTTCTACATTTTAATTTTTTGAAATATTATTTATATCCGTTTTCAACAAGTTGTTTTAAAAAACATACATTCCGATAATATTGAGTACTAAAAAAAAATTTATTATACATTTTTATAGTACTAAAAACTTACTTTTTATTTTTGTAAAATTTTATTTAAATCCGTTTTCAAGAAGGTGTGTTAAAAAACATTAAATTCGATTAAATAGAGTACTAAAAATTAAGTTATTATCTAAATTTAAAATTTTTTAGTACTAAAAACTTGTTTTTCTAATGAAGATAGTGTTTTAAAAGTATTTTTTTAAGTATCACTGGTTTGGAAACTTTTAATTGTGTGGCAAGTTGTAAAAAACAATTTTTATGTACTAAATATTACCGTTTCAAACAAAGTGAACACATTTCTTTGCGTTTTATAAGTATGTACTAAAAACATAAATTTCTAACAGCAACAGATTTTCGGTGGAAAGTTACTAAGAACTAAAAGCATTTTGAAAAATGGTACTTAAAAACTATTTTCTGCTAAGAAGTTGTTCTAAAATCCATATTTTCTGATAAAAGTGAGTACTAAAAAATTTACTTTCAACGAAAATGATTTAAATCCATCTATGATAGTGTTCTAAAACAACTATTAAAGCATTTAAGTTCTGAAAAACGCTGTTCAAAAAAAGCGTTAATTTCTGAAAATGTGTACTAAATCGGAACTATTCTAGCAAGGATAAGTTGTTTTGGTTCCATTTTTATAATTGTGTTCTAAACTCATGAATTTCTAAAAAAAAACATCGTTTTGATGATATGGTACTAAAATAAAATTGTTAATAATCGAGAAAAAAAATAGTACTAAAAATTTAATTTTTAAGAAATTGTTCTAAAATTCTAAAATTGTTTTTTATGTAACTATTGAGGCACAATAGATCTAAAAAATTTAAATTTCTAATAAATGTACTAAATCCAACTGATTCTTTAAAAATCCTTCTAAGAATGTAAACTAAATTTTCTTATTTTCTTAAAAAGTGTACTAAAACGAAAAACATTTCATAAAAAAAGTATTTAATGCTGTAATTTCTATAAAAATGTATTAAATTTTTTATTATCTTCACAAAATTGTGCTATATGCAAGATTTAGTACTACTTCCAAAAAACAATATATTTCGGACAATTTGCAGAAAATTATATACTAAATCCTACAATTTTCAAAGTAGTACAAAAAATCGTTAAATTTCTAAGATACGTACTAAATCCTATAGTTTCTATGAAAATTACTCTTGTACTATATTAAAAAAAAGTACATTTAGTAATATTTTTTAAAAATTGTGTACTAAATTTTATAATTTTTTCTATAATTTTTAATGTAATGTAATTTTTAATGTAAGACACAAAATCATAACTTTCATTAATTGAATAAATCTTATAACTTATAAGAAAATTATTCTGCGAAAATTACTAAATTTTTTGCAGAATCGCCATTAAATTATTAAGGCAGCCAACGGGACACAACGAATGATGCAGAAGTACTTATTTTTAAGGGTTACTTTCACGTGCAATTCTCAGAATTGAGTCCCGAATCAACGAGCTGAAAAATGTTGTACTTTCGTTAATGTTAATTTTTGTTTTTATGAAAATTTTTTAAACCTAACCTTTCTAGACTCAGCTTTTGATAATTAAACAGAATTAAAGGCATCGAGTTTGCCAACCACTTAAAAACATCAAAAAAAGTGTACTAAAAATTTATTTTTACTAAATGTAAAGAAGTTTACTTAGAAAGAATGTATATTTACTTTACATGATTTCTTAAAACACAATTTTTTAGTACACTTCATATGTATTAAGAAATTGTACTCAAAAGGTTTACGTATCATATAATGAGAGAGTATGTGCATTGTTCGACGTTCTCAAGTTCTCAAGAAAGAAGTTATATTGTTTTATATGACTTCAGAAAACACAATTTTTTAGTACACTTTATTTGTACAAAGAAATTTCACTCAACAGATTTACATATCATATAATGAGAAGCTATATTTATTGATAGACGTTCTCAATAATAACAATATATAGTAAACTATGTTTAGTACACTTTATTGTACTAAACCCAAGGCTGAAACGGTTGTTAGCTTATCAACCACTCAACTTCTATGACCTCAAAAATATAAAGTGTCATAAAAAAACTCACCTCCTATAAGAATACCAAAACCCCCTTTGCAATTCCAATTTATATCACAGCTCACAGTGAGGTTTATAAGTACATCCCTTACTTTGTATGTGCCACTAACCAAACACTAACAGAAGTACACCTGACTTTTATTTACCTACTATGTTCAGACCGGCCAAAATCATTGATGTATAACATAACTGTGCTTACATTAATTTAATTATATTTCAGTGTTAATTAATTGTATGGCGTTGTGTATATTTTTATCTTATGTCCATACAATTTTTTTTTTCTATTACGCCTTTGTTTCACAATCGGGCAGTGTGTGATATTGGTTTTTTTTAGCAACACTCGCACACTTGAACTTACAGCCAGTTCATATGGCCAAAATGTTGGAATGTTTTAGCCAGCTAAGATTGCGAACACAGCCAATTTTTTCACATTCACTGTGACAATTTAGCTTAATTAGCACTTTTTGACATTGCACGTTAATGTTGTGGGTTTTTTTGTCGCTGCGTTACTGTTTTTTATTTCGCTAAAGTTCCATTACAAACTTGAAAATAATACTTAAGCATGGAGGAGAAATACAAACGATTCTTTCTACTGTTTTGTCTTGTTACTCCTCTAGGGAGTTGAACGGGGGAATGGGTTACTTTTCTATTATATTTGTATCTGTAACATGAAATGTTGCGAGTACTAAATTTGCCTTTCGTGTGAGAAAAAAAAACGAATGCGAAACAATATTCTCAGGCATATTAAACAAATATTGTTGACAACGTAAATTTGTTCTAAACTCTGTGCGGTTTTATCGCTAAACTAATAAGGTATGAACTGATAGCGATGGCAAATTTGTTTGTTTTCTTATGGGGGTGGTGGTGGAAGAGCACACAAAACTCACATGAGTAAAACTAATCGAATGACACAAATAATATTTAGAACACCGGATGGCCGAAGCACAGATAATGAAATTACAAAAAAAGAAACCCCTTTGAATTTAAGCACACCCTGGTAGGAAGTGTACTAAAACTTGAATATTGTAAACAAATGTACCAAATGTAAAAACTTGTATTTCAGGCAAAGTGTATTAAAAATAAGCTAATTGAGAAAGTGTACTAAAAAGTTTCCGGTGAATAGAAGCGCTCTGAGACAAAGTGTACTAAATTCAAGAAAAAACGTATTAAAGTAGAAACACTACTCGTTAAGTGTACAAATTTGTTATATCCGACTAAACATTAACTGTACTAAAAACATTAATATCAAAAGTAAAAAAGAGACCTTAAAAGGTTACTTCCGTAAATATTAATAATATTTGGAGAAAAATGTTTTCAAAATTAACTTATTTAGAAATTGTACTAAAAAGTGACTCTTTAAATTAATTATATCCAACAATTTGTACTAAAGACATTCTGGTAAACTGTACTAAAGATTATTTTGGATAGTAAAAAAAGTCCTGAAAACGTTACTTCTGTTAATTTTAATCAGAAAAACCCCGTCCAAAAACTAATATTTCAGACGAAGTAGCTTCAAATAATAGCTAATTTAGAAAGTGTACTAAAAAGTTCATTGTGTGCAAAGTAGCGCTCTGAGGCAAAGTATACTAAAATCCAACGGACGTATCGTATTAAAATAGAAACATAATTTCTTAGTAAAAATGCTTATATCCGATAATGTGTACTAAAAACTTAAGAATTTGATAAACTGTACTAAAAAAATATACATTTCAAATGTTAAAAACCTCATAAAAACTAATATATGGAAAACTTTAATTTAAAATGCACATGATTAAGATAAAGTACTAAAATGTAACTTTTGTTGTAAAAATAATATAATATAATATAATATTGTACTAAAAATAGTTCTTTGTGAGCAAATGTAATAAAAAAAACGAAAAACGAGAAATAGTACTGAAAACTACTATTTCATACAATGTGTACTAAAAATAAAATATATTACGAGAGTGTACCAAAAAATTAATTTTATATACCTTACAAAGTGTACTAAAATGTACCTCAGTCTTAAAAGGCGCTCTGCTACTCTTATACTTTTCGGAAGTGTACTAAAAATCAAAAATCTTAATTATCACACAAAGTGTACTAAAACGTAACTCATATGACAAAGTGTAATGTACAAAATTAAATTGAATTACAAGAGTACGTATCGTATTAAAATAGAAACATAACTTCTAAGTAAAAATGCTTATATCCGATAATGTGTACTAAAAACTTAATAATTTGATAAACTGTACTAAAAAAATATAAATTTCAAATGTAAAAAACCTCATAAAAACTAGTATATGGAAAACTTAAACTCAAAATGCACATGATTCAGATAGAGTACTAAAATGTAACAATTGTTGTAAAAATATAATATAGTACTAAAAATAGTTCTTTGTGAGCAAATGTAATAAAAAAAACGAAAAACGAGAAATAGTACTGAAAACTACTATTTCATACAATGTGTACTAAAAATAAAATATATTACGAGAGTGTACCAAAAAATTAATTTTATATACCTTACAAAGTGTACTAAAATGTACCTCAGTCTTAAAAGGCGCTCTGCTACTCTTATACTTTTCGGAAGTGTACTAAAAATCAAAAATCTTAATTATCACACAAAGTGTACTAAAACGTAACTCATATGACAAAGTGTAATGTACAAAATTAAATTGAATTACAAGAGTACGTATCGTATTAAAATAGAAACATAACTTCTAAGTAAAAATGCTTATATCCGATAATGTGTATTAAAAACTTAATAATTTGATAAACTGTACTAAAAAAATATAAATTTCAAATGTAAAAAACCTCATAAAAACTAGTATATGGAAAACTTAAACTCAAAATGCACATGATTCAGATAGAGTACTAAAATGTAACTTTTGTTGTAAAAATATAATATTGTACTAAAAATTCTCACAATTCTTTGTGAGCAAATGTAATAAAAAAACGAAAAACGAGAAATAGTACTGAAAACTACTATTTCTTACAATGTGTACTAAAAACTAAATATTTTAAGAAAGTGTTCTAAAAAGTAAATTTATATAACTTACAAAGTGTACTAAAATGTACCTCAGTCTTAAAAGGCGCTCTGCTACTCTTATACTTTTTAGAAAGTTTACTAAAAATCAAAAATCTTATATGTCACACAAAGTGTACTAAAACGTAACTCATATGACAAAGTGTAATGTACAAAGTTTAATTGAATTACAAAAGTGAATTGTACAAGAACAACTTACAAAATATCCTAAAAATTAAATACTGTTCGTGACACAAAAATCAAAAAAGTTTACTAAAATACATACTGAGGAATATATTTAAGACACGATTTACTAAAAGCTACTTTTTTTGTTTTCATAAACAATATCTGTATCTTAAAATTTGTACTAAAAGTATCCATATTTACTAAAAATTACTTTTTCGTACTAAAAACTTATCTTTGTGAGATAATGTAATTAAAACTAACTTGAAACAAGGAATAGTACTAAAAATTAACATTTCTTACAACAAGTACTATTAAGAAAGTGTACTAAATATTAAAATTATATATCTTACAAAGTGTACTAAAATGTGTTTGTGTCACAAAGTCTACTAAAACTTAACTAATATGACGATGCGCAAAGTAACTAATTGTACAAAAAAACAACTTCTATTAGATAAAATATACTTAAAACTAAATACTGTTTGTTTTACAACTATCGAAGAAGTGTGCTAAAAAACATACTAAAGCCTACCTTTAAGGTACGATTTACACTTTTGTTTTTATACAAACTATCACTATCATAAAATTAGTACTAAAAGCATGCTAATATACTAAAAATTACTTCTTTGTACTAAAAACTTATATTTTGAAAAAGCCTTCTAAAAAAAATGTTCTAAAAAACATACTAAAGCCAGCCTTTAAGGCACGTTTTACTAAAACCTACTATTGTTCTTTTGTTTTCATAAAAAATATTAGTATCTTAAATTAAGTACAAATAGTATGCTTATGTACTAAGAGTTACTTCTTTGTACTAAATACTTGTATTTTTTTACAAGCGTTCCATGGTGTAATTTAAAAACTAAAGATACTCATTGTGGGATACGTTAAAAATATTAATCATTATATTGTGTTATAGTTCGGGTAAAGATCTATTCTATTGGTAATTATTGATTATTAAACTAAAAACTTAGAGGTCTGCTAAAAACATCGTTTGAATTACAATTCGCTGTGAATATAATTAGTACTCAAAGCAACTTTACTATAGTCAGAATTTGTACTGAAAACAACTATTAAAAATACTAAACTTCTAACTACAAAAAACTTAGGTGTTTGTAGAAAGTTTACTACAGCTACTATGTAAGGAATAATTCTGATATATTTCAAAATCTGACGACCCTAGCTTTATAGATAAAATGGGCGACAATCATGCAGACGAGCGTGTATCTGACAACACATCGAGAAGTTGATTAATCCACAATGTCTATGATAAAAAGCTTCTTATAGTCGTATATTATTCAAGTTTTGCAAAGGCATCATTTATTATCTTAATGCATTTAAATAAAAGACACATTGTGACGAAGTTGCTCCTACCATAGTTTTAATACCCGAAAGTTTGCCCAGCAACTATTTATTAAATATCTGCAACATTTGCCTACTTGTCAATACTCGTTACTAACTCCTTCCCCCCCTATTAAACCTAGAGGTAGGCCATATCTACGAGTAATTCACAAAAAATATGAAATATTCGTCATTTATTGCATTCTTTTTAAAATTCTCATCATAAAAAAATGGGTGTTGCGCTTAAACTGAAACGCTTTAATGAATTTTGTTTTTTCAGCGGAACACCACAAATATGTCATTGTTGAGGAAATAAATTTATGGCCATAATCACATACCAATAAAAAAAAATAATAAGACTATTAAACAAAAGATAAAGATACGATAATGTAAAGATTATTTTTGTTGATTCAAGAAGACAGCACGATTTCTTCTCTTTAGCATTTATCAAGGGCCACGTTAAATGATTTTAAAGTAGACATTACATTACTGTTAATGAAGTCAATTAGTCAATTTGTTAGTTTAATGCTATGATCTTGAATCAATTTTTGTATGAAAGTTTGGGCATTATGAGAATATCATTCCGCATTGCACTTTATTCAAAAAAACACTGGTCTTGAGCATCAAATAAAATCTAAATCAATGTTCATACAAACAAACCAAATAAATACAAACACAACGATATTAAAAATATTTTTTAATCGAACTTTACAGCAGTCTATTTTTTATATTTTTTATAGAAATTTTCTTTGTTTAAAATATATAATTATTATTAAGTCCGAAATAGTTTTAATTTTAGTACAATTAATATACTATAGGGGGCGCCAAAGCAAATTTATCTATAAAGACATATAAAAAACAAAAGTTGTAGAACTTAGCTCGTATATTATAAGAAAAATATTTTAGCAATTTTATCCCCTGCTAAACAAAATAGTAATAACAAAATGTTTATGTTTTTTCTAAACTATCACTGCATTGTTCACGGGTCATTGGCATGTCTAACATTTTTATACCATCACCCTTAGGGATGAGGGTATATATCATTTGAGACGAAAAACGTGTAACGCATTTAGGGAGACGAGTTAGACCCCAAGTATCTTAAGACCAAATTGGTTTCAGGAATTTTGAGGACGATCGAGCTATGTCCGTCTGTCTGGCTGGTGGGCAGAATAACTCGAGTAAACTTTAACGGATCGGTATGAAAATTTACCAGTATTAATATTTTTCACAACGAACTTATGGGATTGTAAATGGGCTGAATAGCCCCACCCCTTCTGGTACCTCTCATACAAAATTACCTATTTTTGGATAATTAATATTTCTTTCATAACTGTCAAACAGACTATCGGAGGATATTTAAAAATTGTCAATGGTCAGATTATTTATCTTGCAATAGTAGACAAACCCTATGAAAATCGAAACCTTTGCCACACCCCTTCTGGTAGCTCCCATACAAATGACCGAATTGACCCTCATAGTTTTACATACATATCTTTTTTGGATGTTAACTGAATTCACTCAAATTTTGCGTATGATGTTCGCTTATAAAAATTGGACTCTGGAATGAATATGGACTATATCGGTTCACGCCTTCTTGTACCTCCCATACAAAATGACCCATTTTTGGAAAATTAATATTTCTCCCATAACTTCCAAACTGACACTTGAAGGTTAATGCAAATTAGTCGGTTAATATATATTGTGATAGGAAGCAAAACCTCAGAAAACCTATCTATTTGACACACCCCTTGCGGTACCTCCCATAGAAATGACCGAATTGACCCTCATAATCTTACATACATATCTTTTTTATAAGTTCACTGAATTCAGTCACATTTTGCGTATGATGTTCGCTTATAAAAATTTGACTCTGGAATGAATATGGACTATATCGGTTAACGCCTTCTTGTACCTCCCATACAAAATGACCAATTTTTGAAAAATTAATATTTTCTCCATAACTTCCAAACTGACACTTGAAGGGTAATGCAAATTAGTCGGTTAATGTATATTGTGATAGGAGGAAAAACCTCAGAAAACCTATCTATTTGACACACCCCTTGCGGTACCTCCCATAGAAATGACCGAATTGACCCTCATAGTCTTACATACATATCTTTTTTATAAGTTCACTGAATTCAGTCACATTTTGCATATGATGACCGCTTATGAAAATTAGACTCAGGAATGAATATGGGCTATATCGGTTCACGCCTTCTTGTACCTCCCATACAAAATGACCCATTTTTGGAAATTTTATTTTTCTCCCATAACTTCCAAACGGACACTTGGGGAGTAATGAAAATTGGCCGTTTAATTTATATTTTGATAGGAGACAAAATCTCAGAAAACCTTACTATTTTTCACACCTCTTCTGGTACCTCCCATACAAATAACCAAACTCACCCCCATAGTCTTACATACATATCTTTTTTGTAAGTACACTGAATTCAGTCAAATTTTGCGTAAGTTGTACAGTTATGAAAATTTTAATCAGGAATGAATATGGACTATATCGGTTCACCCCTTTTTGGATACTTAATATTTCTCCCATAACTTCCAAACCGGCACCTGGGGGATACTCAATTTGTGCTGCCCCTAATGGTAACTCCTTAACAAATAAGTCAAAATTTTAGCTTTTTGCAACATATCTCTTGTCCGCTGCTATTATGACCGAAAGTCCTATGTACAACAGTTTATGTTCCACATTTTACCTGGCAACTAATAATACATAAGTAATTTCAATTAAAAAACGATTAATTTTAATAGCTCAAGACATAAACAATATCTTATATTGGGTGATGGTATTTATCAGTCAGTTTATCTGACTGAAATTTATGTACTGGTTAAAATAAAATAAAATTTTCACATTTTGTAGCATTCTTTTATATGTCCGAAATAGTTTTCATGTTAGTACAAATAATATACTATAGGGGGCACATATAGTCAGTTTTGCTATAAAGATTTATAAATCGACTATCATGTTTACGAAAGTCATTTGGCATATCTTAATTTTTACATTTTTTTTAAATTTGTTATATGTATTTCAAATATTTCTCCTTTGTTTTTTTATTATTTAACAAAAACTGTTATTTGTTAACAAATGTTTCTTTAAACTTAAATTATTCAATAATTTCACAACTGTTTTTTTTTTAATATCAATTTTGCGATACGAACATTATTAGCAATGCCGATTACGAGTAATCGTTACAATGTGATTTCAATTATTTCTCCTCTCTCTTTCTCTCTTTTAATTAAAACAATACAATCTCTCTCTCGCTTGCAGTTTTTTTGTTTAACTATATTCACACAACTGTTTACATTTGATCGTTCGTGCTAACGCGTTATCTATTATCTCATAGAGACCAGTTTTTAGAAAACCAGCAAACTAACCTTTATAGAACGTTCACACGACAGATAACACGACTAGACAATTGCAATGACGCAGTCGACGTTAATGCGTTTATTGAGAGTACGGGGTACGACCACCGCATACGAACCCGTTTGAAAACCAACTGATCGGGTTAAACCCCCACTTGGTTACCAAACAACGCAAAAACTGTTATCTTCGTCGCATTATAGACCAACTACCTGTGACAGGTAAGTAAGTTGTATTTCTAATACCATTCGTTACTCTCTCGCCTCAGCAAACACTCTCACTAGTCGACCGACACACATAAAGATAACAAAATTAGCCATATATAACTTTGCTATATAAAGTTAATAGTGTTGTCAATACCAACCAGGTAAATCACCTGTATTAGCCATATTTTGCGACAGCTAGCAATGCAGTTAGTCTCTTTTTTCGTTAACATTTCAACTCTCTGCTGCTCATTAAACCATATTTAATAGCTGCGATGTCTGTAGCAAATAAAAGTGTTTACACTCTAGTTGACTAAAAGTCAATTGTAGTTATGACGAAAAAATACAATTGCGATCTTGTTTTTTAAACTGTCTAGAATTTTTTAGTATTATATCTCATAACTTACTAGTTTGTATTCTTTATATGGTTGGCGTTGTCTCTAAACGATGACGTTTTTTTTCTTTCTATTTATTTTTTCCAAATTTGTATAATTACACTTAATGTACTTTGTTGGTTTGTTTGTTGAGATGAGTATATAAATCTATTTTGTATTTGCTATTGTTGTAACTATTGCTGTATTATTGTCATTGTGTTGCGGCAATTCTCAATTTAATATGAAGCAATGGGTATAATTAAAAAATGCAAAATAATCAAGATTGATACGAACGTTGTCATGTTATAGAGAATGTTGTACAGCCCTACATTAGAAGACACTAAGGTATAGTTGAGTATGTTTGACGAGTTATTAAAAATTTATTAAACTGGATCTCATCAGTGGCATTCGTGTTTAAGTGAGTGTTAAGATAATGATCAGCCAAGAATTAAATTCATCCACTTTTGAATCTGTTTCAGTCTGTGTGTTCTGAATAAACTCTTAAACCGTTCATGCAATTAAGACGAAACTTGGGCAAGAGATTGCCTTCAAAATGGAAATGGTTTCTACATTACTTCTATAAATCAAATATAAAATGTTCTAGAGTTGTATTACTCATAAAAACATAATTTTAACCATGTCCAAGAGATTGATTTATACGATTTATTTAAAATGTGTGTTCTCAATAGACTCTTAAACCGATCATGCTATTAATATGAAACTTTGGCAAGATATTGTTTTCATAATGGAAATGGTTTCTACGTTTATTTTATATATCAAACATGAAATGTTCTAGAGTTATATTACCCATAAAAAACATAATTTCGACCATATCCAAGTAATTGATTTATACGATTTAAAAAAGTGTGTTCTAAATAAAAACTTAAACCATTCATGCGATAAAGATAAAACTTTGTGAAAGTAGAACCCAAAAACACAATTTAGATGAGAAGTAATAACTGTATTTTTTATACAGCTTCTAAAGTCGTTCATGCGATTAAAATGAAATTTTGTCAAAATATTGACTAGATGTCGGAAAGTGTTTATGTACTTTCTGTTAATAACTTAATAAGCGGCGCAGTTATTGCAAGAATTTAAGCGATATGAACCTCAATACAGATTTTTCTACTCTAATGTAAAACTTTCAGTAAAACTTTTCGTGGTTATGGCAGAGCAGTACAGGTGAATATGGGATTATAACCACATTTAAATAAAACATAATCTGTAAGTTTCTAATATAAGTTTCTAATATATTCTTAAACGATTAACGATTAACAAGAAACTCTGTCAAATTATAGGCTAGATGTCAGTAATGGTTTCTATAATAATACAAATAATATACTATAGGTGGCGCGTAAATCATTTTGAACACAGTGTCATATAATAACGAACTTTGTTCCATACAAAAGCTGATTACATCCTACCCAATCGCAACAAAACTTAGTTTCGATTTGATAATAGAAATCTAGACGATTGAGACAGCAATCGAACCTTGGTCTCTCGCATAATACAATATTTCAACAAAAATATAATAAAACAAAAAAAAGAAAAAAACAACCAGTACAGAAATATCAGTTAGATGAACTGACTGATAAATACCCTCACCCAATGTAGGGCATTGTGTAGCTGTCGCGTTATTAAAATTAACCAATTTTCAAATGAAAATACGTATGTTGACGGTTGGGAGTATGACTTTCTATCGTATGGCTAGACGTTTACAGACATGTAGTAAAACTTACAACAAATGTAGAAAAGTTAATTTTTTAATTTCTGGGCATATGGCCATTAGTATGGGGTTACGGAAAAGGTCTTTAATGGTGCACTTTCAGCTCATTGATTTAGGACTACATTCTGAGAACTGCACATGCCCCAAAAAGAGCCTAAAACGTGACGAATTCCCCTATACTATACTTACTAACTTCAAATAGATATTAAATTATTTTGGCATGTAACTAGACAAAACGAATGATCCAGAACATCTTCTCTTTGGGGCTACTTTCATGTGCAGTTCTCAGAATTGAGTCCCAAAATCATGTGTTGTATTGTGTTAACTAACCAAAATATTAAATACCCTTCAGTTGTCTGTTTGAAAGTTATAGGAAAAATATTATGTTCCTAAAAAAAAGGTCAATTTGTATGGGAAGTACCAGAAGGGGTCGGCCAATATAGTTCATATTCATCTCTGAGTCAAATTTGTATGGGAGTTTAAAGAAGTAGAGTGGCACAGGTTTTGGTTTTCTGAGGGTCTGTCTGCTATAACAGGCTAAGTAAAGGGACTAAAATTAAATAAACTTCGGTTGTCCGTTTGGAATGTTATTAAAATGGGTCATTTTGTATGGGAGATACTAGAAGGGGTGGGTATATTGTTCCTTTTTACAATCCCATAACTTAATTTAGAAAACTACTAACACTGGTAAATTTTCACAAGTATCAGTTAAGATTTACCAGAATAAACCTGTCCACCAGCCAGCCAGACAGACGGACATGATTCACTTATACTAAAAATTTCGAAACCAAATTGGTTTTAAGATTCTAGAAGTCTCACTAAATGTGTTACACTTCTGCCCGTATCAAATGATATGACCCCACCTCCCTAAGGGTTTTATATTCGATCAATTGGTATTTTTCGATCTTTTAAATATTTTTAATATATTTAATACTTTTAATATTTTTAAAATTTTTTAAATGTTTAGTATTTTTAACATTTTGAGAATTTTTTTACATATTAAATATTTTTAACATTTTTTATATTTTTATTATTATTATATTTTATTATTATTATTATTTTTTTATTATTTTTAATATTTTAAGTATTTTTAATATATTTAATATTTTTGACATTTTTAATGTTTTTATTATTTTTAATATTTTTAGTATTTTTAATATTATTAATATTTTTAATATTTTTAATGTTTTTATTATTTTAAATATTTTTAATGTTTTTATTATTTTTAATATTTTTATTATTTTAAATATTTCCATCATATTTAAGATTTTTGAAATTTTATATATATTTTTAGATACTTTTAATTTATTTCTTTTTTAATTTTAATATTTTTAATATTAATTTTTAATATTTTTGATATTTTTAATGTTTGTAATATTTTTAATATGAAAGTGTTTTCATCGTTCGGTTCAAGATATATTCTATTATTGCTAATACATTCTGTTGTTACAAGAGTTGTGTGAAATGAATTATGTTAACAGCTGGCAGGGTGGATAGCTATTTCGATAGTTCCCAAACTATCTCATTAGCACCCTTTGCTGTGCCTTTCCACACATTAGCACAACCTTAAGTGTTAAAAGCTTCAAGAAATCAATGTGAAGCTCACACACACCAGTGCGAAAATGATATCAACGAAAACCACACGCCAACATAATCCACACAAGCTCTTGTCTATACTTTGTCCATCGGATTTTTTGGCAACAAATGCCAACCCAGTGTCCTATGGACAAAGCATAGACAAGAGCTTGTGTGGATTATGTTGACGTGTGGTCTTCGTTGATACCATTTTCGCACCGGTGTGTGTGGGCTTCCTAATATTAACATTGATTTCTTGCAGCTTTTAACACTTAAGTTTGTAATAATGTGTGGAGAAGGCATAGCAAAGGGTGCTGATGAGATAGTTTGGCAATTATCGAAATAGCTATCCGCCCTGCCAGCTGTCAACATAATCCATTTCACACAACTCTTGTAAAACAAATCCTATTAGCAATAATAAAATAGATCTTGAGTCGAACGATGAACACACATTCATTATTTACACATATAGATCAATAATAAAAACAAGAGTATACTTTAAACATTTTTAATATTTTTAATATCCTTTATATTTCTAATATTTTTTTATATTTTCAATGTTTTTAATATTTGAATTTTTTTTAATATTCTTAATATTTTAAATATTTATAATATTTTTAATGTTTATAATATTTTTTCAATTTTTTTTAATTTTTTTTTATTAATTTCAAGACTTTTAATATGTTTGATATTTTTAACATTTTTAATATTTATAATTTTTTTGTTGTTTTTAATATTTTTATTTTTTTTTAATTTTTATTCTTTTAATATGTTTAATATTTTGAATATTTTTTACTTTGTTTAATATTTTTATAATTTGATTGTTTTTAAATTTTTATAACTTTTTAATTTATTTTTTTTATGTTTTTATATTTTGAATATTTTTAAAATTTTGAATATTTTAAATTTTCTTAATATTATTTTTTTTTTAAATTTAATATTTTAATTATTTTTAATTCTTTTAATGTTTTTAAAAATTTTAATATTTTTAATGTTTTGAATATTATTAATATTTTTAATGTTAATAATATTTTTAAAATTTTAAATATATATTATATTTTTAATATTTTTATTGTATTTGATATATTTAATATTTTTGTAATATTTTCAATATATGTAATATTTTTTAAATTTTCAATATATTTCATATTTAAATTTTTTTTCATATTTTTGATAATTTTAGATTTTTCTATTTTTTAATATTTTGATTACTATGCCAAGCGCTTCAGAAAAAAATCTGTAGTTTCATATTTTGATACTTTTATTTCCACTATTATGGTTTAAATGTACTATTTAGTACATATTCCCGTATTGTAATATTCAAAAATTTTACTTAAATATTTCCAATATACCTTAATCAATTGTCGTTCATAATCTATGTTAGTTCATAATCTGGGTCTCTGATTAATTTCTAATGATTTACAATGCATTTACTACGAACTGACAAAAATCATCCTCAAAAAACGTTAATGGGTAGGTCCATTCACATAATAACATTACCATAGTATATGTATAGTAAGTGAGCATTGCTATCAAATCGATAAGATAATAAGGAATTCTACGAAACCATAACGTATATTGTATATTAACGGCATTTGTTAATGTTATAGTTTAATGCAACAAAATAGATGTGCAAACAAAAAATGTCAAGATTATTCATATAATAATAGAATAGTAAGATATGTTATGGCACATCAGAGACTACACTTTCTATGTAATACCAAATATTATTCTGTGTACCAAAATACTTACAGTTTGCAATTAATTTATTTCGCATTTAGTCGTTCAATCATTATCATCGCCCTCTTTTGTCTACACATTTTACTTAGCAAAGCAGCCGCCACAAAAGACGCTGCGGTAGATATTATAACTACCACCAATAGATGGCAGAGAACATAAAGCTTTTTTATTAAATAAAAACTTTTGATTATTTGCTTTGCTTCGTAGTAATATTTCTCAGATGGCGTTAAACATTTTGGTATTTGGTCATAGAATCAAATAAAGCTGTTTTTGGCAAATGATGGCGTTGATGGTCTATTAATTTCATAAGATACTAAATCCGCTGGCAGAAGTCATTTCCTTTAATTTTGAGAAGCTTTTACTAGACATGTCGATTGATTCGACTCTTATACTGCGAAGTTGCTGTCGAAAACATCGAGGGCGCCGGCAGTTAAAGAAAACTGTAGATGACTAGAGCCGGGATTCGAACCACGGATCTATCTCTCATGTCTATGCTGCATATTTCACTTAATCATTCAAATTATATCACTTAATGTTGTAATTTCTAACAACTTTTAAAAAGGTTTTCCATTTGTTGCGGGTCGATATTGACAGCCTGTGGGGGTCATTATTGTTTAGGTGGAGTCCGTCTATTCTATTGATTACTTTACCAAATTACAATTACTGATGCCAAATCTAAGTAAGTTACAAGATTTAGCAGTAAGTACAGTAATACTACTGCTGTAATCTCAGGGACAGACTCCCAAAAGGGTTAGTGGGTATGAGAGTTAGGAGTAGCTTATTTCTGATGTTGTTAATCTTAGAACTCAACCCCTACTTAGAGGATAGAAGCTTGCATACCAAATTTCAGCACGATAGCTCTTAAACTAAGGCTGTTATCGCATGGGCAGACCCCTTACAGGTGGGAGTTTGTGTGGCAGGTAGGAGTAGTTTGTGACTGATCTTGTTCATCTTAGAAATTAACCTCTGCTTATAGGGTAGAAACTAGCATACCAAATTTCAGCTCGATAACTCTTAAACTGTGGTCGCAGGGACAGACCCCAAAAAGGGGTAATTTGTATGGAAGATGGAAGAAGTATTTGACCGATCTTGCTCATCTTAGAAATTAACATCCGTTTATATGATAGAAGCAAGCATATCAAATTTCAGCTCAATAGCTGTTAAACTACGACTGTGATCGCAGGGACACCCCAAAAAGGGGTAATATGTATGGAAGGTGGAAGTATTATTTGACCGATCTTGCTCATCTGAGAACTTAACGTCCGTTTAGGGAATAGAAGCTTGCATAACAAATTTCAGCTCAACCGCTGTTAAACTACGACTCTGATCGCAGGGACAGACCCCAAAAAGGGGCAATTTGTATGGAAGGTGGAGGTAGTATTTGACCGTCATCCCCAAGAAGGGGTTTGTTTATATAGAAGGTGGGAGTAGATTTTGTACGATCTTGCTCATCTTAGAAATTAACCTCTGTTTATAGGGTAGAAACTAGCATATCAAATTTCACCCAAACCAGTAAGAAAGTTTCAGTCGGGCGACCCGACTTACATATACCATCACCCTCAGTAAAATAAAAAAATTGCTATTATATTGATATTATTACTTGATTTCTAAAGTGGGTGGAGTGGTAAATTTGTATGGGAGGTACTAGAAGGGGCGTGTCTAGACTTCTAGGTTTATCCTCCAAAACTTTATCCTGTTATAGCTTTACTAAATACAGAGTTTGGGCACGATAGCGTTGGATGTATTGATATTATTACTCCATCTCTGAAGTGGGCGGAAAGGTACATTTGTATGGGAGGTCCAATAAGGGGCGCCGATAGACTTCCAATTTTTTCTCCAAAACTTTATCCTGTTATAACTTAATAAAATACAGAATTGGGTCACGATCGTGTCGAGAATATTGATATTTTTACTCCATCTCTAAAGTGGGCGGCGTGGTACATTTGTATGGGAGGTACCAGAAGGGGCGTGTCTAGACATCCAGATTTTTTCTCCAAAACTATATCCTTCTTGAACTTTACTAAATACAGAATTTGGTCACGATCGCGGTAGTTCTAATAATAATATTAATCGATTTCTAAAGTGGGCGGTACCAGATGTGTGTGGGAGGTACCAGATGGGGCGTTGGTAGACTTCAGTTTTTTTCTCAAAAACTATATCCTGCTATAGCTTTACTAAGTTAAGAATTAGGGTAGGATTTATTGATATTATTACTCCATATCTAAAGTGGGCGGAAAGGTGAATTTGTATGGGAGGTACCAGAAGGGGCTAGACTTCCAATTCTTTTTCCAAAACTTTATCCTGTAATAGCTTTACTAAGACAGAATTTGAGTACGATCCCTTTGGGTGTATTGATATTATAACTCGATTTCTAAAGTGGGCGGAATGATGTATTTGTATGGGAGGTACCAGAAGGGGCGGAGCCATGTAGCGCATTTGCAATACCGTAAGTAGTTTTGGGGAAATATTAACTCGTGCAAAATTTCAAGACATGTGGTTGCGTCTTTCGAAAGTTATCGTGCGAACCAGCCGGACAGCCACCAGACAGACAGACAGACAGACGGACATGGCTCAAATGACTTAAAAAGTCATGAATCGAATTTGGTTCTAAGAAACCTAGGGTCTGAAGTGACTCCTTCTATGTGTTACACTTTTGGGTCGTATCAAATGATATATACCCTCATCCCTAAGGGTGATGGTATAAAAAGGGGTAATTTGTATGGGAGGTGGAAGTACTTTTCTACCGATCTTGCTCATCTTAACTAAACCTCCGCTTAGAGAATAGAAGCTTGCATATAAAATTTCAGCTCGATCGTTCTTATACTACAGACACCCCCCAAAAAGGGTTAATTTGTATGGGAGGTGGAAGTATTTGTTGACCCCTCTTGCTCATCTTAACCTCCGCAGCTCTTTAGCTCTTAAACTACGGTTGTAATCGCGGTGACATTTTAAAATCGACTCAAAATTCGACCCCGATCAATAATATATATATTAGAGTGGGTCAAATGGTTTTTCCCCGACCACGCAGTTATCAAAAACGTAATCTGCAATGAACTCTAAGAAAATTTGCCCAAGGAACCATGGGTCTAAAATAAAAAACGTGCCTCCAGTTTTTAACAATAAACTTTTTGTAGTGGTAAAAAATCCATAACAAGCCCCGCAACTGGCCCGGTCAGGAGGTCAACACTAGTGGGTGTTGGTCATGTATTTTACCTCTCAAGGAGGCAGCATGGGAGCAGCAGGAGCTGATTTCATATAAACTATTATATAAATACAAAAACTGTATGGGGACCAACTTAAGGGTTGAATAAAGAGGGTAAGAAAGTTCTGAGAAACTGTTGAGTCTGCATAAATATTGGGGGCGGTCATATATATTTGCCTCCTCTAGGGACACCTTTGAGCCAGTTAGAGCGGTGGGAGCAATTTTTATAAAAAATATATTATTGTATGGGAGAATCCTTATGGGGTTAAGATGTGGGGTAGGTATATTAGGGAAAAATCTTAGAAGCAAGAAATAACTGCGAGGCGGTCATATAATTTACACCTTTAGGGGTAACTCCGGTGCAGTTGCGGGGCTTGTTGAAGAATGTTTCCCTTTCCCCACCACCTTTGACCACGACGCGCAGTCATTTGACCCTACCCTACCTCCCCCATTTTACGACTCATGAATTACACAGTACAACATTTTTCAGCTCATTGATTTGGGAATCAATTCTGAAAACTGCACGTGAAAGTATCCCCAAAAAGAAAATGTTCTGCATCATTCGTTTTGTCAAGTTACATGCCATAATTATTTAATGTCGATTTGAAGTAAGTAAGTATCGTATAGGGGAATTTGTCACTTTTTATATGGTGGCGTATGATTATCATAAGTAATAATTATAAACAATGGAAATAAAATCAATGACCGTAGCATATCTTGGTGCAAACTTTCTATAGTCCTATTTCTAAGGGACTATGGGTTAACACAGACAAACAAGTCACCACGCCTATCAGTCGTTTGCCATTCCAAATTCCCCAAACGAATAAACTATTCGCTTATCTAACCTTCTACCGCCCACTCCAGCTTCTGCCCCTATTTTCTATACCCAATAATTATTTTGTACCAAATATTTGTTAAATATGACACAATTTACCGCAATTTTACTTACATTTCATATGAAATCGAAGTAAACTATCAAAGCTGTTTGTTTTGTTTAAAAATTTCCTACTTTTTCGTATGTGTGTGTGTGTGTGTTTGCGTTTGTGATTAGTCACTCAGTCGTACTTACAACGATTTCATTACAATTCAGAACGAGACCACAGAAAAAACGCCTCTGTAACTTAAATGTGGTCTACAGATCAAATAACCCAAAGTGTCTTTAGAAATTAACCGCACTCGCTGGGATGCGTACGTATTACGTAGTAACATAAAGCGCCAGAGAGGATCGAGGCGGCGCAGGGCTATGCTCGGTGGGATGAGGTGTGGTGCCATGACACAGTTGGTTAGGCTAACGCCATCCCATAAATGACAAAAACAAATTAATAACTTATCAAATGTTTATAAATAGCGACAATTGGTTGGTTATTACTGCAATTCATTGGAAACCGCCGGCAAGTTGTAAATCAAATTACATGATGTATGTATGTATGCGTATGCGCGGGGGGCGGGGGGTTTAATGTCTGAATTAAGGGGGCTGACAACAAGGTAAGATGGAAACACTAAATGAGAGCAAAGGCAGAGGACAGACAGACAAACACTATTCCTTGGCGTATGACAGCCAGCCAGCCAGACAGACAGACAGTTGGGGCGTCAATGGCAGATCATATTTCTTAAGTTTTTGTTTTGTTTTGCTAGATTTTTTTATAACTCAATTCTCAAGTGATTTTAATAAAATCCAAATATTTACATTAAATTACAGTGAAGAAATTCCAATGCCATGAAGAGAAAGAAAAATCAATTTGCAAATTCTTGTTTATTCTTCATATGGTTTTCATTATTATGGAATAATTACTTGTATCCAAGAATTTTTTTTAATTGTTTAATTTAATTGATTGATTGAAACAATTATAGGTCAGAGGTTCGGTAAATTCTGCAAGTATTAATGAATCATATTTTGTAAGAGGTTTTAATAACATGACAATGAAATTCATATGGGACTTTTGAGGCATTTCTGTCGAAAGGGCGATATTAAGCCCTTGAGTAAACATGACCAACAATAGGCGTTTTATATCGATCGCACTACATGGCACAAACAAAATTTGCTGGTTTGTAGGGTGACCTATTAATTACATTCTTTACCTCGCTCACGCATGGGCCGAAGGGTATATTCACTTTGTTCTTCCATTTGTAACGCCCATTACAAGGCGTGAAAGGTATGACAATATTTAAATACATATGTATATAAAACTGTTACGTTACTGATAGAATTACGAAAATTGGGTTGTATTACATTAGAGTGGGTAAATTTTTTTTCCCAAAAAAGCGGTTATCAAAATCGTAATCTACGATGAATTCTATGAAAGTTTGCCCAAGAAACCAGGGGTCAAAAATCAATATGTAGCCCCCGGTTTTTAGCGAGAAACTTTTCGTATTAGGGAAAAATCCACAACAAGTCCCACAACTGCACCGGAATCACCGCTAGAGGGTTCATATGTATGACCTGTACCGAGAAACTTTTCGTATTAGGGAAAAATCCACAACAAGTCCCACAACTGCCCCGGAATCACCGCTAGAGGGTTCATATGTATGACCTGTACCCAAAATTTTTTCAAACCCAACAGCTTCTCAGAGCATATCTACCTTCAATCTTAAACCCTTAAGGTGGTCCCCATAGAAAACTGAAAAATTTTACACATATATATTAAAATAATATAAATATCTTCGTTCCCGGACCGGCGTTTGAACAGCGCTCCATTAAATTACATAATTTTTTGGGACAATATAACAAAGTATCTGTTTATGACCTCTGCAAAATTTTAAGCAATTCTGTGTTCTTTGCTTAACAAACCGAAGAAATAATAAATATTTTTATATCCCGAGAATCCCGGTATAGGTCCGGGAAAACTGGGAATACCGTTGCCCAGGAAATGGGGAGCACTATTAATTACAATCAATATAAACGAAAAATTTTAACGGAATTATTATTTTTAGTTTTGGTCGTATTAAGTACATTTTGTATGGGAGCCCCCCTTGGGGGCTGAGGATAGGGGGTAGGTATGTTGGGGAAAGATGTTAGAAGGGAAATACTAGTAGGGGTCGGTCGTACAGGAGCTGATTTAATAAAAAATATTAAAAAAAATTAAAGGTTGAAGATAGAGGGTAGATATGATCTGAAGAACTGTTGGGGTTGAAAAAGTATTGGGGTCTGTTCATACATTTGACTAATCTAGGCAGGAAACGGCTAAAGGTACAATCGCGAAATTGGGGTTAAATATTCATTTTTTGGAGAAGTTGTGCGATATGAAGGGATTTTTCGATTTTCGGGTAAAAACGGATAAAACTGGTACCATCAACCAGAGCAAATGGCTACAGGTTGGATCGCGAAAATGGGGGTGAATATTTTATAACGTGACCCGGGACCCGGGAAAGTAATGATCAGCGTCGAATTCTGAGGCGATTGCAAGATGTCCGTCCGTTTGTCCCCGCGATTGCAGCTGTAATTTAAGAGCTGTCAAGCTGATATTTGGTATGCAAGCTTCTATCCTCTAAGATGAGCAAGATCGAACAAAAACTACTCCCACCTACCATACAAACTCCCACTTTTTGGGAGTGACCGTCCGTCTGTCCTCGAGGTTACAGTAGTAATTTAAGATCTTTCGAGCTGAAATTTGGTGAGCAATCTTCAATCTTATAAGCGAAGGTAAAGTTCAAAGATGAACAAGATCTGACAAAAACTACTGCAACCTTATATACAAACTCCCACTTTTTGTACCGTCTGTACCCGCAATTGCAGCCATAGTTTAAGAGCTGTCAAGCTGAATTTGGTATGCAAGCTTCTATCCTCTAAGTGAAAGTTAAGTTCTAAGGTAGACACGATCGGACAAAAACTACTCCCACCTCTCATACAAACTCCCTCTTTTTGGATGTGTCCCTCCGTCGATCCTCGCGATTATAGCCGTAATTTGGGTAGTTTCCAGCTGAAATTTGGTTTGCAAACTTCAATCCTATAAGCGGACGATAATTTCTAAGATGAACAATATCGGATAAAAACTACTCCTACCTGCCATACAAAGTCCCCTTTTTTGGGGGGGTCCACCTGTCTGTCCACGCGATTACAATTGTAATTGAAAAGCTTTCAAGCTGAAATTTGGTGGGCAAGCTTTTATCCTTTAAGTTAAGGTTAAGTTCTAAGATGAACAATGTCGAATTAAAACTACTCCCACCTCCCATGCAAACTGTCCCTATCCTTCTGTATGTCCCCACAATTACAGTAGTAATTTAAGAGCTATCGAGCACAAATTACGTATACAAGCTACTATCCTCTAAGCTAAGGTTAAGTTCTAAGATGAACAAAAAATTTAGTTTCAAACTTGAATCCTTTAAGCGGATGATACTTTCTAAGATAAATTTAATGAAGTGATAAAATGAAGACGTGTTTCGTTTCAGGATTTTTTAAGACGATTGAGGCATGTCCGTCTGTTTGGCTGGCTTTCTAGTCGCCAACCGGATAAACCCCGACTGATACTTATGGAACTTTAGCAGTAATAATATTTTCCATTTTTGGTACTGTACGGTTCCGTCATCCCTTCATCACCAGTAAGAAGTACACCAAGGGACAAGGGGTGGTGCAGATTAATTTGCACCATTAAGTACTTGCAGCAGCAAACCTCTTTGGTATCCTGTTGGCTATCGTGCCAAGGGTTTGGAAGACGATAGATACAGCCTTTTGTGAATGGGTAAGAACGTGTATCGTAGGTAGGTTGGGACTTAATACAATTCTTTCTTCAGATTACAGTACTGGTGACATGACGATTGTCTGCCTATATGCAGTGCGAAGAGCTGGACCCTCCAGCTGAGGCTCCACACAAGCTCACTAGGTACGCGGCGTCTCAAATGTGGCATCTGGTCCTTAGATGCTCAATGCTCACGCTGTGCAGTGGGGCAGCAAGGATATAAACACGAGAGGTGAGTCAGTCTTGGATATTATTATTCAATATGGACCCAAGATTCGTAATCTTAAGAAATAGAAACAAGGATGCTGTCATTGACATAATCCTGACAAATATAGACACTTCCATAGGAAGATACTAAAGGGTCTCTGGGGAATTCCCCTTTTCAGAGCATAGCTTCATCCACATTACAGTATATATGGTAGTGGCATATCAAAAGCCATACTGGAATCCACGAAGAGCAAATTGGGCACAAATTGCTATTGCAGTTAACTCACTAGATGAAGCCTGTAGTACAATTGCTGAGGTAAATAGGATAGTGGATGGCTCTGACTAAAGCTCTCAATCTTTGCTTTGCTGGGTCTTGCCCTCACACTTATCCGGACAAGATATAGCAGCTAGTGTGGTGGAATAAGCAGTTGGAAGCCATGCGTAAAGCTACCAGAATGTTTTTCGACAAAGCCAAGAGAACAGGATTAAAGGAGGACTGGAACGCTTATAGAACCAGTTTCAAAGGTTATAAAAGGGACATTAAAAGGTCAAAGAGAGCTAAGTGGACTAAGTACTGCGAGTCCATATCAGTGCCCCTTGCTTTAAAGTGGAATGTATGCTCACTAGGCGCTAAGCGGCGAATGTTTTGTTTTCAACCTCCCTTCTTCACAAATTACAACATAACAAAAAAAAAGCAAAATGATTCTTCTTCTCGCACATTTGTCCTCTTTGAGCCCTTCAAATTGCCTGGCGAGGATCGTATTGTACTTATCATGCTGCAGACCTCTGTACATGATATTACTCCGATTTTGATAGATTTCTTCAGAGCTTGCATTAGGCTTTGTTGTGTTCCAGAGAAATGGAGAGAGGTGAAGGTGGATTTTATACATTCTGTTGAAAGTTTTGGGGAGATTAATTGATTTTGTATATAAGCTCATATTTAAGCTCTCACACTCTGAGCACCTCTCAACGTGGCTGTACTATGTCTGATCATTTCTCTCTGGAAGATGTTTACCCGCCTATTTGTTACCTTTTTGGCTTAGTTGATGATTGGATGTGAAAAACAGCCAGCAGACGTTGGATCTGCAGGCAAGTTCGCTGTGGCCCGTATGTAGTAGATCCCTATTAGAGTACATAGTTGTCTTGTGCATGAGTGAAATGAGACTGGCCTGAGGAATTCTAACAGGCCATTGCATATCAGGCACCTGACAGGCAAATGGAATAACGGACCATACCGGATTACTGCAGTGTGTATGAGGCCAAGGAGGAGTTCGAGACTATGGAGTCTATAACACATAGGGGAGAGTAACAAAGAAGACATGGAGCTAAGCCATCATAAAAATTTGTGTTACCACGATTTTCTCTTCCTTCTTTCTCCTCCCCTTATTTTATAACGAACAATCACAATGGATCAGCGGATTTTGGTGTGTAGTGTGATCTGGTTTTTATCAGATTATACGTATCCACAACCGAAACTAACCTAATATTTTCCAAAATGAAGTTATGGGGTTGTAAAAAGGCTGAATAACCCCTACTCTTATTGTAAATCGCATACAAAAGTACGAATTTTTGGAAAATAATATTTATAATAATAATAATTGTAACTTTTTTAGTAATCATATCCGATAAACGCCACAAAGTCATTTTGATATTATGATACATAAACCATTTGATTCTCACTTCCCTGTGTCGCAAACTATCGTCATTGCCTTCAAACCTTAGCCAATAAAGCGCAAATGCCACTATTACCCCTCTTCCACGTTTAATTTCGAAAAATAACAAATAAATCTTCCATTTTGTTTCATATTCGCAAATATTGAAACATGTTGTGCAAATATAGACTTTTAGCACCAGCTAAAGATCTTTCTATATTTCACCCCCAACCGCTCCCCTCTCCCACCACTAATTGCATTGACATCAAATATTTGTGATTTACTAACCATAATTACCGACCGGCACTTAATGTGGCCAAAAGGCATCAAAGGTGTTGAAATCAATATTGATTACTAAATAGATCATCTATCTACCGGCCGAGCAAAAGACGTCAGACAATATTTGTGGCAATTTTTGTTGGGGTTTTTTTCGTTTTGTCTCATTTGATTGAGTAAATAATCGAACATATTTGATCTTAAAAGCTAAAGAAGATGATGAAGTAGAAGAAGCAAAAGAAACATCCAAGTTAAATTTAGTTGGACTTGTGCTACATATGTACGTTCTACACGTACACCAACACTAATACAACGAAACACACACACACACACCACGCAAGGAAATACATAGACACATGGCGATCGAAAAACGTCAAGAGGCGTTTCGCGGTGAGAGCGTTTAGCGCCAATCATTACAATATTCAACTTTAAACGAAGGCGGAATTTCGAAAAAACGACAATTGGCGTTTGTTTCAGAATTTACCACCAAAGTGGTGGGTATTGAGAAATGTAATGATGTGAAACTCTGGACAAAAGGGTTAAAAGTTTGTTAAATATTTAGAATGAAGTTATTTGTAAGCATTTTTATCAAGTTTTCAGAGTCTTCTCTTTTAACTAAGCGCTTTTTCTTTTTAGGGTTTACAATTTTATTGAAAAATTATCCCACGTGCATTTTTTGATATTTGCATTTTTTTGCACTTTTTTGCTGGCTAGACACAAGAATTTATGTTTGTTACGAATTTTGGAATAATTGTTTAATTTCAGTCCACCCACCCAATTAGAGAAACTATTTAGTGCGATAAGAATTCATTAGATAAAAGAAATCCCAGCGTACATACGTGGCGAGAGGAAAGTATTTCCCGACGCGTGTCTCAACTCAGGGTTGGGATGTGTGGAATGGCATAGATGTTTGGACTTAAAAAAATTTGGGAATGTGGGTACCACTGAATTTTTTATTTAAACGAGTTTTCCCTTTGGAAGTTCTGGGAGAACTATTTATTTTTCAAAAACAGATGATTTCGTATGGTAGGTACTAGAAGGGGTCAGTCTTTGTAGTGCATATTCATTCCTGAGTAAAATTTTTAAAAACGTGTATCGAAAAGCGCAGACTGAATTTAGTGTACTTTCAAAAAAGACAGACGGACATGGCTGAATGGACATGAATCTACAAACTAATTTGGTCTTAAAATACTAAAATTAAGTCAAAATAAAATTTAGTCAGAATTTTCATCTTAGTCTCATAATAACATTTATAACAAAAACTATTCGAATCTTGAAAATTTCAAGCCCCAAGATTATCCAGATCCAAATAAATGATAATGGTAAAGCTAAGAATACACGGTTGCCGAAAATAGCAATTTTGTCAAATCTGCTAATGTACCGGAAATGTAATGACATGGACAGTGTTGCCAATATAATTATTCTCTGCAAATGGTGAATTTAGCAGATACATAAATGTGTATCTTACAATAATTTGATAGTGGCAACATTTTGCGGTTCACACTATTATCGGATGTCTGTCAATATTGTTGTTTTACAATGTATTGGCAATGCATTTTCTGCAAACGTTGCCATACAAAATTTAAAGTCCACACGGTTGTTGGACATTTTCTGAACATTTTTCGGACAATATTGTAAGATGTAGCAACCGTCTTTACGTAGCTTTAGATTAGATTTATTTGGCAGCCGCTTTTTGAATAGCTAACATGGGCCCTAATATAGGTCCTGTTGTTAAATTCTCATACTATTACGTCGACGACGCACAGTGTAACGTCTTCATACATTCGTTGGCCAAAAATGAAAGGAGTCGTTGTAGAGCAACGAAATCTGAAGTTTTATAAAATTCGGTTGAGAACCACGCCCTCTCCCATATTTAGATAAATGTTTTTTGAGATATTTACGTCAAATATTAAATTGTTTCAATGAAATTTGGTTGCTGGGCATAACTTACCATTCTAAATTATTATACCAAAAGTGACCGTGGTCAGACTAAAACCACACCCACCTCGCATACAAACCACGCCCTCCCATATGTAGTAAAAAGTTTTTTTTTTGAATATTTCTGTCAAAAATCAAGTTATTTAAATGAAAATTGGTTTATGAGCATAACTTATCATTCTTATTTACTTTCCTATAACACACAATTTCAAAGCTATAGTCTTGAAAGGCCAAAGGTTTTAGAAAAGTTTTAGAAAACATCATAATCTTTCCAAAAAATCATAAAGCATTAAAATTGAACGAAAAACTCAAAAGTTACACTTCGTCCCCTTAATATAACAATAGTGTATGTGCTCATACACCATTATTTTTTTATTGCATATTTAGAATCTCCACCATTGATTCTATGCCTGGTCAAAATTTCGTCAAAATCTACTTCCACAAAGTGAGTCAAAAGGTCATTGGAAAAAGTAGTCTATAATTTCTTCTTCGAAAATTTCATAGACATCCGATTTGACGAAAACTTTAAACTCGATTTTCTCAAAACACCAAAAAAATTATACACTATTGTTTTATTAAGGGGACGACTTGTTTAAAATCGTTCAAAAATGTTGAAATTTTTATATTAAATTTTAGAACCCTCAAACTCTTAACTTTGTGTGCTTAAAACAATATGAAAATGAAGATATTTTTGAAAGAAAATTTAATAGTGTTCTAATGAAAAATTTTTGAGTAAATCTACATTTAAATTTGTTTCATTTTTGACATCAACTTTTTTATATTTTGGCCACGCACTGTGCGTCGCTCTCATGCCATTACGTTGATCTGATATAGTCCTCGCTATCTCCTCCCGAGACGACCGGCATTCTCGAAAAATTCTCAAAGTGGTGTAGACATTCTCTAGGGATCTACTAGCCCATTTATTAGCAGTAAGCAAAAGAATATTGCCGCCCAATACCTCATGGCACTAAATTTAATCCGTTGCTATTCTAATGACCGTAATTTCGGCCTGAACTATTCTACAGTGATTCGGTAGCGTAAACGACAGTTGAATATTCAACAGACTGCTATTTCCGGTTCTGTCCGGGATATTTCTCATAAAACCTATATCGAAAACAAGTTCTGCTACTATGTAATGCGTATGACACCGTACATTGATTAAGTCCAGAGTTTTGGCATGAAAATAGACTCTGTGCCTCGCGTTGCTTCACCCGTACTTGCAATTAATCTTTTTAAGAATTTATGCAATATAGGTAAAATGCAAACGCTTTGTAAGACGAACGAACACCCCATTTATGTGATTGCAGCTTTATCCGATTTCTTTGAGATATTGTACAGCTTTAGTCCCTTTTATTTCCTAAAAAAACGAATTTCGTACCGCACAACTAAAATGGACTAGTACCCCCTCTAATTCTGTAGGTATCATGTCCATATACGATTAAAGCTTAAGGCGTTTGGTCTGGGTGATAGTACCAGTTTTATCCCTTTTAATAGTACCTTTTTACCCCTAAATTTTTGAAAAAACCCCATTTGGCGGCTCTCTAATTGTATAGGGAGCAATTCTATACTCAATTTCGTAACTCTACCTTTAGGCATTTGGTCTGGACGATAGTACCAGTTTTATCCCTTTTTCGGTATTTTTTACACCTAAAGAACGAATTTCGAAAAATTACTTCACATGACACAACCAAAGTATTCACTTCAATTTTTGCGACTATACTATGAGTAAGTTTTATCCCTTCTCGGCCATTTTTACTTCTAAAATGTACGAATTTCTAAAACCCCCTTTGCTTCGTTCGAATTCTATAGAAAGCAAGCCCATACAAATTATCATGATTATATCATTAGCTGTTTGGTCTGGGCGAAAGTAAAATTTTTAATTCAGAAATATCATATTCAAAGTTGTATACCTAAATAATATAGTTTTATAACTAATTGGTAATTTTTACCCCTAAAAGTACGAGTTTCCAAAAATCCATTCTATGCTCACGTTTACTCAAAAAGGGGAACAACCACCTCAAACTTCATCACACTGTGTGGGCCCCATTGTCTAATTATGTTTTAGTAGCCTATGATGGAGACCCCACGAATAGTACTATACAGTGAAAATTTTATTGCAATCGGTCCATTTCTTTCGCCGAAATAACAATTATTTCAAAAGGGGCGTTGCACAGCTCATTTTCCAGCGAGACGCAATCTCCTTGTACCAATAACATAGGTCGCAATTATCATATTCGTACCTATAATAGCTCGTGAAATATGACCGATTAAAATTTCGGTTTGTAAGGGCGGTGCCACGCCCCTTTGTCTAACTATGTTTCCATGTAGCCTACGATAAAGGCCCTTTGGAAAGTATCACATAAATAAAATATAATTGCGGTCGGTCCATTTATTTGGCCCATATAACGATTTTCTAAAAAGGGGCGTGGCATCGCCCACCTTCCACAAAGTATTTTTTCATTTACGACCGATATACGTACCAAATCTCTACTATCTCTACTTCAGCTATGACATTGCTTAATAACTCAATAGTGGTGTCCGGTGTAGACTTAATAGCATTAGAGGCTGGACACAGGGGTAACTTGATCTCCAACATCTGAATTAATGTCTTCGCTTAAAGAGAACAACTCAGTTTTATCGCACAGATCTTAGTGCTGTCTTCATCTGTAACTTCTTTTTCTTGTCTCTTGTATAGACACGGAGGATTTTATCTTTATATAGATAGTTGAATATTTTCTCATATATCATAACTGAAGCCGAAGACAGTTCTTTAGCACCTAAAATACTGATCCCCACGTATCCAATTAAATAATTCCATTTAATAAAAGTAGCAATTTAATTTCTTAAATAACTACACATAAACACTTCCCATCTCTGTGAGTAAACCCTTTTTCATGCTCACTATCACAGACACTCACCAAACATTGGCCATTTCACCACTACGAAGTGCAAACACAACACACCACTTTGATTGCACTCATTTTCGAATGATAACCGTTCGGCTCATATATAAACCTTAACTTGCCCATTTCGAGACTGTAGTCTGTTCAGTTACACTCAAAGGTTCAGCTGTGTAACAGGCTTCAGAGGCACGAATACGAGTTAATACAAATCGGTAGTGGCAATAGGAAAATACACATTTTGAAAGTTTAAATTGATTTTTTAAAAAACAAAGGTAAGAAGATCATCCATATGGACATGAAAATAAAAATAAAACAAATTCTAAAAAATTGAACTGGAAAATTTAAAGAAAAGTGAAGTGATGGAGAGTCAAAGGGAATGTGATACCCTATAAAAATAATAAAATATTTAACTAAAAGTTAAACATAAATGACATTTGATAAAATCCTGAAAACTTCTAGTGTTGAATTCTATGTGATGTAATCGTCGTCGTGTGATATATAAGCTGAAAAACTAAAGAATTCGAAGAAATTCAAAAATTTCAAAATAATAATGAGATAATAAATTATGATTTAAGAATAAGTGAAACATTTTTTAATTTTGAAAAAAAAATTCCTTGAGTTAAATTAAATTTTATTGCTACTTTGTATGGGTTTCAAATTAATTCAACTCAACTTATGAAAAAAAAAGAAAAAGGTTAGAAACACATCGACAACGACAACAAACCGCACCGCAATCAATTAATCTTGACAAAAATAGATTACAGAGAGAATTTCGAAAATTTTCATTGTGACGGAAGGACGGACGGATGGATCGACTATTGTTCAATACCATTATAGTACGTCGGCGGGTATCTTATCTTATTACAAAACATTTCGTAACGAAACATCGATTTGAGAAGATCAGTGATCAGTTGGTGCAGGTTTTTTGTTTCGATACTTTGTCGATCTGATAATGAAATTGTTTACAGTGAAGTGTTAAGCAAACGTTTTTTTTTTTTTTGTTTTTTTTTGTGTAAGAAACTAATAATATTTTAGATTTGCAAACAACTTTAATCTTATCTACAAAAGGTAAATGACGTATGAAATTTTGTTGAATCAAGCTGATCGTAAGAGGTGTAAACAAAATCCTTGACCCATTTCCTCAATTTGAAATGTCGAGACACACCAATATTCTAAAGAAACAATAGTGAAATCTTTTATAATTTTATAATGAAATTCATTTGAAGCGGTTGTATAATATAGAGGTTAATATTATAGGGACAATTTATATAGGTTGTGAAGTTGAAAATTAGACTTTAGATTATAAGAAGAGATGGCCGATTTAGTTGTATAATGAACTTGGTTTCGAAATTTAAAATAAATTGTTGTTATTAAAGCATAACATTTATTTTAAACATATAATTACAACATACAATCGCTTCTTACGAGAACCAGATGTCAACCAGCAGATGGATTTCATTTGAACTTTTGTAAGATTTTTAACAACAATTTACGTAATTTTTTTTAGAACGAGAATAAATCTTTTTTTTTATAAAACTTTGATATTAGAAACGCGTAATAACTTCTCAATTGTTATTTCCTGTCTAGATGACTGGTGAATTTACACCCAGGTATATTATCCCATACCTCATTCATGTTTACCACCTAATAAACGGTCATAAACATCATTGATAAGATAAGGGTTCGCATAGACGACATTGTCAAAAAATGTCGACAACATGATTACATTTGTTGTTTGAAGGCATTTGCTTATCGATACTTTTAAAAAAGATATAACAAGGTGATTTGAATTATCTTAATTAGATTAGCTGATATTATATTAGCTTCTTTACCGATTTATCTTCAAAAGTAGATATCTTGAGACATATATATTTATACGTTAGATGACAAAGACTAAGCCGGTTTGCCTTGCTAGTCAGATCCAACTAGACTTGGATCGAACTAGTCTATAATCGAGAACGAGGTGAACGAATTGGAATCGAACCACACCCAGTGAGACTTGGATACTCCTTTGGAGTATTACTCTAGTCACATCAATCTTTATCGCCGTCTTATGACAGTCAAAATATGCTGTATATTGTAGATTCCAAAACCGAGCCTTTGTGTTTCGAAATTCACTTACACGATTAAAAGTGGACTATAGATACCGATATTTTAATTTTATTTTCTGCTATGATACTTTTAACACAAGATCTTCTCATCCCTGTCTTTAGACTTTTACTTCCTGGTTCCGATTTTTGGCAGAGCAAGTTTCACAAGGACAATAACTTCACAACTCCATCCTTACACTTTATACATGTTCACCTACCCTAGTTCGATTGTTAAAATGGATGTCGTTTTAAACTTCAAAAATCCGAGTGATGACTAGAAAAATTAAATTCAAAGTCATGTCACGTTATTAAGTATCCCAAATGTCTCGAAATTGAATGCAATCAAAGCTTTGGAATTATAAAATAACATTTTGGATCCAACTTTCGTTTCAGGGCTTTGGGGCTTCTTAATCACTCCATAACTTGCCCCACATATTTTAAAACAAAAATGGATATTAATATATCTTAGAATTAGATAATGGCTTCCCCCCTTAAGATTTTCAATACACTTCATAACTTGGTCCTCTTTTTAACACATTTAAAAGTCTGGATTCAATATCTAATGCTTTGGATCTCTTGTCTTAGCATTGAGATCTAATTCTTCGGAACTCGAATTCTGGAATCTAAAGTCACGATACCAGGCATCAGATTTCACATCTCTCTACTTCTCAACTAAGACTCCAGTCGAAATTAATTCTAACTTTAATGTATGGAATCCAAAGTCGTGATCATTGTTATTAGATAACGCGTCTCAGAGTCGATGTCTACTTCATACCTCAGAAGTCTGGAATTCAATTTTAACTTTCCATTTGGAAGTCTGGAACTCAAACCAGATGTATCAGGCTACAAAAGTTGCGTCTCTCGACTGCTCCACTGAGCGTCAAGATCAATTTCCAACTCAGAATTCTGGAAACCAAGCTTCAGAGTTCACTTCAGCCTTTAATATTTCCTAACCACCGTATAACTATGACTTTTTAAATATTTTAAAGTCTGATTTACATAGCTATGACTTCAGGCTTTGGACTTCTTGTCCCAGCATCGAGTCAACTTCTTCGGAACTCAAATCCTAGAATCTAATGACAAAATACCAGGCATCAGTTTTCGTGTCTCTTTTCTTTTCAACTGAGACTCCAAGCTTCCAACTTCACGTTCCAGAGTCAAGCTCTACTTCCAACTAGAAAATCTCGAATCCAAAGTCGTGATCATTAGTATTAGATAGCGCGTCTAATCGTCAAGGTGTACTTCTAACCTTGGGTGTCTGAAATACAATTTTTACTATCCATTTGGAAGTCTGGAATCCTAATTGCCAGGCACCGAATGTCTTGACTTTCTACTTCTCGACTGAGACTTCAGGCTTACATTTTCGCGTCTAGATCAACTTCTAACTCAGATTTCTTTCGGGATTATTGTAAATTTTTCCTAGAATTCGATAAAGACTTCCGCCTTTAAAACTTTCTAAACTCTTTATAACTTGGACCTCTTTTTAAAAGATTTAGAAATCTGGATTTCATATGTAAGACTTCAGTCTTTGGACTTCTCGTCTTAGCATTCAGATCAATTTCTTTGGAACTCGAGTTCTGGAATCTAAAGACAAAGTAGCAGGCATCAGATATCGCGTCTCTCTTTTTCAGAGTCGAGATCTACTTTAACTCGGTAATCTGGAAACCAAAGTCGAGATCATTGGCATAAGATTATGCGTCTCAGCATTGAGATCTACTTCCAACCTCGGAAGTCTGGAATACAATTTTAACTATCAATTTGGAAGTCTGGAACCCTATAAAAGTGATACCAGGCAGTGAATGTCTTGGCCTCCTACTTCTCGACTGAGACTTCAGGCTTCCATTTTCGTGTCTCTGCGTCAAGATCAACTTAAAACTTAGAATTCTGGAACCCAACGTCAAGACATTAGGCATCTTCCTCTGAAACAACAGATTATCGATTTCATATATCAGTGTCGAGATCAACTTCCAACTTACAATTCTGGAACCCAATGTCGTGATATCAGACATCGGAAAACGCGTCTCTTGGCTTTTACACTTAAATTTCAAGCATCGGATTTCACATCTCAGAGTCGAGATCAATTTTTAACTTCGGGTGTCAGACATCCAAAGTCGAGAAACAGACAGTGAATTATGCGTCTCTCGGCTTCTTCATACAGACTCCAGACATCGAATTTCACTTCTCACCATCGAGATTAACTTCCAACTCAAAAGTCTGGGATCCATAGTAAAGGCCTCATATTTCGCGTCTTTGACTGAGACTTCCCATACCTCATTCATGGGGTGCAAAGGGAAATTAAGTTTTTTTTTTTTTTTTTTATTTTGGTATTTTGACATCACATCTTTGTATTCTGAACATAACTCGGTATCGGAATTTATTCCTCGACTTCCACCCTGTATGTCCTGGCATCAGATTTCGTGTCTCTTATTCGAATATATGAAGCAGAACAAATGAAATATACATCTGGAGCAATATTTCTGTAAATTTTAGGTTTCTATATAACAAATCTGAATGCTTAATATTTTGATACCTCGAAACGCCAACGATTTCTTGATTTCGATCCAAAGGTCAATTCGATTAGACACATTTCTGGAATCCGTATACACGGCATTGATTTTCAGATTTTTAATTCACATCTTTGTATTCTGAATATAAAATCGAGATCACAGGCATTATCTGTGTTTACTTGTCTCTCGATTTCTCCATTGAGACTCAATGCTTCGGATTTCACTTCTACTTTCAACTCAGTCTTCTAGAATCCAAAGACGAGATCGTCTGACATTGAGATACCAAGCACTTCTCTCAACGTCACTGTCGAGATCAACTCAAGCATCAACGTCTGTAATCCAAACATCCAACTCGAAGTCTAGAATCCAATGTCGAGATCACAGATTACGTATCTCTCGACTTCTCCACTGAAGCCGCAAGTTTCAAATGTCACGTCCCTGCGTTGGTATTAACTTCCTACGCGGATTTCTGGAATGAAAAGTCAAGACACCTGGCATCAGATTTCACGTCTCATGACTTCTCAACTGAAACTTCATGCACATTCGGTTTGACGACTTATCGTCGAAATCAACTTCCAAATCGAAATACCAGTCATCGAATTTCACGTGTCTCTCGATTATGAAACTCTTTTCAGCATGTGAAAGAGCGCATACAAAAAATAAATCTGGGACTCTCGATAGGGTCGATACTTTTTTAAACTTCGAAATGGAAACGATTTCTTGATTCCAAAATTTCTGGATTCAGTCTCCACGGCCTCGATTTTGGGATTTCGACCTCAAATCTTTTTATTCTAAATATAAAAGTCTTTGACTTCAAAATTCGGAATATATCTTTAGATACCAGACATAGTTAGAGTTTCTCGACTTTATGAGATCTATTCTGAGACGTGAAAGAGTGCGTATACAAAATTAATCTGGATTCGACTCAAATGCTATTGATAAAACGAAATTCTGGATTCCGCCTAGAGTCGAGATCCACTTCCAACTCGCAATTCTGGAAAACGAAGTCAAGCTTCCAGACAACGGAATTCGCAACTCTCGACTTTAGGCTTTGGATATCACATCTCAGCTTTGAGGATAAACTTCAGACGTCTTGAATCCAAAGACAACTACTCACTCGGAAGGCATCGGATATCATATCGACCAATTTTACGTCTCCACGTCGACATTATCTTCCAAATCCTAGAACCGTAAACTATATTTTACATTTTCATTTCCTACATTATATACCTGAATGTTTAAAGTTTTTACTTATCGAATCGGAAATGTCCTGAAGATATCGAAACAAAAAAACATATTGGACAAGACAGAATTCAGGATTTCGACCTTGATTTTGAGATTTCGACTTCACATCTTTATATTCTGGATGTAAAAACCTGTTATTCCAAAATACGGACTTTATCACAGTACAACATTTTTCAGCTCATTGATTTGGGACTCAATTCTGAGAACTGTACGTGAAAGTAGCCCCAAAAATAAGAAGTTCTGCATCATTCGTTTTGTCAAGTTACATGCCACAAATAATTTTATACCGATTTGAAGTTAGTAAGTATCGTATAGGGGAATTTGTCGTATAGGGGAATTTTATCGGTTAACTTTTCCTATAGAAACTTGACAGAAATTATGTCCTACTGCCGAAATCACCCAAATCAAAGTAGAGACATAACAAACAAAACTCGAAGCTCAGAAATGTTACCTAAAATGTCAAATCAACACAACGAATCTTAAGATATTCACTGTAATCGACATCTGTGCTACATTCCAGCCCTTAGATTCCTTCTCTTTACACCTGTGTAATGTGAAACGTGTTGCCAATTATCACCATAATGAAATGATAATTTTACAAGGTAATGGCCATTTTACACCAAATAGCTACTTAAATTCTTACACCTAAGTGGCGGTAGTTAATTACAGTCATGTCCGGCCATGGCAACCTGTTAGAGATGATGTCACCGGCATGGTTAAATATCGAATGATATGAACAACCGTAACGAAATTTCTTAATAGTTTACTTAAGAGTTATAATAAAACAACCGAAAAACTGATCCATCTTCCTTTTATTAATACTACAAATTATTAATTTTGCAACCCCCATCTGCTACAAAGTACCCTCTAATTTCTTAAAGAGTCCATCAACCATCATCATATTTCTCATGCAACATATCTTCAAGTGCATCATCTTAAACATCTTAAGAATTTCGCGATCCACTCCAATCACAGTTTGCCATTTTGTACACTCCTCACATACTATGTTACGTATAACATAGGGAACTTTTATGTCAATAATTTAACCTTGATTAGATTTAATTGAATATGTCTTCAAATGAAATTAAAGAATTGACCGAATACACAATTAAACAGCACAGCTCAATTCCCAGTGTGCGACGATGAAATTGCATAAAAGAACTAAATACTTCAATGGTATGCACTCGAAGAAAAAAAACGAATCTCCTTACACACACAGACACACACAGCGCGCACTCAACTAAATTTAATATAGAAAAAAAGAAGGTGAACTAAACTAAAAATAAATTAAACAATTAATTTAAATTTAAATGCAAATACAAATAAAAACAATTACAGGCAATCGAAGTTTTTTGTTTGTATTTTTTTTTTTTTTTTGGTTTTCATTGTGTTGCAGTCAAACTCTCCCACCCCTCCCAAATGCAATCTGAGATTCTGTAATGATGCAAATTGATTTGATTGCATCGTATCTGATCTGATCTGATTTGTCTAAAACAAACTGTTGATAATGCGACAACAATTGATCTGTATGTGTTAAACGTTTGTAAACCATTACAACGACGACAACCAACGACCAGCACAACAACAACAACAAAAGAATCGATCAATTCCTAAATTGAATTGACTCAGTGGGCAAATGGCCAAATTCATGTTGCAAGTTGACAATCAATAAATCAATTGTAAACAAACAAATAAACACCGCGGTGTGGGCTATAAAGGGCGTCACCTTAAGACAGCTCACAAGGGGTTAATATAACTGATAAAGATTTAATTTAATTGTTATAGCATGTTGGCAAATTAATAAATCCAGTAATAAACAAATAAACTTAACACACTACGAAGTGCGTCGTCATTTTGTAGCAGCTCACAAGGGGTTTATACCTAATGTAGAAAATATTGTTTTTGATAGATGTAGATTTGATATAATTTCCAATGCACGTTGGCAATTTAATAAATCAATTGGAAAGAATGAACCAGTCAGGCTATGAAGGGCGTCATATAAGCAGCTCACAAGGGGTTAATAACTAATGTAGAAAATTTTGTTTTTGATCGGCAATTAATTGAATTAATATTACACGTTGACAAATTAATAAATCTGATAGTAAACAAATAACCCCGTTTGGGTATACAGTGCATCCCCTTAAGTCAGCTCACAAGGGGTTAATAACTCATTTATTTAAGATTATGACATTTTGCATAAATTAAGCAATTTTTTAGATTGTTTTTTGCAAATTAACAATTCATAAATCGTTTGCGGACAGCTAGACCTGACAGGTTATTAAGGGTGAATTGCTCACAAGGGGTTAATAACTGGTAATAGATAATATTATGACGTTTGGCTAAAAATTCGCATTTCATTTAATTCATAGTGAAAATTGGCAAATCATAAATCAATTGCGGACAAATAGACATAACAGGCTTGTAAAGGCGTTACCTTTAGGCAGCTCACAAGTGGTTAACATAACTGATGTACATAGGATTAAGATATTTTGTTCAAAATGTGAATTGAATTTATATAAAAAATTGGTATTTCACATATCAATTGTAAACAAAGAGATCTGACAGGCTTTTATCGATGTCGCTTTAAGGAAGCTCACAAGGGGTTAATAACCGATTTAAATAAGATCAAGACAATTGGCTTAAAATAGGAATTAAATTTAATTCATTTTGCAAAGATGCAATTCATTAATAAATTTGAGACTCACAGACATGAAAGGCTTTACGACGTTCCCTTAAGGCAGCTCGCAGGGGGTTAATAACTAAGGTACATATGATCAAAACATTTTGTCCAAAATGTGAATTTAATTTATATAGCAAATTGGCATGTCGTATATTAATTGTAGACAAATAGACCTGCCAGGCTTTTAAGGTCGTCGCTTTAAGGCAGCTCACAAGGGGTTAATACAACTGATGTATATATGATCATGACTTTGTGTTGAAAATGGTCGTTTAATTTAATTCATTTTGAAAATTAGCAATTCATAACCCAATTGATGACAAACTGACATTAAAGGCTTAAAGACGTCCGCTTAAGGCAGCTCGCAGGGGGTTAATAACTAAAGTACATATGATCAAGACATTTTACTTAAAATAGGAATTAAATTTAATTCATAGGGCAAATTGGCAATTCATTAATCAATTGGAGACACACAGACATGAAAGGCTTAACGACGTTCTCTTTAGGCAGCTCACAAAGGGTTATTATAACTAATGTCTATAAGATCATGTTATTTTGTTGAAAATGGTCGTTTAATTTGATGAATATTGCAAATTGGCATTTCATACATCAAGTGTAGACAAATAGACCTGACAGGATTTTAAGGTTGTAGCCTTAATGCAGCTCACAATGGGTTAATTGCTAATGCACATACGATCAAGACATTTTGCTTAAAATCGAAATTAAATTTAATTTATATGGCAAATTAGCAATTTAAATATCAATTGCAGACAAAAAAGACCTGACAGGATTTTAAGGTTGTAGCCTTAAGGCAACTCGCAGGGGGTTAATAACGAAGGACATATAATCAAGACATTTTGCTTAAAATGGTCGTTATATTTAATTAATGTTGCAAATTAGCAATTCATAAATCAAACAAACCTGACAGGCTTTTAAAGGCGTTGCCATAAGTCAGCTCACAAGGGGTTAATATAACTAATGTCTTTAAGATCATGACATCTTGCTTAAAATGGGTATTTATATCAAATCATCTTGCAAATTGGCAATTCTTTAGTCAATTGTAGACAAATGGACCTGAAAGGCTTTTAACGACGTCGCCTCAAGGCAGCTCACAAGGAGTTAATAACTGATGTGCATAAGACCTTTTTGGGACCGGCCGTGGCATAGTGGTTAGAACACGCGACTACCATGCGGGAGATCGCAGGTTCAAACCTGGCTCTAGTCATCTTAAAAGAAAAAAATAAATACAATTTTCTTTCATTGTCGGCTCCCCTCGAATGTTGTTTGACAGCAACTTCGCAGTATTAAGCGTCGATTCAATCGTCGTGTCTAGTAAGAGCTTCTCAAAACAGTGACGTTCGCATTCGTCGATAAATAAGTAGGTGCCGTTAGTTGTGAATCTAAAAATAGAAAGCGTGTTAATTCACAACAACGCGAGAAGCTATCCCATACCTCATTCATGGGGTGCAAAGGGAAATTAAGTTTTTTTTTTTTAAGTTGCATAAGACCTTTTGCTTCAAAATATGAATATGATTAATTTAGCAATTTGGTATTCATATATCATTTGGAGACAAATAGACCTGAAAGGCTTTTAAACGATGTCCTCTTAAAGCAGCTCGGAAAGGGTTAATAAATTATGACATATAATCATGACGCTTTGCTTAAAATATGCATTTTTATTAATTAATATTGCAAATTGGTAATTCATTAGTCAATTGTAGACAAATAGACCTGACACTCTTTCAAGTGCGTCTGCCATAAGCAGCTCACAAGGGGTTAATAGCTGATGATATGTACATCAAGTACAATTTAAGTTTTAAAAATAACTGCATTCAAATACTGGTCCCGACTATCCTGTAGGTGAATTAATATGCCATGCTCCCCAAAATTCGCCCTAAAATGCGAAAATCATGGTCAAAGCTGGCACCGGGGCCCTGGGGGGGTCAAGAACGAGGGTCCCTTTGGTTCTATGACGACTCGCTATGTGCGGGTACTCAAATGAAAGATATTTTCGAGACGACTTCAATGGTGTATTTTGCAAGACCAAGTGGGATTTTTGGGAAGCCCAAAAACGGGTCCCTTGGTGACTCTTATGTGCGGATACTCAAATGAATGATATTTTTGAGACGTGTCCAGTGGTTTTAATTTTAAGACCCTACAGGACCCACTGAAGCCTATTTTTAACCAAAAAAGTAATAAAATTGACAAGGAAAAGTGTACGAAGAACCTAGCGCCGCAGGCAATGGGGCCCTGGGGGGTCAAGACCGGGGTCCCTTGGGTTCTATGACGACCCCTATGTGCGGGTACACAAATCAAAGATTTTTCCGAGACAAATCCAATGGTGTATTTTGTAAGACCATGTGGGGTTTTTGGGGAGCCCAAAAAATGGTCCCTTCGATCCAATGGGGAATCTTATGTGATGATACTTAAATGAAAGATATTTTAGAGACATGTCCAATGGTTTTAATTTTAAGACCCTACAGGACCAATGGACCCACTGTTATCTGCACCCAAGGGACTATGTATGTCCTGATGAAAAGGGCTTTCGTTCACCTTGGCACGGAGTGGCCAATTCAGGCCCCCGATTATACTAATACTCAATATTATATATACCGCAGATACTATGTGATATATTTCTGATCTGAAAAAGAATATAAATATATTCTATGGTTATGGAAATATGAAACAGTTAATAAAATTTTCGAAACATTATTAAATTACATTAGATCAAATTTCTTTCGACTTTAATAAACAGTTTCCATGGCAAATTGTCAATCAATACTAAATACTAATAATATAATAGCTTGACAAACGTCAGGTCGCGTTCTTCAAAAAAAAATTAAAAAATCTTAACAAAAGAGCCTAAAACGTGACAAATTATCCTATACGATACTTTCTAACTTCCAATCGATATTTAATTATTATGGCATGTAACTTGACAAAATGAATGCTGCAAAACTTCTTCTTTTTGGGGCTACTTTCACATGCAGTTCTCAGAATTGAGTCCAAAATCAATTTCTTTAAAAAAAAAACATTTAAAAATGACATTAGCTCAACTTTTTTCGTCTTTGGATAAATGGAAATATATTAAACAGTTTCCATGACAATTTGCCAATCAATACTGAACAGAAATAACATTACAGCAAGACGAAAGTCATGCGTTTGCTACAAAATAAAAACGAATGAAATAAAAACCTCTCATTGAATCACATTGTATTTAACAATTTTTTTTTTTAAAACAACTAAATCACATATCGTAAAAAAAAATTTTAAAAATTATTGTATTACATTAGGTAATTTTCTACTTTACTCCAGTTTATGGTAAATATTAAACATGAATCAAACATATCAAAAATATTTTTTTTTTTTTAAATTTTTCAAATTAATCTGGCTCAACTTTTTTTCTCCTTTGAACTAATTCAAATATAAACAGTTTCCTTGTCAATTTGTCAATCAATACTGAATAGAAATAACATAACAGCTTGACAACAGTCATGTGTTTGCTACAAAATAAAAACTAATGTAATAAAAACCTCTCAATAAATCACATTGCATTTTTTTAAAATAAAAACCTCTGATTGAACCGCATTTTAAAAACCAAAATTTTTCAAAAATTATTGTATTACATTAGATAATTTTCTAAGGTTTATGAGAATATTAAACATAAATAACATTTAAAACATATATATTTTTTTTTTAAATTTTATAGTACATAGTTTAAAATTTTTTTTGCCTTTGGATATATGGAAATCTTAAACAGTTATCAATTTGTCAATCAATACTGAATCGAATAACTGTCATGAATCGACGACAGTCATGTGTTTGCTCCAAAAGAAAAACTAATGAAATAAAAACCTCTCAATGAATCACATTGTATTAAACAATTTTTTTAAATAAAAACCTCTAAATGAATCGCATTTTGTAAACAAAATATTTTAAAAATTATTGTATTGCATTAGGAAATTTTCTACAGTTTATAAAAAAATAAATAACATTATCGCAAAAATTTTTTTTTTTAAAAATTTTATATTACTTTAGCTCAACTTTTTTCGCCTTTGGATAAATGAAAATATAATAAACAGTATTCATAACAATTTGTCAATCTATACTGCATAGAAATAACATAACAGCTTGACGATAGTCATGCGTTTGCTATAAAAGAAAAACTAATGTAATAAAAACCTCTCAATGAATCACATTGCATTAAACAATTTTTTATCATTTATTTTTTTGCAATTATTTTACATCATCTTTCTTCCTCTTTTAAGTGTATATAAATATTTAAGACAATTATTTTGTATTACATTAGGTCAACTTTCTTTCGTCATCACTTAAGTTTACTGGTAACATTAAACCGTTTTACCCCCTTTCTTTCTTATATCATTAAATTCACCTCAGACGGTAAAATGTGTGTGTTGGTTGCTATGTCCTCTCTTTGGAAAACCATAAAGTGCTACCTAATAAGCGTTACTATTTACGCAAAGACTCCTAATGCCAACGAGACATACAAAATTTGCCGACCACTCTTTGCCAATTCATTTTGGCCCCAATCAATGTGTCTGGCCAAAACAAAAACCCTCAATGCACCTAACTGGTTTCATTGTCGCCAGTCAGCCAGGTTGCCAATGTTCAATGTTGGCTTAAAGCACAACAGACAAAACAATGACTTAAATACCGGCCGGCCGGCCGGTCTTTTATTCGATTTTGTTTTGCGCCTCTTATATATTTTCGTCTTTCAATGATTTGCAACCGGTTATTGTCAACCCACAAACTTTGTGGATTCTTAGGTGCATTCACATACGTCTTATTGAGTCTTTTCTCATTTCCATCTCCAGGTTTTTGTAAGATTTTTTATCTGGCAAAATAATTTTTTTTCCTCGTTTTTTTTGCTGTGAACCTTAATTGGCTTCATTCGTATTCGCTTAACAGCGTATGATGATGATGATGATGGTGGTGGGGCGATGGCCTGATGACGACTACCTCCTCATGGCAGTCATCATCGAGTCACTATCGCGCCAGTAACTGCATTCATTATTACTTTTTACTTACTTTTAGTTACTAAGCTGCAGATCTGCAGCTTTTTCGTGTCGAGTACAGTTTTTCCATGGCAACGCCCTTCAATATCGCTGCCCATATTTGGGTTGCCCGCTGCCACACTGCTATGCAGCTCTTGCGACATATCATGGCTGTGCCAGATTTGATGGTCGTTGTCGCCGTGGCCATAGTGCAACCCAGAAAGAATTTCCGTGGGTGCAGTTGCAAGAAAGAATGGAACAAAAAAAGAGTTAAGAAACAATTTTTAATGAAAGACCAGAGATAGCTCAGGATGACGACGACGACGATGATGAATGCACTCACTCACTCACACATTGGGACAAATGAATGAAAGTAGGAGTTAACTTCATTATAAAGTATTTCCGTTGTAAGCCGCACTCACACATTGTAATTATTTTATAATGGTTTCTCAAGTTGAGTTCCTCTCGGCTATTAATGGAATTTTGATTTAATTAAATTTTGAGACACGTAAAAATGCCTATACATGGAAATGTTCTACTACGTGCTACGTACCAGCAATGTACTAGTAATCAGTCAAGCTTTAAGTCAGACAATTTAGAAATTGTTGCTAAGGTCACGTAGAAAACTTTGGCCAAAATAAAGAAATTAATAAAAATTTCATTTATGATCTACATTTCTTAAAGAAAATTTTGCATAAAGACTAATAAGGAAATCCCCAAGGAAGTGATGTGATAAATTGTCAAAGTAAACTGAATTAAAATTAGAAACCAGTCATGTCTGTTGAGTCAAAATAACTTACTTACTTACTTAAGTGGCCAGTTACAATTTACGAAACGTAGTTCATAAATTTGAGGCCTGAAGTAATAAAGAATTCCACACGCTTCGGTCTTCTGCGTGTGTTCTCCAGTTAGTCCTACCAGATGATGGCACATCGCCTACCACTTGGTCCTTCCAACGGAGTTTGGGTCTCCCTGCTCTGCGCCGTCCTTCAGGTTCGCCTTCAAACACCTTTCTCGCTGGAGCATTTACATCCATCCTGGCAACATGTCCCAGCCATCGAAGTCGTTGGATTCTGACTCTTTTAGCTACGTCGATGTCGTGGTAAACCTCATACAGCTCATGGTTCATCCGATGGCGAAACTGGCCTTCGACACAGATAGGTCCATATATTTTTCGGAGTACTTTTCTCTCGAATACTCCCAGGTTTTGTATGTCCGTTGTAGTAAGCACCCATGATTCGGCACCATACAACAGAACAGGTAAGATAAGCACCTGGTATAGCTGTTTCTTAGTATTCCGAGACAAGGTGGTGTTACTAAAGTGCTGCCGAAGTCCGTAGAAACATCTATTGGCTAGCACTATTCTCCGTTTAATTTCTTGGCTGACATTATTCGTCTTGTTGACGGAAGATCCGAGGTAGGTAAATTCGTCGACTACCTCAAAACAATAATTGTCAACGTTCACGGTGCGTCCCCATCGAGAGGACTCTTTGTTCGTCGAAATCATTATTTTTGTTTTGTCCTCGTTGACCGCTAAACCCATTTTTGCTGACTCCTTTTCTAGCGATGAGAAAACTGCAGTAACATCCTGCAGATTTCGGCCAATGATATCTATATCATCGGCGTAGGCTAGTGGCATGTGGCTTTTGTGGAATATGGTGCCAGACATGTTGATACCAGCCTTTCTCATCACCTTCTCCATAACTATGTTAAATAGTGTACAGGACAGGCTATCGCCCTGCCTGAGACCTCTTTCCGTGTTGAATGGTTCAGACTGATCCTTACCAATCTTAACCGAGGATTTGGTGTTGTCTAAGGTACATTTGCAAAGTCTAATCAGCTTTGCAGGAATACCAAACTCAGACATGGCCTCATAAAGCCTATTCCTTATCGGAGAGTCGAAGGCAGCTTTGTAGTCGACAAAGAGGTGGTAGGTGTCGATCTGCTTTTCATGGGTTTTTTCCAGGATTTGTCGTAAGGTGAATATTTGATCCGTCGTAGATTTGCCAGGTCTAAAGCCGCACTGAAATGGTCCAGTTAGTTTTTCTACAATTGGCTTTAGACGTTCACACAATATGCTTGAAAGGACCTTGTACGCAATTGGTAATAGGCTTATTCCACGGTAGTTCTTACATTCACTACGATCTCCTTTCTTGTATATGGGACATAACAGACTGAGACTCCAATCCCCGGCATGCTCTCCTCTTGCCAGATGTTCTCCATGAGCTGATGCATGCTCCTAATCAGCTCCTCCCCGCCAGCCTTAAACAATTCAGCAGGGAGACCATCGGCTCCAGCAGCTTTGTTGTTTTTAAGGCGGGAGATGGCCATACGTATCTCGCTCTGGCTCGGAGGTGGACAGTTAATACCATCGTCATGGATTGGAGCGGGGTCTTCTGGAGTGGTGTCAGTATCCAGTAAATTTCTAAAGTGATCTCTCCATATCTTTAGAACGTTATCCGGGTCCGTCACTGGCTGACCATCGCTGTCCTTGCAGGAGGGCAACCCTGTTCCACGCATTCTCGCTTTCACTCTCTTGTAGAATTTTCGGGCTTCCCCTCTACTTCGGAGCAACTCAGTGCACTCGTCCTGCCTCTTCTTCAGCTCCTTCTTTTTTCTTCTAAAAAGACGCGTTGCCTGTCGTCTCTTCTCCCTGTGCCGTTCACGAACAGCTCGCGTTGCCATTGGCTGCAGTTTCGCCCTGTATGCAGCAACCGTCTCTCTCGTGGCATTGCGACATTCATCATCGTACCAGGCATCTTCTTGAGACGGCTTTGAGTACCCAAGTACGCTTCTCGCAGCCCGTTCTAAGGAGTCGGCTATATTTTGCCACTGCGAGGTTATATTGTCAGGGGTTGGAGCATTCCGCAGCAGTTGAGTTAGGTGGTTGGAGTAGGCGTTTGCTACCTCTGTGGTCCGCAGTTTACCGATGTCCAGCTTTCGTTGTGCCTGGTTACGTACGTTTTTCGCCATGCTTAGTCTTGTGCGTACCTTAACTGCGGTAAGGAAGTGATCGGAGTCAATGTTCGCACCCCTAATCACTCGTACGTCCAGAACACTCGATGCGTGCCTTCCATCGACTACCACATGATCAATCTGATTCCTTGTCAATTGATCTGGAGATAACCATGTTGCCTTATGAATATTTTTATGGTCAAATCTAGTGCTGCAAACTACCATATTTCTTGCCGCAGAGAAATCAATCAGTCTGATGCCATTGTTCGACGTTTCGGTGTGCAGACTGAATTTTCCGATGGTAGGCTCAAATGCGGTTTCCCTGCCTATTTTAGCATTAAAATCGCCTAGTACAATTTTAATGTCATGGCTCGGGCTACGGTCATATACATTTTCTAGGCTCTCGTAGAACTCGTCTTTGTCCTCATCGCTTTTCTCTTCTGTCGGAGCATGGGCACATATAAGTGTTATGTGGAAAAACTTTGTTTTGACTCTTATGGTGGCTATACGTTCACACACCGGGTTGAACCTTGAGACTAGGTGTCGCAGTCTCTTGCCCACCACAAATCCACATCCAAACTCGTGCTTGTCCGCATGGCCACTATAGTAGATATCGCACGTCTTCATGCGCGAGCACCCGTGTCCCGTCCACCGGATTTCCTGTAAAGCGGTTATGTCAGCCTTGTATTCTTCGAGGACTTCCGCCAGTTGGATAGAGGCACCTGGTCTATACAGTGTTCTAACATTCCAAGTGCATATCCTTAAATCATGGTCCTTAATTCGTTTGCGGTGGTCGTCAACATTTTGGGGGGTCCATTTTATTCTTTTCTTACTTCTTTTCATTGCAATAGTTTATGCGTCGGTGGCGGGTTGCAAGCCCAGCGCACCACAAAATAATGCAAATACAATAAAAACTATTAAATGAATCACAGGCTATAAAGAAATTAATAAAAATCTCATTTATGGTTAAAGAAAATTTATTATAAAGACATAAGGAAATCATCAAGGAAGTGATGTGATAAATTGTCAAAGGGAACTGAATTAAAATTAGATAACAGTTTGATACCAGTGATGTGTGTTATGTCAAATTAATACAAATGAAATTAAAACATTTAAATGAATCACATTCAATAAAGCAAACCAAAATATTATATTATGGGAATTTCAAACAGTTTCCATAGCAAATTGTCAAACAATATTGAATAAATATATGATATCAGCTTGACACCAGTCATAAGTAATTCGAAAAAAAAACTAAATGAAATGAAAAGCTTTAAGAGAATCAAATTTTACCAAAGGTTCTAAAAAAATTTTGGTAAGTAACATTATATTAGATTTTTATTTATCTTGATTTTATAATTTTATTTAAATTTTCATATATGGTCTATATTTTTTTAAGAAAAGTTAGCTTAAAACTAATTAGGAAATTCTCAAGGGAATAAAGTTAAATACATTTTATAAACCAAAATTTTCCAAAAATATTCTATAATGGGAATTTCAAACAGTTTCCATGGCAAATTGTCAAACAATACTGAATACAAATAAAATGAGTACTTGACACCAATCATGAAAAATTCGCAAATACAACCTAAATGAAATAAAAAACTTTAAAAGAATCACAATTTAAAAAAAAAATTTTTAATTACATTTATATTTGATTTTTATTTTAGTTAGATTTCATATTTTTATTTAGATTTAAAGAAAAGTCTAATTAGGAAATTTTCAAGGGAGTAAAGTTAAATATATTTAGTCAAGACACAAACCACTTATATGAAATTAATCGCAAACCGGATATATCATAGATATAGGAATGATATGCACCCATGGTACTATAGCATGATGCAAAGGACTTCTTTTTAAAATCGTCCAGAGTGGAAAATCTAGGCCCCTAAATATGCTAATACTCAATATCATATATACCGCAGATACTTTGTGATATATCTCTGATCTGAAACCAAATTTAAATATATCGTAGATATAAAAGTGATCTTCTCCCTTAGGACTATTGCATGATGCAAAGGACTTTCATTCGCCATCGCCCAGTGTAGGCATTCCAGGCCCCCGAATATTCAAATACTCAATATCATATATACCGCAGAAACTCTGTGATATATCTCTGAGTATTAAACAGAATTGGAATATATCCCATATATGGGAGTGATTTGCATCCATAGTACCATGAGGTGATGCAAATGATATCCATTCACCATCGCCCGAAGTGACTTATACTGGACCACGAATATGCTAGTACTCAAAATCATATATACTGCAGTAACTTTGTGATATATATATGTTATCTTAAAGAAACGAGATACATTCTAGATATGGGAGTTATCTGCACCTATGGGTCTATGGCTTGATGAAAATATTCTCATTCACCATTGCCCAGATTCCAGGCCCTCGAATATGATAATACTCAATATTATACATTGTGATATATATTTGATCTAAAACAGAATATATCACAGTACAACACATGATTTTGGGACTCAATTCTGAGAACAGCACGTGAAGTAGCCAAAAAAAGAAGAAGTTCTCCATCATTCGTTTTGTCAAGTTACATGACATAATAATTTAATATCGATTTGAAATTAGTTAGTATCGTATAGAGGAATTTGTCACTACGTCTTTTGCATCCTACTTTCATCAAAGGGAGTAGCCAACAAAGGCAACTTAAAATTTTTTTTATCTTTTTATAATATTAAACAGTTGACATGACGAATTGTCAAATATTACTTAATTAAAATAAGATAATAGTTGAGAGCAGTCACTCGTGTTGTGTAAAATAACAATAAATGAAATAATAACCTCTAAATGAAACACATTTTACAAAAACTGTTATGTTTTGGGAATACATATTTACGGCTTCCATAGCGATTTGTCAAACATCACTTAATGTAAATAAGACAACAGCTAGGAAATAGTCACCTGGCTTCTGCAAAATAACAACAATTGAAATCATAACCTCTAAATGAATCACATTTTATAAACCAAAATTTTTAAATGTAAATAATTTTGCATCAGCTGAACTTTCTACCGCACTAAGGTTTAATGTAATATGAAAAAGCTTCCGTGACAAATTGGCAAACAATACTAAATAAAAGTAAAACAGCAGCTCGACACCAGTCACGCGTTTTTGTAAAATAACAACAAATGGAATAAAAAATCTCTAAATGAATCACATTTAATAAAAACTGTTATGTTATGGGAATAACGTATTTGTATGGGAGGTATCAGAAGGGGCGGGCCATGCAGTCCATTTGCAAAACCGTAAGTAGTTTTGGGGAAATATTAACTAGTTCAAAATTTCAAAATTTCTTTCGAAAGTTATCGTGCTTAGCAGCCCGACAGACAGACAGACAGACGGACAAGCTCAAACGACTTAAAAAGTCATGAATCAAATTTGGTTCAAAGCAACCTAGGGTCTAAAGTAAGGACTCACTATGTGTTACACTTTTGGGTCGTATCAAATGCTATATACCCTCCTACCCAGGTAGGGTGAGGGTGTCAAAATCATTGTGTTCCTTGCTGTTTGATACAATAATAGTACTTTTTGGCACATTAAGTGTACATTTTGGTACAATTAAAGAACTTTTTCGTACATTGAAAATACTGTCCAATAAAAGTACTTTACAGTACAATATAATGATTGTTTAGTACAAAAAAATAAATTTTTGGTACAATAAAAGTACTTCTTAGTACAAACAAATTTACTTTGTGTGTTACTCTTGCGCACAATAGCAGTACAATAAAGTGTTTTTTAAGTGTTTTTGGTGCAAAAAAATACTTTTTTGGTACAATTAAAGTCTATTTTGGCATACAAAAGTGTTTTTTGAAAACAATTAAGTACTTCTTGGTACAATAAAAATCCTTTTTAAACAAAATAAAATTACTTATAAATACTATAAAAGTACGTTTATGTACGGAAACAGTGTTTTTGATACAATAAAAGTATCTTTTTGTATTAAAAAGTATTTTTCGGTACAATAAAAGTACTTTTTGTTATAATAAAAGTATTTTGTAGTACGAATAGTGTTTTTAAAACAACAAAAATATTTTTTACTGTAGTAAATAATTGTATTCAAGTAGCTCTTACTTTTACATTAAAATTACTTTTAAGCTAAACAAAAGTACTTTTTAGTACGACAAAAATGCTTTAATTATTTTTTGGTGCAACAAAAATATTTTTTTGTATTATATATGATTTTTTTTTTGATACAATCAAAAGTACGTTTTGATGCAAAAAAAGTTCGTTTTAGTACAGAGAAAGTGCTTTTTAATACAACTTAAGTACTTTTTGAGTACAACACAGGTGTTTTTCATATAATAATGGTACTTTTTGTTACAATAAAATAACTTTTTTAACCTTTTTTTTGAGACCAGCCGTGGTCATCTACCTTTTTCTTTTATTTGCCGGCCCCCTCGATGTTGTCGGCAGCAACATCGTAGTATAGTGTCGAGTCAATCGGAATGTCTTATAATCTATTCATTCAAATTGTATAATTATTAGCCAAGTTGTTGTTTACATATCCGGCATGGTCTGTAATACAGTACAATTTATATACTATAGATGGCGATCGATCAGTTTAAAGCTGTCTTGTATGTATTTTTTTTTTAAATCGTATTAGTTTTTTTAAAGTTCATTCATGACTCGGAGACATCTCAAAGAGTATCATCTTAAGACTTTTATCAGTTATTTGCAAACATAATATATACAAAGTTTACTGACATGGATAACGTTAATAAATACAGTGTGCTTTTCTTAATTGGTACAGTTTTTAACGCTCTGACATGTCTGACAATCTAAGTCTCTACATTACTCCCCCACACATCCTAGTATTGCCCTGCCACTTACGTCTCCACACTTTCATTTTAAAATTTACCAATTCAAAACTTTGTCAAACCTTCAACAACTTTTCAATTTATTAACATTTCCATTTCATTCGTTTCCACAGCTTTAAAAAATGGCCGATGAAGCACCAGCTGCCCCACCCGCTGAAGGTGAGGCCCCACCAGCAGCGCCCGCCGAGGGTGAAGCCCCTCCCGCCGACGGCGAGGCCCCACCAGCTGAACCAACCGGGCCCATTAAGCACACCTACACTCTCTTCTATTTCAATGTCAAGGCATTGGCTGAGCCACTGCGCTATCTCTTTGCCTATGGCGGCATTGAGTATGAGGATGTGCGTGTAACACGTGATGAATGGCCAGCATTGAAGCCAAGTAAGTCTAACCAACCATTAACACTACATTGCACTACACTACACTACAATGTATTGTGTAGCATTAGCATAAATGTTTGCATGATAATTCTTCTTGTATTTATGATGATGATGATGATTCTACTTGTATCTTGTATCTTTTTTGTTGTTTTTCCCTCACCTCACTCACAGCTATGCCTATGGGCCAGATGCCCGTTTTGGAAGTCGATGGCAAGCGTGTGCATCAGAGCATTTCAATGGCACGTTTTCTGGCGAAAACCGTTGGTCTGAGCGGTGCCACACCCTGGGAAGATCTACAGATTGATATTGTTGTCGATACCATCAATGATTTCCGTCTAAGTAGCGAACAATGTGTGAAGTTGCATGTCTATGTTGTTTGATTAATCTTTGCATTTTAATATATAGAAATTGCAGTCGTCTCCTACGAACCCGAGGATGAAATCAAGGAAAAGAAATTGGTCACCCTGAATAATGAAGTCATTCCATTCTATTTGGAGAAATTGGAACAAACCGTCAAGGATAACGATGGTCATTTGGCATTGGGCAAGGTAAGAGGAAAAAAGATTTGAAATATTAATATAAATTTGTTATATGATGAAATTGTTATGAAGTTCGGGTAAAAAAAGTAGGCCGTAGGTTTCTCATAGTAAAACAGATAAAGGCTTAACTATTATACCGAAATAAGAAAATAAAATTTAAAAGAAAATACTTAAATGTCTTAAAACAATATAAAAAAATAAAATATTTCTAAATGTGTGTCTGTATGTTTCATATAAGTTGATAAACCATTCACCCGAGTTGTATAATTATCAACTAACTCGTTGTTTATATAATATGAATGGTTTGTAGTACAGTACAATTTCTATACTATAGATGGCAGTCGAGTTTTTTGTTCTCACAAAATTAAAAAAAAACACATTTCTACAATGATAAAAAAAGTTTTGTGTGTATGTTTCGTATAAGTTTTTAAACTTTTCATTCAAATTGTATAATTATTTGTCAAGTTGTTGTTTATAAATCGGAAATGCTTTTTAGTATAGTTTACATACTATAAATGGCGTTCAAGTTACTTTTCTTACAGGAAACTGTATAGGACACCCATTTCTATAAAACATTTTTCTATACATTCTTTTATATATGTTTTAACTTTTTTCGTAGAAAGTATTGCAATGAATGGCTGTAAAATTTCACAATGGAAATCAATTTGGACAACAGAAAAAATATATTTTTTAACGTGCGTCTGTATGTTCCTTATAGGCCTGTAAACCATTCATTCGAATTGTATAATTTTTAGTCAAGTTGTTATCTACATATCGGGAATGGTTTTTAGTACAGTTTATTTACTACAGATGGCGTTCGATTTATATTTCTTAAAGGAAATATTCATAGGAAACCCTTAGCTACAGTGGTAGAAACAATCTCTGACCCATTTTTTTATTAAATTTTTCAACTCTCCTCATGCAAAATATAACAAAAGACAGTGAATTTCCCTATGAAAATGAATTTTGATAATAAGACAAAATATTTCTAAATTTGTGTCTGTATGTTCAGGACAAACTGAAAAACCATTCATCCGAATTACATAATAATCGACCAAGTCATTGCTTACATATCAGGGATAGTTTGTAGTACAGTACAATTTATATACTATAGATGGCGTTCAAGTTATTTTTCTTACATAAAAGTTGATAGGATACACTATCCTGCTATGAAAGAAACATTTTCTTCTATACATTATATTTCAAATTTTCTAACTTTCCTTGAAAAAAATATGACTAAAAGCCATGAAAATCAATTTTGACAACAATAAAAATATTTCTATGTTTGTGTCTGTATATCCCGCATAAGTTGTTAAACCATTCAATCGAATTTTATAATTATCAGCCATGTTGTTGCTTACATATTAGGCATAGTTTATAAGGTAGTGCAATTTATATACTATAGGTGGCGCTCAGGTTATGTTAACCAAAAACCGACCCTGCAGCAGATAGAAAAAAATGTGGAGACAATTTGTAACATTTCAAAATAACAACAACTATTGGTATAAATTTAATTCAATTGGGCAATTATTGACAAGTACATTTTACAATAGAAAAATATAGATTATTCGGTGTCTGTGTGTTTCATATAAACTTGTAAACCACTTACGCGAATTCAATAGTTAATAGCCAAGTTGTTGCTTACATGTGAGGCTTGGTTTGTAGCAAAGTACAATTTATATATACTAAAGATGGCGCTCGAGTTATGTCAACCACAACCTGAAGTAAAAAATTAGGAGACATATTTCAAATATTAAAAAATTTGTAACAATTATCAAAAAAATTTGTAGCAGAATGTGATTAATACATTTCTATATGCAAATAAATAACCATAAAATTTTAAATATGTCAAGTAAATTTTTTAACGGTACCTATTTTGTTAATTGGCGTCTGTGTGTTTCGTATAAGTTTTTAAACAACTTATGTTTATTCCATACTTAATATCCAAATTGTTTATTACACATCAGTCGAAGTTTTTGGCGCAGTACAATTTATATACCATAGATGGCGCTCGAGTTTTGTTAACGACAAAACTGCAGACCCTGCAGCAGAGAGAAAAAATTTTTGTAGACAATTTTTAACATTTTAAAATAACATTGTAACATGTCAAAACCACAACAACAAATATTGGTATAAGATAAATTCAATTGGGACAATAATTAGCAAGTCAATTTTACAATAGAAAAAAAAAGATGAATCTATGTCTGTGTGTTCCTCATAGGCTTATAAACCACTTAGGCGAATTCCATAATTATTAGGCAAGTTGTTGCTTACATATCAGGCAAGGTTTATAGCATAGTACAATTTGTATACGATAGATGGCGCTTACGTTTTTTAATCACAACTTGACTATAAAGCAGTTAGAAATATTATAAAATTTTCCTATTTTAAAAAATTTTAAATATTTTGAAATATAACCAGAAAAATTATGAAATATTTTCATTTAAAAAAATTTTAAATATTTTAAAATATAACCACAAATTTCTGCAACGTTTTGGATAGTATTTTCGTATAAAAATTTGGTTTCTTCAAATTTTTTTTTTTTGATTTATTTAAAGCTTACCTTTTTGTTACATTATTTCCTGACTTTTGTTTATTTTTCTATTTGTACCTCTTTTAAGTTAACCTGGGCCGATGTCTATTTTGCTGGTATTTTGGATTACATGAACTACATGGTGAAGCGTGACATCTTGGAACAATACCCAGCCTTGCGTGGCGTTGTCGACACCATCAATGCCATGGAACCCATCAAAGCCTGGATCGAAAAGAGACCACAAACTGAAGTTTAAGCAACAACAACAAGAACAACCAAGACAAGATTTCACTTTCTCTGAAAAGGAAAAAGAAATATAAAAGAAATTTCAACAAAAGAAAAAAAATTAAAAAAAAAAAAAACATATATAAATAACTATTTTTTATATAAACAGCAACAACAACAACAACAAACAGAAAACACCTTACCTTAGTGTATTGCATATTGCATATATATACATTATACAGCAAATAGCAACAACAACAGCAAAAACTATAATGATTTACACTAAAACCACTAAAAAAAAACAAATTGTTCCTTTCTTTTTTTGTAATAATAATCATAATAATGCATACTTTTTATTAATAACAATGATTAATTAATTAATTAATAACATAATAAATAACAACTAACCGAAATATAAAAAAGACAATTATAATTTAATTATTTATGTTTTTGTTTTTTTTCTAATTTTTATTTCTTGTATTTAATGGCATGGAAATCTAAGCTTAAGACAATATCACCCCCACCCCCAACTTACCCAAGCAGCCCTCCCACCAGAGGGCTGTATAGCACGGCAACTATTTGAATCTCTATTTGAACACAATTGTTCAATGTGGACCAACCGACTCTTAATGATGGCTTAACGATTTTGAACGTTCTGAACATGACAACCATAGTCTTAAACAAAAAAAAATTTTCTTTTTGGGGTTAGGCACCTTAAGTGCCCCCCATGACATACGTTGGTAGTTTAATAAACTATTTCTTGCAGTAGTTTATAGTTTTGCATGCTACATGTGTTTTCTCTCTAATTTACTCTAACTCTAAGTAAGGTACAATGAAACTCTCTAAAAACTCTCTTAAGCGATATGTTTTAGTTTTAAGAAACTACTCTCTACTACTACTATAAACTAACTTAGTAAGCTTGCTAACATGCTTAGCTGATAAACTGTTCTAATGTTTAATTATAAATATACAAATCTATAGACAACACCACTACCACCACTTCAACACCTTTATGAGAACCCGTCCCACCACCCCCTCTCCTACGCCCACCTTAACATAAATAATCTCTCATTGCTATCATCCCAAACAAAAAAAAAAGAAGAAAAACAACAACAACTATAACGCCTATTCAACAACAGCCAACTGATCCGAAACAAAGCCTTTCCGAAGAGTGTTGAGTATAAAAAAGACTCAAAACTTAATTTTGGATCTTAACAAAAAAAAACACCATCACCACCAAAAAATTATACACTGGACTATAAAATCATTTATAACCAACTACAGCACACACAGGACACAGGATCCTTATATACTTTTTAATATTTATAGCAATTGGTATTGCAAAAACATCCGCAAAAACACCACAATTACAATAACAACAACAACAACAGAACATCAAAAAAAAAAACCAATTGGCCAAATTACAAATTTGCGAAAACTGTCAAAACGCCAAACAAATCACATACAAACAAACAGAAGTAAGTTAAACTGGAACTGAAACTGAAACTCTTGATAAAGCAGTACAACAATAACAACAAACCAACTGTATAAAATTTGTAATTGAAATTGTATTTTTATATATGGAAGACAATTTTTTAAAAATCTGAAAAATTTATAATAAAAATACAAAAAAATTTATGAGCAGAATGAATTTTTATTATTGATTTCAAACACACACAAAAAACGAAAAAAAAATTGGGATAAAGGGAATTCATATGGCGGCAATAATGGGTAAGGAAATTATAAAAAGAGCAAAATGAATTTTTTTTATTGCTTTCAAAACACATTTCATTTAGATTGGGGGCAAAAATTGGTAAGAACATTTGAAAATTAAAAAATATAAATAAATCTGTGTCTGTGTGTTTCTTATTAGCTTATAAACTGCTTATATGAATTTCATAGTAAATAGTAAAGTTGTTGCTTACATATGAGGCAAGGTTTGTAACATAGTGCGATGAATATACTGTACATGACGCTCGAGTTATTTTTAAGCTCACACTGCAACCTGCACAATGTGGAGAAAAATATAGATAAATCTGTGTCTGTGTGTTTCTTATCAGTTTCTAAACCGCTTATGCGAATTCCATAATTATTTGCTTAGTTGCTGCCTACATATGAGGCAAGTTTTGTAACATAGTACGATTTGTATACTATAGATGACGCTCGAATAATGCTAAAAACAAACAGACCCTGCAGCGGATAGAAAAAAATTTGGAAACAATCTTTAAAATGTAAAAACAACAAATTTAAAATAAGAGGTATACAAATTAGGCAATAATTGGCAAGAACATATAAAAGTCAGAAAAATTTATAATAAAAGTACAAAAACATTTTTGAGACGAATTATTTTTTATTATTGATTTCAAACACACACAGAACAAAAAATTGAGATTAAGGGAATTCAAATGTGAATGACGCTCGAGTTATGTTAAACCCAAACTGACCCTGCACAATGTGAAGACAATTTTTAGAATTTCAAAACAACAACATAGATTGGAATGAGAGGAACAGAAAGAAGTACCAACATAAGGAAAAATTGGCAAAAATTAGCAAATATATTTTATAATAGAAAAATGTGTGTCTGTGTGTTTCTTTTAAACTTATAAACTGCTTATGTGAATTCCATAATTATTAGACAAATTGTTGCTGACATATGAGGCAAAGTTTGTAACATAGCCTGATTTATACACTATAGATGACGCTAGAGTTATGTTAAACCAAAACTGACCCTACACAATGTAGGGATAAATGGATAAATGAGAAGAAATAAAAAAAGTTGCAACAAAACAAAATTGGGCAATAATAAACAAGTAAATTTTATAATAGAAAAATATATATAAATCTGTGTTTGTGTGTTCCGTATCAGCTTACAAACCACTTATTCTAATTCTAAAATTATTTGCTTAGTTGTTGCTTACATATGGGGCAAGGTTTGTAGCATAGTACAATTTATATGCTATAGACGGCGCTCGAGACATCGTTTGCAATACAGTACAATTTATATACTATAGATGGCAGGCGAGTTATGTTAAACACAAACTGTCACAGCAGCAAATAGAACAAAACCTGTGAAGGCAATTTTCACTAGGATGACGTGTTTCGAACTCCATGCCGAGTTCATCATCAGACCCTTTGTGACGAATTGTAGCATTCTGGTACATCATCAGCTGTATATATATCTACAATTATGTGTAATGTCCACATGCGAAGTAGATATCAGCCGAAAATGTCCATTCATCATGTCCATGAATTAACCACTTTTATATTCACATGAGAATGGAGGAAAGTTTTTCCCCACAATTCCCCTTTTTCCCTAGTATTGAAAACTTTTGAGCTAAGCTTTCTGAGTGAAATATGTTTTTTACTATGTTTTCATCAAATGTGATGCATAGTTTTAGGCCGTGCTATTGCCAATGTATTTGGTTTAACAAAATTGGGAAAAGAAAATAAGAGCTGACAAATTTTCATCAGAAAACTATTTGTTTTCATTGATCGGTTGCAGATCATTTCTATTATTGTTAACAGATTTGTGTGTATGGGATTATGTGATAGCTGGCAGGGCGGATATTTATTTCGGTAGTTGCCAATTTTGTTATAAAATCGAAAAAACAGTTTTCAAAAACTAAATATTTTGCTAAAAAGCTAAAATATATTTGAAACAATAAATTTGTGTCTGTTTGTTTCATATCACATATTTTGCCAAAAACAATACGATAAGCAATACAAAATTATGATAAGAACACCATTTTAAAAGTTCAAAAATTTTCGAACATCACTTGCTAGGTAAAAATTAGGAAGTACCGTTATTATTTTTTAATTATTTTGAAGTTTTAAATCTACAAAAAACTGTCTGTATGGAAATTTCAAACTACACATTTAATTCCAAAAATATTTAATTTTTAATTTTTGCTCAATGACATCATACATGAAAAAAATAAACCTTAAATTATGAAAAATGCTAATTATTAAAAGCGTACTTCTTTTAAAATGTTCGAAAGGCAGTATCATAATTATTTTTAATTAGCCAATTAAATTAAATCACAAATAAAATGATAATTTAAGATTAAAAAAACCTTAATTCACATATCTGCCTGGATAGAAGAATAAGAATTTTTATAGTAATTTTCAAAGCGTTTCGAAGCATTTTTGCTCACGGACCTTTTTCTTATATGGAATCCACCATTAAAGAATACAAATTTAAAAAAAAATGCCTTTTTTGAAGTTCGAAAATTTTTTAACATTATAATTTACGTTAGAAATTAAACGGTAACGTTATTATTTCATATTTGCAATTATTTTATGACATAAAAATACCACTAGTTACAGTTACAAAAACTCTATAACAAATTGAAAAAAAATATTGGTGTTCGAAAATATTTAATATCGACATTATTTTTCATTTAGCAGTTAAATGCTAAATAACCAATCTAAGCGATTTCCCACCAATTGTCAAGGTGCAAAAATTCGAATGAACAGATAATTGAAAAAAACTATTTTTGAAGTTCGAAAATTTTCGAACATCATAATATAAGGTAACAATGAAACGTTAACGTTATTATTTCCTCTTTGTAATTAGTTAATGACATAAAAATACTACTAGTAACGGTTACAAAAAATCTACAAATGAATTGAAAAAAAAAATAAAATATTGATGTTCGAAAATATTTGATGTGATATGTAATATCGATAATATTTTTGATTTGGCAGGTAACTGCTAAATAACCAATCTAAGCGGTTTCCCACCAAACCATCTATCAAAGTTCGAAAATTTCGAACAATTTATGTTAGCAATTATGTTTTTTTAATGTAGGAATCTAAACAATGAATTTATGAAAATAAAACAATAGCAATGTAGTTTTTAAATGTTGGAATCTAAGTGGCACATATTAATGGATTGATTTGAAATCTTTCGAACTTTAGACACTTTTCCGAAAATGTTCTAATTAATATTTGCTTAATGACATTATCTTTGAATCCAACTAAACGGTAAATGATACAAATTAAGTAAAAAGAACATTCGAAAATTTTCGATCATATTCTTTGCGAAAATGAGAAATCATTAGTATTATATTAACAGTAACGAAATAAAAAAAAAACACAAGTAATGTTTACAAAAACTCTACATGCAATTTAAAAACAAAAAAATTTAATATTCGAAAATATTTTTAAGTAATATTTAATGGCGAAACCATTTTTTACTTTACATGAATAACACAAGGGAACAAAATTGAACTTTTTGAGTGTTGTTTGGAATTCGATAACTGTTTTTTACTAATTTGGGGTCTCTAATTTCAAATCTAATATCCATTTTTCTCCATCAGCTCGAATTTTTAAGTTACAGGTACTAATCGTATTTTCGACTTTTTTCCAAAAAATTATAGGTCAAAAAATCATAATTATTTTTTTCACAAGCCGGATTTTAAAATTTTTTTCTTTTTTTTAAAGATATCGTTGTTACCTTTGAAAAAAATCAAATTTTTTAATATTACAAAAAAAAATGACTGAGTAACGGCTGTTTTATTCAAAAAAAATTACACAAAAAATTACACTTTTTAATTTTCTTCACGCTGAAAGTTAATCGGTTGGGGGCAAATTGTTATTTTTATTAGCTTTATTGAATATCATATTAAGATAGCTTTCTAAAACATGTATGTACATAATAATCGATTGAAAATTGAATGAGTTATGCTAAGTTCGGTGATAACAGATTTTTCGCAATTTTTTGTTTCTACCCAAAAAAAAATAAAATTTTGTAATTTTAAAAATCATGACAAATTTGCAAATTTATTTATAGTTTAATTTATAGTTTTGCCTCCTATTACAATATTAATTAACAGACCAAATTTAATTAATCGGCAGGTTTCAATTTGGAAGTTAAGGAAGAAATATTAATTTTCTAAAAATAGGTAATTTTGTATGGGAGGTACCAGAAGGGGTGATCCGATATAGTGCAAATTCATTCCTGATTTATTTTTTTATAACCGTAAAACTTCCGCATAGTTTGACTGAATTCAGTGTACTTACAAAAAAGATATGTATGTAAGACTATTGGGGTGAGTTCGGTCATTTGTATGGGAGGTACCAGAAGGGGTATGGCAACGCTTTCGGTTTTTCAAGGGTTTGTCTACTTTTGCAAGATAAATAAACTGACCAAATTTCAATATCCTCCGGTAGTCTGTTTGGCAGCTATCGAAGATATATTAATTATCCAAAAATAGGTAATTTTGTATGAAAGGTACCAGAAGGGGTGGGGCTATTCCGCCCATTTACAATCCCATAAGTTCGTTTCGAAAAATATTAATACTGATAAATTTTCATAACGATCCGTTAAGGTTTGCTCGAGTTACACTTTCACAAACATATTAATAAATGTTATTTTTGTATGGAAATCGTGATTTTTGTAAATTTAGTTATCTCAGTAAATTGTTGACAAAATCAAAAGTACGAATACTGGTGGAGATCTTGTAATTAAATACACTTTTATAAATTGCAAGCCTCTTTGTGTAGAACAAGAAGAAGACGTCTCAATAAGTCCGCTATTTGTGTGTTTACATTGGCGTTCGCATTATCACTGCCTCTTTGGTTTATTTTCGCAATCATCTGCACCTGTTGTAATTAAAATTTGTTGTCTGTGCCGGCTGTTTTGATTCTGATTGGAGAAATTTCATCTAGATGGCGGCCAACAAAGATCTTTATATATGCCCAAAATGTACAAAGCGTGTTGGGAAGAACCAGAATAGCGTTGGATGCTGCATTTGTGACAAATATTATCACATATTATGCGTCAAAATAACAAAAGAGCAGCATTCATTCTTATACAAAAACAATAAGAGCATACTTTTTAAATGTAAAAAATGCGAGGACGTTAATGTTTTGGCTAGTGTAGCCAATGTTGCTAATGCTGTTGATGGTGAAGAACTAGCGTTTAATGATGTGTCCAATATTTCTAATGCCGGTGGTGTGGATGAAGTAACGGTTAACGATATGTCTACAGACGTTAACAAGTGCTATGATGAGCTATCGGCTTCACTTGAAAAAAAGCAGACTGAATACAAGCTCGAAATTCAGAAATTGCTGGAAATTCACCGAGGGCAGATGATGGACATTGTAAACAAAGTTCGTTGTGAGCTTATGGTCAAAATAGAACAAGTACGAGAAGATGTCAAAAACTGCTGTAGCATGATTAAACATGTTGACACCAACTGCTCTAAGACTACCCAGGATCTTGAGGCCCAAATAGATATAATGCAAAGGAGGATGAATAGATCCAACATTATTATAAATGGTTTGCCTGCTGGGATAGTTAATTTAAGAGAGCCTGTCGTAAAAATTGTTTCTATGTGCAATGTTAATTTGTATCCGTCTGATATTCAGCATTGCTGTTATATGTCTAAAGGGAAATCGGTGCTGGTGAAATTAAACTCAGTATACCTTAGGGATACTATTATGGCGAACTACCACAGAAGAAATTCTATTTTGCTAAACGACGTTATTGGTGGTAGTGTGAGAAGACGAGTCCTTTTAAATGATCATATGAATGCAGCAGCTGGCAAATTAATGTATATATGCAGAGCATTAAAAAGGCAAGGCAAAATACAAAATTTTAAGTTAAACAGTGCCGATATGCCAAAAGTATTGGTAACGTTTCCTAACGGGACGTTTAAAACGCTGGACATCCAACAATGTGGAAAGCTGCTGGATGCAGTGAACGAGGTTGATGTGGGCCAAGCGACAAATGATCCAGATCCATTAGTAATGAATGGTACAAACCGTACTTCTGGCTCGGTGAGCAGTTCTAATAGAGAAACGTTTAGTAGTTGATACTTACCAAATGTTGATTTCAGTCATATATATTTTTTTTTCTCTCACTTGAGGCTGAATTATTTTGAGTAGCTTTTTTTTATCTTTTTCATATCTTTTTTCTTATTGTATAATGTTAAAAATTAATTTTCTGGTAACATTTTTAATATTGCAAGTTACAAGTTCTGAGTTTAAGGTAATGAATTATATTTCAAACTTAGGGAATATTGTAAACGATAACAGTTTTTTATCTTCACAGCTAGGAAATTTTGCAAGCTATCTTAATATTGGCCATTTCAATTGCCAAAGTTATAAATTAAGTAATAACACATCGAAGATACATGAAATTAGGAGTGTTTATGAAGGAGGTACCTTAGATGTTATTGGAGTAAGCGAGACTTGGTTAAAGCCGTATATATCTACAAAATGTGTTGATATTTCGGGCTTTAAGTGTCATCGTAATGATCGACCAGAAAGAAGAGGAGGGGGTGTGGCCATGTACGTATCAAAAGATTTTAAGCACAGAGTGGTTTTCAGGGGTAATTTATATGGAGTTTGCGAATCTATTTTTTGCGAATTAAAAGTTAATGTAAGTAAACTGTTAATAGGAAGCGTATATTTGCCTCATGGTGATTTGTCGGCTCTGGAGGAACAAATATCGGATATTGTGGTTCGTTATTCTAATATTATCATCATGGGTGATTTTAATAACAATCTTTTCGACTTAGGAAAATCTGCTATTGTTAGAAGCTTTTGTGGAAGACTAAATCTTTCGATGGTTCATAATATGAAACCTACTCACTATGATGTTTCTCGAGGGTCTACATCCTTGTTAGATTACTTTCTAGTATCCGTTGCAGATGCCGTACGATACTCCAACCAGTTTTTGAGCCCAGGCGTATCGCATCATGCTCATATTTTCTTGTCGCTGGACATTCCGTCTCCAAATGTTCCGGATTTTTATGAATTTACAGATTACGCTTCTGTTGATAGGAGTTCACTGGAGGAAGTTTTTCTTCAGTGCAATATTGAAGAGATTTATTATACAAATAATGTTGATGATCAGTTGAAAATTTTTAATGATAATTTACAGATAATGCATTCAATTGTGCCTGTAAAAAGACGTCTGTGCAAAGGCATTTCAAATGAGTGGTTTAATTGTCCTAAATTCAATATTATGTGTCTCTTCGTAATTTGGCATTGCAAGCCTATTTATTTGATAAAACTAATGAAAATTGGAGATCTTACTGTAGATACAGAAACCGGGCAAAGAAAGTTATTAGAAACATAAAAAAACGGTATCACGGTAATTTGTTTAAAAACAAATCGGCTAAGGAAATGTGGACAATATTAGGCAATAATGGTTTAAATGACGTTAACGAAGAAGTTAATAATATTGATGTAGAACACCTGAATGATGTATTTCTGTCTAACCAGGATTCTAATATAGCAGGGCAGCCACAGGTGGTTCCGAACTTGTATAGTGGATTTTCTTTCCGCAGTATTGAAATCCATGAATTGTTTGAATCTTTTAGTAAAATTAAGTCAACAGCTGTTGGGTCTGATGGTTTCAAACTTAAATTCCTGAAACTGATTTTTCCATTAATAGGCGGACATTTACTGCATATTGTAAATACCATACTTACTACCTCAACGTTTCCTAAGGAATGGAAAATTGCCAGGGTAGTTCCTATTCGTAAGAAGGGCTTATCATGTTCTGTCGATAATTTTCGACCAATTTCTATAATGCCAATATTGTCTAAGGTGGTTGAGCATGTAATAAAATCGCAGATGCTTTCCTACTTAGATAATTCGGAGCTGTTGCATGATTGTCAGTTAGGATTTAGAAATAATCGCAATACTACGTCACTGTTACTGGGAATGACTGATGTAGTAAGGGAAAAGATTGGTAGTGGCGGATGTTGCGTGCTCTTGTCATTAGACTTGGAAAAGGCTTTTGATAAACTCAACCATGCAATTCTAGTTGAGAAGTTGCATTTGCTTTTTAAATTTTCAAGCAGTGCATGTAATTTAGTGCAGTCATATTTGTTTGACAGGAAACAGTATGTTTCTTGTAACGGTTGTCTTTCAAGCACTAGCCCAGTCAGAAGTGGTGTACCCCAAGGATCTGTTCTCGGTCCTTTGTTTTTTGTTATGTATATGAATGACTTGTTCGATAATATTCATAGTAACAACGTTCATTGTTTTGCCTTTGCCGATGATTTGCAAATAGTTTTTAAAGGAGATACCGCGTATTTAGATGTGCTACAAAGTTTAGTTAACTACACATCAAATTTGGTAGAAAATTGGATGAATTGTAATAAACTTTCTATAAATACAAATAAAACAAAAGCAATGATTTTTGGTAATATGAGTTATGATGATATTGCAATTACTTTTTATGGTGCTAATATAGACATTGTTGATAGTTTTGAATGTCTTGGGATAATAATTGACCGCAATCTCAGTTTTGAGCTCCATATAAATTCAGTAGTATCTAAAGTTAACTTTGTTTTAAGAAAACTTTATAACATTGATTTAGCTTTGCCAAGATATGTTAAGTCACAATTAGTCCATGCATTAATTATGCCAATTTTTTTATACGGAATAGAGGTGTATTCTGGAACATTAGGTTATATTTTAAAGAAATTGCGCCTTTTATTTCATAAGGTATTGAGATACGTATATCCAGTTAAATGGCAACAACATATTTCTAACTATGTTTTAGAATTTTTAGGTTGCTCATTTTTAAATTTTATTAAAAAAAAGAACGTTTTTACATTTTTTAGAATTTATAAGACAAGTACTCCGTCGTTCTTAGTAAATTTGTTTAGATTTGGTCGATCCACTAGGAATTTGCAGCTAATTATGCCAAAATTGTCACCGTCCTTAGAGCGGTCTTATTTTGTAAGAGTAGCAAGAATATATAATAAATTACCTAGCTCCTTAAAAGTGTTTAACAACTCTGTTTCTACGTTTAAGAAGAAAATCAATCAATATGTTGTTTTAAATGATTTATAATGATAATTACAATTTAATTTTTGGTGTTGTAAATAGGGAGTAGATCTATTTCAAAATTTGGAAATTAACTTTACTGTATACATTAATATTAATTCTGATACTCCTAAAACCATTTGGTCAGTTATTGCTTTTTTTATAGGAATGGTTCACTCCATAACACTCCTATTTGCATATTAGGAAATATTTTATTTACAAACTTTTTAAAATTTTGATTACAGACTGAGGATACAAAACTGTTATCATTAGATTTATTGTTTTAAGTTTAAAGTATAAAAATCGAATAATTGAACATATCTTTTGAACTTTAAAAATTATTTTTATAAACAAATTTGTGAGTAGAAATTTGTAACCATATAAGGCCTTACAGGCTCGGTTATTGAAAAATATATAATAAATAAATAAATAAATAAATAAAAGTTGTGCAGATATTTTAATGAAATAAAGCTCATTTGATTCACACTGTATTAAACTAAATGTTTTAAGACAAACACTGTGATTTGTGTTGCATTATTTTTTTTTTATGAACTTTTAAAAAACCAAAATTTTTTTTTTTTTGTAAATTTTTTGTTTTATTTTTTAAAACTACAACGATATCTCTGAAACTACTAAGCCAAATTAAAAACAATGTAGGCACGGATTAAAGATAATTTTGTTGACGAGTTTAAGGTTTTTTTTTTTGTAATTGATTATGGTGAACCGTTTTCAAGTTATTTAAATATTTGTAGTGGAAGTGCCTTAGTTATGGACATAACGGTATATCGCGAAAAGTCGAGCTGATACAAAAAAACCAAGTGCAGATTTGGATTCAGCGTCCCAAATTACCTTTAAAACAATATTCAGTTCTTAAACAACAAATACCTTGTTCCCTTGTGTAATCAATATAAATATTAAAACTCATTATTATCGTATACACATCAATTTGGCACCATTCATAGAAGTTCGAAAATGTCGAACACAATTTTTCAACTGATACTAAGATAATAGAAATGTAGTTTATAATTATAAAAATTTGAATGAGTTGGAAAATCATAAAATAACCGATAAACTCAACTAATTTTTAACGCCGAAATTATTTTTGCTATGTAAATGAACGCTAGGTATCATTTTATTGTCATTTTTGTAAAGTTAGAAAATTTTGAACATAATTTTTTACACTGAAAATAATACAATAGCAATGCAGTTTTTAAATATAAACATTTGAATGAGTAGTAAAATCATAAAACAAACGATAATCTTTCCACTGATAAATTTACAAAAAAAAACTAAATATTCGAAAATAAAGGTTATTTATTTATTTGCTCTACACTTAAATTCAAATTAAACTAATCTTTATCATATAGCAATTTTCCACTATTTTTAAAGTTAAAAAATTTTCAACATGATTTTTTAACTATACGCCTAAGATGAAATTTCATATAATTGTCGAAACCACAGCTCAACGGTGGTATAATGTTTATTTAACTTCAACATCTTCTAAACACAAAAAGTTTACATATAATAGTTTTGTTTTTTTTTAATATCATTTGTTAAAATAAAGAGGTAGAAAAGTACAGTTTATCAAAATAGATAGAAATGCATATGTATGTAGTAATTAAACCACAGACAAAAACACATACACACACAACAAGCAAAGGGTACAAAGTAATCTTAAATAAATTATCAAAAAATACAGACTAGCATATACGTTTACATATATAGAAGGACCAACCTATAAAGACATTTTACTCTATAGTATAAAGACACGAACATTTGTAAAGAACACAAAAATATAAATATAACTTAAACTTTAAGACAATAAATATATAAACATAAAAATAAAATCAAAACACACAAATAATATTGATCAATAAAATAAAATTAAAGCAAATCTGTTGACGGTGGCAGTGGAAGAGCTTTTCGCAATTTGCGGTTTTTTGTTCGCTTTTTGCGTAAAAATGTGCCATGACTACGACATTTATCCATGATGAATTCAAAATCTGGATGTCTTCTAAATGTTACGGGATTACCAATGAGTATGAGCAAGGATTTGGCACGTGAGAGGATAACATTAAGACGCTGCAACAAAAAAGGGCAAGAGTCAGGTGTAACTACAATGCTAATGGAATGTCAGTGTACAGTAATTACCTTGGGATTCTTTACAAAACCTAGACCAGAAAATGATCTTACTAGTGAGACTATAATGATTTGTTTTTCTCTTCCTTGAAAGGATTCCACGGAACCCGTATCAACATTCTCCCAACCCCGGGATTTCAGGCGATTTTGTATGATATTATTTTGTAGACGATACGGTGTTATTATGCCAATATCAGATTGAGCTACAGGACGACCATCGATACCATCGACCAGCAAACGTTTTAAGAACCACATTAAGACATTTAGCTCAAGATTGTTGCAAGAACTGGGTGTGATGGTGTCTTTTTCGGTTATACCATGAACAGCTTGAAAAATAATGGGAAAGTTTGGATTGGTCAATTTGCACCACTTGGAGGCCATATTGACGTCTTCTGCAAAATGTAATAAGGAACAAAAATATGTTTAGTATACAATTACAAAAATTACAAAATTACAAAATTACAAAATTACAAAATTACAAAAATACAACAATTACAACAGTTACAAAATTTCAAAATTACAAAATTACAAAAGTTACAACAATTACAAAAAGTACAACATTACAAAAATTATAAAACCAAAAACAAATTGAAATGTTCAACTCACCCAACTTAGCCTCGGCAATCAGCTCATTGTTGTAATACAAATGATTAAAAATTCTCACAATTTCCGGGTGAGAACGATAGTTGCGCTTTAATCTCGCCTGTAAGGTACGATCATAATTGGAATTTTCATCGACAGCATACAATTCACTTTCCAGCAGTCTTTGCATGAGCGATTTATTTAAACCCAGCTGTATAGCTCGATCAGACTTCAAAATAGGTCCCAATTGCTTGTGATCGCCCGAGAGAATAACCCGGCAATCCATAGACTTTATGCCCATAATGCCAACCAAAGCCTCAGGTTCGGTAGAAGCACCGGCTTCATCGATAAATATATGCGTAAAGAAATTCCCTTTGCCCACATGTCCTCTGACTAGTTTACCTACAGTGCACAATGTAGCTACAATTATGCCATACTTGCGTATTTCATTAACCGCCGGATAGTAATGATAGTTGCGATATATATTCGAATGTTCCTTTAACTCTGGATCGATAAGATGTACACCCTTTTCCACAATGGTTTTCGAATAGATGCGTATAATGGGCTTTGGATTATCGGCACATTGTTTTTGCAGAACTTGCAGACGGGGATTGCTATTAAAATATTTACATATTCGTAATGCAATCGTATCGCAAGCAGAGTTTGAACCGGCCGTGACAAGAATACGACTTTCGGGCTTATGAAGTCGTAGTTGTAAAATCGATTCCACAATAGTAGTGGTTTTGCCGGTGCCTTAATAACAATGAAGAATAGACTCAATAACATTAAAAATTAATTAATTATTTTCATACCTGGTGGACCGAATATCACATAGGGAGCATTGGGATTGGGGCCATCAGTTAGAAAACGCACAGCTTCTAATTGTTCGGGATTTGAAGCTATGGTCTGGTTAAACAAAGTTAAACTAAAAATATACTTTGTTAAATAATGTTTCAACGATAAATTGTTTACTTTACTCACTTCAATTTGTATTCGTAGTGCAAATCTCTTAGAAGATTTACTTGGGGGAATAGAAATTGCCGCACATGCGCATTGGCACCCAACATTTCCAATGCTTGACGTTGATAACGTATTGGCAAGCGTCGTGGACGTATGAGAATATCATATTCGGTGCCAGATAAAGCCTCTCGCTTTAAAGCCTCTAGGCCCTCCTTTTTATTAAAACGAAAATGCACCTCAGTTTTAGATATTTTAAAAATTGTTGCTACACGACGTCTCAAACTTTTCTGATTTTCAAACTCATGCGGATGAGGAAACAACGAATCAATGGGATATTTTGGAGGTGTAGCCTCTGTCAACAGACTGCTACCCTTAGGTATCAATACCAATTCGTCCATGAATGGAACGACAATGTCATCAATATTGTCCACATTAAGTATCTAAAAGAAAGGAACATTTTTGTTTTTTTTTCATGGTAATTGATTAAACTGAAGAAAAAATAATTTTGATAATTAACGTACTAAACGTTAACAATGTAAAATTTTATGTCTATGTGGATCGATAAACTGAACACGGCTTATAATTTGTTCTAGCAAGGTTTATTTTTTAGATATTTTGCAGTTTACGTTAATTGTCCATGGTTTCGTATAACTTCTATGTTTGTAGTGAAGTCAAAAGAAAAAAGTCCCCTTAAAAAAACCTGGTCCATTTTATTCAAAGAGAACTAAAAATTTCTTTAAAACTAAACGATCGCCTAAAAAAGTACATATAATTTTTTTTTTTTTTTAAATTTTTTTTTCTTTTTTTTTTAAATTTTTTTTTTTAGAGAAAGATTTAGGGAATACTTATTTTAAAATTTTTTATGTTATCTTTAAAATATATTTTTTACGCTTTCTTAAAGTCTTGTACTATTTATATATTTTTAATTTTTGATTGTGGACCAATTTACACCTATTATGAATTAAGTTCAATCAAATCATTAATCAACCATAAAATACATTTTAATAAAAACAAAATGAAATGAAAATTTTATTTCTTATTTTAAATTCTTTTTTTATCTTTAGTATTGTTTTATAATTATTTTATTTTGTGACTTTTCGTATTGCTGTATAATATTTTTGTGATTTTTATATATTTTGGATATGAATACTAAGTATTTTTTTTATAAAAAAAAATTATGAAAAAATTATGTTGAAAAAAAAATTTTTTTTTGTGATTTTTTATTGTAATTAAAATTTTTTTATGTAGGCAAATTAGCAAATTTTTCGAATAGCATTAAATTTTTGATTCTGAACCATATTAATTAAAAAAGGATTTTTTTATAAAATAATATTGGAAAAAATATTTTTATGTAGATTTTATTTTTTTTTTTGTATTAATTGTGGTTGTTGTAGCCATTATTTGTGGTAATTTTATGTATTGTTTTTTTTTTGCAATATTTCTGTCTTTGTTAAATAATTTTGAAAGAAAAGGGTGATAATTTAAAATATTTGATATTTTTAAATTATTTTATTGTTTTGCAGTTATATTTTGTAATTTTGTATTGTTTTGTATTTGTATTTTTCATAATTTTAGGTATATTTCTTCCTTTTGTATTTTTTTTTTTTTTGTTAATTTTTGTATTACTTTTGAAATTATTTTCCTCTTTTGTAGTTTTTTGTAATGCGTGATATTTTTTGTTTTTTTTTGATTTTTTTTTTTTTTGTATTTTATTTTTTTTGTCATTTCTTTAATGTATGTATATTTATATTTCATTTATTTAAAATCTTGTAATTTTGTTAATTCTTCTTTCTTCAATTTGTACATTTAAATTCATTTACTTTTTTTTATTTTTTAATTTTTAATATTTCTTATTTCGTGTTTCATTCATGTATTGTTTTACTATTTTTTTAATTTTATGATTTTAGTTAGGCTTCCTAGGACCTATGAGCGCCAACTTTGACCTTCGTTTTCTTTTTTCTAGGACTAAACTGAAGATTATGGCATCTTCAATTTGTCCCACCAGATGTCGCCTGTGAAGCGCAGTTCAACAATTGGGTAACTGAACTAGCAAAACTTCGACAAGTAGAGTTATTTTGGATCATAAAATAACTAACTAATGATCAAGATTATATATTTATCCCTTTTACTACTATGAGGAGCATAGGGCTACAAATGCTTAAGATATCTCTGAACCTCTTAATGCTGTAATACTCACCGGTATCCAATAATCCATTTCAATAGTCCAATTTATAGTTACGTCTTTTTGGGCCAGCGCTGGGTATTCCGAGAGACATGTAATGTCTTCTATCTCTAGCAACGATGTTAAAACGGGTTGAATATTATCATGACCCAAGTGAAAGTTGTCCAAATAGCATTTAATAAAATCATTGCAATCTTTTACAGACTCCAAGGAAAATTTGTCATCATTTGATTGTTTCATTTTCTCACTGGGAGGATACATGCGTAAATGGTCAATAACGCGAAAAGTGCTGAAATTTATATAGAAAAAAAAATAAAAAATTGTTTCAGATAAGAGATGAAATTATAAATTTCTAAAAAGAATTTCCGCAATCGATTCGAATTGAAATCTGGTGTACAAACGTTTTCTTACGGCCATATTTATATCAAAAACTAAATAAAAATTTAGATTCAGGTGTGTAAATATTTTTAAAATTTAACAGCAAATTTTTAATTTATAGCACTTTTGTATTCAAACTTTCTATTTGAAACGAATGCGATAATTTGGTCTTGGAATAGGCAATTGTCATAAAGTTTGTTCATTATTCACGCCTTACCTTACAGGTCGATCGGTCGACAGACTGCTCGTCTCATCATCATTTTGATCATAATATATCGTGTAATATTCCTCATTCGTATCCGAACAAAAAGTCCAGCTTGAATTGACCTCCTCTTCGTAGCCATCTTCATCATCGGAAATGATCACAATCTCTTCACTAGACTCCTCTTCATAGGATTCCAACCGAACACTTGCACCACTTGTGTCCGTCTCCTCCTCCTCCTCTGTATGGTCATTAAATTCTTCGTCACCATAACCACTGCTGGACTTGGAGGCATTCTCCAGATATTCTTTGGATGTACTGCTAAGGCTTGTGTCCTCGAATGCCCGGAACATCTGCGACACCTGTAACACATTTCAAATTCAAAATGGTGGATGACTGAACTAACATAAAATACGCGCTTGGCGCTCTTTTACCATTAAAGAAAAGTCCTGATGCCACCTTTTCAATTCATCGAGAGTTTGTACACATTCGTCGATGGACTCATTCATAACGACGACGTTTTATTTAATTGAGGACGCACAAACACAGCAAAAACGAGACACAATTAAAATTTCGTAAGAAATAACAGAAACAAAAAAAATTCCGGTCGCTGCCTCATCCAGTCAAAAGACAACATTTGGTGGAAGGAGCACCGTTAGTTTGATATGCGTTTTCAACAGAGATTTGTTTTTGCCCGGGAGAAGCATTGCCAGACTGTAACTGCGTGATATGGCCATATCGAATAGAGGCACAAAAAAAATTATCAGTGACGTTGCCACATTTGACTTTCATGATCTCGTTTTGTATGAAGATATAAAAATAAATTCGCAGTGTTTTGTTAAATTTTACGACAATATCTGTTATTCTTTGGAGTGCATCAAACACAAATTTTATTGCAAATAATATAAACTCTTTCTATGTCGCATGCAAAATAGTGAAATAAATATAAACATTGCTCAAGAAATGATAAAAACTTTTTGGTTTTTAGGTTGTTCAACATAAATTCCGATAACCGATCTAATTTATTACCTGATTTCTTGTTGTTTAATAAATGGCTAATATAAGACTATGATTTTGGCTTGACATAAGTGTCTTTGTGAATAAAAGTATTTTGAATATTGCAAGTTTTTTTTCGAAACATTATTATTTACTTTTACCTTCAAAATATTTACGGTTTGAAAGGCGACTGAAATATAAATGTGAATTAACAACTTAATCTACATTACAACAAATATTAGAAAAAATATCTCGCAAGATGTTGCTTTATAAAAATTTAGAAGACATTAGAGATTTTAGTAATTGTACGAAAAAAAATATATTTTTTCAAGGTTATATAAATTGCATTGGTTTTGAAGACAACTAAAATATACATGTAACTTAACAATTTAATCTACATTAAAATCAAATATTAGAAAAAATTTCTCCTACGATGTTACTTTATAAAAAATTTGAAGACATAAGAGATTTTATTAAGTGTTCGAAAAAAAATCATATTTTTTCAAGGTTATATAAATTGCATTTCGTCCTGCAAAGTCTGTTTGGAAAAAGTGAAGAAGATGGCATCTTCAGTTTATTCTTAAAAAAACGAAAACCATGGTCAAAATTGACATCAGCATCCATGGGGCCCTTAGGGTTTTATGATGACCTCGTACAAGTGGATACTCAAATTAAAGGTATAATCGCCACCATGCCAGCCGTGTTTATTTTTAAATCTCTACGGCTATTCTGGACCTATGAATTTATAATTTTTCATGAATATTTTTTACTAAAAATTTTGAATTTAATTCTAGAAAAATTATCAAGGAACAATGTACCATAAAAATATTTTATTTTAAAATAACGAATTTTTTTTATTAAAATAAGTAATAATAAACCTAAATTTTATACATAAAATTTGATTTTTTTTTTCTAAAAATCGGCACAAGGCAAATATAAAAACAAATATACAAAACCGATAGAAACTATTTGAGAGACAAAATATCATATGTGGTACATATAACATGCCTTTTTTATTAGGCATGCTATTCAGATAATTTTTTCTAGATATTTTTTGCATTTTCAATATTTAAAAATAAACTAAAATAACAAAAAAGTTGTCTCAATTTAACAGCAATTTTAAGCCAATTTGCGTTAAAAAAAATTTACAATTGAAACTACCATGTAATATGTAGATCAAAATTATTGTTACCTTGGAAAATTCGAGCACCTTTTTTAGATAATCACGTTTTTTTTCTTCCGGCTTTATTATTTTCTCAATTTTTAAATTTGTTTTTGTTTGAGCATCTATTATTGCTTTTATTATTACTATTTTTAAAATTTATAGTTTTAAATTTTTTTTGCATTTTTACAAAATGTCTTCATTTGAACAAACTGTTTTTAGAATTTTGGCCGATACTTCAAAACTAATTTAAAATAATGACAAAAAGGACAAAAAAGTTTTTATTTGTATATTATAAACATTAAAATTTTTCATAATAAAAAAAAATACTGATATTTTTTGTCACGAATATTTTATTTTATAAATTTTCCATATTAAAAAATTCCCAAATTTTTCCAAATTTAAAAGAAATTCTGATATTTTAAAGCTATCAGACAATTTGTTAAAAAAAAAACCTGAAAGCTAATATATTAGTAGTTTCAAAATCTTGTTCGTCTTGGATGTGGTTTTTCTATTTCCCAAGGCTCACACAAATTTTGGAAAATTTTCTATTTTTTGAGCATTTGCTGCCTTTTTTAATTTTCTTTTTCATTTATAAATATAATTTTGTCTGTGCTTCAATTATATTTTTATATATTTATTTACATTTATTTTTACTTAAATTTTTCAGAAAAGATTATTTTTATAATATGCGTAAATCTGACTTTTGTGTTTAAAATGTTTGGATATTGAAAATCAAATTTAAGAAAAAAATCACATAATTTTATAAACTTTGGAAAATTTCCATAGCCATAACCAAACCATAATTTTTTCAAACCTCCAATATTTTATATTGGCAGTCAAACTATTTTTGCCTTGGAGTTGTATAATTTTTTTTTTAAAAATCTCAATATATTTTTCTTTAAACTTTTTTAGCTAAAGTCGCTGTTGCTTTTATATAGAGTTCATAGCCGTTATTATTATGACATTTCATTTCGTCCAATTTACAAAAAAATATAATTTTTGCAATTCTATACAATTTGCATTTTAACAAATTTAATGCAAATTAAATATTTAAATCAAAATTGTGTTTTTTCTTTTATTCTTATATTGTTTTTGTTATAATGTCTATAAGAAAAAATTAACATAATTTTATTTTAATTTTTATAAAATCTTAACCATTTTATAGAAAATAAATAATTTTTTTTAATTTGCGTGATTCTTAATTTTTTTAAATTTTAACTAGAGATTTAAATTTTGGTCAATTTCGCAAAAAAAATTGTTTTTTTTTTTAATAACTCAAAGATAATTTATATACAATTTATAGCTGTTATCATTACCTTCAATTTTGTCCAATTAACAAAAAAAAATTATGATTTTTGCAATTCTATACAATTTGGATTAAAACAAATTTAATACAAATTAAACATTCAAAATTTTATTTTTCTTTAATTCTTATATTGTTTTTGTTATAATTTTTAGAACATTAATAATTATAAAATCTTAACCATTTTATAGAAAATAAATAATTTTTTATAATTTGCGTGATTATGATTTTTTTTAAATTTTAACTAGAGCTTACAATTTTGGTAAATTTAACAAAAAAAAATTTGAAAGAATGCCAGGATGAAAAAATAATATAAAAGGTTTTGAAACAAATCCGGTATTTTTTGAATATTCCCATTTGTGTTATTAGAATTTAATTTATAAAATTTAAAAAAAAATATGAAGTAATTTGTTTTTTTTTTTAATAATATAATTTTTTCACACTAATTTGTTTAAAAATTATTAAAAAAAACTATTTTTTTAAATCTAGTAACGGATTTTTTTTTCCATAAATTTTTAAATTCTTTTGTAAAATTGGCAACATTTAATAAACATTATTTGTATTTATAAATGTACAAAAGTACACGCAAATTAGAAAAAAATATTTATTTTCTGTAATACATTCCAAATTCTATTTTTAAATATTTTAGCAAATTATACAAAAAAATATTTTTCGCTCAATATTTTTCTGTTCGCTTTAACAAATTGTGTTTACAATTTTGGATTATATTACAAAGACATTAAAATTTGTGTTTAAACTTTAGGCCAGTTTTAAAAAAGACTTAAAAAGAACTATTTTTATTTGCATTTTATAATAAAAATAATAAAATAAATTTTCAATTCAATATATTTTATTCTCTTTTTATATATTTCGAAATTATACAATTATTAAGAAAAAAATTGAAAAAATCATATATCATTCTTTACAACTTGTTAATCTATTTTAATTGTTATTTCAATTATTATTTAGCTTTTAGTTTTTTTCTTTAATTTGAATTTTGTTCATTGTGTATTGTATTAATATTAACTTTAGACGTCTGTAAGGCTCGATAATGTAATGAATATAAACAAAATAAACAAATGTTATGTACAAAAATAAACGCTATTATTTAAAATCTCCACTTTTCACACAATTTAACAAATTTTAGGCAATTGATCTAATGCCAACTCAAGTTATTCTGACAATTGTCACTGTACTAAATTCAAACGGTGTTTAACCGAAAAAACGGTATTTAATATCCGCCACATCTCACAAACTCCCGTAATTTTTGACATCCTTTAGGCTTGCTGACAAATAAGCGATTTTCTCATCTCGCATTGATGTGATAACACTCAAAAGTGATGCCTAGTTCGTTTGCGCCAATTTGCCAATAAGATTTTGTTATTTTTTTCTGTTGCTTTGGTCAGTTTGTGTTATTTTTTTTGTTTTTTTACTTAATTTTACTAATTTTTGTTAATTTTTTTAGTGTTTAATTTCACAGCTCAGTGTAAAGTTACTTTGCATTTTATTTGTTTGTCATATACCCGCCTCCGAACTGTCTTTCACATATGTTTCGCCGCAACTCACAAAATCTCCCACATCATGTTTGGTCGCGGGAATCCAACTGCAAAGAGCCGGGACGTCGTCATCCCAGACACCAACATTTTCTCTATGACCGGAATTTCTACAAAAGCATACTTCCCCGCCTCTCGGTGATGAATGTGGAGAAACCATTTTGTTTCCTGCGTAAATTTACTCCCGATGGCCGGTATATGGTGGCCTTTTCTAGCGATCAACGCTCATTGGAGTTGTATGAGTACCAGGGTGTAACAAGCGCCTACAAACTATTGGAACATCAAAGAACTGAATGCGTATCGTCAACGGATCCTTCCGTAGAATCGCTGGTCATAAGACAGGACCTGTTTGAAGTACTGTTTAAGAAGGTACTCTCTGTGTTGCTGATCGAAGTACTCCGGACGTCAAGGCATGTGCTCAATAGAGAATTTAGTTTATTTTTGGAAGATGGTCGCTATGTACTTGTGGGTTCTGTGGCTGGTGGCTCTATATTTCCCAATTATCTCGCCTATCAAGACTATCCCGATCTGTACGATGATACGGAATTGTATGATTACACTCTTTATATGGTCGATTTGCGTGAAGGCTGTGTAACGGACTCAATACTAATGGAACATGATTTTATTGTACTCTCGCACAATCACAGTGTCTCCGTGTATGATAACACGGTGGCCGTATTATCCACTTACAGGCAATGCGTAGAACTATTCGAAATGGATGAGCATGGGAAACTCCAGCGTATGTTTACTGTGGGTCCATATGGCAGTGATGTAGATCGCGATCGTGTATTAGATCATATTCGTTTGTGTGAAGATACCTTGGATCACCATCACGGGGTGCCGCTGACTTATTTTAAACAAAAAATTATGACGTTTTTGTACCGTGAGGCATGGGAAGAGCCGATATACTTTCATAGACAAGAAAAACTCAGGGAGTTTTATAGGAACTTTACTATGGTAAGAATTTTGTTTTATATGGATTTTACAAGATCCCGTAAACATGTCGCTTTCTTCTCCTTTCAGATGGAACACATGATTATAATGAAAGTGCAAATGGTCGACAGTCGACACATGCTCATCCGCTACGAAAAACGCTTGTCACATATGCCAGCGGAATCGTATGTAGCCGGTGGACAAGATAGGTATACTAGAAATCTAAAATTGTATGTGTTCTACCATGTAACAGAGCAGAGAATAGTGAAAATTTACGATAAGGACTCAACGGCCCTACTGCTAATGTTGCGTAATGACTGTGATGATTTTCGTAATGTGCGTTCGCTGCACATGCCCTGGCATGCCCCGTCGACTAGTAATAACGAATATTTCAGAGCCACATTTGATGAGTAAGTAAAGGCTGACATGTATCTTTTAACAACTCATGTAATGTTTCTCTGTCTTCCTTTGAAGCACTTTAAGACTTTTCCCCAGAGGTTTACACGATGCCGCAGATCGTTTTAATCCCACCTTGCCCCTTAGCGCACAAAGTTTCTCCACCAGTCCTTACCTAGACTTTGAGCTGTATAATTATGACGATAGGTTTATTTCAGCGCTAGAGAGACCCCGGATGAAATGTATAGATCCTATACGATTTTATGATCGTAACACGAGTCAACTTAAATTTCGCGTCTTTTTAGAGCTGCATTCCCAAAGAAGAGCAGACGTGGCCGCTTCTCGGGATTTGGTTACGTTTATATTTCATCCTTATGAACCTTTTTTTATAAGTGTGCAAAGATCGGTGACGACGTACATTATAAACTTTCATCTCTATAGTCCGCATCTCAATGTACGTAGATAATATTTTGTCTTTGAAGGCGATTTTTTGATGTTTATTGAGAAGAAAAAAGTTTGTGCGTTTTGTTAAATAATCAAATTTGTACAAAAATGGCATACAATTGGTTTTGTCAAGACAATGCAGATTAAAATCTGTTAAATAATTGCATAAAAAAATGTATCAAAATATGTCAGTGTACGTTTCTCTCGAGCATCATATATGTAAACTAAATTTTGAGGCTGTCCGTATAGAATTATTATTATTGCTATTTTTTTTATAAGATAAGCGAACCACTTGGTCTTTGTATGGCAACTAATTCAATTTACATTATATAAGCTTTAAATAGATAATAATTAAATAAATTTGTACAAAAAATGTTTAAAAACAGTTTGTTTCATAACTATAAATATTTGTATACAGAATGTTTGAAAAGTATGTTCCTTACACTTTTCTAAACAAAAAAGAAAATCTTTTTATATAAAAGAGTATTTGTTTGATACTTTTTTTTTATAAAAGATGTGCCCTAATACTTTTTCCGAAAAAAATTATGGGATACTTTTTTTTTAAATGAAAATTTGGATTTAGTTATGAGAAACATAAAGAATTATCGCGACCCAACTAAAAATATATACAAATATTACAAAAATATAAAAAAAAACAAAATAAAAAATTCACAAAAAATACACAACACAATAAATTAAAAAAAAAAAACAAATGTAAAAACAAAAAATTAATTAATTTTTAAATTTGTATGTTAATGACTTTTTAATTGTTACTCATTTCTAAAAATGCTGTCCGACGGATAATGAAATATCTAAATATATATAAATATTAAAATTAAAGACCTTGTGCTCGACTAATTATTTCTAAAATATAGAAGAAAACAGGTCGAATAAAAATCTGAAATATAATAAAAAAATATTAAAATTACAACAAAAAAATATACAAAATTTAGCAAAAAAAAAATTCTTACTGAAATAGGTCAAATGTGGTCTAGATTCGCCGTAAAAACCTAAAAATCGTGATGATATTTCTTTTAAAAATAATTCTTTTATTTGAAGTACCCACAGGCAGAGAGTTTAACAAAATTATATATTTGACCTTTAGTTTTTACATTTATGGGGTCAATTACAATTTTAATTTATTTTATTTTACATTATGGGGTCAATTACAATTTTAATTTATTTTCTTTTATTTTACATTAAAATATTTTTTATTTTATTCTATTTAATATTTTTGATTTTAATTTAATTTTATTTTTTATATTATTTTATTTTATTCCATTTTATATTATGCATTTTTACTTTATTTTACTTCATTTCATATGATTTTATTTTTATTTTATTTTTTATTATATTATTTTATTATATTTTTGCTTCGTTCTCATTGTATCCCATTTGCTTGAAATGTTCTCCCAATCTGGCATCATTCATACTACAGTGTTGAAACTAGGCATCACTTAAGCAACCGGTGCCAAACAGATGTGTTATTATTTTTTGGTTTGTGCAAACATCTGTGTTTTGTTTACATTCATTTCTCTATTCTGCGCAAATTAGTTTTTCATTCTCAATTGTCGTCGCACCGTCTGCCCAGATATTGTCCTCGCAATCATGGACATTTCTGACTCTAATGAAGTGGTAATTGAGGAAATCGACAGCAACGATGTGTCCGAATCGGAATTATCACAATTCCAAGAAACAGAGCCGCTAAGAGTTCTTAAAATCCTTACCGAGGAAGATGAAATCAACAATGAAGCTGGTGGCACTGTAGCCCTGTTGGACGACGTGCAAATGCAAGATTTAGAGGGTAACCTTATACAGAAATATGTTCACGGCGAAGCAGAGTTTCCCGACATGTATACAAAACTAGAACCTTATGAGGAAGATGAAGTCGAGGAAGACGAAGAGGAGGCTGATGGGGAAGATATTAATCCTCGAGATCTCAAACGCATTAATGCTGCAATGGGGACACAAAGTCAAGGCGAAGACACCTTTGCAGTGGTGGACACTTCTTTGAACTACAATTATGGCACGTCTCAGAAAAGACAAAAATCAGTGCGCCGGGATAAAAGACGTGATGACGATTTACCCACCACTAGCCGCAATGCCAAAGGTGGCGTTGGTGTGCGTAAAAAATCTTTGCTTAACGTAGCCCTGGTGGGCCTGATGGGAGAGGCAAATTTGTCGTTTGCCCGTGGCCAGATACAAATGGCCGAAAAAATTTGTTTGGAAATTATACGACAAAATCCTTTAGCTTCTGAACCCTTTTTCACGCTAGCTGAAATCTATGAGTCTCGGGATACTGAGAAGTTCTTGAATTTCCTAACCATTGCGGTGCATTTGAATCCTAGCGATCGCTATCAGTGGATACGAATTGCCGAAATGCATATAGCCCAGGGCAATCTACAAAGAGCCAGACTGTACTATACGCGTGCGATTAAGGTCCATTACCGGGACTATGATCTGCGTTTGCGCAAAGCCCGTTTGCTGGATATGATGGGCGAAAAGACCCATGCTATGTTTACCTATCTAAAAATGATACAACATTGTCCGGCGGAGAGACACGAATTGTGCTTGGTCACCGCTAAGAATGTAGCCAGACACTTCCATGGTCGCAATAAGTACCACTTGGCGCTGGAAGCCATGCAAAGTGCTTACACCGTGTGTGGCCATCTGTTTAGCTTGGAGGACCTTAATCTCTATATGGAGCTGTTAATACTTAATAAACAGTTCAGCTTGGTGCTGCAGTGTCTAAGGGATAGGACGAGCTTGGAACTGGAAACGGGCGAGGAGGAACAAGCCAATATGATTTACTTCTGCGTGGTGCCCGATGATTATGTGCCAGACTTTCGCACCAAGCTTTGTGTAGCCCTGATCGCTCTCAAGGCCCACCATCTGCTGGGTTATCTTATACAGAACATACATGACCACATTCCGCCTTTGGAGAACGATAGGCTCAATTTGTATTGTGACATTGCGGAGGCTTTAATGCAGGAACATAAATATGCGGAGGCCATTTCATTGCTGAACCCCATAACTGACGGAGATCTGATAGAGTGTCCAGCTTTTATATGGCTGAAACAAGCCGAATGTCTGCGTCATCTGAATCGTTGTTCTGAGGCTATCGACAGCTTCGCCAAGGTGGTAGAGCTGGCTCCTTATTGCTATGAGGCCAAATTTACTCTTTCCGCTTTGCTAAAGCAACAGGGCAGACATGTAGAGGCCGTAAAAGCGTTGGAACAATCAGGAGAGGAGGAGGGCCAACCTTTACACGCCCGACTGTTGTATGAGCGTTGTATTATGTTGCAGCAACTCAATGAAATCGATGAGTTTTTGGAAATTGGAGGAGTGCTACTGGCAAGACAATCTGTTAAACTGCGCAATCGTGAAGAAATGCTGGCAGCCGCCAGTGGTGGATCCTTTTACAACTCCGAAGGCTTGAAAGTTATACTGCAGATGCGCAACATTATAGGCGCTGAGGCTGAAAAGGCCTTGGAGACTCCCAAAGCTGCCACAAATTCAGCCTCTGATGATTTGTCCGTTCACGATGAGTATCAGCTATTTCTGGAGCTTATGCGCACTGGTTATGTCAACAAAAACTACAGTGTCTTGCAGCGTATGTGCTTTGCCATGGTCACCACCAAACGCTTTGTAAACTATCACATAGACTTGGAGCGTATTATCATCCTGGCCTGTTATTTTAACAACGACTGTGCCATAGCCTTTTCCTATCTAAGAGAGTTAATACACAAGAATGTTACTTCTATGCCACTATGGAATCTCATGGCTTTGTTGGTGCAAAAGGGACAAGATTTACGTTACCATCGCTACATAAACCGCTTGATACCCCGACGTCCCGTGGCCAAAGGCATGCGCATTTTTACAGCCCATTATCATTTGCACTGTTGTTCGTACAAATATGCCCTAAACGTTTACATGCCTCTGTTCAAGGAGCAACCCAATGCCCTGTTGGCACTATGCATAGCGGTTATATTCCAGCAGATCTCCATGCAGAAGAAGGTGTTGCGCAAATGTGCCGGCGTTGCCCAAGCTTTAGTATTTGCTCATCGTTATGGTCAACTAAGATCGTCCGCCTATGCTGCTGTGACAACTAACGTCGATGCTTCAATGGAGAATTCTGTCACCTTTCAGGAAATAATGTACAACATTGCACGGATCTATCATCAATGTGGCATGTTTCACTTGGCTGTGGAATACTATGAGAAAGCGCTGCACTTTACACATCCACTGCTGGAAGAGCACAAAGATCTTATAGGTTTAAAACAGGAAATAGCATTTAATTTACATTTAATCTATAGGTCAAGTGGAAATTTTCAAAAGGCCAGACAGTATCTCTATGAATACTGTGTAGTATAAGCGGGAAAAGGAAGGTTGAAAAAAAATACAAGACTGCACTTTTGATGAAATCGAATAAAGTGAAACTAATTGATGGATAACAATGTCTAAAGTAATTCTATGATTTAACGCTAGAAAATATTTGTGAGATGGATTTTTTGTTAAGGCAAATCGTTATTAATTTTTTTTGTGTGTAAAATAAGTTATAGCAACGGTACGTATTGAAATGTTGGACTCAGCGAAGCTGAGTCGACTTTTCGCATCAAAATGTAAGGCTCTGTAATGCTGAGGCGACTGTTCTTATAGAAAAGTTTGACTTAGAAAAGCTGAGGCGACTGTTCTATTATTAAACGCTAGAAATGTATTTGTGCGATGGATTTATTGTCAAGGCAAATTGTTATTGATTTTTTTGTGTGTAAAAGAAGTTATAGCAACGGTACGTATTGAAATTTGGACTCAGCAAAGCTGAGGTGACTCTTCGTATTGAAAAGTTATGCTCAGTAAAACTGAGGCGACTGTGCGAATGGAAAAGTTTGGCTCAGTAAAGCTGAGGCAACTTTTCTTATTGAAAAGTTAAGCTCAGTATACAGCTGAGGCAACTTTTCTTAGATAGAAAAGTTAGGCTCAGTATATATCTGAGCCAACTTTTCTTAGATAGAAAAGTTAGGCTCAGCATAAAACTGAGGCAACTTTTCTTATATAGAAAAGTTAAGCTCAGTATAAAGGTGAGGCAACTTTTCTTATATAGAAAAGTTAGGCTCAGCATAAAACTGAGGTAACTTTTCTTATAAAGAAAAGTTAAGCTCAGTATAAAGCTGAGGCAACTTTTCATATATAGAAAAGTTAGGCTCAGCATAAAACTGAGGCAACTTTTCTTAGATAGAAAAGTTAACTTTTCTTATATAGAAAAGTTATGCTCAGTATATAGCTGAGGCAGCTTTTCTTGTATAGAAAAGTTAGGCTCAGTATATAGCTGAGGCAACTTTTCTTGTATAGAAAAGTTAGGCTCAGTATATAGCTGAGGTAACTTTTCGTATAGAAAAGTTAGGCTCAGTTTATAGCTGAGGCAACTTTTCTTGTATAGAAAAGTTAGGCTCAGTATATAGCTGAGGCAACTTTTCTTGTATAGAAAAGTTAGGCTCAGTATATAGCTGAGGCAACTTTTCTTGTATAGAAAAGTTAGGCTCAGTATATAGCTGAGGTAATTTTTCGTATAGAAAAGTTAGGCTCAGTAAGTAGCTGAAGTAACTTTTCTTATATAGAAAAGTTTGGCAACTTTTCGTATAGAAGTTAGGCTCAACTTTTCGTATAGAAAAGTTAGGCTCAGTATATAGCGGAGGCAACTTTTCGAATAATAAAGTTAGGTTCATTGTATAACTGAGGCAACTTTTCTCATATAGAACAGTTAGTCAGTATATAGCTGAGGCGACTTTTCTTAAGTAGAAAAGTAAGGCCTAGCTTATAGCTGAGGCAAAATTTCGTATAGAAAAATAAAGATACATTTTTACAAATATATTTCACAACATAAACCATAAAGATCCAACAAAATTGAGACAAATTATGTAACACATCAAAAATTCCTTTCGAATTTTAATTACTTTTGGACATTAAACCCGCCGTAGTTTGGACATTATCGAAAAGTTTAAGCAGCTCTTGTTCTTTGCGCTTAATTCTCGCTTTTATATCTGTAATCGATTCAGTTTTGGGAATTTCACGATTTAATAATTGATCCATGGAATTTAAAAGTCTGAAAGAGAAATTTTTGTTAAAGATAAAAAATGTAATCATAGTTGTGCCCTCCCTCACTTTTGCTCCTCTTCCAAAGACTCTCTGGCTTTGCGTGGCCTCTTCGTCACATATGATTTCTCTAGGAATTCTTTTAAATCGTTTAAATGCTCCTCTTGCCTTTCAGAATGTTCTTCAAATTTTCGTGTCGCTTTAAGCAATTGCTGAGTTTTTAACTCTTTACGTTGCTTTTCAATTTCGTTGACTATGTGTTGCGAAGGATTTAGAAATTTAATATCTCCCACGAGCAAAGAATGATTTATGATTTCTTTTTCATTTGTTTGAACACCAAACTCTAGGAACTGTGGTTTAATGTCCTGGCACTCAGAGTATTCTTCATAAGGTTTTTTAGAACGCATTAGAGTGCAGCATGTGTGATTGCGCTTCCATGGACGTGAACCGTCAGTATTTGTTACTGCGGCTGCATTGTTCTGTAGGGTTCTGCAAGTTGAGGCAGCTCTAGTCCGGTGGGCAGGTCCTAGATGATAATGTTGGTTTTGGGGCTTTTTGGCTACAGTAGCTTTGACGACTGCAAGTCGGCTACCTTTTTCTAACTTCGTGTCTTGCTTGACTGATTTGCTGCCCATCGTATCCGTTGAGTTGGCATTTCTTGCTGACTTGACAACAGTAACTACGTTAGCGTTATTATTAGCCAATGCTATCTTGGCTATTATATTTGTAGTTGTCTTACGTTCTGTATTTGAGATGATTTGAGATTTTGTTACATTGCGATTACTGCTGGAGTTATTGGTTGATGTCCTTAAGGCAGCTTTATTGGCATTGATAAAATTAGGTGCTGTCCTTTTCGCCATTGAACTGATGGTCGATCTTAAAGCCAACGGTTGGTTAGCATTGTCCGCAGGTTTAGTCGTTCTGATTATAGCTATTAGCTTATCCGACTGCTGTTGTCTTGCTCGGGAAGAGAACATTGCTCCAAAGAGAATTTCTTAACAACGGGAAACAAATTAAAATTATTTCAAGATTTATTAATTTTGATTTTAATAATGAAGAAATGACAATTTCTGGATTTGACTGAAAAATCTGTAAATTATTGATAATTTTATGGAAATGAGCAAAAGTACCTTAAAAGTTTGTACATTAAAGTTGGGCTCAAAAAAACTGAATGGTATTTTTGTCTAAAGAAATTTTGTTGGGTATTTTCAAAACTAAGACTAATTTTCAAAAAGACACCGTGAAGCTGGGACAATTTTTTTATTAAAATTATGTTATAAATTTATAGATAATCTTATATAATCTTAATATTATCCTTAAAATACAAGTTTATTACACATTTGATACATTTTGTAATATTAAATATATTTTTAACATATTTATAAAAGAATATGACAGACTTCAAATATTTTTAGTCTTCAACACTGATGGTTGGGTTATCCACCCGCCTTTAGATCCTTTACTGGCGATGAAAACACAACAAAGAAAAAGTAAATGTTGACGACTCCGCAAACGAAATAAGGACCATGATTTAAGGATATGCACCTGGAACGTCCGGAGTCTCTATAGAGAAGGTGCCACTATCCGACTGGCGAATGTCCTCCAAAAAATATAAGGCTGACATCACGGCCATCCAGGAGATGAGATTTAATCCTAATGGTAGTGAGTGGAACCACATTCTAGCACAAAGATATCCACAAGGCAACTTGGCTATCCCTCCCATCAAAATACCAAAAATCAAATTGATCATGTGGTAATTAATGGCAGGTATGCATCTAGTGTCATGGACGTAAGTGTGATCCGTGGTGCTAATATTGACTGGGATCACCACCTAGTTGCAGCCAAGGTACGCACACGATTAAGTAGTGCTAAAAATACACGTAATCAAACGCAAAGGAAGCTAGATATCACAAAGCTGCATACCACCGAGATAGCCTATGCCTATTCCAACAAACTTTCTCAATTACTCTAAACAAACCCCCTAGTTCTGATGTTCCCGACACACTGTGGCAACATATTGCGAATTCTATAACCACTGCCGCAAAGTCCTTACTGGGTTATAAAAATCCACGCTCAGACAAGCCCTGGTACGATGATGAATGTCGTGAAATATCTGAGGAAATAGAAGCTGCATACAAGGCAAAACTGCAGCCAATGGCAACGCGTGCGGTGACGGAGCGTTATAATGAGAAAAAACGAGGGAGATGAAACGCTTTTCAGGCGGAAAAAGAGTGTGGAAGAATAGAGAGTGCCAGGTTATCAATAACTACAGGGATAGAGGTGAGGCCCGAAAGTTCTACCAAAGGGTAAAAAGCAATGTTTTTGAAACAGGGATCCCCACCAGTAAGGACAGGGCCGGAAATGTGGTCAGGGACACTCAGAGTTTGCTACAAATATGGAGGGAACACTTTAAATCTCTACTCGTTCCCGAAGGCAGCATAAGTGACGAAATCACACCAATCACCAGCCAATCACGGAGTAGACTGTTCACCACCGAACCAAAACGAGATGAGCACGGCAATTGCACGGCTTAAAAACAATAAAGCTGCGGGAGCCGATGGACTAACGGCAGAGCTTTTTAAAGCCGGCGGCGATGAGCTGGCAAAGTGCATGCACCAGCTGATAAACACAATTTGGCTAAAGGAATAAATGCCCTTTGATTGGAATCTGAGTGTTCTATGTCCTGTGCTTAAAAAAAGTGATCCAAGTGTGTGCTTCAACTACCTCGGGATTAGCCTTTTACTTACTTACTTACTTTATTTCCCTTTACACCCCATGAATGAGGTATGGGATAGCTTCTCGCATTCTTGTGAATTACCACGCTTTCTATTTTAGATTCACAACAAACGGCACCTACTTGTTTATCGACGAATGCGAACGTCACTGTTTGAGAAGCTTTTACTAGACATGCCATCGTATATAAAGTCCTGTCGAGTGTGCTATGGGAAAGACTAAAGCCAGTGTTATTTAACCTAATCGGGCCTTAGCAGTGTGGCTTAAGACCTGGTAAATCCACGACCGAACAGATATTCACACTACGACAAATCCTGGAGAAGACCCAATAAATGCAGATCGACATCTACCATCTGTTCATCGACTACAAAGCTGCCTTCGACAGTCCGATACGGCAGAAATTTCTCGAAGCCTTGGCTGAGTATTCCAGCGAAGCTGATATGCCTTTGCGAGATGACACTGACTGACACGAAGTCTTCAGTGAGGATTGGCAAGGACCTTACGGAGCCATTCTGTACCAAACGAGGCCTTAGACAAGGCGACGGTCTATTGTGTGACCTCTTTAACACAGTGATGGAGATGATAATGAGGAAGGCTGCATTTGGCTGAGTATTCCAGCGAAGCTGATATGCCTTTGCGGGATGACACTGACTGACACGAAGTCTTCAGTGAGGATTGGCAAGGACTTTACGGAGTCATTCTGTACCAAACGAGGCCTTAGACAAGGCGACGGTCTATTGTGTGACCTCTTTAACACAGTGACGGAGATGATAATGAGGAAAGCTGCATTAAATACGATTGGCGCGATATTCAACAAAAGCCACATGCTACTCGCGTATGCTGATGACGTAGACATCATAGTGTCCTTCGATAGCTCAGTGGAAGCGACGTAGACTAGCAATCCGGGTGCCGGGTTCGATTCCCAGCCGGGGCTCTGGCCAAATCAACATCGATAAAAATTACTTTTCAAATACTTTCGAGTTCTCCAGCCAACAAAACTCATACTACATGCTTCCACTACAAAAATCCAGATTGCGCATGGACCAAGGAAAAAGGAAAATGATTTATCAACATCGCAAATAAATCTACAAAACCAGCTGGCGTCAACTTTGGTGGAATTTGGCGATTATTTTGACAACAACAACAGTCGAAAACTGCGGAACGTGACTGCAGCCTTCTCAAGTATACAGAAGGAATCAGCGGAATTGTTTCTAATGGTGAACGAGGACAAAGCGAAGTTAGTAGTTACCAACTTCAAATCGATTTTAAATTATTATGGCATGTAACTTGACAAAACAAATGATGCAGAACGTTTTCTATTTTTGGCTACTATCACGTGCGGTTCTCAATATTGAGTCCCAAATCAATGAGCTAAAAAATGTTGTACTGTGTAATGCAATAGTATGGCAACGAAGTGTCAGCTAAGTAAGTCAGCTCAGGGTCAGTGAATCAACAGCAGAGTAATGCTCGGTGAAAATCAGCCAAATTTTCTTATAGAAATCTTAGACTGGGTAAAATTCTCCTCTAAAACGGAACACATTATAAGGCAAAAATGTAGACTAGAAATTTGTTTTTTTTTATATTTCTTTATTTCTGTTACACATTTAAAAATGTACATACATTCTTTTTTAAAAGTTAGTATCTAAATAATTATATATAATTATAATAATACTTAAAAATATATTAATATCTTGAGAAAACTTCTTGATTGGGCGTTTCTTGTTAGAATTATAATACATATTAATATGCTTTCTCAATACTTCTTGATTGGGCGTTCCATGACCTTAAAGGTTTTTTAGTCCTTTCCAAGCTTTTGTCAGGTTACTTTTTAATTTCTTAACTGTAGATGGTGGATCTGTGTAAAAATTGGAAGAGAGATAATAAAATATGTATGTAAAAATTAACAATTTATTTTTATAAAAGTAGAAAAATGTGAAAACAATTTTCAGATACTCGTCTTTTCTTACAAGCTGTTGGATAATAATTTAATCAAATATACGAATTGTGAGCCGAAACCAGTTGATGGTATGAAATTGCTATGTTTGTATACAATAAGACGTTAAGAATTATAAAATATGAATTGCTTAGTTTACTACCAATATAAGTTTTAGTTTGCCTAGTCTTAACATACGGTATGTTTGAAATCCTCGTTAAGGTTAAATGGACTTCTGAAACTAATAACAAAAGATAAAAATTGGGTTAGAATTAGAAGTAGACGATGTACTAAGAACTTTAAAATAGGCAAGAAATTTGTGTTATAAATTGTGTTATTTGCAATATCACATCGAATAACAAATGATATTTACAGCCATATTCTGGAAAAAAATTCGTTTTCAAAACAGAGCAAAATCGGTAAAAAGGTAATACTTTTTAATACATTTTTGCCGATTTTGCTCTGTTTTCAATCCGAATTGTTTTCCAGAACATGGCTGTTAGTTTTTAAATAATATCTTGATTAATTCCAAAAAAGGACGACTAGTCCTTTAAAGCCTTGGCTAACATCATGATGATTATAATACTTACCATTTGTCATTAAGTAAAAAACTACCTACATTTTTTAGAAAATATATCTTCAAATATTTTACAAATTTTTGAAAATACTAGAGTAAACATTGCTATAACTTCTTCACCAATCATCACAATGTTTTTATTTTTTCCTTATACAAATTTTTATTTTTTTCCCTCTTAATTGAATTTTATGAATCTTTGTTTAATAAAAAAACAATAAAGATTAAAGATCACTTTAACTGAGTGTTTAAAAATTAAATTTCGAGTATCTAAAAAAAAAATTACTTGTGTCTGAATAGTCAATGAATACCTATCATAATCTTGTGTTTTAGCATTTTATCTTTTTATCTCAACTAAAATCTACTTTTTTTTAAATTGCCCTTCATTTTTAATTCCTCCAAAATTTCCATAAACCACCATTTCAACTTTTAAATTTCCTTACGTAGAAAATTAACAACATCCCCGTTTTTAATGTAAATAAACAATACTTTGCATAATTTTTTATTTATTTAAAAACAAAAGTCATATATTGTATTATTATTAATATTATATTAATCATTCTCATTAAGGGCTACATGAAAATTTCTACAAAGATTATAATATTAATTAATTATAGTAGTAGATAATATGTATAATTAAAGCCGACGACAATTGTGACAAAAATTGTGTTATTTATACCATTTTAAGTTTTTCTATTTAATTGCTAAAAATTCTAAGTGAACCTTGGCAAATTATTAGAAAATTTGTGTTATATTAAATTAAATAAATTTTATTGCAACTCTTTTGTTATGAAAAACAAACTATAAAATAATTTTGGTTTAGTTGTGAGACAAAGCAGCAAATTATGTTTTGTTTTAATGTTAATATTATATTATACTCTATATATTTAATAATATTATTATTGATTACGATGTAGGCATTTAAATACGTAGTAGTTATATGTATTATAAAATTTAAAAAAATATATATGTATATATGATGTAAGAATATCGAAACATATGTATGATCTTATGACAGTTAATCTATTTTATTAGTAAGTATTATTTATCGTTATATTAGCATTGTAATAATATGTTTGTATTACTTTTTGTTTACTTTTTATTGTTTTTGATAAATATAAAAAATATTCCATTTTTTTTCATAATATTAAGATAAATTTTGTTCGTTAAATTTCTTTTCGGTGATTTTCGACGGTAGTTCTTTTTATTGTTCATTTGAAAAAATTATTTCGAATACACTTGGAGTACAATGATTGAGGGGTGGGTGTGTGAAAGAAATCACAGTGGGTAGAAAATATTTATATAATAATAATTTAAATTAAGGCTGCCTGAAAAAAATTTAATTAATTATTTTAACAATAATTTTCAACATTAAAAAATATTTGTTTTTATTAATCGTTGTAAAAGTTTAAAATTTTTGAAATATTTTTAAAACAAAAAAAAAAACACTTTTCTGATCGTAAGCCGAATTTGATGTATCATTTGATACACTTAACGTAAATTTAATACATTCAAAATATTTCGAAATATTCCAAATATCCACAATTATTAAAATATTCCCAATATTTAAAATGTTCAAAATATTTATTTATTTAAAATATTACAAAATACCCAAAATATATAAAACTTGAAAATATTTTAAATTTTTAATATATTCAAGATTTAAAAATTTCAAAGTATTAAAAATATACAAAATATTAATAATATTTTAAAAAAATCAAATTGTTCAATTTTTTTTTATTAAATTATTAAAAACATGAAGAATATTAAAAATTTTAAAAACAATTAAAATATTGAAAAATTTTAAAAAATATTATAATCTTCAAAATATTAAAAAATATGAAGAATATTAAAAATATTGAAAAATTTAAAATATTGGCAAAAGTGCAGAATATGGGACGGGAGCCAAAAAAAAAAAATGACACCCCCCCCCCCCTAAAACGCCCAAAAAACGAAAATCAAGGTCAAAGTTGGCGCTAAGGCCAACGGGGCCCGGGGGCCCAAAAAATGGGTTCCTTGGGTTCCATGAAAACCCCCGATGTGTGGGTACTCAAAGAATGATACTTTCGAAACGAATACAACGGTGGTATTTTTAAGTTCCTAAGGGTTAGATCCATTTAAATTTCCGGGATATACCAAAAAAAAATTAAAAAAATGTGAAAAAAATCATGGAAAATGTTAGAAAAATTTAAGGAAATAAATTAAAAAATTCTAAAAAAAATAAAAAATCTAAAAACCGCGCGATTTAAAAAATAAAAAAAAAATTTCTGAAAAACACCGTTAAAATTAAAAAAAATGGGAAAAAATCATGGAAATTTAGAATAATTTAAGGAAATGAATTGAAAAACTCCATTGAAAAATGAAATGTCATCAAAAATGTGTGAAAGTTTTAATTTTTTTTTGAATTTTAAAGGGTTTTTAATTAAAAAAAGAAAATTGAGAAAAAATTTAAAAAAAAATGAAGGAAACAAATGGACTTTTTCAAGAAATATTTCAAAAATTCAAGAAAAAGTCCAAAAAGAATTATTTGGAAAGAGAAAATTGATTAAAAAAAGGATAAAAGTGGTAAAAATGAAAAATATTTAAAAGTTATGTTTTGTATTTTTTTTGTTGCGATATATCCCTTTAAATTATTATTTTTTATTAAACAAATGGACAATTTCAAGAAAAATGTAAAAAAAATTCAAGAAAAAGTCCAAAAAGAATTATTTGGAAAGAGAAAATTTATTAAAAAAAGGATAAAGTGGTAAAAATGAAAAAAAAATTTACAAATATTTCAAAAAAAGCTATGTTTTGTATTTTTGTGATATATCCCTTTAAATTATTATTTTTTTTTTTAAAGTTAGAGTTGTTACGGTTGAGATGGTTGCAGAAGCGCCGCTGGCTATTTTTTTTGGTATTTCCCGGGAATTTTTTTTTTTGTAAATTTTAGTGAAAATTTATATGTTGGGATTAATAGCGCCGCAGCGAAAAAATCGCGCGATTTTTTTAAAAATAATTGTTTTTTTGGTATTTCCCGGAAATTTAAATTGCTCCAGGAGACCCGTAGGAACTTATAGGGGGTCATCATAGAACCGAAAGGGGGCCCCTTTTTTGACCCACCAGGGCTCCATGGGCCTGAGCGCCACCTACCATTTCGTTGTTTGGGGACCAATACGAAGACAATGGCATATTTTTTTTTTAGTTGGGCTCCCGCTCCATATTCTGCACTTCAGCCAAAATATTATATTAAATATAATAAAAATATAGAAAATATTTAAAATTTTCTACAAATTAGAAATGTTAAAAATATTAGGAATATCGTAAATATTGGAAATATTAAAAATATTAAGAACATTAAAAATATAGAAAATATTACAAATTCTAAAATTATTAGTAATGTTACAAACATTAAGAATATCGAAAATATTAAAAATACTAAATGTATTACAAATATTAATAATATTCAAAATATTAAAAACATTTAAAATATAGAAAATATTAACAATTTTAAAATTATTGGAAATATTAAACATTTTAAAAATATTGGATATATTGAAATACTAAAAATATTAAATAAATATTATATTGAAAATATGGATAAATATTATCCTAAAATTATTAATTATTATCCATTTTAAGGATCCATAAGTGTGTCTAATTTTTTTTTTATAAATACAAATCAAACACAGCTTTCAAATTCAAATTTCTCCCAACCCCCTCATGTTTGTCCACTTCAAAATCATTGTAAACCAGTGTGGTCGCTTGATTATAAATATGAATTTCATTGAAAAATATATTTTTATATATATTTAAAAATAATTCTTTTTTTTATATATAGTATGTATGTATAAAGAAAAATATATATTTATATATATATATATAGTTATAGGTAATTATTATTTTGGTTAACGTTAACTGATATATCAATGTCGGATGTGTTGATGATAATGCTGAAGCAACTACTACCCCACATACAGTCCACAACAACATAGGCTGATGCATCTCATAGTGCCAACTCTACAACCGTTACCGTTACAATGTACAACATGATACTCCTCATCCCAATCCTGATCGTTTGTTCGTTCATGCGTTCATTCTTTCAACAACATCTACAGCACTATACGCTTAACACCACAATCCATGCAGAATTTAGCTTGTTCTATAAGAAATTTACTGCCACATTCGTGACAGAATTTAGACAATTTCATACTTGAACTCATAGTTGATGAGGAGCCAAACAATTGTGTTGATGAGCTCATCGGCGTCTCATGGCCCGAGGAGGAATGATGAGCCGTAGATCCTGTTGCATTAATGGTTGGATGTATGGGTACATCAAAGTTATTGTTACGCTCGTAGAGTAGATCACTGGGATTGCCACTGCTGCTGCCCATATTGTTGTTGTTGTTGTTATTATTATAAAGTTGGCTTAAATGCTGTTGTTGTTGGTGTTGTTGTTGTTTTTGGTAATTACTATTGCCACCGATAGGTGGTAAGGCATGTTCGGAACTACTGCTCGAGGAGGCACTTAATTGTCGTGAACGTTCTTCCGCCAAAGGTCGCGTCATCATGGCATTGTTGCCAGTGGTGGCCGTGGTAGATGTTAGGGGCCGATGATGATGATGATTTCGACTAGAGCTGTTGTTGTTGCCACGTTGATTGGTTAGTTCAGAAGAACGTTGTCGTGAGAGACTAAGAGAAGAAACAAGAAAGAGAGAGAGAGAAAGGTAATAATTATTTAAAAAAATTTAAATTTTTGGAAATTTTTATATGTTTCGAAAAAATCAACGTGTTTATCAATACAGTAGATAATACTTGAATTGTACGACATCAGAAAAATATTGAAAATGTTAAAAATACTAAAGACATTAAAAGTATTAAAAATATTAAAAATATTAAAAATATTAAAAAAATTGAAAATATTAAACATATTAAAAATATTAAAAATATTAAAATATAAAAAATACTGAAAATATTAAAAAAAATGAAGTCATTTGAGGAAATTTTATTTACGTATGATTTATATACAAAGTATATATACGTAAATTATACGCTCAAAGCAGAATATTGGAAAATATTGGCAAAATATTTATTTGATACATAAAGTATTTAGGATATTAAAACAAATATTTTAAATAACGAGCTTGAAATAAACTCCATATCAATGTTCGCATAAACATACTGAATAATAACAAAAAAAACGATGACAAAAAAATATATAAAAAATACTATTTATAATGGTAATATAGTATTCCCAAGTTTTGATTAATTAGGCTCGAGGTAAATTTTTGTTTTTTATATTTATATAAAAATATTTTTATGATCAATATTTAGAGTATTCTGAATATTTTATTTAAAATATAAATTTTGTTAATATTTTAAAAATTTAATACAAATATTTATAATATGTATTAAACAATATAATTTGTAAAATTTTCAAAATGTGCAAACAAAACATTCAAAAAAATCAAATATTTATTTGAATTTAAAGACTAAAATATTAAAACAAATATTTAATAAAAAAACATATTTAAAACTTTGCAAATAATATACAAATTATTATAATTTTTTTTAAAATTTTAAATAATATTAAACATTTCAATGTTTTCAAAATATTAAATATGTCTCAAATATAAAAAAAGTTATTTAGAAACTTGATATTTTAAATATTTTTAATTTAGAATATCTGAAACATTTAAAAAAAGTAAATACTTAAAATATAATTTTTTTCTTTTTTTGAATTTAAAAAAATTATTAAAAAAATACTTAAATAAAACTTTTTTTTTTCAAAAAATCATGTTTTAATATAAATAGAAATATTTATATGAAATATAATTATATTTAGAATACTTTAACATTTACAAAATTCTAACATTAAAAAATATTTTAAAAATAACTAATGAAACAATTAAATATAATAATTATTAAAACATATTTTAGAAATTTATAATAATATTATTATTAATATTTAAAAAATTCTATTTGGAAAACAAATATTATCTTTAAAAATTTTTAATTTAAACATAATATATGTATATAATATATTTTAAATATTATTATTAAATAAAAAAATTAAAAAATATTAATATTTGCCATAATTCCGTATTTAATAAATTATCAATATTTTGAATACATTTCATTTGTCATTTTGTACCGGATGTACCAGAGAGAGAGAGAGAGAGAGTGTGTGTATAAATAATAATGTATTAAAAATGTCGTAACATATTTTTATATTTAAATCTACATAAAATATATAAAAAATTCACATTTGAAATAATATATATTTTTATTTGTCAAAATTTAAAAAATATTTTAAATATATAATTCTATTTGATCGTTGACATTTTTTAAACTTGAATTTTTTTTATATAATTCAAACATACAAATTTCATACAATTCAAAAAATAAATAATAAAAAAAAAATCTTATTTAAATATAAATAAAAGTTTTAATTTTTAAATATAAAATATATTTTTAAAAATCCAAACAAAAAAAAAAAGTATATTTTCAAAATGTTTAAAATATATAAATTTACGTTAGTGTATCAAATGATACATCAAATTCGGCTAACGATCAGAAATATGTTTTTATTGTTTTGATATTGAAATATTAAAAAAAAATTAATAAAAATTTACATAAGACAATCAATTACTTTTAATTGTTTAAATAATTAGAGAGACGTTTTAAATATTAAGTAAATGTGTTAAATAATGAGAAAAGTTTTTTAAATATAAAGCAAATATGTAAAAAGATTAACATTTTCAAAAATTAAAAAAAAAATACTATAAACTTTAAAACATTTTCAATATTAATTGTGTTTCAATATTTTGAATATAAAAATGTTTGAAAAGTAATATCTATCTGAAATATTATCTTGTTAAAAAGAAATAAAATAAAAATTTTTCCAAAATATTTAAAATATATCTAAAACAACAACAAATTTAATATTGTATAAATTAACATAAACATTAGAAAATAATGAAAATTTTAAAAAATTAATATAAATCTTAAAAAAGAAAAATATTTATTATTTTATAAAATTTTTAAATATAAAAAAATACAGTAAATATTTTAGATTGTTAATTTTAGTCGATCGTGTTTTTATATATTAAATTTACGTTAAAGTGTATCAAATGATACATCAAATTCGGCTTACGATCAGAAAAGTGTTTTTTTATTTTATTGTTTAAATATTTTTGGTCAAATTCAGTGTGTCACTCACTAGGATGACGCGTTTCGAACTCCATGACGAGTTCATCTTCAGACCCCTTTGTACATCACAATGGTACATCATCAGCTGTATATATATCTACAATTATGTCACACATCCTAGTGAGTGACACACTGAATTTGACCAAAAATATTTAAACAATAAAATAAAAAAACACTTTTCTGATCGTAAGCCGAATTTGATGTATCATTTGATACACTTTAACGTAAATTTAATAAGTAAATATTTTAGATATTTTATTTGGAAAATTTTTTTTTATTTTTTCTTAGTTTTAAATTAATAAAATCAATAAAATAAACTAACTAACGAGAATGGCATCATTCTAGTATCATATATCATTCGCATTTTATTCGCGAACAATACTTGCCAACGATTCGTGCGCGATATCGCGAGCGAGAGAAAAAAAAGCGGTTCTTTTTGGAATCAAATTCAAAAGACGATTCTATTACGAATCGAAAAAGCGATACTATTAGGAATCAAAAAACGATTCTATTACAAATCAATATTCAAGTTGCAAAATCTATAAATTTTATTATTTTTAATTTATCCCTTCTTCTCTTCTGAGGTATTAAAGATTATTTTTTATCATATTATCTTTTTTTAATATTTTTAATATTTCTTAAAATTTTTAATATTTTAAATAATTTTAATATTTTTAATATTTGTAATATTTGAAATATTTTAAATAAAAATATTAACATAATATTTGTAATATTTTTAACATTTTTTATATTTATTATATTTTAGTATTTTTTATATTTATATAATATTTGTAGTATTTTTAATATTTTTAATATTTTAAATATTTCTCTTGTTTTGTATTGTTGATCTGTATATGTAAATAATGAGTTTGGTTCCATTGTTCGGTTCAAGATCTATTTTAAATATTTTTTATATTTTCTATATTTTTAATATTTTAAGTATTTTAAGTATTTTTAATGTTTTTAATATTTTACATATTTGTAATATTTGTAATATTTTTAATATTTTTAGTATTTTTATATTTTTAATATTTTTAGTAATTTTAATATTTTTTGAAGTTTTAGATTTTTTTTTAATATTTTTAATATTCTTAAAATTTTTAATACTTTCTATATTATTAATATTTTTTATATTTGTAACATAAAAATATTGAAAATAATTTATTGTTTTTTAATTTATGTGTTTTTAATATTTATTTGTTGACTTTATTATTGAAATATTTTAAACAAACCGGTTTGATTTCAATGTTTAAAAAAATAAGACAAAATGTTTCTGACTTTAAGAAATTTTAATAATATGTATATAATTTTAATATTTAAAATATTGAAAAAAATTAAAAAAAAAAATTGGGCAAAACATTTTTAAAATTAAAAAAATAAACATTTCAAATAAAATAATGTCAAATATTTAAATATAAAATGTTGAAAATGTGGCAACACAATTTATGAATTATATATCACAACCCTTCTCATAACAAAGCAAGCTTTGAATTCCATTCTTTCGTTCTTCTTATGTTCATTTGTTTTTCTATGATACATACATGTTTTAGTCTTTATCTGACCGCGCAACTGAAAATTCCTCAATAAATATTATACTAGAACTCTGCAAATTGTGTGTCTTTTCCTTTAAACATTTAACAGGTTATGGGCCCAGACAGCCATAACTGCATGTGAGACTGTGTGACAATAAATTCTGTGTGAATTATTGAAAAGAAATTTCTGTGTGAAATATAAAGGAAAAGAAAAATATTCAATATGAATATAATGCAAATTGACAAACTCGACGACAAAAATTATTTGACTTGGTGTATACAAATGAAAAGTGTGTTGATACATGCTGACCTATGGGGAGTTACGTGTGGAAGAGAGGTGAAACCTGAAGGGACAGGAGCTGCTGCGTATGAAACAAAAGATGAAAAAGCATTGGCTTCAATATTTCTCTGTGTGAGACCTACACAACTGAATCATCTAAAGTCGTGTACAACAGCAGCGCAAGCGTGGAACAAATTAAAGGAAATACACCAACCTAAAGGACCGGCGAGAAAAATTATGTTGTTTAAAAGATTATTGTACATGAAAATGCCCGAAGGTGGTAAAATTGTTGATCACGTCAATGACTTTCTCAGTACAATGGAGAATTTATGTGAAGTTGAAGTTCTATTGCCTGACGAAATATTAGTTATTTTGTTATTGTCAAGCCTACCAAAAAGTTTCGAGAACTTTGTTGTTGCAATTGAGTCGAGGGACAACTTGCCTTCGCTTACTTTGTTAAAAGTAAAGTTGTTAGAAGAAGGAGCAAGACAAAATGAAAATGAAAATGCAGCAACCGGAAGTGGTGCAGCAGAAACGCTGATGCAGACAAAAACCGATAAAAAACATCAAAGAAAATACAATGACAATCGTGGAGAAAGGAACAAAAACAAAAGCTGCGAGACGAACAACAAAAAATGTTATAACTGTGGTCAACCAGGACATTTCGCTGCTAAGTGCAAACTACCAAAGAGAACAGAGAGAAACTCCTGTTTTATGACACAGCTTATGGCTTTTAACAACAACAACAACAACAATGGTAGTAATAAGAATAGTTGGTGCATCGACAGTGGCGCAACTAGCCATTTTTGCTGTATGCGTGAGTTGTTTACGTCGTATGAAGAATGTGAAGAGAGAGTTTTGTTACCGAATAACATGTATGTGAAAGCAATTGGTCGCGGCGACGTAGATGTTGATGGTGTTAAAGTAACATTGAAAAACGTTTTGCATGTCACATCAATTCCTCATAATTTCATTTCCGTCGGGAAAGCAACAGATGGTGGAATGAGTGTAATTTTTAAAGACAATTTCGTGAAGATAATTAACGAGGACAATAATTGTGTTATGAAAGCGTTTAAAGAAAACGATTTGTTTATATATGAAAGTGAAGAGGCAAAACAAGACAATAAGTGCTACAGTGTGACGAAACAGAATGAGGAGGCGATAAAGTGGCATAGTCGGTTCGGACATGTAAACTATAATTGTTTAAAGGACATGGTAAACAAAAACATAGTACGTGGTATTAATGTGAAAAATATGCCGAATTCGTTAGAGTGTGCTTCGTGCGCAAAAGGTAAAATATGTGTAAACCCTTTTCCTCAATCGTCGGAAAATCGTTCAGATGAACTTTTACAAACAATTCACAGCGACGTGTGCGGCCCGATAAATAAAGTTTCTCTCGGTGGTTCAAGATTTTTCGTAACCTTTATAGACGATTACTCGAGATATATGACGGTTTATTTTTTGAAAACATAAGACGAAGTGTTTCAAGCTTTCAAAGACTATAAAGCCGAAGTTGAGAAACAAACGGGTAAAATTGAAACACCAGAAAACGTTGAAGAAGCCATAAACGGTCCGTATGCTGGAGAATGGAAGAAATCAATGCAGGTTGAGTACGATTCACTGATTAAAAATAAAACCTGGGAGTTAGAAGATTTGCCTGAAGGACAAGTAGCCATTGGATGTAAATGGGTCTATACTGTCAAAAGAAACAAGGATGGCGGAATAGAAAAGCTGAATTCTCGACTTGTCGCAAAAGGTTGCAGCCAACGCTATGGTATTAACTATGGTGAAACCTTTTCCCCAGTTGTCCGCTACGCAAATATAAGACTTGTAATTGGATTGGAATGGGACTTTGCCCAGAGGTAGAAAGTTACTGATTGTCACTCACTTGGGAGTGACCAGAATCGATTCCTTTGTGGCACTGTCCAAGCAGCTAACTACTTCCGGTCTTAGACCAAGTATTCCCTGGGCAATGACTTTAAAGCAACCGCTTTGAAGTTAGCTAGAGTTAGAAGGCGAAATGTTGAGTAACCTAATCGGCATGCTACCACCGATGCGTCTTAGGAACTAGGTAACAGAAGTTACTGAAACTCAACACAGGCTCTCTTAGTGGCTTTGGCAGCCCCAAGAAACTAAGATCGGGAGCGGTGGCCTAATAAGCCACTCTCCTTAAACAAAAATTTATTATGAAAACACGAAGAAAACGAAAAACAAGAACCCCCCCAAATGTTGACGACCCCCGCAAACGATATAAGGACCATGATTTAAGGATATGCACCTGGAATGTCCGAACTCTATACAGAGATGGTGCCTCTATCCAACTGGCGGATGTCCTCGACAAATACAAGGCTGACATCACCGCCATACAGGAAATGAGATGGACGGGACAGGGATGCACACGACGGAAGAACTGTGACATCTTTTACAGCTGCCATGCAGAAAGACACGAATTTGGATGTGGTTTCATAGTCGGCAAGAGACTTCGACACCTGGTCTCGCGGTTTAACCCTGTAAATGACCGTATAGCCACCATTCGCATCCGGGCGAAGTATTTTAACATTACGCTGATTTGTGTACACGCCCCGACGGAAGACAAAGACGATGACATCAAAGATGCATTCTATGAGCGCCTGGAGGATATATATGACCGCTGCCCCGCACATGACATTAAAATTGTTCTGGGAGATTTTAATGCTAAAATAGGAAGGGAAGATGCTCTTGGTTCAGCAGTCGGAAAATTCAGTCTACACAACAACACCTCCGATAACGGATTCAGACTGGTAAGTTTCGCGTCGGCAAGAAACATGGTTGTGAGTGGAACCAGATTCCCGCATAAAGATATCCACAAGGCAACCTGGATATCTCCCGATCAAAATACAAGAAATCAGATTGATCACGTGGTAATTGATGGAAGGCATGTCTCAAGCGTTATGGACGTGCGTGTGATGCGCGGTGCAAATATCGACTCGGATCACCACCTAGTTGCAGCCAAGGTACGCACACGATTAAGTAGAGCTAAAAACACTCTTAATCAAACGCAAAGGAAGCTAGACATCACAAAGCTGCAGACCACTGAGATAGCCAATGCCTACTCCAACCAGCTCTCTCAATTACTCCATACAAATCCCCCTAGTTCTGATGTTCCCGACATGCAGTGGCAGCATATTGCGAATTCTATGACCACTGCCGCAACAACCGTACTGGGTTATGAAAAACCACGCTCAGACAAGCCCTGGTACGATGACGAATGTCGCGAAATGTCTGAGGTAATGGATGCTGCATACAAGGCAAAACTGCAGCCAATGGCGACGCGTGCGGTGACGGAGCGTTATAAAGAGAAAAGGAGGGAGATGAAACGCCTGTTCAGACGGAAAAAGCGTCTGTGGAAGAAAAGAGAGAGCCAGGATATCGAAAACTACAGGGATAGAGGTGAGGCCCGAAAGTTCTACCAAAAGGTTAAAAGTAAAGGTTTTGGAACAGGGATCCCCACCTGTAAGGACAGAGACGGAAATCTGGTCACGGACACTCAGAGTGTGCTGCAAATATGGAGGGAACACTTTCAATCTCTTCTCGTTCCCGAAGGCAGCATAAGTGACGGAATCGCACCAATCATCGACGATGGAGTAGATTGTCCACCACCGAGCCAAAACGAGATCAGCACGGCAATTGCCCGGCTTAAAAATAATAAAGCTGCGGGAGCCGATGGACTGCCGGCAGAGCTTTTTAAAGCCGGCGGCGATGACCTGGTAAAATGCATGCACCAGCTCATAAACACGATTTGGCTCAGGGAATGCATGCCCGATGATTGGAATCTGAGTGTCCTATGTCCCGTGCTTAAGAAAGGCGATCCTAGTGTGTGTACCAACTATCGCGGGATTAGCCTTTTACCCATCGCATACAAGGTCCTGTCTAGTGTGTTATGTGAAAGACTAAAGCCCCTCCTGGCGAACCTGATTGGACCTTATCAGTGTGGCTTTAGACCTGGTAAATCCACCACCGACCAGATATTCACGCTACGACAAATCCTGGAGAAGACCCAAGAAATGCAGATCGATACCTACCATCTGTTCATCGATTACAAAGCTGCATTTGACAGTCCGATACGACAGAAATTGTTGGATGCTATGGCTGAGTTTGGTATCCCCGCAAAATTAATTCGACTCTGCGGGATGACACTGACTGACACGAAGTCTTCAGTGAAAATTGGCAAAAATCTGTCAGAGCCATTTTCTACCAAGCGAGGCTTTAGACAAGGCGATAGTCTGTCCTGCGATCTCTTTAACATCGTAATGGAGATGATCATGCGGAAAGCAGCAGTAAACAAGAATGGCACCATATTTAACAAAAGCCACATGTTGCTCGCGTATGCTGATGATATCGATATTATTGGACGTGGATTGCGAGATGTTACTGCGGCTTTTTCGAGCATTGAAAAGCAGTCGGCTGAAGTGGGTCTGGTGATAAACGAGGACAAAACCAAGTTATTTGTTTCAACGAACAAAGAGTCCACTCGTCTGGGACGCTGCGTGAACGTTGACAACTATAATTTTGAAGTGGTAGATGATTTTGTCTACCTTGGCTCCGCCATAAACAAAAATAATAATGTCAGCCTCGAAATCAAAAGACGAGTATTGATCGCAAACCGCTGCTACTATGCGCTAAGCAAGCGATTTAACGACAAAGCGCTCTCTCGAAAAACAAAGATCCAGCTCTACCAGACTCTGATCCTACCTGTCTTGCTCTACAGCGCAGAATCGTGGGTAATGACACAAGCGGATCAATCAATTCTGGGAGTCTTCGAGAGAAAAATACTCCGCAAAATATTTGGACCCATCATCGTGAACGGCGAGTACCGTCGTCGAATGAATCATGAGCTGTATGAGCTGTACAACGACATCGACGTGGTCAAGCGCGTTCAAATAGACCGAATGCGCTGGCTTGGACACGTTGTACGAATGGACGACAACGCTCCGGCTCGAAAAGTCTTCGGCAATAAACTCGATGGGCGGCGCAGGAGGGGGCGACCAAAACTCCGATGGATAGACCAGGTGACGGAAATGTTAAATAAGCTTGGTATGACGAACTATCTACGGTGCGCAAAAGACCGAAGCGCTTGGAATGGTTTTCTACGTGCGGCTACTGATAGATGAATTTCTGTTGTTGCTGCCAGTAAAGAAGAAGAAGAATTGGATTGGCTGTAGAATACGGTATTTATTTACATCAGCTGGACGTATCATCTGCGTATCTCAACGGCGATTTACATGATACTGTTTTTATGAAACAACCACCATGTTTTCAAGATACCAAAAATCCTAACAAGGTGCTGAAGCTTAAGAAGTCCCTCTACGGCTTGAAACAAAGTGGCCGTGAGTGGAATTCCAAATTAGATGGAGTATTAAAGAAAATGGGTTTCAGTGCTTGCATTAGTGACCCCTGTATATACATTAAACAAGAAAACAAAGTTTACAATATAATTGTGGTCTACGTGGACGACTTAATAGTCGGCAGTACATCTTTGGCTGAGATAAATAACATTAAGAAGACACTTGCAAAAGAATTTGAAATTGTCGATGGAGGTGAATTGTCTTATTTTCTTGGGATGGAGTTTAGTCGTGAAGGCGAGCTTGGTGCGATAACAATTTCTCAGAAGCAGTATATATTGGATGTGCTGGAGCAGTATGGTATGCAAGATTGCAAAGAAGTTTCAACGCCATTAGATCCGGGATTCCAGGTAAATTGTAAGGATGAGAGATGTAAAAGAGTAGATAAGACGGAATACCAGTCTGCCATCGGAACTTTGATGTATTTGGCTTTATCTACACGTCCTGACATCATTTTATCGGTCACGAAATTATCTCAAATGAATTGCGATCCGCATTCGGAACATGAGGCTGCATATAAGCATATATTCCGGTATTTAAAGAAGACTGCAGATTATAAACTTCACTACAAGAAAACTGGTAAACCCATCGAATGTTTTGCGGATGCTGATTGGGCTGGAGACGCCAGCGACAGAAAATCATTATTTTCCGGTTACGTCTTTGTGGTAGCAGGTTGTGTTTTTGCTTGGTGTGCCAAAAAACAGAATGTGGTCTCGCTAAGTACCACTGAGGCGGAGTATATTGCGATATCATCGGCGGCGACAGAGGCGGTATATGTTCGAAAAGTGTTAGCAGAATTGAATTTTCCTCACAATGGTCCAGTCACAATCTACAACGATAACCAAAGCGCGCAATGTTTAGTGAGAAATCCGACGTACCACTCCAGAAGTAAACACATTGCAATTAAGTATCATCATATTCGAGATATGTACTCCAAGGGTGAGATCGAGGTCAAATATATGTCAACAAATGAGATGATGTCCGATATACTTACTAAAAACTTAAGTAAAGTAAAACATTGTAAATTTTCTAATTCCATGGGTCTATATTGAAATGAAATGTAACTATTTATGTAATGTATTGTAATGTATTTTAATGTAATTAATTAATTTGTGTTGAGAAGGAGTGTTGAAAATGTGGCAACACAATTTATGAATTATATATCACAACCCTTCTCATAACAAAGCAAGCTTTGAATTCCATTTTTTCGTTCTTCTTATGTTCATTTGTTTTTCTATGATACATACATGTTTTAGTCTTTATCTGACCGCGCAACTGAAAATACCTCAATAAATATTATACTAGAACTCTGCAAATTGTGTGTCTTTTCCTTTAAACATTTAACATAAAAAAATAATTTAAAATAAATTATTTAATTTTTAAATATTAAAAAATATTATTTAATTTTGTTTAATACTTAACATATATAATGTTTAAAATATTTCAGATTTATTTTTTTAAAAATAAATAAATAAAAAAAAATTTAAATACCCTCAGTATTTGATATATTGTAATATTATTAATATTTAAGATTTACATAAACGAAATAAAAAAAAAATATATTTTTATGTTAAAATTTTTTTTAAAAATATTTATTTTAATTAAAATTTTTCTATATCATTATGTAGAAAATTTTGGTATTAAAATTTTTATTAAAATGTTCATAATGACTGAAAAATAAACAAAATATTAAAAAAAATTAAAAATGTTTAAAAAGTCCAAATATTTAAAAAAAAATTCTGCTATAAACTTATTAAAAAAAAAACTGGTCTTGAGTTTGAAATAAATTCTAAACAATGTTCATACAAACAGACCGAATAAATAAAAACACAACGATTAAAAAATAATATTTAATATTTTTGATAATTAACATATCTCAATTTTTAAAATATTTCAGATTTATTTATTTTAAATATTTAGTGGTTAAATAAAAAAATTAAAAATGCCCTCAGTATTTTATATATTGTAATATTATTAATATTTAAAATTTAGATATTTTTTTTTTACATTTATTTTAATTAAAATATTTTTGTATCATTATATTTAAAATATCTAGATAAATGTTGATATTTAAATTATAATTTAATATATTTTTATAATGACAGAAAAATAAGCAAAATATTAAAAAAAGTTAAAATGTTTAAAATGGGAATATAATTTTTTTTTTAATTTTTAAAAAATATTACATTGAAATATGTAAAAAAAGTATTTTAATATTTTACATATCTAAAAAAATATATGACACAAACAAATTTATATTACTTAAATATTCAAAATTTTTAGATGCTGTATAAATTATAAACATTCATTGATGTAACATTTTAAAGGCAAGTTAGTGTTAGAAAACTTAACTTTAGTGAAGCTAAATTAATTCTTTATTCAAGTAAGCGAATGTGGCGTGGCCTAGTAAAATTTAGCAAATTCTGTTAAAGGGGAGTTGAAAATATTCCATTACTTACCTCCCATAGGCCGAGTCTGCACTCGTTTTTGAACTAACGCCCAGTCGAGAATTAGGCGAAGATAGCGGATAACCATCTAAACTGCTAAGCTCATCTGAGTCGGCATAAGCATCGCCACTGGGAGTGCCGGTGGCCTTGTGAGCTTTGGCGCGATTTGAGGACATCATAAGGTGATCGCCGCCGCCGCCACCTCCACTGCTGCCATGTAGTCCCTGAACCAATGATCTTTGGTGTTCCATCGATTGGCGGATATTTGCGGACATTTCCTCGCCCATTTGCCGGAAATCTTCTTGCATTTTTTGTATAAGATTTTTAGCGTTATTCAATTGAACATTGGGTAAATGAGGATGATGATGATCTACAAAGTGACCACTACTAAATTGTTTACCTCCTGCTGGACGGCTGCTGCTGCTGCTGCCGCCCTGGTTATGCTGTGACGAATGATGATGATAATGATGCTGCTGCTGATCGGTCACCTCATCGTCATCGCTGATTTTGCTGAATTTATTGTCGTGCGCATCGACTTCCACCTCTACCACGCACTGTGGATTACCTACCATGTGACGTATGGAATTGGGAGATATGGGCGATTTGTCTGAATCATTTTGTTCGGTCTCTATGGATATGAAAATCTCACGCTTTTGATTGATGCTTTCGCACAAGTCATCCGTTTTGGAGTTGTTGGAACGAAATTGATCCATTGAATGATTTTTTGTTGATCTGTTAGTAAGGGAAAAGGAATCAAATAGACCTTTATGGGAGGGTAGATTAGGGAATTGGTAACTGTGTTGTGACATTTGCTGCTGAGGTGGTGTCAGTGGGGGGAATGTAGGGGGCATGGACTTTTTAGTGGGCGGCGCTACATTCACATTGGAATTCGGCTGTAACATCGATCTTTGTTTTTTCGATGTCCGATTCAATAGAAATTCTCTACAGTCCTTGAAGAGAGGAAATTGTTCTTCATCATTCTCGAATGATGAGAGAAATTCCTCAAAATCAAAATCTTCAAATTCGGCCGGTAGCGAGGAAGGGGGTATGAAGGGCGGCGGCGCATCCAGTGTTTGAGTGATTGGATTGGCGGCGCTAAAGCGCTCAAAAGCTTTTTCATGCTCTTTAATGAAACGATCACATTCCATAGAGGAACGATTGGCTTCATCATCGGCCGAGCATGAGTCAGCCTCGGGAGAGGCATCATACAAGAATTGATTGCGACCCAGGCGCATGCGTCTTTTTAATAGATTGCGCCCTTCGGCAGAGTTGCGCTGACTCAAAGAGGGATGCTGGGGCTGGGTCTGGGACTGTTGGGTGGAGGTGGGGTGAAGATTTTGATTTTGGTGGTGGTGATGGTGGTTAGGATTAGAGTTAAGATTATTGGGCGCATTGCTGTCTGCTACTTTGACAGAGGGTAAAAATTTCGTAGGCGGTGCCGATGACTCTGAAGAGGAGGACGAGAAGTGGTCCATCAGGCGTGGTTCCAAAGTATCCGTATCGCATGCTTTGAATACCGAACCACGTAATTTATTTAGATTTACTGGTAAATTATCACATTTATTGATCAACTTTGGATCTATATAATCGGAACCCACTGTGGAATTTTTACGCTCCTCTATGGGTTTCTTGTCCGAGAATATCGAACTTAAGGCCACTGGTTTGGAGGGATTCAGGTGTTGTTCTAAAGGCATAAGGGTAGAACGAAATTGCAAAGGTGTCAGGGAGGTGGTGTTAGTATGGGGTGTCGAGGGTTTTGTCACAGGTGTGGAGGGTTTCGTCAGAGGTGTGGTGGGTTTGGTCACAGGCGTGGAAGGTTTGATTAAATGCGTCGACGAAGATGTGCTGAGAGGTGTCGAATTTTTCGACAATGGTGCCAAACGCATCGCACCATATTTGTTTAGAATTGTGGTCTCAGTCGAAGCCGTCGATGAAGGTGTAGTCACAAGACTGTGATTGCTGTTGCTGTTATGGTTCAGATTGACTTCCAAGTTGTCATGCGATTCCAACTGCGATTCCAATAGATCGGCTTTTATATTTTTCGCCGAATTTTGTTTGCTAAGATTGTTACTTTTATCCTTAAGCTCTTTGGCATTCATAGGTCCATCCAAATTGGCCAGAGCAGCGGGTGACGTAGTGGCTGTACCGCCACTTGTAGCCGTAGGATTGGCATTTTCATCAACGGCTTCCTTCGGCTTCGCCGTCTCAGCCAGGTTGGCTTTGTTTAGCTTTTCCAATTCTGTTTCATATTTCAGGAACACCGCCAAAGAATCGGTCTTGTTGACATATCTTGAAGCTGTATTGGGGGCACTTTCCGTTTCCCCGACGTCCGGTGTTAAGCCACTTCCGGAGCCCACCATATTGGCAGCATTTATGTTCAATTTCAACGGCTGCTTACGATTCGAGGCCGAATTATCCCTTCTCACCACTCGGGGACTCTTCGTCAATGCATAATCGTTTACACACACCGAACGTACGGGCATCTCATCATATTCCTCGGGTTTTAGGAAGTTGTTCGATATAGGACCCTCATCGGAAAGGCCGCGCTGTATAGTTGGTCTATGCTTTTGCGCAAACAAAGGAACACGTTGTGTTAACAAAGGAGAACGACGCGGTCCTCTCAGAGAACCCGCTCTTCGGAATGATGAGGAGCGGGCCAATGTTGGTGTCTTGGACGATGAAGAGTTGGTGGTCGTGTGCGATGTTTGTGATGTTGTCATGGGACTAGACGTATGGGGCGTGGTTGTTGAGCCCAGTGTAAATGAGGTGGACATTTTGTTAGCGATCGCCGGTGTGGCCGGCAAACTGGGCAGTTGTGGTGTTTGGGTTGTGTGGGTCGGTGAGTCAGCGGTGGTGGGTGAGCAGAGCTCCTCAAGTTGTCGTTTGGCCGATAAAAAGGGATCGTAATTATCGGGAAGGCCGCTGAAAAGGAGGCGGGGTGAAAAGAAACGGTTAATATAAATACAAATTTAAGAGTGTACAAGAAAACGTTATGATTTGCGTTACCCAAAGAGTTAAGGTGGACGAAGAAGTAGTTGTATAATTAATCGGAATAAATTCAATCTATTAAAAGTACATAGTGCAAAATTTTTCAGCTCATTGATTTGGAACTCAATTATGAGAACTGCGCGTGAAAGTAGCCACAAAAACAAGAAGTTCTGCATCATTCGTTTTGTCAAGTTACATGCCACAATAATTTAAAATCGATTTGAAGTTAGTAAGTATCGTATGGGGGAATTTGTCAAGTTTTAGGCTCTTTTGTTACTTTTATTTTTATTTTAATTTTTGGGAAAATTTTTAATTTATTTCTTAAAGATTTTCGATTTTCCGAAGAAACGACGGAATAGGGAAGACAAATTTGTATGGGGCAGTAGAAGCTGGGAAGGAAAATTTTTAATGTTTTCCTCAAAGATTTTCGATTTCCGGGAAACGGCAGAAAAAAGTTTATATACACGCTGCACGTAAAGTCTCTTCTATCTACGTGATACAGAAAAGCTCTATAGTGGACATTTGACTTTTCACATTTGTGTTGGCGTTTTAAAATCGGAGTTATATTTGAAAAATAGGTATAACATCAAAATTGCGTAAGATAAAAATATAAAATATTCCAATCTGTTCCACAGCCAACTGGCAATGTTTTTAAAAATACTTTCTTTAAATCGATTAAGTACATTACGAGTTTATCCGTTACAAACGTGTTCAGCTAGTACTTCATTTAATCAGCTTTCTAAATATTGCTGTTAATTGGAAATTACTCAGCAACTGTACGTTAGAATGAAAAAAAATCTGGTTTATATTTGTAGGCCTCTTAAAGGGCTATAAGTCGGCCATATGAAGGAAAGTTGTAGCTCGGTCCATTTACGCTCCACTCCGCAAGTACAGAAATACCACAAATATAGGAAATTTTACTTAAACAAGCAGTTTATTGGCAATAACTCAGAAACTGTACGTTGGAATGAAAAAAGTCTTAGTTAATATTTGTAGTTCTCCTAATGGGCTTTATGTCGGTCATAAGACGGAAAGTTGTAGCTCAGTCCATTTACGCTTCGCACGTACTAAAACGCCACTAATATAGGTAATTTCACTTAAACAAGCAGTTTATTGGCAATAACTCAGAAACTGTACGTTAGAATGAAAAATGTCCTAGTTTATATTTGTAGGCCTCTTAAAGGGCTATAAGTCGGTCATATGACGGAAAGTTGTAGCTCGGTCCATTTACGCTCTACAAGTACGGAAAAACCACAAATTTAGTTAATTTCTGCTAAACAAGCAGTTAAAGAAATTTGGCCATAACATATCCGTGCTGAAGCAGTTTATTCTAAAAAACTGCTTTTGTAGCACTACATTTGCAAAAAAAACTTAATACCCACCATACTGTAAAAGATTTGTTAAGTAACAGTTGTGCCAAAGGCGGTTCTTTTAAGACCATTATCCGTGCTGAAGCAGTTTTTTCTTAAAAACTGCTTTTGTAGCACTATATTTGCAACAAAACAAAAAACTTAATACCCACCTGACTGTAAAAGATTTATTACGTTCCAGCTTGCCCGAAGGTGGTTCTTTTATGATCATTACTTCCGGCTCGTCTAAAGGAATTTCTTCATTATCTTCTCGCTTATCTTCATCAACAGCCATCACAGCTTCCTCCTCCTCCTCCTCGTCCGGCTCTGAATCAATTTGTATTTCAAATGTTTCGTGATCCTCAGCATCATCTTCTTTCTCTTTACCCTGACGCCTTGTTTCCGGCTGCATGATATGGGGTGCTGAGGATACACTATAGATTTCAATTGTTTCCTTTGCTAAGGGCATGGCCTTCATGGGTGCTGTACTGGTAGTGCAACTGGCCGTTTGACGTAGCACCTTTTTGCGCTGTGGGCGATATTCTTGTATACTTAAGGATTTAATGGGACTAGTTTCTAGTTTAGCCTGACGTTGCTGGGATCTTGAAGAAGACGACGCTATAGAGCGTGGTGTGGTGGGTAGAGATCCTGTTGTGGCTGACGCTGCAGAGGGCGGTGGTGGTGTTAATGATCTAGCCAACGATCTGGGTGTATAGGTGAGGCCTACAGGGGTCTTGAGTGGAGTCACAGTATGTGCATTTATTTTGTGGGAATCTTCAGGTTGTTTGGGGGCTAGGTGTAGTTGGCTTTCTTCTGCTTTCTTCGCCCCTGCTTTGGCTATTCTCTTGGGTGGACTAAATGTCCTGAAGTTGGGTAATAATGATCTTAAATCGCCACAGTTTGTCTTAGGTGAATTCGGAATTTCTGCATTCATTTCGGGTGGAGTTTGAAAACTATCTTCCGAATCAGTATCGGTTTTTATAAAAGTATCTGATTTTGAGGTAGATTTTCGGATGGCATTGTCGTCATCATCACTATCAATAGTGGGCGATTGTATTGGCTTTCGATTGGTTATGGTGTTTTCATAACTTTGTTGTTCGATATCTGAAAACATGTCCTTGTCACTGAAGTTTTTATTGTCCTCAGGTGTAAAGAATTGGTCGTCGGTCTCCAACATCTCATTGGCCAGTTTTTCTCTTGAGGGTGTGGCGGGTCTAGAGATATCGTCCGACAATTTCGTAGAACAACGAGAGAGTTTAAGTTCAGTGGGTGGCATTCGCTGACTTTTAGTGGGACCTGATAATTTTGTAACTTCGTTGGAATGTTCAAGAAAATCTGATCCCTGACGAGAGACATTTGATGTCAGCACATTTTTAGTTGATGACATTTTCTGTCTGTCAACGGAGTTAGCCAATTTTTTTGCTTCTCTCGCGGCATCTTGAGTTTCACTGCCGCGAGTTTGACGCATATTTTGAGAAGGCATTTTATGATGCTGTGCAATTTTATCATTTTTCAATAATTTTTCCTTGGATTGCATTTTTAAGAACTTAAGTGACTGTAGCTCTTTGTCCTTGCTCTCCATAACAGCTATGTGAGATCTATCCTCATTTTCTTCATATTCATCCTCAGATGGTGTTTGATCATATGATAAACGACCTTTGGGATAACTTTGAGGCATTAGCAAGCTATCGTCAGTTACATAATCAGGATCAGGACTATATTTTATCGTGTCCTTTTTGTTAGAATCAGTACTATATTTTATGTTACAATTTTTGTTAGATATTTTTAAATCTACGTCATCTGTATCTTCCCTCTTGAATTCCCTATTAGATCCTTGTGATTTTTGTGCAGTTTTTTTTACACCTTTTCTTGATGTCATCAACTTTTTGGAGCCCAATACAAGACTCTCTTCGAATCCACACTCAAAGGTATCCGATTTACTCATAGATCTTTGGGGTGTTTCTGGTTCCACTTCAGAGTCCATCAGTTCGTTGTTATTATTAAAATATTCCTCCATAGTCATTTTGGTATAGGATTCAGATTTATCTAGTATGTCCTTGGATTCTTGATTAATAGATTTTAATGATGCTTGGTTGGCGTTCTTATCTTTGCCTTTTTTAGTTGGCGATGATGCATAGAAATTTAGACTTTTGGCTAAATCTACTTTGCGTGCTGGGAGAAATATATGGTTTAGAATAGATTCAGATACAGATTGAGGTATACAAACGTTTTGGAAGATTTCTAAAATAAATCTATAAACTAATTGGTTGGAAGTTTAGAATTTGTGAAAGCATGAAAGCAAATTAGTTTCAATGGCTATAAGAATATAAATAGCTTTAAATAAAATAAATTTTTTAATAAAAATATTTTTTACAATTTATGCCTATCTTATATATTACACAGCACAACACATGATTTTGGGACTCAATTCTGAGAACTGCACGTGAAAGTAGCCCCAAAAAGAAGAAGTTCTGCATCATTTATTATATCAAAAAGTACTTTTATAGTACCAACAAAGTACTTATCTTATCAAAAAATACTTTAATGTACCACAAAGTTCTTTTTTTATATGAAAAGTACTTTTCATGTACCAAAAACTTTAATCTATTGTACTAAAAAGTACATTTATTATATCAAAAAGTACCTTTATAGTACCAACAAAGTACTTCTCTTATTAAAAAATACTTTGATGTACCACAAAGTATTTTTAATGTACCAAAAAGTTCAATATTTTGTACTAAAAAGTTAATTTTTGTACCGAAAAGTACTTATCGTATAAAAAAAAACTTTTGATGTGCCACAAAGTACATTTATTGTACCAAAACATACAATTTATTGTCCCAAGAAGTATAATTTATTGTCCTGAGAAGTACAATCTATTTTACCGAAAAGTTAATATATAGTACCAAAAGATAACAATTTATTGTACAGGAAAGTAAATTTGTTGTACAAAAAAGTACTTTTTTGTACTATTTTTATTGTACTAAAAGGTACTTTAATTGTACCGAAACGAACAATTTATTGTACAAATGAGTGCAATTTACAGTACGTTTGTTGTACTAATAAGTTGAATCTATAGTACCAAAAAGTACTTTTATTGCACTGCAAAGTACTTTAAAAGCAATTTGATTGTACCAACAAGTACCCCAAAAATACAAAAGATTGTACCAAAAAGTACATTTATCGTACCAAAAAGTACTTTTATTGTGCCAAAAAGTACTTTAAAAGTAATTTAATTGCAACAACAACTACTCAAAAAAAAAAAATTGATTGTGCCAAAAAGTACAACTTATTGTAACAAAAAGTACATTAATAATACTTTTATTGTACTACAAAAGTAAAATTTATTGTACCACAAAGTACAATTTATTGTACCAGAAGGTACAATTTGTTGTACCACAAGGTACAATTCAATGCACCAAAAATTACTTTTAGTATACCAAAATGTACAATTACTGTAGAGTACATTTGTAGCATCGAAAAAGTTAAATTTTATGTGTCGAAAATACCTTTACTGTACCAAAAAGTACAATTTTGTGTACCAAAAGATTCAATTTGCTGTACAAAAAAGTAAAAGTGTTATACCTAAAAGTAAAATCTATTGTACCAAAAAGTACATTTGTTGTATACAAAATTTGTACTACAAAGTACATATTATTGTACAAAAAAATATAATTGATTGTACAAAAAAGTAAGTTTTTTTATTACGTTTATTTTACTAAAAAGTACAATTTGTTGTACCACAAAGTACAATTCACTTCACAAAAATTATTTTATTTTACCAAAAAGTACATTTACTTTATCGACAAGTTCATTTACAGCAAACCTAAATTTGTTGTGCCAAAAATACTTTTAAAAATTTGTGTACAAAAAAGTACATCTATTGCACAAAAAAGTAAATTTTATTGTAACAAAAAGTACATTTATTGTATCAAAAAGTATATTTATTGTACTAAAAAAGTACAAATTTTTGTGCCAAAAAAAACTTTAACTGTACCAAAAAGTAGAATTTATTGTATCGAGAGGTACAACTTACTGTAAAAATTCATTGTACCAAAAAGTACATTAATTATAGCAAAAATTGCTTTAATTGTACTAAAAAAAAAACAATTTAAAAAAGTACTAAAAAGTTAAAAATACCTTAACAGTACCAAAAAGTACAATAAATTGTACGAAAAAAATAATCTACGTACTTTTATTGCACCAAAAAGTACTTTTATAGTACCGATAAGTACAGATATTGTACCTAAAAGGAACTTTAATAGTTGCACATATACTTCGTATACCCTAACCGTTAGGGCTGAGGGTATCAAGTACGAGAAAAGTTATAAAGCAGACATGTTTGACGGCAAGTATCTTAACACCAAATTCGTTTTGAGGACTGTTTAAGACGATAGAACCATGTCCGTCCGTCTGTCTGGCTGGCTGAATGGATGACTGGCTGGCTGGATGATACTAGCCATACAAAATTACCTATTTTTGGATAAATAATATGTCTACCATAACTTCGAAAGGGACAGCTGGAGGATATTTAAATTTGGTCAGTTTTATTATCTTGTAATAGTAGACAAACCCTCTGAAAGCCTTAGAGTATAATGCGTAGACTTTGCCATACCCTTTCTGATGCCACCCATTAAAATGACTGATTTTACCCCTCACTGAATTCAGAAATATTTTGCATAAGATGTACGCTTGTGAGTGTTTGACTTAGGTCAAATGATTATGGAACTATATTGGCCGATCCCTTCTGGTACCTCCCATACAAAATTACCTACTTCCGGATAAAAAATATTTCTCCCATAAATTCCAAACGCACAATTGGGAGATATTTGAATTTGGTCAGTTTAATTATCATGTAATAGTAGACAAAACCACAGAAACCGAAACCTTTCCAACACCCATTCAGATACCTCCCATACAAATGACCAATGAACTCCCATAATTTCACATTTAAACCTTTTTTGTAATATAAGTACACCGAATTCAGTTATATATTGTGTACAATATACGATTATGAAAATTTGACTCAGAAATGAATATGGATCATATCAGCAGACCCCTTCTGGCACCTCCCCCATAGTTAAATTGAACAATTCCTAAAAAAAACAATCCTCACTTTGCGATCAACCGTCCTTTCGGGGCCTGTTTTGTGTTAATTAATTCCCAGAAATTAAAATTTATTAAAAGATTTCTTCCTTTTGAATTACAAGTTTACCCCACAATCGTTCACTTGACTCTTATTTTATCCATTCCTAATTAATTTATATGCCTTTTTGGCTTCACTTCACTTGGAGTGGTGGTTCAGCTTCGTTTCATATTTGATCTTTTTTGTTGTTGTTGTATTGTTCATACGGTTCTGTGGTCTAACATTAGTGTTTGGTCTTTAAGCAAAAAAAAAAAAATTGCAATTGAAATTGCTTATACAGACATGTACTGAACCTGGGTGCTAGTACTCCCCCTCTATCGACTCTCTCTCTCTCTCTCCCTAACTGCTACATACCTAAGAATTGCAATCATCTGCAACTGTAACATATACACTAGGCTTGCATGCAGGCGGCTCCAGCTGCTACCGTATCGCTCGTACGGTCGCGGCCCTTTCATATTATTCCATGCTCCAAACCAAATAATTAAATGCGAAATAGTTTCTTTATGGTTTTATGAAATGGTCTTTAAAATACATAAATACCCAACATTTTCAACATGGAAATACTGGGGAGAGCCTCGAGGCAAAGAACGAGTAAAAAAGAAGTGGAACAAAAAACAAGAAAAAAAAAATAAAATCTTAAGAAACCAACAGTGCCATAGTTCGATGGTGCCTACATATGCAAAACATTTTTAATAATTAGACTTAAGATTCTTTGTTTTCATAAACATCTTATAGTTGGCAGGCCAGAAGCAGTAGCGTAGCAATTGTTGATTGGGGAAGGAGGGGGGGGCGGGTTTATATAATAAAAAAAAGGAGTTAAGGTAATGAGAAATCTAAAATGTTCAGTTTAAGTTAACAAATTGCAACATTTTGTTAAAGTAGTTTTAAGTTGTATGCCAAATAATTATATCACCATTCTGTGTGTTTTGTATAGGTTACTATAACGTTCATTCAATTGCAGTGAAACTTCGACAAACTGTTCCTGAAGTGTTGGTGATGGTTTCGGAAATAGTACACTTTTAATACAAAAGGTGGCACGTGAGTTATATATGAATAAAGGAAACGTAGCAAACTAAGCAGAGAAGAACTAGTATCTCTTAAAGAAAACTATTACAATTACGCGAAATTGTTGATTTTTCGGACCACAGCTTATATTTCGCACTCTCGTATCCCCCATTTTTGCGAGATGTTGTCCACATCTCTGTCCCGCAATAATCGTTAAGTTTATTTATGCTTCCATGTTGCAGAGGGAGTATTTTTGCATAAAGTTCAATGCCGTTTCTAAGTACAACATGAGATGCAAAAGAAAACAAAATACAAAAGTTTTTCTTTGTATAAATACATAAACAAATAATATAATCATAACATAAGTATCAGATTACTATACGGAACCAGAGCGATAATATCATGCTATTACTATGCTGTGCTCAACAGCTGATGGGCACGAGAAGAGTATACAAATAGTTGACATTTTTTTTATAAGGATGTTGAACATTTGAAAACTTCAATTGATTAAAGCAGCATATACAATCGATCTTTTGCGCATCAAATTCCCATCGCTGTCTTTGCGATGTCAATTGGCCGCTTCAGAACTGCGATTTGTTCCCTTTGCAGACTTTTTGTGGGTAACCGTGAAGGATTGATGTTATGCCAACAATCCAGAAACGATTAATGCACTTAAGGGCAATATCATCCAAGCGACCACTGAGTAACAGTTTGAAATTGGGAATTTGGAGTGACAGAATGCGCTACTGCGCAGTCAGCCGATGCAGCCACTTGAGCGAAGTTGTCTACCGTAATTAATGGGAATGTTTGTTCTTACTAATTAAGCCATAATATGTTATATGGAGAATAATAAATTTTTTTCAAATTATTGCACTTTTAAAAAGAAACTTGCATTTGGCCCAACCTTTATAACGATAGTACTATTTGATACATTAGAAGTACTTTTTGGTACAATAGAAATAGTTTTTGATGCGACTATGTTTTTTAAATATAAAATAAATTTTTTCATCAATAAAAGTACTTTCTAATACTTTGCGGTGCAAAAATAGTACTTTTTGGTATAATAAAACGTACTTTCTAGTTTAATAAAAGTACTTTATGATAAATTCTTTATGGGATATAAAGGATACTTTATGGTACATTAAGAGTACTTTAAGGAACATTAAGAGAACTTAATGTTCTCTCTTAAGAACAAAGTATTTTTAATGCAACAAAAGTACTTTTTGGTAATATAAAAAAATTTTTGTTACATTTAAAGTACTCTTTTGTATAAAAGAAGTACTTCTTGATGCAAAAAAGTACTTTTTGCTACAATAATTGGACTTTGTGGTATATAAAAATTACTTTTCGGTACAATAGAGGTACTATTGAAGTAATAAAAGTACTTTTAGGTGCAATATAAGCACCTTTTGGTACATTTTATGTACTCTTTGTTTCAATACATGTAATTTTTGGTACTTTAAAAGTGCTAATTGGTTAATTAAAGATACCGGTTGGTACATTAAAATTAATTTTTAGTAAATCAAAAGAACTTTTTTGTGCAATTGTAGTACTTTTTGTAACAATAAAAATACTTTTTGGTACAATAAAAGTACATAATGGTACAATTTAAGTACTTTTTGGTACAATAAAAGTATTTTTTGCTGTATTACAGTTACTTCATGGTACTCTGTGGTACATTTAAATAACGTCTTGGGATAATATAAGTACATTTTTATGCAATCAAAGTACTTTCTGGCAATATAAAATAATTTTTTTTAAACAAACAAAAGTATCTACTGGTACAATAAAAGTACTTAAAGATACTATAGAAGTACTTCCGAATGCGACAGAAACCAAAAGAATGCAACAGAAATTTTGGTCCTATAAAAATACCTTTTGGTACAGAAGAAGCACTAAATGGAACATAAAAAGTACTATTTGGTACAATTGAAGAACATTTTTCTAAAATAAAAGTACTTTTGGTACGCTCAAAGTGTACCAAAAAGTACACTTATTGTACCAATAATTAAAATTTATTGTACCAAAAAATCATTTATAGTACCAAAAAGTACATTTATTGTAAGAAAAATTACAACTTATTGTACCAAAAATTATTTATATTGTACCAGAAAGTACTTTTATTGTATCAAGAAATACTTTTATTGTATCAAGAAATACTTTTATTGTACCAAAAAGTTAAATTCAATGAACAAAAAGTACAATTTATTGTTCCAAAAAGTACATTTATTGTACTAAAAAGTACGATTTAGTGTAGTAAAAAGTACATTTATTGTACCGGAAAGTACAACCTGTTGTACCACAAATTACAATTATTTGTACCAAGAAGTACATCTATTGTAACAAAAATTATATTGTAATAATTTGTACCAAAAAGTACTTATATTATACCAGAAAGTACTTTTTTCGTATCAGTGAATTGTGTATTAAAGTGTATTGGACTTTAAAGTACATTTATTGTACCAAAAAGTACGATTTAGTGTACCAAAAAGTACATTTACTGTAGCGGAAAATACAATTTATTGTACCAAAAGTTACAAAAAAGTAAAATTTCCGGTATCGCAGAGCGATAATATCATGCTAATTTTTTTTTTTGTCTCCCAGACAAGTCTGTCATTGTAAAGGGCCCTTAACGCTTAACTGGACTAGTACAATTATTGTACTATAGATGGCACCTCAGGTATTTATAGTAGAGTAATCTGCGTATGAACAATTTTAACCCTCTAGGGGTACTTACTTATGTCTGTAAGTGTTGCTGAACCCACTTTGCTATATAACGTTTCTGGGTATAGAAAGTTTCGTATAGAGAAAAATTTAACGAAGACATATCTCTAATTTTCTACGTGAAAGATGTTTGTGAGAACACTTTTCTATCGAAATAGTGTTATATGTGTAAATTTCCTATACGAAACACGTTTCTATTCGAAAAGTTTAAAGAACTAAAAAATAATCAAAAATAAATAGTTTAATAAAAAATAGGTAATAAATAGTTAAAAATATGTAAAATTTCCTTACATCCCTCACTGTTTTGAAAACTTCCAACCAATTGTTCTCTTTTATTATATTTTCCGTAATACCTTCAACTTTATGACATTGCTTCTCCGACAGATCTTCTTGTTGAAAACGATTGCCACCACCACCGCCAGCAGTATTTCCGCCTTCGCTTATCTTCGTTGCTGGTGTTTCTCTAAAATGAATTTGTTTTTTGCTCTTAAGGGACAAATCACTGGGTGTCTTTTTGTGGGAAGTTGCAACAGAGGCAGCAGATGCCTTATGATGAACGCTGCTAGAATGAATGACATCCGTCTCCAGTAGTTTTTGCTCCGTTCTAGATGAGATCAAATGTTGCTGTTTGTTTTTTGCAGTTATTTTTGAAGCATTTGTTGCGACATTCGTTTTGCCATTGCTAGCTCCTCTTACGTTGTGGCTTTTAAGTTTCTTATTTACACCGGAAGCTGCCGGCAACTTTTCACCCATCAAACGGAAATCTGACATTTCAATTTCGAAATTTGATGTTGAGTCTGTTGGCGGCAACGTCGACGGATCCTCGAATTTCAATTTAGGCGATGGAGATGTCACTAGATTTGTATCGCGTAATCTTTTAAGATTATGGTTAATGGTTGCTGGTGTTGGTGCTGTGGCTGTTGCTTCTACGATTGCTGCTGCTGTTGGGGGTGCTGGATTTACAGTGTCTCTAGCAGCTGGAACTGATGCTTCATTAATCGAATTTCCTGTTGTTTTCGTGATTTTTCTGCACATATCAAAATTATATAAAAGAGAGTTTTGCCTGTTTAAGAGATGGTCTAAGGGTATGATAAGAGAGAACTCTCAACGCAAGCCAACGAAACTATCTAGTGTATGCAACTTTTTTGTGTGTCCAACAGAAATCATCAACGAGGTAATAAAAAAACAACAACAAAAAAGTAGTGTGTGGGTGTATATGGTAATCTACATAAAAATTGCCAATGCAAATGTCTACATGAAGTCTACGTAGGAAAAACGAGATAGATCAACAAGCTAAATTCGAACAAGTATTCCAGGTGCGTCGCTAAAAGATGATTGTTGGGTGTGAGGTCAGGGGGTGATATAAATTGAGGGCTAATGACCGACTCTTTGAGTATCGTAATTGATGAAAAAGATAAGCTTAGAGATCAAACAACTTAACAAAAACTATTTCTCCACCTACCTTTCACTGGTAATTGATGACGTCATAGACATGGACATTAAATCCGTTGCTTTGCTGCCAATCTTAAGAGACTTGGGGCTATCATCATTTTCTTCACCACCCGCACCAGAATATTTCTCTCGATTGAGGGAACGTTTGGTTCTGCGTATAAAAAAATGGAATAAAAAAACAAATAAATTCATAAAAAAATTGTCCCAAACTATGTGAATTTTTGGAATAGAAATGAAATTTGTGCTGTCAAAAGACGTCAGGAAAAAAATATTTCTACAAAAAACACAAATTTATAATTTAAATATTTTTTATAAATAATACAAATCAAGTACTTATGCTGCAGTTTTGTACTCTCTACTCTCACTTACTTTAGACAGGGCGCTCGATATTTGGTTCTCGCCTCCAAACGAGCCTTGGCTATATTCTCCTCGGCTTTGCTAGAAGCCTGATGTTTAATGGAGGCCTGTAGAGCCTTTTCTTTGCACCATTCGACATGACGATCATAGGCCTTTATGCCGAAACATCTATCGCAGTGGGGACACTGTTCGCCGGGTGTAGCTTGAATGCCACCTCGCCTAGTCAGAGAACGCTCAGAGGAACGCATGCGATCTCTAGTAAATGTGCTGGTGGTGGCTACACTATCCGTAGCCGAAGAGGTTGAAAGTTTACGCATGGAAGTACGAGCTGTAGAGCGTATAAACTCTTCCGTTGGCTTTTTGCGTTGCATAATAGGAGAGGCGATCTGTTAGAGAAATAAATAATAGTTAGATTTTCTTAAGTAACCCATTACTCTCTTAACTTACCTGTTGTTGTGGATTTGGCGATTGACCTCGCTCACTTTTGGTTCTCGTCAGGGTAACACTGCCCGCAGCTTTCTCTGGCAAACCAAAGTTTTTCGGCAAAGGATATGTGGCCAAATCGGTACCCTCTCGCCTTTGACGTTGCGAATCAAACACATTGCGTCGTTTGGTGGCCATTTTTTCACAAATGCCCACATGTTTGCGTAATGTAACTGGGTTAAAAGTACGCGAACAAATGGGACAGGGTGCCAGCTGAACGCTGACGGTAGGATCGGGCGTTTCGGTGGGCGTGGCGGTATTATAGCTATTAACTGCAAAGAAAAAGACAATTGAAAATATACAAATGAGTTGACTTGACTTGAGAATAGTAAATAATTGTTTGAAAATAGTCAAATGACAAATGTTAGTTGAAAAAGATTGAAAGGGGAGGGAAATGTGTAAAAAAATATTCAATATTTTGTTTTATAACGAACAGTTTCGAATACTAAGAAAATTGCATAGCCAAAAATATTTAAAAATATTTCTTACAGATACAAATCAATTTATAAATTAGAGAAATGTACACTGAAACGCTCAACGGAATAGCATTTTATTATTAGTACAATTATTTGACTATAGATGGCGCATGCCTATGAAATGAAATTGAAATAATCTACGTATGAGCAATACCTAATTAAATACGGCTCATACGAATATTTTAATATTCTTATATTTTTTTATTTTTATATATTTATATTTTTTTATTTTTATATATTTATATTTTTATATTTTTTTATTTTTATTTTTTTATATTTTTATATTTTTATATTTTTATATTTTAATATTTTTATATTTTTATATTTTTATATTTTTATATTTTTATATTTTTAATATTTTTATATTTTTATATTTTTTTATTTTTATTTTTTTATATTTTTATATTTTTATATTTTTATTTTTTTATATTTTTATATTTTTATATTTTTATATTTTTATATTTTTATATTTTTATATTTTTATATTTTTATATTTTTATATTTTTATATTTTTATATTTTTATATTTTTATATTTTTATATTTTTATATTTTTATATTTTTATATTTTTATATTTTTATATTTTTATATTTTTATATTTTTATATTTTTATATTTTTATATTTTTATATTTTTATATTTTTATATTTTTATATTTTTATATTTTTATATTTTTCTATTTTAATATTTTTTTATTTTTATATTTTTATAATTTTATAATTTTATATTTTTATATTGGTATGTTCTTATATTCTTATATTTTTATATTTTTCTATATTAATATTTTTATATTTTTTATATATTTTTATATTAATACACAAAATAAACAGTCTGTTTTAAAATATACGTAATTTTCCAAGGAGTCCTATTTAATTTTCCCCCACTGTGTGCTCATGCAGCTTCATATTGTTCGCTACGTATTTGTTTATTTCATGTCTAATTTCTTTTGAGACACAATACAAAAATAATTAAACAACAAAAAAAAACATTTCAAGCTGATAGTAGACCATCAGGGGCATTATCTCCACCAATACCTTGAAATCAACTCTCACAACAAAAAAACCAATACTTTTGCCTTTAAACCTCCGATAGTCCAAAAAAACATTGAACCAAGTTTAAAATGTTTATAAACCCTGTGTTAAATTTCTTATCAACGTGCTAAAAACTTACAGACAATAGACAAAGCTCGACTGAGACTGGAAAATCATGCTTGTTTAATAAATCCCAAAAAAAGGTGAAAGAAATCTGCACTGAGAGGATTAAAACTAAATTTAAACTGAAATGAAAGTCAAAATGCTTTATATTTCTTGATTTTGAAATTTTTTTTGCAAAAACTACTGCACATCTTAATGCGATTTGTAATTCACACTATGCGATTTTTAATTGCATTTAAATAATTAAAAAGAGTTAAATAAACTAAACTAAACGTAATGAATGAATTCCGCACTACAGCTAACAAAAAACAATATTACAAAAAAAAGTGAATGTAAATTGCATTGCGGCTATAAAAAGTGTTTCATTAAATAAGATAAAATTAAGTTAAATTATGTTAATACTCCTCTGCCACATTGTTTAGATTACATACAAACTCGTACATATGTACATAGCAGATGTGATACGACGTAAGTTAATAGTGTGTGATTATTACACTTATAAATGTACGTGAGCGCAATTAACCTCAATTGTTTAATAAACAACCAGTATTAAGTTAGGAAAATAAAGAGAGCGAGTAGGAGGCGGTCAATGATGTCCGCTATAGAAAATTTAAGAGGGGGTATTAAGGAGAGAGAGTATTAAGGAAAACTTTCGTTTTCAATTATCCATTGCTATAAATTTTAGGAACAAATTTGGAATTAAACAAAATATTGAAATTCTGTAATGTGATTTCGAATTAGTTCATGGGAGATTTTGTGTTTACTTCAAAAATTATGAGAATTAGGATAAATTTCTGTTAAAATTTATTTAACATATACCCAGCTGAAGCAAATTTAAATATTTTTGTGGAAATCACTTTTTCCAGTCCTTCAAAAACCACTGATTCTATAATAGTTCCTTAGCCATATTTAAATTTTAATTTTAGCATAGATGTTATTTTCAAAGATTTCCAAAGATGCCAAAATAATATTAAAAATATTGAAATTTTTCATATTTTTTTTATAAATTGGATCCGAATTGAGATATGTTTGTTATCAAATTATATTTTCATTACTTCATGATCAATGCTCGCGAGCCCAGAGCCGAGTACGAACTCCGGTGTCATATTGTACTCGACCAGACCTACAACATGCACTAGGTTACTCCCTAAGTTCCAAATAACTGTCACATAGTGTTATTGTAATTATATCAAAAAATGATTTTATTGTACCAAAATGTACTTTTATTGCACCAAAGAAATTTTATTGTGCCAAAATGCAGTTTAAATCTACCAAAAGTACTATTACATTTATTGAACTTATATTTACTACTATAGTAACAAAAAGTACTTTACTTCAAGCAAAATTTACTGTTTTTGCAACAAACATTATGTCAATTGTTCTTAAAAGTACTTTTTATGCACAAAAAAGTGATATTTTGTACCAAAAAAGTACATTTTATGCTCCCAAAAGATTTTTTTGGCACCAAAAAGTACTGTTATTATACCATAATTTACTTGAAATGTACCGAAAAGTAAGTTTTGTTGTACCGAAAATTACCAATATTGTACAAAAAAATACTTTTAATATAACAAGAAGTACTTTAGTTTCGCCAAAAAGTACTTTCATTGTTCCAATATGGCTTTTCGTGCCACCCAAAAGTGCATTCATTGTACCAAAAACTACTTTTGTTAAACAAAAAAAGTATTTTTATTGTACCAAGAAGCATTTTGTTGTACCAAAACATTCTTTTATGAACGCCATGTAAATAGTCCTCAAACTTTACTGACACAATTCTGAGAAGCATGTTAACAAAAAGCTGAAAAAGTACCAGCTAATGAAATTTAAGAAATTTATGAAGTTAAAAAAACCTTGTAGTCCTTGCCTTTGCTTAAACAACAATACTTTTTGATATAATAAAGTACTTTTTATACAATAAAAGTAATTTTGGCACAATTATATAACTTATTGGTACTATAAAAGTACTTTAATTTTAAATAAATTAAAAGTACTTTTTACTACAATAAAAGTACTCTGTGTTGCAATTATGTGTTCTTTTTGTGTACAGTAAAAGTACTATTTAATACAGTAAATATTACTTTTTAGTACAATAAATTTTAGTTTTTGGTACCAATTTTGGTACTTTTTGATGCCATAAATGTACTTTTTAGTACAATAAATTCCCTTTTTTGTACAATAATAGTACTTTTTGGTACAATATGTTGCACTTTTTAGGACACTTTGGTACCAATTGGGTACTTTTTGGTACCATAAAAGTACTTTTTAGTACAATAAATTTACCTTTTTGCACATTTTAGTACAACAATTGGGTACTTTTTGATACCATAAATGTACTTTTTAGTACAATAAATTTACCTTTTTACACTTTTTAGTAGAATAAATGTACGTTTTGGTACAATAAATGTACTTCTTGATAAATTGAATTGCAGTTTTTGGTATCGAGTAATATCTGTGTATAAAATATAATCGCTCTATGGCTAAAAGACATCGAGAAAATTTTAACCTAAAGTGCCGAGTACTATCTTTGTACCAAATTTGATCTCTTTTGGGTTATAATACGGTTTATTCACGCCAACTCCGCCCACAGATTCAAAATTAAAATTTGTGTTTCCGTATATTAACTGGGTGTCAAATTTCAGCTCTCTAGGGCTAAACTACAGTTTTGCCACGCCCACTTCGCCACTGATCCAAAATTTTAATTTTATCTGAATATTCATATTCGTGTTGTTGCCGTGTACTATCCATCCATGATTGCATCATTCTATGACAAAATCTAAAATTTGGTCAATATCGGACGAAAGATTCAAGGACCTCTCTTAGACCCTGAAAATTTAAATTTCATAGTAGGCACACCAAAGTTGGCATATACATTGATTTCATTAATCTATGACTAAATCTATCTGTGTACAAAATTTTATCTCTCCGGGGCTTATATATAGTTTTGCCATGCCCACATTCGCTCACTGATTCAAAATTTAAATGTCGTCAACATATTCATATTCGTATTGCCGTGTACTATCTGGGTGTCAAATTTCAGCTCTCTAGGGCTAAACTACAGTTTTGCCATGCCCGCTGATCCACAATTTAAATTTCGTCTGCATATTCATATTCGAATTATCGAGTACTATCTGTGTACCAAAATTTATTTCTCCGGGGCTAATATATAGTTTTGCCACGCCCACTCCTCTCACTGCTCCCAAATTTAAATGGCATCTACATAGGGCTAAAATATAGTTTTGCCACTCTCACTCCTTTTACTGCTCCAATTTTAAAATTTCTTTAACATATCAAATAACATATATAAAATACATGTTTGCCACGCCCACTGATCGAAAATATAAATTTCGTCTGCATATTCATATTTGTATTATCGACTATTATCTGTCTACGAAATTTTATCTCTCTTGGTTTAAAATATAGTTCTGCCACTCCCACTGGTCCAAAATTAAAATTTCGTCCTCATATTCATATTTGTGTTGCCGAGTACTATTTGTATATCAAATTTTATCTCCCTAGCTCTAAAAAAAAGTTTTGCCATGCCCACTCAGCCCATAGGGTCAAAAATTTAAATTTCGTCAACATATTTACATTCGTGTTGCCGAATATTATCTATGTATCAAATTTTATCTCTCTAGCTCTAAAAATAAGTTTTGCCACGCCCATACATGTTTGCCACGCCCACTGATCGAAAATATAAATTTCGTCTGCATATTCATATTTTTATTATCGACTATTATCTGTCTACCAAATTTTATCTCTCTGGGGTTAAAATATAGTTTTGCCACGCCCACTGGTCTCAAATTAAAATTTCGTCCTCATATTCATATTCGTGTTGCCGAGTACTATTTGTATATCAAATTTTATCTCCCTAGCTTTATCTTGCCATGCCCACTACGCCCATAGGGTCAAAAATTTAAATTTCGTCAACATATTTACATTCGTATTGCCGAATATTATCTGTGTATCAAATTTTATCTTTCTAGCTCATAAAAAATTTTTTGCCACGCCCACTCCGCCTAAAGTTTAAAAATATTAAATATATAGCCATACGGTATACTAACTGCCTTCAAAATTTCATTGAAATCGATTTACCCGTTTCGACGAGATTACGCCACAAACATACAAACAAAAGTTAGTCACAGCTTGTGGATAGAATGGCTGTGAACTAGTGTTATTGTTAACTTAACAACGAAAAGAAGACTTCGATTTACATTTTCAAATTTATCATTCACGGAATGTAAAGGGTAAGATGTAACCCCATGCACTCTAGTTCATCTCTTTCTCCCATCCACATGGCAACTCTGGGCACCATAAATAACAACACCAAAATCCAAATCTTTCAAGCTAAACTACATTCTTGTGTCTTAATTTGGAATTGTCAAAAAAATAAAAATCTTACATTATCTTAAAGAGATTATCATAGCAAACACAAACTCACGGTACGCGTGCGCTACTACGACTTACACACACTCATATGTATATCGTATCGTACATCGTATTAATCATACCATATACGTTTTGTTACGGACTTCCTTATACGAAACGCAATAATTTATTAATAATTATGGACATTATTTTGGATTGAACCACATACTCGTCGTAGATACATACATGGCATATGACAAGTGTAGTAAAAGTAGTAGTATCCACACTTGTAACACTGAGGGAAGTGATAGTGAGAAGCGCGACTGTAAGTAAGTAAGTGGTGAATGGTGTTTGTAGAACTTTTACTATGCAGCTATAGAACTTTTGAAAGGGGTTCAGTTCAAAGCGTACGACATTAGACTTTTTCTTATGCTGTCGTCATGACTCTAGACTAAATAGTGACATTTTGGGAGGGAATTTCTAATGGGTTTTTTTCTTAACACCTGTTTGTAGTGTTTTTCATATGACTGTCTTTTATTTTGTCTAACGTTTAGTCTAAGTGTGTTATGTATTGGTTGTCTATAATTATGTTGCCGCGGCTATTGTATGAACGAACACATACCTACCTACATTTTGTATGCCAAAGTAGTGTGTTGAGTCTTTCTTAAACCTCTTGGACTCTATTAACAGATTTTGATTGACACCCACTGGCTATCTAATGGTCATTGTGTTGTGTTCACCGAACGTTTCTCTAGATATGGTCTGTACCACAACAACTCAACCATAGCTATGTTATTCTGGGTTCGATGGAATCGCGTCGTTTCGTTTTCATCATCGAGAGTGTTGTATCTTATAACCTGTATGTATGAGCGCATTGCTTTGTTCTTTTTGTTGTCTACTTCTTAGATTCCTCTTAATGATTCTATGGAGTTTTTTTTGTGTGGAACGTGTAAATGTTAACAAATCTTTATGTAAATCTTTTAAGTAGATAAATGATATTTATAAAATCTCTTTGATAGAATGATGGGGAAGCAGAAATCGTGATTGATAAATGTAGGTTACGGTGTGTGAGAGAGAGAGAGAAAGAGAATGCATGTTGCATGTTGTATGGAGACCTATGACAGACAGGTGATTTGTGGTCGATAATGTCAAAAGATCAAAGGGATTTGAATATTTGAATAATGAAATTATTATAATTTTCTATATATGGATTTTTACATTTCAACAGTGCAACATTGATTTGGGACTCAATTCTGAGAACTGCACATGAAAGTAGCCCCAAAAAGAAGATGTTCTGCATCATTTGTTTTGTCAAGTTACATGCCATAATAATTTAATATCAATTTGAAGTTAGTAAGTATGGTAAAGGGGAATTTGTCACGTTTTAGACTCTTCTGTTATATGAAATTTAAAAAATCTCTTTGGTAGATTTAAGGGGAGCAAAAATCGTGATTGATCAATGTAGGTTAAAGGTCTATAGACGGAGAGAGAGAGAGAGAGAGAAGGAGAGAGCGAGAGAGAGAGAATGCATGTTGCACATTCTATGGAGATATGTATATGACAGACAGGTGATTTGGGGTCGATAATGACATAAGGTCAAAGGGATTTGAATATTTGAATAATGAAATTATTATAACACAGTACAACAATTTTCAGCTCATTGAATTGGGGACTCAATTCTGAGAACTGCACGTAAAAGTATCCCCAAAAAGAAGAAGTTCTGCATCATTCGTATTGTCAAGTTACATGCCATAATAATTTAATATCAATTTGAAGTTAGTAAGTATCGTATAGAGGAATTTGTCATGTTTTAGGCTCTTCTGTTATATGAAATTTAAAAAATCTCTTTAGTAGATTTAAGGGGAGCAAAAATCGTGATTGATAAATGTAGGTTAAAGGTCTGAAGACGGAGAGAGAGAGGGAAAGATAATGCATGTTGCATATTCTATGGAGATATATGACAGACAGGTGATTTGGGGTCGATAATGACAAAAGGTCAAAGGGATTTGAATAATGAAATTATTATAACACAGTACGATAATTTTCAGCCCATTGAATTGGGGACTCAATTCTGAGAACTGCACGTGAAAGTAGCCCCAAAAAGAAGAAGTTCTGCATCATTCGTTTTGTCAAGTTACATGTCATAATAATTAAATATCGATCTGAAGTTAGTAAGTATCGTATAGGGGAATTTGTCACGTTTTAGTCTCTTTTGGTTGACATTACTCGAAAAACTAGTGTGATTCATATAACGTTTCCCTACACAGGCAACAGTTTCACTTTTCCATTCATCAAATGATTTTGAACTGGGTTTATTTTGTAGCAGTTACAATAATGTTGTACTCTATGGCGTATGATTTACGTGGAATATTAATTATGATAATCATACGGCACCATATAACAATATAAAAAAATAACCTAAAACGTGATAAATTCCCCTATACGATACTTACTAACTTCAATTCGATATACAATTATTATGGCATGTAACTTGACAAAACGACTGAAGCAGAACTTCTTCTTTTGGGGGCTACTTTCACGTGCAGTTCTCGGAATTGAGTCCCAAAATCATGTGTTGTCCGGTGTAATTCTTTGCTAAACTTTCCTAAATATATACCCATGAACAATAACAATTTTGAAAGTTCTCATCACCACTGTGTTACGACCTCGAAAAGTTTCATCAGGGCACATGCCCATAGTGCAAACAAGTAATACACTCATGTTGCAGCAATACTACTCTTACAACATGTTGTGTAAAATGTGTGGAAACTTAATGTCAGAATACATTTCTAGGAATATGTTTTAAAGCTGTTGTTGTTTTACAGAAACCAACAGCACAACAAAAACACACAAAAAAATATTAATTACAACCAGAAAAACAGCAAAAACAAAAAAGAACAACAAACTCAAGATACTGCTGGCAACTCGACATCAACATCAAATCCGTCACAAGCGCCACAGGAGAAGCAGCACAAATCATATAGAGAATGAAGCAAGAAATGGACATGTTGTTAAACAAACAGGCGAATTGCATAAATTAGCACTTGAACTAAACAACAACAAAAAATGGTAATGTGTAGCCATTCCAGTGCTGGTGCCAATTGTTTGTTTTAATTTTGTTGTTATTTAACATAATATTATAATGTGTTCTAAATGAAACTATGTACTTGAAATGTCTTCATTTTGTTGCTTTTAAGAATTTCGTAAACAGTTTAAATATAACGAAATTTAAAAACTTCTTGCATTTTCGCCTCTTTGTCTCTTCTCTCAAAAAAAGGTCATTATGATGAAAGATTATATTTCATGCGAATGTGATTACACATAATCCTCTGTTTTGTGGCATGGAAAGTTTTAACGATTTAATTATATTTCCAAAAATATTATAAAGTTGCCCCCGCATATTAAACGCTGGCGTAGAACTGTGTAAGCGATTTTGTAATGACACACTTAGAAAACCAGTTAACATCATTAAAAGTAAGACGCGTTAACAGTCTATGGTTTATTCAATTAAGTTATCGCGCGCGGGGTAATCTTTAAAAGAAAGTTTCGCAAAATATTTAAACTTGTTGGATGATATGGAAGTGGGGGAATGTGTAGAAGGTAACACATTTAAAATAACTTAATTTATAAGTTTATGTAGATAAAAGTTACCACAAAATTAGGAGAAAAGTATAATTTCACTTGGCTTCAAAAAACATTTTTAACTAATATTATTAAAAATTATACTAAAAATTTAAATATATATATTATATTATTTATTTGGTTTTTTTTAGATAATACAAAAAATTATAAAAAATATTTTTTTCACACAAATTTGAAAAGAAAAACGACGCTTGGTTTATAACTAATCCGGGTGCCCTGAATTCAAATCTGGCATAATAATTGGTCTATCACGTCTTGTTAATTTTTTATCGCATGCTGGCAATAGATTTAATGGAAAGTGAAAGAAAATCCCCCTTAGTACGTTTGTCGTAGTCGACTTTCGACAACTATCGTAGTCGCGGTCGAATTTACATTTCATTTGTATTACTTAAAACATTCGACGTAAATGTAATTGTAATAGATTGTGCTTCCGGGGTTGGTTTTTTTTATTTAAATAAAATAATTAATTAATAAAAAAAAGTTTAGTATTGAGAATTTTCATCGCCCGATGAAGTAAAAAATTAAAGATGCAAGGAACATATAAGTTTATGTAGACAACTAAGACACCAGTCTAACATATTCGCTCTTCAAAGTTTCATATAAGTTTTCTGTGTATTCAAATAGAATTTGTACTTAAATAGTTTTTCCACAGACTTAAAAGCAACATTAGATTGACCAAGGACGCCTTTAGATATGTTCTAAGAGTGATGTGAAATAAGCTTCATCATTCAGAATCGCGTGAGGAAGGACCAATATTGTTCGCCCTATCTTTTATGACATTGCATTGAATTTTAATCAACATTTTAATTATGTAACCTTAGATTTCTAGACTATCAAATTGCTTTGTCATCCTTTTATAAGTAAAAAGATATGATTTAATTATAAATTTGTCAAAAGCTTAATAAATATTATTTAATACAAGGCTTTGTAGTTTTTACATACATTTTCAGTTTAGTTTTATAAAATTCGTCGTTTAATTTGACGTTGTCACCGGCAATATACACTACGACTGTTTCCGTCGAATTTCACGCTAAAAACGACATACATACAAAATACCACAATTTGTAATAGAATTCGGCAGAGTCTTATTTCAGTCTCACAATCGACATTAGCGATGCCATATTTAAAAAACGATAAACATTCGATGTGACTACGACTTACATAATAAGGGGGATTATCAAGTATTTTGGGACAAAGGCATGCTGGAAGACTATTGCTGGACTCTAATACGTGAAACCGAACCAACAAAATACAAAGGATGTTCAAAAAACACCCTTCACTTTTGAAAATTTATTAATATTTAAATAAACTGATGATTTTGTATGTAAAAAAAAACGAATAACAACATTTTTTGTATCTCGAAAACCTGAAGTGATAAATGTAATTTTTTTTTTAATATATTTTCTATTGAATATTATTTTTTTTTGTATTGACACTAATTTGCTCTTATTGACGGATTTCCGCCCAAATTATATTTTTATAGAAAACTCCTAAGCAAAAAAATAGAGAAGTCTTTCTGAAAGAATCATTCTACAATTTTAAAACCGTTCCTTATTTTGTTTTTAAAAGAAACTACTATAAAAATATCAGCAAATGCAATGATTTGTTCTATATCTATTTTGCCTTGTAGAGTTAAAACATACTTTCACAGTGCTACATTTTCTTAACCAAAAAGTACTAGTAAAAAAAGTACATTTATTGTATCTAAAAGTGCTTTTATTACAGCAAAAAGTACTTTTATTGTATCAAAAAATACATTTATTGTACCAAAAAGGACATTTTATACATTAATTGTATATAGAAATACTTTAATTGTATCAAATAAACATTTATCGTATCATAAAGTACTTTTTTTAATTCTATTGCATCGAAAAGTGCTTTTGTTGTTACAAAAAGTACCTTAATTGTATCAAAAAGTACTTTTAGTACCAAAGAACCAAAAAGTACCAAAAGTACTTTAAATGCAGCATGAGTACTGTGTCTAAAATAACTTTTATAGTCCATTTGTTACATAAAAAAGTAATTTTCTTACATGAGAAAGTACTTTTATAGTATCGCAAAAAGTACTTATGTTTATTGCAGAAAAAAATACTTTAAAATTGCCAAACAGTATTTTTAAATTACCATTCGTCAATTGAAATTCAAAACTCGTCAATTGAATGAGTTTTGAATTTCAATTGACGGATTTTGCATACACAATGCACTTAAACGACCAAAACAAAAAAATTCTCCACAAAGTAATAATTACGTTCAAATTTTTATGATGACGATTTTTTTTTATTGACGTTGACAAGTATTTTTAAATAATGTAGAACAATTTTGTATAGGTTGTGAAGATAGGGAGTAGATATGTTCGGGAATAATTTGAGAAGGGAAATACTAGTGGGGGTCATTCATTTTACCCCTCTAAGAGGCACCATGGAAGCATCTGATTTCATTAAAAAAAATTATAAAAATTAAAAAAAACTATGGGGACCACCTTAAGGGTTGACTCTGCCGGTAGAAATGTTTTGAGAAACTATTGGGGTTGCAAAAATATTGGGGGACGGTCATACATTACACCCATCTAGGGGCGATTCCCGGGCAAAGAGAGTGGGGGAAGCAATTTTTATAAAAAACAAAAACTCTGTATTGTTGTCCCCTTAAGGGGTGAAGATGGGGAGTAGGTATGTTTGGAAAAAAAAATTAGGATGGAAAAGTGACTGGGGGTCATTTATACATTTCAAGCCTCTAAGGGCGATTTCGGGGTAGTTTCTCTTTAATAACAGGAGACTCGACTTGAAATACATCATAGATTACGATACTGACAACCACTTGGTCGTAAAAAAATTGACCCACTCTAATGATGATGTATACGATGGTACAGATAACGAATAAATATATGTCATAGTAATTTCTTATATTTTTACCTTTTTTATACTCTCGGAGTTTATTTTACTAGGTCACACCCGTCGTAAAATGGTGTCACACCCGTCTTTTTTTTACTAAAATGCTTTTATATTAAGAAAAAGTAGTTTTTTGCAAATAGTAAGTACTTATCACAATCAAAAACAATATAAACAATTATCTACATCACAATTATTGTGGACTTACTAGGGAAAATTTTACAGAATTTAACCTTAAAGTCACCATTTTGTAAAAACTCAAATTCCTAAGGTCACACCCGTCTTTGTCTTATAATGGACATTCTGAGCAGCAATAAAGTGCTTTCAGAGTCTACCTGTTACAAAACGTATTGAAATTTTACATTTTTGGTAATTACAGTTTTTTTTTCTAAATAATTAATTTTCTTTTTATGAATTATAACCAAAAATGTGGGTAAAATGGTCACTAGGGTGGACCTTGTGTCGATATTTTGGTAGATGAGGGCTCTATTCCGTGCCTTTTTGAAAAAAAATGACAACGCCGAAAAAAAAAATTAAAAAAAAATAAAATTAGGGGTTGCGCACGAGCCGAGAAAAAGGTCCACTTTGCCAAAATTAGGGGGGAAATTGCCATAGGTCATCAGGGGTCCCCCGTAGGGGGGAAGAATGTATGGCCGACCCCCATTAACTTTTTACCGCCAACATTTTCCCCCAAGACACCCACCCCCTATCTCCTCCCCTTAGGGGGGTCACCATACAAAAATGGAGGTTGCTCAGTATTTTCGAAAAACACCATAGGTCATCAGGGGTCACCCCTAGGGGGGCAAAATATATGACCGACACTTAACTTTTCATCCCCAACATCTTTTCCGAACAAACTTACCCTCTATCTCCACTCCTTGAGGGACTCCCCATACAAAAATACTGAAAATCTATGTATTTACAGTTGCACAATATCGAGATTTTTTTAATTTTTTTTGATTTTTTTACAGAAATTCCACCAATATTCAAGAGTGGTCATTGTTTGGAAAGTCTTGAAAAATTTGAAACGCACACGTAGCAGATGCCCCCATTCATCAGTACCTGGCAGTAAAATATTGCAAAATACGTAGTAGTTATAAATAGCAGTTCAACACAACTTAGATCGCGCGACGATATTTTTTTGATTGGTAATCCAAGCATGAATATTACGGGGAACAAATTACCGTCGAAGAAGCAAGTGCTAAGAATGCATTTCTTCAACATTCGCAAACGAAACATGTCGAAGAAAAATAGTGCGGTTATAGTCGCGGACGCAGTGATGATTTTTTGGCGCCAAGCAGCTACTCCGACGAAAGCCAGAGGAGATGTTACAAGAAAAATAGCTGCGCTGCACGATGAGTGGGATGCTTTAAGAAAGTCATCTCACAGAAAGACTGAGTCCACTAGAGAAAAAGAGAATAAGTTTTCTGATAGCTTGAATAATCTTTTCGACATCGCACACGCCAACGCCCTTGAGAAAATGACAAATACCGAAGACATTGAGTTTCTGCTAAAGCAAAGAGAAGATGGCCGGCCAGGAACTATGGGAGGTGTGGACGCTACTGATACTCGAACGAGGAAAAGAAAAGCTCAGCGCGAAGAACAAGAAGAGTTGCGACGCAAACGTGCAACGGAATCTAGTAGAGATCAGTTCGCTAAAGGCGGTAAGCTATTTCGCGCTTTGTGTGTTCGTCCAATGTTTATATTCAAATGAAATTCTTTCAATTGCAGTGGTTAAATTTTCAAGCAGTGATTCAAGCGATGATAATGGGAGACAGGACGAAAACTTCCCGGCAGAAGCTGGCCCATCAAATGTTGGTGACAGAAGAGGTTACAAACAATGTTTTACTGAACGAGTCCTATCAGCTTTGGACAAGTGCAAAGTGACTGACCGAGACGCGGTCGGCATTATGATAGCGGCGGCAGAAGCATTTGGACGCGATCCTCAACAATACACAATAAACCGTACGTCGCTTCGGAGATGTCGGCGTTCAAATCGAGAGAACATGCTGAGTTATGTGAAAGACAATCCAGAAGTAAGATCGCAAGATTTATTTTCTCTCATTCAGAATTCTTATTCTTCAACGCGTTTCATTCATCTCCAGCTTGTCGCAGCTAAATCCTTCGTAGTCCATTGGGATGGCAAAATGCTTTTGGATTTTGTGGGTACAAAGAAGGTGGACCGTCTACCGGTAATTGTCTCGTACGGAGAAAAAGAACAACTTCTTGGAGTTCCCAAATTAGAAGATGGGAAAGGAAAAGGCCGGAGAATAGCACATGCCGTTTATCAACTGTTGGCATCTTGGCATATGACACATCGAATACAAGGTCTTTCTTTCGACACGACATCAACGAACAGTGGCCCATTCTCCGGAGCCGCAGTTGCTCTTGAGCGGCTGTTGGAGAGAGAAATCTTATATTTACCTTGCAGACACCACGTATACGAACTGGTGCTAAGGGAAGTTTTTGAGACAAAAATGGGAAAGACCAGTGCACCAGGCGTTCCTTGCTTTGACCGTTTCAAACAGGAATGGGACGCTGTAAAGGTTAAACCATTCCATTCTGGCTTGATAGACGATCAAGTCGTCAGAAAAATTCCTGTGGCAATGCAAGTCGGCATAAAGGAGTTTTGCTTAGATCAATTGAAGGAGAAACACCCTCGCGATGACTACAAAGAAATGCTACAATTAATTCTTTTGTTTCTGGGTGAAAAACTTGAGAATTACCATTTCCGACCTCCAGGACCGACTCGATGGATGGCAAAAGCCATTTACAACCTCAAGATGCTTTTGTTTCGGAGAACTTTTCACTTATCTGTATGTGAATTGAATGGTATTCGACACGTTTGTATTTTTGTGGTGCGACTTTACGTCAAGGCATGGTTTGGTTCTTCTCGAGCAGCTGAGGCGCCGAATCAAGATTGGAAGTTTTTGAAGGACATCGTCGAGTACAAGTCCGTTGACCAGGATTTATCTCGGGTAATGATAAAGAAATTTATCGGTCACCTATGGTATCTCGCCGATGAGCACATAGCCCTTGCCTTTTTCGATGACAAGGTTTCAAATGAGTTGAAGGCCAAAATGGCCCAAGCATTGCTAGAAAATGAGAATGACGAAGGTGAAGAAGATGAAGAAGACGAAGAAGGTGAAGAAGATGAAGAAGACGACCCGGTTCCCCCAGCTCCTCGCGTCGTAATCAAAAGCACCAGCGTTAAAAAAATCGAGGTGAAATTCAAAGATGTGAATGAGGAATTCTTGGCTAAAGACTTGAGCAACTTCGTCTCTCATAATACCAAAAATTTATTTGTACGATTTGGAATATCGCAAGATTTCATTCTTGCAAATCCAGCAACTTGGAAATCTCGCGCAGACTATCAAGAAGGTCGTGAACGACACTGCCGAAAGAGGAGTAAAAATGATACAAGATTATAATAGAATACTGTGTCAAGGCGAAGAAGAGAAACAGTATTTACTACATGTTATCGATTCTTACCGCAAGAAATACCCATCAGCGAACAAAAATATGTTAATTTGACTATATTATATTAAAAGTGCTTAGTAGTACTACTCAATTACAGCTTCTTTTATTTTTGTATGGGGACTCCCTCAAGGAGTGGAGATAGAGGGTAAGTTTGTTCGGAAAGGATGTTGGGGATGAAAAGTTAATGGGGGTCGGTCATATATTTTGCCCCCCCTAGGGGTGACCCCTGATGACCTATGGTGTTTTTCGAAAATACTGAGCAACCTCCATTTTTGTATGGTGACCCCCCTAAGGGGAGGAGATAGGGGGTGGGTGTCTTGGGGGAAAATGTTGGCGGTAAAAAGTTAATGGGGGTCGCCCATACATTCTTCCCCCCTACGGGTGACCCCTGATGACCTATGGCAATTTCCCCCCTAATTTTGGCAAAGTGGACCTTTTTCTCGGCTCGTGCGCAACCCCTAATTTTTTTTTTTTTTAATTTTTTTTTTCGGCATTGTCATTTTTTTTCGAAAAGGCACGGAATAGAGCCCTCATCTACCAAAATATCGCAAAAATTTCATTTCAAGGTCCACCTTAATGGTCACACCCGTCCCAATGGAATTTCAAAAAATGATTTTAAGTAGATTTTGAAATAAATTTGCGAAACTACAATATTTTTTGTTTTTTAAATTCACACTTTAGCTCTACTTCATATTTGTGTGCAAGGTAAAGATAAAAAATTAACTACTTTCTACCATATGTCTTTTTAGTGTTAAAATCAGTGGTGTTTCACCCTAATCCGATGTATTTCCGGATCAGTGGTTATGCGTTTTTACTACTGCTAAGTAATTGGGATGTGGTATAAACTCCCCCCACTGCGTTCACTGATTGGTATGAACAAAATCGTATTAAACAAATTGGATTTGTTCCAGTGCCAAAGTGAAAATAGACACATATCTTCTTTTGCTATTCAACAAAATTTCAACTTTTTATTTGAACTTTGAATTCAAAACTGATTTTCTTTTATTAACACCCACCAAATTGTCTGCTATGAGCTTTAGATACTTTCTATAAACTTGCTTTATATCACCAATAACAACATTTGTCACACTACGCCTCTGTTAATAGGTTTTAAGCGGCGGCGGCGCGGCTACCCCAATAATAAATAACATCAATATGTTTCCAATTATTACATAAATCCGTTGTTCAATCCTCTTATCTTTTAATTAGCTGTTAGAAAAACTGATGTTTTCATTACAAAACAATAGATTGCTTTCAGCCCTATTAACAAATTAAAAACAAAAAAATCTAAAATAAAATGAAGTCTTTTGATATGATAGCAACACCACCACCACCACCATCACAATGTAATCAATTTGCTCGGTGATCATCATGAAATCTCGTTAAAATGTAAGCCAACATAGGAGCATTGACCAGTGTGTGTTGCAGCACATATGCTTTGGACTTGCAACAGCCACAAAACCGACCAACTGCATCAATGTGAATGAAGTAAGACCATGTTGATGGTCTCATGCAAGTTCAGCAAGTTTACATGATGACGATGACGGCGACGACGACGTTGGCGAGTGCAACAAATCTGATGAGTCATTTTGTTGGTTTTAGAAGTAGCCAACATTTGTGGAGGGAGCTATTTAATGCAAGAGACGAACGTCTCTAGAGGACAGGAAAGGAAAGGAAAGTGCTGACTTCTTCCTATGCTTGTAATATCATCATGATGCACCACATAGAGTATGGATATGGCTGCAGTTCTGTTTCACAGATTCATTTTTATAATTAGAAATCGTTAAAGTTGCACATAAACAATAAATATGTGCTGTGTTGTCGTCTACAACAACAACTGTTGGCTGTTGTAGTATTGTGGGTCAAATTTTCAAACATCATCATCAGGAAGAGAATGATGAATAACATTTTCAATTTCGAGATGGACAACGAAAAAATTAAATTGGGTGACACATATGTAAAGCCTCAGGAAGGCTCCCCTTCACTCCCTCACAAAAAAAGTGACGTGTTTTTATTTTGTATGAGAAAAATCATATGCTTTGCTTTGTAACAATTTTTGTTATTATTTACATTAAAGTAAGTGGCTAAACAACTAAAACAACAACAACCACCGAAATTCATAATTATGAGAATATTTTTGTTATGGAATTTTTGCCATAATTTTGTAATATCTGTTGTTGTATCATAATATTAGTAATGATGATGATGATGATGGTGATGGTGATGTAAACATAATTACGTCTTAATCAGCATTATCATCGCAACATTGTGTTAAAGCGTTGAGGCTGTAGATTTATGAATGCTTGGTTGGTTGGCATCTTTGGCATCCCATGCATGTCTGCCATTTGCCAACCAGTCTTAGAGACAAAAGACTAAATCAAGCAATGTGCTTGTGATTAATTCCATAATTTGTTGCGGCTGAATAATCGCAAAAACAACAAAAAAAAAAATTTCGTTATTATTACTTTGTTGTTTAAGTGGGGCACACACACTTTACAAAGTCCTGAGCAATAAATTCATAAATTACTTCAGTAATTTTTAATAAAAAATTATCATAGAAATGTTGCACTTTGTCTGGGATTTTAATAAAATTTTGTAAACGTTCGTTCTGTGGGGACATCGATAAAAACTGGTATAGTTAGTATACCCTTCACCTTAGGGCATGCAAGGACCGAAGGATATAATCAAATAAGTCGTCAGTGTCGAATTCTGAGTCGATCTAAAGATGTCCGTTATTTCATCTCACCCGTAGTTTAAGAGCTATCTTGATTAAATTTAGTATGCAAGCATCTATCCTCTAAGCGGAGGTTGAGTTCAAAGATGAGCTAGATCGGACCAAAACTACTCTAACATCCCATACAAACTTCTCCTTTTTGGGGTTTGTTTTTAAATTTTATAAAAAAACAATATTTGATGCACAAATTGTACTCTTTACTACAGATATCAATACTCATACTAATTATACCATCACCCTACGGGTAGGAGGATATATATATATATCATTTGATACGATCCAAAAGTGTAACAAATAGACAGAGTCACTTTAGACCCTATGTTTCTTTAAACCAAATTCAATTCATGACTTTTTACGTCGTTTAAGCTTTGTCCGTCCGTCTGTCTGTCCGGCTGGTACACACGATAACTTTCGAAAGACGCAACCAATTGTTTTGAAACTTAGTTTAGGATAATATTTCCCCGAAACTACTAACGGTGTTGGAAATGGGCCACGCCCCTTCTAGTACCTCCCATACAAATGTAACATAACACCAGAACACCCAACGAGATGTTTTTACTGAGTGTGAGGGTATGTGTAAGTCGGTTTACCCGATTGATCCTTTCACACTTGGTTTTATTTTCCATCAGTGGGCGGATGCAAAATATATATTGCCCAAAACAATGACTTTCCTTTTAATACGATAATAATAGGCTCTTTCTTGATGATCTTCCTTCAATAAATTATTACTACAAAAGATAAATTGACTTTTTGTGCCAGAAATTGTTAAACGGTGTGCTTCCGTTCAGCGTGACGTTCATGATAATCAAGACGAGCACAGTCATCATCATCATCATCATCAACGCCAATCAAACATCATTATGTGATACGTTTAATTGAAGCCGGTGAATGATCAGTAGGGGGCAAGTTTTTCAGTTGTTAATTAAACTCAGGTTAAAGATATCATAGTGTCTAAATGTTAAAACAGAACAAGAGAGTAGGAAGAAACGTTGCTGAATAGCAATGGGATAGTGTTGTATGGAGAACCTTAATAACAATATTCGGCCCCTAACTTTGTGAGGTTGGATTAAAAACGGAATGACACAAAAAATGAGGGAGGTGGCATGGGGTCACATGGCTGCGCATCGTGGTCATTTTTCTCAAACATACTTACATCTAGTTTACACACCACAAGGGGGCGACTATAAAAAATTTATATTTTATAAAAATCGCTTTCACCGCACCCCAAAGGTGCCTACCCCCAATATTTTGCAACTCCAACAGTTTTTCAGAAGATATCTACCTCCAATCTTCAATCCTTAAGATGGTCCGCTTATATTTTTTTTTTCGTTTTTATAATTTTTTTATTATTAAACCGCTCCTATGGTGCCTCCTAGAGCGGTAAAATGTATGACCGAGCCTCCCTAATTTTTCGCTCCTAAAATTTCCTCCAACATATCTACCTCCTATCTTTACCCCCAAAGGAGCCTCCATTACAAAAAATAAAAATTTTAAAAAATTTGCTCCCATTGCTCTAACTACCCAAAGGTGCTCTAGAGGAATCAAATATAGGACTTACCCCCAATATTTTTGCAACCCCAAAAGTTTCTCAGAACATATCTGCCCTCTATCCTTAACCCTTAAGATGGTTCTCATACAATTTTTTTTTATAATTTTTTTATAAAGTCTGCTCCTGCCGCTCCTATAATGCTTCCTAAAGCGGTAAAATGTATGACCTAGCCCTACTAATTTTTCTGCTCCTAACATTTTCTCCAATATATATACATCCTATTTTCACCCCCTAAGGAGCCTCTTTTACAAAAAATCAAACTTTTAAAATAAAAATCTTGTTAGTACAACAAAAATACTTTTAGGTACAATAGCAGTGCATTTTGGTACAATTTGTGGTACTTAAAAAAACTTTCAAGTAAAATAATGTGGTACAATAAACGTACTTTTTGGTACACATCATTAGTTGTTGTCACAAATAAAAGTACTTTTTGGTAATAAAAGTACTTTTTGTCACTGTTAAAGTACTTTCTGTTACTATAAAAGTAATTTCTGGTACATTAAAAGTACTTTTTTGAACATTAGAAAAACCACATTGCAAATTTTTGGGATAATAAAATTACCTTTTAGTACAAAAATAGTATTTTTTTTGTGGCATAAAAGTACTAAAAGTTCTTTTCGGATCAAAAAAGTACGTTTTTATAAAAATGCTGTTTAGTACAATAAAAGTACTTTGTAGTACAATAGAAGTACCTTTTGGTACAATAAAAGTACTTTTATTGTAGTAAATTGTATCAGAAAGTATATTTATTACACCAAAAAAGTACTTTTGCTGTACCCAAAACGTACTGTTGTTGTACTAAAAACATACTTTTATTGATCCAAAAAGTACTTTTAGTACTTTTTTTCTATTAAAAATTACTAGTATAAAACTACTTTCTACCAAAAGGTACGACCATAAAAGGTACGATAAGAGTAGTTTCGTCACCAAAAAAGTAATTATTTGTGCAATAAAATAACTTTTTAAGTACTTTTTGATGTACCTTTTGAAAAAAATAAAAAAGTACTTTTTGGTACAATAAAAGTTTTTATTGGTACAAAAAAAATTACTTTTTGTCACATTAACAGCACTTTCAGTTACTATAAAAGTACTTTTTTGTCACATTAAAAGTACTTTCTGTTATTATAAAAAAAATGCATGGTACATAAAAAGTACTTTTTCAGCATTAGAAGTACAAAATTGCAATTTTTGGGACAATAAAAGAAGCTATTAGTTCAAAAAAAGAGAATTTATTAATCCTAAGTTTTGAGTACACTTACAGTACGTTTTGGGTACAATAACAGTAAAGAAAAATTAAAGTATTTTTTGGTACAATAAAAATACTTCTTAGTACAATTAAAGTACTTTCTGTTACTACAAAAGAAATTTTTGGTACATTAAAAAAGTACTTTTTTGAACAAAAGAAGTACAAAATTTAAATTTTTGGGACAATAAAACAATTTATTGACGCTATAAAAGTACTTTTTTGACTAATACTTCTTGGTACAACAAAAGTACTTTTTGGTACAACAAATTTTTTTTTAATTAAACAAAAATGTTTTTTAAAAATAATTTTTTATAGTTTGACACAATAAAAGTACTTTTGTAATAGTACGTTTTAGTCGAATAAAAGTTATAAAAGATCTTTTTGGAATAATAAAAGTACGTTTTGAGTGCAACTGTACATTTTGGCTACAATAACAGAACGGTACAATAAATGTATTTTTTGGTACAATAAAAGCTCTTTTTAGTACAATAAAAATACTTTCTGTTACTATAAAAGTATTATGTGGTTCATTAAAAATTTACTTTTTTTAACATTAGAAGTACAAAAATAGCAATTTTTGGGGCATTTTATTTTAGTAATAAAATAAAAGAATTTATTGTTCCTATGAAAGTACTTTTTGAATTAATACTTTTTGGTACAACAAAAGTACTTTTTGGCACAAAAAATTTTTTTCTGGTTAAACAAAAATGCCTATTTGGTACAATAAAGGTAGCTTTTGGTAGTTTGGCATAATAAAAGTACTTTTTTACTAGTACTTTATGGTACAATAAGATTACTTTTTGGTACATAAAAAGTACCTTTTAGTACAATAAAAGAATTCCTATAAAAGTACTTTTTCGAATAGTACTTTTTGGTACAACAAAAGTTCTTTCTGATACCAAAATTTTTTTTTTACGTTAATGAAAGTTTATTTTTAAGTTTATCTAATCCGATTTAGCTGAAACAAAATTAAGAATTACAATTCCTTTATTCTGTTCATATAACGTTTCCCTACATAAGCATCAATTTCACTTTTCCATTCATCAAATGATTTTGAACTGGGTTTATTTTTGTAGCAGTAAAAATAAAACTGTTGTACTCCATGGCGTATGATTTACGTGGGATTTTACTTATGATAACCATACGCTGATAGTACGAACTCTAAATCATGTTATTAAATTGGTTAAATCAAGCTTAACGATCTGAAAGGTTCGTATGTTCAATATTAAAGACAATGTATTGTCAATCACTAGGATGAAGCGTTGCAGACCCCTTTGTGACAAATTGATCACTCTGGTACATCATCAGCTGTATATCTACAGTCGAACTTCCCTATTTCGAACTTCTCTATAGCGAATTTCTCTCCATCACAAAACACAACATTTTCCTAACGTTTTCACACATTGTGATAATGTTGTTGAGAAGTTCGACTGTATCTACAATTATGTGAAATGTTCACATGCGAATTAGATATCAGCCGAAAATGTACAAGCACCAACCACTGAATTAACCATTTTTATGTTGACATGAGAATGAAGGATTGGTTTATCCCAAAATTCTAATTTTCCCTTGTATTGAAAACTTTTAAGCTAAGCTTTCTGAGTTGAGTATGTTTGAACTAGGGCTTCATCAAATGTGAAGCATAGTTTTTAGACCGGGCTAATGCCAATGTATTTGAGTACAATTTTCATGTGAGGTGAATCTTTTTATTTTAAACGAAACGGTTTTTAGATCGGGGCCGGCCGTGGCATGATGGTTACAACTCGCGACTAACATGCGGGAGATCACAGGTTCAAATCCTGGCTCCAGTCATCTTAAAAAAAAAAAATTCTTTCATTGTCGGCTCCCCTCGAATATTGTCGACAACAACTTGGCAGTATTAGTGTCGAGTCAATCGGCATGTCTAGTAAGAGCTTCTCAAGCAATGACGTTCGCTTTCGTCGATAAACAAGTAGGTGCCGTTAGTTGTGAATCTAAGAAAGCGTGTTAATTCACAACAAAGCGAGAAGCTATCCCATACCTCATTCATCGGGTGTAAAGGGAAATTATGTAAGGTTTTTAGATCAATTTCATAATGATCTCTTCTGAAGTTCTTTAAAAGTACATATTCGGAATATGCCTTTTCATTATATTCTACTGATGTCCACATACTTTTTTGGTGAGTAGTTACATTTTTTTAGCTGGGAAATATTTTTTACATTTCCTAATTTTTAAAAATATTATTTACAACATTAAATTACCAATTGTTTACTTAGAAGGGTTAAGGGTTGCAGAAAAACTTGGCCCTAGACAGTATTATAGGTTAAAAGATATGCTAAATATCTACAGAAAATTACCATTAGTAACATTGGTTGCAAGAGTACACAAGCTGGTTGTTGTTGCAGGGGCAGTAGTAGCAGTAGCAGTAATAGTAGCTGTAGCAATATCGTTAGTAGCTTTGATTTGATTATTTCGATTTGTGGCCAGATCGGAAACTGATGATGATAATGATGAGGATGGCGTTGCTATCACGCTAGTTGCAGTTGTTGCTGCTGCCGATGATAAAGGCAAAGACGAAGATGCATTCAATTTTCTAACAACAATAACAATTTTTGATAGTCGTTGTTGCATTGACGTTGACGAGGGCAATAAAGCTGATGTCGAAGACACTAATGACGATGATGGCGGTGATGTTGCTGACGATGATGATGATGATGCCGTTAATGTTGCTGATGATAAGGCGGTGGCGGTTGCTGTTGTTGCCGTTGCTACCACTGCTACTGCCTCCGATGAAGATTTAGAAAGACTTTTGCATGCAAATTTTTCAATTTCATTACTGTTATTAGACTGACTATAACAATTTTCTACTATGGGTAGAGTTAAAGGGGGAGTAGAAGGAGGAGAAAGAGGAGAATCTATTGCTGTTGATGCGGTTAGTTGATGGCTTAATGATGCATAAGGTGTGTTAATGCTAGACTCCCCACAACTAACACCAACACAATTATCGACAACTTCATCGGGGTATGTACGAGGGCAGCAGGTATTGTTAGTGCCAGCAATAAAGTTGTTGTGGTTAATAATGCCTTCGCTGCTGCTGGCTGTGGTGGTGATGGTAGCGGTCGTGTTGTAGTCGGTTAAGGTGGCGCTGTTGCTTTTAGTATTATTGATTGCTTGTTTCATGCTGCTGTTGCTGTTAATACCATTTAATTCGATTTTCTTTTTATAGCACTCACTACTTTTCTCTTTCGCATTTCCGCCGCCAGCGTCTCCTTTACTAGGTTTTCCCTCACTTTTCGCAGTATCCTTTTGTTGAGAACGTTTTAAACTAAACGAATTCACTACTTTGTTGAATGTTGTTTGTTGTGACGCTTTTGAATTCGAATTCGCCGTTGCATTCTGATTGCATGGTAACGGTAAATCTTCGAAATTGATTGTATTCGAAGGAGGTGTTACACATATTTCGTTAGGTTTTTCGTTATTTACTAAATCCAACGAAGCGTTCAATTGTTGGTATTCTTCATAAATACTACAACGTTTATTGACTTTATTGGCAGCCGTTAGAGATTTTGAATTTTTCGTTGATTTCGATTTGAATATTTTATTCCACATTTTTTTGCTCATTTTGAAAAGCGAAGGCGAAGCAAAGTGAATGCACTCTTACTTTTGCAAGATAGTTGATTTAGAAATTAATGATTTTTGTTTCACAAACACTTGGGTTTTTGTCTATAAGAACATCAGATTTCCATGTTTGTGAATTTAGTTATGTTTTTTTTTGTAAATTTTCGAGTTTAAAATATTACAAATTTGACTTTTTTATTTCTGTGAATTTTGAATTTTTTTTTTATTATTTTTCGGCTTAAAGTTTATTTTTTATATTCGTATGTAAAATTTTTTGATTTTGTTTCTTCAGATAACTTTTTAGGCACTGTAAAATGAAATTTATTGAATGAAATTTTAAAAATATTAACTTTTTGAGTGAAAATTTATAATTTTTTAATTGATTAATAAATTTTTATAATTTATTAATAATTATTTTTTTTTTTTTGCTTTTTTAATTTAGATTCTATGTAGCAGTTTTCTTTTGTGGATTTTTTACATTTTAAATTTTTTTAAATAATGATTCTTTTTGTACTAATTTTCGAAATTCGATTACTTATAAATATTAAAATAATTAAATTTTTTGTATTCTTTTTAGAATTTTGTTTTTATTAATATTTTTATTATTTATCGAATTTTTTATTTGAAATTTAATTTTTGTTGTTTTTTAGGTGACTTTTTTTAATTCTTTGAGTTTAAAATATTTCCAATTTTTAGATTTGAATTTAGTAATTTTTTTTTTCTACATTTTTCGCGTTAAATGTTTTCTATTTTTTTTTATACATTCGCCCTTAGGGAAGAGGGTTTTCAACATTTGATTCGAAAAAAGTGAAACGTTGAACAGACTAAACCTTCTCTGGTCCTTTTGAAAATTTTTTAAGGGAATGTATATAGGCAGAATAGACCCACCCCTTCTGGTACCTCCCATTCAAAATAACCTTTTTTAGAAAAATTTGTATTTCACTTTAAACTTTCGAATGGGATACCGTAGGATATTTAAACTTTGTCAGGTAAATAACCTTATAGAAGTTGATAAAACCCCAGAAAATTGAACCATTTGCCACACTGCGTCTGGTACTTCTCAGACAAATGTCCTAATTCTTTTTTGTAAGTTCACTGAATTCAATTAAATTTTACCCAAAAAAAAAAAGTTTATGGAAATCAAACTTAGTTATGAACATGAACTATATTGGTCTACCCCTTCTGATACCTACCGTGTAAAATTACATATTTTTGGATAACTAAAATTTCTCCCATAACTTCCAAACGGGCAACTTAAGGATATTTGAATTAGGTCAGTTTAATAAGTTTGCAATAGTAGACAAATCTTCAGAATACTGAAATTTTTGCCACACCCCTTTCACATAAACATTTACACCCAGCTCTTTATTTTTTTGTTAGTAAACAGAATTCAGTAAAATTTTGCATATTGTAAACGTTTATTAAGGACCGGCCGTGCCATGATGGTCAGAACACGCGACTATCATGTGGCAGATCCCGTGTTCGATTCCCGCCTCCTGTCATCTAAATTTTTCTTATTGCCGGCCCCCACGATGTTGTCGACAGCAATTTCGCAGTATAAGTGTCGAGTCAATCGGCCTGTCTAGTAAAAGGTTCTCAAACAGTGTGTTTGCATTCTTCGATAAACAAGTAGGTGCCGTTTGTTGTGAATCTAAAATAGAAAACATGTTAATTCACAACAACGCGTAAAGCTATCCCATACCGTATTTGTAGGGTGTAAAGGGAAATTAAGTTAATATTTTGTATTTAAAGGTGAAACCTAAAAAACAGGGAGGTTTACCCTACCCATTAGAAATAATGATTTCTTTTGAATCATTATTTCCCTACCCATTAAAAATTATGATTTCTTTTGAATTCTTTGTGCGAAGACTTTTTCGTTGATTCAAAGTTGGTTTCGTAAAAGACCCTTTCGGTATCAACATACAAATTACTATATGCTCATAGATATTGACTTTAATTGCTTACATTTGTAGGCTGTAGCCTTTTCTACAGTTTTAGTATATGTCTCGTCGGGCCATAGGATCGAAAGTCCTATCACCAACTGTTTACGTTCCACAAGCAAGCAAATCATAATACATAAGTAATTTCCTTAAAAAATCGCTAAATTTCTAGAACTCAAGAGTTAAACAATATCGAACATAGGGTGAGGGTATTTATCAGTCAGTTCAACTGACTGAAATTTATGTACTTTTTTTCTCTCTTTTTTACTAAAAATTTTTTATATTATTTTTATGTTTGCTTCCTATATTGGTTAAGTAAAAAATAATTTTTGAGTTTTAAATTTTTTTTTTTTTTTAAATTATGTATTAATTTATTTTTTCGAAAATTACATTTTTTTTTCAATTTTTCTTTTCTTCAAAAAATATGTTTTTCCATATGACTCATTGTTCGGTTTAAGATCTATTCTATTATTCTATTAAAATGCCACTGGGTTGGCATTTTATGCCAAAAACAATTTTATGCTATTTTGTCCGATGGACAAAGCATAGACAAGAGCTTGTGTGGATTGTGTTGACGTTGTCTTCGTTGATACCATTTTCGCACCGGTGTGTGTGAGCTTCACATTGATTGTGTGAAGCTTTTAACACTTAAGGTTGTGATAATGAGTGGAGAAGGCACAGCAAACGGCACTGATGATGATGGTTTGGCAACCATCGAAATAGCTATCTGCCCTGCCAGCTGTCAACATTATCTATTTCACACAACTCTTGTAAAAACAAATTCTATTAGCAATAATAGAATAGATCTTAAACCGAACAATGAAAAACATATTCATATTCTGCACAGATCGAAAAAAAAAGAAAAAAAAAATAAACAAGAGAATATATTTTTCCTTTAAAAAAAATCTTAATTTTTTTTATTTTTTAAATTAAAATTTTAGTAATTTTAATTTTTAAATTAAAATTTTAGTAATTCTAATTTTTAATTTAAAATTTTAGTAATTTTAATTTATTATTTTCGAAATATTTTGCATTTTTTTAGTTATTTTATTCTATATTTGTTTTTATTTTATGATTTTTAATAAGTTTAACCTTTATTTTATATTTTTAAAATTTCACATATTTTAGTTTTACTGTTTTTTTTTTTAATTTTTTTTCTACATATTTTCGAACTTAGTTTAAATGAGATTTTATTAGTCCATTTTTTTTTTAATTTACAATTTTAGTAAATTTAAATTGGTTTTATTTGAGAAATTTAACTATATTTTTAAAATTTTATAGGTATTTTTTTTTTTGATTTATTTAGTTTTGTTTTTTATTTTATGAATTTTAAAAGGTTAAATTTCTATTTAATATTTTAAAAATTTTACAATTTTTTTTAATTTGTATTTTTTTTAATGTTTTCTTTTAGTTATTCTAAATTTTTCAAAATCAAAGATTATTTGTTGGTTTTTAAGTTTTTTTTTTAACATATTTCCGAATTAAATTTTAGTTCTATTATTTTTAATTTACAATTTTAGTAAATTTAATTTAGTTTTATTTTCTTTTAATTAGACAAATTGAACTATATTTTTAATTATTTTCGAAAATTAATTTTTGTGTTTTTTTTTTTATTTATTTATGTAATTTTGCAAATTTTTTTTTGCTTTATGAATTTTTTTTAAATTGTTAACTTTCAATTTTATATTTTTAAAATTTCCAAATTTTTTTTGTTTTTTATTGAGTTTTTAAATTAAAATTTTTTTTAACATATTTCCGAATTAGATTTTATTCTAAATTTTGTTAAAATCAAAGATTTTTTGTTGGTTTTTAATTTATTTCCGAATTGAATTTTAGTGAATTTTATAATTAGTTTAATGTTTATAGATTTTTGTGAAATTTATATTTTGTTTAATTTTTTCATTTTTAAAATTTAACTATATAATTAAAATTTTTTTTTAACCTATTTCCGAATTAGATTTTATTCTAAATTTTGTTAAAATCAAAGATTTTTTGTTGGTTTTTAATTTATTTCCGAATTGAATTTTAGTGAATTTTATAATTAGTTAATGTTTTTAAATTTTTGTGAAATTTAGTTTAATTTTTTAATTTTTAAAATTTAACTATATTTTTTTTATTGTTAAACTTTAAGATTTTTTTGTTGGGTTTTAATTTTTTTCTCCAAATTTTTTTGTATTAAATTTTATAATTAATTTAATTTTTTGTTTTACTTTCACAAATTTAACTATATTTTTATTATTTTCGAAATTTTATTTGTATTTTTTTATTAGTTTTTTTTTTCTATTAAATAATTTTTCACTTTATTTGCAAATATTATTCATTGTTTTTTGTGCTATTTTAAATTTGACATTTTCTTATAATTTAAAATTTTACCTTTTTTTCTACATATTTTCGAACTTTGGTTAAGTGAATTTTAGAATGAGTTTTATTTTTTTCGATTTTCAAATTTAACTATATTTTTATTATTTTCGAAATTATATTTGTATTTTGTATTATTTTGTTTAGATTTTTTTTATTAATTTTTTTAAATTATTTTTTACAAAAATTGCCATTTTCTGTTATTTTTAATCTTACATATTGTTCAAATTGGTTTTTTTGAATTTAACAAATTTTTTTTTGAGTTTTTATTAGTTTATATTTAACCATTAGCCATTTTCTGTTATTTTTAATCTTACATATTGTAATCTTACATATTGTATTGGTTTTTTTGAATTTAACAAATTTTTTTTCAACATATTTTTGAACTTAATTGGATTAATGAGTTTTTATTAGTTAGATTTTTTTAAATTTCACATTTTTTTAATTTTTGAAGTTTTATATCTTATTTTAAAGCCATTAATAGCAAATAATTATATAATCAACCGTTATATAAAAGAGAAACTTGTAACTAAGACGATCGTCCTTTTGTTTGTTATTTCTTGCATATCCTTTGTTTTTTCTCTCTTATTTGTAATCTTACATTTAGTTTAATTTTAAGATTTTATTTACGTTGTTAAATTTGAACAATTTGTTCTATTTTTTTTCCAAAAAAATTGAGCAATTCTTTAGAATTTCGTGTTTTTTTCCAATCCCTTATCGTTTACAAAATTTAAAGTTTTCGTTGTTTTTTTTTATTTTCATTTCATTTTAGACGCTTATCACTTCACGCTACGGTTCATTTTTCACGCTTGCGTTACGTTTTTCTACCACCACACGACTTAATACCACGACGTCAAGTTTTCAACTGAAACCAAAACAAATCTTTCTCAGTCTTCTTGACTCCACCGCCGCCACTGTCGCCGTCGGCATGTTTCCACTGACGTTAATGTTGCCGCAGCAACAGCTAACTTTACATGCCGTCTATGCCATAAGTGTATGGACGGACGTACTAGATGGACGTGCGTTGAACAGCTCCAATTTGCTCATACTCAATATTCATATTGTTGTTGCTAATGTTGGGGCGTTTGGAGCCCGTTGCCCCATTCATTGTTCAACCATTCCATCGACCATGGTTACTCTTGATTTCGTTCATCTGTTCTGCTCTCTTCCTCTTTGGCTGAGTATTAACTTCAAATATTAATTGAATTATCTCTATTTTTGTTTTGTTTCTTCTGTTTCGTTGCTTGTGATGCGCCCTCCTCAACTTAATATATGAGCGGCGCGCGGCAGTATCACATTGGTGATTATTTATTGATGGTTCTTTTTTGGTGTTTAATTTATACGATTCTATATGCAATCACAGATGTCATTTCGTAATCAGTGGATCGGGAAATAATATGGAGAGATTTGATGTTTTTTTTCAAACCTGAGAGGTATTATGTCAATTCCATTGATACAATGGAGTGACCTATATTTCGTAGGTAACTTAGGGTAAATATTTATCAGGGAGTTTGGTTATTTTAACTTGTGATAGATATAATTTATCTCAGATTATTATAATGAACCTTAATGACATAGAATTATCCTTACTTTATCACGGATATAAATAAATATTAAACATTTCCATAAGAATGATTTTATGAACTTTAATACTATGAATAATAATAATCCATATTTCTGTGTGGTTATAGATAAATCTTAAATATTTCCATTAGTACGAATTTATCCAAATATAAATAGAATGTTCGATATGTTACGCCAAATATCTTCGATTCTCAAGTCGTATTAATAGACAGGGAATCTTTGTGTATTACTAAGGCAACTTGGTTATCTTCAGATCAATTGACGAGGAATCACATAGATCACGTGGTAGTCGATGGAAGGCACACATCGAATGTTCTGGACGTACGAGTGATCTGGGGTGCGAATATTGACTCCGATCACTACATTACCGCAGTTAAGGTACGCACAAGGCTAAGCATGGCGAAAAACGTACGCACCACGAAAGCTGATCATCGGTAAACTGCGTGCCACATAGGTAGCGGATGCCTACTTCAACCACCTAACTCAACTGCTAAGGATTGAAGCATTCCTTATAATATTAGTGGCATTATATGGCCGACTCAATGCAACGGACTGCAAGAAGCATACTTGGGTACTCAAAGCCGTCTCAACACGATGCCTGATACGAAGAAGAATGGCGCAATACCACGAGAGAGACGGATGCGGCATACAGGCCAAACCTGCAGCCAATGACAACGCGAACTGTTCGTAAACGGCACAGGGAGAAGAGACGAGAGGCAACTCGTCTTTTTAGAAAGAAAAAGAACAAGCTGAAGAAGAGGCAAGATGAGTGCACAGAGTTGCTCCGAAGTAAAGAGGAATTCCGAAACTTCTACCAGGTCAGCGATGGCCTGCTAGTGACAGACCCGGATAACGTTCTAAAGATATGTAGAGAACATTTCAGCTATCTACTAGATACGGACACCACTTTAGAAGACCCCGCCGCAATCCATGACGATAGTATTAACTGTCCACCTCAGAGCCAGAGCAAGAAACGTGTGACAATATCCCGCCTTAAAAATAACAAAGCGGCTGAAGACTATGCTCATAGAGAACATCTGGCTAGAGGAGAGCATGCCCGGGGAATGGAGTCTTAGTCTGTTATGTCCCATATACAAGAAAGGAGATCGTAGTCAATGTAAGAACTGTCAATTGCTTACAAGGTCCTTATTGAGCATATTGTGTGAACGTCTAAAGCCAATTATAGAAAAACTAATTGGACCATATCAGTGCGGCTTTGCCTAGTAAATCTACGACTGATTAAATATTCACTCTACAACAAATCCTCGAAAAAACTCATGAAAAGCAGATTGACACCTACCACCTCTTTGTCGACTTCAGAGCTGCCTTCGACTCTCCGATAAGGATTAAGTTATATAGAAGCCATGTCTGAGTTTGGTATTCCTGCAAAGCTGATTCGACTTTGCAGATGTACCTTGGAAAACTCCAAATCATAGGTAAAGATTGGTAAGTAACACTCAGAACCATTCAACACGGAAAGAGGTCTCAGGCAGGGTGATAGCTTGTCTTGGTACTCTATTTAATATAGTTATGGAGAAGTTGATGAGAAAGGCTGTTGTCAACGTGTCAGGCATATGCCAAAGTTATATACATTATTGGCCGAAATCTGCGGGGTGTTACTGCAGTTTTCTCATCACTGGAAAAGGAGTTAGCAAAAATGGGTTTAGCGGTAAACGAGAACAAATCAAAAATAATGATTACGACGAATAAAGAGTCCTCTCGATGGGGACGCACCGTGGACATTGACAATTATTATTTTCAGATAGTAGATGAACTTACCTACCTCGGATATTTCGTCAATAAGAACCAGTACAAAAGTCTCAGTCGGGGAAACCGACTTACATATACCCTCAACCTCAGTAAAACATAAAATTTGCTAGTATGTATATTCATATTATTACTCGATTTCTAAAGTGTACCCCTCCATTTGTATGGGAGGTATCAGAAGGGTCGTGTTGGCTAGATTTACAGTTTTTCTCCGAAATTTTATCCTGATTTAGCTTTACTAAATATAAAATTTAGGCACGATCACGTTGGGAGTACTGATATTACTACTTTATCTCTAAAGTGGTTGGAACGGTGGATTTACATATATGGGAGGTATCAGAAGGGGCGTGGCTAAACTTCCAATTTGTTCTCCAAAACTTTGTCCTGCTTGATACAGAATTTGGTCACGATCGCTTTAAATCTATTAATAATATTAATCGATCTCTAAAGTGGGCGGCACCTGATGGGTATGTGAGGTACCAGAAGGGGCGTGGCTAGACTTCCAGTTTTTTCTCCAAAACTTTATTCTGCTAACCTTTTACTAAATACTTAATTTTTGCACGATCGCGTTGTTTGTATTGATATTATTACTTGATATTATATTATTTCTAAAGTGGGCGGAATGGTACATTTGTATGGAAGGTACCAAAAGGGGCATGGCTAGTCTTCCATTTTTTTTCTCAAAAACTTTATCCTGTTATAGTTTTACTTTATATAGAATTTGGGGACGATCGAGTTGGATGTATTGATATTTCTAAAGTGGGCGGCATTGTACATTTGCATGTGAGGTACCAGAAGGGGCGTGACCATGAAACCCATTTTCAATACCGTAAGTAGTTCTGGGAAAATATTTACTCCTGCAAAGTTTTAAATCATTTGGTTGCGTCTTTCGAAAATTATCGTGCGTACCAGAGGGCAGCCAGACAGACAGAGGGACATAACTCAAACGACTTAAAAAGTCATAAAAAGAATTTTGTTCAAGGAAACAATAGATGTTTTTATGGACTTCGTCAGCACTTTAGTAACAACGCCTTATCTCGAACTACTTAGAAACCAGGTGTTCATTTTACCCGTTCTGTTTTATGCTGGCGAATCATGGGTGCAAGTTTCGCCATCGGATGAACCATGAACTGTACAAGCTTTACCACGACATCGACGTAGCTAAAAAAGTCAGAATCCAACGACTTCGATGGCTGGAACATGTTGCCAGGATGGATGTAAATTCTCCAACAGCGCAGAGCAGGGTGACCCAAACTTCCTTGGAAGTACCAAGTAGTTGGCGTCATGCCACCATCTGGTTGGACTAACTGAAGAACGCACGCAGAAGACCGAAGCGTGTGGAATTCTTTAATACTTCAGGCCTCAAATTTATGAACCACGTTCGTAAGTTTGCAACTTTGGGCCACTTAAGTAAGTAAGTAAAGATATTGCTTCTGCGAATACTATTTTCCTCCCAGTGCTCCCATTCTGCTACATTCCACTGTATGTACCACATCACACATATCGAAAGAAAACTGCTGTGCCATTTACCTTTTGAAAAAATATACGATACGATATCAAATAGTACGTGAAGAAATGAGAAAACACCAACAACAACAAACTGTAACAGTAACAACGACTCAAAGCGCGTGGGTGGAACGAAGGGAAAACTGAAAAGAAAAATACACAGTATAAATAAAATAAAAAAAGACAACAACAACAACAGCAACCAAAAAAAAAGATACACCAAAGCAGAACGAACTGCCACCCATTGCAACCGGTGGTGATGACAAAAGGGCCACCATATGCATATGGGGCATATGAGGGAATCCAATAACAAGAACACCCAACGACGGCGACATCGACGCCATAACTTGAATGACAAACGGACGGACAGTAAACTAAGAGCAGCCACTGGCAAATGTGAATGAATAACAACGACGGACGGACGGACGTACTGCAAGTAAGACAAATCTTCAAAAAGATTGTTGCCGGAGAGTGATGAAGCGAAACAATCGGCCGCCCGTTGTCAACTACCACTAGCAAGTAAACAACAAATTTTTTGTAAACTTATAAGAGTTTTGCTAAAACAGACAGAAAAACGCCAAAACAAATCGATCTTCTTGCACCAAGAAGACCAGACCAGTTCCACCACACTATTTCGCCATCAACTGATGATGATAACCTTCTACGGCAGCTTGCATAGCGATTTGTCGTCAAGACTCCCCCACCTTCCTCCCCCCCTACATCTAGCGACTCTTGAAAGACAAACTGTTGACATGTTTGGGGAGCGAACTCCCCAATGCCTTTACAGATCTTGATTTGTGTACGGCCGCAGCGTAGTGTAGTGAATTGAAACGCTCAAAGCTTCTGGTAGTAGAAAGTAAAGTGAAGAAGAAAACAAAACTATAATGTCCGTCTGTCCAACATGTTACTGACTCTGCTCTCAATATTGATGGGCTGTAATTTGGTGCGAGATCGTCGTCGCATTTAGCTGCTATGGGGCAAAAGCAAAAAAAAGTGGCAAAAGAAAACGAAACTTAAGAAAGATCACCTTAAAAATAGAGTCATTATTTAAGATTTCATTATTTAAGATTTAAATGCTAAAAAAGGGCATCATTATTAGTACACACGATCGTTATGTAAACCGAAGAGATTCATAACGGAAGACCTCTCTTTGTGGAGTAGAAGACGTACGCACTTTATACCTATGAGGCTTAATGAGGGGGGGAGGAGACAAGAGAACAAACTTGTAATCTTATAAACAGGAAAAGTTATTGTGCGACGCGAGGTGTTATAAATGCTACCTCATTAGGTAAACCAATTATATATGCTGTCACAGGGCCAGGTGATGAATGTCAGTTGGAATTTATGGCAAGAGCTAAAGAGGGAATCTGTTACATGAAAGAAGATAAATTAAATAATTCACAGTCAAGAATCAAGAAATCCCATGGTATCAAAAAGGATATATACTTAATGAAAGGATTTTGTTTGAGTTATTACGAAAAATCCATTCCTGAGTCAAATTTTCATATGTCCGTTTGGAGAGTATGGGAGAAATATTAATATCCTAAAATTAGGTTTTTTTGTATGCGAGTTATCAGGGGGGCTATTCAGTCTATTTACAATTCCATAACTTCTTTTTGGATAATAATAACACTGGTAAATTTTCCTAAGGATAGGTAAAGGTTAACTCGAGTTATCGTATTAGCCAGCCAGGCAGGCTGACAAGGCTTAATCGTCTTAAAAAGTCCTGAAACGAGTTTCGCCTTCGGGTACTTACTTACTTTACTTAAGTGGAATATTTCAACTTACGAACGTGGTTCATAAATTTGAGGCCTGAAGTACTAAAAAATTCCACACGCTTCGATCTTCTGCGTGCGTTCTCCAGTTAGTCCTACCAGATGGTGGCACATCGCCAACCACTTGGTCCTTCCAACGAAGTTTGGGTCTCCCTGCTCTGCGCCGTTCTTCAGTTTCGCTTTCAAACATCTTTCTCGACCAATTCCGCTATACGATACTTACTAACTTCAAATCGATAGTAAATTATTATGGCATGTAACTTGATAAAACGAATGATGAAGAACTTCTTTTTTTTGGGGCTACTTTCACGTGAAGTTCTCAGAATTAAGTCCCAAATCAATGAACTGAAAAATGTTGTACTGTGGAAGTTTCTTTATTATCATCCCTCAGGCTGAGGGTATAAAAAGGGGAGTTGATATGGCAGGTGGGAGTGGCTATTGCCCGATCTTGCTCAGCATTAAAACTTAAGCACCGTTTAGAGGACATAAGCTTGGCTACCAACTTTTAGCTCGAGAGACGGACGGACATCTTTAAATCAATTCAAAACTCGATGCTAATCATTAATATATATTTATATTGCCATATCTACCACGCCTTCTTATGGGCGTTGCATATAGAGAAAAAAACTGAATATAATCTCTATAAAGCACGTGTGCGCATTTAAGGGAAAAAGATTCGATCCAACAGTGTGGACCAACTATCATAGGATTTTACCTATCGCATATAAGGTCCTATGGAGTGTTTTATCTGAAAAACTATAGCCAAATTTATTCAACTTTATCGAATCTTATCAGAAAGTCCCTGACCAACACAAAGTATTTGGTAAACTAGCACGACATACAGTAACACAAACTACTTGATGATATAGGCATCATTTGCCGTAAACTACGAAATGTGACTGCAGCCATCTCAGATATTCAAAATGCATCAGCTAATGTGAGACTTACGGTAAACAAAAACAAAAAAGTTGTTAGTTTCAATAGAACAAAGCAGAAAAACGAGTGAGTTCCCAAGTATCTTTAGAAGAAATTCGTTTGAGGATATTTAAGGCCATTAAGCCATGTCCGTCTGACTGGCTTGGAGGGTTTGTGGCCAGGATAACTCGAGTAAACCTTCACTGATCCTTATGAAAATTATCAAGAACTGATATTGACCAAAACGAAGTAATGGTATTGCAAATAGGCAGAATACCTTCAAGAGAGTGCTTTGTTAAACCGCTTGCTTAGCACTTAATAACAGCGGGTTTCGATCAATACACGCCTCTTGATTTCTAGACTGGCATTATTATTGTTTATGGCGGAGCCGAGGTAGAAAAATCATCTACTACTTCAATGTTATAGTTGTCAACGTTCACGCGGAGTACCAGACGAGTGGACTCTTTGTTCGCTGATACAAATTACTTGGTATTGTCCTCATTTATCACCAGACCCAGTTCTGCGGACTGCTTTTCAATGCTCGAACAGGCCGCAGTAACATCCGAGGATTGCGAGATGTTATTATATCAATTATATCTATATCATCGGCATTCACGAGCAGCAAGTGACTTTTGTTAAAGATGGCACCATTCCTGTTTACTGCAGCCTTTCGCATGATCATCTCCATTACGATGTTAGAGAGATCGCAAGACAGAATATCGCCTTGTCTAAAGCCTCGCTTGGTAGCAAATGGCTAAGTCAGATTTTTGAAAATTTTCACTGAAGACTTCGTGTCAGTCAGTGTCATCCTGCAAAGTCGAATTAGCTTCGCGGAGATACCAATCTCAGCCATAGCATCTTACAAATTCTGTCGTATCGGAGTGTCAAATACAGCTTTGTAGCCGATGAACAGATGGTAGGTGTCGATCTGCATTTCTTGGATCTTCTCCAGGATTTGTCGTAGTGTGAATATCTGGTCGGTCGTGAATTTACCAGGTCTAAAGCCACGCTGATAAGGTCCAATCGGGTTCGCCAGAATGGGCTTTAATCTTTCACATAATGCACTAGGCAGGACCTTGTATACGATGAGTAAAAGGATAATCTCGCGATAGTTGGTACACACACTTGGATCGCCTTTCTTAAGCATCGGGTATGCACTCCCTGAGCCAAATCATGTTTATGAGCTGGTGCTTGTATGTTGCCAGATCATGGCCGCCGCCTTTAAAAAGCACTGCCGGCAGTCCATTAGGCTTTTGCAGCTTTGTTATTTTTAAGCCTTGCGATCGCCGGGCTGATCTCGTTTTGACTCGGTGGTGTACAATCTACTCCATCGTCTATGATTTCTGAGATTTCGTCACTTATGCTGCCTTCGGGAACGAGTAGAGATCGAAAGTGTTCCCTTAATATTTGCAGCACACTCTGAGTGTCCGTGATCAGATTTCCGTCTCTGTTCTTACAGGTGGGCATTCCTGTTCCAAAACATTTGTTTTTAACCTTTTGGTAGTGCTTTTGGGCTTCACCTCTATTCCTGTAGTTTTCGATATTTTGGTTCTCTCTTTTCTTCCATATACGCTTTTTACGCCTAAAGAGGCGTGTCATCTCCCTTCTCTACTCATTATAACGCTCTGTCACTGCACGCATTGCCAATGGCTGCAGTTTTGCCTTATATGCAGCATCCATTTCCTTAGACATTTCGCAACATTCATCATCGTACCAGGGCTTGGCTGAGCGTGGTTTTTCATAACCCAGTACGCTCCCTCTTCTACTCATTATAAAGCTAAGCACAGACGGTTGCCAGAAATAGCAATTTTGTCAAATCTGCTAATGTACCGGCAATGTACTGACATGGACAGTGTTGCCATACAATTAATCTCTGCAAATGGTGAAATTTGCAGATGCATAAACTTCGCACATCTGCAAATTAAATGTGTTTGCAATTATCTTACAAAAATTTGAAGGTGGCAACATTTTGCGGTTTAGACGATTATCGGATGTCTGGCAATATTGTTGTTTTACAATGATTTTTCTGCAAACGTTGCCATACAAAATTTAAAGTGCACACGGTTGTTGGACATTTTCTGCAAATTTTTCGGGCAATATTATAAGATCTGGCAACCGTCTGTGCGTAGCATAACGCTCCGTCACTGCACGCATTGCATTTGGCTGCAGTTTTGCCTTGTATTCAGCATCCATTTCCTCAGACATTCATCATCGTACCAGGGCTTGTCTGAGCGTGGTTATTCATAACCCAATACGGTCGTGGCGGCAGTGGTCACAGAATTCGCAATATGGGAATATTAGATTTAGGGTGTCTGGTTTAAAGTAATTGAGAGAGTTGGATGACGCAGGCATTGGCTACCTCGGTGGTATGCAGCTTTGTGATGTCTAGCTTCCTTTGCGTTTGATTACGAGTGTTTTTAGCACTACTTAATCGCGGGCGTGCCTTTGCTGCAACTAGGTGGTGATCTGAGTAAATATTTGCACCGCGCATCACACGCACGTCCATAACACTTGAGACATGGCTTCCATCAATTACCACGTGATCAATCTGATTTCTTGTATTTTGATCGGAAGATATCCACATTGCCTTGTGGATATCTTTATAAGGGAACCCGGTTTCACTCACAACATAAAAATCGTTAAGTTTCAATATCTCGAGACTTAAACAATATTGTACATAGAGTGAGGGCATTTATCGGTCAGTTCACCTGACCAAAATTTCAGTACTGGTTTTTCTTAAATTTCTATTGTTTAGTCTTCCAACATCTTTTGTTTTTATTCTGACATCGACTACAGTTTTTATAAATTTTTTTATTAATATTTTCTTGAACTTTTAAACTGTTTAACATACTTGTGTTTTTTTATTCGTCCTACCCAATCATTGAGATAAATTGATGTGTTCGTTTTCTTTTCATTTTAAAATTACATTGAATTTTCAATTAATAATTACTTGAACAAACTAATTGAACATTTGCAAATGTCAGACAATAAGGAAGGCGATACTTGGGCGATGTAAGAAACTAAAAATAAAAAATTGCATAAAGCTGATTGAAATTCTCTTGTAATGAAAGTCAAAAAACCTCTTGAATACTTCAAGATGACGAGAAGAATATAAAACAATAGGAAAATTCCATAATGAAAAATATAAAAATTTCCCTTTGCCTCATATACACAAATAAGATATTGAAAAGCATCTCGCATTCAATAAGTTAATATATTTTTATGTTTATAGGTTTACATAACTGTTTCCTATAAATGTTGACCCATTACATTTCAAATTTCAAAAAATTTTAATTTGAAAATTTATTAATTTCGAAATAACCTACAAACATTATTTTTCGAAATATACGACTTTATTTATAATAACTAACAAAAATTTAATATCACCAACGAAAACTCTTATAACAGTAGAGACTCAGTCATTCTATTGCAAACTAGTTTTTCATTTCATTACCTCTCTCTGTACGGTATCTTAGGGTCAACATTACCTCACTCATCTTTCCCTATTTCCCTACCCAATGGCACTATTCCCCTAAATTGTTCTTCCCATGGTGGTGGTGGTGGTGCAACAATTTAATTGTTGTGTGAGTTTATTGCAGCCGCCACTGTAATGTGCCGTTCGTTGTGCTTTTTAACATTTTCAATTTGAACTTTCTCACTCCGGCTATTAAAAGCTGAAATAACAATAGTGTTGAAACTTTTTTCTCGTTTTTTTTTTGTCTTGAGTAAGTATATATAGAACAAACATAATACTGCAATTAAATTAGAGTATCTATTTTTTTTTTCGAGAAACTTTTAGATGTTTGGATTTAAGGGGGGAAACAGGTGCCAAAACATTTAATGGTCATTGTGGTGGCTGCCTGAAAGGGGAGGGGCAAGGGTGAGAAAAATGTTTCTATACAAAAACATGAGTACTATTCGTAATGAAAAGTGCTAAGATACAAAAGTTTCTTGCAATGGTCATGGTAAAAGTTGTACCTAGTAAAATGTGGTCATTGTCAATTTTGCATATGGAAAAAAGTCTTTATAAGATTTTCATAGTTATAAAAGAAAGTGTTTTTAAGTGGTTGCATCAACACTTTTCAGTTAACAAAGTGTCCTTATCGAAAAACTAGGATCCCTCCATCGTATACTCAAGGATCATAAATCAAATCAATATCTCACATGAACCTGACTACATGCTTATTGCACGGAAATCAAACATTATCTACGACCAGATCATCTTTTTTAATGAGTCTAAACTGGATGTTAGGGTCGGCTTTGGTATCTACTTCAAGCCTGAGTATAAGATCAAGGTTTCCAGATTACTGCATCGTATTCCAAGCGAACATACTTGCAATTAAAAGATTCCCGCGGTGGACGACGAGATTAGTAAGGGCGAAGTATCACTGGAGGATATTGTACTGTTCACGGACAATTTAGAGTTGGTATACTCACTGATGTCTCACAACACCAAATCGAAAAGGGTCAGGTTCTGCCGGAAATCTCTTAACGAGATATCAAAGAATAACAGAATTCTAGTCACATGAATACCTGGGCAACTGCAGAGCGAATAGAGACGCCACGCTCAGCACTGCAGGAAAGCGATATGGAACACGAAGCGCTTCGCGATGTCTCCATCTGTAAAAGGACTATCGAAAATCTTACGTAGAGAACAGCAAACGACAGATGGAAGAATTAGGAAACCTGTAGCAAAGCCAGGAAGACATCACCCGTAACGTGCATCGAATCTTATTAAACTCGAAAGAGACCAGATTAGGAAGAGTATTAACTTCCTAAAGGAGCACGGACTCATAGGCTGATACGTAAACATAATGGGATTCGCAACAAAAATACGACTAAACGACATAGAAAACTAGGATAGCTCTATCGTATACTCAAGGATCCTAAGCCGAATCAATGTCCCACGTGAACCTGACTACATGCTTAGTGCACGGAAATCAAACATCCTTTACGAAAACAGATCATCTTAATTGATGGGTCTAAACTTGATTAAAGGGTTGGCTACGATATCGACTTAAAGCCTGAGTAAAAGATCAAGGTTTCCAGACAATTGGAGAACGGAAATACTTGCTATTAAAAAAGAAGCGCGACGGCCGACGAGTTTAATGAGAGGCAAGTATCACAGGAGGATATTCCCTTGTTCACGGACAGTCTGGCGGTATTATAAATACTGATGTCCCACAACACCAAATCTAAAGGTGTCAGGCTCTGCCGGACATCTCTTAACAAAATATCCAAGAATAAAAGTGTTCTAATCCGGTGGATATCTGGACTCAGCGGATTTAAGGTAACTAAAGAGTGAATGAAGAGGCCTGACTAGTCTCAGCCTCTCATCGGGAAAGCGAAGCAGATCATCTTTATAGATGGGTCCACACATAATTATAGGGTCGGCTACGGTATCTACTTTAAGTATAAGATTCTTTGAGTATAAGATTCCAGACTTCTGCAGTGTTTCCAAGCGGAAATACTTGCTATTAAATGAGCCTCGCGGCTGTCGTAGCGATTAAAAAGAGGCAAATATCACAGGAAGATCTTGTCCTGTTCACGGACAGTCCAGAGGCGGTATATTCACTGATGTCGCACAACACCATCAAGAAAGTGGTCAGAGCCTTCCGGATATCTTTTAACGACATATCCAAGAATAACAGAGTTATAGTCACGTGGATACCTGGACACAGGGGATTGCAGGGAAACTGCGAAGCAGAGCACTTAAAGCGCTTCGCCCTTTGTCCACCTGTAAAAGCACTATCGGAAATCTAACGCTAAGAACAGCAAACGACAGATAGAAGAATGAGGAAGCCTGTAGGAAAGCCAGGAAGACATGACCCGAAACGTACATCGAACCTAATAAATCTTGGAAGAGACCAGTTCTGTACAATTATTACATTCCTAACGGGACACGGACACATAGGTTAACACGCGAACATAATTGGATTCGCAATTGTGGGTATCAACTGCGGGAATAGCGGCAGTGAGCCATCTAACGACCTAGCCCTATGCAGAAAGAGACTGGAAACCCTGAAAAATAGAAGAACTAGAAACATTGCAGAATCGGCAGAATCGGCAAAATCAACAAATTTTGTAAGACCATCAACTGGACGGATTGGATCGAAAACTCCAAAGTCCCTATCAACTATAGACGTACCCCGGAAGGGAACCAGACACGCAACCAAACACCAAATACGATGGACGCATCGGATGAAGGGTTAATAGGACGAACGATCAATGGGTAACATAATGGATCCATAAGGACCTTAGAGATCCTCTCTTTTAGGGAAGACATACCTGAAAACCAACGATAAAGAAAAAAAAACTTTATGTCACTGACACTTATACTGCGAAGTTGCTGTCGACAACATCGAGGTGGCCGGCAATGAAAGAAAAATGTTGATGACTGGAGTTGGGAATCGAACCACGGATCTCCCACATGGTAGTCGCGTGTTCTAACCACTACGTCACGGCCGGTCCCAAAACCATAAAGCAAATGTATTTAAATATTCAAATATTAGTACACGAAAATATACTTCTTTTGTGTTTCCATCGACCTTTTAAATATACCTATATTCAAAAATTCTTCATCAATTTTTATACAGACACTTTTCTATATAAATAAACCACTTTTCCTAAAGTAAATTATTCTCATAGTTTTTGTGATAGTTTTTATACTTAAATTAGCTAGGAGTGAAACATTTTTCTATCAAAGCTATTTTTAAATATTCCCATTTGCATCTCAAGCATTCGGTATTGTCAACCAATATAAAAGAGCGCTCTCAGCAGCTCCAATTTGTGACACCTTTTTCTGACGACATAAAAACGTAACCCCAAACAGAAGCATTTAAAATTTGATGTACAATTAAATGAAATTTATTATAGCCACAAAACAAATCTTTTTTCTTTTTTTCTCTTCACAAGTCGCCGCCTGCCAACTCACTTCAAAAGGGCTGGCTGGCTGTCTGCCCCTGCAGCAATGGTTCATTAACACAATGAACAACAGCAGACAACTAATGTCATCCACCAGAAGGGGGTGAAGGCGGAATACAACTAAAAGACTACTACAACTGCATCAAGAGGTACATTATCTTACAAAACTTATGGTCCATAAATAATAACATAGCAAATATTGAGAGTCGTTTGTTATTATTTATTCTATATAAATAATTACAAAACTTTTGTTTTCTTTCTGTCTGTGTGTTATCACAAGGTAACTTGATATTTTTCATATTCCATTGTTAGTTTTGTTGTTTAAGATGACAAATTTTCCCAACCCCCAAAAGCTTGAGATGACAAAATTTACATTTGATTTCCTTAAGTTAAGTAGAAATTTTATTAATGTTTCTCATTAAATTTTTCAGTCAAATCTTGTAGGGAAAATCTAAATTGTGAATGGGAAAGTGAGGTGACAATTTTCACAAACAATTATGAGAATCAATTTTCACTTTCTTGTAGAAAATATAAAAATTTGCATACTATACTTAAGGGATTTTTTAAATCTAGACAATTTAACGGTTTTTTAGTACAGCCACCTTTGCAAGTTGGGCAAATAATATTCACCACTTTGCAAAATGACAGCATTGCCAGATGTGTGTGGCCGGAGACAGTGGCGTCTAACGTATGAGGGTAACACAAGAAGGAGCATTACCCCAATGGGAAATGAAGCAAAGTTTTATTTTTATTGATGAAATATATATAGAGATAGTAAGCATTATAGAACTGGAACAAGGCAGTTCAGAAATATCAGTCAGATAAACTGGGTAAAATTGTATAGGAGTTACCAGTTGAGGCAGGCCAACGTTGGCGGTTTTTAGTCGTAAGTCGTTTCAATGAATTCAGTGAACTTACATAAAATGTATGCCTGTGTTGGCAAAGGTTTCGGTTTTCGGAAGATTTGCCTAATTTAAAAAGATTGCACAAGATCAAACTTTTCAAAAAAAAAAAACACCCGTAAGTCAAAAATTCGTTTTTAAGCGCCTGTATCTCGAGAACTGATAGAGATATTGAAACTATTCACATATACTTTTTTAACATATAGATTTTAACCTGAGCAACCATATAAATTTGAAATATATAATGGCCTTAAATAATCCACTTCAGAATCCAATTTCAAAATTTTTTTAAAATAATTTTTAAAAATACCTTAACTTCTACATTAAATATCTCAACATCTATAAGAGATATGGTAAAAGAAAATACATACTTTTATAGGTCTGCACTTCAGCTATTGAAGGTCTTGCTACTAGTTAGTCTATCTATAGAAGAAAAGTACTCAGCGGCAAATTCAAAGTTTATCCTCATTTCGGTACACTTTAACGGAAGACTATCGTTACGAAATTTCTCAAAATATATTCGAAATTTTGACAAAAATAAACCTAAGGATAAGCTTGATAGCAACATCGCTAATAATACCTATTTTTTTTTAAGGAAATTCGCCATATAAGGAAAGCCCTAATTCTCTTTTTGGAACATTTACAGGGGTGAAGTGTTCCGGTCATATTGATTGTTTACAGAAGTTATTCAGATATGCAATAAGGTCGTTTTTGGTAAAGATAAAAATAAGAAAAAACATTTAATACTGGCTCATAACTTCTAAAAACGAATTTTTTAAATTAAATAGTAGGTTTTCAGAGATATTTTATATCCCTAGACATGTTCAAATTCCATGGGTTTGTTCAGAGAAGTTATTTGTTGTTACCTAAATTATAATTTCACTGAATAGAGTATGCAAAAACTCTGGATTCCCTAAGACTTATACTTAAAATAGTGAAAAAATTTGAATTGTTTTCGAAGTTTTTTGAAATATAACGAGGAAAGTCAAATTTTTATGAGAAATACTATAACAGCAATTTCTTAGGCGCTCTATTAGCTACAATTTTGCCTAACGATAGAAAGCGCTATATTCAAAACTGTAGGAACTGTTGGCCAATAACTGACGTCACTTTTTTTTCGAGCGACCCAAGGGTTTTCAAAATGTTTAGGGGCCAAAAAATAAAATTGGTAGCTATTCTAGCCGAACTGATATAGGGCTTTTACTCAGCTCCGGTAGTACTATCAAACCTATATAGTCACGTTCGGGTGTTTTTTTTTCACTGTTGCACTGTGTAATCAAACTGACTGAATTTAAATATCCTCAAGTTGTCCATTTGGATGTTATGAGTGAAATATAAATTTTCCAAAAAAAAAAAATAGGTCATTTTGTATGGGAGGTGCCCCAGGGACTAGGTTGATATAATTCATATTCATTCCAGTAAGATCAGATAATTAAACTGACCAATTTCAAATATTCTCCAGTTGTCCGTTTGGGTCATTTTGTATGGGAGGTACCAGAAAGTGTTAGCCAATATAGCCCGTATTCTTTTTTGCGTTTTCCTTAGAACAAATTTGACTGGTTTTAAGATACTAAGGACCCAACTCGTTTCCGTTAATGTCTTAAAATTTTCCTCGTTTTAAAAGATATATGTATACTCTCATGCCTAAGGTTGAGGGTATAATAAATAGAAAAATAAAATTAAATTACGAAAATTACAATAACAAAATAACTTCCCCCCATTCTTAAATAAAAAAAATTACATTTATTATTAATTTGATTTTATAAGATAATTCTAATAGGGCTTTTAAAGTCCTTCTCTTCAATTCTAAATAAAAGATTATTTTATTTCATTGCTATCCGACGTTTTTCTGATATTTATTTTTTTTATACATCTGGCAACGATAAATATCAATAACAAAATAATAGTTTTATTTTAAAATTACATTTTTTTCAAACTCATATGAAATGCGAATTTTTCAAACAAAAAATTAAAAAAATAAAAAAAATACGTATGTCTAACTTGGTGTAGAATCGCCGTGATAAAAATAGCATCGTTGGAATCTTTTAATTTAAGTACACACACCTAGTGGGTTATAATAGTATGCAAAGGGTCTATATTTTGGACACCCTAGTTCCCAATGGTTGCTGGCGTCATCTCTGACATTGGTATTCGTAATTTAGGTGGTATTTGCTTTTTCTGTCCAGACTTCGCTCGGTCAGCAGCATTTTACCCAATTGACCTAGAGTCATGAAATAAATGTAGTCCCCAAACATTGGGTATTAAATTTGTTGACTTATCAACTCTTTTGTATGATAGTATTAAGATTAATAACCTAACCTAATTAAAAATATTTTTAAAAAAATAAAAACTTTTGGTAAAATATTAAATACTTATTCTTTAAGGTTATTTTACAGTAAATTAAAGTTTTTAAAAATCACCTGAAATTTATATTTCTAAAATTTTTATAAAGAATTAAAAAAATGTTTACGTTTTTCTTATACGCCTTAACATTTTTTCCTCCCAATCAATCACATTTAAATTATTTTGCCTCTAACGCTAATGCCTAACACCACCTCAATTTGTGTGTTGGTTTAGCCGCAACGATATTCACCACATCAACAATGCCATAGAATGCTACCACACCAGCGAACGCATCTACCTTAAAAGGGGAAATCGTAAAATAAATGGTTTATGGCAAAACTTTATACACCACGAACCGACTGCAGCATAGACAAAGCTTTGCAGTTTTAGAACACAATTGATACTATCGGTGGCAACGGTAGCGTGGCCGAGCGGTCTAAGGCGCTGGTTTAAGGCACCAGTCTCCTCGGAGGCGTGGGTTCGAATCCCACCGCTGCCAAGTTGAATATTTTTTACTTATCTTTTTTAATTTTTTAAATTTTAATATAAATTTTATTCTTAATTTTAATATATATTTTTTTTTAACATTTTATTATTTTTTAAGTGAAAAAAAAATACAAAAAATTTTACATGTCAAGTCATGTTATTTATATAATAATATATATATCATTGAAAAAATCTAAGATTTTCCTTTTCAAAACTGTTAAGAAATCAAAACTCCGCTAAAAATTGTCTGAATCATAAGGCCTCAAGTGAGAAAAGTAATGAAAACTCCATGTTTTTATTTTACCGTAAGTTATGATTTTGAGGGGTGTTAGGGAACTTTGGTTAACTGATTCATATTGTACCCGATTAGACCTACAACATGCACTAGGTCTCTTCCCAAAAATTTTTCCCTAAAATTTTTCCATTCTGTATAAGGTTATAAAATAAACATATTTTTTTTTAAAACGTTAAAGTTATGTGGTTTTTAGCATTAAAAATTTTGTAACGGTACATTTTTTTGGCACACTGTCAAAAATAGTGCAAATTGCCATCAATAACTCAGAATTCAACATTAAGTGACATAAGCGATTGCTTGTGAACTGCCACAGAATAGTGCTTGTAGTACATTCTTTGTATTGTATTGTAGCAATAAGTACTTTTATTGCACCAAAAAGTACAATTTATTGCACAAAAATTATTTTTGTTGGACCAAAAAACACTGTTTATTGTACCACAATTTAAATACATTAATTGTACCAACAAGTACTATTTAAAGTACTAAAAAGTACTTTTATTGTAACAGAAAGTACAATTTCTTGTACCAAAAAATACATTTATTGTACCAAAAAATACATTCATTGTACCATAAAGTACAATTTATTGTACCAAAAGTAAAATTTATTGCAAAAAAATTTACATTTATCATAAAGTACAATTTAGTTACATTAATTGTCACAAAAAGTGCACATTATTGCATAAAAAATTACATTTATTTGACCAAAAATCACATTTATTGTACCAAAAAGTACTATTTACAGTACCAAAAAAGTACTTTTTATTGTACCAAAAGTAAATTTTACGTACTTTCATAGTACTATGAAGTGCATTTCTTACACCAACAAATATATTCACTGTATCAAAAAGTACTTTTGTTCTTTTTATTGTATAAAAAAAATTATATTTATTGCACTAATAAAGAACTTTTGTTGGACTTAAAAGTTATTTTTATTGTATCAACAAAGTACTTTTAGTGTAAAAAAAAATTATTGTATCAAGAAAATACTTTTAAAAAAGTTATTTACTGCACCAAAAATTTTTACATTTATTGTATCAACAAGTACTTTTGTTTTACACAACCGTACTATTTTTGTATGAAAAAGTACCTGAAATGAATTTTATTGTACCAAAAAGTACTTTTGGGGAATGGGACTTTGCTCAGAGGTGGAAAGTTACTGATTGTTACTCACTTGGGAGTGACCAGAATCGATTCCTTTGTGGCACTGTCCAAGCAGCTAACTACTTCCGGTCTTAGACCAAGTATTCCCTGGGCAATGACTTCAAAGCAACCGCTTAGAAGTTAGCTAAAGTTAGAAGGCATTACAACCATGTATCCTGAATGGTCAAAGAGACGTCTCAGGAAAGTAGGCTTGAATCGCTGAAGCATGGTTGCATCGTGGGATTGGACGTGCAGATAGCAGCCGTATTACCAATCTAGGAGACGAGGGTTAGCAACCCACATCTTCCGAAAACTAAATTGCGAAAATCCATAGCGTCTGTTCCATATTGGGCGGCTTCCTGGTCAGCGTCTGCCTCAGAATGAGCGGCTGAAATGTTTCCTGGCAGTAGGAATAAAATGCAGAACCTGGTAGGCTGGGCTTGCCACCCGCCACCAGTATAATGGCAGTGAATAAAATGAGAAATAAGAGAAAAAGAAACCCCCAAAATGGTGACGACCACCGCAAACGTTTTAAGGACCATGATTTGAGAATATGCACTTGGAATGTTAGAACTCTTTACCGACCAGGTGCCTCTATTCAACTGGCGGATGTCCTCGAAGAGTATAAGGCTGACATTACTGCTATACAGGAAATTCGGTGGACTGGATATGGATGCTCGCGGATGAGGATGTGTGACGTGTACTACAGCTGCCACGCGGAAAAGCATGAGTTTGGATGTGGATTTGTGGTCGGCAAGAGACTACGACACCTGGTCTCTAGGTTTACTCCTGTCAGTGAACGAATCGCCACCATAAGACTAAAGGCAAAATTTTTCTACATCACGCTGATATGTGCTCATGCTCCGACGGACGAGAAAAGTGACGAGGTCAAAGACGAATTCTACGCCCAACTTGAAGAAACATATGACCGTAGCCCGGGCCATGATGTTAAAATCGTGCTGGGAGATTTTAATGCCAAAATAGGCCGGGAGAATGTCTTTAGCCCAACAGTCGGAAAATTTAGTCTGCATACTGACACATCGCCAAACGAAATCAGACTGATTGATTTCTCTGCAGCAAGGAACATGGTAATTAGCAGCACACGATTTGACCACAAAAACATTCACAAAGCAACGTGGATATCTCCTGATCATGTAACGAGAAACCAAATTGATCACGTGGTAATCGATGGAAGGCACGCGTCAAGTGTCTTAGACGTAGGAGTGATCAGAGGCGCGAACATCAACTCGGATCACCACCTCACTGCAGTGAAGGTGCGTACTAGGCTAAGCAGAGCGAAAACCCTGCGTAACCAGGCACAGAGAAAGCTGGACATCGCTAAACTGCAGACCGCGGAGATAGCCAACGCCTATTCTGACCAACTCACTCAACTACTTCTTGAAGCTCCAACTCCCGAAAATACTAGCGCGCAATGGCAACATATTGCCCACTCGATGGAAAGGACTGCGCGGTCCGTACTAGGGTATGTGAAGCCCTTTAACGATAATGCCTGGTACGATGACCAATGCCGCGATGCCACCCGGGAACAAGATGCTGCATACAGGTGCAAACTGCAGCCAATGGCAACGCGAGCTGTTCATGAAAAGTATAGGGAGAAGAGGCGGGAGGCGACTCGACTCTTCAGGCGAAAAAAGGAGCGGAATAATGTGTGTATTGAAGATTACAGGAACAGAGGTGAAGCCCGAAAATTCTATCAGAAGATAAAAGGAAAGGTACATGGAACAGGTCTTCCCTCCTGTAAAGACAAGGATGGTCATCTCGTTACTGACTCCGAGAGCGTACTGAGAATATGTAAAGATCACTTCTGCAGCCTATTGATGTGTGAAAACTCGGCTGATGAAGACTGTGCACCAATCCGAGATGATAACATCGAGTGTCCACCTCCGAGCCAAGCTGAGATAACAACTGCCATATCCCGCCTAAAGAACAACAAGGCCGCTGGGGCTGATGGTCTTCCAGCTGAGTTGTTTAAGGCGGTTGGAGATGAGCTTGTTTTAAGCATGCAACAGCTCATAGAGAACATTTGGCTTCAGGAGAGCATGCCAGAGGATTGGAATCTCAGTGTGCTATGTCCAATCTACAAAAAAGGTGACCGTAGTGAGTGTAAAAACTATCGTGGAATTAGCCTCTTACCCATTGCGTATAAGGTCCTGTCTAGCATACTGTGTGAACGTCTAAAGCCAATTGTAGAAAACCTGATTGGACCTTATCAGTGCGGCTTTAGACCAGGCAAATCCACGACGGATCAGATATTTACACTACGGCAGATTCTTGAGAAAACCCATGAGAAGCAAATCGACACTTACCACCTCTTTGTCGATTACAAAGCTGCCTTCGATAGTCCCATCAGGCATCGACTATACGAAGCCATGTCTGAGTTCGGTATTCCTGCGAAGATAATTCGTCTCTGCCGGTGTACCCTTACGAATACCAAATCCTCTGTTCGGATTGGCAAGGATCTATCTGCACCATTCGATACGACGAGAGGTCTTAGACAGGGTGACGGTTTGTCATGTATGCTGTTCAACATAGTGATGGAGAAGGTGTTAAGGAAAGCAGCGGTTAACATGTCTGGCACCATATTTAATAAGAGCCACATGCTGCTCGCATATGCCGATGATATCGACATTATCGGTCGAACGATGCGAGAGGTAACAGCTGTTTTCACATCAGTTGAAAGGGAGTCAGCGAAAATGGGTTTGGCAGTGAATGAGGACAAGACGAAGTTAATGGTATCATCGAACAAAGTGTCCACCCGTTGGGGACGCAGCGTGAACGTTGAAAACTATTGCTTTGAGGTAGTGGATGAATTTATCTACCTTGGATCCGCCATGAACAAGAACAACAGTGTCAGCCTCGAAATAAAACGGAGAATAGTGCTTGCTAACAGGTGTTTTTTTGGACTACGCGAGCACTTTATAAACACCACCCTATCTCGAACTACCAAAGTCCAGCTGTACCAGGTACTAATTTTACCGGTCCTGTTGTACGCCTCCGAATCTTGGGTGCTTACACAGGCAGATGCAGCTCATCTGGCGGTGTTTGAGAGAAAAATACTCCGCAAAATATATGGACCCATTTGCGTAAACGGCGAGTTTAGGATTCGGATGAACCATGAGCTGTACGAGTTATACCACGACATTGATGTCGTCAAGCGGATCAAAGTGCAACGATTACGCTGGCTAGGCCATGTCGTGAGAATGGATGAGGAAACTCCAGCGCGAAAGGTATTCTATCAAGACCTCGAAGGACGGCGCAAAAGAGGGAGACCACGACTACGTTGGAAGGACCAGGTGGAGGAATCACTGACGCTGCTTGGTAGGACTGACTGGAGACGGTGCGCACAAGATCGAAGCGAATGGAAATCTTTGATCATTTCGGCCTCTGACTTAGGCACTAAGATATAAATATATATATTTGTCAAGTTGTTTTAAAGGCTAATAATAATAAAAAGTACTTTTATTGCATTAAGAAAGTACGAATATTGTACTAAATTATTGTTTTTGTTTTATCAAAAAAGTACTTTTAGTGTAAAAAAATATTTTTATTGTAGAAAAAAGTAAATTTGTTGTTTCTAAAAATACTTTTATTGTACATGAAACTACAATTAAGAAACCAGAAAGTACTTTCATTGTACACAAAAAATACTTTTATTGTACCAAAAAGTACATTTTTATTCTATAAAAGGTACATTTATTGTACCAAACACTACAATTTATTGTACTAAAAAGTACAGTTATTGTTAAAAAGTACATTATATTGTACCAAAAGTAAAATTTATTGCACCAAAAAGTACATTTACCATAAAGTACAATTTAATTACATTGATTGTACCAAAAAATACTATCTACAGTACCAAAACACTTTACTGTACCAAATAGTATAATTTATTGTACCAAAAAGTAAAATTTTTTGTACCATAAAGTACATTTCTTGTACCAAAAAGTACATTTACCAGAAAGTACAATTTAATTACTTTCATTGTACCAACAATTTTTACTGTACAAATAATTACTTTTATTGTACCAAAAAGTACATTAATTATTGTTGAATAAATGAAAACACGACCCGAGAACTACAAAACGATTTAAAGGTTTATTGAAGACTGCACACCAATGTTATCAGCTAAGACAATTTATACACACACAAGTCAAAGCCTACTTCAATAAGATACGTACAAAAGTCTTAGCCTACTACAATATGTATAAATGCTTAGCCTACTACATGTTAGGTTTGTATTATTTAAATACAGTACTCATATGCTAAATAATAATTTCAACAATTATACTATTAAGATACTTTTTTGTACCAAAAAGTACTATTATCAGTAACAAAAAGTACCTTTTTTGTACCAAAAAATACAATTTATTGTACCAAAAGTAACATTTATTGCACCAAAAAGTACATTTAGTATAATATACAATTTAATTACATTTATTGTACAAAAATGTACAAACTTATGTACCAAATAGTACACTTTATTGTACTAAATAGTACAATTTATTGTACCAAAAAGTATATTTTATGGCAAAAAAGTCTAAAGTCTAGGCTCAAAAAGTACTTCTTTGTAACAGAAGAATTTCATAGTACTAAAAAGTGAATTTCTTACAACAAGAAGGAATTTCACTGTACCAAAAAGTACTTTTATTGCACTAAAAAGTTATTTTTATTGCATCAAAAAAGTACTTTTAGGAAATAATTATATTTGCATTATATTGCATCATCAATATAATTGTATTGAGCTTAACAAGTCTTTTATTGCACAAAAAGTTAATTTTGCTGTACTTAAAAAGTACTTTTATTAAACACCAACAAATTTCTTTTATTTTACTAAAAAAAATACTTTTATTATTCTTAATTCTTAATTTGTTGTACTAAAAAGATCAATTTATTGTACCAAAAAATACAATACAATTTAAGTAAATTTTTGTACCAAAAATTACAATTCAATGTACCAAAAGGCACTATTCAAAGTACCAAAAAGTGAATTTTATTGAACCAAAATTATATTTATTGCACCCAAATTTTTTACATTACAAATAATTACTATTATTGTACCAAAAAGTACATTAATTATACCATTAAGGTGCTTTTAATGTACTAAAAAGTACATCTATTGTACCAAAAGGTACAATTTATTGTACCAAAAGTACAATTTATTGAAGTATATTTACCATAATTGTACCATGAAGAGCACTTTAATTACATTAATTACACCAAAAAGTACTATTTACTGTACAAAAAAGTACATTTAATTGTACCAACATTAATATTTATAGTACCAAAAAATACAACTTAAGTACATTTTTCTATCAAAAATTAAAATTTATTGTACAAAAAGTACTATTTAAAGTACCAAAAATTATATTTATTGTTCTAAAAGTTATATTTATATTTAAATTTAATTATATTTCAATTATACATATTTCAAAAATTTTTCAATAAATAATTACATTAAAAAAAAGTACATTAATTATGCCACTAAGGTACATTTAATGTACCAAAATGTACTATTTACAGTACAAAAAAGTACATTTACCATAATTGTACTATGAAGTTCACATTTATTACATTAATTGTAGCAAAAGTACTATTAACAGTACCAAAAAGTAAATTTTATTGTACCAAAAATAAAATTTATTGTACCAACAAATACATGTATTGTACCAACAAGTACATTTATTGTACCAAAAAGTAATTTTTCACCAAATAGTACACTTTATTGTACCAAATAGTACAATTTATTGTACGAAAAAGTAATTGTTATGCCTTACAAATCTAAAGTTTAGACTTTAAAACCATACATCTACATGGCTCTCATTTTCTCTTATTGCTTTTGGAGAGAGTTGAATTCATTTCAATCACTTTTTCCGGCTTAAGAAAATTCTGTAGCACTCGTATCATGTACATATAATTTACCCAATTCAATGAATTCTCGTATTCAAATTCAAAAACGATCTCTTACAAACTTTCAATTTTTGCATGTCTCAGAGTTTGTTAAACATTTCATTTGTTGTATATTTCTTTGTTTATTTTATTTGTTTCGTTATTAACATATTATTAATTGATTAACAGAACACAACACACTTGTGTTGTCTTTCTGTGGGTCGGTCGGTTTTGTTTAATAATCATGTTTCTTGTTGTTTGTTGTATTTTATATCATTACTTAGATCTGACAATACATTTAAACCTGCTGCTTGCTGCTGCTGGTGTTCGGTCTTCTTTCTTTCTTTCCCTATTGCAAATTTACCGCCTCTCGTTGTGTACATTCGCTCACTTAACTTGAGAGTTTTTCATTTGAAATGGAGACGGAAATGATGACGTTTTTCTTGTCCGTGACTTTTAATGCATTTTTCCTATGAAAGGAAATGCATTTTACCTATTATATGTATTAATTTTTTTTGTATTTTTTATTATTTTCAAGTACCGCTTTGTACATTTTAAGCCAGTGATTTGGAGGGTTTTCGGGCATTTTGGGGGTAGATTGTTGTTGTTGTTGTAGGTTGTATTTGCTGTTCAACCTCAACGTTTTGTTCAAACGTCTCTCCACGTACAGGAAATGGTTTACAAAATATTAGATATTCGTATGTCGGTATCTCTATGGCGTACACTTATGATATTTTATTTCATTTTCAAATTTGTTGTTGTTGTTTATTTGTGGTTAATTATTTCGTGTCGTCTTCATTAATTTATGAATTTTTTTCGTTTGTTGGTCGGAATTAATATTCATATTAATAATATTCACTATAAATGATAAGAAAAAACACAAAGAAATTGTTGTTAATAACGAATTGATTAATAATTCCCCTAATTAATAGCTATTGTTTCCCGGTCGGTCGGTTGGTACGTGGTAATCACCTTTTGGGGGCGGAGGAGGGTACTCACAAAAGGTCATGCATGGCATTGACGTAATTGTTAATATGAACATTAAGTGCGGAGGAAATATGGCGACATCGCCCAAAAGGTTGTAAGGTTGAAGAGTTTTCGAAAAATTATATAAAAAAACCTTGTGGAAGCTGAGAGACGATACTCAGAGCCAAGTCCATAAATAAAGAACAAAAGTAAGAAAAATCTTAAAAGATAATACACTTTCGAACATTCGCTTTTCAAGTCGGCATTAATATTATATAAAAAAATTCCATTTTCGCTAAAAAGTATACAATAACTTTTATTTTTTCGATATCGCTAAAAGTATGCAATAATTTACGGTAATAATGCAAACAACATAAAAAAATATTTGTATTAATGCTGTAAACACATCTTGCTATATGTAACTTTTTTGTTTTTGTTGTTAAAACTATATACTTCCAAAGTAAAATGTTTTTTAAAGGGCTTTAATCATAGACATTATTTTTAAATTTTTTGTAGAGACTGCTTTAAATGAGACCTTCATTAGAAAATAATGTGGTACGTCAGCGACATCTATAGGACTAATACATATCATTCGTCGACTGCTGTACAGCCATGTCTTGTATGTTACGATTAAGCCATAAACAAAACAACAGCGATAAAAAAACGATTTTGGAGAAGAAAACACAATTTTTTTTTTGTCGAATTGTTAACAATTACAAAAACACTTTAATAATACCAACAAAAAAAGCATCAATTGCAACAAAAAGGGATATGATAATGAATTCGTCACGTTGTTCGAAACGCGTCGTCCTTGTGCGTGATTCTGAATTGGCCATTATATATGTATGTATTATGACGGGTCGATTTAAAAATGGCCCAAAGTGGCTCATCCCATAAAAACATTTCAAAAAATCACCAATTTTTGTGTGGGGAACCCCTCAGTTCTCCAGGGGATGTGCCACTGGCATAGGTGAGACGGCCCTTCAAAGTTAATGGGGGTCGGTTATACATTTGGGCTCGATTGGGGCACTATAAATGGGTCAAAGTGAGATTTTTCAAAATTTGACCATACGTCAAAAGTCGGGATATCAGAATTCGTTTTGGAGGTATGGTTCGTCGGGCAAAATTTTTTATTTTGATTACTAAAATATGATTTTCTTTGTCACTTGCCCGATTTTTTTGCTCCCTACAAATCGATCCGCCTTAATATATACATATTTCCGTCGATCCTATAACAACCATAGGGCCTCAACTGGCCATTAACTCAACAAGAAGACTTTCTGATCGTTAGCCAATTTGATGACTAACTAAGCAAATCGATACTAATTAATGCGATCATAGTTACTCACGAAAAACTCTGAATAAAGTACTTTTATTGTTTCAAAAAAGTACTTTTATTACACCAAAAAGTACTTCTATTGTACTTTTAATTTACAAAAAGGTACAAACAAGTACTTTTATTGTATTTTTTTGTTACAATAAAAAATACTGTACCAAAAAAGTACTTTTCTTGCACCAAACATTTTTTTTAATTTGTTTCAGCCAGTACTTTGTTTGCAACAGAGTACTTTAATCGTACAAAAAAAGTAAATTTCTTGCACCAAAAAGCACCTTTATTGTATCAAAAACTGTTTTTATTTTACACAAAATGTACTATTATTTTACAAAAAATTTACTTTTATTGTACCATAATAGTACTTTAGTTGCACCAAAAAGAAATTTTATTGTGCCAAAAAGTACTTTTATTGTACCAAATCTGTACTTCTTTTATACTAAAATAGTACTTTTATTGCACTAAGAAAGTACTTTTATTGCAATAAAGAGTTATTTTATATTGTACTTTAACTTCCAAAGAGTACTTTTTTTACCTTTTTGTAACAGAGTACTTTTATAGTACTAAAAAGTATTTTTATTGTACCAAAAGTTATTTTATTGTACTGTTATGACACTTTTATTGTACTAATAAGTGCTTTCTCGCACACAGAAATTACTTTTCTTTTATTAATAATGTAATTTGTTGTACCAAAAAGTACTTTTTTGATTAGTTTCGTAATTGTACGAAAAAGTACATTTATGTATTCTAAAAAAAATTACTCTTCGGCACAATTAATGTACTATATAGCTACAATAAAAGTACTTATGTGAAAACTAAAATTACCATTGTTTAAAAAGTACTTTTAACACTTTATTGCGCCAACAAATACAACTTATTTTACCAAAAAAAGTACCTTTTTCCAGAAAGTACTTTGGTTTACTGCAGAGAACTTTCAACTTTCATAATACGAAAAGGATCTTTAATTGTACCAATGTAGTGATTTTATTGCACCTAAAAGTACTTTTACTGTACCAAATAGTAGTTTATATTATACCAAAAATTTACTTTTTCGTTCCCAATAGTACATTGATTTGTTTCAGGATATACTTTAGTACAAAAAAGAACTAATGTTGTTTTATTGCCACCAAAAACTAAAATACTTTTATTTTACACAAAAGTACTTTTACGGTACCAAAACAGTACTTTAGTTGTGTTGCAGAGTAATTGTAGTGTACAGAAAAATAGAAAGTACTTTTAGGTACAATGAAAGTACTTTTAGGTAAAATAAAATAACTTATACATTTATTGCTTTAATACTGTACCTTTATTGTACTAAAAAGTACTTTTATTGGTTCCAAAAAGTACTCTAATTGTATAAAATAAAAGTACTTTAACTGAACTAAAAAGTACTTTAATTTACATTTTATTGTCTAAAATAGTACTTGCTGCTAAAACTTTTTTAGTACCAAAAGGTACTATAAGTGTAGTGGTTTTATTACGCCTAAAAGTACTATTACTGTCCCAAATAGGTGTTTATATTGTACCAAATATTTACTTTTTCGTTCTAAATGGTACTTTGTTTTGTTTCAGTACTTTAATTGTACTGCAGAGTACTTGTAGTGTACAATAAAAGTACTTTAGGTACAAAGAAAGTACTTTTAAAAGAACTTTTACACTAAAAGTCAATTAATAAAAGTAATGTATAGTAGTATAAAAGTACAATAAAGTACTCTGAAGCAAAAAAAGGTAATTTCGAAACTTTCTGGTACTATAAAAGTACCAAAAAAAAAAACTTTCTATAACAAAATAGAACAATTTGGTATAAATTAAAGTAAAATTGTACCAAAAAGTAAATTTTTGTTCAGAAAGTACTATTTTCGTTTATTTCTGAGTATGTTTTTAGTACTAAAAGTACTTTTACTATATTAAAAAGAGCTATAATTGTATTAAATTGGAGCCAGGGGCCGCAAAACTTCCAACGAACCAGCTGCCAAATAGGGAGACGATCTCTCGAGCCAATACGTACTCTAACATAATTATCACACACAGATCAAGGCTCAGCCATGTTCTGACAAATAAATTAAAATGGTTCCTTTTTCCTTAAAATACCCTCATTTGTGTTTAATAAATCTAATTTCTTGCTAAATATGTTTCTTCAATGCATAACAAATTCACTGACATTAATTTTATTTTTACTCTGTAATTAGGTTACAAAGTGACTCGAATCTGTTTATACCGACAGCGAACTGGTGAACTAGTGTCCCATATTCGCAAAAAGCCCACCATGTTTTAACATGCTCAACACGTTACACAGCCCAGGACGTGACCACAATTTGTGTTAACTTTAAAAAAAAACTAAACATTTTGTTACTATTATTATGACAATTTGCGGCAAAAACAAAATATGACACAAATTAAAGTGAATGAAAATGCTCACTGGCTTGCCGGTTCGCCTCCATATACCTACATGGTTAGCTGAGTGGGGGGTTTAAGTTTAATTTTATATGTTGTTTTTGGTAAACAAGATTATATTGTTCAATACCAAGCAACAAACCAGCCATTTAGTCAGCCATCCAGCCCGCCAAACTTAACAGCTTCAACGCGCCAAAGTCATCAATAACCCCAAAGTGTTTGGTATTCAACCCACGCTGCATGACTATTTTTTCATTCAATTTTTACGCTTTTTATTTTTTATTTGCTTTTTGTTTCCATAAGAATAATGTTTGTTTTTGTGTAATATAAACCACTCTATTGCAAATTCTTTATTAAAGATTTCAACATATGACTGACTGATGTCATCTTTAATGGTTGGTCGGTCGGTCGGTCTCTTTAGTCTCTTCGGCTTCTCTTTCTCTCTACACTGCTAATGAATTTAAGTTTCTTTAGCTTTGCAATGGCTTCAAAATTTATTTTTAATTGCTGCTTTTTTGTTATTTATTGTTTAACGAGAAAAAAAGTGAAATTAAATCCTCAAATTATTTTGAACTTTTGTTTTCGGTTTTTGAAATTAACCGTGAAAGAGAATTAGAGAGTGCCGAGTCATATGTGTTAATGCACGTGTAGCACATATAGGTTGATCGAAAATTAAATTTTTTGTGGGAAACCCATAAAAGAAAACAATTAGGTGGGGATTTCGAGCAATAACATTAAGCATTTTTCATCATTAAAAAAAAAAACAAAAAAAAAATTCTGTTATTCCCATGATCATAATAATAACTAGAAGGGAACTTAATATTTGACTTTTTTGTTGATCAATAATTATCAAATATTTTTAAGCTCATTGATTTGGGACTGAATTCTGAGAACTGCATGTGAAAGTAGCCCCAAAAAGCAGAAGTTCTGCATCATTTATTTTGTCAAGTTACATGTCATAATAATATAATATCGATTTGAAGTTAGTAAGTATCGTATAGGGGAATTTGTCACGTTTAAGACTCTTTTGTTTGACATAACTCGAGAACCACTAGTCCGATTTACCTGAAACAAATTTAAAAAAAATTAAGAATTACAATTCCTTTAATCTGTTCATATAACGTTTCGCTACATAAGCAACAGTATCACTTTTTCATTCATCAAATGATTTTGAACTGGGTTTATATTGTAGCAGTTAAAATAACACTGTTGAACTCCGTGGCGTATGATTTACGTGGAATATTACTTATAATAATCATACGCCAAAATATAACAAAAGAACCAAAAAGGTAACACATTCCCCTATACGATACTTATTAACTTCAACTCGATATTTAATTATTATGGCATGTAATTTGACAAAACGAATGATGCAGAACTTCTTCTTTTTGGGACTACTTTCATGTGTAGTTCTCAGAATTGAGTCCCAAAACCATGTGTTGTACTGTGTAATGATACTTTTGACACCGAAAATCATGAATGTATTTAAATTTAAGACTTAAATCTTCCTAAGTCGTTGCTGCATAAACATTTAGCAATTCCTCATTAAAGATTTTTATCAGCAGGTGGCAGGTGGCAGATAGCTGATAACAGATATGTAGGTCCTGACCAGAGCGGTAGAGACCGAGGGCGTACTATAAAAGGTTACATGTGCCTGTTGACAAATCTATGAAATTGCGAATCAGGGCCGCCATTAAATAAGCACTACACCAAATGTGGTGTCCTCTAGAGAGGTACAAATAGGAGGGTGATGTCTCCTTGGTTCCCCTAGTCAGTTCCATATTGGGCGGCTTCCTGGTCAGCGTCTGTCTCAGAAAAAGCGAATGAAATGAATCCTGGCAGTAGGAATAAAATGAGGAACCTAGTGGGCTGGGTTTGCCACCCGACCCCACAATAAAATGAGAAATTAGAGAAAAAGAACGCCCCAAAATGTTGACGACCACCGGAAAACATTTTAAGGACCATGATTGGAGAATATGCACTTAGTGCCTGAATCCAGAATATGCAGAGATGTCTTTATTTAACAGGCGGATGTCCTCGAAGAGTAAAAGGCTGACATTAGTACTATACAGGAAATCCGGTGGACTGGATATGGATGCTTGCGGATAAGGATGAGACACGTGTATCTGCCAGGCAGATAAGCATGAGTTTTGTTGTGGATTTGTGGTCGGCAAGAGTTTGCGACACATGGTCTTTAGGTTTACTCCTGTGAGTGAACGAATCTCCACCATAAGAGTGAAGGCAAAATTTTTCTACATCACGCTGATATGTACTCAGGCTACGACGCAGGATAAACGGGGAGGTCAAAGACGAATTTATGCCCTACTTGAAGAAACATATGACCGTATCCAGGGCCATGATGTTAAAATCGTGCTGGGTGATTTAAAAGCCAAAATAGGCCGGGAGAATTTCTTTAGCTTAACAGTCGTAAAATTTAGTCTGCATGCAGACACATCAAATGGAATCAGGCTGATTGATTTCTCTACAGTAAGGAACATGGTAATAAGCAGCACTCGATTTGACCACAAAAACATTTACAAGGCAACGTGGATATCTCCCGATCAAGTTACAAGAAGTAAAATAGATCACATGGTAATCTTTAGAAAGCACGCGTCAAGTGTCTTAGACGTACGAGTGATCAGGTGTGCGAACATCAACTCGAATAAACCACCTCACTGCAGTAAAGGCACAGAGCAATAATATAAAGAGTATCCAAGAATCTAGGCTGTTAAATGTTGTGTCGAAAAATGCCTGAAAAACGAGGTGCTAGCGAACTTTTGTAAATAAACTTCCACGAGAGTTGATAAAAATAGTACTTTTGCTATCTTTTGTTCCACTGAAATTAGTAAAATAGTCGTCAACAACCCTTTTTCTCTCTGTTATCTCGTTGTAGTTCGCAGACACCTATGATGCTAATAACAGAGCTCTGGAAGGTATGTGCTGGTGAAGGTGCGTACTTGGCTATGTAGGGCGAAAGCCCTGCGTTACCAGGCACAAAGAAAGCTGGACATCGCTAAACTGCAGACCACCGAGATAGCCAACGCCTATTCCTACCAACTCACTCAACTACTTTGTGTTGCTCCATCTCCCAAAAATACTAGCGCGCAATGCCCACTCGATGGAAAGGATTGCACGGTCCGTACTGGGGTATGTGAAGTCCTTGCCACCCAGGAACAAGATGATGTATACAAGGTCAAACTAAAGTCAATGGCAACGCGAGCTGTTTTTGAAAAGTATATAGAGAAGAGGCGGGCGGCGACTCAACTCTTCAGGCGAAAATATTGAGAGCTGAAGCAGCAGCATAATATGTGCATTGAAGAATACAGGAACAGCGGTAAAGCTCGAAAATTCTACCCGTAGATAAATGATAGGGTACATGTAACAGGTCTTCCCTCCTGTGTTATCTCGATACTGACTTCAAGAGCGCACTGATAATATAGGAAGATCACTTTTGCAGCTTATTGATGTCAGAAAACTCGGCTGCTGAAGATTGTGTACCAATCCGAGCCAAGTGCCCCCCTCCGAGCTAAGCTAAGATAAAAACTGTCATATCCAGCCTAAAGAACAATAAAGCCGCCAGGGCTGATGGTCTTCCAGCTGTGTTATTTAAGGTGGGTGGAGATAAACTTGTTTTAAGCATGCAACAGATCACTGAGAATATTTGGCTTGATGAGAGCATGCCTGAGGATTGGAATCTAAGTGTGCTATGTCCTATTTACAAAAAAGGTGACCTTAGTGAGTGTAAAAACTACCGTGGAATTCGCCTCTGACCGATTGCGTATGAGGTTCTCTCTAGCATACTGTGTAAACGTCTCATTTAGACTAGGCAAATCCACGACGGATAAGATATTTACACTACGGCAGATTCTGGAGAAGACCCAGGAAATGCAGATCGACACCTGCCATCTGTTCATCAAATACAACAAAGCTGCATTCGACAGTCCGATACGACAAAAATTATTGGATGCTATGGCTGAGTTTGGTATCCCCGCGAAGCTAATACGACTTTGCGGGATGACACTGACTGACACGAAGTCTTCAATGAAAATTGGCAAAAATCTGACAGAGCCATTTTCTACCAAGCGAGATAGTGGCCTTCGATAGCTCAGTGGAAGCGACGTAGACTAGCAATCCGAAGGTGCCGGTTTCGATTCCCGGCCGAGGCACTGATGAAAAATTACTTTTCAAATACTTTCAAGTTCTCCAGCCAACAAAACTCATCCTAAATGCTTCCACTACAAAAATCCAGATTGAGCAAGGACCAAGGAAAAAGAAGAATTAAAATAAATCAACAAACCCAGCTGGCGCCATCTTTGGTGGAATTTGGCGATTAAAACTCACAACAATTACACCTAACAATCCTTGACACAAACCTTGTTATCTACAAAGGAACGAGAGAACAGAGTTGCCAACAATGATCGTACGATAATCGGAGTATATGCCCGATCGAGTGCCGATAAAATTGAAAATCGGTATAAAGAATTATCACCCCAGCTGTCCACCAGCTTTTTAACAACCAAGCGAGATTTAAGACAAGGCGATAGTCTGTCCTGCGATCTATTTAACATCGTAACGAAGATGATCATGCGGAAGGCTGCAGTAAATAGGAATAGTACCATCTTCAACAAAAGATATCATTGGCCGGCTTTTTCGAACACTAAAAAGCAGTCGGCGGAAGTGGGTCTGGTGATAAATGCGGACAAAACCAAGTTATTTGTTTCAAAGAACAAAGAGTCCACTCGTCGGAGAAGTTGCGTGAAGGTTGACAACTATATTGAAGTGATATATGATTTTGTCTACCTCGGCTCCGCCATAAACAAAAATTATAATGTTAGCCTGGAAATCAAAAGACGAGTATTGATCGCAATGCGCACTCTCTCGAAGAACAAAGATCCAACTCTACCAGACTCTGATCCTACCAGTCTTGCTCTACAGCGCAGAAATGGTAATGACTCAAGCGGATCAATCTATTCTGGGAGTTTTCGAGAGAAAAAAATACTTTGCAAAATATTTGGACTCATCATCGTTAACGGAGAGTATTGTCGTCGAATGAATCATGAGCTGTACAACGACATCGATGTAGTCATGCGCGTTCAAATAGACCGAATGCGCTGACTTGGACACGTTGTACGAATGGATGAAAATGTTCCAGCTCGAAAAGTCTTCGGCAATAAACTCGATGGGCGGCGCAGGAGGGAGCCGACCAAAACGACGTTCGATGGACCAGGTGAAAGAGCTGTTCACTGAGCTTGGTGTGACAAACTATCTGCGGAGCGCAAAAGACCGAAGCGCTTGGAATTCTATTCTACGTGCGGCTACTGATAGATGAATTTCTGTTGCTGCTGCCAATTAAGAAGAAGAAGATTCTTGAGAAAACCCATGAGAAGCAAATCGACACCTAACACCTCTTTGTTGATTACAAAGCTGCCTTCGAAAGTCCCATCAGGCATCGACTATACGAAGCCATGTCTGAGTTCACTAACTTTGCGAAGATCATTCGTCTCTGCCTGTGTACCCTACGAGTATCAAATCCTCTGTTCGGATTGGCAAGGCTCTATCTGAGCTATTCGATACGACGACAGGTCTTAGACAAGGTGATGGTTGGTCAAGCCTACTGTTCAACATAGTGATGGAGAAGGTGTTAAGGAAAGCAGCGGTAAATATGTCTGGCACCATATTTAATAAGAGCCACATGCTGCTCGCATATGCCGATGATATCGACATTATCGGTCGGACGAGATGCGAGAGGTAACAACTGGCTTCTTATCTGTGAAAAGGGAGTTAGCGAAAATGGGTTTGGCAGTGAATGAGGACAAGACGAAGTTAATGGTATCATCAAACAAAGTGTCCTCCCGTTGGGGAAGTAGCATGAACGTTGAGAACTATTGTTTTGAGGTAATGGATGAATTCATCTTTCTCGGATGTGTCATGGACAAAAACAACAGTGTCAGCTTAGAAATAAAACAGAGAAAAGTGTTCGCCAACAGGTGTTTCTTTGGGCATCGCGAGCACTTAGGTGGGAGATATGTTTGGAGGGGAAAATCAGTAGGGTTTGGTCATACATTTTATCCCTCTAGGGACGACTCCGGGGCTTGTTGCGGATTTTTGCCCTTCCCCACCACATTTGCCAGCCATTCTTAGCACCCGCTATGTTTATCACATAACCCTCGCTCTATATGTTTGTTTTGATTTCTATTTTTCTTAACAGTCTCAATTTTGTACTCTTATAGTTTATGTTTTCATCCCAAATGCTGACTCATTTCATGTTTTGCTGATCGTAATTGTTTTAGTTTTGTTATTGTTATTGTTGAATTTTCAATGAGTTCTAATCTCTAATGAAATCATTTGAGCTGACCGGTCGGAACGGTGGCGGTACAGCAGCTGCCCGTTTGTTTGCTGATGATGATAAATATCTTTTGAAGCTAATTGTTCAAAACACTTGCTAGAAGCTAAATAACAACGAACAAAACAAAACAAACGAAAAATAAGTATTAAGAAAAGCTTTAGCAAGCTCAATCTCACTTAAAAATGTATACACTTAGAGATACATACATATGACTTTACCTTTTCAACCTGGATTAAAGTCAATCCAAATCAAAGTCAAGGCCACAGACCAAAGCCAAAACAAAGGTTTACTTATCTGTGTGGTTTGTCTTTAGTTTGTAAGCAGCTGCTTACTGCCTTCGACAAAACCACTTAAAGGTCTACCAACCAGAAATCCCAGCTTATCACCCAGCAGCAACAAGCAGTCTCCCATATTGAGGTGTTGCGATTATTAATAGAGACTGTTTGTTGTGTCGCTGTCATTAATGCAAAGATTTATAATGATATTTATATTATCGTCGGCATTATGTTTGCAATAGGGTGCAAGGGGACACGAAGTAGATGACAGCGGCAAAAGAAACCAGAAGTGGTGGCACAAGTCTTGAGACTATGGTAGTAGTGATTTAACGCGCATGCGCGCCGCATTTCTTTATTGTGATTACTTAAGGCCGGTTTATATTGCAGTTTTTTTTTTCTTCACAAGTAGTTCAATGTGCTGCGCAATATTTTTGTTCTTGTCCGTGGTTGGAATGAATGAAATACATACATGTTATGTAAACGACGTAGTTTGTAAAATAGCTGGCTGGCTGATATTATTATTATAATTTAATTATAATTCTTTTGTTGTTTTGTTTAGCAAAAAAAGGCATTAAAGTTATATAAATATTGAAAAAATTAATTATCTGTTTTTTATAAGTAATATAGAGGAGGCTCATATACTAATACAGAGGTACATTACATGATGTTCTTTTTAAAGATCTTATTTTTATGTGTCATATTTTAATTAAGAGCCTAAAACGTAACAGATTCCCCTATACGATACGATACGATAATCGATATTAAATTATTATGGCATGTTACTTGACAAAACGAATGGTGCAGAACTTCTTCTTTTTGGGGCAACTTTCACGTGCAGTTCTCAGAATTGAGTCCCAAAATCATGTGTTGTACTGTGTTTGCATCATTATTCTAATTAATCTTCCTCACTACGTTTAAAGAATATTAAAAACTTTTATACGAACATATTATAAATAATTCTAATTAGCACTTATATCGAACGATAACTGCTCGTTGCAATGAATGACAGTGCGTCACAAAAATGACAGTGCAAAAATAATGAGAGCCCTTACGAAATCGGAAGCCCATTGGCGCCATGTATACGTAATATTAGAAATTGCAATCATGCTTGACAACTAAAAGTTAAGGTATTCTGTTTGCAAACAAACGTAATGTTCCCTATGAGCTATGAACCTTTTGACATTGACGTTCATTAAGCGTTTCGTTTCGTTTTATTTTTTTTTAATTATTATGGCCAATACATATATAAATAGCAATTATATGATCACATCTTAAAAGTATTAATTCATTGAGTTTTCATTGATAATACTGCTGTAATAGGTCCACAGTGTTATTAAAGTGGTATTGTCTCTAATAACGCTTTAAAAAATCGTTTGCAGTTGAATGTTGTATTAAGAAAATACATAATTACTGATCCTTTAGTACTTTGGATTTGGGGGGAAACATTTAAGATTTTAACATTGGCTTGTCATAGAATGGAAGTACTCCATTTTTGCGATTTTTAGTAAATTAAAGGTATTTTTTTCGTAGAGAACAATAACTAACAAAATTACTTTTTGATACTATTGAAGTACTTTTTGATACACCAAAAGTAGTCTTTCATATAAAAGAAGTACTTTTTGGGGAAAAAATACTTTTTGGTAATAAAAAGACACTAAAACTGCTTTTCGGTGCATAAAAAGTATCTTTTCACCTTCAACTGCTTCAAGATGCTCCAACTCTCGAAAATACTAGCGCGCATTATCAATATATTGCCCATTTGATGGAGAGATAATTACACTACGACAGATTCTGGGTAAACCCATGAGAAGCAAATCGTCACTTACCACTTCTTTTTCAATTATAAAGCTAACTTCGATAGCCGTTGGGGATGTAAAGTGAATCGTGCATCTCAAGCCGACTCACAACCTCCATTGTGGTGGTACCTGGGCTACGTTGTTCATAATAAAGGGTGTCCCAACAAGAGCGCAATTTTTAAATTTTAAATAAAACACAGATATTTTAAAAAAAATCGTGAAACTTTATTATATCGTAAAGTAGACAGAATTAGGTTATGTATGGAACAATATATCGTGCAGATGGCCGCCGCGGCTTTGCTGGCATGCACGCGATCTTTTAATGAAATTTTTAATGACCGTTTCGCATAAATGCTGAGGTATTTCATTAATGCAGCGTCCAATTTCCTTTTTTAAGGCTTGTGTCGTCGTCGGCTTATTCGCGTAAACCATCGACTTCAAAAAACCCCAAAGAAAAATATCTAATGGTGTTAAATCGCACGATCTAGGCGGCCAATTCAGATCTCCAAAACGCGAAATAACACGACCGGGAAATGACTGATGCAGCAATTGAATTGTTTCTTTGGCTGTATGATATGTGGCACCGTCTTGTTGGAACCACATGCCTTCCACATTCATTTCTTCAATTCGAGGCAAGAAAAAACTGGTTATCATTTCACGATACCGAACACCATTGATTGTTTGCGCTTGACCTGCCTTGAGCGACATCATCACGTACAGCTGCGACATTTTCGGTCGATCGACCTGGTCGATGGCGCGTTGTTGTCTTTACATCACTAACAGACCCAGTTTCGACAAATTTATCTATTAATCTCTTTACAGTTGACTCTTTTGGAGCATTATTGTGACCCCAAATTGATCGCAATTTGCGAACTGTAGCCGCAAAACTTTCACCATTTTGGTAAAACAGTTTCACAATGAGAATGCGTTGTTCATTCGTGTAGCGCTCCATTTTTACTAACCTCGTACCTTCTACTAGCACACAATAACAATTGTTCAAATGTCAAACAATGGCACTTCGAATGTTGCCAGATTTAAAAATTGCGTTCTTGTTGGGACACCCTTTATTTTATGCATTATAAATAGCGGCAGATAGTGAGCGACGAACCCTGATGGTTGAGCTAGCCACACGCCTTCAGAGGTCCTTTACAGGCTATGAAAATACGAAAAAGAAAAAGTAACAAACGGAATTTCCCAAATGTTGATTTGAGGATGTGCACCTGGAACGTCCGGACTCTCTATAGAGAAGGTGCCACTATCCAACTGGCGGATTTCCTCAATAAATATAAGGCTGACATCACCGCCATCCAGGAGATGGATGGACAGGACCAGGGTGCGACATCTATTACAGCTGCCATGCAAAAAGACAGGAATTTGGATGTGGATTCATAGTCGGCAAGAGACTTCGACATCTGGCTTAAAATGTGGCTTAAAATGGTTTCGCGGTTTAACCATGTAAGTGCTGTAGCCACTAATCACATTAAGGCGAAATATTTTTACATTACGCTGATTTGTTTACACGCCCCGACGGAAAGATGAAGGGATAAAGCTCGTGGTTTAGCAGTCGGGAAATTAAGTCTGCACAAACAATACCTCCGATAACGGATTCATACTAGTTAGCTTCGTGTCGGCAGAATACATGGTAGTAAGTGGAACCAGATTCCAGAATAAAGATATCCACAAGACAACCTGGTATTACGTGGTAATTGATCTTTGTTATAATGAAAGGCTAAGATTTTAAAAGGGTAAAGTAAGTTAGCCAATGGCGTCACGTATGCTGTGACGAAGCGTAAGAAGAGGAGGCAGATGACACGCCTCTTTCGGCGGAAAAAGCGTCTATAAAAGAAAAGAGAGAGCCAGGATATCGAAAATTACAGGGATAGAGGTGAAGCCAAAACTTCTGCCAAAAGGTAAAAAGCAAAGGTTTTGGATTAGGGATCCCCACCTGTAAGGACGGAGATGGAAATTTGGTCAATGATATTCAGAGAGTGCTGTAAATATGGAGGGAACAGTTTCGATTTCTACTCGTTCCCGAAGGTAGCATAATTGACGAAATCACGCCAATCATCGACAACGGAGTAGATTGTCCACCACAGAGCCAAAACGAGATCATATACCATACCATACCCATGAATGAGGTATGGGAGAGCTTCTCACGTTGTCGTGAATTAACACTCTTTCCATTTTAGATTCACAACCAAAACAAAACGGCACCTACTTTTTATCGACGAATGCGAACGTCACTGTTTGAGTAGCTTTTACTAGAAATGCCGATTGACTCAACACTAGGCATATATGTAACTTTTAATAATTTTAGCAAATAGGAAAAATGGCATCACAAATATGAATATGCGGACAAAATTTTAATTTTTTGGACCAGTGGGTGGAGTGGGCGTGGCAAAACATATTTTTAGAGCTAGGAAGATAGAATTTGGTACACAGATAGTACTCGGCAACACAATTATGAATATGCGGACAAAATTTTAATTTTGGACCAGTGGTCGGAGTGGGCGTGGCAAAACATATTTTTAGAGCTAGGAAAATAAAGTTTGGTACACAGATATTAGTCGGCTAGGCGAATATGTATATGCAGACGAAATTTAAATTTTGGATCAGTGGGAGTGGCAAAACATATTTTTAGAGCTAGGAAGATAAAATTTGGTACACAGATAGTACTCGACAACGCTTATAAGATGTTTACTTTTTTATATAGATCTTATAAGATGTTTACTTTTTTAGACGGGATACTAAAATAATTTTTAGTATGTATAACAAAAGTACTTTCTGAAACATGTAAAAGTACTTTTTGCTACATTAAAAGTTTTTTTTGGTACAAGAAAAGTACGTATAACAAAAAACTTTTCGGTACATTAAAAGTACTTTTTGGTACGTAAAATGTAATTGTTGGCGCAATAAAAGTACTTTTTGGTAATTTGTGGTATAACAAATGTACTTTTTTGTTCAATAATAAAATTTGTGGTACAACAAAAGTACTTTTTGGTATAATTAAAGTGCTAATGGTTATAAAAAAAACTTCTTTTTGGTGCACTTGAAAAAAAATTGATACAAAAAAAGTACTTTTTGATATAATATAAGTACTTTTAGGGAAAAAAAATTACTCCTTAGTACAACAAAAGTACGTTTTGGTATAACAAAAAAATTTGATGTAATAGAGGTACTTCTGGATGCATCAAAAGTACTTTTTGTATAAAACAAAAGTACTTTTTGTATAAAATAAAAGTATTTTTTTGTTTCTGTAAAAGTAATTTTTGGGGCAATAACAGTAATTTTTTTTGGCAAAAAAATAATTTTTTATACAATAAAAGAACTTTGCGTCCAGTAAAATTACTTTTGTTAATGTACCTATGATTATGTACTTTTTGGTAAAAAAAAAGTAGGTTTTTTGCAAAAACAATAATTTTTGGTACAATAAAATTACTGTTTAGTGCACAAATAGTACTTTTTTTTTGTATTTTTTTATTAATATTCAAAGTGACATTAAGCCTCTTAAGGCCAAGTTAGTCACAGTTTATTAAAAGTACTTTTTATTATAATAGTAGTACTTTTTGAAAAAACAAATGTACTTTTTAGTACAACAAAATTACAGTTTGGTACAAATGGAACTTTTGCCATTAAATGTTTTTTTTTTATTCTGAGTAGATTTAGAGAATTTCGTCCGTCTGCCTGTCTTCCTGTCTGTCTCCACGATTATTGCCGTAATTTTTATCCTCTAAGCGGAGATTTAATTGTAAGATGAGCAAGATCGGTCAAAAACTACTCCCAAGTCCCATATAAACTCCCCCTTATTGTGAGGAGTTTAAGAGCTATTAAGCTAAAATTTGGTGTACAAGCTTCTATCCTCTAAGCTGGGATCAAGTTCTAAGATCAATAATATCGGGTAAAAACTACTCCCACCTCCCATACAAACAACCCGTTTTTTGGGGGGTGTCCGTCAGTGTGAGTTCCGCAGTTTAAGTGATATTGAGATGAAATTTGGTATGCAACCTTCTGTCCTTATACGGATGTCCGTCTGTCAGCCCCGTCTTACAGCCGTAGTTTAAGATCTATAGAGCTGCAATTTAGTGTGCAATACTTTATTCTTTAAATGAAGGTTAAATGATGAGCAATATCGGACAAAAACTAATCCCATACAAACACCACATATTTGGGGTGTCCGTCTTTCTGTCCTCGCGATTACAGCCTTAATGTAAAAGCTATCATGCTGAAAATTTCTAAAGTCTATCGTATCTATTAGTTCTTCTCCTAAGACATTTTGTCGACAGTTGTAAAAATCGTTTAACCTAAATTCTTTATATGCAAAATGCCGCCCAATAACAAGTGGCTGCTTGTAATTTCCACATCATAACACTCAATTGACATTGTGGAATTCACAACAACAACAATTATATAATTTTCTAATCGATTTAATGCAATTTAATTTAAAAATTACAAAATTACAAAATTTCAATTTTGTGTTTACTCATAACGACTTTCCCACAAATGTACAAATAAAAATTCATATCACTCGGTCACTTAATCCACTAAGTATGGTATATTCCAATTTAATTACCTACAAGATATGTATGTATGTAAAAAAAAAACACAAAACTAGTTTGGTGTTCGATGTCCATTGAAATCATGAATATTTTCATGACTGAGCAGTTTTTTTTTTGATGTTGTTTGTTTTCTCACCTCCAAAGCATTGATGGATAATGTTCAAGTATTTTGTGGATTGTTTGCCAAAAAAAAACAACGCAATATTTTTTGCTATCAGCCAAAAAGTTTTTTTTTTCTTAATTTGATTTCAAATATTGAAATTGAAATCATATGAAATAACGGCAAGCAAGGTGTTGAGCATAGACTGTGTGCGGTGAATTCAAAACAGCTACATTTTAGTGGAGATTAAGTTATCGTATTCAATTTATGTAAAAGTACTCATATATGTATGTGAACTGCATTTGGTAGTGTCAGTGTCAAGGGTGTTATCAGGGAGTTGAAATTGAATTGATTGTGATTGTGATTCATTAAGAAATTTCAACGCAATATAAAGGCAAAAACTGTCATTGTTTTAACGCTTCAATTCGAGATATTGAAATATGTATGTATTTTTAGAGATTTTGTAAAAAATTTGAAATTTACTCAACAAATTTATCAGCTACAATGTTGGGCAATATACACTTGATGAAATTAAGCGATAAAGTTTAAAATATGAGTGATTTTGGTGATTGAACGCTTGATTTTCTAGATATGGGCATGTTTTTATTTCAGCGATTTTCTACAAATTGCTTTTTTAACCACAAAAATATCTTTTCCAATTAATATTTTATTTAAGAAATATGGCAGCTAAAATGTTGGGAACTAGACACAAGATTTAATATAAAATTATTTTGGCGATTTCACGCTAAATTTGTAGTATATAAAACCATTTACATTTAAGCGATTTTTTAAAAATGGCGATTTTATTCCTATATAACTGAAGAATTTAAATATATCCGCTTATAAGAAACATTCACTTGCAATTTACAAACTCGCTATTTGGGATATTCAAGTTTAAAAAAAAAATAATACATTTTAGCGATTTCTTTTTTAATTGCTACAATACTTCAACAAATTTGGCAGCTTTAGTGGAGTGGTATAGAAACTTGATGACAGCATCCTATTAAGGCAAAAACTGTCATTGTTATAACGCTTCAATTCGAGATATGGAAATATGTATGTATTTTTAGCGATTTTGAAAAAATTTGAAATTTTACTTAACAAATTTATCAGCTACAATGTTGAGCAATAGACACTTGATGAAATTAAGCGATAAACTTCAAAATATGTGATTTTGGTGATAAAACGCTTGATTTTCTAAATATGGCAAATTTTTAATTAAGCGATTTTTTTTTTTAAAATGCTTTTTTACCTAGAAAACTATGTTAGTGGTAATGATTTTTTTTCTTATTGATATATTATTTAAGAAATATGAATTAGACATAAGATTTCTTTTTAAATTATTTTGGCGATTTCAAGTAAAATTTCCAGTATATGAACCTTAATTTTCTAGATATGAACATATTTATATTTAAGCGATTTTTTTTTATCAAATATATTGTAACCAGAAAAATTTCAACCATTTTACTTAAGAAATATGAATAAGACACAAGATTTCTTTTTAAATTATTTAGGCGATTTCCAACTAAGTTTTTAGTTTATTATTCTAATTAAATTTTAGCGATTTTTTTAAAATGGCGATTTTATTCTTGTATTACGTCAGATATTAAATATCCATGCTTATAAGAAACATTCACTTACAATTTACAAATTCGCTAATTTCGGGTATTAAAGTTAAAAAAAAAAAAAATCGCTATAACGAAAGATTATTTTAAGTTACGTAATATATAAAATTTTGCAAATAAACTTCAGATATATCATACGTTATATTGAAGAAAATATTTAAAACAAAAAACAATAACAACTTCCATATCAAGTTTTGAAGATATAACGTAAGTTTGCAAAAAATCGCTGTTTTGAAAAGTCTTTGTCAACTTTGAACTTTAAACAATTTAGAGATGGAAATTAGCCAAAAACGGATATTTAATGATTTTTGTTAAATAAAGCGCCCTATTTTCATAATACCAAAAATCGCTTTACGAGTTATTGACATATTTACATTTTAGCGATTTTGTAAATTTTACTGAATTGTCATATATTTTTATCTATGCTTTTAACAAAAATTTACTTATTTGTAAATTCGTTTCTTTGAGTTTTTAAAGGTTTTTCAAAAAAAAATCGCTATTTTGAAATTTGGTTATAACTTTAAAAGTGTATGGAATTTGACAAACGGACTTTAGAGTCAACAGACGTTTTAATGACGTAGATAATAAAAACTAAAACAAAAATTTACTTCCATGCCAATATTTGTAGATAAAACGTAAGTGTGCAAAAATCGCTGTTTAAAAAAATCGTTGTAATATGTTATCTACAAGGTATTTCAAAACGAAAATCAGAAAAAATAGATTATTTAATAGCTGTCCTTATTAAAACGCATATTATTTTAAAGTATTGACATATTTGCATTTTAGCGTCTTTTATAAAACAGCGATTTTTTTTTAAATTAATATATCGGATATTAATAGCTATAATTATAAGGAAAAATAACTTATTTAGGAAATCGTTGTTTTGATTTTTAATGATTTTTCGAAAAATCGCTATTTTGAAAATTTTTTAAAACTTTGAAAATATATGAAATATTTACATCGAACTTTAGTGTCAACACGTGTTTTTAAGACCTTAATTATAAAATCATTAAAATAATTTTAAATTTTTTAAATATTTGGAGATACCACATAAGTTTTAAAAAATCGCTACTTTTAAATATCGTTATAAATTAATTTTATAGCGATTTTTAAGGATTCATATGTTGTCTATTATTAGCTTTGCTTATAAGGAAAAATTACTTATTTGCAAATTGGATATTTTCGTTTTTTTTTAGGTTTTTCGAAAAATCGCTATTTTGAAAATTTGTTATAACTTCTGAAATATATGGAATTTTGAGTGTGGATTTTAAGGTCAGAAGGCGTTTCATTGATGGAAATAATAAAACAAACAAAAATATGCAATTTCTTAACAATATTAAGAGATATCATATAAGTTTTAAAAAATCGCTAATTTTTAAAAAGCGTAATAATTTAATTTGTTGCGATTTTTTTAAATTAATATATCGGCTATTAATAGCTATGCTTATAAGGAAACATTACTCGTTTGTAAATTCGCTGTTTTCACATTTTAAGGCTTTTCAAAAAATCGCTATTTTCAAAATTTCTTATAACTTTTAAAATATAAAAGATTTTGAAAATGGACTTAAAGGTCAGAACGCTATTCATTGATGGAAATAATAAAAACAAACAAAAATATGAAATTTCATAAGATAATTTAAAGACGTCACATAAGTTTCGAAAATCGCTAATTCTCAAAATCGTTGTAATTTAATTTTATTGCGATTTTTTTTTTGGAAATTAATATGTCGGCTATAATTAGTTATAATATGTAGGGAAAATAACTTATTAAAAAAAATCGTTTTAAGGATTTTTCGAAAAATCGCTATTTTTAAAAATTTCTTGTAACTTTAAAAATATATGAAATATTGACATCGGACTTTAACGTCAACACGTGTTATTAAGACGTTAATTATAAAATCATTAAAATTATTTTAAATTGTATATCAATATTTGGAGATACCACATAAGTTTTTAATAATCGCTAGTTTTTTGATAATCGTTATAATATAATTTTATAGCGATTTTTTAGGATTACTATGTCGACTATAAATAACTATGTTTATAAGGAATAATAACTTATTTGCAAATTGGATATTTTCGTTTTTTAAGATTTTTCGAAAAATCGCTAATTTGAAAATTTGTTATAACTTCTGAAATATATGGAATTTTGAGTGTGGATTTTAAGGTCAGAAGGAAGGTCATTGATGGAAATAATAAAACTTAACACAAATATGAAATGTCATAAAAATATTTAGATAATATAAGTTTTTAAAAATCGCTAATTTTGAAAATCGTTATGATTTTATTTTATAAGGGGTTTTTAGGATTACTATGTCGACTTTTAATAACTATGCTTGTAAGGAATAATAACTCATTTCCAAAGTCGCTATTTTTATATTTTAAGAGTTTTTCGACAAATCGCTATTTTGAAAATTTGTTATAACTTTCAAAATATTTAGAATTTGTTAAATGAACTTTATGCTCAGAATGCGTTTTACTGATGGATATAATAAAAACAAATAAATATACGAACTTTCATAACATTATTTAGTGGTATCACATAAGTTTTAAAAATATCGCTAATTTTAAAAATCGATATAATTTAATTTTATAGGGGGTTTTTTTAGAATTAATATGACGTCTATTGATAGCTATGCTTATAAGGAATAATAACTTATTTGCAAAGAAGCTGTTTTTATATTTTTAGGGTTTTTCGAAAAATCGCTATTTTGAAAATTTGTTATAACTTTCAAAATATTTAGAATTTGTTAAATGGACTTTATGCTCAGAATGCGTTATACTGATGGATATAATAAAAACAAATAAATATACGAACTTTCATAACATTATTTAGTGGTATCACATAAGTTTTAAAAAAATCGCTAATTTTAAAAATCGATATAATTTAATTTTATAGGGGGTTTTTTTAGAATTAATATGACGGCTATTGATAGCCATGTTTATAAGGAATAATAACTCATTTGCAAAGTAGCTGTTTTTATATTTTTAGGGTTTTTCGAAAAATCGCTTTTTTGAAAATTTATTATAACTTTCTAAATATATAGAGAATTTGTTAAATGGACTTTGAGCTCAGAATGCGTTTCACTGCGAATGCGTTTTCACAAATAAAAATACGAACTTTCATAACAATATTTAGAGGTATCACATAAGTTTTAAAAAAATCGCTTATTTTAAAAATCGATATAATTTTATTTTATAGGGGGTTTTTTTAGAATTAATATGACGTCTATTGATAGCTATGCTTATAAGGAATAATAACTCATTTGCAAAGTAGCTGTTTTTATATTTTTAGGGTTATTCGAAAAATCGCTATTTTGAAAATTTATTTTAACTTTCAAAATATATAGAGAATTTGTTAAATGGACTTTAAGCTCAGAATGCGTTTCACTGATGGATATAATAAAAACAAATAAAAATACGAACTTTCATAACAATATTTAGAGGTATCACATAAGTTTTAAAAACATTTAATTTAATTTTATACGGGGTTATTTAGGATTAGTATGACGGCTATTGATAGCTATAAGGAATAATATTATAAAAGGAATAATAACTCATTTGCAAAGTAGCTGTTTTTATATTTTTAGGGTTTTTCGAAAAATCGCTATTTTGAAAATTTGTTATAACTTCAAAAATATATGGAAATTTGAAAATGTACATTTAGGTCAGAACGCTTTACATTGATGAAAATAATAAAAACAAACAAAAATATGAACTTTTATATTTATTTGCAAAGATATAACTGTAACTTTTAAAAATCGCTTATTTTAAAAATCGTTATAATTTCATTTTTTTGTGATTATTATAACGGCTATTTAAAGCTATGCTTATAAGGTATTATAATCTTTTTAAAAACTTGTTGTTTTTGTATTTCAAAGATTTTTCGAAAAATCGCTATTTTGAAAATTTCTTATAGCTTTTAAACTAAATGAAATTTTGACATCAGACTTTAAGGTCAACACGAGTTTTAAAGATGTTAATAATAAAATCACTAAAAAAATATAACTTTCATATCAATGTTAAGAGATATCGGATAAGTTTTAAAAAATCGCTGTTTTGAAAAATTCGAAAAAAATTTTTTTTTTTTTTGTAATTTTGTTTTTATTTTTCAAAGGCCAGTTTAATGAGGGTATTGCTTATATTTAGATTCGACCAACAAATTTTTGACCTTTATAGAAGTTTAAGATTATTACCCGTCTTAACCTAAGCCTCAATAAGGGGAAAGTATTGTTTTTTGTTTTCTTTTTCCCCTCTTTGTTACATTTTATATCCTTTGGCAACAATTACTTAACCATTGCGCTTTGTGTTTATGTTATGCAGACAATTGAACTATAAATCAAAATCAAATAGACAAAGACCTTTCACACTATCTAGTCGAAGACGAGGGGGCGGGTTGGGGGGGTTGACAATTATTATGTGCGAGACAATTACAAATTGAAAGAAAAACAGACAGTTGTATGTGAATATCACTCTAATGATACTCTTAACACAACAATGAGTTTATCAGCCTACGAAGACGACGTAAAGTCTTAACACTACATTTTTTAAACAAACAGAGAAAAAAACATGTGCAACTGCATTATTTAAAAAAATATGCAGCTGTAATATTATAATGTAATAAAAAATGATATAAAATAATTGTAAACACTCATATATAGAAAATTATGCATTTGCTACTCACATTGATCTATATAATCGTCATCGTAGACATCATCCAATATGTACATGGTTGGAATTTCTCGCGGTGTATGAGTGGTTGTCCTCGGCGTGGTCGGTGTTATGGGCGCTGCTGGTGTTGGCGATGGTGTTGCCGACGACGATGACATTGTTTGTTGTTGCTCTGACTGTTGCTGCTGCTGATGCTGTTGCTGATGTTGCTGTTGCAATGTGGGAGTTAATGACATTTCAGATGATGACAATGGCTCGACGATTTGTTGTTGGTATTGTTGCTGTCGCAATGAAGCTGGCAATAAATCCGAGACATCCATTATGGATTCAAATACAGCAAGATATGTATATGTGTTTTTTTGAAGGAAATTTCACAAATTCACTATAAGCCAAAACCGAACACTTGGCGTACAAATGTGCTCAAGAAACAATGGCACAGGGGATGGAAGGGGATATTACTGTAATATATGCACATTTATAGCTAAACTTTAATCACATCAATGCAACATAGCTTATTTTGTGAACAACATGCAATCTAACGCCCCGAAACGGGCGGTGTCGGCGGCGGTGGCACACACGCGTCTTTTCAAAACCCTCACGTATAAGAAGAGGAGAAGTAGAAAAAAATACTCTGCTGCTCTTTTGCTATGGTTGCATGAATAACCACAAATCGCTGAATCGGTAAGGGTTTGAGATTTCATTGGCATATGATTACATGATAAATTGAAACATTTTATATCACGTTTTTCTTGTTGTTGTTGCAATTTTTTTATTTTACTGGCATTTTTACAAAATAATAGCAGCAGTTTCTTTTTTTTATTTTTGCTTATAGCTATGGAAATTTGCAACTCTTTGTTGTTGTTGTAAATAGCAAATTAATCATTAAATTACTTTTGTTTTAATATATTCATAACTGTGGCAACTTTGCAACTTTTTTTTAACGATCCACTTTTTGAAAACACGCTATACCGCTATTATAGCTATTATTACTTATTTTTTTGCGCTTTAACGGCGGTTTAAGATTTAAAACTTTTTCTACTGCTGCTGCTGCTTCTTCTCCTTCTTGTTTAATTTCTGTAATGTTTTACCATCACTATAACCATTGCACTAAACAAAAACTTTTCTAAAACTCATGCATTTGAATTGCATGTTAGCCGTATTTTGTTGTTGTTGTTGTTGTACGAGTATTCATTCACTTTGTTGCTTTGCTCTTTCAAATCAGCAACAAGTTTTGAAAATTCTTTCCAAAATCATATGTTAAAATCTTGCCGGACGGACAACAGCCAGGTATGTAGTTTGTGTTAAAGTTGTTGTTAAACTTTGGTATTTTTTGGTGTAGAGTATTTGAAACTGTGTTGTTGGTTGGCTCTGGTCTTCTCTAGTTTAAAGCATGGGCGGTGGAGGCTTCAATGATATATATATATACAATAGAGTGTATACATATAAAGGAATTTTAATTTAGTTGTTGGGTTTTTGTTTTTTTTTTCAAATCTATAAGTAAAAGAAAACAAACACACATAATAAATTATTAACGGATATGGTAAATTATTGATTTTAGCAGATTTAAATTAATAAATTTTCAAGTTAATTTGAATGACTGTAGATTAAAGCAGATGTCACTAAACTTTATACAAAATTTTCAGACAAATCTATTTGGTAACAATAGTATAAAAACAAGTTTTATGCCATTTATGAGAAATTAAGACAGCATTATGAAGTTTATCTATTTCGAGGTGATGACACACGTCATTGTCGGTTTGTGAAGGTAGTTAAGTAAACAGGTGTTTGACAACAGTCAATATAATACTAACTACTATTAAGCATATTTTAAATTTTAGTTTTCATTTTTTTAAAAGGCTGCAAGTTTGACCGACAGACTTAAAGTTGGACATACTTGAAGTTGGACAGACTTGAAGTTGGACAGGCTTGAAGTTGGACATACTTGAAGTTGGACCGAACTTACAATTGGACCAACTAACAGTTACATATTATATACTTTTGCAGCAATTACTTAACCATTGCGCTTTCTGTTTCTTATATGCAGACAATTGAACTATAAATCAAAATCAAGCACACATTTGTAGGTAGTTAAGTAAACAGGTGGTTTTAAATTTTAGTACTATTAAAGATTTTTTGAAAGCTGCAAGTTGGACAAACTTGAAGTTGGACAGACTTAAAGTTGGACAGACTTAAAGTGGGGCAGACTTAAAGTTGGACGGACTTAAAGTTGGACAGAGTTGAAGTTAGACCGACTTGAAGTAGAACCGAACTTACAACTGGACCAACAAGCAGTTACCTATTATATCCTTTTGCAGCAATTACTTAACCATTGCGCTTTGTGTTTTTTATATGCAGACAATTGAACTATAAATCAAAAACAAACAGACAAATACCTATTTCGAAGTGAGGACACATGTCATTGTCGGCACATATGTAGATAGTTAAGTATACAGGTGTTTAACAACAGTTGAAATTATATATTTTACTACTATACTTTAAATTTTGAATTTAAGTACTGCTGAAAAATTTTTTAAGGCTGGTAGTTGGTCAGATTAGAAGATGGACAGACTTAAAGTTGAACAAACTTGTTGTTGGACAGACTTAAAGTTGGACAAACTTGAAGTTGGACAAACTTTGCAGTTGGACCGACTTGAATTTGGACATAACTTACGACTAGACAAACTAGCAGTTACCTATTATATCCTTTTGCAGCAATTACTTAACCATTGCGCTTTGTGTTTCTTAAATGCAGACAATTGAACTACAAATCAAAATCAAACAGACAAAAAGCTATTTCGAAGTGACACGTAATTTTCGGCATATGATAAACAGGTACTTCTATGCATATATTGAATTTTAGTACTATTGAAGTTTTTTTTAAAGGCTGACAGTTAGATAGACTTAAAGTTGGACAGACTTGAATTGGGCAGACTTAAAGTTGGACAGACTTGAAGTCGGACAGACTTAAAGTCGGACAGACTTAAAGTTGAACAGACTTAAAGTTGAACAGACTTAAAGTTTAACAGACTTGAAGTTGGACATAATGGTAAAACGTGGTGGGAAAGGGGGAAAAATCCACAACAAATGTCAGGAGGGAAAATAAATTAGTTAGGGTTGTCCATGTATTTCACACCTCTAGGAGGAACCATGGGAGCGATATGAGCTCATTTCATAAAAAGTAAAAAATACAAAAAAAATTATGGGGTCACTTTAAGGGTTGAAGATAGAGGGTAGATATGTTTTGAGAACCAGTTGCGGTTGCAATAATATTTTGAGTCGTAAGTTAGGTACATACATTTTACTTCTCCAGGGGGCACCATGGGAGCGACAGGAGCAGATGTCATAAAAAAATTAGTAAACATTACAAATTGTATGGGGATCACCTTAATGGTTGAATATAGAGAGTACATATGTTCTCAGAAACTGTTGGGGTTGCAAAAATATTGGGGGTCCGTCATACATTTAACTCCTCAAGGGGCACTTTTGGGGCAGTTAGAGCATTGGTGGCGAATTTTATAACATTTTGATATTTATATGAAAGTCTCATAATGGGGTAAAGGTAGGGCGTAGATATGTTAGGAAATGTTAGGAAGAACAAAAGTGGGGGTCGGTCATACATTTTACTCCTCTAGGAGGCACCATGGGAGCGACAGCAGCTGATGTCATAAAAAAATTAGTAAACATAAAAAAATTGTATGGGGACCACCTAGTGCTAAATTTTTTTTTATCGTAGCCCTCTTAGGCTGTGAAAAAAAAGTGGGTAGATATGTTCCGGAAAAATTAAGGGAGGGTAAAATTAGTGAGGACCAGTCATACATTTCACACCTCAGGGACGACTCCGGGACAGTTTGGGAGCAAATTTGATAAAATAAAATTATTTTTGTTACTAAAGGCCTCCATACACGACAATGTCACTCTTTATAAACAACCAACATATTTTAGAACAAATTACGTTTTATTTAATAACAAGCAGTTTTAATGATCGATAAACTTCTAAAACGATAGACTTGTAGTTTGACAGACTTGCAAATCGACACTCTTGAAGCATGGCCGATTTGCCATTGGATAGACTTGAAGTTCAATAGAATTGCAATTGGATAAACTTGCAATTGAACAGACTTGTAGTTGTACAAACTTGCAGATGGTTAAACTTGCAATTGGACACTCTTGAAGGATGGCCAATTTGCCGTTGGATATACTTGCAGAAAAATATTTTTGATATTTTGTAAGTTTACATTTTTATACCCTAACCCTACGGGTAGGAAGGTATATATGATTTGATGAGACCCAGAAGTGTAATACATAGAAAGAGTCACTTTAGACCAGCTATGCCCACCGCTTGAGCTCGCGAGCGAAAACAGCTTCTTGTACTTTAACATGTACACATAAAGAGCTTTGCGTTTTTACACATACACATACAAATCAGAAAGCGAATTACATTATTGCTTAAAAAGTTTAATGATGCTTGGGAAAATGATTTTTCGTTTACTCAAAACAGCGTTGGCGAGCAAATCGCATACATTGACGTTGGGCATAGCTGCTTTAGACCCTATGTTTCTTTGAACCTAATTCGATTCATGATCTATTAAGTGGTTTGAACAATGTCTGTCTGTCTGCCTACCTGTCCGGCTGATACGAACGATAACTTTCGAAAGACGCAACCAAATGTTTAAAACTACTTACGACATTGCAAATGGGCTACATGGCCACGCGCCTACTAGTACCTCTTATACAAATGCGCCATTCCGTCCACTTTAGAAATAGAGTAATTATATTAATACATCCAACACGATCGTGCCTAAATTCTGTATTTAGTAAAGCTATAGCAAGATAAAATTTTGGAACAAAAAGTGGAAGTCTGTCCACGCCCCATCTGTTACCTCCCATTCAAATGTACCACTTCCAATTTAAAAATCAAGTAATAATATCAATAAACTACAAAATTGTATGTTTTATTGAAGGTGTGGGCATATGAAAGTCGGTTCACCTGACTGAAAATTTCTCACTTGTTTTCTTAAAATTATATCTCTTTAGTGATCACTATAATGTTAAGCGTTTTTAACTACATATCTACCACAATGTTGAAATTCTACTGCTTATAAATAATCTCTAGAAAGTGAGCAAATACTTTCCAATATTTAGCACCATATAAAAAAGCAAAGTTCAAATATTTCTCGCCCTCCCCTTAATCATTCACTCTGCACCACGACGTTTCACAATCATCAGTCACGTTTGAACTCTTTCTCAACTGCTGCTCCTCGCTCCCATCACTCATTGACTCGCTTACTCATAGAATTCCTATGAGAAGATAAAAAAAAGCAATTCCACATGACCTTTTAACTTTTAGATTGAAATAAATGAAATGTAGGAATACGTTTAATAAACCCCTCTCTAGATTTGTTGTTGTTATTCTATTCTCTTCAAGTTATGGAATATTTCTGGCAAAACTAGTTTTAGCACGGAGACGACGACAACAACAGCAACAACACCGTGAAAAACAACATTTTCCTCCAGACAAGTCACTAGCGCGACCGCAGTGGATGTGTCATATGAATACAGTCAGACAGACGGACTCACTAGTCGACCGGTAGACGTTTTATATGAACTCGTCGTGTTTAAAGGTTTTTTCATGTTGTTATTTTATTTTTTTGTTTTAATACCTTATTTAAGCCATATAAAGGTTTAGAAAAAAGTACACAATGTTAATAAAAAAAAATGGCAAAGTACAATTAATTGAATTTTTTCCAAATATAGCAGAGAGAGGGGCATTCGTTTAACTAATGAAGAGGGAAGTTATCGATGATTATTAGAATAATAATATGGACATTTAGTAGACATGTTATGACAATGCAAATTGTTGGTACAAATTAATTATTTAGCTAAGACTCAGACTAAAGTTCATATGAAATTTTGTTAAGAAAAAAATATCTTACGCCGACGAGGGTGTGAAAATTCCCAGATCAGTGGAAGCGGAACGAAGTACCCACCGGTAAAATTACGCATTATTTAATAGTTGATGTAAGCTACATATCGTCATATGAAATCAAAAAAGGCGTAACTTACATTTTAAAAATTTTACAGGAGCAAAAAAAATATTCCTAAAATTGTTTGCGCTTGCAAACAAAAAGACGTACAGTTTTGTTAATAAATTTGTCATTTTTAGTCGTATGACTGTAAAACTTAGCAGGTACATGTATTTTGATGCGGTGCATAGTATTCAATCAAAAAGTCGATTTTGAATTTTTGGTAACTTACGCATTTTTATTTAGTAACAATCAGTGATGATTCTCTCGCTTATATTTCCCTTTAAATTTAGCATAAGAGTGTCATAGGCCGTTAAATCGGTACGCGCTCGCTTACAAAGTAAGCGATGATGTCAGTAAATGTCATTTCCGTTATGCGGAGTTATATGCGGAGTTTTAGAGATTGATAACACACCTGATTACGAAGTAAGTGACGATGTCAGTAGGTGCTATTTCAATCAGATTTTTAATAAGTGGACGATATTTGTCACATTACACACGCGTGACAATCTGAGATCGCCCGCTTACAATATCGTCATGATGTCGTGGATTACGATTACTTTTCATTTACGGCTGGGACGTTATATAGATGTTCAACTGTAATCCAGTATGACATTATAAGCGAGCGATCTAAGTACTAAGAATGTCGTGCGTGTGTAATGTAAAAAATATAGTCCACTTATTATAACTCGATTGAAATAGCACCTACTGACATCGTCATTTACTTCGTAATCAAGCGTGTTATCAAGCTCGCTTCACCCTCCGCTTATAACGTAATTGCAACACGTACTGACAAAGTCGCTTACTTTGTAAAGATTCAAAGAAACATAAACAAAAAACAGAATCGAAGTTTTTCATTTAGAAAAAAAAAATGACATCGAATGACTTCTTTTGGCCCACCTTGTAGATTATAAACATTTTATTACAATCGGTTGAATAATATGACTGACTTAACGACTTTTTAAAAAGGGGTATTGGCACCTCCCATTGCCCAGCGAGACGTAATTCAAGTAAGCATAATCAAAAACAGAAACGAAGTTTTTCATTTAGAAAAAAAATTAGAGCCAAACAACTTCGGATGACTTCTTTTGGACCACCTTGTATTTCTTCGTACCAAAAGTACTTTTTTGTTTCCATATAGCACATTAATTATTTAAAAATGACTTTATACCATCACCCTTAGGGATAGGGGTAGAAGGAGTCACTTTAGACCCTAAGTTTCTTTGAACCAAATTCAATTCATGACATTTTAAGTCGTTTGAGCCATGTCCGTCTGTCTGTCTGGCTGGTGCGCACGATAACTTACGAAAGACGAAACCAAATGTTTTGAAACTTTGCACAAAATAATATTTCCCCAAAACTACTTATGGTATTGTAAATGGGCTACATGTCGACGCCCCTTTTGGTATCTCTCATACAAATGTACCATTCCGCCACTTTAGAAATCAAGTAATAATATCAAAATACCCAATGCGACCGTGCCCAAATTCTGTATTTAGTATAACTAAATGATGAGTTTTGGAAAAAAAAAACTGGTAGTATAGTCATGCCCCTTCTGGTACCTCCCATTCAAATGAACCACTCAGCCCATGTTAGAAATCGAATAATAATATCTATCACCCAACGCGATGGCGCCCATATTCTGTATTTAGTAAAGCTATAGCAGGATAAAGTCTTGGAGAAAAAATTGGAAGTCTAGCCATGGCCCACTATATACCTCCCATACCCATTTGGTACTGCCCACTTTAGAAATCGAATAATATTATTAATACACCAAAACGCTATCATGCTGAAAAGCTAAAGCAGGATAAAGTTTTGGAGAACAAATGTGGAAGTCTAGCCACAAACTTTCTGGTAACTCCCATACAGACGTACCATTCCGCCCATTTTAGAAAGCGAATAGTAACATCAATACACTCGATACGATCGTGTCCAAATTCTGTATTTTTTTAAGCTATAATAGGACACAGTGTTGGAGAACAAATTGGAAGTCTAGCTACACCCCTTCTGGTACCTCCCATACAAATATACCATTACGCCCACTTTAGAGATGGATAAATAATTTCGATACACCTTAAACGCGATCGTGCCCAAATTCTGTATTTTGTTAAGCTATACAAGGATAAAGTTTTGCAGAAAAATTTTAAGTATAGCCACGACCCTTCTGATACCTTCCATCCATATGTACCACTCCGCCAACTTTGGAAATTTTTATTATAACAAAAAGTACTTATATTAAAACAAAAAGTACTTTTATTGTAACAAAAAGTACTTTTGTTGTACTAAAGACTCATTTATTGGTCCAAAAATAATTTTTATCAGCATCGCTTTGTTGTACCAAAAAAAAGGACTTTTATCGCACCAAAAATAATTTTATTACAATAACAAGTACTAGTGTAATTTTACTATTCCTTCAAAAAATAAATTTTTTTTGCACCAAAAATCTCTATTTTGCCATAAAGATCTTTTGTTGTACCAAAAAGTACTTTTTTTGTACCAAATAGTACTTTTTTGTACTAAAAGTAGTTATTTTGTCCCAAAATTGTATTTGTTGTACCCAAAAGTACTTTTATTGCCCAAAAACAACATTTTTGCAACAACAATTACTTTTCTTGTACTAGATAGTACTTTTAATCTACCGTTGTGTACTTTTGTTGTACTTTTAGAATTCCTTTAAAAAGATCATTTATTCAAATAAAATGCATCCAACAGTTTTTTATTGCATGAAAAATATCTTTTTTTGCCACAAAGTACTTTTTTGTACCAAGAAGTACTGTTGTTGTACCAAAAATTATATTAATTGTACAACAAAAAAATCTTTTTTTTCAAACAAATTTTTTTTTTTGCACTATTAGCACTTTTATTTTTTCTATAGTACTTTTATTGTACCTCAAATAATTTAAATTGTTCCCCAAAGTACTGTTTAGGCACCACAAAGTATTTTTATTATTGTACTAAAATGTGTTTTAATTGTACCAAAAAGTAGTTTTATAGTCCAAAAAACACATTTTCTACACCAAAATTTAAAATTACTTTTATTTTACCAAAAATCACTTTGTTGCATTAAAATGTACTATCTTTATTGTACCAAAAAAGTACTTTTTAAATTGATTATTATTGGACATTTAGAAGGACATTCTTTTGTTGTATCAAAAATATCTTATACTCTACGAAAAATAACAATCACATTTTTGTACCAAAAAGTACTTTAATTGTACCGTAAATAAATTTTATATTCCCCAAAGTACTGTTCCTTTACCACAAAGTACTTTTATTAATCCACAAAGCAGTTTTTTGTACCAAAATGTATTATAATTGTACCAAAAAGTACTTTTGTAGTCCAAAAATCATTTTTTTGCACCAATATCAAAACTTTCATTTTACCAAAAATCACTTTGTTGTATTAAAATGTACCTTTATTGTACAAAAAAGAGTACTTTTAACAATGATTATTATTGGACATTATCTTTTATCTGCATCTAACTTTTTTGATGTACCAAAACTTACTTATACTCTACTGAAAATAAAAGCCACGTTTTTGTACCAAAAAGTACTTTTGTTGTACCAAAAACTATTTTTATGGCACCAAAAATACTTGTGTTGTACAAAAATTTACTTTTTTTTTTTTGTGAAATTTTAAGTGAATAAAGTGTCCAGCGCCAGATAGGCATAATTAGGACAAGTTGGCAAATTTTAATTTCGATAATGTACAATAACAAAGTTTCTTACATATTCATTCGAATTCAAAAAAGAAAAAATAAATATGCAAAATGTGAAAAAAATTAATTAACATATTTACGAAAAAAAAAGTAAATACAAAATAGAACTTTTAGACTGGAATAAGACTATAACAGAGCGATTCGACGTTTTCACAAAGGTGTTTTTTACAACAAATCTTGAAATTTGACAGTCGTTCAATTGATTTGATTTCTGTGGGAAGATTATTATAGGTGATACCACCAACATAATCAATCCGCTGTTTTGACTTTTCAAACCTACATCTTGGCACTCTCAAATTTACTCTATTTCTGGTATTAAAATTCATCTGGTTCTGAAAAAAGGATATTGTGTGGTAACCAATGTTGTGTACACATTTGACAACATACTTTAAAATGTTGCAGTTATACAATCCATTGATTGGGAGGATTTTGTTACATACTTCTTTAAACAATAACGTAGTAGAATAGTTTATTGGTAAATTATGCACAGTTTTCAGCGCTTTATTTTGCATCGATTGAAGAGATAATTTAAGTGTGACTGAATTAAAAACGAAAAAAATCATCAATTTAGATTTAACACTTAATTTGTTTTTTAACTTAAACAAAATACCAATTGCTGGTGCTATTTTACTTTTCAGAGAGCTAATATGCAAATCCCAAGAAAGGTTGCTTTGTAGCATAATGGCAAGGTATTTTACACAACTGGTTTCTTGTATAAATTCACCGTCAACAAATACGTTAAAGCTATTACTGGCTGAAGGATTAGGTCGAAATCTTACTAATTTAGTTTTATCAGGATTAATCACAAGCTTGTTTATCCTAGCAAATTTAATTAGCAGCGCAGAATCTCTTTCCATATGTGTTCTTAATACAAGATCGTATTTGTAAGGGTATAAAGACAGATGTCGTCCGCAAACATGAACAATTTACCGCTCAGCTGTAGGTTTTTGATATCATTGATATTAATTGAGAACAATAATGGACCTAAGCAACTTCCCCATGTTCCACATAACCAGTAAAACTTTTTTTCTGATCTATCTGAACAAATTGCTTTCTATTACACAAATAACTTTTGAACAGTTGCAGCTCTCTTCTTCGAATACCATAATAGGGCATTTTATCTAGCAGTAACTGATGATCGACAAGATCAAAAACTTTGGTTAAGTCAAAAAATATGTCTGCAACTCCACAATACCCATCATCTAAACCATTACAAATATATTTGACAATATTTAATACTGCTTCCTCTGTCCCACATCCTCTTCTAAAGCCATATTGATTGGTATATAATAAATTTGTTTCCAATAAAGACAAATAGAGTTTATCATATATCGTCGATAAAACAGCTATAGGCCTATAATTGCTTACATCTCTTGCATTTACTATTTTAGGTATTGGTACTACCATGTGGATTTTTAGAACATCAGGGTATGTATTTGAACTTAGCATTTCGTTGAAAATTGCCACAAGATATGGTACAGTTTGCTCATAGCATTCCTGAACAAATTTTGTTGTTATATTATCAAATTCCGGGCTCTTATTCGCTTTCATTCCCATTAATACATCGCTGATCATAGTTTCATTAATAATATCGAGAGAAAAGACATTATTCGTCCCCGAAAGTGTATTTAAGGCATTAATATTATCAGTAGAAGTGACTTCAATTCTTAGCTTTGTACGTTTTTTTAACAATTTAAGTTTTAATAAAATAAATTTCTGCAAATTTTCATTTATCCATCCAAGTACTTCGTTGCAACAAAAATTACTTTTTGTGTTCCACAAAGTACTTTTGATGTACCATCACAAAGTACTTTGTTGCACAAAATACTACCTTTAATTGAATCTAACAGTATTCGATTGTACCCAAAAGTACTTTTATTATTCCAAAAGTACATTGTTTGTACCAAAATGTATTTTTATTGTACCCAAAAGTACTTTTGTTGTACCAAAATGTATTTTTATTGTACTCAAAAGCACTTTTATTATTCCAAAAGTACTTTTGTTGTACCAAAATGTACTGTTATTGTATAAAAAAGTATTTCTTTGTAGCAGACCTTACTTTTATTGAACAAAATATTATTTATTTTTATCCTAAATGTACTCTTATTGCAATAAAAATTACTTAATATGTAATTTAATTTTATTGCAGCAAAAAGAATTTTTTTAATACCATAAATGACTTTTGTTTTCTTCAAAAAGTACATTTCTCTTATTAAAAAACACTTTTATTGTGTTAAAAAAGTACTTTTAAGGTGTCAAAAGTACTTTAGTGGTTTACTAGTGCAATTTTTTATTATGGATTACATTCTTTCGTTAAAATCATTAAATTTTAAACTGTCGATCATTCTTTATACCATCACCCGTAGGGATGAAGGTATATATCATTTGATACGACCCAAAAGTGTAACACATAGAAGGAGTCACTTTAGACCCTAGGTTTCTTTGAACCAAATTCGATTCATGACTTTTTAAGTCGTTTGAGCCATGTCCGTCTGTCTGTCTGTCTGTCTGTCGGGTGGCTGTCCGGCTGGTTCGCACGATAACTTTCGAAAGACGCAACCAAATGTTTTGAAATTTTGCACGAGTTATTATTTTCTCAAAACTACTTACGGTATTGCAAATGGGCTACATGGCCCCGCCCCTTCTGGTACCTCCCATACAAATACATCATTCCGCCCACTTTAGAAATCGAGTAATAATATCAATACACCCTAGGGGATCGTCCCCAAATTCTGTATTTAGTAAAGCTATAACAGGATAAAGTTTTGGAAAAAAATTCGAAAGCCTAGCCACGCCCCTTCTGGTACCTCCCATACAAATCTTCCTTTCCGCCCACTTTAGAGATGGAGAAATAATATCAATAAATTAAACGTGATCGTACCCAAATTCTATTTTGAGTAAAGCTATAACAAGATAAAGTTTTAGAGAAAAAAATTGGAAGTCTTTTCACGCCCCATCTGGTACCTCCCATACACATCTGGTACCGCCCACTTTAGAAATCGATTAATATTATTAAAAGACCTAACGCGATCGTGCCCAAATTCTGTAATTGGTAAAGTTTAAGCAGGATAAAGTTTTGGAGAAAAAACTCGAAGTCTAGACACGCCCCTTCTGGTACCTCCCATACAAATGTACCACCCCGCCCACTTTAGAAATAGGGTAATAATATCAATACACTCGACACGATCGTGCCCAAATTCTGTATTTTGTTATATTATAACAGGACAAAGTTTTGGAGAAAAAAATTGGAAGTCTAGACACGCCCCTTATGGTACCTCCCATACAAATGTACCTTTCCGCCCACTTTTGGGATGTAGTAATAATATCAGTACACCCAACGCAATCGTGCGCAAATTCTGTATTTAGTAAAGCTATAACAGGATAAAGTTATGGAGAATAAATCTGGAGCCTAAACACACCCCTTCACGTACCTCCCATATAAATGTACCACTCCGCCCAATTTCGAAATCGAGTAATAATATCAATAAAATAGAAAATTATTTGTTTTACTGAGGGTAAGGGTAAATGTAAGTCGGGTTGCCCGACTGAAACTTTCTAACTGGTTTTAATTACAAATCGATTATTTTCAATAACTCAAGACTTAAACAATATATTATATTGGGTGATGGTATTTATCAGTCAGTTTAACTGACTGAAATTTATGTACTGGTTTTGTAATCACTTTAATCACATTTTCTTCGAATCTTTTAACAATATATGTACGACGCATTTTCGTTTATCTTACTGCATTAGCACCTACTCGCAATTTTCGCCGTAACTTGATCGTTGATCGTATATTATTCGTTTTATGTTTGTTAGTTTGTTGTTGTGACTTTGTTTTTTTAAATCTCGTTAAGTTCGAATTTCGTTTAATGAGCAATTAGTTTAATTGTGGTATTTGTTCAAGTTTCGTTTGAACATTTACTTGTATTTTTATTATTTGGTTTAATTTTTCGTTTTTTTTTAAGCCATTTAGTTAAGTTCATTATTTTCGTTCTCTATTCTACGCTACTAAGTGACAGACTGGACTGATAGACTACCAGTTCCATAACGCTATCTACTAAGTAATGATCACACGCGTTTTATTGTAAAATCGAGACTAATTGGTTGAGAAAACACAAGTAAATAAATTTGGAGCTTTAGATTTCAGTTTCAATGTCCAAAGAAGAGCAATGAGAACAATTGTTGTGATCACAGCGACGTTCTTACATTATTACGCTGCGATGCGTTACTGAACACCGCGCGATTCACTGCTACCGCACCCTTAGTGATGTGGTGTGGATGGATGCTCGCTCTGCTGTGTGAAACTGCTGTGTGTACAATGGCAATGTTAAACAGTGGTCGAAAGGAGAGAATTTTAGCAGATCTTTACGAAAAATGCATACTGGACAAAAATACTTGGAAAATCAATAAAATCACTTTTTATTGCACTAAAAGTACTTTTTAAGACACTAAAAGTACTTTTTAAGACACTAAAAGTACTTTTTAAATACTTAAAGTACTTTTTGATACGATAAAATTTTTTTTAATACAACACAAGTATTTTTCATACAAATAAAGTTGATACAGCTTAAGAACTTTTTGGTACAGTTCATGTATTTTTTTTGTACCATAAAAGTACTCTCTGGAACAATCCAAGTGCGGTTTCATACCATAAAGCACTTTTTGTAACAGAAAAAAGTACTTTTTGGTCCAACAAAAGTACTTTCTGGTACATCATAAGTATTATTCAGTGCGTACAAAGAATTTTTAATAACAATAAAAGGGATTTTTTTTATCAAAAAGTATTTTGATAGAGCAAAATAAAAAGGACTATTTGTAACAATAAAAGTACTTTTTAGTACAATAAAAGATCTTTTTGGTATATCAAAAGAACGTTTTTGTTAAAACTAAATATATTTTTAGAACAAAATAAGCACCTGTTAATGAAAAAAGAACTTTTTAGTACAATGCAAGCAATTGTTGGTAAATTTAAAATAATTTAAGGTACAATAAAAGTACTTGTGGTTACATTAAAAGTACTTTCTCAGACATTAATTGTAATTTCTCGTATAACTAAAGTACTTTTTGCAGCAAATAAAGTACTATTGGTACAAGTAAAGTTAATATGTGTACTTTTTGGAACAATTGAAATACTTTAAAGTACATTAAAAGGACTTTTTGAGCGATAAAAGTATTTTTATTGAAACAATAAAAGTACGTCTTGGTGTCATAAAACACTTTTTGGAACAATCTAAGAACTTTTTGGTCCAGTAAAAGTACTTTCTGGTCTAACATAAGTATTTTTCAATACGTAAAAATTACTTTTTGCTAGAGTAAAAGTACCTTTAAGTACAAGACAAGGCTTTTGTTTGTACAAAAGTAATTTTTAGGACTATAAAAAATCTTTTTGGTACAGCGAAAGTACTAATGTGTAAACGTACTGATTGGTACAAAAAGTAATTTTTGGTACAATAAAAGTATATTTCTGTACAAGAAGCGTATTTTGGTACAATAGAAGTACTTTCTGGGACAATAAATAATGATAAAATAGATTTTTGATGATATGAAAGGACTTGCTGGTCCAAATGAAAGTACTTTTTGGAATATTAAAAGCGGTTTTGGATACATTATAATAATTATTTTTACAATGTATGTAATTTTCTCTGTAAAATAAAAGTAATAGCACAGTAAAAGTAATTTCTGGCAGAAGTAAAAAAGTGCAATAAAAGTACTTTTTGGTACATAAGCAGTCGTTTTGAAACATTTCTTTTTGGTACTGTAAAAATACCTTCTGATAAAATGAAAGTACTTTTTTATGCACCAAAAGTACTTTTTGGTACAATAAAAGTACATTTTGAAACAATCAGTGTTCAATTTGCACAAAACAAGTACGTTTTGGTACAATAAGAAATTTGAAAGTACATTTGAAAGTACTTTTAGGTACAGTCAATATATTGTTATGTTTTGGTACGATAAAAGTTATATAAGTACCTTTTGGTGAAATCAAAGAACTTGGTTAAACGATAAAAATAATTTTTAGTGCTACAAAAGTACGTTTTCGTATAAAACTAGTACATTTTGAGACTGTAAAAGTAAATTTTTTTGCAATAAAAGTATTTAAAAAAAAAAAGAAAAAAAATGATTATAGATACAATAAAAGGACTCTTTGGTACAATAAAATAACTTTCTAATAACATAAATGTACTTTTTGGTTAAATAAAAATATTGGTTGTTACAACAAAAGTACTTTTTGGTGCAATTTAAGTACTTACATGTACAATAAAGGGACTTGTTGGTACAATAAAAGTACGTTTTGGTACATTCAAGGTACATTTAGCTAAACCCAACATTTTTATTGGTACAATAATATTTAAAGTACTTTTTTGGTGTAATAAAACTAACTTTCTGATACAATAAATGTACTTTTTGTTACCAAAAAAAAATACATTCTGGTACAATAAAAGTACGTTTGGGTTCAAAAAAGAACATTTTGAAGCAATACAAACACTTTTCTCTAAAATAAAATTGATTATTGGTACAACAAAAATACTTTTTGATGCAATTGAAGTACTTGTTTGTACAATAATGGTACTTTTTGGTGCAATAAAAATACTACTTGATAAAATAAAAGTACTTTTGCTAAAACCAAAATACTTATTGGTACAATGAAAGAACAATAAAATATATTTTTGGGTACATTTAAAGTAATTTATGATACAACAAATACTATCCGATATAATAAATGTACATTTTGTTAAAACAGAACAACTTGTTGGTAAAATAAAATTACATTTTGGTACTGTAAAAGTATGTTTTGTTGCAAAAATACGTTTTGGTGCACTAAAAATTCTTTTGGCTAAATTCCAATTTTTGTTGGTACCATAAAAGTACTTTTTGTTACAACGAAAGTATATTTTCGTATTACAAAAGTACAGTTGGGGACACTAAAAGTACATTTCGGTACAATGAAAGTACTTTTTGGTACAACAAAAGTAAATTTTGGTACAAGAAAAGTACTTTCTGGTTGAGTAACACTTCTATTTGGTACAATAAATGTACCTTGCGGTGCAAGAAAAGTAATTTTTGGTACAACAAAAATATATTTTCGTATTAGAAATGTACAGTTTGGGACACTTAAAGTATATTTTGGTACAATAAAAGTACTTTTCGGTACAACAAAAGTACATTTTAGTACAAAAACAGCACTTTAAGGTTAAATTACACTAAAAGACACAATAAATGTACTTTGTGGTACAAAACCAGTAAGAAAGTTTCAGTCGGGAAACCCGACTTACATATACCCTCACCTTCAAAAAAACATTAAATGTTCTAGTATATTGAAATAATTACTTGATTTCTAAAGTGGGCGGAGTGGTACATTTGTATGGAAAATAGCAAAAGGGGCGTGGCTAGACTTAACCAAATACAGAATTTGGGCACGATCGTGTCGAGTGTATTGATATTATTATTCCATCTCCAAAGTGGGTGGAGTAGTACATTTGTAAGGGAGCAACCAGAAGGGGCGTGTCTAGACTTCCAGATTTTTCTCTAAAACTTTATCCTGTTATAGCTTTACTAAAAACAGAATTTAGCCACGATCGCGTTGGGTATATTGATATTATTACTCCATGTTTAAAGTGGGCGCAATGGTACATTTGTATGGGAGGTACCAGAAGGGGAATAGCCATGTAGCCCATTTTCAATACGGTAAATAGTTTTAGGGTAACAGTAATTGGTATAATAAAAGTACTTTTCGGTACAACAAAAGTAAATTTTGGTGCAATGAAAGTAATATTTGGTACAATAAAAGTACCCTTTGGTACAAAAAAAAAACTATTTTTTGTTACAATAAAAGTAATTTTTGGTGCAACAAAAGTACAATAAATTTTAATTTTTGATTTTATTTTTTGTAAACTAAATAATGTATTGTACTATATGTATCTCAGTAAAAGTCAGGCGAAGAAATATCTAATTTTATTCAGATGTTTTTTTTTTAAATAGAATTAATATATTTTTTTCCACTGTGTGCAATTACCGCATGTCTGAGCTATGCGGCGGCAGTTTATTTAAACTGTTGTATGTTTACTTGTATATTGTACAGTAGTACAATTTCAATTGTATTGTGTTAACACGACGACGAACGTCGTTCTCTTTTCCAAAGTTAAATGCTGAGAAATATTAATTTGACTGTAAGGCAGAGACACAGCATTAGACTTGAAGCATGATCTCAATATTTTGTTATTGCATAAAATATGACAGAATAATGCATAATTAAATTTGCATTGTATACTGACAATCGTATAGGCTGTCGCAATGGCAAAATGATTGAAAGCAATCGCATTTTAATGGAAAATATATTTATTAGTTATATTAAGGCCCTCACGCAATGTTTCTGTAATCTGCAACCCACCCACATTAAAAAAAAGCTCTCTGTCTATCTCTGTCAAAAAAAAGCTCTCTGTCTATCTCTGTCTCTTCAGATATAAAAAGTAAATATTCAAAAATGATAAATACTTATTGGTTATTGATTACCCTCGTGAATAAAGTTGTTAATCTTTCCCCGACTTGAGATTGTAGAATGAGAAGCACCAAGTGTTTTATTTCTCCTCTCATCCAACGCAATACTCAGCGGTAAATGAAACGAAGTAACTATTTAGTAATCTATGCAACAGTATGACGTTGTAAGCAAGCGATCTATGTAATGCCAAAAATATCGTTCACTCATTACAACTCCACTTGAAATGGAACCTACTGACATCGTCACTTGCTTCGTAACCAAGCGTGTCATCAAGCTCGATTTAAGCTCCACTTGTAACTTAATTGGATCTATGTAATGTCAAAAATATCGTTCACTCATTACAACTAAACTTGAAATGGAACCTACTGACATCGTCACTTACTTTGTAATCAAGCGTGTCATCAAGCACGATTTAAACTCCGCTTGTAACTTAATTGGAAATGTAATGGCACTTACCGATATCGTCGCTTAAATTGTAAGCGAGTGCGCCTTGATTAAACGGCCTAAGACACTTTTATCTAAGTTTAAGGGCGAATGAAAGCGAGAGAGTCATCACTGATTGCTACTAAATGACATCAATGATAAGGTAATGGATATTTTAACCGCTGGGTACTTATTGATTACCCTCGCGAATAAAGTTGTAAATCGCTTCCCATCTAGAGCTTGAAGAATCAGTCCTTTAGAATGTCCTTTATTATTCAAGCTGCTATACATTTCACAAGTGTTATAAACTATTAACTATTAACTATTAACTATTAACTATTAACTATTAACTATTAACTATTAACTATTAACTATTAACTATTAACTATTAACTATTAACTATTAACTATTAACTATTAACTATTAACTATTAACTATTAACTATTAACTATTAACTATTAACTATTAACTATTAACTATTAACTATTAACTATTAACTATTAACTATTAACTATTAACTATTAACTATTAACTATTAACTATTAACTATTAACTATTAACTATTAACTATTAACTATTAACTATTAACTATTAACTATTAACTATTAACTATTAACTATTAACTATTAACTATTAACTATTAACTATTAACTATTAACTATTAACTATTAACTATTAACTATTAACTATTAACTATTAACTATTAACTATTAACTATTAACTATTAACTATTAACTATTAACTATTAACTATTAACTATTAACTATTAACTATTAACTATTAACTATTAACTATTAACTATTAACTATTAACTATTAACTATTAACTATTAACTATTAACTATTAACTATTAACTATTAACTATTAACTATTAACTATTAACTATTAACTATTAACTATTAACTATTAACTATTAACTATTAACTATTAACTATTAACTATTAACTATTAACTATTAACTATTAACTATTAACTATTAACTATTAACTATTAACTATTAACTATTAACTATTAACTATTAACTATTAACTATTAACTATTAACTATTAACTATTAACTATTAACTATTAACTATTAACTATTAACTATTAACTATTAACTATTAACTATTAACTATTAACTATTAACTATTAACTATTAACTATTAACTATTAACTATTAACTATTAACTATTAACTATTAACTATTAACTATTAACTATTAACTATTAACTATTAACTATTAACTATTAACTATTAACTATTAACTATTAACTATTAACTATTAACTATTAACTATTAACTATTAACTATTAACTATTAACTATTAACTATTAACTATTAACTATTAACTATTAACTATTAACTATTAACTATTAACTATTAACTATTAACTATTAACTATTAACTATTAACTATTAACTATTAACTATTAACTATTAACTATTAACTATTAACTATTAACTATTAACTATTAACTATTAACTATTAACTATTAACTATTAACTATTAACTATTAACTATTAACTATTAACTATTAACTATTAACTATTAACTATTAACTATTAACTATTAACTATTAACTATTAACTATTAACTATTAACTGGAAGGATAGCTTTTGGCTCAGTTACTTTGGTTTTAAGTACCACTGATGGCCTTAGAATTTAACCGATAACCGGATATTTGTCTTATATGTGTGTGCGCCACCTTAGCAACGCATAACCTTTTATAGATGCACAGACTTGTCCATATACCTTTTACGACTCTTTCCAACTACAAATTTCTATTTATAGCCACCAGTGTTCTATTAACGTCTCCGTAATTGTTTCAGACTAACACTCACTAGAGCACTAGTGGGTTGGAAAGCAAAAGTAACATCAAGACAAGGTTAAACGTTTTCTAAGTACTTCTACATATGTACTGTATCTCTTAGATACATTGTATAGTAGTTTGTATAACACAGATAACAAAACAAAAACACAAGATAAAAATAATAATAACAAACATATGATAATGATAAAAATATGATAATTTTTTTTTTTTTTTTTTGTTTCAATTTTACTCTATTAGTTACTTAAGTGCTGAGTTTGGTTGCAATAGCAACAGGGATAACATGGAAGGGTAGAAGAGCTAAGGTACTCTCTATAGTTACCGTGTCAAATTACATACAAAGATAATAAAATACAAATGTATAGAGAATAACCTACCCAGCGGCGGAATTTGAGAGGCCTTCCTCATATAATGCATGCAGTAGTCATTATTTGGGAATAACATTTTAAATAAGGAATACAGAACGCATGATTTTTCATCAGATTTAGGCATTTTATGGACTGACCTGCCAAAGACATGTAAAAAGAAGGCAGAGGGATTTCATACACATCCCCTCTCGCTTACAAATAACTAGGGTATTGCATGCCTTCTAAATGGAAAGAATTGTTAATACGTTTTTTTTCAACTTTTATTAAGGCCTGCCAGAGGCCTCAGAAAAGAAGGCAGAGGGATTTCATACACATACCCTCTCGCTTCCAAATATAAGGGGTATTGGATGTCTTCCAAATGGAAAAAATTGTTAATTTCCGTGGAAGGGGTTTTTTTAAACAGTGTATCATTAGTTTCAACCACACAATTCGAATGCATCTTAATAGGCTAGACAGTAGCATGGCTGACTAACAATCACGAGGTAGTGGGTTCAAACTCCAGCAATGTTTACTGTCGTTGGAAAAAAATGTAAGTATAGAGAAAAATATATATAAGTGAGAAATATCTAAAAATAACCGGTGCGCTCTCAAAAAGACTAAATAATTTGAGGGTGTACTGTGTAGTTTTTGTTTAATTTGCAAGTCATTATTTTTTCATGTGTATGCTGGCCTTCCATAATGCCTTCTTATAGAAAGCTTCCATAGGGCCCCTTTATAGAAAGTTTCCATGAGGCCTTCTTATAGAAAGCATCCATAAGGCCTTCTTATGGAAACCGGCGACGGAAGGCCTTATTTTCCAATGTCACGCAATGTAAAAAAAGAAAGGAAGAAAGAAGGCCAAGGAAGGCATACCGGATCCAAAAGAAGGCCTTCAAACTCATGAACGAAGGCCTTCCTTCTCATGATTTCCGCCGCTGGGTATGGGATACACTGCAGCACTTAGTCACAAAAACCACTAGAAGGAAATAAGCAAACAATATGAGCAGAGGGCTAACATTAAACACTACTAGAGCAGAACACAAAAACACATGTATCCAGCGTACTTGTATATGAAATGAAACACATATGGACGTTAAGTTACTTTTATCAATTATGTGATGAGTTTTTATCATTTGCTGCGCTTACGTTTTCCTATATCGAAGATAGATATACAAGAACTACATGATAGGGGAAAGTTGACACTTTTGGGTTTCCCACAGAACTGACAAGTGTCAAAAGATCGCCTCGATAACAAAAAAAACTATGTACCTAGTATATCACTTTCCAATGCGTATGTATATGTCTAAACCTTTAACCGTGACAGTATCATATTTTTTTTGTAATTACTCCACAACTTTAGTGATTTTTCTATTTTTATTACTGAAAACTCATTCATTTTCTTCATTTTTCTTTGAATTTTTTTTTGTTTTACTTTCTAAATCGACATTTATCGGGTAAATTTCATACGTTTCTCCGCTTAACACGTAATCGATACATTTACTTGCATCTTCAATTACTTTGCAATGCATTAACCACTTAATTATCGCCGTAACTATGTGCAATTAATTTCTTAATTGTTTTGAATGAAGAAAAAACAGAAATTCAATAAACACTGTACAACAATAGTTTTGTTATACACCGAAAGCATTTTGTGGATTAAATTCATGTTTAGCTGTCAGGCTTAGTACAAATTAATATCGATGATTGTACAGGGTGGAGCGCGGTAATTTGCTTATTTGGGAATGAAATAAAAAAAGTATGAACCTAAGAAAAATGTATTTTATATTTTAATTATATTGAACAGTAAGAGAATTTTGTAAATTATAGGTATTAAATAGTGTTTTTGGCAAATGTCGACCTTCGTTATTGACACACTTCTGCAAATTACCGAGCTCCACCCTGTAGTATTATTTTAAATTTTTCTTGTTACAAAAAAAATGTCTAGTTTCGCAAACATATTTTTTTTTTAAATTTTCATATTTAGTTACTTTTGAAAGACCATCCAAAAGGAGGCGTGGTGGGTGCTAAGCTTCAACGAATATATCAGTGTATTTCTGTGAAGCCATTGAGGATGAAATTCGGCTGCCCGTTTAAGGCGATTATTCCCAAACGACCTTATAGTACTCGGATTTGTACAGAAGCCAAGCGGTGATTAGACTGAATCCGGAGAGGAAACATACACAATTTTGATGAATACACACTTCCCGGAATGCAATAATATTGCTGTACATGGGTTGAAGTGAAGGCCGCATGAGCTGGCGGATTCAGTTCCTGGTAACATATTAAACGACGTGATAAACGAGGAAACGGTAAAATGGACTTTGTATAGCGGCTTATGCTCTCTCCCGGGTCTCACCAGTATGTTCAGATCCTGCAATTAAATTGCAATGGCCTCAGACCCAAGATTCTGGAGATTACTAAGTTTATGCATGACCACAACACTCATATAGCCGCAATGCAGGAAACAAAGCTGACCAGGAATTGCACACTCTCTAGGGTCTAGCGTTCATAATTGAAACGTCGCCTACAGGCTGACAGTCCCTTCAACCTCTCCCACACCCGACCCACTTCTGGAGGTCATGGGCATATCAATTCACACTGGAGAAATTGATTTAGAATTTGTCAACATATACATCCCGTCCGTAAACAGCGTCAGGGCAGGTTATCACTTAAGCATATCCCATCTCTTGCAGGGCGATAACAAATTCATACTTGGCGATTGCTCGCAATTACCAAATGATCCCCGCTGTGTTCTTATTGCGGATCAGACGAATCGGACAATCATCAAAGACTTCTCCACTAGAAATTCAGCTAGATGCTCAAACTCTCCAGATATATCAATAGTTTGCTCGGTGCTACTTGCCCACACCACCTGGTAAACCCAAACAGCATTTAGCTCAGACCATATCCCCATCCTTGTCACTGTAGAGAAGCGAAGAGACTTTGTGGAGCCCGTTTATTGACAATTCCCTACGTCACTTGCCTCCCCCCACATGTGCCAGAAAGGGTGAGAAAATCTTCAGACAGACCGTTCTCAAGTCGGCAAGGCGCTTCATCGCAGCTAGAAGAATCCCCAATATAAGACCACATTTCCCATCTCATGTAGCAAGTAAAGCAGTTTAACGCGATCACCTACGTGCATGCAACCCAGCTGATGATCGAGTTACGAAGTTGATGGACGAGATTAACAATCTAGTTTATGATCATCCGCACAACCTATGGTTAGACCACCTCGGCCATTGTTACCTCGATATGAAAATACTCTAGTCCAATCTCGTTGCTATCGAATTCAACAGCATTTATTACTCAGATGCAAAAAAGTGCGCAACTCAGTTCTGCAGACAATTTGTCGAACATCCCACCTCGCAGAACCGGGACAAAAGAGCTGTAATCCGGAGATCCAAGAAACTCAAGATAGATTCGGAGCCCCATTCCTTCACCCTCGATGAAGTGAAAAATATTATCTCTAAGGCAAAACCATCTTAAGCTCTAGGTCCCGATGGCATTTCTATGTTAATGTTGAAGAATCTTGGTACGGCAGCACTGGAGTTCCTCTCCAACATCCTAGAACTCTCAGTCCAGAAGCTGGTTATCCCCGATACCTGGAAGGTAGTCAGAATAATACCCATTCCAAAACCTGACAAACCCGCTACAAAAGTAGAGTCATGCCGCCCGAACTCCCTTTTATCACCCGTAGCAAAGGATTTGGAAGCGTCACTGTTACCAATCCTGATGGAGCACTTTCAGCTCGCATCTCACCAGCAGGGCTTAAGGGAATCTCATAACACGACAACAGCTATAAATTTGATAGCTACACTGATCGCAAATGGCCTCAATCAGCAACGACCATGTCAACGCACTATTGTGACTGCTCTGAACCAATCCAAAGCTTTTGTCACGGTTGACCATCCCACGCTGATCAATGACATCTCGAACTCCACCCTGCCAAATGACTTCAAACGCTGGGTCATAAACTATCTCAGTGGCAGACAAGCATTTGTGCAGTTTAGAGGCCAAAAATCAAAATACCGCAAGATAAAGATGGGTGTGCTACAGGGGGTGTTCTGTCACCCATTCCATTCGCTTCTCCCAAAGGTATCTCGATGGTATCGTAACCTCACGACTGGACCATATTTTCTTTTGGCGTTAATGTTGACGATATTTGTTCCAAAATTACACAGTATGTGGTCACCATCACGAACTTTTTCGAGGAACGCTTTTTTGTCACGTCTTGGGCAAAAGAAGTAAGGATGGAATTAAACGTCTAAGTCGAAGGTAGACGCATTCCTACGGTTCAAAATTCAAATATCAAAGGGGTAATATTCGACAGCCTTCTTCACTTCTCTTCGCACGCATCTTACATCAACCAGAAGTTCCTGAAAGCTCTCTCAGGCACCTCCTGGGGTATGGACAAGGAGACAATAGTAGCGTCGTATAAAATGACGAGTGTGGACCATTTACACGAGGAGACTAGGTTATTGTCGGCCAGGTAACATAATGTGTTGCCGACTAAACAATATCTCATGGCATCCCATCTGCCAAGTCACCCTAACCATCAGTCAAGGAGTCACTTTAGACCCTAGGTTTCTTTGAGCCAAATTCATTTCATGACTTTTTAAGTCGTATGAGCCATATCCTACTGTCTGTCTGTCCATCTGTCAGTACGCCTGGTACGCACCGTAAATTTCGAAATACGTAACTAATAGTTTTGAAACTCTGCATGGGTTAATATTCTCTTAAAACTACATACGGGTTTGCATATGGGCTACATGCCCACATCCCTTCTGGTACCACCCATACAACTGTACGATTCCGCCCACTTCAGAAATCGAGTAATAATATCAATACATCCAACTCGATCGTTCCCAAATTCTATATTTAGTATAACAGGATAAAGTTTTGGAAAAAAACCTGGGAGTCTAGCCACACCCCTTTTGGTACCTTCTGTATTTAGTAAAGGTGTAACAGGATAAAGTTTTTGAGAAAGTCTAGACACACCCCTTCTGGTACCTCCCATATAAATGCACCTCTCCGCCTACTTTGGGGATGGGTGAGAGTATATGTAAGTCGGTTTTCCCGACTGAAACTTTCTTACTGGTTTTAATATATTAAGTATTTACTTTTTAATTTAGTTTTTAGCAATAACTGTAATTTTAACAATTTAAATTATTTCCTTTTTTTCTGTCGCCTAGTGTTATATCTCTTAGCCAGTTTATATTAATACACATTGGTGATATGTGATACATTTCAGCGTTAAACCACAAACATTGACATTTAAATGTTTTGAACATAACACGATGACAGTTGTGGGTGGTTAAATAATCAATTAAGTAAAAATGGTACTGTTTTTTCTCTGCCTCTCTCTCTCTCTCAGTCTCTCTCACCACATTCAAACATAAAAAAAGTCGTAGTCTAACATATGTCGGTTAGTAAAATATTGAAACCAAAAGTACGTTCAGTATAAAAAATTTTACATACAGTTGTTGTAATTGTATTCAAAGACTTTTTAAAAGTTTTTTAAATAAAAATTTTTAAAAAAAATCCTTTTTTTAAATTAAATATTATTATATATTTTTATATAAAAAAAAACTAAATTTCCCTTGGCACCCCATGAATGAGGTATGGGATAGCTTCTCGCGTTGTTGTGAATTAACACGCTTTCTATTTTTAGATTCACAACTAACGGCACCTACTTGTTTATCGACGAATGCGAACGTCACTGTTTGAGAAGCTCTTACTAGACACGCCGATTGACTCGACACATAATACTGCGAAGTTGCTGTCAACAACATTCAAATATTTTTATATATATAATTTATTTACACAAAAAAGTTAACATTGACTTTTCAAGCTTGTGTCCAAGTTTGTTGTTCCCATTTAAATAAGTTTTTTAGCAAATAATCTTGAAATTTTTTTAATTTTTATTTAAATTTTTTTATAAAGTTTGTTAAATTTAGCTAAACGATAAGAAAGGTATTTAGTGTCGATCATCTCAACTCTCATGAAAATTGTACTCAATTTTTTTATAATATTAAAAACACAATAATTTACTAAATAAATTTTTTATTGTTAAAAAAAAATAATGTTAATTAAAAAATTTTTAGAAGTTAAGAAATTTATCTCTGATAACGTAATTACAAAAAAATATTTTTTTTGTTTTAATTTTGAGTTAAAAATTTCTTGTTTTTCATATTTGTTTACCACCTGCTTAAATCACCGGAAGTTTAGCTGTCATTGTCTTATCTAACACCTTAACAATACAGCTTCACAACAATCAAACAACATTAACAATTATAAATCCTCAATTAAAATCCTCTTTTAAACAGATTAACCTATCTAAGAACCAGTTTAATCGAACACTGTGAAACCGTACACAATAGCATCGATTAGCACGCTAAGCTATAACACAGTTTTGTTGTTGTTGTTGCTTAGAACTCAAGCCAAATGTTTTTTTGTTCCTTCCTCCCCATTACTGGCCAACTCGTTGGGCGGACACCCAGACAATGCTGCGCGTGCCTAAAAGATTTTATCCATAAATTTTGGTATATTTTTTTATTATTTATTAACTGAAATTTGAATACGAAAGAATTTTTGTTCAAAATATAACGAGCGTGCGTGTGTATGTGTCATTATAAAACATACGTTTTTCGTAAACGTAAACGTAAACTTTATTTTTAGTCATATGCAGCAGAGTACAATGCTATTTGATTATAGGTGCGGCCCCCTCTAAGCACTTATTTGATGTTGATGAAAATGTTTTAGATTCAGGCGACGACTGCGACGATGGCGGTAACTTTCAAAAGTTTACAATGATGTCAAAAGCGTAGTAGTCGTAGTAAATAGTGTTAAAGTTCCTAGATAATTGTAAATAATGTAGGTTTTAGAAAAAGGGGTGTAGCACATAACAAAATTGATATGACCAAACATGACCAGTTTGAAATAATAGATAGAGATTTTAATACCATAATTAATATTTAAAAATATTGAAAATTATGTTATTTTTCATGGTTAACATATTGCTTTAGGTTTTGTTGTTACATAATATGAAATTATTCAAAAAAAAAAAAAACGTTTTTTAACTTAAATGTGCAGTTTTAATCATCCATCATTACTCTTCAGAATTTGACAGATTTGTCATAACACCAATAACAAAGTGATACAGCTGATTAACGCTACATGACATATGGATAGCTGTCGTTTTAAAACGGAATAGCAAACAAAAAACTAATTGTTTCCTACTTATTTTTCGAAAAAAATATATGGATTTTGTGTTTTTTAAAGCATAGCTTTATAATCACCTTGAGAGATAATATATGTAAAGGGGATTTAAAAAAACCACACACACACACAATTTGTCAAGGTAATTTCCTTACATCTTTACGAAATTATTGTATGAAAGTTGGATTATATATATAGGTTGTCAAAAAAGTCTTGCGGTATTTTTATTGAATTTTCAATTGTTCATAAAATTGGTTATAATAATGCGATTTAAGTCAAATATGCGCCGTTTTGATCGATGACGAGTTCCCAACGAGATGCCAACTTCATAATGCCCCTCTTATAGAAGCTCGCTTCCCTATTGTCAAAAAACTCGGAGAGCCAATTTTCACAGGACTCTCTTGTGGCCAACTTCCGACTACCAAGCTCGTTCGCCATGGACAGAAATAGGTGGTAATCACTTGGTGCGATATCCGGACTATACGGTGGATGCAAAAGAACCTCCCATCCGAGCTCCCGGAGCTTCTGGCGCGTCACCAAAGATGTGTGTGGCCTGGCGTTGTCCTGCTGGAAGACAATTCGGCCTCTGTTGATCAAAGATGGCCTCTTCTGCATGAGTGCTGCGTTCAAGCGGTCCAGTTGTTGGCAGTACAGGTCCGAATTGAGCGTTAGGCCATAGGGGAGCAGCTCATAGTGGATGATTCCCTGCCAATCCCACCAAACACACAGAAGAACCTTCCTGGCCGTCAATCCAGGCTTGGCCACCGTCTGGGCAGCTTCACCGCTTTTCGACCACGACCGTTTGTGCTTCACGTTGTCGTAAGTGACCCATCGCCAGTCACCATCCGCTTCAAAAACGGGTCGATTTTGTTGCGATTCGGAAGCGATTCGCATGCATCCATACGGGCAAAAATGTTTTTTTGCGTCAATTCGTGTGGCACCCATACATCGAGCTTCTTTTTGAATCCAAGCTTCTTCAAATGGTTTATAACGGTTTGATGACTCATGCCCAGCTCTTGGCTGGTACTATGCCGGTCTCTTTCGATCAATTCAGCGATTTTATCGCAATTTTCGACGACAGGCCTTCCGGACCGTGGCGCATTTTCGATCACCTCTGCACCAGAACGAAAACGTTGAAACCATCGTTGTGCGGTGGAAATGGAAACTGTATCGGGTCCATAAACTGCACACATTTTATTGGCAGCATGAGATGCTTTTTTGCCTTTATCGTAGTAGTACTGTAAAATATGCAGTATTTTCTCTTTATTTTGCTCCATGTTTGCGACGCTATAACTCACGAACGACTCAAAACAAACAACAATAAAATCAAACACGTGTTAGCGCGTGAAAAGAGCTTTCCAAAAAGCTCTAGCGTAACCCGATGCGACGAATACAACTAGAACTACGCGCTTGCAAAGACAAGCTTGCGGAAATACCGCAAGACTTTTTTGGCAACCTATAGATTTGTCAGTTGGAAGCAGATAAAGCTTAAAATATAGGTTCATATTCGTTGTAAAATTGGCCCTCAGAACAATAGAAAACAACAGCAATATCGCAAAAACGATAAAGAAGAAAATCACTGTTGAGTCTTCTAACCAAAGATGAAATGCGTGTGGTGTAGATAATAAGGTTCGAATACCGTCTTTGCCTTGCAACTTTCAATTTTTTAAATATACTGATATCATACAAATTTTTTAATTTGGACAGCTCAAGGAAGAAGATTAAGTATCATCTAAAACAGAGTACGGCGTAAGGTAGCCCATGGGAGAAGAAGAGAGCAACTCAACAACAAAAACTCATATTGCGGTTGTATTGGGCTGCCGTTCACTGATCTAGAATTACGTCCCTGAAACCCAGACCGCCCCCCCCCCCCCCCTCCACCAATAATTTTGGTCGTTGCATAATTTGTACTATAATCAACAATTTTATCTCCGTCCGGCGTTGTTTTGGCGCTAAGCTTTAGCCCAATACTAAGTCGCGAGCGACCAAGTCCCTCAACCTCAACTTTTATACACACTAATTTGAATTTTTTTTTTGAAATTAGTTAAATGCTAATGTTTTATGCATGGAAATTATAAAGCTTAACAGTGTGCACATTTTCTTCAAAGAAATTTTTTTCCAGGTCCTATGGTTTTCATGGTATAAGCAGTTAAAGTCGGTCTTTGGCATTGCAAATTTTGGAAGTCACTTTTGAGGCAGACAGATACTTTCTAAAAGTTCTGCACTTACAGACAACGGGTTGTCCCCGTACTTTTGGAGATAAAAGTTAAATAATGAAGAAAGGAAATTGCATTTCGACGGTTTAAATATGTTGCTTAGAAACCTCAGTAGGACTAATAATATCAAGTCTTTTACATTACATCGAAAGTCTTTCACGTTACATCGTACAAATTTTTGCATTTAAAAACTATTTTTAGTGCTTATAAATGTTTCTTAAAGGAATTTTTTTTACAACCAAAGACCAATATTAGGTCTTGAGGCTAAGGGATCGTAATAAATATTATGGTTTGGGAGATGGGGGTAGAGCGATTTGTGACAGGTGGGACAAAACCATGTTTTTATCAGTTTTTTATGGCAAAAAAAGAAAGGTGTAAAAAAAAATGCAAAACAGGGTGACAATATTTAAATGCGGCCCACACCTGGCCGTGTTCCGGAAAATTTTATTTACAAGAGACTCACGATTCTTTCTAGGCATTTCACTTTCCTTCAGTTTACGGTTTTCTCTCAACTTACGCATAGCTTCTGCCCTCTTTCTTTTGAGTTCTACGTATTTACCATTCTTTTTTAGCTTTTCGATATAATTTTTATTTTTTTCTGCACTTGTGAGTGGATCCTACCAAAAAAAAAAAATTTAATTAATTTTTTTTCTTTCAAGTGGTCTTTCACATTACACACATTTGATGGCAATTTAAACTGAGAAACCAGCATTAATCTTCAAAAACACCACCCATTCCAGATATTAGGAACTCCTGCTCAGAAAAAGTTTTGTTTTCATAACAAAACACCAGCGTGCATCCACCGTTATTAAACTTTTCCAATTTTAGTCTGTCACATTACACCAAAATTGCGCAGTTTTCATTGACATCAAATTTGCATTTACAAATTTTTTTTAATTTTTTTCTTTTGTTTTCAGCACTAAAAAAATTCTTTATCTATACATTGCAAAAGAAAACAATCCAATTTTCTGAACAAAATAAGTTTTTTTTACCCTCTTCTGTGAGCTTTCCATTTTGTTTGAAATCTCAGTTCAATGATTACTAGAAAAAACATGCTATGGTTGCCACTATTTTGCAACTTTCGACCAAAAAACAGTATTGCCAGATTTATTATACACTTCTTATATCATACACACAAAATTTTTTTGTAAAAGTCACAAAAATGTTTTTCCCCTTTGGTTGACATTTTCGCATATATATTTTAAAAATCGTAACAAATCTACTAAGTTTTGCTTACACATTTTATGATTAACATTCACTCATAGTATAAAACAAATAGAAAAAAACGACACCCAAAGAAAGTCCACCAAGTTATAAAATAGAAACTCTACTATTATACTCTAGTTTCTCATACCTGTCAAATTTATCACTTCAGGTTATTTTCACCACTACTTCTCGGCACAACGCTGTTTAAACAAATTTTGAATTTAAAATTTTCTCAGACCTAGTTTAGAAAAAAAGCATTTGTTTTACACATTATGACACTATGACCCCATGTTAAATCCAAAACCCCTTCGCATAACCACCTCTCATATTGCTTTCTGGCCATTAGCATTTGTTTTTAATAGCTTAACCCTGCGCATGCATATGGACATTCCGAGGTCTAGTGTCTCCTTCCTTTTATAATCTTTCATTAACATTTTTTTTTTCTTTACGGTGATGATGTTGGAACCTAAAAAAAAGTGTATATTTAGCTTTATGATTTCGTAGTGTCGCTGTCATATCCACCATATGATATATATATATATGTACGAGTTGTATATTTGCGCATTCAAGTTTTGGTTTAACATTTTCAGTTTTCACCATATTCTGGTCTTAGATGTGGGTTTGTAGGGTTCTACCTAACCACCTACCTATCTCCTTCACCTCGCACTGGTATGTGCCTGTGTGTGTGTGTTGCTTACTTGCCTGCTCAGTTTCAATGACGTTGATGATATGAGCCAGTAGAGTAGAGTATCAAACTTTGGTATGAAAAAAAAAACCAAATGAAAAATGATGAATACAAAGAAAACGAGTATATGACGTTAAATTTGTTCTACTTTTGCAGTTTCAAAATATGTATATAACCTTTATTGTTATTATTTTTCTGTTTCGCTGTTTGCTTTATGTGTTTGCAACACACAGTGAGTGTTTACTTACTACTTGGGGTTGTCTTGCTGGGCAACGGCAGCAGCAGCAAAAACTCCAAAAAATTTGAGTTGGTCTAAAACGTTGCGATCGTTTGGATTTCAGATACACAGTTACGGTCGGTCAACCACATTTAAATGGACAAGGACGTCGCATTGTCGTCGTCGTCGTAGGTGGTTATCGACATTTGAGCACTTAGTTTTTTTTAATGATACTCGTAGCATTGAAGAAGATTTTCTTAATAGCGGTCATTAATTATGTATTTAAGAAAAAATAAAAAACATATCTAATAGTTTTTAAATTATGTTATTATATAAATTTTAATTATATAGCATTTAAAACTATCAAATATATACTTTTCTATAATTTTTGTCATAATTAATCGTTATCATAGATATATCGTGGGTATACAGGGAAAACTGACCAAGTCCACTTTTTAGTGAAATGGACTTAATGATGCAAAAGTGTCCGAAAAGTCATATTCCATGCCCTCTAAAAAAATACCAGCCCATAAAATTTCGACTTTTCTGTGCAAACAAGATTTCAAAACACTTTTCCTATAGATTTCGACCTCCTAAACACGAAAATGATTTTAAAAATTTTTCTTAGGTGCCGTTTTTTTTAACAAATTTTTGGAAATTTTTTTTAAATTTTTGGAATTGTACTTAATATTTTTGTAATATTTTGGGTATCTCTTACCCGATCTTCATATATGACCAAAGACAACAAAATTCTCCACAAGTTCTTCCTTAAAAGTTTTTAAATAAATAATGTCGTTTCGATGCTAGCGATTTAAATAACTTGAGAAACTGCAATTTTTTTGTAAAATTTGGGGTGAAAAATTTATTTATTGTCGTAGGAAAAATAGAAAACGCAATGCAAACCCTTGTTTTGCATTTTTTACATATAGTTAACCCTTTTTCAAAGAAAACAACGCTTCAACCATTAAAATCCTTAAACAATTTTAAGAGTTATGAATTTTTTGGCGAAAGACTAAAAATTCGGGTTTTTAACGATTTTAGTTTTTTTTTATATAGATTTAACCCTTTACCACTCGATAGTTGTGCTTAATCGGTTACAAATCACTGTCTCTCGATATATATTAACATATATTGACTTATTAACAACAACAAAAATAATACAAATAAAAAAATTCTATGGGAACCACCTTAAGGGTTAAAGATAAAGGGTAGATATGTTCTGACAAACCGTTCGTCTTCCAAAATATTGGAGGTCGGTCATACATTTGACTCCTCTAGAGGCACCTTTGGGGAAATTGCACCAATTAGGAGCAAATTAAAAAAAATTGTATGTCTGCATCTTTGGGGGGTCAAGTTAAGGGGTAGGTATGTTTGGGAAAAGTGTTGGAAGGGAAAAATTAGTGGGGGTCTGTCATATATTTTATACCATTTGGGGCTACATCGGAGCAGTTGCGGGGCTTGTTGTGGCTTGTTGCACCTTCCCCACCAACTTAGACCCCTAATTTTATGAGGTTGGGAAAAAAATGAAATGAGCTAAAAAATGGTGGAGCTGAGGTGGGAGCAATTGAATGCGCAACGTGGTCTGAGTTGGTGGGGAAGGTGCAAAATCCACAACAAGCCCCGCAACTGCCCCGATGGAGAATTTTGTTGTCTTTAACTTAAGTGGTCATATATGAAGTTCGGGTAAGAGATACCCAAAATATTAGCAAAAATTTTAACAATTTTTATATAAAAAAAGGCACCTAAGAAAATTTTTTAAAAATCATTTTCGTGTTAAGCAGGTCAAAATCTATGGAAAAAGTGTTTTGAAATCTTGTTTGAAAAAAAATGTTCTTCTGTGAAATTTGTAGTTTTTGTATCAAAACATAGGAGGCCATAAAATCATTAAATCATCAATAATTCAGAACACACAAAAAGTGAACTTGATCAGTTTTTCCTGTATACCGATGATATAATGTTCCTAAATGTATAAAATATCACAAAAAATCTTACCTAAAAGTATGTAGTTTAAAAAGCAGATCCATTAAACAAAAAGCTTACCTAGAAGTAAAAAAAAATAGAAAACAAAATTAATGATACAGAAGTTCTTCAGATTTGTGTAAATCACCAAAGTTATTGACATTGTGGCCTTCGTTGCATTTTAAAATAATTTTAAGTTAACAGAAAAAAATGTATGTATAGCACGTTAATAGAGTCCTCACCCTACGAATAGGAGAAGGAGTCTCTTTAGTTCCTATGTTTCTTTGAGCCAAATTCGATTTATAACTTTTGAAGTCGTTTGAGCCTGTATGGCTGGTACGCATGATATCTTTCGAAAGACGCAACCAAATGTTCTTAAACTATGCACTATTCAATATTTCCCCAAAACTACTTACGCTATTGCAAATGGGCTACATGGCCACGCTCCTACTGGTACCAAACATATATCATTCTGCCCACTTTAAAAATAGAGTAATAATATCAATATACTAGAAAATTGTATATTCTACTGAGGGTGAGGGTATAAGTAAGTCGTAAGTTTATCGACTGAAACTTTCTTACTGGTTTTTTTTATCCATTTATAATCAAATTTTGCTACGGTTCAGCGATATCTGGCCATCTTTCCATATATTTGTTTGCAAATATACAGGGTGCAAATATATTAGAAACATATTTCCAAAGTGAATACTGCAAAGCCCGGAAGTACTATTTGTTATATAAAAAGTACTTTTTGTTACAATAGAAGTATGGTCTTTTTGATGCGACAAAATTACGTTTTGGTAATAAAACGTAAACTTCTTGCTTTAATAAAAATACCTTCTGGTACTTTTTGGTGAAGTAATAGTACTTTTTGGTATAATAAATGTACTTTTTGGTGCAAAGTAAGTACTTTCTGGTACTTTAAGAGTACTTTTTGATACCTTAGAAATATTTGTTGATGCAACAAAAGTACCTTTTTGTAAATTAGAGAAACTTTTCGTTACATTAAGATTACTTTTTGAAACATTAAAAGTACTCTTTGGTATAGAAAAAGTACTTCTTGATGCAAAGAAAGTACTTTTTGGAACAATAAATGTACATTCTGGTATATGAAAAGTATTTTTGGTGCAAAAGAAGTACTTTTGATGCCATAAAAGTACTACTTGGTACACTTTAAGTACTTTTTAGGGCAATAAAAATAATTTTTGGTTCATTTAGTACGTTAAAATAAATTTTTAGTACACAAAAAGTACTTTTTGATGCGATTGTTGTATTTTTTTTTTAAGATGGCTGGAGCCATATTTGAACCTGCGATCTCCCGCATAGTAGTCGCGTGTTCTAACCACTATGCCATGGCCGGTCCCGAAAAAAAAATTGTTCTTTCATTGTCGGCTCCCCTCGAATGTTGTTGACAGCAACTTCGCAGTATAAGTGTCGAGTCAACCGGCGTGTCTAGTAAGAGCTTCTCAAACAGTGACGTTCGCATTCGTCGATAAACAAGAAGGTGCCGTTAGTTGTGATTCTAAAAATAGAAAGCGTGTTAATTCACAACAATGCGAGAAGCTATCCTATACCTCATTCATGGGGTGCAAAGGGAAATTAAGTTTTTTAAGTAAGTTGTACTTTTTAGTGCAATACATTCTGGTACATTAAAAGTACTTTTTGTTCAAATTCACTTTTGCAATAACATAACTTTTCAGTACAATAAAAAGAATTGTTGGTAAAATAGAAGTACTTTTTTGTAAACTACAAGACTGTTTCGTACATTAAAATTACTGTTTGGTATATCAAAAGTACTTTTTAAAGCAATTATTATACCTTTTGGTACCATATAACTATTTTCGGTACATTAAAAGTAAATTCTATTTTTGGCGCAATAGAATTTATTTTTGCTGCAACAAAAGAACTTTTCGTTAAAAATAACATTAAAAGTACTTTTTGGCACATTAAAAGTACTCTTAGCTACAATAGAATTATGTTTTGCTGCAAAAAAATAACTTTTTAGTACAATAAAAGTACTTTATGGTACATTAAAAGAACTTTTTGGCATATTAAAGTACGTTTTAGTATAATAGAAGTAAATTTTGGTACTCTTAAAGTGTTTTTGGTATATTAAAAGTAATATTTGGCACAATAGTAAAGTAATTTTTGTGCAATAAAAATTGTTTTTGGTACAATAGCAGTCCTTTTTTAAAAAAAGTACAACTAATTTTTGATGTAACAAAACGAACTAATTTTCGGTACATTAAAAGTACTTTATGGTACATTACAAGTACTTTTGGCGCATTAAAAGTATTCTTCGTTACAATAGAATTATGTTTTGCTGAAAGAAAATAACTTTTTAGTAGAATAAAAATACTAACTGGTAGATTAAAAGTACATTTTAGCAAATAAAAGACGTTTTAGTACAAGAGAAGTAAGTTATGGCACTTTTAAAGTATTTAAGAGAAATTAAAAGTATTGTTTGGTTCATAAAAGGTACTTTTTGGTACAATAAAAGCAAGTTTTGGGTACATTAAAAGTTCGGTTTTATAAATTAAAAGTACGTTTTGCTGCAATTATTGTAATTTTTATTACAATCAAATTTTGGTACATTGAAAGTACTATTTTGTACAATAAAAGTAATTTTTGATGTTATTGAAGTTTAGTCTCTATATTCATATCTGGAATGCCTAGTGATGAATACATCATTTTTTGGCTCTAGTGCAGTTTTGCCACGCCCACAGTGGGATCGCTTCATACATTTTAGTGCAAAACCTTATAGTTTTCGGTCCGACTTCATTGAAAGTTGGCACTGAGCATTATATTGACTAAATTTAGGCAAAAAAAAAGTGGAATCTCATTAAAATCGACCACGCCCACCGACCATTAGGGTGTTCCTTATATGGTACTTTAAAGAATTTCTTTTAAAAAAAAAATGATATGTATTAGCGTCATCGAGCTCCACCTTACGTTTGTTATTTACAAAATTTCAAATTTGTTGTGCGAAATTTCGCATCGATTGTTTGGCATTAGAGTGTGCCGCCAAAAGGTCAAATTTTGATTTTGTATTCAAATCTGTTTATCGCCGCTGAATATTTTTCTGTTGTAAACTGATGAACTAGTAATATGCCGTTAAATAGGTAAGGTGAAGACCTATAGCTATGTATATGTTTGGACTTACCATATCTCTTATAGATATCAAGATATTTAAAGCCAAAGAGGGGGTATATTTTTAAAAAAAAAATTAATACAAAATTTTGAAATTACATTTTAAATATATTTCAACAATTTAGCATATCGTCGCTCGGAGATTCATTTTAATCTATTTTATTATCTATTTTAACAGTTTCGTGTTAATGATGCTATCTTGTGTTACAAAATTTTTCAAATCTGCAATCCGTTTTTGGCTATCTCTTCTAGAAGTCGAGATATATAAATTTTAACTTCGATTTATTCAAATTGTGTTTTTGTCACATAGAGCATATCATATGACGACGATATATGAAGTCAAAATCTACAAAAAAGCATATGTATATTTCCATATCTCTAACAGTTCCCGAGATATCAAAACGTTTAAGATATCTTAACGAAACATGACATTTCCTTTAAAAAGACATTCAGTCGTTTTTGCATATTTTGCAATTTTTACGAAAAATACGTGTTTTATGCGCATATTTTAGCAAATTCTGCAATAATTTTTGTTTTTTTTTTTGCATATTTTTGCTCTTTGCACGGGCACACTAAAAAATTTGTTAACAGTTCGACATCAGACCTTGACTACTTTATTGTTTTTGGCTTCGCTGAAACCAAATTCGAAGTCTGTTTTGCCCAATCAGGTCAGGTACTTTTTATGCTAATAAAATTACTTAAAAATGTTTTTAAAAATTCAGATTTTTTCGATGTTTTTTCTCCACTCTATTCATTAGATTTTATATAAACTTTTGTTTTCAAAACTTTAAGTATTTTTCTAAAAAAGAAGATAAAATCCCTGCAAAAGCATATTAATTTTCTAAATTGGCTTTGGATGTCCAATAAACCGTTGTCAGTTTTGTATTATTCACTCTCAAGACATTCACATTCCCGAAACTTTTCATATTGTGGTATCTATTGGCTGATTTTGAATGTAAGAAAAATTCAAACTGTTAAATACAACATGACCAAAATCAATTACGAAGTGGACTTATCCTTAAACTATAATAATAAATATTAAAAAAATACAACAACATTGGTCCTTATACACACAGCAGCAGACTGGTCACACGTCACTTTATACGCCAGAGATTGTTATCGCCGGAGTCGTTGCCATGCTCATTCTTTATGTACAGCTTTAATCATCCAAAGTCTGTGGGGAGGCTGGTATTCTGTTGTAGTCTTTTTGTTCTAAAAGCCTCAGACGTTTAAATCATTGATTTTAGCCAGTTACGACGACGACAAGTTAGCTGCCACTATTTGTGTTTTTTTTTTTGTTAGCCGGTCAACTGGTTGACTATGTGTAGTTGGGGCATTAGAGTGGTGTCATTTCAGCGCTCATATTGAAGCGAAACAAAAGCATTTTTGTTTAAGTTCCACACGGAGACAACGTAGATGATGTCATGTTCATTCAGTGTATTAACTTTGTGTATTATTTTGTTGTTGTTGTTGGTATTTCATTTTGCAAATAACTACACTACGACTACATACACGGCTAGTGAATTGTATATAAAGAAATTTTGAAATAATGAAAACAACAACATACTAAAGGTGAGCAGCAGCTGAAGACGTAATAGAGCTCAGTGTGAGGAATGCGAATTAGAAATTTGTACAATAAATAATATATACTCAAAACAAAAGCGCCGTATCTGCGCCTGATACTTAAATAGCGACGAATATGTAGAAAACCCCCCTCTCGATTGAGATAACAATATTGTTTTTTTTTGCAAATTTTTATTATGAACATTAATTTATTTTGTTTGTATTAATGTTATTGCTGTTGCTGTTGTTGTTGCTAAATCTAAAGATTCACAATAAAATATGAGTGAATTTTTTTTAATAAATTGTCTACGCTTGAGTGTTTATCACAAGGAAATACCTCTTTAATGATGTTCAGACGGGGGCTAATCAATGTACACTCAAAGAAAAAAAACAACACTACTTGTGTTGGTGGTGATCTTTATCAGTTAATGGCATTTGAAGTATTAGCTTCTATTTTTAATTGATAGTTGGACTAGCAACAAATCATATTAATTAACTACTTGAAATTGATAAAATTTCAGATTTAATTGTCGTAGTACATATTTGAAATATTAAATCAATGTTTTAAAAATGTTTAACACACTAGTGTTACTGGCGTGTTGTGTGTGATAATGGAGATACCCAAAATATTTGGGGTATTCATGATTATATACTAAAGATCTGCAAAATGTAATACATTTATATAATTCGTCGAATTTTGGATAACATATAAAAATTTACCTGTTAAGGCTCCAAAAATTTGTATTTTTACCAAAACAGTTATGAATTTTAGTTTTTTTTTTAGTATAAAAAAACTGGTCGAAAATTTTAAATTATTTTTGTATTCAATTATAAAGAAAAATTTCAAAAAAATAAAACACAATTTTTATAAAAATATATATTACAAAAAATTGTCTAATTTACAAACTCGTCGAAACTTTGAATCTCAATATTGTTCAAACTTCTTGAAATTTTTTGTAGTTATTACTTATATTCGCTTTTGTATAAATTTCAATTCATATTTTGTAAAATCTTTTTTAAATTAAATTATTTTTCTTAAATAATATAAAGTTAAATTTCGATAAATTTAAAACAATTTATATAAATATATATTTTACAAAAAAAATGTCTAATTTCCCAACTCGTCGAAACTTAAAATCTCAAAATTGTTTAAAATTTTTTGTAATTATTACTTATATTTGCCTTTGTTTAAATTTTCATATTTTGTAAATCGTCGAAAATTTTATATTTTTCAAAATATTTTTTTTATTATATAAAAAACTCGTCGAAAATTTTAAATTATTTTTTTTTAATTGTAAAGCAAAATTTAAAAAAATTTTATAAAAATATATATATATTACAAAATAATTTCTAATTTGCCAACTCGTCGAAACTTGAAATCTCAATATTTTTAAAATCTTTTTGAGATTTTTGTAATTGTTACTTATATTTGTCTCAATCAATATTTTCAATTCACATTTTGTAAATCGTTTATTTTTCAAACTATTTTTTTTAATATAAAAAAACTCGTCGATTTTAAATTATTTTTATTAAATAATATAAAGCAAAATGTCGAAAAATTAAACAAAATTTTTATAAAAATGTACATTAGAAAAAAAACGTCTGATTTGCAAACTCGTCGAAACTTTAATCTCAATATTGATTAAAAATTCCTAAGATATTTTGTAGTTGTTACTTACATTCGCTTTTATCTAAGTTTCCAATTCATATATTGGAAATCGGCGAAAATTGTTTATTTGTCAAGATATTTTTTTTTATATATAAAAAATTCGTCGAAATTTTAAATTATTTTTATCAAATAATATAAAGCAAAATTTCGAAAAATGTAAGACAATTTTTATATGCGCATATATTACTAAAAAATGTGTAATTTGCAAACTCGTCGAAACTTGAAATCTCAATATTGTTCAAAATTTCTTAAATTTTTTTGTAGTTATTACTCATATTATATACTCCAAAATAATATAATTTTCCAAATAACAAACTCGTCAAAAATTTCAAATGTCAATATTCTTTATTAATCTAGTAGATATTTTATATCATTGTCATAAATACTCAATGTGGAAGTCGTCGAATATTTTTAAATACTCATTTATCGAAATCGTCAAAAATTGCGTATTTTTAAAAACTTGTGAAAGTTTAAAATTTATTTACATATTGCAATTATGTTATGCAAAATAAACAGTATTCTAATGTGCAAACTCGTTAAAATTTATAATTCATGCATTTCAAATTTCTTTAAATTTTTTTTTAAGAGTCCTTGTAGTTACTTTTAATTATTACCATTCAAAAGAATTTTTCTACACAAATTTTTAATGTCTTGAAAAATCAAACATTTGAAAAACTTGTCGAAAATTTTCAAGAATTTTTATATATCACAGATATTTGTACATTCTCTCAAATAATATAATTTGATCATTGCCATTGCAAAAGATTTTTTCTACACAAATTTTGAATGTCGTGAAAAATTAAAAATGTTAAAAACTTGTCGAAAATTTGCAAGAATTTTTCTATATCATAGATATTTGTACATTCGTAGAATACTAAAAATCTAAAAGTTTTCCATGATAGAAGTGTGTCATTTTCACTTTCTTTTAAATCTTGTAGTTATTTTTAATCATTGTCATAAAAACTGAGTGTAAAAGTCTTCGAAAATGTATATTTTTTAAAACTTGTCGAAATTAAATTATTTTTTAATTTATTAATCCTATTATGCAGTTAATTTACTCTCAAATAAATAAATTCTCAATTTATAAACTCGTCGAAATTTTAAATTATTTACGGTATTATAGTTTCTTTTTGATCTTTGTCATTGTTACATAATTTTTCTATACAGATTTTCGAAGTCTTCGAAAATTAAAAATTTTGAAAAATAGCCGAAAATTTAAAAAAAAAATTTATCGTTGTGTTTTTCAACCGATAGTTCTACATTCTCTCAAAAAATATAAATTTCCAATCCGCAAACTAGTCGAAATTTGAAATTTTAATATTTTGCAAGATAGAAATGTGTTAATTGTAGTTAGTTAATTGTAGTCTTAGATTTTACAAGTCGTTAAAATCTTATTATTAAAAAAAAACTTGTCGAAATTTTAAATTTGTTTTTATATTGGAATCGTTTTATACAACCAACGTTTCCACATTATCTTAAATAATATTCCAATTTGCAAACTTATCTAAAATTTAAAATTTTAATATTGTCTGATGTGAAAAGTTATTATTTTTCTTTTTTATTAAAGCATAATTTTTCAACTCCATTTTTTTAAGTCATCAAAAATTGTTAGTATTAAAAACTAGTCGAAAATTTGATATCTCAATAATCTCAATATTTAAAATCACAGTTTTTTTTAAATAATATTATTTTTTTTTTTTTATTTAATTAATATTATTTATTTGATTAATTTAATTAATTTAATTAATTAAATTTATTTAATTTATTTAATTTATTTAATTTATTTAATGTATTTAATTTATTTAATTTATTTAATTTATTTAATTTATTTAATTTATTTAATTTATTTAATTTATTTAATTTATTTAATTTATTTAATTTATTTAATTTATTTAATTTATTTAATTTATTTAATTATTTAATTTATTTAATTTATTTAATTTATTTAATTCATTTAATTTATTTAATTTATTTAATTTATTTAATTTATTTAATTTATTTAATTTATTTAATTTATTTAATTTATTTAATTTATTTAATTTATTTATTTATTTAATTTATTTAATTTATTTAATTTATTTCATTTATTTAATTTATTTAATTTATTTAATTTATTTAATTTATTTAATTTGTTTAATTTATTTAATTTATTTATTTATTTAATTTATTTAATTTATTTAATTAATTTAATATATTTATTTAATTTAATTAATTTAATTTATTTAATTTATTTAATTTATTTAATTTATTCAATTTATTTAATTTATTTAATTTGTTTAATTTATTTAATTTAATTAATTTATTTAAAAATGCGCCACACATCCCATACCATTTGTATAACTACAAATTGAAAACCCATTTGAGATAATAATTTCCAAGTAAGTCATTATCTCTAAATGCCCCAGAGAATTTCACTTTCTCTTTCGCCACCTTCGAGTATGAGAATGTAAACAAATGACTTGTCATGGCAATAGTCCACTACCTAACTAATGACATTTATCGATACAAGTATGAATATGAAATATTGGTGATAAGATCTAGTAAATGTTATATAGTATAAGTACATATAGATAAGATAAGAATGTGAAAGTAAAAAGAATGTTAAGCCCTAAATATAAACTCTTAACTTAATCACGTATTGTTAGTGTACAGAGTACAAAATAAGATGACGGTTTTTCTATTAAGGAAAATTAAAACCTTAAGGGTTCAACTGTAACGTTATTGTCGTACTAAACTCAACTACTAATATTACATTTCGAGTGTAATTTAAAGTGTTGATGCCGTCATCAAATCTCTGCCTTCTTTAGTTTATTTCCCCTCTTGAAAACCTAAGCTAACAAAAAAAACACATACTACCAACGTTGTAAACTAATGAAAACTCAAACAACCGGAAACTTTTCGATTCATTTGTTAATTATTTATTAACAGTTTTAGAATCATTAACATGTTTAACGCCGTTACACCTAAAGAAAACTCAAGGAAATGAATGAAATTTGATGATGAACTTTATATATATTTAAAATGTATTATCTATGTTTACTAAGGTAAGTTATAAATTTAACATTTATGTCTTTTTTAGACGTTTTTTTTTCACTCGCTTTAACTGTTGTCATATCTGGCACCATAATTCCGTCACCCCTGTTTAACTTTATGAATACTTGTAATAAAACTGAGTTATTGGCAAACCGTTAGAGGTCACGGACGGGTATATCAAAATGCGTTAAAATTAGACAATGTTGGGGAAGCAATAGTTCACAAGGTTAAGATTATCGACCAACCAACACTATTCACACTTGGACCGGGTATATTTGCACATTTTTAAAAGATTTTTTTTCACTTTTAAAGTATTTTAAGTGTTGGATAACAAAACAAACACCGATTGACAATTTCGTTTTTGTTCGTTACATTACACAATACAACTCATGATTTTGGGACCCAATTGTAGGAACTGCACGTGAAAGTAGTCCCAAAAAGAAGAAGTTCTGCATCATTCGTTTTGTCAAGTTTCATGATATAATAATTTAATATCGATTTGAAGTTAGTAAGTATCGTAGTGGGGAATTTGACACGTTTAAGGCTCTTTTATTATATTTTTATATGGTGGCGTATGATTATCATAAGTAATATTACACGTAAATCATACGCCACGGAGTACAACAGTTTTTATGTAACTGATACAAAATAAAACCCAGTTCAAAATCATATGATGAATGGATAGGTGAAACTTTTGCTTATGTAGGAAAACGTTATATGAACAGATTAAAGGAATTGTAATTCTTATTTTTTTAGTTTGTCGAACTAGTGGTTCTCGAGTTATGTCAAACAAAAGCGCCTAAAACGTTATAAATTCCCCCTATACGATACTAACTAACTTCAAATCGATGTTCAATTATTATGGCATGTAACTTGACAAAACGAATGATGCAGAACTTCTTCTCTCTGGGGCTAATTTCACGTACATTTCTCAAAATTGAGTCCCAAATCAATGAGCTAAAAAATTTTGTACTGTGTTATTATTCATATACTCACACACACGTATATCTATTAAATGTATTTTTATTATTCCCTTGTACCTTAAAAGGATTAATCTAAAAATATATAGCCTCATTTTATGAATATACACTACATAGTTCCAAGTCCATAACATGTAAACTAATAATCTATTATATGCATAGATGTAAAATCGAATAAAGTCAACATTATATTTAACATGAAGTTTGCATGACTTGATATAATTACAGTAAAATGATAAAGTAATGATAAAGTTGCCAATACGAAACACTATTATCCATACGGCAGGAACGTTTAAACCAAAGTTGGAACTACATTGAAAACGAAGTTAGCTAAGTGACACGCGTCATAGCATTTAAATAGATAATTTATTCGAATGCAATTATTATTAATTTCATAAGTTTTTCTAACTATTAATAATTCTTTAAATAACATTTGACTTTTATTTTGAAAAATAACATACAAGTGTTGCCAGACAAAAGCAAACACATTAAAAATAATCTTAAATCTTCTTCACACTGTCGGCAACCTCAATTCCTACCCATTATAGCCGCCAATGCTCGCCCATGACAATTACATACTGCCATTTGCATTCTTCATGACTTCTAGCAACATTATAATTCCGTTTAATTACAAGTATACAACAATAACAACAACAAAAATACCAACTCATAATTACATAGAACAATAACAAAAAGCAGCCGGCCGGCCTGGTCTGGTCTGGTCTGGTTGTCCTGTTTTTCAGTCACCATCATCATTATCATAAATTGGTTACTTCGTTGAATTTTGTTAACAACTACAACTTCATATTACCAAGAGAAGAAACAAAAACAAACAACAACAAAATAAAACTATGACATGCGCTGTAAAAACTTCAAACTACATACAACTATTTGTATCAAAAAAACAAACTCCCCTTACATTCTAACAAACTGTTGAGTTACTAGTTACTAGTACTCCTCAGCTCGGCAGATAATGGCTATGATGATGATATATTTACTATAGCAACGAACGTTATGTGTTCTATACAAAATAATTGTTTAGAGAATGACTACGTACGACCCCCACACTAAGTCCGTTCGTCTATTCGCTTTCGTTGGTAGAGAAAAAATAACTATTTTGCATGTCAGAGCTTTAGAAAATGTGAGTGAGTGTGTGTGTGTGTTACTCGTCCCCTTGAGTCCTATTCAGAGTTTTCCTTTATGCGTTTTTATGTCCTGCCGTTTGCTTTCTCGTTTCTAATAGTGTTTAATTGTTATTTAGGGTGTGCCTTGGCAATACCCTTGCCAACAACTGTCCCTTTGAATCCACCATTCACATTCACAAAGGGAGGTGAGTCTATGTTGGAAAACTTCTACCAATTTGTAGTGACTGGGCTGGCATAACGTACGTCATGCAACATTTTTAGAACGTTTACGCATTACAAATAACTTTGGGCTTTCTTTTGGGTTTTCATGTTTTGGCTAAATGTTAAGGTAATTTGGTTGTTTGTTAGACAAGTGTTTGGGGTTTTACCCGTTGCCGTAGAGTTTTCAAGTTTAATCGATATCTTTGTATAATAACTCATTAGGAATGAGAATCAAGATTTCGTTGGATGCGTCATGTTTTTGTAAGGGCATTTTTGTAGGAACATGAAATGAGATTTGGAGATTTTATTGCAGGGTGAATACGCAGCTGCAGTTGTATGCTGCTGGCTTGCAGCAGCCTTGTCTTTCAGATGTGTCATCATTTGAATAGATATGAAATATTAGTCTGCAGTCTCAGAGTAATTTGTAGTAGTTTATGGTACAACAAAAGTAATTTTTGATAGAATAAAACTACTTTTGAAGCAATAAAAGTAATTTTTAGGTATAATATAAGTACTTTTTAGTGCAATAAGATCCGATAAAAGTTTTTGGTAGAAAAAACTTCTTTTGAAACTATAAAAGTAATTTTTAGGTATTTATTATTTATTAAAAGTATTTTTTAGTGCAATAATAGTACTTTTTGATACGATAAAAGTACTTTATTTGCGCAATAATATTATATTTTGAAACTATACAATTATATTTTCGAGCAATAGAAATATTTTTTTATACAACTAAAGTACTTTATGGTCAAATGAAATAAAAATTTTTACAATAAAAGTATATTTTAGTACAATTAAAGTACAGTAATAGTACTTTAGTACCTTTTTGTACAATAATAGTACTTTCTGCCACAGTAAATATACTTTTTATTATTTAGAAAAATTTTTTGAAATAATAAAAGTACTTTTTGTAAAATAAAATTAAATTTTGTTACAAAAAGAATATATTTTTGTACACTAAATGTACCTTTTTGTACAGTAATAGTACTTGTTAGTACAATAAAGGTATATTTTGGTGCTATAAAAGTACTTTTTGGTACAGTAAAGGTATATTTCGGTACAATAAAAGAACTTTTTGGTACAATAAATTTACTTGTTGGTAAGTACTTTTTGGTACAATCAAAGTGAATTTCGGTACATTAAGCGTACCTTTTGCAACAATAATACTGCTTTTGGATAAAATAAAATTACACTTCTGTACAATAAAAGTCCTTTTTATACAATAAAAGTACATTTTGGTACAACAGAAGTACTTCTTGTTACAATAAAAAAAAATTCGTAATTAAAGGTACTTTTTGATACAACAAAAATACTTTTTGTAATAATAAAAGTACTTTCTGGTACAATAAAAACACTTTTTGGTACAACAAAAGTACTTTTTATACAATAAATTTAATATTTTGAAATAAACCTATTTTTTGGTATAACAAAAGTACTTTTTAGTAAATTTTAGTAAATTCTGTATTTTGTTAATCTTTAACATGAAAAAAAAAATTGGAAGTCTACCCCCCTCCTGTACCTTCCATACAAATGTACCATTCCGCCCACTTTAGAGATGGATTAATAATATCAATACACCTTAAACGCGATCGTGTCCAAATTCTGTATTTAGTAAAGCTAATTCAGGATAAAGTTTTTGGAAAAAAAAACTGTAAATCTAGCCACGCCTCTTTTGCTATCTTCCATACAAATGTACCATTCCGCCCACTTTAGAAATCGAGTAATAACATTAATATACTAAAAAAAAATTATGTATTACTGAGGGTGAGGTTATATGTAAGTCGGGTTTCCCGACTGAAACTTTCTTACTGGTTTTTCAGTTACTGATGCTAAATTGTTATTACACATTGGTATTCCTCTCATAAGGGAGAAACAGCTTATTGCGGGAAATTGACCCTCATTGCTAAGGAAAGATGGGTGAGAAAACCCACTTGTACAGCGACCAAACAGATTTGGCCTACCATGGATATACAGAGGATACTAGTGGCGCTGAAACTGTCACATCTGTCGGGTAGGAAAACACGCTAAGAGGTTAAAAGTTCCCTACTACGGTTTTAGCTGAAATTGCTGTGAGAGGAGACCACTGTCACTTTGTCACTGCCCCGCTTTTGGTGACCTGGGATATGAAATGTTTGGTATAGGCGAGTTGCGAAACATCCATGTCTACATCAGAACAACGAAATGGCTTGAGAGCCACATTGACTGAACAGAATAGGAATATTTGGAGAGATACTTACTAACTTCAAATCGATATTAAATTATTATGGCATGTTACTTGACAAAATGAATGATGCAGAACTTCTTCTTTTTAGGGCTACTTTCACGTTCAGTTCTCAGGATCATATAATCATATTATTGCAAAATGTTAAGATGCTGTCTTTATTTTGGTATATTCAAAAATATTATTTAATTAATTTGTATTTGTTTTTGTTGTTTTGTAACGTATTTGTCTAGCGCCTTACGGAAATTCCATTGTTCTGTACAACATGAGTTGTGTGGCAAGTTATGAATCTGTATTGAATATATTTTCTGATTATGAATGAATGAATTTTTATTATCTGTTTCTTTCTGTTACAAAGTACATACGTGGTGCACCCACGGTTTAGCTAGTAAACGACGACGACGACTATGTTTGTGCAAGATAAGGTAAAACCACCAGATAAGAAAATTTAACTCTACAAGTTTTATTTTTTCAATGGCTTTTACGTCTAGCTGTAGAAGAAGGTAGTAGTTACGTTTTCGTACAATGGAATTTCGTGACGAAATATTAATTTATCTCTGTTAGAAAACAGCTGACTAGTTGGTGGTTTAAATTTTTGGAATTCGCCTTCAGCTGTGTAGAAATATCTATGGTGAAGCGTGGGCGCTTGAGCTTGAGCTTGAGCAAGTCGGTAAAAGTTAAACTATTCATATATTGGCTAATAACCGTTGAGTACACCAAAGTGTGAGAGGTTTATAATAATTGATCTGCTATTAAATTAAATTGTCATTCGCCATAATTGTCGATTCATTTTATTTTCAAAGAACGTCGTATAAAATTAAATAAGGTGGAAGAAGGCAAAGAGCTTCCTGTGATTTTATGTAAAATGTTTTATGTAAACATAACAAATACTATAAAGCGATCAATTATCCTCGAAGTATTCTGTTCGAAAAATTGAGTTAGTAAGGAATCAACTCTTTTCACATCTTAAAAGAGACATCACTCTGTCGTCGAAATTCCTAATTTTCAAATCATATTAGTTTCTCTCTTTGTATTACACCGAAAATGATGAAATTTTAAAAAGAATCGAAAAAATTCTATTGTTTTACATAACACAGTACAATCCATGATTTTGGGACTCAATTCTGACGACTGCACGTAAAGTAGCCCCAAAAAGAAGAAGTTCTTCATCATTCGTTCTGTCAAGTTACATGCCATAATAATTTAATATCGATTTGAAGTTAGTAAGTATCGTATATGGAAATTTGTCACGTCTAAGGCTGTTTTGTAATATTGTGATACGGTGGCGTATGATTATCATAAGTAATATTGCACGTAAATCATACGCCACGGAGTACATCAGTTTTATTGTAACTATAGTGTTCAAATACTTGAATTTTTCATAAAAACCGGTTTCCGGGTTACTCGAAAAATACCTTTTCCCAACAATTCGGTTTTCGAATACCGGGTTAACCATTTCGTTCGGTTTTTCGGAATTTGTAAAAAAATAACAAAATACGCAATTAAATATGAAAAAATATGACTATCGTTACCATATGCCTTTCAATTAATTAGAACTTTGGAATTAAATTTTTTACTTCAATTTATATCCAGTTAATCCAAACAGAAATTTTCTGCAAAACTTACATTTTACACTTAGCACTGTTTAGAATTAAGGTGGAACCACAATGTAACCTTCTTTTTACCATTGGACGCTTAGTATAGGAAATAAAGGCACAAAGTTTTTCATATTATATGAATATCGACAGCATCCCACTCATTTCGAGGTGTAATTCCAATCTATTTTAAGAAGAGATCCCAACTGTATCTTCAGCCCATGAATTAACACGCTTTTTATTTTTAGATTCACAACTAACGGCACCTCCTTGTTTATCGATGAATGCGAACGTCACTGTTTGAGAAGCTCTTACTAGACATGCCGATTGACTCGAGGGGAGCCGACAGTAAAAGAAAATTTTTATTTTTAGATGACTGGAGCCAGGAGTTGAACCTGTGATCTCCCGCATGGTGTTCTAACCACTGTTCCACGGCCGGTCCCAAAAAGGAATTCTTAGTTTATTTAAATTTGTTTCAGCTAAATCGGATTAGTGTTTCTCGAGTTATGTCAAACAAAAGAGCCTTATACGTGACAAATTCCCCTAAGCGATAACTTCAAATCGATATTAAATTATTATGGCATGTAACTTGACAAAACGAAAGATGCAGAACTTCTTCTTTTGGGGGCTACTTTCACGTGCAGTTCTCAGAATTGAGTCCCAAAATCATGTGTTGTACTGTGTAATGTAGAAGAATAGAATTCTTCCGATTCTTTAAAAATTCCACCATTTTCTTCGGTGAACTTGCTTACAACCAGAATCCCCTCCCCCTTAGTCTGCTCATCTGTTCAAGCAATTCCCCCAGACATCATGTAAACTTTAAGATCTTCAATACTAAATAAATACAGAAATACACAAACACTTAGTTGAAAACACGTAACACGTTTTTAAGTCAATAATTTTACAAAAAAATATTGAATTCAAAACAAATGTGTTGGACGTGTGTACAAATTGTTAGGTACTCTGGCCGGCCATTCATCTACTCACCCCACCCCCTATCTTCGCAAAAAATACCTTCAATAACTTTTGTATTCCAAATGTGTTAAGTCATATTCAAATAAAAAATTTATATTATTTACGTTTAGTTTTACAAATAACAAAAAAAAACAAATTTCTGCGCTTAAATGTGTCTAATGCGAATACTTATATTTTTTTTCTTCACTCCTTTTCAAAATATTCTCTATGCCGTACTAATTATGAATGTAAATTATAATGGACATATGAACATACAATATTTGCTATTCAATAACAAACAGAAAATATTGAAATGTACAGTGACTTTTAATGTGATGGGGCGATATTGAAGTCGTATGTATTTTAAGATCTGGTAGTGGACAGTGGGGGGCGGGGCTGGAAGTTTTGGCAGTGATCATAATGCCAATGCGAAATACGATGAAAGAAAACTTGGTGCAAACAAAAAATTCATAAATACAAGCAAATAAATAATATATTAATTTAATAACTGGTTTTTTCAATTAAACACTGGGTTTATAAGTAGTCGGTAGCTTTGCTTGTATGTACCTGTAATGGGTCGCAGAGTTCATTGCCAAACAACGATCGAGACGTTGAAGTACGGTTCCATATGTACTAAAATTTTTTTATAAATCCTAACATTCTGCAAAACAGCTCGAAAATTCCAGCGGTCGAAAATCCGTACGTCCTGCCTTTGCTTGACTTTCAAGATGGAAGTATAATCCCGGTTTCTCTTTCACATTTTAGTCGACTGTAATGTAGCAAATCCAGTATCATAGAATATTGGGCGGCAATATTCATTAACTTACTGATAGTAAAGCGGCTCCCAGATCCCTGGAGAACATGTGCAGTGAACACCACTCGAGAAAGTGGCCTTCACTATCGAGAATTCGGGTGAAGTTCACGGTCACATTGGTGTTGCTCTTACAAGGGGGAAACAGCTAATTGCGGCAAAACTGAACCTTATTGCTAAGGAAAGGTGGATGTAAGAACCCACATGCATGGCGACCAAACAAATTTGTCCTACTATGGATATACAGATGGTACGATTTGCATTAACTTTGTCTAGAGTCACTGGCAGATTGGCAAATATGCTAAGAAGTTAAAAAAAACTTCCCTACAACTTTTTTTTGTAGAAGCTGCAACAATGAGGAAAAAAAAAGAAACTGCAAAAAATCTTCTATGTCACTGTCCTGCTTCTGGTAATTTGAGATATCAGAAGTTTGGATATCTGACACTTCTGGACAATACCTATCCATCGGTACACGATCTGCGTAACATCCACGCCCTTGTCAGAGATTCAGAGCGACGTTGAACATATGTTGGAAAAATTGATTCGAGAATTTAAAAAGGTATCAAATAGGGACCTATTCCAGGATCCAAGAGAGCTTTTCTGAAGGCGAAATTTGTGGGTTATCGCTAAGTTTTCTAATATTATTTATCTAAATATGAACTCATGTCCAAATTTTCAGATTATTTGTGTCCCTTCACCTATGGTTTCATATCTAATTCGAATTTTGATGAGGGATATAGATAGCAAAGTTCTCAATTGATTCCGATGCTGCACCAACTATTCATAAAGTATTTTCATGTACCAAAAATATTGTTTGTTTTACTTCAAAGTACTTTTACTCTATTAAAAAGTATTATGTCAACCAGTAAGATAGTTTCAGTCGGGAAAACCGACTTACATATACCCTCACCCCTGGTACATTTGTATGGGAGGTACCAAAAGAGCCGTGGCTAAACTTCCAATTTGTTCTACAAAACTTTATCCTATTATTGCTTAACAAAATACAGAATTTGGGCACGATCGCGTTGGGTGTATTAATAATATTAATCGATTTCTGAAGTGGGTGATATCACATGAGTATGGAAGGTACCAAAGTGGGCGTGGCTGGACTTGCAGTTTTTTTTCTACAAAACATTATCCTGCTATAGCTTTACTAAATACAGAATTTGGGCACGAACGCTTTGGGTGTATTAATAAGACAGACAGACAGACGGACATGGCTCAAACGACTTAAAAAGTCATAAATCGAATTTGGTTTAAATAAACCTAGGGTCTAAAGTGATTCCTTCAATGTTTTACACTTTTGGGTCGTATCGAATGATATATACCCTACTACTCGTAGGGTGAAGGTATAAAAATTACTTTTATTATACCACAAAAAGTACTTAATTGTACTAATAAGTATTTTTATAGACCACAAAGTACTTTTATTGTACCGAAAGTACTTTTATTTCACCAAAAAGTACTTTAATTTTACCAAAAATTACCTTTGTGGTACCAAAAAGTACTATTATTGTACCAAAAATTACTTTCATTTTACTTTTATAGTACTTTTATTTTACTAAAAAGTACTATAATTGCACGACAAAGTACTTAAATTTTACCACAAATTACTTTAATATTACGGAAAAGTACTTTTGTATAGCAAAGTTTATTTTAATATACCAATTAAAACTTTTGTTATACCAAAAAGTACTTTATACGGTACATTGTACCGAAAAGCGCCAAAAAGTACTTTAATTTTACCTTTTGTTAAATCAAAACTGACTTTTATTGTACCATATAGAACTTTTTATTTTACAACAATATTGTTTATATATATCAAAAAGTACTATTATTGTATAACAACGTACTTTTATCGCACTAAAAAGTACTTAAATTTGCCCAAAAACTACTTTTATTGTACCTTTACTTTTACTTTTATTGTACCAAAAAGTACTTTAATTGTATCACAAAGTACTTTTACCGAACATTACATGTACTTTTGTTGTTAAAAAACTAATTTTATTGTATCTCAAAGCATTTGTATTGTATCAGAATGTACTTTTTTATACCAAATTGTACTATTGTTATACAATAAAGAAATTTTTTATGCCAAAATGTACTTTTAATGTACCGAAATGTACTTTAATTTTACTAAAATATACTTTTTTGTGCCCTGAAAGTACTTTTATTGTACCGAAAAGTACTTCAGTTTTACTTAAAAAATTATTATATTGTACCAGAAAGTACTTTTATTGTACCAAAAAGTGTTTTAATTGCACCATAAAATACTTTAATTTTACTAAAACTTACTTCTATTGTCACAAAAAGTATTTTTATTGTACCAAAAAGTACTTTTATTATACCATATAGCACTTTATTTATTTTATTGTACTAGAAAGCACTTTTTTTATTCCGAAAAGTACTTTAATTTTACCGAAAAACACTTTTATTTCACCAAAAAGTACTTTTGTTGAATCGACACTTACTTTTATTGTACCATATAGTACTTTCTATTTTGCCATAATATTGTTCTAATGTACCAAAAAGTACTTTTGTTTTATCACAAAGTACTTTTATCTCACCAAAAAGTAATTTAATTTGATCAAAAATTACTTTCAGTTTACCAAAAAGTACATTTTATACCAAAATGTACTACTGTTACACCAGAAAGAACTTTATTATGCCAAAAAGTACTTTTATTGTACCGAAAAGTACTTTAATTTTACTAAAAAAATATTTTTATTGTGCCAAAAAGTACTTTTATTGTACCGCAAAGTATTTAAATTTTACTAAAAATGTCTTCTATTGTCACAAAAAGTACTTTTATTGTACCAAAAAGTACTTATAATGCACAAAAATGAACTTTTATTGTACCAAAAATTAGGTTGAATTCCACCATTTTGTTTTTAATTTCCGCCATTTTGTTTTTTCCAAATTTGACTAAATTAGTCTCCTTCATATAAAGGTCAATTTTTTAACAGATTCGACCAATGTGCAATGTTTGTGATTAAAGATTTAGCCATTTGATCTAGGCGAGGAAACATGTTTGGTTAATTTTTACCCTCTTTCGAAAAATCACTTTTTATAAGGTACACCCTAATTTTTAAGATTTTAGTTCCTTTTTTTTCTTCGCATTCAATCACCCAATAACGCAATAATTTTCATATCGATATGTTAAAATTATTTATTTATAAAAATTTTTGAAATGTTGTCTCATTTTTAAGTTTCATTCCACCATACATTCTACCAATTTACATTTTTTCTCAACTTATCCACCATAACAAATTTCACACCCTGTCCAATGTAGTGTGAAATAATAACATCTCACCCACACTCAAAATTACCGTAATCTATCGGCCACCTCCAACTGTCACTAATGTCTTGTGTGGTATACAAGTTTACAGGTGGCAACTCTTATTACAAACGGACTGCCTGTATCACAAGTGGTCAGTCACAACAAACATGATCTAACAGGCGCATTCTAAAAAGCTTAACTTAAACGCCGCAGCTTAACAAATATTATTTACCTTATTTTGGTTTTTTTTTTCAATATTTATGTTAAAACATTTCTTTTTGAATGTATTTAATTTTAAAGATTTGTGTTATTTCTATTCTGTGTTTTTCTGATACGTTACGTTGAAAGTTAACACCAAAAAAAAAAACTTCACATAAGCACACGCACACACACATATGAACACTAGAATTCGCTTTATTTTCCTATTCAAATTACGAACTTTCTGTTAAGATTAAGTTGTTGTTGCTGCTGTCTTAAATTTTGTTATTTCACGATAAAGGTAATTCTACTGACTGCAGCCGCACCACCACTAACAGCAACAACGACACAATTTATAATATATTAACTTTATGGACATTTGAATACTTTGAATGATGAAAAAAATTGCTTATCAATTTTTTTTTTGTTTGTTACTTTATTTTTGTTTTCGTATAATTTTCATGAGAATTTTTTATTATTTCATATATTTTTATAGGTATTGAAATGTTGTTATTTATTACACATTTTGATCATGAATTGGTTTTATCGTTGTTTTTTATTTGCATTTGTTGTTAATATCTTTTTTTTTCACTGCCACTTTTAATACCTATATTGTTAAGAATTTTGTATAACAATGGTACAACATAACCGAACGTATGGAGTTCTACGCGTTTCCTTTCTCGCTCGCCGTCATCATATGTTGACAATACGAAATCAAAACCGCTACTAACGTAAAACAATAAAAGCCACCAATGTTGGTGCTATTTTCTTGTGTGAATGCTAAACAACAACACAAACAACTACACAGCGGTAACAACAATGATATATTTGTGTGTGTGTGTGTGAGTTAAAGTAAAAACAGTGTTGGCTAACGTTTAAACATTTGAATGCACTACTTCCCCCCTGAGGCAGTAAAGACAGAGTACAGTTGGGAGGAAAATTTTAGCAATGTTTAAGAGAAAAAGTGATAAAATTTTATTTAAATTATAAGATAAATGAAATGTAACGAAATGTGGCAGAGTATTAAAAAGAAGCATTCAATCATTAAATAATTCACAAAATATATCACCAGAATAAATTTAAAAATAATTTAGTTTAATGCAATATGTTTTTACTTGCAGATTAGTAGAAGAAGATGGGAAATCACTTCCGACCATGTACTTTTTAAAAACTCCAAACATATCTTTATAAAAGATATCTAAAAACCTACCACATAGTTCGAAATTCAATAACTTGGACAATGTGTATTTTATTACGTACTTTCAAAAATTACTTTCAATGTGGCAATTAGTGCTTTTGGTACTTTTGTTGCATCACAAATTCCTTTTTTCGCATTAATAAGTAATTAAATTTTACCAAAAAATACTTTTATTGTACCAAAAAGTACTTTTTACACCAAAATGTACTACTTTTATACCAGAAAGAACTTTATTATGTCAAAAAGTACTTTTCCAGGAAAGTATTTTTATTATACCGAAAAGTACTTTTCTTTACCCAAAAATACTAATAAAAGAAGTACTATTTTAATAAAAAAAAAAATATTTTTATTGTACCACAAAGTACTTTTCCTGTATCACAAAGTACTTTAATTTTACTAAAATTTATTTCTATTGTCACAAAAAGTACTTTTATTGTACCAAAAAGTTATTTATTGTACCATCCCAGAAGGTGAAAGTGATTAAAGTCTTAGCCATTTGATCTAAAACGTAATGTTATTGTACCAAAAAGTACTTTTATTGCAATAAAAACTTATTTTAGTGCACCCACAATACTCTTCTTAAACCAAAGATAACTTTTATTGCACCAAAAAAAACATTTTTGTTTAACCTTTTATTGAATCAAATAGTGCTTATACCAAAATTAACTTTTATTATGCAAAAAAGTACTTTTATTCTTTCAAAATTGTACTTCTATTATAGCAAAAAGTTTTTTTAATGTACCAAAAAGTACATTTATTGTATTAAAATTGATTTTTATTACCGTAAAGTACTTCTATTGTATCAAAAAGTTTTTTTATTGTACCCCTACGTTTTGGTACAATAAAAGTACTTTTTCTTATGTCGAAAAAATAACATTTATTGTACCAACAATTACTTTTATTGTACCACGAACTATATTGAAAGTACCAAAAAGTACTTTTACTGTACCAAAAGTACTTTAAATGCCCTGAAAAGTACTGAAAAGTACTTTTACTGTACTAAAATGTACTTTTCTTAAACTACTAAGAACTTCTATTGTAGCACAATTTACTTTTAATGTACCAAAAGGAATAAATACATACTAAAAATTGACAAAAAAATAGTACTTTGTACCAAAAGTACTTAAATTGCATCAAAAAGTTATTTTAAAGTAAACAAAAGTACTTTTATTGTGCCAAGACTTATTATTATTATACCAAAAAGCAAAAAGTACTTTTTTTTGTGTACCACAAATATCTTCTCTTCTACCAAAACGTCCTTTTAGTGTATCACAAAATACAAAATAAATGTTTCAAAAAGTACAAGTATTGTACTATAAATTACTTCTATTTTACCAAAATACTCAGCGGCAATAAATTCATTTTGATTTTATTTTATAACCTTTGACTCGTAGAGGCTATTTGTCTTCGGTGACTCTCAGTGAAATTTTCCTGAGAATATTTCTATCGAAGATTCTAAGCCTTGAACTACGTCCAAAGTTGACTTTTAAACAGTTTTTCAAAATTGGGCCAAAAATGTCCCATAAGGGTAGGAGCTAGAGGGTTAAAATGTTCCGAGATAGTATTCCCCTGATTGTTTTTAATACAGATCTCCGCAGACATGAAATACCACAAACGTATTTTTACAAATGATTTTTCATATTCTTTGATTTGATTTTTGATCAAAAAATCAAACTTCAAACCACTGTTAAAAAAATTTGTGACGTTTTAGAGCAAAACTACGGGTTTAGGGTTTTTTTACTGAGGTTAAATGTTATCTTTTGATATTGGTTTGTTTCACCCCCGAAAAAGTGTGTTGCACTGCACTGGTATAAAAATCCAAGCAAAAAAAAAATAAATTTGTTTGATTAACAAAAATAATTAAATAGCTTTAGTTATTTTTTATAATTTTTCATCTTTTCGTATGAAAACTACCAGACGGCATAGTCACAATCTGCTTAAATAGTAATGACGAAAATAAGACCATGCGGAGTTTTATCGAAGTTAATTTAGCAATTAGGTTGTTTTTTGGATATTTCATTGATATTGTATTTTATAACTGTTGTTAAATTAACAATGTAAGAAATTTTTCAGTAGTGTTAAATTTATTTTAACAGTAAATATTTTTTTGTAATAACAAAAATTGTGTCACAGATTACAAATTAAAATTTAAAAAATCCGTTAGTGGAGTCAAACAATTTGGCTTTTGAGCCATTCATAGCATGATAAATAAATTCAAAACCCTTTATTGGAGCAAATAAAAATCTTAGCAACCTAACCTTACCCTTTTTTGCAATGTCCTATACAAACGATTTAATATAATACATGATAACAAATTATCCAAATTATATGTAACTTATTCCTCCTTTATAAGCCAGATCATATTTAATTTCAATAATTTCCCCAAAAACTTTTAAATCCATCGTTTATAACTCCCTCTTTAAGCTTCAAATTATATGTAATTAGCTCAATAAAGCCACTGCAATTATTGAGCTAATTTGTATACAGTTTTGGCAACACCAACAATGGTAGTCACAGCAACAACAACGTGTTTCTTCACTACGAATTAAACAAGACCGAAAAAATGCCCCCTCTCAATAGCTTTTGTGTGTAATACTAGTGGCGTTAACAAGTCTAGAGGGAGCACCGAGGATGATGCCCCAAAACACCCCCTCATTAAATCATTCATCCCAAAATAATTGGGTGTGTATATGTGTGTACGTGCGTGGGAGTTCAGTATGAATAAAGAAAACTCCATTTAAAAATAAAACATTGAGTTCATTCATGTGTTTCCTAAAATGAATTAATTGCTAAGCCGTCAAACAACAAAATATTGTGTGTGTGTGTGTGTATGTCTGACTGAAAATGGTAACTGTTGCATTTAAGACTGGTTTATAGCCGAGACACAACACCACTAAAAGCACTAAATTATTTGGGCCATTATAATTAAGAAATCAATTTTTATGGTTTGGGTCTTTTAAGCAATTGAGATTCAAACGGCCAATATGTAAGAGGAACTCTTTTTATGATTGTTCAGAAATAAAATAACCAAACAAAAACATTAAACAGTACAAAAATACATATATATATATATTTTATATAACAAGACATTCAATACAAATTTATATTTAAATTATGACTAAAACAAAATCATTTCAATAATAAACCTCTAAAAGGATCATTTGTTCAGTTACAGTTTTTTGGCAGAATTCTCAACGCAGGTTGCTTGCTTGCTTTAATTCCTTTGTTACGGCTCATTGAAGAGTTATTATTTGGTGGGCGGTGTATAATACATGTTATTGATGAAGCATCGTGTTACCTCACCCACCACCGAACGATCTGGAATGCTTTGGGCCATGCCATACAGAGCCATTTTGCCGGACACGGGCTGGCCGGGATCTTTCATGATTTCGGCCACAGCAGAACGGACATCGGCGATAAATTTGTCTGCCACGCCGGGGGCTGTATGCATATCGGTAAGGCAAATGTGTATACTGAAAGAGTTGCAAATCATTAATATTTATGAATAAGGTTAAAAGAATCATAGCAAAAATCTTACGCTGAGGGAAATTGCAAAGTATTCAAATTCCAGCCCAATTTACACAGGGCATCGGATAAACGATATATATCGAAAACAGTGGAGCCCATAGCCACCACAGATGTGGCGGGTTTGCCAAAAACGAAAATGCCATCAATTTTGCGTACACTAAATATAAAGATTACTGGTATAAATATTTCTTTTGCAGACAAAAAATTTTAAACTTACGATTGTTCTACATAACGTGAAGTATCCAATATACGTTTGGCAGCCTCCAAATAGCCATTATAGCCAAAATTCATCATAGTAGCCCAACAAGCGGCAATAATACCACCAGCTCTGGAACCATTAACGGTGGGCGAGCCATAGACACCACCAGGCCAGTCGGTGGTTACCGTATATTGATGGTTGCGATATTTCATATCCGAATATAAGATAACCGAAGAACCTTTAGGAGCAAATCCGTACTAAGGAATAGAAGACATTATAGTTGGCAAACGTTATTTTTTATGAAAAAGTATGGCTATAGCTTTGCACTTACTTTATGAGTATCAGCTGATATACTGGTAACACCTTTAACAGCGAAATCGAAAGGTTTGAGCGCATAACCCGCCGCACGGGCTAAGGCAACCACAAAACTACCCAAGCAGGCATCAACATGCACGGGAATGTTATATTTATTACCTAAAGCGGCAATAGCCTCAATATCATCCATAGTGCCGTATGGATAGTTGGGTGCAGAGCCTACAAGCTGTAAGTAGAAGAAGAGAAGGAGTTATTATTAAAAAATTAATATATAAAATATATGTAAAATAAAATTACAATAAAATAAAATAAAATAAAATAAAATAAAATAAAATAAAATAAAATAAAAAAAAAAATAAAATAAAATAAAATAAAATAAAATAAAATAAAATAAAATAAAATAAAATAAAATAAAATAAAGTAAAATAAAATAAAGTAAAATAAAATAAAATAAAAATGAAATAAAATGAAATAAAATAAAATAAAATAAAATAAAATAAAATAAAATAAAATAAAATAAAATAAAATAAAATAAAATAAAATAAAATAAAATAAAATAAAATAAAATAAAATAAAATAAAATAAAACAAAACAAAATAATATACCATTTAAAATTGTTTCGACAAATTAATTTGATCAAAGAAATATATCATTGTAAAGATATTTCCTTGAAGTTGTGCACAATTATATTTTTACTACAAATTGCAGGCAAGTTTGTTTTTGAGTACCACTAAAAAGGGTTTACAAAAATTAATTTAATTAAAGTAATATATCATTGAATAGATATTGCCTTAAAGTTGTGCACAATTATATTTTTATTAAAAATGACATTCAAGTTTTGTTTAAGATACCATTAAAAAGGGTTTACACAAATTAATTTGATTAAACAAACATATCATTGTATAGACATTTCCTTGAAGTTGTGCGCAATCATATATTTACTTAAAACGTCAGGCAAGTTTTTTTGAATACCACTTAAAATTTGATTAAAATAATAAATAATCGAATAGATGTTGCCTTAAAATTGTGCACAATTATATTTTTATTAAAAACGGCAGGCAAGTTTTTTTTAACACCATTAAAAAGGGTTTACACAAATTAATTTGAATAAAGTAATATATCTTTGAATAGATAATGTCTTTAACTTGTGCACAATTATATTTTTATTTAAAATAGCAGAGAAGTTTTTATAGATACCATTTTATATGGTTTGCACAAATTAATTTGATTAAATTAATATATCATTGAATAGATATTAAAATTAATAAAAATTCTTGTCTACTTACCAAAATCGTATTACTATTAATCGCCTTCTTAAAGGCCACCATGTCCACTTCATAGGTCTTAGGATCCACATCGACATAACGCACATAGATATTGAAGTATTGTCCGGCTTTGTCAAAGGCAGCATGAACTGTACGCGGCACAACCATATTGGGTCTGGTAATACCCTTGTGTTCACGAGCATAATCACGATAGGCCTTACAGGCCATAACAATCGATTCAGTGCCACCAGTAGTCATCTTAAAAGAAATTTAAAGAAAATATAATTAATATCATTAGCGATCGATGCCTTTTGATATTCCAAGCGCATTTAAACTTACTGTGCCACATGATGCTTCGTCACCATTAAAGAGGGCGCATGCCATACGCACCACTTCAGCTTCCATTTTACATATACCTGGGAAAACATCAGGATGTAGAGGATTTGTATATGAGGCTTTGCCATACACTGCTGTAACAAGCTCTACGAGATCCTCTTTAAAGCCATAAACTGTGCCCGATACTCGGCCATCACGCCAATCGTAACTACCCAATTTTAAATGCTCATCAACTAAATGCAAAATTTCAGCACTGGATAAACCATTTTCGGGCAGTTCTGGATTATAGGCAAGAGTGGCATAGACTTTGGAAAACTCTTTTTCGAAATCCTTATTGGCCTTGGACAGTTCAGCTTCGATTTTACGACGTACGGCAGGTACTTTTTTCAAATAGTGAAAGAAATGTCTTTTGCCACGTACCCAAATGTCTGCAAAAAGAAAAAAATGGAGAAGTTTCATATTAAAGTGCGTGGACAAAAAAGTGGGTAGACAAAAAGTGAGTACTAACATATATGAAAGTAGCCATGCATGTGAATTCCAACTGGCTATAAATAAACATATCTGTGCATACTTTCTTTGATTATTAACTTTCAAATTCCACATCTGCCATATTATTTTATTATTTTGCCCCTTTAACTTTTCATTATATATTTTTCTACACTTTATTGCATTTGCCGGTAGCGTTTATAATCGATATGTAATGTCATAAATCATACCACATGCATACAAAGAAAAAATTTCAATACTAATCTTAAAAATGCTATAGTTTTTTATTTGTTTTCTATTTTTGTTTTTCAAACTCAACAAAGTTCAACTGATAAGATTTTTGACAAGGATTAGGGTTGTTGGTAACAAATGATTACACAGAGATTAGAAGGCAGCAAAGTAGTCATAAATGTTTAACTGAAAGTCATCAACAATTTAAAAGTGAATGCTTAACTCAAGTTTTAAGTATTAGTATGTACGTGATATATAACAGCATTTAAAAAATATGTTTCATTTTTTTTATAGAACATCTGATAATATTGTTAAATAATATTGCCCCCTGCAATTAAGTGAAAGGTGCAAACATTTGGTAATGAAGTATATGACAAATTTAAATATGCATTTAAGCTATCAATTCCAGGTTAAGTGGCATTATAAAGTAAAATATTTCTCTGTGCCAGATGTGTTTCTTGGAAAACATTGTTGTTGTATAAGGTTAATTGTGTTATTGGTTGTAGTATTAAGAACTGGTTTTAACTGGTCAGTGATACTGGTTGAAACTAGTATTTTTTTGAAACTAGTTTGACGATTTCCAACTGGGAATTTTAAATTATAGGAAAGATTTATTTTGGGTACTTTTTAAAGGGTTTCTAAAAAAATAAACTGAAACAAGTAATATATCATTGAATAGATATTGTTTTAAAGTTGTGCACAATGATATTTTTTTTTAAAAAAAAGGCAGGCAAGATTTCTTTTGAATACCATTGAAAACTGTTTAAACAAATCAATTTGTTTAAAGTAATATATAATTGGATATATATTACCTTGAAGTTATGCACAATCATTTTTTTTATAAAAATAAAAGGCAAGATTTCTTTTGGATACCTTTTTAAAGGGTTTTAAAAAAACTAGTTAGATAAAACTGATATATCGTTTGATACACCTTGACCTAAACTTAGGCACAATCACATTTTTATTAAAAACAGCAGACAAAATGTCATTTAAATACTTTTTAAAATTGTTTACACAAGTTATTTAAAAAATGCAAATAACATTAGGCAGATTTGAACCCAAAATTGAGCATAAACCTATTTATTTAGCAAAAACGGCGGGCAATATATGTTTTGGATACCATTTTAAAGTGTTTACACAAATTAATTTTTTTTGAATAATACATCATTGGAAATATTTTGACCTTAACTTAAGCACAATCATATTTATTTATTAAAAAAATGATGTTGCCTTAAAGTTGTGCACAAATATACTTTCTGTATCTAAAAATGTCAGGCTAATTTTTTTGGTGTGTTTACACAAATTAATTTTATAAAAGTAATATATCATTTAATAGATATTGCCTTAAAGTTGTGCACTATGATATTTTAGTTAAAAACGGCAGGCGAGATATCATTCGAACACGTTATTTATAGGACAAAATTGAGAGTAGTCTGAAATTTATTTGAATGTTGTAATTATTGATTATTGTTTTCTCTGGACTTTTAATAGCAAGATATAAAAAAATTAATATACATAAATTGATATATCATTGGTCAGTATTATCTTCATAATTTTTTTTTCGAATAAATATTGAAATATTTTGAAAAACATATTTTGTAATGTTTTTTTCTTTTTCTTTTTTTGATAGCACTATGTCACAATTTGAAGGTTATTGTCGCGGAGGTAAACGGACCCAATATCAAACGGTAGCATTTGACCTCAGTAACAAAACCTTAAACTCCATTTTTGTCCACTACGTCACAATTTATTTCTACAGTGGTTTGAAATTTGATATTTTTGGTCAAAAGTGGAATCAAAGAATATGAAAATTCATGTGTAAAAATACATTTGGGATAGTTCATGTCTTCGGAGAATATTTCTTCAGGGTACACATTTATGCTTACAGCAGATTCTATAATCTCCGTAATGTTTTCTAACTAAAAGGACCTAAATTTCTTTTACAATTAAAAATTCTACTTAAATTGCAGTTGACCAGGGGAGGTCTGGGCAAAAACGAGGAAAAAAGTTGATCTTGGAGCCCTAGCGAGCCCAAATTAGGGGCCAAATTGGATCCTTTTATGATCCCTTAGTGTTTTGCCCACCCACCATGCAAATTTTTGGTTTCTACCGCGACCAATTTAGACCCGTTTTTGTATTTTTTAAGTTGAGCTAAATTTCGGTTTCAGAACGTTGAAAAAAAATTTTATAAAAGAAAAATAATTTTTAAAGAATCGTGTTTGAAAAATTGTCTGAACTTGCTGTTTACTGTATTTTTATTGCTAATTTTCGTTTTTTTGTTTTAGTATTTATTTTATATTTTTATTTATGCATTTTTGTTTTTTAATATAAAATATAAAATATAATATATATTTTTAATATAAAAAATTATTTTTTATTAAAAATAAATTTAAATTTAATTTTAATTAAAAAATTAAACGAATGATGGTTGGATAAACTTTTTGCAGTGTAATTTATGTATTTTTTGGAAGTTTGTATTTTTTTGTTATTTTTCGTATTTATTAAAAGTTTTAAAAGCATTTTTTTTTAATGCAAATTTTTTATTATTCGACCTTGACAATTTTTCTAAGAATTAAATTCAATTTTTTTTTTTGTTTTTTTTTAGAGAAAAAATTTTTTTTTAAAAAATTTCAGAATTTTTAAATTTAAATTTTTTAAATTTGAGAAAAAAATTTTTTATATAAAATTTTTTTTTTTAAATATTAATTTTTAAAGAAATTTGTTTGGATAAATTATTTTGTAAGTTAGTATTTTTTGTATTTATTTTTTTTTTAATTTCTTGTGGTTGTTTTTTTTTAAAGAAAAACATTTTTTTTTAAATTTTGAATTAAATTTAATTTTGAGCATTGTTTTTATATAAAAAATTAATTTTAAAAGAATGATTGTTGAATAAAAGTTTTTGTTGTGTAAATTAGGTTTTTTTTTAATTTTTTTTTTGTAGGTTTGTATCTTTGTTAGTATTCGTATTTATTTAAAGTTTATAGTAAAGCGCAGCTGCTGCTTTATTTTAAAGACAAATTTTTATTATTCGTCCTTAAAAATTATTCTAAGGATTAAATTCATTTTTTTTTAAGAGAAAAAATATTTTTTTTTTTTTTAATTCTAAATTTCATTTAAATTTGGGAAGATTTTTTTTTATATGTAAAAAAATGTTTTTATAAAAATAATATTTTAAGAAAGTTATTTGGATGAATTATTTTGTTGTGTAGTTATTGAATTTTTTTTTAATTTTGTATTATTTTAATTTTTTGTAAGTCTGTATTTTTTGTTAAATCTTGTATTTGTTTAAAGTTTGTAAATAAGCGCAGGCGCGGTTTTTTTTTTTTTAAGAAAATTTTTTATATTCGGCATTAATTTTTTCTTTTTTTTTAAAGAAAAATAATCTATATTTTTTAAAAAAAAATTTAATTTAATTTAAGTTTGAGATTTTTTTTTATATAAAAAAAGATTATTTTTTAAAAAATAATTTTTAAAGAAAGTTATTTGGATAAATTATTTTGTTGTGTAGTTATTGAAACCTTTTTTTAATTTTGTATTATTTGAATTTTTTGTAAGTTAGTGCTTTTTGTTAATTTTTGTATTTATTTTTCTTTTATTTTCTTATGGTTCTTAGGTTTTGTATTTTTTGTTAAAATGTTTTTAAATAGTGTTTAAATAGAAAAATTTTTAAATTTGTGATTTTTTTTTTTAATTTATATATAAGTTTAGAATTAAATAAAATGTTACAATAGGAAAAACTCTGACTTCGAGCTCAATTATATAATAACAAAATAAAATATAAATTTGTAAATAAAAGACAACAACTACAACATAATGAAAAAAGTTGAATTTACCATCACTGTTAAATTTATGAGCAAAATGTTATACGTACATATGTTGGTGATGTTTGTAATAAAAAGTAGAAGCTTCTCTAATTTATTATTTTTTTTTTATTGATTGCAAATTTTTTAGTTTTCAGTTTTGACAATTTTTCTGAGAATTAAAGTCTGAATTTACCTAAAAATATATTTTTTTATTCACAACGGTGTGAATTGTTTCTCGATTATTTCGTTGATCTTATTACACTTAAGGTTTGTGATGATGCTGAAGAAGTCACAGTAAAGGGTGCTGATGAATATAGTGTGGTAACTATCGAAATAGCTAATAACTTTAATATACATTAGTACCCACACATATAACTGAAAGGGTCCATATTTTAGGCTTTATACAGTCCCATGGACGCCAGCGCTAATCTTAGTTGACTTTTTGACTTATTGCAGCCAGACCTCGCCCAGTGGATGTTTATATTATAGATGTATTATAAATTACATTATATTGTAGTCTTCACAAGTTTTCAAAAAGATGTAAAAAATATATATCACAAAATGTACTATGCATTTGTTTGTTGTATCGGTGGGGACCAGCTATGATACAAGCCTTAAGACATTTGATGTTAGTAAATGCTAGAAATCGTTCGGCTTGTCTAGAATTATTGTAGTGTAGGGTTTCTTAGGCCAACTATCCTCCGAAAGATAACTTTAAACACAGTTATAAATATTTAATTCCTATTTCTTACCCCAAATTAGTATAAATCATATTTAATTATTTAGAAATTTTTCTTACATTATTTTACGTATGCGTCATTTTAAATTTCATCAGAGCAACAGTCTCAAAAAAATTCCACAAAATTTTATAACTATGTATATAAAAAATTCCAGTCAAAGGTTCAAAGTTCTCTTTTTAACATTAAATGAAAAAAGCCCTTATTTCTATGTGCAAAGTAAGTTTGAGCACAAAAGAAAGATATTTATTATACTTTCAGTTCGTATATAAAATTACATTCAACTTTAGCACAAAATCATTAACAAAGAAATACCTATTATTTACGCATTTATTGTTAGAGATATATTAATTGTTGTTCTTTCTTACAAAATATATCTTCACAATAAAAGATATCTTTACATTTTCCAAAGGAAACAGTAAAATTGCGTACTTTATACAACAAAAAACATTTTTTTAACTAATAACCTTTATCATCAAAGTCTCCTCCTTATTATGTCATTTCTACTTCTTCCCTTAACATAAATAAAAAAAAAACACTTTAAAGGTCAACTTGTTATATAAACCCATTGACATTGAATTGCCCCAGTTTGGCCTACCTGTTGCATTGCACAATTTCACTTACTTTCATCCTGATTAACAACGTTCCACAGCCACACGGAACTCAATACCGCTGTTGCAGTTATTGTGGCCACCTGCCAAGGTTCACGATTGGCAAACACACGATTAATGCTTCCAGTAACCAATTGGCCACAGTTGGCCCCGTTGCCGCCGCTTGCAAAAGGTTTCATTGTTTCACTTTCTCCGCTCTAAAATAAACTAAAAAGGTTTTTGTTTTTTCCTTTTGGTTCTGCGCCCGATGAACCAACACCAAACACTTTGAGTTAACACAAACGACTGAAAAGAGAATTAATTGCATTGAGTCAGCAGCAGTTAATACTGGAAAGGGTATGGATGGGGGTATATGTATAATAAACATTTACAAATAACCGATTGGCGAACATTGTTATCAACAAAATGTGTGATAAACAATAAAACGCCAATCATTTGATTCTTATCAGCAAAAAAAAAAACAATTCAATGAAATATTAAGTAAAAGTAATGAAATTCTACGGTATAGTTAAGCAACTCAACAGGAGTTAATACCAACGTATGTATGTATGTAGATATATACCACGCAAAGGTGTGTAAGGGGTGGGTGGTTGTCATTATTATACTAAGTACAAACGAACCTGCTGCTGGGGGTCAACAAACGACAGTAACAGTAAACGTAGTTAAGTTTAATATAACTTATAAACTATAAACATGTAATAACTGTATATCTTTTTGTTTAATACTGAATAACTGTTGTCCTATTTAAATACAAATTGTTAATTAAGTTAATAATTAGCAAATTTACTGCGACAGCTGATTTTTCTTTATTAAATTGTTGTATGTGTTGTACGGTAGTAAACAGTAAATAAACCCGAAGTAGGCTGCAACATATGTTGGCATTCTGCCGTCGCATAACATAAGTGTTGTAAAGTTTTGAAGTTTGCTCGGAGACAGTGTTGTAAAAGTCTTGAAGTTTAAGTAATTACCCGTATGAGTGTTAACAACATCGCGATTATAATTGTTTTGCAAAGGATGATAGAAATTGAGTACTACACTGTAAAAAAAATATGTTTTATGAGATTTTTTGGCTTTATTCATGGTAGAAATTATGTGGTATACTGTAAAAAAATATTATTATATTAGTTTTATGAGTGAATGAAGGTATGAGTAAATTAATATGTATCATAAACAAAACACAAATCCTGTAATAATGTAAAGCAAAAAAATTAAATATAGCCAACATCACGATTGTTTCTTTTTTTGTATGCACGGTAGAAATGGTGAACTACACTGTAAAAAATATTGTTATATAAGTTAGTGAACCTATGATTTAATATGTATATAATAAGGCAAAACACAAATCAAGCAGTAATGTTTATAAAAAAAATTCAATATGATTTAAATAACCCTAAAAAATACACAAAAATCTAGGTTGAAGTTGGAGGTGACTCTAATGGAACGTTAATGTGCTAAAAATGGGGACCCTTTGGGTTCTATAATGACCCCATTTGTGTATGTACTTAAATTAAAGGTGTTAGCACCACAATTCCAACCAGATTATTTTTAGATTTCTATGGTCTCTCTTGCGACTTTTTTCATATAATTTTTTTTGGGTTTAAAAGAAGCATTTAATTTCAAATGTTTTTATATTTTTAGTAGTTTTTATTTTATTTTTTCATATTTATATTATTTTAATTTTTTTTTTTAAATTAAAAGTTTTTTTTTATTAAATTTTTTGAATCCAGAATAGAAAAAAAAACAGAAAAAGGAAGAATTACAATAAGAAATAGTAAAAAAAATTTAGTTTAAATAAAAAAATTTAATATAATTAGTCTTTTTTAAATAAAATGTTAAAATATTTTTTAATGAAAAATTTTATTTCAAAGAATGGTGTGGGAAAGTTTTTTTTTTGTATTTGTTAATATTTGTACTGCTGTTTATTTTTTTTTTTTGATTCATTATCTCTTTTGTATCCAGAATGGAAAATTAAAAAAATTTTAGAAATAGAAAAAAAAATAAAAAGTACTTTTTTCAAAGAATGATTTTTTGTATTTTTTTACATTAGTTAATTTTTGAACTGCTGTTTATTTTTTGGATTCATTATCTTTTTTTGAATTCAGAATAGAATATTAAAACAATTTTAAAAATAAAAAAAAAATAAAAAGTACTTTTTTAAAAAAAAATTTTTTTTTTTTAATGAAAAATTCGACTATAATTTGTATAGCCGTTCAAAATCATTTTTTTTTATTAAAAAATTAATTTTTAAAGAATGATGTCGAGAAAAATTATTTTATTTTGCAGTTTTTGTTAGTTTTTTAATAAATTTGTGGTTTTGTGAAATAAAATTAAAATTTATTTTTTGTAAAAATACTGCTAAAAGGGGGAATTCTATGACGGGATTTTATTAAAAAAATAAAATTGCCACGATTTTGTTGAAAAAATAACTTTTTAGCGGAATGATTAAATTTTTTTAAAATATCTTTAAAGGTGCAGTTTGTGAGCAAAAAATATTTAAACAAAATCATAAAAAATCGGACCGATTTTGGTAAAAAAAATAATTTTCATGGTACTATGTAAGATATTAAAAAAAATATATAAATTTGATCTTGACCAAATTGCCGCAATTTTTCTAAAGATAATTATAATTTTTTTGGTACCTTGCAAGACATCTAGAAAATTTTAATTTTAATTTATTTTTGATAATTTTTCTAAGAAAATCCATCTAATCCACACTGAAATACAGAGGATGCTACATTTTCTTTTTGTAGAGCTCACCCGGTGAAATGCAATTAAACCATTGTTTTTTCAGATTTTTTTTTAGAAAATACTTTTTGGTCTGTAATAGTTACTTGTTTTAAGGTGAATTAATAAATTATAATAATGATTAATTATTGAGCGATGATTTTTTTATGTTATTTTTGTAGCTTTCCTATACTTTTAAGGTACATACCTTCCAATTACTGTTATAATACATCATAGTTAATCAGTTGGCAACTCTGTTTAAATACTTACCCATGTTGCCCAATTTCTTTCTCTGTGTATTGAAATATGAAAAGTATTTTGTTTTTTGTTTATTATTTTTTAGCCGAATCGCTTTTATAATCGCCTGTTGTCATCACTGTAACTTTTCCATTCATCACCTCATACACACACATCCTCCCACACACACACACATCCATTCATTTGCCAATTATCAGCTGATTATATTTACTTTCCTACCTGTTGGCGATATCATTACCATAATTTTCAAAGCTAGATAATTTCAAGAACGAGTTTTTTTTCGAATTGGACAAAATGCTTCGTCATTTGCGAACGCTATACAAAAGAGTGGTAAAAGCTACACTTCCGACTCTTTGAAAACAAAGGCCAAGACTAGTAACAAGTTTCTTCTTAATACCTTTAGCCTTCTTCGGTCAGTGCAACAGTCGCCAACAACAATTTATGTGCCTTACATTCAATTATGGCTCCCACAGCAATGACAACACCATCAGGAGCGGCATCCTTGGTGAGACATGCACACGCACAACAGCAGCAGTATTGTCAAATCTATGAAACGAATGGTGTACGCGAAATTTGCCTTAATGAACCTACAACCCGCAATACTTTATCTTTAGCGATGATGGAGGAGATACAGACAGCCTTGACCCGTACATGGCATGATAAAAATTTACGTTGTATTATCATATCATCAACGGGCCCCGTATGGTCTTCGGGTCATAATCTCAAAGAGCTGTTGCCAGAACACGGACCCAAACAACAAACAGCTGTTTTTGAGAAACTTACGGAAATTATTTCCAATATACGAAAAGCTCCCGTTCCGGTTATAGCTAAAGTTAATGGTGTAGTCGCAGCGGGTGGTGTGCAGTTGGTGGCTTCGTGTGATATTGTGGTGTGTTCAGAGAAAAGTTCTTTTATAACGCCCAGGTATGAAATTTTAAAATTAAAAATCTATCAGAAGTGTATTGTGTAATCCAATTTCCCTTACCCCAGTGCTAACTATGGTGTATTTGCCTCAACTCCCGCCGTGGCAATGTCACGCGTTATGTCACATTCCAAGTGCCTTGATATGCTAATGACTGGTCATCCCATTACTGCCAAAGATGCCTACATCCAGGGCATGGCTAGTCGTGTAGTACCTGAACAAGAATTGGACAATGAAATGTTAAAAGTCGTCAATGCCATAAAACAGAAAAGTCGTTCAGTTTTGGCTATAGGTAAAGACTTCTTTTATAAACAACTGGAGCTGAGCATGGCAGAGGCTTATAAACAGGGCGCCAAGGTAATTAAAAGATGACACAAATACAAGTTTGACTAAATTAACTCTTAACTCTTTGCAGGTAATGACGGAAAATTTGGGATTAGCAGATTCGCAAGAAGGCGTGCGTGCGTTTGTGGAAAAACGCAAACCCGTATGGTCTCACTTGTAGGCACAAATTGAATTTGAGGGGTACTTCAGGCTCGTTATATCTAGTCTTGCAGATCGACGTGTAAATTGTAGTTTTCAAAAGGTTGTGGTTTTATTGCATTTATTTTTGTTTTCGTAGTTTTAATTTGAGAAAATAAAAAAATTATACATGTACTTATATTTAAAAAAAAGTATTTGTATTTTATAAATTTATTTTATAAATGAGTATTTAATAAATATATGAAATATAATAACATGGTTTACAAAACTGTATTTTCCTTTTATTTTTATGTTATATTTAAGACAATTTTGCAAATGGTGCCTGAAGTTTTGCTGACACTTTTTTTTATAAAAATATATGTTAATTAACAGATTTCAAACAGATAGTTTGCATTACTTAAGCGTTTTTTTGCGTTTTTAGTTTAAAAATTTTATGGAAGTTTAATGGTGCAAAATTTTTTTTACTAACTAAAAAATTTATGAATGACCTTGAAAACCCCCAACCTGCAAAAAGGGGAAAATGCTATGCGAAAATGATAATAAAAAAGTTTTTATTACTTCATTTCGGTTACTTTTATTTTATTTGTTTTATTTAATTTTTTTATTTGTTATTTGTTTTAATTAATTTTATTTTAATTTATTTTATATTATTTATTTCATTTTATTATATTTTATTTTATGTTATTTTTATTATTATTATTTTATTTTTTATTATTATTTTTTATTTATTTTTTATCATTATTTTATTATTATTTTTATTTTATTTTATTTCATTTTATTATATTTTATTTTATGTTATTTTATTTTATTTTATTTTATTTTATTTTATTTTATTTTATTTTGTTTTACTTAATTTCATTATATTTTATTTCATTTTATTTTTTATTTTATTTCATTTTATTATATTTTATTCTTGCCACTGTTTTAACTGACTGCAATCTTTCGTTTGGAGACTTGTCAAATCTCACATTTGTCAAACTAATTCCGTTGAGTATTGGATACTTTCATTGCAGACCACAGCTGATTTGTCAAATTCTTATCAATCACCTGTTGCCTATTTACAGTTTGACCACGAAAATGTTGAAGACGTTAAGAATCATTACAAAGGTATTTACATCGTAAACAATTGTGTTAAAACTAAAATTACACAAGAAATAAACCCCATTAATAGCCCCAGTCTTTGGAAATATCCAAAGCATACCTCTCTACCACCGCCGTCAGAGCTGCCCTACAATACACCGAAGTTACACAATGTGATGGGGTACGTGAGATCTGTTTAAATGAACCCAAGACGCGCAATTCCTTGTCCATGGACATGATGGATTCCATACTTGAGGCCTTGAAACAGGACTGGCATAACAAGGAGCTGCGTTCCATAGTGCTGACGGCCAAAGGCAACATTTGGTCGGCAGGTCATAACCTAAAGGAATTAGTGCCCGAAAAAGGTCAAGCCTATCAAACGGAAGTATTCAACAAATTAACGGAAATTATTGTGAATATATATCAAGCTCCTGTGCCGGTAATAGCTAAAGTTAACGGTCTAGCAGCTGCTGCCGGATGTCAATTGGTGGCGTCATGTGACATGGTGGTGGCGTCCGAAAATAGCAAATTCTCCACACCGGGGTAAGACAAAAAAAAACTGGTAGACATAATAAACAATGCCTTAACAGATACTTTTTTATCGTATATGCAGTGCCAATTTTGGTGTATTTTGTTCCACACCCGGCATAGCCATATCACGTGTTATGCCCAGAACTCAAGCAGCTTATATGGTAATGACAGGATTACCCATAACTGCTCAGGAGGCGTTTACAGCAGGTTTTAATTCAATGTTAAATATTATATCACAAAATATTAAATTTTTATGGTATTTCATAGGTCTGGTTAGCCGCGTTGTGCCTGAGGCAGAATTAGATAACGAAATTAAACACATTACAGACGCGATTAAACACAAAAGTCGTACCGTCATTGCTTTGGGCAAGGATTTCTACTATAAGCAATTGAATTTACCCTTGGAACAAGCTTATCAATTGGGAGCTGAGGTAAGGCGTAATAATAATCATTAGTTTAATTTCGATTAATTGATTTTTGTTTTGCAGAAAATGACGGAAAATCTAGGCTTATGCGATTCTCAAGAAGGCCTTAGAAGTTTTGCAGAAAAGCGTAAACCACAATGGAAACATGAATAGAGTACTAATGTGATATCATTTTTGATATTACAAGTGCATTCTATTCGCCCCGCATAAATGATTCTTCTTGTTAACGGTTATCTCCAGTAGAATTAACGGCGTTAGTTAGTTCTAGAGGTTACTCTGTATTGTAATTTTTAAATCTAAATTTGTTGGCGTTGCTACCTGTATTCTTGTTTCGTTCCTTTTGTATGATTTGTTTTTGTGGTATTTCAAGTTTGCTAGAGTTGCCATCCATATTCATGTTAAACGGATATGAGTTATTATTGATGGGCATAGCCGAATCATATATACGGGACAAATAGAATGCACCGATTGTTGCATTTATCGTTAAATGTTATTTGGAATAACATTTTCAAACATCTATACTATAAATATAAAGTAATATATAATTTCGTTAAAATCTTATGAATTAAAAAAAAAATTAAGAGTTATAAAAACATTTTCTTATGTTTTAAAATAAAACATTGGTTATTGAAAATCCAAAATTTTTTTCTGTGTAAAACAAAAATTTTCAATCTACCTGCTTAGTTAATGTATGCTGTTATCTGCAATGTGTTAATGCATACAGCGACAACAACAACAACAGACCTAAAGAACTTAGGTAGGAAAGTAGAAATCATGTTTTTAACATTGTTTAAAGTAATGTATTAGTAAAAACGTATTATGTGTGCTCTAAGTATGTAAACAGGATTAAAATATTTGGCATACAAATTCCAAAAACAATTTAGCTGAATTGCCTCAAAATACTTTTAAAGTCGTAATCTTGCTTACTGAATATTTAGCGTTAGACAAAATGACACACATGCCGCTATAGTAATGTTTAACCAACCCATTGTATTAAAGGACGAACATTTGTTTGCCATTATACAAGATGGGCCTTATCTAAACGGAAAACACGAGTCAAACGACATACAAGCGATATTCGGTATCCCAGTACTTAGGCAGGTAGATTTTTTAAATCATACAATTGAAACATTCTTCGCACACATATGAATACTTCGTTTCCGTCTTCTTAAGACGACGATGGATAAGCAATCCATCAATAGTCAGGTAAAAAAAGCTAAAGGTCTCAATCGTTAAATTGTATATTTCGGGAAAAAGCAGTAAATTTAATTGAGTTTAATATGTAATCAATTAAATTTTATACGTAAATTTAATTAGTAATTTAAAAAATAAAAATTATATAAAACCTGCAAAAAATTAAAAACCTTACAATTACAAAAAAAAAAAATCCAACTACCAAAAAATTAAAATTTTTTAACTGCCGATGATTGTGAACTCCTTTTGAATTATAAAAAAATTTAAAATTACTAATATTAATAAATTTAATTTGTAATTAATAAAATTTAATTCCTAAATTTAATTAGTAATAAATATAAATTATAATAAAAATACGTATAAAACACACAAAAAATTAAAAACCTTACAATAACAATAACAAAAAAAAAATAGAAATAAATGTAAATACCAAAAAATTACAATATTTTTAAAATGCCGATGATTGGGAACTCTATTTGAATTATACAACAATTTAATTTAATTTAATTTGTAAATAAATTGATTATTATTATTAATTTAATTTAAAATTCATTTACTTTAATTGATTTAATTAAATTTAATTTAATTAGTATTTAAATTGATTAGTAATAAAATTTAATTAAAATTAATTTAAATTAATCAGTATTTTTTTTTAAATTAAATTTAATTTAATTAGTTCTTAAATTTAATTTTAATAAAAATTAATTAAAATCAATCTAAATTAAATTTAATTACTAATTAAATTAAAAAAATTAATTAAAATATGTTTAAATTAAATTAAATTAGTAAATTAATTTAATTAAATTAATTATATTTACTTTATTAGTTACTTATTTAATTTTAATTAAGTTCTAATTAATTTAATTATTAATTAAATTAAATTTTATACGTAATTAATAAATTAAATTTAATATAAATTAAATAAATAATAATAATTTAAATTTAAATTAATTTAATTAAATTTAAATTGAATTATATTAATTAATTACTATTTAAATTTAATTTAATTATTAAATTAAATATAAATTAAATTAATAAATAACTAATTTAAATTTAATTTAATTTATTTAAGTTAATTTAATAATAATAATTTAAATTGAATTATATTAATTAATTACTAATTAAATTTAATTTAATTACTAATTAAATTTAATTTAATTACTAATAATGTTTATAAAAATGTTTTTCTCCTTTTTTTATTTTTTTAATTATTAATAATAAAGATAATTTGTTTAAAAAAAATTAGTTTTTTTTTTATTAAATATACAAATTTGTTAACTATTTTTTTTAATTTTACATAAATTTTAATAATAGTAATGACTTTTTAGTAATTTTAATTTATTTCAATAATTGTTTTTTTTTTCAATTCTAAAAAATATAAATTATTTATTGGGAGGCTTGTTAATTTAAAAATATTAATAATATAAAGCGGCGCTGGTAAAGTTTTTAAATATTCTGCGAGTTTTTAAATTCGTTTTTTTTATAGTTAAGAGATTTTGAACAAAGTAAGATTTTTTTTTTAAAAATTTCCCGTGACTTTATTTTATTTTAAATAGTTTGTCTTGAAGTCATTGGTGTTACTTGAGAAAACAACGCAATATTTTGTATTATGCCTTTGTTTTATTCTCTTTAGGTTAAAAAACTTTTGAAATTCATTTTAGTTTATTATTGTTCTTCCAGAAGTCTGGAATACTTGATCTTATGCTCTGGTTTAGATACGCCGAGTAAATACCTTAGCCGACCCTGTCATCCAGTTTGGATTCATCAGTAAAATTGTTTAGTGGTCCATACATAGCGTTTTCGTTCTCTGTCCACTTCTTTCGGGAGGGCATTCTAGTTTCATAGAGAATTTTCGATTTCCCTGCACTAAGTAAAGTTTCAAGTGAGATATTGAGTTGGTTAAGGATCCTAGAGTTTCCGATACAGGGAACCCAGTTTTCTATCCCGTATAGTCGAATGGTTGATTTGAATGCAGAACATTTTTTTTATTTGGTTTTATTTTACATTACATTGTGTCATATGGCATTATGCAGCCCAGATCAGGTGGTAGTAGATTAAGTATCGTTATTTTAATTGTTTTTATTTCAGTAAATTTTATTTTTCTTATTTCGTGTTATTTTATTTCATATCATATATCTTTTATTTAAGTATGGTTTACACGCTATCTACCCATATCTACTCATATCCCCTCAACAACATGAGGGAGATAGCCAAATTAGAAAACATGTAGGAGTAAGCAAAGACAAACACTACAAAATTATAGCAAAGTAATATTGAATTATAGGAAGGTGGATAGGAAATCAAAATGTACTGATTTGACAGGAGATAGAGGATATGGGTGGATAGCGTGTAAATCAGCCTTTACCTGACGAAACTTTTACTTTAATTACCCGCTTATGCACGTTTTTGTACGGATGTAAACAATCCCACATTGAAATTTATGAATCCCCAAGCATGAGAACAAACCAGCAGATCAACAACCCTGATAACAAAATGTTATTAGGGAAATTCCCGTTTTCTTCGCAGACCCCAATAATTGTCTTCGTCACCCGCTGCCACATCACTGCTTTGTCGTTCCGTGAATATAACAACAATTAGTTGGTGGCAAAAAAGAGATAACGAGCGCCTCAACGACAACGAAAAGTACAAAAACAACTAACACACAATGCAATGCGAGCAGTCAGCAGAAACACTGTGCTGAAATCAATTGGCAGTTTAAAAAATCAGTACGATACTAGAAGTGAGCCGCGAACAACGTATTTCTCTATTTTGGAATAAACGGTCGTAGAATTCAAGTGATCTCCGCGTCTTTCTGCCCCAGCGGTGCGTTGGTGTTTGTTTATATTTTCTATATACGATACGATTACTAAGTCAGTAACAACGAGAGAGAGTGAGAGGTATGTGCTTGTGAAACCGACAGCAACAAAAACAACACAGCAATATAATATATATACAATTGAAGTGTCTCATTACTTTTTGCATTTGTTGTTAGCTGTGTGCAACGCATTTATCAATAATTTGTGTTAACAACAACGGCCACAGCAGCCGCCAGCTCGGGACATCATGTCTAGTGATGAATCTACTTCAACCCAAATTTCGTCCATATCCAGTCAAGCAGGCGTTGCCCAGAAAAAACCTAAACCGCATAAAGCACAACAATGGGGTAAATATGCTTACAATGCGATTCTGAAGTTTTCACATAATAAATGAACTTTGTTTTTGATTTCTTTGTTTACCACACAGAAATCGATTTGATTGGCAATTTTTTGCTGTCGCTTTATCATCGATCCCTGATAAGTCCACAGAACAATTGGATTTGTGTAAAAACTGATATGCGCAAGGAATTTGAGCAGTTTACAGAGTCAGAGATTAGGCAACGTCTTAAAGTTTTAAATGGAACCGATAATGTAAGTATCAATTGCATAACTAAGCTTAGGGGTAGTTTATTTGAACAGATATTGCAATTAGTAGGTTATAATATGAATTTAAGAATTATGTATATGTATGTAAATGTTTGTTGGCATATATGCAACAGGTCGGTGTGAAACTGAGTTAGATACAAGTATCATATGATATTTCAAAATTGGGTTAAATTTAACTATACCCGGCGATATTTGACTGGAAGTAGTGAAGGTATCTTAATCCGAAGTTCAGGCGACGCACAGTGTCACGTCTTAATATGTGGCCTTCGATAGTAGCCCAGTGGAAGCGATGTAGATTTGCAATCCGAAGAAGATACCGGGTTCGATTCTCGACCGTGACACTACCATCAACATCGTTGAAAAAATACTTTTCAAATACTTTCGAGTTCTCCAGCCAACAAAACTTTTTCTAAATGCTTTCACTACAAAATATCGCAGATTGCGCAAGGACCAAGGACAAAAGGAAATGATTTATCAACATCTTAAAAATAAATCTATAAAACTAGTTGGCGCCATCCTTTGAAGGATAACGGTGGTTAAAACTCAAAAACAACAACTAGCAATCCTTGACACAAACTTTGTTATCTACAAAGAAAAGAAACAGAGTTGCCAACAATAATCGTATGATAGATCGAGTGCCGATAAATTGAAAATCGTTATAAAGAATTATCACCTTAGCTACTTCCTCCAGCTGTTACAACAACAACAACAACGTCTTCATACATAAGAGGAACAACAAATGAAAGAAGGGTTTATTATAGAGCATGCCAAATGTGCGCATGATCAGACTTAAACCACTTCCACCCTCCCACAAACAAACCAAACAGGTCGGTCATTGCTCCTAAAATACACATTTTTCATTCAAAACAAACAACAACAAATTTAGCCGAATACAATTCGAACTTATAACGTTTTTCTGTTTGGAGGTTTTAGTTGTTGTAACAGCTAAAACTAAACAATTTTAATCCGGAGGTTCTACGTTGAGTTCTAAGCCTGAAAATTTGGCTACCTCTGCTGGATTAGTCCTTTAATTCATTGGACTAAGTGAAATAGTTTGGAATGGACAGCTGATTAAGTGGTATGTGTATCAAGAAGAATGTAGTATAGAGCAAGGAGTATTTGTGGTATAGAGTCACAATCTACCAGAAATAAAAATGTAAACACTAAGGATTTTTTTATTGGAAAGTGAGGTGCGCCAGTGTTTTTTTGTAAAATTACGCTAAAAGACGAATATTTTTTATTGAAAAAAAAAATAAGCGGTAGTGTAACGATATTGTTTAAAATCGCACATTTGTCTCAATTTGCTGTACAGTTCTAGTTTCAAGTTGTATAAAATTGGAAAATATTAGAAAACACTGCAAGCTTCTCTTCTGGAAAACTGTAATTTATCTAGCCGATACCGGCATATGCTGGGCATATGTTAGAGACGGCACGGCCTATGCGGAATCAGAATGTGTTGAGCCTGTTGCTTCATCCCGAACTTAGTTGTGTCAGAGCAAATCTTGTTTTCCTCGCAGGTTTTTCTCTATTGCCGCTATAGGCGGTGGGCGACATTCATGCGGTAACCTGAAACCTGTATGAGTATCGTTCAAAGCTGCTGTATACAAGTTACGATCCAGCACATAATTTCGTTCTCCCTCCTCGTATACACAAAGTTCCTACTCCTGACTTGCCTCGGCGGAGCATCCAACTGTGTGATGTGGGATGACTCGTCTGATGACATCCCAGGAGGAACTAGAAAGATATCCTTACTTATACTAGATACCCTTACTGAAAGGTCCATTGTGTCCTCCTGTATGTGGTGCCCAGAGCTTATTTGCGAGAAAACCATTCAATGCAGCTTTGAATATTTTTCCACTGGGTATCACTCAGCAAAGGAGACCAAACTGGAGCAGCATTGTTGACCACTGACCGATCAATTGTATTGTAGGTAGCTAACAAAGCACCCTAAATGGTGCCGGCTAGAGTTTTCAGGACCTCCTTCCTACTTCGCCATCTGTGCATAATTGCAGTGGCATAAGCAGAGGAAGTAAACTGGCTGTCAAAGGTAACCCACAAAACTGTTGAGTGGTTCATAGTTGGTGGTTGGCGCCATCGTCTAAGACGACTTAGTGGACCAGGGACCACACGACACGTTACACCTCTTCAACTGCCCTGCCAATCCAACTCTACATGTTCCCAGGTCTCTTTGGACCCACCCAGTGGAAGTAGCTATCTTCCTTGGCCTGGAGACAAGTGCAGCAGATAACCACATACAAGGCGTACCAAATAACACCAGATAAACAAACAAGACCAGATACAGCTACAACAACAACAACAACGACTAACGAACGCCTTCGCGTCCGGCTAGCGTTTTCAGGAGTTCCTTCCTACTTCGCCATCTGTGCATAATTGCAGTGGCATAAGCAGAGGAAGTAAACTGGCTGTCAAAGGTGACTCACAAAATTGTTGAGTGGTTCACAGTTAGTTTTGGGCGCCATCGTCTAAGACGACTAAGTGGTTCGCGGCCTTCGTTAGCTCAGTGGAAGCAACGTAGATTATCAATCCAAAGATGCCGGGTTCGATTCCCAGCCGGGGCACTAAACGATCAACATCGAAGAAAAATTTATTTTCAAATACTTTCCACAATAAAAATCCAGATTGCGCAAGGACAAACGAAAATGATTTATTAACATCTCAAAAATAAATCAATAAAACCAGTTGGCGCCATTTCTGGGAGGAAAATGCCGGCTTAAACACAAAAACAACAATTAGCAATCCTTGACACAAACCTTGCATCTACAAAAAGGAAGAACAAAAACAGAGTGGCAAAAATTGATCGACACTTACACTGCGAAGTTGCTGTCGATAACATCCAGGGATGCCGGCAATGAAAAAAAGTTTTTTAGATGACTGGAGCCAAGATTTGAACCTGGAAACTCTTGCATGGTAGTCGCGTGTACTAACCATCATGCCACGGCCGGTCCAACAACAAAAACGCTTAAATTTAGCTTATCTCTTTCATCCAGGATGGGAAGAGTATTGCTGAAGACTTCGCTGGTGATAATTTCAGGTTACGTCCAGTAAAGAAATTATGTATTTCTCCGAGATTGGTTAGGTTATGTTGAGGACATGTAATGACACAGCACAATACCATTCCATTACAACACTCGGATACCATTATTGTCCATTGTGATTGTCCAGATTTAGAGGAAGAAATAAAAAACGAAGAATGCTTTACAATAAAATAAAGAGTTTAGAAAAATAATAATAGTGCAAAAGAGATAAAAGTACTAAAAAGATAATTCCGGTGGGTTCTCTCCTTCAAGTTCATATATATACAAGTAGTGAGATTACGTGGGAACACTTCGGTCCTCTGCCCTTAAGCCAGCTCAAACCATCGGTGAACTTCACCAGATTCTCCATGTAGCATGAAGACAGTTCTGTGAGACTATCTATGTAAGGCTGGGCAATGGCATAACAAATGCTCAATGGTCTCAAGTTCCTCCTCATTGTCGCAAAGCCTACAGTAATCCTCCTGTGTCGTCTCCCAGTTCGATTTAAATGCTCTGGCGTCGCAGTGTTCCGTGATTGCTCCATTTAATCATCTAACGGACCTCCTATCCAGATCCAATAGTGATCTCGTTCGTCTTCCATCCAGTCTTGGCCAAACATCTCGTGATACCGCACAGTCGGTGTGATGTTGCCAGGATGCATTTGCCAGCCGTACAATGTGATGGGTCAAAATTCCGTATCTATGACACATTGATGGTCGCACTGATCCATCTAATAGGTCGGGTCCCAGTGATGAGCTTTTCCGCGCAAGTTCATATGCTATTTCGTTTCCTGAAATATCACTGTGTCCGGAGACCCAGCAGAGTCGAACACTATTTGCTGGCAGTCTGAACACTAATCTCGACTTTATAGCCTTTGAGGCCGCTAGACTGTTCACATAGATTTCATAATAGCGAAGATCTCCGCCTGGAACACACTGCATTCGACATCCAATCGGAAGTGTTGCCTGAAATTAAGATCCTCGCTAAAGATGCCTGATAATTTTTGAACCATCAGTGAAAATGGACAGCCCCCTGAAAGGTAAGGAATCTTTCCAATCCTCTCTATCAGGGGTCACTTTTTCTGGGAATGATGTAAAATCCAACAACGGAACCATACAGTCCGTTCCTTTGTTGATCCTTCGTTGGCTAGGTTACCAAAGCATCCTCTTTACAGAATGGAGGGACAGTCGATTCGGTTTGGCCGATTCCTGGTCGGTACTTTCATTGGGTGTCGATGAGGTAGAAGGAGGTGTCGTAAGTGAAGCCTTATCGGCTCCGTCCCCAAGGATTCCAGATGAACCTAGTCATCAGACAAAGGCCCACCTACAATGATGACACCTTCCTCATCAGAGAGAGGTTCAAAAGTAGGCTCATCAGTGCCTGTACATGACTCGTCCTAGTCCGTGAAATCTTTAGGGGTTGGGGACAGAAAGAGTTGACTTTTCACTTTAACCTTCACCCTCATCTGCGAGAGGCGCACACGTAGTTATTTTTGTTGCATTGTCGTTGTCCTCATTCAGTTTGCTTGCGGCCGTTGATGAAATGAAAAAAAAAATTGAATAAAAATTTAAAGTTTTTATTGTATACTACAATGTTATGAGTGATGTTATGAAAATATAATTTTGGAAAAATATTTTTTTTTAATTTATTTTTAGAAAAAAATTTTTTAATACCTTTGTAGAGAGTTTAACGAAATTAATTTAATAAAAGTAGTATATCACTAGATAGATGTTTACTTAAAGTTATACACAACCATTTTTTGTCATATTTAAAATAAAAATTGTTTTTGATAAAAGAGTATATCCATTCCGTCGCAGCGTCATTTATATAGTCCGATACGAAATTCGTTTTTTTTCTAAATTATCATAAATAAAATCATCTTATTATTACAATGTATTTACGTTTTCTACAAACATGTTTTCTCAGCAATTTGTACATCGAGTACAGGATCAAATTAATAAGTTTCAATTCAATTTTTCAGATTGGCACCCTACTGCACCGTTGCAGCTTTCTATGGAATACTCCAAGAGGCAATCCCTGTTATAAACTAAGAAGCAAGGAAATTTTTGATTTTCGTAACAAACAGCTTAAACTTAAAGATAAGCGTCAACTTAATGGTGATATCTGCGATTCACAGTCAGCAAACAACAGCGATCCCACTGCCGCCGCCGCCGCCACTCTGGCTTTGTTTCAAGGTAAATGTAACAGTCAGCGTTAGTAAAGGCACTTTGTTAACATACAATCTTTATGTATTATTTGAAATAGTTGATTTCGAAATAGATGAAGATTCCCCCAAACATGCATTGGCTTACCAAGGTACGGCAATGCAACAACGCCGGAACAATTACCATCCAACAAATATGTCATGTGTCATTTGCCAACAGGATTTCTCTACCATGGATAGTTATGAGGAACACATACAAAAGCACAACGATGAAAGTGATTTCGAATACACAAGCGAATTAAGTCAATTGTAAGAGATTCTATAATTGCCACCCACCCAACTTTTTCACTCATGATCTCATTGTGATTTATTTTACAGCGATTCACCTATTTTCAAGATGTCCTACAGTTTGTGTAAAAATTCACATTATTTCTGTTTTAATTTTGAAACGGATACTAATAATCTAGTAATTGAAAAAATTATCATTGTACAATCGCGTACATTATACTACGTGCGCCAAAAGCGTGTACCTTATGATATGCCCACTGCAGGTTGTGATAAATTCTTTGTAGACTCACATCTTTTTACGATGTTTGTGGAACAACCAATAATAATGATAGCTTACATTAAGGGTTCGAAGGAAACAAGAATTATTGAAGAACATAATTTTATGGTAAGTTTTGCTATATAGTTTATTTTCGTCTCTCTCTCTCCCTCTCTCTATCTGTTTGATGATCGTTTATAAAATTGTATTGAATTTTGTACAATTGTTTTTAATAATTTCAGCGTTCTTTGGAATTTCCTAAAGTTCATATTGCAACTAAGCCATCTTTGTTGCCATCGAAAAAGTAAGTAATTTTTCCTGTAAATACCAAAAACTTAGACATTATTAAAATTCAGGAAAAAGTATAACACTTATTAACTATTTTGAGATTGTGTGGAATACAATTGTACTACTCTTTATGAGGTATAAGCGATTATTTACTTTTAAGCATTTTATTACAAAATTTTTTGTTTATGTGATTAAACTTCCTTCGTTTAAAATTTTTTTTTAAAAACGTAATTTTTTAAATATTGCAACTGTTTGCCATTGAATTTTTTTGTTTAATATTTATTAGAAAAAAATTGTTTGGGCTGTATGGCTGGAAAGGTCTTCTAACTGTCAAGACCAAAAGAAAATTTCTAACAATTTTTTTTAAAGTTTTCGTGTAGTTTTCTTTCTTGTATTTTAGGAAATCTAACCTGCAACCTTGCATTACGACTGAAATTAGTTGAAATTAGTTTTTTTTTTGTTGGTTAATATTTGAAATTTTTAACTCGAAATTATTTCGGATTTCCAAAGAAACGGCTTAATATAGAAGAAACGTGTTTTTAGGGCTATAATTGCTGGAAAGGCTGTCTAGCCTGCAATTTTTTCATTAATATCTTATGTCGGTATATGTAAGAAGAGGTCAATAACTCAATGAGTTTAACATGATGTATGGATCGAAATAGCTTTTATGCAAGTATGTGCCCATGTTTGTTGGTGAGTAAAAAACATTTTGTTTTCAAACCCCAACGTCATAGTACAATAATCTGTGTATTAGTAATCTGTGGTTAAAAAACAAATCATATTAAACTCATTGTATGCGAGAAGATCTCACAGTCTTATCTCATTCATGGCATGCAAAGGGAATATGTGGTTCGTGTGTATGTATGTATTAGTAAACCGGATTATATTCAGTAAGTTCTTGGGTGGGATTCCCCCTAACTAAATGTCGTTACAAATACTGTTGGAATATTAAAATAGATTAGAATAATTTACTTGTGTATTTTACGTTTGAATTATCGCGTGTTAGTCTCTTGTCAGATATATGGGATATACATACATACCTACAAATTGATTCAGTTAAAGAGACATAATTTTGGACGAAAATCATTGTTTTAAAATGTTTTTCTTTCATTAGTCATCAAAACATTTTTGTATGTCATCTAACATGAATGGATAATTATAACAGGTTTTCTCAACGTGCGAAATGCTTAGCTTAAACGCTGTATAGTTAATGTTAGGTAAATTTTGTAAGATTATGATCTTGATGTTGAGAAGTGTATATTCTGTGTGGTGTACTCTACCAGAGCTCACTCTCTAAACTCACTTAACTCTATGCGACTGTTCTTTCGCCGCCCAAAACTCTAACAAAGTGTTTAGTGTTATAACAACTCTAACATGCAATTGACTCTACAGTACAGAAAATGTGTCTACAGTCTATAGAGCGCACGGTAGAGCTTTATAAAAAAAATTCTCTAGTGGAGCTCTAAAGAGCAAAAAGACTTGATAGAAGATGTAGTCTCTACAGTCTAAGCTCAATCGAAAAACTCTATAGTAATCGCTTGACATTATATGCAAGTCTGAATGTCAAGATTTTGAGAGTATTAGGAACTTTGGTATACACATTCATGATGTACTCGACCAATTTAATTTTTTGTCCATTCCGTTGCGGTGTGTTATTAATGCTCAGGCACCTATTTGACCCATTTTCTAAAATATATCATCGTTTTTTTGGTGTTATTTTATCTTTTAAATTAAAAAAAAAAAAATTAAAAAAAATTAAGCAAAAATGTTTTTAAGTAAAAAGGGAAATATTTTACCTTTTAAATTTGAATGAATAAACAAGTTTTTAAGAAAATAAAATTAAACTTAAAAAAATTAATTTTGTTTTTATAAAAAAGCTTATTTTTTATATTCTATATCACACATATTAAAAAAAAAAATATTGACTAATTTTTTTAAAATTTAAAATTCATTAAAAATAAAAAAAAAAATTCTAAAAAAATTATAGAATCTAAAAAATAGCAAAAATATTTTTTTTTAGCAATATGTTTAGCGTATTTATACAATCGAGATCAGAATGTTTTAATGCTTTTGTTGAATAAAATATAAACAAATTTTCAAAGAAATAACAAAAAAGTTTATTTTCACACACCAAAAAAAGTGTGTGTAAAGAAAAATAAAATACATGTTTTAAAAAAAAATCAATAATTTTTTGAGAAAAAAAAATATTTTAATCAAATTATTAAAACTTCATAGTTTAAAATTAAACAAAGCAGTTTTTGCACAAAATATTAAAAATGTAAAATCTTACATGTAAATTAAATGTCTTTATTTTTAAAAACATTTTTGCTTATTATTTTATAGTTATTTTTAATTTTATTTATATTTTTTTAGTTTTTAGTTTTACATTTTTTATATTTTGTGCAAAAACTCCTATGTTTATTTTTTTATATAAACTATTAAGTTCTAAAAATTTTATCAAAATAATTCGTTTTTTTTAATAATTATTGATTTTTTTAAAAATGAATTTTATTTTTTTTGTGTTTTATTGTAAATTTGATAAAAAATATTTTTTTTATTATTTTAATAAAAATGTAAAATAAATCCCTGTTTTACAAAAAATAATTCCATTTTGTTGTATATTTTTACTTTAAATTTTTTTTCAATATACATACCTACATTTTTTAAGTATTTTTTTATTTGCTAAAAAAGTTTTTTTTTTATTTCCTCAAAGAATTTAATAATATAATAATTTCTTTTTTTTAAACTAAATTTTTTGAATTTTGTGTTTCCACTTAAATTGTTTATATAATTTTTTTGTAAAAAATTTGATAAAAATCATATAGCCTTTTTTGCCTTTTAAAAAAAAAAATAAATATATATAAATAATTTTTGGTTTGGTTTTATATCTTGAACCGAACGATGAAAACACATTCATTATTTAAAAAAAAAATTATTTACACAGTACAACATTTTTCAGCTCATTGATTTGGGGCTCAATTCTGCGAACTGCACATGAAAGTAGCCCCAAGAAGAAGAAGTTCTGCATCATTTGTTTTGTTAAATAACATGCTATAATAATTAAATATCGATTTGAAGTTATTAAGTATCGTATAGGCTCTTTTGTTTGATATAACTCGAGAGCCACTAATTTGATTTAGCTGAAACTAATTTAAAAAAAATTAAGAATTACAATTTCATTAATCTGTTCATATAACGTTTTCCTACATAAGCAACAGTTTCACTTTTCCATTCATCAAATGATTTTGAACTGGTTTTATTTTAAAGCAGTTACAATAAAACTGTTGTATTTCGTGGCGAATGATTTACGTGTAATATTACTTATGATAATCATACGCCATCATATAGTATTTATGTTACGCCCAAAACGTAACAAATTCCATTATAAGTTACTTACTAACTTCAAAACGATATTAAATTTAATTATCGCATGTAACTTGACAAAACGATTGATGCAGAACTTTTTCTTTTTGGGGCTACTTTCACGTGCAGTTGTTAGAAATGAGTCCCAAAATCATGTGTTGTACTGTGTTATTCAAAAATTAATAATAATAAAATATTTCCCCTTTTTTTATAAAAATAATTGTTATTCAATTTTATGTTTAACAAAAATTTTTTGTTTTTTTTTTAACATAAATTTTTTTATTTGTGAAAGTTTTTTATTGATAATGAATTTAATTTGTTTTATGATATTCCAAGTTTTGATTTGATTAATAAGGCTCGAGGTCGAGGAAACCTTTCTAACACCCCTGCTATCGAAATAGTCGCTACACTACTTAGCTTTGACATTGTGTTGTTACTCGAAACTTTTTTTTTCAATTCTGATGATGTCGAAGAAAGACGAAATATTGAAAAATAAAAGAAAAACACTAATTCATAGGTTGAATAAAACATTTATATCAAAATAATTTAATTTATTAAAAAAAGACAAATCGGATAAGAAAATGTTTTTTATTTTATTTTTTTATAAATAATATTATTATTTTTTGTTTAATATTTTATTGTATATTTTTACTTTTTTTATATCATATTTCATATTTAATATTTTCTTTTATACGTGATTTTTTTTTACACTTTTATATTAGTTGTGGATTTTTAAAAATTTGATAAAATTAATTTTTCATGTGTTATTTATAGTATATGTAAAAAAATTTTTTTTTTTAAAATATTCAAAAAAAATTTCAAAAATAATTTTTTTTTAATTATAGATCACACACACATCCACGGTATCTATTGTTGTGTGATCGGCCTGAATTCTTGTTTCTAAAGTTTTTGTTGGTCAAATGTCTTTTTTGGATAATTTTAATTAAAATGTAGAACAATTTTCGGCGTATTTTAGAAACAGTGGTGTTATGTTTCTATATTACCACTGATTGTTTTAAATATTAACACTTATCTTTTTGATTTGTTATGTGTTCATAAAGATTTTAGTCAAGTTGTATGAATTTCTAATCGGCAATTTTTACTTTTTTTTTTTTAAACAAGCAAAAATAATAAAAATTTCTTTTCTTTTCCTTCCAGGCTCTTTAAACCGTTTTGTAAACTACCTGAGTATTTCCCACCCGCAGAGATACAGGACACATTACGAGGTCATTTCGTTGATGAGAAATTAATGAAAACATCAAATGAAATTCGCGATTATATACGAAATGGAAAGGTTTTGCAACCACAGACAATTGGGCCCACGCTGGGAACGCTATTGCATATTGAAGATATGGAAACGATTAATGAATATTTGCATTTGTTGCAGCACAATGTAAAGCTGCGAAGTTTTGGCGATGACTACAGTTTAAAGGTAAATCATCATTATCATCATCGTATGGATGCTTCATTTGTCAAATCGATTTACTCTATAAAACATAAAGTATATATACAGTGGTGTGCGATGAAATAGAGTCGCACCTAAGCAAAATTGTCAAAGCAAGAAAAATGCACCAAAAAATATTTTTTTATGGAACTTTTAGTTATTTTTATTAAATTTCAATATTAATCTGACAAATTCGAACATCGGTGTGGTAGTTCAATACATAAAATGGCACAAACAAATAAAAATATTTCAAATTCCCAGGTTTTTGCTGTGAACAAAAATAGAGTCGAAGAATTTATCAACCTTAATGTAAATGAAAAAGTAACTTAAATTACAAAAAAATTAAAGTTATATCTTACTTTACCTCAGTAGTTTGTAGAATAGCCATTATTTTTATTTGCTGCTGTGCAAAGCTTTGGCATTGAATCCCCTAACTTTTGACAAGTCTGTATTGGAATATTCTTCCAAGCAGCTTCAATTAATGTCCATTGTTTATTCCTTATTAGAAGGATTCTTTCGTTTCAGAGCCATTTTTACCTCCCGCCACAAATTCTCATCATTATTTAGGTCTGGCAATTGTGCAGGCCATCTTAATACTTAAATTTTTTTGTTTTCGAAATTCATTTTAGCCAACTCCATGTGTGTTTCTGTTCGTTGTCTTGCTAAAACACTCATCGAAGTGGCATTTGCCATTCAGACTAAGGCATCATGAAGCCATTTAAAATATTTGTATAAAATGTAGCGTAAAATTTACCCTCAGATCGAAATACAGGCCCAGTACTATAGTACGAAAAGTAACCCCATATCAGTATGTTTTCACCACAATGTTTTATGGTCATAATGGTGTGTTGGGGACGTTATTCTTTGATGGGGACGATAATCGGTGTTGGGTGGTCTTTGTAAAGGAAGCTCGCTGCGATGAGAGTTAAAAAAACTTCACTTTCGTTTCATATGACCACAAAATATACCGCCACTTGGTTACTGGCCAATCCGCAAGTTCTTTGAGGAATTAATCTCTTCTGTTTACGTTTCGTTTATGGTAAAATAGACGCTAAGTTTACACAAATGTTCTGAATGACATCATTACGCCTTATGCTGAATGGGAAATGCCACTTTGATAGGTGTTTCAGCAAGACAACGACCCGAATCACACATGGAAAATGTAAAATTCGATTTCGAAATAACAAAGTTGGAGTTTTAAGGTGGCCTGCACTATCGCCAGATTTAAATCCTGTTAAGAATTTGTGGTGGGAGTTAGAAGTAGCTCCTAAAGGAAAAAATACATGTGATAAGAATGAACTATGGGCTATGATTAAAGTTCTGTGGTATAATATTTCAATACAGACTTGTCAAAAGTTAGGGGATTCAATACCAAATCATTCCGCCGAAGTAATTAAAAGTAATGGCTGTTCTACTAAGTACTGAAGTAAAGAAAGATATAACTTAACCATTTTTTTAATTTAAGTCACTAATTTTTTAACTTTCAAGTCGATAAATTCTTTGACTCTATTTTTGTTCACAGCCAAAACCTGCGAATTTGAGATATTTTTATTTGACTGTGCCTTTTTAATTTTTGAACTTCCACACTGATATTCAATTTTGTTAGATTAGTATTGAAATTCAATAAAAATAACTAAAAGTTCCATAAAAATATATTTTTTTGTGAATTTTTCTTGCTTTGACAATTTTGGTTAGGTGCGACTCTATTTCATCGCACACCACTGTATATATTTATTTTTTGTAATCCTTTTAAATTAGAAAACAACTTGATTAAATGATATAACAGAGAAATGTTACAGAAGTGATAATTTTTGTTATTTTCGAAAATTTTATTTTAATGGAAAAAATATGGTATCTGTTAGTGAATTGGAATGGAAAAATTAAAAAAAAAACACTTGGTAGAGTTGATCGATCTTTCTTTTAAAGCACTCATATATCAAGACAACCATCAATAGAAAATGTGTTCTTTATCCTTTATTTTTTTTTTCAGTTAAAACCAAAACAACGCATATGTATTGAAAATATTTTATCGACTTTTGATGATATTATCATCACAAAGCGCACGGATATAAAAGCACACTCGGATAAACTTTTAAAATTTATATTGACACCACAAGAAGACTTGCCGAAGAACGGTATATATGTGGGACGCATTGAAAATGTCAACTCGGAACGTGTAAGCTTTAAAAGCTATAATAAACTTGATACGAAAGTTAAATACACAATTTTTTTTCGTCCTTCGCGTATACCTCTACGCTACCAATACCGAGCTATGGAGTTACTACCCGAGGTAATGCCATATCTGAGGAAATTTTTATTTCCCGCACAATTGGTGCCAAGACCTTTGTCATCCATAAGGTATGTTTTGATTGAACCAGACAAAGTTTCACTTAAATTAATACGTAATATGTTTGTTATGTTTATAGTTTGAATTTATACAACAAAAAAATTTACTCGAATCCTGAGCAATTGCAAGCGGTACGTAATATAGCCGAAGGTCCACGTAACGATGCTCCATACATTATATTTGGTCCACCGGGTGAGATATACATATATACATGTATAGTTGTATTATATGTATTAATATGTTTCCTTATTACTTTTTACTTTAAGGCACTGGTAAAACAGAAACTTTAGTAGAATCTATACTACAGGTTTTAAAACGTAAGGACACCAAAATCCTGGTGACTGCCTCCTCTAATAGTGCTTGCGACGAGATCGCCTTGCGTCTGTGCCGCAAGATAACAGAACTCAATATGCCACGAGCCATTGTTAGAATCTATGCCAAATCAAACGAGGCGCGCTCAGACAACATTGATGATCTACTCTTGGAACATTCCAATATGGATAATAATCATTTCTTACCAGACATTGAAGTTTTGCACGAATATCGTATTGTTGTTTGCACCAAGATTGTGGTGGGTAAACTGGCCACGGGTAAATTTGGTCGAAATATAAATAGTGGCACCATGTATACACACGTGTTTATAGACGAAGTAGCAGCTTCGACGGAAGTGGAATCCATGATACCTATAACAACGGCGCTAACACCAAAATCTTGTTTAATCATTGCTGGCGATTGTAAACAGTTGGGACCTGTGATAAAATCGAAGCGTGCCGAGGAATTGGGTTTAGGCGTGTCACTAATGGATCGACTGTTGGAACGTGATTGTTATCGTGTCAACACCGACACCGGTGACTATGATAGAACTATACAGTCACGTTTGCGCAGAAACTACCGTTCGCATCCGGCCATAGTGAATATATACAGTGCAATGTATTACAATCATGACCTGGAGGCTCATGCTAATGTTGGTACGTACTAGCGCTAATAATATCGATGTACATATTCATTACCTATGTACGTATGTACTTATGTTTTTAATTCTTATACTTTCAGATGATGTTTCAGTATTCAAAAATTGGCATAGAACACCGAACAAGGATTTTCCCATAATGTTTCATAGCGTTAATGGATCATCGCGTAGTGACGCTCAGTCTCACAGGTAATTTATATACATATTGTACATAATGACTATATTTATACTTTGTATGTATGTTTTAGTTTATACAATTCCACTGAAGTCGACATTGTAATGGACTATGTCAAGGACCTGATGTATTTCGGCATCAATGGCCAACCAGTGCTTGAGACAGATATTGGCATTATATCACCGTATAAAAAGCAATATTTGCGCATACGTGAAGAATTAAATTTACGCAAATGGTATGCAATTGAAACGGGCTCCGTTGAAACGTTTCAGGGCAAAGAAAAAGTAATCATCATTGCGTCATTTGTAAGATCCGGCACATCAACGTTGGGTTTTCTGGATAGTCCTAGAGTAAGTAAACTTAATAATCAGCCCAAATTTGTATATGTTCATATATTCAATTTGTGCCGTGGAAAAAAATCCTTCTACTTCTATTATAAACAGACCTTATGGCCCTATGCTCCCTAGAGGAGTAATAGTAACGAATATGTATATAAAGTGTCAACTGAATGCAAGGGAATAACGAAGGAGAGAAATTTCAAGTACATATTCGAATTCGGCTGTTCCGATTTGACTAAAAATTTTGAACAATATCAAGAAGTAAGGAAAAAGCCATTGTAGGAGTAAAAGCAATGAGGTAAAAATGGAATTGAGGGAAAAAATATCCTCCATTCGCTTGCTAAACATTAACGGTCAATTTCAAAAATTTAAATATTGATGTTGGACATTTGTAGGCTGTAGATATATATGCATACAGCTGATGATGTACCATAGTCCATCAATTTATCACAAAGTGGTCTGAAAATGAACTCGTCATGGAGTTCGAAACGCGTAATCCTAGTGCATGACACTGAATTTACTATTAATATCAACAATGAAACATTTTGCTGGTCGTTTAGCGAATTTGATGTATCATTTGATACACTAACACAAATTGATAACAAATATATACATATGTATATAAAGTGTCAACAGACCGGAAGGGTATAACAAGGTAGAGAAATTTCAAGTATTCGAATTCGGCTATTCCGATTTGAGTACAAATTTTCAAAAATATAAAGAAAAATCCTCGGGGAGATTTTATTTAGAATAGGAAAAAAAATCAGAATCACAATTTTTCTAAATTTAAATAAAATAAATTTTTCATTGCATTTCAGCGTCTTAATGTTACCATATCGCGACCCAAATCTCTGCTTATACTCGTTGGTAATGCTAAAACTTTAAGTATGAATCCTGATTTCGAGTATATCGTTAAAGAGTGCCAACGACATAAAACATTTATTGGTAAGTTCGAAAATGAAACATCCACAACAACAACGGAAGGCCAAGAAGCAACAACCAGCAATATTTCGCAGCGGGCCAATGGTTTACAAATCAACGATGATAGCGCCATGGAGATTTTAAATAAGTCATTGAAAGAACTAAAACTAATGAATAAAAACCAAACTAACAAAGGTGCGAAAAAACACTGCGTTAAAAATATACATAAAGGCAAAGAGAATAAACGAGATAATAATGCTGACAACGAAAATAGCGGAAACGACGACGATGATGACGAGGACGAGGATGATGATAACGAACCATCTACATCGAATAAAGCTGCGGAAAAATCGCAATCATCTCGTACCAAACCAAAGAGTAAGAAATTTATAAAACGCAAACGTACCAAAAAACCTAAAAATCATTTAGAATAAGTAACATACGCATGTGTGTGTATATCAAACGTGTAAGTGCCTCATATCATTGTGTTTGATTGAAATATAGCTCTTTTACTAACAGCCTATAATAATAGCTTAACATAGTTGGATTTTGCAGCAAACGTGTTAAAACTTTAAAATTTATGCCAGTATAGTAGAAAATAGAACAAAACTTTTAACCTTTTAATTAGATTTTTTACACTATAAAAAGAATGATACAGTATTTTATTAACTAAAAAAATCTAATTTTTCGAGTTATAACAGGTTTTAGTAAATAAGCTTTATGTTCACACATACCTTGTTAGAGTTACACTTTACACTTATACAAAACATCAGTGCAAAGTACTGTAATTTCTACATTATTTATTTTAAGTCCTATATACCAGATGATGAACTTATTTATGTTTTATATTTTTTTAAAATTACTACAAACTATAGTAATAATTAGGGGCTGCGAGTTCACTATAGAAGTTTTTCGGTAGAGCGTCGCAGACTGTGTGGAATACCGTGTACAGTGTAGACTACAGCGCGGCTCTACCGCTATTCTGCTCTATTTAGAGCTGATATAGTGAAATTTTGTGTAAAGTTCTACCATACACAGACTCCATACACTGCAGATATGTTGTATCTACTGCCCAGTTGCATGGCAGAGCCGTTTCCCTGATAATCGGAAATCATTGAGTCAAAAATTTCAAATATGACAAAAAAAATTAATTTCCAACGAACCCATGTCACATGGCATGACATTTTCTTAAATCATTTTGGTTATCTTGTCAATGCAATTTCAGTTTATTCAAATGAATTTTTGTAAACTCTCACAATAATTAAAATACGTTTCTGCACCACTTGAAGGCAGTAACTATCCAATGACAAATCACTACAATTAAATTAATTTTTTTTAAACCTTCTCAAAAGGTATCGAAAAGAAATATTAACTTCCGATTTTAATAAAAATACAATTGTGCACAACTTTAAGGCAGTAACTATCCAGTGAAATATTACTTTATTTAAATTCATTTTTGTAACCTCTCTAAAAAGGTATGCAAAGGAAATATTGCCTTCCGATTTTAATAAAAATATGTTTGTGCACAACTTTAAGCCAATATCTTTACAATCAAATATTACTTTATTCAAATTAATTTTCGTAAACTCTCGAAAAAGGTATCCAAATAAAATATTGCCTTCCGATTTTAATAAAAAATATGTTTGTGCACAACTTTAAGGCAATATCTATCCAATGAAATATTACTTTATTTAAATTAATTTTTGTTACCTCTAAAAAAAGGTATCCAAAAGATATATTACCTTCCGATTTTAATAAAAATATGTTTGAGCACAACTTTAAGACAATATCTATCCAATGGATTACTATTTCAATTAAATTAATTCTTGTAAACTCTCTAAAAAGGTATCAAAAGAAAAATTTGCCTGCCGTTTTCAATAAAAATATGTTTGTGCACCACTTTAAGGCAGTAACTATCCAATGAAATGCTTCTTTATTCAAATTAATTTTTGTAGCCTCTCTAAAAAGGTATCCAAAAGAAATATTACCTTCCGATTTTTATAAAAATATAATTGTGCACAACTTTAAGGCAGTACCTATCCAGTGAAATATTACTTTATTTAAATTCATTTTTGTAACCTCTCTAAAAAGGTATCCAAAGGAAATATTGCCTGCCGTTCTCAATAAAAACATGATTGTGCTCAACTTTAAGGCAACATCTTTCCAATTAATTATTATTTCAATTAAATTAATTTTTGTAACCTCTCTAAAAAGGTATTCAAAGAAAAAATTTCCTGCTGTTTTCAATAAAAATATGTTTGTGCACAACTTTAAGCCAATATCTGTCCAATGATATATTACTTCCATCACAAAAATTTTATTAAACCCTCTAATAAAGGTATCCAAAGAAATATTTTCCCACCATTATTTAGAAAAAAATATATCATTATTCTATAAACCCTCTAAAACTTCTCTACCATTTCAAGCGTATTGCCCTCACTTTCAATCTATCTTATTTTTACTTTTAGTAGAAAACGAAACAGAAACCAATGTTTGCTGTAATTTTTTTTATTAGTAAACATCTTTAAATGATTGACAAATATTTCATATACCACATTTTTTTATAAATCCATAATTAAATTAAATTTTTTTCTAAACCACCTTTTAGGCACTCCCACCAAAGCAAGTAACACAGGAAAGATTTCCAAATCTTACAAGACCGATCCATCTATGTCGAAGAAATCATCCAAACAACAACAGCAGTCTAAGACCAATTTAGAAAGCATCTTTGATGAATTACCCAATGTACCCAAGAAAGATAATATGATAGCTGCTGGCAATTCAACTGTTCAGCAAGTGAATATGCAAATGAATGGGCCGCCAACAACAATTGCTCAGTCGACAATGCCGTCACCATTGGTGAATGCCCAATTTTATTATAATCAGCAGCAGCAACAACAACTGCAACATCGTTCGCAATTTCCAAACACTGCTCTACACCAATATCAACTACCACAACAACAACAACAACCACATCCAGCTCTATTTTACAACCATCCGCCGAATCATCGTTATCCTATGATAACACCACAACAGCAACAACAACAGCAAGCCATGTTTCAACATCGTCCAACACAAATGGGTATGCCGCCGCCACCTATGCAGACTCAGCAACAATTGCTGCATCAACAACAACAGCGGCAACAACTAATGCCTAATAATCCTAATCCTTTTTTGTCAAATAATAACAAACAAATGCCTGCGGCTACAGCTGCTACTGCTGTTCAATTTCAACAATCTTCACAAGCTAATGCCGCATCCCAGAACACATCGGGTGGTGGGAAAGCAGGAAAGAAATCTCGCCAACGCCGCAAAAATAAGGCAGCAAATAGTCCAACTGTAGACAGTAGTAACAAAAATGACATTTCAAACAATGACGACCCGAAAGCGTCGCCATCAAAATTATCCGGAAAGCCGAATTTGGCACATTCAATGAAAACAAGTGAGTATTTTTTGTTGTTTATATGTACAGAAGTATTAAAGTGTTACAATCTCTGTAGAAGTCTAAATATTTATTTATGTAATATCCCTAAAACTATTCACCGTAGTATTTTGATTGTACCTTTAGCGGCTTAGTCTGAGCTATGGTACCACTTTGCAATTTCAAAAAATTCCTTTGTGTTGCCTAACTATTCTATAAGATTAATATATACAATCAAATTTTGTGATTGTACCTTCAGCCGTTTGGAACAGACGTTACCAGTACCTAAAATTACGAATTTCGAAAATCCCTTCGTATCGCACAGTTATTCTATAAAATAAACATTCTCGCTGTATATTCGCGATTTGGAATATTGCTAGCCTAGTACCAGTTTTAATCCTTTATTGGTCTTTTTTACCCCTTATCTATGTACGTCACGGAGGCTAGACAGTGACCAGCCAGTCATATGATAGAAATTGTGACAATTTTATTACAATCGGTCCGATATAACGTTTTTTTTTTTTAAAGGGGCGTGGTTCCTCATTTTTCCCAACGAGACGTTATCGTTTTAGTACCAGTATTATATGTGGCAAAACTCATCTTCATAACACTAATGGCTTGTGAGGAGATATGGCCGATTGAAATTTCGTTTTGTGTGGGCGATGCCACGCCCCTTTATTTAATTATGTTTTCATGTAGCACACAGTGAAAGTTTTATTGCAATCGATCCATATACATATTTTGCCGATATAACGATTTTTTAGAAAAAGGCGTGGCACCGACGGCCACGTACAACCAACATACATACATATGTATCAAAACTCGACTTTTGTACCTATTATGTTTTATGAGATACAGTCATTTGAAATTTCGGCCTGTGTGGGAGATGCCATCCCCTTTTTACCCCCTTACAGTCCGAATTTTCAAAACACACTTCTTAGTGCGCTTAGCTTTAGCCGTTTGGGCTGGAGACAATAAAGATATTTTTTAGTACAATAGAAGTACACTTTTGTGCAATAAATTGTACTTTGAGTACAATATGATACTTTTTAGTACAATAGAAGTACACTTTTGTACAATAAATTGTACTTTGAGTACAATATATAACTATTTGGAACAATCAATAAAGAGCTGGCTCGCCAACCAAGGGCTTAAAAATTTCAAATGTACCAAAAGTACTTTTTTATGCCAAAAAGTACTTTTATTGGCCCAAAAGCACTTTTCTGTTGCACAAAGTACTTTTTTGTACCATAGTACTTTTTATGTACTTTTAGCACAAAGTACTTCTTTGTACCATAGTTCTTTTTTTTATGCCAAAAGTACTTTTATGTCCCAAAAACACTTCTGTGGCACAAAGTATTTTTTTTTTGTACCAGAGTACTTTGTTGTACTTTGTACTTCATAGTACTTTTATTGTACTTCTTTTGTACCAAAGTACTTTTTTACGCCAAAAAGTACTTTCATTGGCATTTTTCTGTTTCACAGAGTAATTTTTTTGTACCACAGTACTTTTTTGTACCAAATAGTACTTTTAATGTACTTTTCGGCACAAAGTACTTTTTTTGTACCAGAGTACTTTTTTTGCGCCAAAAAGTGCTATGAACCAAAAAGTATTTTTTGTACAAAAAAGTACTCTGGTACAAAAAAAGTACTTTGTGCAACAAAAAGTGTTTTTGGGCCAACATAAGTACTTTTTAGCATAAAAAAGTACTTTGGTACAATGAAAGTACTTTTTGCCGAAAAGTACATTAAAAGTACTTTTTGGCAGAAAAAAGTACTCTGGCCAGCCAGCTCTTCATTTGGGCACCCAACTCGCGATCCGAGAGCTCGTTTGAAATTTGCGGCTCTTGGCTCGCGAGCTAAGAGCAAATTTTCAGAAAAGAGCGGTTCGCGAGCGAACCAATACGAACTCTGTTTTATGGTACAAAATTTTATTTTTTAGTACAATAAATGTTCTTTTTTGTACAATGAAAGTACTTTTTGGTACAATAAACTACATCCTAGTGTACAATAAAAGTACTATTCGGTACAATAAAAGTACTTTTTGGTACAATAAATGCACATTTATGTACAATAAAAGTGCTATTTGGTGCGTCAAAGTAGTTTTTGGTATAATAAAAGTACCTTTTAGTACAAGGACAGTATTGTTTGGTACAAATAGAGTACTTTTTTGTACAATAAATGTACACTTTGGTACAATCAAAAGTACATTTTGTACATTGGTGCATTGAGTGTAATTTATGGTACAATAAAAGTACTTTTTGGTACAATTAAAAGTATTTTTGGTACATTGAGAATAGTTTAGGGTACGATAAAAGTACTATTTGGAACATCAAAAGTAGTTTTTGATACATTGAAAGTACTTTTTGGTATAATAAATGTACTTTTTGGAAAATGGAAGTACTTTTTGGTACATTAAAAGTCCTATTTGGTACAATAAATTCACATTTTGTTACAATAAAAGTACTTGGCGACAAAAGTAATTTCTGTTAGAAGTACTTACAATAAATTGTACTATGGGTATAAAAAAATGTACTTTTTTAGTCTAATAAATTGTACTTTTTGGTACAATAAGTCATTTCTTGGACATTGAAAGTACATTTTTGGTACAATTAAATTAGTATTGTTACAATAAAAGTACTTTGTGGTACAACAAAATTACTTTTTGGTACAATTAATGTACTTGTTGGTACAATACATGTACTTTTCAATATAAAAAAATACTTTTCAGTACAATTTAAGTAATTTGCGATACAAGAAAATACCGATTGGGAAAAAATAAAAAAAAACCACAAAAATTATTAAAAATTAATTAGAATTTATTATTCTGTGATCATGAGCTGATGAGAATTCAGTCACTTCTCATTTATTTGAAATTCCAGAGAATTTTAAACTAATTTCGAGAAAGAGTATCTATCCCATCTCTAACTCAGAAAACTGTTTTGCACTTTTACCATTAGAATATTAAATATTTCGAATTTCGGTGAAAATCCATTGAAATTTGTTGGCGGTATTATTAGCTTAATTCTATATACCATTAGGGCAAATGTGGATATGTCCAAATGTTATACCTTTCAGTTTTGAAACTTTCTAAAGACATATGATCATATAAGCTTTTTCTATAGCAATTTAATAGATTTCCATTTATTTCAGAGATACAAGACAAGGCAGACACAAAAGACATACAATTAAAAAAAAAAACAATTTTTAGAGAAAAAAAAACGAACAACTTTGTCATAACGGTACAGATTTGTACTACCTATTTTTTTCTATTTTCAAAGTTTGTTTAGAATAAGTGAAAAGGGGAAAATATTCTGGGCTAATATTATTTACGATGGGGGAGGACATGTCACCTTCAAACAGTTCAGAAATTCTAGTCGCTAGGTAGTTGATTGTATACCTGTACCTAGTTTAAAACCTTGGTAGTATTATAGTAGAGTAGTTGCTTTAGTTTGAGGAGTATCTGCTGGGTAGTGAGTTTTTGGAGTAGTTTGACAAATTTCTAAATAGGTAATAAATACAGTTATTTGTAAAATTTTCTTAAACGGTAATCTAAGTGACTATTTGACTATAGCTAACTATGTTTATATACTTATAACAGTTATATTTTAATTTTATTTTATTTTAATGCCTTGTGTTTAAGAAATTTTAGTTTTTTTTGATAACTATTATTACAACATACATTTCTTTAATTTTTTTTAGAAAATCAACATCCCGAAATGATCTCTAAAGCGTTTAAAATTGGCGACATACCAAATATTAACAAATCTGTGAAAACAACAGACAACACTGTCGTAACTACTTTGGCTGATATCAAAAAACCAACAACGGTACCACAGTCGCCTACTACTGCTACAACACCTAAGTCCAAACAATCTATGCAAGACCCAACTACTGCTGCTACTGCTGCAAAGGATACTAATGTAAATGCCACGGTAACTGTAAAAAGAGTTAATAAAGTGGTTGCTAGTATACCACCAATGAAATTTGATTCAGAAAGTAATACGGCAGCTGGTGGTGGAGCCATTAGCAAAGCCGCTAAAGTCCAAACAACAAGTTCTACCTCCAACAACCCTTTTCTGTCGGGCTTATCTACAAACGAAACAAAAGGTGCATCTGTTGTTACCTCCAACAACCCTTCTCTGTTGGGCAGATCCACAAACCTAACAACTGGTACATCTATTACCTCCAACAACCCTTTTCTGTCGGGCTTATCTACAAACGTAACTAAAGGTACATCTGTTACCTCCAACAATACTTCTCTGTCGGGTACATCTACAAACAAAACAACTGGTACATCTATTACCTCCAACAACCCTTTTCGGTCGGGCACATCTGTCCAGTCCAGTAGTTCTGTTTCTTCAGTTGTAACTTCACCGGTTAAGGTTATTAACAAGGCACCAATTGTCCAAACATCATCAGCATATGCTACGCCTACTAAAACATATACATCATTGGGCTCAACCGGAGGCAAAAATTTAATAAGTTCTTCGTCCACGGCTTACAATCGTCAATCGGTATCGACAAATGCTGCAACCACCGGTGCATTGTCTAGTTACTCGCCAACTTCGACAGCAACAATTGCTGCTGCATCAGCATATACTTCTGGAGCATCGAATCCCATTCAAAAGAGCGCCGCCGCGACCGCAACCAATTCGAGCAACAGCAGCGCTTCTTCTGCAACATTGTCAAGACCCACAGCAACGGCCACGCCAATAATTACACCTAGAACCTCAAATCAACCATTAACGAACGGTAATAATATTTACCCTAATACCGCTGACAGGGTATCTAATAATACGAATAGGAGTTCTAGTGCTATTAGGACATCGTCGCCGGCGGCTGCCACAGCTGCCGATACAACTTATTCATCAAGGCAAGATTTTGGTTATTCACAACGTCCAATTAGAACTTTTAGCTATGAAGTACCATCTCCTCCTCCACATTGGAAAGTTCCAAAGCAGGAAAGCAAATGTGTTATTGCCTAAGAAGAAGACCATAACATATCAAGACGTTTATTGTTTTGCTTTACAAGCTGCTGATAAACGTTAATAGGTTTTCTCTCTAAGCTTAAAGGAATTTGTGTAATTTTTAATGTAGGTTTAGTATTGATACAATCGAACAATCGACGAGTATAGTTTGCACGAAAATGAAATGACGGTTACATTTCAATTTAAATTCTATCTTAAGCTTTGTATTATGTAATACTTTTGCACCCGGGGGTGTAAAGATATGAAAGCCAAAAGTGAGTTATAGATAGATAAATATGCGAATGATTGATATTTGTTGCGAAGAAATATAGCTATATTCTTACCTGCATGAGGACTAATTGGCAATAGACACTCGCAGGAAAATATGTTATATTTCTATCTATCTAACTGTCTATATAGATTGTCTGAGATGTTGTTAGGCTTTTTCTCAAGTAAATTGTTACAAACGTTGTGTGGTCGAATTATGTCGCGTACGGATTGGAAAATATAAAAGTATACAGTTTTAGATGAACTAAATATTCAAATATCTTTGTTGCTAAAACGATGATTTTATGTATAATCTTAAATCTTAATAATTTAACTATATGTTTGTCTGCTTGATAACTAGAAGGGTTCATGGCATCATGGAAGTTGTTATATTGTAAAACCGTAACTGAGTCTGAGATGTTGTTGGAAATTATTACAAACTTTGTGTTAAAATACGTAGACAATAGTTTGTATAAATCTAAGTGTTTAGATGTCTTTGTAGCTTAAGAGACGTTTTCGTTTCTGTACTAGAAACGTTACTATATGTTTTGCTTTATGAATACTAAGTGGCAAATGCAAAGCCGTAACCGAGTTTGAGATGGTATTGTTAGAAATCGAACTTCTATATGAAGACTTAGTGACATATGCAACATGGAAGTTATATTATAAAGCCTGAGCTGAGTGTTAGACGTTGTTAGGCTTTTAGTCAGCTCCATATAGAAATAATTAAAAGCGTTGTATTAAAGAATTCTGTCTCGCCCGGGGAGTTTAAATATGCAGACAAAAAATTAAGTTATAGAAGAACTAAATATGCAGATGTCTTTGTAGATAAAAATATGTTTTTGTACTTGTACTAGAAATGTAACTATATATTTTGCTATATGAAGACTAAGTGGCAAATACATCAAGGCAGTTATATTCTACAGCCGTAACTGTATACATAGACAGTCTGAGATGTTGTAGATAGTGTTTAGTGGGGGGAGTAGTTAAGCTATGCAATTGATGATATAAATTGATTCAGCTTTTTGAGCAATTTGGCAAGGAATTATAGAAATATACAAAGACGTTATGGAATTGGTTGCAATATGATGAATTGTCTACCTTATTGTTGTTCTATACGTTGTGATATATATGCAACAATTGGAATTAGTACTATGACACTATGGAATTGGAATATAGAATACCAATTGATTATTGGTATCTGGTCTGGTTACCATATACCTTTCTAAGTAATAGACATTTATGAATGCAATTGCATAGTTCCCATTAATGTCTTTAAAATGTCAATTGTGGCGCAGACAATATATAAAAATATTGCAGATTCTCGCCTATTAGTTTGTGATGTATAGAAGTAATTGGAACTACTATGACACTATGGAATTAAAATATGGAATACTAATTAATTTTATTATCTGTTTCTATATACTTTTCTAAAAAGTTCATTAGAGATATAATCCACCACTATGGATCCAACACTAGTTTCCCTTTCCAGCAGGAAATAAGACTAGTTTCACACTATTTTGGTATTAGTTTACCACAGGACGGTGACATAGCTTACCATCCATACAAACAACACATCTTATTTGATATAAAACTTTCCTAGACTTGTGGGATATTGTACCTAGTATAGAATCCGTTTAGTACGTTTCTGCACTAGTTCGAACTATAGTACTTGTTTTTGAACTACGATGACAATTTCTTACTCAGCTTTCTTAAAGAACTTGTATTAGTTTACTACAGGACAGTGACATAATTTACCTTCCATACAAACAACTCATCTTGTTTAACGTAGAGCTTTCCTAGACTTGGGGGGAATTGTACCTAGTATAGAATCAGTATAGTACGTTTCTGAACTGGTTCGAACTCTAGTACTTTTTTTTGAACTAGTATGACAATTCCTTACTCAGCTTTCTTAGAGAACTTGTAGATCTTGTGCAAAATAGGAAAAAGTAAGTTTCGTACCGGCTACCAAACAAAAACAATTGTGTTAAGTTTGATGGCTAGCTAATGAAGGCATGGCTACCATCAAATGAATTTCGAATCAGCTAGCAGGCTAGATATAAGTAGCTTCTAGTACAGTGTCAAGTTTACACAGGAGGTTGTGAGTTTGTTATACTAATGGCCGCTGGCTCAGTCTCATATCACCTATAAAGTTACTATTATGACCTCGTGATATTTTCTTATCCGTTAAATGTCTTAACACGTTGAATGTCTTAGGTATAGGGTTCTTAAACATCATGGTTTTAGTTCAAAATCTTTTTGCCTGTCATCTTGATATTGTCCTGTGACGGCAATCAGGAGTGACAATAACCTATATGGAATGCATTATAACACTAATTGCTGGAGTATTGATATTTTACAATTTATAGCAAAACTTAGCTATACATTTTACAAAATGTTAATACCAGGTGACACCCTACAAAAGTTAACGGAACTGTTAGTAAGGTATATGAGGACTGTAAATACTAATAAATTTAGTTTGTTCGCAAGTCTGAGCCTTAGGATAAGGGAAACAACGAATTTGTTTAGACTATTGATATTATAAAAATTGATGGTAAAATTTAGCTATATAGTTGTCTTATCAAATGTTGACAACAAAACTTTAACACGGCGCCTGCAATGTTTAGTTAGAATGTTAAAAGGCTCTTGTTGTCTTCCATACATACACAAACAAGTGTCTACGTTTATAGGCAGTCTGATGTTTTAGCTTTTTGGGAATAAGCTGGATGCAGCAAGAGCTGCTAGCAAACCTATCGTTTTATGCTATGACTCAAAAATGTTGGTTTTTTTGTCCTCCTGTTTTTCTATTATTGACCGCTACCAAACCATTCTATATACCCCATCTATGTAGGGGTCAAAACTGTTGAAAGTTTTCGGCTGGTTCGTGGACTTTCATTACATGATCGTGTAGGTGAATTCGTTTAAAATGGAGTTACTTAACTTTGGTATTAGTCAGTTAGAAAATATAGAGAAAAAAGTGAAGATTTTTACTGGAACTTAGTTTTATTTTAAAAACACAAAGTTTAAGCATAAATCGCTGTATTTTCTTACAGGAGAAAAACAGAAATAGGGGCAACCAATTTTTTTCATATAATTTCATTGTCTTGCTTTAAAAAAAATAACAGAACCTGTGAATTTAATAAGAGAAATTATGTTTGACAATTTGTTATAGATTTCCCTTAAATTAATAAAACAAACAAAAATATTTTGAGAAACTCTATTTCGTTTGAATATCTTGCCAACAAAGTTCAACAACTCAGGAAATACGCACAAAAAAAAGTTCTCTTTCTAAAAGGAAGTAACGTTTACGATAAGAAAAAGATTTAATTTTTTTTTTTCAAAAATATTAACAAAATTTGTTGTGATTTACACAATTTTGTTTGAATGCCTTGCAAACAACGTTTTACGAATATAGAGAGCACATAATGGTAATACCGCCAACTCAAGACTCAGGGGAATTACATAAATTATAATAACAGTAGTTTTTTGAAATCTAGTTAAGAATTACCACCCCCCAAATAGAAACACGTTCGTTTTTTATTTTAAAGGAGTACTAACAGGAACCATTGCGTTGCGCAAGCTTATTATTAATACCCATATAAATTATTTTATGTGAGAAAACGAAATCAAACCCTTATATACTGGAAGTCATTTATGTAATAATTTTATTAAAAAGCCTAGCGCGATTGTCGATTTTTGTATTAATTTTTCTTTTATTATAAGTGTAACAAATATTTGTGTGGTTGTAAAAGATTTGCAATGTTTAGATTTATAACATACACATTGGTTATTTAGTTGAATATCTAAGATACACCAATGTTTTCGTATGTTCATTGCAAATTTTCTTTGACCTTAAACAAAATTCTAATAAACAATGTTATTTACCATACATTTACATATATAACATATAAATATATGAAATACATATATAACATATATATATATACAATGCACACACTTATGTATATCCTTTTTGTTTGGTTTTTATTAAATGTACGCGAATACTGTACGTTGTCGAAAATATCCATGAATTATATAATAATAATCACTTTTAATCACAAATATATGTCTGAAAAATATTCAAATGTCTTTGATTTTTTTTACTTATAAAACTTAAGGAGCCTAATGAGATGCTTCGCTATTGTCAAGTTGGCGAATATATTAAAATTAATTCGAAATATTAAATACATATATCAATGAAATGTTTTTGGTACAAAAAAGGAATTTTTGTTAAAACAAAAGTACTTTTTGGTACAATAAATGTAGAGCTTTTTGAACAGTAAAAGTACTTTTGTGGTACTTTTTGGTACAATAAATGTGAATTTTTTTGTACAATAAAAGTACTTTTTTGGTACAAATTATTACATTTTGGGACAACAAAAGTACTTTTCTGTACAATAGCTTTTATTTTTTGGTACAAAAAGTACCTTTTGGTATTTAATAGTCATATTTGGTGCTATAAAAGCAGTTTTTGGTACTATAAAAGTACTTTTTGCTACAATAAGTACTTTTTTGTATATTTTGGTACAATTAAAGTTCTTTTTTGTTTAATAAAATCACTTTTTAGCACAACATAAGTACTTTTTGGTGCAATAAATTTTACTTTTTGGTACAAAGAACTTAAATTATAGTACAATAATAGTCCTTTTTGGAACTATAAAAGTACTTTTTTGTACAATTTAGTAGTTTTTGGTACAAACATATATTTGGTACAATAAAATTGTATTTTGGGATAATAAAAGTACGTTTTGGTACAATAAGTTGTACTTTTTGACACAGTAAAAGTACTGTATGGCACATGAATAAACTTTTTGGCACTATAAAAGTACTTTTAGATACAATAGAAGTATTTTTTGGCACAATAAAAGTACTGTATGACACATAATAGTACTTTTTGTTACAATAGAAGTACTTGTTGTGCAGTAAATTGTACTTTTTGACACAATAAAAGTATTGTATGACACATTAAAAGTACTTTTTGATACCATAGAAGTACTTGTACAATATATGGTACTTTTTGACACATTAAAAGTACTTTTGGTACAATAATTTTTACTTTATGGCACAATAAAAGTATATTTTTTTAAAATAGAGGTAGGTTTTGCTACAAAAAAGATATTTGTGGCACAATAAAATTACTTTTTGGTACAACAGATTGTACTTTTGGGCACAATTAAAGTTCTGTATGGCTCATTAAAAGTACTTTTTGTAACTTTAAATTGTACTTGTTGGTCTAACATAAACACTTTTTGTAAAAGTACTAATTGGCACAATGAAGTACATTTTGATACTATTGATACGAAAGTACTGGTAAAATTACTTTTAGACACAATTCCATGAAAGTATTTTTTGGTACAACAAAGAGTACTTTGAGATACAAAAAATTTACTTTTTGGTACAATAAAAGCATTTTATGTTACTATAAAAGTACTTTTGTTACAAATAAAGTACACTGTTTACTAAAAGTACTTTTTAGTACAATAAAAAAAATACTTTTTGCTTACAATAAATTGTACGTGTTAGTACAAAATCATAAAACCATTTTATGATTCTTTAAATGTACATTTCTTACAAATAAAGTACTTTTTTTACTATAAATGTATTTTTCGGTACAATATGCACTTTAGGTACAATGAAAAACTTTTTTTAGTACAATATAAGTACTTTTAATACACTAAATGTACTTTTTGGTTCAACAAAAAGTAGTTTTTGGTACCAAAAAAGTATATTTTGCAGTAGAATTACTTATTGGCACAATAAAAGTACTTATGTTATTATAACAAAAGTACTTTTTAGTACTACAAAAGTAATTTCTGGTACAATAAATTAATTTTAGGTACAATAAAAGTGCCGTTTTGGTACAACAAATAGTACTTTTTTGGTACAATAAAAGTACCATTTTAGTACAATAAATTATAAATCTAACTGTTTGTTATAATAAAAGTACTTTTTGATTAACTAAAATACTTTTAGGTACAACCAAAAGTAGTTTTTGATGCCATAAAAGTATGTTTTGCCGCAACAAATGTACATTTTGGTACTATTAATGTACTTTTTGTTTTAAAACAACATATTTTTGCTTCATAAAAGACATCGTGGGACAGACCGTTCATTTTTTCCTAACGGGCAAATGGTATAGATTCATTCCGGACTACTACCGTGTGTGAAGAGTCCGAGAAGATGGAACACCTTCTTTGTAGCTGTCTCGCTCTAGTCCATAGGCTAAGATACTTAGTGAAAGGTTAGGTAGAGTATCTCTCCTAAGTCGGAGTAGGCAATTTAATATGTTTCATGCGGTGCCTTCTATGTCTTAATATCTCATGATTGGGAGTTCCCATGATTTTCTCTTCATTCTTTATCCCTCCCTTCTCTCCTTTACCTTTCTCGTTCCCTTATCTTCGATCTTGGTGTGTAGTGCGATCTGGTTTTTCCAAGATTTTAAGTGTCCCCAGCCTTTATAATTAAATTAAAAACGTTTGTTTGCTTCACTATCTACTGTCGTGGCCTTCGATGAAAATTTACTTTTCAAATACTTTCGAGTTCTCCAGCCAACAAAACTCATCCTAGATGCTACCACTACAAAAATCCAGGTTGCGCAAGCACCAAGGAAAAAGTTAAATGATTTATCAACATCGCAAATAAATCTAGCTGGCACCATCTTTGGTGGAATTTGGCAATTAAAAAGTCACAACAACAACACCTAGCAATCCTTGACACAAACCTTGTTATCTACAAAGGAACGAAAAAGAGTTGCCAATAATGATCGTATGATAATCGGATTATATGCCCGATCGAGTGCCGATAAATTGAAAATCGGTATAAAGAATTATCACCCCAACTACTTCCACCAGATGTTACAACAACAACGACAACTATTTACTGTCAAATCTGTACATTTTGAGTTCCTATCCACCTTTCCATAATTCAATATCTATCTTGCTATAATTTTGTAGTGTGAATCTTTGCTTACTTCTACATGTTTTCCAATTAGGCTGTCTCGCTTTTGTGTTTGAGAAGATATGGGTAGATAGGGGTAAATAGCGTGTAAACCATACTTGTTTGAAAACATGGATTGTGGTACAAGAACCCATTTCGCTAAAAGGAATAACGAATATCTCTATAATGTAGTTTTCTCTGTAACAAAGCTTAATTAACAACACAGTCACGAAATTCCAATTTAATACGGCCACGTTTTGGGGCCGTCATACAAGTATATTCGCCATAGTCAAATTTGGCAGTCGTATTGAAAATAGAACAATTGTTTTGGATTATTAATGTCTTTATATTTCTATCTATATATTTTAATTAACCTATTAAACTTGTAAATTAAATTACATTAATACCAGTGATTGTTTAACTTTTCATATCTATATTTTTGTCGAAATCATGTTGAGTGAAAACGTGATATGTATTCGGTTATTAATATGGCCATCAAGCCGAATATTTCCACTTTGACATAAGACACTATGGATGTGGCAACACTGCTATTGTTTGACTAGTTTGAAAAGCACTGCGATGCAGGTATTTTTCAAAAGTCAGCGGTTTTTGTGAGGCAGCAAACATTGCAATTCCATACGAACGATCAAATAATTTGTAGAAAATTTTGTTAAAGCATTTCGCTTAATTCAATTGTGTGTTAATCTAATTAAATAATCGACACATTATCGTTTGCATGCAGCATTATGTTCTTGACATAATTTATTAATAAAATATCACAAAAATGCTCGGAATTTTGGCGTGGTCGCTGTCGTTTTAAGTTTTGTTTTTTCCTATTGTGTTCTCTGCCCATACGGAGGTGCCTTTGTGTTGTTGTTTGTCAAATACAAGAACACAAACGAGATTACTAGTTTTCGGGAGATTGTACTCGAATTTGAGTTGAGGAAAATGGACTTGGATGCTTTGAATTTTTCAGAGCTACGTGATGCTGAAATTGTGGCACGCATGCGTAAATGTAATTATGAAAAATTCAAGACCTTGGTGCGCATGCATTTATCATTTGAGTTGGACTTGAACACAGATGAGTAAGTTGCCCCGTTTGCCCAGACTGTCAATGAATTGTATTTATTACGTTATCAACACTTCCGTTTCTAATTTAGGTTCGATTTACCATGCCATGAGATTGTCTACGAGGACAAAGGTAAACTACGAAAATGGAATCGTATGAGTAAGAAGCATAAACATGGTGCCATGGTCGCTGCCCTGGCGTCTGGCTCTACAGGTTGTGCATCGGCGGGGAATGGTAAAAGTTGTGGTTCTGGCGCTGGAGGTGCACACTGTAGCGGCAGCCCTACGGAGAGCCTAAATCAGACTATTGACCAGGGATTTCTATTTCATTTGCAGGAGTTGAAAGAATTTTTAATGTTGGATAAAAGTAAGTACATAGTGGCAAATTGGAGTGTGGTGTGACAAAGTTCGGAAGATTAAGAGTTTTTAAGTTGAAAAATATTCAGACAAAAGTAGAAATAGTAGTATTTTAAGACATGACATTTGGCGACACCAGAACCAGAGATATCATGGGTACAGTAGCATGTTTCTGAGAATGTTAAGGACACGCCTTACGCTTTGCTGTTACTTTGCAGACTTCACAAATTTTGTAGCTAGACATTCTGATACGTCAATTAAGGAAGCACTGAAAATCGCTTAAGTCAGTGTAGAATGAAAGAATTTGGATATTTCTATGCAATTGTATGATAAACTTATTATTGGTTAAAAATGTCACTAAGATCACTCTGGTCTCAACGTAGTCATTTCTTTTATCTTTTAATTATGAAAGAGAGAGATTATATCGGATTTACATGCTTAAGAGTCCGATTCTTATATTAAATGTATTACTCTTGTTTTGTATTGTTGACTTTTATGTGTAAATAATGAATGCGTTTTCATCGCTCGGTTCAAGATCTATTTCTATTATTGCTAATAGAATTGTTTGAAACGGATTAGGTTGACAGCTGGCAGGACGAATAGCTATTTCGTTAGTTGCCAAACTATCATCGTCAGCACCCTTTGCGGTGCCTTCTTCACACAATATCACAACCTTAAGTGCTAAAAGCTTTAAGAGACTATCCAGAAGCCCAAACATACTTTATAATATTATTAACTGATGTACATCGTTTTTTTAAATATTAATTTATTTTTTTGGTACAATAAAAATTCTTTTTGGTACTTTTTATGTACTATAAAAGTACTTTTGGCAGATTGCCAAAAGTATTTTTTTTTTTTGATACTATTAAAATAGTTTTTAGGCCCAGTAACAGTTCTGTTTGGTGCAATAAAACAAATTTTATGTACAATAAAAGTAATTTTTGGCACAATATATTGTACTTTTAGTTAAATTGAAAGTATTTTTTGGTATTATAGAAGTACCGAAGTATACCTTGTGTTACAATAAAATAACGTTTAGCTACAATCTAAAATTGCAATTAGTACCAGAAAAGTACGTTATAATACAATATAAAATTATTATCAAAAAATTACATTTTGGTACAGTAAAAGTACTTTTTGTTACTATAAAAGAGAAATTTAATAAATAAAATAATTGGTAAATAAATAAATAATTTGGTACCAAAAGTATTTTACAAAAAGTACTTTTGTGTACCCTAGTACAATGAAAGTACTTTTTGGAGTAATAAAAGTTCATACTAGTACAATAATTTTTGACACTATAAATGTACACTTTGGTACTATAAATATACTTTTTGGTATAATAAAAGTACGTTTGGGTACTATGAGTACATTTTTATTTATTTATTTTATTTTAATTTATTTTATTTTATTTTATTTTATTTTATTTTATTTTATTTTATTTTATTTTATTTTAATTTATTTTATTTTATTTTATTTAGCTAATAATCTTATATCACATTTTCCCACCTCATTCTTTGTCTCCCTTTCAGATATCCAACAGGAAGGCATATTTCGTAAAACTGGCTCTGCATCGAGACAAAATGATTTACGTGTGCAAATACAAAACGACAAACCGCTCGATTTAGATGCAAGCGGCTATTCGGCTCATGATTGTGCCACCGTTTTCAAGGGTTATTTATCCGATCTGCCCGAACCACTGCTAACAGATGCTCACTATCCAGCGCACTTGCAGATTGCTCCCCTGTGTCTGGGCATCAATGTTCACATGGATAGTTACTCGGTGACAGATGAGGACAAAACATCAACATTAACCTCATGCTCTTCCCTGACGGGAGAACGTTTGAAAAAAGAACTGCATGTATTAAATTCTATACAATTGCTGCTTTTACTATTGCCCGATGAAAATCGCCAGCTGCTACAACATATCATTGATATGTTACACGCTGTAGCGGCACAACAACAGTTTAATAAAATGGGACCAGATAATTTGGCCACATTATTCGCACCCCATTTGATATGTCCTCGGAATCTACCTCCTGAAGCTTTACATTATTTAGCACGAAAAATGTCCAGTATAATATCGTATATGATTGTAAGAGGTCAGGATATATTTTCTGTGCCCGCTAAATTGGCTACGGATATAAGAGCCTATTTCTTAGAGCGCAAACGTAAGAAAACTATGTCTCCCGAAATGACGTTAGACGAATCGATATCAGATATATCAACGGTAAACACAGTGTATACCTTTGTGGATCGGGAAAAGACGGCGGCAGCTCATACAACGAATACGACAGATACGGAATTGGCTCAACTATATGCTCATATACAGTCAATGCCGGAGTCGTCGAAGAAACGTAGACTTATTAAACAATTTAATAAACAAAATGGACAAGGTAGGTAATAATGCAAGGGACTTATATAATAGCAATGAAATGGACTTGAAATTTATGTTTTTCTATATGTTTATTTTTTACTTTTGTTTTTCAGGTACCCCTTTGCAGTTGCAAGCAATGAATCGTGTCAAAAATTCCGAAACTACACGCACCTCCAAATCATTGAGTGACTCAATTAAGAAACATATATTCCACAAGGGTTTAATGTCGCGTACTCCAAAAAGACAACCTATTCCCAGCATTGTCATAGAGGTAAGCCTCCACATTGCGTATTATATATATATATATATACGCCTATTTGTCTTGCATATTATATATATATACATATACGCCTATTTGTCATGCCTGCTCTACTAATACAAATTGGAATTTCTTACATTATCGTCCTTAATTCTCCTCTCATATTCCATTTGTGAACATTATTCCAAATTTACTTTAGACTCCCAATAACTCCAGCCTGAAACAACACAAACAAAGAGCTCTCTTCCAAAGTCCCAATCCTCAAATGATCTCATCGTCCTCAACAACAACAACAAATCTAACTTCATCATCCACATCTTCATCATTGTCCACACCTAATTCCATAACTGCTGCTAATCTTACTCCATATACCATTAAATCACATCCTTTACAAAAATCCATATCCTCGTCTTCATTACTAATGAGTCATCAACACCAACCACATGACATCATTAATATAATGAATGAGACTCACGAGTCTTGCACTTCGTCATCTGCTTCGAATCCATCGTCAAGCGCTAACATCTTGACTTCAGCACATAGCAATAGTAGTGATGGCTTTGTGTGTAAAACTAAATCGGTATCGGCGCCCGTCAGTCGTCAGACATCTTCCGATTTACAGAATCATATTAACAACACTTCTATAACATCAACAACGTCCTCGGTGTCGGTGGGTAATAGTTACCCGCTGAATTATATGGATCCTAATTGTTGTGTTACCCCTTTGAAATTAATTTCGGATGCGGCAAAACATTTAATAGTGGGTGGCGTAGATAAAAAGACGGTTGCCTGGGATGATTCCCACCTTATAGATACCCAATATATTGCTAACCCCTCAACTCCCTTAAAACAGACGCCCTCTAATGATTTAAAATCTCGTTACAAGTCTGAGCCAAATCTGAGTTTATCCCATAACATATGTGATACGCCAAGTTCGTCTACCACTTTGGCCCATGATATGCTGACGCCCATAACCAAACTTATGCCTGGCAAATCTATAACACGTAAACTAATGAAGGGTGTTAGCATGGGCAATCTTAAATTTCCCTTTAGCACGCCTGAATCCACCAAAAGGCTAGTGCGTACTGTGTCATCAACATTAAAACGAAGGGCAAGTGATGATTCGCAATTTTATCATCAAGCCGAGGGCAGTTTTGCCGCTGCAATCAAGTCGGGCAATGCTCCTCTACTTCAAGATATGGACGATGAAGACTTAGATGATGATACATTCGAAGATGATCCAGCCGACGATTGTGGTGGCTCCGATACAGAAAACGAAAATGTCGAGACTCGGGGTAGTAGTTCGTCCGAACTGCCGGCCTTTACGGGAGGATCAGTTTCATACCAACAGTTGTTGCTACAACAAAGTGGCATATATCGCAACATGGATTTGGTAACCAGCACACCATCACTACTATTGGGCCGAAGATCTATGTCGCCCATTACGAAGTCCACACAGCGCATGCCCAAAGCAATGCAGGTAAGAATTTACAAATAACCGAGTGCACAGATTTCTCATACAGAATGCCGCTATGATATTCTCAACATATTTGGTTAACTTTTGTTTACTTTATTTTCAGGAGTCCATAATGACACCCCGGTCACGCAAACCTGTTATGGTTTTAACCACCACAACCAGTTCGACAGATCAAAATCAAACTATCAATCGCACTGATATGTCTGATTTTCGCGAGCAAGAGGAAGAGGAGGAAGAGGAAGACGAGGATGAAGGCGGCGTGGAAGAATGTGAAGATGACTCCATTTCAGGAGTTATAATAAAACAAAAATCGTTGGATCTGCAAAAGCAGCCACCCCAACCAGAGGTGATCAATGAAGATGCCACTTCGCTAGGCGGTTATTCGGATATATTTAAACGACAACAGCAGTTGCATGCTAATCAGAGTTTTGTCAAACAATCGAGTACCACATTGGGCCTTGGTTGTGATGAGTCCAATTCTAATTCGAATAGCACAGAGACAGCAGACGATAAAGAGGAGGGACAACAACTGGCAGGTGGTGCCTTGAGTGACCATTTCAAGTGAGTAGGGTTGGGATTTTATAATCTTATAGCTATATAATTTTATAATTTTTATAATTTTTATAATTTCATAATTTTATAATTTTATAATTTTATAATTTTATAATTTTATAATTTTATAATTTTATAATTTTATAATTTTATAATTTTATAATTTTATAACTTTATAAATTTATAATTTTATTAAGTTATAATTTTAAAATTTCAAATTGTTATAATTTTATATTTTTGTTTTATCTCTTATTTGTCTAATTGTATTTTACATTTCCCTTTCAGGGAATATTTACTAACCCGCAGTGTTCTGACAGCTGCACCAGAGGATGCTTCATTTTCTAGTCATTCGGACGATTACGAAAGTTCACGAGAAATTGATGATATTGATGACAATCGGCTAAGTTCTAGTTTATTATATTGTCTTGATGGTAATGAACCTGAAAGCGGAAATAGCGATGATGACAACGATGAAACCACGACAGAAACAAATGACAAAGACGCCGAGGAACATTCATATGACAATGGCAATGAAGAAGAAAACGATGTAATAATCAAACGGAATAAAGAGAATGAAGTAACGACAACTACTGCCAGAAGCAGTACACATTTAGCTTTAATATCATCAAGTATTAACCCAACAAATCGTTTGGCTTCTAATCCATTTGTCATTCTCAACAATGTCCGTAAACGTGCTGCCACAAATGATTTAGAAAAAATCTCATCTATGCTGTTTAACAGCCAAAATAGTCCATCCTGTCAAGGCTTTAAATCATTGACAACTTCGCTATCTACAAAAGTTTCTCAAAACTCAGCTAAAAATTCCTTAGTTACCGCTGCTTCATCGTCGTCTGCGGCGAATAAAGAAAACTGTGGACACAATGAAAACTATGTGGCAAACAAAAAACTAATGATAAGCGAGTATCCTGGAGAAACTTCTTTTTAAATTTGCTGGATTGCAAAGAAAGTCCGGTTTAAGCCCAAACGTTGTACGATGGGATAAATACTATTATTTTTTCTAAGTTCTTCCCTTCCTATGTGAGAATCATAACTTATTGCGGACATTTGTGTGTGTGGTTTGTTCCACTGTCATTTGTAAGACTTTAAACAGTTACATCTGTTATTATCGTGTTTAATTGTTATATTAATTATCAATTTAACTTTTCATTACTTTTTTATACATTATAAAAAGTATTACGTTTCGAATTTAGATTGTAATTATTTCTCGATTTCATTTTGTACATGGCCGTAACGTTAGTCCATGGGCAGCTTACTAAACAGAAAATTTGATTAGTACCACATTTTGTGTGAACGATAGATTCAGTTTTAAGCTTTTTATTTTAAGAAAATAAATTATAAATATGCATAGCTTACCATATTTCTCTTTTTAAAAATTAAGAAATACCAAAAAATACAAATAAATTATTACAACTAAATATTATATATAAAAAAATTACTAAAACTAAAATAATCGAGTTATTTTAATCAAAACTGGGATTACCAAATATGATACTGATAATAACAAATGAAGTTTTTTTTAAATTTGAAAATAAGATTAACAACAATTTTAAATTTGACATATTGCCCCTAACCGCGAGAAAACCGCACTACCTTACCAAAACATTCCTGTGCCAGCAGTTGTTACCTTCAACTATTTTTTTGAGATCTTATTCCGTTTTTTTTTCTATTAATTCTCATGGCAAATTTAAAACCAATTACAGTAAGCTATTGTGTCAACTAAATAGCACTCCATAAAGATTGACATTATGATAGTTAAATATTGAAACAATTTACAAAACTATAAAAATATAACAATAAATCAAAAGTACTTTAACTACAAGTGTTTGATATAACAATATCTTTACTCTTATAAGTACAGCTGACACACAAGAAAAAAATAGAGTAAAATCAGCATATGCTTCAATAGGGAATTGTATAAAAATTTTCCCCTATTAAGATAATAAAATAAAACGTCGCAAAAGTGTCGCGTGTTAATTTTTGTATCAAAATTTTAGTTACTAATCTTATCACTTCTAACAACAAGTTCAATTCGAAGGTGGCACCGATATTGTACGTACATAGAAACAAACGTAACATACTATGTACAAACAGAAGTGCATAGAGCAAATGACAAAAACCTGCCCTCACAGTAACTCAGTTAAGAATAGGGGATTTTTTTTTGGTAAACTATTTTTGGAGTTGCTGAAATGTATGTAGAAAAACAAATCTGATTCTTATGCAAAAAGACCTCCTGAATCCGAATGTCATCCTCATTTTTCTTCATCACCCACCGTTTTTAGGGGGATGTCCCCTTTTTTGCTTTACTGAAACTGAAGGGGAAGGGGCTCACAACAACGGTTCGAGATGGGGCAAAATGAGGGTGGGGGTGATAATCGGATTGAGGAGGTCATTTTACATAAGAAACAACAGGAAAAGTGTCGAAAGTGTATATTGCTTGTAATTGAAGGGTCCATCGTCTGTGGATTACTATCTTTATATTGAAACTTCTTATAAATACCTCTTACTTTTGTTATCACTTCAAAGAGATTGTGTTGTTTTTGAAAGGTAAATTTTTTATCTGTCTTAAGCATTCAAACAGTAATCAATTCCGATATGTCAATAAATAAATTTAGCTCTTTAATGTTTGAGACGTTATAGCAGTATAATAATGTTATAAAATTGGTTATAATTTCTTTATAAATAACTCAGACTTTGGTCATAACAAAATTAGGAATAAGAGTATACCATCTCAACAAAAAAAATTTAATAATTATATGACAAATGTACTCAGTTTGTACCATGACTTTTAAAGAGGCTATTTTTTGAAGTTGAAATTGAATTTTAAATAATTTAAGTATTTTTTAGATTTTTTTAAGTTTTTTCATTTTTTTGAACATTTTGAATACTTTAGTTTTGAAATATTTTGAAAATGAAATGTTATGAATTTTTTTCAGTATTTTTTTTAAAATACTCAAATTTTTGGTTTGAAATATTTTGAATATGAAATGTTATGAATTTTTTTGAGTATTTTTTTTAGATTTCAAATTTTATAAATATTTTCTATATATTGAAGATTTTAGATTTTTTGAGTATTTTGAACACTTAGATAATATTGTCGTTGAGCCTTTTAACTTTTTAAGAAAAAAAAGTAAAGTAGATGATAAACGAATTAGATATATTTTTTTTTCTCGATTTTAGCCTATTAACTTTATTGCTGGGTTAATTTATATAAAATTTTGTATAAATATCAAATACGAAGAGAAGACCCAAAATGGAATTACACATTTTTAAAATTTAGATATTTAAAGTTTTGGAATTTACATATTCCAAATATTATGAATTTTTTTGATTATTTTTTAAGATTTTGGATTTTTTTAAATATGTTGAGTATTTTCAATATATTGAAGATTTTCGATTTTTTGAATATTTTTTTGAATTTAAGATCGGACAACTATTACCCGTGCCCCTAAGAGGTCAAAAGTCAAGTTCTTAGTAACTCCTATGTTTTTTTTTACTAATTTTCGATTAAAGAATTTTAATTTTTTCTCGCAAATTTGTAATAGACAAATATTGACATATGCCCCTTTTGTATAGCTGTAATGCCTACTGTACCAACAACAAGTAATACCAAATATCAACTTTATACCTCTTACAGTTCATGAGATACAGCCGTTTAAAGTTTTATACTGCGCGCACTGATCCGATACCGCCCATTTTTTGTTGGATCACGGACTTTGCTCCGCTATTGCGATTTCCAAAATAGATATTGCGGGGTCACGCCCGCTGGATATATCAAAAATGCAAATACCCTAATTTCACCATCGACCACACAGCTACATTCTGCAAAAAAATTTAAAAATATCGGTACAAATAAACAAAGACAAACTCATTGTCGTATATAGATATTTGAACTTTGACCTCTGTGGGTCACGACCATACCTGTTTTGTACTAACTGACACAATATACCGCTCGAACATTACCGAAAACTCGAAATTGAATTTTCGCTGCCACCCTAATATTTATATTTAAAAACGTTTTGAACCTTTAAAAATTGTTTTTAATATTATTTTATTATATTTTAATATTTTGTATATTTTAAACTTTTGAAACATTTTGTATATTTTTTTAATTTTTTGAAAATTCTGATTATCTTAAATCTTTTAAACATTTTGTGAGCAAAAAAAATTAAGAATTACAATTCTATTTATCTGTTCATATAACGTTTCCCTACATAAGCAACAGTTTCACTTTTCCATTCATAAAATTATTTTAAACTGGGTTTATTTTGTAGCAGTTACAATAAAACTGTTGTACTCCGTGGCGTATGATTTACGTGGAATATTACTTATGATAATCATACGCCACCATATAACAATAAAAGAAAAGAGCCTAAAACGTGACAAATTCCCCTATACAATTCTCCTATTAGTAAGTAACTAACTTCAAATCGATTTTAAATTATTATGGCATGTAACTTGACAAAACGATTGATGCAGAACTTCTTGTTTTTGGGGCTACTTTCACGTTCAGTTCTCTAAAATTACATATTTTATTTTTTATATTTTATATTTTATATTTTATATTTTATATTTTATATTTTATATTTTATATTTTATATTTTATATTTTATATTTTATATTTTATATTTTATATTTTATATTTTATATTTTATATTTTATATTTTATATTTTATATTTTATATTTTATATTTTATATTTTATATTTTATATTTTATATTTTATATTTTATATTTTATATTTTATATTTTATATTTTATATTTTATATTTTATATTTTATATTTTATATTTTATATTTTATATTTTATATTTTATATTTTATATTTTATATTTTATATTTTATATTTTATATTTTATATTTTATATTTTATATTTTATATTTTATATTTTATATTTTATATTTTATATTTTATATTTTATATTTTATATTTTATATTTTATATTTTATATTTTATATTTTATATTTTATATTTTATATTTTATATTTTATATTTTATATTTTATATTTTATATTTTATATTTTATATTTTATATTTTATATTTTATATTTTATATTTTATATTTTATATTTTATATTTTATATTTTATATTTTATATTTTATATTTTATATTTTATATTTTATATTTTATATTTTATATTTTATATTTTATATTTTATATTTTATATTTTATATTTTATATTTTATATTTTATATTTTATATTTTATATTTTATATTTTATATTTTATATTTTATATTTTATATTTTATATTTTATATTTTATATTTTATATTTTATATTTTATATTTTATATTTTATATTTTATATTTTATATTTTATATTTTATATTTTATATTTTATATTTTATATTTTATATTTTATATTTTATATTTTATATTTTATATTTTATATTTTATATTTTATATTTTATATTTTATATTTTATATTTTATATTTTATATTTTATATTTTATATTTTATATTTTATATTTTATATTTTATATTTTATATTTTATATTTTATATTTTATATTTTATATTTTATATTTTATATTTTATATTTTATATTTTATATTTTATATTTTATATTTTATATTTTATATTTTATATTTTATATTTTATATTTTATATTTTATATTTTATATTTTATATTTTATATTTTATATTTTATATTTTATATTTTATATTTTATATTTTATATTTTATATTTTATATTTTATATTTTATATTTTATATTTTATATTTTATATTTTATATTTTATATTTTATATTTTATATTTTATATTTTATATTTTATATTTTATATTTTATATTTTATATTTTATATTTTATATTTTATATTTTATATTTTATATTTTATATTTTATATTTTATATTTTATATTTTATATTTTATATTTTATATTTTATATTTTATATTTTATATTTTATATTTTATATTTTATATTTTATATTTTATATTTTATATTTTATATTTTATATTTTATATTTTATATTTTATATTTTATATTTTATATTTTATATTTTATATTTTATATTTTATATTTTATATTTTATATTTTATATTTTATATTTTATATTTTATATTTTATATTTTATATTTTATATTTTATATTTTATATTTTATATTTTATATTTTATATTTTATATTTTATATTTTATATTTTATATTTTATATTTTATATTTTATATTTTATATTTTATATTTTATATTTTATATTTTATATTTTATATTTTATATTTTATATTTTATATTTTATATTTTATATTTTATATTTTATATTTTATATTTTATATTTTATATTTTATATTTTATATTTTATATTTTATATTTTATATTTTATATTTTATATTTTATATTTTATATTTTATATTTTATATTTTATATTTTATATTTTATATTTTATATTTTATATTTTATATTTTATATTTTATATTTTATATTTTATATTTTATATTTTATATTTTATATTTTATATTTTATATTTTATATTTTATATTTTATATTTTATATTTTATATTTTATATTTTATATTTTATATTTTATATTTTATATTTTATATTTTATATTTTATATTTTATATTTTATATTTTATATTTTATATTTTATATTTTATATTTTATATTTTATATTTTATATTTTATATTTTATATTTTATATTTTATATTTTATATTTTATATTTTATATTTTATATTTTATATTTTATATTTTATATTTTATATTTTATATTTTATATTTTATATTTTATATTTTATATTTTATATTTTATATTTTATATTTTATATTTTATATTTTATATTTTATATTTTATATTTTATATTTTATATTTTATATTTTATATTTTATATTTTATATTTTATATTTTATATTTTATATTTTATATTTTATATTTTATATTTTATATTTTATATTTTATATTTTATATTTTATATTTTATATTTTATATTTTATATTTTATATTTTATATTTTATATTTTATATTTTATATTTTATATTTTATATTTTATATTTTATATTTTATATTTTATATTTTATATTTTATATTTTATATTTTATATTTTATATTTTATATTTTATATTTTATATTTTATATTTTATATTTTATATTTTATATTTTATATTTTATATTTTATATTTTATATTTTATATTTTATATTTTATATTTTATATTTTATATTTTATATTTTATATTTTATATTTTATATTTTATATTTTATATTTTATATTTTATATTTTATATTTTATATTTTATATTTTATATTTTATATTTTATATTTTATATTTTATATTTTATATTTTATATTTTATATTTTATATTTTATATTTTATATTTTATATTTTATATTTTATATTTTATATTTTATATTTTATATTTTATATTTTATATTTTATATTTTATATTTTATATTTTATATTTTATATTTTATATTTTATATTTTATATTTTATATTTTATATTTTATATTTTATATTTTATATTTTATATTTTATATTTTATATTTTATATTTTATATTTTATATTTTATATTTTATATTTTATATTTTATATTTTATATTTTATATTTTATATTTTATATTTTATATTTTATATTTTATATTTTATATTTTATATTTTATATTTTATATTTTATATTTTATATTTTATATTTTATATTTTATATTTTATATTTTATATTTTATATTTTATATTTTATATTTTATATTTTATATTTTATATTTTATATTTTATATTTTATATTTTATATTTTATATTTTATATTTTATATTTTATATTTTATATTTTATATTTTATATTTTATATTTTATATTTTATATTTTATATTTTATATTTTATATTTTATATTTTATATTTTATATTTTATATTTTATATTTTATATTTTATATTTTATATTTTATATTTTATATTTTATATTTTATATTTTATATTTTATATTTTATATTTTATATTTTATATTTTATATTTTATATTTTATATTTTATATTTTATATTTTATATTTTATATTTTATATTTTATATTTTATATTTTATATTTTATATTTTATATTTTATATTTTATATTTTATATTTTATATTTTATATTTTATATTTTATATTTTATATTTTATATTTTATATTTTATATTTTATATTTTATATTTTATATTTTATATTTTATATTTTATATTTTATATTTTATATTTTATATTTTATATTTTATATTTTATATTTTATATTTTATATTTTATATTTTATATTTTATATTTTATATTTTATATTTTATATTTTATATTTTATATTTTATATTTTATATTTTATATTTTATATTTTATATTTTATATTTTATATTTTATATTTTATATTTTATATTTTATATTTTATATTTTATATTTTATATTTTATATTTTATATTTTATATTTTATATTTTATATTTTATATTTTATATTTTATATTTTATATTTTATATTTTATATTTTATATTTTATATTTTATATTTTATATTTTATATTTTATATTTTATATTTTATATTTTATATTTTATATTTTATATTTTATATTTTATATTTTATATTTTATATTTTATATTTTATATTTTATATTTTATATTTTATATTTTATATTTTATATTTTATATTTTATATTTTATATTTTATATTTTATATTTTATATTTTATATTTTATATTTTATATTTTATATTTTATATTTTATATTTTATATTTTATATTTTATATTTTATATTTTATATTTTATATTTTATATTTTATATTTTATATTTTATATTTTATATTTTATATTTTATATTTTATATTTTATATTTTATATTTTATATTTTATATTTTATATTTTATATTTTATATTTTATATTTTATATTTTATATTTTATATTTTATATTTTATATTTTATATTTTATATTTTATATTTTATATTTTATATTTTATATTTTATATTTTATATTTTATATTTTATATTTTATATTTTATATTTTATATTTTATATTTTATATTTTATATTTTATATTTTATATTTTATATTTTATATTTTATATTTTATATTTTATATTTTATATTTTATATTTTATATTTTATATTTTATATTTTATATTTTATATTTTATATTTTATATTTTATATTTTATATTTTATATTTTATATTTTATATTTTATATTTTATATTTTATATTTTATATTTTATATTTTATATTTTATATTTTATATTTTATATTTTATATTTTATATTTTATATTTTATATTTTATATTTTATATTTTATATTTTATATTTTATATTTTATATTTTATATTTTATATTTTATATTTTATATTTTATATTTTATATTTTATATTTTATATTTTATATTTTATATTTTATATTTTATATTTTATATTTTATATTTTATATTTTATATTTTATATTTTATATTTTATATTTTATATTTTATATTTTATATTTTATATTTTATATTTTATATTTTATATTTTATATTTTATATTTTATATTTTATATTTTATATTTTATATTTTATATTTTATATTTTATATTTTATATTTTATATTTTATATTTTATATTTTATATTTTATATTTTATATTTTATATTTTATATTTTATATTTTATATTTTATATTTTATATTTTATATTTTATATTTTATATTTTATATTTTATATTTTATATTTTATATTTTATATTTTATATTTTATATTTTATATTTTATATTTTATATTTTATATTTTATATTTTATATTTTATATTTTATATTTTATATTTTATATTTTATATTTTATATTTTATATTTTATATTTTATATTTTATATTTTATATTTTATATTTTATATTTTATATTTTATATTTTATATTTTATATTTTATATTTTATATTTTATATTTTATATTTTATATTTTATATTTAATATTTTATATTTTATATTTTATATTTTATATTTTATATTTTATATTTTATATTTTATATTTTATATTTTATATATCTGTATTTTTATTTTATTTTAGTTTTATTTTGTCTTTTATTTATTAATTTAAAAAATCCTTGACCATTTTACCTTAATTTCACTATGAAGGTATTGTATGTTTTATGACAGTACCATAAATTAATTTACTAACACCAACACCATCAGACCCGTATCAAATAAAATCAATTCAATTACCACCCGGCATCTCTTTAATTGAACCCGAGAATGAGTGAGTATTTGTACTTGATTATTATCAACAACAACATTGATAAAAATTACCTTACCCTCTCCATCTACATACATTCAAAAATAGAAATAAAAGACGACAGCTCAAATGTTTGTACTCATACATATTTTTGTTTGTGTTCGCCAATTGTATTCAATCAACATTGTTGTTGTATTTTTGTGTTTTTTTTGTTTTTATTAGTTTATTGTCTCACTAATTTAAAGCCAACATAAATTGATAGTATTTGGTTATGTTCTTGCTGTTGTTCTATAAATAATATTTGTTTGCTTGATTTCCAAAAAAAAAACAGTAACAAAATATTCCACGTAGAAGATGACACGAAGCAATTGTGTGATTATTAATTTAAATTTATTTAAATTTAACTATTCCCTTTTGTGAGTAGTTAAGAATGCTACTACTTCGCAATAATAGCCGTTATTTTTGAAAGTAGTTTAAGTGCAAGAATCGTATGAAAGTGTGATAGGTGAAATGTGTTTAATATTAATGTTGGCCTCTTACATTTTTAGATTAAATATCGGGTGTTGGCTATTTTACATAATTTTTTTTTCATAACCGTTATTTTGTAAGTGGTTTAAGTATAAGAATCATATGAGAGACTCTAATATGATTCTCATTCTCTCTCATACTATACTCATTGGGAGTGTTTAATAGTAATTTTGGCCTCTTACATTTTTAGATTATATCAGGTGTTGACTATTTCAAATATTTACTTTTATTTAACAGAACATATTTTGTAATATTGAGATATTTCAAGTACATATTTGCTACATTGTATTTAATGACTTTAGGCCTTACTCTGAGACCTATGAACATTTGATTTATCAACCTTTAATAAACATTTATGAATCTTGTCGATATTCCTTTTACAAATCAAAAAAAATTAAAAAAAAAAATATTAATTTTTATACATTTTTTTTCGTTTATTTTTTGGCATTTTAAATTCTTTTTTAATATAACTTTTTTGCTTATAGTACTATTTGTATATTTATATTATACATTTATTGTTAGCTTTCTTTATTGTGTTGCGTTGCATTGGGCTTAAATAAATAAAATATTAGTGGTATAGTGTTTGGTGACTTAGACCACTTTCAAAATAATTGTATGCATAGTGTCATCCTTGTGTGTAATTGAATTTTGGCTTGATTATGTACGTTTATATTCATAGTTTTTGTGCTTCTTTGTTTTGCTTTAATTTGTAGCGGCAACTAGTTGAACTTTTGTGACTTAGACCAGTTGGTATTTTCTAAAACAATACCCCCTGGTTTACTTTGAGCTCTCTCTCTCTTCTATATACGTTTTCTCTCTTTCTCTTACATTGCCTTGAGCACCTTGCGGAAACGATCCAATACAATGTTGGCATGTTTCTCCTGGAATATCAAAGCGGGCCGGAATCTTATGGCCACTTCACCGCAGCCTCCGGTCTGTAGACCCATCATCTTAAGTTTACCCACCAAATCATCGCGTACTTTGCCATTCTTGCAGTTGATGGCCAAGAAGGTACCACGTCCTCGTGTCGAATTGACAATGGTCGAGAATTCCTTTTCCAATTCGATGAGACCATCTTTCAGTACTTTACCCGAACGTTGTACCTGATCCAGCAGGTTTTCTTCTTGTATTACCTTGACAACTTCGTCGAGCAGCAGAATTTTGCTTGGATCACCCATCCAGGTGTTGAAGATGCGGAAGGTTTCTTTGGGGCGGAAATCGATGTTGTGGAAATAGCCGCCCAATTGCATTTTCTTGCTGAACGTCACCACATCGGGTGGTGAGGGCAGGTTGAAGTATTCGTGACACCACATTTTTCCGGTGCCACCGCCTCCGGTCTGGACTTCATCGATGAGCAAGGCCATGCCGTTGACTTTACAGATGCGTTGCAGCTGCTGGAAAAATTCGGGAGATGCCTCGTTGTCACCACCCTCGCTCTGTATGGGCTCCACCACAACGCCAGCTACGGGTATGTCTTTCTTTTTGTATTGTTCAATCAAATCCTGGACTTCGGCCAAAGAGCGCTTGTCCTGTTCCTGATTGTAGGCCACATTCTCTTCCAAAGGATAACGGTATTCCGGGAAACTGGCCACAGGCCAATCGAATGAGGGCACATCGATTTTATGTATATATTTCGAGTGTGTCGTGGCCAGGGCGCCCATGGTACGTCCGTGGAAGGCTCCCTTGAAGGACAGCAAGCTAAGCTTAGGGGCGCCGGGTGCCATATTCACCATGCACGAGTTTTTCTCCTCCTCCGTGAAGGTAACATTCTCACCACGCTGTGTTTGTCTGTACCACATAAAGATATTCTTGTAGGCATTCTCATTGGAACACGAACCACACATCATGGTCGTCAAGTTGTTTAGGCCCTTGGGGGCCACTTGTTTAAGGACATTGTTTAACTTCTCGGGCCATTCCTTGCCGGGAAATACGCCCAATGCAGGACGATTTATTAAAGCTTTAAGGTTTACATCATTTTGGAAGACATTCAGCAGACGTGGATGATTGTAGCCCAAGGGCATCGAGGATATCTGTGTGTACACATCCAACAGCATGTTGCCGTCCACATCGCACAAATAATTGCCCGTGGAGCGTTCATAATCGGCAAAAAGTTGTACAGTGCCCGACTGTTGTACGGCACTCAGTTGTTTTTTCAATTCCAGCGACTTGGGCCCAGGTATGGCCGAAGTCTTGAGTATCGGTTCCTTGGGCTCGGCTAGAGAGGAGTAATGTTTAACATTTCTGGAAGCTCTGGTTATTTGTTTTAATCCTAAGGCAGCACGCATTGTAACGGTTAAAAATATCTACACTTTATACGACACACAAATTTGTAATATGCAATTGATTGATGGATATGGGTATACTTCGTTCCGTTCCGTTCTCTTCCTTAGAGTGTATGTTGTTAGTAGGCAGAGGAATAGCAGTTATATACTATGGTGTGAACAACACGGAATGCATCGAAGCACTGAATGAGGGTAGAAAATGTTACCTCGCAAAATAACTTACCTACAAGCAGAGCAGCAGAGTGGTCTTTTCGTATATGGGTACGTTGTTGTTATTGGACGCTGCGGCGTTTTTTGGGTGAGAGAGATTTTTAAGATTCGGCGCACTATTTCAAATGGAAATTTCAGTTATCTACAGGGATTGTAGAAGGTAGTTTGCAAATGGTCAAGAGTTAGTTACATTATGGAATTGAAGATGTTTTTAAAAGGCTAAGAGAGAAGTAGGTGACGAGATGTGGTGATGAAGAAACATGAATAGTTTTGTGAACTTGATATTACTTGTACTAAAGAAATCACTTCTATAGGTGAATATATCTCCATGAAATGGGTGGCCTAATCGAAAAAGAAGCTTAATTTGTGATCAGTATAAATTACTTAAGAAGTCACTTCTATAGGTGGAGATATCACCACGAAATGGGTGGCCAATTTAATTTGTGATCACTATTAATAACTTAAGAAATCACTTGTAATAGATAGATATATCACCATGAAATGGGTGGCCAATGGTGGATTTCATATGGCAATCTTTAAATGCGTTTATCTCGTAAACTATGCGTCTAATCGAAAAAGGAGCTAAACTTGTGATCACTGTAAATTACTTAAGAAATCACTTCTTTAGGTGGATTTTCATATGTCAATCTTTAAATGCGTTTATCTGGTAAACTAAGTATCTAATCGAAAAACGGGTCTTAAATTGTGATAACTATAATTTACTTAAGAAATCACTTTTATAAAAGGAGATATCACCTTAAATAGGTGGAGACATACAAAGCTCGGCGAAATATTAGAAAGTTAATTTTTTTGTTATTATAATTGTTTAATAATGGTATTTTATTTTGTTACGTTTACATTTTATAAAAATACATTAATTAACAAAATAATAAATATTCTCTGAGCTTATTTTTCTAATATATTGAAGGCCCACTAAATTTGAATACAGATATAAAAAGGTCTTTATAAAAAATGATTATTTTTGTTGTTTAAATAACAAGTTGTGGTATTAAATAAAATAATTAAAAAAGCCATTTAAATACAAAAAAGCTACCGAAATATTTTTTTGGCAAGCATATTTTTTAATCTTAGTTAGCCATTAAACGATGGTATATAAAAAAGTTAAATGAATATTGAAACCAAAATAGTAATTTAATAAAAAAAAAACAATTATTTCAAAATATATCCTAATACAAATAAAAAAATTAAAAAATAAAATATTTATAAATAAAAAATAACATAGATTTATTTTAATTGTAATAAACGATAGTAAAATTAAATTAAAAATTGGATCTTTTAATAAAAAATAGGAAAAGAAAAATTAATAAATATTTAAAGAATTTAATTTATATAAAATTAGTTATTTTAAAAAGAACTAACAATAAAAAATGTTAATATCTTTTTAAAATAGCAATTATTTTTTATTTAAAATTACTAAAAAAAATATTTTAATTAATTTTCAAATTAATTTTTTTAAAAAGTTTTTATGATTTTTCGATTTAAAAAAACCAAAAAAAAAACAATTAATTCAAAATATATTATATAACAATATTTGAAATATTTATAAATAAAAAAGATTTATTTTTAATTGTATTTAACGATAATAAAATTAAATTAAAAACAGGACATTTTAATAAAAAATAGAATAAGAAAAATTTATAAATATTAACAAAAAATTAAATTTTCTGAAATAAGTTATTCAAAAAAGAACTATCTATAAAAAATTTTAATATATTTTTACAATAGCAATTATTTTTTATTTAAAATTACTAAAAAATTATTTTTTTTAAATTAATTTTCATACATTTTTTTTTCGATTTATATTAAATTAAACACCAAACTTTAAAATTAATTCTAATATAGCAAAATAAAAAATCAGTTCCACTTATAAAAGCCAAAATAGTAATTGATAAAAAAAAACAAATTTTTTCAAAATATATCTAAATACAAATAAAACAATTATAAAATTATCAATATTTATAAAATATTTTGAAAAATTTACAAATACATTTACATTTAAAATAGATTTATTATAATTGTATTTAATGATAATAAAATTAAATTAAAAATATGACATTTTATTAAAAAAATTAATTTTTTTAATTTAATAAAATTAATTATTTAAAACAGAACTAACTATAAAATTTTTAATATCTTTTTATTCAAATTAATAAAAAAAAATTTTTTTTAATACTTTTCAAATTAAATTTTTTTATTATTTTTTTTCGATTTATATTTTTTAAAAGGCCAAACTTTTAGATTAATTCTAATTTTGCAAAATAAAAAAATATAAATTCCACAGTTTTTTCTTATATACAAATATGTAAATAATTCTCAGATTTATTTTATTTGTATTTTGCGATTTTAATGTTAAAATAAAAATTAATATTTAAATTTCATCTTTTTTTTAATAAGTTAAGTTCGAGGTCGATAAAATTCAAATTTGGAGAAAGTTTGAAGTAAAAACAACAATTAATACATAATAAAAATTCATATTTTATATCTTTAATAATAAGATAAAAAAATATTTTTTTTAATAATTATTTTGTAAATATACTATTTTTCAAATTTTATTTTTTCTTTAATTATATTAATTTTAATATAGCAAAAAATATGAAATCTATGATCTCAAATTCTTTTTAAATTTAAAATAAAAACTTAAAAATTTTCCGATATTAGACACTATTGTTTCTGATGCCATCATGAAAAATATCATAACTATAGTGCCGATTACTATCTGTATACAAATATTATGTTAGATAGCCCTAAAAATCAGTTTTTCCACGTCCTCTTCCACACGTTGAATATCTTCATCCGCATGGAATTGTAAACACTGTTTGCAATAATTTGTATTTAATTTTTTTCGATTCCGCTAAAAAGTAAGGAATAATTTTCGATAATAATGTAAACAACAAGAAAAAAATATTTGTGTTAATGCTGTAAATACATCTTGTCATACGTAACTTATTTGTTTTTGAATAAAATCCAATACAAAATATTCTTGTATAAATTGTAAATTTTAGGTGTAGAAACTGCTTTAAATGATGCCATTATAACAAAATGATGTCGTACGTCAGCGACATCTATAGGACAAATGTAGTACTCGTCGAGATCTGTAGAGCGATGTATGTTACGATTGAGCCACACCATCTAGTGTACAGTATCAAAAATAACTGAGTTTGCAGTTATCTAACCTGCGAGCTTTCCCCTTTAACTCAAATTTGGCCCGCCAAGAAAACTAATTGGAAAGCCCTGCACTATAGGGTCATTAACATTATTGTGAGAATGGGATACAAAGTGCGAAAACACAAACTGTGCGAAAATTTAAAAATATAATTTTATTTTTAGAAACTTATATTAAAAAGTATTTGTACACACAATATATTCATGAAGACTGTGAGGCAGAAATATAATATTTATACACCTTTATCATGTCCACAACGTGGCAGATACGTTTCATCGAGTTGTAGGGAATCTATATTGTGTGAAATGGGGAGTATCGGCAGTATATTTGTGAGGGAACCCGGTGGTTGAGCTAGTGAAAGTTGTTCAAACATATGTGATATAAGATTGACGTTTTTAAACTTTTGCAAACTCCACAATATAAAGAATTTTTTTTTATCATATGAAATTATAAACAAAATATCAGAATGTTTGTTTCATATAATATTCAACTGTCATGGCTATCGAGTTATCATATTTTTATATCCAAAATAGTGCTTAATATCTTGTTTGGTGCCATGTTTCTTCGCCACCCTCTTGTAGGGCATCCCCAATTCGTGGTTTGTCATTTTTGGAATCTTTATCCATAGTGTTTGTTGTTATTTCAATTTAGCCACTCAATATGCGAACAAATGAGAACGGAAACTTTTACAATGCTGGAGGAACCCTTCTATAACAAGAAGAGCGTGCATGAGTCTCAGTTAATTTAGTCCATAAAAACGCTATTAGGTAACATTTGCAAAGTGAGAGAGCGAGAAAGGGAAAGAAATTTATACAAGAACAATGGTAGTTATCATCAACAGAGATATGATAATCAATGCCGGAGAAAGTCAGAGCGGGAAAGAATAAATAAAAAACATTACGTTAACACCGCAAGGGGGAACCATAAACAATTTGTGCTGGTTGTAAAATAAAACAACAATCAACACTACCAAAAGAAAACAATAACGCGTGGACCATTATAAATATTATCATTCTTTATCTGGTTTATTAATAAAGTGTTCTTAATACGCACAGTGTTACGAAAATGCTGTATGACACATATGTAGGCTTTTTTATTGATTGAAATTCACTTAAGTCGGTCAAGGGCTTAAAAATCACTTGTTATGGTAATTTTTAAGAAATAACAACGAAGGCAAAGTGTTCTGCATGGGAGGAACTAACTGCAACAACTTTGGGAGCAAATATGAAGTTTTTTAAATAAAAATTTAAATATAAAAAAAAATTAAATTGGTAAAAAAAATAATAAAAATTTCACTTTTTGTTAATCAATATTATTATTTAATAAACAATAACTATATTATCTGAAAAAACAGTTATTAAAAAAATTATACAAAAAACATAACAATTTTGAAAATTATTTTATACATACAGTCGAACTTCTCTATAGCGAATTATTCTTTATAACGAAATTTTTTAAAAAACACAGCATTTTCCTAACATTTTTACGAATTTTCTCTATAACGTAGAATTTGGCGATCCCTAGTGACTTATAGAGAAGTTCGACTGTAATTAAATTTTTTTAAAAACCTTGGTTTTTTAAATTCCATTTTAAAAAATAATAACTATTTTATTCAGTTACATTATTAAAAAAATATTTACAAATAATACTATTTGACTAACTATAAAGAAATTATTAAAAAGTATAATGACGAAAAACTTATTAAAAATTTTAATAAAAAAACAATTTAAGTTAATAATTTTCGACAAATTTGGGATATTAGAATTAAGTAAAAAATTACCTAACGTTTTCAAACATTATAAAAAAATAATTACGAAAACATTATATATAAAAAAAAAAATTTTAAAGTTAATAAAAATGGATACAAAAATTTATCAATAATTTTTAACATTTTTATAATTAAACATTAAATAATGAAAATTTTAAAACATTCTTTAAAATATAATTAAAATTACTTATTGGCACAATAAAAGTGCCTTTTGGTACATTAAATTTTATTTTTCTTACAATAAAAGTACTTTTTGTTAACATAATTGTATTTTTTTGTTTGTACAATAAAAGTACTTTCCGTTACATTAAAAATACTTTTTGGCACAAAAAATTATTTTTTATACAATTTATGTACTTTTTGGTCCAAAAAATATTTTTTTGACTCAACAAAAGTACTTTGCTGTAAAACAAAAGTACTAATTTTTATAACAAATGCTCTTTTTGGTACAATAAAAGTACTAAATGGTACAATAAATTTAGTTTTTGGTACAATTAAAGAACTTTTTTGCTCATTGAAATTACATTTTGGTACAATTAAAGTACTTTTTGGTACTATAAAAGTACTTTCTGGTACATTTAAAGTACTTTTTGGTGCAATAAAAGTACTTAATTTTTTAATTTTTTTTTGGTACAATTAAAGTACATTTTGGTACATTGAAATTAATTTTTGGTACAATTAAAGAACTTTTTGGCAATATAAAAGTTCTTTCGGGCACATTAAAGTACTTTTTGGCACTATAAAAAAAGTACTTTTTGTTACAATATAAGTACTTGATGATACAATAAATTTAGTTTTGGGTACAATTAAAGAACTTTTTTGTTCAATGAAATCTTTTTTAGTACAATTAAAGGACTTTTGGTACTATAAAAGTACTTTCTGGTACATTGAACGTACTTTTTGGCACTAAAAAATAATTTTTTGGTATAATAAATAAACTTTTGGTCCAATAAATGGACTTTTTGGTACAATAAATGTACTTTGTGGTCCATTAAAAGTACTTTTTGTTGCAATTAGTGTACTTTTTGGTACAATAAAATTACTTTCTGAAAAAATAAATGTAATTTTTGGTACTTTGAAAGTACTCTTGGTACATTGAAAGTACATATTGTCTCAATTAATGTACTTTCTAGTATAATAAGTTCACTTTTTAGTAAAATATAGTTAATTTTTGGAACTGTAAATGCTCTTTTTGACACAATAAAAGTACTTTCTATTTTTTGGACAATAAATTTACTTAGTTTTGCAATAAAAGTACTTTTTGCTACAACAAAAGTACTTTTTGCTACAACAAAACTTTTTTTTGGTATAATAAAAGTACTTTTTGGTGTAATAAATGTACGTTTTGGTACAAGAATTGTTCGTTTTGATACAATAAAAGTACTTGTTGCTGCTTTCTGGTTCATCAAAAGTACTTTTTGGTACAACAAAAAGACTTTGCTGGACAATAAAAGTTCTTTGTGGTACAATTAAAGTTCTTATTTGCAGACTTTTCCTAAGTTTGAAAAATGTTTTGCACTTTTACCAAAAAAATATTAAATACTTTTACTTTTCGTTACAATTCCCTTAAAATTTATTGACGAAGGTATTCCCAAAATGTTCAACAAAATCTCTGTTTAATTTACATTCTTTTAAAAATATACTTTCTTCCTGGGGAATATTTTTTTTATTTTTTAAGTTCACTTAGCAAGATAGAAAGAGAAGGGAATTATTATTTAGAAACAAGGTACATAAAAAGTGTAGCAAATATATTAAAATGGAAATAAATATACATGTATAAAAGTAACAAACCGAAAAAAGTACGAAAATGTACTCAACTGTGCACAGAATTGACAGCAAAAGAACACTATTGTTAAACAAAAGATACTCAAAAGCAAAGTATACCAAAAAGTACGAGGTTTCTAAATATATGTTAAAGCTCCAAAAACTGTAGCAAAATGTATAAACTCTTTTTTTTTTTTGTTTGTTGTTGTTGTTGCAATTGTCCGCAATTTACATTATAAAGACAAGAAGGGTAAACAATCGTTGCTGATATTTTTGTAAACATCGTACTAGAATTATATTTTATATATTTTTTTAGAATTATGATTATATTTTTTCCTTTTTTGTACAAAAATAATCTTTCACAAATATTATTCTTAACAATATAATTTTTTTCTTTCAAAATAATTTAGTTTAAATTTCCTCTTACGTAACGGCTTCACTTAACGCCGTTACACGTTTTCCAATATCGACACTAAACTCTGCCATATTAAGTAACCGATTCATTATCTACCAGTGCTATGCAACACTGTCATGTTTTCATTTAGCCAAACAGCTGTTTTGCCCCTTCAAGTTACCAAACAAAACGTAATGTACAATAAGTTTTTGTAAATAAATGCAAAAATATTTATAACAAATTACCCTTAAATCAGTTACAATTAGAACAACAACTCAACAGAGCAGCAATGGGCAAGTGGACTTTAGAAATCTTTAAGATGACCATGTACATTACATTTCCCGTGGCCATGTTTCACATATTCAATCAACCGGCTTACTTTGAAGAATGGGTGACCAAAAAGAAACGTGAGCTCTATCCACCAGAGAACTTGGGTCATCGCGAAGCCTTGCAAAAGGTTATACGAGAACAACGTCAGAAGCATGATGAGGAGATGATAAAGGCCTTGGAGGATATCGAAAACAAGCAAAAGGCATAACTATGGGGCTGCCAGTATGCGCACATGATGGGGTGTAGAGGGTTTAACTTGCTTGATTTCTTGTATTATGTAAGCTGTTATTAATATTTTTAATGTACGTATGGAAACAAATGAAAATAACAATAAAATAATCGTTTTTTTGTAATAGAAATCCGAATGAGAGAATTTGTTTATGTTGTACAATTATAGGATTCTGGAACAAGTTGCGCTATGGCCGGCTAAATAGGGTTGCCAAGTTCAATTGGTTGCACAAAAAGTTTGAATAATTTGTGTACTAATTAAAAATAAAAAATAATGCGCATCGAAAACTGGCAGAAGGACAGGTTGAAGATTTACTAAAAATGCAAAAAGAAATGTAGTTACATATTTCTTAAATAGAAAAATATGAAGTGGGAAGCTATAAAGGCTAAATTCAAAATGAGAGTAAAATTGTTTGAAAAATGACCATGCAGTTAGTATACATAGCTACACTTCCTGTGTCAATGGTCGAAAGCTTACCAATATCCCCCAAAAAAATGTTAAGTACTTCTTAGGGAAGCACTTTTACATTTCCTTCACAAAACCTTTGCTATGATGTGAATGTTTACCATTTGCATACATGTTATTTTGCATCGTTTAAGTACTAGATCCCTGCACAAGTGAGCTTGAAACGATTACAAACCGAATTGTTTTTAAACATGTGATTGTTTTTGGCAAACAAGACATTTACACTAGATAGGGTCGCCAAGAATAGGCTATGCGTTCACCCCTCCGTTGTGTAGATTGTCCAAAAACAATTTAACGAAATCAAATGTTTTTTTGACCAGTGCACCCTACGACCCCCCAAATAGTATTTATTAAACCGTATCATTTTGTAGCCGACGAAAACGAGGTTTTTATCGTTATTTATGGGCTACATTTTGCCTATTGGATTTTTTTGACTCCGACTTCAAATTAATTTTTTTCTTTTCTGTTCAATGTCGTAAAGATCACAACAAATATCAAAATTCTACTTTAAAAATATAAATTTTTATTCACAAACAAAACATTTATAAAGATTATTATGAAAATCAATAGGTCACCCTACACACCGCCAATAAACCAAAAAATAAAATTGACGTCGGAGCCACAAATGTTAAGTAAGCAAAATTTAGCCTTTGAATAAGTAACGATCAAACATATAATTACTATACAGCATAATGAATACTATAAAAGGGGGTCGAAAGGTGCACGGATCAAAAAAAAAATTGTGATATCCTCAAATTTTCTTTGGACAGACTACAAAACTGGGAGGTGAACGCATTTAAATTTTTTTCCTTTATCGATCGGCCGAATCTTATGTACACGATAACGGTGGTCTTTGGGCAAAGAAACAAAACAAAAGCAAGAGAGCAAAAATGTGTGAGTATTGATCTAAGCAGTGTTTGTAAAACAAATGACATATTTTGTACCAAAAAATAACTTTTATTGTACTTATGAGAACTTATATTGTACCAAAAAGTTGAATTTATTGCACAATAAAGTATTTTTATTGTACCAAAGAGTATTTTTATTGTACGAATAAGTACTTTTATAATTTGTATACCAAAGTACAGTTTATTAAATCAAAAAGTACTTTTATTGTAGCAAATAGAACAATTCATTGTACTAAAAAGTATTTTTATTATACCAAAAATAACTTTTTTTGAACCCAGCTAGGCCTTTCATTTTACCAAAAGGTACAATTAGTTGAATCAAAAGTACAATAAATTATTTTAAAACGTACTATTCAGTGTACCAAAGCGTACATTTTATTGTATCAAAAAGTCCATTATTGTAACAAAACGTTTAATTAATTGTACAAAAATGTACAATTTATTGTAAAAAAGTACTTTTATTGAACCAAAATGAACTTTTACTGTAGAAAATAGTACTAAATGTACCAAACAACACATTTTATATAACGAAAAAGTACAACTTATAGTAGTGGCCTTCGATAGCTCAGTGGAAGCGACGTAAACTAGCAATCCGAAGATGCCGGGTTCGATTCCCGGCCGGGGCACTGGCCGAATCAACGTTGATGAAAAATTAATTACTTTTCAAATACTTTCGAGTTCTCCAGCCAACAAAACTTATCCTAGACGCTTCCACTACAAAAATCCAGATTGCGCAAGGACCAAGGAAAAAGGAAAATGATTTATCAACATCTCATATAAATCAACTAGCCAGTTTGCGTCATCTCTGGTGGAATTTAACGGTTAAACTCACAACAACAACACCTAACAATCCTTGACACAAACCTTGTTATCTACAACGGCACGAAACAGAGTTGCCAACAATGATCGTATGATAATCGGATTATATGCCCGATCGAGTGCCGATAAATTGAAAATCGGTATAAAGAATTATCACCCCAGCTAACCACCAGCTGTTACAATAACAACAACAACTTATAGTACTAAAATGTATCATGTATTGTACCAAAAAGCGCTTTTATTGCTTTAAAAAGTACTTTTATTGTATCAAAAAGTAAATTTATTGTACTATTCTAATTCTTTAAAAAGTGAAATTTATTGTACCAAGATGTAATTTTATTGAACAAAAAATACTGTTGTTCAAAAAAAGTATTTTTATTGTACCAAAAGTAAAAATTTTATCTATTAAGACATACAATTTATTTGACCAAAAAGTACGAATTGTACCAAGATGTATTCAACAAAATGTAAATTAATTGTAAAAAAGGACAATTTATTGCACTAAAAGTATTTATATTGTAGAACAGTGGCCTTCGATAGCTCAGTGGAAGCGACGTAGACTAGCAATCCGAAGGTGCCGGGTTCGATTCCCGCCGGGGCACTGGCCAAATTAACATCGATGAAAAATTAATTACTTTTCAAATACTTTCGAGTTCTCCAGCCAACAAAACTCATCCTAGACGCTTCCACTACAAAAAATCCAGATTGCGCAAGGACCAAGGAAAAAGGAAAATGATTTATCAACATCTCATATAAATCAACAAGCCAGCTGGCGCCATCTCTGGTGGAATATGGCGGTTAAACTCACAACAACAACACCTAACAATCCTTGACACAAACCTTGTTATCTACAAAGGAACGAAACAGAGTTGCCAACAATGATCGTATGATAATCGGATTGTATGCCCGATCGAGTGCCGATAAATTAAAAAAAAAAATCGGTATAAAGAATTATCACCCCAGCTTACCACCAGCTGTTACAACAACAACAACATATTGTAACACAAAGTACTCTTATTGCTTCAAAAAGTAGTTTTATTGTACCAAAAAGTACAATTTATCGTATTAAAAAGTACTTTTATTGTACCAAAAAGTACAATTTCTCGTATTAAAAAGTACTTTTATTGAACCAAAAAGTACTTTTACTGCACAAAATATTACACAAAAAGTGTATTATTGTATCAAAAAATAAATTTATTTAAACAATAAGTACTTTTCTAGTACCAAGAAAGTACTTGTTCGTACCAAGAATGTACTATTACTGTACTCAAAAGTATTTTTATTATAACAAAATGTACTCTTATTGTACCAAAAAGTACAATTTACTATTTCGTACTTTTATTGTACCAAATATTACAATTAATTATACCAAAAAGTAAAATTTTCTGCTGCAAAAAATACTTTTATTGTACCAAATAGTACAATTCATTGTACTAAAAGTATTTTTACTGTACCAAAAGGTATTTATATTTTATTAAAATATCAAGAAACACTTTTATTTCCAAGAAGTACTTTTATTGTACCGAAATATAAAATTAACTGTACCGAAAAGCAAAATTTCTTGTACCAAAAAGTACATTTTTCTTAGCAAAAGTTAATTTTATTGTACCAAAAAGTACTCTTATTGTAATAATAAGTAATATTATTGTACCAGAAAGTACCTTTGCGTTCTTTTACTAGTACTTTTATTGTACCAAGAAATACTTTTATTGTATCCGAAAAGTAATTTTATTTTACCAAAAAGTACTGTTTTGTACTAAATAGTAAATTTTTTATACCAAAAGTGCGGTTTATTAAATCAAAAATTACTTTCAGTGTACAAAATAGTACAATTCATTGTACTAAAAAGTATTTTTATAGTATCATAAAATAGTTTTATTGTACCAAAAAGTTTTTATATTATGTATATCAAAATATCAACAAACACTTTTATTTGCCAAATAGTACTTTTATTGTACCGAAATGTAAAAAGTACGATTATTGTATTAAAAGCGACACTTTGGTATAAAAGTACTTCCTTGTACCCAAAAAGTAAATTCATTCCATTCCTAAGAAAAGCGAATGGATCGGCCATGTATCTTTCCATGTTCGCTACGAATGTTTTCGGATATTTCAAAATGTAGCGTATCGATGCAGGGTTCTAGAAGATATATACATGTTCCATTTGTCTCTTCCTGATTGTATATAGCTTTGCAATAGAGTAGTATTTTATATACAAAATATTTTGGCATGCACTGTTTTGAATAGTAACTTCAGTTTAAAACATTTGTAATATACATTGGGTGTACGAAAATATTCCTTTTGTTATTCGATTTTCACAATAAATGTTAGGAATGTATGTATGTATTTTGTATGTGGCGAATTGTAGAAGTAAATTATTACCAAGGAAAACTAGTGAAGATAATTTCTTCCAAAATTCTTTAATCGTATGAGAATGTAAATTTTGAAATTTTTTTTATACAATTTGAATATTTCCTATGAGCAAAACTGTTGCCCTGTGATCACTAACGTGTCACACACAATTCGTTGCAATTATCAATTTCTCTAACCAGATATTCATTTAGTTTATTCATTCCTCTTGTTATGACAGATCTCTCTGTGTACTAGTATATAGTATGTAGTGGGTTTTGTAATATTTAGTCTGTCCGTTGTTGTGCAAACATTTGCCACCTCCACCACCACTTATGTCTTCGACCACGGAAGCTAAGATTTTACCTCAATATTTGGCTGGCATTTCGGCAGCCATGGGTTCTTTCGCCTTAGGTGCTGTCATAGGTTGGTGCTCACCCGTCGAATTAGCCATAAAAAGTGGAGAATTGGGCTTTATGGTAACAGGCAATGAATTCGCTTGGGTTGGTTCCCTAATGACTTTGGGTGCTGCTTGCGTATGCTTACCTATTGGTTATGTCATCGACATAATTGGACGCAAATGGACAATGGTGGGTGTGGTACCACCATTTCTACTAGGCTGGCTACTGATAATATTCGCCCACAATGTCGCTATGCTGTGTGTGGCACGTTTCCTCTTGGGTATGTGCGGTGGTGCTTTTTGTATTATAGCTCCAATTTATACCACGGAAATAGCTCAGACAAAAATCCGTGGCATTCTAGGCAGTATGTTCCAAATGCTGATCACTATGGGCGTACTATATGGATATGTGGTGGGCTCCCTGACATCAGTGGTCACGGCCAGTGTATTGTGTGGCATTGTACCCCTTATAATGGGATGTCTCTTTTTGCTATTGCCCGAATCACCAGTATTTTTCATACAAAAAGGCAATATGGAACAGGCAGCTCGATCACTGCAATGGCTTAGGGGTAAAGATTATGACATCCGCGGTGAAATGTCACAATTGGTGGACATGCGTGACAAACATGCGAGGGATACACAAGTGCCCTTGAGCAGGGCTCTGTGTAAGAGGACCAGTATAAAGGCGTTGATTTTATCAATATCTCTAATGTTATTTCAACAGCTAAGTGGCATCAATGCCATAGTCTTCTACTGTACATCGATGTTTAAAGATGCCAATCCCAACTTTAGCGAGCGTTTGTCCACTATGCTAATGGGCCTCTTGATGGTGGTGACAACATTTTTTGCTCTGTTCCTCATAGATCGAGCCGGTCGTCGTATATTACTTGTGCTCTCAGCATCATTTATGACTATATGCTCTCTTGGCATTGGCTACTATTTTATGCTAAAGGCTTCAAATGAAGACGAAGCCAGAGCGATAGCCTGGCTGCCAGTTACTTGCTGTTGCGTTTATGTTATCATGTTCTCAGCTGGATTTGGTGCCATTCCTTGGCTAGTAATGGCTGAAATATTTTCAGAAGACATTAAAGGAATATGCGGTTCGATAGCAGGCACTACCAATTGGTCAATGGCGTTTTTAGTGACCATACTCTATCCTATGGTGAGCAATGTCATAGGTGTTGGAGAGACATTTTGTGTTTTTGCTCTAATATCACTGGCGGCTGTGGGCTTTGTGGTGTTATTTTTACCGGAAACAAAAAATAAAACATTTTTAGAAATTCAAAATATGCTAGGCGGGGGAGGGGAGAATAGGGCAATTATATGAATGAGAGAAATATTAAATATGATATAAAAAGTAGACAATACGTTAGACATGGATAAAATAACTATGAAGTAGTTGTTGTAAAAAATTTCAATATATAATACATACATACATGTAGTAAGAAACATATAAAATTAACATAGAAACATCATGTATATCAAAACGATCAGAAAGTTTTACTGTTGATATTAATTACTGTTGATTAATTCAATTCAAATTGATCATAAGAGCCCTTTGGTACTTTATCAGCTGTGTATATGTAATTCAGAAAACAATTTTTCGAATATCTAAGATTCCAGTGTGGTGGATACATTTTAAAAGACCCCAACTTTGTGTTTAAAACTTTAATAATTAGTTTGATATAGAAAAAAAATTATAGTTTCATAATTAAGTTTCAAAAGTAATATGAAAAAAATATAAATTATATATTTTTATAAATTATATATTTTTTAAATCCAATTTTTTTTTGAATGAGCCGCGTTTTTTAAATTATTAAAGATGCCAACTTTGTAAAACTGTAAATATAAAATTAATGTTAATATAGAAATAAATAATAATTTGAAAATCAATAAAACTGTGGGAGATTTTTGGGTCATTGTCTGGGGATGAGAATTTCCAAGTCAGAGTAAAGGTTCTAGGTCAGTAGTAAAACCCCCAAAGATTTTGGCGTTCTCTGGCCAAAAAATATATAAAATGTTATCATTTTTTTGCTTTTCTTAATGTTGGTTCGCTTAGGTTTGCAGCTATAACTCAAGAACCATTGATGATTTTTCATTTTATTCTTCAGCAGAATTGTAGAGAACGCCAAACACACCATATGCAAATTCGCTACATAAGTACATTGCAGTACTTGGGTCAGGGTCGTCATTCAATATCATCAGAAATTACCAGTTTTCTACTTATTTCAGCCTATATATGGCTAGAATCTTAGAGTTATTAGGGACAATTTATGAAAAAAGGCGAGAAATTCAATTTTTTGTAAAATTAGTCCAACTTCATTTTTTACACGGATATATTAATATAAACCGCGACTACCATGCGGAAGATTCGTGGTTCGATACTCGGCTACAGTCATCTACATTTTCCTTTCATTGCCGGCCCTCTCGTTGCTGTCGACAGCAACTTCGCAGTATAGTGTAGAGTCAATCGGCATGTCTAGTAAATAAAAGCTTCTCAAACAGTGATTTTCGCATTCGTCGATAAACAAGTAAGTGCCGTTTGTTGTGAATCTTAAATATAGAAAGCGTATTAATTCACAACAACTATCCCTTACCTCATTTATGGGTTCTAAAGGGAATTTAAGTTTTATGAGCTGATAACTCAGTCAGTTCTGAACTAATTTTTGATTTATTAACGTATATGAAATGAAAAATCTTAAACCTTTCCAAACGAAACATATATATATTTATATAGATAACTTGCCACATCTGTATTTTTTGCCCCAAAATTGCAAACTTTTGTAATTTTTTAAGTGATACATCCAATGAAGTTTTGTTCGCCTACTCCTACACCGCCCATCGAGTTAATTACCGAAGACTTTTTGAGCAGGAGCATTTTCATCTATTCGTACAAACTGCCTAGCCATGTCTATTTAAACACGCTTGACTACGTCGATGTCCATATATAGCTCATGATTTATACGATAACCGTATTAACGAGGCTGGGTCCGATGTATTTTTCTCTCGAAGACTTGTATAATAGATTAATCCGCTTGTGTCATTACTCTGCGCAGTATAGAAAGGCAGTTGGATTGAGAGGGCTTTGTCATTAAATCGCTTGCTTAGCGCATATTTGCAGCGGTTTGCGATCAATCAATCGTCTCTTGATTTCCAGGCTGATTTTATTATTTTTGTTTACGGCGGACAAAATTATCAACCATTTCAAAGTTATAGTTGTCAAAGTTCACGCAGCTTCTCAAACGAGTAGACCCTTTGTTCGTTGAAATAAATAATTTGGGTTTGTCCATATTAATTACCCGATCCATATCTGCCGACTGTTTCTCAATGCTTGAAAAGGCCTCAGTAACATCCTGCAGTCCTTGGCCAATGATATATATATCATCGGCTGATGAGAGCAGCATGTGACTATTGTTAAAGATGGTGCCAGTCCATGCAGCCTTCCGCACGATCATCTCCATTACGATGTTAAAGATATCGCATGACAGACTATCGCCTTGTCTAAAGCCTCGCTTGGTACTAAATGGCTCCGTTAGATTTTTTTTTGCTTATTTTCACTGAAGACTTCGTATCGGACATTGTCCTCCCTTAGTCGCATCAGCTTTATGGGAATATCAAACTCAGCCATAGCATCTTATATATTCTGTCGTATCGGATTATCGAATGCAGCTTTGTAAGTGATAAACAGTTAGTCACAAAGGGGTCTGAAGATGAACTCGTCATGGAGTTCAAAACGCGTCATCCTAGTTCGTGACACACTGAATTTGACCAAAGACATCAAACAATAAATAACACTTTTCTGATCGTTAGCCGAATTTAATATATCATTTTGATACACTAACGTAAATTGTGATATATAATCAATACGATCGACTAAAAGTAACAAACAATACAGTTTAAAATATTTTTCAAATATTTATATTAGGATGTTCCTTATATGATATTTTTGGGAATTTTGTAAAAAAAAGCGGTGTTGGACATCGAGCTCCAAGTCACGTTTGTAATTTGCTAAATTTCGAATATATTGTGCGAAATTTCGCATTTCGAATTTGTCCTCCAAGAGTAAGGAACTTTCAGGTGCATATATCTAACATCCGGTCAGTGACAGCAAATGTGCCTGGGGAACACGTGATCGGACCTTGTGGGTGCTTGGGAACCTCCAAAGAGAGATTCTGGTTATTCCCAAGTGAATAACGATCAGAAAACTCAAATTAGAAACTCCCCCGTACCCAATCATCATCTTTATACTTAAAACTTAAAAAAACGTAATTTCATTTTACACCCCATGAATGAGGTATGGGAAAGCCGGTTGTTGTGAATCTAAAATAGAAAGCATGTTAATTCACAACAAACCGGCACCTACCGTTTATCGACGAATGCGAACGTCACTGTTTTGAGAAGCTTTTACTAGACATACCGATTGATTCGATTATACTGACTTATACTGCGAATTTGTTGTCGACAACATCGAAGAGGCCGGCAATAAAAGAAAAATGTAAATGACTCGGGAATCGAACCACGGATCTCCCGCATGGTAGTCGGATGTTCTAACTACAAAATTGTTGCGTTACTGATTGGAAGATTGATTGTTTACTGCTCAGACCAAAAGAACGTACAATTAGAACGTACATTCTTTATATAAGTACGGGCACAAAAAGGGATAAAAACTGGTAACATCACTTAGACCAAACGGCTATAGCTATAATTGCGAAAATCTACATAAGCATGCGTCCTATAAAACTAGGAAGCAGCAGAAAGTGATTTTTTGAATTTTTTTTTTTGGGGGTAAAACACGTACAAAAAGGGATAAAACTGGCGCTATTACCCAGACCAAACGTCTTAAGCTATAATCGCGAAAATCTATATAAGCATATGTCCTATAGATTTAGAGAGCTGAACAGAGTGGTTTTTTGAAATTCGTACTTTTAGGGTTGAAACAGACATAAAAAGGGATATCGGGCATAATTGCGAAAATCTATTTAAGCACGCGCCCTATAAAACTAGAGAGTAGAAATAAGAGATTTTTCTAACTTTTTACTTTTTGAGGTAAAACACGACCAAAAAGGGATAAAACTGGCACCATCACCCAGACCAAAGGGTTTAAGCTATAATCTCGAAAATCTATATAAGCATGCGTCCTATAGAATTAGAGATCAGTACAAAGTGATTTTTTGAAATTTCGTACTTTTGGGTTGAAAAAAAGGCCTAAAAATTGATAAAACTGGCGCCATAACCAAACGGCTAAAGCTAAAATCGTCAAAATCTACATAGGCATGCGTCTTATAGAATTAGAGAGCTGGTGATTTTTCGAAATGCGTACTTTAATGTTGGAAAAAGGCCCAGAAATGGATTAAACGGGATAAAACTGGTACAATCACGTAACGGCTTAAGAAAGAATCGTAAAAATCTATATAGAAATGCTCCTTATAGAACCAGAGAGAATTTAAAATTTCAGGGCTAAAAAAAGGCCCAAAAGGGTATGAAACTTGTACCATCATCTAGACCAAACGGTTAAAGCTATTAGCGCGAAAATCAAGATGAGGATTCTCTCAATCGAATTAGTGAGCTGCATGAAGTGATTTTTTGAAATTCGTACTTTAGGGTTTAAAAAAAGGGATAAAACTGGTACCATCGATTGACCAAACGCTATATTTCCGAAAATTTGGCTTTGATAATTATTGCATGAAATATTTGAGCAATCAGATAAAACAGAGATAAAACTGGCACGTGTACTAACGACGTGAGCTGGAAAGCTAGTTTTAAATACAAAAAAAAAAACTAACATTGTGTACTCGCACAAAACATAATACACATATTTTATTATTGTCTTGATTTTATTTACAGTCTTTGTCACTCGATCGAGAATAGGCCAGTTCAGCAAGACATTAAAAATATTTGTAAAATATGGGTACATTCATATTTTAAAACAAGTACAGTAATAGCTCGTTCTGGGCGACCGATAGGAAATCAAGTCAATTGCATTATTTAAGATTTTTGCACTTATCGATGCCCAAATATGTAACATTTGATATTTTAATATAAATAAAGGAGGCTTATGTGTAAAAACACAATTTCGAGGAAAACGATGTTAAAGTCAACAAGTTAATATTGATACTTCTTCACGCTTTAATGGCTTCAAACTTCTTACTCAGGGGTTTTTAGGGTCACTGATTACGAATTCGGCGTTAGTTTTTACAAAATGGCGTATCCAATATGGCTTACAAGAAAATTTAAAACTTATCGGATGTCCTTAAAACTGGCTACTCAGATTTTTAAAAATTAAAAAAAAGGATCCTATATGTCTGACAGATTTAAGCAAATCCAAAGTTTTGAGCAAAGCTTTTAATTTTTTTTCCGAAATAATGGATCCGAATAAGAATCGGCAAAAAACTTGACAAACGATTTTTGGATAATTTTTGGATTTTTGGACAATAAGCCTCCTTTTGACTGTCCATATTTGGAATTAAGAATTTATTTTCTTAAGCACATAAAAAACATAATGATTTGATATTTATATATGAATTATAACTATTAAATATCCTACAGAATTGTAAAACATTAGTTATTCGAAAAACAAATTTTCATATGAACTTTAATAATTTAAAAAATTTTTTTAAAAGAAACATGTAAGAAACGCTTTTGAAAACTAAACTTTAAAAAGGAACAGGGAAAATAACAAAAATTTAGAAAATAAGAGAAATATTTTAAACTTATCGCGAAATTTTTTTTAAAAAAAGTTGCACTTATAAAGTCCTTAATGTACCAAAATGTTGCTTGCGTTAATTGGAGAGTTGTAATAATCGGTGGTTGCTTAATACGGGCTTGTACTGTAATAAGAAGTAAAGATAACTTTGAAAAACAAACATATATGATTTGCTCTCTAAAAAGATTTGTTAACTTACTAAGTGCGTCAAACTAAAACAATAAATGTGAAATATTTAGAATCGAATCATGGTTGACGTAAAAGAAAAACAAAATTATGTTAACGAAGTCTAACTTATTTCCTGTACAAATTGTTTGCCCGAATGTACACTATGTTATGTTTGAAACTAGATCAATAAATATGATATAAATATGTATGTATTTAAATTTGTTACTTAGCTTAAATAAATACTAAAGTTATATGTAGTTTTTGGTTTGCTATAAAAAGCTAAAGTTGTTCAAAATTATACTATAATTGCAATTGTATAGCAAAAGACGTTAGACGTCTTGCTTAAAATTTCATTATGTGGCATATATTGGGAATTTTTCTAAGCGGCTGGGTTTTGTGTGAGTAAAATTTAGTCGTAATTTATATAATGGATGTTAATAAAGTTACTGATGACTGCCACTTATAAATTTTTTATATTTAAATTATTATCTTGTTCTATTTTCTGCCTCGAAGCCGTCGCTGCCTCCACCTGCTCCGTAACATTACCCACTGACATTAAGGGCTTCGCACCCGTCATATTGACTCGTCCTTTGGCTACCTCTGCTTATCAACTATTTAAACCTTCGGGGCAGACCACTCAGCTGCCACAAGGTTCTTCCCTATTGCTTACCTGTACTGGAAAGAAGAATGTCATCGTATCGTTGAATACAGTCTCTTTGGAACTTCAGTGTGATGCATCCGGCAGTTTTGTGGACAGCAATAATAATGCTCATTTGCTTAAGGATCTCGTGTGTAAAACCATACCAATGTCAACGTTGAATTTGACCACTGTACCGTGTTCGTTGAATAGAGGTGTTGTGTTTGAAGCCGGTTTTACAGTGGCGGGTCAATTCTATGGACCCACCTATAAGATATGCTTTGATAGTAAAACGGAAACTACTTATTACACTCATAATACCTTAAATGGAGCTGCAATTGATTGTGAGTATAAATATGACGTAGGGATGGATAGTGTGAGGGGAGATTTGGGGAAATAGGATGTAAAATATAGTGTCACCTTAAATAGTAATTGGGTCACCAACATTGTAGGCATACTGTGGATATCATATAGGCTATAATTATATAAAACATTAGTGAGATATATGAAATTTAAGAAAAAGCTTAAAATCCCGTTTTGTTGAAGTACTTTTATTGTACAAAAATAATTCTAATGTACCAAACAGTAACTTTTTTGAAGATAAACTCCTTTTGTAAAAAATTTTACTTTTTTTATTCCAAAAAGTACTTTTATTGCACAACAAAGTACAAATATTGTGCCAAAAATAAGTTTTTACCACCAAGTACTTTTAGCATACCAAAAAATTCTTTTACACATATATACCCAAGTAACGAAAACAGCCACCGGCGTGAATCCCTGGTACATACATAACATTTCAAGTCTGTTAAAAAATCGCTCAGAAGGTGTTTAATACGATTAAATACCTCGTTAGCTTAGCAAGATAAAAAGAAAATTATTTCAACTTTTTAAAATTTTTTTTTTAATATTAATGTTCTTCCAGTTCCGTTACTATTTTTAATTTACTTTACTACATCTATTTTTCATTGCCTTTCTTTCCAGACAGTATCTCCGAAAGTACCCGCCGTCCCTTTGCGGCTGATGGTCTTAACCTCTCCACCGCCAAAGTCAATAACTACTACACTCAGAAAAATCAAAAAGAGCGTTTCGAGGCATACTTTGGTGCTAACCAGACCTACATCCAGGGTAATAACTATTTGGCCCGTGGTCATTTATCACCTGATGCCGATTTCATCTTTGGCTATGGACAATTATCAACCTTCTATTACGCGAATGTGGCACCCGAATTTCAACCTGTCAATGCTGGCAATTGGTTACGTGTTGAAGAATTGGGCCGTTCTGTGGCCGCCTCATATGGCGATGATGTTGAATCGTACAATGGCTATTTGGGTATTTTGGAATTGCCTAAAGCCAATGGTGATTTAGTGGAAATCTATTTGGATAATGCCAAACAGTTTGGAGCACCGAAGTACTATTTTAAGGTACTATTGCACAAATCAACGGATGAGGCTATAGTATTTCTAAGCGTCAATAATCCTTATATAACTAATGGTCCTGCAGAAGAGATCTGTGAGAATGTTTGCGATACGGCCAATTTGAAACATGCTAATTTCCCGGATGTCACAAAGGGTTACACATTCTGTTGCCGTTTGGAAGATTTCAAATCGTACTATAATGGATTGCCAGCGGACGTCGTGGCCAGCAAACTAATGACGAAAAAGAACTAAAGTGAAGATAAATTATAAAGTGAAGTTGTATTAAAATGTTTTTAAATCGATAAATTATAATAATAATAATAATATTATAAATAATAATAATAAAAAAAAGTTGATGAAATCAATATAAAAGTTTGAACAAAGGATAACTAAAGGGTAAGAAAGGTTACAGCTACTATATATATGTTTATTTAAATTATAAACTCGTTAAGTGTTATATAACAAAAATTGTACTTTTTTGTACAAAAAAAAACACTTTTATTGTAACAGAAAGTATTTGTATTCAAAAGTACATTTATTGCATCAAAAAATACTTTTTCATTTTATTTTAATTATGTTGTACAAAAAAGTAGTTTTATTGTGCCAAAAAGTACATTTATTATAAAAGTACTTTTATTGTTTTAACAAACACATGTACTTAAAGTGCATTTATTTTACCAAAGTTGAGTTTTTGTTATGTGATGCGCGGTGCAAATATTGACTCGGATCACCACTTAGTTGCAGCCAAGGTACGCACACGATTAAGTAGTGCTAAAAAACACTCGTAATCAAACGCAAAGGAAGCTAGACATTACAAAGCTGCATACCACCGATATAGCCAATGCCTACGCCAACCAACTCTCTCAATTACTTTAAACCAGACCCCCTAAATCTAATATTCCCGCCACCAAATGACAGCATATTGCGGTCTCTGTGACCACTGCCGCAACGACTGTACTGGGTTATGAAAAACCACGTTCAGACAAGCCCTGGTATGATGATGAATGTCGCGAAATGTCTGAGGAAATGGATGCTGTATACAAGGCAAAACTGCAGCCAATGGAGACGCGTGGGGTGACGGAGCGTTATAATGAGAAAAGGAGGGAAATGAGACGCCTATTCAGGCGGAAAAAGCGTCTGTGAAAGAAAAGAGAGAGCCAGGATGTTGAAAACTATAGGGATAGGGGTGAGGCCCGAAATTTCTACCAAAGGGTTAAAAGCAGAGGTTTTGGAACAGGGATCCCCACCTGTATGGACAGAGACGGAAATCTGGTCACGGACACTCAGAGTGTGCTGCAAATCTCTACTCGTTCCCGAAGGCAGCATAAGTGACGAAATCGCACCACTCATCGGCGATGGAGTAGATTGTCCACCACCGAGACAAAACGAGATCAACACGGCAATCGCCAGGCTTAAAAATAATAAAGCCGAGGGAGCCGATGGATTTCCGACAGAACTTTTTAAAACCGGCGGCGATGAGCTGGTAACATACATGCACCAGCTCATAAACACGATTTGGCTCAGGGAGTGCATGCCCGATGATTGGAATCTGAGTGTCCTATGTCCCGTGATTAAGAAAGACGATCAAAGTGTGTGTACCAACTATCGCGGGATTAGCCTATTACCCATCGCATGCAAGGTCCTGTCGAGTGTGCTATGTAAAAGACTAAAACCCATTCTGGCGAACCTAATTGGACCTTATCAGTGTGACGTTAGACCTGGTAAATACACGACCGACCAGATATTCACATTACGGCAAATCCTGGAGAAATGCAGATCGACACCTATAAAGCTGCATTCGACAGACCGATACGACAGAAATTGTTGGATGCTATGGCTGAGTTTGGTATCCCCGCAAAGCTAATACGACTTTGCGGGATGTCACTGACTGTTACAAAGTCTTCAGTGAAAATTGGCAAAAATGTGGCAGAGCCATTTTCTACCAAGCGAGGCTTTAGACAAGGCGATAGTCTGTCCTGCGATCTCTTTAACATCATAATGGAAATGGAAAGGCTGCAGTTAACAGGAATGGCACCATCTTCAACAAAAGTCACATGCTGCTCGCGTATACCGATGATATAGATATCATTGGCCGTGGATTGCGGGATGTTACTGCGGCTTTTTCGAGCATTGAAAAGTAGTCGGCGGAAGTGGGTCTGGTGATTTATTTGTTTCAACGAACAAAGAATCCACTCGTCTGGGACACTGCATAAACGTTGGCAACTATAACTTTGAAGTGGTAGATGATTTTGTCTGCCTCGGCTCCGCCATAAACAAAAATAATACTGTCTGCCTGGAAATCAAAAGACGAGTATTGGTCGCAAACCGCTGCTACTATGCGTTAAGCATGCGATTTACTGACAAAGCGCTCTCTCGAAGAACAAAGATCTAGCTCTACCAGACTCTATTTCTACCTGTCTTGCTCTACAGTGCAGAATCCTGGGTAATGACACAAGCGAAATAATCTATTCTGGAAGTCTTTGAGAGAAAAATACTTCGCAAAATATTTGGACCCATCATCGTTAACGGCAAGTATTGTCGTCGAATGAACCACGAGCTGTATGAGCTTTACAACGATATCGACGTAGTTAAGCGCATTGAAATTGACAGAATGCGCTGGCTTGGACATGTTGTACAAATGGATGAAAATGTTCCAGCTCGAAAGGTTTTCGTCAATAAAATCGATGGGCGGCGCAGGAGGGGGCGACCAAAACTTCGTTGGATGGACTAGGTAAAAGTGTTGTTATCTACATTTGGTGTGACTAACTATCTACGGAGCTCAAAAGACCGAAGTGCTTGGTATGTATATGGTGTCAAGTTGTTTTAAAGGCTAATAATTACACAAAAAATGTACTTTTTGAAACAACAGAAGTACTTTTTGGAACAAAAAAAGTACTTTTTGATGTTATAAAAAATTGTTGGTACAATAAAAGAAACAAAAACAAGTTTTCGGTTCGATAAAAGTAAATTTTGTTACAATAAAAGTACTTTGTTTAATTAGTACATAAAAAGTACATTTAGGTACAACACTAGCACCTATTGGTACGATAAAAGTCTCTTTTAGTACATTAAGTAAACAAATGTCCTGTTTGGTACAATAAGTATATGAAAGTCATATTTTGTTACAACATGTACATGGATGAAGGTTTTGGTACAATAAAATTTGATATAATAAAAATATTTTTAAAATAAAATTAAAGAATTTGTTGTATGTCAAAAATGCTTTTGATACATTTGAACAAACTCCTTTGTTTTTTGCTACATTAAAAGTACTTTTTGGTACAATTAAAGTACTTTATGCTATACTAAATGTAATCTTTGGTATAATAAATGTACTTTTTCGTTTAAAAAAATTACTTTATAATACAAAAAAAAAATACTTAATACCACATTGAAAATAATTTTTGAACAGTATGACAAAACAAAAAACAAGTAAGATAGTTTGAGTCAGGTAAACTGACTTACATATACCCTCACCCTCAGTAGAAACAAAGTTTGCAAGTATAAAGCTTTACTAAATACAGAGTTGGTGATATCATTACACGATTCATATAGTGGGCGGGGTGAAACCTTTGTATGGAAGGTACCACAAGGATAGTGGCTAGACTTCTATTTTTTCCTCTAAAACTTCATCCAGTTATAGCTTTACAAAATACAGAATTTGAGCAAGATCGCGTGAGTGTATTGATATTATTTCTTGATTTCAAAAGTGAGAGAAATTGTACATGGAAGGTATCAGAAGAGGCGTGGTCACGTAGCCCATATTCAATCCAGTAAGTAGATTTTTACAGAAGTAAAATCACTCTCTTAGGCAAAACAAATAAAAATAAAGAATTTCGAGTATCAAATTAAATTTCATTATTTAAATTTATCTCTAAGGCAAAACAAAAAATAAATTTGAGTTCCAAAGTATTTTTTTTTTTATATATGTTACTAGTATTATATCACTATTACTGACTTTGAAACAAATTAAATGCACAAATTGCTTACTCCACAAAGGGCAAAAATGTGTCTCAAGACCAACCATATTGGCTGCATATCATTACATTGTTTGCTATTTTATAAAACAATTGTAAATTGTAGACTAAAAAGACACCTGAGGGTCTTACACAAATGGTCGATAAATATGTCACTAGACTTTACACAAAGGTGTTGTCACAGACATTCACATAGGGAAACTGAATTTTATTTATTTAGATGATTTGTTGAAATTGAAAAAAAAAACAAAGAGAAAATGTAATTAACGCTATCGGTGGAAATGACTATAAATTAAAACCAATTAAAGGCTAAGAAGTTATTAGCAGTTTAAAAGCCATATCATCAATATACCAGGATGATGATAAAGTTGTTCAATTGCCTATTGGTGGCCGCCTGGAGTTGGTCTGTGGGTAAGTGGCAGTAAGATATTGCAATAGTGTTTAATGAAATTTTAATATATTGCTGAAAATGGTTTTGAAATTAATAAAAAAAAAATATATTTTTATAACATTTTGAAAAACTTGTAAAATTAAGTTTAGTTTTTTTGAATTAAATACATTAAAAACGAAATCTATTTATAAATACATAATAACATAAATAACACAGTACGACATTTTTCAGCTCATTGATTTTGGACTCAATTCTAAGAACTGCACGTAAAAGAAGCCCCCAGAAGAAGAAGTTCTGCATCATTCGTTTTGTCAAGTTACATGCCATAGTAATTTAATATCGATTTGAAGTTAGTAAGTATCGTATAGGGGAATTTGTCACGTTTTAGGCTCTTTTGTTTGACATAACTCGAGAACCACTAGTCCGATTTAGCTTAAAAAAAAATTTAAAAAAATTAAGAATTACAATTCCTTTAATCTGTTCATATAAAGTTTCCCTACATAAAAAAACAGTTTCACTTTCCCATTCATCAAATGATTTTGAACTGGGTTTATTTTGTAGCAGTTACAATAAAACTGTTGTACTCGGTGGCATATGATTTACGTGGAATATTACATATGGTAATCATACGCCACCATATAGTATTTATGTTATTTCAAACAAAAGAGCCTAAAACGTGACACTTTCCCCTATACAATACTTACTAACTACAAATCGATATTGAATAATTAAATGGCATGTAACTTGACAAAACGAATGTAGCAGAATTTCTTCTTATTGGGACTACTTTTACGTGCAGTTCTCAGAATTGAGTCCCAAAATCGTGTGTTGTCCTGTGTAATTAAACAAGATACTGACAAAATTACAAACAGTGCTATCTTGGTAGCGGCCCAAATATTAAGCCGAAGATTGTTCAAAAAAGAAATACTGCCTTAAGATTACCAATGTTGCAGTCAAATCAATCGTAAAGTGTCACTATTCGTACTCACGCAGATGTCAGATCATAACTCTATCATAGATAAGATAACAAATAAAATAATTTGATTAGACTCGGCCAAGTATTAAAATGTTGAATTCATTTAGTTTTTGTCTCTGAAAGACTGTACAAACTCTGTTTTAGTATTATTATTATTAACAAAAAAAAAATTAGTTAAAACAAACAGATATATGTATATATATATATAACATTTTTATATAACTGCCATAAATATTATAACAATAGGTTATTTTTTGTTTGCTATAAATGGCGAAAGTTGTACTTAATTATACTTTAATTGAAACTGTATAGTAGAAGACGCTATACGGCACGCTTAAATTTTTATCATGTGGCATATATTGGTCATATTTCTAAGCGGCTGGGTTTTGTGTGAGTAAAGTTTAGTTTTAAACGATATTATATAAATTAATAAAGAAACGGATAACTGTTAGATTTAAATGTTTTCTATTTAAATTATTATCATATTCTATTTTTATTTTCTTACAGCCGTTGCTGCCAACTCCTGCTCCATAACATTACCCACTGACATCAAGGGTTTTGCACCCATCATATTGACTCGTCCTTCGTCTAGCTCTGCTTATCAACTATTTAAACCTACGGGGCAGACCACTCAGCTGCCACAAGGTTCTTCGCTGTTGCTTACCTGTACTGGTAATAACAATGTCATCGTATCGTTGAATACTGCCTCTTTACAACTTCAGTGTAGTGCATCCGGCAGTTTTGTGGATAGCAATAATAATGCTCATTTACTTAAGGATCTTGTGTGTAAAACCATACCTAGTTCAACATTGAAATTGACCACTGTACCATGTTCGTTGAATAGAGGTGTTGTGTATGAAGCTGGCTTTACGGTGGGTGGCCAATTCTATGGACCCACCTATACGATATGCTATGATATGGTAACGGAAAATACTTTTTACACTCATAATACCATAAATGGAGCTGCCATTGATTGTAAGTATAAATATCTCATAGGGATGGAACTTTTACAATATCAAAAAGTACCTTTTAGTGTAACACACAACATAATTTTTTGGTACAATAAAATATTGTCTGGTAGAAAAACTTACTGTTTTCGGTAAAAAATTTTCTGGTTTTGGTAAAAAATTTACCAAAAAATACTTTTATTATACCAAAAACTAAAAGTACATTTCTTCTGAAAGTACTTTTATTATACCAAAAATTTACTATTGTTTCACCTAATAGTACTTTTATAGTATCAATATGTGCATTCATTTTATTAAAAGTATTATTACCGTACCAAAAAGTACTACTGCAAAATGTACTGTTATTGTAACACAAAGTACACATAATGCAAGAAAAACTACGTATAATATAACAAAAAGTACTTTTATTATATCAAAAAGTACTTTTAGTGTAACAGTAATTAATTTAAAAATTACTACTCCAAAAAGTACAATTATAGTACCACAAAATACTTATATTGTAATAAAAAGGTTCTTTTTCTACCTTAAAGTACTTTTATAGTACCATTAGATACTTTTTTTGTATCGAAAAGTAATTTTACCGTCTCAGATAGTACTACTCCGAAATGTGCTGTTATTGTACCACAAAATACTTATAATGTACCTAAAAACTACGTATATTAAAAGGAAATGTACTTTTATTACACCAAAGAATACTATTATTGTACCAAAAAGTACTTTAAGTGTACGAGTAAGTAATTTTACTGTACCAAAAGTACTACTCCAAAAAGTACAATAATAGTACCACAGAATACTTTTATAGTACCAGTAGGTACTTTTATTTTTTTAAAAAGTAATTTTACCGTACCAAATAGTACTACTCCTAAACGTAGAGTATGTGTAACACAAAATACTTTAATTGTAATAAAAAGTACTTTTTTACCAAAAGGAACTTTTAATATAACATAAAAAAATACTTTTATTGTATCAAAAAGTACTTTTATTGGCCAAAAAGTACTTTTCTGTTCCACAAAGTACTTTTTTATGTACCAGTATACTTTTTTTTTAAAAAAAAAGTACTTTTAATGTACTTTTCGGTACAAGGTACTTATATTGACCAAAAAGTACAATAAAAGTCATTTTTGGTACAAAAGAGTACTTTGAACTGAAAAGTACATTAAAACTACTCTGGTACAGAAGAAGTGCAGTGTGCAACAGCAAAGGACTTTTGGGCCAACAAAAGTACTTTTTGGTAGAAAAAAGTACTTTGTACCGAAAAGTACATTAAAGGTACTTTATGGTGCAAAAGAGTACTTTGAACCGCAAAAGTACTTCAAAAGTACTTTGGTAGAAAAGAAGTACATTGTGCAACTGAAAAAGGCTTTTGGGCCAACAAAAGTACTTTTTGGTACAAAAAAGTACTATGGTACAAAAAAAGTATTTTGTACCGAAAAGTACATTAAAAATAATTTTTACAAAAAACAGTACTTTTATTGACCCAAAAATACTATTATTGTCGAAAAAGTACAATTAAAGTCCATTTTGGTACAAAAAACTACTTTGAACCGAAAAGTACATTATAAATACCATGGTACAAAAAAAAGTACATTGTGCAACAAAAAAAGGCTTTGGGGCTAACAAAAGTACTTTTTGGTAAAAAAAGTACTTTGGTACAAAAAACAAAGTATTTTGTACCGAAAAGTACATTAAAAATAATTTTTAGTGCAAAATAGTACTCTGGTACAACAAAAAAGTAGTTTGTGCTTTTGGGCAAATAATTTTCTTGCATTTGGATTTTATTTATTGAATTGGCTCTCGAGCTGCTCTTTTTCTAAAAATTAGTTCTTAGCTCGCGAGCAAACAGCTCTTTTGTAGTTTTGAGGCTCCTGGCTCGCGAGCCGAGAGGCTGAAAGAGCGAGCCAATACGTACTCTGATCAAAAGGTACCTTCGTTGGATCAAATCTCACATTGTATCAAAAAGTACTTTTATTGTGCCAAAAAGTACTTTTATTGTGCCAAAAAAATACTTTTATTATACCAAAAAGAACTTTTACAAAGTATTTTGTGGGATAATGAAAGTACTTTTTATCAATAAAAAAAAAACTACTTAGTGGATAAAAAAAAGTACTTTTATTGTACCACAAGGTACTTTTATTGTATTAATAAGTTCTTCTATTCTACTGACAAGTCCTTTATGTGTACCAAATATCATATTTTTGCACCAGCAAGTACTTTTATTGTACAAAAAAGTAGTTTGATAGTACCACAAAATGCTTATAGTTTACCTAGAAGTACTTTCATTTTATCAGAACGTAATTTCATTACATTAAAGCCTATTCTATAGTACTAAAAAGTATTATTACTGTTATTGTAAAAAAAATTTCTTCATTATACCAAAAAGTACTTTTGTTTTCTTTTTTACTTTTGACTCTAAAATGTTGCCCACCTATCATTTTAAAGCTCACCTTATAATAAGTCAGCTGCACTAAACAATCTGGAAGCCCCATATATTTATAAATCTATACCATTACGACAAAAGTTCATTGTTTTGAAACCTTAAAAAGACGTTTATACAACAATTTGATATACTTCCATTAATTTCAGACATGTCATCCTTGTCAACTTGTTCTAAGGACAAATGCGATATATTAACTTTTGACGTAAGGGTTGAAAATATTTTAAGGATCATCACAATTTTTTTTTTTTGATTTGATCTTTGTGTATTTTTTTAACGATAAATTTTTGCCCAAAAACAAACAATTGTTAGATAATTTGTAGGGTAAAACGTGTGGGAGGATTTGTTTTCGGACATCATATTGGCTCTAGCTGGGCATTTTCTATAATAATTTGGCAGATGTTGATAAGTCCAATTTTCATAATTTTACAATTTCTCACTAATTTCAAAAGCTTATTAAGACATATGGACATATTTTATAGTCCTAAGGACTAATCAAGTAAAAATCCAATTTTTTTTTTAAAACAATGGACTTATTAACTTTTGCTATAATGCTACAGATTTACAAGTTTTTGTACAAGCATTAAAAAAACTCCAAAATTTAAGGTACAACAGCCATCTTCTTCCTTCTTCTTAATAGCTTTTTACGAATGTTAGAAAATCGCCGAGGCAACCTAAGATTTTGAAGCGCCATGCAACACATCTTAGCTTAATATTCGACCTATAACTTTCTTTCAGTTCTGATATTTTATAAATTGCATGTATTACAAATTTCTTTACTCATTTATTTTCTTTCCAGATCGTATCTCCGAAAGTACCCGCCGTGCCTTTACCGCCGATGGCCTTAAACTCTCCACCACCAAAGTCAATAACTACTACACACAGGCAAATCAAAAAACTCGTTTCGAGGCATATTTTGGTACTGGCCAAACCTACATCCAGGGTAATAACTATTTGGCCCGTGGTCATTTATCACCCGATGCCGATTTCATCTTTGGCTATGAATCATTATCAACCTACTATTATGCCAATGTGGCACCCGAATATCAACCTGTCAATGCTGGCAATTGGTTACGTGTTGAAGAATTGGGCCGCTCTGTGGCCGCCTCATATGGTACTGATGTTGAATCGTACAATGGCTATTTGGATATTTTGGAATTGCCTAAAGCTAATGGTGATTTGGTTGAAATCTACTTGGATGATGACCAAGAGTTTGAGGCACCAAAGTACTATTTTAAGGTACTATTGGAGCGATCATCGGATGAGGCTATTGTATTTGTAAGCGTTAATAATCTATATATAAGCGATGGCCCCGCAGAAGAGATATGTGAGAATGTTTGCGATATAGCCGATTTGAAACATGCTAATTTCCCGGATGTTACAAAGGGCTATACATTCTGTTGCCGTTTGGATGATTTCAAAGCGTACTATGATGGTTTGCCAGCGGACGTTGTGGCCAGCAAACTAATGACGAAAAAGTGAAATTGTTTAACTTGTATAACTTTAATAGCGACAAATAAAATAATAACTAAAAGTTGATGAAATCAATTCAAAAGTTTGAACTAACTGGAAAACTAATGGCTGGAAAAGGGTAGATTTTTGTTTATTTTAAATACATACTTAAATACATACAGACTTTTATGTGTGTTTCTTTGCAAATATTACTAAAATCTTTTCTTCAAGCTTTCCTGGAGAAGTCCAAATTTTAATTAACTATTAGAGTACAACAGTTTTATTGTAACTGCTACAAAATAAATTTAGTTCAAAATCATTTGATGAATGGAAAAGTGAAACTGTTGCTTATGTAGGGAAACGTTATCTGAACAGATTAAAGGAATTGAGGGGTATGCAGCAACAACGAGTTAACTCCAATTTATATAATTGCTTGGAAAATTAAAAAAATTGTTCAAAAATAGAGAATGCATTTAATGCATTTCTTTCCAGCGGATACCTTGAGCAATGCCTTAGCCAGGGGGTGGCCATGGGGGCCAAAGCCTCCCCCCCCCCGAAATGGTTTAGCCCAAATCAAATAAAATTTTTGTTTCGTATAAATGTAATACCAAATTATAAAATTTTTATTTCAACATTGAGATCAAACTACAAGTAACACTTTTTTTAAATTAAATGTATAAAATTACAATGTTCTATGTTGTTGTTGAATAGTTTACCAAAAACAACTGACATTCTTGTATCAGCCTTTTTCAAAGTAAAAGAAGCAAACAAACAACTCAATTTGAGTTGAAATTCTACTTATATTTAAATTTTTTTGAATTGAATTCAGCTTCAGTAGAGAATTGTAAGATAAATGTAGAATCCATATAAATATAAATATATGTATTTAAACTCGATATAATTGAGCAATTCCCAGGAAAGCGATCACATAAAAAAATATTTTGAATTTTTTGTCAAGAAGTTGACACCATCATGAAACTTACTAGGGGTTCAACCACCAAATTATCTACTACGGTGAAAAAATTTAAAAAATAGAATTGGATTTTTTCCCTAAAATAGTTTTAATTTTTATGGTAAATTTAAAAAAAAAAATCAAAATCGTACAATTTCATTCTGTATAGAATAATCTTTGAGCTAGCAATTACTAAAAATTTTTGAATTTCCTCAATTCAGATATAATTCTGAATTTTTTGAAAAAAAAATACTGATTCTTATCCTGCGCTCTTTAAGGTACAGTTGGGTATTCCTTTTATGGTATTTTTTGGAAATTTTCTTAGAAAAAGACAGTAGTAGCGGAGTTGAATATCGAGCTCCACCTCACGTTTGTAATTTATGAAATTTCGAATATATAGTGTGAACTAGGCCACATGCCGTTAAATAGGTGAAGTTAAGACCTATACAAGTACATGATTGGACTTATCATATCCCTTATAGATATCTAGATATTTGATGCAATGGAGCATTGGATGGTAATGGTTTCGGTGTCATTAGAAAGTAAACAGTGTGTATTCGGATGAAACCAGATATCAAAATCTAGATGCATTAGTCTTTGCTATATTTAATGCCAAAAAACGGGTTTTAAAGCCAGATATCTCGGGAACGGATAGAGATATTGAAAATATACCCAAATACTTTTATTTTGTCGATTTTGACTTCATTTATGCGTAATTGTTACTTAATAATGCAATTTCAAATTTTTTAATTTTTTAAAAATACCCCCACTTTTGCATCAAATATCTCGACATCTATAAGAGATATGGCATGTTCAAACATACGTATTACTAGTTCATATGTCTACAACATAAAAATATTCAGCGGAAATACACTGATTTGAAAACAAAATCGAACTTTGACCTCTTTGAAAAATATGTGAAAAATTTAATTATTTTTTGTTTCAACTGGTTTTGGCCCCCTCCGAAATTAAATCCTGGCTATGGCCCTGACCTTGAGAACTATCAATGGGAGATAAATCTTTGTTGAACCAAACGAAAGAATGATTTTTTCCCCCCAAGAAACGGTTGTAAACTCTGTTCGGCCTAAAAATGGAGTTAACTCGTTGCTGCTGCAAGCCCCTCAATTGTAATTCTTTTTTTTTTTGTTTTAAATTTGTTTCAGCTAAATCGGACTTGTGGTTCTCGAATTATAACAAACAAAAGTGCCTAAAACGTAACAAATTCCGCTATAAGATACTTATTAACTTCAAATCGATATTAAATTATTATGGCATGTAACCTGATAAGACGAATGATGCAGAACTTCTTCTTTTTAGGGCTACTTTCATGTGCAGTTCTCAGAATTGAGTCCCAAATTAATGAACAGAAAAATGTTGTACTGTTATTCAATTTACGGTTATTTATATACAAGTTTATATTTTAAATAATTTTTAATAAATTATATAAATTTACTTTAATTTTATAAATTATATAAATTTACTCTAATTTTATGCAAAATAATAAAAAAAATTTCTGTATTTTTTTATTTTCTAGTTCGCATCGTCGTATCTACCCACCACTACTTTACCCCAGATAATAATTTTATACAAATATTAGTTTTACTCACACATGAAGGAACACCTGTACAAACTTTGCATTTGCATCACTGCTATTGCAAATAATACTCTTATACATTTGAATAAGAAGTACATATTTTATACTTTATTTCATATATTATTTCATATATAATAATGCCGATGTTATTTTTAAAAAATCCTCAACTAAAATGAACTACCTTCATCTATAATACTTTCTGTACTATGGCCAGACAAGACGTTTAGTAAAACTGTAGAAAAGGTTGCAGCTCACAAATGAAGAATGACAAATTCCATATATCTAGGCATATGGTAATTTTTTTTTGGGGATACCGAAAGGGTTTACTAATTAATTCCCATAAAAATTTAAAAGAAATCATAATTTCTAATGGGTGAGGTAAATGTGTTTTCTTAGGTTTCACTTGTAAATACAAAATATTAAAAGTAAGATATTCTTAACAGGGTATTAGAGATACCAGTAGGGGCACAACGTGTCTGATATTTATTCGAAAATTAACTTTCAATAAACGATTACCTTTGTACAATTTTAAAATATTTTGTCTTCTATTACAAGATAATTAAACTAACAAAATCAAAATATCCTCAAATTGTCTTTTTGGAAGTTATGAAAAAATATTAGTTTTTCAAAAATATGTCATTTTATATGGGAGGTACCAGAACAATATTATTCCAGAGTCAAATTTGTATTAGCGTCGCACTTTTGCATCAAATATCTCGATATCTATAAGAGATATGGTAAGTTCAAACATATGCTTATATAGGTCGTCACTTCACCTATTCAACGGCATATTACTAGCTCATTTTAACACAAAAATCGAACTTTGACCTCTTTGCGTCACACTAACGTCTAACTATCTATGCGAAAAATCGCACAACATATTCGTAATTTTGCAAATAACAAATGGAAGGTGGAACTCGATGTCCAACTTCGCTACTAATAACTTTTTTTAACGAAATTCCCAAAAATCCCATATAAGGAACACCCTAACCCTCATCTCTAAGGGTGATGGTGTAATTATCTCGCAAAGTATTTTTGTTGTACCAAAAACTACTTTTGATGTACCAAAGAGTATTTTCAATGTACCACAAAGTACTTTTTTTGCATTTAAAAATAACAATTTCTGTCCCAAAAAGTACTTTTATTGTACCTAAAGGAACTTTCATTATCCAAAAAGTAAACTTAATTGTAGTTCATTATACCAAAAACTACAACAATTGTACAAAAATATTATTTTTATACCATCACCCTTAGGGATGAGGGTATATATCATTTGATACGACCCAAAAGTGTAACACATAGAAGGAGTGACTTTAGACCCTAGGTTTCTTTGAACCAAATTCGATTCATGACTTCCTAAGTCGGTTGAGCCATGTCCGTCTGTCTGTCTGGCTGGTTCCCACGATAACTTTCGAAAGACGCAACCAAATGTTTTGAAATTTTGCACGAGATAATATTTCCCCAAAACTACTTACGGTATTGAAAATGGGTTACATGGCCCCGCCCCTTCTGGTATCTCCCATACAAATACATCATTCCGCCCACTATAGATATCGAGTAATAATATCAATACAACCAACGGGATCGTACCCAAATTCTGTACTTAGTAAAGCTATGTTAGGATAAAGTTTTGGAGAAAAAAATTGGAAGTCCAGCCACGCCCCTTCAGATACCTCCCATACAAATGTGCCTATCCGCCCACTTTAGAGATGGAGTTATAATATCAATAAATGCAACGCGATCGTACCCAAATTCTTTATTTGGTAATGCTATAGTAGGACACAGTTTTTGAAGAAAAAACTGGAAGTCTATCCCCGCCCTATCTGGGACCTCCCATACAAATGTACCTTTCCGCCCACTTAAGAGATGGAGTAATAATATCAATACACTCTAAACGATCGTTAGCAAAGCTATAACAGGATAAAGTTTTGGAGAAAAATTCTGGAAGTCTAGGCACGCCCCTTCTGGTACCTCCCATACAAATGTACCACTTCGCCCGTTTTAGAAATCGAATAATAATATCAACATAATATATTTTGTTTGTTTTACTAGGGGTGATGGTATATGTAAGTCGGGTTGCCCTACTGAAACTTTCTTACTGGTTTTAATATTATTTTTACCATTTTAGCATATGGTTTCTCATAGTGAATGGTTGTGAAGTTTTTCGAGTCTATGCACTCAAAAAAGAATTCTCATTTCGTTGTGAGATTCTGGTGCATAAGACTTGATAAATAATTACTCTGAATAAAATCCTCCTCTCTCTCTCTCTCTCTCTCTCTCTCTCTCTCTCACTCGAGACAGACCAAAATTATCTGTGTGTACTACTAATCTGTGCTGTCAACAAAAAAGAAATGTAGATGGCTGTGACTGAGATTTAACCCAGTCACCCGCAAGTTACCCGCTAGTTCTAGTCATAATTCCACGTACGCTGCCGAAAACAATACATTAAAATGAAAAACTTCTGATTCCTTAAGTATGTTGTCTAATATCTCTTGATTTTTGAACAGACACATGGGTTAACAGTCGGATATATTTTCATCGATTCAGATTTGTACTACGATCAACAATATAAATTTTATAGGGTCTTCTAATAGTGTTTCTAGGGTATACTTAACTAATATCTCTACTTTTAAACAACATTTCGCTCATGGACAAATTGTGTCGGTATTAGTGAAAAAAAAGCTTGGAGGCGTATGAAATTTCTTATACAGCTGCTGGTAACCCATTAGTAAAACCACCCCCTGAAATCGGTCAGCAAAATAAATTAATATGTAGTTATATTATAAAACCCCTAGACCAATACATGAACAACAGAGAGAGTGAAAGACTACCAAAGCTACATTGCCTTCCGTTAAATTATTTTTATATTTTTACACCACACAGACTTGCAGACTTTTCTTTAAGGACAAACCAATTTTTTTAAATATGTATTCTCTTATTAAATATTATGACATCATTTAAGTCATTATATTAAATATATAAAGAAATTTTTCTAAAATTCCCCATGCTATTGTTTCTTCAAAAGTCTGTATAGTACAATTGCGGTATGATTATTTAATCTATATATATATAGATCTTATATGTCTATGCAATCAGATATATATAAGTCTACATACCTCTGACGATTTTGTGTGAAAATAAACATAATGACAAATGCTTAATGCAAATAAGTCATCATAAAAAGAGCTAAATATCTAGTAGTTGTGTACGATATTTCAAACCGTTGTTATTTTTTTTTTTATCTTTATTTGGTTTTAAAACAGACGCGTGGTCTTGCTAACAACTCAGTTGTAGTAAACGATCTGTGAGATGTGGAAGATTTTCGTGGCTTTGTTGTGCACTTGTGTTTTGGGTAAGCTACATAGATAGTTAATAAGTGAAACATTCCTATAACGGTTTCCAAAAACAACACCAAACACTACGATGGTTAGTTAGAATCAGCTGTAAATTGAATTTTACTGAAATTATTTAATATAGCAGTTAACAAAGCTATTCGTGACAATATCTGTTATTGAGAGTTTAAAAATAGAAATTGCCTTATTTCATACGTGTCGCATGTGATAGCACATGACGAATTGTAATGAAAGCAGTAGAAACAGAAATAAACAAGCGGAGAGTCAAAATAAAATAAAAACCCAACGGAATAGCTTCATATGACGTTGTTAACATGTTGTAAATGATTTCATTCAAAAAAGAGTGGTTAAAAAACTTCAGACTGTTAAAAAATCAATGGCTATAAAAAAATTTCAATATAAAGCAACTTTATGAGGAGACTTTAATACTGCTTGAGTCAAACTAACCTATTTAATATAAGGTCTGATACGGATTCATGTGTGAATCTATAAATTTAGAAGCTTTTAAGGCTAATCGAAAGATGTTGGTACTGGTCAGCAGGACCTATTGATGTCAATTTGTATATATCACAGAGGGGGTATATTTCATTCTTTAGCAAAATTATAGCTAAGGCTTATATAAATAATTTCTATAAATATATAAATGTAAAAAATCAAGTTGAACTAATTTTAATCAAATGAAATTTTTAAAAATAAATTTCCCAGTAACTCCGAATTTCTGCCAATATATAGGCCGTAACATCTGTGATAAGTAGAAAACTGGTCATTACTATGGTATGGAATGACGACTTTGGCCCAAGTAATGTACTGCACATACATATGTAGCGAGTTTGCATATAGTACTCGCTACATATGTATGTATGAACAACGTATGAGTAATTTTAATTTAATGCGAATTTTATATCATATCATCATACGCACATCGTTCCAATATTATGGATTTATGGCTTAATAATACAGTACAACAGCCAATCTGGAGGTTTAGAATTTCCAAGTCATGGTAAAGATACGAGGTCAAGATTTTAAAATCTCCAAAAGGTATTCTGCTGAGGAATGAAATGAAAAATTGTCAACGGTATTTGAGTTATAGCTAAAAAACTAAGCAAATAAACAACAAGTTAAGCAAAAAATATAAAAGGCCTGAGAAAGCCAAACCCTGGGTCGTATGGTCAGACGTTTACGTACTTGTGCGAATGAATTCGTCAACAAATGTAAAAATTATAATTCAATATCTCTGGATATAATACGATCATTTTGTATCGGGTTGGTGAAAGTGTTTTTTACAGCCCTAACCGAAAACTAAGGAAAAAGTCCCTAACTAATTCTATAACAAATCTTAAAAGAAATAATCATTTCTAATAGGTGAGGTGAACCTCCCGGGTTCTTAGATTTTACGTATAAATATAAAATATTAAAAGTAACCTATTTTCAACGTTTTGAGGAGTATATTTTAGAAATTATGTGAAAAGTATTAACTTATACATATGAGGTAACAGTTTTGGCACAGAGAAATGGGGGAAATATTCCAAAAATAGGTAATTTTGTATAGGAGGTACCAGAATTCGATAAGCGTTTCGCTTGGGCAAAATATGACTGCAGGGGTGGGGCTATTCTGCCTATTAATAATCCCATAGCTTAATTAAGAAAAATATTAATATTTGTAAATTTTCATAAAGATCCGTGCAGGTTTACTCATGTTACCGTGGTCAAATGATATATACCTCATCCCTAAGGGTAAAGGGTATACAAAATTTTGCTCCAAAACCATTTGATAATAATACACCCCATTAAAAAAAAATTTTTTTGAGTAGAAATATTTTTTTTGTAGGTAATAGGGGCCATTCAAATATTTTACCCACATAGGTATGTTTAGAAAAAATGTTAGAAGGAAAAAATGGGGTAGGTATGTTTAGGAAACATATTTAAAAAAAAAAAACTAAATTTCCCTACACCCCATAGGATAGCTTTTCGCGTTGTGGTGAATTAACACGCTTTCTATATTTAGATTTACAACTTGTTAATCGACGAATGAGAACGTCACTGTTTGAGAAGTTGTTTACTAGAGATGCCGATTGACTCGACAACAGCGAGGGGGCCGGCAATGAAAGAAAAAAGGTAGATGACTGGAAGCGGGAATCGAACCCAGGATCTTCCGCATGTAGTCGCGTGTTCTAACTACTATGCTACGGCCGGAAACATATAAGAAAGGAAAAATTAGTGGGGGTCGGTCAAACATATGACTCCTCTAGTCGCACATTTGTGGCAGTAAAAGCGATGGGAGTAAATCCTATAAAAATTTTAATTTTGTATGGGATTGAAAATTTGGGGTAGATATGTTCAGGAAAACTGTAAGTTGGGAAGAATAAGTGGGGTCAGTCGTACATTTGACCCATGAAGGGGCAATTTTGAGGTTTGTATGGGTGCTCTCTTAGTTGGTGAAGTTTGGGCATAAATATGTTCAGGAAAAATGTTAGGAGGGAAAATGAGTGGGGGTCGCTCATAAGATTTACCCCTCTAGGGGCAGCTCCGGGGCAGTTACGGAGCAATCAAAAATAGTTTTGCACACGGACGCAACATAAGTATGTACAAAAAAGCAAACAAGGGTGCCAGTCTCCGGTGTCCCTCTCTCTCTCACTTATAATATAAAATATTGTTATCAGGAGAAAAATTTTAGATGTACTTTTTGGTACAATAAATTGTATTTTTTGGTGCAATAAATTAAACTAAATTGTACTTTTTTGTACAATAAATTTGTACTTTGCGGTACAATAAATTTACTATTTGGTACAGCAAATAGTACTTTTACATTTAATGTACTCTTAGGTACAATTAATTGTATTTTCTAGTATAATAAAAGTACAACAAAATTACTTACAACAAAATTACTTTGCATATCAACTATACTTTTATTTACTGATAAAATTTCAAAAATGTTGGGTCAATTTGTATGGAGTAAAAACAAATGCACCAAGCGGTTATGAAAGTCCTAATCCCATGAATTCAAAATAAATTTGCCCAAGAAACCATGGGTCTAAAATTAAAATCGAGCCCCCGGTTTTTAACCTTTCGTTTAGGGAAAAAAATCCACAACAAGCCCGCAACTGCACCTGAATCATCTTGTGGGTTCAAATGTATGACCGACCCCTAGTCTTTTTCTCTATAGGGGTTAAATGTATAAGCGACTTCCAGTCATTTTTCCCTCTCGACATTTATCCCAATCATATCTACCCCTCATCTTCACCCACTAAAATCATAATCTACTATAAATTCTAAAAAATTTTGCGCTCAAAGTTGAGCCCCTGGATTTTAACAAGAAGATTTAAAGATTTCATACTTTAATATGAAGTAGGTTGGTATAGAGCGCGAGTTTTCGATTTCGATACGGCTCACCCCATAAAATTGTGTGGTTGGGAAGTACAATTCAAGAGCCAAAAATGGAGGAGGTGTTAATACGAAAAGCTTCTCGATAATAACCGGGGCTCGATTTTCATTTTAGACCCATGGTTTCTTGTAAAAATTTTATTAAAATTCATCGTAGATAACGATTTTGTTACCGCTTTGGCGAGAAAAACAATTGATCCACTCTACATATTCGTGTTGCCGAATACTATCAGGGTATACAATTGTATCTATCTAGGATTAAAATAAATGTTTGCCTAGCCTTCTCCGCCCACTTATTCGAGATTTAAATTTCATTTGCATATTCATATTCGTGTTGCCGAGTACTATCTGTGTACCAAATATCATTTATCTAGGGCTAAAATACTATTCTGTCACGTCCCATCCGGCCGCTTATCCAAAATTAAATTTTGTCTTTATATTCACATTTCTGTTGCCGAGTGTATCAACTTTTATCTCTGTAACTAAAAAAGAAGAGTTGCCACGCCCACTCCGCCCACTGATCAAAGTTTAAATTTCGTCTTCATATCCATATTTGTATTGCCGAGTACTATCAATGTGCCTTTAATAGGGCTTTAATACAATTCTGCCACGCCCCTCCGCCCACTGATCGAAGATTAAATTTTCGTCTGGGTGTTCATATTCGTGATGCCGAGTACTATCTGTGTATCAAATATTATCTCTGTAGCTAAAAAAAGCGTTGCCACTCCCACTCCGCCCACTAATCGGAATTTAAAAATTCGTTTTCATATCCATATTTGTGTTGCCGAGACTATCTATGTACCAAATATCATCTCTCTACGGTAAAATTACTGTTTTGAGGCGCCCACCAAATATATCTATGTACCAAATACTGTTTTGACACGCCCACTGATCGAAAATAAAAATGTTGTCTACATCTTCATATTCGAGTTGCCGAGTATTATCTGTGTATCAAATCTCATCTCCGTGGCTAAAAAAGTGTTGCCACGCCCACTTCGCCCACTGATCGAAATTTAAAATTTCGTCATCATATTCATATTTGTGTTGCCAGGTACTATCTGGGTATCAAATTTTATATATCTAGCTCTAAAAAAGTTTTGCACCGCCCACAACGCCCATTTGGTGGAGTCACAGAATACATATATTTTTAATTACAAAAAATTCTTATCCATAGCTAAATATCACCTTTATTCCTTTCCATAGCTATTACAGCCAAAAGCTGTACCATTTCACTACCGGAAGACATCAAGGGTTTCGCGCCTGTTATCCTAACAAAAGCATCAGCAAAATCTAAGGCCTATGATATATTTAAACCCACTGGAAAAGATAACAATTTCGCCGAGGGCAGTTCGTTGCATCTGGTGTGTACAGGATCTAAAAATGTTATCGAATCATTAGGTGTATCATCGTTAGATCTGCAATGTAGTGGCGGACAATTTGTTGACTCAAATAATAATGCGGTCGAACTTAAAACACTCGTGTGTAAGGCAATGCCTGAATCAACGTTGAAACTGACACAAACTAAATGTTCAAAAAATCGTGGTGTCATGTATGAAGCCGGTATTGAGGTGTACAATAAATTCTATCGGATATTTGAGATATGCTATGACAAAGCATCAGAGACTACATACTATACACACAATACACTGCATGGAGCTGTTATTAATTGTAAGTATGATAAAAGTTATATTAAGAAAAGCGAATACATTTCGAAATTCAGTGTTTTTTATATAATTAAAACATAATTTTATTTTTTATTATTAGTAATTTTCTAATATTTTCTTATTTTTGTAGATAACATTCCCGAAAAAGCCCGCCGTCCTTTCGAAGCCACTGGCATGAAATTCAATACCCGCACTGTCAATACATTTTACACGCAGAATAATCAAATGAAAATTTTTGTAGATCTATTCGGCACCGATCAAACCTATATAGACAAGAAAAACTTTTTGTCTCGCGGTCATTTGTCACCCGATGCTGATTTTATGTTTGGTTACGAACAATTTGCCACCTATTATTATGTTAATGTCGCACCCCAATATCAACCCGTCAATGCTGGCAATTGGTTAAAAGTTGAAGATATGTCCCGCTCCCTGGCCGGGGCATATGGTCAAGATATTGAATCGTATAATGGCTATTTGGGTATCGTGGAATTTCCCCGTAGTTCTAAGGCAATGGTAAAGGTTTACTTGGATCCCCATCAACAATTCTATATACCGAAATATTATTTCAAAGTTTTATGGCAAAAATCTTCAAATGCTGCTATAGTTTTTGTATCGGTCAATAATCCTTTCACCCCTAATGGCAAAGCCGATGAATTCTGTAAGAATGTGTGTGACAATGCACATTTAAACAATAGCGTTTTTACGGATGTGACCAAGGGTTACACGTTCTGTTGTACTTTGGATGATTTCAAGAAGACCTATGATGGTCTGCCCACTGAGGTTAACGCGAAAAAATTGCTGGTGTTTAAAGATAATCAACTGAGGAGAGGCTAATTGATGGATGTAATAAAATAGAATATGTAAAAGGTTATAAAAATAAAATAAATGCTAATAGTTGCAATTTTTTTTTAATTCTATCGATATCTTTGTTTTAAAAGAATTAACATTAGCATTCTCAGACTAGTTCTAACTATTCCCTTTTATTATTAAAAGTCGAGAAAGGGAGAGACAAAAGACAAAAACAATATTTAAATATTAAGAAGTTCAGAAAGAGACATTGTAGTTTTTGCTTTTTGTACAACAACAATACCTTCTGGTACGATAAAAGTACTTTTGGGTACAATAACTGTACTTTTTGTTAAAACTAAAGTACATTTTGACACAATAAATTACCTTTTGGTACAATAAGTACTTTTTGGTACAAAAAAACTAATTTGTGTTACATTGATGGTACTTTTGGTACCATAAAAGTACATTCCGGTATATTAAAAGTAAATTTTTGTACACTAGAAGTACTTTTTTATGCAACAAAAGTACTTTCAGATGCAAAAAAGGATTTTTTGGCACAATGATACTACTTTTTTTAACAATGTTGATACAATAAGTAATTTTTGATACAATTAGTAACTTTTGCTACACTGAAAGTAATTTTTAGTAAGTAATTTTTGGTACAACATTTTTTTTATTTTTTGGTACAATAAACGTACTTTTGGTGTGATAAATTGTACCTTGCGGTAAATAAAAGTACTTTTTGGTAAAACAAAATACTTATTAGTGCAAAAAGTATTTTGAGAAGTATAAGTACTTTTTGGTACAACAATAGCACATTTTGATACAATAAGTCATTCCAGGTACATAAAAAGTACTTTTGGTAAATAAAGTTTTTGTTGGTTCAATAAAAGTACTTTTTGGTACAAAAGAAGCGCTTTTTGTTTCAATAAAAGTACTTTTTGGTACAATATTACTCAATTTTGTTACTATAAATTGTACTTTTTGGTACAATAAAAGTACATTTTGGTACAACATTATTAATTTTTGTTACTATAAAAGTACATTACGTCCCAATATAAGCACGTTTTGCTTTAAAAATTTTACCTTTTGGTATAATAAATGTACATTTGGTACAATAAAAGTTCTTTTTGGTACAATTAAAGTACTTTGTGGTACTTTTTGCTGCTACAAAAGTACTTTTTGGTGCAATAAGTCTTTTTAGGTGAATTATAAGTACATTTGGTGCAATAAAAATACTTCTTGGTACAAAAACTTCTTTTTAGTGTAATACATGTTCTTGGTACAAAAAAGTACTTTTTGATACAATAAACTAATTTTTTGGTACAATAAATATACTTTTTGGTACAATAAAATCCATTTTTGGTACAATAAAAGTACTTATTACTACAACAAATTTTATTGGTATAAAAAAGTACTTTTTAGTACAATAGAAGCGCTTTCTAGTACAATAGAGTACTTTTTGGTACAATATTAAATATTTGTGTTACAATGAATTTTTTTTACTATTTGGTACAATAAATATACTTTGTGGTACAATAAAACCACCTTATGATACACTACTATAAAAGTACTTTATGCCACAATATAAGTACGTTTTGGTACAAAAAATGTACCTTATGGTATAATAAACGTACATTTTGTTGTACCAAAATAACATTTTTTTGGTGCAATAAAAGTACTTTTTGTTGCTACAACATGAGTTTATTACTTTTTGTGCAATAAAAGTACTTCTTGATACAAAAAAAAATACTTTTTTGTGTAATAGATGTTCCTGGTCCAAAAAAGTACTTTATGATTCAACAAAACTATTTTTTGGTACAAAAAACTCACTTTTAGAGTTAATTTTGGTACAGTGAAACTACAAAAAAGTACTCTTTGGTACAATAAAATTACAATAAAATTCTACCTTGTGTCAAATAAAAGTTTTTTTTGTTTTTGGTACAATAGATGTTAAAGTAAAGTGATCTTTTGTATAATAATAGGACGTTTAGGTACAATAGGTCCTCTCTTTTTATTTCGGCTTTCGCGATCCATGAAATTTTGTGGCTCTTGGCTCGAGAGCTAATGCAAGAAAATACCAAAAAGTACTTTTTTTTTTACTTTTTGGTACAAATTACTTTTTCTTTTGTACTAAAAAAAAGCACCGTTCTATTGCTTTTAGGTGCAATTAAAGTACTTTTTTACCTTTCAATACAATAAATGTACTTTTTGGTATTATGGATGTTTCTGCTACAAAAATTCTATATTGTGTCAAATAAAAGTATTTTTTGCTACAACAGATGTAAATGTAAAGTACTCTTTTGTACAATAATGGGACGTTAAGGTACAATAGGTCCCATTATTTTTATTTCGGCTCTCGCGATCCAAGAAATTTTGTGGCTATTGGCTCGAGAGCTAATGCAAGAAAATACCAAAAAGTACTTTTATTTTACTTTTTGGTACAAATTACTTTTACTTTTGTAATAAAAAAAGCACAGTTCTATTGCACAAAGTACTTTTTTTGTACCAGAGAACTTTGTTGTGCCAAAATGTACTTTTAATGTACTTTTAGGTAAAAAATTTTACTTTATTGTACCAAAGTACTTTTATTGGCCCAGAAACACTTTTCTGTTGCACAAAGTATTTTTTTTTTACAAAAGTAACGAAAAGTACAATAAAACTACTTTTGGGTACAAAAAAGTACTCTGGTACACAAAAAGTACTTTGTGCGACAGAAAAGTGCTTTTTGGTACAAAAAAATACTTTGTACCGAAAAGTATATTAAAAGTACTTTAAGTTCTCTGGTACAAGTGCTTTTGGGCTAATATCTTTTGGTACAAGAAAGTACTTTGGTACAAAAACATTCTCTGGTACAAAAAAAGTACTTTTGGTACAAAAAAAAGTACTTTTGGTACAAAAAAGTTCTTTGGTGAAAAGAAAGTACTTTGAACCGAAAAGTACATTATAAGTACTATTTGGTACAAAAAAGTACATTGTGTAACAGAAAATTGCTTTTGGGCCAATAAATGTACTTTTTGCTACAAAAAATTACTTTGGAATAAAAAAGTACTTTGTACCGAAAAGTATGTACATTAAAAGTTCTTGTTGGTTCAAAAAAGTACTCTGGTACATAAAAGAAACTTTGTGCTACAGAAAAGTGATTTTGGGCCAATAAAAGTACTTTGTGGTACATAAAAAAACTTTAGTAAAAAAGAAAGTTCTTTGTTCCGAAAAGTACATTAAAAGTTCGTTTTGCTACAAAAATTACTCTGGTGCAAAAAATTTACTTTGTGCAACAGAAAACTGCTTTTGGACCAATAAATGTATTTTTTGGTACAAAAAAGTACTTTGGTACAAAAATAGTATTGTATTTTTTTATTGACATGACTCGCGAGCTGCTCTTTTTCTAAAAATTGGCTCTTTGCACAAAATTACAAATGAGCTCTCCGCTTGCGATCTAGCTCCCAAATAAAGAACTGGCTCGCGAGCCAAGAGCCAAACAATTTTGAGCTCATTGGAAATTGTGGGGGCCTGGCTCGCGAACCGAGAGCTTATTTAAAATTTTGTGGCTCTTGGCTAGCGAGCTAAGAACCAATTTTCAGGAAAAGAGGCGCTCACGATCGAGCCAATACGAACCATGATTTCTGTTACATAAATTTACTTTTTTGTACAATAAAATTACTTTGTGGCACTTTTTGGTTCAATAAAAGTACTTTTTGGTACTGAAAGTATGTCTGAAAAATGTTTTGCGCTTTTACTATTCAAATATAAAATACTTACGTTTTATTCACAATTCCCATGCAATCTGCTGGCGGATTTATTTCGGGAAGTAAAATATACCCGGGGAATTGTTACTTAGTATCGGGTGTTAATCTATAAACAGCCGACACAAGAAAATTTTTATTTCAACCTAAATTACTTTTGAAATGGATTAAAACACTTGTATATATACTTTTTCTATAAAGACACAATTATAGCATTATTTTATTTTAGAATAAATATCATTTAAATATTTCTCTGTACTCATTCAGTCGTTTAGGTTTTGAATATAAAATTTACAATTGATCGTAAATAAATACCAGGCAAAATGTGGCAAACTATTATAAAATAAAAAAAAAACGTAAATAAAAAAACGTATAAAATATTAAAAAATTAAAACAGAAAATAACTATAAAATTTTAAATTTATATGTTATAATTTTTGCTAGCATTTGTAATAATAATAAACATTTAATGAGTTGCCCTTTTGAAATCATAGTATTGCCAAATTATGCTAATAAAAATAAAAAAAAAAATATTGAAGTTATTTTGTTTGTTTCGTAATTAAGATTTGTTCGTGAAAATATGTTCTCTCTAGTGTTTGATAAATGTATTTTAATTTAGAGTATTTGAAATGTATCAAAAAGATTTAACATTAAATAATTGTTCTATGTTTAGCTTTTGTTTGCCTATTTACACATATAATATTAAATATTAAATAATAATACATTTAAAGCTAATTTCACGTTTACCAGTTTATGCTATTAAGGTAACAATACAAAGTCTTTTACTTAAGCATAATAATATACCAAATAGCAGCTAACTAACTTTGCCTTATTTAATATATTTATATATGTAAAGTTAAATAGTTAAGTATTTTATTTAAATTTTAAAATCACATAAGCTGCCAGCAGCTTTTTCTCTTTACAATTATTACAATCTCTAAGATCATCATCATCATCACCATTACAAACTAGATAATAATAGATTAACAATTACCAAAAAATAAGGCAAAAACAAAATAAAAATACAAAGATTCGGCATAGAGCTACAACTATAGTGGCTCTTTAAATATGTTGGCGACAAGTGTTTTATAGCAGGAATTTTATCCTTACACAATTATCAAGTAGCTTTTGAAAAGCTCTCACACAAAACGTTCTGTATGTAGTAGGTCTGCTTTCAAGACAACGCTTTCATACAAAACAAATAGTTGACCAAAAAAAACATAAACGCCCAAGATCATAGCCTTTCGTTAGCAAACATTTCGAGGTTATGATCTCTTTTCATCTGGTCATGAAACAATCCAAGAATGTATGATTCCTGGAAGATAAAAAGAATAAAGAGAAAGGTTAAAAAAAATAATAAAATAAAAAAATATTAAATTATAAACAAAAACACCTATTCAACTATTCATACATAACAATTTTAAAAATAAACAAATGTGTATATAACTTTTTAATAAACTAACGAATGTAAACTTCGGATATAATTTATAATACATTTTTTATTTCATAATAATTTTATATTCTGACCAATTCCAAATGTTTCCAGGAATAGAATCGTCCTATTCGAAACGATCGGGGAAGAGAATTATAAGAGAGAAAATTTAAGAACATTTTTTTACTCCAAAAGTAAAGTACCTTTTAGTACAATAAAGTTCTCTTTCGCAAAATTAAGTACTTTTTCGTGCTTTGAAAGTACTACTTGACGCAATAATAGTACTTTTTGGAACAACAAATTTACTTTTGGCACAACAAAGGTAATTTTTGATGAAAAAGTACTTTTTTAATGTACTTTTTGGTATAAATAATTACCTGTTAGTCCAATAAAAGTTATTTGCGGTACAAGAGTGTTCTTTTGATACAACGAAAGTACTCTTAGGTACAAAAAAGTACCTTTTGGTACAATAAAAGTATATATTGTTACAATAAAGTACTTTTTGGTACAGAAATTTTACTTTTTGTTACAACAAATGTACTTTTTAGTACAATTAATGTACTTTTACTGTACATTATTTTTTTTAATTCAAAAGTAAAATACTTTATGGTACAATAAAAGTACTCTTTGGAACTATTCTTTTTTGGTGCTTTGAAATTAATATTTGACACAATAATAGTAGTTTTTGACACAACAAAAGTACTTTTTGGAAGATCAAATTTACTTTTTGATATAACAAAAGTAGTTTTTGATGTAAAAGTACTTTTAAAATGTACTTTTTGGTATAACGTATTACTTGTTGGCCCAATAAAAAAAGTACCTTTTGGTACAATAGAAGTATATTTTGTTACAATAAAGTGCTTTTTTGGTAAAATAAATGTACTTTTTGTTACAACAAAAGTAATTATTAGTACAATTAATGTACTTTTTGGTTCAAAAGATTACTATAATAAAAGTACATTTTGTTGCAATAACAGTACCTTCTGGAACGGTAAAAGTAATTTGTGGTACAGTTAAAATACTTTTTGATACAAAAAGCATTTTTTGTCCTTTTATGTACATTAAAAGAACCTTTTTACACAATAAATTAACTTGTTAATACGTTGAAAGTACTTTTTCGCCTAATAAAAGTACTTTTTATCACAATTAAAGTACGTTTTGAAAATTTTAATAACTTTTTGTCACAATTTTAGTGCTTATTGGTACAATAAAAGTAAATTTTGGTACAACAGTACTAATTTGTGGAACAAAAAAGTACTTTTTTGTACTATCAAAGTAATTTTTTGGACAATAAAACTCATTTAGCTACCATAAAAGTGCTTTTTGTACAATAAAAGTATTTTTTATACATTGAATATATGATGGCACAGAAAATTTACTTTGTGGTACAGAAAAAGTACTATTAGTATAACAAAAGTAGATTTTGACATAACTAAAGTACTTTTGGTGCATCGAATGTACTTGTTGGCACAATAAATATACTTTGTGGTCCAATTTAAGTATATTTTTGATTCAAGAAAAAGTACTTTTGGTTACCACAAAAGTAATTTTCGGTACAATAACTGCACATTTTGGCACAACAGAAGTACTTTTTGGTACGACAAAGGTACTTTGGGTACATTGAAAGTACTTGTTGCCACAATTAAAATACTTTGTGTTACAATACAAGTACTTTTGGATACAACAAAATGTACTTTTGACATAATAAAAGTACTTTTTAAGATAATAAAAGTAATTCTTGCCACAAAAAGTACATTTTGGAACAATATAAATAATTTGTGGTGCAACAAAAGTACTTTTTGATGCATCGAATGTACTTGTTGGCACAATAAATATGCTTTGTGGTCCAATTAAAGTACTTTTTGATACAAGAAAAAGTACTTTTTGGCTCGCGAGTCGGGAGCCCAAATGAAGAGCTTGCGAGCCAAGAGCCACAAAATTTCAAATAAAGAGCTGGCTCGCGAGCCAGGAGTCAAGAGCCCAAAAAGAGCTGGCTCGCGAGCCAGGAGTCAAGAGCTCAAAAAGAGCTGGCTCGCCAGCCAAGAGCCCAAAAAGAGCTGGCTCGCAAGCCAGGAACCAAGAGTCCAAAAAAGAGCCAGCTCGCGATTCAGCTCGAGAGCCCATTTGAAATTTTGTGGCTCTTGGCTAGCGAGCTAAGTACCAAAATTATGTACCAAAAGTACTTTTTGCTGCACAAAGTACTTTTTTTTACCAGAGTATTTTTTTTGTACCAAACGTACATTTAATGTACTTTCCGGCACAAAGTACTTTTTTTGTACCAGAAAACTTTTTTGTACCAAAATTATTTTTAATGTAATTTTCGGCACAAAGTACTTTTTTTTGTACCAGAGTACTCTTTTGTACCAAAAAGTACTTTGAATGTACTTTTTAGCACAAAGTACTTTTTTATACCAAATTACTTTTTTTTATGACAAAAAGTACTTTTTGGTACAAAAAATTACTCTTGTACAAAAAAAAGTACTTTGTGCCGAAAAGTACATTAATATTACAAAAAAGTACTCAGGTACAAAAAAAGTACTTTGTGCAACAGAAAATTTTTTTTGGTGCAAAAAAAGTACTTTGTGGTACAATAAGAGTTATGATTATATAAATATTCGTTTTGATACACTAAAAGTACTATTTTGTACAAAAAAAGGACTTTGTGATACTTTGTTGGCAGACTTTTCACTAATTTTTGGAAATGTCTTGCACTATTACCATTAAAATAACTCCCGTTATTATGTGTGTCGTTTGTGAGACTGAAATACGACTGTCCTTGCTTCTATTACGCTTTTTCTTTATCAGATGATGATAAATTCTCAACCCTAAGCATTTCCGTTAATTATTACTAATTGTATTCAAATCAAAAGAAAACAATGTTGTCGAAAGTAGAATACGTCTTACGTAATAAGGGGGATTAAATACTTAAATTTTTTTGGTAAAACTCTCTTGAAAATTTGCTGCCGGAATTATTCCAAAATTTTTTTTTTTTAATTTCTACCTATAATTTTCTCTCGGAATATGTACTTTCTTTCAACCCAGGGAATAGTTTTTCTTTATATAGGTTCGTTTGGAATAGGGGAATTGTTATTCAGAAGACCGTCTTTGTTGAAAATTTGTAATTTTTTAAACTGATATATTTGTTCGTTACTCAATTTCTTATAAAAAAATTCTTTTCTTCCAAAGTATTCTCATTTCTATTCGAAAAAAAAAACACTGGCATACTTACTGTTCTCCCCGGGTGACAATGTTATATGTATATCCTCTCTACTGAGTACTGGTTCTAGACAAAAGAAATCGATACAAAATGAGATGAGTAAAAAAATTCAATATGCATTTTTGAAACATATTCAAAGTGCAAAAATCGCCGCACAAACTTAAGCCACGCATTAACATCATCGCAAAGGGGTTTAATTAAAATTAGAACAAACATTTAAAACAACTTGAGAAAAAGCAAATAGCTTAATGAATCGTTTTTAGCTTTGCTTGTGTTTAGTAAATATTTATTGCATTTCAATGTGAATTGCGTGTGCAAATAAACAATAACTTAAAACTAATGATAAATTGTTTTTTAATAGTACACAGAAGTAATGTGTGAAGATTCATATAGATACATACATATGTATGTAGTGTATAAAATGTCAATACATACCTGTTTAAGTGAAAGAAATGAAACAGTATTTGGAGCTTTGTTAAGATATTAATCTGTAGGTTTTCTATCAAATGTGGGTTATTCCACATCTAATACATCACAGCTCAACCTAAAATGTCATGTTTTGTTTAAACAAGTTTTTTTGTGTTAGTTGAAAGTCTTTTTCTTTTGTGTTAGTGTGGAAATTTAAATAGTCGAGCTCGAGCTGAAACGTTTCTGAGAACAGAGAACGAATAGTAAACTCTTTTAACGATTCGAAAGGAAGCAAATCAATAATTTAGATTGAACATTAAATATTGAATAACATAAATAAATATGTACATGTATCTCAATTTACATAAGAAGCAGTCGTTTTCCCAGCTTATAAACCCGATTTGGCTTAAGGAATGCGTGTTCTATGTCCTGTATCTCAGTTTACATAAGAAGCAGACGTTTTCCCAGCTTATAACCCCGACTTGGCAAAAGGGATGCGTGTTCTATGTCCAGTGCTTTAGAAAGACGATCTAAGTGTGTTTACAAATTGTAGCGGGATCGGTCTTTTAACCATCGCAGACAAGGTTCTGTCGAGTGTGTTATATGAACGAATCAAGCCCATCTTAGAGAACCAGATTGGAGTCAACTCGTTTGGACGTTGACAACTATAACTTTGAATTGATAGATGATTTATTTTGTCTTTCTGGGCTCCGCCGTAAACTAAAAGAATAATGTCAGCCTAGAAATCAAGAGACTAGTATTGATCGCAAACTGCTGCTTATATACGCAGAATATTTATAACTTAAACATTAAACTCTTCCGTTGGTTTATATTTATAGGTATATATGCATTTATTATTTGTTTATTTTCAGTATTATTTTACGATAAAATTTGATATTTTCTATAACTTTCTATAACAATTTCTCTCTTTTCTTAGATCTTTTATGTATATATGTGTTTTTTTTTAACTCTCATATTTTTTCTTGTTTCGCAAGCACTTTAATTATTATTGCAAACTTGTTTGGAATTTCTTCAGTTATATTTGTTTATATATAAGCTATATATATACTTATATAAATTTTGATTAACTATCACAGATTAAAGATACTTACATTAGATATTAGACATCAAAATATTTAGTAGCAAACTTTTGTTCTTTCATTTAACATTAGCAGTTAAAATGTGAAATGGTAAACAGAGAACGTAGACAAGACAAACAAAATAGAATACAAAAAAATATTAATAAAAATAACTCAAAACAGAATAGAAAAAAACATTTCATGCTTAAAATTGCAAATTGATAATTAGATCAGCAACAAAGACTAAACTAACAGGTATATTAGAATAGAATAGTAAATATTACATATAAATTAGTTTTAGTATTACAACAAAGGAAGCAGCTTCTTCTTCATCTTCTTCTTATGCTAAATTAGTTATGTATGCAAAGCGAAATGCTGTAATTGTTGTTGAGCCAAATTAGTATCATGCTCTAAGTTGCCATTGCCAGCAGCTGCAGCTGCAGTATTTAAGGCATTCATACTGCCAACGCGTGAGGCGGCTGCTGCTGCCGCCGAGGAGGCGATGGCATTAACATCTGTGACCGTTCGATTGGTTGCGGATGTTAAGCCAGCCACCCCAGCAACAGCAGCACCAGCACCTGCGGCCGACGAAGCTGAATTTGTGGATATAGCTTTAGATAGATTTGTCAGCGTACCAGGTATTATTCTAACGTTATCACAGCATTCGCATATATTCAATTGCGGATGATTACGGAATGTACACATGCTGCACTCCCAATGCTCGACCACCTCGTATTCATCATCCTCGTCGTCCTCATAATCGGCCACATCTGGATCGGAATAATAAGAGGGTTCATCATCTGCGTAGCTAGTCGGCGATGTTAAATTGTGGTGTTGCTGAGAATAAGACTGCTGATAAGACATTCCCTGTGGTTGCTGCTGCTGATATATTGAGGGCGATAATGATTGAGAATGTTGCAGTTGTTGGTATTGCTGCTGTTGCTGTGGTGATGATAGCATTGTGGGCGACGGTGTATTTATGAAGTTTGGCAAAGAGGCAGGTGTGTGTGGTGTAGAAGGCGACATTGTATGATGTTGAATTATGTCTAAACTTGTTTGACGCGGTGGCGGTGGTCTAGTTGACCTTTGTCGTGGGAATGGTTGAGGTGGAAATTGTTGCTGTTGTTGCTGCTGCTGCTGCTGGTATTGCTGTGGCTGAGGTCGTTGCTGTTGCGTTAAAGGATTACCTGTGTAATGAGAAGAGAAATATTAGTATTTATTAAGTATTAATTATTATAAGAGTTAGTGTTGTGGAAAACTTACTGCTTCGTAGCATAGCTTGACATTCAGCCCTTAATTTTTGTATTTCTATATCCAGTCTTTCGGAGAGACCATCGGGTATGGGACCAGTTATTAAATTAACTTCCTGTTCCACTTGACTTAGACGTTTCTTATTCTCTCTTAATACCGCTGCTAGACGATCACGTCGTTTCTTTTGTCGTTCCATTGTCTCTGTAACAAAAGCTAAGGGAAGAAACAAATGGCGTGTTAGTCAATTTGAAGAAAATTTCGATGATTTAAAAATTTGTTGGTGAAAACCTACAGAAAATATTTAATAAAAAAAAGTTTGAAATTATTTTGTTCTAGTTGCTGAAATTGCTTGAATCTAAATCACACGAATTTGGCTTTGGATTCTATGCTGGCAATTTATTTGAAAATTGTTTGAATTTCCTACAAACAATATGAAGTTTTTGTTTCTTTTCATTTTGTTTTTTTATTTATTTATTTTTTTTTAAAAAAGTATTTCTTATAAAATGTTTAAAATTTCCTATGAATAATAATACTTTTTTTATTGTCTTTATAAACATAAAATCACAAAAGTATTCCTTGACATTTGTTACAATACTAAAAGTACTAAAAATAGACAAAAATAAACTAAAAATATACATACAAGTAATATAAATGTTCTCAAAATTTGCACATAGATACTAAAAATTTAAATAAGAGTACTAAAATCATACATAAAGGTACAGCCATTGTTCTTTAAATTACTAAAATTTTACCTTAGGCTCTAAAAATTAACATTGATATAATAAAAATGTAAAATTATACATTAAAGTACCCAAAATTTATATTGTACATTAAAGTACAATAAAGTACTAAAAATGGATAATAAAGTACAAAAAATAGGCATAAATGTACTAACAATATACAGAAAACTAATCGAAATGTACACACAAATACTAAAATGTGCATAAAGGTACACAAAGATACAAACATTGTTCATTGAAGAACTAAAATTATACCTTAAGGTGAAGCAATAAAAATTTACGTAGAAGTAGTAAAAAACGTTAAAGTATCACAGAAATGTTTAGAAATATTTAAGCAACTTAAATTTAAAAAGGGGGATTAAAATCATAAAAATATTTTAAATGCAACTTTAAATTAATAATAAAAATATTTTAAATCTTTACCTTTAAGTAGTAAAAATTTACATTTAGTTCTACAAATGTACATAAAAGAACTAAAAATGTGCCTAAAGTTAATAAAATTATACATTAAAGTACATTAATTACATTAAATTTACATTGAAATACTAAACATTTACATGAAAGTACAATGAAGTACTAAAAATGTAAATAACTATACTAAAAATAGACATTGATGTACTAAAAATATACGCAAATGTACTAAAAATATACCTAAAGTAATAGAAATGTTCACACAAGTACCAAAATGAAAAAATGAACATGAGAGTACTAAAAACGTTCAAGAAGGTACAAATATTTTATCTTGAAATACGAAAATTATACCTAGAGGTACGAAAAATTAATAACGAAATAATAAAAATAATTCTAAAAAAGCTGCTTGAAGTACTAATTTATCTAAAAGTATAGAAAATGTACCTTAAAATACTAAAAATATACCTTGAAGTACTAAAAGTGTTCTTTAAAGTACTAAAATAAGTACCTGCAAAGTATCTTAAAGAACTAAAATCGTATCTTATGCCGATTGAATCGACACATACTGCGAAGTTGCTGTCGACAACATCAAAGTGAAAGTACTAAAAATTTACTCAAAAAATTCTTACAAGATACAAAAATTTACATTGACGTATTAAAAATGTGCATTAAAGTAAATAAAAAATTTTTGCTGGAAGTACTAAAATTGTTCATTAAAGTACACTTAAAGTAATAAAAATGTAACCATACTAAAAATGTATATAAAAGTACAAAAAATTTATATTTCAGTGCTAAAATGTATATTTAAGTACTAAAATTTTATATTAAGGTATTAAAATTTATATTTAAGTACTAAAATTTGTATTGAAGTACTAAAAAAGTTTACTTAAGTACTAAAAATTTATATTAAGGTAGTAAAATGTATATTTAAGTACTAAAAATTTGTATTTAAGCTTTGAAATGTAAATTGAATTACTAAAAATGTTTATTTAAGTATAAAAATTTATATTGAAGTACTAAAATGTTTTATTTAAGTACTAAAAGTGTATTTAAAGGTACTACAAATTTATATTTAAGCACTAAAATGTATATTGATGTACTAAAAATGTTTATTTAAGTACTGACATGTTTTATCTAAGTACTAAAAATGTATATTTAAGTGCTTAAAATTTAAATTGAAGTACTAAAAATTTATATTTAAGTGCTAAAGTGTATATTGAAATACCAAAAATATATATTTAAGTACTTTCGTGTATATTTGAAGTAATAAAAATGTTTATTTAAGTACTAAAATTTATATTAAAGTACTAAAACGTTTTCTTTAAGTATTTAATTATTAAAAGTTTAAATTTAAGTACTGGAAATGTAAATTAAAGAACTACAAATTTGCTAAAAAAAAAAGTTTAAAAAAATATGTTACTGTACACAATAGTACAAAAAGACCCAAAAATGTACTCTAATGTTCTAAAAATGTACAGAAAAGTACCAAAAATGTACGGAAAAGTATCAAAAATTTACATTGAAGTACTACAAATGCACCTAAAAATATTACAAATGTGCACACAAGTACTAAAAATTATAAGTACGTACTTATAATCGTACCTTAAAGAACGACAAATTCTACCTTTATGTACCAAAGAATGTAGATTAGAGTATTAAAACTAAAAATTGCACCTTATTATACTAACCATCTTATATTAAAGACTAAATATATACAATAGAGTGGGTCAATTTTTTTCTCGACCAAACGGTTATCAAAATCGTAATCTACAATGAATTCTAAGAAAATTTGTCCAAAAAATCATATGTCAAAAATCAAAATCGAGCCCCGGTTTTTAACAGAAAATTTTTTATATAAAATTTGCTTCCACCACTCTATCAACCCCGAAATCGCCCCTAAAGATGTGAAATGTATGTATGTATAACCCCAATATATTTTCAACCCCAACAGTTTCTCAGATCATATCTACCCTCTATCTTCAACCCTTAAGGTAGTCTCCATAGAATTTTTTTTATTTTTATAAAAATATTCTTAAAGGTACATGTTTAATTAAATGTAGAAATTATTGGCACGTTTACTGAATCGGTCGGACAGACAAATGGTACTTGAGTAAGGCTAAAATTTGTGAAACAGAATTACAAAATTTAAATTTTAACTACAAAAATTTGTTAAAAAAAAACTAGTACAGAAAAAAAATTTCGACTTTTTGTAATTTTTGTAATCGAATGAATATAGTGGAAATACTTATATTTTTATTGTTGTGTAATATTAAAAAAAAAACCCTATGAAAAAACCCCCGCCCTTCCTCCTTCTTCAATGAATTCTATAAAATTCTAAATTTGTTTGCGTCGAAATATTGTTTTTGTTAAAAATTAATTTCTATTTGTTCTTTCCACCATTTCAATTTGTTCGCACGGCTATAACTTAGCCTATTATTTTGATCTTGCAAATCTGATCGCAGTCACGTCGTTTAGCCAATAGAAATCTAATGAACCGTATAGCCTAACAACCGCAATAGAAAAAAAATCTAATTTTAACTAAAGGAAATCTATTAAAAAATGTCACCAGCATATAAATATATTCCAACGCCGCCACCACCGTCGCCGTCAGTCCATTCAACATTTCGAAAAGAATTTTAAAATTATATTTATAAAAAATTTCCAAGAAAAATTTAAACAAGAACAACACAACGCAATTAATAATGAGACCACGGACCACGGATGAAATAAATCTTCTTAAAATTCTAAATAGAAAAACTAAATGAGAACAAAAAGATGCAACAAAAGAAATTAAATAAATTGTTTGTTTATATTGTATGTTAGAATTCAAAAGTACATACGAGCAAGCGGCTACTATAATTCAATAGGAGAAGGGAAAACTCGTGATTATCGAAAGAAAATATTAAACAGCAGTAGAGAAAAAAAAAACAACAGATTACGGGGCAAGGTCTAATATACCCCCCGCCCTGAACTTGAAAGATTTTAACAACAACTACAAACTGCTTTATAGTGGGCAGCATAAACGTTTCTTGCATACATTATAAAAATTCCTGAAATAACTTCAAAGAAAAGTAAATAAATAAAAAAATAACAACAGAATATAGAAGAATGTATTTTTTATGATCATAATAAAAATGGCTTAAATGATTGGAAAATTGTTAGTTGGGCAATATTTCAAATATCGTGACATAAATACGATAAAAGAGATTAGTTTTGGTAGATGTTCTAAAAACAATTTCAATAATTTTCGCAGTTGGCAGGTTCTAAAAACTGGAGGATGCAAAAAAATAAATGTTTTCTTTTTTCTATCTCTATTTTTAAAAAGTTTAATTGACCAAGAAATTCTAGAGATTTCAATGGCGGCGCCATAAATTTTGTTGCTAGGGTATAGGATTCAAAAATTAAAAAGAGAAACGTTTTGTAGGATCAATAACGGTGAGTGGTGGCTGATTTTAATAATATATATATTTTTAGCACTTTAGGATTAATTTTGTTATTTTGATTGTACTATATTTTGTACCATTTTTAGAACTTCAAGGTTAAATAATTTTTTTTGTACTTTTACATACATTTTTAGTACTTTCATGAACAAGTTTAGGATTTAAAGTAAATTTTAAAATTAAGGTAAATTTTTAGTACATTAATGTATAATATTCGTATTTTTTGAGGTAAATATATAAATTTTTAAAACACATTTTAAAACACAAACATTTTTAAAACACATTTTTAGGACTTATAGGTACTATTTAGTGCTTCAACGTATTCCTTAGTTCACTAAAGTAAACTTCTGGTTACTTAAAGTACATTTTAGTACTTTAAAAACACTAACGATTTTCAGCACGTTTATGTACATTTTCACTACTTTTATGTAAATTTTTGGTACATTTGTGTAATATTTTTTATACTTTTAAATAAATTTTTAGTAGTTTATTGCAATTAAATATAAAATTTTAGTATTTCAATAAAAATTTAAGTATCTTAATGTATAATTTAAAAGTTTAAGTAAAATTTTAGTAGTGTTATGTATAGTTTTAATACCTTTATGTTAATTTTTAGTAACTCACATTTAAGATCTTAATGGCTATTTTTAGTACTTTATTGTTTCTTCTCAGTATCTCCTTTTTCTTAAATTTACATTTTTAGTACTTCAATATAGATTTAACTGCCTTACATAACAGTTTTAGTACCTAATGGTATTATTTTAGTACTTCAACGTCTATATTTAGTTTTTCAATGTTAATTTTCAAAACTTTAAAGCACATTTTTAGTAGTGTAGTACCTTTATGTACTCCTTCACAACTTTTATGTATATTTTTAGTATTTCATTTTAGTTTAATGTACATTTTAGTACTTCAATGTACTTTTAGTTTTTAAGGCACAATTTTATTACATAAAGGTATGATTTTAGTACTTCAAAGTACTCATTCTTTAGTACTTTAATGTTTATTTTCAAAACTTTAATGCACATTTTTAGTACTTCAAGGTAATTTGTTAGTATTTTGTAGTAGATTTTTAGTATATAAAATAAGATTTTTAGTACTTATTGACTTTCCGTGCAGTTTTCTACGTTTTGAGTACTTTTTAGAGGTTTTTTTTGTTTTGGTATTTTCGAATAATTTTATGAATTTTTTTATATTTGGACAATTTCTCTTAAAATGGTCCTAAACAGGAAAGATATTATTTGTACTTATTTCTATTAAAAATCGATGTCTACAACAGAACGATAATTATGGAAATTTAACTAATAATGGAAATTTAATTAATTATGGAAATTTATTTAAAAATTAAAATTGAAGTAATTATGGAAATTTAAATAATTCTGGAAATTTAATTATTTATGGAAATTTAATTAATTATAGAAATTTAGTTAATTATGGAAATTTAATTAATTATGAAAATTTAATTAATAATGAAAATTTTAAAATTATGGAAATTTAATTAAATATGGAAATATAATTAGTTGTGAAAATTTAGTTAATTTTGAAAAATTAATTAATTATGGAAATTTTATTTATTATGAAAATTTAATTAATTATGGAAATTTATTTAATTATGGAAATTTAGTTAATTGTGGAAATTAATTAAATATGGAAATTTTATTTTAAATAAAAATTTTATTAATTATGGAAATTTATTTAATTATGCAAATTTAATTAATTATGGAAATTTGAATAATTATAGAAATTTAATTAATTATGAAAATTTATTTAATTATGCAAATTTAATTAATTATGCAAATTTGAATAATTATAGAAATTTAATTAATTATGGAAATTTTATAATTATGGAAATTTAATTAATTATGGAAATTTAATTAATTATAAAAATTTAATTTTTTTTTTATAATTTTGACAACATTTTTAAATTAGCAGTATTGATAAAGTCACACCAGTCACAGTTTTCGACTGACCATTTTGAGCAGAAATCACACTCTTTTTGTTTCTCACAGATATAATATGTTGGCAAATTGAACATATTTATTATGTTATATTTTTAAATTATAACCAAACATGTGAGATTTACTCACGGTCACACCCGTCACAATGGAAATATCCATTTAACATTGGTTGTACTTGTTGATACATATTATATAACATATATTTTTTATAATTCATAATTAATGCACATATTAAGATTTGCATTAATAAATTGCTTTTCGAGCTTTTGCAGACCTTACAACAACACAGATTAATGGAAAATTCTCATATAATATTTAAGAGTCATCTTTGAGAGTAGTTTTCTCTCGATCGAGCGGAGGCAGTTTTTATTGTGTGTAATCAATCCAACGGTGTAAAATGTTAGTGGGACAGGTCAGGCTCACATACGTTTAACTAGTGAACTCGAGTTAAACTTTCGGATTTTATCTCATTGTTGCCCTAAAGAGGAATAAAACGTGACAAGTTTGATTAAAAATTCTACGACACTAAACTGGCATAAACGTAGGCGGGCATTGCATTAAGAGGAATGCAGTGAATTTGTTTTTCTCTCTCTCTCTCTCATTTAAATATTTTAGAGATTGTTTGCAGTCAACGCGTTCAACAGCAAGCGATTTTCTTAGATGTTTTTGTTTTTACTTGCCCTCGTAGTGAAAATATTTAAATATTAATAATTATTAATGAAATTCCTCTCATTGACATGTATAATACAAACAAGTAATTGCAGAGTATTTTTTTCCACTTCAAAATAATTAATAACTAAATTTTATCAAATTAGCATATAATAATAATGTTAAGTCTATATAGGCGTTGACTAGAATTTTTCGAAATATTCTATCAATCTGTGATTTATTGAAAATTGCCAATTTTTTGATTGCGACCAGAGGTATCCCAATTATAAACTATTTGGGGTAGCATTTGTTCCTAACGACCATTTAAAATTGGGCACTTCAAAATATTCCATATTGCACTTATATTGATTAAAAATAGCGGAAAATATTTTCGTCAAGTGACGTACAGCAAGAAATGAATGAAATTCCTGCAAAAAAAATATCTCTAATGGACAAAATCTGTTGTGTTACAATCAATACCGCTGTTAAAAGAAATCACACTTATTTTGTACTATTATTGTTTTTGTTTTATACTATAGAACAATGGAAGTACGTACTGCTGCTTCTATTTCATCAACAAAGATAAGAATTGATAAAAACAAAATAAACGACGACGACAGCAAAATCCAGACGCACACACATTTTTGCGACGCAATCGTCGATGTGGCGAAAAAAAAAGCGGCGATTCTTTTTCATATTTCTTTTAATATATGTATGTATGTACATATGTAGACAAGTGCTACAATTATCAATATAGATTATAAACAATTATTAATATACGCCATTGTTTTCTGCCCTTAACCCTTATAAAGCGTCCCACGTGTAACCGCAAAGTTTGTGTTTATTTAAGAACTGGTTAAACTCATTGTTGCAGATTATTTTTTATAGTCTTATTTTTATTTGCGGTCACCCAATTATGGCTTAAGACATGGGCTCAGATTCCGGTTGCATATCTGCCACATTCTATATCAAGACACATTGTAAGTTTCTACGATTTTGAAACCAGAAAATGATTCATTCGAATAGGCCACATTAGCTGCTTTTTGAAAGCCGGCAATGCTGCTTTCTTGCGTTAGTACAACATTCTCTTCACATATTGTTTTGAGAGCAGGAAAATAGAGAGAGTAATTTAAGATGTTACTTGCTGTCAAGAAAAATAAAAGTGCTCTGTATATGAATGATTAACTTGCCAAATCGATTCAATTCCATTTAACATAAAGCTAATATTGTTTTTTTAAAACTTCTGTTAACTATAAAGTCATATAAATTATGTAAATTATTTAACGATTTAACGGAAATTATCGATATACTGCGTAAACTGAACAACTTCACTTTTTTGTAAAATGCCCTCTAAAATAATTCTATGTATGTATATTTAAAATAGTTTTGTAGTTTTTATATCGAAACATAGGCGGCCATAAATTGTATATCATTAAAAACTCAGAAGCCGTTGGGATGTAAAGTGAATCTTGCATCTCAAGCCGACTGACAACCTCCTTTGTGGTGGCACCTGGGCAACGGTGTTCGTAATTTTTTTTTATCATTAATAGCGGCTGATAGTGAGCGACGAATCCTGATGGTTGGGCTAGCCACCCGCCTTCAGGTCCTTTACTGGCTATGAAAACACGACAAAGAAAAAGTAACAAACGGAACCCCCCAAATGTTGACGACCCCCGCAAACGAAATAAGGACCATGAATTAAGGATGTGCACCTGGAATGCCCGGATTCTCTATAAAGAAGGTGCCACTATCCGACTGGCGGATGTCCTCAAAAAATATAAGGCTAACATCACCGCCATCCAGGAGATGAGATGGACAGGACAAGGAGGCTCGCGACGTCAAAATTGCGATATCTATTACAGCTGCCATGCCGAAAAGCAAGAATTTGGATGTGGATTTGTAGTTAGCGAGAGAATCAGACATCTTGTCTCGCGTTTCAAATCTGTTAGTGATCGAATAGCCGCAATCCCCATCAAGGCGAAATATTTCCACATCACGCTGAACATACGACCGCTGCCCTGGCCACGACATTATAATTGTTCTGGGAGACTTTAACACAAAAATAGGAAGGGAAGAAGACCAAGAGCAATCCATCGATCGGTAAATTCAGCCTGCATACTGAGACGTCAGACAACGGGTTTATGCTGCTTAGCTTCGCAGCGGGAAGGAACATGGTAGTAAGTGGAACCAGATTCCAGCACAAAGATATCCACAAGGCAACTTGGCTCCCCCGATCAAAACACCAAAAATCAAATTGATCATGTGGTAATTGATGACAGGCATGCATCTAGTGTCATGGACGTGCGTGTGATCAGTGGTGGTAATATTGGCTTGGACCGTTACCTGGTTGCAGCCAAGGTGCCAAGATTGAGCAGAGCGAAAAACTCACGTAACCAAACACAAAGAAAGCTGGACATCGCGAAGCTGCAAACCCCAGAGAAAGCCACTGCCTACTCCAACCAGCTCTCTCAACTTCTACAACACACCGCCTCTTCTTCTGACTATCCCGCTACACAGTGGCATCATATTGCGCAATCCATGGCAACGCCGCAACAACCGTGATAGGATATTAAAAACGGCGCTCAGACGAATCCTGGTACGATGAAGAATGTCGCATAGCGTCTGCTGCTTATAGGGCAACGCTGCAGCCAATTGTAACCCAGGCTGTTAGAGAACGGCACAAGGAGATAGTAAAACTGGCGAAACAGTTATTTAAACGATAAAAATGTCAGATGAAGTCCGGTGGCGAGGAGCTGATAACGAGCATGCACCATGTACTGTGCTGAAAAAAGGTGACCCAAGTACGTGCTCCAACTACTGCGGGATCGGCTTTTTACCCATCGCATAACAGGTCCTGTCGAGTGTGCTATGTGAAAGACTAAAGCCAGTGGAAAATAACTGGAAAAAACCCAAGAGAAACAGATCGACACGTACATCTTTTCGTCGACTATAAAGTTGCCTTCGACAGCTCGATAAGGCTCGAAGCCATAGCTGAGTATGGTATCTCAACGAAGCTTCTGCCGAATGACGCTGACTGACACGAAGTCTTCAGTGAAGTTTGGCAAGGACCCTACGGAGCCATTCTATACAAGACGAGGCATAAAATAAGGCGACGGCCTATCCTGTGACCTCTTTAACATAGTGATGGAGATGATAATGAGTTAGACTGTTATGGTGTGTGACCATTGATATATAACAGTTTTTAATCCATCTTCAATAATGATGAATGATTTTTCGTAAGTTTTTTATTTTTAACTTTAAGTGGCACTTATTAATTCCGTTTACTATTTTTACGACATTTAAATATTTTTTAGATAATTGTTAAAGAAACGCAAAATAGTTTTTTTTTTCTTTCAACTCGTAGTTCGAGTTTGACATTGGGAAGAATTGGAATCTTAATTTTTTACCTAAACTTAATATTTATCACCACTAGCGAGTACACAAATATATTTAATTGTTTTAATTTTTTGTTCAACGTTTAGCTTCACCCGTTATTCTATGAAAATCGACCTCACCGTTCTACAATATTAAACTTTTTATAGCGAATACGTCATTTTTCTAGCAAATCTAAAATTACCAAAGACATCGTCAATATCGGCGGTATAGTGTTAATCTATTCCAAGCAATGCCAGTTGCCTTTATCAACTCTTTTTTGTTATTGATAACAATAAATTTAACAGGTGTGTTATTTTTATTTAATTTGCTACAAAAATCTTATACTTTTTCCCTTTATCGGACACTATACGCAATGGGTTAAAGTCCCCCTCCGCACATAAAATCACAAATAAATACTCTCGCCGTACCTCCTCTTTCATATCATTTTCCTACTACTACAAAAATTGAACAAATTTTTCTTTTACGACGCAATTATCGCACAACAACAACAACTTACCATCATCCTCTGCTGGTGGAGGTGCCAAACACATATTTCCGTAACCACGATTGCCTCCAGTTCCTTGAAAACAATTTATTTTGTAGGGATTTTGTTGCTGCTGCTGCAGATGTTGGGGTTGCCTTAAAGCCACCACGTCTGTATTGTGAAATTCTTGATTCTGTTGCAAATACTGTTGCTGTTGATGTTGCAGACCGTGTGATTGCTGCTGCTTTTCAGCACATAAAGAATTTACATTATTATTACACTTGTCACCGCCCGAATTGCCATCATTTTCATATTCACAGATATTTACTTGATTACGCTGCTGCTGCTGTTGGGGCCGTCTACGACTGGCACTGAATACCCCTCCCTCGTCCGTAACGGTTATGTGGAAATTTTGCTGATAACCCAAGCGTGCATCGTACGATGTACTCGAATAGGATAGACTTTTGCCTCCGCCACTGGCCCCCGAGAAACCGGGACCAGCTGTTATGTCAATGGTCGAGGGCTGCAGGGCCGAATTTGGCACTGTTGTGGGTGGTCGTAGAGTGAGATTAACCGAGGTGTAGCTTTTCTGCGAACTACCGCTATTTGTGGGTGATGACACGACCGACGAAGAGTTGATGGTTGTGGGCGTTTGTATCGCTGCTGGTGTTTGAGAGAGAAAATCACGCGTGTACGGAGGCTCGGGTTGTAATGTAATGACTGAACGATGCCTTATGGGTGATTTGTTGTGCAAATGTTGGCTGTGGTGAGTTTTGGACGTCGTCAGCGAGGCCGACGACGTGGACGAGGTGGGTGAAGGTGTGGATAATGAGACATTGACGGAAATTTCGGATTCGGATAGAGGACTTGCCAGAGAATCGCCAGCGCTATGATTGTGGGCGCTGTTGTTTGTGTTGGTGTGATGGAAAAGTAAGGGCTTGGGTGCTATAGGAGGCAAGGGGGCCTTACGCAAAGGTTTATTGATGGCACTGCCTGCAGTTGTTGGCTGTTGGTGCGGCTGCTGTTGCTGTTGTTTACGTTGTTGCTGGAAATGCTCTTGCAATTGCACATTCAATAGCTGCCTCTGCTGTTGCTGTTGTTGTGTATTTAAATTGAGCGTTGTGGGTCTTGCTCTGGGCAAGTTGCCTACATTTGTCTCACCAACACCCAGACAACTGTTGTCATTGTTATTCACCTCATCGTCACGTGGTGGTGAATTGGACGGCCGTTGTGGTGTAGACTGAATCGCTGTTGTTGTTTTAGCTGGCATATCATTTAGCTTTTCATTTATATCTGCCTCGCCAGTAATAACACCACCCCCTGCTGCTGCACCACCTTGTGTACCGTGGTCTACAGATAAGCTCCGGATTGAACTGGTAGGCGGCGGTGGTAGCGGTGGTGCTGATTGATTTGGTATCGAGGTACTTCTTTTGGGTAAAAGTGGTGATTTTGAATGTTGAATAGCCGGCGGTATGCGTTGGCTGTTGGCTGTTACGGCCGTTGAGGGCGGATGCAAAGGCGCTGGCCTGACCGGCCTCAAGGGAGGCTTCAAAGGCGGTCTATGTTGAACCACAGGTTTTTGCTGCAATGGTGGCTTTTGGGGTGATGTGACTGCTGCTGCCGCTGCTGTTGTTGTATTATGATGGAAATGATTGTTATTGTTGCTGTTGCTGTTGCTATTGCAATTGTTACTGTGATTCGTTGGAGGATGCAAAACTTTGGCAGGATAACTTTGAACTGGTATTGGATTCAATTCCAATTCATGTCGTAGCATTTGTATGCAATTTTCACGTTGATGGCAATTTTCATTCACACATTGGGCAACTATGGTATCGGGTATTGTGGGAAATTCTTGTTTCATCTCATGAAATAAGTGCATTATAGTTATGTTCGTACAATTGCAATTGGCCTTTTTCGCTGGGGATGACGTCAGTAGGTTATTGCAATTGTCGTTGGCTTTTGCGCATATAGCAGAAGTTGAGTTTTGGAGTCCTGATGCTGATGCGTCTGTTACTTTGTTTTCACCGCTCTCCTCGTGGTTGTTGGTGGCGGTGCCGTTGTTGCTGTTGTTCTTGTTCTTGTTGCTGGTAGTGTTAAATATTGAATGATTTAGAAAACTTCCTGGCGGCTTGGGTGGTTTAGCCGCCATTTTTTGCCATCATTTAACAAAATCACAAACCTGCAATAGGAATAGGAGGAAAGAGAAATGTATTAATAAACAAATGTTAGGATTAAGGAAAAGTATTATTAATAAAATATTAACAAATTAAAATATTAGGGGTACTCATGATCATATATAAATTCCACCCTATATCTGTAGGAACATTATCGTAAATCTAACGTTGAGAACTGCAAGCGACAAACGGAAGAACAAGAAAAATTGTAATACAGTTAAAAAAAAAACACAAAATTTAGGCACCGTAAGAATACGTTAGGTTCATCCCACAGCGCCAGTTCTGCTTAACAAAAGTGGCCCACTGGGCACATTATATCACAACCACAACCTTTATACCAAGAAAGGTGAAATTCTTACTCATTTAAAGTTTGAGAATTGGTTTAGGTCGATTCGACCCTAAGGCCTCTAATCATTCGCTTTACCAGATAAGATTATTTTACATATTGGTAAACACGGCCTGAATACAACTTGAAGCGTGCATCGTACCTCAAAAGCCTTGAGAGGGACCAGACAAGGAAAATTAATTCCTACCTGACAGGAAATGGACCCATAGGCAGAAATGGGAGCAGAAAGGGATACGCAACGAAAAGCGAATGTAACTACTGCGGGAATAGCAGCAGTGAACCATCTACCGACCACATTATAAGCGATTGCCCAGCCCTAAACATAAAAAGACTGGAAACCCTGGGGAAGCGCAGTTTAAATCGTATAGAGGAACTTGCATCCTTAGATATCGGAAGGATCAACAACTTTTGTAAAATCATCAACGGACGGATTGGATCGAAACTCCGGATTCCCAAATCGACAACTGGCAACGCAGTCAGGTAGCACTGGCGCTGATAGCATAGGTTAAAGGGATGGCGTAAATGCCCAACAGGTGTCACAATGGTCCCATATGGACCTAAGTGATATCCTCAAAGAAGGAGATGCCTACACACCAACCGACCAACCAATTCAATAAATTAATAAATTAATTAAAAAATTAATAAATTAATAAATTAAAAAATTAAAAAATTAAAAAATTAATAAATTAATAAATTAATAAATTAATAAATTAATAAATTAATAAATTAATAAATTAATAAATTAATAAATTAATAAATTAATAAATTAATAAATTAATAAATTAATAAATTAATAAATTAATAAATTAATAAATTAATAAATTAATAAATTAATAAATTAATAAATTAATAAATTAATAAATTAATAAATTAATAAATTAATAAATTAATAAATTAATAAATTAATAAATTAATAAATTAATAAATTAATAAATTAATAAATTAATAAATTAATAAATTAATAAATTAATAAATTAATAAATTAATAAATTAATAAATTAATAAATTAATAAATTAATAAATTAATAAATTAATAAATTAATAAATTAATAAATTAATAAATTAATAAATTAATAAATTAATAAATTAATAAATTAATAAATTAATAAATTAATAAATTAATAAATTAATAAATTAATAAATTAATAAATTAATAAATTAATAAATTAATAAATTAATAAATTAATAAATTAATAAATTAATAAATTAATAAATTAATAAATTAATAAATTAATAAATTAATAAATTAATAAATTAATAAATTAATAAATTAATAAATTAATAAATTAATAAATTAATAAATTAATAAATTAATAAATTAATAAATTAATAAATTAATAAATTAATAAATTAATAAATTAATAAATTAATAAATTAATAAATTAATAAATTAATAAATTAATAAATTAATAAATTAATAAATTAATAAATTAATAAATTAATAAATTAATAAATTAATAAATTAATAAATTAATAAATTAATAAATTAATAAATTAATAAATTAATAAATTAATAAATTAATAAATTAATAAATTAATAAATTAATAAATTAATAAATTAATAAATTAATAAATTAATAAATTAATAAATTAATAAATTAATAAATTAATAAATTAATAAATTAATAAATTAATAAATTAATAAATTAATAAATTAATAAATTAATAAATTAATAAATTAATAAATTAATAAATTAATAAATTAATAAATTAATAAATTAATAAATTAATAAATTAATAAATTAATAAATTAATAAATTAATAAATTAATAAATTAATAAATTAATAAATTAATAAATTAATAAATTAATAAATTAATAAATTAATAAATTAATAAATTAATAAATTAATAAATTAATAAATTAATAAATTAATAAATAAATTAAAAAATTTATGTAATTAATTACTGAGCAATTAATAAAAACCAACTAATTAAATTGTAATTTAATTTATTATTTTTAATTAATTATATAAAATTTAAATTAATAAATAATTTAAAAAAAATTAATTTAAAAATTAATGTAATTAATTATTATGCAATTAATAAACATCAACTATTTAAATAGTAATTATTTAAATAGTAATTTTAATTAATTTTAAGTAATTAGTACAGTCGAAATTCTCTATGTTATAAAGTAGTCCCTGGATATCGCCGATTTCTAATTTATAGAGAAAATTCGTTGTGGAGAGAAAAAAATCGTTATAGAGAGAAACTCGCTGTAGAGAAGTTCGACTGTAATTAAAAAAATTATTTAAATAAATGCGGTAAATATTTAAAATAATTAAATAAATTATTGAAATAATGAATACTATTAATTTCATTTAATAATTTAATGAAATTTAATTAATTTAATGAAATTTAATTAATTTAATGAAATTTAATTAATTTAATGAAATTTAATAAATTTAATGAAATTTAATAAATTCAATGAAATTTAATTTATTTAATGAAATTTAATTAGTTTAATGAAATTTTATAAATTCAATGAAATTTAATTAATTTAATGAAATTTAATTCATTTAATGAAATTTAATTAGTTTAATGAAATTTTATGAATTGATAAAATTTAATAAATACAATGAAATTTATTAAATTCAATAAAATTTAATGAAATTAATAATGAATTTAATAAAATTTATTTAATTTTATTAGCTTTAATTAATTTAATGAAATTCAATTAATTAATGGAATTTGTTTAATTAAATTGATTCCATTTATTTAATTAATTAAATTTAATTAATTAAATAAAATTTTATAAATTCAATAAAATTTAATTAATTTCATTTGCATTAAATAATTTAATGAAATTAAATTTATTTTAAGTGGAATTCAATTAATTTAATTGATTTCATTGATTTAATTAACTTAATTGTTTAAACTAGATAAACAATTTATTTAAAATTTTAAACTAATTTGTTTTTCATCGTTCGGATTAAGGTCATTACACATTACAACATTTGTCAGCTCATTGATTTTGGGACTCATATCTGAGAACTGCACGTGAAGGAAGCCCCAAAAAGATGAAGTTCTGCATCAGTCGTTCTGTCAAGTTACATGCCATAATAATTTAATATCGATTTGAAGTTAGTAAAATAAACACAGTTCAAAATCATTTGATAAATGGAACGTTTTTCCAAACTGGTTACAAGTTTTCTGGTTTTTTTTTTCGTAATGAACTCTGCTTTTAATACATTAAACTTACAGGTGAGTTAAGAGATTATTACTTTTTCTCATGAAACAAAAAAAAAACAATTTCTTAATATGTTCACAAAGTTTCTAGAGCACATTTCTCAAACACACAACACACATTTTAATTGAATTAAGAAAAATTGTGAAATATCGGAAGCCATACATACACACCTCTCTACAACAAACATGGGGGGGGGGCGACATTTAAGAAATAAGCAAAATACAAAACATCAAAAAGAAAGTGAGAAAAAAAATAAAAATAAAAGACAGCAAAAAAAGTGCAACATCATCCACGAGGGTATAATATGAAATTATTTCATTTTCCAGAATTAGAGCAAATACTAATTTGTTTTGAAATTTCCAAGGCAGCAACAAACCGAAGAAAAAATAGATAAATCATACAGGAGAGATGAAAAATGCCAACATACACAAATACACTAGTGTACAAAAGTGCCGAGACATGAAGAACAAACAAGAAAATATAATTTATACTCCACTCAACGGGCAAAACTATAACAACAATTATAAAATTGCAAAAAAAAATCGAGTAATAAAGTCTGTTACAGACTTCTATGCAAACTGGCAGATGGATTACTTTTAAGATAGAAGTATAGAATTTGAAAATTTTAAATCCGAACTTTAACATATACAAGAAATTGTAACTGGCCAACCTTACATCTGCTCAAGCTATTTAATCGTAGAATTTTATTGTTGACTACCTTTCGTATCTTTACTATTCGACATGTGTGTGCTATTCTGCATCCCATCTACAAGATAACCCAATGTTGCTAAGATAAAGAAAGAAATTTTCGTATAAAATCATAAAAACAAATGACAACCGAATTTAAAAATATTTATGACACCACGAACGAAACAAACAAAAAAAATAATAATGTGTACAATAATATAAACCGCAAAAAAATCCGAAATAATAACAAAAGAAATCACATTTAATAGTTTTAATACCACAATCTAAAAAAATAACATATTAACACAGAATACAAAAATCTAATCCACTCTAAATACTCATGGATATGAATCGGCCGAGTGAAATGATGCAGTGTAGTTGAAAATGAAATACTATGAAGAATACTTCAGAATACCATCTAATAAATTTAACATTGAAAAGTGGTTTATTATTGTTGGTGTTGTTGTTGTTCCTAAGACATCAGGTCAAAGGAATTAACAAAAGAAACAAACAAGAATACACTCATCACTGCCAATGCAATAATTCACAAAATATCGCAAAAATATTTTTGAGGAAAACAACCTAATTGGAAAAACAACCGCACTGCGGGTGCACTAATAACAATTTCCAAAGGGGGGCGGGGCGGGCGTTGCGATAGTATTAAAAATTATCGCAAATCAATGGGAACAAAACAACAATGGAATTCATTGTAGGTGGTCGTCTCGTTAAGCATCCATAATGCTAAAATGAAAAATGGAAATATTTTGTTGTGACTCAAGGCGCTGCTGCGGTGTTTCTATTAGCATTGCAAGTACAACATACATTTTAAAGAAATTCCACATAGAATAATGATGGATTTAGATAAACAACAAATTTGAAGGTTTAGAAGGCGAAAAAATCTTTAGAAGTTTTTTCGATACTAAAATAGTAGGGAAGCAACATATATGTTGCAATCTTAAAATAGGCGGTATCAGGTGGCAAAAATGGTAATCGGAGAAACTTGGTAATTTACAAAATTTCAACAGAGAGCAAATCAATAACTTTTTCTGAGGGATTTAAATTTTTTCTAAACTTAGATTACCTTTAATGGAGGAAGCAAAACAATAAGGTAGATTGTAAGATGTTTTAAAACAACAAACTTTGTTGTAGGAGGGCAATGGGCATCTAAGTAACTTTTTGGACTTTCTGCGGAAGGGGGCGTGGCAAAAGAGATTTTTAGATTTAAAGAGATAAGATTTAATATGCACATAGTACTTAACTCAACAGATATAAAACGGTATACGAAATGTTTTTTTCTGATTAGTGGGCGGGTTTTATGTGCTAAAAGTGTTTTTGATCTTGAAAAATATATTGGATACACAAATACTACAACTATATAATGTAATATTTGTATACCAATAGTATATGAGACAATAGATTTACTACTGTTATTTATTTTATTTCTTCTTATTTTTAATATTATTGTTTTAATATGATTTTCATTATTTTTGAATAAGAGTTTTATTATTTTTTTTATAATTTAAGTGTTATTTTTATTATTGTTATAAATTTTTCGTACAATTGTTTTTTTAAATTTTTAATTTTTTTATTATTTTAATTTTTTTTATATTATTTTTGAGCACAATTTTTATTTTTTTACCAATGATGGGCTACTGATTACATTTTTTTTTTTAAATTTGGAGCTGATTTTTTTTACAAAAAAAAATAAAATTTCTTTTTTAGATTTTAAATTAGAAAAAATCGAAAACTCGAAATTTTTTGGCAAGAATGCAGAATATGGGGCGGGAAAGCCAAAAAACTATGCCACGCCCACCTAAATACGCCATTAAACGCGAAGATCAAGGTCAAAGATTGTTACTACTGTTTTTTATTTTATTTCTTCTTATTTGTAATATTATTGTTTTAATATGATTTTCATTATTTTTGAATAAGAGTTTTATTATTTTTTTTATAATTTAAGTGTTATTTTTATTATTTTTATAAATTTTTCGTACAATTTTTTTTTAAATTTTTAATTTTTTTATTATTTTAATTTTTTTTTATATTATTTTTGAGCACAATTTTTATTTTTTTACCAATGATGGGCTACTGATTAAATTTTTTTTTAAAATTTGGAGCTGATTTTTTTTTTACAAAAAAAATTAAAATTTCTTTTTTAGATTTTAAATTAGAAAAAATCGAAAACTCGAAATTTTTTGGCAAGAATGCAGAATATGGGGCGGGAGGGCCAAAAAACTATGCCACGCCCACCTAAATACGTCATTAAACGCGAAGATCAAGGTCACAGATGACGCCGGGGCCCATGGAGCCATGTGGGGTCAAAAAAGGGACCTCTTGCTTCTATGAGATATTTTAGAGACGTATCCAGTGCTGTATTTTTTAAGAAAATTCGGGTGCCGGGTATTCAAAAGAATGATATTGAGAGACGATTACAGTGGTGTAATTTGTATGAGCCTACGGGATCCATGGACTTTCTTATATTATATATTATGTTTATCCAAAATATAAAATGAAATAGGCCAAAAAAAAATCGCCGCGATTTTTTAGAAGGGATAAGTTATTTTATTTTAAATGAGTTCAGAATAATAATTAATATTCTATAGTTGGAATTTCAAACATATAATTTAATTTTTTTAATATTATTTGCCTTAAAATTTTTGATATTGACCCAACTAAACTAGGTGTAACTCGGTCCAGGGGACCCGTAGAAAATATTTTTCATTTGAGTACACGCACATAGGGGGTCATCATACAACCCAAAGGTCCCCTTTTTGAACTCACGGGCCCCAAGGGCTTCAGCGCCAATTTTGACTAATAATTTTTTTTATTTGGGCTCCCGCCCCATATTCTGCACTTCAGCCAATTTGTTTGAAACCTTCTGCGTAAAGCAAACACCTCAACAAAGTATTGCAAAAGATAATCTACTGTTTAAAAAGTAATGGCCTCTGTAAGTTAGCATAGAGAATTGAAGTTTTTACAATTGCTTGAATTTTTGCCTTTGGCGGAAGTGCAGAATATTGGGCGGGTGCCCAAGAAACAACAAAAGTATACCATTCACTTCGTCTTGGTCCCTAAACATCAAAATGGTAGGTCAAAATTGGAGCCGAAGTCCATGTCGCCCTCGGGGAGTCAAAAACGGGTTTCTGGGATTCTATGATGACTGTCTATGTGCGAGTTCTCACATGTTTTTTTAATATTTGTTTATATTAATTTTAATTTTTCTATATTTTTATTTTTTTTTCCTTATTTTTTTATTATTTTTCATATGACCTCAGCTTAAATTATCAATTACACAGTGCAACAGTGAAAAAAATACAACAACTAGACAGTATAGGTTCGATTCTACTATCGAAGGGTAATAAAACCCTATACTCAGTTTGGCGAGATTGGTGACCAATTTTTTTTTATGGACCCCAAAAGATTTTCAAAATCACTGTGCCCCTCGAAAAAAGGTGTCATCAATTTTTGTCCAACAGCTAACTCAAACTTCGTGATAGCGCTAAACTATATTCGGCAATATTGTAGCTGAGAGTTTTGCGCTCTAACTTTATTAACAATTTATGCCAAAAAGGTTGGTTATCCCTGCACTTTTTCAAAAAAAATTTAAGAAAAAATGTTAATTTTTCACTTTTTTGGGCATTACTTTGAGGGAGTCGAAATTTTTCACTAGCAATGTTCGCCAAAAATGTAGCCATGGTCAAGTTGAATAACTTTTGTGAACATACCAATATAATCTGAACGGGTCCAGGCAATCTAAATAGCTCAGAAAGACCACTATGATACCGGTTTGTTGTACCTTTACGCACTTAAAAGCCAGTAACGTGGTTGAATTTCAACCGATTTAAAGTTTCTCAGCGGTTTTAGAAAGAAGAGACTGCGGCCTTTCCAACCATATATATAGTTATATTGATAATTTGTCATATCTGTCTGTTTGTTGCCTCGAAATTTCAAACTTTTGTGCCTTTTTCACAAATTTTTAGGTTTGACGAAGTTTTTAGCGACTATTTTATAAGGACACCCTAATGTTTACTATTTTATTCAGAAAGTGCACGCTATCACGAGTTAAACGCATATTTGTTTGTAAAAATCGGTTTACAAATAGTTAAGTTATTCATGTTTTCCGAGGGATGCAATTTTGATATCCTATACTAAAATAAAAGAGTTGAAGAAGAAGCATTGTTTTGGTGTTGTTGTTAATTACTTCAAATTTGATTTTAGCATAGGACATGAAAGTTGCGTCCCTGGGAGAACATGAATAACTTAACTATTTCTTAACCGATTTTTACAAACAAATATGCATTTAACTGGTAATAGAGTGCACTTTCTGAATGAAATGGTAAACATTAGGGTGTCCTTATAAAATAGTGGCTAAAAACTTTGTCAAACCTAAAAATTAGTGAAAAAGGCACAAAAGTTTGAAATTTCGAGGCAACAAACAGACAGATATGACAAGTTATCAATACAACTATATATATGGTTGGAAAGGCCGCAGTCTCTTCTTTCTAAAACCGCTGAGAAACTTTAAATCGGTTGAAATTCAACCACGTTACTGGCTTTTAAGTTCGTAAAGGTACAACAAACCGGTATCATAGTGGTCTTTCTGAGCTATTTAGATTGCCTAGACCCGTTCAGATTGTATTGGTATGTTCACAAAAGTTATTCAACTTGCCCATGGCTACATTTTTGGCGAACATTGCTAGTGAAAAATTTCGACTCCCTCAAAGTAACGCCCAAAAAAGTGAAAAATTAAAATTTTTTCTTCAATTTTTTTTGAAAAAGTGCAGGGATAACCAACCTTTTTGGCATAAATTGTTAATAAAGTTAGAGCGCAAAACTCCCAGCTACAATATTGCCGAATATAGTTTAGCGCTATCACGAAGTTTGAGTTAGCTGTTGGACAAAAACTGATGACACCTTTTTTAGAGGGGCAGTGATTTTGAGAATCTTTTGGGGTCCATAAAAAAAAATTGGTCACCAATCTCGCCAAACTGAGTATAGGGTTTTATTACCCTTCGATAGTAGAATCGAACCTATACTGTCTAGTTTTTGTATTTTACAAAAAGTCTTAATTTGTTGCATAGTGTTATTATCAAAAATTTTTATAATGAATTTATTAGTTCTATTGTGTTATTAATATTTTTTCGACAATTTTTATTTTATTGTTTTTTTCATAAAATTTTTGTTTACTTTTATTTTTTATTTATTATTTTTCTCCCTTCATTTTTATAAAAAAAACTGTTTTGTATATATATTTAAGAATATTTTTTACTTATTTTTATAATTACGTAATTGTTTTATTTTATATTTATTTTATTAGTATTTCGTTATTATTTCCTAAACTTTTCCTTTTTTAATAATGTTTATATTTTAAGTATTTTATTATATATTTATAATTTTTTTTATATTTTTGTTATTTTTCTTTTTTATATATTCTTATATTATAATTACATTTTATATTATTATTTTATAATTGTATAATTTTATTATTTTCATTAAGTTTGTTTAATTTTTTTTTTAAATATTGTTATTTTTTTATAATTGTATAATTTTTTTGTAATAAAACATAAACAAACAAAATAAAAAAGAAGTTTAGCAAATGGTTTCTCATAGTGAATGGTAATGACGTTTTTCGTGTCTACGCATTCAAGAAAGAATTCTCATTTTGTTGTGAGATTCTGGTGCATAAGACTTGATAAACAACAAATGTACAGACTGCCTGGCATTATGGGAATATCATTCTGCTACAGTGGTCTTAGCTTGAAAAAATTCCAAATCAATGTTCATATAAACAGACAAAAACAGAGATAAATTTCAATATTTTAAATATTTCTTTTATTTTATGTTCATTTTAATTTTTATTTTCGTATAATACCGATTTTTTAATTGTTATACCTCTTAATTTCTTTTGTTATTATTATTTTTTAGATTTCTAATTTGCTTTACTGTATTTTTAGTGTTTAACTTTTATAAAATTTTTTGTTTTTAATTTATGATTATCTCCATTTTTTTTTAATTTTATTTTTTAGATAAACATATATATTTTTATTTTATTTCAATTTTTTTATTTTTAATATAGATTACTTCATTTTACGTTTTAGTTTCTTTATTGGCTATTTTATTTCCATTACTTTTTATTTTATGTGACTGGTAAAAAAGTGTTTTTTTTATAAAAGTATTACAAAAGATTATTTATAATATTTATTTATTTTTCGTTTTATTTTGCATATTAGTTTTTTTGTTTCATATATTTTTTTGATTATTTATTATAGTTTCTTTATTTCTTTGTTTTTATTTATTAATTACTTCTTTTCAGTCACAGACAATGTTTAACTAATTAAAACCTTTTTCAAATTCTGTTTTTTTAAATAATTTACAATTGTATAGATTATCGAAGAAATATCAACACAAAGCTGGAAAATTTTTAAAAAGGATAGAAATTTCCCTGGCGACAACATATTAAGTTAAACATAAAAGTTTTTTGGACATCTTTAAAATTTGAAGCAATAAGTAATGAAAAATTATATTTAAAAAATATACACTGAATTCAAAGGTGCAAAGTTCAATTATTCCTATAAGAAGATAACCGAATATAAAAATGTTTAACAAACACACAGAAATTTAATTTTCTTTATAAGAAAAAATCGCATATATGAAAAAAATTTGTTGAAGTTTTTTTTTAGTTTTTTATGGCCGTTATCAACTGTAAATTGTCTTTCAAAAGACGTATTCTAAAGTTATGTACTTTTCATCTTTACGTTTATTTTTTTTCTTCTTTTATAAGTTGAAATCATAAAAACCAACACTTTAAAAGACTTACATTTTCAATGTTATTAAACGCCAATGGCTATTAAATTATAAATATATTATTGTTTGTTTTTTCAGCTGTTTCACTAACAATTTTGTAATTATTTTTCAAAATTCGTATAAATTTTGCTGAACGTATTACTTTGTTTGCTATGTACATATATTTTCCGTAATCCTTAAGTAACCGCACAAAAATTTCTTTTAAAAATTTTCAATAATTTTATATTATAATTTTTAATTTATTTAACATATTTTCGTTATGTGTTGTTAAAACATTAGCAACATTTAATTGTATGTATTTACATCATATGTACATTTAGTTTATTTCGGTTTTTAATAATAATCTTTTTCACACTTAACAATTATTTATTAACAATGTATTTTAATTTATTTTAATTTCTTTTCTGCTTTCTTTTTTTTTTGTTTAAATTGTCATCGCAATAACTTAAAGAGGAGATATTTGCAGGAATTAGCGCCCGAAATTTGTTTCGTTGTATAAAATTTTCCGATTTTTGAATATTATGCGTTGTTAACGGTTTAAATGCTAGAGGAAAACTGAAAGAAAATTTCTCACAACAATAAAACAAAATTGAAAAAAATTTTTGGGAAACACACCAAGTATTTTTGTTTAATGTTTCTTGCAAAGTCAAAGAGATAGTGTCAGTGTTGCCAGATGTTCGATAAAAAAAAAACGTGGGGGTTTCCAATGAAATAATAGAGAAAATCTCTGCGGCAGAAAATAACAATGTTATATTGCATTATTAATTTAAGGACTGTAATGACCAAACCGTTCTTCGATACTTGAATCAAAGAAATTACTACGATCCAAAAAAAATTAATATTTCGAATTTCAATTTGATATCCTCTTATATCTCTTTTTTTAATGTCCGTTGGTCATAAATAATAATATTGGTCTATTTAATTGACTTAAATTGTATTTAAATTTTCTACTAAAACCATTCTTCAGTTTTCAAAATTGGGTTTTTTTTAAGAAATCGCTATCTCTACAGTGGCAACACTTTCCCCTTACTCCCTCGTTTGATTTTGATGGGCATCTATCACTCTCTATTTCTCTCTGTGTGACAATCAATCCCTTTTCTCTCACTCTCTTCCATTTTATACATCTCTCGCTCTTAATCTTATTGTCACTCGCTCTCTCTCCCCCATCACGTATACGTAATTAAATTATAAAAAGCTATCCCATGTAACGTATACGACGTCACTGTTTAAATGCATTGCTATGATTAAATTTATGTTTTCTTTTTTTATTTAATTTTTTTTTTGTTTATATCCACCACACAACAAAAAAAGACAAGAAATGGCAAAAACAAACACAAGATAAAAATAAAAAGCCACACCACCACAGCCACCAACGTGAGAAAAACAATTTCATTTCTAGCGAATTTTCTGATTTTTCCGTATTTTTAAATAAAAGCGCTAACGCTAAACTGCAAAATATTTCATGAATTATTAGGATAAAAATAAATTTAGAGTAGCATTTGTGTATTTATATTTATCATTACAAATCGAAAATTCTTAAGAAAATTTTAGCGATTGAACACTCTGAATATATTTTTTTGCATTTCATTATAAGGTGTATTTTGTTTGATTCTCAATGGCGTTATTTTCTTCTTCTTTTTCTTTTTTTTGTTTTTGTTTTAGAGGGTGTGGGGGAGGGGCTTGAAAAATTGGAACAAATAAACACCGAAAACGCAATACGAGTAGGCGTTTAAAGATTTGTTCGAATAAATATTAATAATAAACAAAATATAATAATAAAAAAAAGTATAAATGTCATGCATTAAATTTATGACTTAAAAGACAAAAGCAGACAGCCATGGATTAGGTGTTATTATTTAAGTTTTTATTTAAAATTTTAACTATAAAATGTTTAGTTATTAGCACGGAGGTGGAGCTGCAGCAATAGATCTTTCCCGCAAATCATATAGTATTCTTGAGTTTTTTAAGAGATTTATGGGTTTTCCTGGGTTTTGCGTAATAAATAATTCCCGCTGAATAAAAATAAATTGAATGTAGAAGAACGAAAACTAGTTAAATGCTTAAGTGGAAATTTTTTAAAAAAAAAGTATATATTTAACTACAAAATTCTGCTTATTTATCTTCAAAACAAAAATGCATTTTGAAAATTATAAACACTATGTACTTTCTGTATTTATTCGGTCCGTTTAAGTGAACATTGATTTGGAATTTATTTCAAGCTCAAGACCAGGGGTTTTTGAAAGAAGTTAATAGCAGAATGATATTCTCATTTTGTCAGGCAGTCTGTACAGCTGTTTCGGATTCAACCACGAAACCTCATCAGCAGACTTTGGTATAATAATTACAAAATGTTAATCAAGTCTTATGCACCAGAAATAACAACAAAATGAGAATTCTTTCTTGAGTGCATAGACTCGAAAAACTTCACAACCATTCACTATGAGAAACCATTTGCTTAACTTCTTTCTTGTTTTGATTGTTTATGTTGAAAAAGCCGTTGGCTTTCAAACAACATGTTTTTGTTCTTAGTTTCGCAACCAACAGAATTGCCATAAGCATTATTTCAGCAAACAAGAAAGAAGAAGTTTAGCAAATGTTTTCTCATAGTGAATGGTTGCGAAGTTTTTCGAGTCTATGCACTCAAAAAAGAATTCTCATTTTGTTATGAATTCTGGTTCATAAGACTTGATAAACATTTTGCAATCACTATACCAAAGCCTGCTGATGAGGATGACCGGCCGTGGCATGATGGTTAGAACACGCGACTACCATGCGGGAGTTCACAGGTTCAATTCCTGGCTCCAGTCATCTTAAAAAAAAAGAAAAAATTTTTCTTTCATTGTGGGCTTTCCTCGAATGTTGTCGACAGCAACTTCGCAGTGTCAGTGTCGAGTCAATCGGCATGTCTAGTAAGCGCTTCTCAAACAGTGACGTTCGCATTCGTCGATAAACAAGTAGGTGCAGTTAGTTGTGAATCTAAAAATAGAAAGCCTGTTAATTCACAACAACGCGAGAAGCTATTCCATACCTCATTCATGGCGTGTAAAGGGAAAATTAAGTAATTAAGTAATAATTTTAAAAAAGTTACTACTAAAATTTTTAAAAAAATTAATTTTTATTTTTATTATATTATATTTATATTATTTTAATTTTTAAAGTTATGATTTTTTTTATTTATTTTTCTAAATTATAATTATTTTATTTTTTTTTTCATTTTTGCATTATTACTCTTTTTATATTATAGTTTAAAAAATAACAACATTATTTTTAAAATAATGATAATTTAAATAAATATTTTTAAGATTTTGGTTTTTCTTAAAAATATTTATTTAAATTATCATTTAATATTTCCTCATATAGTAACAATAAATTAATTAAAAATAAATCAATTACTAGTTTATGTAAAAAAAATATATTATTTAATTACAACATTTTAAAAATTAATAACTTAAAATTAAACAGTAATTATTTATTATAGATAAATTTAATAATGTGTATATTTATTAAATATAATTTTAATGTATTGTTCTAATTATATTGTATAAATATTTTTTTAATTGCAAATATTATTTTCAAATATTAAGAATTTAATAAATAATAAAGTGTAATAAATTTTTTTTTGTTTTTTTTTTTTGTACGATAAATGTATAATAAATAATAATTTTACTTATTGAAATAAATTATTAATATTAATATTATTTCTATTAATATTAATTTTATTTATTAATATTATTTCAAAAAATATATTTAAAAAAATTTAAATTTATTTAAAAAAAATTAAAACTTTATTCAAGTAATAACAAATTTAATTTTTTTTTTTAAATAAACACATTTATTTAATAGAAAATAACAGTTTTAAGGGCCTATATTTAATAAAAAAAATTATCATTTAATAAATATTACAATATTTTTTATTAATTTTTTATTCATTACAATAATAAAATTACTAAAAATTATTAAAAATAAATTATAAATTTTTTAAAACTATTTAAAAATTAATTTCAAAAAAAAATATTTATTTCTTTTTCAAATAAATTTATATAATTTTTTTAATTAATTTTTTTTAACCAATATAAATGTTTTTTAGGAAATTTTTTCAACTGTTTAACAAATTACAGTTTTTAATATCTTTCTATAAAATTTTTATTTACAAAAAAAAATTAATTAATTAAAAAATTTCTAATTTTGTAATATTAATATTAATTTAAAAAAAAACGTTATATTGAATCAGATAGTATTTTTATTTAGAAATATGCGACCCGGTCTTTGAAAATGTGGCTTATGACTCAAAAACAAAATTTCGAGAAATTCTGGTTTTCAATGAAATAAAATTCAGTTTTTCTTTAATTTGTGCTCTTCTTTCTCTACATTTTTAGTACACTTCTTAGCAAGTTAGGACTTTCTGCTTTTCACCATATGAAAGAGCGTCTCAAAACCTATCCGAACCAAAAAAAAAGTAAAAAATAAATGTTTGAGTCATAAGCCACGTTTTCATAGACCGGTTCACATATTATAATATTTTTATATTTTTTATATTTTTTATACTTTTATATTTTTATATTTTCATATTTTTATATTATTATATTTTTATATTTTTATATTTTTATATTTTTTTATTTTTATATTTTTATATTTTTATATTTTTATATTTTTATATTTTTATATTTTTATATTTTTATATTTTTATATTTTTATATTTTTATATTTTTATATTTTTATATTTTTATATTTTTATATTTTTATATTTGTATATTTGTATATTTTTATATTTTTATATTTTTATATTTTTAAATTTTTATATTTTTATATTTTTATATATTTTTATATTTTTAAATTTTTATATTTTTATATTTATATATTTTTATATTTGTATTTTTTTATATTATTATATTTTTTTTATTTTTTTATATTTTTATATTTTCATATTTTTTTTAAATATTTATATTTTTATTCTTTTATATTTTTATTCTTTTATATTTTTATTTTTTAATTTATTATACTTTTTTATTTTAATATTTTTTATACTTTTATATATTTTTGAATTTTTGTAATACCAAATATAAACTTATGAGTAAAAAAGTAATAAAGAACAACTCCCCTTACTCCTTTGTCTGTATAGATCCACTTTCATATCCTTTATGTAGCACTTCATTCGTGACATTAGAAAATGACACAAGTTGATCAATAATATGATTTTTAATTATAACAATAATATGTACGTACAGTGCATACGTAAACGACCTTGACAATTAGCGTGATACTATGTTGCCGATCAGTTCATTCTTCTGTTTTAATTTTGCGATTATTTGTTGTTGCTGCTGCCATGGTGTGGCGTTTTTTTCTGTTTTTTTTTTTTCTTTTGGTTCGGCAAAAGATTTACGTCAAAGAAATTAAGAAATGCGCGTTAATGGCACAGAGGAGGCAAAAAGGACAGACCGCCGCTGCTGTAGAAAGCAGAGTACATTTTTCGAACCAAAAATTATATTTTAGGGGTGGGGGTGACGGTCATAGCCATACAGGTTGCCAAATATTGAAAATGAGTTTTTGTTGTTGTTGTTCGTTCAATATGTGTGCCGAGCAAAAGATAAATGTATTGCAAATAATTCAACACGAGCTACATTGTAAATGCACAAAGTATTTAGTTGCCTTTGCCACACACAGTAATTTTTTGCAATGAGTTTGCGTGGATGTTGGGAGGTGGGGTTGGGATTCATTACACCTTCTACCCGCGCCCCCCCTCAAGTGATGGCTTCATTCATGCGATTGAATTATAGCATCCTGTCACGCCAAAGTATAGTAGGGATACATATGTATTTGTTTGTTATTAATTATTAAAAATTTTAAGGTATCATGAGTTTGCTGCTCGAGTAGCAAACACCACAAGGCAAGCAAACGCTGCCCAGAAACATGAATTGTGTTCTTGGCGCACTTCCACCACCATCCACCACCCACATGTTAGCCAAGACGGCGTTGCAAACGTCAAATGATCGAACAACAATGGCTGTTGTTGTGCTGTAGCGACGACAAGAAGGAGACGATACAACAAATTGATAGACAGACAGGTGATATTTCTACCTCACTGTGTCTCTCAAAGGTTTGGCAAGAGCCATCACAACCAACCGATTGCACCTGGTGGTGGTGGTAGTAGTTATGGATGTTACCCCACCCCAGCATAGGCGGAGACAGAGGCACTGTCTGATTACGCTCTGTGCTCTGTCCTGTTATTGTCACAACGCGTCGTCAATATCAGTTGTACTATTGAGATATTTATAAAACTGTAACGAATCGATAATATCGCAAAGATAGCAAAAAAAAAACATAACATAACGTTGCGGCAAAACTAACTTGGCATATTTTTGTGAATTAAGTGCTAGACCGGAAACAACACATCGCTTTCTTTTTCGAACCTAATAAATTTTTATGAATTTTTCATAAAAACAACAAACAAATGTATATAAATATATTAGGCATAAATAACAACAGCACTTTCACTTAACGAATGATCTTTCATCATTTTCTGTTCTGTTTTTTTCGCAATATTTTCAAAAGACAACCAAAAATATGAAAACTGAAGAAAAACTAAACTAGATAAGAAGAACTGTTAATCCACTACAGTGAATAAAAGTTTCATTAAAGCAATGAAGAAGTTAATTTATTCAATAAAAATAATTTTCCCAAGTTAGCCATGCCCACAACTTTGGCAGTAGAAATAAAAATGTATGACCATTTCTTTCCCTAAACTATTTGAGTCGTGCCAAATTTTTAAAAACATAAAAATATAAAAATTTAAAAATATAAACATATAAAAATATAAAAATAAAAATAAAAATATAAAAATATAAAAATATAAAAATATAAAAATATAAAAATATAAAAATATAAAAAAAAAATTTAAATATAAATATGTAAAAATATAACCGCCGCTGTAAATGCCTGAAAGGTCCCCCTAGAGGAGTCAAATGTTTTGTCACCTCCAACAGTTTCTTAAACCATATCTAACCTCTAGAAAAATATAAAAATATAAAAAAAAAATAAAATAAAATAAAAATTTCAAAATATAAATATGTAAAAATATAACCGCCGCTGTAAATGCCCAAAAGGTCCCCCCTAGAGGAGTCAATTTGATGACAGACCCCCCAATGTTTTGTCACCTCCAACAGTTTCTTAAACCATATCTAACCTCTTTTTTATCGGTGGCCCCGATACAATTTTTTTCTTGTCGCTATCATGAAGCATTTCTCCGGATTATAAATAATTATTATTGTGCCAAAGATTACTTTAATAGTAATCAAAAAGTATTTACAGTTTATCAGTAAGTACTTTTATTTTACAAAAATTATTATTGTACCAAAATGTACTTTTACTATACAAAAAAGTACTTTTAGTAAACCACGAAGTATGTACTTTTGTTTTTTTTTGTTTCAAACAGTAATTTCATTTATTATTAATTATTTTACAAAAAGTACTTTTATTTTATCAAAATACTTTTAGTTAAGCACCAAATACTTTTATTGTTCCAAGAAGTAATTTCATTGTACCAAAATGTACTTTTACTGTACCAATATGTAATTTTATTGTACACAAAGGTACTTTTATTGTACCAAAAGATACTTTTATTGTACCAAAAGGTACTTTTATTGTACCAAGGAGAATTTTTATTTTATCAAAAATTTTTTTTTATTTGTACCAAAAACTTATTTGTGTACCATTACCCTTAAGAATGATGGTATATATTATTTGATACAAAAAAAATGTAACTTAAACAAACCCAAGTACATTTAGGACTTTTTAAGACGATTGAGCTATGTCCGTCTGTCTGGATGACTGTCCGGATGACTGGTGGGCAGGATAACTTGAGTTAACAATAACTGATCCTTATGAAAATTTGACGTTATTAACATTTTCAAAAATAAAATGTAAGTGTGCGAAATAGCCCCACCGCTTCTGGCACCTCCAATGAAAAATTACTTATTTTTGTAAAAATTATATTTCTCCAATAACTTTCAGAAAACCAAAACCTTTGCCACACCCCTTCTGGTAGCTGACCGAGTGACCTTCATAGTTTTCCATATATATCTTTTTTGAAAGTTCACTGAAAACATTTATGATTTGCGTAAGAAGTGCGCTTGAGAAAATTAGACTCAGGAAAAATATGGAATATACTTTATAGATAATGGTATGTCAAATATTTTTGTAGAACGTATTAACCCTCTAACTCCCCCTCATAACGGCATTTTTTTTTATCTTTATTCTAACAAGTTGAAAAAAGACTCCGAGAAAGGGGAAGGACGGAGATGAAATGTTATACAAAAATGTTGGCCATAAAATTGTACTACATATGTCAGAACACACCAAAACCCAAATCCTTACACATACACCAAAATCCATTCAAATTCAAGATTGCCCAGTAAGGGGTATTTTAGTTATTATTCACAAGTGGTATTTTTTTGGTGTACTCTTTCAGAATCATTGTCAAAACCCCATAACTTTTTTTGTGTTGTACTGTGTAATATATAAAATATTTAGTAAAAAATGTGAATTAAAACTTTATTAAAACTCTTTTTTTAAGTTGTAAGTTGTTTTTACCTTTTAAGAACACTATAAACTAAATAAAAACACAATAAAAAATGTAGGATTTTGTCGAATTTTAATAATTCATCACTTTTGCAATTTTTAATTTTATTAGATAAAATAAATTTTTTGCAAAAAATTTAAGTCTTGAACTCTTTCCTAAAAAATTTTTTGGAATTATTTTCTAGAAGCAATACAATTTAGTCTGGGAGAGTCATATAAAACCAGTACCTTAAAATTTAATCGAGTTGTGTTGTTATCTATCGATCAGTATAACTTTCATCATATTTTCAGACAATTTGTTTTTGACTTATGTCTATGAGCTAAAGCACTGAGTTATTTGGAAAGTAAGAGGGAATTCGTACGGAAAGACTGCGGATTGCACTTAGAGGCGTTCTATATGGCCTTCTAGGTACTTCCTTCCGCCACTGAGTGATTGCTTTTGATAAGCGCGAAAAGCAAAGGGGAATCCTCTATTCGTTAAATAAATGCAAATGGTTTAAGAATATTCAATTTTTCATATACACAAGAAGTTTCTTTGGCCCAACACACCTTTGTATAGCTTTTAGCTGAAATAATGGAAAGACTGCTAAAACATATCAGTATTGATTTTAAAATTAATTCTAAATGATTAAAAAATTAAAAATTTTTTGTTGAAATATTTAAGCTGATAATGTATTTTGGAATTGCTGATATTATAGTTTTAAGATATGACCGGATTTTGACACTGTAAATTAACTGTTTTCGCACCACAAAAACATATTATTTATCCCCCCCCCCCCTGCCAGTTTGTTTCAATTTAAACATTTTATTCCGTTCCCAGAGCAATAAAATTAAACATTTTCACAAATGTGCAAATACATTTGTATTAAACACAAAGCGTTGCTACAAACACAAAGACGCGTTCAATGCACTTTCTTCTGAGGGGTAGCGCGTACAACATCAGTGAGAGAGATCAAGAGCGAGAGAGGCACAAAGGGAGAAGCCGCATTGACTTTCGCAAGAAACCAAGCAACTTACCTTATCCCCTCTCTAGTCCTATATTCATTCTATAAATTATAACAAATCAATTGTGCTAAAACAGCGGCGGTCGCACAATACAAAATACAAATACAACACAAATAAAAGCAACGATCAGAAGAAAAAAAACTACAATGAAAAACAAAAAGAAAATACATTTTCTTTCTTTCTATTTTTTTTTTTGTTATCTTGTTTTTCTCGCGCGCCACTCCGACTTGAAGAGGCGTTTTATGGAATTTCGGACGTCAGTCAAATACCGAACTGACGTCATTATAATATTTTTATAGAACAGTCTTGTTTTTCTTTTGTTGTTTTTCTCTTGCTCTCCGCTAGCCCGCCTGCGATAATATAAATGAAAATGAAAATGCCAAGAACAGCAACAACAACACCAACAACGACAAGATCCAACCAAAATTCGAAATATTGTTGTGTCTTAGGGAATGAAAGTAAGAAAACATTTATAATCTTAGCAAAAGATAAAATATCTATTAATAAAGTAATTAAAATGTTATATATTTATATCGAATTAAAAACAAAAAAACAATAACAACAGCAACGGCAAACAAGCAGCAACGGAAAACGCAGTGAAATATTTCTAGAATAGATAATAATTATACCACCTATCTAAAGGTCTTCCCCCACCAGCGCCACCAACGTCGGCCTCTCCAGGCACATTATAAAGCTTTTCACTTCAAACGCCAATTTAAATGCTAATGTTATTTATGGAGCCCAGAAATAGATTGATAATATTATAGAACTGTCGCGTCTGTCGCCGCCGTCTGAATTCTGGAATATAGATTAGAAATATTGTAGCATACGAGCAAAAGGCAGCAGCGGCAGCAAGCACCCTCCTGGTTATCTAGCTGTATATGTATATGTATGTAAGTACGTAGAGAAGCTATAAGCTACAATTATTTACTTTTTTATTTTGTCTTTTGAATTAAGATATGAAATTGCTGTGCTAATGTTGGAAAACAAATAAAAGGCACAACATTGTTGTGTATGGCTACGAAGTTTAGGTATTTCCGTTGTAGTCCAATTTGATGAATTTGTTTCACAAAGCTAATATAATTAAGAATTATTACGTTTGAGAAATAGGCAATGCAAAAAACGGGTTTAAGTAAATAAAAAAAATATATTATATATAAAAATAAAAAAAAATCCCCGACATCCCATCAATGAAATTTGGGAGAGCTTTTTATGTTCAATGCAATTGTAAGCATATTTGGATCCACTTAAGGGATTTGGAAGTTTGTTGTGAATTACCACGCTCTCTATTTTAAGATTCACAACAAACGTCACTGTTTAAGAAGTTTTTACAAGACATTCTGATTGATCCGACACTATACTGCGAAGTTTCTGTCGACAACATCAAGATGGCCGGCAATCAAAGAAAATTATAGATAACTGGGGATTGGTATCGAACCATGGATCCTCCACATGGTAATCGCGTGTTCTAACCATCATGCCATGGCCGATCCCTGTGATAAAAATTTTCTTAAAATTTTCCTACATTTTTTAATAATAACTTTTTTGTGAAATATAAACTGTTTTTAAATAAATGTTACAATTAAGATTACAACTTTTAAACCAATTTTTTTACAAAAAAAATTTTATATTGTTGATACCATTTTCGCATCATTGTGTTTGGGCTTTTCGATGGTTTCTTTTAACACTAAAGGTTGTGATAATGTGTGGAGAAGGCACTGCAAAGGGTGCTGATGATGATATCGAAATAGTTATCCGCCCTGTCAGCTATCAACATAATCCATTTCACACAACTCTTGTCAAATACATTCTATTACCAATAATAGAGATAGATCTTGAACAGAACGATAAAAACACATTCATTATTTTTTATAAATTTGGTTAAAGTGCAAAAAGCCCCAAAAAAAATACCAAAATGTTGATATAAAAAAAAATCTTTTTCTTTTATTAATTTTATTTTAAATTTGCTTTCTCTCTTTATATTTTTGTAATACAAATAATTTTTTAATAAATGATAGATTTCAAAAATTTTATTCGGAATATTATTTAAATCTCTATTTTGTCATAAATTTATTGCATAGAATTGTATGGTTTAAAAAGAAAAAATAAATAAGTTCTACAAAAAATAATAATTTATAGAAAAAATAATTTTATTAAAATAAATTCTACATATAAAAAATTTTATTTATTACTACATTTTTTTTAAGATAAAAAAAATTTCTAGAAAAACTATTTTTTATTTAGAAAATAATTTTCTGTAAAAGGGTATTTTTATTATCATTTGTTTGATTCCACAAAAATTAATTTTTATTAAAAACAAATATACAAAATTCTGTTCCATTATATTTTTTATAAATAACTAATTATAGCAAAAAATAATTCAAATAAAAAAATTTACAAATTACAATTTTTTTCTATGAATTCTATATTTATGAAATAATATTTTTTTTAGGTAACATAATGAATAATTTTGATAAAAAAAAATTTGCATAAAAACATATTTTTACAAAAAATATTTCTAAAAATAAAATTTTAGGAACAAATATAAATATTTTTTTAATGGTTTCTTAAATTAATTTCTTTTTATTTTACAATTTTTTTTAAAAAATTAATGCCTTTTTTAAAATAGTTTTTTTTGACAAATATTTTTTTTCATTTTTACTTACTATAATTTTTTTTAAAATAAATTTGTTAGCCTTGAAACAGAAGAAAGTTTTATTTGTTTTAAAATGTTTCTTTTAAACCCAAAATTTAAAAAAAAATGTTATATTTATTAGTTTCTCTTTTATAATTTGTTTTTTTTTTTTAAATTTTATTTAATTATCTTTTATCTACTATTTTCTGTCAATTACTTTTTAATACTAGCAACTATAAATTTAGTGTTTATTTCGTATTAGTGAGTTTTTTTTTAAATAATCTTTGTTTTTGTTTATATGGATGTAATTTTTTATAGAAAAAATAAAAATAATGTTTTATAAGAAAAACAATTTTGTTTCTTAGAATTATAATTTTATTGCAAGAAAATCTAATTTTGTTACTTAAAAAATAATTTTGATAAAAAAAAAGAACATTTCCATACAAAATGTAATTATATTCTATTATTTGTCGAAAAATAAAAATTCTCTAAAAATTTAAAGAAACCATAATTTAATAAATTAATTTAAATAATTATGTAAAAATGCAATTTTACAATTTGTTCAATTATTTTCTTTTATAGGAAAAATAATTTTGTTTTTTAGAATAATAATTTTTATAAAATAATTTTTATAAAAAAAATACATATTTCCATAAAAATATATTTTTATAAAAATAATTTTTATAAAAAAGACAACAAATTATGGAACAAAAGTGAAATAAAAATGATTTTCATTTATAAATTATTTCCTTAAATTGATTTACTATTCAAAATTTAAGGTTGTATTCAGATTTTTTTTTATGTTATAGTTGCTTCCTACGTTATGGAGAAAATTCGTTATAGAGAGGTAAAAATGTGTGAAAAAAGTTGGGAAATGCTGTTTTTGTAAAAAAAATCGTTATAGAGAGAAATTCGCTATAGAGAACATCGGCTGTATTTTTTTTTTTTAAATGTTTTGTTAACTTTTGGTTTATAAATTTATAATAAATTTTTTTTAATATTTTTCTTTATTACATACTATATAATATTTTCTTTATTACTATTTTCTACATTCTACACACTTTTTTTAAAAAATTTAAAAAATTTGATCAAGAACAAAAAGTATTTCAGAATATTTTAATATTGTTAATCCTTTATCGGGCAAGATAATATTTTTAAACGAAACGTTTATTTTTCTCTAGCTACCGTTAAAATAAGAATACAACTGTTTTTAAAATTTTGTTTTTAGGGTTTTTAAGTCTTTATTCAAAAAAAGTCATTTGTTACATAAATGTTAAATTGCCTGAAAAGCGAGAAACAGTTGTTGTTTTTGTTATAACATAATGCAACTCCGCATTGTTGTTTATTGCTATATTTCAACTTTTTTTTTCATTCAGTAAACACAAACACGAGATGCGCTTTCGAAAAATTTGTTGACTAAACTTTAGGAGTGAAAAAAAGTGAACAATGGGTTGTTTCACTCTATCGCATAAGCTTTAACCTTAATAGAGAAATTGAGTCAATATAAGGGTTTGTAACATTATTGTCACAGGGGCCGATAAAGGGTTAACATAAAATTGTCAAGTAGTTTTATAAAAAAAAAAACAAAAAAATATTAATTTATTAAAAAATGTACGAAAAAGTAGGTTCTTTAAAAAAAATAGGTTGGACTGGCATACTTATGTAGGTGCTATGAAAAAAAAGCAATTCCTTTGCAGCCATAAAAGAGCTTTTCTTTACAGAACATTAAATTGTTTTTATTTTTAGACTCACAGAACAGGAGACGAGCCTTATACTTTCAATATCACTTTGGATTTCTACATCCTCGACTCCTCGTCTATTGAAATTCGAAAGTCATTTAAATTTGCAAAAGTTTGCGATTAATTGCCCTCATAAATAATACCACAATTTTTCGGACGTCCAGTAAACACATATAAAATGAGAGACCTTATTGTTTTTTCTTCTTTTTTATTGTTAAACATTGATTATCTTTATTCCACCTTTGTTTGGTTTGCATGTTGTTAAATTCTACGTGAATTGTGCTCTTTAAAGATAACAGCATTTTTTCCCAGAATTCCCCTATCAGCTAATGAGCAAATGCTATAGCATGCATACGTGTTGGCTAGCTGGCCTGGCCGACTATCACAATATGCTGAAAATGAATTATTAGTTTATGATAACGTAATTATGGATTCATGTTGATTTGATAGCAATTTATTAAATGGTTCGACACCATACTCAAAGTACTTCCCCTTTTTGGGAGGGGTTGCGGCGTTAAGTTAAGTGTTAAACACTTTAGATTGCCGCAAAACTCTGAATGAATGATTTGCAACGAATATGTTGAGGCGGCCTTAGGTTCAAGTGATAATTTCGCCATATTTCCGTTGAATTTTGTATTTTCGGTAATTGCAATGAGCGACAGTGGATTTTTATTTGAAAACAAATAGCCGAACTGATAAGAGAAACTGAAAGTAACAAAATATTGCAGGGTGGGTCTTGCTCCTTTCCTGATAAAATTATGCCAACGGTAATGCATTGTCAGCGATTTGAGATTAGTACTTGTCTAACTTGAATCAGGTGATTTTTATACAGATTGTATAAATATTGCAGAAGACGATAATTGTTGGGCCACTTTTTAGTCAAGGTCAAAAAGATATCATAGAAACGACCTAATTATATTGACAACGCCGCTTAAGACTCTGACTCAGACTCTGTCTCTGAGCTGAGTGCCATGAGATTTGTCAAAGAGAGTTGAGTTTAATACCAAATGTCACCAAGAGACTTTCATTATCACACACACACAACAAACAGTTCCGTTTATAACAACAAACTCAAAAACAGGAAAAACTATAGAAATATATATGGGAAAATCCCTCTATTAAAAAATTAATGAAAATTTACATTATTAAACTGGTTGGCATACAAACATATCGCTCAATAACAACAACAGTGACACCGCAACAAAGTGTAAAGACAAACACGAAAGGGGAAAACCCAAAGCAATGTAGAAGAACAGTAGCAACTAAATTAAATGATGATTACAATTATTACAAATTAAATGTACATTCGCCATCCCTTAGTTAAAAGTTCGATGAAATATGCACAAAAGTAAAAAATAGCAATAAAAAAACAAACAAAAAGAAATTTATGTATATGTATTTTCCTTATCAGCGGAAATTCAATACAAATAAACAGACAGGACAGACGGACAGAGCCAATGTACGTGCGTACACATGTACGAGTACGTATGCAAAAAGAAAGGAACCATATGAATTAACAACAACAACAAAAAAGACCGTAAAGACAATGACAAAAATGGAGAAAGATAGGCCAACAAGAAAGAAGAAGGCCAAAACAGACAATTGCGTAGTCAAAACTTTTTGTTAAAGGAACACGGCGGCGATCGCAATGACAGAAAACATAGAGAGAGGGAGAGATAGAGACATAGATACTATTACACAGTGTTGCCACGTGGTTGCTCTTTTGGTAACCAACAATGTTTTAGCAGTTTTTCTTTAATATCGTAAGGGACTGGAGAATAAATGTGGGATTAAAACAAAAAACTTAAATCGTGGGTCGGGAATTAGGAAATATGAAAAAGAGATACATAATAATTTACCAACTAAAGAGGGTTTGTTAAGAAGTTTAAATAAAAGTATTACTGTTTCAGAAGTACTTTTTGGTAAACCAAAAGTGCCTTCAGATAGCATAAGTGCATTCAGAATAAATAAATAAAGGCATATTTTTTTGCTAAAACAAGTGTACTTAATGAAAAATAATAGTACCTTTTAAGTGTGATAAAAGTACATTTTGGGATAACAAAAGTACATTTTGGTACTGAAAAGAAACATTTTGTTGCAATAGGATTACATTTTGGTACAACAAAATCACTTTCTGGTACTGCTTGAGTACTTTTGGTTTAATACTAAATACAATAACAATAAATTTTTGGAATAAAAGCAAGTTTTAGATCCAAATAAAAAAAGTTCTTTGGGGAACATTTAAAGTACTATTTGGTACAGTAAAAGTATTTTTTTAGTAAAAGTTTTTTTTAGGTAAAATAAAAGTAGTCTTAGTATAATAAATCAAACGTACTTATTTATAAATCGACAGTAATTTTCGACAGCTCGATATACGATATCTTCGCTGCCATTATGAAGCCGATATAAGGCCGGCGTGAAGTTTTTAAAATAGATGAACGACTATAGCGATAACACCATAGAGGAAGACGGGACGTGGGTCAGTGTGTGCTCAGAGATTAGTTTAGTTTCTAATGATTTTTAACAAAGTCCGACTTTCACATCAAAATTAACCTTTGTCTCAAATTTGCTTTCCATATTTTCAAACTTTTCTCGGTCACACTTGGCTTTAATTAAAGTTTTTTAAGAAGCTTTTATCCGAACTTTATAAAAATTACATCATCCGTTCGTGGTCCTTGGTTATTTTAATACTGCTTCAATCTGTAGCGAAAATTTTTTAAAAACAGTTGCTTCATGAAATATTCTGCATTATTTTTGGATTTTATTCAAATTCTACTTAAAAAAAAACTTAATTTCCCTTTGCACCACATGAATGAGTTATGGGATAGCTTCTCGCGTTGTTGTGAATTAACACGCTTTCTATTTTTAGATTCACAACTAACGGCACCTACTTATTTATCGACGAATGCGAACGTCGCTGTTTTGAGAAGCTCGTACTAGACATGACGATTGAATCGACGCTTAATACTGCGAAGTTGCTGTCAAACAACATTCGAGGGGAGCCGACAATGAAAGAAAATTTTATTTATTTTTTTCTTTTAAGGTGACTGGAGCCAGGTTTGAACCTGCAATCTCCCGCATGGTAGTCGCGTGTTCTAACCACTATGCCACGGCCGGTTCAAATTCTACTAAACTCTGTTAATAGTAATAACAAAATTTTAAATTAAAAATTAAACCAAATTTTTTTGCCGTCAAATATTTTTGACGATCAGATGTTTTATTTTGGTAAATTTATCACACATGTTAACTACAGTTTTTTGTGGGATTTTTTAACAACGGCGTAGTAAATTGATGTCTAATACATTTTGTTGTTGCAGGGTTGTAAATTGTAATACATTAACTATATTAACAGGATAAAACAAGGTCTACAATTTTACTTTACTACCAAGGGTGAAAACCGCTAGTATTTTTGTTCCTTAATTATCTTTATCAAACAACATACGGGTTTAGCTCGGTCCACGTGGAAGGTAGGGTCTTGAAAAATGATCTATTGGGTTCGTTTCAAAAATGTCTTCCATTCGAGTAACCACTCGAATATGGGATAATCTATGGAATAATTATAGAACCCAAGGAGCTTCACTTTTTGACCTCTCAATAGAGCCCCATGGGTCCGGCCCCAACTTTGATCTTCTTTTCCGACAAAAATAATGGAAAATTTTCTTTCAAATTGTGAATAAGCCCGATTTTCTACACTTCCGCCTTTTTTTCATCCCATAACCTGTGAGTTTACTATGTAACTCGGTTGGAATATTGAAACTGGTCGGTTTAAAAAATTACAAAAATAAAAAAAAATATTTTACTGTTAAAAAATAACGGATGTTGCAAGCCGAAAGTAGGAAATGTATTTCAGAATTCGAGTAAGTTGGTACAAAATATCATTTTCCGTGCTATTTAACTATCGAATCGAGTTACATAGTAACCGCCCTGGAATTTGATTAAAAGTGACATCAAAAACATAATTTTTAAATCTAATAAGATTTTCGATCATTTTTCGGTTAACTTTACGAATTCTAAATCAAACACGATCATTTAGCACTTTTTCCCTGCAAAATTTACATCTGGCAACACTAAAAATAACAAACCCGACGAGATACTGTTGCTCTGGTCTATTATGACAGCCACAGCAGCAACAACACCATAGCGTGAGATAGAAAAGCAGGTGACTTTGATAAAGCAAAAACAACTTAATAAAATATTCAAGATAAAAATAAATGAGAACCAACAACAACACAACTAAAGACGAGACAATATCAATGAAATACGAAGAACACAAACAATCTGATAAATGTTCACAACAAAAGAGAAAGTACAATAAGAAGTAACAAAAAAAATAAATAGTACTGTGAAATTGTTTTTAAACCAGAGAATGCAATATGGCACTAAATACGGACACACTCACACTCGATGCGTTAAGACTACATTACGGTACTTACTATGGAAATATGAATCTGTTGGATGTCGTCGATCAATGATTGGTGACGGCGGGGTGATGTTAATCCTTTATGATGAAATTTCTCTTTGTTATCGTTTTTGGTCAATATCAACTATGAAGTACACTCACACACATATATACACGGTTAACTGAAGAAAACTGGTATTTGTATTATTATTATTACAAGTGATATTACGGTTGTCGTCGCTTTAAGCTTTTTCATATAATTTTTATTAATTATTTCTGCTTTATATTTTGTTAACACTATGCTGTATTATCGCTTTTCACTATATATTTGTTTTTCCTATTTTGCTTTTCACTTTTGCACTTGTGATCGATCATTCCCTTTTACGATTTCGTATGACGTTTTTTGATCTTTGCTTTTTTTTCTCTCTCTCTCTTTCGCTTTTACTAATCAAAGTGATTGGCGATATTTTTCTTACGCGATATCCGTTCCCCCAAACGATTTATCGATGTAGCAAAATAATTTTTTGTAATTTAATAAAAAAAAAATCACTTGCCGTGTAGTGTTTGGAAAAAATATTCATATATGTGGAGATTTTCGAAAATACATTATGTGAAATTTATCCGTTCGTTGGAAAAGCAACAGGCGATAACTTCTGTGGAACTGCGACAATCGCCGTAGTATTGGAGGAGTGTCTGCTATTTGAAATGGGATGGTGAGTGAGTGCTACAGGGTGTTGCCAGAAAATATAAATTCTTGACATATGTCGGTGAGAGGGTAGTTCAGACATAATTTTAACAGTAATATGGGATAAGATGAAAAAGGTGTAGGGTGTTTGAAGCAGGTTAAACGTGATTTTATAAAATTTGAAAACTTAAGGCTGTTCTCTTCGTTCCAATTCACCATATTAAAAAAATTTAAACTTTTAAGCCGTAATACTTTTTTAATAGAAAACTTTTGTAGGTAAATTTAAATATGAATAAAAAATTATATGTGACTACATTTTAGTAGTAAAAATTTAATTAATTTAATATGGGTTCTAAATAACAATTTATTTTATTAAATTTATTTAATAAATTTGTTTTGTATACTTTTTGTTAATTTGTTTATATATATATTTTGAATTGTTAATAATATGTGTTCTCATTCTTAATGTCAATAAAAAAACTTTTTGTTATAAAATTTTGTTGGTGATTTTGTGTCACTTATCTTTTTATTTAATTTTTATATAAACTTTTTTGTATAATTTATATATTTGAATTTCTAGAAATTTTAATTAAAATTGTTTTATTTTTTTATTAACATTTTTCGAATTTGTTGTGTTATGTTTGTTTTTTTAAAGTTTTACAAATTTCAATAATTGTGTACTTTTAAAAAACATCGAAAAATTTAAAAAAAAGTAAAACATTTTGTGTCTTTTGTAATTTTTTTACAAATGTTTTATATTTTAATAACGTTCATTTATTTTAAATTAAATTGTTATGTATTTTTTTAATTTTGCTTTGAATTTTTGTTATTTTTCAATTTGATTAATTTCAATAATTATTACTATTTTAGTATTTGTGGAAAAAATCTTGCAATTTGTTTTGTTATATAAAATATTTTATTTTGTAAATTTTTCGCCACTTTTTCTATTCTTATATATTTTTGTTAAAATTATTTAAATTATTTTTGTTTATTTTGTTTTGCCAATTTTGATTTGTTCAATATTTTGCTAATATTTTATTATGTATTAATAAATGTATATATACTAATTAAGTATCTTTGTTGTAATTTTTATTCTGATTTTTTTTATATTTTAGAAATTTTTCATAATTTAGTATTTTTGAAAAATATCGATGAATTTAAAAAAAAACAAATATTTTTTTTGCAAATTTTAATATATTTTTATGTATTTTGATAATTTTGTTTTGACTTTTATTGTTTTTTTTTTTTAATTTTATTAATTTAAATATTTCTTAATTTATTTGTATTTTAGAAAGCAAAATCATTAATTTTAATATAAAACAAAATATTTTTTTTGTAATTTTAACTTTTTTTTAATTTTGGTTTTTTCTTTGTATTTTTTATTGGTATTTTGGTATTTGTATTTATATAATTTTGTTGTCTTGTATTAATAATATTTAAATTTTTTTGTATTTAAAATTTCATAGCAATTTTATAGTTTTAATTTTGTTTTTGAATTTCATAGTAATTTCAAATTATTTTTTCATCTTATATTTGAATCAGCAATATTTTTTTAAATAATTTTTACTAGTTTATTTTTTTTTTAATTATTAATTTTGTATTATAAATTTTTAAGCATTGTGCTGTTAAGCATTTTTCAACACATCACTGTCATACTTCATTCTCACACTTATTTCTCAATGTGCCCCTTACTTCAAAATACAATTATTTGACACACTCTGTGCTCAGCTCACATCAAATACAAACACAACACAACAGCTGACTGTTTATCAAAAACGTTCTCTTTGTTTACAATTTTCTTTCACGCACCTCACGTTTTGTTTTGGATTTTTCTGGTCTCCACACGAACACTAAACTCCACGAGCTATGGCCACCAGCTCGGAGGAAAAACTGCCCACAAGCGACGTACTACCCCCGCTCACCTTTCAACCACCCCCCTCGTGCACAGAACATCCCAGTGATCGCTGTGTTCTTTGTGTTAAGTGCGATAAAACCTTTATATTTCCCAAAGATCAAGACGATTACCTGGCGCATCTGTTCCTAATCCATCGTTTGGTTATAGCCGATGTAGACGAGGTGGCTGAACTTCAGGATTACCTAAATTATTGGCGTGGCGAGTTTGCGGGCCATGGTCTAGAGGAATACTGTACCACCATGCTGTTGGACAAACTGCCAGACGGAAAACCGGGCAAAAATGAAAAATACTATTTGTTAAGCGATGTCCTGCCCAAGGATTATGAGCTGAGAGTGCAACTAAAGAAAGACCGTCTTGAGAAAGCCTTGGCCCAGCATCAGTTTGAGTTAACCGACCGTACGTTTAGTCGCGAATGTTTGTATTGTCGTGATGTCATCACTGGCCTAAGATCCTCGTACCTGGAACATTTGTTTAACAAACACTTCCTGCAGCTGGGCAAACCAGAAAATCTCATTTTTATCGATGAACTGGTGGCCAAAGTGCAATACAATCTCGAGAACTTGGTGTGTTTGTATTGCGAGAAGATATTTAAAGATCGGGTAACGCTCAAGGAGCACATGCGTAAAAAGGCCCACAAACGTATCAATCCGAATAATAAATCCTATGACAAATACTTTTTGGAAAATTATAAATTTCCCGAAAAGACAACGCCAAACAAACATCAAAGATTTGCAAAAAGAACTAATAGAAGGGAACAGCAGCAACATCAGCAGCAGCAGCGGGAACAACAACAAACCGACAGTACACCGACCACCTCCTCTGTAACCCAATTAGACACGGAAAGTATTGATTTCGAACAACGCTTTAACCAACACAGCGAAGACAGCGACTCCGATTGGTCGGATTGGAATACCGATGGTATCCAGCCTTTGAATTGTCTTTATTGCCTCGAACAATTGAAAGATTACACCCAATTCAAACAACATTTGCTTGTGGAACATGGCGTAGACTTTGAGTTAGCCTTAAAAGAATTAAATTTTTATCAAAAAATCAAAGTTGTCAACTATGTACGGCGTCAACTATGTCTCTTGCGTTGTGTGACTTGCGACAAAAGATGCGACAGTCAAGATTTACTTTTGAAACATTTACAAAAGGAACAACATTTCGGTGTGGGCACCCGGGAACAATGGGATCAAGGTCTATATTTGATTCCCACCTACGAGGATGATGCTTTGCTGTGTATGTTGGATGATAATGCCGACGATGAGGGTGTGGACGATACGGTGGTGCCTATTATATCGGAAGATCCAGTGGCTCAGATTAATAAAGATGCGGAGCGACTGTCATTGGAGAATTTTAATTTTTTGTAAACAGGAAAGTGATAAATAAAATGGAAAGCATGTATATCTAACAGAAGTTGTGGTTTTATAAACATAAGTAGGGGTTTCAGTGGAGTGGTTTTTATATATGGGGAGACTTTTGTCTGTATAAAAACTATACACCGCGAGCCTTATTTCTGTATCGATTAGTAAGACAGAACTCATAATATGTGATTTTAAAGGTAATGATGTGGAATTGTTCGTTATATCATACTTTATGTAGTGTAAAAAATTTAATTTTAAAACCTTCTATACGCTCCGATTGATAACTACAGTAAATAACGGATATAAAAAACTAAAAAAATACAAGAAATTTTTTTTTATGCGATTTTTTCATATACCCAATTATCGTTTAAAGAAAATGAATGGTTTGTTTTTTTAATAAGCGTTCTTATATGCGTTTTTTTATTATTCTAAAATGTTCTTATATCCTATAACTACTGTATATGATATATTATTATATATATATATTGATAACTTAAAATCTATTTTCTCAGAATCGATTCTTTTAAGTTTTGCCGGTCTTGCACCAAATGAGCGGTATGTCCGATTTTTTAAGTGCTTTTTACTTAAAATCTTTTAGGACAAGTTGGTAATCGTTAATAAATCTGAGATAAGTGAAAGTCTAGTAAATGATTATATAAAAAGCTGTTAATTTGAAACGACCATAATTATGTGTAAATTACTCCATTACAAAAGATGAAGCATAATACAGTGCGACAATATAAAGTGAAGTCGATAAACCTGGGACGTGATACTATTAAAAACAACAAAAATCTGTTTTGAAATTTATCAAACACCTCCAAAATCTTGAGTTTAGGGGTTTTGGGGTGTTTGGCAAATTTCAAAAACAGATTCTTGTTGTACTCAATAGCCCCTACCAGAAAAATAGTTTCATTTCCCAGGTCCGTTTTTGTCGCACTGTGTAAGTTTAAAAAAAAAAAATCTACTTGTTTTGTATTATTTTCTGTTATTCAAGGAATTTTGTTAACAAAAAATCGGTAAGGATTGCCAACATATGTATTTAAAATTTGTGCATAAATTGTTTTTTTTGGCTCGGTAAATGAATTAAATGTAATACAAGAAAATAATATAAATAAAACGTAAACTTTCTTCGATAGTATGTATCTATTTAAATTTTCTAATTTCCTTGTTATTTTCTACATATGAATTCAATTTTATTACATTTTCTTTTTAGTCCAAAACTAAAGCAAAAATACAAAATTATGGCTTACAACTACTTTACAACATAAATGTCCACAGCAACTAGCTTGACTTCCAGCTTCTCCTTCATCATCATCTGCGCCACCTCTTTATATAGCTGTACCCCGTTCTAAATTTTGCTTAATCTCTGCCGTATGTTCACCATAGAACCTCTCCAATTTCTTATTGAATTTGGAATTCCTCTCGTTAATAAAGTCCACATCGGCATCATCATTGTAAATACGCCTGCGAGAGTATTTCTTGCGCCGATCTATTTGATTCTCCAAATCGTTGACCATGTTATTAATGGCCGCAGGTGTATCTTTGACAAGACCATGAATAACGGTATTGGGACCGCCATAGAAAGCTTCGCCTAGTTCTGCTTTTTGTTTCTCATACTTGGCCATATCACGGGTGGGCATATTTTTCACTAAACGACTGTATTGCCTGGCTGTTTGTGCTTCAAATGTGGAGAAGCCCAAATCAGGGTTTTGTTTTCGTTTCTTCTTCTCAATTTTCTCTGCATCCACGGCGGAGACTTCAAGCAGCTTGAGGCGATCATAGTCTTTACCTTGCTCTTTGGCTTCTTCGCGTGCCTTTTCGTCGGCCATGAGCCAGTCTGCTTGGCGTTTGCGTGCTTCCCAATTATTGGGCAGCATCTTGCGGGCATCTTCGGCCACCACTTCCTGGTGATTGTGGGTGCGGGCCTCTTGACGCTGTTTGTGAAGGCTACGCAACCGTTCTTTGCGCTCTGCAAGTTTTTGGGCGGCAGTTTTCTCTTTTTCCATGATAAGCAAACGTTGTTTTAATGAAAATCTACAGAATTTTTAATATTTTCACAAATTTTTACGTCTTTTTCTGTCTTTGTTTACTAATAAACACGCAAAAGCAGCAATGACGTTTGCACAGAGTGTTTCGCATGTAAACGAAACGGGAGTACAACAGATGTTTGCATGCAACTATTGTGAATAGTTACCTTACTAAATTCTTACAATCAAAAATGTCTTTTACACCGGGTGTCTAGCATACAATTAAAACAGGGCAGCAACAGATGTTTACCGGCATCTATTGTGTATGATTTGCTATTTAACAACAAATTTGTTTGCTGTCTTTAAGGATTTTCCTAGTTTCGTGTTAAAATGGAACAATTTAACCGGAAAGAAAATTTTCTCATTGCCAATACTCTCAACTGTATTCCCATACTGCTGCAAGGACAAGCAGTGCTCATAGATCTACGCAATGAATGCTCCATTGCTGGTCGTATTGAAAATGCCGATGGTCACATGAATATTCATTTGGTCGATGCGGTTTTTATTAGTTGCAAGGGCCTCCAATATCCGTTTGAACATTTTATGGTACGTGAACGGATGATACGGTCAATACATTTCCCACCTAATGTAGATATGGCCCAGACAATAAGAGATTGGTGTGCCGCAGGTTGCCTGAAACGACCGCCCAGGCAGCCGCGGCAAGCTGGCGGAAAAAGAACCTTTAAGCAAAAACGTGCTGAAGAGCGGCACAAGGAGATATTGGAGGAAATTGAGAAGCAACGCAAAGATGAAGAGGATTCAGATTAAAAACAATAGGTGGTAAGGGCAGAAAATTAAGAAGTGGTAAAAAGAGGAGAGCTGAATTTTTAAAAGACTGAAAAGGTAAATGTTTCAAGAAGTTTTCTTCAATGAAGGTTTAAAGGTATGAATAACAACAAAAAGGCGACAAAATTAAAAAAATAGGTAGAATCATCCATGTGATGAATATCAACAGAAAGGCCGGAAATTGCAAAGTAGCGCAAATAGGAGAAATAAATTTTTAAACAGCCCAATTTTTAATGGGTGTTTTTATAGGAACCCTATGTGTGTTTTAGGTTTTATCAGCGCTAATCTAACTATGGTATTTTTGCACCAACTGCAACTCTGAGCCAAGTAAAGCTCATTTTTAAACCTCCGTAGAAGTGCCTTAGGAAGCTGTAGTAAAAATCATTTAGACAATATGGTCATTTTATTTAAGAGCTTCTAGATGTCAGAGGCAAATGAATACAAAAACAACCAAAAACACTTAAAAATAAACTAAACATTCAATAAATTATGAAATTAAAATAAAACTAAAAAAAATTCTTTAAAAAAGAGAAATACAACATAAAAATATATATCTTATAACTCGTCACTAAAAAACCAAATATAAACAAAAGTACAACTAAAACAAAGTAAACAAAAAAAAAAAACGAAAAAATTTGAAAAAAAAAATTTATTTAATAAAATCATTTTTATTTTTCAAAAACGTATCTTTATTTTGTGATCTTTTAATTTCACTTTATTTAAAGTGTATTTGAAAATAAGAATGAAAAATAATAAAAAATAAAAATAATACCATCTTTTTCAAAAACGTTTTCTAACGTTCCTAAAAAAAATATATTTCCTTTAAAAAAATTGCGCATAATTTAAAAAAAATATCAAATTTAAAATTGAAAACCTTTTTATTAACAAATATAATACAAAGATGATAAATATATAATATAATCTCTACATATATAACAATTTCGTGTATGTTTGTGATCGCTAAACTCAAAAACTACTGGACCGATTTTGACCAAATTTTATATGCATGCTCTATGGGCCGTTAGTAGTGTTTCTGGGTATTCTTGTATTAGGAAAAAATCCACAATTAGCCCCGCAGCTGCACCGAAATCCCCCCTAGAGGGTTCGAATGAGTGACCGACCCCCAGTCATTTATCCCTCCTAACATTTTCCCCAAAAATACCTTAACCCTATCTTTACCCCCTATGGTTATATATAAAGTGAACTTCGAAACAATTTTATGTATGTAAATTGTATGCCACGGCACTTTTCTATATGTTAAGGACCTAAGGTAAAACAAATTCTTTTGCTATATAATATATGTATCACATTTTTCTACGACAAACTTGTCCCACAATACTTATAAAAAAAAAATTTCCTTTAAAATTTCAAATAAAACCACTTTAATTTTTCATACCTCTACTTAAGTTTTATTAATTCCATAACATTAACAAATTACCAAAGTATATAAAAAAATATAATGTTTTTTCCTCCATTTCTTTTCAGAATAATTGAAAATGATAAAAATGATCGATAGTAATAATTTAAAATGTATGAACTAAGTACACTGGATGAAGCCGAATGCAGCTTTAAAGGGCATTTAAAGCCAAATAAATAAGAGGCATAACCAAACCCACACGGGCCGGTTGGAGGCCAAAGGCACACAATGTCTTGAAAATACCATAGTAAACACCCAATTGCAATGAAGCGTGGAGGAACATCAAACTAGAAAATATAAATAGAAATAAAAACAATTAAAAACATGAATTATTGAATAAAAACAAAAACATCATAATTATGGCTTATTTACATTTTATCCTTGCGCTTAGCGGCGGCCAATGTCTTTGGCGTTTCTTTGCTCAAATATTCACGTACACCCATGTGCATATTACGGAAATATTCGGGCCAATTCAAAGCACCAATATCGACACCAAATACTTTTTGATCCACGGGATCCATAGTCTTAGCCAAGGCCAAGGTGAGTTTGTTATCGAATTTCCATTCGGTAAATATAAAACGTTCCAGTGTGCTCAGAGAGTTCCAAACATTGCGATGCAATCTAAGTAAACTGTAAGGGGTTGAGGAAAAACAAAACCAACATATAGTGAAAAAACTTCTAAACAACTATCTTAGTAAAAACACTTACATAGGTCTGCCCCCAGTAACCACTGTTAGCAGATCAAAAAATACCGCTGGTATGAAGTGGAAGAAAATTGCTGCCACACGGAATAAAAATAAGTTTTTAACAAATTCCAAACGTGGATACCTTTAGAACGGGAGAGAGGGGTAGAGAACTAACAATTAACATCTTTATAACTCTATAGGATTTAATGTTATCTCTTCTTACCATACGGCAGAGGCCAGTGGAAACTCGTGCATGCCCGTATTCATTTGACTGGTCAATCCTTCGAAACGGAACGGTTTGTAGGTCGATGAAGTCAGGTGGAAAATTTGCAATGTATCGGGTTTGCCAGCGTTTTTAACTCTGTTGAAAAGGGTAAAATAAAATTAGTAGTAAGTCAGTTAAAAAAATTATATTTTTTTATTTTAATTTTTCAAAAGAATATGTGCAAATATTTTTTCTTTCTTGGTTTAAATTAAAACAAAAAAGTTTTGTAAGGCGAAACAAGGATGATAGTTAACCCACGGATTTAACACCGTTATATGGGCACCGAAGGCAAATTCGCTTTTACTTCAATCTGCCTCCTCAAGCATAAACGGATAACTCATAGAGAACTGAGAACCCGGCCAAAATGAGAGGCTTTGTTTGTCTAATTATTTCACTAACCGTTGGGGGATTTGAACCCAGACATACGCATCGCATATACAAAGAACGTAATGTATACCCAAACGCTTAACCGACTAGGCTAAATGTCATTAAAACAGACGGTGGCAAAATACATTTTTCTATTGGGTCGTAACAAATTAGGCGTTGCATACTTTTAGGCAGTTCACTGAACTTCAACTTGGCATCACTTTTTAGTGGTGTGTATACAATACAGAGATGGTAAAAGAAGTAAGGTATGAATTTTCAAAAGTACTTTTTGTTTGGTATAAAATAATTTGAGACAACAAACTAATAATGGGTATAATAATAAAATTCAAAATTTTGGGTTAATTTTTTAAGATAACTTGGGGTTTTTTTTATCTTTTTCTTTGTTACTCACTTCAGTGCATCCACATAGTAACCCGTTGTGATAATGGCATTGACTACTACGTCCACGGGTATATAGTCCATAATGATGGAGGCATCCAATGGCAGACGTCTGATAACACCCTTGGTGGCACCCATTATAAAACCTTGGGGGCCATTTTTGGAAATTGTCCAGCCAGGGACAGGTTCATGCCAAGCAGCGGTAACTGAAAGAGGAAAAATAAAATAATGTAAAATTTAATAAAATAAATAATAAAAAAAAAACAAAAAATAAAATTAAACAAAATAAAATGAAATGGAAAAACAATTTTTAAAGTAAATGAAATGAAATAAAATAAAATAAAATAAAATAAAATAAAATAAAATAAAATTAAAATAAAATAAAATAAATAAAATAAAATGAAACGAAATGAAATAAAATAATATAAAATTAAATAAAATATAATAAAACAAAATAAAAGGATTAAAAAATAAAATAAAATAACATAATTTAAAGGAATTATCAAAAAAAAAAATGAATAAATAAAATATTAAAAAATGATATAAAATAAAATTAAGAAAATCTCAAATAAAGAAGTATAAAATAATATTACATAAAAATTACATTACATAATAAACTTAAAAATAAAAATATGAAATACAACAAAAAAAATAACTAAAAACATAAAAAAATTTAAATAAAATAATGAAATAAAAGAACAACAAAACAAATTAAAAAAATAACGCCAAGTATAGAAATTTCAGTCATGTGAACAGACTGATAAATATCCTCATTCTAAGTATGACATAGTTAAACTCTCGTCTTAGTGAAATTAAACGATTTAAAAAAAAATTACTTATGTAAGCGTAAACGGTCGTATGGCAAGTCGTAAGGTCGTATGGCCAGGCGTTAACAAACATGTAGAAAAGCTGTCAACAAATGTGCACAGTTAAATTTAATACCTTTAAGGTTATTGGTTATCTTGCATAGGGTCACCGCGTTTTTTATACCCTCACCCTACAGGTAGGAGGGTATATATAATTTGATACGACCCAAAAGTGTAGCACGTAGAAGGAGTCACTTTAGACCCTAGGTTTCTTTGAACCAAATACGATTCATTACTTTTTAAGTCATTTTAATTCATGTCCGTCCGTCTGTCTGGCTGTCCGGCTGGTACGCACGATAACTTTCGAAAGACGCAACCAAATGTTTTAAAATTTTGCACAAGTTAAAATTCCTCCAAAACTAATTATGGTATTACAAATGGGCTACAAGGCACCGCCCCTTCTGGTACCTCCCATACAAATGTACCAATCCTTCCACTTTAGAATTCGAGTAATAATATCAAAACTTTTAAAGCGATCGTGCCCGATTTCTGTGTTTAGTAAAACTATAGCAGGATAAGGTTTTAGTGAAAAAAATTGGAAATCTAGCCACGCCCCTTTTGGTACCTCCCATACCCAATTGGTACCGCCCACTTTAGAAATCGATTAATATTTTTAATACATCCAACGCGATCGTGTCTAAATTTGGTATTTAGTGGAGAAAAAAATTGGAAATCTAGCTACGCCCCCCTGGTACCTTACAAATGTACCACTCCGCCCATATTGGAAATCGGGTAGTAATATCAATAAACCCAACGCAATACTGCCCAAATTCTGTATTTTAAGCCGTAACAGGATGAAATTTCGGAGAAAAAATTGGAAATTTAGTCACGCCCCTTCTGGTACCTCACATACAAATGTACCACTCCGCCCACTATAGAGATCGAGTAATAATATCAATATACTAGAAAATTCTATGTTTTACTGAGGGTACATGTAAGTCGGATTTCCCGACTGAAACTTTCTTACTGTTTTTTTTAATATTTGACCCAATGGGCGTTGTGGGCGTGGCAAAACTTTTTTTTAGAGCTAGGGGGATAAAACTTGATACACAGATATTACTCGGCAATACGAATATGAATATGCAAACGAAATTTTAATTTTGGACCAGTGAGCGGAGTGGGCGTGGCAAAACATATTTTTAGAGCTAGGGAGATAAAATTTGATACACATATAGTGCTCGGCAACATGAACCTGAATTTGCAAACGGAATTTTAATTTGGATCAGTGGGCGGAGGGGTGTGGCAAAACTATATTTAACCCTAGAGAAATAATACTTGACACATATGTAAATAGATAGTACTCGGCAATTTTAGCCCTAGAGAGATACAATCTGGTATACAGATTTTACTCGGCACTACAGATACAAAATTGTTATTTTCGATGGGGAACACATATAACACTCATTGCGATCATTTTAACATCATCATAACATCACATAACGTAATATTTAAATTTCGGTTAGTGAGCGAGGGTGCATGAGAAAAGTAAGCAAGCCCAAACAAATTGTCATCGAAATGTGGAATATGTCAACTAGTGTTTTTGATTTCCCGGCATTTTTCATTTCCCGGGATATCGGGATTTTTATTTCATTTTCCCGGGATCCCGGGAAATCCCGGTCCAGAACAAAAAATATATAATAAATGCCTGTAACTATGAAAAAAATTGTTTAAACTTTAATGCAAACAAAGAAATATGAAATGAAACATACAAATCATTCTAAAAACCTCCTGTTATGGTTTATTTGAAAAGTTGTTAATGCTTAGACAAGCTATTTTCGTGAAACCTGTATATGAGCAATCTCCTTATAGACTTAGAGTGGTGTTCGAAGGGATTTTTCGAAATTCGTACTTTTAGGTGGAAAAGAATTCTAACAAGCGAAAAACTGGTAACATTATACATGCCAAACGGCAAAAGCTATCATCGTGGCAATGTATATGAGCAAGCTTCTTAAAAAATAAGAAGGCCGCTAGGAGGGATTTTTCGAAATTCGTACTTTTTTGGGCAAAAAGGACCCAATCCAAACGATTACAGCTATAATCCGATGGCATTTTTCAAAATTCGTTCTTAGGTGCTAAAAATGCCCCAAAAGGGGTAAAACTTATACAATCACCCAGACCAACGGCTGAAGATAGCATCGCAAAAATCTATATGGGAATGCTTACTAACTAAACCAAGACCAAACGGTTTAAGGTAGAACAGCAAATAAGGGGCGGAGTATTAATTTTAGTGAGTAGTTGTGCGCTGTGAATTCATATCAAATTGGTACCATCACCCTAAAGTTATAAATGCGGGTATTGGGGCGAATATTTATTTTATGGAGCAGTTCCGCGATATGAAAGAATTTCGAACTTTTAGAAGGACAAACCCGAAAATGGGATAATACTTAAAATGGGATGTAAAACTTATTTTATATGGTAATTGTGCACTATGAAGGGATTTTTTTGAGATTCGTACTCCTTGAGATAAAAAGGGGATAAGTGTAATCATCGCTAAAACCAAACACCTAAAGGAACAATCACCCAGTACACCAACAGGGAAAGTTATATGTCAGTCAATTGGCTTACAAATATTGTTTTAGAATATATCAATAAGAAAGTATCCATCAACTCATGGACATGGTATTGCTTATCCATTTTAGCAATTCAATACGTTCGAATTTGTCGCTATATATTAAAGCACATTTAAAAGATAAACAACACATCGAGAGGCGGAAGACGATAGTGATAGTCAAGAAAATAGTCACTAATTTGTAATTTTATGGTAAAAATTTGGAACACTAAATAATTTATTTCGTAGTTTATAAGATTAAATAATCATAATGAAATCCCGGGAAATCCCGGTCGCATTCCCGGGATTCTGGGACAAAAAAATTGGCCTGGATTCCCGGGATTTTTGTCCCGGGAATTCTCGGGACAAAAACACTAATGTCAACACATATAGCTGTGAGATATGTTTTGTGTTTTTGATGATTGTGGAGAAGATACAGCAAAAAGGCGCTGATGAGATAGTTTGGCAACTATCGAAATAGCTATCCGCCTTGCCAGCTGTCAACATAATCCATTTAACACAACTCTTGTAAAACAAATCCTATTATCAATAATGGAAAGATGATTTCAAACCGAACGATGAAAACAAATTCATATGTTATATTATGTTAATTTTGTAATAGATATTGGTCAGCTAAGCAATAGCGAAGCATTGGCGGGTCCACTAGTATAAAATATAAAAATGAAATTATGCAAAAACAAAAACGAAATAAAAATATAAAAAAAATACATTAAAATTACATTAAATGAAATAAAAAAAGTTTGATAAAATTTGGTATAGTATTTTTTTGAAAATAAATACTAAATTTGCTTTATTAGCAGTGGTTATTTCAGAAAGTCAGTAGGGTAACTATTCAATTAATCATTATTCGAACAATGGATAAAACGTGTTAAAAAATACAACAAACATTTTAATAATTTTAATAATAATTCAAATAACGATAAACTCAAAATAATAAGTGCGATAAATCGTTTAATAAAATATACGTGTTTATCTTGAAAAACTCCTACGCTGAATATGAATGGCAATTACTTAAAAATGTATATTAAAAAAACCCATGTGATAATTATGTTAAAGAAGTAATAAAAATACAAATAATCTGAATTTATTTTATTGAAAGAAAAAAAACTACTTGCGCTAAAAACTTGTTTTGAAAAAGACTTAGATCGTTAACTTTAAATACGGTTTGTAGATCGAAAAAGTATTTTTCGGCATTTTAGCAATTAAATGAAGAAATAGTCGAACAAATGATTCTATTTATAAAATAAATATAGTGGAAATATGTATTGATGTTTTGTTGATGTTGCATAGTGTAATTATTTGTTGAAAGTTAAACTTACTCATACTGGGCCTAACAATGCCGCAGGCGAAACGTGTTGATGCCTTGGATACTTCGTGTTCTGCTAGATGTTTGGTAAAGGTGTAAGTATTGGGATGATCATTAAGTAATCTGAAAGAAAAACAATTTAAGAATTTAAATAAAGTTTGGGTCATAACAGAAATTTCGTCTTAAAGATTTGTCCCTATACTAGATCTACTTGTTTTTGCTTTCTGTGTCCTTGTGGGACTCGAATTGTTACCTCAAAAGAAATAACGTGATTCTGAGCAAAAAATTCAATATTGCTAGGTTCTTAAATTAGGAAACTTCCAATAAGTTAAAATTTTTACATAGGGTCGATAAAACATGCATATCAATATTTTATAATAGAAATATTTATAAATTACAATTTTGTTTAGTAAAATTTACAACAATATTTGATGTTAATTTCATAAAATTAAGAGTTAGATTTCTTAGAGAAAAAATTTATAGGACACTTACCTACTGTGGTAGAAACAATCTCCTTACATTTTTTTATAAAATTTTGTAACTCTCCTCAGGCAAATTATAATTAATGGCAGTGATTTTCCCAAAGGAAATTAATTTTGATAATAGACAATATATTTCTTAATTTGTGTCTGTGTGTTTAGAACAAACTAAAAAACCATTCATCCAAATTATATAATTATCAACCAAGTCATTGTTTATATATGAGACACAGTTTGCAGCAAAGTAGAATTAATATGCTATAGATGGCGCTCGAGTTATGTTAACCACAAGCGGACCCTGAAGCTGATGGGAAAAAATGTGGAGACAATTTTTAAAATTCAACAAATTTGAAATGAATTTACAACAAAATGTCTGATCTAATAAAATTTTAATTGTGGATTTCAAACACACACACAAAACACAAGAAAATTTGACGGAAACACGGATTTTTTTAACGAAAGCCAAAGTGGTGTCTGTGTGTTCCACATACATTTATAAAGCATTTACTCAAATTCTACAAATATAAACTCAGACGTTGCTTACATATCAAGCAAGGTTTATAGCATAGTACAATTTATAGAATATAGATGGAGCTTCAAAAAAATGTTAAGACAATTTCTTTTTTTAAATTTGAGCAGAATGAGTTTATTGTTGATTTCAACCACAAATTAGAATATTTGGAGGAGGAGGGGTAGTAATTGTTAAGTAAATTATATAAAATTATTATCTATATAAAGTTGATTATTAACAGATTAAATTCTATAATTAATTAATATTTATTTTATTGGTGGAAATATTTATTTTTCGTAATATTGAGATGTTTGATGAAATGAGCTACTTTTATTCAAATTTTCGCTATATTCTTATTTAAAAAAGTTAAATTTTTAATCAATTAAAATCTATTTACATTTTCTTAAACTTAAAATATCACATTGCGATCTTATTTGAAAAAATGTATTGAATAGTTTGATGTGTTCAAATCTATCGACTTTTAACCATAGAGCAATATTATATAGAGATACCAACTCTCTCGCGAAAATTAGGTTCCATATGCTCGAGCAAGCTGAAGGGGAAATGTTTGAAAGAAGGGACAATGTTTTTTGTTTTGCTGGGTGCACAAATCGGAAAAACTTAACATATATTACATTTTAAGATTAACTTTTTATAGTTTTTAGTAAATTTTCATGAACATGGTAGAATTCGCTTGAGCCTATTCATCAAACTGATGTCTAATTTGAGTCCAGAGGGAGGAGAGAGAGTTGGAGACCCCTTAATTTTAACACCTAGGCCCTTGACTCACTGAACACTATGTTCTCAACTCTTCGAAGGACTGTGATCTTTATCCTCTCTACTCTTCTAGATATAAACTGTAAAAACTTCGACCACTACTTACTTTGGTTCCAATGCCTTTAGGGCCTCATCATTCAGTGTATTCACTAAATCAATCAATTTCTCTGGATCATCTGGTGCCGGATACAATTTCTCCTCCACATCCGTTAGATAAGCATTCACATAAGCACTGGACACATGAACCAACGAATTCAGTTTTGTCATTTGTGAACACAATTCAATCACACGACGAGTGCCCAACAAATTGATGGTGGTAGTTTCTCTTAGGCCATGAAAGAAATCCAAAGTGGCAGCCGAATGTATGACCACATTAACATTATTGATAAGTATTTGGCGATTGGCATCCGATATACCTAATTTCTCTAGGCCCACATCACCCTCAATTGGTTTGATTTTGGCAAAGCGATCATCAAGTTTCAATTCTTTGAAACGATTAAACACTGAGTTCTTTTTCAACTCCTCGAGACGTTCATCAATGGATTTGCCACGTTTGGCACGCATTAATAGATAAATAGTGCCAATTTCGGGAATATCACGTAAAAATTTCTCCACGATGGTAACACCCACAAAACCGGTAGCACCAGTGATGAAAACATTTTTACCGGAGTAAAATTTTCTAATAGGCGATTGGAGATTGCTAAAAGAGAGGGAGAGAGCAGAAGAAACAAAGAAATGAGGGTTAATAAAATTGAATTGAAAAAATATTATAAATGAAAATATAGTAATATTCAAAAAATTATTTATATTTATTAAAACAAAAAAAGATTTTTATAAATATTTAGGCAACGGAATTTTGTTTAATCTTACAAAGTAATATCAAATATTGAATAAAAATTTCCCAAAATTTGAATATAATTTAATTTATGAATTAATAAATCGTACTGAATGTTAAGAATTAATTTCGAATTTTAAATAAAATTTTTCCAAAATTGCGAAAGAAAATACAATTAATTAACGCATAAATTGTACAATTTAAGTAATGTCGTATTTAGTAATATCGAATTTTAATATAAATTTAACAAAATTAAAAAAAAAAATTATTATTTTAATACTTAAACAATTTATTAGTTCACAAATTAAACAATTTATTAGTTCATTAATTTTAACATTTTAATTAATAAATTGCATTTTTTTTTTAAAAATTAATGAGTTTCGTTTCATTGTTCGGTTCCAGATCTATCTCTATTATTGCTAATAGAATGTATTTTACAAGAGTTGTGTGAAATTGATTATGTTGACAGCTGGCAGGGCGGATAGATATTTCAATAGTATCGTAACTATCTCATTAGCACCCTTTGCTCTGCCTTCTCCACACATTATCACAACCTTAAGTGTTAAAAGCTTTAAGAAACCATTGAGAAGCCCGAGTACACCGGCGCAAAAATGGTATCAACGAAGAACACACGTCAACATATTTTAAAAATATTTATATTAAAAATTCCATATTACTGAAAGTTTAGTAACATCAAAGAAAATTTCATATAATTCCATTAAATTGTTTTTTGTTTAGTGTGTCAAATAAGAAATTCCTACATGGAACACTGTTTGAGATCAATGCGCGTACCATGCCCATCAAATGTTTTCCTCTAGTTTTTAGTATCCGAACTATCTATCCGAACTCCGTACTGCTGTTATTTAGACCATTTGGTATTATGTACTTATTAATTGCACAATTTTTTTTTATTTTAGTTTATCTGTCAAAACCATCTTAAGCTTAATCTCGCTTTCATACGTTTGCGACACCATTTAAATTAACCCACTTGTCACAGGGTGTGAACACATGGCGACACTTTGCAGAAAAATCAACAGTAACGGTTTTTGTTTTTAATTTGCTGTATAGGGCAAATCTGGGCCCACCTTTGTGTACTATTCAATACACAATACGAGGCCTTTCATTACATAATCTAGTGTGTCATTAACAGCACATCTTGCGACGATCATTTTATTAGTTTATAAATTAAACAAATGTTATCACGACGAACACTCTCTCTAGTCTCTGCAACGAAGCGAAAAAATTGGAGAGGAGTAACACAAACACACATACGCTTCGATGATGGCGGTAGTACACAAAACTTTCTCTTTTCCCTATGTTCGTCTCTAGGTTGTCATTATTATAACTTCCCAATATATGGTGTAATCACCATGAGAGGTTATTGCTGGCTAAAGCATCTCATTTACATAAGTTGATTTAAGGCACAATTTTTTTAAGTTGTCTAACTTATTTTAATATATACAAATTGGAAATCGAAAGTGATTCTACAGATGACACTGACAGAGACTCTTGTTATGTGATTAAAAGAAAATAAAACGAAAATACGAAATAAAACGGAAATAAAATTACAATAAATAAAATATTAAACAAAAAAGTAAATTAAATAATAAAATTTGCTAAAATACAGAAAAATAAGATAAAAAAACTAAAATAAAAAAAAAACAAAAAATTAAATATAAAAAACAATTAAAATAAAAAAAATAATATAAAATAAAAAATTAAAATTAAATAAAATATGATGAAATTAAATAAATTAATTTTTTTGTTAATAATTAATTTTTGAAATAAAATAAAGTAAAATAAAAAAAATTAAATAAAATAAAAAAATAAACAAATTAAAAAATAAAATAAAATATAAATACATAAAGAAATAAATAATGTTAAAAAATAAAAAACATAATATAAAAAATAAATTAATAAAATAAAATAAAAAAAAATTAAAGAAAATAAATTAAAATAAAGGAAATATACCAATGATGTCGAAAAAACCTCAGAGGTAAGTAGACTTAGGAAAGTATTATCCTCGACAACCAGCGCCCCGGCATACATAATGAAAAATGATGGGACCTGGGCTGAATCCTCCAAGGAAACCTTGGAAATTCTATAGGATATCCACTTCCCTAGGGGAGGGTCCAACTCCATTACCGTCGCATCTAGCAAAATTAAATAAAAAAACAATTGAAATAAAAAAAAAATAATATAAAATAAATTAAAATTAAATATAATAAGATGAAATTAAATGAATTAATTTTTTTTGTTAATAATTAATTTTTGAAATAAATTAGAGTAAAATAAAAAAAAAATTTAAATAAAATAAAAAAATAAACAAATTATAAAATAAAATAAAATATAAATACATAAAAAAAATAAATAATATTAAAAAATAAAAAACATAATATAAAAAATAAATTAATAAAATAAAATAAAAAAAAAATTAAAGAAAATAAATTAAAATAAAGGAAATATACCAACGATGTCGAAAAAACCTCAGAGGTAAGTAGACTTAGGAAAGTATTATCCTCGACAACCAGCGCCCCGACATACATAATGAAAAATGATGGGACCGGGACTGAATCCTCCAAGGAAACCTTAAAAATTCTATCGGATACCCACTTCCCTTGCATCTACCGACTTCTGCGATAGAATAGCGGTAATTGAAAGAAACATTATCAAAGACGCCATCAACGACTTTGATCCTTACAAATCTCCAGGTCCGGACCACATTATACCCGCCGAACTTTAACACTCCCTGGAGATACTACTACCTGCCACGATGGAGAACGGCTAAGCCCAAAGGCGGGAATGCCATCACACACCAAAGCGAAGAACTTTAGACCCATAAGTCTTACATTATTCCTTCTGAAAACTCTTGAGAGAATCATGGGCGACAATATAAAAAATTCAATCGGCCCTAATCTCTTTTCGAATGCTCAACACGCATACACAAAGGGAATGTCGACAGAAACCGCACTCCACTCCTTTTTATTATGCCAGAGCTTAACAGCTTACAAATTAACTCGTATATTAGCAAACTGATTCGAAATATGCTACTGAAAAGAATCATCACCTCAAAACTGTGAAATCACAGTAGTAGAGTAACTGGAGGCACCCCACCGGGGGAGTATTATCGCCGCTACTGTGGAATTGTGCTGTCAACAGTGTTCTCAAACAGCTGAAGTCAGAAGGATGCACGGTAGTAGCGTACGCAGACGACATAGCACTCAGCGTCTCTAGGGGAAATCTACCACGCCTTGAACGAAATGTGCAAGACTATATCAACATCCTGGCAAACAAACTGGTGCGTCAGCAGGGGACTTAACGCGTACCCTGATAAAACAGAATTATTACTCTTCACTCGGAAACAGAAAACCTGGACATCATCTTGGGCAGGAAGCTTAATTGGAGACAGAACATAGATAGCAAGGCTCTCAATTGCTACATGAAATAAATAGTCTTTAAGGTGTAACAATTTTAAAAAATTTCCTCATGCAGCTATTTAATTCTATAAGAAGCATTCCCATATAGATTTTTGCAATTCTACCTTTAGGCGTGGATCTGGGTGATGGTACAAGTGTTACCCCTTTTGGGGCATTTTTAACACTAAAGAACGAATTTTGAAAAATGCCTTCGGGTATGGATTTGTGCGATTATAGCAATAGTCGTTTGGATTGGGTCCTTTTTCACCCCTTAAAGGACGAATTTCGAAAAATCACTTCGTGCAGCTCTCTAATTCTATAAATAGATCCCTCCCTGCAGCCTCCTTGTTAAGAAGCTTGCTCATATAACATACATTTCCACGATGATAGCTTCTGCCGTTTGGCCTGGATAATGTTACCAGTTTTCTCACTTGTTAGACCTTTTTTCCCCTAAAAGTACGAATTTCGAAAAATCCCTTCGTAAACCTCTCAAAGTCTATAAGGAGATTACACATATACAGGTTTCACGGTGATAGCTTGTCTGAGTATAAACAACTTTTCGGATAAACCATAACACGAGATTTTTAGAATTATATTTATGTTTCATTTCATATTTGTTTGTTTGTATTAAGATAGAAACTGTTTTTTAATAGATAAAGGTATTTTTACCGGGATTTTCCGGAATCCCGGGAAAATTAAATTAAAATCTCGATTTCCCGGGATATGAAAAATGCCGGGAAATCAAAATCAATATATGGGAGGTACCAGAAGGTATCGACTGATATAGTCCATAATAATTTCAGGGCCAAACTTTCATAAGCGTTCATCTTTCGTAAAAATATAACTGGATACTTTGGGGGTGAGTTCGGTCATTTGTATTGGAGGACAATATGTAAAAATGTATAAATGATCCCTCTGCCTGTATGTCCCCGCGCATACAGCAGTAGTTAACGAGCTGATATATGCTAAGTAAGCGGAGGTTAAGTTCGATGATGAGCAATATTGGTAAAAATATTGGTCCGTCTGCCTGTCTGAGCTAATACAGCCGAAGTTTGAGAGCTATCGAGCTGGTATCTGCTACTATTCTATTCTCTAAGCGGTGGTTAAGCTCGAAATGAACGACATCGGTAAAAACTACTTCCACCTCTCTTACAACCAACCCCCTTTTGGGCATCTGTCCCCGCGATTACAACAATAGTTAAGAAGATATCGAGCTGAAATATGAGATGAAAGTTTATACAGTAGATAACGGATATAAGAAACTCAAAAAATATAGGAAATTTCTTTCTTATATGCGACTTTTTCTTATAAGCAATTATTTGTAAATAAAACTAAATATTATGTGTTTTTATAAACATTCTTATTTTTCTTATAAAAGATATTCTTATATCCGATAACTACTGTATTCTTCATGCATAAGTTTTAAGATGAGCAAGATAGTACAAAAACTACACCCACCTCCCATAAAAACTCTCTCTTCTGGGGGGTTTCCGTTTAACTGTCCCCTCGATTACAGCAATAGTTTACGAAATATTATGCTGACATTTGATATGCAGGTTTACATATACCCTATAAGTGGGGGTTAAGTTCTTATCAAGTTTTAGGCGCATAAAATATGCCCTAAAAATCGTAAAATATGCTCTTATAAATTCAAAATATGCTCTTAGAATCAACAAATATGCTCTAAAAAATTCAAGTCACACAAATTTCTTTCATAAGAATTTTTAATATTTTTATTTAATGTCAAAAAACAAAGCTTAATAATTTAAAAAAAAAACAAAAATTTTTAACAAAATAATACTATTTTAAGTTCATTCTTTGTAAAATCAAATAAAAAGTAGTATTGATTTGCTTTATTTTAGTCAGGTCAACTGACTGATAAATGTCCTCATCCATAGGACTTTCGATCGCATGGCTAGACGATATATATAGTAAGGTTAATTCGCACAAAAATCTCTAAAAAAAAATCATAATTTTTAAAGGGTGGGGTAAATCTCCGGTTTCTTAGATTTCACCCGAAAGCACAAAATAAGGAAAGTAAAATATTCTCAACGTTTAGAGGCGTTTCTTTTAGAAATTTAACGTTTACCTTGTGTACAATTACACATGTAGAACTATGGAAGTGATTTCGGTGATTTTTATGAGACGTTTGAGAATAAGTGTGGCAAATACTTCAGTTTTTTAATATTTGTCTGCTATTAGCAAATAATTAAGCGAACCAAATTCAAATTCCGTTTAGAAGATATGGAAGAAATAATAGTTTTACAAAAATAGGTAATTTTGTATGGGAGGTACCCGAACGAAATTAATGTGAAAAATATGAAATATGTTAAAAAAATTATTTTTTTTTTTATAAATATGCTCTGAAAATATGTTATATGCTTAAAAAAGGATATTTTTTCAAAATTATGCTCTAAATACCAAAATATGCTAGAATATGACATTATGGGTAAAATATGCAATAATATGCTCTAACAAATAGGTGTAAAAACACTTGAAAGAGTATAAAACATAAAATTAAAAAAAATTATCGACAAAAAATCTTTACTTTCATAAAAACCATATTGCTGCCAAGGGCCCTGTTTATAAAAAATTTCGAAGATGAAAATTTTATGATTAGGAGAAATTTCCTATAAGGAAAATATCGTCGATTTTAGAATTATTTTATAACGAAACTATATTCGATTCAAAATTGTGTTTTATTTGAAATTGATTTTTCGATTTGAATATCTTTGAGTTTTTAAAAGAAAAATTCTATATTTTTATATGCTTTCGGTAACAAAAAATTAAACTATTCGAATATTTATTTGCTTTAACAAATTTGTCGTTTATAGTGTCTTATTTTGTAAAATCTAAAAAAAAAAATTGCTCAAAAATATGTATCATCTACAAAAAATAAAAATATGCAATAAGATTACTGTAGATAACGGATATAAGAAACTCAAAAAATTCAAGAAATTTATTTCTTATATGCGATTTTTTTAAAAGCAATTATTGTTCAAAGGAAATTATTGCTTTGTGTTTTAATAATCATTCTTATATGCGGAAGCCATTGTGGAATCAGCAATGATTGCATGAATAACTACATATATTTTTTAACTTATCTACAAGCCGTTTTCTATTCGATGTCTATTAAATCTTGTACGTATTTTTGACTACAAAATATTCATTGCATTTTTCATTGTGTACAAAATCATTACTTCATTAATATGCAACAATGCATGAATACCTTATACTAGTAGTTTGTGTATGTAGTAGTTATTACAATTAATTTAACATGACTTTTTGACACTTTTCAATTAACGGAGCCGGCTAACAAACTATTAAGCAATATTGCGATAAAATAATTAATTTGAAAATGCTAGTTAATTAATACATTTTATAGTGGAATTCGCAAATCGAATAAATCCAACAAACGACAAGGTACAAAGTATCTTCAATATATTGTATTTTAAATTTTTTTCTAGTAATAGCATATAATTTTCAATTAAAAAAACATCAATTAAACAACAGAAAGTTTTATGATTATGACGTTGATAAACTATTAAGACTATGATTTAAAATCCGGCATTGACTTTTTATAATATTACCTAGAAAATAAAACGGCAATTAATAGTTAAGGAAAATTTTTTATATATATATATCTGTATTTATATTTTATTTGACGATTAATAAAAAAATTTGGTAATTTTTTCTGCCATTTCGTATATTCTAGAAATACTTAACAACGCTGCCTGCCTATAGCATCACCTCATATTTTGTAATTATTATTTATTTCTCAATATTAACGCTAATTATATACACAATTTGTTAATTAAATTAAGTTTCTTATAATTTCATACTACAAAATAATGCAAAATTCTGTTAATTCTCAAAAGAGTTAATTACACTTACAAATGTAGGTCTATAAAATTGCAAAAACTGGTTTCAACATCAGTGTTGTCGTCGCTTAATGTATTTCGTCTTTATATCTGGACTTTATCATCAACATTATCCATGAGGTGTTTGAGGGGGGAAGAAGGGGGTGGTGTCACAACGAAAAGTAAATTATAAAAAAAAACAAATCACTGCGCTACAAAGTTTTAGATAAGCGTCATAAAACAATTAAAATTGTACATGAGTTTAGAGAATTGTTGAGCCACTGCGTCCGTTATCAATGACAGGTATTATCGTAAATCCAAACAGTGAAGTAATATTCTTAAAGAAATTGTTATTCAATAAGTCGGTTATTTAATTAGTTAAGTAGCCAGTAGTTTTGGTTTGGTTTGGCTATTGATACTATATTGATTTATTGTATACGATTGTAAAATTACAAAGTGCAACAAATGGTAAGGGTCTGTGATTGGCGGGGGTCTGCTTAGCGGGAAAAGTTATATCGGAAAATGTTATATGCGTCCTGGCGTCCTGGTCTAGGAAACGAGATATATCAATGAAGTAAGTAAGTAAGTATAGAATAGGGGACATTGTCATTTTTTGTGCCTTTATCATGCTTATAAAAACTTTATTTTCCTTCACACCCCATGAATAAGTAAGGGGATAGTTTTTCTAGTCATGCCGAGTGACTCGACACTATATTGCTAAGTTGATGTCGACAACATTGAGGAGGCCGGTAATGAAAGAAAAATGTAGATGACTGGAGCCGGGAATCGAAACACGGATCTTCCGCATGGTAGTTGCGCCTTCTAACCACTATGTCACGGCCGGTCCCTTTATCATGCATTTAATTTCAATGTCCGAATTTCAAAAATTCGCTGGCTGCAAAATAGTCAGTAACCTCTGAATACGTTTCTGAAGTCCCTTTTGGGTCAGCAAGTCTGTATTTTTTTTGCCTTACTTCTAAACGTTAAAAACCTGACGTGATTGGTCTAAACAGACTGCAGATTAGATTTAAGCGACCCCAAAAACATAAACGTACACAGGAATGGTGCCTGTTGTGCCCGGGCACACAACACAAGTAAGAAAGTTTCAGTTAGATATAAAGACTTACATATAGTCTCACTCTCAGTAAAACCCGAAGGAGATTGGCTAGGGTTTAAACAGTTCTCTAATACTGTATCTAGTTGAAGCATTGCTAAATACAAAGTTTGGGTAAAATGGCTTTAGACGTAGTAAGAGTATTATACGAATTATAAAGTGGGCGGCATAAAACCTTTTCAAGGTACCAGAAGGGGCATGACTAGACTTCCAATTTGATCTAGAAAACTTGATCCAATTACAGCTTTACAAAAAACAGAGTTAGGGCATGATCGCGTTGGGGGTATTGATCTAATTACTCGATTTCTAAATTAGGTGGAATGTTACATCTGTATGGGAGGTACCAGAAGGGGCGTGGCTACACTTCTAGTTTTTTCCAAAACTTTATCTGGTTATAGGTTCACTAAATACGGAGTTTAGGCTCGATTGCTTTGGGTGTATTTATATTATTACTCGAACATTTGTATAAAAGGTACCAGAAAGCGTCTACCCGTTGGGTTTTAAAAATATGTATTAAAATTTTCCTTTTTTATACATTAGGAGCATCAAAGAACTCCAAGGACCCTTTATAAACCCTCACCAAAAAGGATGATTTTGATACAAAAAAATGTGTAACACATTAAGTAAAATGTGTTAGCCACCAAGTAACTCAAGATCAAATTCATTTCAGGAATCTGTCTGCCTGGCTCGATGGATGGCTGGTGAACAGAATAACTCGAGTAAACCTTAACTACTATTTATGGAATTTTACCAATGTTAATATTTTTCAAAATGAAGTAATGGGATTGTAAATGGACTGAATAGCCCAACCCCTTCGGGTATATCCCAAAAAAAAAAAAAACTTATATTTTGAAAATTTATTATAACTTTTAAACGAATGGTTGAAGGAATTTTGAATTTTAGTCAGTTTAATTATCATGTAATAATAGACAAAACCTCAGAAAACTACAACTTTTGCCTCTACCCTTCTGGTACCTTCCATACAAAATGAGTTGTTTTGGGGAAAAATCCACAACAAGTAACGCAACTACACCGGAGTAGCTACTAGAGAGGTAAAATGTATGACCTTGTATCAGTGACCCCTTGACCCTGTCCTTCAAAAGTAGTCGGGATTTCCTTCTTTTGTGCGGTCCTTTGAGATTTTGGTAGAATACCTTTCGCGCTGGAGTTTCCCTTATCTATCCTCCAGCGTAAATGTTATACTTTGATTCGCATGACCACATTAAAGTCGTGGTATAACTTGTACATCTTATGATTCATCCCGAGTCCTGCGGCTAGAAAGGTCTTCTTTAATAAACTTGGCGGCGCTGGAGGGGGCGACCACAACTTTGTTAGATGGACCGGCTGAAAGAGCTGTTATCTAAACTTGGTGTGACTTACTATCTATTAAGCGCAAAAAAATCGAAGCGCTTAAAATGCACTTCCAAGGTATGTAGGTGAATGAGTTAACATTCTCTATGGCTTTATCTTACTTAATAAATTTCCCTTTACACCCCATGAATGAGGTATGGGATAGCTTCTCGCGTTGTTGTGAATTAACACGCTTTTTATTTTTAGATTCACAACTAACGACACCTACTTGTTAACCGACGAATGCGAACGTCAATGTTTGAGAAGCTCTTACTAGACTCGACGATTGACTCGACACTAATACTGCGAAGTTGATGTCGACAACATTCGAGGGGAGCCGACAATGAAATAAATTTTTGTTTTTTTTTTTAAGATGACTAGAGCCAGGAGTTGAACCTGTGATCTCCCGCATGGTGGTCGCGTGTTCTAACCACTATGCCACGGCCGGTCCCATCTCCAGCTGTAAAATTTGCGATAGGGTTGATCGCGTTTATTATGAGTGCTTTGATCTTCGATGAATTAAGTCTTAGTCCTGCACTAATCTGGTAGTGATAAGGGCGTTGATTTTATCTTTCATAACGGTATGTCTTGTTGATATTAGACATATGTCATCTGTGTATGCCAGATCTTCTAGTTGGTTTCGCAGGTTCCATGTGATACCAGTATTTATTTCGTCGATTGACTACCCTTCCCCGATTGATCAATCCCTCGCTGTGCCAAAGTATTCCATAAACAGTTTCTGTTAATGCTGTCGAATGCTGTGCTAATATCGACGAATAGGAGTTGAAGGGTTGTTCTGAATTCCACACACTGTCCTACTATTATTCGCAACGTATTTACGTGGTCGACACCTGAACGGTTGGGTCGAAAACCAGCCTGTTTTCTGCAAATAGTTGAGTCCAGTTTCTCGTCCACACGGTAAAGGAGAATCTTAGTTAGCACCTTTGAGGGGATTGGCAGCAGCATAATACCTCTGTAGTTTTGGCATAAACTTAACATGGATCGCATTTTTTTTTTTGGGATGGTGACCAAGATCCTCTCCAACCATTCTTCTGGCAACCTTTCTATCTCCCATATTTTCTTAAACAGAGGTTGTAGGAGTTTGCTGGTAGCATTGGGACAGGCTTTTATAATTTCTGCTGATATGTTACCAATACCCGGGGATTTGTTGTTCTTTATAGACACTATTGCTTTTATAATTTTAACATGTTGCGGCGGTTGTGAATATAATGTCGTATTTCGAGTGATTCTGGTATCCTTTCCCAGAGCCACTTGGGTGGCAGCGCTGGACTGTTTAAAATCTCCGAGAAATGTTTTTTGAATCGCTCTGCTTGCTCTGCAATAGATGTAAAGAGGTTCCCATTCTTATCCCGGATAGGGCGAGACTCAACTAATCTCAATCTACCTTTAAAAAACTTAGCTGAAAGGTTTTGTTGTTCTTTAGGCGGGATATGACAGTTTTTGTCGATGTTATTATCCCAGATTGTTGCAGATTTTTATGTAATCTAGTTTTCGGACATCAGCAAGTTACAGAAGTGATTTCCATATTATCAGTACGTTCTCAAAGTCAGTATCGAAATGACCATCTTTCCTAAGCCCCTGGACCTAACTTTGTCTTCGATTTTTGCGTGTATTCCTTATTATCCCTTATCCCTTATTTTCATTGTTTGTCACAAAAAACATCTGTAAAAGTATGAAAAGCTCAAGAAACTCTAGCGAATGTTTGTATAAAAAACAATAGCATGCTCTAATAAAACATACTTTCTTTTGTTTTGTATTTCTTAATTACATACCTACAATGTTGTGTTGTTTTAAATTTAAAAACCGTTGACACATACTGAAAAGCCTTGAGTCGCGAAAATTTTTCAGTAATGAGATGTTGAGAAAGATAAAAAAATAATGAAATTACTTCAAGTGATCTTACACAAAACACTTGAATCTCATGATCTCTTTTTCTGGTATTACAAAAAACATCTGCTATAATCTTAAATAAGTATACTTGAAAATAGCTTGAGCTTATTTATATAAAAAAAGTTTTAATTAAGTTTGCTTCTCGCTGACTTTTTATTTCAAAAAACGTCAGATGAAAACACCGCAATCTCAAAATCACTAGTTGTTAGGGAAAAAAAACAGCTGATGTTTCCATGGGCAACATGACTGACATTTCAATTACAAGCTGAACAAATTCCAAAATAAACCTTCACATCATCAAAGCCAATAACCCCTCTTATCAGAATACCGGTTGAACAAACGTAAAAACCCTTCTCTTCATAGGCCAATAACCCAATGCCCTTCTCTTCGAAATCTAAAAACAATATCCTGTTCTCCTTGAAGAATTGTGAATTTTTACAAAATGTCAAACATTGACATTCATCTTCCGTCATCTAAATATTTGCAATTCTCTTCCTCATTATCAGCTGTGTCCTTGCCACACCAATCAGTTGCCCAGTTGCAGCATATGGGATAAAATCGCCTCAATGACCCTGACATAGAATCGAGTTTACAATATGTTCACACAAGATTTAAGTTGCGTCATGAAACCATCCAACTGATGACTGACGTGTTTATTGTTTACACCGCACTGCAATTAAATTGTACGAGAGTACAATGCTGGATGACTTTGTTCGTAAAACCGGCTGCCGGTGTGCTGCGGAGGCGGTGGCGGCGGTTGCAGCTATATGCGTCTTTACGTGTTAACGAAAAAAAGTGCCTCATGTTGCCATGACATAGAATACTCCTCAGACAGTTAGTTGTTGTTGTTGGTAATGGTGTTTGCTTAAATGTTTTCTCTTTAATAACATCTAAGTGTAATAACTTTGGCGAACAAATAACAAATTATTAACTAACTATGTATCCATATGTTTATAAGGTCCAACGAGAATAATACTATGTATGTATTCATTATACAATTTTCAACGATTGTTAGCATTTGCCGCAGCGGCGTGCTGATGGTTGGCCGTTTAGATTTTTGCTTAACGTTTCTTACATTGACGTGGAGCGTAATTTATAATAAAAAAAAAAAAACTACACTTACTCAGTCATTTTGTGTTTGGATTCTGTTTTCTGTCGTAAAGTTGTTGTTTCTCTTGATGTTTAAGTTAAAATTTCACTGGTGGGAGGGTATGGATGGGATGAATGGCGGTTGGGGTTTGCTTAAAGTTTTCTTTTCCTTTTATCTTATCCGAAAAAGCGTTTGACTTTTTTGTTTTAAAGGGGGTTTGTTTTACTCGTAGTATTTATTAGATCACACTTTACTCACAACCCGCAGGGGTTTCTTTTTTTTTGGTCGAGTTTCAAACACTTTTGTTTTAACCGCACTACACGTCAACGACGTCTATCACCTTCGACGTTATGAGTTTAACTGATCTTCTTTTATTAATAAAAGTTAAATTTTAGTGCTAACTGCAATCGCGCCGCGATCGCTATTTTGATGAAACTCTCTAAGCGTTGTGATGTCCCACATGAAATCCACTAGTTTGTTTTTTTTTCTTTTTTTCGTTGTATGAATCGTCGTCATCGGCGTTGATTGTGTTTTATATGATGCGAGAGATGGCTGACTGACTGGCTGTACTTCTCTCAGTGGTTGTGTCGGCAACAAGTTTACGCTCAGTGGATATCGTTTGAGTTTGTGTTGTTTTTGTTGTGGTGGAAGTGTGGAAGAGAGGGAGGGAGTTGCTTTTTGTTTTCTGCCGTTGATTAATTGAGCGCGCTCTTTTCGTAACGTTGCATGATGGGAATCTCTGGAGAAATAAAGAGTTAAATGGTTTTTTTTTCGAAACAAGGCAGAGATGTTTCACGGAATGAGGTTCGAATGGGATCGAATTAAGCGAAGACTAAAGTTATGAATTCAATGAAAATCGGTAGACGATTAAAAATACAATACATGTATAAAAATTTTAAAATAAAAACTTAGAAAATAATACAAAAATCAACAAAAATTCACAAATTAATAAAAAATATACAAAAACTACAAAAAAATATTTTACAAAATACAAAAATTACCAAATAAATACATACAAAAAAAAAACTATCAAATACAAAAATTGTAAAAAATACAAAATCTAATACCAACTAGGTATAAAAATACAAATAGGTATAATAAAAAGAAATCTTTACAAAAATTTCAAAAACCAAAAAAATACAAATACTACTACCAATTATAAAAAAAATATTTAAAAAATACAAAAATTACAAAAATAAATCCATTCAAAATAAAAACTGAAAAATTAATCATTTTAGAATAAAAAATTAGAAAATAATACAAAAATCAACAAAAATTTACAAATTAATAAAAAATATACAAAAACTACAAAAAATATTTTACAAAATACAAAAATTACCAAATAAATACATACAAAAAAAACTATCAAATACAAAAATTGTAAAAAATACTAAATCTACTACCAACTAGGTATAAAAAAAATTTAAAAAAATACAAATAGGTATAATAAAAAGAAATCCCTACAAAAATTTCAAAAACCAAAAAAATACAAAAACTACTAGGTACCAACTATAAAACAAATATTTAAAAAATACAAAAATTACAAAAATAAATCCATACAAAATAAAAACTGAAAAATTAATCATTTAAAAATAAAAAATTAGAAAATAAAACAAAAATCAACAAAAATTTACAAATTAATTAAAAAAATACAAAAACTACAACAAAATATTTAAAAAAATACAAAAAATTATTAAATAAATACATACAAAAAAAAAAAACTATCAAATACAAAAATTGTAAAAAATCTACTACCAACTAGGTATAAAAATTCAAATAGGTATAATAAAAAGAAATCCCTACAAAAATTTCAAAAAACCAAAAAAATACAAAAACTACTACCAACTATAAAAAAATATTTAAAAAATACAAAAATAAATCCATACAGAATAAAAACAGAAAAATTAATAATTTTTTTAATCATTTTAAGGATTATTTTTTATGGAGCTTCCTGGGGGCAGAAACATTATATTTATTCCATTTAATTATTAAATTAGTAATTTTTATTTATTATTTATTTTATATTTCAAAAATCGAGCGAAAAATACAAACTTTCTAAAAAATACAAAAATTCAAAAACAAACAGTAAGAAAGTTTCAGTCAGGCAACCCGACTTACATATACCCTCACCCTCAGTGAAACAAAAAATTGTCTATTATATTAATATTAGTACTCGATTTCTAAAGTGGGCGAAGTGGTATATTTGTATGGGAGGTACAAGAAGGGGCGCGTCTAGACTTCCAGTTTTTTTCTGGGCACGATCATGTCGAGTGTATTGATATTATTACTCCATCTCCAAATTGGGCGGAATGGTACATTTATATGGGGGGTACCAGAAGGGGCGTGTAAGGACTTCCAGATTTTTTCTCTAAAACTTTATCCTATTATAGCTTTACTAAATACAGAAATTGGGCACGATCGCGTTGGATTCATTGATGTTATTACTCGATTTCTAAAGTGGGCGGAATGATGTATTTGTATGGGAGGTACCAGAAGGGGCGGGGCCATATAGCCCATTTGCATACCGTAAGTACTTTACTTTACATTAACTTTAGCTGATACTTATTTGCAATCCCAGTGGATTATATACCGCATGTAGAAAAATATTATAACCACTTAACTCAACTGCTGCGGAATGCTCCCATCCCTGATAATATAACCTCGCAGTGGCAAAATATAGCCGACTCCTTAGAACGGGCTGCGAGAAGCGTACTTGGGTACTCAAAGCCGTCTCAAGAAGATGCCTGGTACGATGATGAAGATGCCTGGTACGATGAGAGGCAACTCGTCTTTTTAGACGGAAAAAAGGAGCTGAAGAAGAGGCAGGATGAGTGCACAGAGTTGCTCCGAAGCAGAGGGGAAGCCCGACAATTCTACAAGAGAGTTAAGGCGAGAATGCGTGGACCAGGGTTACCCTCCTGCAGGGACAGCGATGGTCAGCTAGTGACGGACCCGGATAACGTTCTGAGGATATGGATAAATCATTTTAAAAATTTATTGGATGCAGACACCACTCCAGAAGACCCCGCTCCAATCCATGACGATGGTGTTTATTGTCCGCCTCCGAGCCAGAGCGAGATACGTGTCGCAAACTCCCGCCTTAAAAACAACAAAGCTACTGGAGCCGATGGTCTCCCTGCTGAATTGTTTAAGGCTGGTGGGGAGGAGCTTATTGGGAACATGCATCAGCTCATGGAGAACATCTGGGAAGAGGAGAGCATGCCCGGGGATTGGAGTCTCAGTCTGTTATGTCCCATATACAAGAAAGGAGATCGTAGTGAATGTAAGAACTACTGTGGAATAAGCCTATTACCAATTTCGTACAAAGTCCTTTCAAGGCGAACCTGAAGGACGGCGCAGAGCAGGGAGACCCAAACTCCGTTGGAAGGACCAAGTGGTAGGCGATGTGCCATCATCTGGTAGGGCTAACTGGAAAACACACGCAGAAGATCGATGCGTGAGGAATTCTTTATTACTTCAGACCTCAAATTTATGAACTACGTTTCGTAAATTGTAATTGGCCACTTAAGTAATTAAGTAATTACATAAGCAACAGTTTCACTGTTCCATTCATCAAATGATTTTGAACTGAGTTTAATTTGTAGCAGTTTCAAAAAAACTGTTGTACTCCGTGGCGTATAATTTACGTGAAATATTACTCATGATAATCATACGCCACCAAATAACAATATAACAAAAGAGCCTAAAACGTGACAAATTCCACTATATGATACTTACTAACTTGAAATCGATATTAAATTATTATGGCAAGTAACTTGACAAAACGAATGATGCAGAACTTCTTCTTTTTGGGACACTTTCACGTGCAGTTGTCAGAATTGAGTCCCAAAATCACATTGTGTACTCTGTTATTTTGCACAGTTTTAATAAAGAAGTATATTTTGTAATCTATGTCTAGAAAAACCTTTGGAAGATTTGTTTTAAAAACAATTAAAGATTTTTAGCATTTTTTAAATTTAAATTTTGTTTTTGTATGTACAATAAAAATGTATAATAGATACGGAAAACGTCGTTGGTATCTTTACAATTTTTTTTTCAACAACAACAAAATTCGTCATTGAATATTTGAAACAATATCAAAAATATCCAAAAATAAATATAACCGTGAGTTTTTTTATATATAACCGTGAGTTTTAGATTCTATGATAGGCGCTTAGACTTTTTTGTACCTGGCAACTTCCAATGAAAATATGTGCTGGCTAACATCCAAATGACCGCCGAATGCTGGATGATTAAATTTTGGGCTTGTGTGGTTAATTCCCCACAGTCACGTACATTACCCACAGTATGGCAGAAGATTGTTTAAAAAAATAACTATTCTATACAAGATATGTTAGGTTACCACACCTAAAATAAAAAAAAATATTTTTTTTAAATTATTTTTTTCGTATGAAAAATTCAAGGGCCAAAATATTGTTTGTTTTTTTAATTTTTCATCTTAACAAATTTAATATGTATAACACGAGTCTAGCTTCAATTCATCTTGATATTCATATTTATATCATTATCATTATCATGAACATGATTATAGTCGTCTGAAACACTTTCACTTGCTCAGCTTAGCTCAAAACCTGATCTGACGTAACTTTGGCCAAACTTCGCATATCGAATATAATGAATAATAAATAATTAAGTTACGTTTAATCCAAACAACAATTTTACCAATTTTACCTAATGACAAATTTTCCTTTGCATTCGATATATGGATGATGATGGGTCAATCGCAAAGCTCAGCTCAGCGGAGACACCACAACTCCACGATATGGTGATTAGGCGATTTCATAAGCTGGCTGCCCACTTGAAACTGAAAGACATGAAAGTGAACGAAAAAACATAAATATGACACAGCACAAACACTATAATCGCTGTTATGTTAACCTAAACTTACTTACTCGTAGACTAAAAAAACAACAAACTTGCGTTAAATCATCATAAGCAGCGGCAGCAGCAGCATCATCATTAGCAATCGTATGAAATACGTATTTAAACAGCGTTTATCTTTGTTTTTGTTGTCATTTCTATTATTAAACGAACTTCACAGAGAAAAGTCCCTTGAACTCTAATCATGCAACAGTAAAGTACAACAACAACCTGTTTCATACTAAACTTCGGGGATAAAGCTGCCTTTGTTGTAACTACTCATACAGATCTTATGTAGGTCGTCGTCGTCGTCGTCGATGGTTAACAAACCGGAAAGATTCTCAAGAGTTAGACAAAAACAAAACACACACACACACACAAATTACATGGCAAACTTGAATGTTGGCCACCAGTGAGAGACACAAACATAACTGGAAGTTATCTATGTAGGTATCGTATCCATTACAGCAGCCATGAATCTATGCTTCCAACAGCACTAAAATCTCTTACTAGCTAGCTAGAAACACACACAGATATCAGTTACATACAGTCGCCCCGAAGTCAATGACCGTTTTAATGTGAGAGATTGCATTTGACTTTCAAAGTAGGTGTAGCCCAGCTTAGAGACCCCATTGGAGTGGGCTATAGCATGGAATGATGCTGGAAGCCTTTGAATCTGAAGGGAATTAAAGGTGAGAATGGCAATCACACTTTCAATGAAGGGGGGTGGAAGTGGTAGATAGAGAAAATTTCGAAGAATGTAAGATTATAATAAATTTGAATTCTAAATAAATGAAATATGCAAATTAATACATATATCAATGATTTAATGAAAAAATAATACTATTGAATAGTATCGAGGGCGGTTAGAAATTCAAAGTCAGGATGAAGGTACTAGGTCAGTATAGTAAAATCCCCATAGGTTTTAGGGTGATTTCTTGGCTGACACTATTTTTTTATTAATGGAAGATCCGAGGTAGGTAAACTCACCTACTACCTCAAAACAATTATTTCCAACCTTGACGGTGCGTCCCCTTCGAGAGGACTCTTTGTTCGTCGAAATCATTATTTGTGTTTTGACCTCGTTGACCGCTAAACCCATTTTTGCTGATTCCTTTTCTAGGGATGTGAAAACTGCAGTAACGACCCCCAGATTTCGGACAATGATGTCTAGGACAAGATATCGCCCTGCCTCAAACCTTTTTCCGTGTTGAATGGTTCATAGTAACCCTTACCAATCTAAATATAGGATTTGGTGTTGTCTAAGGTACATCTGAAAAGTCGAATTAGTTTTGCAGGAATACTAAACTCAGACATGGCCTCATATACCCTATTTCTTCTCAGAGAGTCGTAAGCAGCCTTGTAATCGACAAAGAGGTGGTAGGTGTCGATCTGCTTTTCATAAGTTTTTTTTTCAGGTTTTGACGTAAAGTGAATATTTGATCAGCCGTTGATTTACCAGGTTTAAAGCCGCAAATGATAAGTTTCTATTAGTTTTTATACAACTGGCTTCAGACTGACGCTGTTTGTTTTTATTGATGGTGGAGCCTAGGTAGATAAAATCATCCTCTACTTCGAAATTAAATGTAGTTGTCAACGTTCACGCAGCGTCCCAAAGGAGTATAATCTTTGTTCTTTGAAAGTAATACTTTCGTGTTGTCCTCGTTCATCATTAGACCCACTTTTCCTTATGTATATCTGAGAAGGCTGCAGTCACATCACACAGTTTTCGGCCGATGATGTCCACGTTCTCAGCGTACGTATGTAGCATGCAGCTTTTGTTGAATATCGTGCAACTAGTGTTTACTGCAGCTTTCCTCATTATCATCTCCATCACTATGTTGATGATGGCGTACGATAGGTTATCGCCTTGTCTTAGGCCTCGTCTGGTATACAATAGCTCCGTAAGGCCCTTGCCAGTCTTCGCTGAAGACTTCGTGTCAGTCAGGTTGATAAAGCAAAGGCGTATCGGCTTCTCAGGAATACCAAACTCAGTCATGGCTTCGAGTAATTTTTGCCGTATTGAGCTGTCGAAGGTAGCTTTATAGTCGACGAAAAGAAGGTAAGTGTCGATCTGCGTCCCTTGGGTCTTCTCCAGGATTTGCTTGATTGACCAGGTCTAAATCTACACTGATAAAACCCGATTAAATATTCGACTTTTGGCGTGATATCTTTACATGCGCCGCCTTCCGTACCCATCAAATGGTGGAAATGTTTTCTCTATATATGCAGGGCAGCCCAGTATCGTAATCTTTTGATTTGACTTTCTGGCAAAATTTTTGGGTTTTATCTCCATCCCTGTACCTCTCCATATCCTTGTTCTCCTGTTCCTTCATCTGACGTTTTTCGGTTAAATAGCTGCTTTGCCTGGTTTACTTACTAATTGTGCCGGTCCCTTACAGCCCAGGTTACAATAGGCTGTAATGTCGCCCTGTAAGCAAAAGTTATGACCGATATAACTTTTTCCGGTTAGCAGGCATCACTGACCTCTACCATCTTAACTCACGTGACTAGACCCCAAATATCTTGTCAAGAAGGCTGAACCGTCGTAGTTGATGCACACACTTGGACCTCCTTTCTTAAGCACAAGGCAGTAACACACGGCCATGGAAATATGCGACAGCAGTTTATCGATATCCGCAGTTATATAATTTTCTAGCGAAATTTCTATATTGACCTTGTCTTAGCTCGGCTTGTGGACATTCTACTCCGTCGTCAATAATTGGCGTTATTTTGTGATTTGTGCTACCTTTGGTAACGAACATGCATACCTGCAGCAGGTTCAGAGTGTCCATCACCAGATTTCCATTTCTGTCTTTACAGACGGGGATCCCAGTTAAAAAAACTGTCTTCACCTCTGTTCCTGTATTTTATTAGGTAGCCCTTTCGTCCTCTCCATAAATGGTTTTTTTGAAAGGGCGTTTCGTCTCCCTTCACATCTCCTTATACCGTGATGCAGTGATGCAATGTATTCATAATCGTTTTCCTCAGATAGTACGACCCATTAGCCGTCGTACGAGTACGTTCTTAGTCTGGTTTTTCATAGCCTACTATGGTGGCAGTGTTCATAAAATACCCAAAAATAAATATGCTGCCACTGTGTCTCAGGAATATCAGAGCTGGTGACTTCTGTTTACTGTAATTGAGAGAGTTAGTAGGAATAGGCATTGGCTATTTCGGGGGCATGCATACGATTTGTAGCTTTTCTTATGTTCCTTGGCTGGTTGTCCACGCATATTGATGCGTCCATGAGACTTTAGACATTCATTCCATTGATTACCACGTGGTCAATTTAGTTTATCGTTATTTGATTAGGGGATATCATGCGGATAATCTGGATTCGAGCCTTGCCACAGGCACCTGTATGTCTTCGATAGCCGGCCTTCTCGAGTAAATCGGCATGTCTAGTCAAATGCCTCATTAATGGGATGCAAAGGGAGATCAGTCTAAATCCGTTATCGGAGTTTTTGCTTGGTTGATGAAACTTTTCTTCGTGTTTTCATAACACTTGGACACGTTGTACGAATGGACGATAACGCTCCGGATCGAAAAGTCTTCGGCAATAAACTCGATGGGCGGCGCAGGAGGGGGCGACCAAAACTCCGATGGATAGACCAGGTGACGGAAATGTTAAGTAAGCTTGGTATGACGAACTATCTACGGAGCGCAAAAGACCGAAGCGCTTGGAATGGTTTTCTACGTGCGGCTACTGATAGATGAATTTCTGTTGTTGCTGCCAGTAAAGAAGAAGAAGAAGATAAAACTTTTCTACTGATTTATTCCTTTTTAAACAATACAATCTGTCAGAATATTTTAAACGTATTGACCAGGGCAACGGTTGTATTGTAACTCTTTTCCGTCTTCATGCGGGTATTGGATATTTTGCCACCATTGGGCGGATGTCCAGTGGAATATGTAATTCATCGGACATTGTTATCAGTTTGGAGACCTTCGTAGAAAATTTTTGATTATATTCAAGTGAATAACGATTGCAATAATCAAATTTGAAAATTCATCATCTCCCAAAATACTCAACCTTATAATCGATATTACTTATTAAATGACATACTTATCAAATAACGAGTTTTATTTCATCCATTTTTGTCATCCAATTTGTATTATAGTTTTATCAAATGCGCATTCTTAGAAGCAATTAATATACTTCTATCTCCCATTCAACTGGAATAGGCTATGTTTTTTTATTTAACGTTTAAATAGCATAAACCACATGAAATAAAAGTTAACCTAGTTGACCTTACTGGTTTGACGATAAACAACGCCAGTAGTTTAAAAGTAAGGCATACTTTAGGGCGCAAAATTAAATATACAGCAGTTATTTTTGAATGTTACAATGGTGAATGGTTAAACGATTTATACATTTTCAAAAAAATATCAAAATACATATTGTCGGTGCTCCGCACAGTGTGACTTTTTACGTATTTAGCAAGCCAAAACTAAAAAAATAAAAGTAATACGATGATAATGATTTTATCGTAGTTAATAGACAACTAGCCATATGTGGAGAAAATATAAGCAAAACCAAAATAAAAACGTTAACAACATTGGTAACTGTTATGAAACTTGTGTTCTTGATACAGGAAAAAACAAATGTAATTTGTACATTCTTTTTGTGAGTTTTAGAATAGTGTAAAATATTTTGGTAATAAGATTTTTAAAACTTGTCTTCAACATTTGAAAGCTGTGTTCATTCGTAATAACACTGGTAACTTTTCATTATTTATGCTTCATTCCCAAGCATATAATTCATTACATAAAAATAGTCCGTAAAATTCTGTTACCAAACAATAACACTTTTTTCAATGGAAAAAAAAGTTTGTGATCTTAGTAATTGCACGTCTAGTTGAATGATAAGTACATTGCTTAACCTTATTTTGAAGATATAGAATACATGTTAAAAGTGGAAAAATAATTAATAATGGACATAACGAATAAACATTAAAAAAGATATGTATATGAAACTATGTAGGTGAAATTTTTATGGGTGTTGCAAATGGTTCGGTTTTTTAAGGATTTGTCTACTGTTGCAAGATAATTAAACTGTATCCGGCGTTTTATAAATATCTTTTATATGTAACTTAGAGTTTTTTGAAAGTGCACCCTCGGACAATATAGAGAGTTTTGCAGGAGTATTGAATATTTAAACCGAACTTCCGCGAAACTTACCGCGTTTCGAACGAGATTGCTAAGGGCTTAAGGAGGCTTTTAAAAAACAAAATAAAATGACAGGTTTTTCAGAATTTTTATTTTTTTTTAACTTAGCGGAGTTTGCAAGTGGACTACTCATATGTAAATAACACTTAAGATGTGTATCTCTATGTTTGGCATGAAGGAGGTGTAAATTCCAACAATATCACAGCCTGTATTCTTCACTTTTTGCGAGATTATTGTATTGCATACAAAAAAAGTTGTGCTGATATGTTATCTGATGGGTGCACTTATAAAAATAGAAATAAAATATTGTGTAGTGCGCTAGTGGCGTAGAAATAGAGCAACTAATACTGGAAAAGTGTCATACTAGAACAACTATTTAACCCACTAATATACTCGCCTACGGACTACATTAATCTAATGAGGCGCGCCAGACCATCTCAGCCTTATATAATAAACAAGCTTTCCCGGCTCGCGTTGCTTAACCCGTACATACAAGAAGGTAAATTTATGTGATTGTCCCATTGGTCTGAGTGATTGTTCCGCTTAACCCCCTTTTAACCATAAAAGAAGGAATTTCAAAAGATATATTCTTATCGCACAACTAAAATGGACTGGTACCACCTCTAATTCTATAGGAAGCATGCCTAAATACGATTTTAGCTTTAGCCGTTTGTTCTGGGTGATGGAACTAGTTTTATTCCTTTCCGGCCTTTTTACCTCTAAATGTTAAAATTTCTAAAAACCCCATCTGGCAGATTTCTTATTCTATGGGGAGCAATACTATATACCTTTTCGTAACCTACCTTTAGGAATTTGCTCTGGGCGATAGTACCAGTTTTATCCCGCCGCACAACTAAAATTAATTCACTTTAATTTTTAAGACTATACCTTTAGGCGTTTAGTACCAGTTTTATCCCTTTTCGGCCGTTTATACCCCTAAAAGATATGAATGTCGAAAACCCTCCTTGCTTCGTTCTAATTCCATAGGGAGCAAATCAATATACATAAATAATCATGATTATATCATTATTGGTCTGGGCGATATTAACATGTTAATCCTTTTTTCGATTTTTAACCCAGAAATATCCAATCCATTTTAATAGTGTTTAATACTCATATCAATTTTTGTAATTATAGCTTTAGCCGATTGATCCGGGTAAAGGCACAAGTTTTATTCCTTATTGCTAATTTTTACCCCTAAATGTACGAATTTCCAAAAATCCATTCTTACCTAACGTTTAATCGAAAAGGGGAACAACCAAAATGTTATTACAATTTTTTCCAAAGGGGTGTGGAAGTCTAGACATGCCCCATCTGGTACCTCCCATGCACATCTGGTACCGTCCACTTTAGAAATCGATTAATATTATTTATAGACCTAACGCGATCGTGTCCAAATTCTGTATTTAGTAAAGCTATAACAGGATAAAGTTTTCGAGAAAAAATCTGGAAGTCAAGACACGCTCCTTCTGCTACCTCCCAAACAAATGTACCACTCCGCCCACTTTAGAGATAGAGTTATAATATCAATATACTCTACACGATCGTACCCAAATTATGTATTTTGTTAAATTATAACAGGATAAAGTTTTGGAAAAAATATTGGAAGTCTAGACACGCCCCTTATGGTACCTCCCATACAAATGTATCTTTCCGCCCACTTTAGAGATGGAGTAACAATATCAATAAACCTCTCGCGATCGTGTCCAAATTCTGTATTTAGTAAAGATATAACAGCATAAAGTTTTCGAGAAAAAATCTGGAAGTCAAGACACGCTCCTTCTGCTACCTCCTATACAAATGTACCTTTTCGCCCACTTTAGAGATAGAGTTATAATATCAATATACTCTACACGATTGTACCCAAATTATGTATTTTGTTAAGTTATAACAGGATAAAGTTTTGGAAAAAATATTGGAAGTCTTGACACGCCCCTTATGGTACCTCCCATACAAATGTACCTTTCCGCCCACTTTAGAGATGGAGTAATAATATCAATACAACTCTCGCGATCGTGTCCAAATTCTGTAATTAGTAAAGATATAACAGGATAAAGTTTTCGAGCAAAAACCTGGAAGTCAAGACACGCTCCTTCTACTACCTCCTATACAAATTTACCACTCCACCCACTTTAGAAATCGAGTAATAATATCAATATAATATAAATTTTTTTATTTTACTGAGGGTGATGGTATATGTAAGTCGGGTCGCCCGACTGAAACTTTCTTACTGGTTTTATTCTCCATTTAAGTTCGAATATGTATTTAAAGAGATAAAACGAATGTGAAGGTTAGCTTAATGAATTTTTATGCCTATCGATTGATGATTCGGCAGGATAGTGACAATCGTCTGTTAAGATATCGCCGGTTATTTAAACATTACTGCGTTGACATGCACGGAGCGTCTCAATTTTATTCGATTTAATCAGTCGCCAAATTTTGAGAAGCTTGACATCTTTTGCATTTGCTCGAAAACGATATGCATTGGGCCGAGGCAACTATTTCTGCTCTAGCGTATCAAATTCATACATTGTTTGCGTTCATCATAGCCACGTGTCATCCGTCGAACCCGAGAGCATTGTGGGACGAGACAAGCACGAGATAGCTGAGGACATTTTGCACAGAGTTCGCACGAAAACATCGAATTTCGATCTTGAAATTAAAGAAGTTGGGAATACCAGCGCCAAATCGTTCGTGACAGAATGAATGAAGAGAATGAGGCGACCAATTTTTGAACTCCCGAGATGTGCCGCATAATTTACTGCTGATGGTGGGATCGATCATATTCATGTTGCGGAATCAGAATCATCCAAAATTGTTCAACGGTCCGCGGTTGTCCATCAAGAAACTGATTAACAATGTGATCAAAACAACGATCAGATGGGCAAATTTAAAGGAGAGGAAGTCCTTATCCCAAGAATTCCTATTATTCGCGGCCAACCCTCTTTATTGTTTGTTTTTGCGCCGGAATAAAAATCGAAAAACATTGTTTATCAGATCGCTTTTCATTGATTTTGATTAAATTAGCCTGGAGCTTATATAAAGGTGTTAACTTAGGAGCGAGACGAAGTTAACGGGGTCCGAAGTTGTATGGCAGAACAACGTTTGCCGGGTCAGCTAGTATTTGATACAAATATACCTATACTCGGCAAGTAGAAAAGAATATACAGACAAAATAATTTATTTAGATAAGTGGGTGAAAGGGGAGTGGCAAAAGTGTTTTAGGGCTATACTAATTTGTTTAAATAATTCTATACACAGATAGTATTCGAAACTACAGCTATGCATATGTAGGTGAACATTTGATCGCCACTCGGTGGGGAAAGGTGACGTGCGAACACAGTTTTTAGGGCTATTTAAGGTAATATTTGTACAGAGGAAAGTAAGCAGGGCCCAACACATTGTTAACGTGCTTAGGAAGCTTTACCAAAGTATGTTTAAAAGTGGAATATGGCTGCACTTATAATTGTAAGGCAATTCCGTGAAATGTATTCTATGCAGTTTTAAATTTTCGTCAAATATGCAATAGCAGAGCATGCCCAGTATAAAATTTGTGATACTATAGAAACTATTCCTGACATGTCAGCTATAACTTTGCCAAATTTTAGCGTAATAGCTTAAACGTTATAGTAGCCTATAGCTAACACACAGACACGTATTATTATGTGCCATAATAACTTTTATATCAAAGGCTAAGAAGCTAAGCTTCAGATTAGTTCTGTTTTTCAATCAGAATGCCGTTGTTTACCTCTTTCTGGTTTTGTATGATAATAACACAGTACAACATTTTGCAGCTCATTGGTGTGGGACTCAATTCTGAGAACTGCACGTGAAAGTAGCCCTAAAAAGAAAAAGTTCTGCATCATTTGTTTTGTCAAGTTACATGCCATTATAATTTAATATCGATTTGAAGTTAGTAAGTATCGTATAGGGGAATTTGTCACGATTTAGGCTCTATAATAAGTTACAGGTTGGTAAAAGAAATACCAAGACGAGAAACCCAAAAAACCTGCTGGAAGAATTAATCGAAAATCTTATATCACATTGAGGTTCTCTCTTTAAGACTCCTAGAAAAAAGAAAATTGTTTATCTCATGGATAATGTTTTTTTTTAATATTTTATTTATTTTTTTATATTTTATAGTAACTATTTTTAACATTTTTGTTTTGTCGTCTTTGTATATAATTCTACATACAATAAATTTTCGCATTCTTTGACATTTATGATTCTCTGTTAATTGCATGATTTTTACTTTTGTATCTTGTGTCGCGTTACTCGATTATAAAATAGTTTTCCATAATTTTTGTTTATGTACTACAACAAAACCATAATATATAACATATACATAATAATAATTATTTAGTTATTTCGAAATAAAAATAAAACATAAAAATCCATAACTTCACTCTAATTCCTTTTTTTGTTTGTTTGCTTAACAGGGTTTACAGGGGGAGGTGTGGGGTAGAAACATTTTAAAAAGAGGTAGAATGATAAAAAAATATTAATTGAGTTTTCTTCTAACGCCTGATTTTTAAAATTAAACAATATTTTGTATAGTATATTATTACTTAACCTAAAGTGCTATGTATTATGTGGCGGTGTGGTTTAAAAGGATGGGAGGGGGTGGGGGGGATAAATGTAAATGTGTTTAGTTGTAAAATGTTCCCAGGTGAAAGTGTATGATAAGGCAGACCACAGGGTCTCCTATGTGTATGTGTGTGTGTGCGTAAAGACCAGACTACAACCAGACCAAAAAGGCCCAAATGGGTAGAGCCAAAAGTGCAGCCAATTTCAGACCGAATGGCAGAACAAATATAGTGAAGATGAAGATGTACAGCGCCACGAAGCCTAGATAATACAAAACATTGAACCTAAAGAAAGAAGAGAGAGAGAGTGAGATATATAAAATTAATATACATATAAGGGAATGTGTATTAGGTTAATGCAAACTTACACTCTCCAATAGGTGCGATGCCATTTGGTGGTCTCTGCTGATTCCTTGAAATAGAATTGTCTAATACCTATGAGCACACGAGCCAAAAACTCTATCCAATCACAGCGGCTGGAATCGAAATTATAGCGTTTACGATCTGATTCATGCATGACCGACATGATGCGCAGGGCATTTTGCAGGTCATAGCGGAAATCTTTGTCGAGGAAATAATCGAAAGCTTGGGTGCCTCTCTGGAAAACTTTCATGTACTCCAAGACGCTGTAAGAAGAAATCGCAAAAAAAATTCAATAAATTATTATAAAGTGAAAGTAAATTTGTGGTAAATGAGTAACATTAAGTAACATTACTATATCACTCAGCGTATAGCAATGTTAAATTCTATTGTAATAAAATCAAAAGACTTAAGAAACAAACTTCTCGATAAGTATTAACTTTAAGAATGGGCGTGACAATACTTTTTTTTTGAGCAAGTGAAATAAAATTTGATACTCACATAGTTCTCGACAACAAGAATATAAACAAGCAAACGAAATTTTAATATTGGACCAAATGGGCGTAGTGGGCGTGGCAAAATATTTTTTTTAGAGCTAGAGTGATAAAATTTAATACCCAGATAGTGCTCCACAACACGAATATGTATATCCAGACGAAATTTTAATCATCATGGACCCAATGGGCGGAGTGGGCGTGGCCAAACTGTATTTTAGCCCTAGAGAGATAAAATTTGGTACACAGATAGCACTCGGCTACACCAATATGAATGTGCAGAAGAAATTTTAATTTTGACAAGTGGGCGTGGCAAAACATATTTTTAGAGCTAGGGAGATAAAATTTGATACACAGATAGTGCTCGGCGGTATGAATATGAATATGCAGACGGATTTTTAATTTTGGATCAGAGGGCGTAGGGGGTGTGGACAATCTGTATTTTACCCCAGAGAAATAAAATTTGGTACTCACATAGTTCTTGACAACACGAATATGAATGTGAGCCAAATTTTAATTTGTGACCAAATGGGCGAAGTGGGCGTGGCAAAATATCGTTTTTAGAGCTAAAGTGATAAAATTTGATACCCAGATAGTACTCGACAACACGAATATGTATATCCAGACGAAATTTTAATCATCATGGACCCAATGGGCGAAGTGGGCGTGGCCAAACTGTATTTTAGCCCTAGAGAGATAAAATTTGGTACACAGATAGCACTCGGCTACACCAATATGAATGTGCAGAAGAAATTTTAATTTTGACAAGTGGGCGGAGTGGGCGTGGCAGAACATATTTTTAGAGCCAGGGAGATAAAATTTGATACACAGATAGTGCTCGGTGGCATGAATATGAATATGCAGACGGATTTTTAATTTTGGATCAGTGGGCGTAGGGGGTGTGGACAATCTGTATTTTAGCCCCAGAGAAATAAAATTTTATACTCTTATAGTTCCCGACAACACGAATATGAATAAGCAAACGAAATTTTAATTTTGGACCAAATAAGCGTAGTGGGCGTGGCAAAATATTGTTTTTAGAGCTAGAGTGATAAAATTTGATACCCAGATAGTACTCGATAACACGAATATGTATATCCAGACGAAATTTTAATCATCATGGACCCAATGGGCGCAGTGGGCGTGGCCAAACTGTAATTTAGCCCTAGAGAGATAAAATTTTGTACACAAATAGTACTCGGCACTACAGCTATGCAAATGTAGGCAACAATTTTTGTACAAGGGAAAGTAGGCAGGCCCAACATGTTGTTATCGTGCTAGAAAAGCTTTCCCAAAGTATGTTTAAAAGTGGAATATGGCAGCACTTATAACTGTGAGGCAATTCCATGGAATATATTACACAGTACAACATTTTTCAGCACATTTATTTGGGACTCAATTCTGAGAACTGCACTTGAAAGTATCCCCAAAAAGGGAATTTGTCACGTTTTAGGCTCTTTTGTTTGACATAACATAAATACTATATGGTGGCGTATGGTAAATTAGTTTCAGCTAAATCGGACTAGTGGTTCCCGAGTTATGTTATGTCAAACAAAAGAGCCTTAAACGTGACAAATTCCCCTACACAATACTTAATAACTTCAAATCGATATTAAATTATTATGTCATGTAATTTGACAAAACGAATGATGCAGAACTTCTTCTTTTTGGGGCTACTTTCACGTGCTGTTCCCAACATTGAGTCCCAAATCCATGAGCTGAAAAATGTTTTACTGTATAAGCCTCAAAGCATTACCGGAGCTACAGCTGAGTTAATTCCAAAAGTTTGTGTCTTAAGTCTTTTGTTTGTACTTCCCAAAGGATCTTCCCTTTTCCTCCCCTCAACTTATACTTACGTATGCTGTGGCATTCCTATCGAAAACAGCTTCTCCGGTATTATGAACACCATAGCGGGCAAAATGTGAAATAGATAAAAGAATAAATGGAAACGCCAACCATTGCGCAATATCGTCTTTGGCTTCCACACAAAATTGTTGGGCGGATGTTTTTCCACATTATAATTGATAATATCACAGAATTCAGCTAGGGTCAAAGGATTCACTTCACCCGATGTACAATGTACCACCTCGGGTTGTTCCATATGGCGGGTGCCCACATACCAGCCCATGACCAGCGATGAATTGATAACATAATCACAGGGTATGATATCAATGACAGCCGAAGCGCGACCACACATGGTGCGGAAAATGCCCTTAATGAAACCGGCCAGGAAGCCTAAATGGCCGGAATTGGCATTGCCTACCCAGCCGGGGGCGGGTTTCTCCCAAGTGCCATAAACTGTAAAACACAACAAAAAATAAACAATAATTGTTAAAGAATTTAGTTTTACTAATTTTCTATTATCATAATTACCTATTGATGGTCTCACTATAGCCGCCGGCATATTTTTCATCTCTGCCATTAATAGATTTTCCGATAGATTCTTGGTAAACGTATATGTATTGGGATGATCATTGATGATTTCTTTCAATTTTTCTTGTGTGAAATTTTCCCAAGCCGCATCATCTTCTGCCATTTTCATCATATCATAGGGATCACAACGTGACTTATAGACTTCTTCCATAATCAAGCCACGATTGTTGCTGTTACAGAAAGCTGTCGAACAATAGATATAAGCCGAGAGATTCTTTAGCTTTTTGGCCAATTCAATGGTGCGCATAGTGCCGGTAAGATTTGTCTTAATGGCTGTTCTTAACGGCGAACGGAAACGTATTGTGGCTGCACTGTGATAGATGACATTAACTTTGTCAATCAATTCTTGGAGAATATCATCGGGAAAACTGAAATCGACATCGCTTAGCTCACCCACGACGGGTTTTACTTTAGCCAGGGTTTTCTCATCGTATTTGGCAAAGATCTGTAATGAAAAGGAAAATTATTTAATGAAAAATTAATCAAAAACTAAAATAATAGACATAAGATAAAAATAAAGTAAAAAACATAAAAAAAATTATTTTTTGGATTATAAAAACACTATGTTTTGTCTGTGTGTTGCACATAGAAGTCTATAATAGTATATCGTTGTACTGAAATTTTATAGGAGGTTGTTAGTCTCATAACTGCGTTGGTTTTTAACATAACACAAATAATGTCTGATAGAATTTCGAAAATTTTATGATGCAATTTTTTTCTCTATACAATTTTCAGAGGTGTGAGGCAAAACAGACGGTAAGAGGCATTGAAATAATGTTGATTTTATTACAACATTTTTCAGTTCATTGATCCGGAACTCAATTCTGAGAATTGCACGGCTACTTCCCCGAAAATAAAAACTTCTGCATCATTCGTTCTGTCAAGTTGGCTGCCTTAATAATTTAATGGTCATACGAATTTTTGTTAGCTCAAGGTGGTTTTTTAGCACTTTTTCTATAAGTTAACACGGTTATATCTCGCATATACGTTACGGAATATCTCTTTCGTGTCTGAAGCAAAGTTGTAGATAGTGAATAGGAGAACAAATATGTAGATACGAAACCCGAAAAAAGTACCCAAATTTTTTTTTTACTATTTTTACCCATTTTTCACCTTTTTTGCTCAAGAACTGAATTACAAATTAAAAAATAAAAATAAATTTTTTGTAACAAAAAGTACTTTTATTGTACCAACTAGTACAATTAATTGTGCCAAAAAGTAATTTAAACGTACCAAGAAGTACAGTTTATGGTAACAAAAAGTACAATTTATGGTACCATGACTAAATTTTTGGTTCCAAAAAGTAAAGGTTTATTGTAACAAAAAGTACAATTATTGGTACCAAAGATTACAATTTACTGTAATAAAAAGTGAAATTTATCGTACAAAAAAGGTAAATTTATTGTACCAAAAAGTACAAGTTATGATACTAAAAGCACAATTTATCACACAAAAAGTAAAATTTATTGTAACATGAATGGTACCAAAAAGTACAAATTATTGTACCAAAAAGTACAATTTATCGTACCAAAGAGTACAAATAATGGTACCAAGACTACAATTTATGGCATCAAAGAGTACAATTTACTGTACCACAAAGTTTATGATACCAAAACGTACAATTTAAATATAAATCAAAAAGTGCAATTTATGGTACCGAAAAGTACAATTTATTATACCAAAAAGTACTATTTATTGTACAAAAGGGATAACTTATTGTACCAAAAAGTGTAATTTATGGTAACTACTCAAAAACTATGTTCAATTTATGGTACCAAGACTACAATTTATGGTACCCAAAAAGTACAATTTATTGTAACAAGAAGTGCAATTTATGGTACCAAACAGTACAATTCATAGTAACAAAAAGTACAATTTATGGTAACAGAAAGTACTATTTATGGTATCAAAAGGTACAATTTATGGACTACAATTTAAGGTACCAAAAACTTTTTGTTCAAAAAAGTACTGCTTATTTTACAAAAAAGTACAATTTGCTGTACCAAAAAGTGCACTTTGTTTTAGCAAAAAGTATAAATTATGTTACAACAAGCATAATTTATGATACTAAAAAGTACAATTTATGGTACCAAAAAGTACAATTTATGGTATCAAAATGTACAATTTATGGACTAAATTTAAGGTACCTAAAAGGACTGTTTATTTTACCAAAAAGTACAATTTATTGTACCACAAGCATAATTTATGATACTTAAAAGTACAATTTATGGTAACAAAAAGTACAATTTATGGTACCTAAAAGTACAATTTATGGTAGCAAAAAGTACAATTTATGGTAACAAAAAGTACAATTTATGGTACCAAAAGGTACAATTTATGGTAGCAAAAAGTGCAATTAATGGTAACTACTCAATAACTAAGTAAAACTTATGGTACCAAGACTACAATTTATGGCACCAAGAAGTTTATTGTACTAAAAAGTGCAATTTATGGTACCAAACTGTGCAATTTACTTTAGCACAAAGTAAAATTTATTGTACCAGAAAGTTGAATTGTTTGTACCACAAAATACAATTTATGATACCAAAAAGTTCAATTTATGATAACAAAAAGTACAATTTATGGTACCAAAAAGAAAAATTTACTGTTAAAAAGAGCAATTTATGGTACCAAAAAGTGCAATTTATAGCACATATTCAATAACTAAGTACAATTTATGGTACCAAAAAGTACAATTTATGGTAATAAAAAGTACAATTTATGGTATCAAAAACTAAAATTTATTGTAACAAAAACAGCAATTTATGATACCAAAAAGTACAATTTATGGTACCAAATGGTACAATTTATGGTACCAAAAGGTAAAATTTATTATACCAAAGTGCAATTTATGGATTACAATTTATGGAACCAAAAAGGGCAGTTATTTGTACAAATAGTACTATTTATTTTACCAAAAAAGTACAACTTGTTGTACCAAAAAGTGCAATTTATGGTACCAAAAAGTACAAGTACAAAAGAGATATTCCGTAAGTTATACCGAGATATAACCGTGTTAAAATATAGAAAAGGTGCTAAAAAATCATATGGCCCTTAAATTATTAAGGCAGCCAACTTGACAAAATGAATGATGCAGATGTACTTATATTTGGGTCTCCTTTCACTTGCAGTTCTCAAAATTGAGTTCCAAAATTAATGTGTTATCCAAGAGAGGTGGTATAAGATCACGCAGATGCTGCCTCTCAATTATAGTTTGTTTTAGCATGTTCGTTGCTTAAGTCTTTTGTTTTATATGTTATGCAAAACAAATTTTATATTATCTATAAATTATTTAAAAATTAGACAAAGTTATCAGTCGATATGATTATTTCTTAACCCAGGCAATAATTATGTCATGTTTGGTTCTAAAAACTGTGCCCCCCTAAAGGTAAAACATGTGGTGACAGATCGGAGGTGTGGGTATATGGACTAAGCCGGTATCTATAAAGTTTCTTTCGGAACATCAAAAAGCCTAAGATTCGTTTCTATGCCGATGCGCAATTTTTGTTGCCTTTCTTCGAATTGGTATATAGAAGGTAAAAATCGTATCCAATGAAAGTTATTGTATTATACATCGGCTTTAAATGTTGATTTTGTCATCGAAATTAGTATAGAGCTACAATTTCAACTTGTATTATACATCGGTTGATTTTGTCATCGATATTAATATAGAGATACAAATTCGACTTGAAATGGAATTTACCATATCATGTTTGTAAATTAAGTGGTTTGTTTGGTTAGATATATGCATTAGAAGTTTTTATAGCTTTATAATTAAATAGTTCAGAAATATTGTTTTCGAAACCCAGACCCTGAGTGCAGCTGAACGCAAATGCAAATATACGTGTTCCCGGCTACTTTGGTAAATTATGTAAAATATTCAAGTGATAAAAAATTAAGCGTTTTTTTTTTGAATTATAATTCAAGAAGTTCGTTATAGATAGTCAAAAATCTGTCTGAAATTATTAGCGCAGATCTTTGGCACCATGTTAATTTTAAAAGGCAGAGAACGCAATTTTAACTTGAATGTAGTACTTTATTAGAAATCTTTTGGTATTTGCAAGTTTTTTGGGGTTATTTTTTGCCAATTTCAACAATTTTGGTCGGCCTTTTGAGGATAATCGTAAAAAGGAAAATGTTAAGGAAATTTGGTATGACTATTTTTAATTTTACCCAAAATTTTGGTATTGGATAACTACTGTGGTTTTTATTGATTTTACCCAAAACTTGGATGACTTATATATATATAGGCTACATGAATAGGCAACATGCTTAGGCAAAATATAACATATCATTATCATTTTGATAAATTTAATTTTGGGGAAACTTAATCTATACCAATACCATTTTGGGCAAAGTTGATATGTGCGATTCAATGTTTTGCAATTTCATACGGACCTAGGGGCATATTAGCGTTTTATATAGCATTTTAATAGACTTTTACTTATCTCAGACATTTTATCCTTTGTCAACTTGCTCTATAAATTCTAAAGGACATATAAACAAAAAAATTGTCTAATCAACTTTTGCCACAATGGTAGAAGAGAAATCAGAATTCTAAATAAAGAAGTGTTTTTTCCCCCAAAAATTTATTGCTGTTGTCTCAGCATCAAGAAGTAGAATTGGAGACGACTTTGCATCTAATTGCACCGTATACTATAACATGTTTGCGACTTAAGTCTGGGACTGGGCTGTTTATTTTGATAAAAATGTATTTTTAAAATTTCTATAAAAAAACATGACAGCACTTGAAACCAGTAATGATTAGGGAGGAATACCTCTGTCATCATATAATAATAATAATAAGAATCAAAATATAGGGGTTTCGATTAAATTAGTCTGAACAAAATTATAGCAATTAACAATGTATATTTTATATATGGCATATTCTTGAATTTCTAAAATAACAACAAATCGATGAAAGTAAAATTATTAATAAATAAATATTTTGGAACAGACGGAATAATTATTGAATGGGTGTTTTTACGTATGGGCTATCAGCAAGTCAATATGACGTAAATTATGGCAATGTTCCAATGTGAATTGGATATTTATAAACTTGTTTCTATGAGAGCTTTTACATTTTGAAGGTATTGTACCTTCGAGTGTTAAGAAATATACGTAAAATTTCCAAATTGGTACAATAAGTAATTAATAGGTGGCGCTCTTTTAATGCTAGAATTCTCGATGTTACGTATGAGCAACACACAACTATATGGGATCGAGTATAAATCCTAACTGCAATGTTTTCCAATTCTATGTGGTACAATGAGTAACTGATAGGTGTCGCCCGCTTAGTGCTAAAAATTTTGTATGAGCAGCAAACAACTTTATGGGATGAAGTATATATTCAATGCCAATGTTCAAATTATTCTATTGTTATTGCGAATGGTCTAAACCGGACTGCTAAGGGGTTATCAGAATGAGACCAACCAATAAAATTTTAAATTTTCAAATTTATGGTACCAAAAAGTAAAATTTATTGTAACAAAAAGTACAAGTTATGATACCAAAAAGTACAATTGATTAACAAAAAGTGTAATTCCTTGTACCAAAAAGTACAATTTATGGAACACAAAAAATGGATTTATGGTACGTTTTCAATATCTAAATATAATTTATGGTACCAAAAAGTACAATTTAAGGTACCAAAGAGTACAATTTATAGTACCAAAAAGGTACAACTTATGGTATCTAAAACTAAAAATTATTATACCAAAAAGTACAATTTATGGTTCCAAAAAGTGCAATTTACGGTACCAAAAAGTAAAATTTATTGTAACAAAAAGTACAAGTTATGATACCAAACGTACAATTGATTAACAAAAGGTGTAATTCATGGTACCAAAAAGTACTATTTATGGAACCCAAAAATGGATTTACAAAAAGTACAAATGATTAACAAAAAGTGTAATTCATGGTACCAAAAATGGATTTATGGTACGTTTTTAATATCTAAATACAATTTATGGTACCAAAAAGTACAAATTAAAGTACCAAAGAGTACAATTTATGGTACCAAAAAGGTACAATTTATGGTATCTTAAACTAAAAATTATTATACCAAAACGTTCAATTTATGGTTCCAAAAAGTAAAATTAATTGTACCAAAAAGTCCAATTTATGGTACCAAAAAGTACAATTGATTAACAAAAAGTGTAATTCATGGTACCAAAAATGGATTTATGGTACGTTTTCAATATCTATATACAATTTATGGTACCAAAAAGTACAATTTAAGGTACCAAAGAGTACAATTTATGGTACCAAAAAGGTACAATTTATGGTATCTTAAACTAAAAATGTTTACACCAAAACGTACAATTTATGGTTCCAAAAAGTGCAATTTACGGTACCAAAAAGTACAAGTTATGATACCAAAAAGTAAAATTTATTGTACCAAAAAGTGCAATTTATGATGCATATTCAATATCTATAACTTTGTTTCAGACGCAAAAGAGATATTCCGAAAGGTATACTGAGATATAAGCGTGTTAAAAAAGTACTAAAAATCCACCTTGAGCTAAAAAAATTCATATTATCATTAAATCATTAAGGCAGCCAACCTGACAAAACGAATAATGCAGAAGGTCTTATTTTGCCAGCTACTTTCAGGAGCAATTCTCAGTATTGAGTCCCAAATTCATGTGTTGTACTGTGTAACCTTAGAAATTATTAAAAAATATAAATTTTTGGGAAACTGGATAATTTGAATAGGAGGTAAGGGCAGTAAGGGCAGCATAACGTGTCCAATTTCAATTCGTAATTCTATTTTATAATAGCGTCGTAGAGGGGGGGGGGGGGGGGGTGTCGCAGCCTGTATTTCGATGTATATGGATCTCAAACCAATCCATATATATTTCGATTTCAAAAACAATGATATGGGTGGGGCCTCGCCTAATTATCTTATCCCTCCAATTTTGGTCCTGATCATAGATATTTCTCTTAGATTTCGAAACGCAAGGGGGTCAAAAGGGAGGGGCATCGCCCTCAACTCGAAATTTTAAATGGCTGTATCTCATTAATCATTATAGTTACAAAGTCGAGATTTGGTACATATATTGATCGTACAAGAAATTTCCTTTTTAAGAAAAGTAGGCGGTGCCATGCCCTTTTTTTTAGAAAATCGTTATAGGTGCCAAATAAATGGACCGGTTGCAACTATATTAGCTTTGTGTGATACTGTATACAGGGCGTCTATCATAGGCTACATGAAAACTTAATTAGACAAAGGGGCGTGGCACCGCCCACACAAACCAAAATTTTAATCGGTCATATCTCAAAAGCCATTAGAGGTATTAAGATAAGATTTGCTACATATGTAAATGGTACATTAAGGGATTACGTCTCGCTGGGAAATGGGCGGTGCCACGCCTCATATGAAAAAATTGTTATGTCGATCATATTAATAGAACAATTGTAATGACATTTTCCTAATATTTATATAAAAAATTGCTTGACTAACTGATTTAGTGAAATGGCTGTAGGTCGGATGATAAAACGTCAACTAATAATGGATTTATGGAAATTTGTACTTTTAGGTGTAAAAATTACTAATAGGGGATGAAACTTGTACCATTATCACCCAAACCAATCGTCTAAATCTATTATCGCATGCTCACTGTCAAATTCAATTGGATGTTTTTTCGAAATCCGATATTTCTGTGTAAAAAAATTGAAAAAGGAGGGTTTCGAAAATGTATTTAGCATTGCTCCCTATAGAATTAGAGAACCACTAGATGGAGTTTTTAGAAATTCAAACATTTGGAGGTAAAACTGGTACCATCACCCAGACCAAACAGCTTAAGCTATAATCGTATATGGGCATAGAATTAGAGGGGAGGGGGGATACGATACGAATATATCTTTTGAATTTCGAACTTTTAGGAATAAAGAGGGATTAAAGCGGTATAATTACTCAGAACAATGGGATAAAGCTACAATCACATAAATGTGTGTCCTTTCGTCTTATGAAGCGTTTGCATTTTATCTGTATTGATTAAAATCTTAAGAAGATTCATTGTAAGTACGGGTGAAGCAAAAGTTTAAGACGACTGGCTCTATAGACTCCCATATATTGCGTTTTATTGGGCGGGGGCCATGCCTACCAGTTTAGACGTGATCACGCTTATTGCTATTAAATGCATCCACAGCTAACTAATATGCTAAGTTAAGTAATATGCAGTACCCCAGTACCCCATTTTTTTGTTAATGGCTCTTATGGAGAAGACCACACCCTTTAATCCGAAGCCGCCCAAAGTTTTTACGGCCAAAGTTGTCTTGGCACAATTGTCTTTCAGATATCGTATTTACAAAAATTGGGACCACGTCCACTTTTATATCAATATTTCGTGTAGGCTATTGTTCACACATTCAACTACAAATATGTCGAATAAGCTTCAGAAAGATTTGTTAAGTGGTAAAACTTTAAGTAAATATAAGCTTCAAGTAAACATAATTTCATAGGTGACCACAAAATTTGAAGTCGTTTTGTGCGAGCTTAAATTTTAGTTTAGATGTATATTTTCTTGGTAAAACTTTCTTAAAAAAAATCGATTTTAGCATACATTGGGCAAAACAGTTTGTAGCTAGACATATAAAAACTTTAATGATTAATTTAAATTTGGTTATAGATATAAAACTAATTTTAACAATCAAATATCGAACAAACATAACAGTGTAGTCTATAGTTCATTGCACCTTGATTCAGCAATAAATCAAGTGTTAAACTTCAACTCAATTAAAGTCACTACAACATATCCCCCTAAAATTTCGCTACATTTAGCTGTAAATTAATCTATGTTTAGCAATAGCTATAATAGCTATATCAACAAATCAATATCAATATAACAACAAAAAACCCATACATGATCTTATCACTTCTCTAACTCTTGAATTCTTAGAAAATAATAAGCCACGAGACTTTTGGAATTTACTATGCAATATATAAAACAGTAGACTTAAGACCGAACCGAACTTGATTTAGTCTTATATTACAATCATCATGATTGTTAGCTTTTATTTCTTCACATACAAAGGCCAAATTTCGAATAGCTAAAGAGAATTGGTAAACACAATAACCGTTTGGCCACACGAGTGTTAGGAAACAAAAGACTTAAGCAAAGAACACGATTCCGGTATTTTAGGAAAACAAAAAATTGTAGTATGTAGGCGATATAAAAAATGTCAATGCTTTATACATTAATTAACTAGGAATGTGTGAATGAAGAAGAAATGGCAAAGAAGAAATAACTACACCATTTCCAACAAGACTACAAAATACTAAACAAAATTTTAAGATAAAGACTAAAAACTTAAATGGAATTTAGGTGATTAAAAAAAATTTTCCAATTAAGGCTATAAATTGAAAAAGGCTCAATTAAAAAAACATATAAATGGAATTGAAAAGTTCTTCGTTATGATTAACAAGTATTCTTTGAAATAGTTATATAATTTTCCAATTACGTAAACAAAATGTGAGAATAACTCTTAAAAACTCATCAAACTAAATTTGTAATTTAGAGCCTTGTCATATGAAGATGAGGGAAATTAAATAATTTTCATACGCTTGATAAATATTAATATATGCGTGTGTGTGTTTGCAGAGTCATACTATAGTCGTAGTATCTATAGTAACTATTATTGTTGTATCAAGCTAAAAGCAAAAATCACACATAACTCTTGTGCAACACATAAACAAACAAGAACCTCGCTAGCCGCTTAATATATATGCAAACAAAAGACTTAAGCCACGAACTTGTTTGATTGTGAGTATCATTAATCTCTTTAGAAATTAGACAAAACACCAGTGCCAGTACAGGCAAAAAGTATTTGAATTAAGGAATTCGCTTGAAATTCAGCGATTAAAACGAATATTTCTTTGGAACAACACGAGATCGTAAAAAAATAATAATATAATGGAACTTGTCAAAACAAAATAAAAATTCCACTAACCAAAAAAAAAAAACAAAACATCTTTTGATTGAGAGCTATAGTTTAAGATGTGATTTCGCAAAATATATTAAAGCGAATGAGAGAGGAAATGAAAGTAGTACAAAAAACTGATGGCAAAAGGCAATACAGCGAAGTATTGTGTTATTGATCTATTAAATAATTTTATGACATGTTTTTTTTTTTAAATTACTTAGAAACGATAAGAAAGAAATAAGATATAAGAAATAAGAAAGAAGAAATAAGAAATAAGAAATGAGAAATAAGAAATAAGAAATAAGAAATAAGAAATAAGAAATAAGAAATAAGAAGTAAGAAATAAGAAATAAGAAATAAGAAATAAGAAATAAGAAATAAGAAATAAGAAATAAGAAATAAGAAATAAGAAATAAGAAATAAGAAATAAGAAATAAGAAATAAGAAATAAGAAATAAGAAATAAGAAATAAGAAATAAGAAATAAGAAATAAGAAATAAGAAATAAGAAATAAGAAATAAGAAATAAGAAATAAGAAATAAGAAATAAGAAATAAGAAATAAAAAATAAGAAATAAGAAATAAGAAATAAGAAATAAGAAATAAGAAATAAGAAATAAGAAACAAGAAATAAGAAATAAGAAATAAGAAATAAAAAATAAGAAATAAGAAATAAGAAATAAGAAATAAGAAATAAGAAATAAGAAATAAGAAATAAGAAATAAGAAATAAGAAATAAGAAATAAGAAATAAGAAATAAGAAATAAGAAATAAGAAATAAGAAATAAGGAATAAGAAATAAGAAATAAGAAAAAAGAAATAAGAAATTTCGAAAAAATTAAAAATGGTAGTGTAGATATATTATTGGAAACTACTAGGGTTGCTAAAATATTGAAATATACGTTTTTCGCCTCTAGGTGCACCTTTTGGAGCAGTTAGAGCGCGTGGAGCAAATTATATAAAGAACTTGGTTTTTGATTGAGAGCACCCTTAGGGAGTGCAGATCGGGGGTAGCTATAAAAAATTAGTGGCGGTCGGCCATATATTTTATCCCTCTAGGAGGCATCATGGGAGCGACAGGAGGTGAAAAATCGGGGGTAGGTATGAAAAATTCGTGGGGTTCGGTCATATATTTTCTCCCTCTTTAAGGCACCATAAGAGCAGCTGGAGGTGAATTCATAAAAAAAAACTTATGAACCAGTAAACAAATTTCAGTCGGGTTAAACGACTTACATATACCCTCACTTTCAGAAAAAAAAAACTTAATTTCCCTTTGCACCCCATGAATGAGGTATGGGATAGCTTCTCGCGTTGTTGTGAATTAACACGCTTTCTATTTTTAGATTCACAACTAACGGCACCTACTTATTTATCGACGAATGCGAACGTCACTGTTTTGAGAAGCTCTTACTAGACACGACGATTGAATCGACGCTTAATACTGCGAAGTTGCTGTCAAACAACATTCGAGGGGAGCCGACAATGAAAGAAAATGTTATTTATTTTTTTCTTTTTTAAGATGACTGGAGCCAGGTTTGAACCTGCGATCTCCCGCATGGTAGTCGCGTGTTCTAACCACTATGCCACGGCCGGCCCTCACCTTCAGTAAAAACATAAAATTTGACAGAGAAAAAAATTTTAGGGACCTACCAGAAGGGACTTTCAATGTTTTCAAAAACTTCATCCTGTTATAACTTAACAATATATAGATTATAGGCACGTTCGTTTTGGATATATTGGTATTTTTACTATATATATAAAATGGTCGGATTGATACATTTTGTATGGGAGGTACCAGAAGGGGCGTGTCTAGACTTCCAGTTTTTTCTCCAAAACTTTTTCCTGCTACAGTTTTACTAAATACGGAATTTGGGCACGATCGCGATGGGTATATTGATATTATTTCTCCATCTCTTAAGTGGGCGGAATGGTGCATTTGTATGGAAGATACCATAAGGGGCGTGGCCATTTAGCCTATTTTCAATGCCGTAAGTAGTTTTGGGATAATAATAACTTGTAATATTAACTTGTGAATTAACACGTTTTCTATATTCTCGATTCACAACTAACGGCACCTACGTGTTTTTCAACGAATGCGAACGTCACTGTTTGAGAAGCTTTTATTAGACATACCGATTATCTCGATACTTATACTGCAAAGTTGCTGTCGACAACATCGAGGGGGCCGGTACTGAAAGAAAAATGTAGATGACTGGAGCAGGGAATCGAACTCGGGATCTCTCGCACGGTAGTCGCTTGTTCTAACCACTATGCCACGGCCGGTCCCACACTATCACTAAATGTCTATCAAATTTTAATTGAGGGTGTTTGAAGCAAAGGTGTGCTAAAATTGAGATAAGGGTTCAGTTGTGTTCTTTGACACTAACTCTGTCTCCTAACATGAGATGAGGTAAATTTTAATATCTAGCCGAAAAATATCTATTGAAATTAGTTCAACCATTTAGATGTGATTGAGGCACATACAAACAATCAAACAGACAAACATTCTTATTTTTAATATTAATAGAGATTATGTACGATGTGTCAATGAAATATCCAACTGCACCACCCATTTTGTTCAAATATGAAAAACATCATCAAATATTTATTATGTGTCTTTCCCATGCAATAAAATCTTATATTTATATTCCCTACTTTCATATATTGATATGTGTGTGTGTGTCTGCATCAAATCTTTCAGATTACCAGCTTCTCATGATATATTAACACATATTTAATAATTTATAAAAAAAAATTTACAACGATTTTTATTAATACCTCCCCATTCGTGTAATGTGTGTGTGTGTCTGTAAACAATGCAGAGCCACTGTGTTTTAGCTAAACAAACCCCACACGCACTCTTATGCGTTAGCATTAAAACAAGTTTGTTGCTTAAGTCTTTTGTTGTGTACCCTACACTTTATTACTCTCGAAGCCACTGTCGATAAAATTGCGTGCTATTTTATTGCCCTTTACTGTTTACATATGAAATTTTCGTTTTGTGTGTGAAAAGAGATGATCAATGTACGTAATTGTGCAACAACAACAGTAACAAATAATAGATGCTGCTGCGTAAAGTAATTCAGTTGACAGGGGAATTCGTGTGAATTTGTCTTTGTTTTTTTTGCATTTATTAACAATATTTATACTCATTTTGAGTTAAAGGTGTAAGTGCGTGTGTGTATGGTATTGTATGTGTCCATTGTAAGTCTTAATATTATTACAGTCAATTTTGTAATTTAGGCCTATGTGTCTTACTTTTTGTCTCAGTTTGTCTGGATTTAGATGGCGTCAATCTTTACAAAAAAAACAATTAGTCTAAGTCACATTATTTATGTCATCACTCAAGAGGCGGAAGACAACACACACACACACCCAGCAATGTGTTAGTTAATTGCATGCACTTATTTATGGGTTGTACACTTTACACACCAAAAATTTGTTTAATTTGGTTTGTCATAAAATCAAAATTGCGTGACTTATTAAATAAACACAAACAATAGAAAAACAGAAGAAAAGTAGGAGGGAATAATTAATTAAGACCTAATTGAGCTGTAGGCTATTAAGACATACGTTTTCTTTTCTTAGAATTAGTTGGTATGTTATTTCATTTTTTGGAACTTACCGGTTTCTGCAACAAACGTTTGATACGATCATTTGGGTCCAATTTCTTTTTGCCTCGCACCAACAGATAAATTGTGCCTATATCCGGTGTGGAGTCCAGCAGGGCCTCTATCAACACAGCACCCAAGAAACCGGTGCCACCGGTAATGAATATATTTTTGTGGGCAAAGAATTCCGGTATCGTACACACTTCTGAATCCTCTTTGGTAATGGGCGGCTGTAGAGTTTTTATCTCCAGTGTGTGGGACCTGTCATGATCTGTCATGACAGCCATGTTGTAGTTGATATTGGTTGGGGGAGCCAATTTGATAGATTTCGCAAACGTTGCGGGGCAAACAAAGGGAACAGAAGCTGCAATGACAAAATGACAAAAAATTTTGTTTATTAGAAAAAAAATCACAAATAAGTTTAATTATAAAAAAACTAACTTCCGGTGCAATATTCTAAAGCCAAATACATAAATACTGCTTAAATTGACTAAAAATTCTGTTGAAAGCATAATACGCGAAAATAACGCATTAATCATTCAACAATCACTGACTGCTATAAACTGGCTATGACACGTGTTTGAACACAATTTTGAATGTGCTGTGGAGTGGAGGTATTGATTTAATGGCCTTCTTTGCTACATAGTGATAACAGATATGCCATTGATAGTAGATTAATTATAGTTAATTGTTAAATTCGTTAATGTGCGTGTGTGTGTGTTTAACAATTAACTATAAATTGGCGAAGTTTTGTATTGTTTTGTCTCACAGTTTGAATATGATAAGATTCGTTATTGTATATCATTATATAGAGGATCAAGTTGACATAATTTTTATAAATCAGTGGTAATTGTATCGAGAAGTCTTTTACTGTGAAAAAAGAGACATATATTCTTAATTTTTAAATTCAAAACTTCTCACTTAAAAAAACTTAATTTTTCTTTACACCACATGAATGAGATATGGGATAGCTTCTTGCGTTGTTGTGAATTAACACGCATTCTATTAGATTTACAACTAACAGCACCTACTTGTTTATCAACGAATGCGAACGTCACTTTGAGAAGCTCTTACAAGACATGCCGATTGACTCGACACTGATACTGCAAAGTTGCTGTCGACAACATTCGAGGGGAGCCGACAATGGAAGAAAATGTTTTCTTTTAAGATGACTGGAGCCAGTGATCCTGACGCTGTGATCTCCCGCATGGTAGTCGCATGTTGCCACGGCCGATCCCATGTACTATCACATCATGCTATCACATATTATGTTAATTTCGCAGCCGCCTACATCATAGCTCACTTGGATACTTATATAGGTCCCATAGCGATACAGGTGACTTTCTCACCTTTGCCACCCTAAAGTTGTTACAAGCTACATATTTTACGCTCTTAACACACACACACAGTAGGTTTAGTTTATTTCTGATTTTATCTTTATGTCATCTTGCTATCAGCTAGTCACCTCATAAACAAAGTACTCATTATGTTTTTTTTTAATTCATAGTTTTACTTTATGTTTATTACCATAATTCATAGTATATTGTATGCCAAGTGGAATTATATGAATAATGCTGTTACGCATTTACATGAAACAAAGCAAATTCATAACATGATGTTGTTGTTTATCTTGAGGTATATAAAAAAATTGTATTACTTTTTAATTTGTTGAACTTTTTTTATGTCAGAATATAAATCTTTTTTTTATTTCTTACTGTAATGTAATTGTTAGATAGTTAAAAAGAAAATGAGTGAAGGCATTCCCTGGTCACAAGAGATCGTAGACAGAAGCTGAAGTTGGGATAACATTTTTAGAACTAGTTGTCGCTTAACTATTTAAGTTCTGCTGTTATCAAAGATTTTTATTACCAGGGAGCGTATACTTTACGTCAATGAGGTGCGTATAAATCATACGTAACAACAATTTACTGTACTGCCTTCAACGCCATCTATAGCACCGTAATTGTACTAACCATTTCTTCGTAAGAATAACTGTATGTAGAGGCTTGTAACTTGTAAATTTAAATTCAAAATACTTAAGAAATATAAATTTTCCATAAATAATTAATTTTGTATGGGAAGTATCAGATGGGGTCTGCCGATATAGTCCATGTATGTATTCCAGAGTCAAAATTATATAAAAAAATAATATAATTATAAATTTTCTAAAAGTAATTGATTTTGTATGGGAAGTATCACAAAGGGTCAGCCAATATAATCCATGAATGTATTCCAGAGACAAATTTATATAAGCATATGTCTTACGCAATTTGAATTCAGTGTATATACAAACTATGAGGTTGAATTCAATGGTTTGTATGGTAGGTACCACACGGGGTGTGGCAACGGTTTAAATATCCTCCAGTTGTCCGTTTAGAAGCTATGGGAGAAATATAAATTGTCAAAAAGTAGTCCATTTTGTATGAGAGGTATCAGAAGGGGCCTACCGGTAATGGCTATACACAATCCTAGTCAAATTTCTATAAGCGTACATGTTCGGGTTTCTGATAATCTACTATTAAAACTGGCCAAATTCATATAAACTGCAGTGGTCCACTTGAAAGTTATAGGAGAAATATTTACATCCAAAAATAGGTAATTTTGTATGGGAGGTACCAGAAGGGTTTAGGCAATACTGCCTATGTGGAATCACATAACTTCATTGTTTAAAATTATAAAACTGGTAAAGTTTCATAACAATCACCGAAGGTCTAATCGAGTTATACGGTACAACAGCCATCAAGGCAGCCAGACAAACAGACGGACATGGTTCAAACGTCTTTTACAAAAATATTAATGTATAAAAATATTAAAATTAATTTTATTGCAAAAAATAAAAACATTATTATTTTCTTTCTATTTTTACCCACGCCTCTTTCCCCCCCAGATACCGCGCGAGCTGGGGTCCATTTAAGCTGAACATGACGGTGGTCTCGGCCACAAGTCACTTCAGCACTTCATGTTAAAGTGTTTATTTTTTTTTTTTTGAATTGAATTGAATTAAATTAAATTGAATTGATTTGATTTGAATTAAATTAAAGTGAAATATATTGAATAGTATTGAATTTATAATATAAAAGTTATAATTGATCATTTCCACATATCACTGTTTTACGACGTGGGGCGTAACATCAGCCTAAAAACATCCTCATAATCCGGCATGTTCCCAAGGCAATGGCTTTCGACATTTCATGTACATGCGATGAAAGCCCCAATTCGTCGAGATGTTGCGAAACAGAGTTTACCACAATTCCAGTACTCGATATCACAATTGGGATAGTTTGCACAGTTGTTAGATGTTCCCTTTGCTTTACTTCAAACGCTAAGTCTGCATATTTAGATATTTTTTCACTAATGGTTCGATTCACGTTATCCAAAAGTGGAACTGCGACGTCTATAACGTATCCAACCTTTCTGCATTTGTCTATTTGTCTTTCTATTTTTATATTTTTATATTTTTGTATTTTTGTATTTTTATATTTTTATATTTTTATATTTTTATATTTTTATATTTTTATATTTTTATATTTTTATATTTTTATATTTTTATATTTTTATATTTTTATATTTTTATATTTTTATATTTTTATATTTTTATATTTTTATATTTTTGTATTTTTATATTTTTATTATTTTTATATTTTTATTATTTTTATATTTTTATATTTTTATATTTTTATATTTTTATATTTTTATATTTTTATATTTTTATATTTTTATATTTTTATATTTTTATATTTTTATATTTTTATATTTTTATATTTTTATATTTTTATATTTTTATATTTTTATATTTTTATATTTTTATATTTTTATATTTTTATATTTTTATATTTTTATATTTTTATATTTTTATATTTTTATATTTTTAAATTTTTTTTTATTTTTATTTTTATATTTATATATTTTTATATTTTTATATTTTTACATTTTTATATTTTTATATTTTTATATTTTTATATTTTTATATTTTTATATTTTTATATTTTTATATTTTTATATTTTTATATTTTTATATTTTTATATTTTTATATTTTTATATTTTTATATTTTTATATTTTTATATTTTTATATTTTTATATTTTTGTATTTGTATATTTGTATATTTGTATATTTTTATATTTTTATATTTGTATATTTTTATATTTTTATATTTTTATATTTTTATATTTTTATATTTTTATAATTTTACATTTTTATATTTTTATATTTTTATATTTTTATATTTTATATTTTTATATTTTTATATTTTTATATTTTTATATTTTTATATTTTTATATTTTTATATTTTTATATTTTTATATTTTTATATTTTTATATTTTTATATTTTTATATTTTTATATTTTTATATTTTTATATTTTTATATTTTTATATTTTTATATTTTTATATTTTTATATTTTTATATTTTTATATTTTTATATTTTTATATTTTTATATTTTTATATTTTTATATTTTTATATTTTTATATTTTTATATTTTTATATTTTTATATTTTTATATTTTTATAGTTTAATATTTTTATATTTTTATATTTGGATATTTTTTTTTATTATTTTTTGATATCCAAGAATCTGTAGATATTTCTCTGCGTTCGAACTGATAAGAGCACACAAATTACCACGGAACCGTTTTACTTGCAGTTCCTATCATGTGTGAGTATAAATAATTATATAAACATTCTTTAACATACGATTTTAGATAAACATTGTGTGTTTTTAACATCGTAGTTCTGATAATAAATCTCTTATAATGGCCTTATATTTTATAAATTAACAAACCAAACAATAGACGTGAATGGCTAATATTTAAATCTAGCCATCAATGTAATTAAAGCTAACAAATACTAGATTTACCCAATGATAGTTTATGGTAGATTATTTTATTTAATGTTACCGACAATTTAAGCAAAAATAAATATGTTTTTTTGATAAACATAATTTTGATTAAGTCTAAGGCAATAAATTCTTTTGATTCACAACATTATGTGGCAGTTGAACCCGGAACTATTTGACTATTTTTATATTTAGCTCGTACCTAATTTGTCATTATGTGGTGACCTAACCATGTAAACACTTAAAGATGTAAGTTATGCCCAAAAACAAAACGCCTCAACATTGAACCGCTGAATTCTTTAAAACCATTCATTTAAATCTGTTTATATATAAACAACAATGCACTAATACTACTATCAGCATAGTATGATGACTTCAGTAAACTAAAGACTTAAGCTACGAACTTGATTAAGTGGGTAAAACAATCAAATTGTATTATACACAAACAAAAGACTTAAGCGACAAACTTGGCTATATATTCGAGTGTGTTAAGACGGATGTTAGAAGCAAATTAGGTGTGTGTAACACTGAGTTGAATGTTATAAGATAAAATGAGACATATTGTAAAATATTTCAATGACTTATTGGCATAAGAATTATTAAAAAGAAAAGATTTATATATATTAAAGTACAGAAAATGTTAAATTTTTTGGATAAACTCTAACTAAGAACTATAATTCATTAAGAGAGTACTTCAAATCTTTAACTGATTTGTAATAATGCATGAAATTGTTTAATAATATATTGCTATCTGCAAATGGAGTAACACCATATATAACCTTTTCTACATCCTACACGATAATATGTTTCTACCTCATTCCCACCCTTTCAACACTTGTTCACAAACCTAGATTACCTTTCCAACCCAGCCCAGCGTCAATGCCACTCAAAATACCATTATAATTTAATTTAGTTAACACTATGTATGGTTTTTTTTAACAGATCTGCAACCTATAAATTAATACATTAACGTTGAATTTTGAAAAGTATTTAAAATGTAACCTTTATAATTTAAACTATTAGCTGTCAATAACAATTAACACAAAATCTACCACAAAGAGGCAAAAAAAGGAAAACAAAAAAACCAATGAGGCAAACGTGACAGTGTAATTTAAACAATTTTAAGAAAAACAGACCAAACCAATAAAAGAAGTAATTATTACAAATTAATTTTAAGGCTAAAACTTATACACACACTTAAAATGGAGCGACAGCTAATAACACTTGAGCGTTAATTGTATTATATAAAATTTAAAAATTCCTTTAAAAAGCTAAAAATTTTTAAAATATCTGCTGATTCATTTAAATTCATTGATAATTTCAACTTTGCTGTACGCATGCGCAATTTCATTTGTCATCATTATTGGAAGTTTCTTTTAATGTTTGCAAAAAAAAAAAAAACAATAAAAAAATACATAAAATCACAAAATCCCTCTGCTCGTATAATTACTGACCAAATAAATGATCTTCGGCTTTGAAATTTATGTCAAGGCCAATTTTTAAGCACTTGATTGGATGTAAAACAAAGAAGTGAAATAAGATCGAGTAAAAAAAGAAAAAAATATCATATCAATTATATGCAAAATATTCAATTAAGACATCTCTTTGTATGGTCTTATAAAGGTGAAGCCATTATTGGTGTAAAGTAAGCCAAAGATTATAATATTTATTTTTTAGATTTGCCATTAAGGGGAATTTGGCCATAGTTACCATGATTAAAATAAAAATAAATGAAATAATAACTAGTATTTTATTTCGATACACTACACAAACTCACGCGAACAACTCTGTGGTAAAAATTTTCTATCAGTTCAATATTTCACAGAATTTTTAACCAACAACAGAATGCATATGAATGTATGTGTTTGAAATTAATCTGGTACCTACAAATTTCTAAGGAAACTGGAAACACACTTACATCTAAAAAGGAAAAACCCTATAATCCTAGTTAAGTTAAAACTATTAAAGTTAAACTATGAAATATTAATAGAAGATATTTCCAATATCTTGCGTAAACTATTTTGCCTGTCAGATGCTTTGTCACTGCATCATCTCAACTTGTTGCGATGCGAGCACCAAAAGAAAACATACCATACCACGAAACAAGAGACACAGCATCAGCGGTCAGCAACACAGAGGTTCTTTTTAATACATCGCGGCGTTCAGTGCAAACATAAAACAGGCAACTACTTTATAATTCTCATTTGGTTGATGCTAGCTATAGTATAAGGAGACGACAATTTTGTTGATATGAACGTCGGTGACTCCTCCATTACGAAGTTTATTGTCAAGTTAAGGAATATTATCTGACCACCTTGATCCTTTTGGGATTGTACGAAGATAAGCATCTTTGTTAAATGGACCTTGAGTCTGTACAGCGGAAAATAAGTATGTACAACGAGTCCCTGAACTTGGGGTTTTAATCCTGTACAATGGACCTTGAGTCTGTACAACAAGTCCCTGAACTTATACAACGGGACTATAAGCCTGTACAAAGGATGTTGAGTTTGTACAACGAGTCCCTGAACTTATACAACGGGCTATAAGTTTGTACAATGGATTTCGAATCTGTACAACGAACCCTAAGTTTGTACCACGAGTCCTGGCACTTCTTAGGCCAAAGCCTGATAATTGTTGTTCTTATTGTTCCTGTTGCAGGACCCTAACAAATTTCGCCAGAAGGTCCTACCAATATTAATCTGCGAGTTCTCGACGCATGACACGATCCGAATTACCGATAAGCCAAATTACTACGTAAAACCCTATACCTAAGCTGTACCCGTTACCGATTCATTACCGTCGCTCGTCTAAGGACCGCCTTTCTGTAACAAAGGAAAACGTCTCCAGGCATTGCAATACATCACACCAGACAAAGATACGAAGCCACCCACCAAACATATCCCCAGGCATCACTATCCGCCATCAGAAGTCCCAAGGACATCAGACCATTTACTGCACATAAGCTTAACGATCAACAAGGAGTGTTTCGTACCATATAAATTTTGTGGATTATAAATTAAGGAAATAAAAATATATATTAAATTTACGTTAGTGTATCAAATGATACATCAAATTCTTCAGCTTACGATCAGAAAAGTGTTTTTTATTGTTTGATATTTTTGATCAAATTCAGTGTGTCACGCACTAGGATGAGGCGTTTCGAACTCCATGACGAGTTCATCTTCAGACCCCTTTGAAATAAGATATATAAAAATATATCATGCCTTAGTCAGGGAAAATTCAATCTTTTGTTTGGGTTGTGGGTTCTTGCGAGGCAACCCTGGAGGCAACAGAGACTGCCACAGCCTAAGCTTAAACCCCCCTCTACCTCCTCGGTAAAAAAAATAGTTGTCTAATATTATGTCTAGTTAAAGCATTACTAAATACTATCCCAAGAATTGCTGTAGGCGTAGTGATATTAGTACACTTAATATAAGGGGCCAGGATGAAACCTTTTGTATGGAAGGCACCACAAGGGTAGTGGCTAAACTTCCATTTTTTTTTCAAAAAACTTTATCTTGTTATAGATTTACTAAATACAGAATTTGGTCACAATCGGGTTGGGTGTATTGATATTATTAGTCGTTTTCTTAAGAGGGCAGAATGGCACATTTGTATGGGAGGTACCAGAAGGAACGTGACCATGTAGACCATAGGCAATGCCGTAAGTAGTTTTGGAAAAATATTAAACCAAGCAAAGTTTCAAAACAATTAGTAACGCTTTTCGAAACTTATCGTACATATCAGCCGGACAGACAGACGGTCAGACAAAATGTCTTAAAAAATCAAGAATCGAATTTAGTTCAAGGAATCCTAGGATCTAAAGTGACTTCTTCTCTGTTTTACACATTTGGGTCGTTTTAAATTATATAATAATACACGTAAAGTGAGAGTTTAAAAAGTTATTCTTATGCATTTGTTGTGTCCGTCTGTGGGTGAATTTTTCTTATACAGCTTCATCCAGCAAGTCCTGCATAAGCTAGATTTATTAAACTACTAACAATGCATTACAGCATTTCGTAATTTTGAAGATTGTAAGACTGTAAGACGTTGCTCTGGATATTACCCTCTTCTAGTGTTCGTTTCTTAAGTCTTTTGTTTATTTTCTTAGGTGTTGTTCCAGATTTTTGCCTCTATGATAATTTTTTTATTTATATTAGATGTACTCGCAATTGCACCCATATTAATTAGAGTTTGTTGCTTAAGTCTTTGTAAGTTTTCTGTGTTATATTTTTTTTAACACAACCGCATAACTACTAATGTTTCACAAAAATTCACTTTTTGCATTTTTTTTGTTTTATGCATTTAAAATTAAATTAAAAAAAAAAAATCTTTTTTAAAACTATGGTTACGAATTCATTGTAAATAGTATATGCATAGTTTTTATACGAAAACAAAGAATATTTACGGTTTTTTTTTGCTTTTGTTTTTTTTGGCTATGTGGTTTCAAAGTTGTATTTCTTAGTTGCCAATATTTTGGTCAACTTCACTATAAATTTTTGGCCAACTTTTACTAAGACAGGTTTTTATCACGTCCGGTCTCAGCCAGATTGTTTATACTACTAATAATGCATTACACCTTTCGCAATTGAGAAGACTATATTTTATTTGCTCTGGATTTCAGAAATGTGTTAACCCCTTTTAATGCTCGTTTCTTAAGTCTTTTGTCTATTTGTTTAGCTGTTGTGCCAGATTTTCCTTGTATATTTATTTTGAAATTTACTAAATTATATTTGTTGTTCTCTCCATTGCATTCCTTTTACTTAGAGTTTTCTGCTTAAGTCTTTTGTTTGTTTGGTGAGTTATTAGCCCAACACTTGTCGTTAAAGCTTCTAATGTTTCACAATATATAAAGTATTTTCAATTATATGTATTTGCTGTGTTTTCAATTACACCCCTTTTACTTGGAGGTTGTTTCTTATGTATTTTGCTTGTTTGTTGAGATGTTTTTCCAACACTTGTCGTTAAAACCACTAATGTCGCATAATATTTAAGAACATTTTATTTTCTCTACCCTACTTTGTACCCTGTTTACCCAAAGTTCGTTGCTTAAGTCTTTTGTTTGCTTATTTGCTGTAGCGTTATGAATAAGGTTCCCAGGAAAATGCGACCAAAAAAATTGTATAGAAAACAACAACACGAAATATTTGGGGCCTATTTCCACTTTTTGGGCCTTATTTACATTTTTTCATTTTTATACCATCACCCGTAGGGATGAAGGTATATATCATTTGATACGACCCAAAAGTGTAACACATAGAAGGAGTCACTTTAGACCCTAGGTTTCTTTGAACCAAATTCGATTCATGACTTTTTAAGTCGTTTGAGCCATGTCCGTCTGTCTGTCTGTCTGTCTGTCGGGTGGCTGTCCGGCTGGTTCGCACGATAACTTTCGAAAGACGCAACCAAATGTTTTGAAATTTTGCACGAGTTATTATTTTCTCAAAACTACTTACGGTATTGAAAATGGGCTACATGGCCCCGCCCCTTCTCGTACCTCCCATACAAATACATCATTCCGCCCACTTTAGAAATCGAGTAATAATATCAATACACCCTACGGGATCGTCCCCAAATTCTGTATTTAGTAAAGCTATAACAGGATAAAGTTTTGGAAAAAATTTTGAAAGCCTAGCCACGCCCCTTCTGGTACCTCCCATAAAAATCTACCTTTCCGCCCACTATAGAGATGGAGAAATAATATCAATAAATTAAACGTGATCGTACCCAAATTCTATTTTGAGTAAAGCTATAACAAGATAAAGTTTTAGAGAAAAAAATTTGAAGTCTATTCACGCCCCATCTGGTACCTCCCATACACATCTGGTACCGCCCACTTTAGAAATCGATTAATATTATTAAAAGACCTAACGCGATCGTGCCCAAATTCTGTATTTGGTAAAGTTTAAGCATGATAAAGTTTTGGAGAAAAAATCTGGAAGTCTAGACACGCCCCTTCTGGTACCTCCCATACAAATGTACCACTCCGCCCACTTTAGAAATAGGGTAATAATATCAATACACTCGACACGATCGTGCCCAAATTCTGTATTTTGTTATATTATAACAGGACAAAGTTTAAGAGAAAAAATTGGAAGTCTAGACACGCCCCTTATGGTACCTCCCATACAAATGTACCTTTCCGCCCACTTTTGGGATGTAGTAATAATATCAGTACACCCAACGCAATCGTGCGCAAATTCTGTATTTAGTAAAGCTATAACAGGATAAAGTTATGGAGAATAAATCTGGAGCCTAAACACACCCCTTCACGTACCTCCCATATAAATGTACCACTCCGCCCAATTTCGAAATCGAGTAATAATATCAATAAAATAGAAAATTATTTGTTTTACTGAGGGTAAGGGTAAATGTAAGTCGGGTTGCCCGACTGAAACTTTCTAACTGGTTTTAATTACAAATCGATTATTTTCAATAACTCAAGACTTAAACAATATATTATATTGGGTGATGGTATTTATCAGTCAGTTTAACTGACTGAAATTTCTGTACTGGTTTATACTGAAATTGTGCTCCAAACTGAGAAATGAAAACAGACTCAAAACATTTTTTTTTTGTTTATTTTGTAATAATTCTTTTGTTCAATTAAGATCACAAGTTTGAACATCAGATTTGTAATTTGTTTAATATGCATATTGGGGCCATTTTCTATTCAAAATGAAATAAGGCCCCAAATAGTGTTTATGAGCTTAAATCCCAAAAAAAAGGAGGGCTTTGGGGTCATTTTTAATTTTTGGGGCGTATTTTCAATTCTAAAAATGGGGCCGATTTTCATTTTGAACACCATTGCTGTTCCAGTATATGCCTAAAATTTTGTATTCAAATTTAGGAAAATTATATTTGCTGTTCTCTCTATACTTTGAGTTCGTTGCTTCAGTCTTTTGTTTGTTTGCTTAGCCAATTTAAAAAAATCCTAATAGAAATCCTAGAAATTCCAAGTTATGAAACTTATAACTAAAATACGTTCGATTGCACCCTTTTTATATCATCACCCTTAGGGATGAGGGTATACATTATTTGATACGATCCAAAATTGTAATAGAGGGAGTCACTTTAGGCCCTAGGTTTCTTTAAACCAAATTCGATTCATTAAATTTTAAGTCGTTTGAGCCATGTCCGTCTGTCTGTCTGTCTGGTTGTCCGGCTGGTTCGCACGATAACTTTCGAAAGACGCAACCAAATGTTTTGAAATTTTATACGAGTTAATATTTCTCCAAAAGTACTTACGGTATTGGAAATCGGCTACATGGCCCCGCCCCTTTTGGTACCTCCCATACAAATACATCATTCCGCCCACTTTAGAAATCGAGTAATAATATCAATACTCCCAACGCGATCGTACCCAAATTCTGTACTTAGTAAAGCTATAACAGGATAAAGTTTCGGAAAAAAATTTGGAAGTCTACCCACGCCCCTTCCGGTACCTTCCATACAAATGTATCTTTCCGCCCACTTTAAAGATGGAGTAATAATATTAATAAATCCAACGCGATCGTACCCAAATTCTTTCTTTAGCAAATCTATAGCAGGATACAGTTTTTGAGAAAAAAATGTGGAAGTCTAGCCAGGCCCCATCCGGTACCTTCCATACATATCTGGTACCGCCCACTTTAGAAATCGATTAATATTATAAATAGGCATAACGCGATCGTGCCCAAATTCTGTATTTAGTAAAGTTTAAGCAGGAAAAAGTTTTACAGAAGAAATTTGGAAGTCTAGCCACGCCCCTTCTGGTACCTCCCATACAAATTTACCTTTCCGCTCACTTTCGAGATGGAGTAATAATATTAATACACCCAACGTGATCGTGCCTAAATTCTGTATTTAGTAAAGCTATAACAGGATAAAGTTTTGGAGAAATAATCTGGAAGTCTGGAAGTACAAATGTGCCACTCCGCCTACATTAGAGATCGAGTAATAATATCAGTAAACTAGAAAAAATTTTTGTACTGAGGGTGATGGTATATGTTAGTCGGGTTGCCCGACTGAAACTTTCTTACTGGTTTTATTACAGTTCGTTGCTCAAAATCTTTTGATTGATAAATGGTTATATCAACATTTGTAGCTTTCCAACACTGCTTAAGCCTTTCAATAGTTTAGGTAAGTAAATTATTTTTACACTGATTTTACTAAGTGTTCGTTTCTTAAGTATTTTGTTATTTTTTTTGGTTATGTTTCATTATTTATTGAATTGTATTATTCTACAATTCAACACATAACAAAACTCTTTTTCACAATTTTTTCCTGAGCACTCAAAGATAGAGAAGAGAAGAAGTAGATATATAGCTGCATATGTATGTATATGTATGTATGTGTTTTTTTCTCCATATGAATGTTACTCCGTGTTTGGGTATTTTCGTTTCTCAGTGCACATATGAGTTGTATCGTCCTTACCGCACACACGACGGTAGTGAGAAAAAAGAGCAACATCGTTTTCCGACACTTAGCAAGATGTGTTTGCATGTTAACATGCTCAACGGTACAGAGTTTGTGTCACATTTACCTCTCAAACACTCTCATGAAAAGAGTTTTGCATACATTTTGTGCACAGGTTTGAGTTTTTTTCAAACGCTGATTTTTACAACACTTGTTATAATTAAAGGCTTTTTCTGAATAGAATATTCTATTTTTGGTATCTTCTTTTGATATTTAACTTACTTCAAGTTTGTTGCTTAAGTCTTTTGTTTGCTTAGTTACTGTTTTTCTGTTCTTATTTAGAAAATCGTATTTTCTAGACTCTCAATTTCACTCCATTTACTAAAGTTCGTTTCTTAAGTCTTTTGTTTAGTATAGTTGCAACACTTGTAATCATAGCTGCCTGACAATATTTAAAGCAATTTTTACTCAAAAAAAAAAATACTTTATTTAAATCTCTTGTTCAGGTCCAAGAGCTAAAATCAGATACACAATATTTGAATTCCCTTTGATTTTTTTTTTATTTTTTTTTAAATTCCAATAAAATCAAAATTTTGATTCATTTAGAGTCTTTTTTTAATTATATTCAACGTTTGTGACTTGTATCAAGTTGTTAACTGTTTTTTATACAATATTGTCTGGCAATTCTTTAAAAGCAGATTCACTGTTTTTGAACTCCTTATGAGATACATAAATAAATTTTTTTTAAATTGCAACAATTTCAAATATTGATTCATTTAGAGGCTTTTTTGAATTTTTTTACAGATCGTGACTAGTATCAAGTTGTTAACTATTTTTTTCTTACAAAATTGTCTGGCAAATGTTAACGCCAAGACCCACACTTTCCTAGTTATTTTAAGCCCTTGTCTACGTCCAGGAGCTCTTACAGCAGATTCACAGTTTTTGAACTCAATTATATCTTTTTTAATATTGTCACAATTTCAAAATGTGATTCAGTTAGAGGCTTTTCTATTTTATTTAATTTTTCATAGATTCCTCGTGAATAATAATAAGTTGTTACCTGTTTTTTTATACAATATTGTCTGGCAATTGTTAATACGTAGACCCATACCGCACCAACGTCTCCACGTTATTCAGAAGTATTATGAAAATCAGCTTTCTGCAAAATATGTTTTTGGTGCACTTTGCACTACATATGACATGATTAAACTACCTTTTGAGTCTGTCTTTAAATTCTTTATACAGAGCATGTGGTATTCATTAATATATTTGTCTTTTTTTTTCTCTATTGAATCAATTCTTTTTTTCTATTGAAAACTTTTCACCAACAAAGCCACGTGTTTTTTTTTCAAACTATCAATTGATTCACGCGTCTTTTTAAATAGTTCATACTGATATCAATGAATTTTTTGACTAATCAATAGAAATACTTTCCCATCAGTGAGATACCTTATGATTCAGTAACTGCTCAAAATTAAATATGTGTCGTAGACCAGTCTTAATGTGTCGTAGACCAGTTCTTTAACGCGATGACTTTTAATTTTTTTATTGTATCGGAAATTTTGCATTTGAAAAATGCGATGTAGTATTAGCTGACTTTGGGCATGTGGGCAAAGATTAAAGCTTGATTTAGGAAAAAATTCCCGTAGACTGTTAGCATTGCCTATATATATTACTCAGAGTAAAGTAAACAAATGTGTAATAATTTTAACTTGATAAGACTTTTAAAATGTTGAATATAGTTCAAACGACCACCTAATGCTCACATGTAAATTTAATTTCTCCAAAGTGGCCTCAACAAGTAATTTTTTTTTGGACATCCAACACTACACGACGGACACACAATTCTTCCGCGTTTTATCAATTCGGTTTTTGTTTTTGGAATATTAAAGACATAAACACCTCGACCGCCATCGCAGCTATATATACATACATAACAATACATTCTAATATAAGATTCATTGAGCGTTTTTGGTTTAGATTTTCAATTGAACGCAATTGTTGTATTTATATGCTGAAAGCCAATGAACTTCAAAAATAAAAAACCCATATTGTGTCTAAAACAAAATCCCCCTCCTCTGCCACCAGTAAAAGTGGCAAAACCCCTAGAGTGGAAAAAGCACTTGTTCATACAAAATTTACATTAGCATTAATACATAATGTTACCGGTTAACTTTGGTTAACAAATAAGTCGTGTTGTATGAATTTACAGAGCTATATGTTTGACTAATGAAAACAAACGAAATGATGTTAATAAATCAAAGACATTTTAATTATCTAACACAAATGATGGTGATGTTGGTGATGGCGATGATCTACAATAGATTTACAAGGTTATGGTCACAATGTGGAATGTATAGTTTTAAGATTTATTATACTTAGTATCAATCGAGTATCATTAGTCAAGACTTGTTTATTTACCAAAAAGTTGCTAATCATTGTGATGATACAAGAACTTTAAGTTTTTTTTTTTGGTAAATCAAACACTTCCGTAGGCAGTGTGATTGATGTTAAATGAATGATTCGAAAAATTTTCCTAAACAAAATTTTAGAAAAAAATCAAAGTTTAAGCACTAATTGGAAATACTATAGTTTCTTAATACCAAACATATGTGCATATGTAGTGGTTTTCCTAAATTATTCAATGAAACCTTTCAAAAGTTAAAACATTTGCCCGTAAGAACATTACTCTGTACAACACATGATGTTAGGACTTAATTCTGGGAACTGCATGTCAAAGTAGGCCCAATAAGAAGAAGTTCTGCATCATTTATTTTGTCAAGTTACTTGCCATAGTAACTAAATATCGATTTGAAGTTAGTAAGTATCGTACAGGGGAATTTGTCACGTTTTAGGCTCTTTTGTTTGACATTACATAAATACTATATGGTGGCGTATGATTATCATAAGTAATATTCCACATAAATCATACGCCACGAAGTACAACAGTTTTATTGTAACCGCTACAAAATAAACCCAGTTCAAAGTCACTTGATGAATGGAAAAGTAAAACTATTGCTTATGTAGGGAAACATTATATAAACAGATTAAAGGAATTGTAATTCTTAATTTTTTTGTAAATTTGTTTCAGCGGACTAGTGGTTCTCGAGTTACAAAAGAGCCTAAAACGTGACAAATTCTCCTAGTTAATTATTATGGCATGTAACTTGACAAAACGAATCATGCAGAACTTCTTATTTTTGGGGCTACTTTTATGTGCAGTTCTTGGAATTGAGTCCCAAATCAATGTGCTGAAAAATGTACTGTGTAATTAGCTGCATTCTCATTTGCTTTGCAATATTGAAACCCCTTTACATTACAGAGTACAATAAAACTGTTGTACTCCGTGGCGTATGATTCACGCGGAATATTACTTATGATAATCATACTCCACCATATAACAATATAACCAAAGAACCTAAAATGTTACAAATTCTATTATACGATGCTTTCTAATTTCAAATCGTTATAAAATTATTATGGCATGTAACTTGACAAAACGAATGATGAAGAACTTCTTCTTTTTGGGGCTACTTTCATGTGCAGTTCTTGGAATTGAGTCCCAAATCAATGTGCTGAAAATGTTGTACTATATAATTTGCTGCATTCTCATTTGCTTTGCAGTGCTAAAACCCCTTAACTCATTAGGAGTTATGATTAATAGTAATTAACAATTTCTAAGGTGGGATTCATTTAGAGGTTTCTTTTATTTTGTTTAAGTTTTTACAAATTCCGCATGAGTGTTATTAAGCTGCCATCACATTTTTATACAATATTTTTTGACAATTTGTTATGAAAGGGCTGATACCGCTGCGAGGTCTTAAAATTATTTAGCTGTATTACAAGAATTGACTCTCTGTGAACAAAGTTTTTTGTGAACTTCGCACAACATTAGACGTACATAATCTATGATTCTAGGACTCCATTGCCTACACAATCCTTAAATATGAGTATCAAGGCACACGAAATAATACGCAACCGAAAGAAGATAATCCAGCACGTAGAGGGAAAATATTGCGGAGAGAATGTCTGAAGACCGTGACCAGTCGATTCCACAGCGGTCGATGACGCTCGCATGCAACAATTTAGCGATTTTTATGCAACGATCAAGAGCTTAGAAGGTCCAAATCATTTAGAAATAGTAGCTGCCAGACTTGAATTTTAGTCTATGGGCTTTGCTGACATAAATTCGCGATCTTCAACATCGTAAAAAGTGTCCCAAAGTTGAATCTTCCCTGTAGACCAACTACAGCGTAGCCATGATCAATATTTTAGCGAAATTATCTTTACAAATTAAATGTCAGAGGTTCTTATTTAGGGCAATAGCAAACATTCCGACATCCAATTGATATTTAGGTGTTATACTTTAAATTCAAATAAAATCCTCTCAATGAATCACCCTTCACCATTGTGATTAGAAAAGAATATGATGTGTTGGAAGAGTAAATAATAAGAGAGCATCATGTAAACTATATATTTTACACTACACCGGCAGAGGCAATCAGATAAATGTAGTAACCTTTGAAAGAAAAGACGTGCTGTTAAAAAACCTCCCAAAATTTTGTAGCATTAAAAAAACTTAATTTCCCTTTGCACCCCATGAATGAGGTATGGCATAGCTTCTCGCGTTGTTGTGAATTAACACGCTTTCTATTTTTAGATTCACAACTAACGGCACCTACTTGTTTATCGACGAATGCGAACGTCACTGTTTGAGAAGCTCTTACTAGCCACGAAGATTGGATCGACGCTTAATACTGCGAAGTTGCTGCCAACAACATTCGAGGGGAGCCGACAATGAAAAAAAATTTTATTTATTTGTTCTTTTAAGATAAATGGAGCCAGGTTTGAACCTGCGATCTCCCGCATGTTAGTCGCGTGTTCTAACCACTATACCACGGCCGGTCCTGTGTAGCATTACGACTTCGAAAAAGCTTGAAGATCATATGGTTCACTGGGTCGTCTATGCACTTGTGGCACATTTGTAAAAGCGTTTAGCGTAGGTACAATTTTGTTTATACCAAAGTGCAAAGCAACAACATTTTCATGTGCACAGCAAATGGGAGTGCAATGAATCAGCGAATGAAATCTTTCATAATCTTTTTTGGTATACATTGGCAACAGTTATTCTGAACATAGATTTTGTTGTTATTTAATGAATGAGACAGTAGCTTTTAAAAATTAAGTGTGTGTTGTGAGTATAATTTTTATGATTAGTACCATTTATGTACCATAGGTGGCTCTCAATACATTTCAATACGTTTCAGTTACATTCAGTAGTGTTTAACATTAAGTATACGCCTTATTGCCATCATTTTTACTAAACTATCAGATATTTACACTTCGGAAAATCCTGGAAAATACCCAAGAGAAACAGATTGACACGTACCAGCCCGATACAACAGAAATTACTCAGAGATATGGTATTCCAGCGAAGCTTATTCGCCTTTGCGGAATGACTCTGACTGACACGAAGTTTTCAGCGAAAATAGGCAAGGACCTAACGGAGCTATTTTATAGCAGACGAGGCCTTAAATAAGGCGACGGTCTATCGTGTGTACTCTTCAACATATTTATGGAGAAGATCATGAGGAAAGTTGCAAAGGCCGCATGCTGTGTGGGTACTCTGATGACGTAGACATCATTAGTCGAAAACTGCGGGAAGTGACTGCAGTCTCTCAGATAGACAGGAGGAATCAGCGAAAATGGTGAACGAGGATAAAACGACTATATTAGTTCAAACAAACAAAGAATCAACTCATTTGGGAAACTGTGTTTACAAAAATGGGCGTAAAAGTGGGCGTGGTCAAAAAAAGTACCCTATGAGTTAAATGCTGTGAAAATTTCAGGAAGATCGGTCCAGATGTTTGGTCTCCTATAAGGTACAAACAAACAAAAAACCAAACACACATTCCATTTTATATATATAGATAGGTGGTAGATAATTTTATATATGTACCTATTTTTAAGGTGCAGCGGTTGCTTTGGCTAGGTCATAATGTACGCATGGACGAAAATACTTCAGCTCGAAAAGTCTTCGACAATGAACTCAATGGATGGCGCAGAAGAGGGCGACCAAAACTCGGTTGGAAAGACCAGGTTTCTGAGAACCTTACAGAATTTGGTGTGATTAACTGGCGCTTATAATATTTTTATACGTGCGGTATATAATCCAATAGGATTGCAAAGTAAAGTGCCAGTAAAGTACGTATTAATGAGAAGAGTTGCTTATTAGAAGAGTTGCTTATTAGGCCACTGCGCCTGATCTTCAGTAACTTCTGCTACATACTCCCTAAGAAGCATCGCTCCAATTTCGTTTACTCAACATAGCGCCTTCTCACGTTTGCTATCCGGATTGAACTAATGTTCAAGATAGATTCTGGTTATTCCTATGTGAATAACGATCAGAAAACTGACGCTAGAAAATCTCTCATTTCCAGTAAGATTTCGTTAGAATACAGCAGCTATAGCAGTTGATACGTTAAGTAACTGACACTGCAATGACTGCCAGACAGATCACAAAAACTTCAGGCGAATTATGGTAATTTTATTGAATAAAAATACTAAAAATTTTAGGTTTCGGAACATCAATGCAAAGATATTGTTTTATTTCTGCCTGAAAGCCACATCTCGCGGTGTTTGTCTTCATGGCACCTATTCAAAGTGGTTTCTATGTTTAGTTTAATTTATGTACCATAGGTGGCACTCAATAGAATTTAACATATAAGATTTACATATAAGTTAAGTTAATCTCTTATATAAATCACACGCTCCATAGTGTATTATTACTAAACTCTAGACTTGTATAGTTCCGGAACGAACTAGTTCCAATGAACTATTCCATGTAGTGAACGGTTGGAACTAGTTCCACATATTCCGCTCATTTCGTTCCTTTTGCTTTTTAGTTCCTTCTGGTCTTTCCGTTCCTTCTGATCTTTTCGTTCCTTTTGCTATTTTCGTTTATTTGACATTTTCGGTCATTCCTTCACTTGTTCTTACATTTATATGTAATAATTCTAAAGTGGTGGCATCACCACAACAAATAAAGCAGACAAATTGTTTTTGTATTTTGCTATGAAAATTGGTTCATAAATCCTACAAACAAAGCTGTGATTACTATTTTTTGAAACACACCATTTAAACAATATGAAAATACTTCATAAATTTTTAAGCAGCTCTTACATATTTCAATATGTTTGCAAATCGTTCACTTAATAAACCAAAAAAGAACTAAAAACAATCAAAACATATTGAACGGGTGAACGAAGTGATGATAAGGAATAAGTGAACGAAAAGATCAAAAGGAACGAAAAGGAACGAAAGGAACAGAAGGAACGAACTAGTTCCTTTGGATGAACGGAACTGAAAGGAACGATTCACCAAAAGGAACTAGCAAGTTCAACTCTACTAAACTCACAAGGGAATGTTGCAAAGTTTAGTGAATAAATCTTTTCAGTAAAAGTTAATTAATAGCTGCGAGATGACTATGCTATCTGTTAGCATGTTAGGTGACATGAACACATGTGAACTACAATGAATGCCAGACATATCTTAGCCAGACAATTAGCCAAAATTTCTGGCAAATTATGGTAATTTTATTGAGACCCATTAAAAAAAAATCTAAAAGAGAAAGTTGTCAATACTTACACAGACACTAAGAATTGTTGGTAAGGAATGATGAAACAAAGATTGAATACTAAGCAACCTGTTTAGCTAGTCAAAAAGTTGTAACGCGAGTGCTAAGATATTATTTAAATTCCGTTTGTTAGGCATGATTAGTACGTTTAGTACAATTTATATACCATAGGTGGTTCTCTGTGCATTACAATAAGTATGATGTGCGTATGAGCTACAGCATTTATGTATTTAAAATATTCAGCATACGCTCTAAAGTTCATTTCCACAAAACTATCAATGGAATTTGGCAAAATCTAAGAATGATAGTTTAAGTTTCAAGTCCAAGTAATTTAAATAAATTAATATTAAAAGCTGTTAGATGACTTTGTTATCTATGTGATCAACTGTTAGGCAACTGGCACCTTAATGGCTGGCAGATATTTCTCACTAAATGGAAGTCAGACTGAATGTGCAAATTTTCAGGCGAATTATGGTAATTTTATTGATAGCCATTAAAAAATCTAACAGAGAAAGTTGTCAAAAGTTACAGACTTTAAGAATTGTTGGTGGGATATCACAAAAAAAAAACACAAAGGGCTAAAAGTAATAAATGTTTTAAACTAAGCCGGTCGTTGTAACGGGAATGCGAATATATATTGTCTCATATTATAATCATAATAAAAGATCAAATACATTATTGGATAAGAGAAAGTAGATTTTAAATGGCAGACTTGTAGGGTTTAAGCCGGTCGTTGTAACGGGAATGCGAATATATATTGTCTCATATTATAATCTTAATAAAAAAAAACAAATACAATATTGGATAAGAGAAAGTAGACTGCTAGGCCATTTGAAATAAAAATCAAAAGATTTATGGCATTTTAATTAAAAACTTTACAAAAGGCTTTACAGGAGGATATTGCAATGAACAAATATATGAATTTATAAATATTTATGGATACGTCTGATTAGTTGTAAATCACTAAAAATCTTTTTCAATAGTTTTACATACAGTTTTTTGTGTGAAATATTTAACAATGCTAAAGTTAACTGTGAATTTTTACATGATATTTATTATAGCGTAGGGTAGTGCCGTGAAATACGTCCTCTCCATGTTAAAAAGAAATCACAGTCTAGCTGCGAAACAAAAGACTTAAGCGACATACACGTTTGGGTATTTTATTAAGGCTGTTCTTTGATGCCAAACAAAAGACTTAAGCGACATACACGTTTAGCCATTAACTAATGTCTGTTTTTTAAATCATCTCAGATATTTTTTAGCTAATCAAAATATTGACAACTATTGATAACTATTCAAATATATTTCAATTATGTGGCTTTGCTAACTATTTGAAAATGTTTCCATTTAGCTGTTGGTAATAACATAGGAAACTCAGTGCTTTGCAAGTGATGACCTTAGTTCTATGAGACTGTTCTCTCAGACTTTTCTCTGAGACTGCTTTGTCTGAGGACCTTAGTTCTCAGAGGCTGTGTAATTGTTGAAGACAACGACGACAACAACAACAACCACAAAAACAGCTACAATGGCAAATCGTAAGGTTGAACAACCTTTTGAAAATAGTATAGATCATTTCCTGCGAAAAACTAGTTGTGAGGCAATCAATACATCAGATAATGTCTACTTGAAGTCAATTATTTAATAAACTTGTTCTGTAGACAATAAACTAAGAAGAAGTAGATATTAATATACTAATGGTGGTTTTGCCAAGAGAATGGTAAAGTTTAAAGAGAAGAGGAATAAGGCGTAGTATAGCAATATTTGTGTTCCTTAAACATGAAGGTTTTGTAATAAGTAAATAAGCCTTTGAAAGATGATAATTTTCACAAACATACATTCCCACTTGCAGTCTTTCGCATCTTTAGACAAATTTTTGCTTAATTCATGAAACAGAAAACACGTTTTTTTTGCCTATGGTTAACTATAATTATGATAAATTTAATGCCATTTCTACCAAACAAGTTGAAAATTTAATTTAACAACATTTCTAACATATACGACGAAGTCTTACTTGAAAAGAGATTGTTAATGACTTTACATGAAAATGGAATAACTGGTAACGATAGACGTATGAATATAATTGTTTTATAAATTGTAGCAGAATACGAATAGTATTATTTTCATAACAATTTCATAGTAAGATATCAACACTGATATGACGCAAAAAATCACAAAAACAACAGCAAAGAAACACTAAAACTGTGACGTCAATATGTGTGATAAAACAACAAAGTTGTCCAAGAATACTATGTAAAAGATTATAGAAAAATACTCTTTTAACTTAGAAATTGACATTTAGTGACATAAGGGGGGGACATTAGCAGCTTAATACTCTGGAAAAAAAGAAAAGTAAACAAACAAAAGACTTAAGCAACGAACTCTATGCATAAGGGGATATATTCAAGAAATTTGTATTATTTTCAATTAAAATAACAACTTAAATGTTGTGCGACTTTAACAGTTTAGCATTGAAACAACCTAAGTAAGTAAACAAACAAAAAACTTAAGAAACAAACGCGCCGTAAAAAGGGGTGAAGACAAAAGTGCAAAAAATTGATTCCACTTAAATAGAAAATGCTTTAAATGTTGAGAGACATTAGTTGTTGTGACTCTTAATATGAAAACAAAAACCAGTAAAAAGGTTTCAGTCGGGAAAACCGTCTTACACATACCATTACCTTCAGTAAAATATTATTATATAAAATTGCAGTTTTTCCCCAAAATTTTATCCTGATTTAGTTTTACCAAATACAGAATTTGGACAGGATCACGTTTGGTGTATTGGGACGTACCAGAAGGGGCGTGGCTAGGCTTCCAATTTGTTCTCGAAAACTTTATCCTGCTTGAGCTTTACTAAAAACAGAATTTGGTCACGATCGCGTTGGATCTATTAATAATATTAATCAATTTCTAAAGTGGGCGGTACCTTATGGGTATGGGGGTACCAGATGGGGCATGGCTACACTTCCAGTTTTTTCTCCAAAACTTTATACTGCTATGGTTTTCCTTAATGTAGGATTTGGGCACGTTGGTTGTATTGATATTATAACTCGATTTCTAAAGTGGACGGAATGGTACATTTGTATGGGAGGTACCAGAAGGGGCGTGCCCATGTAGCCCATATGCAATATGTGTAAAGTAAAGTTTGAAAACATTTGGTTTCGTCTTTCGAAAGTTATCGTGCGTACCAGCCGGACAGACAGACAGACTAAAACGACTTAAAAAGTCATGAATCGAATTTGTTTCAAAGATACTTAGGGTCTAATCCTGGTTCGATGTATATTTCATATATAAGAAAATGTTTCTTGAGTGCTTTATGTTAAATTATTTATGAAAGTGTTTGCAAAAACTGTGTAATTTTTTTTATGATTATAGAAAAACTCCTTTCATAAAAATAAAAACCTATTCATTCTATTATTATTAATTATAAAATGCTGTGGGAATGTAAGTATTTTTTGTTGTTGTTCAATTCTCAATGAATAACTAATAGGAAAACTGCAATATAATTCATTTTAATTGTTCATCATAGTAATAAAGTCAAACTATACTACTGTATGCAATTCATTAATAAAATTATCTAATGATGTATAGTAAACAATACAAAAGACTTAAGATACGAACGTGATCGGTGATAGATACTAGAAAGGGGATGTTTTTCTATAATGCAAATAAACTTTATTAATGGGAGTATTGGGAAGAACATAACTTTGTTAAAAACAGCTGGATTTCAAAACAAAAGACTGCAGCTGAGATTTACTACAGTAACAAATTCATATTTCTAGTAGCTAGAAACTTAACGTTCTTGTCAATATTCTTAAGGGTTCTTAAGAGAAAATTTAGTTTTGAAGTATATTTTATAACAACAAAAGACTTAAGAGACGAACTTAAGTTACCGATTCAATATACATTTGGTTGACGGGGAAAATTGAAGGGGATATTATCTAAATATTGTAATTAATTTTAATTGTTTATAATAGTAAAAAAGTCAAACTATCGTACTGTATGCAATTCATTAATAAAATTGTCTAATAATGTATAGCAAAAACAAACAAAAGACTTAAGACACAAACGTGAAATGTACTAGAAGGGGGAAGTTTTGCTATAGTGCAAATGAACTTTATAACTGGGAGTATTGGGAAGAAATAAAACTTTGTTAAAAGTAAATATTATAACAAACAAAAGACTTAAGCAACGAACTTGTCTTACAGGCTTGACATATAGCTGAGGTTAACTGTAGTTAAAAATTTTTACTTTTAGTTTTTTTAATGGAGATTATTAAGGGTACATTTTGTGTTTTAGCAGATTTTATAATAATAGAAGAGTTAACGTTCGTTAGATACAAATTAAAATTATAAATTTTGTTATAGTGTACATGAAATTTATTAATGGAACTCTTAAGGCAAAAACTTTGTTAAAAGGGCATATTATCGTAATCTGAATTAATAACTAACACAGTACAACACATGATTTTGAGACTCAATTCTGAGAACTGCACGTGAAAGTAGCCCCAAAAAGAAGAAGTTCTGCATCATTAGTTTTGTCAAGTTAATGCCATAATAATTTAATATCGATTTATTTCGATGAATGGGCGGATTAAGCGTGGGCTGAGGGGGCGTGCTGAAATCGAATCTTAGACCTACCAAAATAAAATTTGGTACACATATAGTATTCGGCACTACAATTACAAAATTGCAGCGGGCGGATGTTTATAGAGAGAGAGAGAGAGAGAGAGACAACATTCGATACAATAAAATGTTGTTGTTTCACCTGGTTTAGGAGTAACTTGTGGTAACGAATTGGTTATTGGAATTGGAGTGCATGAGATCAACGCTTAAATCTATCCCCTTAAGAAAGCAAGTTGAGTTAGGGAAACATTCCCAAAGTTAGTTTTAAGGTGGTATATGCACAGCTTTAATAACTGTGAGCCAATTATAATTGATATTTATGTATTATGTTAAGTTAAAATTTTAATATTAGTCAACTATGCAATAGCCGGGTTCACTAAAAACAAAAGACTTAAGCAACAAACTTTAGTTACAGTGAGAATAAACTAAAATAACACAGGCACACCAAAAAAAATTCTGAGCTTGAGATGAAGCTATTTTGCCCCTTAACTTCAGGTTTGTGACATAATTTCAAAAATTCATATTTATGGTTAAAATTTGATGAAGTCAGAACATAGATTTTTTTGTGTGTCTGTGTAATTAATTTAACATTGTTTTACGGCAATAAAGCAAGGAACTTTAACAACTGGTTATAATTTAAATTTTCAACTTTTTATAACTTTCAACTAACGTTCTTGTCTTTATTAAGAGGATTATTAGGGGAATATTTAGTGTTGAAGTAAATATTACAATGACGAAAGACTTAAGCAACGAACTTTCATTGCATGTAAGAACTATACATGGGGTTCCCAAGCAACTGCATAGTGAAAAAGACAAAAAAATTATTTTAGATGCCGAAAAATGTTGAGAATATTCTTTTATTTTACTTAAGTATAATCATATACTTAAAAGTCTAAGAGTTCCAAAGTCTCAAGCTTACAATCCTCGGGCAGATATAGCGCAATTAAATACATCAACATAATATTACAATTATTTGTTTTGGTTGTTGTTGTTGGCGGTTATTGAAAGCTACACACACACACATACACCAGAAACACAACCAATCACCTGTTGCCATACGATCCACTATTATAGCTATTGTTGTAGTTTCTAGTTGATAACATATTAAGATCGATTCAAGGTTTTCGTCAAATCAATTTTTATTGGTATTGCTTAGAAGGGGCAGGGGGGCAACAGACCAGAAGAAAAGCAAAAAATCAAACAAATTCATTTCATATTTTTCTTAAAGGGTATGTGGCAACGTGTTTAGATTTTTAAACATTCATAAAGATTTCATTAACATACACAGCGCATGCTAAGAGCAGAGAACTCAACATAAGTTGTGGTGGACAGGGGGCAGGAGGTTGATAATAAATATATTATTATAAGAGAATTTTTGTTGTCGTATTATTATTTTTTGAAAAAAAAATGACAGTTGGTAATAGAATAATAATACAAAGTATACAAAACCAGCTAGCTAGTTTTAAATAGTATTAGTGATGATGCAAAAGCCCCCAAAGAACATATTTTCAATGCGGAAACGATAATTTTAAAAATTATTAAACAACGATTTTAAACTTGTTGTTGTTGTTGAAATCATTTTAATTATAAACGTTAGAATGCCATTGATGTTATGCCATAAGAAGCACTCGGAACTACACATATAGAAAATACAATAAGAACATCAACAAAACACAGCAGCAGTAACAACAATGTATACTTAATTTTCTTATTAAGTCTACAATGAAAACAAATTAGAGAATTAACGAATGCAAAAAGAGTACACATGAACTTAGCTTTAGTGTCAAGAAGTGTGTTGAGGAAAGATGTGCCATCAAGATAATATTGATTTAATAGCTGTTTAAACGTACATAATTCTTTTTCAATGACATCTGGCTGGCGGTTGCTGGGGAGCCCTTGAAAAGCAATAAAACGGAAATGTGTTTAATTAACACACTAGACCCCTAGACAGTTAACGGTCTTTGGTGTGAGGTAATACGTACAGAAACAAAGATAAAAAATAATTAACTACTTTAGAAGAGATTGTGATCTAGTGAAGGGCTTCATGTAATGTAAATATCGTTTTAGGGCAGGCATTGCAATCAAAAGTAGACTGTAATTTTTGTATTACTTTTCAGTTGGTAGAGAGTGTTTTTAACACAAGCATTCTAATTTAACAACAAATATGTTGATTTTTGTTATTTGCATTGATATGAATAAAATTTTTTTTTGATAAATTGTATATTTGAGAAGTTGTTAAGATGGTATGGCTAGGCCTTTGTTTTTAAGTTTAAAGTTCCGATAAAAAAACTTTAACAATTTTGAAAATCCGCTACAGGGCGCTTGTACCATGATAACTTACTAATTTAATGATTTTAATTTATTAATTACGTATGAGTTATATTTATTTGATATTAGGGTATTCAGTGCGTATGAGTATCATACTTTTTTTCTGCGAATGAGTAATAATAATGAATATACATATACATTTTATAATTTTATAAACTAAAAATTAAAAATAAAATTGTCTAATGATGTTTAGCAAAAAAACAAACAAAAGACTTCAGATACGAACGTGATCGGTGATAGGTACGAGAAATGGAAAGTTTTTGCTAAAGCGCAAATTAACTTTATTACTGGGAGTCTTGGGAAGAAAAAACTTTGTTAAAAGAAGATATTATACCAAACAAAAGACTTAAGCAACGAACTTTGGTAAAATGTGTGAAGTGCAGATAAGATTCACTACAGTATTTATTTCAAGTAGCTAGATATTTGACATCCACGTCCCCAAAAATTAAAAAAAAAAATAAAAACTAATAATTAAAAGTCAGACAAAAACTACTCCCATCTCCCATACAAACACGCCCTTTTTTGGGGGGTGTCCGTTTATATGTCCCTGCGATAACAGCCATATTTAAGGAGCTATCAAGCTGAATTTTTTTGCAATCTATCCCCTAAGCGGAGGTTCAGTTTTACGATTCGCAAAATCATCAAATCTAAAAGTATTCCTACCTTCCATACCAAAATGCCCTTTTTTGGAGGTCTGCCCTGCGATTCCAGTCGTAGTCTACGATCTATCGAGCTAAAGTTTATCATGCGAGCTTCTATTCTCGAAGCGGAGGTTAAGTTATAAGATGAGCAGAAACGGTCAAAAACAGCCCCCACCTCCCATTTAAAACAATTTTTATACAAATTATAAAAATTATAATATTAATATAAATTATAAATATTAATAAAATTATAAAAATTATAAAAATTATAAAAATGATTAAAATTATTAATATTATAATAATTATAAAATTAAAAAATTATAAAATTTATAAAAATTATAAAAATTATAAAAATTATAAAAATTATAAAAATTATAAAAATTATAAAAATTATAAAAACTATAAAAATTATAAAAATTATAAAAATCATAAAAATTATATAAATTAAAAAAAATATAAAATTTACAAAAATTATATAATTAAAATTAAAATTATAATAATTATAAAAATTATAAAAATTATAAAAATTATAAAAATTATAAAAATTATAAAAACTATAAAAATTATAAAAATTATAAAAATTATAAAAATCATAAAAATTATAAAAATTATAAAAATTATAAAAATTATAAAAATTATAAATATTATAAAAATTATAAAAATTACAAAAAATTTAAAAATTATTAAAATGACAAAAATTATAAAAATTATTAAAATTATAAATATTATAAAAATTATAAATATTATAAAAATTATAAAAATAACACAAATTATAAAAATTATAAAAATTATAAATATTTTATAGTACTATAGTTCGGTTAAAGATCTATACTTTTGGTAATTAGTGATTATTACCAATAGGTTTTTGTTCAAGAGTTTAACCGAACTATAGCACTATAATATAATTCTTATAGATCAACTAAAAACAAAATCAAGAGAATTTATAAATATAGTAAAAATTACAAAAATTATAAAAATTATAAAAACTATAAAAATTATAAATATTATAAAAATTATAATTATTATAAAAGTTATAAAAATTATAAAAATTACAAAATGTATAAAAATTATAAAAATTATAAAAATTATAAATATTATAAAAATTATAAAAATTATAAAAATTATTAATGACAAAAATTATAAAAATTACAAAAAATTTAAAAATTATTAAAATGACAAAAATTATAAAAATTATTAAAATTATAAATATTATAAAAATTATAAATATTATAAAAACTATAAAAATAACACAAATTATAAAAATTATAAAAATTATAAAAATTATAAAAATTATAAAAATTATAAAAATTATAAAAATTATAAAAATTATAAATATTTTATAGTGCTATAGTTCGGTTAAAGATCTATACTTTTGGTAATTAGTGATTATTACCAATAGGTTTTTGTTCAAGAGTTTAACCGAACTATAGCACTATAATATAATTCTTATAGATCAACTAAAAACAAAATCAAGAGCATTTATAAATATAGTAAAAATTACAAAAATTATAAAAATTATAAAAACTATAAAAATTATAAATTTTATAAAAATTATAAATATTATAAAAATTATAAAAATTATAAAAATTACAAAAAGTATAAAAATTATAAAAATTATAAAAATTATAAATATTATAAAAATTATAAAAATTATTAATGACAAAAATTATAAAAATTACAAAAAATTTAAAAATTATTAAAATGACAAAAATTATAAAAATTATTAAAATTATAAATATTATAAAAATTATAAATATTATAAAAACTATAAAAATAACACAAATTATAAAAATTATAAAAATTATAAAAATTATAAAAATTATAAAAATTATAAAAATTATAAAAATTATAAAAATTATAAAAATTATAAAAATTATAAATATTTTATAGTGCTATAGTTCGGTTAAAGATCTATACTTTTGGTAATTAGTGATTATTACCAATAGGTTTTTGTTCAAGAGTTTAACCGAACTATAGCACTATAATATAATTCTTATAGATCAACTAAAAACAAAATCAAGAGCATTTATAAATATAGTAAAAATTACAAAAATTATAAAAATTATAAAAACTATAAAAATTATAAATATTATAAAAATTATAAAAATTACAAAAATTATAAAAATTATAAAAATTATAAAAATTATAAAAATTATAAAAATTATAAAAATTATAAAAATTATAAAAATCATAAAAATTATAAAAATTAAAAATTTTCCGGTAGGAAAAGTTCTCATTAACTTTGAGATGCTTTCTGCCCTTAATTTTTGGGATGAAAGAGGAGAAGGCACAGCAAAGTGCGCTGACGAGACATTGTGGTTAATGTCGAAATGACGTCATAAGCTTAACTTGCTGTCACAAAATAGATTTCACAACTCTTGATTAAAAAACCTATTGGCAATAATAAATAATTGAAAGTAGTAAAGATCTTTAACCGAACTATTTTTCATATATGTATCTAAAAATTAAAGTGTGTCTGTGTAGTTGCTATAGACTATAATACCGTTAAGGCGATTGTCATACAATTTTTGTAAATTGTCGTATGTAAAGGTGAAAGGGTTTTCTCACTACACATATCGATAAAGGAACGAAGATTTAAGGGCACACATGTGTAATAACTTGGAAGTCTTAAATAATTTTATGTCTTATTAAAAGCAATTAAAAACATTTAATATGATGAAATATTATGAAAACCCATTAGATTAATATTAAATATAAATATTTATATATATTTATAATATTAATAAAATGTTAATTTTAAATGACTTTTGTCAAACACATAAGGTTAGTTTATTTCAAACACCGGTTTTCTTAATGTCTAGTCTAGACCGTTTTCAGCAATTGAACTCTTGGCAGCAATAAAAAATTGATTTTCTGCAAAAGAAAAAACCAGTTTATTATTAACCTCTTGTGGTGGTCATACTATTCCCTCCCCCCTCTAAGTTCCCAACCTGTTATCGTTTAGCTCATTTCAATAAATTGCGCAATATCTTCGTATAACCCCATAACATTGTCCCACTTTTATGTGCATATTTAAGCAAAATTTATAATTTTTTGCACTATAATTTATGGCAAATTTTCGTGTGTTTTAGTTACTGGTTTTAATAGTATATCAAAAAATGAAAAGAAAAAAAAAACGAAATTAATTTTACAAAACACTTTGTTTAAGCAATGGTTGCTCTCCATACTTTTTATGAGATTTAACTTTTTTTTTCTTATTTCCATCATTTGTTGCCTTTAACTGTAATAGATATTTTGGTAGCGATTAACTTTAATATTTTTGTCGATAACTTTGGCCCAATACTTACAACATTTATTGACCACAAACTATGAGAATTGAGAAAGTTTTTGTTTTAGTTGATTTTTTGAGTTTTTTTTTTTTTGGTATATTAATGCCTAAAGGCAACTCACTTTTGTCATATTGTTTTTATTCGTCTACGAAAACTTTTGTGCTTTAAGTGCTTAAGTTTTTGGGAGGAGGGGGGAGGGGGATTGATTTTATAAGTTGTGGCCTAATAGCCATTTGCCAATATGTTAAGTAGGGGAATCAAGATAAATGAGCTGGTTGGCTCGCTGCTTTAAGATGAATGAAGAAAACAAGAAATGATGATAAATTGGCATGACCAAATGTATGTAAATTATATAACATGTAATGTAATTTAACAGAAGAACAGACATAAAGCTGTAAAGGGTCGATTTTTTTAAAGCTAACAATTGTCGCCTTATATACAAATAAAACAAATATATTTTAGAAATTTTTTAAATAATTGTAGAAAATATATAATCGCCATAAACATTACACAGTACAACACATGATTTTGGGACTCAATTCTGAGAACTGCACGCGAAAGTAGCCCCAAAAAGAATAATTTCAGCATCATTCGTTTTGTTAATTGACATGCCATAATAATTTAATATCGATTTAAAGTTTGTAAGTATCGTATAGGGGAATTTGTGACGTTTTAGACTCCGAATTGAGTCCCACATCAATGAGCTGAAAAATGTTGTACTATGTTATCATACACTTGATGATTCACTTGATGATTTAGTACAAAAAGCGCACCCAAATAGTGCCTCATATTGACCCATATTTTGCTTATTATCTCACCCACCTCCAAAAACGTTTATAAATAAAATTACCAAAAAAAAAAAATTTGCTAAATCAAAACCAATACCAAAAAAAATTGCCCAAATCTGCATAAAAAAGTGGGGCAATGTTAAGAGGTCACGACGAAATAAGGCATCTTAAACAACACATAATATTTGCCATATCAGGTTAACAAGTGAATTTTGCACAACGACTACAAGCAACCAAAAACTTAATCATTTGAATGTCATATAGGCGGGAGCGTTGTGTTTGGTTTTTGTTTTGTGTAACAAAACCCAAGCTCGTTTATTAATCAACAGATTTTTATGAATTTATGCGTTTGTCATGTATTTGAAATTTATCATATACATATTATGAAATTTATTAAACTTAATTGTAATATTTAGTAAGCATCTTTAGTTTGCTGATAAATATTTATATTTGTTAAGTCCAAAAATATAAAATGCCTTTGTGAGAAAGTTGTATTTGTGCCCGCCAAGGGTTGGATGCACAATGTAAACTTGTTTTGTGTGTGTGTGTGTGTGAATTTGTATTCATTGGTCTATTATTTAAACAAATTTAAGCGAAAATCAGTCAAGGTCAGTTTAAATTTTTTAATAAAATCACGTAGGAGACAAAAAAAATACAAGTTTTACACATGTTTCATTAATTTATCCAGTGATAAACTCTAATGAAGATATATGGAAACTTAAATTGATTATAACCATATTTTGTATTTAGTTTAGTTTAAAAGTTATGAAAATCAATTACGAAAATGTTGCTACATGTGTAGGACAAACTTATATAATATAGGCCAAATGTGGTATAAATCAAATGGTAGTAAGTGCACTTAATATCTGGGTGCTTGATGCTGATTTTTATACTTCAGACAATCACTCTTAAATAGATTTATATCAGAAACCAGCCCAGAGAAGTAAGCAATATGTTCCCTTAATTTCATTGCAATCTCGTGAATGGTATATGAGTCTGTAAACACCACACAGACATACAAACACACACTTTAACTTAAAGACTGCCATCATACAATAGGAAGTACATGAAGTACACCGTGTGTAATAAAATATACAGATATTTTTATAAATCGCAAGTTTCAATATATTATAAATACGAAAGTTTTATTGCATTACCCTATCGACATTAATTTGTACTAATAACAAAACTATTTAAAATTTCTGAAGTAAATGAAAATTTAAACATTTTACTATAGGGACAGTGAAGTTTGTCCATGTGTTATAGTGGAGGTTCCATCTTTAAGTTCAAGAATAAAATATCATTGCAAAAAGATGCCTATAAAGGCGATATGCATTTGTTGTAATTGTGTGATGTGAACTTATTGTATTGTACTTTTGCAATTACTCACGATAATGAGAATTTTCTAATAATTAATTTTTTTTAACTATTATACTGCGCCACCTATCGGCGGCTAATAGCACTGCTTATGAAACATTATAAAATAATTAATAACATTATTAGAAAATGATGAAAATTATAAAAGTTATTATTATTATAAAAATTATAAAAACAATAAAAGTTGAAAAAATTATATAAATTATAAAAACTATAAAAGTTAAAAAAATATAAAAAATCTTAAAATTATAAAATAATAGCAATTATAAAAGTGATACAAGTTTTAAAAATTATAAAGACTATTAGTATTATAAAAATTATTAAAATTGTGACAATTATAAAAGTAATAAAAATTATAAAAATTACAAAAAATAATATAAATTATAATATTATAAAAAAAATACAAAAAATTATAAAAGTTATGACTAGTATTAACAAATATATAAAATTGCAAAATAATATAATATATAACTCATAAAATTATACAAATTTTCAGGATTATCAAATAATAAAAAATAAATAGTTATATCAGTTGTAAAAATTATAAAAATTATAAAAATTATAGAAATTATAAAAATTATAAAAATTATAAAATTTTAAAAATTATAAAAAATATAAAAATTATAAAAATCACAAAAATTATAAAAATCACAAAAATCACAAAAATTATAAAAATTCTAAAAATTACAACAATTATAAAAATTATAAAAACTATAAAAATTATAAAAATTATAAAAATTATAAAATTTTAAAAATTATAAAAAATATAAAAATTATAAATTAAAAAAATTATAAAAATTACAACAATTATAAAAATTATAAAAACTATAAAAATTATAAAATTTTAAAAATTATAAAAAATATAAAAATTATAAATTAAAAAAATTATAAAAATCACAAAAATTATAAAAATTACAACAATTATAAAAATTATAAAAAATATAAAAATTATAAAAATTATAAAAATTATAAAAATTATAAACATTATAAAAATTATAAAAATTATAAAAATTAAAAAATTTTAAAAATTATAAAAATTATAAAAATTATAAAAATTATAAAAATTATAAAAATTATGAAAATTATAAAAAGCATAAGAATTATAAAAATTATACAAATGATTAAAATTGTGACAATTATAAAGATTATCGAAATTATAAACAATACAAAAGTTATAAAAATTAAAAAATTTTAAAAAATTATAAATATTATAAAAAATATAAAAATTATAAATAAAAAAAATTATAAAAATCACAAAAATTATAAAAATGACAAAAATTATAAAAATCACAAAAATTCTAAAAATTACAACAATTATAAAAATTATAAAACTATAAAAATTATAAAAATTATAAAAATTATAAAAATTATAAAAATTATAAAAATTATAAAAATTATAAAAATTATAAAAATTATAAAAATTATAAAAATTATAAAAATTATAAAAATTATAAAAATTATAAAAATTATAAAAATTATAAAAATTATAAAAATTATAAAAATTATAAAAATTATAAAAATTATAAAAATTATAAAAATTATAAAAATTATAAAAATTATAAAAATTATGAAAATTATAAAAAGCATAAGAATTATAAAAATTATACAAATGATTAAAATTATTAAAATTATAAATATTATAAAAATTATAAATATTATAAAAATTATAAAAATTATAAAAATTACACAAATTATAAAAATTATAAAAATTATAAAAATTATAAAAATTATAAAAATAATAAAAATTATAAAAATTATGAAAATTATAAAAAGCATAAGAATTATAAAAATTATACAAATGATTAAAATTGTGACAATTATAAGGATTATCGAAATTATAAACAATACAAAAGTTATACAAATTATAAAATAAAAAAATTATAAATAGTATAAAAATCGTCGAAATTATAAAGATTATAAAATTTAAAAAATTATAAAGATAATATTAAATATAAAAATGATCAAAATTACAAAAATAACTAAATAATAAAATGCATAAATATTATAAAAATTATATAATTATATTAGATAGAAAAATTATAAAAACTATAAAAGTTTTAAACATTATAAATATTGATATTGTCATAGTTCGGTTTGAGATCAGTTCTATTGGCAATTATTTATTATTGCCAATAGGTTTTTAGTCAAGAGTGTGAATATAAATAAATAAATATTATAAAAATTTAAACACTTAAAGATTATAAAAGGTATAAAAATTATGAAAATTATAAAAATAATAAGAATTGTAAAAATTCCAAAAATTACAGAAATTATAAAAATTATAAAATAACTACAACATGTAACTATGCAAAATTTTGAAATTATGACAATTATAAAAATTCCAAGAATTACACAAAAATAATAAAAATTGAATTTGTTTTTGTTGATTTGATATGAATTGTGATATTGTCATAGTTCGGTTTAAGATCAGTTCTATTTGCTATTATTTATTATTGCCAATAGGTTTTTAATCAAGAGTTGTGAAATGTATTATGTTGACAGCAGGTTAGGCGTCTGACGTCATTTTGACATTAACCACAATGTTTCGTTAGCGCCCTTTGCTGTGCCTTCTCCTCTATCATCACAAACCTTGAGGGAAGAAAGTTACTCAATACAATTGAGAAGCGCTGCACCTTGGTGCGAAGATATTATCCTCAAAGCACACAACAAGTTAATATAATACACTCACACAAGCTCTTGTCTATGCATGTGTCCATAGGACAGAATTGCACAGAAGTTTTGTTGTTTGTACAAGTGCTAACGTACTGTGTACATCCAGTGGTTTGTTGCTCTTGATTTTTTTATTGTTGTTCTGTTAGAATTATGATATTGTTTCACAGTTCGGTAGAAAATCATTTATATTCGTAATTGTACTAATAGGTTTTTGGTCATGAGTAAAGTGAAGAGTGAAATGAACGTCAACCTATCTGTGCAACAATATTATAATTTCATAATTTCAACAATAAAAAACATAAATTTTTAATATTGTAAAAATTTGATAATTTTGTTATTTTATCTTCCATATTATTTTTTATAATTTGCATAAATTTTGTCAAATTTAATTTAACAGTTTTTATAATTTATATAATTTTTATACTTTTATAGTTTTTATGATTTTTTTTATAATATTTATATTTTGTATAATTTTCAGAGCATATATAAATTTATAATTTGTTATTTTCTACAATTTTAGAAATTTTTAGAATTACATAATTTTGATAATTTTTTATATTGAAAAAAACTTTTCACAGTCATTAAAAATACAATTTTGTATTAATTTCATATTTTTATAATTTGTTTAGTTTTTAATATTTCATGATTTTTAGTTTTACAATATTTGTAAATTTTATAATTTTTATATTTTTCATAATTTAGAAGTTTTTAGAATCTTAAATATAATTAAAATTTTTAATATTTCATGAATTTCATTTCATTTTGCAATATTTATAATTTTTTTTGTATATTTTCCAAAACTATTTTTTTTGTACAATTTTAAATATAATTACATAATTTTATTATTTTATTCTCCATATAATTTTTTATTAATTTCGAAAATTTGTCTTAATTATTTAAAATACATTTTAATTCCCCATTACAAAAAAAACAATTGCCTCTAATCGTTTTCAATGCAAACTCCAAACAAACGTAACTACTTTTCTCTCATGACTGTGGCTTCCGTATTGCAACTGGTTTAATTAATCAGAAAATATTATTATACATTTTCCTACTAGTTTTTCTCACCTTTCAAGTTTATTAACTAGTTCTTGCAAGCTGACACAAAAAATGTAAATTAATCGGTCATTAATTTAGATCATTGCCAAATTACAAACCATAAATTTCCACAGAACTTCCAAGAAGATAAAAAAAATATAATTACGTTGCAATCGAGTAACAAGAAACCACATCAAACTTCAAAAAAATTTGCAACGTTAGCGAAAGACAATAAAAGCCAAGACGAGCAAAAAAACGCAAAATCAAAATAAACAACAAAATTGGTAAATAAACCTTCAAAATGGCTAAGAGGAAATATCTTGAATTTTCCAGCGGCGAAAAGAGTTTTCACCACTAAGCAACCCAAACCTGCATGAAAACGAAAACTCCAAAACCAGCCGAACACGCACTCTCTGCTTAGTGACTGCGGACAGTCACTAAATAGCAGACGTATGTATGTACATAGCAGCTAAAATCATCGAAGTCTTACTCACCTTTTTATATCTGTGTGTCGTCGTATGTTAAGCACGCGGAATCGAAGCGTTAAGAAACCAAAACTGAATTCTTAACAAATCATGGATCCACAAGGCAACAAAAAATCCAAAAATATCAACAAAAAAAGCTCTGCGCCGAATTAATTAATTTTGTTACTTATTTTTTTCTTCTGTTTTTGTTGTTGGCTATAATATAGACTATACAATGCTCTTAGGGTGATCGAAGTTGATTTTTTAAGTTGTTTTTGTTTTTTTTTTTATCAGATGCAGAAAATCCCCTAAACTATGTCGCAATATGTTTTTCCGTTGTTGTTGTTTTTTTTCTACTGCTTTATCACTTTTTGTTAATTTATGTTTAGATTATTTCATCATAATTTATTGATGTTGATCGAGAACACTTGAGATTTGCTGTAGTATTTTTTGATCGTTTCGATTTTTGTGTATCTTTCAATCCTTAGTTACTTCCGTTTATTTGTATGTTATTCAATTTTTTTCTTCTTTTTTTTCTCAAAATTCATATGTTTACTCGTTTTCGATTTATAGTTTAGTTAAGACCAATATTTCGTGTTTGGTTAAGTTAACACAGCCGTCTACCAAGCTGGCCGAGTTAAGACTGATTGTTTGAATCTAGTTGGTGTATTGGTAACAAAACTCAATTGATGAACACACCAAAGACAAAACAACACGACGACGGAGCCTACGACAACGACGACGACTCAGTGCGATAATAGCAACAGCAACAACATAACAGCTATACCAATACCAACAACATCAACAACATCAACAACAATGTCGACGTAAGACGCCACAACTACTGGCAGCCGCCAAGGTATCGTACGTTTCGCCAGAGCAGAATTTCACCTCTTCCACAAACGCGTTTCAATAGAGTTTCAATACAATACCACCAAGAGATCCGCAACTCTGAAGACAAAAGCAAACACCACGCTCTGGAAACGATACTAGTCAACCGATTTGTGGCTAGTAAACGATACCAGTCTACAACTACAAGTACTACTACAATCAATGTGACTTGTTGTTGTAGTGGGGAAACTCAATCCAAGAGTCGCAGATGAACAAAAAAAATAACAATAACACAAATGTCAGCAGTTTATTATCATTGAGTCGAATTTAAGTGAGGCTTAATCACAGAGAGTAGGAGTGAGAGAGAGAGCAGCTAAGAAAGCACTCAAAGCTCAATGAACACGATGCGCTACAAACTAATGTTAAATAAGTCAATGTTATTTTTAAATAATTTTTATATTTTTTTTTATTTTTTATTATTTTTATAATTTTTATAACTTTTAAAATTTTTATAATTTGATAATTTTTATAATTTTTATAAATTTTATAATTTTTATAATTTTTATTACTATTTATAATTTTTATAATTTCTAAATTTTTTATAATTTTTATAATTTTTTTAATTTTTATAATTTTTATAAATTTTTTTAATTGTTATATTTGTTATGTGTTATAATATTTAAAATTTTTGTAATTGTTTCAATTGTTATAATTTTTATATTTGTTATTTAACAATTTTAACAATTTGTTTTAACTGTTATAATTGTTATAATTGCTAAAAGTGTTATAATTTTTATAATTTTTGTAGCTGTTATAATTGGTTTATTTATTATAAGTGTTATAATTGTCATAATTGTTATAATGTTATCAATTTTTATAATTGCGATAATGGTTATAATCGAAATTGTTATAATTGGTGTAATTCTTATAATTGTTATAATTGTTATGATTGTTTTAATTGTTATAAATGTTATAATTGTTATAATTGTTATAATTGTTATAATTGTTATAATTGTTATAATTGTTATAATTGTTATAATTGTTATAATTGTTAAAATTGTTATAATTTTTAAAACTGTTATAATTGTTATAATTGTATATAATTGTTATGATTGTTATAAATGTTATAATTGTTATTATTGTTATAATTGTTATAATTGTTATAATTGTTATAATTGTTATAATTGTAATAATTGTTATAATTGTTATAATTGTTATAATTGTTATGATTGTTTTAATTGTTATAAATGTTATAATTATTATAATTGTCATAATTGTTGTAATTGATATAATTGTTATAGTTGTTATAATTGTTAAATTTTTTGTAACTGATATAATATCTATATTTATTTTTGGTGTTGTAATTGTTGTTACTGATGTATTTGTTTTAATTGTTATAAATTTCAAAACTGGAATGTGATAATGATTATAATTAAAATAATTGTTATAATTGTTCGTATTGTTATAAGGTTTAATTTTTATAAATTTTATAATTGTTATGATTGTTATTATTGTTATAAGTCATAAACTTGATAAACAGTTATAAATGTTTTAATTGTTATAATAGTGTTTTTGTTTGTTTATATAATTGTTATTATTATTATAATTGTATAATTGTTATAATTGTAATAATTTTTATAATTATTATAATTTTAATAATTTTTATAATTTTTATAATTTTTATAATTTTTTAATTTTAATAATTTTTTTTTTAATTATTATAATTTTTAAAATTTTTATAATTTTTAAAATTTTTATTATTTTTATAATTACTATGCTTTTAAATTTTTATAATTTTTATAATTTTGATAATTTTTATAATTTTTATAATTTTTATAATTTTTATAATTTTTATAATTTTTATAATTTTTATAATTTTTATAATTTTTATAATTTTTATAATTTTTATAATTTTTATTATTTTTATAATTTTTTAAAATTTTTATAATTTTTATAATCTTTATATTTTTAAAATTTTTATAATTTTTAAAATTTTTATAATTTTTAAAATTTTTATTATTTTTATAATTACTATGCTTTTAAATTTTTATAATTTTTATAATTATTATAATTTTTATAATTTTAATAATTTTTATAACTTTTATAATTTTTATAATTATTATAATTTTTATTATTTATATAATTTGTTAAAATTTTTATAATCTTTATAATTTTTAAAATTTTTATAATTTTTAAAATTTTTAAAATTTTTATAATTTTTAAAATTTTTATAATTTTTAAAATTTTTATAATTTTTAAAATTTTTATTATTTTTATAATTACTATGCTTTTAAATTTTTATAATTTTTATAATTTTTATAATTTTTATAATTTTTATAATTTTTATAATTTTTATAATTTTTATAATTTTAATAATTTTTATAATTTTAATAATTGTTATAATTTTAAAATTGTTATAATTGTTTTAATTTATAATTTGGATAATTATTACAACTGTTATAATAGTTACAGGTGTTTTAATTCATTTAATTTTGTTTTTTTTTAATATTTTCGATTCAATGATTCAATAATCGACTGTTATAATTGGCGTAAGTGTCATAATTGCTATAACTGTCATAAGTGTTATAACTGTCATAACTGTTATAATTGTTATCCGTATATTTTTTTGATTTTGATAACTTTTGTCATTTCATTAATTAAATAAGTCAAATTTTTAATGATTCAATGAATCATTCATCAATCGGCCTTTTATGTGCAATAGGTCCTATTGTACCAATTTGCCCTGATGTGACACATAACTTCTTTCAGCACTAACAGTCTAGGGTCCATCGGGCATTCAACTGATATACGGAGATTTATATTTAAGTACATTGATCAATGAAGTATGTAATGAACATCTCTCTCACTTATGAGTTATTCACGGTTGTAGATCCCCATCAAAGTTATTGACACTCAATTGCACAGTCGTGAGTTAGCGAGTGAGTGAATGTGAGTGAATAAAAGAATAAATACAATAGCTATTTGCTGTAAGCTAAAATTTACGGCAAATAAATATGCGTCTCTTACGCACATTTACGTTTTAAATTAAATTGACAAGAACAACACAGCTACGTCATTTAGCTCACGTAAATAAAACAAAAACAAAATAGCGACTATGCGTCTGATGGCAAGTCCATCCGCCATTATGTACAGAGGGGGCGGAGTGATAACTACTCAGATTTGAGGAAAATTTACAAAAATAATAACTTACAAATTTAAAAAAAAAATTATACAAAATATAAAAATTAAAAAAAATATAAAATATTATGAAAAATTATAAAATTTATAAAAATTATAAAAATTATAAAAGTTATACAAATTATTAAAATTATAAAAATTATAAAAATTATAAAAATTATATAAATTATAAAAATTATAAAAATTATAAAAATTATTAAAATTATTAAAATTATAAAAATTATAAAAATTATAAAAATTATTAAAATTATAAAAATTATAAAAATTAAAAAAATTATAAAAATTATAAAAAGTGTGAATATTATAAAAACTATAAAAATTTTAAAATCTTAAATACTATGAAAATTGTAGGAACAATTAAAATTATAAAAGCAATACAAATTATAAAATTTCAAAAATTATAAGCATATTAAAAATTAAAGAATTTGTTAAAATTACAAAATTTTAAATTGACAAACATTTTAAAATTTATACATAAAAATACAACTACAAATACATAAATTATATAAATAAATTATTGAAAAAAAAATAAATTTTTACACCATCCTCCTACATCCACAAATAGCACAGCCAAGCCAACGCGACATTTGTGGTGCATTTCCCAGACAGAATGTGAGAGATACGTTTGTGTATTCGTCGTCTTTGACTTGGGAATACCTGCAACTCGTGTGTGCTGATGATATAGGCACACAAGTACACGAGTGCACAATACAAGTTTACAAGAGGGTATGGTTATGGCCGTCTACAAATATCATAAAACATCAACGTCATAGTGAGACATATTTTACATGATCGTGTTTGTTTTTTGCACATAACCCTACATATTATTAACAGCAATATACATTATAGGTATTTAATTTTTAGTGCTGCTATTGATGATCATTACCATGTCATTCATTATTATGCTCTGTGTTTTTTTTTCTTTCGTCAATACACCTGTTATAGGTATTTTTTATGCTATTTCTTCAACGAAATTTTTGAAAAAAAATGTTTAATTTTTTTCTGTAAATGGCGACACATTTCATTGGGGTTTTTTTCACTCTCTCTCTTTCTCTCTCTTTCGATCTGATCATCAAGTTTTTCATCATCTTCTTGGTATATAGTGTGTGTGTGCGGTTTTTTCTTCTTCGTAGTTTTCTTTGTTTTGTGCCTTTATTTGAGCGTTTTTTTTTTGCTTAGTTAATGTATGTCAATGTTTTACTTTTTTTTGTGTTAACTCAGCAGATTTTCTGTCATTTTTATTATGGAATGTAATGCAGTCTGTTTTACCATAGTTGGTGACTGGCATCATATTCAGGGTTAAAGAGTTTCAAATTTATCTAGCCGAGGTTTATCTGAGACGGTGGGGGTTAATAATGTGGGGAGGTGTTCGTCGGTACATGTTCCGTACACCTTTTGAAAAATATTTTAAACGCATAAGCTAAGTTTTTGCGTAACTTGTGCGAATTGTCAAACCACAATAAAACAAACGGAAGCGGAAGTATGCAATTTTTCAAATATTGACCTCCGGAACAAATTATTAAGTTTTAAATATCAATTGTTTCTTTTGAACAGTGTTGAAGATGTGAAAGAAGTGAGAAAAATTGGAGGATAGAAAAATTAGCAATAATTAACGCTTAAAGTTAAATATATGATGGTTCTATAATGAAATTGGAAGAACAAAATAAAAAACATGGTTATCACCGAATCAGCCAGTTCAGTTTTTTATATCAATTCGAATGTGGAAAGTATAAATATTATAAATTCAATAAAAATTATTAAGATTAAAAAAGTTATGAAAATTATAACACTTATGAAAATAATGAAATTTAAAAAAATTATAAAAATTATAAAGATTATCAAAATTATAAAAATTATAAAAATTATACAAATTATAAAAATTATAACAAATAAAACAGTTATAACGATTATAACAATTATAGCAATTATAAAAATTTATAAATTATAAAAATTATATAAATTATAAAAATTAAACAAATTATAAAAATTATACAAAATTATAACAAATAAAACAGTTATAACGATTATAACAATTATAACAATTATAACAATTATAGCAATTATAAAAATTATAAAGATTATAAAAATTATAAAAATTATAAAAATTATAAAAATTATAAAAATTATAATAATTATAAAAATTTTAAAAATTATAAAAATTATAAAAGTTATAAAAGTTATAAAAATTATAAATATTATAAAAATTATAAAAATTATAAAAATTATAAAAATAATAAATATTATACAAATTATAAGAATTATGTAATATATAAAGATTATAAAAGTTCTCAAAATTATAAAAATAAAAAAATTATATAAATTATATATAAAAATTATAAAAATTATAAACAATATACAAATTATAAAAATTATAAAAATTATAAAAATTATAAAAATTATAAAAAATTTATAAAAAGTATAAAAAATTTATAAAAATTATAAAAATTATAAAACATATAAAAATTGTAAAAATTATAAAAGTTATAAAAATTAAAAAAGTTCTAAAAAATATAAAAATTATAAAAAATATGAAAACTATAAAAATTATAAAAATTATTAAAATTATAAAAATTATAAAATTTATAAAAATTATAAAATTTATAAAAATTATAAAATTTATAAAAATTATAAAATTTATAAAAATTATTCAAATTATACAAATTATACAAATATATAAAGTATGAAAATTATAAAAATTATAAAAATTATAAAAATTATAAAAATTATAAAAATTATAAAAATTATAAAAATTATAAAAATTATAAAAATTATAAAAATTATAAAAATTATAAAAATTATAAAAATTATAAAAATTATAAAAATTATAAAAATTATAAAAATTATAAAAATTATAAAAATTATAAAAATTATAAAAATTATAAAAATTATAAAAATTATAAAAATTATAAAAATTATAAAAATTATAAAAATTAAAAAAATTATAAAAATTATAAAAATTATAGAATTTATAAAAATTATAAAAAATTTATAAAAAATTTATAAAAATTTTAAAAATTATAAAAGTTATAAAAATTAAAAAAGTACTAAAAAATATAAAAATTATAAAAATTATAAAAAATATGAAAACTATAAAAATTATACATATTATAAAAATTATTAAAATTATAAAAATTATAAAAATTATAAAAATTATAAAAATTATAAAAATTATAAAAATTATAAAATTTATAAAATTTATAAAAATGATAAAATTTATAAAATTTATACAAATTATACAAATTATACAAATATAAAAATTATAAAAATTATAAAAATTATAAAAATAATAAAAATTATAAAAATTATAAAAATTATAAAAAATTTATAAAAAATATAAAAAATTTATAAAAATTTTAAAAATTATAAAAATTATAAAAATTGTAAAAATTATAAAAGTTATAAAAATTAAAAGAGTTCTAAATAAATATAAAAAATATGAAAACTATAAAAATTATACAAATTATAAAAATTATTAAAATTATTAAAATTATAAAATTTATAAAAATTATAAAATTTATAAAAATTATACAAATTATACAAATTATAAAAATTATACAAATATAAAAATTAAATAAATTATAAAAATTATAAAAATTATAAAAATTATAAAAATTATAAAAAAATACAAATTATAAAAATTATGAAAATTATAAAAATTATAAAATTTATAAAAATTATAAAATTTATAAAAATTATAAAATTTAAAAGAATTATAAAAATTATAAAATTATCAAAATTATTAATATTATAAAAATTATAAAATTTATAAAAATTATGAAAATTATGAAAATTATAAAAATTATACAAATATAAAAATATAAAAATTATAAGAATTATAAAGAACATAAAGATTATAAAAATTATAAAAATTATAAAAATTATAAAAATTATAGAAATTATAAAAATTATAAAAATTATAAAAATTATAAAAATTATAAAAATTATAAAAATTATAAAAATTATAAAAATTATAAAAATTATAAAAATTTTAAAAATTATAAAAATTATAAAAATTATAAAAATTATAAAAATTATAAAAATTATAAAAATTATAAAAATTATAAAAATTATAAAAACTATAAAAACTATTAAAATTATTAAAATTATAAAAATTATAAAAAATTTATAAAAATTGTGAAAATTATAAAAGTTATAAAAATTATAAAAATTATAAAAATTATAGAAATTTTAAAAATTATAAAAGTTATAAAAATTAAAAAAGTTCTAAAAAATATAAAAATTATAAAAAATAAGAAAACTATAAAAATTATACAAAATTATAAAAATTATAAAAATTATAAAAATCATAAAAATTATAAAAATTATAAAGATTATAAAAATTATAAAAATTATAAAAATTATGAAAATTATAAAAACTATGAAAATTATAAAAATTATAAGAATTATAAAAATTTTAAAAATTGTAAAAATTATAAAAATTATAAAAATTATAAAAATTAAAAAAATTATAAAAATTATAAAAATTTTAAAAATTAAATTAAATTAATTAAAAAAATTTTGAAAATTTTAATAATTATAAAATTAAAAAAATTATGAACATTTATATAAATTATAAAAATGGAAGGCATATTAAAAAGATAGGGGGAGTTATGATTCGGAAAAATGTTAGGAGGGTCGGTCATACATTTTGCCCGGTTACGAAGCATCATGGGACTGGAGGAGCTGATTTCATAAAAAAAATTGTATGTGGCCTCCCTTAGGGGTAGAAGTTTGAAGGTCGATTTGTTCTGAGAGACTATTGGGGTTGGAAAAATATTGGGTGTCAGTCATACATTTAAGTCCTCTAGGGCAGCTTTGGGGCAGAATCAAATTTTATAAAAATTTAAATTTTGTATGGGAGCCCCCTTAGGGATTGAGATAGGGGTTAGTAATGTTTGGAAAATTGTAAGGAGGAAAAAATTACTAGGGGTCGGTCATACATTTTACCCCTCTAGAAAACACCATGATTTTCAAACCAAAGGTAATTCAACTACGATGTTCATGATCTATGTAGCTGTTGAATTGCCCCCCAGCCAAATTTTAAATACCTTTTAATGCGCTTTCAAATTTGTTTATAATTTTCTCAATTAATATACTAAAATATAAACTCGATAATGTCTATACAAAATATTATTTATTTCCCCATACCAAACAAAGACCTTCATGCTAACCGTTCACCTAGTTTCCAGCTGGTCGATGCTGCTTTGACAGACTATAAAACATTTAAAACATTTTGTTTGTTTCTAAAATGCCGAATTTTTATTTTTAGTTCATCCGGTTGCTAAGTTAATTCCTTCAACTAATTTGCGTATGCCCTTCTAATACCTAAAGTTATAAATTCGTACAAATTATTAGGCTTCAAGACTAGACACCAAACCCTTCTCAACTGCTAGACTAAGCCAGCTAGTTTTGTGCATAACAATTACATTTGAAATAACCCAGACAATGATGGTGTTTGTTCTATATTTGAATGAATTGAATTTCAAAAAGACCAACTTAATTCCCTCGCTTTACTCCCTATAAACCAGCTATGTATCTAGCTGCCTTCCTTAATGCAAATGAAGTCAATGTCAATCACAACACGCGGCTGAGTCTGAGGCTGTGCTCTGTGTGAATTTGATTGTAGTAGACTACAATTTCGATTTATTGTCATAGAGTTATTTCAAAGGCGAATTTGGACTTTAAATTGTAGCTCTCCATAAAACCTTTGTGTGTGTGTGTGTAAATTATATTTAAACCTGTTAGCTGAAGCCAAACTTTTGCTTCCAATATCAAATTTTGTATGAAATTTTTGTTGTTCAGCTATTTTTCATGTATGTGACTGCATGAATACAAATCATCTTAAATTTTTGCTGCGAAAGATACATTTGGTTCCTATCTATTGGATGTGATAATGATGATCAGTGTGCGATAAAAGCAATACAAAGATGTGGATGATGACGATGATGATGATGGCGATGGTGAGCGAGGTTAATCATCATTGTCTTCTTGTGTAGTATATTGAATACTTGGTTAGTTAGTTAGTTGGTCTTAAGCTCTGCAATCACACACAAGTCTACGATCTATTGAATTGTATTTCGTTTTTTCATTTGTATAGACGACACATGTATATACGTTGGTCCATCATCATCGTGAGATGTTATTGGGGAATATGTTTAGGGCATTCACCTGATTGATCAAGGACAACCTTGACTTAGATTGTAACATTACGAAAAATGTCGAAGAGTGCGACGTGCGACGATGAGTGTACACATTAATAGGAATTGTTAGAGGGGCTTACTTGTGGTAAAGTTACTGTCAAAGTAGACAAAATCAATGACTGCTGATGACTGGTGGTTTTGTTTTACTTCTTTTGGCGGCTGATTAATAATCAACGAAAATTTAATAAAATTAAAAAAAAATACAATTAAAAGCGAATTGAAATTATTGTTAAAATTATTAAATTTTTTGTGATATGCAGAAAATAAGTATGAAGTGATTTGAATATTGAAATATGAAAATAAAATAAGATCATAACTGTATACGTTAATGTGTTTGTTTATGCAGCTATTCACGCTCACACTATTGAGTATTAATGACTTAATTTAAAATCCTCTAATTGCGTAATCTCTTCAGATGGGTATAGTTTTTTTTATAGATATTGGTTGTTTTATTAATTTGGGAATGTATAATCCGTAATATGAGGAACTTTTTTTAATATGTGTTTTTTTTTAAGTTGGCTACATTTCGATACAAAAAAAAATCTGATTCATCTCCTATGGTCTCAAAATTATAGACAGCTACATTGTCAACAAAAAAAAACTGAATATAGTTAGTTTTAAAATCTGCGCATTATCTTAAGTATAATGGGTAAAAAATATATTTTTTTTAACAAAAAAATATTTTTTTTATAAAAAAAAAAAAAATTAAAACATTAGAATAAAATCGTGCAAAAATTTTTAAGTTTTTAATTTTTAATATGGCATTTTAGCCATGAAAATGTATGGTATTTGAAGAAGATCCATGCAAAATAATGAAGGTCTTATTTAAAGTGTGAATCTTTTTAAATTGTCATAAAAAGGCTCTGTCCGCAAAAACGTCACCAAAAAATTATGAAAATTGAGTTTCTGTGGATAATTTTTTGCACATTGCTCAACTTATGGTGTGCAGAATCTAACTTCCCTGTCCACTATTAGCAATACCATCCGAAATCGCTAGTCCATAGTGAGGAGGATATTACGGCTAGTGGAGAGTGGGGCTGAAGACCGTGGTCAGACATGAATTTAAATGTCAGTGGCGAGCGCAACATTCAAGACATTCATTGATAAAACTAAATATAAAATTTTAAAATTTTTATATAATTTTTTATAATTTGTATAATTTTTTAATTTCTATAATTTTTATAGTTTTTATATAATTTTTTTATATAATATATATAATTTTTGTAATTTTTATAATTTTTATAATTTTTTAGTTAATACATTTTCGCACCGGTGTGTTTCGGCTTCTCGATGGTTTCTTGAAGCTTTTAACACTTAAGGTTGTTATAAAGCGTGGAATGGGCACAGCAAAGGGTGCTGATGATGATAGTTTGGCAACTATCGAAATAGCTATCCGCCCTGCCAGCTTTCAACATAATCTATTTCCCACAACTCTCGCAAAACAAACTGTATTAGCAATAATAGAGAGATCTTGAATCGAACGATGAACACACATTCATTATTTACACACATAGCAAAATTTTTATAATTTATATAATTTTTAAAATTATTTAAATTTTTGTAATTATTATAAATTGCAAATTTTTATAATTGTTTTAATATTTATAATTTTTAATGATTATGTTTTCATCGTTCAGTTCAAGATCTATTCTATTATTGCTAATCTATTATTGCTAGCAGAATACTTCTTGAACCGAAAGGGTGCTGATGATGATAGTTTGGTAACTATTGAAATAGCTATTCGCCCTGCCAGCTGTCGCATAATATAATTCACGCTCCAAAATCTATTAGCAATAAGATAATAGATTTTAAACCGAACGATGAAAGCAATTTGTAAAAATTACAAAAATGATAAAAATTATAAAAAGTAGAAAAATGATGAAAAATATAAAAATATATAAATATAAAAATATAAAAATATAAAAATATAAAAATATTATATTATATTCGTTGATACCATTTTCGCACTGGTGTGTGTGAGCTTCACATTGATTTCTTGAAACTTTTAACGCTTAAGGTTGTGATAATGAGTGGAGAAGTCACAGCAAACGGGTACTGATGAAGATGGTTTGGCAACCATCGAAATAGCTATCTGCCCTGCCAGCTGTCAACATAATCCATTTCACACAACTCTTGTAAAACAAATTCTATTAGCAATAATAGAATAGATCTTAAACCAATCGGTGAAAACACAATCATTCATTTTAATAATTTGTAAATTTTTTTTTAATTTTATAATTTTTGTATAGTTTTTACAATTTTTGTATAGTTTTTATAATTTTTATAATTTAATAATTTTTTATTATTTTTATAATGTTCATATTTTTATAATTTTTATAGTTTTTATAAAATAATAATAGAATAGATCTTGAACCGAACAATGAAACCAAACTCATTATTTACATATACCGATTAACAATACAAAACAAGAGAAATCAATACACGGGAGGTACACTGGGTTGGCATTTGTTGCCAAGAACAGTTCTATGCAATTTTGTCCGATGGACAAAGCCTTCGTTGATACCATTTTCGCACCGGTGTGTGTGAGCTTCACATTGATTTCTTGAAGCTTTTAACACTTAAGGTTGTGTTAGTGAGTGGAGAAAGCACAGCAAAGGGTGCTGATGAAGATGGTTTGGCAACTATCGAAATAGCTATCCGCCCTGCCAGCTGTCAACATAATATATTTCACATAACTCTTGTAAAACAAATTCTATTAGCAATAATAGAATAGTTCTTTAACCAATCGACGAAAACACAATCATTCATTTTAATAATTTGTAATTTTTTTTTTTAATTTTATAATTTTTGTATAGTTTTTATAATTTTTATAAGTTTTATAAGTATTATAATTTTTTTAATTTTTATAATTTTTATAATTTTTATAATTGTTATAATTTTTATAATTTTTATAATTTTTATGGTTTGTTGGTAAGCAGTAGAGTAGACCACGAAGGTCCCTATGGACCATTTTGAGTTGATGATTTTACAAAAGTTGATGATTTTAAAAAAGTTGTTGATCCTTTCTATATCCAAGGATGTAAGTTCCTCAATACCATTAAAGAAGGGTTTCCAAGGTTTCCAGTCTCCTTCTTTATAGGGCTGGGTAGTCGTATATAATGTGGTCGGTAGATGGTTCGCTGCAGTTATCACCTATAATTTTTGTAATTATTATAATTTTTAAAATTTTTATAATTTTATAAAAATAAAATAAAAAATAAAAAATTTAATAAAAAAAAATATTTTTGTTGTTAAATAAAACCTAACGAACGCGTAGTGTGTGGGGACTGTATCTATGACAAAAATTTTCATGTAGCAAGCTCTAAAGACACAAATGATATATGACTTAGGGTAAAGTAGTCCAAGAACATAAGAATGGAAGCCCCACATACACTTACCATATTTAATACATGTAACTTAAATGTTATTCACTTTTTAAAATTTACACTAAGTAGATTATAGAGAAGACTGTCGTCGCCATTTAAGGGCCACGCAATGTGCTCGTCGACCTCTGATCGGAAATAAATATTTCTACCGAATATTTATATGTGTAGAGCTAGGTACGATTGGATACTCTACTACCTACCAACTATACCTACAAAATTTCATAAAGATTGGTGTAGCCGGGTCGGAGGATTGCTGCGACAAACACCGTGACACGAGATTTGTTTATATTAGAAGAGGCTCTATGAAAAATGCACCAAATGCAAAATGCCCAAAAAAAAAAAAAACGAAAAATTACCCAAAAAAATTTCCGTACAATATTGGGGAATTTTTCATATGAAAAAAATTAAATTTTGGGGAACTTTTCATTTATTTTAGGTAAAATTTCGTTTTTTAATTTTGGGTCAGTTTTCGTCATTTAATAATAAGATTTGTTCAGAAGAATATTTTTTGGGGTATTTTTCATAATTTTTGGTGAAAATTTCGTTCTTGAGTTTTGGGTCATTTTTCATTTTTTTTTCGCCCAATTTTATTGTGGGCCGAATTTTATTTTGGGTAATTTTTCGTTTTTCTTTTGGTGCATTTTGCATTTGGGGCATTTTTCATAGAGCCATTAGAAGATTGCGATACCTACCACTCCTCCTTATGGTCGTTACAAATGGAAGAACAAAATTAATATACCCTTCACTGCGTTCGTGCGCTTGCCGGCCATATAAATTTGCTCTCAACAGCCTGACGTACGCACAATTGTTTGATACAGTGTATGTATATGTAATAGCCAAATATTGACATGTGTGAGCGGCGCCTTGGCCCTTTTTGTCAACTATGTTCCAAATAGCCTGTTCATATCTCTAGGTCAGCTATAGCATACTGTGATGATGATCAGGATGATCAAACTGTTATTAGGGCTGTTACGACGTTCATGAGATACAGCTGTTTAAAGCTTCAAGTTGTATGCCACGCCCATTGATCTGATCTCAAACATTTTTTGGTGGATCACGAATTTAGCTGTCAAATGCAACCACACATTATTAAGGCAATTGGTGAAACAGATATTGCGTTTTCAATAATAGGTTAAACGGGCGGGGCCACGCCTACATAATATATCAAACATAAAAGTAGTCTATGTTTAGAACACGTGACTGTTATACAAGTGACCAGGGTTCGAACTCTTCCACAGGCTAGATGGCTAAATACGAATATGAACCCCATTTTTCCCCATCACCCGCCGTTTTCTGGGCCCCTCGGCCCCTCTTTAATCGATTGTAAAGCCTATAAAAATAACTTTGGTAAGCAATCGCCAATGAGAAAAAAACCTCAAAATTGCATTCCATATATGTTAAAAAAGTTTTTTCACCCTTATTAGAACTGTTTTCAACAAATTTATATCCATTCATAAATAATATAAGAGCACCCCCGGCTGAAACGCCTCTGTTTACTTTTCATAGATCATATATTTTTGGCAGAGATTTTGCTTGCTTCATAATGATAATGCTGCTGATGAGAGGGAGAGAGAGAGAGAATGAGAGCATCGCGATGATGATGTCGCTGACAATGATAATGTTGTTGATGATTACCTTCATAATGACGTTTCTGATGCGGCCGCTTTTAGTGTTGTTGGTGCATTTGGAAAACGCAAGCGCTTTAAAAAGGGAAATTAAAATAAATACTAGTACTCGCCACATAAAATTCATCGTTTGTAAACGAACTATGATGTATTTCTGTTTGTAGATATTCGAGCTGTTTTGTCACACTTAGGGAACAAAGTCTAAGGGTCCCGCAAGTAGTGTATATTTGAAAAAAAAACGACATTTCAATTGAACTAGTTCCGCTCGTAACTAAATTATAATGAATTAATGTAGTCACAGCAAAGTATAAACGCACGATTTTGTATGTTGTGAACAAACATCCTCCAGTCAAGAGGGATGGATGGATGGTTGGCTGGATGACCGACCGGCTAGCATAGGAAGGCAATACAATACAAAAATGACACAAGACTTGACTTGACAGCAGCACCAACTGAATGTGAGTGAACAAATGTCTAATTAGACGGACACACACACACTCAAACACAAAATTGATGGCACAGAAAGTGAAGTAGAGGGACTAAAAGGGAAATAAAGAGCGAACAGCAAGAGAGAGAGAGAGGCCGTTTAAAAGGGTGTGTTTTGGTTGTGTGGTCTCCTGATAGCGCTCTCTTGCTGCTACGGCAATGGCGTTGTTGACAAACATCATGATGATGTTGATTACGACTACCATGTTAATGGTGATAATGATGTTTGGGGTGTTGAAATGCGCACGCTCGGAAAAGTGACCGTGTATATTGGAAAGCGGCGACCGCTAATGGTAGAGCAGCCAGCCAGCCGAGTTTCGCAAAGGGGAGGATAATACCGAAAATTGCAGGGTACCAAGTGTTTGTTGTCACCCTTTAACTTTTAGTATTTGCGTGTATATTGGGAAGTGAATCGCGCGGTACACACGCACACAGTGTTGTAACAATACAATCTTTAATAATACCACAAAATAATAGCCCCACAGCAAAAAAAAAATTAACAAAAAATCTAAAAGAAAATAATAATAATAATACAATTTTAAAAGACACGCGAAGTGATTTCTCTGTCCCTCCTCCCCTCCTAACCTAAACAAATAGAAATACAAGAAGGAAAAAAATATATTTCTTGCCTATAACGAAAAGTATCAAAAATTTACAAAAAGAAAAAAGCCAAAGAAAAACGAGAGCTACTCTCTCTGTGTATGTGTGTGTGTGTGTGAGTGAAAAAAGGAAAGAAAAAGTTTCAAGTAGAAATAAAACAACGTGTGTAATTATTCTTGCAACATTTAAGCAGCAAAGAATGTTTGGGTTACAACTTTAATTTCAGCAGTAGTAACAGCAGCCAGTCCTTAAGGTGTTAAAAGTCGACAAAATACTCTCCCATACAAATAAAAGGTATAATTTAAAAATGTTTCACCCTAAGGTTAAATAATTTAAGTAGAAACATGTGTAACGAAAAGCAAGAAAAAATCATGACTTATTATCTCACACTAACACGTCTGTTTTAAGGGAAACTGTGGAGAACCAAAGCAACGCCACAAAAAAAAAAGGAAAAAGAAAAACTTGTTCACTTTAGTTCCTTTTCTTATGACATTTCCGCTTTAATGACAGTTAAGCTCTCGCGCGTGTTCTCTTTAGAGGTTACAGCTACGTTGCGCGATATCCTGTTTCCTACTAGTACTAAAGAAGAAGAAAAAACGAAAAGAGATTATGACGAGTACCCCCTCGCTACACATACTTTGATTGCAATACAATTTGTAAATGAGATAAGACATATAAGTTAAATTTCTAATAAAAAGTTTTGTAGTGTTTTTAAGGGATTTTCCTTTATATATTTTCGTGTAATATCATTATGACACCTTAACCAATGCCACCATCATCACCACAATCACCACCACCACTGTGGAGCAACTTCTCTGCCACCAACTCGTTGTAATTGTGCCGATTTTTCTTGGATTTATATGGTTCATTCAGTTTTTTTTTGCTGTGGCTTCTCGTTATCATCATGATCATCGTGGCTATCATCATCGTAGTTATTATCATCATCATTTTTTTATCATCTCTTCCATCATTATCCTTGACAATTAGAATTTTGTTTGTTAAACTTGCCATATTTCTTGTTACGGATTTTGCAAGGATATCATATGAGTGAAGTGTATAATTAGGCAAAGAGAGAGAGAACGTTAGATAATGATACACAAAGAGAGAGAGAGAGAGAGTGTGATAAAAATTTCACTCATTGTTTGCTGTTGCCATATTGTTGTACGATGCTTATCATTTTTGACAATTGCGATGTTATCACCGATAAGAGCAAGTTTGTAAAGTGGTCTACTTTTGCTACAGAGATGAAATGTAAATAAAGTGGTTGACATATAAGAAAAAAGTAAAAAATTTTAATATGATTGCATTACCAACTTAAAAATTTAACATTTTCTTCTTTAAAAGAGAATTACAATTACCTAAGTGCCAAAATTACAGTCGAATATGGCAAATTCGGCAGTGAAAATTACCGAATCATTTCTGTAGTGGAAAGAAAAAGTGTTTAAGTCGACTTAAGCTAAAATTTTATTATTATTTTTTATTTTTAACTATCACTCCTTACATTTAAATAATTTCTGAATTGGAATATGCAACAATGTGTTCCTTAATTAGCAATGATTCGATGGACGACTTTCACTTATACTAGAATCACCATAAGTTTTTAAAAATAAGGTTTAAACTTGGAAATTGTTCACCTGCAAAATCAGGCTGAAGCAGTTTTTACTTTTTCTTAAAATATTATTTAAATTTTAAATAAATAATTTAAAATAATATTGGTTGTCGGAATCTTTATTGCTACCCGAAAGAATAATATCAGACATTTTCTCTCTCAAGATAATTTCATCCAAATGATGGCCACGACTACACCTTAAGTGGTCTTGCCGAAGTTTCAAAATCTGTCGAATTAAGGGAGTAATGTAGTCTTCTTTGGTTTAAATCATAGCTGTCTTATTGGCGAAGGCTTTTGAATACCAATAAAAAAATTGAAGAGGTGTGAAAATAGTATTTAAATACTCAAAACAGGTTTCGGGTTTATTCGAAAAAAAAACTTCTTTCCACAATTTGGTTTTCGAAAAAAATTTGATTTTCAGAGTAAAAACCAGTAAAGAAATTTCAGTCAGATAAATAAATAAATACCATCACCCAATATAAGATATTAATTAACTCTTGAGCTATTGAAATTAGTCGATTTTTAATTAAAATAAAATTATTTATGTATTATTTTTTGCCTGTTTGTGGAACAAAACTGTAAAAATGTTACTTGTTTGTATAGGAAGTACAATTAGGGGCAGCACAAAGTGTATGATTTTTTTTCGTAAATCAACGTTCAATAGACGCTTAACTTGGCAAAATTTGGTAGAATTCAGCGTACAGACAAAAATGATGTAAATGAAAAATGGGCAATATCGGTTATTTATATGGGAGGTGTGGTCAAAAAGTTAAGTTTTCTGAGTATGTGTCGGCTTTTACAAGATAAATTAACTGACCAAATATGTTTATCGCCCAGGTGCCGGTATGGAAGTTATAGGAGAAATATTAATTTTCCAAAAATAGGTAATTTTGTATTGGCGGTACCAGAAGGGGTGAACCGATATAGCCCATATTCATTTCTGATTCAAATTTTCATAACCGTACAACTTGCGCAAAATTTTACTTCCAGAATATTTCCCCAAAAATTTATCCTGTTATAGCATTACTAAATACAGATCGCGTTGGGTGTATTGGTATTATTACTCCATCTCTAAAGTGGGCGGAAAGGTACAATTCTATGGGAGGTACCATAAGGGGCGTCTCTAGACTTCCAATTTTTTCTCCAAAACTTTATCCTATAATAACTTAACAAAATACAGAATTTGGGCACGATCGTGTCGAATGTATTGATATTATTACTCCATCTCTAAAGTGGGCGGAAAGGTACATTTGTATGGGAGGTACCAGAAGGGGCGTGTCTAAACTCCCAGATTTCTTCTCTAAAACTTTTTCCTGCTTGAACTTTACTAAATACAGAATTTGGGAACGATCGCGTTAGGTCTATTTATAACTTATGACTTAACTTATCTATATATACTTATGATCGAGAATACCTCTAATATTTTTATCACGACATTTACAAATGGTAAAGAGTATATGAGCTTCGGTATAGCCTAAAAAAATTATCTTGCTAGTTTTAATTTGTTTCTTAAAAATATATTTAAATGTTTTATTAAAAAAAAAAATAAATCCTTCGAAGAGACGTGTATTTAATTCTAAATTTCGCAAGTATCATATGAAATCATGGTCATACCTAGTAAAAAAAACGGTAACGATTTTGTAAAATTTTAAATATTTTCTTTTTAATGTTTTGTGTTATTTCTACTTAAAAATACAAATAAAGTATTCCGATCATCTATGTAATTTAAAATACAATTAAAACCATTTAGAGCGCATACAATAAATAGTTGCTTTTAAAATTTCTCACACATTTATATGCTATGCAAGTTAAAGAAATATCATGAATTGGCTAGGTTCCAGCAAATTCCTGTGTGTGTGTGTGTGTTGGTGATTTCTTCAACAAATACACAGAATAGATTAAGCGATAAATAGGTATGTCCTTCCTAAAATCAAATTCTATCCAATTTCCCTTAAACAAACAAAACTTTAGACAAAATGCCGGTTAAACACTCCCCCACGTTTAGGCAGGACAAAAGAAACAACAACAGCAACAACAAAAAGGACGAAAAACAACAACAACACAAAATAATTTAAACACACGTAATAAAAGCACAATGAAAGAAACCTTGCCGAAAAATCTCTCCCCATGGAAGTCTTATGCTCTCATGTTCTCACTCTCACTCTCTCTCTTTGTTTCTTTTCTATCCTTTTCACCTGTAAACTCTCTCTTGAGTGATATTAAGTCCTTTTTGGATGACAGTTCCAACAGTGGCAGCAGCAGCAGCAAACTTTTCTTCACATTTTGCAATAAACATGACTGCAAAAGCAAAAGAAGACAATTTAACATTGATTTTCAAGGCGGCCAAGACAAAACGTCAAAAGTGAAGTCAAAGCAAGAGGCAGCAAGAACGAAAAAGAAGAAAGAAACTTATAGAAAGGACGACCAAAGAATTTCCCAATAGCGTAAACGGCAAAAGAAGACAACTTACATAAAAAAAATCGAAATCATGAAGAAATTTATTAAATATAAATAAAAGTTTGCCCAAAACTATAGTTGTATTTTAGTATGTTAACAAACATATAGAACACAGAAAACTAGAAGTGCTTAGAAAAGAGATTTTAAAATAAAACGCTAAGGATAACAGTGAAAATTCCTTAACCTGTGATTGCATAAAAAAAGTACGTACCGTAGTGATGTGAAGATGACAAAATCGAAATATGTTCCAAGTGTTTGAGTGGATGATGATGATGATGAAATGGTGGCTACGGTGGCTGTTTGAAATCTGAATTTGGTAAATTGTCTTAAAAAGTTATTAAAAGTGTTGTTTTTTCGTTAAACACTCAAAAATAAAAAACATTAAATATGTTAAGGCTAGCAAATTGACTAGTAAAAGATGATTCAAAAAAGCAATAAGAAAAAAAAATTGTGAGGAAACATATTTCAGCCGAAAAATGGCAGCACACGCGCAGAATAGCCGTTAACCCACAAGTGGGCCAAGGAATCCCTACGCATAGTGTGCGGATGAATAATGCATATGTTATGTTTTATTTTTTTGTGGCTATGAAAATACTTTTGAAATTATTTGAATATAAGGAAAATAATAAATTTAATTATGTAAAAATTAAAAATGAAAAAAATGGCGAAATGGTTTTGCTCCCGCTAAAATTGAGTTATAAAAAAAATATAAATGTGACATTAATCCTTTAATCAGTTCTTGAGGTTCTATAAATTATTTTAAACTTTTGTTGAATTTAAATGAAATCATTGACAATTAAACGTAAATTATTCACTTTTATGAGGTTCTTAAAATTTTTTTAAATAATTGTTAATACGCAGCTGCATTTAAATTAACCCATTTTGAGCTGAATCTAGATTAGTTGTCTATTAACTTCTATTATAAGCTTATCAGATAACATTTTCAGGATTTGTTTTTATGAATATTAATTAAGTCATGATTTATTAGGAGTAATTGCTCAATTAACCCATATGGAACCAACTTTCGACTAATCGAATACTAAAGTTTTGTTAAAAAGTCATAAAATTACTAAACTTTGAAAAATTTATCAAAGTATGCCAAAAAAAAAATCGGCTCCTCATTATTCTGTTAACCGATTATGGACTGAAACTATTTTTCCAACTGTCGAACATCTCTATAACGAACTTCTCTATAGCGAATTTCTCTCTATAACGTAGTATCTCTATAACGAAAAAATTCAATGATTTTCTGTATTTATATAATCAAGAAATATTGTCCCGGATGAAATAGGTTTGTTACTCAGTATATTTGAAGATATTGTCGATGAAATAAGTTTCAATTTTTATATAAATTTGTATGTATAGAAATAACATCTAAATGAAAAATATTATAGAGAAATTATAGAATGAAGAATTTTTTAATACATATTTTATTGCTCATTGAAATGTTAACCCATTGTGATACGCAAACTACGTTATTTATTTCTGAAACTTTTTTTTTGCAACACATTTTCTGATTAAAATATCCTTTTCTCGAGCTAAAAAATCATAATTAAAAATTTCTTAAATAAAAGTTCTTAAAAAATTACCGGAAGGACGTTAATGGGTTAATATGATAACATGTAAAATAGTATTCTAACTTCAGAATCTAATTGTAGGTTAACAAAATACAGTTAGACACAGATTTAGAAAAAATACGCCTGTATGTATGTTAACCCATTGTGGGCTGAAGGTTGGCCATTTTTATACCCTCCCCCTACGGGTAGGAGGATATGTAGCACATAGAAGGAGTCACTTTAGACCCTAGGTTTATTTGAACCAAATTCGATTCTTGACTTTTTAAGTCGTTTGAGCCATGTGCTTCTGACTGTCTGTCTTTCTGTCTGTCCGTCTGTCTGTCTGGCTGGTGCGCAAGATAACTTTCGAAAGGCGCAACCAAATGTTTTGAAATTTTGCTCTAGTTAATATTTTGCCAAAACTACTTATGATATTGGATACATGGCCATGCCCCCTCTGGTACCTCCCACACAAATTTACCATTCAGCTCACTTTAGAAATCGAGTAATAAAATCAATACGCCCAAAGCGATCATGCCCAAATTCTGTTGATAGAATGCTACAGCAAGATAACATTTTGGAGAAAAAAAACTGGAAGTCTAGCCACAACCCTTCTGGTACCCGCCATACAAATGTACCTTTCCATTCACTATGGAGATGGAGTAACAATATCAAGAAATCCAAAGTGATCGTACCCAAATTCTTTATTTAATAAAGCTATAACAGGATAAAGTTTTGGAGAAAAAACCTGGAAGTATAGCCACGCCCCATCTGGTACTGCCCACTTTAGCAATCGATTAATATTATTAATAGATTCAACGCGATCGTGACCAAATTCTATTTTTAGTAAATATCAAGCAGTATAAAGCTTTGGAGAACCAATTTGGAAGCCTAGCCACGCCCCTTCTGGTACCTACCATACAAATGCACTATTCCGCCCACTGTCGAGATGGAGTAGTAATATCAATACACCCAACGTGATCGTGTCCAAATTCTGTATTTAGTAGAGCTTAATCAGGATAATGTTTTGGAGAAAAAACTTTGAGTCTAGCCACGCCCCTTCTGGTACCTAACATACAAATGTACCAATCTGCCTACTTTAGAAATCGAGTAATAAAATCAATATACTAGAAAATTGAATGTTGTACTGAGGGTGAGGGTATATGTAAGTCGGTGTTTCCGACTGAAACTTTCTTACTGGTTTTTATACTGTTTCAACAAATCTTTGATCTTTGCGGTATTTAATTTAAATGCTTTGATTAATATTGTCCCAAATAAAAACAGTTCAAAAATTGGTCTTAAAATAAAATATTGTTGAGATTTTATGGGTTAATTCGAAACAATTTCTCAACTTTTGATTTAAATAGCATGTCCCAAATAAAACAACTACAAAATGTTTCCTTTTTAAAATGGTGTTTGATCCTTAATGGGTTAATGTGGTAACTATCAAACTATTTTTTTTAGTTCCAATTTATATTTCTTAGCTTATAACACATTGAGGCTACACATAAATTAAAAACAATTACAAAACAAAAACAAAAAATAGCTGTGCAATATTATATTAACCCATTGTAAGCTAGTAATATTTATTTTTTATAATGTTGCATCGTAGACAGTCATAAAAACTTTGGAGAAATACGAATTTGTTAAAAAAATTGACTGGACTATAACATATTAACCCATTGTGGTGCTAAAGCTTACTTTCTAAATAGAGCTCCATTATAAAAAGATGGTTTTAAAAAGTACTATCCATACTATCCAATTGATACCCATATAGTACTCGACAGCGCGAATATGATTATGCAGACGAAATTTAATTTTGGACCCAATGGGCGAAGTGGGCGTAACAAAACTTATTCTTAGAGCTAGAGAGATACAAATTGATATCAAAATAGTACTCGACAGCACGAATATGAATATGCAAAATTTAAATTTTTGACCCAATGGGTGGAGGGGGCGTGGCCAAACTGTATTTTAGTCCTAGAGAGATAAAATTTGATACCTAGATAGTACTCGGCAACACAAATGTAAATATCCAGATGGAATTTCAATTATGGATCAGTGGGCGGAGGGGCGTGGCAAAACTGTATTTTCGATCAGTGGGAGTTGCAAAACTGTATTTTAGCCCTAAATATATAAAAATTGGTTCAAAAATAGTATTTGACAACTGGAATATGAATATGCAGACGAAATTTTAATATTCGATCTGTGAGCGGAGTGCGCGTGGCTAAACTGTATTTTAGCCCTAGAGAGATACAACTTGACACACAGATAGTACACGGCAACACAAATATGACAAATGAAATTTTAATTTTGGATCTGTGGACAGAGGGGCGTGGAAAAACTGTATTTTAGCTCCAGAGAGATAAAATTTGGTACACAGATAGAACTCAGCACTTCAGGTTCGAATTTGCAGACAAAATTGTTATTTTCAATTAGTTGGCGATGTGGGTGTTGCAAAATTTATTGTACAAAAAGTACACATATTTACTAAAAGTACATTTATTTGCTAAAAAGTGCACGTATTCTACCATAAAGTAAAATTTATTGTACCAAAAAGTACTATTATTATACAGAAAGTACATATTTTGTACCAAGAAGTACTTTATTGGTACCGAAAACTACAATTTACTGTACTAATAAGTACAATTAATTGTATTAAAAAGTACTTTTATTGTACACAAAAAGTTCTATTATTTGTATTACAGAATACCTCTATTGTTCCCAAAAGTACTTTAAATGTACTAATAAATACTTTTATTGTACACAATGAAAGTACTTTTATTGTACTAAAAAGTTAACGTGCTATAAAGTACTTTTATTGTAAGCAATTAAAGTACTTTGATTGGTACACAATGTAAATACTTTAATTGTACGTAAAAGTTGTTTAATTGTGCCAAAATTTATTTTTATTGTATCAATAAGTACTTTTATTTAATGAAAAAGTGCTGTTGTTGAAGCCAAAAGCAAGAACCACAATGGTTTTATCTTAACTTCGCAATATTTTTATTTTTTTTAACAACATGTTTTTCAGAATTGTGTCAGTTAAGTTAGAGGACTATCTGTAAGGTTTCAGTTTGTTTTATTACAAATTTTGGCATTAATTCGTCAGAAAAAATTATATTGGTAAATTCTGACAAAACAACCTTATTTACACGATGCTGACACAATATTGAGGGGAATTACCGACAATGATGTCAGTAGTGTATAGGAGCCTTAATAGTACTCGGCAATGCAGACATAAACATATCGACAAAATATTTATTTTCGTTCCGATCGGTGGGCAGAAGGGAAAGTGGGAAAAACCTTTTTAGAACTAAAAGGTTTTCCAATGAGAGGTGTTATTGTGAATAGTCCGCTATTTCGGTAGCTGTAATTTTCGAAGCTTTTATTCTTGGTCATTTGACACGTAGAAACTACGCACTGAAATTATTAAAATTTAATACAAAAATGGTGAAAATCTTTGAGTTACAGTTCGCAAAACTAAAACATTTTTTGGTCGTCATGAAGCACCATCGGACCGCAATACAGATATTGGTGGAAAAATTCGACCTGTTGGGACAAGTTAGTTATGTGAAAAATAAAAGCCGTGCACGTCGTTCAAGAACAACTGAGAATATTGCTGCTGTAGGTTTTGTCCATTCCCCGTCGTTCTTTGGAATTGGGCATTCCACATATGTCATTACACCGTATTTTGCATAAAGACTTGGGTCTTAAGGCTTATAAAGTTCAGTTAACACAAGAACTTAAGCCGGCCGATTATCAACAACGTCGTGTCTTCGCTGATTAGGTCCTTGAAATGCATGAAAATGATCCGGAATTCAATCGAAAAATCATCTTGACTGATGAGGCCCATTTCCACATCGGTGGCTACGTCAACAAGCAAAATTATCGCATCTGGGGGTCAGAAAACCCAAGAGTTATTGTTAAGAAGTCTCTCCATCCTCAACGTGTGACTGTTTGGTGCGGTTTATGTGGCGGGGTCATTGAACCTTACTTTTTCGAAAAAGAGGCTGGATCAACAGTTACGGTGAATAGATTGCGCTATCGAGAGATGATTTTTTATGGTTGGATGGTATTGACCTGGACAACATTTACTTTCAACAAGACGGCGCTACGTGCCACACAAGCAGCGAAACCATTGATCTTTTACGGGAAAAATTTCCGGACTGTGTTATCTCTCGAAGAGGTGATCACAATTGGCCACCGAGATCTTGTGATTTTACACCTTGCGACTTCTTTCTTTGGAGCCACGTAAAAGATAAGGTCTACGCCAACAGCCCAGCGTCGATTCAAGACCTCAACGATAAAATTCGTGAGGCTATCGAGGACACTTTGCGATTTGGTTAGAGAAAATTGCATGAAAAGGATATGGTCCTGTATGCGTGCTCGTGGTGGCCATTTGGCTGATGTTGTTTTTCATTATTAACGGCATACCTTCCTCTTTATTATGAAATAAACATCCGATCATTTATCTCAAAAAATGAAATTTTTCTTTGAATACCAAAATAACACCTCTTATTGGAAAACCCATAATGTAATGTTTGTATAGAGATACTACTTGGCGCTATAGATATATATTTTCAGACGGATTTTTTAATTTCGTTTAGTGGGACGTTGTTAGTTTGTTCTGATTAAGGAGTAACTTGGGGTAATGAATTGTTTACAGGGTATACAAGCTTAGCTAAGACATCAACACCTCATAAAGTGCGCAGGAAGAATAACATAGAATTTGGCAATAACTAAATTTTTGGTTCATACTTTCTCCGACATTTCGGTACAAAGGATGTAATATTTAAGGTACTTAAAACATCGAACTGATAAATTATCTACAGCGTGGCCTTTATATGTCATCCACTAGATCCCATAGTGACATAGTAGTTACAGCCTGGGTCCTAGCTCTGTCACAGCCATTGATCATTGACCATTTTCATGATAGTAGTGTGTGTTCTTAGCATGAAGTCATTTTAGACAAATTAGCTAACCAATTGTTATTTGATTAATAGTTTATCAATAAAAGTATTGTCATATTTATTATAAGAATAATTTATATTGGTTTATTACGTCAAAGACCACCCTTAGCTCTTACGTGTTTGAAAAAAATATTTGTTAGAAAATACTTAATATTTTGTTTTTATTTATCCATTCAATTACAAAAAGACCATTACTAATTTTTTTGCTGTTTACCATGTTTATAATATAATTAATTAACATAACTTAAAAACAACTTAACATTTTCACACTAAATTATTTCGTTGAAGTTTCTATTTTTAATTTGCATTTAACGCAGTTTATTATTAAAAGCTAATTGCAATTTATTCGCTGGCTTAAACAATATATTTTTTTATAATACTGGATTTTATACTATGCATCGCTATGGCTATGTTAAAACTGTGATTACTTTTACTTAATATCTTAAATTTTTAAATATTGAGAAAAATACCTATATTACTAACTTTCTAAGCTAAAGAGCGTTTTCCAAGCAAAAGAAAAAAAAGCTTAGTAGTGGTAACAAAAGTAGAATAACTGTTACGTAAAACGTCCGAACGCATATTAAAAATAAAAATTTAGCTTGACAGTTAAATTTAATAAAAAAAATATAATTCCTATTTATTATACCACTAGTTAGCCCTTCAATAACAAAACGTTAAATAGTATGAAAATTCGTAAAAAAGAAGTGACGAATGATACGTTTGTCACGCTAGGATTTACCCATATGCGAAAGAATGTAGTAGTTTTTTTCATTCTATTTAATGAAATTGTTAACGCTTAAATATAATTCATTGCTGTATAAAAAACGTTACTAATATTGTCTGTTTACTTTATTCGAATTGTAATTAATTAAAAATTATATAAATTTGTTTTACACTAAATTATTTAAATTTCGAATACTATGCACAGTGTAACAAATGTAAAAATATATTGATTAATAACGAACAGTTTATGTTAAATTGTGTACAGTCAAAGCGATCTAGCGTTAAATTAAATATCTTTCCTAAAAATAATAGTGAATCATTTAGAAGTTTTTGTTTTTTATCTATATATACTAATACTAGCTGACCCGGCGTGCGTTCCTAAACCACTATTTTTACTAAAAATTATTTCAAATATATTAAATACTAGTGGGCCCGGGAATGCTTTGCTATTGCATACTTATAATATGTAAAATTCAAAAATCGGTCTGCAAATTCATATCTATAGCGCCAAGTAGTTCTTAATAGTTCTAAAAACGTTTTTTCCACTTTCCCTTCTGCCCACCGATCGGAAATAAAATGTTCGTTTCCAGCTGACCAAAAATAAATATGTTGTCTTTATATTCTTGTCTGCATTACCGATTACTATTAAGGCTCAAATACACTACGGACATCATTGTCGGTATTTCCCCTTAAAATGTATCAGCATCGTGTAAATGAGGTTGTTTTGTCAGATTTTACCGATATTTTTTTTTTCTGACGAATTTATGCCAAATATAATTGATAAAAAACAAACTGAATCCTTTAAAATAGACCTCAAACTTCACTGACACAATTCTAAAAGACGTGTTGTCAAAATCAGCAAATAAAATTTAAAAATATTACGAAGTTAAGAAAAAACCATTGTGGTCCTTGCTTTTTGCTTCAACAACAGTACTTTCATTAGATAAAAGTACTTATTGAATAGTTTTTGTCACAATTAAAGAACTTTTTAGTGCAATAAAAGTACTTATTATATGTACGATAAAAATACTTTAATTGCTTACAATAAAAGTATTTAATAGTACATTTAATTTTTAGTACAATAAATTTAGTACAATAATTGTTTACAATAAAAGTACATATTTGTACATTTAAAGTACTTTTTGGACCAATAAAGGTACTCTGGATTACAATTAATTGTACTTTCGGCTTTTACTACAATAAATTATACTTTTTAGTACAGTAAATTGTACTTTTTGGCATCAATGGAGTATTTGTTGACACCATAAATGTACTTCTTCGTACAAAAAATGTATTTTCTGTACAATAATAGTACTTTATGGTACAATAAATTGTACTTTTTGGTATTGAGTATTATATGTGTATCAAATATAATCGCTCTAGGTCTAAAATTCAGTTTTTCCACGCCCCCTCCACCCACTGATTGAGAATAACAATTTCGTCTGCAAATTGAAGTGCCGAGTTGTATCTGTGTCCTAAATTTTATATTATATTTATATTTTTTAATGCAATAAATTGTACTTTTGAGTACAATAAATTGTACTTGTACTTAAACATTGATTGGTCTCAATGAAGTACTTTTTGATAACGTAAATGTAACATGTATGTACAATAATAGTACTTTTTGATAACATAAATGTACTTTTTGGTACAGTAAATGTATTTTCTGTACAATAAATTTTACTGTTTTTATACAATATATGTATTTTTCAGTACAATAAACGTACTTCTTGTACATTATATGTACTTTTTGGTAAATTAAATTGTACTTTTTGGTATCGAGTATTGTCTGTGTATCAAATATAATCGCTCTAGGGCAAAAATACAGTTTTGCCATGCCCCCTTCGCCGACTGATTGAGAATAATAATTTCGTCTGCAAATTTGAACCTGAAGTGCCGAGTTCTATCTGGGTCCCAAATTCTATATCTCTCGAGCTAAAATACAGTTTGGTCACGGCCCCTCCACCCACTGATCGAAAATTAAAATGTTGTCTGCATATTCATATTCGTTTTGCCGTGTACTATCTGGTTGTCAAATTTTATCTCTCTAGGGCAAAAATACAATGTAGACACGACCCCTCCGCCGACTGCTCCAAAATTTAAATTTCGTCTGCATATTCATATTCGTTTTGTCTATTACTATTTGTCTACCAAATTTTATCTATCAGGGGCCATAATAAAGTTTTGCCACGCCCCTCCGCCCACTGAACGAAAATTAATTTTCGTCTGCAAATTCAAACCGGAAGTATTGAGTACTATCTGTGTACCAAATTGTACATCCTTAGGGCTACAACACAGCTTTGCCACGCCTCTCCGCCCACTGATCCAAAATTAAAATTTCATCTGGATATTCATATTTGTGTTGCTCAAAACTATCTAGGTATTAAATTTAATCTCTTTTGGAATAAAATACAGTTTGGCCACACCCCCTCCGCTTACTGAGCCAAAATTAAAATTTCGTCTGCATATTCATATTCGTGTAGCCGAGTACTATCTGGGTATCAAATTGTATCTTTCTAGCTGTAAAAAAAGGTTTTGCCACGCCCTCTCCGCCCACTGATCTAAAATTCAAATTTTGTTTGCATATTTATATTCGTGTAGCCGAGTACTATCTGGGTATCAAATTTTATGTCTCTAGCTGGAAAAAAAGTTTTGCCACGCCTATAAACAGTAGGTGCCGTTTGTTGTGAGTCTGAAAATAGAAAGCGTGTTATTTCTCATTAACGCAAGAAGCTATCCGGTACCGCATTCATGAAGTGTAAAGGTTAATTAAGTAAGTTAAAGTGATGTCACACGATCTATGTTGAGCTAAATACATGAAAAAAAAACATTTTTTACTTATCGCAGATTTTTATAACGCTGCTGTGGAATTTGGAAAGGTTATTGAGTAAATGCCCTTTTATGACAAATTGTCAATCAATGCTTAATGAAAAAAGTTAAAAAACTAGATTCTTGGCCTGTGTGACTTCCATAAAAAAAACTTACGAAAACAAAGCCTCTAAATGAATCACACTGCGAGATGGTTTCGTAAACACTTTTTATATACAAAGTTCCTATAGTTTCAACTATTCTGTAAACGCTGCTGAACGAGTTAAGTCTGATCCGATTACTGATACGAAACCGTTCTATACTCCCTCCTGTCCAAACATTAAGCTTAAACACTTGTTGCCCTTTCCGTTAATTTTTCACTAAGACTGTCATATAACTAAACAAGTCTACCCTACAGTTTTACTCCGCCATTTAAGGGTTAACTAATTGTTGACAGAGAAAAAACATTGTCTGCGTATGTGTACGTGTGTATGTGTGATTTAAAGTCAACTTTTATGTATTCGCGTGAGTAAGTATATTCGCATGGAATTACTTCTGTTGCTGTGTATGTGAGTGTGATTGTGTTGTACGACGACATTTGATTTGATTTCATACAGAAAAAAGCCTCCTTTTACTCTTTGTCTACACTTGCCCAACACACCAACAATGGGACGAACCTTTACTCAGAGCATAAAACGATTTGGTGCTCCACCCGTATAATGAGGACGCCGCCAATATGACGCTAAGGACGATTTTTATTCATATCAAATCAACAGCAACAACACAACGGCAGCGAAAATAAAATGGTAATGGAATACAACCACAACAACATCAACAAAAGCAATGCCCATCATCATAGAAAATTGTTGTACAAAATACTTCGTATCCAGTGTGTTTAGTGTAAAAGTGAAATTGACAGAATCGACAGAGAAAAGAAAATCCCTTCTGCGAAATTAAACAAAGTAAATGGCTACATAATCAGTTAAAGACACTTAAGTAGCAATTGGGTAGTAAGCAAGTGGCTGCTACAGTGTGTGTGTGTGGGATATAGTGTATTAGTAATGTACAAAATGTACACGACTAGTAAGAGCAGATATGTTGTAGTCATTTCAACAGAATAGTGTTGATACATTGAGTCTCTTTTATATCCGTTCTGTTGTTGTTGTTGTTGGTTGTGTTTTATTTATTTTTCGCTTTTCCGCAATTTTCTCGGTCAAAAGTGCATTATGTCATTTTTTTGCGGGTGTACTCATCGCCCACCACACACACACTCACATACACACTCAACGATTTGAGTGTCTAGTTTTGTAGGCGAATGTTTAGGCTCAAATAATCTTGTTCGTCGGTCTGTTTCGCTCTGTGTGTGTGTGTGTTTCTATGTTTGTGTGATTGCATGTTTGGAGGAAACGGATATGACAGATAATCGTTTAAGGTAAATGCTGCTGAGAGCATGACCCTTTTTAAAATTAAATTATAAAAATTTACATTTAGTCAGATATAACAAAAAGTGGCGAGGGACTACACTTAACGCAAGAGACCAATCAATTTTATTGAATCTATTTTAGGCAAGCAACAGCATTATTGGTTATATGTAAATTTATGAGGGCAATACATGTGCCTAAGACGGTGTTGGGCAACTAACTTAGCAACATTAAAAAAAATGTTATTAAGGGAAACTTAAATTATGGAAATTACCGGTTTTCCCAGCATAAGCCTTTGAAATTTTCTGAAGATAGCGAGATAACCAAATTTATCACATAGTTAAGCAGGAATTTTTTGGAATAATTTTAAACAGAATTGATTTCGGTGAAATTTATTAATTTATAAGCATTTGATCATATAGAAAAAGAAAACACTTGTGAGAAAAAACCTTTTATAAAATGACATTTAAAAAATTACGTTTTCACACCTGCAAAGTGTATTTGCAGACAATCTTCAAAAGTAATACATTTCTATAGGAGCTATAAGAACTTTTTAATACAAAACAAATTTTTAGGATAAGATTTTAACTTACAGTTACTTTTCTCAGAAACTTTTTTATACGGACATAGTATAATTGCATTAAATTTAATTTAATATTTTATTGATTCTTCTAATGTTCAGTTAACAAAGCATTTCTTAATTTTCAGTACGTTATTTTTAGTACAATCTGGCACCTATGAATTGAAAATAAATTCATTTATTTTATAGTATATTTTTAGGCAGTAATAATACACTGCGAAAAATGAGGCGATACATACTATTTGCTATTATGTACGCACTAGAGAGCTCTTCATAAGTGCTCTTAAACGGCTTCAAGCCCCTCGGGTTTTAACCAACACACATGTTTGTTTTGATGACAACGTAAAGACACAATATAAAAGCAGGAGAACGTACAAGAGTAAGAATGTGAGTTTTGATCAAAACAAACAAATGTTCTAAAATAGGTTATGCACGATAGTAAATGTTCATTTAAAACAATGCAATTAATTGTGCCCAAAAGTATTTGTATTGTACCAAAAAGTACTTTTATTGTTCCACAGTTTAATTTATTGTACCAAAAAGGACAAATTATGATACCGAAAGTACAATTTATGGTACCGAAAAGTACAATTTATGGTACTGAAAAGTACAATTTATGGTACCGAAAAGTACAATTATTTCGTGTATCAAAAAGTTAATGTACAATTTATTGTACTAAAAAGTACAATTACTTGTACCAGAAAGTACAACTTTATGGCACCAAAAATTAATTTATTGCAGCAAAAATTATTTTCATTGCATTAAAAAGTAAAATTTCGTGTACCAATAAGTTTATGTACAATTACTTGTACCAAAAAGCACATTTTGTGGTACCAAAATGTACAATTTGTTGTACCAAAAAGGTATTATTTTTCCAAAAATTACTTTTAAATATTCGTACCATTAAGTACAGTTTATTGCACCATTAAGTACAATTTATTGCACCATAAAGTACAATTTATGCGGCAAAAGTGCAGAATATGGGGCGGGAGCTCAAAACAAAAAAAAAATGCCATCCCCCTCCCCAAATACGCCCCAAAACACGAAAATCGAGGTCAAAGTTGGCGCTAAAGCCCGAGGGCCCGGGGGGCCAAAAAAAGGGGCCCCTTGAAAGATATTTTAAATTTCCGGGATATAAAAAGTTTAACAAATTTGAAAAAAAACATGGAAAAAGTTAGAAAAATTTAAGGAAATAAATTGAAAACTCTAAAAAAAATGGGGAAAATCATGGAAAATTAGAATAATTATAGGAAATGAATTGAAAAAATGCCATAGATAAATAAAATGTCATCAAAAATGTGTGAAAATTTTAAATTTTTTTTGAATTTTTTAAGGTTTTTGAAGGAAAATTTCAAGAAATATTTAAAAAATTCAAGATAAAGTCCAAAGACAAATATTTGAAAGAAGAAAATTGATTGAAAAAAGGATAAAAGTGGAAAAAATGAAGAAAAATTTTAAAAATATTTATAAATATTTTGATACATCCCTTTAAAATATTGTTTGTTTTTTAAATTAGAGTTGTAACGGTTGAGATGGTTGCAGTTATATCCCGGAAAAAATATTTTTTTTGTAAATTAGAGTGGAAATGGATATATTGGGCTTAGAAGCGCCGCAGGCAAAAATTATTTTTAAAAATATTGCGCGATTTTTTTAAAAATAATTTTTTTTTGTTATATCCCGGAAATTCAAATGGCTCTAACTCGGTCCAGGAGACCCGTAGGAAATTAAAAAATAATAACATCGTTGGAGTCGGCTCGAAAATATCTTTCATTTGAGTACCCGCACCTGGTGGGTCGTCATAGAACCGAAAGGGGCCCCTTTTTTGACCCCCCGGGCCACATATTTTTTTTTTAATCGGGCTCCCGCCCCATATTCTGCACTTCTGCCATTTATGGTACCCAAAAGTGCAATTTATTGCAGCAAAAAGGAAAGCATTTTGTATCAAAAATTACTTTAATTGTAGCAAAAACAAAAAAAAATTATGGTACTATATGGTACAATTTCGTGTCTCAAGAAGTACAATATATGGTTCCAAAAAGTACAATTTATGCTACCAAAACGTATAATATTGACAACAAAAAAGTATAATTCGCATTCGTCTATAAACAAGTTGGTGTCATTTGATGTGAATCTACAGAGAGAACGCGTGTAAATTCACTGCGAGTAAGCTATTCATGGGTTATAAAGGCAAATTAAGTTTTGTTTTTTTAATTTGGATAGTAACTTCTTAATTTAGTCAAACTGACGAAATTTTTCAAGTTTCTTTTTAAAAGTGCAATAATGTGTTATGGATTTTAGAACAAACATTCCAAATTTATGGTATACAATTTCGTTTAAGTAGCCGCCTCGGCTGGCTTCGCAGTATCGCATTCTATCATTTATTTAAAACCAGTAAGAAAGTTTCAGTCGGGCAACCCGACTTACATATACCCTCACCCTCAGTAAAACATCAAATTTTCTATTACATTGATATTATAACTCCATCTCTAAAGTGGGCAGAGTGGTATATTTGTATGGTAGGTACCATAAGGAGAGTCGCTAGACTTCAAATTCCAAAACTTCCAAAACTCTATCCTGCTATAGTTTTACTAAATAAAGAATTTGGGTATGATCGCGTTAGGTCTATTAATAATATTCACCGATTTCTAAAGTGGGCGGTACAAGATGGGTAACGGAGGTATCGATTGGAGCGTGGCTAGTGTTCCATTTTTTTCTCTAAAACTCTATCCTGCTATAGCTTTACTAGATAAAATACTTGGATACCATCGCGTTGGATTTATTGATATTATTACTCCATCTCTGAAGTTGGCGGAAAGGTACATTTTTATGGGAGGTACCAGAAGGGGCGTGGCTGGACTTCCAATTTATTTTCCAAAAATTTACCCTGTTATAGCTTAATTAAATACAGATTTTGGGTACAATCCCGTTGGGTGTATTGTTTTTCGATTTCTATAGTGGGCGGAATGATGATGAATTTGAAGGGGCGGGGCCATGTAGCATATTTGCAATACCATAAGTAGTTTTGGGGAAATATTTACTCGTGCAAAATTTCAAAACCTTTGTGTACGTCTTTCGAAATTTATCGTGTTTACCAGCCGGACAGCCAGACAGACAGACGTACATGACTGAAACGACTTAAAAAGACATGAATCGAATTTGGTTCAAAGAAACCTAGGGTGTAAAGTGACTCCTTCTGTGTGTTACACTTTGGGGTCATTTCAAATTATATATACCCTCCTAGCCATAGGTTAAAGGTATAAAAATAGCATGGGCTATGTATTTTGCACTAAAACACATTTACTTCATATCCTTTCTAAAAGTTAAAGCATTTTTGATCTCCCAACGTACTATATGTTAGGATATTTTTATAGACATAACCCAGCAGACAAATTGTTCAGTCATCGTATAGTATGGAGTGGTTGACACGAAGTCAGACCGACGCAGCTGAGGGAAATATGTTGTATATACGACATGTCGTACCAACGTCTGAACGATTTCTGAATGTAAATCCAGGAAAAAAACGACTTCGGGCCGATATCTTACCAAATATGTGTAGTAATTCGGATGTTTTTGCAGACGAGTCATTCCGATTTCTGCCCACAGTCTTTAGGAAAATATCTTCCGATATCGGATCCCAAATCTGACCGAAATCGTTACTAAAAACGTATGAATAGGTTGACACGATGTCTGACCTACTCAGTTGAGAGAAATTTGATAAAAGATTTCTGGATGTAAATCGTAGGAAAGGAAATTCGTTGTTTCTCCAATTACATTTTGTTGTTTCCTCTGACACAGAGTTCCGAAATCGCTGAGAACTCGATCAGATATGTCGGAGCAAATTAAATAAAATTTCCCTTCAACAAGTTATACCGATTTCTGTACGATATCGGTAAGAAGAGTTCAGACAATGTGCAGAATTGTCGGATATCAGCGAATGTCGGAGCTTCTGGTTTGCTGGGTGATTTAGTAATTTGCGTTTGTGTTGCGTTTTATTCAATATAAGCACTTTGAAGGCGCCTGAAAGTATGCATGAGTTTATTAACTTTTTCACATAAGTTAAAGTAAACTGAAAGGCGACTTTAAGTATTTTAACAGGGGCTTTCACTATTAAGTGTAGTTGTATTAGCAATTAAGCGCAAGTGGCCACTAAGATTTTAAGATATGATCCAAATGGATCCAATACTGTTCAGTATTGGTTATATTGTGTATGTTAATATTTTTGTGGGCAGCGAATGATGTATGTTAGAAAGGGCGTTCGTTTTCTAAAGATCGTCTTGTTTCAATTTATTTTGTGCGCTAAGTCAATTTTCACATTAAGTGACGTGATGATAAAATTGTTTTTTACTTGATACAAAAATTTTAAGATTTAACTATTAACGGCTACAGTGAATTTTTTGTTATTTGCCATTGTATTAGATAACACAGTGCCGATGGTGAACCAAACCAATATCATTCGAAAGCATTTGACTTAAGTAACAAAACCTTAAACTCCATTTTGCTGTACTACGTCACAATTTTTTTTCACAGTGGTTTGAAATTTAATAATTTTGGTCAAAAGTCGAATCAAACAATATGAGAAATCATGTGTCAAAATACATTTTCCGGGGAATATTTCCTCGGAACATTTTAACCCTCTGCTCTCACCCATATTGTTGCATAGTGCGATCGGTAAAAAATTACTATAATTTTTTCTTTTAATATTAAAATTCTACAGCTTTATTGATCAAAGAATTGCGATTGTAACATTACTTTAGAGTTTTAAAGATAAACTTAGTTAAGAAAAAAATTAAATAATTAAAAATTATCGGAATACAAAGTAAATATGAAAAAACACTAATTTTTCAAATACAAATTACACGTTGTTAGAGCCCAATTTGCTAGTCTGTGCATCTCCCGTTCAAACATTTATTGCAATTGCAATATTTTTTTTCAAATATTTAACGCTTCTAGACCTGCTGAACTCCCTCAATATTTAAATAAATCTTAACACCTAGAAAATAACAACAATTACAAAATAAAAGACAATTTAATGCTTTAGAGCGAAAAAAACCACAAATATTAAATTTTCCATATAATTTTCAATATTTGCCTATACAGTATTTGTAAGTCGTAAATATTTACATATATAGAATTTTCAGTTTATTTTACACCTTGCGCCTTAGATTTTTTTTTGCCATCGCCATCATCTGACGACCGATGATACCAAAGTCTCAAGTTCAATTGCTGCAGTACAGTGATTTAAATATTCTTGATATAGAATTTGCCTCTGTAGTCAATATCCTAAAGTCTCCCTTTAATTTATGCGAAATCAAAATTTAAAAAGAAAAATATTTAGACATTTTGTTATATGACACGTATGACATTTACCGATTATACAATTATTAATCAAATATTTATTGTATAATAATTATTATTTTATCGCGAGAATAAATGAAAAACGATCATCAGATCGTCTGTAATTGATTGTTAGCGTGGCGTTGAAATAATCAAACACTTGAAGAGGACTTGTGTCTCTGATTGCTGCGTCAAAGCTAACATCAATTCCTGAGACACAATTTGCATTCCCCTTTTGGATTCGATGATTACAAATCATTATAAATAGTTTTTTGTTTGTAGTATTGCAATTATAGTACTTGTAGCTGAAAATTATCTTGGCAACTGTTTCACATAGAAGTGTAAACTTTAATTTTCAGAGCATTATCAGAAAAAAGGTGACCACATATATTTGTACGTACGAGCCCCGGACAAGTCAATATTGTGTCAAGTCATTAACATTACTAATCAATTTTGTTGTGTGTGTGCGTGTGTGTGTGTGTTCTTTAGAACTGTTGTAGTTAAATTGTTTTGTTTTCTTGGTGTTTTTGTTTTGTTTGTTGTATTTTTTTTTTGCTATTTGCATTGTTAGGCGAGCGAACAATAGAGATGTTGTTGGTTTACAAAATTTGCGCGAAATAATAACGATTTATATAATTAGAAGGGTTTGGTAGAAGAAGATTCTGCTGTATTGTCTCACCCCCAAAATTCATTCATTAGATGTTCATAAGATGTTCTTTCTGATCGTTGGCCATTTATCACACATTTATTAGAACCACAATATGTTTCTGCTACTCCATTTGGCGTGACGACAACGACGTTCTGCCAAGAGCAGGCGTTCGTTCGCCTTAGGAGCACGTGAAATGTAGGGGATTACGAAAATATTGTTTACTTAAATTCGGCCAGCTATCATTTCCTGTTCGTGTTAACTGAATCTATTAGAGAGATGATGTTGTTGTCCGTTGCGAACTGAAGTGGCGTCGCGACGCGTCGTCTTTAGTGTGATCGAACCCATAACCGCTTTATCATAATACCTCTATCTGGGTTTAAAAACACTTTAGACACGCTTACTCTGACCGAAAATCAAAGTTTCGTCTGCATATTTATATAACTGTATTACTGAGAACGAGGCTCATTTTTTATTTGAATTTTCGGATCGTTATATAATTTGGAATAGTCAGGAACTGTCTGTGAAGGTCCCATAACTGAAAATGTTGTCGAAAAGATCAAGTATTTTCTGGTCAATGACACTGGACTTCCATTCAATGGTAACATATGTGGGAAGGCCCAATGTTAAGTATCCTAAACGGCACGAAAAAAACCACCGATACAACTTTGGGAGTAGGTAACAAAAGTTAATGTAGTTCAACATAACTAATCTCTTAGTGGCGTTGAAAGTTCAAAAAACTAGGATCGGTCGCCACTCTCCTTAAAAAACCGAATATTAAGGAAAGACAAAGAAACGCAAACCTTATAAGGATCATGATTTAAGTATATGTATCTGGGACCGGCCGTGGCATAGTGGTTAAAACACGCGACTATATTGCGGGAGATCTATGGTTGGATTCCCAGCTTCAGTCACCTCATTTTTCTTTCATTGCCGGCCGCCTCGATGTTGTAGACTGCAGTATAGCATCGAGTCAATCGGCATGTCTAGTAAGAGCTTCTCAAACAGGGACGTTCGCATTCGTCAATAAACAAGTAGATGCCGTTTGTTGTGAATCGAAATAGAAAACGTGTTAATCCACAACGACGCGAGGAGCTGTCCCATACTTCATTCATGGGGTTGTAAAGGAAAAATAAGTTTATTTTTAAGTTTTATATGGTATGTCCGAATCCTTTATAGAGAAGTACCTCTTTCCATCTCTTCTCGGCAATTATAAGATTGACATTACCGCCCTACAGGAAAAGCGATGGTTGGGATACTCATTCAATTTATAGTTGGTAGATATAATCCTGTAAGTGACCAATTAGCCATCAAGTCGACATGAAAAGTTGAAATGTCCTGACAAATGTGGAGGACACTAAAAATAAGCCCCTGACGAATATATATGACCGCAGATGTGGTCATGACATTAAAATTAATCTAGGAAATTTGAACGTTAAACAAAAATTTAAAAAAAAATATTTTATATATATCAAAAAACACAACACATTTTAAATATATTAAAATAGAATTTTCTATTAATAGATTTTTTATAACTTATTTTTCAAATAAATTAAAAAATTTTTCCTTTTTATGAAAATACATTTTTTCAAATAAAATATTAAATATTTCTAATCAAATCAATACTTTTTACTATATTAAAAAAATAATTTTAAAATTAGTATCTTTTTTGTAGTCAAAACTCGATTTAAAGATAATACTTCAAATATTATTATTTATTGTATTAAATTACAACAAAATTAATTCTTAACATTATTTAAGTTGATTTTTGTTTAAAATCAACAAAATAAATTTGAAATTTGCGAAAAATGTAACATCATAAATTTTTTTGTAAACATTTTAAATAAAAAGAAATTAATTTTAATTAATTACAAAAAATTCACATTTATTTCATGAAATAATATTTTTGTATAAGGTATAAATATAATATATTTTGTTATTTAATATATATTTTTTTAACACATTGAAATAAAATCAGAAAATATTTGAAAAATATATTTAAAAAAATTTAAATATATTTTCGATTGTCTATATAGTATAATATTTTTTTATGTAATTTTAAAAACTGTGATAGAAAAAAAACAAAAGATTCGGTTTTTAAGTAGATTTTTGATAAAAAAATCAAAAAAAGTAAAAAATTCAATGTCATGAAAACATTTTTTAAAAATTTAAAATTAAAAAAAATTTTATACAAAAAGTTATAATATTTTTTTAATGAATTATATATTTAATGAATTATATTTAAAATATGTAATTTCCACATCGGTGGCTACGTCAACAAGCAAAATTATCGCATCTGGGGGTCAGAAAACCCAAGAGTTATTGTTAAGAAGTCTCTCCATCCTCAACGTGTGACTGTTTGGTGCGGTTTATGTGGCGGGGTCATTGAACCTTACTTTTTCGAAAAAGAGGCTGGATCAACAGTTACGGTGAATAGATTGCGCTATCGAGAGATGATTTTTTATGGTTGGATGGTATTGACCTGGACAACATTTACTTTCAACAAGACGGCGCTACGTGCCACACAAGCAGCGAAACCATTGATCTTTTACGGGAAAAATTTCCGGACTGTGTTATCTCTCGAAGAGGTGATCACAATTGGCCACCGAGATCTTGTGATTTTACACCTTGCGACTTCTTTCTTTGGAGCCACGTAAAAGATAAGGTCTACGCCAACAGCCCAGCGTCGATTCAAGACCTCAACGATAAAATTCGTGAGGCTATCGAGGACACTTTGCGATTTGGTTAGAGAAAATTGCATGAAAAGGATATGGTCCTGTATGCGTGCTCGTGGTGGCCATTTGGCTGATGTTGTTTTTCATTATTAACGGCATACCTTCCTCTTTATTATGAAATAAACATCCGATCATTTATCTCAAAAAATGAAATTTTTCTTTGAATACCAAAATAACACCTCTTATTGGAAAACCCATAATGTAATGTTTGTATAGAGATACTACTTGGCGCTATAGATATATATTTTCAGACGGATTTTTTAATTTCGTTTAGTGGGACGTTGTTAGTTTGTTCTGATTAAGGAGTAACTTGGGGTAATGAATTGTTTACAGGGTATACAAGCTTAGCTAAGACATCAACACCTCATAAAGTGCGCAGGAAGAATAACATAGAATTTGGCAATAACTAAATTTTTGGTTCATACTTTCTCCGACATTTCGGTACAAAGGATGTAATATTTAAGGTACTTAAAACATCGAACTGATAAATTATCTACAGCGTGGCCTTTATATGTCATCCACTAGATCCCATAGTGACATAGTAGTTACAGCCTGGGTCCTAGCTCTGTCACAGCCATTGATCATTGACCATTTTCATGATAGTAGTGTGTGTTCTTAGCATGAAGTCATTTTAGACAAATTAGCTAACCAATTGTTATTTGATTAATAGTTTATCAATAAAAGTATTGTCATATTTATTATAAGAATAATTTATATTGGTTTATTACGTCAAAGACCACCCTTAGCTCTTACGTGTTTGAAAAAAATATTTGTTAGAAAATACTTAATATTTTGTTTTTATTTATCCATTCAATTACAAAAAGACCATTACTAATTTTTTTGCTGTTTACCATGTTTATAATATAATTAATTAACATAACTTAAAAACAACTTAACATTTTCACACTAAATTATTTCGTTGAAGTTTCTATTTTTAATTTGCATTTAACGCAGTTTATTATTAAAAGCTAATTGCAATTTATTCGCTGGCTTAAACAATATATTTTTTTATAATACTGGATTTTATACTATGCATCGCTATGGCTATGTTAAAACTGTGATTACTTTTACTTAATATCTTAAATTTTTAAATATTGAGAAAAATACCTATATTACTAACTTTCTAAGCTAAAGAGCGTTTTCCAAGCAAAAGAAAAAAAAGCTTAGTAGTGGTAACAAAAGTAGAATAACTGTTACGTAAAACGTCCGAACGCATATTAAAAATAAAAATTTAGCTTGACAGTTAAATTTAATAAAAAAAATATAATTCCTATTTATTATACCACTAGTTAGCCCTTCAATAACAAAACGTTAAATAGTATGAAAATTCGTAAAAAAGAAGTGACGAATGATACGTTTGTCACGCTAGGATTTACCCATATGCGAAAGAATGTAGTAGTTTTTTTCATTCTATTTAATGAAATTGTTAACGCTTAAATATAATTCATTGCTGTATAAAAAACGTTACTAATATTGTCTGTTTACTTTATTCGAATTGTAATTAATTAAAAATTATATAAATTTGTTTTACACTAAATTATTTAAATTTCGAATACTATGCACAGTGTAACAAATGTAAAAATATATTGATTAATAACGAACAGTTTATGTTAAATTGTGTACAGTCAAAGCGATCTAGCGTTAAATTAAATATCTTTCCTAAAAATAATAGTGAATCATTTAGAAGTTTTTGTTTTTTATCTATATATACTAATACTAGCTGACCCGGCGTGCGTTCCTAAACCACTATTTTTACTAAAAATTATTTCAAATATATTAAATACTAGTGGGCCCGGGAATGCTTTGCTATTGCATACTTATAATATGTAAAATTCAAAAATCGGTCTGCAAATTCATATCTATAGCGCCAAGTAGTTCTTAATAGTTCTAAAAACGTTTTTTCCACTTTCCCTTCTGCCCACCGATCGGAAATAAAATGTTCGTTTCCAGCTGACCAAAAATAAATATGTTGTCTTTATATTCTTGTCTGCATTACCGATTACTATTAAGGCTCAAATACACTACGGACATCATTGTCGGTATTTCCCCTTAAAATGTATCAGCATCGTGTAAATGAGGTTGTTTTGTCAGATTTTACCGATATTTTTTTTTTCTGACGAATTTATGCCAAATATAATTGATAAAAAACAAACTGAATCCTTTAAAATAGACCTCAAACTTCACTGACACAATTCTAAAAGACGTGTTGTCAAAATCAGCAAATAAAATTTAAAAATATTACGAAGTTAAGAAAAAACCATTGTGGTCCTTGCTTTTTGCTTCAACAACAGTACTTTCATTAGATAAAAGTACTTATTGAATAGTTTTTGTCACAATTAAAGAACTTTTTAGTGCAATAAAAGTACTTATTATATGTACGATAAAAATACTTTAATTGCTTACAATAAAAGTATTTAATAGTACATTTAATTTTTAGTACAATAAATTTAGTACAATAATTGTTTACAATAAAAGTACATATTTGTACATTTAAAGTACTTTTTGGACCAATAAAGGTACTCTGGATTACAATTAATTGTACTTTCGGCTTTTACTACAATAAATTATACTTTTTAGTACAGTAAATTGTACTTTTTGGCATCAATGGAGTATTTGTTGACACCATAAATGTACTTCTTCGTACAAAAAATGTATTTTCTGTACAATAATAGTACTTTATGGTACAATAAATTGTACTTTTTGGTATTGAGTATTATATGTGTATCAAATATAATCGCTCTAGGTCTAAAATTCAGTTTTTCCACGCCCCCTCCACCCACTGATTGAGAATAACAATTTCGTCTGCAAATTGAAGTGCCGAGTTGTATCTGTGTCCTAAATTTTATATTATATTTATATTTTTTAATGCAATAAATTGTACTTTTGAGTACAATAAATTGTACTTGTACTTAAACATTGATTGGTCTCAATGAAGTACTTTTTGATAACGTAAATGTAACATGTATGTACAATAATAGTACTTTTTGATAACATAAATGTACTTTTTGGTACAGTAAATGTATTTTCTGTACAATAAATTTTACTGTTTTTATACAATATATGTATTTTTCAGTACAATAAACGTACTTCTTGTACATTATATGTACTTTTTGGTAAATTAAATTGTACTTTTTGGTATCGAGTATTGTCTGTGTATCAAATATAATCGCTCTAGGGCAAAAATACAGTTTTGCCATGCCCCCTTCGCCGACTGATTGAGAATAATAATTTCGTCTGCAAATTTGAACCTGAAGTGCCGAGTTCTATCTGGGTCCCAAATTCTATATCTCTCGAGCTAAAATACAGTTTGGTCACGGCCCCTCCACCCACTGATCGAAAATTAAAATGTTGTCTGCATATTCATATTCGTTTTGCCGTGTACTATCTGGTTGTCAAATTTTATCTCTCTAGGGCAAAAATACAATGTAGACACGACCCCTCCGCCGACTGCTCCAAAATTTAAATTTCGTCTGCATATTCATATTCGTTTTGTCTATTACTATTTGTCTACCAAATTTTATCTATCAGGGGCCATAATAAAGTTTTGCCACGCCCCTCCGCCCACTGAACGAAAATTAATTTTCGTCTGCAAATTCAAACCGGAAGTATTGAGTACTATCTGTGTACCAAATTGTACATCCTTAGGGCTACAACACAGCTTTGCCACGCCTCTCCGCCCACTGATCCAAAATTAAAATTTCATCTGGATATTCATATTTGTGTTGCTCAAAACTATCTAGGTATTAAATTTAATCTCTTTTGGAATAAAATACAGTTTGGCCACACCCCCTCCGCTTACTGAGCCAAAATTAAAATTTCGTCTGCATATTCATATTCGTGTAGCCGAGTACTATCTGGGTATCAAATTGTATCTTTCTAGCTGTAAAAAAAGGTTTTGCCACGCCCTCTCCGCCCACTGATCTAAAATTCAAATTTTGTTTGCATATTTATATTCGTGTAGCCGAGTACTATCTGGGTATCAAATTTTATGTCTCTAGCTGGAAAAAAAGTTTTGCCACGCCTATAAACAGTAGGTGCCGTTTGTTGTGAGTCTGAAAATAGAAAGCGTGTTATTTCTCATTAACGCAAGAAGCTATCCGGTACCGCATTCATGAAGTGTAAAGGTTAATTAAGTAAGTTAAAGTGATGTCACACGATCTATGTTGAGCTAAATACATGAAAAAAAAACATTTTTTACTTATCGCAGATTTTTATAACGCTGCTGTGGAATTTGGAAAGGTTATTGAGTAAATGCCCTTTTATGACAAATTGTCAATCAATGCTTAATGAAAAAAGTTAAAAAACTAGATTCTTGGCCTGTGTGACTTCCATAAAAAAAACTTACGAAAACAAAGCCTCTAAATGAATCACACTGCGAGATGGTTTCGTAAACACTTTTTATATACAAAGTTCCTATAGTTTCAACTATTCTGTAAACGCTGCTGAACGAGTTAAGTCTGATCCGATTACTGATACGAAACCGTTCTATACTCCCTCCTGTCCAAACATTAAGCTTAAACACTTGTTGCCCTTTCCGTTAATTTTTCACTAAGACTGTCATATAACTAAACAAGTCTACCCTACAGTTTTACTCCGCCATTTAAGGGTTAACTAATTGTTGACAGAGAAAAAACATTGTCTGCGTATGTGTACGTGTGTATGTGTGATTTAAAGTCAACTTTTATGTATTCGCGTGAGTAAGTATATTCGCATGGAATTACTTCTGTTGCTGTGTATGTGAGTGTGATTGTGTTGTACGACGACATTTGATTTGATTTCATACAGAAAAAAGCCTCCTTTTACTCTTTGTCTACACTTGCCCAACACACCAACAATGGGACGAACCTTTACTCAGAGCATAAAACGATTTGGTGCTCCACCCGTATAATGAGGACGCCGCCAATATGACGCTAAGGACGATTTTTATTCATATCAAATCAACAGCAACAACACAACGGCAGCGAAAATAAAATGGTAATGGAATACAACCACAACAACATCAACAAAAGCAATGCCCATCATCATAGAAAATTGTTGTACAAAATACTTCGTATCCAGTGTGTTTAGTGTAAAAGTGAAATTGACAGAATCGACAGAGAAAAGAAAATCCCTTCTGCGAAATTAAACAAAGTAAATGGCTACATAATCAGTTAAAGACACTTAAGTAGCAATTGGGTAGTAAGCAAGTGGCTGCTACAGTGTGTGTGTGTGGGATATAGTGTATTAGTAATGTACAAAATGTACACGACTAGTAAGAGCAGATATGTTGTAGTCATTTCAACAGAATAGTGTTGATACATTGAGTCTCTTTTATATCCGTTCTGTTGTTGTTGTTGTTGGTTGTGTTTTATTTATTTTTCGCTTTTCCGCAATTTTCTCGGTCAAAAGTGCATTATGTAATTTTTTTGCGGGTGTACTCATCGCCCACCACACACACACTCACATACACACTCAACGATTTGAGTGTCTAGTTTTGTAGGCGAATGTTTAGGCTCAAATAATCTTGTTCGTCGGTCTGTTTCGCTCTGTGTGTGTGTGTGTTTCTATGTTTGTGTGATTGCATGTTTGGAGGAAACGGATATGACAGATAATCGTTTAAGGTAAATGCTGCTGAGAGCATGACCCTTTTTAAAATTAAATTATAAAAATTTACATTTAGTCAGATATAACAAAAAGTGGCGAGGGACTACACTTAACGCAAGAGACCAATCAATTTTATTGAATCTATTTTAGGCAAGCAACAGCATTATTGGTTATATGTAAATTTATGAGGGCAATACATGTGCCTAAGACGGTGTTGGGCAACTAACTTAGCAACATTAAAAAAAATGTTATTAAGGGAAACTTAAATTATGGAAATTACCGGTTTTCCCAGCATAAGCCTTTGAAATTTTCTGAAGATAGCGAGATAACCAAATTTATCACATAGTTAAGCAGGAATTTTTTGGAATAATTTTAAACAGAATTGATTTCGGTGAAATTTATTAATTTATAAGCATTTGATCATATAGAAAAAGAAAACACTTGTGAGAAAAAACCTTTTATAAAATGACATTTAAAAAATTACGTTTTCACACCTGCAAAGTGTATTTGCAGACAATCTTCAAAAGTAATACATTTCTATAGGAGCTATAAGAACTTTTTAATACAAAACAAATTTTTAGGATAAGATTTTAACTTACAGTTACTTTTCTCAGAAACTTTTTTATACGGACATAGTATAATTGCATTAAATTTAATTTAATATTTTATTGATTCTTCTAATGTTCAGTTAACAAAGCATTTCTTAATTTTCAGTACGTTATTTTTAGTACAATCTGGCACCTATGAATTGAAAATAAATTCATTTATTTTATAGTATATTTTTAGGCAGTAATAATACACTGCGAAAAATGAGGCGATACATACTATTTGCTATTATGTACGCACTAGAGAGCTCTTCATAAGTGCTCTTAAACGGCTTCAAGCCCCTCGGGTTTTAACCAACACACATGTTTGTTTTGATGACAACGTAAAGACACAATATAAAAGCAGGAGAACGTACAAGAGTAAGAATGTGAGTTTTGATCAAAACAAACAAATGTTCTAAAATAGGTTATGCACGATAGTAAATGTTCATTTAAAACAATGCAATTAATTGTGCCCAAAAGTATTTGTATTGTACCAAAAAGTACTTTTATTGTTCCACAGTTTAATTTATTGTACCAAAAAGGACAAATTATGATACCGAAAGTACAATTTATGGTACCGAAAAGTACAATTTATGGTACTGAAAAGTACAATTTATGGTACCGAAAAGTACAATTATTTCGTGTATCAAAAAGTTAATGTACAATTTATTGTACCAAAAAGTACAATTACTTTTACCAGAAAGTACAACTTTATGGCACCAAAAATTAATTTATTGTAGCAAAAATTATTTTCATTGTACCAGAAAGTAAATTTCGTGTACCAATAAGTTGATGTACAATTACTTGTACCAAAAAGCACATTTTGTGGTACCAAAATGTACAATTTGTGGTATCAAAAAGGTATTATTTTTCCCAAAATTACTTTTAAATATTCGTACCATTAAGTACAGTTTATTGCACCATTAAGTACAATTTATTGCACCATTAAGTACAATTTATTGCACCATAAAGTACAATTTATGATACCCAAAGTAAAATTTATTGCAGCAAATATTACTTCTATTGTACCAAAAATTTTTTTTATTGGAGTAAAATATATAATTTATTGTAACAAAAAGTATAATTTTTTGTACCAAAAAGGACAAATTATAATACCGAAAACTACAATTTATTGTACAAAAAAGTATAATTTATTGTGCCGAAAAATTAAATTTATTGTACCAAAAAGAAAAATTGATAGTAACAAAAAGTAAAATTTATTACAACAAAAACTAAAATTTATGGTATCAAAATGTACAATTTATGGTTCCAAAATGTAATTAATTGTACCAAAAATTACTTTTATTGTCCCAAAATGAACAATATATTGTACCAGAAAGTATAATTTATGGTACCGGAAAGAACAATTTAATGTACCAAATATTATTTTTATTGTACCAAAAATTATTTCTTGTATCAAAAAGTTAATGTACAATTTATTGTACCAGAAAGTAAAATTTAAGGTATCAAAATGTACACTTTATGGTACCAAAAATTAATTTATTGTAGCAAAAATTATTTTGATTGTACCAAAAAGTAAAATTTCGTGTATCAAAATGTTGATGTACAAAAACTTGTTCCAAAAAGTACATTTTATGGTACCAAACTGTACAGTTTATGGTACCAAAAAGGTATTATTTTTCCAAAAATTACTTTTAAATATTCGTACCATTAAGTACAGTTTATTGCACCATAAAGTACAATTTAGTGCACCAAAAAGTACAATTTATGGTACCCAAAAGTGCAATTTATTGCAGCAAAAAGGAATATTTTTATATCAAAAATTATTTTAATTGTAGCAAAAACAAAAAAATGTATGGTACTAAATGGTACAATTTCGTGTCTCAAAAAGTACAATATATGGTACCAAAAAGTACAAAAAGTATAATTCGCATTCGTCTAAAAACAAGTTGGTGTCATTTGGGACCGGCAGTGGCATAGTGGTTAGAACACGCGCCTACCATGCGGGAGATCGCAGGTTCAAACCTGGCTCCAGTCATCCTAAAAAAAAAAAAAAAAAAAAAAAAAATTCTTTCATTGTCGGCTCCCCTCGAATGTTGTTGACAGCAACTTCGTAGTATTAAGCGTCGATTCAATCGGCGTGTCTAGTAAGAGCTTCTCAAAATAGTGACGTTCGCATTCGTCGATAAACAAGTTAATTCTCAACAACGCGAGAAGCTATCCCATACCTCATTCATGGGGTGAAATGGGAAATTAATTTTTTTTTTGTAAGTCATTTGATGTGAATCTACAAAGAGAACGCGTGTAAATTCACTGCGAGTAAGCTATTCATGGGTTATAAAGGGAAATTAAGTTTTGTTTTTTTTATTTGGATAGTTACTTCTTAATTTGGTCAAACTGACGAAGTTTTTCAAGTTTCTTTTTAAAAGTGCAATAAAATTAATAAAATTTGTTTTTATTTCATGTGTTATGCATTTTAGAACAAACATTCCAATTTTATGGTATACAATTTCGTTCAAGGCGGCTGGCTTCGCAGTATCACATTCTTTAATTTATTTAAAACCAGTAAGAAAGTTTCAGTCGGGCAACCCGACTTACATATACCCTCACCCTCAGTAAAACATAAAATTTTCTATTATATTGATATTATTACTCCATCTCTAAACTGAGCGGAGTGGTACATTTGTATGGTAGATACCATAAGGAGAATCGCTAGACTTCAAATTTTTCTCCTAAACTTTATCCTGCTATAGCTTTACTAAATAAAGAATTTGGGTACGATCGCGTTAGGTCTATTAATAATATTCACCGGTTTCTAAAGTGGGCGGTGCCAGATGGGTAACGGAGGTACCGATTGGGGCGTGGCTAGTCTTCCATTTTTTTCTCCAAAACTCTATCCTGCTATAGCTTTACTAGATAAAAAACTTGGATACCATCGCGTTGGATTTATTGAAAGTATTAATTACTCCATCTGAAGTTGGCGGAAAGGTATATTATGGAAGGTACCAGAAGGGGCGTGGCTGGACTTCCAATTTATTTTGCAAAACTTTATCCTGTTATAGCTTAATAAAATACAGATTTGTATTATTATTGTTATTATTATTCGATTTCTATAGTGGGCGGAATGATAAATTTGTATGGGAGGTACCAGAAGGGGTGGGGCCATGTAGCATATTTGCAATACCATAAGTAGTTTTGGGGAAATATTTACTCCTGCAAAATTTCAAAACCTTTGTGTACGTCTTTCGAAAGTTATCGTGTTTACCAGCCGGACAGCCAGACAGACAGACATACATGACTGAAACGACTTAAAAAGACATGAAACGAATTTGGTTCAAAGAAACCTAGGGTGTAAAGTGACTCCTTCTGTCTGTTACACTTTTGGGTCATTTCAAATGATATATACCCTCCTAACCATAGGTTAAGGGTAGCATGGGCTATGTATTTTGCACTGAAACACATTTACTTTATATCCTTTCTACAATTTAAAGCATTTTTGATCTCCCAACGTACTATATGTTAGGATATTTTTATAGACATAACCCAGCAAACAAATTGTTCAGTCATCATAACGTATGGAGTGGTTGACACGAAGTCAGACCGACGCAGCTGAGGGAAATATGTTGTATGTACGACATGTCGTACCGACGTCTGAACGATTTCTGAATGTAAATCGAGGAAAAAAACGACTTCCGGCCGATATCTTACCAAATATGTGTAGTAATTCGGATGTTCTTGCCGACGAGTCATACCGATTTCTGCCCGCAGTCTTTAGGAAAATATCTTCCGATATCGGATCCGAAATCCGACCGAAATCGTTACTAAAAACGTATGAAGAGGTTGACACGATGTCTGACCTACTCAGTTGAGAGAAATTTGATAAAAGATTTCTGGATGTAAATCGTAGGAAAGGAAATTCGTTGTTTCTCCAATAACATTTTGTTGTTTCCTCCGACACAGAGTTCCGAAATCGCTGAGAACTCGATCAGATATATCGGAGCAAATTAAATTAAATTTCCCTTCAACAAGTTATACCGATTTCTGTACGATATCGGTAAGAAGAGTTCAGATAATGTGCAGAAGTGTCGGATATCAGCGAATGTCGGAGCTTCTGATTTGCTGGGTGATTTAGTATTTTGCGTTTGTGTTGCGTTTTATTCAATATAAGCACTTTGAAGGCGCCTGAAAGTATGCATGTGTTTAACTTTTGCACATAAGTTAAAGTTAACTGAAAGGCGGCTTTAAGTATCTTAATAGGGGCTTTCACTATTAGATGTAGTTGTATTAGCAATTAAGCGCAAGTGGCCACATAGGTTTTTAGATATGATCAAAATGGAATAGGTACTGTTCAGTATGGGGTATATGGTGTATGTTAAAACTTTTGTGCCAAGGAAGGAGACATTTTAGAAAGTACTCACTCTACGGAGAAAATATGAAAAACACTTAAGAATAAATAGTTTTTTTAAATACAAATTACACATAGTTAGAGCCCAATTTGCTAGTCTGTGCATCTCCCGTTCAAAGATTTATTGCCATTGCAATATTTTTTTTTTTCAAATATATAACGCTTCTAGACCTGCTGATCTCCCTCAATATTTAAATAAATCTTAACACCTAGAAAATAATAACAATTACAAAATAAAAGACAATTTAATGCTTTAGAGCGAAAAAAACCACAAATATTAAATTTTCCATATAATTTTCAATATTTGCCTATACAGTATTTGTAAGTCGTAAATATTTACATATATAGAATTTTCAGTTTATTTTACACCTTGCGCCTTAGATTTTTTTTGTCATCGCCATCATCTAACGACCGATGATACCAAAGTCTCAAGTTCAATTGCTGCAGTACAGTGATTTAAATTCTCTTGCTATAGCATTTGCGTCTGTAGCCAATATCCTAAAGTCTCCCTTTAATTTATGCGAAATCAAAATTTAAAAAGAAAAATATTTAGACATTTAGTTAAATGACACGTATGACATTTACCGATTATACAATTATTAATTAAATATTTATTGTATAATATTTTTATTTTATCGCGAGAATAAATGAAAAACGATCATCAGATCGTCTGTAATTGATTGTTAGCGTGGCGTTGAAATAATCAAACACTTGAAGAGGACCTGTGTCTCTGATTGCTGCGTCAAAGCTAACGTCAATTCTTGAGACACAATTTGCCTTCCCCTTTTGGATTCGATGATTACAAATCATTATAAATAGTTTTTTGTTTTTAGTATTGCAATTATAGTACTTGTAGCTGAAAATTATCTTGGCAACTGTTTCACATAGAAGTGTAAACTTTAATTTTCAGAGCATTTCTGAAAAAGGTGACCACATATATTTGTACGTACGAGCCCCGGACAAGTCAATATTGTGTCAAGTCATTAACATTACTAATCAATTTTGTTGTGTGTGTGTGTGTGTGAGTTCTTTAGAACTGTTGTAGTTAAATTGTTTTGTTTTCTTGGTGTTTTTGTTTTGTTTGTTGTATTTTTTTTTAGCTATTTGCATTGTTAGGCCAGCGAACAATAGAGATGTTGTTGGTTTACAAAATTTGCGCGAAATAATAACGATTTATATAATTAGAAGGGTTTAGCAGAAGAAGATTCTGCTGTATTGTCTCACCCCCAAAATTCATTCATTAGATGTTCATAAGATGTTCTTTCTGATCGTTGGCCATTTATCACACATTTATTAAAACCACAATATGTTTTGCTACTCCATTTGGCGTGACGACGACGACGCTTTGCCATAAGGAGGCGTTCGTTCGCCTTAGGAGCACGTGAAATGTAGGGGATTACGAAAATATTGTTTACTTAAATTCGGCCAGCTATCATTTCCTGTTCGTGTTAACTGAATCTATTAGAGAGATGATGTTGTTGTCTGTTGCGAACTGAAGTGGCGTCGCGACGCGTCGCCTGTAGTGTGATCGAACCCATAACCGAATAACGATTTATCAGTTTGGCACATTAACACAAAATAATATTTTTGTTTGCAATTTTTCCTCCAAAACTTTATCCCGTCATAGCTTAACAAAATACAGAATTTGGGCACGATCGCGTTAGGATTATTAATAATTTTTTTAAGTGGGCGGTACAGAAGTGCCAAATGGGGCGTGGCTAGACTTCCAGATTTTTTCTCCAAAACTTTATCCTGTTATAACTTAACAAAATACAGAATTTGGGCACGATCGCGTTAGGTCTATTATAAGTCTATCTTAAGTGGGCGGTACCAGATGTGTATGGGAAGTGCCAAATGGGGCGTGGCTAGACTTCTAGATTTTTTCTCCAAAACTTTATCCTGTCATAGCTTAACAAAATACAGAATTTGGGCACGATAATAATAATATTAATCGATTTCTTAAGTACCAGATGTGTATGGGTAGTGCCAAATAGGGCGTGGCTGACTTCCAGTTTTTTTTTCTCAAAAATTGTATCCTGCTATAGCTTTACTAAATAAAAAATTTGGGTACGATCGCGTGGGGTGTATTGATATTATTACTCGATTTCTAAAGTGGGCGGAATGATACATTTGCAAGGGAGGCACCAGAAGGGGCGTGGCCATGTAGCCCATTTTCAATACCGTAAGTAGTTTTGGTAAAATATTAACTTGTGCAAAGTTTCAAAACATTTGGTTTCGTCTTTCAAAAGTGACTCTTGGGTCGTATCAAATGAAATATACCCTCCTACCCGTAGGGTGAGGGTATAAAAACACCGTGATACGTCGTATGGAGTAGGTAACAAAAGTTACTAAAGTCTCTTTTGTGGCATTGGTAGCCCAGAAAACTTGTATCGGTCTTATAAGCCACTGTTATGGAATGTCCGAACTCTTTATAGAATTGACGCCTCTTTCCATTTTTTCCATCAGCAAGTATAAGAATGACGGATAAGATATAAGCTGGGGCGGACGGATAGGAAAGCACACGACGAAAAAACTGTGATATTGTTTCCAACTGCCATGTAAAAACCAGATATTTCAATGTGGACTCATAGATGGTAGGGGACTTAGACATATGGTCTGGCGGTTTGATCCTGTAAGAGCACAAATTGCTACCAAGTCGACATAATTTTACTTCACACTGATAACATTATGCAAAAATTTGAGGGTCGTTGTCTCGGGAGTAAATAAAACCAATATTAAGCGACAGCTTTTGATCTCCGTAACAAAAACTTAAACTCCATTTTGCTTCAGTACGTCACAATTTTTTTTAAAGCGGATTGATATTTTTGGTCAAAACTCGAATCAAAGAATATGAAAAATCATGTTTAAATATTCATTTGGAATAGCTAATGTTTTCGGAGACCTATGTTTAAATTTTCCGGGCAATATTTCTGAAAACATTTTAACCCCCTATCTCCCGCCCTGATAGAACATAACCTTTGACTCGTAGAGATTATTTGTCTTCGGTGACTCTTAGTAAAACTTCTCGGTAAATATATCTATATAAGATTCTTACCCTTGACCTCCCTTCAAAGTTGTATTTTAAGCATTTTTTTCAAAATTGGGCTTAAATGTCCCTTATGGGTGGCAGCTAGAGCATTATTATGTTCCGAGGAAATATTCCCCGGAAAATTTTAATTTAGATTTCAGAAGACATGACCTATCCCAAATGTATGTTTACACATGATTTTTCATATTCTTTGACTAGACCTTTGACCAAAAATAGCAAATTTCAAACCATTGTAAAAAAATTGTGACATAGTAGATCAAAATAAGGTTTAAGGTTTTGTCACTGAGGTCAAATGCTATCGTTTGGTATTGTTTTGGTTCAACCCCGAAAAATTGTGTTACACTGTGAGCCTCAAACGAGCCTCAGGCGAAAATATATGACTGCAGATCCGGTCATGACATTTAAATTATTCTGGAAAACTTTAATGCTAAAAAAATTAAAAAAATATTTTGCTGTCCCTTCTCCTCTGCCATCAGAAACCTTAAGGGAAGAAAGCATCTTAAAGCTAATGAGAACTTTAGCCAACGGTGCGAAGAAAGCATTCCCGAAACGCACAACGTGCCAGCATAACACACACAAACCCTTGCCTATGCATGTGTCCATCGGACACAAGTGCACAGGAGTTTTGTTGTTGACAAAAGTGCCAACCCCGTTCTGTGTACCCTCAGTGTTTAGTCGTTCTTGATTTGGTTTTTTTTTGTTGATCTGTTATGAATTATGGTATTGTCATAAAAATTCAAAATTTCTTTTATAAAAAACAATTTTTTCAAAAATTAAATTTTTTTAATCATTTTACAATTTTCAATTGAAAAAACTGTCGAATTTACTTCTTATTTTTTTTTTTAAAAAATAATTTAAAAAATATTAACTTTTTTGTAACGAATTTAGTCAAAAATCGACTTAGAAAAAATATTTCAAATATATTAAAAAATATTTTTTTCATTTTATTATTTTTATATTTAAAATATTTTTTAAATTCCAAAAAAAAAAAAATAATTTTGAACAAATTTTTTGTAAAAATTTTTAATTGGAAAAAAATTATTTTAATTAACTACAAAAAATTCACATTTATTTCATAAAATAATATTTTTTTATAACGTATAAATATAACTTACTTTGTATTTCAATATATATTTTAAATACATTGAAATAAAATAAAAAAATATATTGAACAATTTTTTTTTATATATATATTTTAAGTATGAAAAAATCGAATAAACCCTATTTGTATATTTTTTTAAAAAAAAAGGCGTTTTTAAAATATTTTTTTATTTGAACTTTTTTTAGTCGTTTTTTGATCAAAATTAACAAATGAAAAAATAGTGGAAAATTTAATGTCACGAAAACATTTTGTGAAAATTTTAAATTTAAAAAAAAAATATGTTTTTGAAAACTTGTATTCTCCGTCTCAAGTTTTTTGGCTAGATTTAATCTAGGACCAAACCATTTTTCATTACGTTGCATTGTACTTAGACGCTACACTCTCTCATACATTTGTTTGTTTCCCGCAATGAAGGAATCGGAAAACCTTTTCAGAAAAAGAGAAGCAGACCGCCAAAGAAAAATTTTATTTTATACGAAAATTTATATTTTTTAATTAATTCTATATTTAATTAATTATTTTTTTTAATCAAAATTGAAATAATAAATAAAATTAAAAAATATTTCAAATATATTAAAAAAAAAACACAATTTTAAAATATATTTTGGCATCAAGCAAATTCTATTTATAAATTAACAAAATATATGAATATATGAAAAAATATATATATTTTTTTTTAAATTTCAAAAAATAATTCAAATAAAATAATAAAATATAATTTTATTTATAATTTCAAAATAATTTAGTTATTTTTATAAAATTAAATTAAATCTAAATTAAATATATTTAGGCATTTTTTTTTTAAATTTTAAATTTTTCCAATTTATTTATAATTGTCGAGTTCGAAAAAATTTAGAATTTAATTTCTTATGTAATCTTGAAAATTAAATAATATTATTTGTTACTTTTAATTAAAAGTGACTCTTGGGTCGTATCAAATGATATATACCCTCCTACCCGTAGGGTGAGGGTATAAAAACATTGATACGTCGTATGAAGTAGGTAACAAATTAAATTATTTTATTTGTTACTTTAAATCAAAAATGGACTTAAAAACATACATATTTTCTTATTATTTTTTAAATTAAAATTACATATTTCATAAATTTCATTAAAATAATTCTTATATTTTTTTATTTACTTTCAGAAAAGGTAAGTTCATTAAAAAATTGCAAACATTTTTTATTTATTTTGAAAAATGTAATTTTGTACAAACTAATTTGGATATTTTTAGAGAAATGTTTTTGTTTTTTGGATATTTTAATACAAAAATTATAAAAGACAAACGGAAAATTCTGTCTTCTCAACAAAACCTCCGCAACGAATTTAGACAGATTTCCACACAAACTTTTTTTACAAGGCAATCTGGTTATCCCTTGATCAAAAGACAAGAAATTATATCGTCACACGTGTGTAATGTAAAAAATATTGTCCACTCATTATAACTCCGATTGAAATGGCACCTTCTAAAGTCGTCACTTACTTCGTAGTCAAGCGTGTTATCAAGCTTGCTTAATACTCCGCTTATAAAGTAATTGCAACTAAAATGACAGTTACTGACATCGTCGCTTACTTTGTAAGTGAGAACGCACCGATTAAACGGCCTATGAGACTCCTATGTTAAATTTAAGGGGAAATATAAGCGAGAGAATCATCACTGATTGCTACTAAATAAAGCTGACTTCAGAGATTAAGTAATGGGTGTTTTTACCGCTGTAAAGCCAATATAAGCACTTGAAAGATCACAAGATTATAAAAAAGATGACAGTTCACAAGTAGAAAGTGACTTTTTTTTGGATTAGTTAGTTTATATGGAGTAGTTATATTACTTGAGAACACTATGGTCTTGAGCTGGTAATCCAGTTCAAACTATTGGTGAATTTTACAAATTTTACCTGTTCCATGCACAATTGTTTCAATTTGTTCATCATCGTCACACAGTCTGCAGTAATCCTCCTGTGCCGTCTCTCAGTTCGAAAGGCGATCCAGTTTCTCATTTAGTCTTGGCAAAATACCCTTTCTGAGCACTTTCGTGCCAACTCAAACGCTAACTCGTTCCCTTGTATGTCAATGTGTCCGGGGACCCAGCAGAGTCGACCACAACTACCTGGCAGTGTTGAGAGAGCCATTCTGCATCTGTACACCAGTCTGTCTTTATAACCTTTGATGTCAAAGCCTTTAAAGTCTCAATCTTCATAGATTGTCACGGTTTCCTCCAAATTCATCGCCAATATTGTCTCTGCAGATTTCATAATGTCAAACATCACCGTCTGAAAAACACTGCAATTGTCATCCAATCGGAAGTGTACTATGCAATTGAGATCCTCACCGAAGACACCTGATCCTGTTCCAATGTCCATTTTCGCCAGTGAAGATATACAGCCCCCGAAGGGTAAGAAAGCTCATCAGTCCTCTATCAGTGATCACTGTCCCGTGGCATGGTGAGAAACCCATCGCCGAAACCATATAGTCCGTTCCGCTATCGAGTCCTCATAGCTGCTGAATCATAATTGTATTGATGCGTTTCACGTCAGAGGCTAGCATTTAATTGCAGCCGAGGTATATACGAGATTCAACAGTGCCACAAATATTCGTAACCAAACGCAAAGGAAGCTATACATCGCAAGGCTAAAAACCACCGAAATAGCCAATGCCTATTCTAACAAACTACCGAACAAACTTGGGTATGTAAAACAACTCTCAGACAAGAATGTCGGGTATTATTATAACGCGTGCTGTAACGGAACGATATAATGAAGCCTCCATGTAAAAAAACAGAGGGTCAGAATATAGAAAAGTAAAGGGAAAGAGTTGAAGCGCGAAAGTTCTAAAATTTTAAATGCAAAGGTTTTGGAACAGGGATCCCCACCTGTAAGGACAAAAATGGAATTCTGATTTCGGACACAAGAGTGTGCTGCACATTTTAAAGAAACTCTATCGTACTCTGCTCGTTTTCGAATTCGAAAAATTATTGATAGGTGACGCTTTATTTAAACTCTGATTTATAAACGGATTTGGCTATAATTCACACAATCCTCAAGAAGGCCTAAGAAATGCAAATTGACACTTACGATTTTTTTTATCTATACATGTGAAAATGAAAAGTGGTTTGTTCCGCTGCTTAAAATTTGAAAACGGCTGTACTAAATGGAATACTTCCTTCTGTACGTTTGATCGTATTTGTTACGCGAAGGTTTAGCTACAACAAAATTAGAAAAATTATTGTTATATGGCGCTTATGTCGCTTTTTTTCTAAAACCTCGGATTTGGTTTAAATTGACACAGTATAATTTCTAAACAATTCTTAAGTCTTTGGCAAAATTGCTGCGATAGGTGGCGCTGAAGTGGAAATAATATCGAAATAAAATAAAGTTGTTTTAATGTAAGCAAACCCGCCACCCATCTTGCACAGAGCCTTCTCCAAATGTTCATTAGATATGCGATGTAAAGCACTTTATGACATGCCTATTATAATTTCAGCTAGTTCACGCACCAAATCCAGACATACATAACCTCATTCCCCACTTGTTTCACCCTTTATAGTTTTAAAAACTGTTTCTATGTTTACAGGAAGTTTTTCGCGTGTCACTAAACATTTCCAGAGTATTTTTCCGCTTTACAACAATCGACTATCGTCTCTATGTACTCATCGTCAATGTAAATATACATTTAAATACACATATGCACATACATGAAGTCATGTACATACTAGATGTATATCTATTCTTTAGTATACCGCTTATTTACATCCGATATTATTTACATAGACATTTGCTAAGTGTTGCGAATAAAAAAGTACACACACACACACCCACACCACAGAAAACACGTATCATTTCCACGAGACTTGGGTTCTTCGTATATCTATTGTCTCTGGCGTCAAGTGGGAGATTTAGTTTCTAGAACTAAATGTCCATAGGGATAAATACAACAGATTCTTAGAAATTGACATCAGCTTACAACTTAAGGTGGAGAGGAGGGGTGGGGAGCGAACTCAAGGTTTATTAAGGGTATGGCTAGTATGTAATAAATTGTAATAAGTACTAGTGTTTCGTGGAGTAGGAAGGGATGAGGAGCGAGGGTCGCATTTGTTAAAAGAAACAACTGAAATGCATTAAATTATATAGAAAATGGGAATTTCTTTCTTGGCTTATGGTAAGAATATAAAGCCATTGTTTGTAGCCGTCTTAGCGTGAGTCCCCTTAATACTGTTCTTACGAAACCCCTGCATTGGTTTTATTTTTATATATGTATTTACTTTAAAAATTTACAAGTAAATAATAAATTATTTGCAATTTGTTTAATATTTAGATGTAGTTACAACAGTTTCGAATTATAGTGGTGATAAAAATTAATGATATGTAACCTTTATATGATAATCAGATGTGTATATATTGATTAAAGAACAACTTTGTAATGAGTGAAAAAATTGTGCAGTGTTTTGTGCAGTTAACCATAAGAAGAAAGTGCCATAAATTATATACAATTTATCATCTTTCTCCCAAAAGAACCCACTGTGGCCTCTCAGAAAGCGAAAATACATTATCCTTTTTCACAATAATCCTTAATATTATATAACCTGTCAAATCGTTACCATTAAATCATTGCACAACACTTTGAATTTTGTGACATTGACACAGGTGCGAACAGAGCATTTCAATTTTCTAATTAGCACGTCAATGTTCAGGCCTTACGCGGCTCGTGTTTTATTTTTAATTTACAATTTTTTTTGTTCACAAAACATAGACATGCTTTTACTCTTTTCTTCTCATTTCCCTTTCTATCCATCAACTCATCAGCAAGCACAACAAACCTTTGACCTATGACCTTAAACGTGGAGATACCAATTAAGGTATTTCAAGCAAAATATTACATCAGACAGGTACGAGTGTGATGGTGTGTGTGTGTGTGTGCATTTCTGAATGAATGAAATGTAATTCATTCAAATGTTGCATATGCAGTGAAACAAAATCATCATCATGGCCATGATTAGCAACAACAACATGATTACCATCATCATCATCATCATCATCGACTTCATTCATTGCTACAACATCAGCGTAGTATTGAGAGTCATTGAACTTCAGGCAAATATAATGAAAACACGCATACACACACATATACATACATAGATAGATAGAGCGAGCTTTGGGTGCACAGATGGAAAGTGGCGGCCCAATGTATCCACACTATGGTTGGTTAAAGGAATGACAAGTCGATGTACCGTCCAACCAAACAAGTGCAGTGGCAAAACATAATAAACACAGTGGGTGAAAAGCAGTAAGGAGGAAATACAATTTCTTGAGCACATTTTAATAGGGCAGCAACTATGTCTGCTATGGTTCTATGTTGCTATGACTCTATGCTGCTGTGATGTTATGATTCTATGTTGCTCTGATTCTATGATTCTGTGTTGCTATGATTCTATGTTGCTATGATTCTATGTTGCTATAATTCTATGATTCTATGATTCTATGATTCTATGATTCTATGATTCTATGATTCTATGATTCTATGATTCTATGATTCTATGATTCTATGATTCTATGATTCTATGTTTCTATGTTGCTATGATTCTATGTTGCTATGATTCTATTATTCTATGATTCTATGATTCTATGATTCTATGATTCTATGATTTTATGATTCTATGATTCTATGGTTGTACGATTCTATGTTGCTATAATTCTATGATTCTATGTTGCTATGATTATATGGCTCTATTATTCTATTATTCTATGATTCTATGATTCTATGATTCTATGATTCTATGATTCTATGATTCTATGATTCTATGATTCTATGATTCTATGATTCTATGATTCTATGATTCTATGATTCTATGATTCTATGATTCTATGATTCTATGATTCTATGATTCTATGATTCTATGATTCTATGATTCTATGATTCTATTATTCTATGATTCTATGATTCTATGATTCTATGATTCTATGATTCTATGATTCTATGATTCTATGATCCTCTGATTCTATGATTCTATGTTGCTATGATTCCATGATTCTATGTTGCTATGATTCTATGATTTTATGTTGCTATAATTCTATGATTCTACGATTCTATGTTTCTATGATTCTATGATTCTATGATTCTATGATTCTATGATTCTATGATTCTATGATTCTATGATTCTATGATTATATGATTCTATGATTCTATGATTCTATGATTCTATGATTCTATGATTCTATGATTCTATGATTCTATGATTCTACGATTCTATGTTTCTATGATTCTATGATTCTATGATTCTATGATTCTATGATTCTATGATTCTATGATTCTATAATTCTATGATTCTATGATTCTATGATTCTATGATTCTATGATTCTATGATTCTTTGATTCTATGATTCTATGATTCTATGATTCTATGATTCTATGATTCTATGATTCTATGATTCTATGATTCTATGATTCTATGATTCTATGATTCTATGATTCTATGATTCTATGATTCTATGATTCTATGATTCTATGATTCTATGATTCTATGATTCTATGATTCTATGATTCTATGATTCTATGATTCTATGATTCTATGATTCTATGATTCTATGATTCTATGATTCTATGTTGCTATGATTATATGATTCTATGATTCTATGATTCTATGATTCTATGATTCTATGTTGCTATGATTATATGATTCTATGATTCTATGAATCTATGATTCTATGATTCTATGTTGCTATGATTATATGATTCTATGATTCTATGAATCTATGATTCTATGTTGCTATGATTATATGATTCTATGATTTTATGAATCTATGATTCTATGTTGCTATGATTATATGATACTATGATCCAATGATTATATGTTGCTATGTTGCTATGACTCTACGATTCTATGATGCTACGATTCTTTGTTGCTACGATTCTATGTTGCTTCGATTCAATGTTGCTATGATTCTATATTGCGATTATTCTATGTTGCTATGATTCTATGTTGCTACGATGCTACGTTGCTGTCATTCTATGTTGCAAAGATTCTGTATTTCCGTGCTTCTATGATTCTATACTGACACAACAGCCTCATTGTTTCATTCATCCCAAAAATATTGGAAATTTTCCCTCACTGTGCTTAACATCATCATTATCATCAGCTCCGTCTTCAGTCACTGTAAAATAACAGCAGCAACAGAAACAGCAGCAACAACAACAACACTAAAATAATGTATTACAGCCACATTAAGACCATCGTCTATTAAACACAATTACTTGGTTCAAAACAGCAACAACAACTACTAAAAGCGTTGTCGGTTGCATACATAATGAATCCGTTAAGAGACGAACATAATATCGCGCTCGCTCATTTTCTAAGGTGTTTCGCCTGCTTGCACCTCAATCTACAGTGAGAAGATTTCTTTGGATCTCTTCGTCATCGTTCTTTTCTTTTGACTCCCCATTTGGTGTGGCAGGAAAACCAGAATGTTGTTACCAAAATGCGCTGCCAACTAATAACGTTAGCGCTTGCTAGCAGCACTGAAGCGTTTGTCGCAGAAAGCTCAGTGGTGGTAATGCTTAGCCATGACATTGACTGTCGGCTTAGGCTAGGCCAGAGGAGTATTGGGGCAGTGGGGGAAATTGTGTGGCACAGTTTTCTTTGATCGTTCTTTCTTGTGGCAATTTGTTGGATGTTATGCTGTCATGTGGAGAGTTTACGGGATTTTTTTGGCGAAATGGAGAGGAAGAGATCAGTTTTAAATGGTTTATGTACATTACAGACCAATGACACAGTGTTTGGAATTGGAATGTTAAGTAAGTTTATTAAAAACAGATTGTGGTGGAGCACAAAAAAAATATAATTGTTTGATTGCTATCTATATATGTAAAAGGCTTGGGTGACTGACTGATCAACCCCCAGACTAAAGCTATAACCGTGAAATTTGGAATGTAGGTTCCTTTTATGACGTAGGCGCGTACTAAGAAGGGATTTTTGGATATTCGAACTGCAAGGTTGTGAAATGGAACAAATAATTTGCGCGTAGAAAATGGGCGATGCCCCGCCCCTTTTTAGAAAATCGTTATATTGGCCAAATAAATGGAACGATTGCAATTATGTTGTCTTTGTTTGGTACTGTACATAGGGCCTCTATCATAGGCTACATGAAAACATAGTTAGACAATGGGGCGTGCCACCGCCCCCACAAACCGAAATTTCAAACGGTCATATCTCACGAGCAATTAGAGCTATGACGATGAGATTTGCTACATATGTTACTTATACAAAGAAAATTACATCTCGCTGAAAAATGGGCGGTGCCACGCCCCTTTTGAAGAAATCGTTATCTGGGCGAAATAAATGGACCGATTGCAATGATACTGTCACTGTGTAGCACTATCCATAGGGCCTCTATCATAGGCTACATGAAGACATAACTAGACAAACAAGCGTGGAACCGCCCACATAAAGATTTGAGATTTGCTACATATGTAAATGGTACATGAGGGATTACGCCTCGCTGGGAAATGGGCGGTGCCACGCCCCTTTTGGAAAAATTGTTATGTCGGCCATATTAATAGAATGATTGTAATAACATTTCCATAATCTATATATAAAAAAAAATTGCCTACTGGCTGTAGATAGGATGATGAAATTTGGGGTGATTGCTTCCCTTTTCGAATAAACGTCACCTACGAATGGATTTTTGGATTTTCGTACTAATTGGGGTAAAAATGACCAGACCAAGCGGCTAATGCTATAATCGAAGAAATTTTTTATGGGCATGCTCAACATTAAATTGGATTGAAGGTTTTTTCGAAATCCGATATTTGTGGTAAAAAAAAATAGAAAAAGAGATAAAAATGTTACTATCGGTCAGACCAACTTGAAACTAGAACGAAGCAAGTACGGTTATCGAAATTCTTACCTTTATAAAACTGGTACTAAACGAATAAAGGTATAGTCGCAAAAATAGAAGTGAATATTTTAGTTGTGCGATGTGAAGTAATTTTTCGAAATTCTTTCTTTAGTTGTAAAAATAGCGGAAAAGGGATAAAACTGATACTATCGCCCAGACCAAATGCCTAAAGGTTGAGTTACGAAAATGTGTACAGAATTAGAGAGCCGCCAGATGGGGTTTTTAAAGAAATTTAAAAATTTAGGCGTAAAAGACTAAACGGCTAAAGCTTTCATCGTATAAGGGCATGTTTCCTATAGAATTAGAGGGAGTATTGTACTTTTAGGGATAACAAGGGACTTAAGCGGTACAATCAAAATTTGTTACGATTTTGCTCCACAAGCAGGCAACAAATAATGCATAAGTAATTTTATTTTAATTAAAAATGTAGACTTAAACAATATCTTATAGTGGGTGAAGATGGTATTTATCAGTCAGTTTACCTGACTGAAATTTCTGTACTGGTTTAATATTAATGTTTAGTTTTCTTAAATTGAGATCTTAATTTTTTGATCTTTTTACAATCATAACATAGTAAGAAACTCTCCTCTGGTCTATTCTTGTAAAGTATACGACATTTTATGGCACTTTCCTATATTTTCTAGCCGTATATACATAGTAAGTTTATTATACTAAAAAACTTAAACATTTTGCAACTGTTGCATACCATATAAATTACTTTACACAAATTTCACAAAAATTTCTTGTTTGTTAACAAAATTTTCGCTACAATTTCCAATCATGCGTAAATGTTGTTGCTTTCGCATATCATTATATTGGCTATTGCGTATGACGCATAAGACAAAACGACAGACTTCCTTCAATCTTCTTGTTTATTGATGCGTTATTTTGTATGTATGTATGTATGTATTTTTTTGCATAATGTTGTTACCATTATCACGCTCGCATAGTGTAGAGTTTTCACGTGCCATTTGAGCGCTATAGACCTTGAATCTTTCTTTCGTGTTTTTGTATGTGTTTTTTTTTTGCTATCATTTGGGTGGTCTCGCGCCTAGCCATGCTCTATGTGAAATTGTTGTAAAAGCTTTGGTGGTGCTGCTGACCATTGTGGAGACTTCATGAACAATCTCTAAGTCAGTAAACGTACGTACACTCGCAATGTTAATGCTCGCACTGCGCCTGGTCCGCTCTGCGCTCAGCTAGAGTGCTGTGGCTGAATCAGTTCATTTCTTTGGCACAAAGATTTTCTTTCATGTGCCCATGTAGCAAAGACAACGTCTACGCGACGACGACTTTTACTTTGAGCCAGTAGTCTCGGCAGTCGGTGTTACCACAAATTGTCGGCTCAGAGCTCAGCTCAGCATAGCGACGGCGGCGGCGGCGGCGGCAACTGGGCTGCCGCTTCTCATGAAGAGATTTTGAACAAAAATATTTCTACACTTGTGAAAACATTTTAGTTGGATTTTGACCGGCTTTTAAAACGCTTCTTCATTTTTCCCCATACGCCTTTCTCGCGCAGACCTCTCGGGAGTCGATCGATCGTGCAGTAGTAGTAATAATCATTTGCCTGTTGCCGCCGCACACACAATACAAATCGAAACGAAGCAAACGAAATCAATACGCATGCGCGACGTGGTGCTTTCTGAACAGAAAAATCAAACTAACACACACACACACACACATACGCAAGCTAACGCAACATAAGATATCTTTCGTTACGTGCAAGTCGTCGCCGTTGTCGTTAATAATATAAAAAAAAAAACTGTGTCGCTTGTTGGCCGTTTTCTTTCTTCTGTCCACCAACTCTGCTGCTTCCCGTACCTCCCCCTGGATACCCGTTTGGCACCAGAGCCGCCGTGATTGCCGTGAACGTTGTCGTTGTCGTCGTCGTCGTCGTCAAAGTAGTAGAAATTGTCAGTTGTTACTTCTTCATCTTTCGCCTTCTTTTGTTGTTGTTTTTTGTTGTTATTTTTGTATTTTTGGTATATTTTTATTTTATTTTCGAAGTCGTATTGAAAAGTTGTATGCTAAAGGCATACAAAATTATGAGAAAGTGAAATTTTTTATATTTTTTTTTGTCTTCACCGTCTTTCGTCTTTCTTTGATCAGTGTTTATGGCCAGTGTTGCTGTTGTTGTTGTTGTTCAACCAAAAAAAAAACAAAAAAAGTGGCAGTGCTATTGTTGTTGTTGCAGTAATACGTAAAGAGATTTTTGTGTTGTCAAATCAATGACGGAGAAATTTTTTTTCAAATAGAATTTGTAAAGTGGCAGTGAAAAACGTCCCGAACGCCCCCCGCGCCATCGAAAATTCCACACAAACGAATACAAAAAAATTAAAATAATACAAAAACGGCAAATTATTCATAAAATTCAACGAACGTACATAACGAGTGTAAAACGAGCCCAAAACGCCCAGGAATTACAAAAGCAAACATAAAAAAAAAAACAAAAAAAGAAAACGAATTTAAAATTCATTCAGAAAAAATCAACCCTGTGCTTTAAAGAGCAGCGATATATGAAACAAAAAAAAACAAAAACAAATAAAAAAAACCTGTTATAACTTAAGATTTCGCCAAGTTTTACGGAAAACTTTTAGCTGCCAACCCGTATTCTAATACAAACCTCAACCCCATTACGAAGCCTTTAAAGGAAGTTTACTCCCCACACCCCAACAAATTTTTGAATGTAAGTGCCATTAACCAAAAAAAGTTCTGATTTCCCTCTCGCGCCATAAACTAAAAAAAAAAATAAGTGAAATTTCCGCTTAAAATCTTTGGCCTTAACTCTAATACCATTTTGAACATTTAAGCCATAAAATATTAAGGCCCCAAACTAAAACCAGGAATTATTAATACCCAGTGTAAGCATGAGTGCGTGTGCAAGTGTCTGTGTGAGTGTCTTACAAAACAAAAAAGCAAAAAGAAAAACAACAACACACGAAAACGTACCAAAATTAACCGTTTAACGGAAGTAGGTCAGCCGTGTTGTTGCCATTGACGCATGCGCCTGCGCAGACGCTGACGCTGTCATCATTATTGGCTGTGTTAACGCTGATGTTTTCATTTTGGTCATCACTGCTGTGTACGACGAGCATGAATGGTTGCTGCCCAACCCCCCCACCTGTACGTCCGATAAGCCCATCCCCAACAGTCTCCAAAACTGCAGCTGATGAAACGTTAAATAAATAACCAACGAACAGCGAGCGAGAAAAAATAACACAACAAAAATATTTCTTAGTATTTAAATGATTGATTTACATGGTTAACTGGCCTGAATATGGGTATTTCCCAATATTTACCTCAGCTTTTAGTACTACATACTTAAAAACTCTCGCTTATGAACATGAAATCAAAAGTTGTAACCTTGTCATGCCGGATATTATAGGCGGCTGTATCCTTGAGAGAGACCAAGCGAGCGAGCGACATCTTATTATGTATGCTGTCGTTCCTTTAATGTTACAGCATCAAGAAATCTGAGCTGAGCTGAGCTTCACAATTGCCCGATTAAGCATAGTGCAAAATGAACTTGAACATCTGAGTGTCATTGAGGGGGTTTATTGCATTTTCAAAACTGGAATTCTTTAGAAATGAAATGCTTAACTTCCCATGCGGTCATTGGTTTGTTAGCTTAACACGATGACCCTGTGAAAAGTAGTTATATCTTTTTTTAAAATTTTTCTGTGCTGGCTCAGTAATGGTGTGAAAGGTATTATTTCCTTGCAAGTGCTACAGGTATTACAATTTATTACGCATAGCACTTAAATGAGTGCATGGTCGTGCTAAATACACGAAATTATAAAATATGTTTTTCTGTAAACTAGTTTCAATACTGAGGATTATATTTCGATATCGAAGGATAAAGTATAGGAAATATTTGCAATTAATTTATTCAATATTTTGTTTTCTTACTATCTGGGAGATGTAATACTTTTAAAGTAAGTGATTATGATACAGCATTTCTGAAAATGGACTATTGACGAACTTTACACAGGTTACTCTATAAAAGTTGTCTTTTAGCTAACTAGTCAAAAATAAGTTTCATTATAGTAAAAATTACTTTAATGGTACAAAAATATACTTTTATTGCATCAATAACTACTTTTGTTGCTTATTGTATTGTAGTTTTACCATTTTTACGCAGTTTTGTTGTATCAAAAAGTACTTTTGTTGTACCTTTATATAAAAAGTACTTTTTAGTAACGAAATAGCTTTTACTTGCATTGTATCATAAGGTATGTTTTATTTCACCAAAAAGTATGCACCAACAAGTACTTTATTTGCACCAAAAAAGTACTTTTAATGCACCACATAGTACATATATTGTACCAAAACGAACTTTTGTTGTACCGTAAACAATTTTTGTTGTATTAACAAGTACTTGCGATGTTTCTAAAAAGTGCATTTATTGTACCAATATATTAAAAAGAATTTCTATTGCACCAGAAAGTAGTTAAGTTGCGACAACAAGTACCATTTTCTATACCAAGAAGAAAGTACTCTTGTTGTACCAAAAAGTACATTTATGTCTCCAGGAATTACAAATATTACTTTTATTGTGCCACATGGTACTTTTATTGTACCAAAAAGTACTTTTATTGCATTGAAAAGTATTTTTATTGTTCCAACAAGTACTATTGTTATTGCAGAAAAGTACTTTTTTGAACATCTTCCAAATGTTCAAAAAAGTACTTTAATTGTACCAATAAGTTTTTTTATAGTACCAAAAAAAAATTTTACTGTATAGAAACAGTACTTTATTGTACTAAAGAGTACATTTATTCAACTAAAAGTACTTTTTTTGTGCCGAAAAGTACTTTTATTGTGCAACATAGTACTTTTATTGTATCAAAAAGTACTTCTACTGCACAATCAATTATTGTACTAAAAACTAGTCTTGTTGGGTCAAACATTTCTTTAATTGTACCAACAAGTACTTTTATTGTAACAAAAGTACTTCTATTGTACCAAAACATACTTTTGTTGTACCAAAATGTTCTTTTATAGCACTAGATAGTTCAATTATTGTACCAAAACGTACTTTTATTGTATCAAAAAGTACATTTATTCTTCCAAAAGTACTCTGTCTTAAAATGAATTGTTACTGTACCAAAAAGTACTGTTGTTGTCGCAAAGAAGTACTTTTTTGTATCAGAAAGTACTTTTAATGTTATAAAGGCACTATTATTGAACCGAAATGTAATTTTATCGTACAAAAAGTATTTTTTTTGTACAAAAGCCTAAAAATAGCACCAGAATGCATTGCCAGTCCGTCAAAAAGTACTTTTTTGTACCAAGCAGTTATTGTATAGTACCAAGAAATAATTTTATTGTACCAAAATTTACTTTTAGTGTACTAATTAGTAAATTTTTTGAACTAAAATCAAGGTTTTTTTTTATCTAAAAAGTACTTTTATGGTACCACATAGTATTTTTATTTGATCAAAAAGTACTTCTACTGTAAAAACTATAATTGTATTAAAATCTTTTCTTGTTGTGCCAAAAACTACTTAAATTGTACCAACAAGTACTTTTTTAACCAAAAGTACTTTTATCGAACCAATAGTAATTCTATCGCACAAAAGGTACTTTTGTTGTACCAAAAAGTACTTTTATAGCACTAGAAAGTTCTTTTATTGTAATCAAACGTACTTTTAATGTAATACCGAAAGGTACATTTATTGTACCAAAAAGTACTATTATTGTATTAAAATTACCAGCAAGTGCTGTTGTTGTCGCAAAAAGTAAATTTTTTGTATCACAAAAAACTACTATTATTGTACCATAACGTACTTGTATTGCACTACAAAGTACTTTTATCGTACCTAAACGTATATTTATAGCACCAGAATGATTTGTACGAGTACTGCAATATGTGTGTCACACGGACAATGCAGTATGAAAATCTAACCTGTTTTGATTTCAAAATGAACACCTATCAATCAGATGAACTTTGTTTATTTATTTGTCTAATATGTCAGACTTTTGAAAGTTGTAGTATGAAAGTGTAAACAGAGTCATTTAATCACACACATATACAAGGGCTTCATCAGCATGAACTGCAGCAGTACTCGTCTATGGGGGGCTTTAGAGTACTTTTATTGTACACAAAAGAACTTTAATTGTGCCAGAAAGTAATCTTTTGCATCAAGAAGTACATTTATTGTCCCGATAAGTACTTTTATTTGACCCAATCCGTATGAGTATAACACGAAAAAGCTATTTTGTTGTACCAAAAAGTACTTTTTATTAATCTAGAATAATATTTATTGTTCCATTAAGTGCTTTTATTGTACTAAAAAAGTACTTTTAATCTACCAGAATGTATTGTTATTTTATCAAAAGTACTTTTGTTTCATCAACGATAGGGTTTGCAAAACCGAAACCTGAAACCGTCTTACCGATTATTTTGCCCGACACCGCTGAGCAAACCAAAAGTTCCGACATTGGCTGATATCCGACACGTCAGCACATTGTCTGTACTCTTCTTACCGATATCGTGCAGAATTCTGTACGACTCGTTGAAGGGAAATTTTATTCATTTTGCTCCGACATATCTGATAGAGTTTGCAGCGATTTCGGAACTCTATGTCGGAGGAAAAAATAAATTGTTATTGAAGAAATTCCTACGATTTACATTCAGAAATCTTTCAGATATCGGCACGACATGTCGTACATCAGATTTCCCTCAGCAGCGTCGTTCAGACTTAATGTCAACCACGCCATACGTTTTTAGTAACGACTTCGGCCTGATTTCGGAAGATATTTTCCTAAAGACTTCGGGCAGAATTCGGTACGACGCGTTGACAATAACATCCGAATTACTTCAGATATTTTATAATATATCGGTCCAAATTCGTAACGACGCGTCAAATTTCCCTTCAGAATTTTCCTCGATTTACATTCCGAAATCGTTCAGACGTCGGTACGACATGTCATACACACATGAGATATCCCCCAGCTGCATCGATTAGACTTCGTGTCAACCACGCCATACGTTTTCAGTAACGACTTCGCCCCTATATCGGAAGTTTTTTCCGACTGTTGTACCGATTTCTAACCGATGTCTGAGCATTTTCTATGCTGGGCGTATGCCGGTTTTTCTCAAAATTGGAAATTTCGAATATCCGGTTTAACCGTGTAGGAATGCATCAATATTCCTATAAGATACTTTATGTGCCTTTTTCCCCTAAATCTGAATTAGGTTAAATCTTTAAGTTGGGTGGGATGACGTCGGTATTCGTATGAATAAATTTATTGATATTATCTCCTAAACTAAGCATACAGTGCCACAAAAGAGTTAGAGCTAGTGAGTTAACATATGATAGTTGGAAAACCTCAAAGACAGAGTCGGAATCTCTTGGATTAGACTTTATTTCAGAACGGGTTGGAGTCCATCGATGTTAATATGAAAACCTTGAAGTACAGTTATCTCCTAAACTAAGTGTCCAATAACAAAAAAGAGCTTAATTTGACATCACCATATAATATTTTGAAAACCACTAAGATAAAGAGGAGACTTGTTTTTGAAATAGTTTGGGATCTTGTCTTCAAATGGGGTGAATCCATCGATATTCATATGAAAATTTCGAAGTGCAATTATCTCCTAAACTAAGTGTTCAATCGCAAAAAGAATCTTAATTTGTCATCAACATATATGATAGTTGGGAAATCACATCTTGAAATAAGTTGGGATCTCAATTTGAAATGGGGCAAATCCATCGATATTCATAGGAAAACTTTGAAGTACATTTATCTCCTAGAACATCGCTAAAAAAGATGAATTTGTGATCATATTCAAATGTTTTCAGATACATATACATATTACGTTTTAATTTTGTAATTTTCGAAAAACCGGTTAACCTGTTTTTTACTAAATCAGGTATTCGAAAATCGAATTGTTGGAAAAAGGTTTTTTTTCAAATAAACCGGACATCGGTTTTTTAAAAAAGTCAAGTATTGGAAAACTCTAATCAAAGAGTACATTAATTGTACAAAAAAGTACTTTGGTTGTACCGAAAAAAAAATTGAATGACACCAAAACCTACTTTTAATGTATCAGTAAGTATTTTTGTTGTACCAAAAATTATTTTTTGTACCATTTTCGGTAATTCTGCTTGTGTCGATGAAAAGAAAGTACTTCTTCATAGCATTCATAGCAAACACAGAGCAATTGAAAGAACGACGTTCATGCAGTAGTCGCGTATATATTTTCTGCATAAGTTTGATTATGTTGTTATCTCTTATAGTTTTAAATATATTTTTTACGATTATGAGTAATATATTTAAATTTTTAAAAAAAGAAAGTTATTGTTTTGGTCTATATTTAATTTAACTATAAACAAACTTTGTCCTATTCTCTTAACATCTATACAGAATAAATGAAATACATTATTAAAAACATTTTTGTTTCCGCATGAATGAAGCGATTAAAAGAAAGAGCCAGAAATGTTAGTAAATATTAATCTTACAGATATTTATTAAAAAATCATACCGGCTGTAAAGCAAATACCTATTAAAATATTTCCCATTTTATACGGTCTAACAAAAAATGATTTCGCACATACACACAAACACACACAACCTATTAAATATTTTCTCTTAGCTGTGTCATTTTCTACTCTAGTTACAGACTTTCGGTTAAAAATTTAACATAGTCTAATAATTTACTCTTAATGAAAACAAAATTATACCTTGACCTCACACCTCAATATGCAAAACTTAATAATGTATAAAGAAATATCAAAAAAGATTGAGTATATCATTAATATAAACTCGCATAGGTTTTCTAGTTTCAGCTATTTATTATCCCATGTCCAATAAAAAAAAACAAATGCCAGTTTGTGACCCAATAATTAATATTCATAATGACCGCTTTACAACTGGATTTTTTGCTAAAACTGACCAAAACATGTGGAATGACATGTTCGACATTTTAAAATGCGACTAAGAGGTGTCACCTTATTTCGACATATTATTATTATTATTTATTGCAATGAATGAATGAATGCATCGTATTGGTTTTTAAATCCAACCAACAAAATAGGTAAACATTAACATTGGGTAAAAAAATTCCGCGATGGTCTTGAGAAGTTGCAAATTGATTTTACGAATATTAATACTATTATGAAATTTAGATTGTTTATAACAAATTAACATCTAAAGCGAGGGTGGGTCATATTGTGTTGACAAAAATACATTAGTACCAGAAAAATCCAGATGATATTGAGCAATTATTTAGGGCTATAATAATAAATAGCAAAACTTTTAATGCTAAATATGTATGTGATGGATGAGTTTAAAATATATATTTCAAATTGTCGCTGCGCCGAACAAATCAGTTATGTGTAATTATACCCTCACCCTACGGGTAGGAGGGTATATATCATTTGATACGACATAAAAGTGTAATACATAGAAGGAGTCACTTTAGACCCTAGGTTTCTTTGAACCAAATTCGATTCACGACTTTTTAAGTCGTTTTAGCCATGTCCGTCTGTCTGTCTGTCTGGCTGGTACGCACGATAAATTTCGAAAGATAAAACCAAATGTTTTGAAATTTTTCACGATTTAATATTTCACCAAAACTACTTGCAGTATTACAAATCGGCTACATGGCCCCGCCCTTTCCTGTACCTCCGATACAAATACAACATTCCTCCCACTTTAGAAATCGAGTAATAATATCAATACACCCAACGGGATCGTATCCAAATTCTGTATTTAGTAAAGCTATAACAGGATAAAGTTTTGGAAAAAAAATTGGAAGTCTAGCCACGTCCCTTCTAGTACCTCTCACACAAATATACCTTTCCGCCCAGTCCAGAGATGAAGTAATAATATCAATACACCTACCGGGATCGTACCCAAATTCTGTATTTAGTAAAGCTATAACAGGATAAAGTTTTGAAGAAAAAATCTGGAATCGCCCCTTCTAGTACCTCCCATATCCATCAGGTACCTCCCACTTTAGAAATCGATTGAAATTATTTATATATCCAACGTGATCGTTCCCAAATTCTGTATTGAAAAAAAAGTACCTCCCATAAAAATGGACCACTCCGTCCACTTTAAAAATCGAGGAATAATATTAATATACTAGACAAATTTATGTTTTACTGAGGGTGAGGGTATATGTAAGTCGGGTTTCCCGAATAAAAATATGTTACTGGTTGTTAAAGAAATAACTAAGATTGAAAATGATGGTTAACAGATATAAAAAAACAATTATCGGGTGAAATGAATAATTTAGCCCGAAAATCGAGCAAAATATGGGTGTTTCAAAAACTAATTTTTTTTCCGATCGGACCTATGGGACCCCCAGGGCCCAAATAAGGGTCCACCTAGGGACCGTTAGGTATGGGGCCAAGTGTGGGTACTTAAACGAAAGATATTCGTCTCACGAATTCAATGCTGCCATTATTTGTTTCGTTACATGTGTGTGTGAGAGGGGTTAAACTGATCCAAAGAAGCCATACTTACTCCCAAAATTCTGGGTCCCCGGATTGATTTTCTTTTTTCGAGTTACCGAACAACTTTTTTTTTTGTCTTATTTTGACTAACTTTGAAGTCATTTGTGGGCTCTTTTTTGGACTCTGTAGGCCTCACAGGTCAAAGACAATATTATCTCATATCGAAAAAAAATTTCAAGTTTTTATTTTTAATTTAAAGTAAAAATTTGAAACCTTCGGCAAGCCATTACAAAAAAAAACATTTTCTCAAGTTCAGACCAAAGTTAGAAGAATTTTTTACAAAAATTCTAAAAGATTCGTTCGGTTAATTCTTAATTATTTTAACAAAAAGTACTAGTTCTTTTACTGCGCACTTTAAGGTACATTTTTGCAAATTTTCATCAAATACCGAGAGATGACCCAAAATTTGTGTGATCGCTTCACATGGAATTACTCATTACCCGTTTGGTCCGGTTGATGGTAATTTCTTTTTATACCATCACCCTTAGGGATGAGGGTATATATCATTTGATACGAAAAAAGTGTAACGCATTTAAGGAGACTAGTTAGACTCCAAGTATCTTAAGAACAAATTCGTTTCAGGATTTTTTAAGAGTCTAGTAAGAGCTCATTCACTCATTCATTTTTCCACCGATTCTTATAAACTTACCTATTTTAGAAAGCTACTTTAATATAGCATAATACAAAAATAAAATATATACAATGAGCAGCTTCATGATCAACTGAGAGCGTTGGGAAAATGAGAATTCGCAATTTTTTTTCGGGGTTGTTTTGCTTTCAAAATTCTTCTTTTTAATAAAAGGTGAAAGTCATAGCTTTAAAACAGATGTAAAGTATTGAAAATCAATTTACAAAGAGAAGACTTATGAAATTTGGAACTTGTAATTTTAGGAATATCGTCATTTCACTTAATTTGCTATAAAAACATTACTTATCGAAATGACCGAGAAAAACTAAAAGTATAACTTTACTCTATGGACTCCAGTCTAACAGAAATGCTACAAGAGAACCACTGTATATTTTTTCCTTCACATTTGTATCACTGTGTAATTAAACCTCCCATACATTCCACATCATATATCTAGCAAGGATCACAGCATTTCAATTGTTATAATATAACAGACAGCATAGTTTTTGTAATACCATTTAAGTGCATTCAATACAACTTTTTAAATGAAATTAACATATCATTTGATAGATCTTGTCCCAAAAATGTGCACAATCATGTTTTGTTTTTAATTTATTATAATCTCGATTACAAATAGTAACAAAAACACATTTTTTTTAGTATAAGTAAAACAAAAAACTGACAAACAAAATCATATGAGTATAAGTGAACTATTTTGAATCATGATAATAAAACTAATGAGCAAAATCATATAAGCTTATTTGAACTACTTTAAATGATGTGTGTGAAACTATGGTATAACATTGAAAATCTCAAAAATGGGATTTAAGACGTTAATCTTTTAACATAACAATTGAATGGCGTTAAGTCAAGTGCATATGGGAACCAGATAACAAACAACCGGTTTTACTTTTTCAAACTCGGTCACCATAAATAAAGTTGGAAATTGCATTTTCTTTTCTTCTTAAAATCGTTTTATTGTATAATATATCGCAATTTCCCCTCACATAGTGTGTAGTATACAAATCCAACGCATTTTCTCTGGCGTTTATGGCGCACTAAATCGTTGGTGTCAACTATTTGCTTAATTACATAAAAAAAGCGTTACCAACGCATACACACATAGACACTTACACATTTGTTGTTGTTTTTTATTTTGCTGTCGTATTCAATTAATAGTATTACTAATTTAGCAAATATTTACACTAAACAGCCAAGTAGAAGGAAAGATAGTGAAAATCAAATATTTAAACACTAAGCGATTTACTATCAAATCGCGCTGATCACCCAACGGGCTGGAATTCCAGCCACAACATTTACGGAATTTCAAGCGATGTATTTTTACATTTCTTTTGTGTAGATTAAGTTTTTTGATATTTGAATTTCTAATATCTTGCAATGCTAAGAAATAACATAATCATATTGTTAACATCCGATCGTGGGGTATTAAATAATCTACACGCATTGTTGTCGTTGTTGGTGGTTGTTGGTCGTGGCTTACTTAGTTAGACTGCAGTGTTGTTGTCTTTTTTAAAAACACAAAAAAATTGTATTTAACAAAAAAGTAGACAACATTTTCAAAACTGAATGAGCTGTGTGTGTGTTTAAAAAATTCGCATATCCATCCCAAATAAAAAAAAGGTCAGTAAAAAACCAAAAAAAAAATATAAAACTATACAAAAAAAAGTTGGCACACACCATCACTTTTGGGCCTGTACTACTAAAGTTATGGTTATCGCTTCAGTGAAATAGGAATAGGATTTCACACCATTTTATTTATTGTATTGTTGGGGAGAGGTATTATGAAATTCATGTATTCGTCAAGAGTTTAAGTTAAACGGTGACAGCGGGGGGAGGGGGTAGATTAACTAAAGATAAAGAGTGGGGCATTAAGCTTTTGTGTTGTGTTGTGTTGTCTTTTCTCTCCAAAACTCATGTTATGTTTATGGAGAAGTTAACGCTGGTCAGGTCTTACGATATGTGGCGGTCGGTCCATCACTATGTGTTTACAAATTATGGGCCATAGTAACCTGGTTCGATTTTGTTAAGTAAATATTCCAGTGCAAAAGCGTAGTATCTGTCCGTCTGTCCATATATCGTAGCTCAAAAATATACATAATTAATTTGTAGCTGCTACGTATGAGTTGGTACCAAAAAAAAAGCTACAAAATTTTTTACAAAATAAACCTTCATTTGGCACAGGGTCACTGGTAAACGCAGCGCACAAACAACATGAACAACAACACTATCTCCCGGCAGCAGCAGCAGCGACAGCAACTACACCTATTAAATTGCATAAATATCTTTCTGAACAAATTTTGGTTTTATTTACAAAACAAACAAAAAATGCTATTGTTTCCATTAACTCCACTTCACTCCATCATCATCATCATCATCTCGTGTGGACGAGATCAATTCCAGCGTTTGTGTGTCTGTCTGTCTATCTTGAAGCCGGTCATTTAAACGTATTTTGTTAAACATCAGTTACAAAATTATTTAAAATCATTCAAATGCCATTATAGATGCGATTTGTTTTTGCTGGACCACCGGGACCGCAGGCGGTTAAATCTGGCTAATAAAAAAACCTCAAAAAAAAATAGTTAAATTTTTTACTTCTCTACAAAATGGCTTTAATGCAGTCACACACACAAGATGACGCCGTTTTAATGGCTATGACATGTTTGTTATATTTACATACAATTTGTGTCGTTTTTGACCTATTATCATTATTAACAAATTGTTTATGTGAAATAAATATTCAGGCAATTTGCTGCAATTTATAATTGTTGGCTATGGTGTTGACCATATGGCTGTGTAGATGTTAGTGTGTGTGCCCGACTTTACTACAATATGTTTTTGACCCACTTTACGCTTGCGCACTTAACCCAAAGTCGCGTGCGTAGCCTTTTATTCATTCATTATTTTGTGTTCTGTGAGTTAAGCTAAGAGGGAATATGTATGTTTGTTTGTGTGTGTGTGTGTGCGCGGTAGTATTTGAGATGTGATTACATTTCTTATTGGCATCTCTGGTGATGTTGAATTAATGAATGGTGGTGTGGTACATCCAGTAGGAGATGGTAGTGTTGCCAGCTAGCGGTTGACATAATAACAAAGCAGAAACTCTAAATTCTCTTAGAATACATGTTGAACTATGAAACTATAAAGTTGATATATGTTTTATGAATATATATTAATTCAGCGATAACAGAATGCATTTATGATGAACTTCAAGGGACCGAATAAACTAATATGAATTAATTTCTACGAATGTAATAAAATAATTGTGATGACCAAAAACATGTATTAAGAACCAAAAGAAAAAATTAAATTACAAGAAAAACAAATTTATAAATTTTATGACACAAAAATTAAACAAATTAATTTTAATTTAAAAAAATATCTAAATAATTAAAATCTACATTTAGAATAATATCCTTAGTTTTGATTAATCAGGCTCGAGGTCTGTGTGATTTTATTTTTATTATATTACAATATTTTGTCTTTCTTCGAAAGACATCATCAGTAAATGAAAAATACGAGTAACAACACAAAACCAAATGCAAGCAGAGCAGCGACCACTCTTCCTTGTAATTGGTTTATTTGTATTGCATATTTACATTATTATTATTGCCGCGCACTAAGATGGGATTTTTGGAAATTGAGACTACAAGGGGGCAAAAAGGGCGTGGCACCACCTCATACAGCTTGAATTTTAAAAAAGCTGTATCTCATAATTCATAATAGGTATGAAGTGAAGATTTGGTTCGTATATCGGTCGTATAAGAACAATTACTTTGCTTGTGGAAAGTGGGCGATGCCACGCCCCTTTTCATTTTATGTCCAAATAAATAGACCGATTCCAATTATATTTTCTTTGTGTGATACTGTCCGTAGGCCTCTATCGTAGGCTACATGAAAACATAGTTAGACAATGGGGTGTGGCACCGCCCACACAAGCCGAAATTTCAATCTATCATATTTCACGAGCCGTTATAGGTATGAAGATGAGGTTTGCTACATATGTTAATGGTACAAGGAGGATTGCGTCGCGCCGGGAAATGGCAATGCCACGCCCCTTTTGAAAAAATCGTTATCGCTGCGAAATAAATGGGCCGATTACAATGAAATTTTCACTGTATAGTACTATACGTAGGGACTCTATCATAGGCTACATAAACATAATTAGACAAAGGGCCGTGGCACCGTCCACACAAACCGAAATTTGAATCGGTCATATCTCAAGAGTCATAAGAGGTATTAATATGAGATTTGCTACATATGTTACTGATACAAAGAGGAATACGTCTCGCTGGAAAATGGGCGGTGCCACGCCCCTTTTGAAAAATCTTTATCTGGGTGATATAAACAGACCGAATGCAATGAAATTTGCACTGTGTAGTAATATACGTAGGGCCTCTATCATAGGCTACATAAAACATAAATAGACAAAGGGGCGTGGCACCGCCCACACAAACCCAAATTTCAGTCGGTCATATTTCAAGAGTCATAAGAGGTATGAATATGAGATTTGATACATATGTTACTGATACAAAGAGGAATACGTCTCGCTGGAAAATGGGCGGTGCCACCCCCCTTTTGAAAAATCTTTATCTGGGTGATATAAACAGACCGATTACAATGAAATTTTCACTGTGTAGTACTATCCGTAGGGCCTCTATCATAGGCTACATAAAACATAATTAGACAAAGGGGCGTGGCACCGCCCACACAAACCGAAATTTCAGTCGGTCATATCTCAAGAGTCATAAGAGGTATGAATATGAGATTTGCTACATATGTTACTGATACAAAGAGGAATACGTCTCACTGGAAAATGGGCGGTGTCACGCCCCTTTTGAAAAATCTTTATCTGGGTGATATAAACAGACCGATTGCAATGAAATTTTCGCTGTGTAGTACTATCCGTAGGACCTCTATCATAGGCTACATGAAAACATAATTAGACAAGGGGGCGTGGAACCGCCCACACAAACCAAAATTTCCATCGGTCATATTTCACGAGCCATTAAAGGTATGAATATGAGATTTGCTACATTTGTTACTGATACAAAGAGAAATACGTCTCGCTGGAAAATGGGCGGTGCCACGCCCCATTTGAAAAATCTTTATCTGGGTGATATAAACAGACCGATTGCAATGAAATTTTCGCTGTGTAGTACTATCCGTAGGACCTCTATCATAGGCTACATGAAAACATAATTAGACAAGGGGGCGTGGAACCGCCCACACAAACCAAAATTTCCATCGGTCATATTTCACGAGCCATTAAAGGTATGAATATGAGATTTGCTACATATTTAAATGGCACATGGGGTATTACATCTTGTTGGGAAATGGACGGTGTTATATCGGTCATATTAACAGAACAATTGTAATAACATTTTCATAATATATGTATAAAAAGTTGCTTGACTAACTGATTGGGTGAAATGGCTCTAGATAGGATGACGAAATTTGGGGTGGTGTTCCTCTTTTCGTCTACAAGTCAGCCAAGAATAGATTTTTGGAAATTCGTACTTGTAGGTGTAAAAATGACCAATAAGGGATAAAACATGTACCATCACTCAGACCAACCGGCTAAAGCTATAATCGCTAAAAATCATATGGGCATGTTTGTTATCAAATTAGATTGGAGGTGTTTTCGAAATCCGATATTTCTGGGTAAAAAAATCGAAAAGCTCCCTGTAGAATTAGAATGAAGCAAGGACAGTTTTCGAAATACGTACTTTTTAGGTGTAAAAAAGGCCATAAAGGGATAAAACTGTTACTAAACGGCTACAGGTATAGTCGGAAAAATTTAAGTGAATATTTTAGTTGTGCGATATGAAATAATTTTTCGAAATTTGTTATTTAGGTTTAAAAATACCGAAAAAGGATAAAACTGGTACTATCACCCAGACCAAATGCCTTAAGGTAGAACTACGAAAATGTATTAAGCATTGCTTCCTATATAGATGGGGTTTTTAGAAATTCGAACATTTAGGGCTAAAAAAAAGCCCAAAAGGGGATAAAACTGGTATCATCACTCAGACTAAAAATGTGTTGCACTTTTTTCAATAATATATTAAATACTAAAGTTTTATGACACAATTCATTGACAATTTGCTGGCCGACTTAATATCAAATTATTAATTTCCTAATTTACATTCGTTATGCGTAAATTATTCCCGGGGATAGTTTCCAATTTATGAAGTTCGTCTAGAATAAGGCAAACAAAAAAATATTCTGAAAAGATTTAACAACTTTATATTAAACAATTTTAATTTATGACATCGTTTCAAATTCGAGTTTTGTCCATGCGAAGAAGTATAGTACGTCACATCCAAATTGTATGATTACAATTTAAAGTTATTAACTAGAACGCAGATAGTTTTTATATTTAACTCAACACTAATTATTTGAGAAAAAATAATATGTTTATCATACTGTACCTTAAAATAATATAAAGATTTATAAAAAATTCTTTAACAATCTGCGAAAAATATCATAGCAAAAAACTACACAGATAAACGAAATAAGTTATATAGTTTTATTTAGGTTATATAAAAGTACTAAAAATCTATAAAAATTAAAAAAACTATATAAAAACAATTTAACCTCGAACTTTGAAGATTTGTAAATACATAATCTATATGTCATCATTCGGTTGGTTGCATTGGCATTTTTTTATAGCATCTTCGTGCGTCATTCAAAACAATCCAAAGCGTTAAAGTGCCATTGAAAAAATGATGTTGATTTTTATATTAAAATATAAGAGCAAAAAATTTTAATATCATTCACTGATCATATACATTTGTTTTTGAAAATTTAACTCATGTAAACAAATTAAAATGTAATTCCGCAAGATTTATGTTGACTCTTCACCTTGGATAGCAATAATAATAAAAAAACACAATAATTTAACAACCTTTTTAAAAACGTGACCGTATGTGTGCATAACAAAACAACATAATACCTTTAGCATCTTCTTGGTCAATAAGGCGAGGGCGGAGCAGCACAGTTAGTGAGCGTATACTTAATTTTATAAAAAAAATTAAGTGGCTAAGGAAAAATTTATTGAAAATATTTACTGAAATTTTAAATTTATAGCAAAAAAACTAAAAAAATTAAGAATTTATATCACTTTTTTTAATAATCACTCGATATCTTAAAATGTTTCTTTGAACATTCATACATTTTAACATATTAACCTTGTCTCATGAATTAAAGTGAAATTTTTGGATTTTCTTTTACCGTACAATAAATTGCTTTTATGCTATTTTCACGCATTTTTTCTTCACAGTTATCTTTCTAGACTATCATTTAGATTCACTCGTACTCGTACGCAATACAATATAACAAAATTGGTAGCAACCACCATACGTAAGCAGTGGATAACATGTTAAGACACCAGGAAATGTTTGGTCTTTTCTCGTTTTTAGCATTTACTATTAACCCAAATAAAGAATATGTCAACTGATTTACATGTGTGCAAATGTGCGAAGGCGATATAACGAAGATAGTGTCGTCGTTGCATTGTGTAAACCTATTTACATAAATGAGAGAGGGTTGCGAAGGGTGGCGTTGTAGTGGCAACCACCGAGGAAAGAATGTAAAACTAGAGAAAACCAAGAAAACCTGCTTTAGAACATTACTGTTGTTTGTTTAGATTGGGGCTTTAAGTAGGCCAACGTTGTTACTGGCGACCTCATAACAAAATTGGTTTAATGACCTATATATGATGGTAGCCCAACTTGTTTCTTTTACTATGCCAGTGTGTTATTATCGTATTCCACTGACTATGCTGGTCTTTAATCGCTTGCAAACACTTTGCGGGCGCTTTTGTAACATGCGGAAGAATCTCATCGTAGCCGAAGCCACCATACAATTTATGTTGTCACTTTTAGTTATTACTACATCACTCTTTGGTTAATTTTTGTTGCTGCAATAATATGATTATGTGAAAATACCAATGATTACATACTATTACATATATACGATATGTAGAGATATGTATCTCCATTGAGTTGCCTTTCTTTGGGACCAACAACCATCGAAGGTCTTTTGTGACCATGACAGCTTTGCGATTTCATCAAAGCTCCCCGAAGGAGAGACACAAAATAAAATGTCGAAAAATATATCACAAAAATGCTGATAATTGTAACTGTAACACAAAGAGCCAACCAACCATTAATACATAGTCATATATTAATGTTAAGGTATATGTTTAAGAGCAAACATACACACACACACATGAGTATTTGCATGAATATGATTAAATGTTGGTGATTGATACTATTATCGATATTACGGAATCATGAGCAACAGCAAACACTATCACCATCATCATCAGCGCCATCATAGCCATCATCTTCAGCAGCGTTTAGTTTTAGTTACAAACTCGCCAGCCATTAGGGCTTTTGTTGCGGTGCCTAAGTAAGTGGCGCGATTTTTTTTTTGTATTGTATTTGCCGAACAAAAGAGAGCTCAAAGTCCGTCAAGCTAAAGAAAAATTAAGTAATCACTATGAATGGATTTTTGTTAAACATGGCAGGCGTTGGACAGTGTTAAAAGATATGTGTAAACATGTAAGAGATTTTGTTTCGAAGTTCGAACTCGTGTTCGACAGGGGCACGGCACATGTTAGTTGTTATACTTTTATGTGTATGGTATAAGATCAGGCACTGTTGATTTCGGATGATATTTTAGGGAATATCCCAGCGAAATAGGTCTTATATAGGCGCAGTGCATAAACAGAATTTCCGATTAGAAAAACTTTGGTTGAATCACTAATGATTTTAACATTGTATTGTCATAGGAAGGAAGAAGTAATTTTTGCATAACTTGCACTTAAACGGGAAGTTGTGCTTAAGAGTGTTGCAAATTGAGTACAAAGATGTTCTTCTAAATTATTGGATTAAGAAAATTTATTAACTTTTAATTGATTTCTTATTATCTACATTAAACGAATTTGTTAAAAACTTCGTTTTTTTTATTAATTTTTGTGCCCTTTCCTTGGATTACAAAAATTCTTTAAATTTAAGAAAAAGTTCCATTACCTTCACTTTTGAACCAATTCAGAGATGTCTGGTCTACGTCACATTTATTTTCCCACTTATACTTTTATTAAATGTACTTTCAAGTACACCAAAAATACTTTATGGTAAAATCAAAATACTTTTTATCTTATTGCTTTTTGGTACAATAATGTTTAGGTACAATAAAAGCAAATTTTGTACAAGTAATTTACTGTTTTTTGCAAAACAACGTTTTGGTACACAATAAGTACAACAATATTGGTACAGTAAAAGGGCTTTTTGCTGCAATCAAAGTTCTTCTTCGTACAATGCAAGCATTTGTAGTGTTATTTTTTATAATTAAAGGTAGTTTTTGGTACAATAAAAGTTTTTTTGGTGTACTTAAAGGACTTGTTGGTATACAGACAGTACTTTGGAACACAAAAAATTTATTTTATGGTAAAAGCAAAACAATTTTTGGTATAATAAAAGTACTTATTGTTACAATAGAAGTACTTTTTAGTGCAATAAAAGTGCTCTTGGTACAGCAAAAGTACTTTGATGTACAATAAAAATAATTTTCTTTACAATAAAAGTACTTTTTGCTACAATTGCGCTGATTTTTGGTACAGAAAAGGTACTTTTGGTACACTAAAAGTACTTTTGTTACAATTATAATATCAATATAAGACATTTCTCAGTATAATCAAATTAATTTGTGGTACAAAATTACTTTTTGGTACTGTAAATGTACTTTTTGGTACATTTAAACACTTTGTAGTGAAATTTAGTTATTTTTTGGTACAATTAAAGTACTTTTTGATGTAATGAAAGTACTTTTTACTACACTGAATTTACTTTTTAGTACAACAAAAGTACTTTAACGTACAATGAAATCATTTCTTGTAAAATGAAAGTATTTTGTGGTATAGTTAAAGTACCTATTAGTACAAAGTACTTTTTGCTGCAACAAAAGTACTTCAAAGTACATTAAAATCATTTGTACAATGTAAGTAGTTTATTTGTACAATTATAGTACTTTCTGGTACAAGAAAAGTAATTTAAAGCACAATAAAATATTATCCATGAACGACCAAAGTATTGTTTGGTACAATGAAAGTACTTTTTAGTACAATGCAAATATATTTTAGTACAACAAAAGTTCTTTAAAGTACCACAAAAAAATCATTTTTTGTAGAATAAAATTTTTATTTGGTATATTAAAAGTACTTTTTATCACAACAAATGTACTTTTTAGTGCAACAAAAATACTTAAAGAAAAAGTACAATAAAATTATTTTTTTGTACAATGAAAGTCGTTTTTTGGTACAATAAAAGTACCTTCAAGTATAATAAAATAATTTTTTGGTGCAATGAATGTATATTTTGGTACAATTAACTTATATTTTATGATATTTAAAATATGAGTTGGTAAAGTAAAATAAAATCATTTTTTGGACAATGACAGTATTTTCTGGCTCAATAAAAGTTATATTTGGTGCAACAGAAGTACTTTAAAGTACAATAAAATCTTTTTTTTTTTTGTACGATGAAAGTATTTTTTGGTACTTTAAAAGTACCTTTTAGTACAACAAAAGTACTTTAAAGTATAAAAAGATCTTTTTTGTAAAATGAAAGTATTTTTTGTTACTATAAATGTACTTTTTACTGAAATATTTTTCGGTACAATTATAAAATCAATGAAAGTATTTATAGAAAAAGTGATTTTTATTATAACAAATGTTCTTTGTAATACAATAAATGTACTTTTGTAACCAAGAAGTACTTTCGTGTTCACTAAAGGTACATTTTGAAGCAATGAAACTACTTTGTGTTACAATAAAAACTATGTGACAGTCTTTTGGAACTGGGGGAGTGACCTAGTGCATGTTGTAGACCTGGCCAAATATGCGTTTTACACACGACAAAATTCATTTTCAGAATAATATAATAGACATTAGGGATCTTAATAAAATAGTGGCTAAAAATTCATTCAAACTTAAAATAAAGCATAAAAATCACAAAAGTTTGCGATTTAGAGGCAAAAACAGACAGATGTGACAAGTTATCTATATAAATGTATATATCGTTGGAAAGGTCTAAAGTCTACTTTCCAAAGCCATTAAGATATTTACTATCGGTTAAGAATTGACTAAGTCATAAGATTATAAATGAGAAAAGATCCGAAAACCCGATTTTTGAATCGTAAGTCAAGGTTATGAGGGTGTTAGGAAACTTTGGTTTACATTGTCATGTTGTACTCGACCAGACCTACTACATGCACTAGGTCACTCCTCAAGTTCCTTCACTTTTTTCCATTTTGTCACAGTGGGTTAGTGGAATAAAAGGTACAATTGAAATACTTTTGGATACAATATAAGTACTTTTAGATACAATAAGAGTAATTTTTGGAACAAATGAATAAATTCGAGTGCAATAAATGTACTTTTTGGTATAAAATTTGTTTATTGTTCCTACAATAAAAATACTTTTTGTAAATGTTTAGTACAATAAAAATACTTTTGGGTAAAATTAAAGTATTTTGGGACACAATGTAAGCACTTTTGAGTACAACAAAAGTACATTTTGGTGCAACAATGCAAAGTGTTTTAATTGTACTCAAAAACACCTTTATTGCACCAAAACGTACTTCAATTCTACCAAAAAGTACTAAAAATGCAAAAACATTACATATATAAAAAATATTACATTATAAGTATTTTTGTAATGTTTTTGCATTTTTAGTACTTTTTGGTAGAATTGAAGTACGTTTTGGTGCAATAAAGGTGTTTTTGAGTACAATTAAAACACTTTTTAGATCAATAAAAGAGCATTTAGCTACAATTAAAATACTCTTTGGTACACTAAAAGTATTGTAGATTGCAATAAAAGTACATTTTACACAACAAAGGCTCTCTTTGGTAGACTAATAGTTTTTTTTGATACACTGAAATATATTTTGACAGTACAACGAAAATACAATACATAGTTTAGATCTAGCAAAACATTTTTAGACAAATATTATAATAACCTATATGTAGTTATTTAAAAGCAGAAGAGCTTTTTTATAATCACCTGCTAATCCGCATGTTTGTTGATTAAATGTGATTCTTTGGCACCAATGAATATACAAAGTCATACTATTATGGCTTGAATGACAATTCATAGGCGTCATAGGCATCAACGACAATTTGACAGACATTTTCACTCATCAGGTCGTATATGATTGTGTAGGCGACGTGTCGCTTATATAGGCATCAACAACAATTTGACCGACATTGTCACCCATCTGGTCGTCTATTATTGTGTGGGCGACAGGTCGGTTGTATAGGCATTAACGAAAATTTGACCGACATTGTCGCTCAACAGGTCGTGCCTGACAAAGCGGACACTTGTATGAACATTTCGTCGACGATTTGTTTGAACGGTCCTCTAAATGTCATCAACGATTTACTATGGTCATGCACCAATCCTTGAGGATGTCTGGCAGACACTTCCTACTGGGATGCATTTATAATTTATATGAAAAAAATCGAATATGTTTAATTTGTTGTGTATCAAACGATGGGAAATCGAATTTAAATTTCTTAGAGCGTTATGGGATTCAAACAAAGGGAAATGAAATCGTTTTAAAAAACATTTAACAACACCATAACAATTATATTATGTATTATAACAAAAACTTTCATTTTCAAAATTTAATGTTTTAAAATAGCGATTTTTATTTTTCGGAAATTGAATTGATTTTTCGGTAATTGTATTGATTTAATAGATCTAAACTTAGAACAATTATAAATCATAAGTTAAGACCTTTTAAATCAATTTCACTTCATGAAAGTAAAAATCGCAACTTTACACGATTTAATTTTAAACATTCGACTTATTTAAAGATTTAAATCTGTAAATATTTAAAAATTTAACTTATCAAAGATTAAATATCTTTAAATTTATTTAGGTTTTAAATCTTTCAAAATACGATACTTGTTTCACTATCGTATATGCCATTCGTTTACAGGCTTATACATTAACTTATAAAACATTGTGATATATAAAATCGCTCTCTCACTCTCTCTGTTAATGTATCACAATGCTGCCAAGTTCTCTTGCAATTAAACTAATTCATTTAACTGTCATACATTTTGAATTTTGATTTAGTATTTCCCTGAAACCAAAACTAAAATTAAAAGTTCACTCTTCGACATTGGACTTGTACTTGAGAAACATTCTGCGCCATCGTAAGCACATACTAAGTAAGCACTTCAAACATATCCAGCTCAACCCCTACTCATTGAATTACTGTATAACTTAAAGGATTATCTCATGATTTAGCAAGACGCATATTCAAATTTCCATGTTTTTAGATTATAATGAATGGCAAAATAATGTCACGGGTAAGTAAAGCACACACACAAAACAAACAAAAAAAAAGAAAACAAAAACCCACAGACATAAAATCGACTTTGCTGATGCAGCAACATCAGCATCAGAGAGGAAGCAAAGAGCGCTGACACTGAGGCCGGTGGAATATGACTATCACTGCTGGGGTTTGGCATTCAGGCAAACCAAACATTCTTAATTACTAAGTTCATCTTGTGAGAAATCACAAATGAGCTATTAAATCATTAAAGGCCCAGCTACTGTTGTGAATTAAATCGTATTACATTTCACTTTTCTTTTTCTCCTTCGCTGTGAACTCTCGTCATGTTAGAGTTGTTATCTAGTATGTGCTGCCTCCTCCAATGTCCATAGCTAGCAGTGCTAGACTGTGTCTATGCGCTTCTACTTCTGAACGCCAGATTAAACAAAAATTTCTCAAGTCAGTGACCTTAATAAAAAATTATTTTGTATTGTTGGTTAATCAAATTGAAATTACAGAATAAACTGAACGTGACATAATTTGTGGGTTTAGAAGGCGAAGAAAAACGATTTTACAATTGTTATGCATAAACACACACACACACTAATATTTAAAATGAAACTGAGGTGAAAAAGATAAAGAAAAATAGAAAATGTAACAAGAAAAAGGAGAAAATAAAGAATTCAAATTTTACAACACAAGACCAAAAATAATATAAAATATAAAAATATCAAGCTATAAAAATATATAAATACAAAAATATAAAAATATAAAAATGTAAAAATATAAAAATATAAAAATATAAAAATATAAAAATATAAAAATATAAAAATATAAAAATATAAAAATATAAAAATATAAAAATATAAAAATATAAAAATATAAAAATATAAAAATATAAAAATATAAAAATATAAAAATATAAAAATATAAATATATAAAAATATAAAAATATAAAAATATAAAAATATAAAAATATAAAAATATAAAAATATAAAAATATAAAAATATAAAAATATAAAAATATAAAAATATAAAAATATAAAAATATAAAAATATAAAAATATAAAAATATAAAAATATAAAAATATAAAAATATAAAAATATAAAAATATAAAAATATAAAAATATAAAAATATAAAAATATAAAAATATAAAAATATAAAAATATAAAAATATAAAAATATAAAAATATAAAAATATAAAAATATAAAAATATAAAAATATAAAAATATAAAGATATAAAGATATAAAGATATAAAAATATAAAAATATAAAAATATAAAAATATAAAAATATAAAAATATAAAAATAATAAAATATAAAAATATTAAAATATTAAAATATAAAAATATTAAAATATAAAAATATTAAAATATTAAAATATTGATTTTACAAGTCTTTGTAATCTTCCTTAAGTATACGGTTAAGCATTTCCATAATTAAAACATGACAAACTGTTAAACCGCAAATAATAATGATATGTAATAACAAAAAACAATGGTATTAAATAATGTTACATCCATAATACCGATAAATAAACGTTATAGATCACTTAACTACTTTGAATTTAGCTACAAATTTAAAAATCGAATTTTTCTTCCCTCCACCTCCCTTTTTCTCTGGGATTCAAAATAAGTTGAAAATTTGATTTTAAAATGTTTAAAGTTAAGAAAAAACAAATTGATGCTTCTTCTTTAATTGGCGTGTAAAATGTGCCCTGATATCTAAAATTGTCTAATATATCTAACACATTGTCATTTAGCTGCTCCATTAACTACAACTGCAAAAGCGGTCCTTGCACTCATGTGCCGTCAATTGTATATAAGAGTAGAAATGTGATTATATATGCAGCGTCTATCCATACGTCTGTAGATATGTGACTGTGTTTTAAGTGTCTGCGTAAATACACGTGTAAATATTTACGCTTACAGCTGAGATTTTTACGTCGATTTGTAATTCAGTTTGTTAGCGGTAACGTTTATCTAATATTTTATACTAGTCGTTATTTTTTTTTAAAATTATTTACTTCATTTATTCAGTTATTTATTGATTTTAGTAGTTTTTCCAAATGTCGCAGAATCACAAATAAGTGTGAAGAATAAATAATTAAAATTACCTGTAATCCTCTCCCTCGTCAGTATGAGAAACTATACTATCAGATCTAATGACAAACAATTAATGTTCTTATTCCGGATCGTATGCCTTTTTGGATATTCGAAGGTAAACTTTATATACCTGATGGTGGTATAACAGTGGCGGTGCTTCCTCTCATGAATTAAGATATTTATTTGTTCAGATATGACATATGATGTTGTAAATTTATGTGTACTTTACAAGTTTTATACGAAATTTATAGAGTTGTATTATAGTAGACATAGAAATCTCTTAAATTTTCATTAAAGTGCATATATTCGAACGCAGTTGGTTAAACAAAATAAAGTTTAATTTAAAAGTGGACAATGATTTGTGGTTCTTGTAAGCTGTTGAAATATTAAAAAATTTTAATAATATAAGTTATTATTTAAGTGATGGTTTTTTATGTTTTGTAATTAATTTTTCATCATTTGTATTCTCTCAATAAATATTCTGTCATTTGCTGTCACTGTGTAAATCGGATAATTTCCGTATTTATTCTTTCAATCTTATTATTAAAGTGATGGTTACACGCCTTAATTCTGATTAATTCAATTTAGAAATTCAGCAGAAATTGAATTGTTTCCGTGCAAATTATTAACGTATAAGAAACCAACAATTATTTACCGTTACGCATACGACCAAATGTACTTCTATGATAATAGCAACTAATATTTTTATATTTTTATATTTTTATATTTTTATATTTTTATATTTTTATATTTTTATATTTTTATATTTTTATATTTTGATATTTTTATATTTTTATATTTTTATATTTTTATATTTTTATATTTTTATATTTTTATATTTTTATATTTTTATATTTTTATATTTTTATATTTTTATATTTTTATATTTTTATATTTTTATATTTTTATATTTTTATATTTTTATATTTTTATATTTTTATATTTTTATATTTTTATATTTTTATATTTTTATGTTTTTATGTTTTTATATTTTTATATATTTTTATATTTTTATATTTTTATATTTTTATATTTTTATATTTTTATATTTTTATATTTTTATATTTTTATATTTTTATATTTTTATATTTTTATATTTTTATATTTTTATATTTTTATATTTTTATATTTTTATATTTTTATATTTTTATATTTTTATATTTTTATATTTTTATATTTTTATATTTTTATATTTTTATATTTTTATATTTTTATATTTTTATATTTTTATATTTTTATATTTTTATATTTTTATATTTTTATATTTTTATATTTTTATATTTTTATATTTTTATATTTTTATATTTTTATATTTTTATATTTTTATATTTTTATATTTTTATATTTTTATATTTTTATATTTTTATATTTTTATATTTTTATATTTTTATGTTTTTATATTTTTATATATTTTTATATATTTTTATATTTTTATATTTTTATATTTTTATATTTTTATATTTTTATATTTTTATATTTTTATATTTTTATATTTTTATATTTTTATATTTTTATATTTTTATATTTTTATATTTTTATATTTTTATATTTTTATATTTTTATATTTTTATATTTTTATATTTTTATATTTTTATATTTTTATATTTTTATATTTTTATATTTTTATATTTTTATATTTTTATATTTTTATATTTTTATATTTTTATATTTTTATATTTTTATATTTTTATATTTTTATATTTTTATATTTTTATATTTTTATATTTTTATATTTTTATGTTTTTATATTTTTATATATTTTTATATTTTTATATTTTTATATTTTTATATTTTTATATTTTTATATTTTTATATTTTTATATTTTTATATTTTTATATTTTTATATTTTTATATTTTTATATTTTTATATTTTTATATTTTTATATTTTTATATTTTTATATTTTTATATTTTTATATTTTTATATTTTTATATTTTTATATTTTTATATTTTTATATTTTTATATTTTTATATTTTTATATTTTTATATTTTTATATTTTTATATTTTTATATTTTTATATTTTTATATTTTTATATTTTTATATTTTTATATTTTTATATTTTTATATTTTTTTATTTATATATTTTTATATTTTTATATTTTTATATTTTTATATTTTTATATTTTTATATTTTTATATATTTAAATTTTTAAATTTTTATATTTTTATATTTTTATATTTTTATATTTTTATATTTTTATATTTTTATATTTTAATATTTTAATATTTTAATATATTAATATTTTAATATTTTAATATTTTAATATTTTAATATTTTAATATTTTTTATATTTTTATATTTAAATATTTTAATATTTTAATTTTTTTATATTTTTATTATTATTTTTATGTTTTTTTTTTATTGAAAATATAAAATGTTACCCAAATTAAGTGTTAAGATGTTATTTTAAAAGATATGTAAATATATTAAATATAATATTTAACCCCTTGAGTGCCAGAATCACAAAGAACAGAAAACATTTCCTTAACCAAAATAACTCAAAGTCCTACAATCGTAATTAATTGTTATTCCATAATAAAATAAATAACATTTACTAATAGTTATAAACATCAAATGCAGTAACCCCTCGACATGGTTCACCCGCTTAAAACGTAAATGTGTGGAACCAATTTTTGCATTCCTTCAAATTTGCCCGACGAATGACGTCTGTGCGCTGGCCCATCTTATAGTTAAATTTGCGTCCGTAACTAAGGTACTTGACGAAAATCATTTGCCCATCGACAACATTAACAAATCGCTGTTGCTCTAATGTATTTACGATCGTTAATTTCTTTTGTTAAGCGTCGTAGACAACAGACAATAGAGCGGCGCGCGAGCGTGTACATTGTTAGTACGTACATGCTACACGATGATGATGATGATGATGGCTGACCCTAGTGTACGTTCCTACATATGGGAGGTTTGCAAGCGCTCGCGCTTTTTGTTGTTGTTGTTGTTTGCTTAGCTTACAGCCTGAGCGTAAGCGTTTACGCTTGTAGCATCTTAGTTAGTTAGATGGCATCGACGTTGATGCGAATCATCAACATCATCATCATCATCTGTGCTGGCTTGGCTGGACTGTAGCAAGACGCTTGCTTGCTTGCTATATTCTTAGTTCTATATATTCTTTGTATTATCAATAGAACTTTTCAGTTGATTTTCATAATTTAACGCGTTTAGATGTCGGCGGATTTCGTAAAGCGAACGTTATATACAAGCGACTAAGTAAAAAACGGCAGTTACAATTAAAAAAAAGAACAACAACAAGAAAACGAGCGACGGTACCTCCACCTCCACCTTCATAAACAAAAAAATAAAGCCATCAGTACAACGGCTAGCAAAAGTACGTTCCATAAGTACCACGTATGTTTTAAGAAATCTTGTCATAGTAGTTGATTTAATTTCTTAGACATACCGCCCCCCCCCCCACCCCCTCTCCAACACCTAACAAATCAAAAAAATGAAGAGAGCCACAAATTAAGAATAATTACCAGCGGTATGAGTTTTATATTTATATGAATGTAGTGCAGTGTTATAATTAAATGACTTTGAACGAAAGGGGTTGTTGTTGTTGCTGTTGTTGTGCAATTCATTCATTCATACAACAAAAGGAAACGGAAGTGGAAACACTTTGTGGCGTTTTCTTTATTTGTGGTTGTAGTTTTTAGAACAAATGAAATGAAACAGAAAAGAAACAATAATAATGTGATTTAAATGAATGTGAAAATAAAGTGAAAGGCTAATTAAAGTAAATAAGGCAAAAATGACAAAAAAAAAATTAAAAAATTTAAAAGCAGATTTTTGAAGAAAAAAAAAATTATTAACGTTACTGCTTAAAAAATTTTCACTTCTCATAGTCTTCAATGCATTTATGGATACATGGACCAGTTTTAAATTAATAAATTGAAAAAAAAATTTTCGTATAAAAAAAACACTTTCTACTGCCGAATTTTCTTTGAATATTAAAAAGATTTAAAATGTTAAAAATTGGAATTTTTAGTATTTTTAATTTCATTATTGAAGAATTCGATTTTTAATAGAAAAAATATGGAATCTCTGGGATTTAGAATTAAAATGTATTAAGTGGACTTATTCGACTTGGCTTTTGAGCCATTAATATATATACAACATTTAACTAGTTTCAAATAAAAAAATTGAAAAAAATTTCGTATAAAAAAAAACTCTACTGCCGAATTTTCTTCGAATATTTAAAAGATTCAAAAATGTTCGAAATTTGAACTTTTTCAGTAGTAATTTTTCTTTATTGAAGAATTAGATTTTTAATAGAAAAAATATGCAATCTCTGGGATTAAGAATTATAATTTATTAAGTGGACTTTTTCGACTTGGCTTTTGAGCCATTCATATATATGCAACATTTAACCAGTATCATATCAATAAATTAAAAAAAATTTCGCATAAAAAAACACTCTACTGCCGAATTTTCTTCGAATATTTAAAAGATTCAAAAATGTTCGAAATTTGAACTTTTTCAGTAGTGTTAATTTCATTGTTGAAGAATTCTATTTTTAATAGAAAAAATATAGAATCTCTGGGATTTAGAATTAAAGTTTATTAAGTGGAGTTAATCGATTTGGCTTTTGAACCATCCATGTATAAACAACATACAACTTGTTTCAAATAAATAAATTTAAAAAAAATTTTGCATACAAATAAAAACAGTTTCTACTGCCGAATTTTCTTCGAATCTTTAAAAGATTTAAAATGTTCGAAATTGAAATTTTTGTGAAAGTGATGATAGAGGTAGGAGGAGAATTTGACAGCAATTGGTCGATTTATTTAAGAAAAGATTTCTTAATAAGTACCAAAAGTTAGGCGTATATAACAAAATTTATATCGATATAAAAACATTTCTTATGATTATCTACAAAAATATTAGAATATTAGAACTGTTAAGATTTACTATTTTGTACTTTTAACTTTTAAACTTTTGTTTTTTTTTTTAAATTTCATAATGTTTTTTTATGATTTATTTTTCAAAACTTACAAAATTTATTTTTGAATTAACCAAAAATACAATTTCAAAAAACTTTTGAAAATAAATATTTTTTAATTTTGAAAAAAAAATTCTTACGTTCGACAAAAAAAATTGTATTTAAAAAAAGCATAAAAAATTAAGATTCAAATTTACATAATTTTTATCGATATAAAAACAATTCTTATGGTAATCGAAAAAAATATTAGAATATTAGAACTTTTGAGGACTAATACTTTTTACTTTTTACTTTTAAACTTATTTGTTCTTTTTTTGTTAAATTTCATACAATCAAAAAAAAAACAATATTTTGCATATTATTAAATTTTTTAATTTTGTTTTAAAACTTACAAATTTTTTTTTTGAATTAACCAAAAATACAATTGCATAAAACCTTTTGAAATATATTTTTTTATAACTAAAAAAAAAAATTCTTACGTTCGAAAAAAAATTAAAAAAAATTTAAAAAAAAATATTTAAATTCAAATATTAATTTTCACTTAAAAAAATTATTTTTGAAAATAAGCAATTCTATTACCATAATAAAATATTTATGAAAAGTACTATGAAAAATTTACAATTCTGAAAAATGCTGAGGTTAAGAATAATTGATTTAGTTGTTTTAACCGATATTATATATTTTTTACCAAAAATATTATATTAAAAAATTAATTTAATTTAATTTTTAATCATTAATTTTGAATTTCAAAATTGAAAGTAATTTAAGAAAATTTTTAAGAATATGTTTTTTTTTTGATTATAGTCTAAATTCTTTTTTAACACATGTCCAGTTCCTTATGAATTAAAATCCAATTCATAATAAGATAATCATTTGAAATGGTCCAGATTATATAAAATTAAATTAATTTTTACAAAATCTACTTTTAATATGAATTTATGCAATTTAAAGGGACATTATTTGTTTTGTCTAAAAAATTTGTTTTAAAATTAGTAAGATAATTTTATTCGGCTCAAGTACCCATCAGCATTTGTAAAAATGGAGTATTCAAGTTCATAACTATATTTTTAATTTGTTGACCTCTGCAGCTAATTTGTTACTCCAAGCTTAGATGACAACTCTTTCACCTGGTCCATCCAACAAAGATTAGATCCTTATTCCCTATTCCACTCCTGTGCCACCAATCGAGTTCATTGCCGAAGACTTTTTGCGCTTTAGCAACTCATATGGCTCCAATAATTTTGCGAAGAATTTTTCTTTCGAAGACTAGTTTAATCCGTTTGTGTCTTATGTTGCCTTTGGGAACCAAAAGAGAACCAAAGTATTCCCTCCCTATTTGCAGCACATTCTAAATGTCTTTGATCAGATTTACATCTCTATTCTTACAGGTGGGGATTCCTGTTCCAAATGTATAAAAATGGAAATAAATTGTATCGGGATTCTAAATATACAATTCGTTAATATGCATATTAGACTCACTTTTTCTTTAAAAATAAATTATAAAATACAGCATTTAAAACTTTTTTTTTAAAATTTTCTTATAGCAGTTATTGAAATTTTTTTTTATATTAATGTATTTTTCTGTCATTCCAGAATTGTTATGAAATCTATATGAATTGACAGCAAAAGATATATATATAGATAAGATATTGTCACAATTTGTAATGTGCTCAGAAATTTCCTTGCCTTCGTACAAAATTTGTACTCGTTTTGTTAGACGTGCTAACGCCAAAGAGGACAATTTCGATAAATATCCTGCGGTGTTTACGCACAAACTCATTGATAATGTGTTGTTGTCCTTGGTATAAATGTGGACGTATTTAAATTTTTGTTAGTAACTTTCGCCCACTCGTATTCATTTTAAGCTAACAACATTTATTTACATCCCAACTGTCAATATGCCAAAGATGTCAAAGTCTGAGTAGGTTGTCGATGGTGCACATACACATATAGTCAGGATATCACACTGACTGAGTATGTGTGTGTTTTAGTGTGATTCCCATGTTTAAGATATTTTTAGAATTTGTCGTCCAAAAATACAAAACATATGACAAACAGCCAAATGGACAAGGTTATATAAAATTGACACTACAACATAAGTTTGTAAAAAGATGGAAAAGATGATATGTTTAGGGAATAACAAATGACATTTTGATACTTAACCAAAAAAAAAAAAAAGACCTGAAATTGTATATTCATTTTAAAATAAGGGATGGAAATACAAAAGAAAATTAATATATATTAACCCATTAGTGACGACTGTTACCATATGGTAACGTTGACAGCGTTAGATATTGCACGCAATAAAATAAACATAATAATAAAAGTCAAGAATTTTTTTTTTAATTTCATCAAAGCATGCTTTGATCTTTCATTCTTGATTTACCGTTATGCGATCAGACGTCAGTAGCGGGCGTGGGGGATCAGTTAAAATAGGTGATTTTCACATGTGCGCAGAACAGCAATATGGAGGGATATAAAAAGTCACTCCATATTAACAATATTTTTTGGTTGTTTAAAGACTGATATATTAAAGACTTTTAGTTTTTGTTATTTAAGAAGAATATTAAATATCATAAAAACGTATTGCATAAACTATTTTGTACATGGTTCTTTTAATTTACTTGTTTTAAAGCTGTTACCATATGGTCACAGTCGACATAACACCAGTAAAAATGGATATTTTTCTGAAAATTTTCGACTTACTCTTTTTTATGTAAAATTCGTTTTTTAACTAATTTATATGTAGTACTGACAAAATCTTTAAAAAATTCCCATTATTTCGCTCTCGTCATTAAAGGGTTAAGATCTGCGTGAAATGAATACAAAATTGTAGTATTTCCCAGTAAAACAAGAGCTTACAAAGAAGTAGCATTCGGGAGAATTACCAATGGCTTTTACTTTGGCTTGTTATAGGATGGATATCGTTAATTTCGGCATATAGTATATATTTCAATAAAAGTTGATGTAATAAAATATGTTACAAATTCAATACTAGAATTGTTTTCTAAGTTGACGAAATATGTAAATTTTTTTTTAAACTCAAGAGTTATTTTTATCTGCTTACAACGAATGTGTGAAAACTTAAGAAAAAAAGTGGGTTTTAAGTAATAATATGTGTGTCCCTTTTTATATCTGAAAATCGTTTGTTGGTACCAAAAAAAAAAATAACTTATTGACAAAATAAAAGTACTTTTTGGTACACTAAAATAACTTGTTGGTACATAAAAAGTTCTTATTGGTACTACAAAAGTACTTGTAAGTATACTTAAAGAAATTTCTGGTATAATAAAAGTACTTAAAATAAAGTAATTCTTTGTAAAAAGTAATTCGGTGAAAAGATTTACATTTTGTGTAATAAAGATTAGATTTTGGTACTATAAAAGTACTTGCTGGTACAATAAAAGTATTTCTTCTTAACAGAAAAATTCTTGTTGACACACCTCAAGTATTTTTTTGGTATAATACAATGGAACTTTTTGTACAAAAAAGTACTTTTTAATACAATAGAGGTCAATTTTGATACGCCAAAAGTCCTTGTTAGTACAAAAAAGTACTTATTGGTACCAAAATAGTACTTGTAAGTTAACTTAAAATATTTTTGGATATAATACAAAGTACTTATTAGTAATATTAGGGCTGTTTGGCATAAAAATTTCCTTTTTGTGTAAAAAAGTGTATATTGTAACTATAAAAGTACTTTCTGGTACAATAAAAGTACATTTTGGTAATATGAAAGTACTTTTTAGCAATAAAATCCAGAAAAATTCTTGTTAGTACTTTTTAAGTATTTTTTGGTATAACACAGTTAATTTTTTTTTATAAAAAAGTACTTTTTGGTAGAATCTAAGTACAACTTTTTGTTCTTTACTTTGTACTTTATGGTAGAATCATAGTACATATTTTAGCAATAAAATTACATTTCACTGCAACAAAAGTACTTTAAGTAAAAATAAAATTCTTGTTAAGTTTGGCACTTTATGTGAAATAAAAGTACATTTTGATACAATAGTAGTAAACTAGTAGTTGTACAATGAAAGTACTTCTTTGGTTCTTCTTCTGTTTTTTTTTTTGTACAATATAAGATATATTTTTTGTACAATAAAAAAAGTACTTGGTGGTACAATTATGAACTTTATAATGCAATTAACGTGCTTTTGATACAATATAAGTACTTTTTGACAAAAGTTCATGTTAATACAATAAGTGCACCTTTGGTCCAATGGAATTACTTTTTGATACTATAGAAATACTTTGTGTTACAATGACATTACTTTTTGGTACAATAAAAGTACTTCCTGGGTTCATAAAAACATTTGTGGTTGCAATAAATAATTAAAGTACTTTTGGTACAATGAAAAGTGATTTTTGGTACTTTTAATGTACTTTTAGTATTTGAAAAGTACTTCTCGCTCTATACAAAAGTCCTTTTTTTGCACTGAAAGTACTTTTTGGGAAAACAAAACTTTTTGTTGAGGCACTAAAAGTACTTTTTGTTACCAAAGAAATTTCTTTTTTGTGCAATAAAAGTACAATATATATAAAAGTAAATATGTATATAGAACTACTATTTGGTACAATTAAAGTACATTTTGGTACAACAAAAGTATATGTTGGTGCAATAAAATTAATTCTTGGTATAATAAAAGTACTTGCTGGATGCATAAATGCACCTGCCGTTACAATTAGAATTCTGCTTGGCATAACTAAAGTACTTTTGGTACAATACAAATTCTTTTTGATACAAGCTAAGTACTTGTGGCCACAATAAAAGTGCCTTTGGTAATAAAGCAGTTTTTTTTTATAACAAAAGTACTTTTTAGTACAATAAAAGAACATCTGCAGTCAATTAAACCACTAAGAAAGTTTCAGTCGGGAAAACCAATTTACATATACCCTCACCTTCAGTAAAACAGGAATAGTTCTAGTATATTGATATTATTACTCGATTCCTAATGTGGGCGGAGTGGTACATTTGTATGGGGGTACCAGAAGGGGCTATACTAATTACAGAATTTAGGCACGATCGCGTTGGGTGTATTGATATTATAACACCATCTCTAAAGTGGGTGGAGTGGTACATTTGTATGGGCGTACCAGAAGGGGCGTGTCTTCACTTACAGTTATTTTCTCCCAAACTTTATCCTGATTTAGCTTTACTAAAATAGGGCACGATCGCATTAGGTGTATTGACATTAAAACTCCATCTCTTAAGTGGGCGGAGTGGTACATTTGTATAGGCGTAACAGAAGGGGCGTGGCTAGTCTTTAAATTTTTTCTCCAAAACTTTATCCTCTTATAGCTTTACTAAATACAAAAATAGAGCACGATCGCGTTGGGGCGTGGCCATGTAGCCCATTTACGATACCGTAAGTAGTTTTGGGGAAATATTAACACGTGCTAAGTTTTAAAACATTTAATTTCTTCTTTCAAAAGTTGTCGGGCCAGCCGGACAATCAGACAGACAGACGGACATGGCTCAAATGACTTGAGGGTATAAATACTACTTGATGTAATAAAATAACTTTTTGGGGGCGTCAGATGATTTTATAAAAAAATTGTATGGGGACAACCTCAAGGTTTGCAAGTAGAAAACTATTGGGGTTGCAAAAATATTGGTAGTCGCTCATATTTTTGAGATTAGAGCGTTGGTAGTAAAATTCAAAACATTTTAATTTTTGTACGGGAGCACCCTTATGGAGTGAAGATAAAGAGCAGGTATGTTCGGGAAAAATGTTAGGAGGGATAAATTAGTCGGCCATACATTTTACTATTCCATGAGACACAACGGAGCTGGTTTCATTAAAACAAAATCGTAAAAAAATTACACAAATGCTATGGGGACCACCTTAAGGGTTGAAGATTGGGAGTGGTGGGAGCAAAATTCATAACATGTTAATGTTTGTATAGAAGCCCCCTTATGCGATGATGTTAAAGGGTAGGTATGTTCGGGAACAATGTTAGTGGGTGTCGGTAATACATTTTACTACTCTAGGAGACACAATGGCAGCGGCATGTGTTGCTGATTTTATAAAAAAAAAATTGTCTGGGGTTTACCTTAAGGGTTGAAGATAGATGGTTGATATAATCAGAGTAACAGTTAGGATTGCAAAAATGAGATGCTCCTTAGGGAGTGAAGATAGGGAAGAGTATGTTTCAAAAAAAAAAATGTTATGAAAAGGTAGTGGGGGTCGGTCATACATTGTATCCCTCTAAAGGCGACCGGCCGTGGGTTGATGGTTAGAACACGCGACTACCGTGCGGGAGATCCCAGGTTCAACTCCTGGCTCCAGTCATCTAAAAAATAATAAAATAAAATGGTTTTCTTTCATTGCCGGCCGCCTCGTTGTTGTCGACAGCAACTTTGCAGTATAAGTGTCGAATCAATCGGCATGTCTAGTAAAAGCTTCTCCAACAGTGATGTTCGCATTCATCGATAAACAAGTAGGTGCCGTTAGTTGTGAATTAGTTAGTTGTGAATCTAAAAATAGAAAGAATGTTAATTCACAACAACGCAAGGTTATTTGTAAAGGGGATTAAAGTTTTTTATTAAAAGTTGACTCCATGGCAGTTGTGGATTTTTTCCCTTCCCAACCAACTTTGGCTACAATGCGGAGCTATTTGCCCCCAACACACCTCCCCATTTTTCCTAACATCACAAAATCAGGGGGTGAGCCGTATCGAAATCAAAAACTAGTGCACTATCACAACCCTAATCATCGTCTATAACTAATCAGCATTTTGTTGAGTAGATTTAAATAAAATCTATTGATTCTCTCACTGATCTAATTTTATACAAAACTCAAATTTAAAATTTTATATCCATTTTATATCAATTTAAAAAATTATCTAAACTAATTTTATTCACAAAATCATATTTTTAATCTAAACTCTTAAAAACCTTTACTAATATTTTTTTATATTTTTTCCTTATCTTTGCAGATATCCATACATAGCTGGTCAACCCCTTTGAAACCGTTGTTATAGAATCATTTTTTTTAGTAACAAACATGGATATAAGCTCAAAACCAAATACAACATTTTATAGCAGTTGATAGAAACAACAACAACAACCACAACAACTCTTCAATAATAATAATATTATTAAATAAATAATAACATAAAAGCAACAAAATAACTAATATTACAACATAAATAGCGGAAAAACTTTACTTCTAGTGCAAAGTAATAGAAAATAAAAAAAAAAAAACGAAAAATAATTAAATATTTTTTTATAAATCATATAACTACAAACAAAAAAAAATAAAACACAAAACCGTAAGCCATAAGCCATAATAATTTCACAGAGAATACAGCAAAACAAAATCAACCGCTTCCAATAACTTCCAAAGCTTTTTGTAATAAAAGAATACAAAAATTATTAACAGAAAATACTAATTTGTTTCTCTACTCAAAAAAAAAAAAGAAAACAAAATAAAACTACTACGCACATAACTATTACATTTAACAACAACAAAAAAAGAAAATTTCAATTTAAAAAAAAAACAACAAAAAATTTATTAGCAACGCTTCTTCCTTTAATGAATTACAAATTAAAATACAATTAAAATAATTAAATATTAATTTAATTTAAACAGAAAACAGAAAATCATAACTTTGTTCGCCAACGACGTCATCATTAAAATTCCTAAATTAAACGCCTCAAGTTTCATCTCTAACTGCTGCAATATCTATCCCTAACACTTTGAATTGTATAAATATTATTACACAGAGAGCAGAAAAAAACGACGACGAAAACCGAAGGAAATTCATTGTATATGATTTTTAAATGTTTCCTTAAAAAGAAATTTTAGTATTTTCTCTACTACACTAAAAACGTGAAAATTGTGTTAATATCAATTTTGCATAAAGTTCTATTGAAGTCAAAGTCTAAGTGCAAAACTATACATTATTTTGGATTCCCCTTACACTCAGTGCAACATCCTCCATCCATTCTGTCAAAATGTCGGAAAATTCCCTAAGTATCGCGAGTAGTAGCGGCAGTGGCAGTGGCAGCAGCAGCGCCGCCACCACCACATCGCTCACCAGTAACGGCCCCGCCTGCAATGCCATTAGCACCAATACCAACAACACGAGTACCACCACCATGTTAAACGGTCACATTGGCACACATTTCACTTCGAAAACTAATTTCGATCGCTTTGGACGTACGGACGACGCATACGTCTCGATACCTCAATTCTATGCTGGACGCAGTGTTTTTATAACGGGCGGTACGGGTTTTATGGGGAAGGTAAGTTGAAGGAATATTTTTTTAATGTATTTCGTTATATGTATATTAGTCATAGAAAATAAATTTTATATCGCATTCACCCATGGAAAATAGTTTTTTGAAAATCTTCGCGATTATGACAAAAAATAATATTAAATTAAATTCAATTAGGAAATTTTCTGAAGAAATTCATTTGTCATAGGAAAAAAAATTATTAAAAAATAAAATATAATATAAAAAATTCGCAAATATAAATTAATATCAATTAAAAAATTCGCTTGTCCAGTTAAAATTTTCACGATGTTTTCAAGCATATAATTAATATAAAACAGCCCCTTAATTAAAATCAATTCAAATAATAAAGGACGATTCATTGATAAGCTATTTTTTTAATTTTAAATAAAACGCTTACAGTACAATTGGGCATCGGAATTTTTATTATGACACCAAAGAACAATCTCTGGCATTTACTTTTAAAGGATAACATAATTCAAATGTAGTCTGAGTCTACAGCACACATAGCTTAGACGCAAGGCTTAAATTTCGATCACTCATTGAAGCATTGTCACTGAAATCTTATAAATGTTGTATAAAATTGGTTTAAATTCAGAAATTCTCGCGTCCATGTTATATTTCTAAAAGATTTTTATGTATTTTAGAAACTTTCAAACTTACACCTTTATAAATCAATTTATACAATAACCAGTGATACTTTACGAACCTTGGTTTTTAATTTTAAATAAAATACTTAAAAGAGAATTGGATGTGGGGTTTTAAATTAAGAACAGAAAGATTACTATTTGACATTTTCAATAAAATGTTGATTTTCGATCACACTTTCCAGCCTGTATCTCACTATTTAGGAGAGTAATGTCGATCGACAAATCTTGAATCGTTTCTAGATTATCAACGAAAGACCCATAGAAAACATCTAAAGGCGAGAAACGAGAAATTAGGAGCTATTCAAAATGGTTTCCTAACTAATAATAGAGTAATACAGAATAGCAGCATTACAAATTATTTGTGTTATTAAAATTCGTAAAATTCACAAAATTAATAAAATTCAAAAAAATTCATAAAGTTCATAAAATTTACAAACTTCATAAAAATTTTAAAATTTACAAAAATTAGGTATCTCATAAAAATAAGAAAATTCATAACATTTACAAAATCATCAAAATCTATAAAATCTTCCAAATCTATAAAATCTATAAAATCTATAAAATCTATAAAATCTATAAAATCTATAAAATCTATAAAATCTATAAAATCTATAAAATCTATAAAATCTATAAAATCTATAAAATCTATAAAATCTATAAAATCTATAAAATCTATAAAATCTATAAAATCTATAAAATCTATAAAATCTATAAAATCTATAAAATCTATAAAATCTATAAAATCTATAAAATCTATAAAATCTTTAAAATCTATAAAATCTATAAAATCTATAAAATCTTTAAAATCTATAAAATCTATAAAATCTATAAAATCTATAAAATCTATAAAATCTATAAAATCTATAAAATCTATAAAATCTATAAAATCTATAAAATCTATAAAATCTATAAAATCTATAAAATCTATAAAATCTATAAAATCTATAAAATCTATAAAATCTATAAAATCTATAAAATCTATAAAATCTATAAAATCTATAAAATCTATAAAATCTATAAAATCTATAAAATCTATAAAATCTATAAAATCTATAAAATCTATAAAATCTATAAAATCTATAAAATCTATAAAATCTATAAAATCTATAAAATCTATAAAATCTATAAAATCTATAAAATCTATAAAATCTATAAAATCTATAAAATCTATAAAATCTATAAAATCTATAAAATCTATAAAATCTATAAAATCTATAAAATCTATAAAATCTATAAAATCTATAAAATCTATAAAATCTATAAAATCTATAAAATCTATAAAATCTATAAAATCTATAAAATCTATAAAATCTATAAAATCTATAAAATCTATAAAATCTATAAAATCTATAAAATCTATAAAATCTATAAAATCTATAAAATCTACAAAATCTATAAAATCTATAAAATCTATAAAATCTATAAAATCTATAAAATCTATAAAATCTATAAAATCTATAAAATCTATAAAATCTATAAAATCTATAAAATCTATAAAATCTATAAAATCTATAAAATCTATAAAATCTATAAAATCTATAAAATCTATAAAATCTATAAAATCTATAAAATCTATAAAATCTATAAAATCTATAAAATCTATAAAATCTATAAAATCTATAAAATCTATAAAATCTATAAAATCTATAAAATCTATAAAATCTATAAAATCTATAAAATCTATAAAATCTTTAAAATCTATAAAATCTATAAAATCTATAAAATCTATAAAATCTATAAAATCTATAAAATCTATAAAATCTATAAAATCTATAAAATCTATAAAATCTATAAAATCTATAAAATCTATAAAATCTATAAAATCTATAAAATCTATAAAATCTATAAAATCTATAAAATCTATAAAATCTATAAAATCTATAAAATCTATAAAATCTATAAAATCTATAAAATCTATAAAATCTATAAAATCTATAAAATCTATAAAATCTATAAAATCTATAAAATCTATAAAATCTATAAAATCTATAAAATCTATAAAATCTATAAAACCTATAAAATCTATAAAATCAATAAAATTTATAACATCTATAAAATCTGTGAAATCTAAAAAATCTATAAAATCTATAAAATCTATAAAATCTATAAAATCTATAAAATCAATAAAATTTAAAAATCTATAAAATCTGTGAAATCTACGAAATCTATAAAATCATAAAATTCATGAAAGTCGTAAAAATCTATAAAATGCATAAAATTTATGTAATTCATAAAATTTATAAAATTCACAAAGTTTATAAAATCCATAAAATTCATAAAGTTTTTTTAATTCATAAAATACATACGATTCATAATGTTTATTAAATTCATAAATTTATTGAAATTATTAAAATTGATAAAATCCATAAATAGTTTTATAGATATTACGAAATTTATATAAATTTTTTTGAATTTTAAGAATTTTCTGAAAATTTTGAATTTTATTTAAAAAATAAATTTTATAAATTTTAAAAAATGTATAAAGTTTCTAAAAGTTACGCATTTTAATAAATTTTGTGAATTTTGTAAACTTTTAGAATTTTATAAATTTTACGAATTTAATGATTGCTATGATTTGAATGATATTTATGAATTATATAAATTTTATGTATTTTGTAAAAATTATGAATATTATGATGTAAATGTAATAAATTGTATGAATTATATAAAATAATTATTATAATTTTATAAATTTAATGAACTTAATTTATTTTTAATTTATAAATTTTACAAAATTTGTTTTTGTTAGTCGATCTTACAGTACATTATATTAATTTACGTTAGTGTATCGAAATGTAAAAATATCAAACAATAAATAAAAAAAATACTTTTCTGATCTTGAGCCGAATTTGTGGTATAATTTCGATACACTAACGTAAATTTTACAAAATTTTAAGTAATTTTTATAAATTTTATAAATTTAAGGTTTTTGTTAATTTTATAAATTTTATAAACTTTAAGAACATTTTGAATTTTATGAACATAAGAACTTTATAAAATTTATTAAATTTAAATTTAAAATTTTAATGAGTTTTATAAATTTTGTTAATAATTTTTATGAATTTAATAAAAAATCATTTAATGGATATTAGGTTGATTCTTATTTGGCAAAAAAAAAATGTTTTTGGAATTTTTCATGGGCCAAGTTAAAATTTTATTAAGACGTACAAAAAAACTCTATGTGAATTTTTTTAATTTTTTTCTTAAAGGTTTAGGGGTCGCTACCGGGGTTCGAAATTCAAAATTTTACCGTCATCCTGAGGGATAAGCTGAATAACTCGAGTAAACCTTAACTGATCCTTATGAAAATTTTTCAGTATTAATAATTTCCATAACGAAGTAACGGAATTGTAAATGGGCAGAATTGCCCCACCACTTCTGGTACCTCCCATACAAAATTACCTATTTTTTGATAATAATTATTTCTCCCATAACTTTCAAACGGGCAGCTGGATGGCATTTAAACTTGGTCAGTTTAATAACCTTGCAATAACAGATAAACCCTCGGAAAATCAAAACCTTTGTCACACCCCTTCTGGTACCTCCCATACAAATGACCGAATTAACCCCCACATTTTTCCCTACATATCTTTTTAGTAAAAATACTGAATTCAATAAAATTTTGTGTGAGATGAACACATGCCAAAATTTGACTCGTGGGTGACTATGGACTATATAGGCCAACCCCTTCTGGTACCACCCATACAAAATTACCTATTTTTAACCAAATTATTTTTTACCAATAATTTCCAAACAGACAGCTGGATGGCATTTAAACTTGGCCAGTTTAATAACCTTGTAATAACAGATAAACCCCCAGAAAATCGAAACCTTTGCCACACCCCTTCTGGTACCTCCCATACAAATGACCGAATTAACCCCCATATTTTTACCCACATATCTTTTTAGTAAAAATACTGAATTCAATAAAATTTTGAGTGAGATGAACACATACCAAAATTTGACTCGTGAGTGACTATGGACTATATAGGCCAACCCCTTCTGGTACCTCCCATACAAAATTACCTATTTTTAACCAAATTATTTTTTACCAATAATTTCCAAACAGACAGCTGGATGGCATTTAAACTTGGCCAGTTTAATAACCTTGTAATAATAGGTAAACCCCCAGAAAATCAAAACCTTTGCCACACCCCTTCTGGTACCTCCCATACAAATGGCCGAATTAACCCCCATATTTTTACATACATTTTTTTGTAAGTATGCTGAATTCATTTATATTTTGCTAAAGATACACGCTTATTGTAATTTTACTAATGCTTATCTTAAATATAAATCTAGTTTAATGAATGTTATTAGATATTCAACATAGATAATGCAACGCTATTGTCTTGCCCCCCTCCACTAATTTGCAGTCCAACTTTGGAATTTTTACAGTACAGTTAATATGAAATGATTTATTTCAAATTTGTTCATCAGTTTTTGTTGCATTATTACTTAAAAAGGTACATTTCGAAAATAAAAATTAAATTAAACAGTTAAAGAATAATATTAAAATAAAAATTTAATATATTAATATTAAACATGAATTGATTGCATGAAAAACAACATTAAAAAATATAATTATAAACAACTGTATTACTGCTTACAATTTTCTTTAAATTTGAAAATATTGTAAAACATTATTTACACATGGTAGATTTTTTTGGATCTGAATATTTTTTTTCTAAATTCTATCACCAATAATAATAGGAACTACTTCTGTTCTCCATAATGTGTATGCAATTTATTGTATTCCTGCATCAAGGCCACTCCATGTTCAGCAATATCATTAACAACCTTCAACCTAGACCGAACAAATTCTTTACTTAATTTAAAGTCTGCATCTTTCTCCCAATCTTCAACATTTTTTTTAGGAAATCCGATTTAATACCCGTTGTGCTGAAAAATCTAAGAGTATTGTTGGATACAAAATGCTTAAGACTTTTGGAATGTAGTAGGTTTCCATCCACTGTAACTCGTTTTTCTGGATTATCTACTCCTTCTATGTTTAAAGCATTTACCATCTTCTTCTTAATTTCATGAGAAACTTTGTCATCAAAAATGCAAATCCAACTAGCTCTCCCAAAAAATACCAGAGATGACCTAGAATTTGTTTTAAGGCTATTGCCGCTGTCTCTTTATTAATTGTTGCATAAGACTTCAATTCTTTTAATAACAGGAGGTCATTTCTTGAAGCAGAAGGTCCAGAAGTGGATTCAAACCAATATTTAAGGTAAATATTAATTAACAAAATGCAAGCATCCTGTATTCCACATAATTCGCTTTCGTTTTACTTGAACTGCTCTCTGAATAAATATATTTCCATCTAGCACGGTGAAGACCTGCTGGTGCTCTGAAGAATATTTGTGTTTTTGGAACATCCCGCAGAATATTATTGTCAGCTTAAGTAGCTCTTTGTAGTCCTCTCGTGGCTGAAACTCTTTAAGCTGATTTTCGGCAAAACAAATAGCATTCGCAGAATTCTTTATTTGTCTTAATATGAGATCATCCGATATGCCAGGTTTAAAATTGGAATGATCAATTTTTGTCCAGGCATTTTTAAACATCTTAAAAAGTAATATATCAGGACCGGTTGATATTCCCGAAATGCAATGCATAAATCATATTATATGACTTCTACGTTTAAAACTTTTAAGTTAACCTATGAAAAAAATCAAAATTTTCTGTCAAATAATTAGCATAAATATGTAAAACTATGAGGGTGAATTCGGTCATTTGTATGGGAGGTACCCGAAGGGGTGTGACAAAGGTTTCGATTTTCTGGGGGTTTATTTGTTATTACAAGGTTATTAAACTGACCAGGTTTAAAGGCCATCCAGCTGTCCGTTTGGAAATTATTGGTAAAAAATAATTTGTCTAAAAATAGGTAATTTTGTATGGGAGGTACCAGAAGGGGTTGGCCTATATAGTCCATAGTCACTCACGAGTCAAATTTTGGCATGTGTTCATCTCACACAAAATTTTATTGAATTCAGTATTTTTACTAAAAAGATATGTAGGTAAAAATGTGGGGGTTAATTCGGTCATTTGTATGGGAGGTACCAGAAGGGGTGTGGCAAAGGTTTTGATTTTCCGAGGGTTTATCTGTTATTACAAGGTTATTAAACTGACCAAGTTTAAATGCCATCCAGCTGCCCGTTTGAAAGTTATGGGAGAAATAATAATTATCAAAAAATAGGTAATTTTGTATGGGAGGTACCAGAAGAGGTGGGGCAATACTGCCCATTTAGAATTCCATAACTTCGTTATAGAAAATATTAATACTGAAAAATTTTCATAAAGATCAGTTAAGGTTTACTCGAGTTATTCTGCTTATCCCTCAGGATGACGGTAAAATTTTGAATTTCGAACCCCGGTAGCGACCCCTAAACCTTTAAGAAAAAAATTAAAAAAATTCACAGAGAGTTTTTTTGTACGTCTTAATAAAATTTTAACTTGGCCCATGAAAAATTCCAAAAACATTTTTTAAGACTCACCCTAATGGATATGAATTTTATATGAACTTATAAATCTTACGAAATTTTATAAATTTTATTAGTTTTATGAATTTGGTTACGATACGAATTTTATTTAGAAAATTAATTTAATAAAATTTATGATATTTATGAATTTTATAATTTTAAAATTTCACTAAATTTATGAATTTTATGAATCTTAGCTATTTTCAAATTTAAAAATTTTATTAATTTTGAGAATTTTATGGACTTTACAAACTTTGTGAATTTTATAAATTTTATGAAATTTATAAATTTTATGAACTTTATACATTTTATAAAATTTATGAAATTTATAAAATTTATGAAATTTATGAAATTTATGAAATTTATGAAATTTATGAAATTTTTGAAATTTATGAAATGTATAAAATTTATGATATTTATGAAATTTATGAAATTTCTGAAATTTATGAAATTTCTGAAATTTATGAAATTTCTGAAATTTATGAAATTTCTGAAATTTATGAAATTTCTGAAATTTATGAAATTTTTGAAATTTTTGAAATTTATTAAATTTATGAAATTTATGAAATTTATGAAATTTATGAAATTTGTGAAATTTATGAAATTTATGAAAATTATGAAATTTATGAAATTTATGAAATTTATGAAATTTGTAAAATTTATGAAATTTATGAAATTTATGAAAATTGTAAAATTTATGAAATTTATGAAATTTATGAAAAATATGAAATTTATGAAACTTATGACATTGATGAATTTTCTAAATTTCTAAATTTTACAATTTTATGAATTTTTAATTAAAATACATAGTTTTAAGAAACATTATAGATTTCGTAAAATTTATAAAATTAATTTTCTAAATAAAATTCAAAATTTTCACAAAATTCGAATTTTTTTTTATAAATTTGGTAAGATTTATAAAACTATTGATTCATAGTTCGATTGAAGATGATTAACTCCAATTAATGCCAATAGAGTTTGTTTTTACCAGATTTAATAATATAATATAATTTAATTTAATTTAACGCAGTCCACAATATTCTTCAAATTAGTTACATTTGTAACATTTATAAAATTCGAAAATTTATTAAAGTTCTTAAAATTCATAAATCGGCCTGACCTTATTGTAGGCATTTTATGTAGACCTCTCCAAAGCACGAAACTTTTTTCTTTAGAAACTTTTACTTAATATGCATATCATTGTTCGTTGTTTTTTAAACGCTACTTTTCCTTTACACACTTTTAACTCCGACGTCAATTATGAAACAAAGATAAAACCTATTGCATATAATACATTTTCTTAAATAAAACCCCAATGTCATATCAACCATTTGATAGCACTTATTATGTTTTTAACTAGGAAATCGAACGAGTCGCAAAAATTCATTATAATTTAAAAGAACTCCATAAGTATCCAATCTCCACATCAGCCATTTGTTATGCTTAATAGCAAAACAACAAATTTGCCCACAATTTTTGAAATTACCCAATATTTTTCCTATATTCTTCTTCCTACCTCATTTATAGCCCCTACCCTGGACCATACATAAAATGTCTACAATTTGTTCATAATAAGCTCTTTTTACATTAGGAAAAAAATCAACTTTTGCAATAAATTTCTATACTTCAAACAACAGAAATGCAAATAAGATTCATATTTTATGCTTTTGATTGTTGGTGTAGTTATTATACTTGATTTCGTTACAATGAACGCTGCTAACCTACCTACATACCTATACCTATGTAGTTATTGCCCTATCTATCCACCTGTCTATCCGCATACGTACGGCAGAGTGAGCTCCCCCTTTTTTGTTCTGTAAACATACTCGGAAGTGTGTCAACCTATCTATAAAGCGACATACCAGATGACAGTGCTCCTCACTCAGCGACCTCTCCTCCTATTTTAAGTCACTAAAAGAAAATTTACTTTAAAAGGCTCAGACCATATAGCCAATCCGCCAGCCAGCCATCCAAGCCGAACCACAAAGAGGAAACAAAAAACATACTAAAAAGATGACAAAAAAAAACTGGATTATACCTGAATATTCTTTAGAATCTCTTTAATAAATCCTCAAAATAAACAATTTTCTTTTATTATGCAAAAAGAAAGCAAAAAAATACAAGCAGAGAAGCAGTGAAAAAAGCATCTTAGAATGTAAGCTAAGAAACGTGTATTAGATGAGTAGCCACAGAGAGTGAAAGAGGGAGGGAGAGAGGCAGGAGGCAGTGGCCGCTATAGCACAACGAAAAGTTAATTCATAATACAAGTACTTGTAGTAGTAGTAGTAGTAGCAGTAGTTGTAGCGGCGAGTAGTGCCATCACTCTACTACTACTACTACTAATACCAAACATATACTCATACGCCATAAGAGAAATGTACTCTCATACTTGTAGTACCCCTGCAAACATTTTTGGTTGCGGAAGAATTATCCGCGAATCATTTGGAAGAAGAATTTAATCGCGGCAATTATTATCTGGGATTCTTCCGCGAATCCCAAGGTGTGAGTAGTTGTGTCTCAAGACGATTCGCCGCACGCGAATTGCTCGAGAATTGCGTGGAAGTGTGGCAAGCAAGTTGCGAAGAAGAGTTAGAAACGAATTGCGAAGAAGTCTTATATGGGAAAAGCATAGAAGAGTTCCCCACGAATCATGAAGAAGATTCCCAAATGAATCGTAAAGAAGATCCCCAAACGAATCGTGAAGAAAATTCCCAAAAATGCAATTAAAATTCGTCGGTTATGATCCCCTTAATGGCAGATTTAACGAAGCTTGGTAAATCATGTCCACCATATCTTATAATCATTCGTTTCTGGAAAAAATAGTACAAGCATATTAAACCTTTTATTTTAATTTTCTTTACAATGATCCACTCTCTTTCACATTTTGACTTTAAATAATTTTCGCTGTTTCAACAAAAAGAAGCAAGAATTTTTTACCGTTATGAGTTGGCTGAGGTTAATCTCTCACGATCTTCCACTCTTTGCGTAGGGGATGATTAGACAAACATTTTTCTCAGTTAGCCTCTCTGTGGTTCTCGGAGAGAAGTGTTATGATAATCTATCCATCTTACACACGATTAACAAGCAAACAGTTGCATAAAAGGGTTACAAATAATTCGCGTGTGGGATTGATTGGCAAGTAAACCTCTTACAATTGCCGAGAAGTTTTACTTACGAATCGCGCTGACAAACAATCGTCAAATAATTGTCGAGGAGAGTTTCAGACAAATCGCGCAGATAACTTAATTTCAAATGATTGCCACGAAGAATCACATATTCTTCGCGCGACATATTAATCTTCCAAACTCTTCCAAAATGTTTGCAGGGACGTAGGCAGTGGAGGTGTAGTTCAGCTCGCAACGGATGTCAATGTAGGCAGTGTATATGTGCGTGTGTTTTAGCGTATGGCTGAGAATGCCAATATGAATAGGAGGCAGGTGTGTGTGTATGTGTCTGTTTGCTGTATGATTTCTTGTTTATTCCTCTAGCGTTGTATTTAGATATTCATAATAGTACACCCACACTCCCTGTATAACTCAACACACGCTTACCCACAGAATCATTTTGTCCAAGTCAGGGAATTACAACGAGTCACTTATATGAGTATGAGGTGTAAAAGCTAAGCGTATTAACATGTGTGTGTGTGTGTAAGTTCGTACATATTAGACTGTGGGAAATTTTTAAATTAATTGTGGTGAAAATTAGCATATCACTAATTCTGTGTAATGTACAATTACAGTGTGCAAACTATTTTGAGTGAATTTGGTAACAGAATGTGTTTTTTTTTCAAAAACTTCTAAAAAGTTTGTTTATAGTACTCGCCGCCTATGTATGTATGGAAAGTTCAACGTATGAGTAATTTAAATTTTATGCAGATTTAATATTTATCATACGCACATCGTTTCAATATTGTGAATTTAATGTTTATACAGTGCAGGCACTAGGTCACTATAGAAAAACTCTTATAGGTTTTGGCGTTCTCTACAATTCGGCTGCAGAATCAAATGCGAAATCATCAATGGTTCTTGAGTTATAGCTAAGAAACTTACCGTACAAACATAATAATAAGCTATCAAAATAATGGGTCATAAAAAAGTTTGACCTGAGAACGCCAAACCCTTTAAGGGTTTTACTATACTGGCCTAGTATCTTCACTCTGACTAGGAATTTCTCACCCCCCAGACAATGACCCCGAAAATGTTCTACAGCGTAATTGACAAAGAGGTGGTATGTGTCGATTTGCTTATCATGGAGTTGCTTCAGGATTTACTATAGTTGAAATTTCCAATCCATCGATAAGATCCACTCTGATAAGATCCAATCTGGAATTTTCACAATTGGCCTTGGATCTTCACGAAACACAACCAGTGGGACTTATAGCACTGTAGTTTAGCCATTCTCTTCTAGTGTCTTTTTTGTAGACAGGATACTGAGATTTCAGTTCCTGGGCATGTTCTTCTGAGGCCAGATATTTTCTATAAGCCGTTTTATGCTCAGAACCAGCTCATCTCCCCCTCTTTAAACAGCTTAGTTGGAAGATTATCAGCCAGCGGCCTTGTTGTTGTTCTGTTGCAGATTCTTCTGACACCGTCAACGGACTACAGAAATGTTCTTTGCATATACTCAGAGTCAGTAGCATGAGAGCCATCCTTGTATTTACAGAAGGAGAGACCTGTTCCACGCATTATTTCATATATCTACTGGTAGAATTTAAGGGCTTCAACTCTTTTGCTCTATTCCGCCTTCTCAGCTCTCGTTTTTCCGTCTGAAAAGACGAGTTGCCTCTCTCTCCTACTGTACCTGTACTTTTCATGGGCCATTCGCATTGCCATTGGCTGCAGCGTGTCCTTGTATGCAACATCTTTTTTTTTGGGAGGTAATGCGGAATTCGAGACGGGTACTGCTCGATCACTGCTCGCTAGAATATTCGGAGGTTGGATATCTCGAAGTAGTATAGTGAATTGGTTGGTAAAGGCGTTGGCTATCTTCGTGGATTTGTAGTTAGGCGATGTTCATTTTTTTCAATGCCTGGTTACGCAGGTCTTATGCCGTACTAAGCTTAGTACACACTTAGAGATCTGCACAAGTTTCTAGGTGTTTTTTTTTCAACACATGTGTACCAAAAAGTACGTTTGTTGTACCAAACAGTATAATTTGTTGTACCAAAAAGAGCTTTTATTGGTACTAATAGTAAAATTTTTTATACCAAAAAGTACTTTTATTGTAATAAATAGTACAATATAGTACACAAATGCTTTTAAAATTTGTGTGTACCAAAAATAACTTTTATTGTACCTAATAGTAAAATTTGTTGTACCAAAAACTTCTTTTATTTTACTAAATAGTACAATTTATTGGACCAGAAAGTGCTTTTATTGTACTAACTAGTACAACTCATTGTAGCAAAAAGTACTTTTATTGTACGAAAAAAATTGTATTAATAAGAAGTACTTTTATTGTACTAAATAGTAAAATATGTTGTACCAAAAAGACCAGAAAGACTTTATCGTAAAAAAAGTACAAATTTAAAATTTACTGTACTAAAAAGTACTTTAATTGTACAGATATACATTTATTGTACTAAAAGAAATTTTATATATCTAAAAATTACTTTTAATGACCCATTAGTACAATATGTGGTACTAAATTATTACCAATTTATTGTACCAGAAAGTACTTTTACTGTCGCAAATAGTACAATTATTTGTACAAAAAATATTTGTACTGTTTTTTACTTTTATTGTAATAAATAGTACAATATAGTACACAAGTGATTTTAAAATATGTGTTTACCAAAAAGTACATTTATGTACCAAAAAGTACTTTTATTGTACCTAATAGTAAAATTTGTTGTACCAAAAACTTCTTTTATTGTACTAAATAGTACAATTTATAGGACCGGAAAGTGCTTTTATTGTACTAATTAGTACAACTCATTGTACCAAAAAGTACTTTTATTGTACGAAAAAAAAATTTTATTATTAAGAAGTACTTTTATTGTACTAAATAGTAAAATATGTTGTACCAAAAAGACCAGAAAGACTTTATCGTACAAAAAAGTACAAATTTAAAATTTACTGTACTAAAAAGTGCTTTGATTGTACAGATAACAATTATTGTACCAAAAGAAATTTTATATATCTAAAAATTACTTTTAATAACCAATTAGTACAATATGTGGTACCAAATTATTACCAATTTATTGTACCAGAAAGTACTTTTACTGTAGCAAATAGTACAATTATTTGTACAAAAAATATTTTTACTGTACCAAATAGTACAATTTATAGTACCAAATAGTACAAAGTATTATAGCAAAAAGTACTCTTATCATACAAAAAAGTACAATTTAGATTTTTTTTTGTGTCAAAATTTTTTTTTAAACTACCAAAGGTATTTTTTTTGTACTAAATAGTACATTATGTTGTGTGTTGTAAAGAACAATTTACTGTACCAAAGAGCACAATTTACTGTCCCAAATGGAGAAACTCATTGAATCAAAAAATACTTTTCTGGTATACTGTACTTTTCTGCTATACTGTACCAAAAAGTACAATTTATTGTACCACAAATACTTATATTGTACAAATTTACAGATATTGCATCAAAAAGTTCCTTTTTTGTACAAAAAGTACAGAATACTGTACCAAAAAGTACTTATATTGTACAAATTTACTAATATTGCATCAAAAAGTACTTTTTTGTACAAAAAAGTACAGATTACTGTACAAAATAGTACAAATTATTATACCAAAAAGTACCAGAGTACTATACATTGTACCGAAAAGTACTATTGTTGTACGAAAAGTTCAATTTATTGTACCAAAGAGCGATTTTACTGCACCCAAATTTTATTATTTTTTTAATTTTTATATCATCAACAAATACTTTTATTGTACTATATATCACAATATGTTATATAAAAAAGTACAATATATTGTACCAGAAAAAATTTTTATTGTACCAAAAAGCCCAATTTACTGTCCCAAATATAACAATTTATTGAACCAAAAAATACTTTTCTGACACCAAAGGTACCCTAGTGTATCAAATAGTACAATTTAATTTACTAAAAAGTACAAATTATTGTACTTGAAGATATTTTTTCCGTACCAAAAAATATAATTTTTGTACCAAGAAGTAATATTTATTGTACTAAAAAGCCCTTTATTGTACCTAAAAGTACATTAATTGTACCAAAAAGTACTTTTATTGTACCAAATAGTAAAACTTATTGCACCGAAAAGTACTTTTATTGTACTATATATCACAATATGTTATATAAAAAAGTACAATATATTGTACCGGAAAGAAGTTTTATTGTACCAAAAAGCCCAATTAACTGTCCCAAATAAAACAATTTATTGAACCAAAATATAACAATTTATTGAACCAAAAAATACTTTTCTGACACCAAAAGTTCCCTAGTGTACCAAATAGTACAATTTAATTTACTAAAAAGTACAAATTATTGTACTTAAAGATATTTTTTCTGTACCAAAAAATATAATTTTTATACCAAATAGTAATATTTATTGTACCAAAAAGTATTTTTTTGTACCTAAAAGTACATTTATTGTACCAAAAAGTACGTTTATTGTACCAAATAGTAAAATTTATTACACCGAAAAGTACTTTTATTGTGCCAAAAAGTACAGTTTATTGTACAAAATAGTTCAATTCATTGCACCGAAAAGTACTTTTATTGTACCAAAAAGTACTTTATTTGTGCCAAAAAATACTTGCCATTATCCCTTAAGATATTTTTATTGTATTAAAAAATTTTAAGAACAAATTGTCCTTATGACTTTCTAAGACGATTAAGCCCTGTCCGTCTGTCTGACTGACTGGATAGCTGGTAGGCAGGATAACTCGATTAAACCTTTACTGATCTTTATGACAATTTACCATGTATTATTATTTTCCAAAATAAAGTAATGGGATTGAAAATGGGCAGAACAGTCCCACCCCTACTTGTGACTCCTGTACTAAATTACCTCATTTAAATTTGTTCAGTTCAATTACATGATAATAACAATGACAAACCCTAAGAAACCAAAACCTTTACTACACCTCTGCTGGTAGCTCCCATACAAATGATCGAATGGACCCTCATAGTTTTATATAAACATCTTTTTTAAGTAAGTACTTTAAAATCAGTCTTTAAAATCAATCAATCTGGTACCTCCCATACAAAATTAGATATTAGAGACAAATACTGTCACATCCCTTTTGATATCTTTCATACAAATGACCGCATTCACCCTCATAGTTCTATATATACTTTTTATTGTAGGTATACTAAATTCGGTCATATTTTGTGCAAGATATGTATAAGCTTATAAAAATTTGACTCAGCAATGAATATGGACTATATCGGTCGACCCCTTCTGGTACCCCCATAAAATAACCTATTTTTGAAAAATATAACCACAACCTCCCAAACTGTAGATATTATGGTCAAAATTTTTCGATTTTTAACCTTTCATCATACATATGTGTTATTGGAAAATATGAAATATTTGAAAATTTTAAAAAACTCAGACCCTCTTGCTTGCCCCCAATGGTCATAACTATTTATTTGAACAGCCTACAAAGAAATGAAAAACCTATTAAGCACATCAAATCTATGACTGTCAACAATACATACAACAAAGCGGTATGAAAAGAAAAGTGAAACAATTAAAGCTATAAGTGGTGGGGAAAACAGACACACAGACACACACACCCCCATCTGCAATAAATACTTAGGGAATAAAAGAAAAAGGAAGTGATGGAGCCGAAGCAGCAGCAGCAGCAGAGACAACATACAATCATTAAGAATTGTAACATTAAATATGTTTTGTTTTTGTTGTTTAATGCTCTGAGAATTCTAATTTTGTTGTTTTGCACACAAAAGAATTCCAACAACAACTAAAACAAAACACAACACTAGCTTTGTTGTTCATTTTGGTTAGTAATATACAATTTGTTTCACAGCTTCACATGGGAGTGAGCCCATAAACTAGAGCCAAAATGTACGCTTTTTTATATACAGTATTAATATATATTCTTTCAGTTTTTTTTTGTATATTGTAATTGTTTTCATTTGTATAGGTGTTTTTGTACAAAAACTTTTTCATAGACTTTCATCATAATTCTCTAAAGTACGAGTACAACGACTACAGCGTTGGAGGTATTATAAAAGCAAAACTATTTTTAGACCGAAAATCTCTATTGTTGTATTCGCATTGTAAACGTCGTTGTCGTCGTCGTCGACTGCTATGACATCCAGATACGCTTATGACGATGGCGGCATTTGGGCATATGGAACCATTGTGAAAACACAGTTGACTGGCATTCTGAAGGCAAATGAAAGAATAGAAAATGGGATGATAAGGTTGGAAGGGATACGATGCCATGGGATGGCATATGGATGATGCCATGCACTGGATGAGTCGCTCTAAAATGTTGAAATATTTATATGAGGCTGCATTTGTATGAGCAGAGACAGGCAAAAGGTGTAAAGGGAAACTTAAAGGGGGAGTTTAATAGGCATTTATTAGAAAATTATAAACCCAACTAACTCGCCTGGTAAACTTCATTCTGCCTTTAAAGTTATTAATAATATGTGTATACATATATTTGATATACATGTGGGCTATGTATTTGTAAAATCAATAACTGGCCTCTACGACTTTCTATTGTTAAATAGTATAAAATTTTAACTTTTAGTTATCCCAACGTACTTAAGCAGAAAGGCAAAGTAGTTGAAGTTTTAATTGCCATATCTTAAGATAATTTAAAGACCTTATTATGAAATGTTACTCAGCGCGAGGGATAACAATTAAATTTGTTCTCATAGGAAATTACCACACGGACCAATATAGCAGCAGTCATATACACTCAAACCAAATGTTATATCCGTAGCTTAAATATTGTTCATTTTATAGAGTTTTCACTATGTGGGTTGTAGAATAAGTGGACGTTTCTGTTGATAACTAACTCACTCACTTGGGAAATTGTATGTGTGCAACTTCAATATGTGAGTTGTAGAATAGCTATGGTCTCCGTGGAAGTATTCTTAAAATATTCAATAGTAACTTATCCTTGAGCCTATTTGAAAGACATGTTTTTATTCACATAGCTGCACTCCTTTTCTTTATTCTGTAGCGACGGCACCACAAAGACGGGCAGAATTGATCAGCTCAATAAATGAAAATGTCTCTATTACTGAGTACTATCTGTGTGTAATTTTATATCACTCTGGGGCAAATTATCTAAGTTATCTGCATACTGATTAAAAATAAAAATTTTGTCTGCATATTCAGACATAAATATTCATCCCTTTAAGACTACACAAAGTTTTTCCATGCCAATATAAACGTGATCCTGGCAAAAAAACAAAAACAAACACCCGCATGAATAATATTATAAAAAGATTTTTTCATATGTCTTATATTTGCCATATTCATCGCGTTTATCATAATAATCATAGTCATAATAATCATTTTTCTCATATTTAATATATTAATAATTTTTGGCATATTTGCCGTATTTACCGCCTTTGTCATATTTATCATATATTATATATTATATATATTTATCATATTCAACATATTTATCCCATTTCTCATACGAATTATACTTAAACATCTTTATATAAATAATTTTTATCTGATTTATCATCTTATTCACATCAATCATATTGATAGTTTTTATCATATTTATCACATTTATCATATTTATCATATTTATCATATTTATCATATGTATCATATTTATTATATTAATTATATTTATCATATTTATCAGTTTTATCATATTTACTATATTTATTATATTTATCATATAATCATAAAATTCATATTTCTCATATTTATAATATATACAATATTAATCATATTCATTTTATTTATCATGTTGAACATATTTATAATTTTTTTCATATTTATCATAAATACCACATTTATCACATTGATCCTATTAATCATATTCATCAGTTTTTTTTTTTCAAATTTAACATATTTTTTGTCTTTCACTTATTTACCACATTACCACATTTGTCATATTTGTAATTTTTTTCATATTTATTATATTTATCATATTTATCATATATAACATACTTTACATGTTTAATATATTTATGATATTTTTTATATATATAATTTTTATATATTTCTATATTTATCATATATTCCATATTTATCATGTTTAACACATTTATCATTTTTGCCGTATTTGTCATATTTATCATAATTATGTATTCATTATTATTATATCTTAAATATTTATTCATCATCTAAACTAAATTTACCATATATATCACATTTAATATATTTTAATTAATTTTAACAGATTTCCCATATATGTCATATTTATCATGTTTATCATATTTATCATATTAATCATATTTATCATATTTACCATATTTATCATATTTATCATACTTATCATATTTATCATATATATCATATTTATCATATTTATCATATTTATCATGTTTATCATATTTATCATATTTATCATATTTATCATATTTATAGCATATGTCACTTTTATCACTTTTACCATATTTATCATATTTTTATAATTTTATAATTTATCGCATATGTCACTTTTAGCAGATTATCACATTTATCATGTTTAGATATTTATCATATTTATTATATTTATTATATTTATCATATTTATCATATTTATCACATTTATCATATTTTTATAATTTATCGCATATGTCACTTTTATCACTATTAACACATTTATCATATTTACACATTTATCATATTTATTTTATTTATCATATTTATCATATTTATCGTATTTATCATATTTATCATATTAATTATATTTATCATATTTATCATATATAACATATTTATCATATTAATCATATTTTTCACATTTATCATATTTATCATATTTATCATATTTATCATATTTTTATAATTTATCGCATATGTCACTTTTATTACTTTTAGCACATTTATCATATATATCACATTAATCATATTTATCATATATATTATATTTATCATATTCATCATATTTATGATATTTTTATAATTAGTCGCATATGTCACTTTTATTACTTTTAGCACATTTATCATATTTATCATATATATCATATTTATCAATTTATTATATATATATCATATTTATCATATTTTTATAATTTATCGCATATATCACTTTTATTACTTTTAGCACATTTATCATATACATCATATATATCACATTTATCATATTTATTATATTTATCGCATATGTCACTTTTATCAATTTTAGCACATGTATCATATTTATCATATTTTTATAAGTTATCGCATATGTCACTTTTATTACTTTTAGCACATTAGTCATATTTATCATATTTATCACATTTTTCATATTTATCATATTAATTATATTTATCATAATTATCGTAACGCCTACTCCAACCACCTAACTCAACTGCTGCGGAATGCTCCAACCCCTGACAATATAACCTCGCAGTGGCAAAATATAGCCGACTCCTTAGAACGGGCTGCGAGAAGCGTACTTGGGTACTCAAAGCCGTCTCAAGAAGATGCCTGGTACGATGATGAATGTCGCAATGCCACGAGAGAGACGGTTGCTGCATACAGGGCGAAACTGCAGCCAATGGCAACGCGAGCTATTCGTGAACGGCACAGGGAGAAGAGACGACAGGCAACGCGTCTTTTTAGAAGAAAAAAGAAGGAGCTGAAGAAGAGGCAGGACGAGTGCACTGAGTTGCTCCGAAGTAGAGGGGAAGCCCGAAAATTCTACAAGAGAGTGAAAGCGAGAATGCGTGGAACAGGGTTGCCCTCCTGCAAGGACAGCGATGGTCAGCTAGTGACGGACCCGGATAACGTTCTGAAGATATGGAGAGATCAATTTAAAAATTTACTGGATACTGACACCACTCCAGAAGACCCCGCTCCAATCCATGACGATGGTATTAACTGTCCACCTCCGAGCCAGAGCGAGATACGTATGGCCATCTCCCGCCTTAAAAACAACAAAGCTGCTGGAGCCGATGGTCTCCCTGCTGAATTGTTTAAGGCTGGCGGGGAGGAGCTGATTAGGAGCATGCATCAGCTCATGGAGAACATCTGGCAAGAGGAGAGCATGCCCGGGGATTGGAGTCTCAGTCTGTTATGTCCCATATACAAGAAAGGAGATCGTAGTGAATGTAAGAACTACCGTGGAATAAGCCTATTACCAATTGCGTACAAGGTCCTTTCAAGCATATTGTGTGAACGTCTAAAGCCAATTGTAGAAAAACTAATTGGACCATATCAGTGCGGCTTTAGACCTGGCAAATCTACGACGGATCAAATATTCACCTTACGACAAATCCTGGAAAAAACCCATGAAAAGCAGATCGACACCTACCACCTCTTTGTCGACTACAAAGCTGCCTTCGACTCTCCGATAAGGAATAGGCTTTATGAGGCCATGTCTGAGTTTGGTATTCCTGCAAAGCTGATTCGACTTTGCAAATGTACCTTAGACAACACCAAATCCTCGGTTAAGATTGGTAAGGATCAGTCTGAACCATTCAACACGGAAAGAGGTCTCAGGCAGGGCGGTGAAGGTGATGAGAAAGGCTGGTATCAACATGTCTGGCACCATATTCCACAAAAGCCACATGCCACTAGCCTACGCCGATGATATAGATATCATTGGCCGAAATCTGCGGGATGTTACTGCAGTTTTCTCATCGCTAGAAAAGGAGTCAGCAAAAATGGGTTTAGCGGTCAACGAGGACAAAACAAAAATAATGATTTCGACGAACAAAGAGTCCTCTCGATGGGGACGCACCGTGAACGTTGACAATTATTGTTTTGAGGTAGTCGACGAATTTACCTACCTCGGATCTTCCGTCAACAAGATGAATAATGTCAGCCAAGAAATTAAACGGAGAATAGTGCTAGCCAATAGATGTTTCTACGGACTTCGGCAGCACTTTAGTAACACCACCTTCTCTCGGAATACTAAGAAACAGCTATACCAGGTGCTTATCTTACCTGTTCTGTTGTATGGTGCCGAATCATGGGTGCTTACTACAACGGACATACAAAACCTGGGAGTATTCGAGAGAAAAGTACTCCGAAAAATATATGGACCTATCTGTGTCGAAGGCCAGTTTCGCCATCGGATGAACCATGAGCTGTATGAGCTTTACCACGACATCGACGTAGCTAAAAGAGTCAGAATCCAACGACTTCGATGGCTGGGACATGTTGCCAGGATGGATGTAAATGCTCCAGCGAGAAAGGTGTTTGAAGGCGAACCTGAAGGACGGCGCAGAGCAGGGAGACCCAAACTCCGTTGGAAGGACCAAGTGGTAGGCGATGTGCCATCATCTGGTAGGACTAACTGGAGAACACACGCAGAAGACCGAAGCGTGTGGAATTCTTTATTACTTCAGGCCTCAAATTTATGAACTACGTTTCGTAAATTGTAATTGGCCACTTAAGTAAGTAAGTAAGTAAGTCACTATTATCACTTTTAGCACATTTATCATATTTATCATATTTATCATATTTATCATATTTTTATAATTTATCCAATATGTCACTTTTATTACTTTTAGCACATTTATCACATTTGTCATATTTATCAATTTATTATACATATATCTTATTTATCATATTTTTATAATTTATCGCATATGTCACTTTTATTACTTTTAGCACATGTATCATATTTATCATATTCATCATATTTATCATATTTTTATAATTAATCGCACATGTCAACTTTTATTACTTTGAGCACATTTATCATATTTATCATATTTATCATATTTTCATAATTTATCGCATACGTCACTTTTATCACTTTTAGCACATTTATCATATTTTATTTGTCGTATTCATCATTTTTATCATGTATAGATAATTTATCAGATTTATCATATTTATCATATTTACCATATTTGTCATAGTCATCATATATATACTATTGTTTATCATATTTATCACATTTATTATAATTACCGTACATACAATATTTATAAATTTTATCATATTATTCACACTTGTCATATTTATAAATTTTTTATCATTTTTATCACACTTGTCATATTTACCATATTTATCAAATATATCTTATTTATCATATTTATTCTATAGATCATATAAAACATTTATCATATATTTTTCCAATTAATCATAATAGAAATTGAGATAATTTTTGTACAAATGTAAATGATTCAGACAATTTAGACAGGCGTTTTTACACAAAAGTGAAATAAATATGACAACTTATAATTCAACCTACCGGTTGATGTCCAAAGTAATGTTTGCATCGTGTCTACTCCGTTAACATGTAACCACTCATGGACCATTGCATTAGTCTGCCCCCTATAATTTCAAGTGAATTTATTCCTCACGGCTATTTATTTGTATATTTTTTTTCAATTGAAAAAGCAGGGCTCAATTACTGTTTATGTCTTGTCCACCCGCTGTCTGTGTTCAAAACAACAGTTCAGAGGATTCTCACACAGTAAATAAAAAGATTTTTTATTAATATGTCTCTAACAACGATTACATGTCCCCCATTGTCATTGCAAAAGAACAGGACCTTCGCCTGAAAGGCTGCAATGAAGCATAAATGCCAGCGTGGTTCTAAGAAATATTTAAACAATACTAAGAAATACTACTATGTAGTTTATGCAAAAATGTTATGAGAAACTTCAGCAGACGCGTTAATATTTCAATTGGCTGGGCTGGCAAAATTGATCCATCTTCCCAAGGGCGAAAAAGAAATAACTACTCGTTTGTTTGTTTGTAATTTTAAAAGTTTTGCTCCTATATTAAATATTTTTTAAGTTATTTGAGTTTACAATTTATTTAAGAATATTTTCTAGAAAATATTTATATTTTTCTTGGAACTTAAGCTGTAGTGGAGTTTAAAGAAACCCCACAAAAAATTCCGAAATTATTTGATTTCATTTTATATTTTGGTTTGAGATCATGTAAAAAAAAATTTTACAAATATTTACGTGGAAGTACTATCACATGTCTTTCCTTTAGTATATAATAGTCAAATTTAACTATACGACTTAAACACAAGTAATTCCTATGTGTGACTTTCTTGTTATTTATTTCCGACTCGCCACAAATGGATTCAAATTTCTCATTATTCAACATTTTAAACGCGTCTACCCATCAGGAAATACTAAGTATATTGCTAATTCATCTAGAATTATTAACAACGCACAAGTACCTCTCGAATCCATTGAACAACTAATGACCATATCATCATTATCACGATAACGATAATCATCGTCATCACCCAAATGCTTATAGCTATCTGTCGTCTAGTGGTATCCAAAGTGGTTACAATATTGGGCACTTGGACATGCACTTTTTTTGTGTTGTATAAGTTTTCCTAGTTATTGCACTTAAGTTAACATGAATGAGAAATGTTAACATTACAAGCAACAAAGACCAAAACAACAACCATTCACACATATACTATATCTACATTGGGGACAACAACAACATTCCTAAATGTATAGTGTATAATACATAGCAGCATCATCACCAGTTAGTTTACTCTTCTTCATTATTATCATCATCATTAGTTGATGGTAGTGGTAGTGAATTTTCTTCTACCCCCGCTCATCATCTTTATTATTGTCAACATCACCAACATCTTCAACGTTGCCAGTTTGTTGATATTGTTTTTTGTTTTATTCCGTTTTTGTTGTTCAAATGTTGGTTAAATATGTACAAAATAATATAACAACAAACTTGTAAATGAGTAGATACAGATATATATATTTCCTCTTTAGTGAATTGTTTTTGTTGCCCCGTTGCCATTTCTCTGTTTCTCTAAGTGTGCTGTGTTGTGCTTTGCTGTGCTTTGCACTTTTGTTTAATGGCTAGAGAGAAGGCCAGAAGAGATTAGATGGGGGTGAAATAGGACTTCAATATGGATTAGAAAGATAAAACAAATAATAATAATGTACTAACAGGGAACACCAGACTGCAACGTCGTAGTTAGTCTCATGTCTCATCATGTGGCCTAAATGTAGAAGGTAATGGGGTGAAACGAAAAATATCGCTTAACTCCCCAATATGGGTAGATAGCTAAATACTTTCTCCCTAAGGGACATGTAGGTATCTTTCCAGCCAAGCGAATGCAAGTATTCACACGCCCGCCAAAGTTACTCATAGAAATTTCGCACATAGACTAGTATTACTGTAATTTTTTTATATTATTTCCTAGAACCACGCTGGCATTCATTTTTCATTGCAGCCTTTCAGGCGGAGGTCCTGCTCTTTTGCAATGACAATCGGGGACATGTAATCGTTGTCGCAGACATGTTATTTAAAAATCCTTTTGTTTACTAGGTGAACCCTCTGTGCTGTTGTTTTGCACACAGAGGGTGGTGGACACGAACATAAGAAATTCTTGAGCTCTCTTGGGTTATGTGTTAGTGTAAAAAAATTACTAACAATATATTACAAATAGGAAAATATGAAAATAAATAAATGACATCGAGAAATACTTTTTCATATTGGAGAAGCACATGAAATTAAGAAAGAGAGAAAGGGACGGATAGTTTTAGACGACTAAAACAAATAAATTGTAAAATTTAAAATATGTCCTATTTACTAGTACTATAAATTTATGAAAGTTACTATACATGATAAATAAGAACAAAATAATAAAAAAGATAAATATTAAGAATAAGGTCAATACGAAAAATGTGATAAATGTGGTAAATAGAATAAATGTAATAAATATGACGTGTGCTAAATATGATAAAAATTTATAAATATGACAAGTGTGAATTATATGATAAAATTTATAAATATGGTAATTACGATAAATTTGTGATAAATATGATAAATATAAAAATATGATAAATATGATAAATATGACAAATATGATTAATATGATTAATATGATAAATATGATAAATATGATAAATATGATAAATATGATAAATATGATAATCATGATAAATATGATAAATATGATAAATATGATAAATATGATATATATGATAAATATGATAAATATGATAAATATGATAAATATGATAAATATGATAAATATGATAAATATGATAAATATGATAAATATGATAAATATGATAAATGTGATAAATATGATAAATATGATAAATATGATAAATATGATAAATATGATAAATATGATAAATATGATAAATATGATAAATATGATAAATATGATAAATATGATAAATATGATAAATATGATAAATATGATAAATATGATAAATATGATAAATATGATAAATATAATAAATATGATAAATATGATAAATTTGATAAATATGGTAAATATGGTAAATATGATAAATATGACACATATGATCAATTTGATTATGATAATAAATATGATAAACATAATAAATATGATAAATACAACAAATATTATAAATATGATAAATATGGTAAATAAAATAAATATAATAAATACGATAAATATTATAAATAATACAAATCTGACAAACATGATTAATGCAACAAATGTGATAAATATGATAAATTCGGTAAATACGATAAATATGATATATGCGCCACATATGATAAAGATGATAAATATAAAAAATAAGATAAATATAATAAATATGATAAATATGAAACATGTGATAAATATGATTAACATGATAAATATGATAAATATAATAATTATGATAAATATGATAAATTAAATAAATATAATAAATACGATAAATATTAAGAATATGATAAATACGAAAAATCTGACAAACATGATAAAAATTATGATGATAAATATAATAAATATGATAGATATGGTAAACAAAATAAATATAATAAATAGGATAAATATTATTAATATGATAAATACGATAAATCTGACAAAACATGATAAAAATTATAAATAAAACAAATGTGATACATTCGACAAATATGATAAATACGATAGATATGTCAGATATGATAAATACGATAAACACTAGTTTTATATATGATGATTATGACAAATATGGTAAATATGATTCAATAAATATGATAAATATGATTAACATGATAAATATGATAAATATAATATAATAAATAAAATAAATATAATAAATACGATAAATATTATGAATATGATGAATACGATAAATCTGACAAACATGATAAAAATTATGATGATAAATATGATATACATAATAAATATGTTAAATATGGTAAATAAAATAAATATAATAAATACGATAAATATTATGAATATGATAAATACGATAAATATTATGAATATGATAAATACGGTAAATCTGACAAACATGATAAAATTTATAAATATAACAAATGTGATACATATAATAAATTCGATAAATATGATAGATATGTCAGATATGATAAATATGTGATAAACATAATAAATTAATATTATAAATATGATTAATATTTAAAATATTATATATATGATAATTACGAAAAATTTGATAAATATGATAGACATGATAAACATGATAAATATGATAAATATGATAAATATGATAAATATGATAAATATGATAAATATGATAAATATGATAAATATGATAAATATGATAAATATGATAAATATGATAAATATGATAAATATGATAAATATGATAAATATGATAAATATGATAAATATGATATATATGATAAATACGGTAAATATAATAAATATGATATATATGATTAATATTAAAATATGAAAAATGTGATAAATATGATTTATATGGATAGTATGATACATATGATAAATATGATAAGTATGGGTATTATAATAAATGTGATAAGTATAATTAATATGATATATATGAATAATATGATAATTGTAATAAATGCGATAAATGTGATAACTACCGTATATATGATAGAAATGATAAATATAATAAATATGGTTAAATCCTAGCGAGTCAAACTTTTCATTCTTCACTTCTTTTACGAATTTTCGTACCATCCAAAGTTATATTTGAGAAAGGTGTATGCTATCGAAGAGCTAAATATTGGTATAACAAATCGAAATTAAAATTTTTTTATTAAATTTAACAGTTAAGCTAAATTTTTGTTTTTAAAATGCGTTCGGACGTTTTACAAAACGGAAGTCATTTTGAAACGTGCGAACGCTATTAAAATTAAAATTTTGGCTTTACAGTTAAGTTTAATAAAGATTTTTAAAATTCTATTTATTATATAAACAAATAGCTATTCGATAATATACACCTATCCCATATATAACCTTGGATGGTATACAAATTCGTAAAAGAAACCTACGAATTAAAGTCCAAAAACGCTGGGATTTACCCAATAAATAAATACGATAATGGCAAATCTGATAAATATGATAAATGTGAGAAATATGATGAATTGGATGAAATTGATAAATATGATAATATGATAAATATGGTAAATATGATAAATATGAGGAAAGACCAGTCGCAGTTTTTGAGCCGGAAGTTAAGATTTCGAACGTGATAGCAAACTATATTATATGGGTTCATGTTGTATTTGACCAGACCTACGCCATTCACTATGTTACCTTCCAAGTCCATTAATTTTATGCATTTTGTACCAAATTGTAATTGGTTGAAGATAAGCCTAGACTAAATATTAAAAAAAAATTAACAAGCTCGATTTTGAGTTTACAAGTAAACAAAAGTATTAATTTTTATAATTTCTTAATTTTTTTAATTTATCACTTTTTTAAAATAATTTACTATATGTGGCAAATTTATAATATTTTATATAGAATGTGCATTTTCAAAATTTTTAGAATTTATGAAAATTGCAACATCTTCTAAGATGTATTTTTTTTGTGTTTTTAATAGAATAGGAGAAGTATCGTGCACATGTCGCAACGTGTAGCTCCCATATTACTTAATTAGACGAAGAAGATAACATCAACAAATTTGATTTTTTTGCTAATAGGAAGCATTTTTCACTTACTGATGTATATTTTGACACATTATATAATTACACAAAGAACAATAATCAAATGCATAACAATTCAAATACAATAAATTTCTCCCCGTTTCTTACTGCCTTTTTGTTTACATAGCTTCATCACATGATGTCCCTAAATGCCTATTGTTATACCAGCTAAACATAAATATTGTCAGGAATATTTGTTTATTTTTGGCCAATTATTTACAATAAATATTGATGATATTACATTATTCATGCAGTGAGATAAATTAATATCTATAATTTGTGTGTGTGTGCAAAATATTTGTTGCACCACTTGTGGTCGCCATCTAACTCACTAACTAGCTAGCAGGAATTATCCTAACAGCAGGAAGCAGCACATTATTGACATACGGAATTCCTGCGGAAGAAGGTGGCGTGTGGTCCTACTCACAGTAATACCACCACCACTCACATTTATTTACTTAGACATCCTGCTGTTGTACGCCACAGCCAACTAACCACAGTTATCAACACTTGTTAGCCAAATGTACGATGTCCAACTCCAGGGCTATTTATGGGCGCACACATGTAGCGGCGGGCATTGTAAGCAATTAAAAAGTAAACTCACTTACAAGAATCCACACACGCTTAAGCGCGAGAACAATGCCATTATAGCTGCTCATTGGCTGACCATTGGTTTCTTGTGGTTAGGACTAAACAAATGATCCGTAACCCTCCCCCCAAAAAAAACAGAACACAATACAACACAATGTAGTAAGAAGGGAGACCCCCAATTACCATTGCATGTTCTCATGTGTTTTGCCACCATACACAGGTCAACAAAACATGCACTTGTTTCGTATAAAATAGTTAACATGAAATTTATTGATTTTCTGTTGTCGTTTTTTTTTTTTTTTTGTTTATGCATTTTATTGTCACGTAACCGCAACTAAGGACGCCGACAGTGTTGGCAGAAAAATAATATTATTAATAGCACTGAGACTTCCGTGAGAGAATAAAAGAGGCACACGTAGAATATTTTGTGTTGTTGTTGTTGCTGTGATGTTAGTACTACATTCTGTAACTGAACATAACATTATAAACGTTTACAGTTTTCTATTACTATCTGTGATATTAGAAAAAAAAACTTATCTATATTATTATAATCATCATTATTTTTATAAGAATGTTAAAAACTACGATAAATGTCATAAATATGACAAATATTTTTAATATGATATAATAAAACATTAAAAATGTGATAAATATAATTACTTTGATAAATCTAATTAATATGATAATTATGATAAATATGAAAAATATGACAAATATGATATATATGATAAATATGAGAAATATGATAATTATGATAAATATGATAAATATGATAAATATGATAAATATGATAAATATGATAAATATGATAAATATGATAAATATGATAAATATGATAAATATGTTAAATATGATAAATAACCTAAATATGATAAATATGATAAATATGTTAAATATGATAAATATGATAAATATGATAAATATGATAAATATGATAAATATGATAAATATGATTAATATGATAAATACGATAAATATGACATATATTTTAAATATATGATAAATCTAATAAATATGATGAATCGGCAAATGCGATAAATATATGATAAATATGATAGATATGAGAAATATGATAAATAAGATAAATATGAAAATATGACAAATATGAAAAATATGATAGATATAATAAATACGATACATATGATAAATATGATAAATATGTTAAATATGATAAATATGATAAATATGATAAATATCATATATATGATAAATATGATAAATATTATATACTAGCTGGCCCGGCAGACTTCGTCCTGCCTCCAAATTTTTGTAAAATATGTTGAGTGTAGTTGAAATCTAATAACGGTTGGTTTATTTCTTTGACCTCTAAAACATTTCAATTTAAAGGGCGAGGTTTCCCGGACAAATTCTGTTCTTCATATATCTTAAAGATTATTATATATTATTATAAGAATTGCTAAAACGGATCAGCAGTGTCGTCCATGACGTAATGAAAACTTACCTATTGATATGCATATATTTTAAAACCACATTTTTAAGCCGATTGACTGACATATAACTTTCTGCGTTGGTGTACTGGGTGATTGTACCTTTTTATCTTAAGGAGTACGAATTTCCAAAAATGCCTTCATTAGGCTCAGCAACCCCATTAACCGTATGGTCTGGGTGATAACAACAGTTATTCCTATTTTCGTTATTGTCCCCTAAAATTTCGAAATGGGAAAAACCACTCTGTGAAGTTCTCTAATTCTGTAGGATGTGCGCCATTATAAAAGTCGTTCTTCTTTAAGCCTTTTTGCGGTCTGGGTGACCAGCTGTAGCCAATCCTCAACTTTTACTGAAATTTTGTGACAAATGGGAACAACCGTTTTCGCAATTAGTGGTGACATTAAAATGCACATCTTTTTTATATATAGACTTCTGAATAACTATGATGTTAAAAAAAGTGACTAAATGACATTCCAAAAATTAAGTGTATCATAAGCTAAAACATCGGCAACTGGTTCCAAACATACATTCAAATTTTTCTCATGCCAAAAAAATCATATATTTTAAGTTTAAGTAAAATCGGACAGTCGATATAAATTTTCGAAATAATTCAACCCCAGCCAAATCAATTGTAGGTCCATATATACAAAAAAATTCTCATAATAAAACAAATATACATTCAAAATTTCAGTCAAATTGTTTAATTCCTTAAAATTTCCATTATAATTCCACCCTAGCGACACCTACCGGGTCAATTTATACAAACACATTTTTCTCAAGGTTCCACAAACATAAATACTAAATTTCAGTTAAATTGGTACATGCATTCAAATTTTCGATATAAATCCACCCTAGCGCCATCTACCGGGTCCATTTGCACATACAATTTTTTCTCATGATCAAACGAACATAGATTCTGAATTTCAGTTAAATTGCCCCATTCGTTAAAATTGTAATTGTAAACCGACCCCAGAGCCACCTACCGGGTCCATTTGTACATAAAATCTTTTCTCATGATACAACGAATATCCATTCTAAATTTCAGTTGAATTGGTACATGCATTCATAATATCGATATAAATCCACCCTAGCGCCACCTGGATTTGATTTTTTTCAGCACAAACAATCTACGGAAAATTTCGAATCGAATAAAAAAAAAATCAGCCAAATCGCTCCAGCCGTTCTCAAGTGATGGTATGACATACGTGGACCATTTCATTTTTATATATATAGATATGATAAATATAATAAATACGATAAATATGACATATATTTTAAACATATGATAAATCTAATAAATATGATGAATCGGCAAATGCGATAAATATATGATAAATATGATAGATATGATAAATATAAGAAATATGATAAATATGATAAACATGATAAATATGATAAATAAAATAAATACGATAAATATGACGTATGATAAATCTAGTTAATATGATAAATAAGATAAATATGAAAATATGATAAATATGAAAAATATGATAGATATAATAAATACGATAAAAACGATAAATATGGTAAATATGATAAATATGGTAAATATGATTAATATGATAAATACGATAAATATGATAAATATTATAAATATTATAAATATGATAAATATGATAAATATGATAAATATGATAAATATGATAAATATGATATATATGATAAATATGATAAATATGATAAATATGATATATATGATAAATATGATAAATATGATAAATATGATATATATGATAAATATGATAAATATTATAAATAAGATAAATGTGATAAATATTATCAATATGATAAATATGATAAATATGTTAAATATGATAAATATGATAAATATAATAAATACGGTAGATATGAAATATGATAAATATGATAGATATGATAAATAGTTACTAACTTCAAATCGGTATATCTCGATTCCTAGAAGTGACCCAGCGATACGCCGGGCCAAGTATAACTGGTTTTTGACCGATATAATATATCCCGTTGGTTTCATCCCATCCCGATTTTGACTGTCGCATAGTGTTATCTTTCTACTTGTATCCCCAATCTTAGCCTATATGTATTGAAAAAATTTTTACACAAATATTTGTCCCTCTTCATCATATCTAAATTTAACAAACTTTCAATTTTAACAAATTTATTCATTGGATTTGACACATTTACCAAATATGATGTCTTTTGTTCTACCACTCTTATTCGTTGTGTGTGTGTGTGTGCGTTGTCCTCAATAAAACTATTTTAAATTCAAACATTGTGCTTTTAGAAATTAGTTCAATCTTCAATGGAGTGAAAGTGAGAGTATTCTTTTGAATTTATGACTTTATGTTAATTTCGATTGTATCACGCTATCTATGCCTGTGTGTGTGTGTGTGTGTGTGTGTCATGTATTGTTTTGTGTTAATTTAAACATTTGAGAATTTTACAAATATGTAAATGAGATTTGTTTTTTTTAGAGATATTTAAAAGCTACTTAAAACTTTTAGAAATACATTCTTATTTAAACTGATCTTAAGAATTTTTTTTTTCTATTGACTATTTAATATTGATTTAAATAAATCACAATAAACAAAAATTGAGTAGGGTCGGAAATTTTTATATTACGGGGATAAAACAATAATGCTGAGTCGGACAAATACATATATAGTTACAAAACTTTAAAGCTACTTAATGATGAGTGTGTTAATACTAACTAAGGGATTAGCGGCTGCCCATATAATAATACGATTAGATGTTCTATAGAAACTTTGTTGGTATCGTTATCTGTAAGTGTTGTGACATTTTTCCCACCATTTGTCTGGCCACCATCTAATTTAATAAATCGATACTCACACAATAATTGTTTTCCTATTAATTGCTATTTAAACGATACTAACGCCCTAAACACGTGATTATATTTAACAATTTATTAGATAAAATACATTGTGTAGGCCCATCAACAGTGAAGCCACCTCAACCACCTCAAATAATGGATTTTGATCGATTATACTGAAGATTACAAAAAAAAGTACAAAACAATAATTGGGTGGCAACGCACACATCATTACCCCTTTGTCATTACGTACTTAGGTATGTACGTAGTAGTCTGAACACAAAAACTTACGCCAGCCTATCTGGTCATATAGTATATCTCGCACTTACCATCAGGCAAACAAACATGTATAACTGCATTAAGGCCAGGACGTTAAATAAATGAACCCTAAATTAAACGAACGTCCACCGCTATTAAACACATGCAACTTAGTGCTTAAAATAAAGCCCACAAATAGTGCAAAGACCTTGAGCACATTGAGGTGGTTGACAAAGGTCCAACACCTTTTGCCTCCGTGCCGGTTGGGTGGTTAGTTGTGTGTTGCATAACCTATTATTAAGTAAATATCCTAGAATTACAACAGTGTATGTTTCTGTTGGTTTCGGGTGTGTGTGTGTGTGTGTGTGTTGATTACCTTGCTTGTTCACTGGTTTATTGACAATAAAGAAAATAAATATTAAATTTTTGAAAGTTTTTTTAGTTTTTTTGTTTAATGCGAAGGGTGTTTACTAACCAACAAGGAGTGGCTTGATTTTTCAATATGTATAAGGAGGTGTGGGGAAGGAAAAACATACTGCCCTTAAATGAATATGACATTTTAAATAAGTTATTGTAGTATTGTGATATTAGTAGATAGTTCAATTGGATAACAGATGAACCATTTTATGTTGAGATTTGGTAAATTGATATGTTTTGAAGTCTGTTAATATTAGCTTTATATTAAACTCGTCGAAAAAGTATTTTAACGGAATTAAGTAAAATAGGCGTAACAATATACTCAAAAATATATTATATATTATATAATATATATAAATATATAACAATATACTCAAAAATATATTTTTTTACTTTTGTTCATTATTAGATATTATATAAATAAACACAACAAGCTGGTAGAACTCGTCGAAAATATTTCTCAGCTCATTGGATGATATATTTAGTTTTTTAAATGTTTCGACTTCATTTAAAGTTTTTAATATAATTAAATAAAAAATTGCTGTAGCATAATTTTTTAAATTAAATTTTTTATTTTAAAAAACATAAACCAAAAATTAACTCGTCGAAAATTTGAATTTACAAAACTTGTCGAAAAGCTTTCGTTTAGATTTATTTATGTTTATTTATTTCGTTTAGATTTATATATATATTTTACATCTCGTCGAAAAAATATTGAAACTCGTCGAAAGTATAAATTCTTTCCTTGTAGTTTAAATAATATTTCATATAAGAAACATAATATGTGCCCTGTTAAAACTTGTTTAAAATGAAAATTTGAGAACTCGTCGAAAACTGTTTAAATTTTTAAAAACTGTATGAAATTTTTTAACAATTCTTGTTGTACTTTCTTAAATTAAAAAAATATTTTTTATAACTTATAACAAAATTTAGAAAAAATTTTAATATAATAAGAAAAATACGAAAACTAAATTAAAATTTAATTCGTCGAAAATTTCAATTTCCAAACTAGTCAAAAATAATTTGGTCAAGATTTACTTTATACATTTTTACACTTTCTTTGTGATTTCTAACAGTAAAAAATCAGTTTGTTAAAAAAAGGAATAATACGAAAACAAAATTAAAAATGAACATGTCGAAAATTTAAATTGCATAAACTGGTCGAGAAAAACTTCTCATTAAATTATATAGATATTTAGCACCACGTCGAAAAAATAAAAAAAACTCGTCGAGAATATAAAAATTTAATGAATACCTTGACAAATTATTGCGGATATGTTACAAAGTTTGCCGGCATTTAAAAACTAGACGAAAATGAAAAGGTATACAATTTTATTAAATATTAAGGCAACAGAGTTTGCCTGCATTTTAAAACTAAACTAGTCTAAAAATGAAACATCTAAGCTAGTCAAAAATAATTTATAAACTGGTCGAAATACAGTTGATACATTTTTCACACTTTTCTTTAAGTAAATTCTAACAGCCGGGACCGGCCGTGGCATAGTGGTTAGAACACGCGACTACCATGCGGGAGATCGCAGGTTCAAACCTGGCTCCAGTCATCTTAAAAGAAAAAAATAAATACAATTTTCTTTCATTGTCGGCTCCCCTCGAATGTTGTTTGACAGCAACTTCGCAGTATTAAGCGTCGATTCAATCGTCGTGTCTAGTAAGAGCTTCTCAAAACAGTGACGTCCGCATTCGTCGATAAATAAGTAGGTGCCGTTAGTTGTGAATCTAAAAATAGAAAGCGTGTTAATTCACAACAACGCGAGAAGCTATCCCATACCTCATTCATGGGGTGCAAAGGGAAATTAAGTAAGTAAGTAAGTAAATTCTAACAGCCAGAATTAATTTTGTAATATAAAAAATAATAATACGAAAACTAAATTAAAAATTAACTCGTCGAAAATTTAGATATTGTACGCTGGTCGATCAACACTCGTTATAATTTATAAGCCTATTGAAAAAATAATTCACATTATGTTATAAAGATATATAACACCATGTCGAAAAATAAAAACTCGTCAATAATATAAAATTGTATTTATTCGTAAATTTGTCAAAAAGTTATTTTACAATTTGTAGCAAAGTCAGATATAATTTTTTTTTAATAAAGAGAATAATAGGAAACCACTTAAAAATAAGTCGAGAAAAACATGTTATAAGCCTTCGACAAATACTGCTATACATATTTTAATCATATTTAACTCCTAGTCGAATAATAAAATAATAACTAGTCGAAAATGTTATCTATTCTTTAAATTTCTTGCGTATAAGCAACATAATTTGCAAGCGCTTTAAAACTAGTCGAAAATTAAATGTTTAAATTAAAAACAATATATAAACGAGATATAAATATATAACGTCGAGATTCACTTTACACATTTTCTTACACTGTTTTTTTGTAACTTTTAGCAGTCAGGAAAAATTTTGTTATTAAAAAAATACCAGAAGCAAAATTTTTACTTAACTCGTCGAAAATTTAAATTTTATACACTGTATACCTTACGGTATACCTTACGGAATATCTCTGAATCTTTATTATATATAATAATAATAATATAATTATACATATTTTGGGAATTTTAGAAATTTTTTAAAAAAAAAATTTCTCATTGATAGAAATATTAAAACAATTAATATCATCGAAATATTATATAAGTAATAAAATGTTTAAAACTGTTTAGCCGAAATATTTAGGTTACTTTTGTGTAGTAGTTACATAATTTTATAAATATTGTCGATTTTTGCACGGACTCGTCAAAATTCTTCCAGGAGGATTTTTCGCACTTTTTTCTATTTTTTAACATGTTTACATCTCGATATACCTTACGGAATATCTGTGAAATTTTATTTAATATAATAATAATATAATTATACATATTTTGGGAAAAAAAAATCTCGACGAATTTTATAAATTTTTTTAAAAAAAAATTTCTTGTTGATGGAAATATTGAGACAATTAATATCATCAAAATACTATATAAATAATAAAATGTTTAAAACTGTTTAGCCGAAATATTTAGGTTACTTTTGTGTAGTAGTAACCTAAATCTTGAGCCGAATTTGTTGTATCACTTCGATACACTTAACGTAAATTAATATAATGTAATGTAAGATCGACTAACAAAAACACAAATACACGTAGTTACATAATTTTATAAATATTGTCGATTTTTGCACGGACTCGTCAAAATTCTTCCTAAAGTTCGAAATATATATTATGTTTTATGTAATCTCGTTGAATTTTTGGGATGAACTCATTGTTTATTTTTTTTTATTTTTTTTAAGTATAATTTTACTATAAAATTAGAACATGTTGCTTGTTTTAAATAAGCCAAAAATATCTCGTCGAAAATAACTTTAAATTAAAAATGTTATTTAAACATTCTGTTAATACGGCCCCAAATATTTCACTTTTATTCAGAGAAACTTCTTCTTACTTTTAATGCTTTATATTCTTCAAAATTTAAAAATTAATAAACTCGTCTAAATTTTAATACATTTTTATTTGTCAATAACGATTCCTAAATTCGTCGAAAACTTTTCGGGTATAGTAATTTATTTAGTGTTTCTTTGAAATTATTGTGACTTTATTTTTACTTCGCAGAAATGTGTGTTATATTTTTAATATTTTTTAAACTAGTCGAAAATTTAGGAAAAATGTTTTATTATTATTAAAAATATTACATTTAGAATAAATGTTAGTTTTATATAATATTTTATAACTTAAAATTTATTTACATAATTTTTCTCATTACTAATTCTTTTATTTCCTCCTTTCTTCTTTGCAGGTTTTGGTCGAAAAATTATTACGCTCTTGTCCAGATATAAAAAATATATATCTACTGATACGACCCAAACGGGGACAAGAGACTACACAGCGTCTCAATGAATTGCTCGATGCACCGGTGAGTTTAACATTAAACAAAATTAAACTTTCCTTTTTTTACACAATATTTCTGTCTACAGCTCTTTGAAAAATTAAGAAGAGAAAAACCAAAGGATTTGAGTAAAGTTATTCCTATATCGGGTGATATAACATCCGAAGAATTGGGTATTTCCGATAGTGATCAGGTATGGCAACATTTATATATTATATTTCTTTTTTAGTAATATTTTAATCACATATTTTTTTCATATTATTTGCAGGCTCTTTTGTGTCGCAATGTCTCGATTGTATTCCATTCAGCTGCCACTGTTAAATTCGACGAAAAGCTCAAATTATCAGTCACAATCAATATGTTAGGGACAAAACGTTTGGTTGAATTGTGTCATCGTATGATGTCTTTAGATGTAAGTATTTTATTTCAGCGTAATATTTATGGCGACGATATACGAGGCTGGTTCAATAAGTCATGGGAAATGAATGCAGTTTAGTTGTTAAAATGAGTCATAAGCAAACATTTGTAGAATATTGCACAATAATATAGCGAACTTTTTTCAAGGACCTCTTCTCATTTTGTCGTCCTCAAAAAAACTGTTTATAATTTAATATACCTTAAGATGAAAGTATGTGAACTTTATCCAATACTACCACAAAAACACTGATGCCATTTGTCAATAAAAGGGGATTTTTGATATTATAACGACCTTCTCCCTTTTAATGTTGTGAAGAGTTCTTCCTGATTATAATTGCGGTTAAGATACACTATTGTAAAATTTCCCAAAATTTTACAAAAAAGAAATCGTTGTAGAGAGAAGCGAACTTTATAGAAGTTTTAAGGACTTTGTCCCACATTACTGGCATTAAAGGATTTAAGCGAAGTGCACAAAAAACATATCTAACAGTATGACATTGTAAGCGAGCGATCTAAGTACTTAGAATGTTACGAGAGTGTAATGTAAAAATATCGTCCCCTCATTATAACTCCGATTGAAATGGCACCTACTGACATCGTCACTTACTTCGTAATCAAGCGTGTTATCAAGCTCGTATAAAACTCCGCCTATAACTGAAATGCCACTTATTGATATCGTAGCTTACTCTTTAAGCGTAAGCGCACCCATTTATCGGCCTATGGCAATCCTATGCTAAATGTAAGGAGGAATGTAAGCGAGAGAATCATCACTGATTGCTACTAAATATAACTGACATCAGCGATGAAGTAATGGGTCACTGTGCACCGACAACGTCAGAAACAGAGGCGTTGTAGTTGGGAGAGCTGGTTGGAGTATGCAGTGGCTATCTCTGGGGTTTGCAGCATTCTATATGATTGGTAACGTGAGTTTTTCGATCTGATCAATATTCTGCGTACCTTAGCTGTAACCAGACAATGGTCCGAACCAATATTAGCAGACCCTCATGTCCATGACACTAGATGCATACCTTCCTTGGGATACCACATGATTTCTTGGTTTTCTTATTACGTGTCCTTATTTGGTCCTTATTACGTTTGCAGGGTCGTTAAGATTTGGGGGTTTAGGTTGAGGACATGTAATGACACAGTACAAGACTATGTCAGTACATCACTCGGAGACCAATATGGTTTAATGCGTTTGTCCTGATTTAAAATAGGAAAATATGAAGTAAAGAGTATAATAGAAGATAAATAACAAATTTGCCAGCATAGTCTAGGGTAAGAGAGAAGGAAGTGTAAAAAAATAATTCCAGTATATTCCCTCCTTCAACTATATATATACTCAAAATAGTAAGATTACGTGGGGACACCAATGTCCTCTGCCCTTAAGCCAGCTCAAATCATCATCATCATCGCAACATGGAAAATCTGCTCAAGTTCTCCAATTTGTATGATGACAATTCAGTGAGACTGTGAAAGCACCATGTCCCGATGAATTGCTTTTTTCTTCTGTGAAGAGCTGTGCAATGGCATAGCAAATGCTCAATGATCTCAATTTCCTCCTCATCGTCGAAAAGGCTGCAAGAGTCCCCCTGTGTCATCTCCCAATTTTATGAAAATGCTCTAAAGTCACAGTGTCCTGTAATTATACCGATTAGTCGTCTGACGGAATCCCTAATTAGTTCCTATAGTGTTCTGGTTCATCTTACATTCAGTCCTGTCCAAATATCCCCTGACAGCCGTTCGATGTGGCGGTTCAAAATTCCGTATATATGACACATTGGCGGTCGCTCTGAACCAGCTGTGTTTCTCCACGCCTGTTCATTCGCTATGTCGTTACATTGAGATCCTCACTGAGGAAACCTGATTCTGTTCCTATGTCCATTTTTGAGCCATCAGTTAAGATGGACAACCCTCTGAAGGACATTGAAGCTTTTAAGAAATCTCTATCAGAGATCACTTTTTCCGGGCATGATGTAAAATCTATCAACGGAACCATATTGTCCGTGGAGACTCTTCATCTAGACCCTTCCCCAAGAATTTTGGAAGAACCTCGATATCAGACAAAGGCTTACCAACAATGATGACACCTTCCTCATCAAAGAGAGGTTCAAAAGTAGTCTAACCAGTGCTGTTGGTAAATCGGCCTTGTTTGTGAAATTATTTAGCGTTGGGGGCAAAAAGAGTTTCACCCTCATCTGCGAGAGGCGCATTCTTCTTGTTGCATTACAAAACTGCAATTTTCTTCTCTGAAATTGAGTCCTACTATAATATCATTGTCGTTGACCTTTTCATTGCGCTTGCAGTCAACTTTTAAATTCATTCGTATGTGGCCGCTGGCGACGCGTAGAAAGGAGTTGCTCTCTTCACCGCGCCCGCCGGTAGTCGCCGCCACAACCCGTTTTTTTTATCTTATATCATTTGATACGACCCAAAGTATAACACATAGAAGGAATCACTTTAAACCCTCAGTTTTTTTTTTGAACCAAATTCGATGCAAGACTTTTTAAGTCGTTTGAGCCATGTCCGTCTGTATGTCTGGCTGTCCGGCTGGTAGGCACGATAACTTTCTAAAAAAGAAACCAAATGTTTTGAAACTTTGCAGAAGTAAATATTTCCCCAAAACTACTTACGGTATTGAAATGGGCTACATGGCCACGTCCTGATACCTCCCATACAAATGTACCATTCCGCCCACTTTAGAAATCGAGTAATAATATAAAAATATCAAATGCGATCGTGCCAAAAATCCGTATTTAGTAAAACTAAATGAGGATAAAGTTTTGAAGAAAAACTGGTGGTCTAGCCACGCCCCTTCTTGTACCTCCAATACAATTGTACCATTCCGCCCACTTTAGAAATCGAGTAATAATATCAATACATTCAACGCGACCGTTCCCTAATTCTATATTTAGTAAAACTAAAACAGGATAAAGTTTTGGAGAAAAAACTGGATGTCTAGATACGACCATTTTGGTACCTCTTATACAAAAGTACCATTCCGCCCTCTTTAGAAATCGAGTAATAATATCAATATACTAGAAAATTTTATGTTTTACTGAGGGTAGGGTATATGTAAGTCGGTTTTCGCGACTGAAACTTTCTTACTGGTTTTGACTCCATTAAACATTCTACACTGGGTTAATCTACATCATAACCAATATGAGTAGCCCAAGGTAACTAGGGCTTATTAGTCACCAAACTCTTGCCGGAGGAAGGGAGTGTTGGCAGCCGGCCCTCGTTTTTCTGTTTTTCGTTTTTACCCCATCTGCCAGGGGGTTATACGGTCCTCACTCGGAGGATTGTACAGAGGGCGTTTTTTATACGTCAAGGTTCTTCCTGAGATGGTGTTACATGTTCTTCACCACCCATGTTAAACTGGACAGTAACGTGCTTACTAGTTATTTATTGGCGCCAGCAATCGCCATTATTGACATAACAAGCCTCATTTACACTTATATTTTGTGGGATAGTCCATGCACAAAGATTCACCTCAGGACCCTATTCTTGTCACCGCTGAGCTGTCTGCAATCGTCAACTGTGGGGCGTTCCACTAGTGGACGCGTGCCGAAGTGCTTAGCTGAGCTTCCCTAAGGATCATAAAACCATACATACCGACGAAAAAATATATGTATGATTTAATTGATCCCAGTAGAGGTGTTCCCTTTGTTACTTCTGTTTCGTGTTTACATAGCCCGTAAAGGACCTAAAGGCGGGTGGCTAGCCCAACCATCAGGTTTCGTTGCTTACTATCTGCCGCTATTTATGATACAAAATATCCCGAACATCGTTACCCATGTGCCATCACGTGGAGGTTGTGTGTCGGCTTGAGATACAAGATCCATTTTTACATCCCCAATGGCACCCAATGTTTATTTTTTTTTTTTTTATAAAATTTCAAACAATCTGGTATAAGAATATAGTGACAGCTTGACAACAGTCAGGTATGATCGGTAAAAAAACAAATCTACATGGGAACTTTTACTAGAAAACTAGATAACTAAAAAGATTTTTTATTAAAAAAAAATAAAAGAGACTTAATTCCAGAAAAATGTTCAATACCACCTTATTGACCAAGGTTTTATTTAACCCTATTTTATATGCATCTGATTTTAGATTTCATTTGTTCTCTTATCCATCTTCTAGGCACTAATTCATGTTTCCACTGCCTATTGCAATTGCGATAGAACCGAAGTATCTGAAGTTATTTATGCACCACCCTATAATCCCGATGATATTATATCTTTAGTTAATTGGCTTCCGGAAGATACACTTGATAAGGTAAGAAGTTTTTTGAAAACTAAATTTGACAAATTTACTATTGTCTTACTTCCTTCATTTCCAGCTAACCCCCTCACTGATTGGTAAACGTCCAAATACTTATACATTTACAAAAGCCTTAGCTGAACATATGCTACTCAAAGAGGCTGGTAATCTTCCAGTTGCCATTGTGAGGCCATCTATAGGTAAATATTCGAAACTGTTACTCCTCGTTACATGATTACTAATTCTCTACTCTCTTTTGAATCTCTACGAATTTCATAGTGACTGCCAGCTTAAATGAACCTTTTGCCGGTTGGATTGATAATTTCAATGGTCCCACCGGACTATTATCTGCCATGGCCAAAGGGATATTCCGCACAATTGTGTGCGACGAAAATTGTATTGCCGATGTGGTACCTGTTGATATTGTGATTAATCTAATGATAACGGCTGCATGGCGCACAGCAACGGCCAAAACCGACAATTTGTCGATATATAACTGTTGTACCGGACAACGACACCCCATAACGTGGAGTAAATTTGTTAACTATGCCGTTGATCATGTACGCCGACATCCATTGGGTAAGTAGAGTTGATTGATAGGACCTATTACATAATGAGGCTATAGAATAAACAAACTCAAAAAGTGTCAGAGAGAGAACTTATTTTCCAACTCTACACGTTCTTCTACTTCTTTTAGTAAAGAAACTTGGGGAGCATACATATGACTACTTCGACATTTATCCTCTCATGGTGTGACTAATTATTCTCTATTCTTTTGCAGAGGGCTGTGCTTGGTATCCTGGTGGTTCACTGCGCAATAATGTTACAATGAATAATATAAACGCTTTTGTTGTGCACTACATGCCGGCCTATGTTTTGGATATTTTTGCGCGATTAGCTGGCAAAAAACCAATGTAAGTACAAACTTGTTTTATATATTTTTTCATTAGTAACATTTTTTACTTTTCAGCTTTGTTAAAGTCCAAAATAAAATCGCCAAAGCTGTGGAATGTTTGCAATATTTCGCCACCCACGAGTGGCAGTTCAAAGACGATAATGTGTGCGCTCTACTCCAGACCCTAAGTCCAAAGGATCGTGAGACCTTCGTATTCGATGTGACCACAATTAATTGGGAAAAATATATGGAACGATATGTGCTGGGATTCAGAGAGTTTCTGTTTAAGCAAAAGCCACAATCATTACCTGGTAGTCGGAAAAAGATGATGAGGTAAGTAAAATAATAAAATAAATAAAAATATAAAAATAATATAAAAATATAAAAATATAAAAATATAAAAATATAAAAATATAAAAATATAAAAATATAAAAATATAAAAATATAAAAATATAAAAATATAAAAATATAAAAATATAAAAATATAAAAATATAAAAATATAAAAATATAAAAATATAAAAATATAAAAATATAAAAATATAAAAATATAAAAATATAAAAATATAAAAATATAAAAATATAAAAATATAAAAATATAAAAATATAAAAATATAAAAATATAAAAATATAAAAATATAAAAATATAAAAATATAAAAATATAAAAATATAAAAATATAAAAATATAAAAATATAAAAATATAAAAATATAAAAATATAAAAATATAAAACTATAAAAATATAAAAATATAAAAATATAAAAATATAAAAATATAAAAATATAAAAATATAAAAATATAAAAATATAAAAATATAAAAATATAAAAATATAAAAATATAAAAATATAAAAATATAAAAATATAAAAATATAAAAATATAAAAATATAAAAATATAAAAATATAAAAATATAAAAATAAAAAAATATAAAAATATAAAAATATAAAAATATAAAAATATAAAAATATAAAAATATAAAAATATAAAAATATAAAAATATAAAAATATAAAAATATAAAAATATAAAAATATAAAAATATAAAAATATAAAAATATAAAAATATAAAAATATAAAAATATAAAAATATAAAAATATAAAAATATAAAAATATAAAAATATAAAAATATAAAAATATAAAAATATAAAAATATAAAAATATAAAAATATAAAAATATAAAAATATAAAAATATAAAAATATAAAAATATAAAAATAAAAAATTATAAAAATATAAAAATATAAAAATATAGAAATATAGAAATATAAAAATATAAAAATATAAAAATATAAAAATATAAAAATATAAAACTATAAAAATATAAAAATATAAAAATATAAAAATATAAAAATAAAAAATTATAAAAATATAAAAATATAAAAATATAGAAATATAAAAATATAAAAATATAAAAATATAAAAATATAAAAATATAAAAATATAAAAATATAAAAATATAAAAATATAAAAATATAAAAATATAAAAATATAAAAATATAAAAATATAAAAATATAAAAATATAAAAATATAAAAATATAAAAATATAAAAATATAAAAATATAAAAATATAAAAATATAAAAATATAAAAATATAAAAATATAAAAATATAAAAATATAAAAATATAAAAATATAAAAATATAAAAATATAAAAATATAAAAATATAAAAATATAAAAATATAAAAATATAAAAATATAAAAATATAAAAATATAAAAATAGAAAAATATAAAAATATAAAAATATAAAAATATAAAAATATAAAAATATAAAAATATAAAAATATAAAAATATAAAAATATAAAAATATAAAAATATAAAAATATAAAAATAGAAAAATATAAAAATATAAAAATATAAAAATATAAAAATATAAAAATATAAAAATATAAAAATATAAAAATATAAAAATATAAAAATATAAAAATATAAAAATATAAAAATATAAAAATATAAAAATATAAAAATATAAAAATATAAAAATATAAAAATATAAAAATATAAAAATATAAAAATATAAAAATATAAAAATATAAAAATATAAAAATATAAAAATATAAAAATATAAAAATATAAAAATATAAAAATATAAAAATATAAAAATATAAAAATATAAAAATATAAAAATATAAAAATATAAAAATATAAAAATATAAAAATATAAAAATATAAAAATATAAAAATATAAAAATATAAAAATATAAAAATATAAAAATATAAAAATATAAAAATATAAAAATATAAAAATATAAAAATATAAAAATATAAAAATATAAAAATATAAAAATATAAAAATATAAAAATATAAAAATAAAAAAATATAAAAATATAAACATATAAAAATCTGAAAATAATAAAATCTATATGTTTCCCTATATTTTCAAACTTTTCTAAAAATTTTCTTTTCTTCCCTTTACAGATTGTATTATATCGATCTATTAACCAAACTTTTAATGGTCATTTGTACTTGGCGTTTCCTGATGTCACGTTCAAAACGTTTGAATGCCTTGTGGTCGACATTTTTACAAAATATTTTAAAAGTTATGCGTTTAATGCCATTTTTGTAATATAATTTTTATATAATTTCTTTTCTCACATCTATGTAATTCTCAAGATCTTTTGGGGTATGCGAAATTTTTCTTTTTATTTTTTTTTTTGATTTTCTTGTCATGAAAATTATGAACAAAACAAATACACACACACACACATACATATAACTAATTAAGCTTATGTATACAAATTATATTTAAGGTGATCTTTTTTTTTTTTTGTTTAGTATATTTTTTTTAAAAAAAATATTTTTGTTTAATTACTAATTTAATTGTTTTATATGGAGTAAAAAGAGAAAATGATTTGTATTTATATATATATATACATACACACACACATATACATAATTATATTATAATACGATTTTTTGTCATAAATTAATTATACAAGATTTTTTTATTTAATTTGTATTTTATTTTGTTTGTTAAATTGTAAAATGAAGTTATATTAAGAGTTATGTATAATTTTATAAGTGGTGGGATCGAGCTATTTTCGACATGTAAACAAAGAATGAACTTAGTAGGGATGGCTGGGGAGGGGAAAAGAAAGAAATTGACAAAAATCGAAATTTATTATGAAAAACAATTTTGTATATTTTAAATTTAAACAATTAACTAATTAATGTTTAGTGAATAATTTTTTATGTTAATATAATTTTATGTATTAAAATTTTGTTCTTTATAGACGATTTTTATTATTAGGGCTGACATTTTAAATTTGATTGATTGCGAAAATTTCCGCCTTTCTTTCCTCGCCTCCCAGTTATCCAATTATTTCATCAGATTCGTCATCGATTTAGTTTAACATTTTATATATAAGATTAACCATATATATATATATACTTATACATATGTAATTTCTTGAACAAATTCTTCAATTGCTTCCCCCCCCCTTTTTCCCACAATTATTTATTCACATCAAATTCTTTCTACTTCTTTCCCCCCTGTAATGGTTTTTTCACTCCTTCAACTACCGACAACAACAAAAAAAAACAAAAAACTTTATGGAAAATAACAAAAATTATATTTAAACGAACAAACAAGAGTAAAAATCACAACAAAGCAATTCTTCTTAAACTATTTCTAAAATTAAAATCTAAAACCGAAAACAAAATAAATAACAACAAAAACAAAAAACAAATTATAGCTGTAGTCATATACAAAACAAAAAAAAATTACGAAAAATTGCAAAAAAAACCAGTCAATAAAAAATTACAAACAACAAAATGCATAAAACTTAGTGCAGTTTTTATTATTAATTAATACATAAAAAAAAATATATAAATAAAAAAATTAACAAAAAAAATGATGCTTATTGTTGCTTTAACAAAAAATTATATAGTAAAATTCCAAAAAAAAAAACAACATAAACATTAAACAAAATTGGTATTATAATAAAATGAAACAAAACAACAACAAACAAGAAACACAAAACCAACAAAAAAATCTTACAAATAAATTTAGTTTAAACAATTTTTACAACACAAAAAGCAAAAAATAAACATTATATAAATATGGAAGAAAATGAAACAAAACAAAGAAACAAATAACAAAAAAAAAAGTTATATTAAATGCTAAATTAATTGAGAGAAATTTCAAGAACACAAAACGAAAATCCTAGAAAACTAAAAATTCTTAAAAAACAAAATCCAATGTCATAATTTGCATTATAAATCCAAAATGAAATTTAAAACAAAAACATCCATTAGATTTATTACATACATACAAAACAAAAAACAACAACAACAAGAACCCAACAAAGAAAACCAACAGATTCAGACAGAACAAAATTATTATTATATTATAATAATTATACCTAATTCTATTATTTAAAGCGTAATAAAACAAAGACAATTAGTTCTTTACAAATAAATAATAATAATAATAAAAATAATTACAAGTAAAGGTGAAAAATTACATAAGATCTGGTTTTTTATTTATATTTTACAACTAACCGACAATTCTGTGACGTAAAGCAGAGGGAGTAACCGGTGCATAACAGCGTAAGTATGTAGGCAGAGGTATAACAGTAAAGTGCTAATTTAAGTTTCTGAGAGAGATTCTACGTCTTCTATATAACTTTTTCCTAAGTATCTTAGCTTCCTACGGGCTAGAACAGCTACAAAAAGATGTTCCGTCGTCTCAGACTCCTCCTCGTCCTTACACACACGGCATTAGTCCGATAAGGCCCAGAACACACATCCAAAGCCGCTTGCAGAGTGATCCTTCTAGCCCCAGTAATCCCCATCGCTGCAAACTTTTGGTCCTAAGCTGAGCCTTTTTAATAAATTACTCTTATCTAGGCCCTCCCTAATTTGCCGGACTACAGCAGTATACAGTCACAACTTTTGTTTATAGGGCTTTGGTACGCACAAACCTCTTTAAACTTTCCTCGATATTCCTTGAGCAATTTAGCTTCTGATCAAGAACAAAACCTAAGCACTTAACCTCCATGGAGAACTTCAATTTCACCTTATTCAGCTTCGGCGACCTGAAGTAATTTGCGTGTAAAGAAAACCAATTTTGTTTTCTTAGGGTTCAACCTACATACTACAGGTCCTGGCCCATCGTAGCAGCTTTCCTATGGCAGTTTAGATAAGGTAGAAATTTCCCACCATTCATGATGACCATATCGATTTTTTAAAAGGGGGCGTGGCACCGCCCACTTCTACCCTGCCTGTAATTAATAATGCTTCAACAACATATATACCTAATATCATCTTCATACCTATGATAGTTCATGAAATATAGCCCTTTTGATTTTCAAGTTGTATGGGCAGCGCCACGCCCCTTTATCTAATCACCACCAAATGTAGCCAGGGACTATCAACAGTTCAACAGTACCACTTGGTAAAATTTTCGTATGAATCGGTCTATTAGAAAAGCCGTTAGAGTGATTTTAGAAAAGAGGGCGTGGCACCGCTCACTTCCACCCTGGCTGTAATTAATACTGCTCCTACTACATATTTGTATATCAAATCTCATTTTCACAACTCTGATAGTTCATGAGATTTAGCCCTTTTGATTTTAAGTTGTATAAGCGATGCCACGCTCCTTTATCCAATCACAACCAAGTACAGCCAGAGACTATCAGCAGGCCATCAGTATCACTTTCTAAAATTATCGTATATATCGGTCTATTAGAAAAGCCGTCAGAACGATTTTTTAAAAGGGGGCGTGGCACCGCTCACTTCTACCCTGGCTGTAATTAATTCTGCTCCAACAACATATATACTAAATCTCATCTTCATACCTCTGATAGTTCATGAGATATAGCCCTTTTGATTTTCAAGTTGTATGGGCGGTGACACGCCCCTTTATCCAATCACAACCAACATCCGCCCACTTCCTTCCTGGTAGTAATTAATTCTGCTACAACAACGTATATACCAAATCTCATCTTCATACCTATGATAGTTCATGAGATATAGCCCTTTCGATTTTCAAGTTGTATGGGCGGTGCCACGCTTCTTTATCCAATCACAACCAAATATAGCCAGGGACTATCAACAGGTCACCAGTACTACTTGGTTAAATTTTCATATGAATTGGTGTATTAGAAAAGCCGTTACAGCGATTTTAGAAAAGAGGGCGTGGCACCGCCCACTTCTACCCTGGCTGTAATTAATACTGCTCCAACAACATATATGTATATCAAATCTCATCTACATACCTCTCATAGTTCATGAGATATAGCCCTTTTGATTTTCAAGTTGTATGGGCGGTGCCACGCCCCTTTGTCCAATTGGACCGAATTGTAAATCTAAACCACCCGCACGTACAGTAAAATTTTATATATATATAGATTGATATTATGACTCGATTTCTAAAGTGGGCGGAGTGGTACACATGTATGGGAGGTAACAGAAGGGACGTGGCTAGATTTTTTTCCAAAACTTTATCCTGCTATAGCTTTACTAAATATAGAATTTGGAAACGATACAGTTCGACGTATTGATATTATTACTCGATTTCTAAAGTGGGCGAAATTGCACATTTGTTTGAAAGGTACCAGAAGGGCGTGGTCACGTAGCCCATTTTTAATACCGTAAGTAGTTTTGGGGAAATATGAACTCGTCCAAAATTTCAAAACATTTGGTGGCGTCTTTCGAAAGTTATCGTGACAGACGGACAGACAGACGGATATGGCTCAAACGACTTAAAAAGTCATGAATCGAATGTGGTTCAAAGAAACCTAGGGTCTAAAGTCCCTCCTTCTATGTATGACACTTTTGGGTCGTATCAAATGTATATGCCCTCATCCCTAAGGGTGATGGTATAAAAATGAGGTTGTATTTCTGTAGGTAAAATGTAGCTGTATGCAAAATTTCATTAAAATCTGAGAGGGTCGGATTCAAAATGTCCGTTTCTTATAGGTTTTGATATGAAATTCATCATATGTATAATGACGAGTACTATTATATGTATGTGTATCAAATTGTATTTCTCTAGTTAAATAGTTAGCCCACGAAAATAAAAATGTCGTCTACATATTCATATCTATAGCATCGAGTACTATCTGTGTATCAAATGTTAAACAATACTTACCATGCCCACTCCGCTATCTAATCGAAAATAAAAGCTTAGTCTACATATTCAAATCTGTGGTGCCGAGGACATGTGTATATAATTTTTAATACTCTAAGGTTCAAATACACTCATGCCACGCCCACTACGCCTACTTTTCAAAACAGAAAAGTTCGTCCGCATATTTACATAGTGAAGTGTCCAAGTACTATCCTTATCAAATTGTATCTATTAAAGGCTATTAAAAACCTTTGCCCTTGACTATTATGGTGCGCTGGGCTTGCCACCCGCCACCAGTATGATGGCAGTGAACAAAATGAGAAATAAGAGAAAAAGAACCCCCCAAAATGTTGACAACCACCGCAAACGTTTTAAGGACCATGATTTGAGAATATGCACTTGGAATGTTTGAACTCTTTACCGACCAGGTGCCTCTATTCAACTGGCGGATGTCCTCGAAGAGTATAAGGCTGACATCACTGCTATACAGGAAATCCGGTGGACTGGATATGGATGCTCGCGGATAAGGATCTGTGACGTGTACTACAGCTGCCACGCGGATAAGCATGAGTTTGGTTGTGGATTTGTGGTCGGCAAGAGATTATGACACCTGACTCTAGGTTTACTCATGTCAGTGAACGAATCGCCACCATAAGACTTAAGGCAAAATTTTTCTATATCACGCTGATATGTGCTCATGCTCCGATGGAGGAGAAAAGTCACGAGGTCAAATACGAATTCTACGCCCAACTTGAAGAAACATATGACCGTAGCCCGGGCCATGATGTTAAAATCGTGCTGGGAGATTTTAATGCCAAAATAGGCCGGGAGAATGTCTTTAGCCCAACAGTCGGAAAATTTAGTCTGCATACTGATACATCGCCAAACGGAATCAGACTGATTGATTTCTCTGCAGCAAGGAACATGGTAATTAGCAGCACACGATGTGCTGTGCAACGTGGATATCTCCCGATCAAGTAACGAGAAACCAAATTGATCACGTGGTAATCGATGGAAGGCACGCGTCAAGTGTCTTAGACGTGCGAGTGATCAGAGGTGCGAACATCAACTCGGATCATCACCTCACTGCAGTCAAGGTGCGCACTAGGCTAAGCAGGGCGAAAACCCTGCGTAACCAGGCACAGAGAAAGCTGGACATCGCTAAACTGCAGACCGCGGAGATAGCCAACGCCTATTGTGACCAATTCACTCAACTACTTCTTGATGCTCCAACTCCCGAAAATACTAGCGTGCAATGGCAATATATTGCCTACTCGATGGAAAGGACTGCGCGGTCCGTACTGGGGTATGTGTAGCCCTTTTACGATAATGCCTGGTACGGTGACGAATGCCGCGATGCCATCCGGGAACAAGTTGCTGCATACAGGACCAAACTGCAGCCAATGGCAACGCGAGCTGTTCATGAAAAGTATAGGGAGAAGAGGCGGGAGAAGACTCGACTCTTCAGGTGAAAAAAAACGAGAGCTTAAGGAGCGAAATAATGTGTGTATTGAAGATTACAGGAACAGAGGTGAAGCCCGAAAATTCTATCAGAAGGTAAAAGGAAAGGTACATGGAACAGGTCTTCCCTCCTGTAAAGACAAGGATGGTCATCTCGTTACTGACTCCGAGAGCGTACTGAGAATATATAAAGACCACTTCTGCAGCCTATTGATGTGTGAAAACTTGACGGAAGAAGACTGTGCACCAATCCGAGATGATAACATCAAGTGTCCACCTCCGAGCCAAGCTGAGATAACAACTGCCATATCCCGCCTAAAGAACAACAAGGCCGCTGGGGCTGATGGTCTTCCAGCTGAGTTGTTTAAGGCGGGTGGAGACGAGATTGTTTTAAGCATGCAACAGCTCATAGAGAACATTTGGCTTCAGGAGAGCATGCCAGAGGATTGGAATCTCAGTGTGCTATGTCCAATCAACAAAAAAGGTGACCGTAGTGAGTGTAAAAACTATCGTGGAATTAGCCTCTTACCGATTGCGTATAAGGTCCTGTCTAGCATACTGTGTGAACGTCTAAAGCCAATTGTGGAAAACCTGATTGGACTTTAGACCAGGCAAATCTACGACGGATTAGATATTTACACTACGCCAGATTCTAGAGAAAACCATCTTTGTCGATTACAAAGCTGCCTTCGATAGTCCCATCAGGCATCGACTATACGAAGCCATGTCTGAGTTCGGTATTCCTGCGAAGATAATTTGTCTCTGCCGGTGTACCCTTACGAATACCAAATCCTCTGTTCGGATTGGCAAGGATCTATCTGCACCATTCGATACGACGAGAGGTCTTAGACAGGGTGACGGTTTGTCATGTATGCTGTTCAACATAGTGATGAAAAAGGTGTTGAGGAAAGCAGCGGTTAACATGTCTGGCACCATATTTAATAAGAGCCACATGCTGCTCTCATATGTCGATGATATCGACATTATCGGTCGAACGATGCAAGAGGTAACAGCTGTTTTCTCATCAGTTGAAAGGGAGTCAGCGAAAATGGGTTTGGCAGTGAATGAGGACAAGACGAAGTTAATGGTATCATTGAACAAAGTGTCTACCCGTTGGGGACGCAGCGTGAACGTTGAAAACTATTGCTTTGGGGTAGTGGATGGATTTATCTACTTCGGATCCGCCATGAACAAAAACAACAGTGTCAGCCTCGAAATAAAACTGAGAATAGTGCTTGCCAACAGGTGTTTCATTGGACTGCGCGAGCAATTCATAAACACCACCTTATCTCGAACTACCAAAGTCCAGCTAATTTTACCGGTCCTGTTGTACGCCTCCGAATCTTGGGTGCTTACGCAGGCAGATGCAGCTTATCTGGAGGTGTTTGAGAGAAAAATACTCCGCAAAATATATGGACCCATTTGCGTAAACGGCGAGTTTAGGATTCGGATGAACCATAAGCTGTACGAGTTATACCACGACATATGAAACCCATGACTTCTTTATAAATAAAAACACAATTTTTGTTTTGTTTTTTTTAACAATTAAATACATTTATATTTATGTATGATGTACTCTTTTCAATTTTTGTTCTTCTTTGTTTTTTGTTGGTTTGTTTGTTTTTGTTCTTCTTTGTATTTTATTCTTTCGATTTTCGTATGTATTTTTTGTTGTTGTTATTTGTTGTTGTATGTGGTTCTGTGGTTTTTGTTGTTGTTTGTGTAATTGTATATTAGAAGATATTCGATTACTAAAATTAAAAATAATGATATACAATGATAGATTTCATTAGATACAGATATAATATGTCCAATATATTTTTTTTGCGTTTTTTTTTTATTTTTATTTTAGTTTTTTATTTGTTATTTTGTATTTAGCTTAAGATTCTTTGTATTTGGTTTCATTTTTGTTTTTTTTTTCTTTTTTTTTTGTTCTTAAAGTTTAGTCAAATATTCGTTTGTTTGTTTGTTTGGTTTTCTTCTGTTGTTTCTTAATTCGTGTATTGTTAATGTTTTTATGCGTGTGTGTTATGTTGTTCTTGTCGTGGTTGTGACCATATTTATTTATAAATATATGAAAATATTTACAAAAATGCTGTGGTTGAACTTAACTAATTTGACTGCTATATATAGTTATATATAGTGTATATATATATGTATATATATAGATTTTTGTATGGTTCCATATTTTTGTTTTGTTATGAATTTTTGTCGTATGTGTCGCATATGTGTATATATAAAATGTGGAGAGGGGCGGGGCACGTTATTCTTACGAGACTTAGGGAAGAGTTTCAGTTAAAATTTGTTTGAGTTCCTTGTGCTGGGCACACAGTGAAGAAAATGTGGAAAATGTTTATATGTTTTGCTTTATGTGTGGTTGTGGTTTTGAATTTGTTGTTTGTTCTGTTTTATAGTTTTAGCTTTTGTGTTTAGAACCTATTACTAAAGGGGCGGGGCAAGGGGAATGGTTTAATTAATATATATTTTTTGTTTGTTTTTTTTAACACATACATTTAGGGTTTTGTTTGTTTTCATTTGCCTTTAATTTTTAACAATTTATTATGTTTAATATTTTGTTATTGATTTAATTATTTTGTTTGTTTTATTTTTAATTTGCTTTTTGGTTTTTTATTTTGTATTATTTTCTATTATATATATTGCAACTTACATATGTTTTTATAAAAAAAATATTTTTTAAAGCTTTTTATATTTTGTCTGTGTTGTTTCTCTCTATTTTGTTTGGGTTGTCTTTACTTCGTTTTTCAAACTTACAAAATTTTTTGTATTTTGTTAATATTGTATTGTTTTGTTTTTTTTTGTTTGTTTTTCATTATTTTACAAAAACATTAACTAATTGTGTTTTTTTTCTTTTGTTGTTTTGTTTTTTAGCTAACAAAAAATGTTAAAAAATTATGTAAATTATTTGTTAAATTATACAAATTATTTGTGTTTAAATTAATCGTTGTGTTATCTACAGTTTAAAACATATTTGTTTTGTATCGCATAATTTTAATTTTTTTTTTAAATCTTATATAACCTACGGAGACGGATGGATGATGTTCACTATTTGCAAAAGAAAAAAAAACAAAAAATAAAACAAATAGTTAAATATTAAAACAAATAGGGGATTACTTAATAATTTGAATTAATGAATATTAATCTAAAAATTTAAAACAAATTCTAAAAATAAATTTAAAAATAAAAAAAAATCAAAACGAAATTTGTATTGTTCTTATTTAAGAAAATTTGCGGAAAAATTAAGTTACAAATAAAAATTCCCAAAAAATATTTATTTTTTAAAATTTAAAATAATTTTTTTTTTTTTAATTTTTACCGGAAATGTTATTTAAATATTTTTAATTATACAGTGTGGCTCTACATTAATGTTTTTCACGCTTAGCAGCTGATAATGAGCAAAGAATCCTGAAGTCTGGGTCAACCACCAGTTTTCAGTCATATACTGGCTATGAAAACACCATCTAGAAGGAAAGCAAAAATTGAAAGGTAAAATATTCTATGTCCATTGATCAGACAAAGATTTTAGGCTTCTTAGTTTCGCCGCGGCAAGGAATATGATAAAAATATCCACAAGATGTCGCATAGCATCTGAGAAAAAGGATTCTGCATACAGGACAAAATTAAAGCCAATTCTATTAGTGAACGGCACAATGAGAGACTCAGACAGTCGAACCGGCTAGGTTAGGTTAGGGTAATTTGGCAGCCGCCTTCAATATAGCTCACTTGGTTCCTAGTGTAGGTCCCGTTGTCATACCATTTCGAATTCTCGCACCAATTATTCCTACTCTATTCGGTCAGTTCCATGGGTCTGTACCCAGATGTGTCACGGTAGTGTCATATTTGGGTGTCGCCTTGGGCAAACGATCTTAGTAGACGAGTTGTACTGTACTGTTTATATGGGACTCTTTGTTTGCTGTGGCAGCATATGGGTCCGAGCTAGTGAACACTGCTTTCGGGTACCATAAGGCCCTCTCTTGACAGAGAGTGGTGTTATTGACTGGTTTGCCAGTATGTCCTATGGTATCAACCGAAGCCCAGCAGGTTTTGATGGGTCGTGCCCCGCTAGATCTTGTTATTATCCAATGTGCGGAGGATTTCTAGATCAGAAAGGGTATTCACTCATTGGCAGTATAAGTAGGGCTCAGCATACGAAGCTCTTTGACGAATGTGCCTTATTGAAATGGCAAACACGTTATAATGACAGTGCTACTTACAGGTTTTTGTTTAGTGTTTGCACGATTAAGGGCTATTTCAAGATAATTGTAAAAGCGGGTCTGCGTCCTTGGCTAGCCAGGTCTTTCCGAGGTGTCTGGGGTTACAAGGCTGTTGGACCGAGCCGATCCCACAATCTTGATCATCCTATTGTATGTTGCCACTGCCCGTTCTACGTGCGGTATACAATCCAGTAGGATCGCAAAGAAGTGTTAGCTAAGTGAGTAAGTAAGTTTGACTATGTGGTCTACACGTGCAATGTCTCCAGTGCATGCTTTTGTTTATTTGTGTATTATTGATATCACCGGGGGAGTCCAGTCTAAACGGACTAGTCTTACAAATACACGAATTCCGTTTATTGTCGTCGACGTCAAGATACCAGACGAACACATTCGGAAAACGGTAACTACATAGGAGTGAAGGACTTGGTTCTGTCTGGCACACGATGCTTTTGTCAGTTTGATCCGACTACGATCTGTTGAATCAAACTTCGTTTGGTTGTACCTAATTTGGTAACTGGACTTTGGTCGGATTAACCGCAATTTAGTCTATTTAATGCAACTTCAGTTATTTGAACAAAAGATAAATTATGTTATGGTTTATTATGGTTTAAATCGACTTCGATTGGTTTAATCGGATTTCGGTTTGTTGAATCCAACTTCGGTTGGTTTAACCTATGTTGGGTTGGTTTAACTCAATTTCGATCAGTTTAATCCGATTTCAGTCCGTTGAATCCAACTTCGGTTGGTTAAAGCCATTTTCTCTTGGTCTAACTCGATTTCGGTGTATTGAATGCAACTATGGTCGTTTGATCTTACCTCAGTCTCTATCTGGTCCTGAGTAAATCAATGGACATAGGATTAAACCAACAAAAGTTGAATTCAACAGATCGAAGTAAAGTCAAACCTATCGAAATCTTCTTAGGCCAATCGATGTCGGACAATTTGCCCGTCGAAGGGCAAGTGGGATGAATTCAACTTTGGTTGTATGAACCTTATTACTCTTGGTTTTACTCGACTTCAGTCGACTTAATCGAACTTCGGTTGGTTTAACATGATTTCGGTCGGATAAATTCAACTACGATTGGTTAACTTAGTTTAAATCGACTTTGGTTGGCTTAACCGAATTTCGGTCTATTGAATCCGACTTTTGATGGTTGAACCTAATTTCGGTTAGTTTTACTCCACTAAATCGGTTTAATCGGACTTCGGTTAGTTTAACATGACTTCGATGACTGGAATTCGGTCGGTTGAAACCAAATTTCTTATTGGTTTAACTCTCTTTCGGTCATCGATCTGTTGAAATCAACTCCGATTGGTTGAAGCCAATTTCTATTGGTTTAACTCGACTTCTGTTGGTTTAATCGGACTTCGGTTTCTTAACATGATTTCGATCGGTTTAATCGGACTTTAGTCTATTGAATCCAACTTTTCTTGACTGAAACATATTTCTATTGGTTTAACTCGGCTTTGATCGGTTTAATCAAACATCGGTCTGTTGAATTAAATTTCGGTTGGTTGGATCTAATTTCTATTGGTTTAACTCGACTTTGGTCTGTTGAATCCAATTTCGGCTGGTTGATCCTAAAATCTCTTGGTTTACTAGACTTCGGTCTGTGGATTCCAACTTTGGTTAGTTGAACCTAATATTTCTTGGTTTAACTCTACTTCGGTCAGTTTAATCCAACTTCGATCTCTTGATTCAACTCGACTCCGGTCGGTTTATAGGACTTCGAAGTGTTGAAACCAATTCCGGTTGGTTGAAGCCAATTTCTATTATTTCAAGTCGATTTCGGTCGGTATAATCGGACTTCGGTCCGTTGATTTCAACTTCGGTTGGTTGGATCTTATTTCTATTAGTTTAACTCGATTTCGCTCGGTGTAATCGGACTGTTGAATCAAATTTCGGTTGTTTAAACCTAATTTCTATCAGTTTAAATCGACTTGGGCATGTTGAATCCCACTTCGGTTGGTTGAACCTAATTTCGGTTAGTTTAACCCGGCCCCGGTCCGGATACACTTCGTTGCAGTAACGTTATCGGTGGCGAAATTCGAATCAATACGATCCTGAGATGCAGATATGGAGCTGAGTTACCGAAGAAACCGAATTACCAACACTATCCTGAGTTACAGATACGAAGCTGAGTTGCCGAAGAACGCTAGTTAACAATATGATCTTGATTGAACCTAATATCCCATGGTTATACACGACTTCGGTCGGTATAATCCAACTTCGGTCTATTGATTCAACTCGATTCAACAGTTGAATCCGGATTTTGTTGGTTAAACCTAATTTCTGTTGGTTTATCTCGACTCCGAACTTCAGTCTATTGAATCCAATTTCGGTTGGTTTAACACGACTACGGTTTGGCACACGAACATACTTATTCAGTGTTCAATAGTATTATCGAAATTTGCACCGAAGCATTTTGGGTACGATTATTAAATCGTTCTCGAAATTCGTATCAATATTATTCTGAACTACTGAAACGAAGTTGAAGAAGGCGAGCTAACAATACGATCTCGAGTTGAAGATACGAATCTGAGTTACCGAAGAACGCGACTTACCTAAACTCTCCTGAGTTTCAGATTTGAGCCTTAACCGCCGAATCACCAACACGATCCTGAATTGTTAAATTTACCTTGGACGCCGACAACGCTGAATCATCAATGCATTCCCGAATACTAATGTTTATCTTAAAAGCTGACAAAACCCGAAAAAAAACCAAGACGATCCCGTATTGCTGATATGAACCGTGATTGCCGACAATCCTGAATTATCAATACATTTCGAATTGGTAAATTTAACTTGAGTCTTTCAATACGCAGTACAGCAACTGACCGTTTCGGAAGTACCCTTATCACGGAATACCGAAACGATGCTGGCCTAACTGACGTTTATGGTATCGCAGAAATTATATAAAGTTACCGATCATCTAAAATCGGACTGATAGTAAACCGAGTCCCGAAACCTATCGCTGCAGATACTGAGCTGAGTTGCTTGAGAACGCGAGTTAACAATACGATACAGAGTTATAGATCCGAAGATGAGTTGCCGGAAAACGAAAGTTACCTAAACGACCCTGAGTTTCAGATTTGAGCCTTGACAGCCGAATCAATAAAATATTTTTGCATTGCTAATATGACCTTGTACGGCTGACAACTCTGAATCATTAATGCATTCCCGTATTGCTGATTTTACCCTGAAGCGATTTACCAACACGATGCCGAGCTGCAGATACGAAGCTGAGTAGCCAAAGGAAGCGAGTTAACAACACTATCCCGAGCTGCATTAACGAAGCTGAGTTGCCGAAGAACGAAAGATCAAATTTTAGATGCAAGCCATGACTGTCGAATCACCAACACGTTCCTGAATTATTAATATGAACTTAGACGGCCGACAGCCCTAAATCATTTATGCATTCCCAAATTACCGATCTTAACCTGAACCGCCGACAAATTCGAATCACCAGCAGGATTCCGTATTGCTGATATGAACATATACTGCCGACAACCCTGAATTTTTAATACATTTCCGAATTGACGAAAAAATCGATTCAATAATACGTTTCCGAATTGCTGATATTAATCTCAATCGCCGACAAACCGAATCCTCAATACGCTGCCGAATTACTGACTCGAAGCTGAATCATCGAAGATACCCTAATCAACGCGTTTCGGAGTACCGAAACGATCATAACCTAATTGACCACTATTGTATAGGAAAAGCTTTATATATTTATCTATCGACATCATCAAAATCGGCATGACTGTAAAGTTTTCACTTACAAGAGTGCAGAACATGATTTTGGGACTCAATTCTGAGAACGGCACGTGAAAGTAGTCCCAAATAGAAGAAGTTCTGCATCATTCGTTTTGTCAAATTCCATGCCATAATAATTTAATATCGATTTGAAGTTAGAAAGTATTGTAGAGGGGAATTTATCACGTTGTAGGTTTGACATAACATAAATAATATATGGTGGCGTAACATTCCACGCCACGGAGTACAACAGTTACAGTATAACTGCTAAAAAATGAACCCAGTTAATTGTTGCTTATGTAGAGAAACGTTATATGAACGGATTAAAGGAATTGTGATTCTTAATTTTTTTTAAATTTGTTTCAGCTAAGCCGGACTAGTGGTTCTCGAGCTATGTCAAACAAAAGAGCCTAAAACGTGACAAATTGCCCTATACGATAGTTACTAACTTCAAATCGATATAAAGTTATTATGTCATGTAACTTGACAAAACGAATGATGCAGAACTTCTTCTTTTTGGGGCTACTTTTACGTGCAGTTCTCAGAATTGAGTCCCAATCCATGAGCTAAAAAATGTTGTACTGCGTTGTTTAAAGTTTACTGTTTTATAATTTGTATATCATGTGAAAATATAAAATTTTATAAATAAATAATATTTTTTTTACAGATTTTTTTTATAAAAAAATTATACTACAGCACAAAAAAAAAACATAATCCAATACAAAACAAAATCTGATAAATTATATGATAAACTTTAAACAAAATTTAACATATTATTAAAAAAAAACTACAAAAGCTTACTACTCATTGAAAAGCACAATATATCCCTACATGGACTATCATAGAAAAATTATATAAAAAAAAGAACAGTCATCTAATTAACAATTTTCTATAAAGTATCTCCTATAATTTCTATAAAGTATCCCCTATAATAACTCAGTTATGTTAAAAGTTTTAATTAATTAAAGCACCTAAGTGAGTTGCTAGACTTTATAAACAGGAGCCCCTCAAGCTTGTTGCTAGACCAAAGATGTTAGCAATTATGCTTCAAAAATTTTAAAGCATTAACAAAATAACAGAATATTAAAGTTACATATTCTGCAAATTTGTTTTACTGTCACTTAGGTGCTTCAGCCAATTTTTTAAAATTCTTATCTGTTTCACTGAAAATTAAAACAAAATCAAATATAAAAAAAATATTTTTTAAACTTAATCGATTGGTTTTCCAAGCTATCAATTAAATTATCACAACAAAAAAAATTAATTATAAAAAAAACTTTATCTCTCAATTTTTTAATTTCAAAACAAATACCATATTTCTTTATCATTTACACACACAAAACAGAAACAAAAAAAATACAAAGAATTAAAATCATCGGTGAATTTTTTAATTTTACAACCTTTTTACACATTTACTTAATGTAATAATTATTTAAAAAAAAAAATAAAACATCAACTTAAATAATAGTTATAAATATTTTCTTTGTTTGTTTTTTTTTAATTTTTAACTTATATAAAATTATTTACATACACTTTGTTTAAAACAACTAAATAGCTGCTGCTTACATTCATGTCTTGTCGTTAACAATTTTTTATAACTTATATCAGATGTTTTCTTTTTTTATCATTATTCAATAGCTTTTTACATTACACATAAATAAAATTATTGTTTATCCCATCTTAAATTTTCTATAGACAAAATTTTGCACAAAACCTAAACTTGAAGCTTAAAATTTTGTGTTTAATTGTACAAAACAATTGTTATTAGTTGTTTTTGTTGTGGTTGTTCATACAAAAAATAATAAACTAAGTTTTCTTATCAGCACGGGTTGTGTTAAAAAACAACATTTAATTATAAGTGTTTTATTTTTCTTGTTAAATTTATAATATTGTTTTTTGTTTTTTTTTCACCTCACTAAAAATATCAATTTTCTTTTAAGGGAGGGGGGGTTTTTTGTTGAGCATTTTTAATTTCTTAGGTATGTGAGTTATTTTACATACATATTTAATTTATAAGTATTTTACAATTAGGGCCGAAGGGAGAAGTTTCAATATTTTAAAAAATTTTAAAATAACGAAATTTCGAAAAATTTTACTTTTTTATTGGCTATAATGAGATAAAATTTTAAGTCACATGAAGATGACCCAGTTTAAGCGATCTAATTCAACAACTTCATTTTTTAAATTCAAAAATTTCTTTTTAATCTTTTAATATGAAAATGGTTGCTATTTTCGAAAACTTTGGCGGACATAGATAAAATTTTTCTTTCTTGGCAAAAACTCTAGAGTTGTAAAGTTTCCTATTTTTGATTGATAAATAGCCAAGATGTCGAAAAATAAAAATATGAAATTAACAAACTTGTTTTTTTTTACAGAAAAAATTTTATTTTTAGAATAATTTTAAAATCTACTAAAATTTTTGCACCAATTCATATTTTTAGAACAAGTTTTAACTTTTTTTTAAAAAACTATTTTTAATTTTATTTTTTGTAATTAAAACAAAAAAAATTTATTTTTAGGAAAAATTTTAAAATTTTTATATATAACATTTTTTGTAAAAATTATTATTTTTAGAAAAAATTTTAACTGCTAAAAAAGTTTTCGTATTTATTTTCATAAAACAAAAATTAAAATTTTTGTCAACATTTTTATTCTTAGGATAAATATTAAAACTTTTTCAAATGTCAATTAAAAAATACAATTTTATTCAAATAATAAAAAAAAATTTAAATACATAAATTTTTGTAAGTTTTTTTTATTTTTGGGAAAACTTTAAATTTTTTATAATTTTAGTATTTGGAAAATGAATTTCAAATTAAAAAAAAAATAAAAAAATTTCTCTACACTTGTATTTTAAAGTCAAATATCAGCACTTTTAAAAATTTTAAGAAATCTAATTACAAAAAAAAAACAAATTGCAAAATTTAATTATTTAAATTTAAATCTGCAAGAAACATATTCCACAAATCGAATTAGAGTAAACAAATAATATTGATAAATTTATTTACACAAGATTTTTGTAACAATTATTCTATTTATAAAAATTTTTAATATTTGGGAAAATGTATTTAAAAAATTAAGACAGTCAAAAGCTTTGTCAAGATATGCATTTTTAGGTCATAATATAAATGTGTGAAGAAATATATTCTCTTAATTGAATTATAATAAAATAAATAATACTAAAAACTATAATTATTTGAATTTTTTGTAAAAATGCTTATCTTTAGGACAAATTTAAAATTTGTTAAAAATTTTAATATTAGGAAAATTTATTTCAAAAAATATTAAAAAAATTTTAAAAATTTTAATATTTGGAAAATATATTTCATAAAAAATATAAAATTTTTTTGTAAAAATGTTTACTTATAGGACAATTAATCTCTTTTAAAAATGTGAAGCAAACTATTTTAAAAATTAAGTTTTAGTAAAATATTAAATAGAATAATTAAAGGTTTTACTAAAATAGAAACTATAATTTAAATTTGATATTTTTTTTTAATTTTCCGGTTTTAAATTTTTCCTAAAAAATAGAAATTATTGTAAAAAATTTGATTTAAATTTTCAAAATTTGTAAAAATCCCTATATAAAGAATTTTATATAAAAAATAAAATTTTAGCTGAAATCGATATGATAACCAAATAAAATAAAATTTATATGAACAAAATAATTTTTGTAAAAAAAATTTAAAAATTTTTAAATTTTCGCAAAAAAAATTAATTTTTATCACGTTAAATTTTATAATCTTTTTTTTTAAAAAAAATTTTTTTGGCTTATTTTTGTGTAAAAATTTTATAATATTTAACAAATTTTATTTTTGTAAACTTTTTATTTAAAAATTAAATTATTTACATAAAATAAAATTTGAAAAATTTATTTTTTATAATAATTAAATAAAACATTTTACAAAATTTAAAAAAAAATAATATTTGTACATAAAAAGTTTTTAAATTTTTATTTTTATTTTATGTAAAAAATTTACGTTTTTGTAAATTTTAGACATTGAGCATATAAGATATATAGTTTTAACAAATTTTATTTTTGTAAACTTTTTATTTAAAAATTAAATTATTTACATAAAATTTTAAAAATTTATTTTCCATAATGATTAAATAAAACATTTTACAAAAATTAAATAAAATTAAAAAAAAAATAATATTTGTATATAAAAAGCTTTTCAATTTTTAATTTTATTTTATGTAAAAAATTTACGTTTTTGTAAATTTTAGACATTGGGCATATGATATATATATTTTTTTTCAAAAAATTTAAATTTTCAAAAAAAAAATATTTTTTCAAAATTTTAATTTTTAGAATTTTTTTATAGAAAACATTTTAGAAGAAAATTTTTGTTAACATTTATAATATTTGTTAAATTTTGTATGTTTGTAAACCAAAGGTCTTACATAAATTAAGATTTAAAAATATTTAATTTTTTACGAAATTTAAAACTGTAAATATTTTTTCAAAAATTTAAAATTAAAAGAATTAAAAAATAATATAAATTAATGATTTACATAAATGAAAATATTTATGTTAATTTAATTTTTAATTATGATATAATTTATATAATATAATTAGTTTTATTAATTTGATAAAACGAAATTTAATTTTTTTTTAAAAACAAAATTTCGCAAAAAAAAAAATAGTCAAATTAAAATTTTAAAAGTTTTAAAAAGAAAATATTTAAAAATTATTAAATTTTTAGAGAATTGTATGCTTGTTACCCTTTTTTATTTAAAAATTAAATTTTGTACATAAATTTAAATTTAAAAATATTAATTTTTAAGAAAATTTTAAATTTTAAAAAAGAAAATTCAAAAAGTAAATTTTTACAAAAATTACAAATTAAAAAAAAATTTAAAAAAACTGAAAAATTTACATAGATTAGAATATCTGTATTAATTTTGTTTTGAAGATAATTTAATTTTATGTAAAAACTTTACAAACTAAATATTTAGTAACGAAATACGATTGTTAATTTTTGTAAAATTTTAAATTTACGTAAAAAAGTTTTTTTTTTAATTTTTTTTTTTAAAAGAATAAAATTTTTGTAAAATTTTTAAAATTAACATTAATTTACATTTTTGCCAAATTGAATTTATTTAAGGAAATAAAAATTAAAGCAGTAAAATTTTCATATAAATAAATTAAATTATCTAAATTTAATTTTTTGGAAAACATAATTTTTGTAAAAATTTGATTAAAAAAAATGTTGTATGTATTTTGCATACATGCTCAGATAACATTTAAAATCTGAGTCGAATATACTACTTTCACTGATCCATGAACCCCTTTGGATAAAGTGAAAATAAAAGTTGACTTACACTTATACGAGAAAAGTTTGCAGATGTTAATTATTTTAAAATAAAGAATTCTACTTAAATGTGAGGAGTGACGTCAATGTTTTCAGAAGAATAAAATGACAAGAAAATGTATTTAAGCCTTGACTTACCCAAATAAGATCAAAATTTCTGGAGTAGTGTCGTCATTCGTTGAAATGACAAGACAATCGCTAGATTTGACTATTATCTATTACTCCACTACTATGCTTATGACTGCTAGTCTTTCGCTATACATAAGTGCTTTTGCAAACCTTATTATATGCGACACCTATCGTACGTAATTTAAACTATTTTTTATTAGAAGCGGTAGCTAATATGTCAACTGCTTCACGCAACATTTGTGTCGTAATCACATAGTTCATTTGGGAATTTACACTGAACACACAGACATACATCAATTTTTTAGTACTTAATTAATGTACATTGTTTCTCTGATAATCGAGTTACGTAACCGACGTTAGTATAATTTTACAGAAAGGATCCTTTATCAGGCAATAATAATAAATCCCTTCAACCACAATTTTTCGTTAAAATTATACATGTCGTGCAACTAGTTCTCTTGCTATAAGTGCCTTTGGTAGGTTTCATGTTGGCGACACCTATCGCACGTTATTTGCACTATTTGTATATCGCTAATACGTCAACTATTTCACGCCACAGTTTCATTGTAATCGCATAGTTCGTTTAGCAGCTTATGTTGAACATACAGACACAAATCGATTTCAGTACCTAAATAACATCGAGATCGAGTAAAGTAATCGACAATAGCAAAATTTTATAGGAAAGCACTCTATATCAGGCAATAAAAAAACGCTCTCAACTCAGAACTTTTCTTCACAAATTAATTTGTCGGCCAACTAGTTCCCTTGCTATGCATAAGTGCCTTTGGTAGCCCACCTATTTGCGACACCTATCGTACGTAATTTGAACTATTTGTATATTAGAAACCGTCGCTAATATGTGAATTACTTCACGCCAGTGTTTTTTATCATAATCGCAGAGTCCTTTTCGTAGTTTATACTGAACACACAGACACACATCGATTTCAGTAGCAAGTTATCATCGACGCTTTGATGACCAAACGCCGGTACGGATATTAAACAATTTTTATAGTAAAGCACTTGCTATCAGGCAAAAAAAACCATGGCTAAGAAAGTTGTATTAAACAGGGATCTTTTTTTTCTGCCTGATAGAAATATATAAAATATTGTTTCATAGCAGTTACGACATTTAGTCATCAAAGCGTCGATGTTTATTTGGTTCCCGTTAAAGTCTTCTTGTCTGCGACACATATTGTACATTGCGTTTGATATTTTAACATACATACTGACACTAATATGTCAAATATCTGATACCACTGTTTCATCGTAGTCATATAGTCCGTTAAGGAGTTTATTCCTAACACACAGACACATATGGATTTCAGTATCTAAATAATACCGTTGATTTGATGATCAAGTGCAGTAATTGTCATTAGAAGTATTAACTATAAAGCACTTTCTATCAGGCAATAAAAATCGATCGACATTAACAGAATATGTCATCAAAAATATATAAGTTAGCCATCGTCTTCTCTCAATACGTGTATAGACCTTTGGTATTCCTCCTCTATTGCGACACCTATCGTTTGTAACTTGCACTACATGTGTATTACAAACTGTCGCCAATATGTCAACTACTTCACGCCGCTGTTGCATTATAATCACAGAGTCATTTAAGGAGCTTATGATTAACACACAGACACATAGCGATTACAGTATCTAAATAATACCGTTGATATGATGACCATGTGCAGTAACTGGCATGAATTATATTTTATAGGAAGCCCTCTCTACCAGGAAAATAAAAAATGATCACCATTAGGAGAATTTTTCACCAAAAATATATTAGTTGGCCATCGTCTTCTCTCCATACGCAAAAGGACCTTTAGAATCCACCTTCTTTCGTGACACCTATCGTACGAAATTTTTACTATTTTCATAATAGAAACCGTCGCCAATATGTTGACCACGTCACGTCACTGTAGCACCGTAATTACATACTCGGTTTAGAAGCTTATGCCAAACATACAGACACACAGCGATTGCAGTATCTAAATAATACCTTTGATATGATGACCAAGTGCAGTAATTGGCATCAGCAGTATTAAGTGGGAAGACTTTCTATCAGACAACAAAAACGATCAGCATTAAGTAAATTTTTCACAAAAAATATATTAGTTGGCCATCGTCTTCTCTCCATACGTATATAGACATATGGTATCCTCCTCTATTGCGACACCTATCGTACGTAATTTATACTATGTTTATAGTCATCGCGTAGTCGGTTTAGAAGCTTATGTCGAACACACAGATACATATGGATTTTAGTATCTTGATTATAACGTTTATTTGATGACCTAATGCAGTACCTAGCTTAAGCAATATTTAGTGCGAAGCACATTCACTCAGTAAAACGATCGCCATTAACAGAATTTTGTCACCACAAATATGTATTAGCTGGGAACCGTCGCCAATATGTTTACTACTTCACGTCACTGTAGCACCGTAATCACATAATCGGTTTAGAAGCTTATGCCAAACACACAGACACACGGCGATTTCAGTATCTAAACAAAACCGTTGATTTGATGACCAAGTGCAGGGACTGGCATCGGCAATATTTACTGTGAAGCGCTTTCTATCAGCCAATAAAAAACGATCGCCATTAACAGAATTCTTCATCAACAAAAATAATAGTTGGCTATCTTCTTCTCTCCAAACGTATGAGGACCTTTTGTATGCCCCCTCTTTTCCGCCACCTATCGTACATAATTTATACTATTTTTGCATTAGAAACCATCACTAATATGTCGGCTAGTTTTCGCCACAGTTTGATCACCATCGTTTTGTCGGTTTAGAAGCTTATGTCAAACACACAGACACATATGGATTTTAGTATCTTAATTATAACGTTTATTTGATGACCTAACGCATTAACTGGCATCAGCAAAATTTAGTGGGAAGCACTTTCTATTTGGCAATAAAAAAAAACCGATCGCGATTAATTTTTCATCAAAAATATATCAGTTCCCTCCATATGTATATGGACCTTTGGTATCCTTCTCTTATGCGACACCTAACGCAACCATCACTAAAATGTCAGCTAGTTCTCGCCACAGTTTCATCGTCATCGCATAGTCAGTTTTGAAGCTTATGCCAAACACACAGACCATGGATGGATATCAGTATCTTAAAAATATTATATCTCTTGTGGTTATATGTCGTCAAATAAAGCTTAAAGCACAATGCTTTGTCGTTTCTTGAAGTTTCTTGAGGTCACTCTTAGCATCCCACTCCCAAGTTAAGTATAACCCCATTGCATTTTTTCTATTTTTGTTGAAAAGTTATTTGCAACTGTTTGTTTAATTAAAATTTCTCCCTTAGCCCTGTAGTTTTTCTTAGAAAATATAATGTAATTTTGTTTCAGTTATCATTATTATTATTATTGTTGAATTAATAATAATATTATATATTATATTTGTTTTTCGTTTTTTTTTACACTAATACACACAATCACTACATTTAAATATAGTATTTCAATTTGAGGGGAGTTCTTGGGTTTTGTTTTGTTTTTCTTACACTTGTTGCTTTGTTTTCATTTCGTATAATTATGTTTATAATAATTAATTAATTTCAGTTATTATTTTAATTATTATAAATAAGAAATGTGTTTTTATGTTTTACTTCTTAATTTCTGTTTTTTGTTTTTTTTTTTGGTTTGTGTGATTCTTATTATGTTATTTGTTTGTTTTGGTTTTTTTTGTTTTTTCTTTGTTTTATAAATATAATTATTAGTAACAATACAACCAACACACCCTGTATGCCAAACCCAAAAATTAAAATGAACATAAAAATTATTATAAATTAATATTTAGTTTTTCTTGTTGTTGTGTTATCATAGCAATAAATAAATGTTGTTTGTTGTTTTTGTTGTTGTATGCTTAAAAACATATATTAAAAATTAAAAATAAAAAAACTTAAAAAATAATAATAATAATACAATCAATATGTGTTAAATGAGAGTGTTATGCTTTTAAAGCTTTAATTTCTCTCTTTCTTCCGCTCTCTGTCTATTCTTTCATTGTTGCCATTTGTTGTTATGTTGTGTTCTCTGCGCTCTTAAGCTGTTTGAGTTTGTTGTTTACACTTGATGCTCTTAACTAAAAGCTGTCTCTAGCCTTAGCATAACTACACGTTCCAGTTTGTCGTAAGGAGTTCCAGCCTTCAATCTTGTGGTTCTCTCTCGCTCTCTCTCTCAGCTTTGAGCACTTTTTCCTTGGGGATGCTATCTCTCTCCCTCTCTTGCGCTATCCCTCCTTTAACAACTGATTTCCGAATGCTTATCCTTGTAGCGTTCCGCATAGCCCTGTATAGTAAAGGGTGGTGCATTTGCACCTCCATTCGTCGCCAGGTTGCCATTCATCTTGCTCAGGCCATTGCTGCCATTGTGCAACAGTGAACCATTGAGTTTTTCAGACACCGCGTCCGCACTGCAATTACCTTTGAGATTGTTCACCGATGCGGACATCATTTGTATGTTGGCATACGAGGAGTGTTTATTATTAATTAGATTAGTATTTGTTGCTGCGGCAGCGGCGGCCGCTGCTGCGACGACTGCGCTAGGAGCGTTTGGAACTGTTACGGTATTATTCAGACTCTTTGTTAAAGCGGCCGGATCTAGAGTTATACCATCCAGCTGTGATGAAAATGATAATGGCGGTTGTATGGTGGTTGGTGTTGGCTGCGGTGTATCTAAACTAATGAGCTTCGTCTCCTCCTCATCCTCGTGCGGCGGCGTTGTCGAAGATTGTATTGTCCTTAGGCCATTCGAGACGGGCGACCGTTGGCTGCTGCTGCTGTAGCCACTCGTATTGCCGGGACCTTGGGCCCCTATCGATACGGTGTTGATGCTCTTCTGTGACCCATTCGAATTGTTGTTCAACAGCGGCTGATCACTCTTCGAATTGGGCAGAATGAATGAGGTCTCCCAGCAGCCCTCGTTGGTTGCATTATTGTGCTCATCTTCTTTGGCCTGTATCTGCAGGGGCGCCGATGGCGATGAGACACCGGGCGGTGTACAGATATTGGTTCCGGTCGAAACGGCTATGGGGCAACCGGTTTCGATAATGTCGCTGTGTAGCTGCTGATGTTGCAGCTGGTAATGTGTGATACCGGGCAGGGGTATAAGGTAATCGGATGTGGTCGGTACCTGTAGACAAATATCGTCGACACCCTGCGGTCGTACGATGGTTGTGTCTCGTTCACTAGAGGGCGGGCGTAAGATGTGGGGCAAGGGAGCGTTCATAACAGCTGGATCCTGGAAATGGTGAAAAAGAGGAAGTAGAAAAAGTTAGAGTTTTTTAGATTTAAAATAGAAAAATGATACAAAAAAAGCAAAGTTAAGCATATGAATCTGAACCTTCACTTGATGAAAGTATCATTAAGATACACTAACACGAATTGACGGTTCATTAATACGATTGGCAACTTTCACCAACAATTCAGCATAAAATTATCATATGTGTACCTAAAAACTAGCGCTGATATGTCACAGAACTTTCTATATTCATTCAAAAATATATTAGTCGGCCGACTAGTTGTCGCGATTTGCATATGTGCCAGTATTAGCCTTCTTGTTGGCGACACCTATCGTACGTTATTTGCACTATTTATATATTAGAAAACGTCGCTTATATGTCAACTTCTTCAAGTCAGTTTTTTTCTTCATAATCTAAGAGTCCTTTTCGTAGCTTATACTAAACACACAGACACACACCGATTTCAGTAGCCTTCTTGTTGGCGACATCTATCGTACGTTATTTGCACTATATGTATATTAGAAACCGTCGCTTATATGTCAACTTTTTCACGTTAGTTTTTCATCATAATCGGAAAGTCCTTATCGAAGCTTAAACTGAACACACAGACACACATAAATTTCAGTACCAAATTAACATCAACGCTTTGATGACCGTACACCAACAACTCTGCATAAAATTATCATATTTGTACCTAAAAACTATCGCTGATATGTCAACTATGAACTGACAGATTTTCTTTGCAATTGTAAAATCTGTTTCGGAACTTATACTAAACACACAGACGCAAAGGATTAAGCATCGCATTTTTACGAAATATCACTTTCTATCAGGCAACAAAAAATCGATCCCTACCAACAGGACAAAAATATATTAATTGACCAAAAATAGATTAGTTCTTTCGCTATGTATAAAAGCCTTTGGTAAACTTATTGTTTGCGACACCTATCGGACGAAATTTTTACTATTTTAATATTAGAAACCATACCTTATATGCTAGCTACTTTAAGCCAGCGTATCATCCTAACCACTAAGCCCTCTAAGGAGCCTAGGTCGAACAAACAGCGATTTTAGTATCTAAATAATATCGTTGATTTGGTGACCAAGTCTCGTATTTGATATCATATAATTTGTACAGGAAATCACTTCCTATCAAGCGGTAATAAAGAAATCCCTAACAAGAAAATTCTTCGTCAAAATATATTAGTCGGCAAACTAGTTTTTTCACAAGGTATAAGTATATTTGATTACCATCTTGTTTGCGACACCTATTGGACGAAATTTTTACTATTTTTATGTTAGAAACCGTTACTAATATGACAACTACTTCATACCAGAATTTCATCGCAATCACATAGTGTGTTTAGGAAACCATGTGGCATAAATGATGTCAACGTCAACACGATTCATACCAACATTGGTCTGTCAACTAGTTATCTATACAACAGCTCGTCAGCAGCCTTATTGTTTACGACACCTATCATATGTTATTTTTTTCTATTTTAATATTAGAAATCGTCGCTTACATTTCAGTTACTTTACACCACTGTTTCATGGGAATCACATAATCCATTAAGGAGCTTAAGCCAAACACACAGACGCACATCAAATAATTTGTATAATAAAGTACTTTATATCTTCCAACCTGCACTTCCTATCATTTGTAATTTGTACTATTTTTATATTAGAAACCGTCGCTAATATTTCAACTACTTCATGCCAGAATTTCATCGTAATTACATCGTCCGTTTGGAAGCATATGTCGAACACACAGAAAATGTCAGTATTTAAATATTAACGCTGATTTGATGGCCAGGTACCTTAATTGATAACAACTAATTTTTATAGGAAAGAACTTAATATCAGGCAATAAAAAGAAGAGATAAACACCGTCAGTACTAATCCTCACAACTAAATGATAAGTCAACTATTTCTCTCTCTACGTATAAGTTGATTTGGCAGCCTTATCGTTGGCGACATTTATCGCACGAAAAGTGTACATCATTTGTTATGTCCCAAAAGTGTAACACATAGTAGGAGTCACTTTAAACCCTAGGTATCCATGTCCGTCTGTCTGTCTGCCTGTTCGACTGGTACGCAAGAAAATAATATTAATAAACCCAACGCGATCGTGCCCAAATTCTGCATCTTGTTAGGCGATAACAGAATAAATTTTTGGAGGAAAAATTCTAGCCACGCCACCTCCCATACAACTGCACCATTCCGTCCACCTAAGAAATCGAGTAATCATATCAATATCACCCAACGCGATCGTGCCCAAATTCTGTGTTTTGTAAAACTTTAACAGGATAAAGTTTTGGAGAAAAATTAGAAATCTAGTCCCGCCCCACAGACACACATCAAGTCTATTGATTAATAACGTTTCCATATAGAATATCAGTCATTACTATAAAAATTAATCATATAAATTGTTAAGTTAAATAGTGTTTTGGAGATAAAATGCGAACGAATTTGGGGACAAGAAACTTAAATTTCCATTCAATTTGAATAATTAAATTATACGTGGAAACTTTTGCAGACATGTAAACTATCAGCTGCCAAAGAGACATCTTAATCGCCTAAACCATTTAAAAACTCATAATGAACAAACAGACGACACAGAGGCCATACCGTAGATAATTTCAGCCAATGTAAAAACTCTGTTATCATTAGTTTTAAAATCAAATGCAAAACTTTTTACAAAATTTCAATAAAAAAGAAGAATACTATCTTCCCATCTGCTGCTGCCCTATGCTAACCTTTCTTCTATCTTCTATCGTCTCTCCGTAAACCGAAAATAAGTCGGTCACAAAATAGACACTTAAACAAAAATGGAGACATTTCTAGCAAGTTGCAATACCAAAAAATTAATGAAATTTGTTAGAATTTTATTTTTAGTCATGCTAGTTAGACTGTCCCTTTCTCTGCTACTACCATTTCTCCGAAAATCAAAAAATATTATAATTAACTAAAAGCCAATCAATTTAAGCATAAAAAACTTAAATATTCATTTCATTTTAATATCTACTTTGCACGTAGAAACTATGGCTGACTTGTAAACTAGCAATTGCAAAAATTTCATTTCAATCACATGGTTCTTTTAGAAACTGTTAACAAACACACAGACACACAACGATTGCAGTATTTAAGTGACCTATCATGCAAAATATCTGTCAACCTATACTATATTACTATTGTAGTATTTTAAGGGCACAGTAATAATAGTTATATCATTGCCCAAAATCTTTCTCTTTTTTCGATTTCTGTCATCACTTACCTCTGTCACAGCTTTAAGACGCTCCAAAAGACTGCAGAATGTTGGACGATCTTCTGGTGTGGGATTCCAGCAATCGGCCATTATTTTATAAATAACAGGCGGACAACCGGGTGGAGTGCCCAAACGGCCGCCGTTAGTAACCAACTGCATGACCTCAGGATTGGGTAGGCCAGTGTAGGGCATTAAACCCAAACTGAAAACCTATAAAATTAAATAAGAGAAAAAAAAACAATAATATTAATGACTCATGTAAGATATTTACAGCGTCAAGATGCACTGTTATAAAGTATTAATTGACAGGGTTAGAAACTAAGGGATGCAAGTGACAAAATATCATTTCGAGATATTCGCCTTCAAAGTTACAAATTCTAGTGTCAATGAATGTGTTACTTGAACTGTTTTTCGGCTGTATATCACTGATAATAAAAATTGATCTCATCTCATGTTAGTAGACAGAGATAGTATCAAGGAAAACAACTTCATTATTAACTCATTTTTGTCACTTGCACCCCTTTGTAGTCAATTGTAGTCTGTTCTCTTCCATCCCAACTCACCTCCCACAGCAATACGCCAAATGACCAAACATCCGTTTTGGACGTAAATATGCCATCCAAGAATGCCTCCGGTGGCATCCATTTGATTGGCAACATAGCCTTACCGCCTTTGCGATAATAATCGCTACGATAGATATCGCGTGCCATACCAAAATCGGCAATTTTTACCACACGACCGGGACCTTTACTACTCAATAGACAGTTACGTGCTGCTATGTCACGATGTATGAAGCGTTGACCCTCCATGTACCGACAACCCTTGGCCACATCCAAAGCACAAAATACCAAATCTTTCATGGTCAAGGGTGAAGGTCTTTCGGGTTTGTGACGACCTTCGCGTAGGAAATTCTTTAAATCTCCACCAGCCAATAGCTCGAGTACAATAAAGCGTGGATGACGATCGAAGCAGACGCCTATTAAATGGACCATATTGGGATGATTGAATTTCGCCATAATGGCAGCCTCCATAAGGAAATCTTCCTCAGCCTGGCGGGTGGACATTTCGGGTAGAGTTTTGACGGCCACGGGCATTTCGACGGCATCGCCATCACGATGGCGATACAGGCCCTGATAGACTTCACCAAAAGCGCCTTGACCCAAAGCTCTGGAAGTAAAAGAGGTGAAAAACAATATGAGACACAATTAAAAATTGTCGCAAAAAAAATCTTAATATAGAAAGGCGAAAAGAGCGAAAAGGAAGGTATATAAATTGCAAATTATAAGTTACACTTTATCACACTGAAACCGTCAGAAAGAAAGAGAAAAACGCACAACAAAAATCGCCAAAAACTTTACCCTGAAGTCTCTGAATACTGTAAAATCAGTAATAAAGTTTCAGTCGGGAAAAACGATTTACATATTTCTCACCCTCAGTTAAACATAAAATTTTCTAGTATATTGCCATTATTACTCGATTTCTAAAGTGGGAGTGGTACATTTGTATGGGAGGTACCAAAAGGGGCGTGGATCTTATCAATTGACGTATACCCTCCTAGGTTGAGGGTATAAAAATCTGGGGCTGTCTTACGAAAAACGATAAAACCAAGAGGCAAAGACGATCGACGGTGACTCCTCCAAGTCAAGAAATGTTATCTGATCTCCTTGATCCTTTGGGATTATACGAAGACAAGCATCTTTGTTAAACGGACAACAAGACTGTACAATCGGACTATAAGTCTGTACAACCGGGCTACGAGCCTGTGTAATCAGTCCTCGAGTCTGTACAATCGGACCCACGAGTCTGTACAACCTGGCTACGAGCCTATACAGTCGGACGTTGAGACTGTACAATCGGACAATAAATCTGTACAATAGGACCTAAGAGTCTGTATGACGGACGATAAGTCTGTACAATGAGTACTCGTACTTGTAAGGTCAGTGCCTATTAATAGTTGTTCTTATTCTTCTGTTTCAGGACCTTAGCAAATTTCAACAGAAGGTCCCCGACGTCCGACGCCACCCGAATTACCACAACGTAAAACCCGTCCTGTTTCCAATAACTAAATTACCGCCGCTTGTCAAAGGACAGCTTCTTCGTACAAAGAACAACAACCCCAGGCAACGTAATACATTACAACAGATACCATCAGCGATACGAGGCCACCGACCAAGCATAATCCCCAGACATCTTTACCCGCCATCAAACATCCTAAGGATATCAGAACGGTGATTATACTGTAGCTTAAGGATCCGGAGTGTTTCCGTCTATTAAAATTGAATAACAAGGAAGTAAATATTTAATATCTTGGCATAAAAAAGCTTCTCGCGTTGTTGTGAATTAACACGTTTTCTATTTTTAGGTTCACAACTAACGGCACCTACTTGTTTATCGACGAATGCGAACGTTACTGTTTGAGAAGCTTTTACTAGACATGCCGATTAACTCGACACTTATACTGTGACGTTGCTGTCGACAACATCGAGGGGGCCGGCAATGAAAGAAATATGAGATGGCTGGAGGCGGGAATCGAACCCGCGATCTTCCGCATGGTAGTCGCGTGTTCTAACCACTATGCCGGTCCCTTGGCATAGTCAGGGAAAATCCACACTTTTATTTCATAAGGTTTTGAAGGTCATTGCAAAGACGCAGGAGGCGGCTGAGACTACCTCAGCCTAAGATAAAACCTCCCGTTATATGTAGAGTAACGACATTGCGTCTACTTCCATTTGTCCTACGGATTTACGTTGTCTTCCTAAACTTTGCCGTCACAATAAGGTTATCTTACAAACTCAATAAAAGACGTTTGACCGGAGTTCTTCTGGTCGTCAAAGCCTTATTTTCGCTTGTTGCGATGTGGGAGATCCTGCAATATATTGACACCGTGGATGATGACTTCGCACGTTCCCACGACAATAGAAACTATGCTGCTGAACGACCCGACTTACCCTTGGCCAAAGTTTTTTAACTCAGGGACATCAGACGAAAGTTTTTTTCCCCTAGGAAAGGACTCTCGGAAACAGCCGAACTGTTACAACAACAAAAACAACGTTGCACTTCCATTCAAACAAGGCTAGCCTGAAGACAATGCGTCTACAACAACCTTTTAGTTCTCCTTCGGAATAACTCTGTCTTCCTGAGCTTTATCCATAACAAGAGTATCGTTCACATCCGCAATAAAAGACTTTATACCAGATTTCCTTTTACTCGTGCATCGTAGCCCATCATATCCAAGATATTAAAACCAACACACATGACGCCATCAAGTGGATGAGAGTAAGTGCGGATATTTCGAAAGCTCGGTGGTAGCGACGTAGATCAGCAATCCGAAGGTGCCGGGTTCGATTCCCGGCCAAAGCACTGGCTAAATCAACATCGATGAAAAACTACTTTTCAAATACTTTCGAGTTCTCCAGCCAACAAGACTCATCCTAGATGTTTCCACTACAAAATATCCAGATTACGCAAGGACCACGGAAAAAGGAACATAGCAAAGTAAATCAACCAAACCAGCTGGCGCCATCTTTGGAGGAATTTGGTGGTTAAAACCGCACAACAACACCTAACAATTACTAGACACAAACCTTGTTATCTACAACTGATGTTTCGTTGCCAACAATGATTGTATGATAATCGGACTATATGCCCGATCGAGTGACGATAAATTGAAAATCGCTATAAAGAATTGTTAGCCCAGCTACTTCCTCGGTTTAAAGGTAGGCCAGGCATTTCCGTAAAAGTTGCTACATCAAACAACTGCTGCATACTTTATACAATTTTACGTATAAGTTCCCTTCCTTTTTCTTTTGCACATAATAAATACTCTTAGATTACTATAGGTTTCACTTACTTGACTAATCTCAAACTTTCACGCGCCACTTGGGGTAAACTATTGACATTAATTTGGCCATTGATGAGGTCATCACATCCATAGTTGGGATTAAAGTTATTGAGATTATTTTCATCGATATTATGGCGTAAGCGGGTGAGTTGCATATCCTGTTCGCGCAGCATCTTATGACGTTCTTTCGCCATCTTTTTGCGTTGATAGCGATTGTCTGTAAACAAAGAAATAGAAAAATAAAATATCAACAATATAGGAATATATGGAAAATAAAAACCTGTTACAATACAAAAAAACTGAAAATATTTCACAACTATTACTAATCGTGTACTATACTTACACAGCATTACAATAAGAGCCGCCAATGAGGCTATCAGCAATAGCATTAGCACAGTAAAGAATGAGATCAAGTAGTTTAGGGGTATGGCATCTGTTACAGGCACTAAAAGACATTAACAGAAACATTTTATAATTTTTTTCAATTTCATATATGTACATTATTTCCCTTTGCCACTTACTGTCACACGATGACGAGTTATCCTTGCGTATTCTCCAACCTTCAGGACATATACACTTGACCGACGAACGATATTCATCCAAAGCTAAGCACCTATAATCGCAACCGCAACCCTCAATGGCGGGTATGATAATGACCGAACCGGCACCCAAGTTAGAGCCCTCATAGATAGCACTCATCTCTTTGAGAGTGCGCGAAGCGCTTATGTACGAAGACCCACCTTCGCCATTCGATTCATTTAAGTAGACATCACCGCCTCCAAAGCCACCGCCACCTCCGCCAGTATTACAACCACCGCCGCCGCCACCAAAACCGCCCTGGCTGTGGCGCTTAATGTTGGTACTGTTATTTTCCATTTCCACAAAACAGGAAAAACCTCCACGACCGCCCAACAGCAGAGCGGCACCATATTTAGCATCTAAAGCTCTCTCAGCATTTGCTCTCCAGCCACCACCAGGACCGGCCGAAGTCTTAGAGATCTGATCGCCATGGATTTGCCCAGTAAGACCACGGCGGCCTGAATTCTCTTTCTGGCCATGTTGGAAATCTTCGTCGAGGTAACGGCCTACACCTAAGCCGCCACCACCTCCAGCTACTACCAAGGGGACAGCTTCATTGCGGGCGGAGTTTAACTAAAATTTAAGAACACAACAATGAAATCTGTGATATCGACTACCCTATACTTTATCACCCAACTCACCAAGAACACATAGGAACCTCCACCACCCCCGCCCGCACTTTGTTCGGTATTCGTACTGCAAGCTTCATCCTTTGTACTGGCCGCCTTGGAGCAGGCATTTTCACCCTGTTGGCCCACTAAGATAAAGAGTTCCTCATTCTTGTGCAACTCTAGGACGGCAACGGCCACAGCGCCCCGGGAAGACCCCACGCCAGTTGAACCAAGGCCACCACTGGCTCCCTTGACAATGAAACTAATAGAGGAAAGGCCATTAGTAAAGATTTAACACAAAAAACACCTTCTAATTGTCACTACTCACGTATAAAAACCTTCGTGCGGCACTTTCCATTTCTGCATCCCCTTATAGGGTATCTCATCGGCCACCTTGACCTCTTTAAGGGTAGTTGTCATATTATGATTGGTGTAAAAGGACTCACATTGTGACTGTGACGGACCATGTATGCCACGATTATCACAAGTGCCCAGTTCCAGATCTAAAAGACAAAGAGTTTTGAAGTTAATGTCTGTAGGAAAATCTCTCTCTCTCTCTTTCTCTCTCTCCTTCTCTCTATTAACTTACAATTGTGATTTTCAAAATCTTTGTGCGTTGGACTTTTCGTATGTCGTACATTCCAGTAATTGTACCCATTCAAATGTTCCGGTGGTATATTGATGCCAAAACATTCCGGCGATAAAGAGAAATCATCCACGGCCACATCGGAATAAATGCGCATACCCATGCGGGCCTCGAATTGCAGGTAGTACCTAAGAAACAAGAAAAACAAGGAAATATTCAGATACGTCCCTTACTAAATTTCCCCATTCTCCCCACTTTACTTACCTTGATGTTATATTCGGCAATATATATTCCGCTCTCAACCAGTCGGCTCCTTGATTTTTCGTACTCCACCACAGTGTAGTGGTTATATTCTCTTTCTCTTTCATTTCCACCACTGATAGATTAATGCTGCCCGGATTTTTACCAAACTGATGGATATAAAATCTTACTACACAAGAATTACGATAGGGCGAATGAGGATCTCCATGCACCGAAGGTGGTGGGTTGAAGGTACGGCTCATCATAATAGCATTGCTGGCAAAACCAATCATTTGACCCTTTTCGGTATTGTTGCTATGCTGATTCATGTTGACCAGCATGTAGTAGCCCACACTGGAGTTCATGAGATGCTGATAGGTGTGATCGTTATCCGGTCCAGTGTCATAGGTAGGAGAGGCTCCTGTATGGCGAGACCAGGAAAGCACCGTGCGCCCCGAGTCATGCCAGCCGCACCAGTCCTTTTCGAAATCGCAGCGGGCACCAAAGGGAATTTTTTCTAAAATAAAATAAAAACAAAAACATAAACCAAATTAAAATGATATAAACTCAAACACACACTTCAAACCAACACCATTTCCCATCTACTCACCACAATTGAGCAGCTCATCCTCGGCATCATCACAATCTTTGGTTATGTCGCATATCCTTGGCAGCGGTATACACACGGGCACCTTGTTCATCATACATTTCACCTGTGACGTACTACACTTCTCCGACTTTGTTCCCTCGGGGAAACAACCCACCATTCTTAGGTTATCTATGGCCACATGAGCCTTTTGACCCTCCAACAGTTTGGGCACTATCTCGAACACCAAACGAAAGTCTCTTGATATCCGTCCTAGGCGAAAAGACTTCTTTGACCATTGCGGATAGTTATCGCCTACCACTTCGGCGGGTACCCACGAATTCTCTTGTGAATGCAATGGTTCCACTACCACACGAGCCAGACCATGACTCATGCCACTTTGATGCATATACACCTCTAGGACACATTTCTCCATTGTGGTGCTAAATTGTGGCGAAGTCAAATTAATTTGTAAAGTATTGGGCGATAGGCGGGCATATAGAAAATGACCATTAGCATCGTCTACATTATCGGCTAAGGGTCCCGGATATAGGCCGGTCATGTTCTTCTTAGACACTTCAGTGCCACTCATGATGTGAAAGCCATCGGACAGATTGTCAGACCATTTCCAAGCGCAGGGCGTCTCAAAGGTGCAACGGACACCGAGTAAATCTTCGATGTCAGAGTTGAGGAAAGAATCGGCATTGGTCATCTGGAAGAGAGAGAGAGAGAGATAGGAAAAAGATAAGAAACATGGTAAGGGAAGTAAAAAAATTTGAACCACCGTCAGTTAAAGGGATGCAACTGCAGTTGACAGTACTTAGATACTCAAGTATCTATGGATTATCCGCGACAGGAAACTGCCTTGAACATCCAATGTGGAGGAGAGGTTCAAAAATGCAACATTTGCTCTTTACTGCTGAAAAGGGGCCATAGGCTACTTTTCTATGGTATCGAAGTTTGGAAGAGGTACCTTCATAAGAAATCCGTTCTAAATTCCTTGGCAAAAATCCTAAAATCGACTTGAATTATGCTAGTGGAGCAATGAACACAACGTCAGGTGTAGGACTAAGGGTCATTCTAAAAAGTCGAGACTCCTAATAACGGGACTACAGGATCCCTTATCCCTATTTCTAGTAACAAATCCAAAGACTTTTGTTCTTAATAGGAAACCCTGGAAAAAGTCGACGGAGACAGATTTTAGTATACGATTTTTCACAGATGGTTTAAAATTGGACGAGAGAATGGCATTCTGCCGACAAAATAAAGTGTTGGTATGCGGATCACTACCTGCCGTGTGAACTTCAGACAATAGACCAATAATATATTCATTGATAACTTATAAACCATCTAGGGATCTCTTTCCGAGCGGTAGGAACACTTTGGGATAAGGATAGGTCGTAGGTAGATAAAGGTAGTTAAGGGGTTTTCTGTATGGATCTAGGAATGTCTATCTCACGTCGCCTGCTGATTTCTTATGTACCCAGAAAAAAAAATACTCAGATATCGGTGTGACAGTCGACATCTGTCTTACGATATCGTATCCAAAATAGGGCCGAAGTTGTGACTAAAATCGACGTCTGAGCGATTTCTGAATGTAAATCAGGCGAAATTCTAATTCGGACCGATATCTTACCAAATATCTGAAGTAATTCGGCTGTTCTCGCCTTTAGGAAAATATTTTCCGATATCGGATCCGAAATCAGTACTAAAAATGTTTAAAGTGGTTGACACGATATCTAACCTAGACAGCTGAGGGTCAGAAACCGAGACGACAGACGGCTAAATCTTCCGATTTTGGATTTGAACGATTTCTGAATGTAAATCAGGGGAAATTCTAAAGGAAAATTCGACGCTTCCTTATCAAATATCTGACGTAATTCGGATGTTTTTGCGACACTTCCGACACCGTTTTCTGCAAGAAGTCTTTAGGAAATAATTACTAAAAACGTATAAAGCGATTGACACGATGTCTGACCTACGCAGCCGAGGGTAATCTGATGTACGACATCTCGTACAAATGTCTAAAAGATTTCTGAATGTAAATCTTAGGAAAATCTAAAAAGATAAATTCGTTGTGTCTTCAATAACAATTCGCTGTTTCCTACGTCTCAGAGTTTCGAAATCCCTGCGAACTCAATCTGACATGTCGGATCAAAATAAATAAAGTTTCCCTCCACCGAGTCGTGCAAAATTCTGTACGACATCAGTAAGAAGAGTTTAGAAAATGTGCAGACATGTCGGATATCAGCCAATGTCGGAGCTTTTGGTATGCTGGGTATATACCAAGCGGAAATACTCGCGACAAAGCAAGTACCAACATGGCTAGAGGATAATAGGCCAGCAATGATGGAAGTTATTGCCTGTTTTGTAGTAATCTTGAATTAAACATCTGCCCGAGACTGTCGTCGATATCCTAATGAGATGACTCAGTAGTACGATTTAAACTTTTATGGGCAGCTGGGAAATTCCAGGGAAATGTAGGTAAATATGGGAATTTTGATACTGATATGTAGGTAGGTAAAGGGGTTTTCCCTGTGGATCTAGGAATGTCTACCTCATGGTAAAGTATACACCGGACCAGAATGGCTGAAGGATAATAGGCCAACATGGAATTATTTGCCTATTCTGAAGAACAGGCTGCCAATTAATCCCTGAAATCAGTATTCCTGAATTCAACATTCTAAAAATTGCCCCAAATCTTGGAGATGACTCAGCAATACGAGACATATTACATTATATGTGTGCCAAGGATATTCCACGGATATGGAAGAAAAATGTCTATATTGATGGTCAGAATGTTATAAAATTTCTGGAATAGTAATCCTGAATTCAATATTTCACAAGACAGTCGCATATGTCTTAATGAAATGATCCAGCAGTACAATATTTACCGTCTATGGGTTCCCTTAATATTCCTTGGAATTGTACAGGTATACGTGAAATATAACACGGATTGGTCGAAACTAAATAATCTGTTAGAAATGGAACTTATTCAATAGAACTAGGGATATCTACAACTAGTCGACTATCTGATTACTGTAGCATAAACCCAGGCGGAACTATTGGCGACAAAGAAAAGAAAATATCTTGGCTGGAGGATAATAGGTTAGTAGAGGTGAGAGTCAAAGATCATTATACTATTAAATTTCTAAAGTTTCTGAACAACGACATCTGTCTAACACAGCCACAGACCCTTATTGAAATGGCCCAGCAGTTGAACCTTATATGGGTACCAGGCATATTCCAGGAAACAGTACAGGAATAAGTGGATTTCACTACGGATGAGTCGAAAATTAATGATAGGTAAAGAGGTTTTTTCCTATGGATCCAAGAATGCCTACCCCACGTCGCCTGCCTGACTTCTAAAGGAAATACCAGTCGAAAATACTCGCGATAAAGGACCCAGTGGTAAAAATACTCATTACTTAATCGCTAATGTCAGCCATAGTAACCCAGCAGTAAAAATAGCTTTTAATGTAATCGTTAAGTCAGCTGTATTAAGTGGCAATCAGTGATGATTCTTTAGCTTATATTCTGCGTTAAATTTAGCATAGCAGTGTCATAGGCCGTTTAATCGGTGCGCTCTCACTTACAAAGTAAGCAAAGATTTCAGTAAGTGGCACTTCTGTTGCAATTACATTACAAGTGGATGTTGATAACACGCTTGATTACTTAGTAAGTGACGATGTCAGTAGGTGCTATTTCAATAGCATTGTAAACAGAGTTATAATAAATGAACGATATTTGTTTACATTACACACTCATGACATATTAAGTACTTAGATCCTCGCTTATAATGTCATACTGATGTCATGGATTACTTAATAGGTACTTCGTTTCATTTACCGCTAGGAAATGCCAGTCATGATTCTCTCTCTCTTTTATTCCCCCTTGCATTAAGCATAGGAATGTTACCGGCCGCTCTCCCTTACAAAGTAAGTGACGATGTCAGTGAGGGTCATTTCAGTTACAATTACCGTTATAAGCGGAGTTTTAAGCGAGCTTGATAACACGCTAGATTACGTAGTAAGTGACGATGTCAGTAGGTGCCATTTTATTCAGAGTTATAATGAGTAGACGATATTTTTACCTTACAAACGTGTGCCATTCTAAGCACTTTAATCGCTCGCTTACAATCTCAGTCTGGAATTAGTATTCTTGTCTTCAAAGTCTACCCAATACTGTCGTGGATCTCTTAATGAGATGACGCTACAGTACTATATTCAAATTGTATGCGTGCCAGAGATATTTCCCAGAACTCATGAGATTCTACACGTAAAATCCGAAAATAAATGATCAGGTATGGTAAGTTAAGTTTTACTCAATGGAACTAGGTATCTTTAACTTTCGTCGACTGTCTTATTACTTTCCCTTTGCATTTCATGAATGAGCTATGTGGAGCTTCTTGCATGTGTGCAAGTTAACACGCTTCTCTTTTTGAAATCACACAACAATAGCTTAAATTTTTTTAAAAATTTTCCGGAATTCAATATCAAAATATTAAAACTAAACCATAAATAACTCCCATCATATCGCCCATCTCTTGACAGCATACATTTAGTTTCTCTCAACAGTCTTACCAACGCTTAAGCAACACCCCAAAATGAACATCAACTACTAAGCGTTGCCAACCAAACCCAACCGCCGCCCTCCCTGCTACTGCAGTTGCGTTAACGGTTCGCTTCATCTTCATAACAGGAACTAATTAAATTGCAAACGGATGACAATTTATCGTAGACCAGAGATATCTCTCTGTACGGATATACGACAACAAAATTACAAGTCAAAGAGATTCGCATCGACAGCAACAGCAGCAATTGCTTGCTGGCTGTGTTGCTCTCTCTCTCTCTCTTGTACCTTTTGCACTCCCTTTGCTCTTTAACTGGTGCTTAGCAAACTTGCAACGTCTAAATGGAAACATGATGACAGTTGCTGTGTGTTTTGTATGTTTGCAATTGGTATTTTGCTGTGCCGCATGTGGCAGTGGTACATTCGATGGGATATTTTTAGCGATTTTCATTCATGATAAACGGAAAACTATAACGAGATGTGTACGAAATGGGGAGAATGGTCGAGGATTTTGCTGCTCCATCATTTATAGTCATATGAAGACATGTGCGTATGTGTGAATAGATGGATGGGATGGTTCAACAAATGGATGCTTGATAGGGATTGTTGCTTGGTTGGGAACACACACACATACACACGCACTCATTTGTTCGGGATATGTTTGGGGATTTACACTTGCAATTTATTTTTAGCGCACTCCAGTTGTCACAGCGCATCACACGCAAATGAAATTTCTATATTTCAAATTAAATGCAATGTATGGATTAAATGGTCAAAACGGTAAGCAGACATGACGGTTTAAACATATTGTTTCACATGAAATGTTTAAGATCTTGGTTTGGCTTGGTTGTTATGTGAAATTATTGTTAAATGTGCAGTATTAAGATGTACTGACAATTTGTCATATATAAATTGTTAGGAGCTTATGAGTAAACACTGGTATAAGTATATTGTTGGCAACACAGTGAAAATACAGAGCTTGGGAGAGGCAGCGAGAGAGTCAGAGAAAGAGAGGAAAGACCCAGAGGTAAAAATACCCAATATGTAGTTAATCGCTGATGTCAGCTATATTTAGTAGCAATCAGTGGTGATTGTCTCGCTTTTATTCACACTTAAATTTAGCATAGGAGTATCTCTCGCTTACAAAGTAAGCGACGATGTCAGTAAGTGTCATTCTACTTGCAATTACGTTATAAGCGGAGTTTTAAGCGAGCTTTATAAAACGCTTGATTACGAAGTAAGTGACGATGTCACTAAGTGTCATTTCAATCGGAGCTATAATGGTTGGACGATATTTTTACGTTACACACGAGCTACATTCTAAATACTTAGATCGCTCGCTTACAATATCATACTGATGTATGTACCTACTAAATAGGTACTTCGTTTCATTTACCGCTGGGATTTTTTATAGTGTTGGGGTATGTTGGGGAGAACTTCAAACTTTGGCTTTGTCAATGTCTATCAACATAAAAGAGCCCTGTCCGATCGTGATTTATGTACCTGAGGAGAATCTGCTGAAGACTATTTGCATGTATAATGTGATTGTCTCTTATATGATAATATAAGCATCTCCAAGGATTAGCGATAACAAGAGAAGGAAATAAGTGGAACGTGAGTGAATTGCTCTCTAATTCAGGAGCGTTGGCTAGTTCAACTAAGTTTGCCTTCATACTATTTTCCTTGAACTGCAAGAGCATGAAACTGCAAGTAGTTCGAATTTGTGGTCTAACTAAAGGGATTCTTCTGGTACCTTGAATGACATGGGATACACACGTGCAGGGTGTCCAGAGCATACCCTTGTTCATCTGTATCTTATAGATGTCAAGGGTGTTCATAGAGGCTGTATCATGCGATTCAGTAGACCTGGAAAATGTTTCCGCTTGATAGGTGGTGTATGACCGCCAGTGAGAGCATCACGCGGACTGTGGCTAATGCCGGAATCGCTGCTAGAGTCCGGGTGCTACAGACCCTTAGAGTACCAAAGGACGTAAGATAGGCCTCACCTTGTCCAAAATAGGGGTGGAATGTAACCTGGGCAAATGAGTCCTCTAACCTAAACTAGGTGGAAGCTGCGGGAAAAAGATAGCTACTAGAGGAACTCCACAAGGGCGAGTCCTGTCCACTCTTCTATGGCTCCCTCTGATAAACGGCGTACTTAGGCCATTCAATGAGGATGGGACGAAAATTATGGCATATGTAGACGATGTGGTCATCATAATAAGAGGGAAATTTCTTCCAATGATGTGAGGCTACCCTTAAAAAGGTTCTGCCATGGACCATGACCTATGGTCTGGATTGAAGCCCTCAGAAAAACGGACTTCAAAGACTTCAGACCACCGAAAGTGAATGGGGTGGAACTGAAGCACTAAATGGGGGCTACGTACCTAAGTATAGTTCTCGAGCAGAAGCTATATTGGTCAAGAAATATCAAGGAAAGGTTTACGAAAGTTGTCAATGCCATTTACGCGTGCCGCAACTCTATATGTGAAAGCTGGGCTGAATCCTCAAAAAAACGGAATTTGTATTAAGAGTAATTAATTTAATATCCTTAGCAAGGGTCAAGGGATGTCTGCCCCCCCCCCCCCCCCCCCCCCCTCCTGGACTTGCACTTCATAGCCTTGCAGCCCGAGGGGCTATCAGACTGCAGAAAGCTGGCAATTGGCATCAATCCACATATGGTCATGGGAATACACTCCAGCTTTTGGCAATATAGAAGAATATGAGCAGGACTGATCTGAGATAGGCCTGTGTAATTTTAACAGGCCATTGGAATAACAAGCAGCTGACAGACAAATGGGATAGATCCATACCAGACTAATGCCGTGTCTGTGAGGGCCAGGTGGAGTCATAGACAATGACGCTTGTAGCTGTACGGCTCTAGCGAGGAGGAGGTTAAGATACAAATATTACAAAGAAGACCAAGAGTCTCACCCTTTAGTCTGAATAGGAATGTAATATGTTTCATGCGATGTCATCCATCCATAGCTAACTGTGCCAAGAGGAGCATAAGCGGTTCCACGATTTTCTCTTCCCTCTCTCCTTTTCTAACGGACAATCAACAATGGCTTAGCAGATCTCGGTGTGTAGTGTGATCGGGTTTTTACCAGATTACCTAACCACAACCTAACCTAACGAGGAGGAGAAGTTCGAGACGATTGAATATATTCTTTTGTAAATGTCCTATTCTAGCCTTAGGGAAAAGTTTTATAGAAGACCTAGAGTGTCTCTCTTCAGTCCGAGTAGACACTTCAATATGTGTCATGCGTTGCTTTCTATGGCTAACTGGACCAAGATTTCTGGGGGTTTGCCAAGATTTGCTCCACTTGCTCTCCCTTCTCCTTCTTTCTCCTTCTATTCCCTTTGGTCAGATACCCTTATCATCTTTTCGTCAACAGTAAAACTGCTTTCGTCAGCCCGATAAGGCAGAATTTACTTGAAACTGTGTTTACGAAGTCTTCAGTGAAGATTGGCCAGGATCTCAATGAGAAATTGTATACCATAAGAGGCCTACATAACAAGGATACCTAACTGTCACATTTTCCTAAAAAAAACTGTTATTTCCTATGCTCAGCTCTTCAAAGAGAATAACTCAAATAAACAATGAACTCTTCAACATATCCAATTCATTTGAATAGTTCTCTCTATACTGAGAGATTACACAGTACAACACTGATTTTGGGACTCATATCTGAAAATTGCACGTGAAAGTAGCCCCAAAAAGAAGAAGTACTGCATCATTCGTTTTGCCAAGTTACATGCCATAATAATTAAATATCGATATGGAGTTAGAGGGCATCGTAAAGGTGAATTTGTCACGTTGTAGGCTCTTTTGTTTGACATAACTCGAGAACCACTAGTCCGAATTAGCCGTTCATTGAACTAAGCAATAAACTCTTCAACTTTCATCTACTTACCGGATGTGGCTGCGAACTGATCAGTTGATCTTTGATCGTCTGCAACGGATCATTCTCTTCCATGATAATATCATCATCAATGCCGCGCATAGGTTGATCCGCTTGATTTTTGTTCATTTTACGCAGTTCAGCAATCAAATTGGTTTTGGGTGAGAAACGCATATATTTGCCATCCACAGAACCTAAAAAAGGGTTACAAATATTATCACACCATTATTTTCTGATACCACGCTTCTCCCCAACTCACCCTGCAGCGGTGGTATGCCCGTCGAATACATTGTGCCGGGCCCTGTTAGTACCGTAGGTCTCTGCGCTGGACCCACTCTCCCTAGACCATCAATTTTACCTATGGAAGAAGTGGCCGCATATGATGGATACCCGGGGCTATTGCCACTAATGCCACCACCTGGCCCTCCCACCGATGGCTTCATTAGTTCCTTGCGCAGTGACTCCATGCCACGACTACCGCTGTTACCACGATGCAGATTGGCCAGAGATTGAAAGGTCAGACGTCGGCGATTATCACGCCTACCACTCAGCGGTGGCATTAGCGTGCTATCCATGTCATCGTAGATGGGTAGTCCCGCCCCCAGTAAACCGTTGATGCCACCGCGTGGTATGGAGGCTACCGTAGTGGGCGGTATAATAAAATCATGTGTTCGTCCATTTCTCAGCTTATAGTTGTGCTGGCCCGTGGGTATCGTATTGTAGGTCGTATGATTTAGCAGCGGCCTCTGGGCTTCGATTTCTCTCAGCGGCCCCGCACTCAGTGTGAGCGTCACAAAACATAAAGTGGCCACACCGAAATGTTGACGTGCTATAGCCGCCGTTGAGTGGGGTAATGATCGCGCCATAGTACGTGCGTCCGTCTATGTCTATGTGGATCGTTGTAAAGTTAGATTAGTTTTAGGTAACGAGATCGTAGAGTTTAAGATCATAAAGTTTCCGTGTATGTCGTTAAATTTGTGCGATAACATATGAAGATACTTGAGATACTGCAGCAGGTGATGATGGAAGTGGCGGTAGATTAAATCGATGATGTGTTTTTGTATTTTGAATAAATAAGTGATCGTTCGTGATTTTAAGATGTTTGCATTACAGTATCTTTGTAGTGTATCTGCTACTTTTTCTGTTACTTCGCCCGAAGGATTGTGTGCGAAAGAAAACGCTTTTTGTTTATATGACGCCAGTAAATACTAGAGATGCTTTTGCTCTTTTGCGCTGGTACGCTTAACTTTTGTACTTGTTGCAACACCTTGGTAATATTTTGGAGATTTTAAAGCATATATTATACCGTAGATTAGACCCGTAAAACCACATTTTTGCGGCGGAATTTAATAATAATGATGCTTGTTGGTTGTTTTTGTTTTTGTATGTAAGTTAAGTTTAGTTAACAATACTGCGCTAGCCAATTGAATTGGTTGAGCTGTGGTGGTGATGGTTATATATAAAAATCTGCAAATAAAAAGGAGAAGAACAAAAGAAATAAGTATTAGTAATATGGTTAAAAGTATAAGTTATCAAATATATATATACGTTTTTGAGAAAAACAACAATGTATATATCCAATTTGCTGCAAGAAGGGGGCGCGCTGCGTTTGCTGACGACAATGCGACGTTGCGACGAAGAAAATAGAAAATATTTACAAAATAACTGCAGACGATTTGTGTTAAAAAAGTAAACATAACCTCATTTCATTTAAGTTTTAAAATCAAAAAAATATTAGAAAATTTCAATAATTCATTCTAATATATTCAAATTTATATGGTGTCTGTGTGTTGTACATAAGTTTTGCGACGACTAAAGATTTTTTCAACGAAACTTTGTTGGGATCTTCGTGACGCAGTAGCGATAGTTTCTACAGTAGTTTAATTAATTTACGACAGAGGGCGTGCGAGTTTGTAGAGTACATTTTATTCAACATAGAATTAAAATAATGTGATAAAAATAGAATTTACCGATAAACTTTTCGGAGACATAAGTTTTAATTTAAAAACATAAAAGTGAAAATTTTAATATTTTTAGCATTCAATTACACAGTACAATATTTTTCAGCTCATTGGTTTGGAACTTAATTCTGAGAACTGCACATGAAAGTAGCAGCAAAAAGAAAAAGTTCTGCATCATTGGTTTTGTCAAGTTACATGCCATAATAATTTAATATCGATTTGAAGTCAGTAGGTATCGTATAGGAATATTTGTCACATTTAAGGCTCTTTTGTTTGACATAACTCGAGAATCACTAGTCCGATTGAGATGAAACAAATTTTTAAAAAGGGATTACAATTCCTTTAATCTGTTCATATAATGTTTTCCTACAAAAGCAACAGTTTCACTTGTCCAGTCATCAAATGATTTTGAACTGGGCTTACTTTTGTTGCAGTTACAATACAACTGTTGTACTCAGTGGCGTATGGTTTACGTGAAATATTACCTGTGGTAATCATACGCCGCCATATAGAATAGTGTAACTAATGCACGATAGTGGGCGCACGAGTTTTTAGAATACTTTTACTTTAACAAATAAAGAGTTCTCTGCAAACTGCCTAAAATAAGATTGCGTAAATAGTTTAGGTTTTTGTTACATTTTAAAACCTTCTCTATTACTTGCTAAATAACTGGCAAAAGTTTCCTGATAACCAAAGTGCGTTCAATTCTCTAGTTTTTACAAGAAATTGTCTACGTTACCTATGTTCTCTAAAAACGCCCCTACAGCCATCTATAGTAAATTTCTTGAATTATTATCACATATATAAACCTTTCTGGTTACATGTAAAACATGCGGCAAATGTTTCATGGCAACTGCTTGCAAAGTATAAAAACCTATATAGAATACACAGACATCAAGTTGTGTGTAAATCAATACACAAATTTTAAATAATTCCTTGCGAATTTCTTCCTATTTTGACAAAGTCCCTTCGAATTATTAAGAATTTTGCTTCGTTACCTATCCAGCAGCCATCTACAGTACATTTATTGTACTATTATGGCTTATTTAAAACTTTTCCTTAGTAATCGATTGCAAAGCATAAATACAAAATACACAGATGTCAAGTAATGGATTATTCTGTAGAGAAATTGTAAATGTTTTCCGCCAAAGTTGCAGCTAAGTTATTTTGACAAATATATTATAGACCTTTTAAGAAGTTGATTTTTGATTGAATCAGGAGTCATCTATAGTGTGTCATTGTACTAATGTTAAATATGTAAACCTTCTCTATTATATGAAGAAATACTTTCAAAAGTTTCATGATAACAGACAGAATAATCCAAAAGCCTATAGAGAACACACACAGACATACATTTATTATGTTTGTAGGCAAATTTCCACTATTGCGCAAAACACTCTAGTTATTTTAAGAATTTAGCTTCATTACCCATGTATTTTAAACGTTTATTAAGTTAACTATAGTACATTAATTATATATATAGTTTTATTACATTTATAAAACTTCACTATAACATGAAAAATATGTGGAAAATGTTTTATGATAACCAATTGCAAAATCTAAAAACCTATACTGAACACACAGACATCAAGTAATAGATTCTTTTGTATAGAAATTTCTAACGTGTGTTTGTTGTATCTAGCTGAAAAGTGGCTATGACAAAATACCCAAAGCTTAATTACCTACGTTTTTTTAATTGAAGCAAGAGCCATCTATAGTACATTTATTGTACTATTATTACATATACAAACCTTTCCTATTACACGGAAATTATGTGGCACAAGCTTCAAGGTAACCCATTGCAAAGTATAAAAAACAATATATAACACACAGACAACAAGTTGTAGATGTATCTATATAGAACTATTAAAACGTTGCTTGACGAACTCTTTCCTATTTTGACAAAAAGCCCTAGGTCATTTAAATATATATCATTATTTATATATTTAATTGAATTAGAAGCCATCTATGGTACATTTATTGTACTATTATCACAAACTATTGACGAACTCTCCTCTATTTTGACAAAATCTCCTAGGTCATTAAAAAAGTAGCATCAGAAACCATCTATGGTACATTTATTGTACTAATATCACATGTATACACCTTCCCTATTGCATAAGTAATAACTGAAAATTTGTTTTATACTTATTCATTACATAATATTAAAACCTATACTAAACACACAGACAAGAAGTCTTTGATAAATCTATATAGAAATTTTAAATATTTCCTGGCGAATGCGCCCTCAATTTTGACAAAATTCTTTAGACATATTAAGATCTCAAGCTTTATTATCTACGGTCTTTAATCACATAAGCAGCCATCTATAGTTAGTTTCTTGTACTATTAAAATATATAAAAACCTTCACTGCTTTTTATAAAATAACTGACAAAAGTTTTCTGGTATTCAAATACCACATATAAAAACCTATACTTAACACACAGACATTAAGTTATAGATTAATCTGTACAAAATTTTGAAATGTTTGTTACCAAATTCCTACCCCTGCTCCACCCTGTAGTTATTCCCAGAAGTTGACTTCATTACCCACGCTCAAGCGACCATCTTGCGTCGTCGTTCGACCTTTGTCTTGCATTTCCCCTGAATTTCTATTAAGCATTCTTCATAGTTTGGCATTCCATTTAAACAATTCGAAAGCTGCTTAAGAGGTAAATTTCTATAGAGTATATGTTCCATGTTTTTGGTTACATGCCTATAAGAATGAAAGCCTCATTTGTGAGTGTGTGTGTGTGTTGTTGTACCACCATACAGTACTAGCAGGTCACATTCCCTGCCACTTGACTAGGTAAAATTGCTGTTAGCCACTAGCTCGAGTCGCAGCACAATGCCAGGTTACAAGTTTCACGTTGCTGCAACTAAATAATGCATGGATACCACGTTTCCATTTGTTACAACAGATTAGCCTTCAAAAATGTATATCATGTAGATGATGCTGATGCTGCCACTGCTGCTACTACCCTATCGCTTTAGAGAAAGGACGGAAGGTCCTTCCGGATAGCAGCGTTGTAGAAGAGCCTGGTGGCATAATGACATTGTTGTTGCTGTTCGTGCATCTAATGCAATAGTCATGCAATTGTAGTCAAGCATCATACACCACCCCTGGAATATTATATATATACGATATACATGCATATATATATATTCTTTAATAATGTAGCCAGTGTAAGCTATGAGAGAGAGTGTGTGTGTATGTGCCACATAGCTTTCTCTATACGCTTTGCCTTCGTCTTTTTTTATTTTGGCAGTAACTACAAAAACAAATTAAGCAATATTATATGGCCAAAAGAATAGAATACTCAAGTAGGGGACTAGCAGCAGCAACATCACCAGCGAAAACAAACAAAAATCAATGCAGCGTATAGAGTTGTCCTTTGCTATAATAGCAACAGCAACGACAACAACAACAACAACAACACCAACAAATTGTAATATGCGATAAAACATTGTTCGTTGTTCGTACGCTGAAATTCAATTAAATTATATATCGCAACTCAAACTCGTACTAAGCGCAGAAGGTTAAGTAGGTTAGTTGGTAAAAAAAAGAGAGTTGGGGAGGGGGTAGTACAGGAGGGGAGGCGACGAATTGACATGCCATAAAATATATAAGTCATGGTTAGCTTAAAGGAAAATGAAACATTAGCAATATCTTTGCGAGAGGTCGACTCGAAAAAGAAACCATCTTTAAAGCACGTTAGCGATAACTATTAACGAGCGAGACCTATTTCTACTATTGGAACATATATATAAACTTGCTTTATTAAATGGAAAAATTACTTGCAAAAGTTTCATGGTCGAAGACTAAACAATAAAAGTGCGTATATAGAACACACAGACAGCAAGTTATAAATTAATCTGTATAGAAATTTTATATGTCTTACGACAAAATTTCCTAGAACTTTAAAAAAGTTTACTTTATAAACCAAGTACTTTAAATGATTCTGTAGACATCTATAGTATATTTATTGTACTATTGTCAGATATATAAACCTTCTCCATTACATTGAAAAATTTCTATAAAAGCTTTATAGTAATCGATTGCTCAATTAAGATACCTGTAGAGAACACACAGACAGCAGGGCAAACCAAGTTTCAATGAAGTATTTAATTGTGGACATTTATTGTGCTATAAACTATACCTATTATTCGAAAAAATACTTGCATAAGTTCTAAGGTCAAAGACTGAACATTAAACATTCAGAAAAATATATAGAAAATATATATATTTTAAAAAATTTCCTATAATTTTAATAAAGTTTACTTTATAAAACAAGTCCTTTAAACGATTCTGTAGACATCTATAGTATATTTATTGTACTATTGTCAGATGTATAAACAATCTCTATTATATTTAGAAATTGCTTTAAAGGTTTCATAGTAATCGATTGAACTGTATAGATACCTAAACACAACACACAGACAGCAAGGCAAACCAAGTTTCAGCCAAGAATTCGAATTAACCCCCAGCCACTTATGATGTATTTATTGTGATATAAACTATACCTATTATTCGAAGAAATACCTGCATAAGTTCTAAGGCCAAAGACTGAACATTATAAAAACCTATATAGAACACACAGACAGCAAGTTATAGATTAATTAGTATAGAAATTTTATGTCTTACGACAAAATTTCCTAGAACTTTAAAAAAGTTTACTTTATAAACCAAGTACTTTAAACGATTCTGTAGACACCTATAGTATATTTATTGTACTATTGTCAAATATGAAAACCTTGTCTTTTACATTAAAAAATTCCTTTAAAAGTTTCATTGTAATCGATCGCACTGTTAAGATACCCATAGAGAACACACAGACAGCAAGGCAAACCAAGTTTCAACGAAGAATTTGAACTATCACACACTTGTGGACATTTATTGTGCTATAAACTATACCTTTAATTCGAAGAAATACTTGCAATACCTGCAAAAGTTCTAAGGTCAAAGACTGAACATTAAACATTCAGAAAAATATATAGAAAATATATATATTTTGACAAAATTTCCTAGAACTTTATAAATGTTTACTTTATTAACCAAGTACCTAAAACGATTCTGTAGACATCTATAGTATATTTATTGTACTATTATCAGATATATAAATCTTGCCTTTTACATTGAGAAATTTGTTTAAAAGTTTCGTTGTAATCGATTGCATTGTTAGGATTCCCATATAGAACACACAGACAGCAAGTTATAGATTTATTTACATACCAATATTAATTGTTTGTTAAAAAATTCACACCATGTTTTGAATTTCTAGTTTTATCTAAGAAATTTTGCCAAGTTTCAACTACGAATTTGAACCAACCCACAGCCCTATATGACACATATATTGTGCTATAAATCATACCTTTTATTCAAAGAAATACTTGCAAAAGTTACACGGTCAAATACTGAACAATATAAAAACCTGTATAGAACACACAGACAACAAGTTATAAATTAATCTGTGAGGAAATTTAAATGCTTATGATATTTTATGACAACCGATTGCGTACGTCTTAAACCTATACCAAACAAGCAGACCACAAGTTATAGATTAATGTTATAGAAATTTTAAATGTTTCTTGGCAAAATCCCCGTAGCCATTTTAAGAAATACAATGTTTTATGTACTAATATTTCATATATAAACCTTTACTGAAACATGCCAACAAAGTGGCAAAAGTTTCTTAAACAACGATGGCACATTATAAAAACCTATACAAAACACACAAACATCAAGTTGTATAAAAGACTATATAGAAATAATAAATTTTTGTTTCTGCTATATATCGAAATTTCAAATATTTCTTGTCTAATTTTCACTATTATTAAAAACTTCTTAGTTATGTCAAGAAATTGGCTATTGACGTGCTGTAAATTTTTTTTAGCCATTTATAGTACATTTTTTGTATTATTACATTTATAAACCTTCATTATTACATTGAAGATATATGGCCTAAACCTATACCAAACACATGATCTCTAGCTAAATCCCCGTTCATGCCAACAAACTGGCAAAACTTTCTTGAAAAACGATTGCATATTATAAAAATCTATACAGACCACACAGACATCAAGATGTAGATAAAACTATAAAGAAATGTTAAATAATTATTTGTTATTATATCGAAATTTCAAATATTTCTTGGCGAATTTTCACTATTACTCATAATTTTATAGCTCATATACTTTAAACATTTATTAAGCCAACTTAAGTACATTAACACTAAAAACCTTCAGTATTATCTGCCAAATATGTTTCAAATTTTTCATGGCAAATGATTTCAAAGTATTTAAATCTGTTTAAAACACACAGACATCAAGACATTTTAAAATGATTCCAAAGTATAAAAGCCGATACAAAAATCACAGACATCAAGGTATAGATTAATCTTTATAAAAATGTTAAATGTATCTAGGAAAATTTCTCGCTATTTTCACAAAAATCGCATAGTTTCTTTGAGAAATTGGTTTCATTACCAACATTTTTCATTGCACTAACAGCCATCTTTGGTATGTTTGGTGGACGTGTTTTTAATACATAAACCTTCGCTATTACTTGCCCAAAAACTAGAAAATGTTTCCTGGTAGCAAATTGTGCACGTATAAAAATTTATATAGAACACACAGACACGAACTTATAGATTTATCTATATAGACTCAAAAGTTCACTGGCGAATTTCCGCCATTTAAAAAAATCCCTTAGACCTTTTAAAAACTTGTCTGTATCATCGAAGTTTTTTTTTAATTGAACCAATAGCCATCTATAGTATTTTTATTGTACTATTGACTAACCCCGACTGGAAAATCAACACAGTAACACAGAAGTTGACTCTGAGTATGGCCGATTCTAGTATTTGCACCGATTAGTTAAACATCCTGAAAATGTACTGGTTAAAGAGTGTCAACACTATTAACTGTGAACATGGCCAATCACCCCTATAGTATGGTCAATAGTTGTGATAAACTCTGGCCTGGCTATCGCTATGGTGTGGATTCCATTGGCCTGTTGGTGAAACAGAACCCTTTCTTTAAGAACGTAGAAATAAAAATAATATCGCTGACGTGGAATCTTTTTTCATACAAAATTGCATATAAATCGTAAATCGTAAGATGTTTTTTGAATTAAAACACTTTTGTTACAAATTTGTTATTTTTTTGAAGGATTTTATTTTTGTAAAATTCCCTTTTTAAACTGTTATTTTTGTTATTATTTTTTTAAATTTCTCATAATATTTTTTTTCAAATATTCTCCTAATTTTTTTTTTTTTTTTTAATTTCGAACCAAATTTTTTTTTAATTTTTTTCCTCCTGTTTTTTTATTTACTTTGTGTTTATGTTTATGTATATTATCAATTTAATCTTTCGTTATTCATACAATTATTTGTTGTTTAAATTTTTGCATTAATTTTAAATTTAATAGATATTTTATTTTTGTTTTTTAGTATTAATTTTTTGGGTTTCTAGACAAATTATGTTTTTGTCCTACACATTTTGTTCATCCATTTGTGTACCATCCTCATTGAGTTGGCAACTTTAAGGCAATGGCTTTTGGTATTTTTTTTAAATTTTTTTTTTTATTTTTAAATTTCATAGAAAAAAATTTGTTTTTTTTTTAATTTTTTCGATAATTTTTTTTTTAATTTTTTTTCCACCTGATTTTTGTTTTTATTTTGTATTAATGTTTTTGTACATTATTAGTTTTATCAATTTCATTATTTTGTATTTTACACAATTATTTATTGTTTAGATTTAAATTTAATAAATTTTTTTTTCGATTTCTAAACAAATTTTGTTAATTTTCTTTTTTGTCTATCATTTCTAAGTTTTTTATTATTTATATAAACATTAAATTAAAAAAAATTATAAAAATCTTTTTGCTTCAATTAAAATTTTTTACATGTATATGTTGTTTTCTTTTTTTTCAAGTTTTCCAGAAAAATTTTGTTATTTTTTTTTTGTTTTTTGTCTATCATTTTTATATTTATATTAATATTAATATTAAACTTAAACAAAAATATAAAAAAAATTCTAAATTTTTGTTTTCTTTCATTAATATTGTTTTTATTTGTATTTACTTTATTCATTCACTTTGTAACTGTTAATTTTTTTTTTTTGGTATATGTAAAGTTTCTTCGGAATTTTTTCATTTTTTTCATACACTTAACTTGATGTCATTTCTTTTAATTATTACTTTGTAATGTTAAGTATTCACTTTAAATTTCATATATATTTTGTTCCGAATTCGTTGTGGTTTTTTTTAATATTATCTAGAATTTATAAGATTTTCTATTACATTAGTTTTTTTTTGTCATTTTATGCCTTCACAAAAACTCAGAACACTTTGCCTAGTTTTTTTCTTTTTGCACGGGGCGTCGTTCGATTTCACTTTTAACATTTTTCATTTCGCTTTTCGGCCTGTGATACTTTCTTCCTTTGGTCCCTTACTCAATGAGGTCTTTATTGTTATTGTTGTTGTTGCTGCTGTTGTGATATTAGTACATATCTCCGCTGCCCATATTTAAGATATTCGATGTTGATTTTGTTTTCGTTTTCATTTTGGTTTTGGTTTTTATCTGCTTCTCCCCGAATATTTTCTTTTTCGTTATAATTTTCCAATTTCTATTTCGTGTTTTTTTTTTTTGCTGTTGGATGGACCACTCAACTTTAATGTTGTTGATGTCCCTTGCTCCTATAAAATACTGTTGTTGTTGTTATTACTCTCCTCTTAGACAAATTTCGGTACTTTATTTGGGGTTTACAGAGACGCGAGACAAATTGATGCTGAGACTGGTTGGTGATGCAGAATGTGTACGACGACAAAAGGCTATTAGATACACGAAATTGGGAGATAGTAACTAACGTTGTAAAAGAGAAAGATGCTCAAAGGGAGAGAGAGAGAAAGATTTCTAAAGAGCTCTGTGTTTAATTTAAGAGAGTGTTTCCCCTATTGACCTTAACAATGTGTATAATATGTTTTCATGTAACAGAAATGCGTGCAAGGAACGATTTTTAGCCAAAAAAAAAAAAGAAATATATTTGATTTCTAGTAAATAAATAATACAAAAACTTGTCTGTTTGTACCGCAAAGGCTTCGCGGGATGTTTTATTGAATATTGTATAAAAAATTTGTAAAATAAATAAATAAATCAAACGTTTGTTATTAAGTTAATTCTACATGGCCTTAGTTGATAGGCCAAAAACAATACCGACTCTGTCGAAAGGCGGTCTAACCTCGAGATTGGCCCATAGTGTTTCTTCAAAACCAATATCTTAAAGCCTACCAAGGTCCTGATGGTATGCAATCCTGTCAAAACCTCTGTTTCTCATGTGGACATATATGGTAACTACAGAGCCGATGCGTTGGCAAGGACCGACACCATTGTGATTTCGGTTGATGTTTAAGGTCACATTGGTGTTCCTCTTATAAGGGGGAAACAGCTAATTGAGGGCAAACCGAACCTCATTGCTAAGCAAAAATTACTAAGGGAACCCATATGCACCAAACATACTTGGGCTGCCATAGATATACAGAGAACACCATTTTCCACTGGACCTGTCTAAAGTCCATCTAAGGAGCAACATAGCCCTAATAACGGGTAACTGGCCGGTTCGAAAACACGCTAAGAGGATGAAACTTCCCTATAACGATTTTTGTATGATCAGGAAGAAAAGATACACACAGATGTCACTGTCCTGCTTTTTGTGACCTGAGGTATGAGGTTGAGGTTGTGGACAATACATGTCTATCAGTAGGCGATTTGCGGCACATCCATGCCTTCATCAGAGCAACGAATTGACTTGAGAGCAACATCGATCAAAAAGGTTAGGTATTCCGAAAATGGTGCAAAAATTTGAAAATTGTGTAACAACGGCACTCATACTATGACCAAAGGGAGTCATGCTAAAGGCTGCTGCCAAATTAACCTTACCTAGCGTAACCTTATCAAATGTGAGATATGTTTACATAAAAAGAAACATTCAACCTTCTAAGAAACAAACAAATTCCACCTAACTCACAAGTGTAGAAATGACAAAAATTTGACTAATATGTATTTTTTGCGACATATAAAGTTTTTACAATTTTGTATTCTTATGTAAAAATACACCAAAAATATGTTAACATTTGATTCATTAGTTGCATCATGCAGCTATGACAGGCTGGAAGCATTACGAATTACAAGTGCAGCCAATGGGAATTAAGTGGTCTGGTAAAATTGTATTATTAACTGATATATCAGAATCTGTCTGTGTGTTTCCTATAGAATGGTAATTTGTACGTTAAATTGCAATTAAACTTTTTGCACGTTATTGTCGGCATACAAGCGAAGGTTTACAGAGTACAACTAGAAAACTAGATAGATTGCCACATCACTGTTTCTAGATAAGGAAATAGTGGCTTTAAAATTAGTTCCATATTGCAGAAGAACTTTTTAAAAAAGAATTTTTTACATGTTTAAATTTTCCTATTCTAATAAAAGTAGACTGCCTATTATACAATACCTATACGTATAAGATATCAGTCTGTCTGTGTGTTTGCTATAAAATCCTTATTTGTTTATTTAATTTCCATAAAACTTTTTTCTAGTTATTGATGGCATATAAGTGAACGTTTTTGGAGTACAATAAAAGCTAGATAGATTGGCACTTAACTTTTTCGGGATAACAAATTTGTGGTTTAAAAATCAGTTCCATATTGCAGAAGAACTTTGTAAAGAGAAATTTTTTACATGTTTCTCTTTTCCATTATAACAATAGTACTTTTTATTGATTGTTGGTTAATTTATGTTAGACTACTTACTTATTATACAATGCCTATACGTATAAAGTATTGACTAGACTACAACATAACGTATACGCTTTTTATTATTATCATGTCAAGGTCACTTTGGCGTATGATTATTTGTAAATTAAATAACAGAGGAGCACAACGTGTGTTCTCCATAACCGAGTACTATTAAGACAACTATTCTTTGTTCTATAGAGAAAATGTAGCGCTTATTCCAATATACACGACATAGAAATGAAACTGCTTTCATTTAATTGTTTAGAAAATCGGTGCAGAAGTTCGAGAAGACTGGTTCAACAATGAGTCAATTACGAGCCAGCTGACCAAGAACTTTACGAAATCGCTTTAAAGTCATAGTTTTCTCAAAATCAAAGAGGTCTGCTGTTACAGGAAATACACAGCGGTACATATTGACATGCTATAAAACTCCTTTTTTCTCCAACGCAGAAGTATTTCAAAGGTTTTACTCAAAGCTCGTGGTTCCAGCATGTCACACCTCTAACGACTGAGTGGGTGCAGTAAGCAACATTTTTATTAGGCAAAAAGTTAAATCCAAAAAAAGTAACATTAGACCTTATTCGACATTAATCTTATTTTATCCTTAATGGACTTTTTTCTCTGGAGAATATCTTAAAGTACGTTTTGCTTTAGCAACCCAGTGTCTGTAGAGAAATTAAAGAAATTTTTGCACGAAAAAATTATGAAACTAAGAACCTTCACTAAAAATTTCAGCTTCAGATTGCAGCAGTGCCAAAATAATTCACAATTGTATATGTTGAAATGTATTAAGTTTAACTTGGGAATCTTTTGAACTGCTGTTATAGTTATTTATATTGAATAGTGCTATGTTTTGTAACGCAACTAAGAGTTTATGTATAAAACTGCTTAGATACCAGAAACAATCGCTATAATGGCGGCAGTAATTTGCTGAAATTTTACTGAAAATTAATGAACAGCAAAGGAATCTATATCAAACACACAGACAGATTTGCATATATCCGTTTTTAATACAATTTTGGCCTATTTTGTTAATTAATTAAAACATGTTGATAAGGAGCGTATACTACATATTTTGGAGTAGTGAATGACTCATACGTATGAAAATCAAATGATAGGTACCCTAAGTAAAATAGACTAAAAGTTATACTTTAGTATTTTACAATGGAAATAAAATATTTATTACACTAAACTTTTTGTCCTAGATAGATATATGAAATCCTTTTCCAAAACTCTACATATCTTGATGACAATTCTCGCCTAGTTATGAATTAATCTTGAACCCCCCTTTGAAACCGCTGGTTATACTAATTTGGTTAAAACGAAATGAGATATACACTCTATATATACGTTGTTTTGTTAAACATCTTTGAGTTTATATATGTAAACCTATTTATACTGCAAAAACTACTACAAATACACCAGTAATAACGTGCTAAAGTTTCCCTAAAAATTAATAAACAGCAAAGGAATCTATATCAAACACACAGACAGATTTGGATATTTCCGTTTGTAATACAATTAAGGCACATTTAGTTAAATTATTAAAAAATGTTGATAAGGAGCGTATACTATATATTTTAAAGTATTAAATAGCTCATACGTATTGCAATCGGTTGAAAAGTTAGTCTAAGAACCGAAAAATAACACAACAGTACTTTACAACAAAGTATTTATTAAACTCCTTTTTTATCCTAGATTGAGATATAATATCCTTCAGCATACATCTAAATTTCTTGAAGAGAGTTCTCCCCTAGTAATGAATGAATCTCGCGGGCCCTTGGAACTACTGATTATTATAATTTGTTTTGAATGGAAACGAAATATACAGCATATATACCCGTTGTTTTGTAAAATAGCTTTTAGTTCGTATATAAACCTTTTCATACTCTAGAAACTATTGCTAATATGCCAACAGCAACTTGCCAAAAGTTTCCCTGAAAATTGATGAACAGCAAAGAAACCTATAGCCAACACAGACATATTCAGATATTTCATTTGATAATAAAATTTTGCATCATTTTGTAAATTTATGAAACATATGTCCCAAGGAACGTATACGTTATCTACTGGAAAAGTAAATAGCTCATACGTATCTCAATCGTATGATGGGTAGACAAAAGTATCGCAACATTACAAAGTCTTTATCTTGTTACACTTTCGAACTTTTTGGGGATCATTGTGTAAGGGGTTGAAAAATTCGAATGACTTTTTTATTATTTTAGCTTATCTTGATGTTTGTTCGCTTAGTTTTTCATATTTCAATAGCTTTTGATGATTTTACATATCATTCTTCAGCAGAATTGTATAGAAAACCAAATCTTTTGGGGGTCTTACTATACTGACCTAGTACCTTTACAATGACGTGAAATTTCTCTCCCCCCCCCCCCAGATAGGCTGTTTCATTGTGTTATCAAGCCAGAAATTCACAATATTAGAATAATTTGCGTATGATTAATATGAAATCCGTATAAAATTATATTACTCATACGTTGTGCATACATATGTAGTACTTGGATCAGGGTCGTCATTTAATATCATCGGCAATGACAAGCTTTCTAAATATCACAGATAAGACAGTCTATGTATGGGAAGATATTTGGAGTTATTGGTGAAAATATATGAAAAAAGGGGCGATATATGCTAATTTTTTGAAGATTTCATTCGACCTATATACATAAAATATTGACGATGTTTTATAAAATAGCATTGAGGTTACATATAAAACTATTGTTACCCTAGAAACCATCGTTTATATCCTAACAACAATTTGCTAAAGTTTTCCTCAAAATGGATGAAGAACAAATGAATCTATAGCAACCACACAGACAGATTTCGATATTTCCTTTGATACTAAAATTTTAATATAATTTTTTAATTTACAAAAACTATTTCTTAGGGAGCGTATACATTACTTTCTGGAAAAGTGAATATCTCATACGTATCTCAATCGTATAAAGGGTTGACAAAACTACATAAGCGTAAACGTAATACAACTGTATTTTACAATAGAAATAACACAGTTATTCTAGATTCAAATATAAAATCCTTCCACAAACCTCAAATATTCTTGAAGAGAGCTCTCGTATTAGAATAATCTAAAGCTCCTTTGGAAATGCTGGTTACCGAAATTTCTGTTTAAAAAAAATTATATATATACAGCCTATATTTACAATGGTTTATAAAACAGCTTTGAGTTTACGTATGAACCTATTTAAACTCTAGAAACCATCGCTTATATACTGGCAACAATTTTCCAAAGTTTCCCTAAAAATGGATAAACAGCAAAGGAATCTATAACAAACACACAGACAGATTTGGATATTTCATTTGTTAATACAATATTTATCACAATTTGTTTATTTATGAAAATTATTTCCAAAGAAGCGTATACGTTATGTTCTGGAGAAGTAAATAGCTCATACGTAGACAAAAGTCCCTTTTATGTTATACTTTGAAACATTTTCGGAATCAATGTCTTGAGGGTGAGAAATTCCAGATCAGGGTGAATGTACTAGGCCAGTTTTTTTTTAAAGGTTTTATACCTTATAAATAAAAATGTAAAATCTTTCCACAAACCTCTAAATTTCTTAAAGAGAGTTCACGCCTAGTAATGCAATAATCTTAAGCCCCATTGTAATTGCTGTTAATATCAGTTTGTTTTGAAAGGAAATCAATTATGCAGCATATATATATACGATGTTTTGTAAAGCATCTTACAGAGTTTATATACAAAACTATTTTTACCCTAGAAACCATCGCTAATAAGCCGACAACAGCCTACTAAAGTTTTTCTGAAAATGGATGAAAACCAAAGGAATCTATAATAAACACACAGACAGATTTGGATATTTCATTTGTTAATACAATTTTTTTATTTATGAAAATTATTTCAAAAGTAGCGTATACATTATGTTCTGGAGAAGTAAATAGCTCATACGTATCTCAATCGTATGATGGGTAGACAAAAGTCTTTGTTTTGTTATTAGAAGGATCACATATGGGAGATGAAATTTTTTGAAAAAAAAAACAATTAAAATCTCCATTTATGTATTCTCGTAATGAAAAAAACTATTTTGCATATTATTAAATTAATTTGATGCTAGAACGTGTTGTCATATATTTTTCCTTCTTTTCCGCTGTTTCGTAAAGTTATATAGTATTTGTCCACAAATTTTGCTTAGAAAGCAAAGGACTCCCAAAATTTTTTGGAATCATACATATATTAAATATATTTAGAATATTCGTATATTAATACTATCTGCTAAGGAACGTATACGTTATGTTTAAGAGTAGTGAATAACTCATACGTATCGCAATCGGAGCATAGATAACCTAAAAGTATCGAGACCATTGTGGCCTCGATATGTTGAATATGCCTGAGAATTTGTTGAAGGTGTAAAAAGTTTCAATAACAATGAACTAGCCACAAAGTATTCTATAGCAAACACACAGACAAAATCTGATAGTTAATATTTAAACCTATTTCTACTCTAGAAACTATCGCCAATATGCAGACAACAATCTGATAAAGTTTTAATGAAAATTTATGAACACCTCAGGATTCTATAGCAAACATACAGATAGATTTTGATATTTTAGTTAAGAATACAATTTTACACCTTATATTAATTTATGAAAAGTGTCTGCTAAGATCGTATACGTTATGTTGAGAAGTAGTGGATAGCTCTAACGCATCGCAATCGGCTCATAGGTAACCTAAAGGTCTACTGCAAACTAAAAGTATAGAGGCCATTGCAAAGTTCTCTTTTAGCTTTGTACTAATAATTGAGCTTTGTTTGAACTCGTAGACATGAGGCTTTATGAAAGTTTAATTTTTTATAAAAAGTTATTATGAAAAAAAAAATTTTGTCTGTTAATATGTAACTCTCTTGCGAATCTTTTCTTGTGTTATCTCTTGTGTTTTAAAGCGTCTCTATTTTTATAAAAATTTACTCTTATTTTTGCTGTACCACTTGGTATAAATTCGAATAAAAGCCCCATTTTCTCCGAACAACAAAATATTTCTTAAAAAAAATGTCCTTAAAATAAATTTTTATTATTAAATTTATTAAATTTAGTTTTTTTTGTAAAAATTTAAATATTTTCTTTTCCCAAATGCTGCCTAACATACATCCATCAACAACTCTCTCGTGCAACTCTTAATGTGTTATCTCTTTTTGCTGAAATTTACTCTTATTTCTGCTTAACCACTTGGGATAATTTTTTTTTAGAGGAATATCCATTTGCTCCAGCAGCATCGCCAGCAGTATCCATTTATTTTTCTGAATTTTTGTTTGTTTGCTACTTTATCGGTGGCTGTTTGTTGTCTTTTACACACGCACATACACACTCACTCACACACACACATACAAATGCCTGCCTAGCTATAACGCGTATATACACAACAATGTATCGCACAACGTCGTATTGTGGCTCGTTGTCTCCCCCGTTTTTGTAACGGCTTCGGTGCCGTTAATGTCGTTGTGTGTTACTTTCATCATCGTATAATTTTTGACAAGTTTTACGTACGTTCGCTATTATGTCTGTTCTTGCATCTAATCGTGCTCACTTACACACACACACTCTTACACACTGTTAGTGTAGTTTTCGTTGTCCTTTTTTTGTGACTTTTTCCATTTTCTATGATTTTTTTTATGGTTTCTCTTGTTTTGTTGTATTTCTTTCGTGTGTTATAGCATTTGCCTTAGTTATTTACTTTATTATACGCCTTGCACTATGTTTTTTTTTTTGTCTATTTTTTTCGTGGTTTGTAACTTTAACATATTGTTATTGTAGTTGTTTTACTATTGAAATTTTGCATTTGTATTATAGTTATTCACACACACACACGCACACACGCTTTAACTCACATATGCTCTTATATTTTGTAAATTTTCGAGTAGTATTTCTAACGTTTTCTCTCCACTTTATGTTTTTTGTTGTTTGTATTTTTTTCATCGTCGTCGTCGCAATCGTTGTCGTTGTAGAACTCGTCGCATTCGTCGCTTCTTTTTTACAACTTCACTTCACTCTGTATATGCGATTTTATGTTGAGTATTTTCAAGATGGCGTCTTCGGTGTTCAGAACCTACAATAACATCTTTTGTAGAGGAATATTGGACAGCAGCATCCAGTCACAACAACAACATGTTCATGTTATATTTTGGAATATACAGATAAAACTCTGTACAAATTTAAACAAATTATGTGTGTGTTCTTCATGTTTTTATTTTAGATATTTACAATAATCATACGCCAAGGTGGACTCGACTTGATGAACTTAATAAGAAGCGTATACGTTATGTTAAGAACAAGTGAATAACTCATACGTACTGCTATCTGTTCAAATCAATAGTACAAAATCTCTGCTAATATGCCGACAATAACTTATAAACGGTTTCAATTACAATTTTTTCAAACTACAAAGTCTTTTATATCAAACACATAGACAGAATCTAATAGTTCATATGTAAACCTATTTGTACTCTAGAAACCTTCGCAAATATGCAGACAACAACCTGCTAATGTTTCAATGAAAAGTAATGAATATCGCAAGAATCTATAGCAAACACACAGACAGATTTGCATATTTCAGTATATAATAAAAATTTGCCCCATTATGTTAATTTATGAAAACTGTCTGCTAAGGAGCGTATACGTTATGTTGAGTACAGGTGAATAACTCATACGTAACGCAATCCGATCATAGCTAGCCTAAAAGTATACACTTCAGACAGAATCTGATAGTTCATATGAAAACCCATTAGAACTCTAGAAACCTTCGCCAATAGACAGACAACAACCTTCGGAAGTTTCAATGAAAATTAACTTTCAGCAAAGGAAGGTATATCAAACACACAGACAGTTGTGAACATTTCAGTTATTTTTACGATTTTGTCCCATTATGTTAATTTATGAAAACTGTCTGCTAAGGAGCGTATACGTTATTTTGATTACAGGTGAATAACTCATACGTAACGCAATCCGATCATATGTAGCCTAAAAGTATACAGTAGTCTAAAAGCAACGAGATCATTGTGGATTCGAAATATTGCATATTCCTAAGAATTTGTTATAGGTGCAAAACTTCCAATGGCAATAAACAAACGACTAAGTATTCTATAGCAAACTCACAGACAAAATCTGATAGTTCATATGAAAACCCATTTGTACTTTAGAAACCTTCGCCAATATGCAGACAACAACCTGCTAAAGTTTCAATGGAAATTAACTATCAACACGGGAAGCTATAGCAAACACACAGACAGAATGGATATGTTAGTTATTAAAACAATTTATCCCCTTTATGTTACTTTATGAATACTATCTGCTAAGGAATGTATACGTACGTTGAGTACATGTGAATAATTCAAATGTATCGCAATTCGATGGTAGCCTATCATAGGTAGCCTAAAAGTATACAGTAGTCTAAAAGCAACGAGATCATTGTGGCCTCGAAATATTGAACTCTTTCAATGGCCATGAACTCACGACAAAGCATTCCATAGCAAACACACAGGCAAAATCTACTTCATATGTAAACTCCTTCATATGTAAACCTAGTTGTACTCTAGAAACTATCGCCAATACGCAGACAATAACCTGCTAAAGTTTTTGGATATTTAAGCTAATTGTAATACAATTTTGCCCCATTATATTAATCTAAGGAGTCTGCTAAGGAGCGTATACGTTATATTGAGGAGTAGTAAATAGCACATACGTATCGCAACCGGAGCATAGGTAGACTAAAAGTATACGACAGTCTCAAAGTATAGAGGCCATTGAAAAGTTCTTCTTTAGCTTTGTACAATTTTGTGAGCCTTGTTTGAACTCGTAGACATACATTCTTCTGTGTTTGTATAAATCTATCTAGTTCTTTTTGTACTCTAAAAACTATCGCTAATATGTAGACAATAACTTATAAAATAGTTTAATGACAATGAACATACGATAAAGTATTCTTTAGCAAACACACAGACAGAATCTGATAGTTAATATTTAAACATATTTAAGCTGTAGAAACCTTCGCCAATAGACAGACAACAACCTGCTGAAGTTTCAAAGAAAAATACTGAACTCATCATGAATTTATAGCAAATATACAGACAATTTTGAATATTTCAGTTAATTGTAATACAATTTCGTAAACAAACTATCTGCTAAGGAGTGTATTCGTTATGTTGAGTACAAGTGAATAAATCATAAGTATAGCAATCCGATCGTATGTAGCCTAAAAGTATGCAGTAGTCTACAAGTAACGAAGCTACTGTGGCCTTGATATGTTGAATATGCCTGAGAATTTGTTGCAGGTGGAAATTATAAAACAAAGTTGAAAAGATGTAAACGTCTTTTTTTTTGTAATCTCAAACCTTATTTATGATATGTAAATATATTTTTTTATTATTGTATTCTAGAAACTATCGCTAATATGCCAACATCAATTTGTAAGGAAGTTACAATGCAAATTAACAACACCTAAAGAATTCTATAGCAAACACACAGATGGACTCTGGTGTTCTATTACATGTCGGTATTGAATAATATAGTAGCCTTATATTAATGCAACTGTTACTAATCTCAGATTGCCACAATGAAACAGTAAAATTTCTTTGACAAAGTTCTTTTTTAGTTTTGCAAAGAAATTTTCGATAGTCTTTTGAACTCTTCGACCTATACATAATATTTAAACCAATCTTGTGATAATTATACGCCAGAAACCATCACTTATATACAGGTAGCAATTGCTAAAGTTTCCATGAAAATAAATGAACAAGAAATAAATTTAAAGCGAACAGACATATTCGAATATTTTATTTGGTAATAAAAAATCTTTTGTCAATTTATGACAAATATTTACTAAGTAGCATATACCTTAAGTACTGGAATACTAAATAGCTCATACATATTGTTAAATCTTGTGATAGGTAGCCTAATATATAAAACTGATTTTTTACTATCAAGATCTTTTGATTTTTAAAAGACAACTCGAACTATTGATGCTTAATAAAGCCCCTTATAGGTTATATTTCAATGTATTTGTAGTCTAGAACTATTGGCAAAATCCAGACAACAACCTATTAAAGTTTTAATGAAAACGAACTACCAACACAGAAGTCTATAGCAAACACACAGACAGACTGTAATATTTTACTTGATTATGCACTTTTGCTCTACTTCGACTTGACCCAAGTAATAGTACTATATAGGCTATCTCATCTGTGATTAGTATAAAACAGATCATTGCTGATGATATTAAATGACGACCCTTGACCCAAGTACTGTACTGTACATATGTAACCAGTTTGCATATGATTCTCGCTACATATGCACTAACAACGTATGAGTAATATGAATTTTATGCGGATTTTATATTAATCATACGCACATCGTTCCTGTGATGTGGATTTATGGTTTAATAACTGAATGCAACACCAAACCAGGGGGAAGGGGTGAGAAATTTCAAGTTTGGGTGAAGTTACTAGGTCAGTTTGGTAAAACCCTAAGAATTTTTAATATAAATAGATAAAACCTATAAGAACCCACAGAAAACACTGAGCGGTAGGCCTCAGTTGCAAACAGTCGACGTCAATTCCTAGTCAAAGTTTACTTGTCTAACTCAGTCGCATTGTTATATGCCCAGAGTGATTAGAGCACATCATTAGAGACACATATAAAACCCTCATGGATTCTGTTGTAAAAAAAAAAACAATTGGCAAGGGGCCGTCTACAAAAAACTAATACAAACCGAAATATATCTCTTACGGAAATCATAACTTGCCGCATTACGTGACATGTTTTGTTATTCTTAGGAAAAACTATTGTTATTCGCAAATGTTTGTATGAAAGACGTTATGTTAATCAGTGATCTCTGGGGAAAATTTTCTTATCCGCAACAATTTCTACAGATTGTATTCTATTGACACAAATTTCCGCAAATAATATTTTTATCCGCAACAATTTTTCTACAGAAAATAATATTTTTCGCAATATATTTTTTTTTGTTTTCCGCAATATTTTACACCGAAAAAATTGTTTTCGGAAAAATATTATTTGCCATAATATTTTTATAGGACATTGGGTTAACCGCAAAATTGTCTCAGCTAAAGTTAATTAATCCAAATTTGTTGTTACATATATACAATTATTCATTGAAAATATTGTTATCCGCAACATTTTTAAAAACAAAATCTGCCATCCACAACATTTTGTTTGTTAAAAATCCGCATCTTTATCTTCGGAAAAATATTTTTTTCCATAAATCCGTAATATTTTTAACAGAAAATGTTGTTATATACAAAATTATCTATTGAAATTATTGTTATCCTCAACATTTTTATAGACAAAACTAGTGGGCCCGACAATGCTTCGCTATTGCATATCAACTTGTAATACATTTCAGATTTCTTGCCATCCTAAATGCTATATAAACGCTAATTAATACATTTGTAGGTCTACAAAGTATGTACTTTGAAAATGGTACTTAAGCTCGACAATAATATGTTGAGTTTATTAACTTATGTAACTAATTTCAAGTAAATCCTTAACATGGAAGTTAACCAATTAAGATTTATTGTTTTAAATGCTTAATATTGTAGGCTCTATGACGATTGTAAAAAGTTCATCAGCAAAGTCATATCTATCATATCTGTATGTAGGGCGAAAAACCACTTATTTCTCAAATCGGACATTCTGCTAAAGTTCAAAATTCAATTTTTATTTTTTCTGTAGTAGCGGGTATCTTCTGTATACTAACTATCTCTTTGGGCGTAAAAAACATTTTTGGCATGTCTTCTCCGCCTAATGACCTCAAATAAAAATTTCGTTTGAAGATTTATGCCTTTAGCCATAAAAACCTCTTTCGCCATGTCTTCTTCGCCCACGAATCAAGAATATTTCCGAATACTGTATTTGCATTGAACTCGTGTTACCATTTTTTAAGATAATTCGGTCACCAAACGCTTGACGCTTGCAGCGCCTCGGCACTTTTTATTTTGTTAGTTCCAAATAGCCTGTTCATTAGGACGGATCAATTTAATCGTATACCAAAATCGGAACCTACGAAAATTTCACTAAGAAACAACACCCGCACTTAGAGGGTCATCATAGAATCCAAGAGGCCCTTATTTTGAGCCCATGTGCTCCGGCTCCAATTTTGACCTACCATTCAGATGTTTGGAAACCAAGACGAAGAGAATAGTATATTTCTGATGCTGTTTGAGATCCCGCCCTAAATATTGGACTTCCGCCAAAGGCAAAAATTCAAGGATTTTAAAAAACTTAATTTCTGCTTGCCAACTTTCAAAGGCCATAACTTATTTTTCAAAGTTTTCCGCAGAAGGTTTCAAAAAATATATATGAAGTTTTCGGTTTTTGCTTATTTAAAAACAAAAAAAAACTCTACCTATCTCTAGGCGAACTGCAATATAATATGGAATTTAGAGGACGATCAAACTATTACTATGGCAGTTATAACTGGGATGTGGCACAGCCCACTTCCACCCTTGCAGTAATTTATACTGTAACAAATCTTATCTATATACCTCTGATAGTTCATGAGATATAGCCCTTTTGATTTTCAAGTTATATGGGCGGTGCCACACCCCTTTATCCAATCACAACCAATTATAGCCAGGAACTATCAACAGGTCAACAGTACCAATTGATACAATTTTCGTATCAATCGGTCTATTAGAAAAGCTGTTAGAGCGATTTTTGAAAAAGGGGCGTGGCACCGCCCACTTCCAGCCTGGTTGTGATTAATACTGCTCCAACAACATATATACCAAATCTCATCTTCATACCTCTGATAGTTCATGAGATACAGCCCTTTTGATTTTCAAGTTGTATGGGCGGTGCCACGCCCCTTTATCCAATCACAGCCTATTATAGCCAGGGACTATCAACAGGTCAACAGTACCACTTGGTAAAATTTTCGTATCAATCGGTCTATTAGAAAAGCCGTTAGAGCGATTTTTGAAAAGGGGGCGTGGCACCGCCCACTTCTACCTTGGCTGAAATTAATACTGCTTCAACAACATATATACCAAATCTCATCTTCATACCTCTGACAGTTCATGAGATACAGCCCTTTTGATTTTCAAGTTGTATGGGCGGTGCCACGCCCCTTTGTCCAATTGGACCGAATTGTAAATCTAAACCATCCGGGGCGCCACCCAAACGCATACAAAAAAATTTATGCAAATCGGTCCAGCCGTTTAGGAGGAGTTCAGTCACAACACACGTACGGTAGAATTTTATATATAAAGACTAGTGGGCCCGGCAATGCTTCGCTATTGCATATCAACTTGTAATACATTTCAGATTTCTTGCCATCCTAAATGCTATATAAACGGAAAATAATACATTTGTAGGTCTACAAAGTATGTACTTTGAAAATGGTACTTAAGCTCGACAATAATATGTTGAGTTTATTAACTTATGTAACTAATTTCAAGTAAATCCTTAACATGGAAGTTAACCAATTAAGATTTATTGTTTTAAATGCTTAATATCGTAGGCTCTATGACGATTGTAAAAAGTTCATCAGCAAAGTCATATCTATCATATCATTTTTGGCATGTCTTCTCCGCCTAATGACCTCAAATAAAAATTTCGTTTGAAGATTTATGCCTTTAGCCATAAAAACCTCTTTCGCCATGTCTTCTTCGCCCACGAATCAAGAATATTTCCGAATACTGTATTTGCATTGAACTCGTGTTACCATTTTTTAAGATAATTCGGTCACCAAACGCTTGACGCTTGCAGCGCCTCGGCACTTTTTATTTTTTTAGTTCCAAATAGCCTGTTCATTAGGACGGATCAATTTAATCGTATACCAAAATCGGAACCTACGAAAATTTCACTAAGAAACAACACCCGCACTTAGAGGGTCATCATAGAATCCAAGAGGCCCTTATTTTGACCCCATGTGCTCCGGCTCCAATTTTGACCTACCATTCAGATGTTTGGAAACCAAGACGAAGAGAATAGTATATTTCTGATGCTGTTTGAGATCCCGCCCTACATATTGGACTTCCGCCAAAGGCAAAAATTCAAGGATTTTAAAAAACTTAATTTCTGCTTGCCAACTTTCAAAGGCCATAACTTATTTTTCACAGTTTTCCGCAGAAGGTTTCAAAAAATATATATGAAGTTTTCGGTTTTTGCTTATTTAAAAACAACAAAAAAAACTCTACCTATCTCTAGGCGAACTGCAATATAATATGAAATTTAGAGATCTATCAAAATATTACTATGGCAGTTATAACTGGGATGTGGCACAGCCCCCTTCCACCCTTGCAGTAGTTCATACTGTATCAAATCTCATCTTCATAACTCTGATATGTCATGAGATATAGCCTTTTTTACTTTCAAGTTGTACGGGCGGTGCCACGCCCCTTTATCCAATCACAACCAAATATAGTCAGGGACTATCTACAGGTCAACAGTACCACTTGGTAAAATTTTCGTATCAATCTGTCTATTGGAAAAGCCTGCAAAGCGATTTTTTAAAAGGGGGCGTGACACCGCCCACTTCCACCCTGGCTGTAATTAATACGGCTCCAACAACATATATACCAAATCTCATCTTCATACCTCTGATAGTTCATGAGATATAGCCCTTTTGATTTTCAAGTTGTATGGGCGGTGCCACGCCCCTTTATCCAATCACAGCCTATTATAGCCAGGGACTATCAACAGGTCAACAGTACCACTTGGTAAAATGTTCGTATCATTCGGTCTATTAGAAAAGCCGTTAGAACGATTTTTGAAAAGGGGGCGTGACACCGCCCACTTGCACCTTAGCTGAAATTAATACTGCTTCAACAACATATATACCAAATCTCATCTTCATACCTCTGATAGTTCATGAGATACAGCCCTTTTGATTTCCAAGTTGTATGGGCGGTGCCACGCCCCTTTGTCCAATTGGACTGAATTGTAAATCTAAACCATCCGGGGCACCACCCAAACGCATACAAAAAAATTTATGCAAATCGGTCCAGCCGTTTAGGAGGAGTTCAGTCACAACACACGTACGGTAGAATTTTATATATAAAGATAAGCTATCCGCAACATTTTGTTTCTGAAATATCTTTTAATTCGCAATAAATTTTCTATTGGAAACATAATTTGCCGCAATATTTTTGATGGGATATTGAGTTAATCTTCGAAAAAATCTTATTTTTAGAATATCCGCTACGAATTTTCTACAGAATACATAATTTTCCCCAAAATTTTTTCGAAACATTTCGTTATTCTTTGACAAAATCATGTTATCCGCAAATATTTTTTGAAAAAATATTGCCTTTTGGAACTGTTTCTACAGAATGCAGTTTCTTCTCACATTTTTATAGAGAAAATCTGCTCTGCAAAATTTTGTTTGTGAAAAATCTTTTACCCCGCAACAAATTTTCTACTGGAAACATAAATTGATGAGACATTGCGGTATTCTTCCAAAATGTCTTATTTTGAACAAATCCTCAGTATTTTCTATATTAAGTATAACTATCCGCAACAAAATTTTCTACCGAAAACATAATTTCCGCAATATTTCGTTATTCTTAGATAAAATCTTATAATTCGCAAATTTGTTATGGGAAATTTTGCCATCCACAAAATTTTCTATAAAAATCTCTTTTTCACACATTTTAAAAGAGAAAATCTGCATTCCGCAACATTTTGTTTAATAAATCCACAAAACTTTCATACAGAGTATTGTTATCCACAACTAATTTTCTAAAGGAAACATAATTCTCAGCAATATGTTTCGCTGGATATTTCGTTAGGTAGAATCTTGTTATCCGCAAAATTTTAAAGATAAAATCTGCAATCCGCAACATTTGGTTTGTGAAGAATCTTTTAATCCGCAAAAAAATTTCTATTGGAAAACAAATTTTCCGCAATATTTGTGATGGAAAAATGGGTGATTCTTCGAAAAAAAATCTTTTTTGATTGAAACATTTGCCATCCGCAACAATTTCTACAGAATGAATTTTCTTCACACATGTTTATAGAGAAAATCTGCAGTTCGCATCACTCTGTTTGTGAAAAAAATTTTAATCCGCAACAAATTTTCTACTGGAAACATAATTTGCCGCAATATTTTTTTTGGGACTAGATTGTATAATGCGTTGTTCTTCAAAAAATCATATTTTCAACAAATCCGCAATTTTTTCTACAGAAAAAAAATTTTTATCCGCAAATCTTGTTGTCCGCGATTGAAAGCTAATGTTGCCATCCGCAACACTTTATTTAAGATAAAAACATTTAATCCGCAACAAATGTTTTACTGGAAACATAAATCACGGCAATATGTTTTACGGTATATTTAGTTAGGAAAAATCTTGTTAACCGCAAATATTTTGATGGAAATTATAGCCATCCGCAACAAATTATTTGTGAAAAACTTTTATCCGCAACAAATTTTCGACTGTAAACATAATTTGCAGCTATATTTTCCGAAAAATTATCTGTTTGCAAAAATCTTTATCCGCAATGGGTTTATGCAGAGATTCATGTTGTCCCTAACATATATACTATAGAATTTGTAATCCGCAACGATATAATAGAGAAAATCTGCAATCCGCAACATTTTGTTTGTGGAAATTTTTTATACCGCAACAAGTTCTGCACTCGAAACATAATTTACGGCAATAATTTTTATGAAATATTATTTGAAATAGTATTCTTCGGAAAAATCTTGTTTTAAAAAAATCCGCAACAACTTATGGTCCGCAACTTGGTCCGCAAACAAATTTCTACAGAAAATACTATGTTTACAAGATTTTTTCACCGGATATTTTGTTAAAGATATTTGAGATTGTCACAAAATTAGCAATTTGCACAAATTGTTGTTTAATTTTTCGAGTCAACAAATCCTCAATATCTTCCACAGAAAATATTTTTATCCGGAATATTTTCTACAGGTATTTAATCATTCATTAGAAAAATCTTGTTATCCGCAAATTAGTTCAAATGTTGCCATCCGCAAGACTTTATTTGGAAAAACTTTTATCCGCAACAAATTTTCTATTGGAAACATAGTTTGCCGCTATATTTGTTATGGGTTATACGTTATTCTTCGGAAAAATCTTATATTTAATATATCCGCAATATTTTCTACAGAAAATATTGTTATCCGCAACAAGTTATCTACAGAAATCAAATGTTCCACGCTATATTTTTAGCCGCTAATATTTTAATGGAAAATTTTGCAATCCGCAACAGTTTTTGCAGAACTTATGGTCCGCAACTTGGTCCGCAAACAAATTTCTACAGAAAATACTATGTTTACAAGATTTTTTCACCGGATATTTTGTTAAAGATATTTGAGTTTGTCACAAAATTGTCAATTTGCACAAATTGTTATGGAATTTTTTCGAGTCAACATATTTTATCCAATTGTAAGCGGCTTAAGCTCATTGTGAGTAAAATTTGTGAGTACTTGAGTGTTTTGTAAAATAGTTGTTGGTACGTTTTGTGCAGATTTTCATCAAAGATTAGTTATAGTTGTCCTTTAATTGAGGAAAAAAAATGCATTTTAGTTTTAATATTTCTGTAATTTTTTGTTTTCTCTTTTACTGTTCCCTGTTATCTACTTTAAAATTCATAACAGTATTTTTATTATATTTTTTCTCTCCTTTCTGCTTCTTCTGCTCCCTATTCCTTGTGCTCCTCGCCCCCCTATTAAGGATGTCTATAACATTGTAGAAAGTTTTGACGCACCGACATTTTGTGTTCTCTTCTCTAATCTACATGCTAGCATAACAGCAGAGATATTAGTAAAGAAAATTACAAATGTCTGTCTGCAGACGGAGATGCTAGAAAATTGAATTTTTCTTATAGAGCGAATCGTATTGTATATAAGAAATAATTATAAAAAAAAAAACAAATTCTAGCCTGAATCATAGTTTGCAGTCACATAGAAAAAAAAAATTACATAATTTTTAAGGGTAAATTTAAAATTTTCAAAGTTAAATAAGTTTAGCTATAGTCTGGGGCACATAATAGTTTAAAATGTTATATATATCTGTTATTCCTTTTGATTCATTAAAGTTTGTTATGTTTGTACAATTTTTAATTAGTTTTGATTTTTTTTTTTTTTTATTCATTTCATTTAGATTTTTTCTAATCGCAAGTCTGGTAATAACAATCTTATCTATGTACATTGTGACAGTACAACTGAAGTTGTACTAGTACGCCATCAAGATGTTGGTGATGAGGAGGCTGTGTGGTTGAACGAAGATAACGAAGAAGAAGAAACTGAAAAACAACAAAGCATAACAACAACAGCGGTAACAGCAGCAGTACTCAACAAAAACTAAACTGAAAACGAAACGACGCAAATCGTACAATCCGGGTTATAATAGAATACAACTTGCGCACGGCTGCCACACACGCACAACCAACAGCCCCAAAAACATCGCAAATACACCAACACCAGCACATAATATAAACGCACAAACAAACAGTCAACCAGCCAGCCAGCCAGCCAACGATACAACCAGTACGCCAGCCAGCCATCCATCCAAGCATCCAGCCAGCCATCCTGCCACTCTGCCATGTATATGTATATGTATATCCTTAGCTACTGTGTATACACGAGTGGCAGCGGCAGCAGGAGCAGCAGGACTCTTTGGGCCGTTGTCGTTCAACGAGACGACGATAACGACGAAACTGTTTTAGCATTTCGGAAATATAGATACAGATTATATTGTAATGTATACGTATGGTGCTCCACACACACGCACACACACACACTTGTACACACACACCAGCCGAAGAATCAGCAGCAGCCGCAGCAGGATACTGCGTATCCTCGTCCTTTAGCACACACCGACACACACTCACTCAAACACACACACACAGTGAGCACGGCGCTCAACGGGGGGAGGATTGAGAAAGGACCCTTTTTTTCATCTTGCAGCTTGGATAATTTTCATACTTTTTTTTCATCACCTCCCCATCAGATAGAAAATTGGATATTTTTTTCTTTCTTCTTAACTTAACACAAATTATGCAAAATAATTTACTTTTTTTTGGTATTTGCTGGCAATTATTCCATTTTCATTGCATTAAAATAAATTCGTTTTTTTTCTTGTCGTTTGTTAATTTGTGTCGATTTCATAGGCAAACATTTTCTGAGATTTTCTTTTTTTCTTCTCAACAACTTTTTTTTTCATCCAGCCTCTGTGTATATGTGTATTATTAAATTTTTCTTGAATTTTCCGTATTTTTTAGCAATTTTTTCATTTCACTAACACTCGCGACGCGCTCGATAGAAAGACTGATGTATTCACTTTAGAATCTCTGCGAATTGGCTCAGCATCAGTAAAATAGCATCCCCAAAATACACACGCACGCAAACACACATACATATGTACATCGTTGTTACACTTGCAGGATATATGTGTGTGGAGAGATACAACACCTAGAATGTTGATGTCGTCCCCATCGTCGTCGTAGTCCATTGGCACTTTTGGGGGTACATACACGAATTTCATAGTTGTAATATTTAACCCCCAGGACGGGGTGAAGATATGTAAAGGGAACGGTTGTGGAAAAAGAATTTTGAAGCAAAATCAAAAAAAAAATTATAAAATTTTTATCAAAAACTAAAATGTTTAAAAGTACTAAAAAGTGTACTTTTTTGTGGTCCCACAACAGTACAATTTACTGTACTTTTTCTATTATATAAGTAGTTTACTAAACAATGTATAGTTTTCTATGCTTGAAACATATTTCATTTCTAATCAGAAACATTTTGTATATTTTTTTTAATTTCCCCCCTAAAAAGTACTTTTTGTGGTATTTTCTCATATTTTTGCCACAAATTTATTCCAGTATTGCTTAAAGAGACGGAAAGGGAACGGTTGTTAGAAAAGGAATTTTACAGCAAAATAAAAAAATAAGAAATTATATTTATAAAATAAAATTTTTAAGTACTAAAAAGTGTACTTTTTTCCTCAAAAGTACTTTTTAATGTACATTTGTTAATACATATGCACTTTACTAAACAAAGTATAGTTTCGTATTCACGGAACATATTTATTTTCTTATACAGAGCAGTTTTGTATATTTTTTTATAAATTCCCCCTAAAAAGTACTTTTTTGGTATTTTCTCAAATTTTTGCCTAAAACGTATGCCAGGACTGTGAACGAGTTTTGGGAATAGTAATTTTTAAAAAAAAATAAAAAACTATTATCAAATTGTCCTTAACAAAAGTTTACAAATACTAAAAAGTGTACTTTTTTGTGGTCTCATAAATGTAAATTTTACTGTACTTTCTCTATTATATAAGTAGTTTACTAAACAAAGTATAGTTTTCTATGCTGGGAACATATTTCAGTTCTAATCAGAAACATTTTGTATAGTTTTTTTTAATTCCCGCCTAAAAAGTACTTTTTTGGTATTTTCTCATTTTTTTGCCACAAATTTATCCCAGTATTGCTTAAAGAGACTGAAAGGGAACGGATTTTAGAAAATAAATTTTACAGCAAAATAAAAAAATAAGAAATTATATTTATAAAATAAAATTTTTAAGTACTTAAAAGTGTACTTTTTTCCACAAAAGTACTTTTTAATGTACATTTGTTAATACATATGTGCCTTACTAAACATAGTACTGTTTCGTATTCACGGAACATATTTCATTTCTAATAAAGGTAATTTTTGTATATTTTTTTAAATTCCTCCCTAAAAAGTACTTTTTGTGGTATTTTCTCATATTTTTGCCACAAATTTATCCCAGAAATTATAAGAAATTTTCTATAGATTTGTACTCTCTCTGCAACGATTTAATAGAAAAAATCAGCAATCCGCTACAAATTATTTTACAGGAAAGTTAATACTCCGCAATCACAAATTTTAGTCCGCAACATTTTTTAGAGAGAGAATCCTGTAATCCGCAATCAATTTTCTCTAAAAATTATAGCTTCGCAAAGATTTTTAAGCGAAAATCACAAATCCGTAACATTTTGTTTGTGGAAATTTTTTTAATTCGCAACAATATTTGTACTGCTACATAATTTGCGGTAATATTCTTTGTTTTCAACGAATCCGCAACAAATCCGTAACAAATTTTCTACAGAAAAAATAATGATCCGAAATAAAAAAAAATTGTACTCCGCAACGATTTTCAAGAAAAATTCGGAAATCCGCAACATTTTGTTTGAGAAAATTTTATAATCCGCAACAAGTTCTGTACTCAAAAAAGAATTTGCGGTAATATTTTTTCCTGTAATCCGCAACAAATCTTCTATAAAAATTAGACGATTTATTATAAATAAAATCTGCAATCCGAAAAAAATTTTGTTTCTGTTATCCGCAACAAATATTTTATATAAATTGTACTCCGCAACGATTAATAAAAAATCAGCAAATCATTGCGTACATAAAGTTTCTTAGCTATAAAGTACTTATTTTCGTACATTTACTCAAATATTTATTTGTTATTGTATAACATATAGTTTTTCTGCTCTATAGATATTTAATTTACTGTTTCAATTTACTATTTTGTATATTTTTTCGAATTAACCATTGAAATTACCTAAAAAGTACTTTTCGGTACTATTTACATATTTTCTAAATAATTTGACATTTTCGTAGCGTATGTTTTTAAATCATAAATCTTTTCGAAATACTTCATAAATATGAATTTTTTTTATTATTTTTGGTTAAAAGTACAAAAAGTACTTTTTTTGTACTAAAGTACCTTTTTTGGTACTAACTGAAAAAAGTGTACTTTTGCATTTAAAATGTACTGGTATAGATATTATTGTTTTTATTCCTTATTACCAATACAATTTAAACGCATTGAATATGAAGACAGTATAGTAGCTTTTTGGGCCTTTTCCAAAAAAAGTTTAGAAATTGTTTATGTAGTAATTTCTTTAATGTTTAATAGGCTATACTAAAATAAATAAAAGGAACGTATATTTTGCTAAAAAAAGTATTTTTTACGTACTGATTGAAAAAAGTGTACTTTTGTGTATAAATTGTACTGGTACAGAACTTTATGTTTCTACATCTTTTTGGAGCCTTTTGCAAAAAAAATGTGTTAAAAAAAACGTTCTAAAGTAAATTATGTTGTACTAAAAAAAAAAAACAAAAAAGTATATTTTATAAGGAAAGTACTTTTTTTCGTACCGGGTCAAAAAAGTGTACTTTTATGTTTAAATTGTAGAGGTATTAAATTTTATGTTATTACACCTGACACCTGACTTAAATTAAATAAAAACAATAGTACTTTTTGGGCCGTTTGCAAAAAATATGTGTCAAAAATAATTTATATTTAAATTTCTTTAATGGTTAATGTGTTGTACCAAAAAAAATCTATTTTACTAAGAAAATTCCTATTTTTGGTGAAGTCCTAAAAATAGTACTTTTTCAGAAAAATGTGTCAAAAACAATATTTATTTAAATTTCTTAATCTAATTTATGTGGTACTAGATAACAAAAAACAGAAAAGTATATTTTCTAAGAAATTTCCTTTTTTCGTACAGTATTTACAAGAAACGTACTTTTTTCATACCGATTAAAAAAAGTGTACTTTTGTGTTTAAAATGTACTGGTATTGAATTTTTTGTTATTACTCCTTATTGCCAATACAATCCAAACCCATTGAATATCTAAACGGATAAGTTCTTTTTTTGGGCCTTTTCAAAACAAAGTGTCATAATATTAATTCATATAAAGTTTATTTTATTAAGAAAAGTACTTTTTTTCGTATAAAAAAAATGTGTTACAAATTATTTATACATAAATTTCTTTAAGGTAAAATATGTGGTACTAAAAAAACAGAAAAGTATAATTTCTAAGAAAAGTACTATTTTTCGTACCGATTGAAAATAATTGTTCTTTTATGTTTAAAATGTACTGGTATTTCATTTTATGTTAATACACCTAACCGCAATACGAATGAAATCACATTTAATGTCATTTGAAGGCGGAAAAGTACTTTTCTTTTGGGCCTTTTCCAAAAAAATGGTTTACTAATATTTTATATAGTAATTTCTTTAATGTTTAATATATTGTACTAAAAAACTAAAAGAAACGTATATTTTACTAAGAAAAGTACTTTATTTAGTATCGATTGCAAAAAGTGTACTTTTGTACTTTGTGTACTTTTATGTATAAAATGATCTGGTATTGAATTTTATGTTATTACACTTAACTTCATTACGAATCAAATCACATTTAAAATCATTTAAAGTCGGAAAAGTACTTTTTTTGGGCCTTTTTTCAAAAAATTGTGTTACTAATATTTTATTTAGTAATTTCTTTAATGTTTGATATGTTTTACTAACAATATAAAAGAAACGTATATTTTCTTAAGAAAAGTACTTTTTTTTCGTACTGACTGAAAAAAGTGTACATTTATGTTTAAAATTTACTGGTATTTAATTGTATTTTATTACAACTAATCCCAATACGAATCAAAGCACTTATAGTAGGTAAAAAGAATGCTAAATTTTTTGGGCCTCTTCAAAGAAATATGTGTCAAAAAAAAGCGTACTTTTATGTTTAAAATGTACTGGTATTTCATTTTATGTTATTACACCTAACTTCATTACGAATAAAATCACATTTAATGTCATTTGAAGGCGGAAAAGTACTTTTTTTTGGGCCTTTTTCAAAAAAATGGTTTACTAATATTTTATATAGTAATTTCTTTAATGTTTAATATATTGTACTTACAATATAAAAGAAACGTATATTTTCTTAAGAAAATTACTTTTTTCGTACTGATTGAAAAAAGTGTACTTTTGTGTATAAATTGTACTGGTACAGTACTTTATGTTGCTACATCTATTTTCAATACGAATAAAAACACAAAGAACATTTGTACTGAAAAGTACTTTTTTTGGGCCTTTTTGCAAAAAATGTGTTAAAAATCACATATTTAAATTTCTTTTCAGTAAATCATGTTGTACTAAAAATAAAAAAAATATATGTCACTAATAAAAGTACTTTTTATCGTAGAGTATATAAAAGAAAAGTACTTTTATTCGTAAAAATTTAAAAAATGTACTTATATGTTTAAAATGTACTAATATTGAATTTTATGTTTTTACACCTTATTCCAATCAAAGCACATTAAATATGAAAACATAAAAGTAATATTTTTTATTGTTAAGAATAAGTATTCGGTTATTTAAGTTAATGTTATTTTTATACATCTCCTATATTTACAGCTCGTTTGCCTACTACCACGACTGATTTCGGCAAAAGTATTTCAAACATTGGGTTCATCTTCTCAAAAACTCTTTCGTACTTTTTTGGGCCTTTATACAAAAAAACGTGTTAAGAAGAAGTTTCTAGTTATATAACACAGTACTACACATGATTTTGGGACTCAATTCTGAGAACTGCATGTGAAAGTAGCCCCAAAAATAAGAAGTTCTGCATCATTCGTTTTGTCAAGTTACATGCCATAATAATTTAATATCGATTTGAAGTTAGTAAGTATCGTATAGGGGAATTTGTCCCGTTTCTTTTGTAATATTGTTATATGGTGGCGTATGATGATCATAAGTAATATTCCACGTAAATCATACGCCACATATCAAACATTGTTTCCTACTTCTCCAATTCTCTTATTCACATCATAGAGTTTTCTTACTATCCATAAGAAATTTCACCCTGATCATCTTAGGGTTAACATTTCGGAAAAAAAACAACATGCGCCGGGCGCATGCTTAACGAATCCCACAAAGAGCACATACGAGATGGACCGATGTATGAACAGACGGACGTATAGATGTTTGAGTTTACGTAAAGTACAAACTAGGGACCATCGTCTCACAGAGTTTCGGGTGTACGTATTAGACGTACGTACGATGATGCTAAATGAAAATGAAATTTCCTTTCGTTGTCATTTTTAGTATTTTGCCTATTCGCCCCTTTTTCTGCTCGATGTTTTATTTTGTTTCTTGCTTTCTTTGTTTCTCCAGCATTACGATGTTGAAGAGGGGTATGGGGGAGCGGTGAATTTCTGGGGTCACACACCAAGCTTCTAACAATCCAGTCAGTATTTTGGCTGATGGCAGACGTAACAAAAGCTATGTTGTGTACAAAATTACATGTTGATTTTTTGTTCTCTCTTCAATTTAAGAGTTCGAATGTAGCCACACATTTCTCTTCGTGCGGATAAAAGAGCAGACGTGGCTATGAGGTTTTGTAGTAGGCATTTAATTCTGCTACGCTTTGGGTGGTGTATCCCTACGAAATCCCTGATCATTTTCATGCGGCATATAATCATTTTACTTCGATACCGCCAGATGGTTGGATATCTCTTCTTTCGGTTACCGGTAACTGGGACAAAATGTTTAAAATTGAATTTATTGCATTTCCTTTCCCCTTGATGGCTGTTGGTATGAAGCTGTTTAACAGGATGCTGCAGCCACTTGCTGTGTGGCATAACATCAATATTAGAAAATCATGGTAAAACACAATCCGGTTCCTGGTTCCCGCCCGTCAACCCAACATTAAGCCATTAGAAACACATTTTGCCAGACGCTCAGCTACATGTGTTGCATACACAGCCATAATGACACGCTGCCGCTAATAGTTCTATACAGTGCACTCTACTGCACTTTTTCCCATCGCCCATCGCACTCATCATCAGCATCAGCATCTTTTACATCACCAACATCCATCTAACCATCCATACAACCATCCAGCAGCTTCCTTGGCCTGAAGCTTAAATTCAATTTTCACCTAAAATGTTGTTAAAGATAATTGAGTAATTTGCCTCAAGTGTAAATTTTTAATGGATTTCTTTCCGTTTCTTCGCACACGACACCGCCACACTCGACTACTACACTACTCAGTCTAGCAGTACTCGATGATGAACTTGATGCTGCTGCTGCTGCTGCTGCTGCTGATAGTGTCGTCTACTCCCAATCAGTCCGGTTGCCCCAATCAATGGCAGCAGTGGGAAACTATGAGTAGTGTACATTGCATTTGAACTGGAAATGGAAATGGAAACTAATCATGTTAAGTAATGGCATTTCTCTAGAACATTTTTTCCTATTTTTTCGTGTGTGTGTGTGTGTTTTTCTTACGTATTTCAAATGTGTAATAAAGCATCGTCATTTTGTGCAAATTCAAATGTTTGGCGTTTGTTGTTGTTGTTAAGACTATGTATATGACTATTATAATTTTGCAACAACAAGAATTGAAGAATTAGCTGACTCAAATCTAATGGAATAATTGGCTATTTGATGACTTATCGCCATAATATAACAATTGAAAGAAATCTCACAATTGCTATCGTTTTCAATGGCAATGCAATTTTTGAGGTGCTATATAACACTGCAGTGGCCTCATGAGATGTGAAAAGAGTCAAAGACATTTGATTTCGAAAAGTGGCTAAAGAAAATGTTTTACTATACTATACTATGTCACTATAAAGATACCTCTAATTCGTTGGAATTATGAAACTAAATTTTGTTAGTTAATGCAGTCCTCTCGAATGTTGGAAACTACGATATGGTTGTATTTAAACAGAAAATGCCATCAATATAAGCCGATAAGGTAAATTAACAAACAAATGTATTGCATTGTAGTCATAAAACTGAATTTTATTAGTTACTGCAGTCTGCTCAAATGTTGGAAACGACGTAGGTTTATGTTAGACAGAAAGTGACATCAATCGAACCCTGTGGGATGACCAAATATAAAAATGTATTGCATTGTAGTCATTTAGATGAATTTAGTTTGTTACTGCAGTCACCTCAAATGTTGGAAATTACGAGATGGTAGTTTTTAAACAAAAAATGTCATTATTATAAGCCAATAAGATAAATAAACAAACAAATGTATTGTAGTGGAGTCAGAACGCTATATTTTTTAAGTTACTGCAGTCTCCTCAAATGTTAGGAACGACGTAGGTTTATGTTAGACAGAAAATTCTATCAATATTAGTCTGTGGGATAACATAATGTAAATATGTATTACGTTAAAGTCATTAACCTGAATTTTGTATGTTACTGCAGTCCCCTCAAATGTTGGAAACTACGAGATGGTAGTTTTGAAACAAAAAATGTCATCAATGTAAGTCAATAAGGTAAATTAAAAACAAATGTATTGCATGGTAGTCATAAAATTGAATTTTGTTTGTTACTGCAGCCACCTCAAATGTTGAAAATTACGAGGTTGATTTTAAACAGAAAATGCAATCAATATAAGCCGATAAGGTAAATTGGTAAAAACAAAGGCATTGCATTGTAGTCATAAAGCTGAAATTAGTTTGTTACTCCAGTCACCTCAAATGTTGCAAATTACGAGATGATTGTTTTTTTAAACAGATAATGATATCAATATAAGCCGATAAGGAAAGTTGAAAAACAATTGTATAGCATTGTAGTTATAAATCTGAATTTACTATGTTACTGCAGTCTGCTCAAATGTTAGAAACGACGCCTAATTTTGTTAGATAGAAATTTTCCTGAATTAAAATCCATATGGTAAATTAATTAAACAAAGGTATGTACTGGAGTTATAGAATAAAATTTGGTTGTTACTGCAGTCTCATCGAACGCTAGAAACGAATCAACAAAGTTCATTGATAGACAGACAAAGTCATTACGACAAGTCTATAGGGCTAACCAATAAAAATGTATTCGTAAGAGTCATAAAGCAGAATGTAATTTGTTACTGCAGTCTCCTCAAATGTTAGAAACCGAATTACGTAGATTTTTATTAGACACAAAATGCTAAATGTAAGTCTAGAAAAATATACATCATTGAAGTTATAAATCTTAATATTTTTTGTTACTACAGTCCCCTCAAAAGATAGAAATTATAAAAAAATGCTGTAAATGTAAATCAATAAAAAATATGTAATCAGTGCAAGTCAGTGAAACCAATTAATAACAGAAGGTACCTCATTCGACTCATGAACTTAAATATTATTTGTTACTACAGTTTCCTAAAACTTTAGAAATCAACTAACGCAGTATATTGATCGACAAAGTATAGTAAATTTATAATATATTTAAATGTACTGCATTAGAGTCATGACGCTGACATTTGTTTGTAACTGCAGTCATCTCAAGTGTCACACGACACAGTTTTTTTATTAGACAGAAAATGTCATCAAAGTAATCTTATTAGGTCAATTAATTAAGAAAATGCGTTGCATTGAAGTCTCTTCAAATATTAGAAAACTAGCAAGTTACTGCGGTCTTCTCCTAACTAGTAAAGAAATAAGAAACAATAAAATAGTAAAATGTGTTTTAGTTAACAAAAGAACCCACAAGTCAATCAAGAGAATCACCAAAATGTTGAGCACTATAATGATGTATAGAAATGTCACTGCAGTGAATCTCAACCGACAACTCAATTATAATAAACATAACAAACTAATCCTCTGACTGACATTAATCAAAGGTATTCTCGGTTACAAAATTTTTTTCACTAAAATGAAGCACTTTTTACTAAATACGATGACGTTAAAAAAATCTGTTATACAAGGGATCTACAAAAAATTTACGACTATAGAAATACTTCTACTGAAATATCACACTCTTAAAAAAAAAGGATATTATAAAACAGTAACTTCGGTATAAGTGAAAATTTTCTACGAAATGTTCATGTTCATGCTCAAGTTTCAACTGACAACAAATATTGAGAAACTAAGGTTATAGTTTAAAGCAACAACGAAAATATAATTTTTTGTCAAATGTTACTACCGCCTTCTCCAACTAGGAAATGTTATCACTATGAAAAATTTAAGTGTCTGTGAATAAGGATTATATATATTAATAAGGTTAATCATAAACCAACGCTTTATGATTAGAGGATTTAACTCAATGTAGCAGCTACGTATGTCACTGCAGTCTTCTCGAATATAACAAGCTATCCTATATCAAATGTAAATACAAGAAACTCAACCAACAATTGATTTGACAACGTTTAGCTAAGACATTCCTCAATTAGATATCGGTAAAAGCAACAACAAATATATTACTTTTTGTCAAAAGTTACTTCCGCCTTCTCCTACTAAGAAATGTAATCATTATGAAAAAGTTAAGTGTCTATGAATAAGGATTATATATGTATGTTACTAAGGTGAATCATAAACCAAAGTTTTCTGATTACAGCATTTAACACAATGTAACAGCTACATATGTCACTGCAATCTTCTCCCATATTACAAACTAGCCAATATCAAATGTAAATACAAGAAACTCAACCAACAATTGATTTGACAATGTTAAGTTAAGACATTCCTCAATTGAAGGCACCTGACGATAACTGATCATATTACAATTTTCAAATGCTAAAGACCATTTCAATTAACAAATGATTAATGTTTTATATAAAAAAATAAAAATTGATTAAATTTGCATCTATAGCAAAACATTTCAACAAATCGTTACCCATCTGCAGCTATTAACCGGAAATCATTATTCTTAAAATCACAAACTGTCAAATTCACTCGAAGCTGCTGCTCAGCAGCACAGTGGTACAAAATAGATCGACCATTAGCCAAAATTCAAAAACTTTTGATTTAGTAAGAAATTTGAACATTTGAACTTTAAGGTTACCTTTAGGCTAGATATAAGCCCGAATCCAAATAACCGAATTTCAATGTTGTTATACCAAAATAATCCCAGAGTCCTTACCAAAAATCGGATTTCCGCAGTATTAAAAATATATTTCTAAATCAGTAGCTATTGAATCTTTACCAATAAACATTTATTTTCCAAACACTGTGCGTCGTCTTCTACAAAGGCACACACGTAACAGCAACAACAACATCATCACTTTATCAAAACACAGCAGATATTTTTAGTAATTTAAATTGCAAAATTCAACAAAATATTGACATAAGAATTACCTCTTGAATTGCCAGATGAGCTGAAAATATTATTCCGAATACAATCGGACAAAAATAAAAATTATCAAAATAAAACAAATTCCCCCCAAGCACCCGTCTCATTAAGACAAAAATTGAACATGAAAATGTAATTTTCTCCCACAGTCAATACAGCACGAGATCGACATAAAAAGTCATATTTTGACGTTAATGATTGAAAAGAAGAAAAATATAAAGATGACAGAAAAAAAAATAAGGAAAAGCTAAAACAAGCAAAGAGAGACAAATAAATAAAACACATATGTATCTACTTAATATGTACTACGGACAGTGGAGCTATATTAGGGAAATTAAAAAATTAAAGATATAAAAATGTAAAAAAGAAAATTTCAAATTACGTTGCTAACACTTAAGATGACAGCAGCAACATACAAAATTTAACTTTATAAATAATTTTTTTTGTTAATTGACGCCATAGACTTACCGTGAAGGCTTTTTTTGTCTTCAAGAAACTATATCTTATATACACTTGAGATGACTGCAGCAACAAACAAAATTTAGCATTATATTTTTCTGATATTTTTTTGTTGATTAACTTAGATTAGTGTTGCTTGATTTCTAACATTTAAGGAAACTGCAGAAACAAATAGTATTTAGGTACATGAGTCCAAAGTAATAATTTTTTTTCTTGAATGACTCTATAGATTTTCTGTGGCGTCTTTTTGCCCAACAAAGCAGTGCATCCGTCGGTCCGTTTCTAACTTTTGAGGAGACTGCAGTAATAAACAAAATTCTGTTACATGACTCCAATGCAATACATTTTTTTGTTAATAGACCCCATTTCTTTGGATGGACGAAATGTCCTATCTCACGTCCATTATCGTTTATTGGTGTCTAACAATTGAGGAAACTGCAGTAACAAATAATAACAATTGAGAAGACTGCAGCCACAAATGAAATTTAGCATAATGACTCCAATGCAATAATTTTTTTTTGTTGATAGACCCCATCTACTTAAAAAGCAGAATATTCCGTCTTACGTTAATTAGTGTTGCTTGATTTCTAACATTTAAGGAAACTGCAGTAACAAATAGTATTTAGGTACATGAGTCCAAAGCAATAATTTTTTTTCTTGATTGGCCCTATAGATTTGCAGTGGCGTCTTTTTGCCCAACAAAGCAGTGCGTCCGTCAGTCCGTTTCTAACTTTTGAGGAGACTGCAGTAACAAACAAAATTCTGTTACATGACTCCATTTCTTTGGATGGACGAAATATCCTGTCTCACGTCCATTATCGTTGATTGCTGTCTAACAATTGAGGAAACTGCAGTAACAAATAATAACAATTGAGATGACTGCAGCCACAAACGAAATTTAGCATAATGACTCCAATGCAATGATTTTTTGTTTGTTGATAAACCACATATACTTAAAAAAACAGAATATCCCGTCAAACGTTAATTAGTGTTGCTTGATTTCTATCATTTGAGGAAACTGCAGTAACAAATTAGTATTTAGGTACATGAGTCCAAAGCAATAATTTTTTTTCTTGATTGACTCTATAGATTTTCTGTGGCGTCTTTTTGCCCAACAATGCAGTGAGTCCTTCGGTCCGTTTCTAACTTTTGAGGAGACTGCAGTAAAAAACAAAATGCTGTTACATGACACCAATGCAATACATTTTTTTTTTTGATAGACCCCATTTCTTTGGATGGACGTAATATCCTGTCTCACGTCCATTATCGTTGATTGGTGTCTATTATTTGAGGAAACTGCAGTAACAAATAGTATTTAGGTACATGAGTCCAAAGCAATAATTTTTTTTTGTTGATTGACTTTATAGTTTTGCAGTGGCGTCTTTTTACCCAACAAAGCAGTGCGTCCGTCGGTCCGTTTCTAACTTTTGAGGAGACTGCAGTAACAAACAAAATTCTGTTACATGACTCCAAAGCAATACATTTTTTTGTCGATAGACCCCATTTCTTTGGATGGACGAAATATCCAGTCTAACGTCCATTATCGTTGATTGGTGTCTAACAATTGAGGAAACTGCAGTAACATATAATATTGAAGTTCATGAGTCCACTGCAATAATTTGCCTTATTGACTGGCCCTATAGATTTGCAGTAGTGTCTTTTTTTGATTTATAAAAAAGTGCATCGGTCTGTTTCTAACTTTGAAGAAAGCTAAAGTAACAAACAAACATCAGTTCCATGAAGCCAATGCCATTAAATTTTGAAAAAATTTAGCTTAATGATGCAATAAATTATTTTTGTTAGTTGACGCTACAGACTTCCCGTTTCGGCATTTTTCGTCTAACAATCAGCTATGTCATCTAACACTTCAGATGACTGCAGCAACAAACAAACTTAGCTTTATGACTCCAATTTAGCTTTATGCAATAACTTTGATTGTGTTGATAGACCAAAATTTAATAAACAGAATATCCTGTCTTATGTTGATTAGTGTTGATCGGTTTCTTACATATAAAGAAACTGCAGTAACATATAATATTTATGGTCATTTAAGTTCATGAATCTAATGCAATAATTTGTCTTATTGATTGGTCTCATAGATTTACTTTTTTGTCCTTTTTGTCTTAGAAACAAGTGCGTTAGTCCGTTTCTAACTTTGGAGGACACTGCAGTAACAAACAGAACACAGTTTCATGACGCCAATAAATATAATTTGTTTTTATGTTTAAACCCATAAAGTTTTATTAATGACTTATTCTGTATTAGAGAAAACTTTATTGATTTATTTCTAACATTTGCAGAGACTGCAGTAACAAACAGAATTCAGAGTTATGACTCCTACGCAATAGCTTTTGATTATTAAATGATCCCATCTACCTACATTAATTAGAATAAACTACATCGTTGCTAACATTTGAAGAGACTGCAGTAACACATAATATTCTAACATTTGCAGAGCCTGCAGTAACAATGAGATTTCAGAATTATAACTACAACGCAATACATATTTGTTATTAAAACTTCCCATATACTTTAATTAATAACAAAAAAACTAGTTACATTAATACCAAAAAACTGAGTCGTTTCTAACATTTGAGGAGATTGCAGTAACAAGCAATATTCAGCTGTATGATACCAATACTTGTAAGTTTTTTTTTTTTGTAATTGATTGACACCTTAAACTATTTTTGATGGCATTTTGTGTCCAAAATTACGTAAATTCGTTTCAAAATTTGAGGAAACTGCAGTAATAAACTTAAATTAGCTTCATGACACTAATCTCTTATGTTGTTGACTATCTAACATAACATTTTTGTTGGCATTTTTGTCTATCAGAAAACTTTGTCGATGTTTTTCTAACATTTGCGAAGACTGCAGTAACAAACAGAATTAAGCTTTATGACTACAATGCAAATATATTTTTATTGTTATAATATGGATGGAATTTACTATGTAATAATAAACAGCGTCAATTCGTTTGAGGAGAGGGCAGTAACATACTAAATGACTTACATTGATGGTGATGAACTCTAACAACAAAAAATCATGTCGATTCCTTTCTAATATTAAGGAGACTGTAATAACAAACAAAGTTCAGCAATGCCTTTTTTAAAATGTAGTACATTTTTTCCTTTCCAATGTAATCATTTTTTATTGATTTACCTTAATGACTGATGGTGATGATCTCTAACACAAAAAAAACCATGTCGAATCCGTTCTAATATTTAAAGAGACTGCAGTAACAAACAAAATTCAATAACACCTTCTAGTTAATGCAGTAACTTTCTTATATTACTTGATCGACTAGGATAACATTGAGTGCATTTTCTGTTTTTCGAAGAAATTGGCTGTTTCTAACATTTGAGGAGACTGTAGTAACAAATAAAATTCAGCTTAATGACTAAAGCAATAATTGTTTTTTTATTACTTAGCCCTATAAACTTTTCATGATGGCATTTTCTGTCTATCAATGAACATCGCTAATTCGTTGCTAACACGTGAAGAGACTGCAGTAACAATATAATTCGGTTGATAATATGATTTTAGTTTTTATTTTTAAAGTTACCACTGTAAAGACAAAAAAATATAGGAGACTTAAACAAACAAGTCTTATCGATTTAGATAAAATGACAATGATGATATTATCTGTCTAACATAAAAGACTTACATTTGAGGAGACTGCAGTAACAAATGAAATTCAGTTTTATAACTCCAATGCAATACAGTGTTTTTAAGGTTCTTTTGATGGCATTTTTTGTTTAGCAAAATGTCATGTTGAAAATTTTCTAAAATTTGAGAAGACTGCAGTAACAAACGAAATTCAGCTTTATAGCTCCCATGCAATACATACTTTTTTACTGATTGGCCATCATAGACTGCCATGCATGCCACTTTCGGTCTAATATAGTAACGCGTGCATTTGATCTTAATATTTGAGGAGACTGCAGTAACATGCAAAACTCAGTTGTATGATTCCAATTCCATATATATTTTTTTGGTTTTTGGATATAATTTTCTGTTAAACAAAATGTCATGTCGATACCAAGGTTAAGTTAATTCGACAGCCGCGTTCAGCATAGCTCACATGGGTCCTAGTGTGAGTCCCGTTGTGATGCCATTTCCAAATTTTTGCACTTATTATTTATATTCTGCTCGGTAAACGTCGGTCGCAAGCCATTTCGTTACCCTGATGCATTCATCAGGAGAACGAATTGATAGTTCCGTCATGTTGAAAAGTTTCTGACATTTGAGAAGATTGCAGTAACAAACGAAATTTAGGTTTTTTTAATCCTATGCAATAACTATTTTTTTGAGTGAACATTATATTTGAGTGAACATTATAGACATCGATTAATTCCATCTACGGCCTAATATAAATCGCCTACATTTGTTCTTATTATTTGAGAGGACTGCAGTAACAAACAAAATTCAACTTTATGACTTCAATACAATACAGTTTTTTTCATAAATTGTCCCGGAGTCGTAGATTAACGGCATTTTCTTTAGTTTCTTACATTTGAGAAGACTGCAGTAACAATCGGAATTCAGCTTTATGACCCCCAGGCAATACACTTTTTTTAATTCTCTATAATAAGCAAGATCGGACAAAAACTACTGCCATCTCCAATAAAAATTATCCCCGAAAAGTAGTTGTAGTGCAAACAACTAGTTTCTTTGTTTGATAGTCTTCGTCATAAAGCCTCGTACGTTCGAAAATAGGATGCCAACAATACAAGCGTAATTTCAATGACTATGCTTGACCGTGTTCGAAAGTTATAATTTCAAAATTTACTTACTACAGCGTAGTCGCAGTTTTTTTAATTAAATTGTTTTAAAAAGTCAAAAAAATTTTATTCAGGTCATAATAAAGATTTCGACATTCAATAACCTTTCTTTTAGAAAAATTCCTTGACTTGTTTGAAAACATATTCAAAAAAATTGTGTAACTCTTTTCTTAGCAAAATTTTACCCGTATTATAGAAAATATTACCTATTTACATTCCCCATCGACCAATAGAAGCTGGACCAAGTTTACATACTAAATTTTTTCATTAATATATCACGGTTTGATATAAGGTTCCCACAATCAGTGCTAGCTACTTGTATAGCACTATCGCCCGCCCCACTGTATTGTGTGTGTTTTATATTATATGACCCAAATATTCTAATGATGGAAAATACTTACATGAAATTCACAGCAGATCTATTGATGATTTGTTCAGTTAGCCACAAAACACTGAACATTTATAGAAAATTGGCAACCACAACAGTTTCAATTATTATGTTTTTCCAAAACACAACAATATGAAAAATTTTCAGGCCAAAAACTTTGAATTTGTTGAAAACTGAAAATCAGCACAATTTTCTTTTCAGATATGAAATGACGTAGTGTCTATGCACTAGATAAATATTTATACAATTTTTTTGGCACCAGCTTATGGATTTTTCACTATGAATTTAAAACGTTTATACGATTTATGTTAATTTTTAGAGCTGTAACTTTTTTGCACTTATCTCAAAACTTATTTCAAAACTTTTGTTAAATGTAACCGTTTTTTTGTTTGTTTTCTCTATAACTTGTTATGGTTTTAATATAAACATGACATTTTTACGTTTTATTATTACTTGTTAATTTTTCGCTTTCCCTCTCTCTACTTCATTTTGCATAATTTCATTAATTTTAATGAAATTTAAATGGTTGAGATTTTTTTTGCCTTTACGCCTCGACGAATATGCAGAAGATCGCTTAGAACTTTATGGTGCCCATCGCGCTGTCACTGTCATCACTGTGATTTTGTATCCATTTCTTTAAATTGTTGTCATTGTTATTGCGTTTTCTTATTTTCTTTTTTGCACGAAAATTATCTTATTAAGTGACGTCGTAAGCGACGTAATGTCGTTTGAACAAAACAATTTCAGCGCCAAAGGTCTTTCTCTGCTCGGCGATGTCTAGCAAATATTCCACACGTTTTGTAAATCGTCTCCTTAGCCCAATACAAATATGTTCAAAATTTTCCTATGGATTTTTTTGGATATTTTCCGTTAAGTATATACATAAATTTAGTTACGTCTTGACATTTATTTTTTGTTGTATATTTTTCTCCTTGTTTTGTCTTTGATAGCGCCTTAGTGTAAAAGCAAGACCATCACTGTACGTTAGGTCCTATCTCCGCGATTGTGCATCAAGAACTGATAGAACAATTTTCTTTTCATTTTCACATTGAAGATGTTTTCTTCTGCCGCTCTCCCTCTCGCTCTCTTTGTGTACACTTTTCCCAGGCGATCGTACAACGAAGCACGTCTGTCACTTGATGTTTGATGATTACTGTATGTGCGATTGTCGTTTTGTGTATTTTTACTACTGTGAGGGTGTCTTTTTTTTGTTGTTACTCGTATTATTCTTATTTTGAGAATTCTTGGCGACGATGTTCAGCTGTTGAGAATTCATCTCAAAGATACTACGTACACACACACAAACACACACACACAGTCAGATACATATTCAGTGCCATACAACAAGTGACATTTTCTTTTGACCGTGTTGTTGTTTATCACAGGTCGATTAGTGGCGCTCTCTGTTTCTTCTCTCTCTCTCTCTCACCGCTTGGGATTTCATACACGTTTAAGTGTTTATTTCTTATCTTAGAGATGGTTAAATGTTTTTATATGGCACATAGGAAATTAAGGTGTTGATATACAACTACTAACTGGGTAAGTAGTAGACCGTGGTAATCTTGGACAGATGCACAGTTGTACAGATTTTTTCTTTCTGTTGTGCATTTAGTCTGGAATTGGATGCGGTAAAATATTAATTAAATTATATACCAATTGTTTGTATTAAACAAATCGACGATATTTATTTTTTAGGCTTAAATTCCATGTACTCTATGATTTCGATATATGAAAAGACTACGTTTCTATGATAATAGAAAATATATAAAAATTCCGTACAGAAACGTTATTCACACTGATTCTGAATAAACATTTCCTGGGATTTTTACACCCTCACCAAATGGGTAGGAGGGTATATGTCATTTGATACGACCCAAAAGTGTAACACATAGAAGGAGTCACTTTAGACTTTGAACCAAATTCGATTTAGGACTTTTTAAGGCGTTTGAGCCATGTCCGTCTGTCTGTGTGTCTGTGTGACTGTCCGGCTGGTATGCACTATAACTTTCGAAAGACGCCACCAAATGATTTAAAACTAACTACGGTATTGCAAACGGAAAACGTGGCCATGCCCCTTCTTGTACCTCCCATACTAATATATCATTCCGCCCACTTTAGAAATCGAGTAATAAAAATAATACACCAATACTGTAACACTTTAAAAATCGAGGATTAATATCAATACACCCACGCAATCGTGCTCACACAATCGTGTATTTTGTTAAGTTATAATAGGATAAAGTTTTGGAGAACAAACTGAAAGTCTAGCTACGCCACTTCTGGTACCTCCCATACAAATATACCACTACGCCCACTTTAGAAATAGGGTAATAATATCAACATACCAAAAAATTTTATGTATTACTGAGGTAAGGGTATTTGTAAGTCGACTAAAACTTTCTTACTGGTTTTCTATTGCATTGCTTATGTTGTACTGAAAATTATTTTGTTTATACTAAAAAGTAAATTAACTACACTAAAAAGTACTTTTATTGTACCAAAGAGCGCATTAATTGTATCAAGAGTACTTTTTTTGTACCAAAATGTACATTTTATGTACCTCAAAGTACTTTTTTTATACAAACAAAAAGTACATTTACTGCAGCAAAAACTGCTTTTATTATGGCAAAAAGTACTTTGATTACACTGCAAAAAGAACTTAAATTGTACCAAAAAGTAGTCGCAATGTACATTTTTTGTTTGGCTCCAGAAAGTACTTTTACTGTTCCAAGAAGAAAATTTATTATAACAAAACGTAACTTTATTGTACCAAGAAGTATATTTTATTGTACCAAAATGAACATAAATAGTACCAAAAAGTACTTTTATTGAACCAGAATTATTTTATTATGCCCAAATGTACTTTCAATGCCTCAAAGTGTAATTTAATTTACAAAAAATAAATTTTTTGGAACAAAAAGTACTTTTATTGGTCTAAGAACTGAAATTACTAAAATGATTGTACCAAAAATTACATTAATAGTACTAAAAAGTACTTTTTTTAAACAAAAAGTATTTTAATTGTACCAAAAAGTACTTTCAATCTACAAAAAGTTAAATAGTTTTGTACTAAAAAGTACTTTTTTGTACTAAAAGTAAACTTTTTGTACCAAGAAGTACTTTATTGTTCCAAAAAGTACTTTTATTGAACAAACATTACTTTTATTGTGTTCAAATGTACTTTAAATACTTCAAAATGCAGTTTCAATGTACCAAAAAGTACACTAATTGTACTTAAAAGTACTTCTTTTAATATAATAAATTAAATTAGTGTACCAAAAAGTACACTAATTGTAATAAAAAGTACTTTTATTGTACCATAAAGTACTTTTCATGTACAAAAAGTAATTTTGTTTTGCACTAAAAAGTACTTTTATTGAACAAAAAGGTTATTTTATTGTGTCCAAAAGTACTTTTATGTCTCAGAATGTACTTTCAATTCTAATTCTAAAAAGTACTTTTATTGCCCAAAGAGGTACATGTATTATACCATAAGATATATTTACTGTACCAAAAAGTACTTTCATTACACCAAAAAGTATTTTAATTGTAACATAAAGTACTTTTATTGTACAAAAATGTACTTTAATTGCAGTAAAAAGTACTTTTATTGTACCAAGAAGTACATTTATCGCATCGGAAAGTACATTAATTGTACAAAAAAGCACACTAATTGTACCAATAAATGCTTTTATTGTTACAAATAGTAAATTTAGTATACCAAAAAGTACTTTTTTTTGTACCAAAAAGTACATTAATAGTACCAAAAATTACCTTTATTGAACCAATTTGTTTTTGTACGAAAAGGTACATTAATTGAACCAAAAAGTACTTTCATTGTACCTTAAAGTACACTAAATGTACCAGAAACTACTTTTTTATTCCACCTAAAAGTACTTTTATTGTACCATAAAGTACATAAATAGTACCAAAAAGTACTTTTATTGTACTATAGAGTACATTAATTGTACCAGAAAGTGCACTAATTGTACCAATGAGTACTTTTATTGTAGCAATAAGAAAAATTTATTATAAGTACATAAATAGTACCAAGAAGTAAATGTATTATACCAAAAAGTACATTAATTGTACCAAATAGTGCACTAATTGCACCAATGAGTACTTTTATTGTAACAATAAGAAAAATTTATTATAACAAAAAGTAATTTTATTGTACCCAAAAGTACATCAGTTGTACTAATAAGTACATAAATAGTACCAAAAAGTGTCTTTACTTTCAATGTACAAAAAATAAATTTGTTTTGTACACAAAAGTATTTTTATTGTACTTGAAGTTAATTTTTCGTACCAAAGGAGCTTTTATTGGACCAAACAATGTCTCAAAATGTAATTTAAATGTAGCAAAAAGTACTTTCCATGTACCAAAACGTATTTTTATTGGTCCAAGTGGTAAATTTACTATACCAAAAATTATTTTATTGTATGAAAAGGTACATTAATTGTACCAAACAGTACTTTTATTATACCAAAAGTACATTAATTGTACAAAAAAGTACGTCAATTGTACCAAAAAGTACATAAATTGTAACCAAAAAGTACATTTCATGTACCAACAAGTAAATTTATTCTACCAAAAAGTACTTTTATTTTACAAAAAAGTACCTTTATTACACCAAAAATTATTTTAATTGTACCAAAAAGTACGTTCGGTGTAGAAAAAGTAAATTTTTTGTACCAAAAGTACATTTTCCGTATCAAAAAATACTTTTATTGAACAAAAAAGTAAATATGTTTCTACAAAAAAGTATTTTTTTGTTTGTACCAAAAAGTAAAATTTTTGTACCAAAAAGTAATTTCAATGTATCAGAATGTTCTTTTATCGTACTATTGAATATGGTACACGAATATTTCAATAAGTACTTATTGCCAAGTGCACATATTTGCATAAAAAATTTTACAAAAAAATACAATTTCGTACAAAAAAGTACATTTATATAAATTAAAGTACAGTTTCACATGCACATAAGTGCGCTGTATTTAAAAAAGTGTTCTTTTACTTTTGTAACATATAGAAGAGTAAACTTTTATATAGAAAAGTACATTGTTATATATAAATATACACTTTTATACCGAAAAGTAAACTTTTGGAACTACACATTTATATGTAAAAATATATAAAATAAGTACAATTTAATGTAAAAAACGATTTTGTAATGAAAAGTACACTTTTATATATAAAAGTGTATATATATAAAAGTACACATTTACACGAAAGAAAAGTATAGAAAATGTATTGTTACAAAAATATATATGTATTTCAATTGGTCTATTACTTTGGAAGATGTCATGGCTTCTATTTCGATAGAGCACATGAAATAATGCAATTTTTTAAGACTCAATGTTATATTTCTCCTGATATCTGAGATAAAACTTTTTGTTATATAGATGAAGCCACACCATGCGATCTCGCCCATTTTTCGGTCTATTTAACACATTAGTGAATTATTAACTTACACAAAGTTTCAAAGTCCTTTCAATTCATATTGTTTATAGTATCGTAGGAATGCGATACCGCACTTTTTTTTAGATTCGTATACTGATCTCAATAGAATCCATGCCAAATTGAGAGATGAATGACGCTATATTTGTTTGAAAAGATAGAGTGCTGTGGGCGGGGCCACGCCTTCTTATCTAAACCCTCCTATTTTTGGCCAAAATACACATATTGCTGTTACATGCATCCACACATAATATGATGTCGTCCAGGTTAATAGTACCCCAGATATTGCATTTATGGTAAAGGGGCGTTAACACACCTTTGCCCCGATTCCGCCCATTTTTCCTTAGAATATATATACTGACATCAATGTGAATGTTATTTACAGATAAATTTTAATAAATATTCTCATTTGCAATAGTAAATCCTCATTTTATTGACAAATGTACTCTTGTTCCAACTTTTAGTACTTTTTTTTCTTCTTCGCAAACCTCATCCCTTTATCTCATACTACTATTTTGCTAATTGCATCGCTCTCTCTCTATCTCTCTTTGGCATCTCTCTGTGTTGCAACAAATGCATTTTCCCATTTTACATCACACGAAGTCATCATCATCGTTATCATCCTCAACAACAACTTCGTCACTACGACGACACACATCGTTGGTGTCTTCGTCACTAGCAACTGCCTTCGAACTCTTTCAGCATTTGCCATTCATCTCAAACAACAAAAACATCATCATTAACCCTCGTACCAAGTGATGGAGTTTGTTGTGAGTTGTAAATTGTAAACTGTTGGTTACGTACGCACTTGCTTGTCGTCCATTCTCGATTCGTACTGTTGCCTAACATTGTATGCTTTTGTTTGTTTGTTTTGTTTTGTACTCATCATCATTATGACGACTCTTGGTTTCTTATTAGTTTTGTTTGTTGTGTATGTTTTAGCAAATTTGTAATGCAAAGTGTTGTACGTACGGACACAATACGACAATGTACCTAGGGCCAATTTCCCTTTCCCTTGGCTATGCTACATTAGCTGGCCAGTATATGCGAGCTTAAGTGTGTGTGTACATGCGTGTGTGTTTGCACCGCATGTCTTCCCTTATGTCATGTCAAGTGCGTTCGATCTTCGGCTGCTGTTTGCAGCCCCTTATGGTTGTGCTATTTCTTCGGTTTATTCGTTGTGGTTTGAGTTCAGTTGTTCGCTCGCTGCCTTAAGAATTTTGTGTGACGTATCAGCGGGTGTGCGGCGTCAATTAGTAGGGCAGAAAAATATAATACTTGTTGTCGTTGTGATTAACAAGACATTATTCCGTCACAGTGGCTCAATTTGTAGTCTCTCGCACACGGGTGTGTGTCCCACAATGTTCCAACTGGTACCTTACAAATGTGATTGCTGGCGGGCGGTGAGTCAATATCCATGGTAATGTTAGCTGTCGTACATTGCAAGCAAATTGGAAATTCAAATTGAATGAAAGTTTAAATGCAAGGCACAGATTTCTATAAATTTATATTCGTCGGTGCCAAATTTTTCTATCAAAAATATAAAATTATCTAGTAATATCCATACTCATACTAGAGCCCTGGACAAGTGCGCTTGATACGGTTTCAAGCCTACTTGTATTTCTTTTCAGGGCATGTGATTGTTTTGCGAACAAGACATGTACATACCCAGTAGGGAATCGTCAAACTAGTTCAAAAACGTACTAGTTCAAAAGTATGGAATTGTGAACTACTCCCAAAATTAACTAGTCCTAAACTATCGAATTTTGAACTAGTTAAACGTTATAAGCTGATGAATAAGAAAAGGGGAATTTTTAAATTATTTTTTAGATGAAAAAAATATATTCAATTGTATGCATTTTATAACAATATCGCATTTTTCACCCACATTAAAATGGATTTTGAACGTCGTATATGTTTTTTTTTTTCGTATTCAAAATACTAGTACAGTACTAGCTCATTTTTTTCAAGAATAATGCTAGTTCTTATTAACCTTTCTTGAAGTAGTTCCATACTAGTTCAAAGAAGACAATCAACTACCGCCCGACTAGAATTTCTGGACTAGTACTATTCTAGTACAAAAGGGACAATTCCCCCCAATCCTAGGACAACTACGTGTTAAATGAGACAGTTGCTTGCATGGAAGGTGAACTACTTCACTGCCCTATGGGGAACTAGTATTATACTTGTTCCGGACTAGTATTTTCCCTACTGGGTTACAACTGTAATGTTTTGAAAAAGAAACGAAACAAAAGCAAGAGAGCGAAAGATTTTGGATCTTGATGTGTATGATATGTATGTTACGGTTCATTGTAAATGATTCACAACAAAATTTTTTCGTACTAAAAAATACTTTAATACTTTAACAATTTATTGTACCAAAAAGAATTTTTATTGCAACAAAAGGTTATTTTATTGTGCCAATGGCACAATTGTACCAAAAAGTAATATTACTGAACTAAAAAGTACCTTTATGGTACCAAAATGTTTTTTTATTGTACTAAAAAGTACTTTTATGGTACCCAAAAAATACATTTATTGTACCACATAGTCCAATTTAATGTACCAAAAAGTACATTTATTGTAAAAAAAATAATTTATTGTTCAAAAAAGGACAATTATTGTATCAAAAAGTATTTTTATTGTACAAAAAATTAATTTTATTGTACCGAATAGTACTTCCATTGTGACAAATAGTTATTTTATTGTTCCAAAACGTAATTTTGTTTTTGTACCAAAAATTATTTATATTGTAACAAATAGTACAATTTATTGTACAAAAAATTACGTTTCTTGTACCAAGAAGTACATATATTCTAGCAAAAAGTTATTTTATTGTATTCTATCAAAAAGTACAAGAGTTTAAAAATTAAAGTTTTAAGTACCAAAAAGTAAATATATTGTACAAAAAGTACAGTTTTTTTGTTAAAAAAAAGTACATTTTTATCACAAAAAGTAAATTTGCTGTACTAAAAAATAATGTTATTGTATCAAAAAATACTTTTTATGTACCACAAATTATATCTTTTGTACCTAAATGTAATTTTATTGTACCAAAATGTAATTTTTTGTACTAATCAGTTAAAATTATTGTACTTTTATTTACTAACAAGTACATTTTATGTACCAAAACGTACAGCATTTTTCCAAAAAAAAGTACATTTATTATACCAATAAGTACAATTTCTTTTAGCACATAGTACTTTTATTGTACCAAAAAGTACATTTATTGTACCATATAGTACAATTTATTGAACCAAATAATACCAAATAGTAGATTTATTGTACCAAACAGTACTTTTATTTTACCAAAATGTACTTTTATTGTACCAAAATGTACTTTTATCATACCAAATAGTAATTTTATTGCATTTAATACCACTTTTGTTGTATTAAAAAGTAATTTAATTTTACCAAATAGTACCTTGAACAAAAAGTACTTTTGTTTTACTAAAATTACACTTATTGAACCAAGTAGTACTTTTTTTGTACCAAATAGTACATACGGTGTACCAAAAGTTTTTTTTTTGTAACCAAAAGAGTAAATTTTTTACTAAGTACAATTTTAAAGTAATGTACCAAAAAGTACTTTCATCGTACAAAAATTTACTTTTATTATACCAAATAGTAATTTTATTGCATTTAATACCACTTTTGTTGTATTAAAAGTAATTTAATTTTACCAAATATTACTTTTATTGTGCGAAAAAGTACTTTCTGTTTCAGCAAAGATACTTTTAATGAACCAAGTAGTACTTTTTTGTACCAAATAGTACATTCGGTATATCGAAAGAACTTTTATGGAACCAAAAAAAGTATTTTTTTACTAAAAAGTACAATTTAAAAGTAATGTACCTAGAAGTTAATTTTTTGTACCAAAAAGTACTTTTTTCGTACCAAAATATACTTTTCCTATACCAAATAGTACTTTTATTGCAATAAATACTACTTTTTTGGTATATAAAAGTAATTTAATTTTACCAAATAGTACTTTTATTGTACGAAAAATTACTTTCTGCTTCAGCAAAGATACTTTTAATGAACCAATTAGTACTTTTATAGTACCAAATAGTACATTCGGTTATAGAAAGTACTTTTATTGAACCAAAAAAAGTATTTTTTTACTAAAAAGTACAATTTAACAGAAATGTACCAAACAGTTTATTTCTTGTACCAAAAAGAACTTTTATCGTACCAAAATGTACTTTTATTATACCAAATAGTACTTTTATTGCATTAAATACTACTTTTTTGGTATTAAAAAGTAATTTAATTTTACCAAATAGTAATTTTATTGTACGAAAAAGTACTTTTGTTTTAGCAAAGGTTATTTTTGGTGTACCAAAAGTACTTTTATTGAACCAAAAAGTACTTTTGTTTTACCAAAATTACCAAAAATGAAATTTTTCTTACTAAAAACTACAATTTAAAAGTAATGTACCAAAAAGTACTTTTATAGTACCAAAATGTACTTTTATTATACCAAATAGTACATCCATTGTGATAAATAGTTCTTTTATTGTACCAAGACCTACATTTGATTTTGTTTTTATTGTACCAGATAGTACAATTTATTGTACATAAAAGTACAAGTATTGTACCGAAAAGTAACAGTTAACAAAGGGTAAATTTATTGTACCATAAAGTACAATTTGTTTTACCGAAAAGTTCTTTTATTGTACCAAATAGTACTTTTGTTGTAACAAACAGTACTTTTATTTTACCAAAATGTACTTTTTTTTGTACGAACAAGTAACATTATTGCTTAAAAAAGATCATATACTGTTAAATGGTACTTTTTTAGTACAGAATACTGCTTTTATTGTATCGAAATTTAAATTAACATTACTAAATAGTACTTTTATTGTACCAAGCAAGAGGTACTTTTGTTGTACCAAGTACTTTTATTGAACCAAATAGTAGTTTTACTGTACCAAATAGTACTTTCGTTGTACAATGGAATTATTTATTTACTAAAAAGTACTTTTATTTTAACAAAAATAGCATTAAATGTACCGAAAAGTATATTTATTGTACACAAACGGTAATTTTTTTTTACTAAAAATAGAGCTTATTCCGTCAAAAAGTAAAATTTACTAAAAAGTACTATTATTGTACCATCGAGTTCTTTCATTGTACTAAAAAGTGCTTTAATTGTACCAAAAAATACTTTAAATGTACCAAAAATTCTTTTCAATGTATCTTAAAGTGTTTTTATCGAAACGTCTTGATGTTGTACCAAAAAGCAAGACTTTGTACACGTACAAAAATGACAGCACAGCACTCTCAAATATTCGTATGATTTACTGCATTAAATGCCATAGCTGGTATGTGGTTATTATTGAAATTGACTTAATGCTATATCATTATTTTGCTCGCGAATGTCTTGCAAGCATTGCTCACTACAGTAAGTCATTTATTGTCTTAGTTAAGAAAATCAATTTGTGCAGTGCTCTTATATGTACTAATAAATTTCTCCATAAAACTTATGCAGATAATTTGATTCCATATTAGTTTAGCGAGATTTGTAACATAAGCAATTAATTTTTTAAAATTTAAATTTAAAAATGTTTTATTATTATTCCAGACCACCCAATTTCTTGTTGCACATAAGTCACAAATCTTTTCAAGTGTTTCGCACATGATTAATGAATGATTCGTCTAGCCAGGCTACTGATCTTGTTGACGCCTTTCAAGTACTTACTGTGTTCCATAACATGACAAAACATTGCCAAGATATCCTCAAATTTCTTATGCATGTATAGGTAAACCACAAACAAAAATAGAAAAAAAATACATTTCCGGAAAATGAAGAACACAATAGTCGTCCATGCAACATCTTACACTTGCAGCAAACTAATACGACATTTCTGTGTAATCGAAATTTTGTATCTAAACGACAGACTAACAGACAGACAACCACTTGACATATCAATTTCTGTATTAAATTATAAACAAACGTCTGGCGACGGCACTGACCTAACGCACACGCATATATATTGTCTCTGTCTGAATGATGGACAGACGACCGTGATCGTTTGTTCCCACACACACACACACACACGCACACGATGTGTGCTCGAGCTCCTCATCAAAATTTGAAGGATCTTATCACAATTTCAAGTGATGGCTGGTTGCGCGGGTGATTTCGAGAGTTCAAGTGCCGGAGTGTGTGAATTTGATCTTGAGACAGATTTGTTTGTTTACAAAACAAACAAAACCAAAAACACACAAATGCGAATCATATTACAAACTAAACCGACACATAGTGGTCAGTGATAATTTGTGGTAAATTATGCAATTTGGCGCCAAGTCACAAGAGGATTTCTGGTAAAATGAGTTTTTAGTTTACGGAGAGATTCTAGTAACAGAAGTCAGTTTTTGTACAAGGGAGAACAATCATTTAATATTTACATATATGTACTACAAGAAGTTGGTTTTTGTATGAGGGCAACAAACCTTTTAATATTTTTAGTACTAACATTAACAGCAACACCATTTTAATGTAAAATAAACTCTCCCCCATTTCCACGAACTATAATTAAAACTTGTTTTTATTAAATAATCCGCAACAGATTTAAATTGCTGGCCGTATTTTGCTTTGTAACCAAGCAAAAAACTAGGCAAGTCATTCTTACTCTTGTAGGAGATGATAAGAAAAGCACTTCCGCATATGAAGTGATTAAAAATTTCAAACAGGATATCAAAAGAGCTCTAAAAATCTACTAGTAAAAAATGCAAAGATATCGTTTTTCTGTAGTACTGTCAAAATTTGCTTACAATGTACCAAAAAGTACTTTTATTAATTAGTACAATAATTAAGTACAATAAAAGTAATTTTTAATACATTGTAAGCAAATTTTAACAGTACGACAGAAATATTAACATTACATTTACATTTACTCTAGCAAAGAATGCTTTTTTATCCAACAGTACTTGTTTTGTATCAAAAAGTCCTTTAATTATACCTTTCCTTTTTTGTATCAGAGAGTTATTTTATTGTATCCAAAAGTATTTCACTACACCCAAAGAGTTCTTACATTACACCACGATGTACTCTTATTACATCAATAAGTTCTTTTTATATCACGATGTTTTTTAATTGTATCAAAAAGTGCCTTTGTTGTACCAAAGTACTTTTATTGTACTGAAAAATACTTTTATTTTACTAAAAATAACTTTTTATGCTATCCTTTAACTGACATGTAGTTTTACTGCACCCAACATGTACTTTTATTGCAACATAAAGTATTTTTATTTATAAAGAGTAACTTTATTGTAAAAAAAAACTTTTATCGTACTTTAAAGTACCCATGATGCGTCAACGCGTAATTTTGGTGCATTTAAAAATTACTTTTTTCGTACATGAAATTAAAATTAATTGTTACTGCACTGAAAGTACTTTTTGGTACAAAAATTGCTTTTATTGTATTTCTATTGTAAAAACTACTTTCATTTTAAAAAAGATGAAGGCATAAAGAAATCTATTGTAAAAAGTTCAATTATTTTAAAAATCATTTTAATTATACAAAAAGGACTTTTATTGTACTCAAAATAAAAACTAAGTACTAAAAAGTACTTTTATTATACTAAAATGTGTTTTAGTTGTACTTTAATCCTAAAAGTACTTTAATTATACCCAAAAGAACTATAATTGTACCACAAAGCAATTTTGTTGCATCAGAAAATAATTTTATTGTACCAGAAGTACTTTTATTGCTTCAAAGAGAACATCTATTGTATAAAAAAGTATTTTTATTTTAAAAAGTAACTTTATAGTACATAAAAGTACTTTAATTGCATAAATTTTTTTGTTGAACCCAAAAGAATTTTTTTTTTTTGAAAAACTATTTTAATAGTACCAAAATGTACTTTTATTATATCACAAATTACAATAATTGCAACGAAAAGTACTTTCTGTGGTGCCAAAAAGTGCTGTTTTTGAATTAAAATAGTAGTAGTGCACCTAAAAAAACTTTTATTGTACCCATAAAGTATTTTTATTTTGCCCAGAAGTACTTTAAGTGAATCCAAAAGTACTTTTATTGCATCGCAAAGTGTACTTTCATTGTACCTAGAGTACTTTTATTGTTTCAAAATATAATATTATTGTACAGAAAAGTACTTTTAATGCAGTAAAGGTTTTGTACTAGAAAGTGTACCATAAAGTACTTTTATTGTACCCATAAATTACTTTTTTTTTCCCCAAAAGTACTTTTATTGCGATTAAAAAGTATTTTTAGTGTACCGCAGAGTACTTTTATTGTATCAAAAGTGTACTTTCATTGTACCGAGAGTACTTTTATTGTTTCAAAATATACTATCATTGTACAAAAAAAGTACTTTTAATGCAGTACAGTTTTTGTACTTAAAAGTAGTAGTAGTGTACTAAAAAGTACTTTTACTGAGAGTACTTTTATTGTATCAAAAGTGTACTTTCATTGTACTGAGAGTACTTTTATTGTTTCAAAATATACTATTATTGCACAAAAAAGTACATTTAATGCAGTACTGGTTTTGTACTAAAAAGTAGTAGTAGTGTACCAAAAAGTACTTTTACTGTACCCATAAAGTACTTTTATTGTATAAAAAAAAGTATTTTTAATACACCGTAGGGTACTACTATTGTACCAAAATGTACTTTCATTGTACCGAGAGTACTTTTTTTGTATCAAAATATACTATTATTGTACAAAAACGGACTTTTAATGCAGTACTGTTTCTGTACTAAATAGAAGTAGTAGTAGTAGTGTACCAAAAAGAATTTTAAGGTACATATAAAGTACTTTTATTTCGCCCAAAAGTACTTTTGTTGTATCAAAAAGTATTTTTGTTGTACCTAGAGTACTATTATTGTACAAAAACGTACTTTTAATGCGGTACTGTTTTTGTACTAAAAAATAGTTTTATTGTATCAAACTGTATTTTTATTGTACCGCAGAGTACTTTTACTGTACCAAAGTGTATTTTCATTGTACCTAGAGTACTTTTATTGTATCCAAATAAAGTATTATTGTACAAAAAATAGTACTTTAATGAAGAACTGTTTTTGTCTGTAAAAGTAGTAGCAGTGTACCTAAAAGTACTTTCATTTTGCCCAAAAGTACTTTAATTGTATCAAAAAGTATTATTATTGTAGCGCAGTGTACTTTTATGGTACCAAAGTGTACTTTCATTGCAACGAGAGTAATTTTTTTGTATTAAAATTTACTATTATTGTTCTAAACGTACTTTAAATGCAGTACTGTTTTTGTACTAAAAAGTAGTAGTAGTTTATCAAAAAGTACTTTTATTGTATCCATGAAGTACTTTTATTTTGCCCAAAACTATTTTTTTGTTTAAAAAAGAATTTTTATTGTACTGTATAGTACTTTTATTGTACCTAGGGTACTTTTATTGTACCAAAATATATTAAATTTGTACAAAAAATAGTACTTTTAATGCACTACACTTTTACCATACTTTTAATGCACCAACAGTTTATTGTAGCTAAATTCTTATTTGTTTTTTTTCGTACCATAAAGTACTTTTAACGTTAGAAAAAGTACATTTATTGTACCAAAAAAATATTTTATTTTACTAATAAGAACTTTTTTTGCATGAAAGTACTTTAATTGGACCAAAAATGATTTGTTTTTATTACAAATAACTGTTTCTCTGTTTTACTGTATTTTTATTTAACTACAATTTTTTACTGTGTCTAAAATTACTACTTTTGTACTAAAACTAAATTTTGTTGCACTAAAAAGTACTTTTATTACAAAAATATTAAAATTTTACCCAAAAGTACTCTTATTTTTAAAAAATAGTTTAATTTATAAAAAGAAAAATTTTGTTGGATCAAAAAGTACTTTTACTGTATGTAAAAGTGATTTTTATCCTACAAGAAAGTACTTTTTATTGTACCAAAATGTTTTTTTTGTACCGAAAAGTATTTTTGTTTTTTGTTAGTATTCAAAAGTAATTATTTTTTAATAATACTAGCATGTACTTTTTGTACCAATAAGTACTTTTATTGTAATGATAATAGAAATGTTAACTTCATACTTTAAAATCGGCTAAAAGTTTTTAATTTAATTAAAATTATTATGTTTTACAAATATAAAAATGGTTTATTAACATCTTTGCAAGTTCTTCACACCCTTAGTAAAAGTTTATGCTTGGTGTTAACAACGCTTATAATCCATTAAATTTATAACCATCTAATAAATTGTTTGCTGGGTTGCTGTAAGTTAAATTAAAACCGCGAGTGCTTAGTAATGTTTACAATGATTTTGGGGCATTCCATTAATCTTAACGGAATGTTCGCTGCTGCCGGTCCTCTCTTGTGTGCCTGGCATTTTATGTTCTGTTCCATGATCTTGTGTGTGTTTTGGAGGCAACATCTTCTTAGCACTTCTGCGAAACTTTTTTATGGTGGCCCCTTCCTTGTGTATGTCGCTTCACCACTGATCTTTTTTCGCGTACCATGTGCCATGATCTATCTACATATCTTCCTTTGCTCTCGTTTTTTTTTATTATTGCTTTGGCTTTACGACAAAGGCAGTCCATCAAAATGATATATAAATAGTCAGGGAAGATGTTGTAAATTTTAATTTTTTGTTCTGATGTATTTTGGGTTTGGTTGAGTATTTTTGTGTTGCGTACAAAGAAAGAAGAGTTTTGAACGAAAATGTAGCGGAACAGTGGGACGGACTAAGAAAGGAATGATAAAAGTGCAGAAATTTTCGAAAAGTCTTCCAAAAGTGAATCCTTCCTAAAGTGACGCCTCCCGTTACACTTTTGGGTTGTTTCAAATGATATATTACCTCCTACTCGTAGGGTGAGGGTATACAAATTATGTTATTTGTGATAATGTCATAAATTTTATTTATAAATTGATCTAGAAGTTATTCTATTAACACATCGATTTTTTTTATAAAAGTTTACTTACATACATAGATTGTAATTATGGTAAAAAATTTTATAGTATATTCCTTTTTATTATTTTTTTTTTTAAATTAAAACAAAATATTTTAACAAAATAAACGTTTTTTAAAAGTTTTCCTTTCCAATTTTTATTTAACATAGGACAGGATATTCGTTTTAGGCCAATGCTACTTGCAATGCCCTCTACCTTCGGAATTTGTCAATCTTTAACAACTTAACTTCTTCCACTTTTCTGTACAAACTACAACCAACTTCATGTTATTTACTTAATTTCTCCATCATTTGTTTACCTCTTCATTGACACACTCAATGTGTTGTTCGCTCAGTATGTGGATTTTCTTTTAACTGCGCCGAATCCTCTCCAAAAGGTTTTGCCTTAAAAGATAATAATAATAAAAAGTAACACACAAAACAATGTAAATATTGTTTAGGCAATGCAAACAAGTGGTCAAAACATAAAACCGACAGGGGGGTGGTTGGTGGTAAATATGGGGCAATATTGTCGTTGTCTAACGAAATGTGGGTTAGAACGCATGACTACTCCAAATGGGTTGGGGTACAACCAAATCAACGTTAAGCTTAAATACTTGTTGCCCACACAACAACAAAGAGTGATTTGCCGAGTTGGGGGGGGGGAGATATGGGTGGAGGTTTGGTTATGTTTGAAAAGAAGGATTAAAATAACATTTAAATTCAAATTGAGAAAATCTTTTTGAGGCTAATGATAATGTAAAACGTTGTTTTTTGAAGAAATTTTTAAATTTTTTCAGATTTTTGGGTAACAATTACAAAGTAAATGTTGTAAGCTGCAAATTGTAAACATTATGCGAGTATCTCATTTAATATTTGAATCACTGTTTAAACCAACTAAGCGATGTCTGGCCGTCTTTCCGTATATTTATGCAAATTGCTATACAAACATATTTTGGACCAATGGAACTTCTATTGCGCCTTTGGATGATTTGAGTTATTGAAAAGATCTGATATGAGTCGAAAAGTAGTAGTAGTATAAAGAGAAGCTGTTTGTGAGTTTGTTTGTTTGTTTGTAGAGGATAATAATCGAAACTACCGATCCGTTTTTGAAAATTCTTTCACCAGTGGATAGCAACTTTATCCCAGAGTGCTATCGGCTATTCGTACTTTGTACTTTTAGGGGTAAACAGCCCAAAAAGGGAATACAACTGGTACCCAGACTAAACGGCCTCAGTTAAAAATGCAAAACATGGGGTGCTTATTTATTTTATAGAGTAGTTCCGCGATACTAAGGAATTTTTTTAAATTCTTACTTTTAGGGCTAAAATGGCCGAAAAGGAGATAAAACTGGTTACATCATCTAGACCAAACGGCTAAATGTAGTAACACGAAAATCTATATGAGCTTGCTTTCCTATAAAATGAGAGAGCTACATGAGGAATTTTTTAGGAAATTTTTACTTTTAGGACTATAAAAAATCGAAAAAGGGATAAAACTGGTACCATAACCGGGTAAAGCTATAATCACGAAAATTTATATGTGCATGCTCCTTATAAGCTGTAGAGCTGCATCAAGGGATTTTTTTAAAATTCGTACTTTTAAGGCTAATAAAGGCCAAAAGTGATAAAACTGGTACCATCACTCAGACCAAACGGCTATAGTTACAATAGCGAAAATCGGTATGGGTTTGCTTAAGCTACGCACAGACGTTTGCCAGATCTTACAATATTGCCCGAAAAATTTGCAGAAAATGTCCAACAACCGTGTAAACATTAAATTTAGTATGGCAACGTTTGCAGAAAAATCATTGTAAAACAACAATATTGCCAGACATCCGATAATCGTCTGAACCGCAAAATGTTGCCACTTTCAAATTTTTGTAAGATAATTGCAAACACGTTTAATTTGCGATGTGCGAAGTTTATGCATCTGCTAATTTCACCATTTGCAGAGATTAATTATATGGCAACACTGTCCATGTCAGTACATTGCCGGTACATTAGCAGATTTGACAAAATTGCTATTTCTGGCAATCGTATGTACTTAGCTTTAGTATAGAATTAGGGAGCTAGATAAAGAGAGAGATTTTCCAAAATTCGTGCTTTTAGAATCAAAAAGGATTCAAAAAGGGATAAAATTCGAAATTATTACTTTTAGGGGAAAAAAAGGACGAAAAACAGAAAAACTAGTACCATCACTTAAACCAAACTACACAAGGTAGAATCGCGAAAATGTTAGTGAATATTTATTTTGAACTTTTAAGGAATAAAAAGTTGTTGTGCGATTTGAAGGGACTTTTTGAAATTCGTACTTCTAAAGGCACAAGGCCATAACCCAGACCAAATGATCAAACGAGTGATTGTTGCAAATAAAAAATAAATTAATATTAAATATTTGTCTAGCGAAAAGTTTGACCACTGTAATGGGCCAATCGTAAGTAAAATATTGCTGTACTCAACATCGTTATCAATAATTTCTCCCAAATGCTGAGGATGTGACGAACAAGAAATTATTCTAAAAACCAAAATAAAAGTACTTTTTGGTGAAAGAATATATTCGTACCTTTTGGTATAATAAAGTCCTAGTTGGTCTCAAAAATGTGCCTGTAGGTTCAAAATAAGTTGTAATTGATTCTAAAAAGTACTTTTTGGTACAATAAAAGTGCTTTTTGGTACATAAAAGTACTTTTTGGTACAATAAAATTACTTTTTGGTACAATAAAATAACTTTTTGATACAACAAAAGTACTTTATGGTACAAAAAATACTGTTTGGTACAATACAAGTGCTTTTTTCAATAAAAGTAAATTTTAGTACAAAAACAAACTTTTTGGTACCAAATAGTACTTTTTGCTCACAAAAAATACTTTTTAGTACAATAAAGGTTATTTTTTAACAACATTATTTTTACACCCTCACCGTACGGGTAGTAGGGTATATGTATATCATTTAATACGACCCATGTCTGTCTGTCAGTCTATGTGTGTCTGTCTGGCTGTCCGCCTCGTACGCACGTTAACTTTCGCAAGATGCAACCAAATATTTTGAAACTTTGCACGACTTAATATTTCCCCAAATCTTCTTACGGTACTGCCAATGGGCTACATGGACACGCTCCTTCTGGTACCTCCCAAACAAAGGTACCTTTCCGACCACTTTTGAGATAGAGTAATAATATCAATAAATCCAACGCGATCGTACCCAAATTCTTTGTTTAGTAAAGCTATAGCAGGATACAGTTTTGGAGGATAAAACTGGAAAAAAAACACGCCCTATCTGGTACCTCCCATACCCTACTGGTGCCCCCTTACTTTAGAAATCAATTAATATTATTAATACACTCAAGGCGATCGTGCTGAAATTCTGTATTTAGTAAAACTATACCAGGACACAGTTTTGGAGGATAAAACTGGTAGTGTAGCTACGCCACCTTCTGGTACCTCCCATTACGCCCACTTTAGAGATGGAGTAATAATATTAATACACTCACACGATCATGCCCAAATTCTGTATTTTATTAAGCTGTAACAGAATAAAGTTTTGGAGAAAAAAAAACTGAAAGTCTGACGACGCCCCTTTTAGTACCTCTCAGACAAAAGTACCACTCCGCCCACTTTAGAAATCGAGTCATAATATCAATATACTAGAAAAATTCATGTTTGTAGTGAGGGTTAGGGTATATGTAACACTCTTTAGTAAAACTTTCTTACTTTCTTTCTTTTTTGTAAATTAAAACAAAAACATGCAAATGCATCAACCTTTATCGAAAGTTAGACCTAACGAATAGACCACTAATGGCATGGTCAAGCTACACATTTTAATGAAATTATTTTTAAAAACTAAATGCCAGAGATTATTCTTTCGGGTTAATTACAACATTCCGACATTTAGTTATGTTTTAAGTATTTTATTAAAAAGTGATAAAGAAACATCCTAATGAATCATCTTTTACCGGAATATGGAAATTCTGAATAGACCACCTATGCCGTAGTAGCGGCCAAAATTTTGAAGTTAATATTTTTACTAAGAAAATTTCACAGACTATTCTTTCGAATCGTAATAATTATCCAACAACCTAAAACTATTTTTAGTAATTTATTTGAAATGGAAACAAGAGCTTATATATGAAGCAACTTTAATCTAAAAAATCGCCTACATCATAGTCACAGACAACATTTTAATAAAATTATTTTTAACAAGAAAATGCCAGAGATCATTCTTTTGGATTAAGTAAACTATTAATAAATTTTAATAAAATTTAAGTATTTTGTTAAAATGTTAAAATAAAACTTCTTAATGAATCACCTTTTATTTAATTAATTTAAACATTAAAATTTTATTAAAAGACTATTAAATAAAATGAAATTTATAATACAATTAAATAATATATTTAAATAATTTATTAAATCATATGAGTCTTGTAAACTAACACAGTACAACAATTTTTCAGCTCATTGATTGGGACTCAATTCTTATAACTGCACGTGAAAGTAGCCCCAAAAAGAAGAAGTTCTGCATCATTCGTTTTGTCAAGTTACATGCCTTAATAATTTTATATCGATTTAAAGTTAGTATGTATCGTATAGGCTGTTTTGTTTGGCATAACTCGAGAACCACTAGTCCGATTTTGCTGAAAGAAATTTAAAAAAATTAAGAATTTCAATTCCTTTAATCTGTTCATATAACGTTTCCCTCACTTTTCGAGAACCACTAGCTCGATTTTGCTGAAAGAAATTTAAAAAAATTAAGAATTACAATTCCTTTAATCTGTTCATATAACCTTTCCCTCACTTTCCCTCATTCATCAAATGATTTTGAACTGGGTTTATTTTGTAGCAGTTACAATAAAACTGTTGTACTCCGTGGCGTATGATTTACGTGGAATATTACTTATGACAATCATACGCCACCATATTACAATATAACAAAAGATCCTAAAACATGACAAATTCCCATATACTATACTTACTAACTTCAAATCGATATTAAATTATTATGGCATGTAATTTGACAAAACTAATGATGCAGAATTTCTTCTTTTTGGGGCTACTTTTACGTGCAGTTCTCAGAATTGAGTCCCAAATCAATGAGCTGAAAAATGTTGTACTGTGTAAGATGATTAATGTGACATAGTAGAAATATCCTGCTGTTTCCTGCTTAGAAGAAAGGAGAGAAATATACATTTTTCAAATCGGTAATTTTATATGGGAGGTGCCAGGAGAGGCGTGGCTAGACTTCTCGGTTTTTTCTCCTAAACTTTATACTTTTATAGTTTTACGAAATACAGAATTTGGGCACGATCGAGTTGGGTGAACTGATATTATTACAGGATTTCTAGTGGGCGAAATGATACATTTGTATGGGACGTATCAGACAGGGTCATGTAGCCTATATGCAATCCTGTTGGAAGTTTTGGGAAAATATTAACCCATTGAAAGTTCCGAATCAATTAATTACGTCTTTCGAAAGTTACCGTGCGTGCGAACAGACAGACGGACATGGATTAAACAACTTAAAAAGTCATGTATCAAATTTGGTCTTAAGTGACTCCTTCTATGTGTTACACTTTCGGTTCGTATCAAATGATATATACCCTCCTATCCGTAGGTTGAGAGTATACAAATTGGTAAATTTCAATAGCTCGAGAATTAAAAAAACATACATACATAGGATGAGGGGTATATATCACGGCAATAGGTAACTTACTGTGAAGATATCCTTTACCTATGACACAGTGGCTTGTGTAACCATGTGTACCTTGTTTTCCCCTACCGCTTACCTCCTAAACGCACTAAAAACTTAGAGCCTTGGCTGGAGCCTAGGATACCATACAAAAAAGTGGCGCGCCAGCAACTCCCCGTGCCTGGGCCACGTACAGTCGCAGACCAGGGGAAGCAATATTGACAATGTGGCCTCTTCTTTATAAACGGTAACAAACATAAGTCTAGACGTGATTCAAACATAACCCAACCCAACTTAACACCCCCTCCCCTCCTCACAAAATGCTGGCGCATGCTCTCCTCTCACTAAAGGAGCATTAAGGCCATAAGAAAAAAGAGGGAATACATGTACAACGGACACAACACAATTCCGCTAGGGGTTAGACGTAAAAACATTGCGTTACACACACAAACAACACACATTGTTAGCAAACTAACGTACATTTTCATGTTTTTTGGGTAAACTCCTTTTAGGTATAGAGACCCGTGCAACAGAATAAAAGTTACTCTCGTATCGTTCAGTTCGAAAGCAGTGGTGCAACCGTGAAAAAAAACATACAAATCCGTAAAAGCTCTTATTAAAAATTTATAAAGTTTTTCTGTTCAACGCTAAAGTAGTAGAAAATTTTGTTCAACATATTATTTGCTGCTTTTTAAAAGAAAAAATTAAAATAAAACGAATTATCCGTTAAGTTTATTTGGAGAAAAAAACCAAATACCTATAACAAGAAATAAAGATAAAAGTGCTCAAAAGGGATAACCTTAGTTTAAGTAGCGATAATCTACTTGAAATCTTAAGAAATCTAAAGTACTTCTTAAAGTTGCCCTAAGAGAGAGAGGAAAAAAAGTAAAATTTATTTTGTAATTAAATCAAGTTTCGAATAAATTGTTCTTTTTTTTATTTGTTTCCATACAATTTGGTCTTGCGAAAAATTTCTTTACTTTGTTCAGCATTTAGTTGTGTTAAGTTTGATTTTGTGCTCCTCTTGTAAGGATATTTTTCCCTATTTGTGTGTGTATATGCGTAAAAAGTATTGTGTGTGTACTCGTTAAATGCCAACAGAAACAGCGACAGCAACAACAGCAACAACAGCAAAATCACGAATTACGGTGACAGACGTCAACAGCCATAACGACAACAACAACAACTATGTTTGCAAAATCTATAGAAAATCATACATACAAGAAGAATGAGTTGTAACCTTAACCCAAGTACCCAATTATTGACCCAGAAAACATTTTGAAAACCATTGATCAGTCGTCATCGTCATCAACGACGCCCTCGTCCTAGTCGTTCTCGTCGTCGCCGTCGTCATTGCCGTCCTCGTGTTCGCATTCGTCCTCCTTTTGCTGACTACTACTCGTTTCCTTTTTCCTTCAGTTAATTTTGAATTTGAAGCACTTTTTTCTTTATACTTTAAACATTGAACGTGTATTTGTACTTTTTTTCTTTTGTTTGTGCTCCTCTTTTTGGCTTCCTCCAATGCATGTTTTTTTTCCTTACATCGTATGAAAGTAACAAATTTTTTTCCATTAATTTTTTTATATATAAAAATTTTTGTTAAAATCGCTCAAAAACCACAATTCAAAAATAGACAATAATGAAATAATATTAAGCGCCTCTAACGGATATTTCAAAATCCTTTTTGAAATCCGTTAAAATTGCCCAAAAACAAAATAGAACAAATACAATATTGCAGCAGGTAAGTATTGAGAGTTGAATAAAAGACTTTCAAAGCAAAGAAAAAAAACAACTAAACGAAAATTTGAACTTAACCTTAGTTACAAGTCACGAACAATTTGTTTAACAAGCTTATAAAAAAAACACTTGTTGCAAGTCCAAATAAAAAATAAACACCATTCTATTGAAGTTCATCACAATAACAAAAACAGGTAATCAGACACCCTTTAACTTGGTAAAGAGGATGAACATTTGCATCAAAAGCAAAAAACCACGACAAAATTATTGCCTTAAAAAATAATATACATATATATATCCATATGGTTTTCGTTTAAAAAGGGAATACAGATTCACTTACACAGTACAACACATGATTTTGGGACTCAATTCTGAAAACTGCACGTGAAAGTAGCCCCAAAAAGAAGAAGTTCTGCATCATTCGTTTTGTCAAGTTACATGCCATTATAAATTAAAATTAAATATAAATTATTTGAAATTAGTAAGTACCGTATAGGGGAATTTGTCACGTTTAAGGCTCTTTTGTTATATTGTAATATGGTGGCGTATGATTATCATAAGTAATATTCCACGTAAATCATACGCCACGGAGTACAACAGTTTTATTGTAACTGTTACAAAATAAACCCAATTCAAAATCATTTAATGAATGGAAAAGTATAACTGTTGCTTGTGTAGGGACACGTTATATGAACAGATTGAAGGTATTGTAATTCTTAATTTTTTAAATTTTGTTTCAGCTAAACTGGACTAGTGGTTCTCGAGTTATGTCAAACAAAAGAGCCTATACGATACTTATAACTTCAAATCGATATTAAATTATTATGGCATATAACTTAACAAAACGAATGATGCACAACTTCTTCTTTTTGGGGCTACTTTCACGTGCAGTTTTTAGAATTGAGTCCCAATCAATGAGCTGAAAAATGTTGTACTGTGTTAGTTAACAAGACTCACATGATTTAATAAATTATTTAAACATATTATTTAATTTTATTACAAAATTTCATTTTATTTAATAGTCTTTTAATTACATTTTTATGTTTAAATTAATTAAATAAAAGGTGATTCATAAGGAAGTTTTATTTTTACATTTTAACAAAATACTTAAATTTTATTAAAATTTATGAATAGTTTATTTTATCCCAAAAGAATAATCTCTGGCATTTCCTTTTTAAAAATCGCTTCATTAAAATGTTGTCTGTGACTAGGCCGTATGTGTTTTTTTCGATAAAAAGTTGCTTCATGTTTAAGTTCTTGTTTTCATTTCAAATAAATTACTAAAAATAGTTTTAGGTTGTTGGATTATTATTACGATTCGAAAGAATCTTAGTAAAAATATTAACTTCAAAATATTGGCCGCTACTACGGCATAGATGGTCTATTCGGAATTTCCATATTCCGGTAAAAGGTGATTCATTAGGATGTTTCTTTTTCACTTTTTCATAAAATACTTAAAACATAACTAAATGTCGGAATGTTGTAATTCACCCAAAAGAACAATCTCTGGCATTTAGTTTTTAAAAATAATTTCATTAAAATGTGTAGCTTGACCATGTCTATTCGTTAGGTCTAACTTTCGATAAAGGTTGCTGCATTTGCATGTTTTTTTTGTAATTTAAAAAAAAAAAACAAGTAAGAAAGTTTTACTAAAGAGTGTTACATATACCCTAACCCTCACTACAAACATGAATTTTTCTAGTATATTGATATTATTACTTGATTTCTAAAGTGGGCGGAGTGGTACATTTGTATGGGAGGTACCAGAAGGGGCGTGCCTAGACTTCCAGATTTTTTTTTCAAAAACTTTATCCTGTTATAGCTTTACTAAATACCGAATTTGAGCACGATCGCGTTGGGTGTATTGATATTATTACTCCATCCCTAAAGTGGGCGGAGTGATACATTTGTATGGGAGGTACCAAAAGGGGCGTGTCTAGACTTCCAAGTTTTTATCCAAAACTTTATCCTGCTTTAGCTTTACTAAATACAGAATTTAGGAAAGGCTTACTAATAATACTACTTGAGTTCTAAAGTGGGCGGAATGGTACATTTGTATGGGAGGTACTAGAAGCGGCTAGATTTCCAGTCTTTTTTTCCAAAACTTTATCCTGTTATAGTTTAACAGAATAGAGAATTTGGGTTGCTAAACTCACCAAAAGCGATAATAACGTCCATACTATCCTCATACAACATGCAAACAAACATAGCTCCATATCTACAAAACGTGATTGTTTAACAAGAAATTCTTCCCAAATGTTAGTCCTCAAACCAATCGATCACAATGTCCTTACAACGGTACCTCTTTAAAGCAAGAGCACTTTCGAAAACCCATATCCTTCCACTATGTAAGCCAGACAAAGACCATAGTCAAAGTAAGGATGTTCACTGACAAACCTGACATTCGGAATAAACCGTAGTACAATACCTGAGCCAGATTCCATCAACCGTGAGGCGGAGGCCGACCAGCTGACAGCAGAATCATCCCGGTCCTGTATTTCTTATTCATATTTATCCTCTTTTTTAATATTTTGATTTATTTCTGTGTTTTTTATTATTTATTTATTTTTAATTTTTGATCATTTAATTTATTAGTATTTCTTGTTTTTTTTTTTAATGTTTTATTTTTTTGATTCTTAATAACTTATATTTATATATTTTCCATTTCGTTTACTTCTTTGTTTTCATTTATTATTTTCAGTTATTTCTTTTTCATTTTCTTTTATTATTATTTATATCTTTTTTATTTTATTTCTTATACATTTACTAAGAGAAAAAGAGTCTCCCCAAGAAAATAACTGCATTTGAAATTTGTATTAATTATTTTTAAGATTTTTTAAATATTTTTTTTTATATTAAAAATAAATTTTCAAACAAAATTCAATCAGCATGCGTAGACGTAACTCATTGTGATTGACAGCACTTTCCTAACCTACACCCCCTAACCCCAGAAAAACTGTAAATTTTTGTAATGTTCGTCAAATCTCACGAAATAAATTTTAGTACACACTACTTGATGTTCAATTAACTTGCTCCAGACACTTAACACCCCCGACCCCTCAAATCATAACATATTCTTTTGCAAGTCGTTCCATATTTGTTGAACCCTTCTATAGAATATCGATGGAGTAGAGAGGAATAACCTTTAAAGGGGGTGAGCACACTTACAGCCCCTAAAAAATATGTAGCTTGAGTTAGAAGAAGGAAATAACTTTCATAAGGGGGTAAGCACACTTGAAACCTCTAACTTGAAGATATAATAAGAGAAAAGAAATAAACTTCATAAGGGGGTGAGCACACTTGGATCCACTAAAACCTGTCTTGATAGAAAAGAGAAATAACTTTAAAGGGGCTGAGCACACTTAAAGCCGCTACCAGCTTGAGTTGCAAGAAAGTAAAAACCTTCATAAGGGGGTAAGCGCACTTGAAATCGCTAAAATGTAGCTTGAGTTAGAGGAACGAAAAAATCTTCATAAGGGAGAAAGCACACTTAGAGCCGCTTAAATAATCCTGCTGATGTTTAAGTTTGTAGTTTAAGTACAAAGAGAATACTCATCCAACATGGGGGTGGGCACTCTTAGATCCGCCAAATAATCTTACTGAAGCTACGCACAGACGATTGCCAGATCTTACAATATTGCCCGAAAAATTTGCAGAAGATGTCCAACAACCGTGTGCACTTTAAATTTTGTATGGCAACGTTTGCCGAAAAATCATTGTAAAACAACAATATTGCCAGACATCCGATAATCGTCTGAACCGCAAAATGTTGCCAGCTTCAAATTTTTCTAAGATAATTGCAAACGCATTTAATTTGCAGATGTGCGAAGTTTATGCATCTGCTAATTTCACCATTTGCAGAGATTAATTATATGGCAACACTGTCCATGTCAGTACATTGCCGGTACATTAGCAGATTTGACAAAATTGCTATTTCTGGCAACCGTGTGTACTTAGCTTGAATTTTATGGCTGTAGCTTGAATGAAAAAGAATTAACCTTCTAACAAGGGGGTGAGCACACTATGATCCGCTAAAACAATCCTATTGAAATTCAGGGTTTCTCGTTTGTTGTTTTATATTTCGCTGTAAATTTTAATTAAAATGTAGTTTGTTGCAACATTTAATATTCGTAGCGCGGGAAACGCCTAACAAACAAACTTATTACCTATGCTATAAAGGTCATATGCCACAAAGGTTACTCCCAATGAATTTTAATTAATTCCTGTAAGCCCTACACATATTTCCCATAAAAGTTACTCTTGCTGTAATTTAAACGCAAAATGAATTATTTTGTTGTTGCCTGTTTTCAACTGATACTGCCAATGTTTTGGAGTTTTCAATTTCATGGTGGTTTTACCTGTAAAGGTCAACCTATCATAACGAATGGAATGGAACTGAAACAAACGCTTAGTGACATTGTGTGTAATGCCACGTGGTGGCAAGGCAAGGTCAAAATCACTGGCAGTACAATTTACCTGACATTACATTTCAATATCAACGGGATGAGATAAGAAGAGGAATGTTTAAACCAAATAGTTTGTTTTAAATTTAGGAAAGAAAATGTGTCTTGTTAAATGAAATAAAAAGGAAAGGTTTTCGTTTATGATATTTTAGTTCATAAAGTGTTATCGCACCTCGACTGTTGTAGGAACTGATTAGTTTGCTCGTAGAAAATTCACTGTCCCTGGGCTTGTCTTTGAATTGATATTTGTATATACATAAGTAATAATGAGAATTTTTTTAAATTCCGTTTTTTTTCTTCAATTACCTTTTGTAACTACTAACCCTTCACCTTAAGATTCCTTAACGCAAACTTTTTTATAAAAAAACTTCATAAATTTTAAAATTAGTTTTTTTTATCTAAACTTGAATACAACCCGCAAATAATTCCTGCACTATTTTCAACCAGAACCCCAATGCCTGAAGCATTACAATTGCCCGGTATGGCTGACGCAGAGCCAGATTTGTCAACATTTGAAAATAAAACTGGACTGGCGGAGGATATGAAATTTCTGGCCTCCATGCCAGAACTCTGTGATGTCACATTTCTAGTAGGTGACACCAGAGAGCCAGTGTGTGCTGTCAAGGTAAGTTCGAAAGAGACTGTTAAGAATTTTACGGATTTAAGACTTGTTTTGTTTTCTTCAAATTAAGGCCGTTTTAGCTTCACGTTCACGCGTGTTTGCTAAAATGCTGTATTCCGCCCCCTCACCACAACGGAAGCGCGAGACGTCCACCAAGGAGAACAAGTTAAGGCTGTTTTTAAAACGTTCCTCCGAGCCACTGTTGAATTTACAAAATGCCGCGCAGCAGGTAAAGAAAATGCTTTTTATATAAAATTAAAGTACTCAAAACGCTGCTGCAAAAGTCGATCTAAAATCGAATATCCTAACTTGAATTTAGTTCATGGCAATTTTGTCAATGACTCAATCAAAATGTGTTTGACTATTTAGGTAGCGACATTTTAAACGCAGCAGTGTTAACAAGGCATTATAGTCAGTTGGTTTGTCGTTATAAATATTAACTTATGGTTGTTTACAACTTTTAATAATAATTTTAAGTTTTTTTTTGTTATTTTTTTAAATGACAGATTTTTTTTATAATTAGCCAGCTTTTAAGCTCTTTACAGCTTGTTGTAATATTTATTTAAAATCACCTACCAGTTCATTATTATTTGTTGGTTAATGCTATGTTTACACTGAGCGTGATTTCAATGATGAGATGATTTTGCTGTGGAACTCAGCGGAGTTTCTAATTTGTATATATTTGTGAGAAATATGAACTTTGAACTAATGTTCAAAATAACAACTCTGGTATTAACTTTGAATTTGTATAAAGAAAAACAACCGCTAAACTTAGCATCATATTATCATTTTGTTACCATGCTCAGCGTTGAAATAATATAACGTTTTTTTTCATTTATTCAATTTCCCTCATTACCTACTGAACTCAGCTTTTAAGCTTTTTACAGCTTGTTGTTATATTTAGTTAAAATCAAGTTCGTTATTATTTGTAAGTTAATGCTATGTTTACACTGAGCGTGATTTCAACGCCGAGATGATTTTGTTGGGGAATTTAGCGGTTTTTTAATTTGTATTTATTTGTGAGAATTATGTAAAAAATAACTCTAGTATTAAATTTGTATACAGAAAAACAACCGCTGTGCTTACCATCATATTATCATTTCGTTACCATGCTCAGCAATGAGCAAAGTATAATTTTTGTTTTGATAATTATTTTATATAAATTTTCCCCATTTCCCCCTAAACTCACCTCAAATATTCATGTTCAATTTCCCATTACACTTTTCTTTATTCAAAAAAAAAAAATCCAAAATCAACTCAACATACGACCATTCACTTTATATTAAACCATAGAGAAGTGGTTTTACCCAACAATTATCTCCGATACCTGAGGTAAAGTACATTTTCAAGTTGATTTCATGTTGAGTTAAACAAAATTAACTTGAAAATTTGTATGCCTGGTTATAGCCTTGTGATATTGATTATCTAATACTTACTACTCTCTACTCGTATATGCTTAGATATTGTTTAAAATTTTTTCCAAATTTTTCGCTACTATATAATGCAATGCAATAATGCAGTTTTTTTTATTCATTTTAAATTGGCCTAAATTAATAGCGTACAATAACAAAAGTGTTGAAATTGATGTCTATTATATATACTCGTACAATATGAGACACCGGGTCCTTAACCCATTATAGTTACAAACAAAAAGTATAGTTCACTACTTAGCAAAACACAAAAAACATCACCCTAACTATATATGCATGTTTTTTTATAGTTTGCACTTTAATTAAATATTTCTATTCACTGAACACACTCTCAAAAATTTTTCCCTATCTTGGAGTTAACGGAAATTTTTTTCTCTTATTTTTAGAGGTTAGGACAATAATCTTTCATTTAAAAACTGTTATGATATATTGTGATCATTACACCAATCATTGAAATTTCAGTTCATATAAGTTAAGCTACGTACAGACGGTTTTCAGGTCTTACAATATTGCCTAAAAATGTTCAGAAAATTTTTGTACGGCAACGTTGTCAGAAAAGGCATTGCACATATTGCCAAACATCTGACAATCGTGTGAACCACAAAAAGTTTGCCATTATCAAATTAATGTAAGATAATTGCCGAACACTTTTAATTTGCAGATTTGCGAAGTTTATGTATCTGCCGAATACATCATTGCCAGAGAAATAATTATACTGGCAACACTGTTCATGTCAGTACATTGGTTGTACATTAGCAGATCTGCCAACATTGTAAGATCTGACAAACAGTCTACACATAGCTTTAAGCTACACACATACGGTAGCCAGATCTTACAATATTGCCTGAGAAATGTTCAGAAAATGTCTAACAACCGTGTGAACTCAAAATCATTACATTGTAAAACAACATTAAGGTAAGTTAAATAAATCAAACTAAAGCTACGTACAGACGGTTGCCAGATCTTACAATATTGCCCGAAAAATGTTCTGAAAATGTCCAACAACCGTGTGCACTTTAAATTTTGTATGGCAACGTTTGCAGAAAAAGCATTGCCATTACTTTGTAAAACAAAAATATTGCCAGACATATGATAATCGTGTAAATCACAAATTGTTGTCATTATCAAATTATTGTAAGATCTGCATCTTATTATGCATCTGCCAAATACACCATTTGCAGGAAAATAAAATATCATAAAATATCATTACATAGCCTGTACATTAGCAGATCTGATTACATTGTAAGGTCTGACAACAGTCTACACATAGCTTTAAACTAAGTACAGACTGTTGCCAGAAATAGCAATTTTATCAAATCTGCTTATGTACCGGCAATGTACTGAAATAGACAGTGCTGTCAATATAATTATTTCTCAGCAAATGGTGAATTTAGCAGATGCATAAACTTCGCACATCTGCAAATTAAATGTGTTTGCAATTATCTTACAATAATTTGATAGTGGCAACATTTTGCGGTTTACACGATTATCGGATGTCTGGCAATATTGTTAATTTACAATGCCTTTTCTGCAAACGTTGCCATACAAAATTTTAAGTGCACACGGTTGTTAGATTTGGCAACCGTCTCTACGTAGCTTTAGATTTATTTTACATACCTCAATGTTGCCACTATTAAGGTATGTTCACACCACCTTTGCCAAATTGTATAGATTTCGTGATGACACAATAAATTGTCAATACTCCTGAATTTTATATATGATGCCTAATATCGTCAGTTCAGATCAGCATGATTTAAAGCTCTACATCTCTGAAACTATCACTCGCTTTTATCTGTCCAATTTTATTCGCTTAAGATTTATTTTGCTAACCTTTTTACATATATACATTGAAAATTAAACAATAATAAAATTAGTAATATATAATAATAAACTTACATACATATACATCTCAAATGCTTTCGCTTTTTAACTGCTTGTTAATTTTCAGATATTCGCTCTTCTTAGATTGCGCAGCCACAATTGAAATCGCCAGCGATGTTATTTTTATAGGATAAGTTATGTTAAATAGTTTGGAAGACAGCACACTGTCTAGCACTTAAATCTAACTTTATTTCCCTTGGCACCCCATGAATAAGGTAAGGGATAGCTTCTCGCGTTGTTGTGAACTAACACGCCTTCCATTTTATATTCACAACAAACGGCACCTACTTGTTTATCGACGAATGCGAACGTAACTGTTTGAGAAGCTTTTACTAGACATGCCGATGACTCCACACTATACTGCGAAGTTGCTGTCTAGAACATCGAGGGGGCCGGCAATGAAAGAATTTAGAAAACTGGAGCCGGGAATCGAATCACGAATCTCCGCATGGTAGTCGCGTGTTTTAACCACTATGCCACGGCCGGTCCCAACACGGTCTAGCACACTTAGTCAAATAAAGACCATCGTAATACCTGCAATTTTCCAGATAGCACATTCCGACTAGCTATCTAGCCAATTCGTCTATTTTATGAATTTGCTGATAAGACCACAGGTATTTTACCTAAGCCCTCCCTATTTTGTTTCCAAAAATGTCACTATTTCCGCGGACACAGTAAAACACTACTACATAGTAGAATACTATTCTTCGGCAGTTTTGAGAACGCCGTGCTACATCTGTGCACTGATCTCGGCTTTACCGACCTACCAAAGTCTTAAAGGCCGCTTGACTGTTCACATAGATTGTGCCGATTTCCTTTAAATTCCTTGTCAGTGTGGACTCCTCTGTTGCATCCATGTTTGCTAAACCATTACGGTGTTGATGCGTGACCCGACTCCGATTGCTGTCAGAGGATTTCTAATTCCCTCTCAAATGTTTTAAGCATGAAAGATAAGAGACATTATTAAGCCTTGTTCACATTGCGCACTTATTCGGGGATTTTTTTCTCCATATGCAGTTTCTTTAGTCTGACAGCATTCCTATCCAGCTCCAATAGTGATCTAGTTCGTTTTCCGTGATACTACGTACAGTGTTCCCAGGATACGTCGTTTGTATGACATATTGGTGGTCGCACTGATTCATCCGATAAGCCGGGTCCCAGTATGTCACTGTGTCCGTGAACGCAGCAGAGTCGATGTCAATTTTTGAGCAATCAGAGAAGGTTCACATCCCCCCGAACGATGGGGAAGTTTTCTAGTCCCCTCTATCAGGTATCACTATCTCTGAGCATGATGAACCATATAGTCCGTTCCGTTGTGCAGACCTCTACGCAACAGTTTTGATGAGTGACCCAACTCTTATTGCAGCCTGAGGATTTCTAATTCCCTCTCAAATTTTTTAAGGACAAAAGATAAGAGACATTATTAAGCCTCATTCACATTGCGCTCTTATTCTGGGATTTTTTTTGTCATATGCAGTTTCTCTAGTCTGATAGCATTCCTATCCACCTTCAAAGGTGATCTAGTTCGTCTTTAGTCCAGTCTTGGCAAAATATTCAGTGATACCACGCACAGTGTTCTCAGGATTTGTTTGCCAACCATTCGTTATGACGGTTTAAAATGCCGCATATACGATACATTGATGGTTGCACGTCTGCTGATCCAAACAGACTCCCATCCTGCAAGAGTAATTCTAATTCCTTCCCAAATGTTTTAAGCATGAATAATAAGAGACGTTATTAAGCCTACTTCACATTGTGCACTTAGTCTAGTCTGACAACATTCCTATCCAGCTCCAAAAGTGATCTGGTTTGTCTTCCGTCCAGTCTTCGTCAAATTTTCCGTGATAATACGCACAGTGTTCCCACGATACGTCGTTTGTATGACACATTGGTGGTCGCACAGATTCATCCGATTGGCCGGGTCCCAGTATGTCCCTGAACCCAGCAGAGTCGATCTTCATTATTGAGTAATCGGGAAAGGTTGATATCCAGGGACATATCAGGGATCACTAATTCTGAGCATGATGAAAAATCTAAAGTCGGAAACATAAAGTCCGTTCCGCCGTTTAGACCTCTGTATCATTCATGTCTGCTGAACTACAACAGTATTGATATGCGACCCGACTCCAGGGGGTTTGCTAATTCCCTCTCAAATGTTTGAAAGACAATATATAAGAGACATTATAAAGCCTCCTTCACATTGCGCACTTATTTTGGGATTTTTTTCATATGCTCTTTTTCTGGTCTGTGATTTTGACGCCAGTAAAGTGTGATTCACTAAGAAACTTTTTTTTTATTTTAAAATAAAACAAGTCGGACACTTTATTACAACTCTACCCGATCAAAGAATCTATGACATTTTATTTTGAATGGTAATATCAGACAAATGTTGGCATTGACTATGCATTCGGAAGGTTATACTTCAGGTCACTCTCCCCAGCATTGCCAAACAGTATTTCGCGAGTAATGTAGGTTTTTTACAGCACATTACCCCAAAGAAACCTATTCAGAGGTCTGGTTCGAAATCAATTGTCTTGCAGAAACTAAATGTCGCCGACATCACCGGCATAGATTTTAGGCACCAAGAAGTCCATTATCATGATGCAGTAACGCTTACCATTGACGTATCGATTGCTAACGGTCTTCAGTAACACTTTCCACTACAGACGCAATATTCTTCTTACTACGGGTTGGATATTGTCTTTTCGGTCGCATATCATTTGATAACGTACACTAGGACTTTAATCGATTAGGCACATCATATCGAGTCATATTTGAAAAAAGACGTAAGCGATAATAACGAAAATTTTTTAGGGGATGGTTTTTTGATTTTCATCGATCGTTAGTTATCGAATTTCATCAAAAAACGAAACGTGAAATCGTATCGCTTGCGTCTTTTTTGCAGTTGAATCATTTGGAGTTATTGCGGCGTTAGTCTTTCCATAAGGAAAAGTTTTTTAAAACTACTTTAAATCAAAATCCATTTTATAGATTTCCCTTATCCGCTTGCGATTTCAATAGTGGCTCTGCAAACATTTCTAAATTTCAGCTTCATATTCATACATAATTACTTGTGATTTGCTTTAACAATATAACATTCCAGCAAACTTTTCGAAAAGCTTTTATAAATGTAATGAACTAAAGGAGTATTAGCCTTTCGAACATAACCTTGATTTGCTGGGATGTACAATAATCACTTAAACTATCTGTTTAGTCTCATGCTACTGTTCCTACCATAAACGAGTTATGTACTCTTACTGGCTAGTTAATAAAGAGTTAAGATAAGTAATACATTGAGGATATTACTAAAAAATTATAACCTTCCCCTTTCAGCCCGCTGGACAGCAACATCAAACCCTGATTATCGAGGAATTTGAACCGGATGTATTTCGTCAGCTCATTGAGTACATACATACGGGCTGTGTTACACTACAACCACGTACCTTGTTGGGTATGATTGGAATATTTGAAAATTTAACTTCTTATATGTAATTTAATGCTTTGTTTTCTCTCTCCTTACACTAAAGGCGTCATGAATGCTGCGGATTACTATGGCCTGGAAGAGCTCCGCCGCGCTTGTGCCGGCTTTGTCCAATGCTGCATTAATGTGGACACTGTCTGTGCTCTGTTGTCGTCGGCCGAACGTTATATCCAGTACAAATGCACCAAAAGTTTGGTTCAGAAAGTTTTGGAATTTGTCGATGAACATGGCAATGATGTCTTGAATCTGGGCAGCTTTACACTGTTGCCTCAACATGTGGTGCGCCTAATATTGGCTCGCGAAGAACTGAGAGCCGATGAGTTTACCAAGTTTCAGGCCGCTCTCATGTGGAGCAAGAAGTATAATGATAACAATCCCGTAAGTTGAATAAGTTTATGTACTACATGGTATCAAAGGCGCATTTGTGCAGAGTTGTATTATCTATCTTCTCTACCATAACTCATTCACCTTGCAGAACATTGACATGAAAGAGATATTGGGCAATTTTCTGGAATATATACAGTTCCATAAAATTCCCGCCAATGTGTTGATGCGTGAAATTCATCCGCTGGGTCTGGTGCCTTATTCCATCATCATGAATGCCTTGGCCTACCAGGTGGGTTCGCTTGCGTTTTATGGACTTTTTCAACTCAATACAAGTTTTTGCATAGTTTGCAGTGTTTTGGTTTAGTTTTTTTTTCGTTGTTTTTTTTTTGCTTGTTTTTTTTGCTCAGCAAGACAAACAACCAAAAACTTATTGGCTTTCCTTGTTCGATTTGAAATTAATGCTTACATTATCTATTCGTTCGTTTTTTGTTTTCTTGTCCACTCCTTGAAAAATCACAAAAATGATTATGATGCAATGCCGATGCCAATGGGCTGAATCATGGTCGTTTTTTGTTTGTCGTCCCTTGTGTCCCCCCTTTATGTCTGATTCTAACAATTGCAGGCAGACCCAGAAAGTATCGACCCCGGAAAATTGTCTCCCAACTCTAGTCGAGTGAGGCGCGCTCGACAAAATCAAGGCAGATCGATGTCCGTGCAGAGTTCACTTGATCCCTATGGTTCGAATACAACTTTGAGCTCAAGCGGCAGCAGCGATCCCACCAGTGGCCCACATCATACCAACTAACATAAGTTGAACGGCCCCTCCTCCTCCTCCCATCACACATCTGGACGTCATAAACACCACCACCAATCCTTACCTAAAATACGCAAAGCCAAATCACAAAGTTTCCGTACGCGACGCAGCCCCAGCGATCGTCGCAGCCCTATCAATCCACAAGGACCACTGACGCTGACCCCCATGCTAACTACGAACGACAAAGGTTTGAGTCCTCATACGCCCAAAAGTCCTATATTGCCGCATCCGGAATCGAAGAGCCCGGGAAGTGTTTCGCAGAAAACGCCAACATCTTTGTCACGCCAAGGTACTCTGAGAGCATCGCACAGGCGTAAGGGTAGTATGACCGGATCTTTGTCCTTGGCGGCACAGGGTCGCAAAAGTCCTGTGGGCTTTAATGATCGCAGTCCTCAGGGTCGACGCAGTCCTTTGCTCATATCGAACGATCGTCTCAAATCGCCCAATGAGCTGCCCCTACATCCCAGCTTTGGCTCCACTTCACCAACTGTGCGCAGTCCCACAGGCGATCGTAGTCGCAGCCCCACCTTCAGCGTGCACACCCAAGAGCGCCGTTCTCCTGTGGGCAGTGCAGCTCCTTTAGATTTTAGCCAGCACCGACGCAGTCCCAGTGCCACGGTTCACACGCAAGATGGCAATCGTTCAACTTTCGACACTTCCACGGACCAAGACGAACCCGCGGTGGCTACGGCCCGCACTCCCACGGGTTACAAACGGCCCTCCATCAATCTTTTTACGCCCATTTACTTTAGCGGTGACAAGCGCAGCCCCATAGGGCCCATACCTCCCATAACTGTATCCAATCCAGCCGAAACCTATCGCATGGCTGAGAGTAATAATCAAGAGAAATCCGCGGTAGCAGACCAACAGCAACAGCGGGAGGAGAAGGAGAAAGCTGAGGCAAAGTCCGGCGGCGGCGGCGTCGCAGAGAAGGAACAGCACGAGATGAAGAGCGTGATGCGCGAGATCCTGGCATTCGTGCGCAAACCTTCGAAACACATTTCGACACGCACGAATCGCTTTGCTAATGCTTTTACCAGAGCCGAGACCGGGTCATCTAGGGGACCGCTTATACGCCAAAGTACTTTTTCAGCCAGTCCGGCAGCTTCGTCAACTGCTGCAAAGAGTACTGTACAGAAACAAATGTCCGAAGTTGGATTCGAACCAAAGATGTCACTGAAATTCTCACACTACGCGAAAATGTCACTAAAATTGCGTCGATCTGCCCGCGACGAGGAGAAGTCCAACAAACACCAGCAGCAACAGCAACAACATCAGCAGCAACACTCCTCCTCCGACGGCCAAAGGCCCAGCACCGACTCTTCCGGCACCGGCAGTGCTGGTCTCCTGAATATCCAAGAAGGCAGCAGCGGTTCCGGCAGAGCGACACCTCTAAGCGACATCCCATTCGAGTTCGCCAATGTCCATTTCGAAAAGGTAGGTGAATCCTATATCAAGCATGATAAGAAAACCGAAGACGAAAGTGTCGAAGATGTGGCCGATCCTACCACCGATATAATCTTAGCTAATCTAGTTGAGGAGATTAACAATTCTCTGAAGATCGCCTCACTTACAACCGAAAACTCGGGCACTCATCACTTCCAGAGACGCTCTGAAAGTCGTGAGCCCATTGAGCCGCGTATCAGTGAAGAGCGTGAATCTGATTCTAATGATTTGGTTATACCAGAAGAGTTTCGTGCCGAACTGGCCGAGATTTTACAGGGCTACAAACCGGAACCCATTTATGTTAACCTTGTTGATTTGAAAAAAGAAACTGAGGAGGCGGAAGCTGCCGCCAAAAAGGCTATAGAGGCTGCAGCTTTAGGTTCCTCCGTAGACAAATCGCCCCTGCAGTGTCCCATTATTGAGTTTGAACCTCCCTCGCGGCGTTCGTCCTTCGATCCACCACGTTCACCTTTCTTGGAAACATTACGTAGTCCTGGCGCCGAAACGGATGCTAGTTTGCAGCGTTTAGAATCGGGTGGGGATAGTTTTGAAATGGTAGAGGGCGATCGCAAATCTAGCAGGGCCGAGTCAAGTTTTGAGTGTCCTTACTCCTCGAGAGAGACCAGTTTTGATATTTCACGTTACCAGTCGACAAGTTACGAAGACCAGAGTTCCAGTTTCGAAATCGTAGACATGGATGAGAAAAGCAAGAAATCCAGCATAGATCTGAGAAAATCCTCCATTGAACTGGTGGACGCAGAGACCTTTCAACGATCCAGTTCCTCGCCAGGACGGAAGTCCTCTTTAGAGACTCACTTTGATTATACACCCTCGGAGGCCAGTGGCGGCCCTGGGGGTTATGGCATCACATCGGTGCGTTCACCCAACTTTCCCATGACAAAAAAACACAAAACCGAAACTTTTAGATCCCTGCATATCTCACCCTTCAGTGCCTTTTCACGTGCACGCAGCCCCCTGTCCAATCAGACCTCCTCTAACTATAGTTCACGTGACAGTTACGACTCCAGTTCATCTAGTTACCATCATTCGACGGGACATCCGGAAAAAACACAACGTAGCCCCTTTGCAGATCCCACAAAAAAACATTTTCCCCTTACGATCAAACAAAAGGAAGAGGAAGTAAAGACATTCCTATGCACGGATCAGAGATGTGCTTCGATATTTGAACCCAGACCCAGTTCGGTGCTCACCCAACAGTTTTCGACGGGTTCAATGTCAACACCCTCGGGTTATGCCAATGGCACTCCCCGGGCATTGAGTGCGGTAGGCAGTAGTGTAGGTTGCGGATTTTCAAGTGGTAGTGAATTTGATCCGCCTTCACCCAGAAGGGCTACAAGTGCTTCACCGAAACACACATTTACGTTTCGCATAGTTCTCAAGAAAGTGGATAGTTCACCGGAGGCATTGTGTCCCGAACGGCATCGTAGTCGCATCATTGATCGTTATCGTAGGAGAGATAGCCGTCGAAGACGTTTGCAGAATGCGGGTAAAAGTGTTTAGAAAGAGAGGATATTGGGGAAAGTAGGGTGAGATAAATGAAGCTGAAGGCGAAGGCGAAGAGAGAGAGAACATGTTTTTAGAAAGATAAGTTGAGGCGTTTCAAAGATTGCTGGGCTTTATAAGATGCAAGCCAAAAAAGTTTGGATGGAGTAAAAGGAAAAAACGATCGTTATAAGTACAATTTCAAAAAATTTTCACTATGTGTGCTAATCAGGAATACAGTTATGTATGCTAAAACGTGTGTACTGGCTTTAAAGTAACCGGAAAGTTTAATTCAGTATTTTCAATACTTATAGGATTCTGATTAAGGACTAAACTATTACTATTCATGGGTAGAAACGATGCGCATGCTGGGAAAACCTTTAGGGTTCAAAAAGTTCGGAAAATGTTATAGTATCTTTTTAGGAACGTGATAAGAAACCTGAGACGGATAGCCGAAAATTTCTTTTGGATTCTTTCCATCCGAACAGAAAATAGAAATTTGATGAATGTACGACATGTCGTACCGACGTCTGAACGATTTCTGAATGTAAATCGTGGAAAATTCTGAAGGGAAATTCGACGAGTCGTTACGACTTCGAACCGATATCTTAACAAATATGTGAAGTAATTCGGATGTTTTTGCCGACGAGTCGTACTAAATTCGGCCCGAAGTCTTTAGGAAAATATATTCCGAAATCTGATCGAAATCGTTACTGAGAGAAATCTGATGTACGACATGTCGTACCGATCTATGAAAGATTTCTGAATGAAAATCGTAGGAAAATCCGAAGGGAAATTCGTTGTTTCTTTAATAACATTTTGTTGTTTACAATGTGCAGACATGTCGGATATCAGCTAATGTCGGATCTTTTGGTTTGCTGGGGACAGGCAGCACTGCATTCTTTAAGTGTGAGCTGCTAATTCCTTGACGGTTCAAAAGTAGCCAGAAATTCCATTGGATTTTTTCCATTCGTATAGGATAATGTTTAGGGATATAAAGCTGCACTCTTCGATCTCAACTTTCAGGTACACGAACCTGTCAGCGAATTTACCAATTTGACAGGCATTACTCTCAGCACTAAATTATAAAATGTGTGTAATGGTAAAACAATCAGTGTTCAAAAGTAACTGGAAAAATAAATTGGATTTTTTCCATCCGCATAGGAATGTGACAGGCACCTAACGCGTTACTACTTATCCATCCGACAACCAGAATGTTGTGGCTATTCATTATAACACTCCCGACAGAAAAATCTGTCGTCAAACCCGTGTGGTGTTTAAACACACGGATTTGTATGTCGATATAATTTTGTGTGTGAACTACACTTTTATAGCAATTCGTTATCGATTACACTCTCGACAGAAAAATCTGTCGTCAGATTCCTTATGTCTGAACACACCTTAAAGCAGCTTTAACGTCATATTTTGAAAATCGATTACACTCTCGACAGAAAAATCTGTCCTCAGATTCCTTATGTCTGAACACACCTTAAAGCAGCTTTAACGTCATATTTTGAAAATCGTAATACCTTTTGTAATACCGTTATCGATAACATTCTGGATATAAATAACAATATAATAATCGCAGATTTAAAAATATCATCGACATGTTTGGTCACACCTCAATAGGATATGTTTTTTCATTCAGTATGCCAAATTTGTTTAATAAATTAAAATTACAGTTTTTAAGTTTTAACGTCATATTTTGACAATCTGTCCGCTTATATGTAATACCGTTATCGAAAACATTTAGGATGTAGATTCAGTTTGCCAAATTTGTTTGACAAATTAAAATTACATAAAAATTACATTACGCGCCTAAATAGAATAAAATTATGTATTAATTTTAATTTAATTAATTTTACATATTTTTAGTTTATCAAATTGGTTGATTGTCAACCATATCGGTAATGCCACTCTGACATTCTGGTTGTCAACTGTAAAATTTTCGCTAACAAAAATTTTAGTAAAAATTTAATGAATTTGTCGACAGATCCGAGTATCCGGTCACGCCTTAATAGAATGGACCTTTTTTATGACATAGTCAAATTTATTTGACAAACTTTCGTCAACTGATAAGTGTTTTTGAAACCTCCGTAATAGAATAGGGTTTTTAATATTGATGACTATATAAAATTTGTCAAATTGGCTTGACAAACGTACCTCATTTTTAGCTACTCCAGAACTCTCTGAAGCTATAATTTTAAAAGACTTGTTTATTTCACAACCAAAATTAATAGCAATGAATTGTTTTGACAACCATATCGTCAAATTGGTTAGACAACTACATAGGTAATGCCATTCTGTCATTCTGGTTGTAAGCAGTGAAATTTTTGCTAATAAAAATATATAATAAATTCGTCGACACATCCGAGTATCCGGTCACGCATTAATAGAATGGGATTTTTTTAATTTATTTGACAAACTTAAATTTAATAAATTCGTCAACTGATAGGTGTTTCTGAAACCGCCTTAATAGAATAGGATTTTTAATACTGACAACAATATACAATTTGTCAAATTGGTTTGACAAACATACCTCATTGTTAGCTTCCCCAAAACTCTCTGACGCTAAAATTCGAAAAGACGTGTTAATTTCACAACTAAAACTTGACATTTATAGCAATGAAATCTAAACTTATGTTTGCAAAATAATATGAAGCATCTATGGGTACTGTATGCTGTTTGAATCGCTCGCTGTATCTAAAATTTTTTTATAGTAAGAATTAGGACACAACTATTTTGTAGGTTTTTATAAAAAACAAAAACTTATCAAAACCCGATTCTAAACTGAAGCTCAAGGCGTAGTTAGAGAGAATACAAAATTAAATCCAAATAAACGTTTTAATAAAACGTTAACCCTTAATTGACCCAAAGAAAATAAAAACCAAAACTGAATATAAATGAAGGCCTCTTAACGTTTTTGAATAAATGTTTTGAAGTTTATGTGAAAAGATTAGAAATTTTCTTTACGAAAAATTTAATTCCAATATTTCTTAATGTTAATAGACTTGTAAAAGAAAATAAGTCGAAAAAAACCACAATAAGGATATGTTCGATTGGACTTAATATGCAAAACTTGATTAAAGAAAACTTAAATTGGATACTGAAATTAGGTTAACATAGTTTACAGGGCGCCGATATTTCGTTACCTACAACTAAATGATAAAGTTTTGTCAATTTTTTGATAACTGCTTCCATCAAGAATGAGTAATAATGCTGTTTGTCAAGTCCACACTCTAACACATCCATTAACACCTTAAGCGCCATCTTATGATTGTAAAACCTCCCCCTAATAAGCATTTTATATGTGACACTTACAACTACAAAAAACCAACAACTTGAAAACAATAATTTTTTCTTTCATATAATTAAAATACAAACACACAAAACTAAATGTACAAATTTCTTAAAAACACCCCAAAATCAAAACGTTTTACAACTTATAAATAAATGTTGACTAAAAAAACACAAATTTTGCACATAAACTTTAAATCTTAAAATATAATCTAGATATTGAAACCGGAAACAATATTTGCCGCCACAAGACAAACCCCCATTTTTGACAATCTTTCAGAGTTTTGAAATCTCCACGCCTCCAAATCCTCTAAAAATTAACTCAAGTTTGTAGCCCTATAAAATCAAAGTATTTTAAAGAAAAACATTAAGCCATGTAACGCTTTTCAATAGATAAATTTTATTAAAATATACCAAAGCAAATTAAATACCTGATAATTGTTAAAACCATAAAATAAAAAGCAAAAACAGATCTAAGAGAATATATATAAAAGATTCAATTTAAATGTAGGTGTCAAGCTAAAAGATATAGCGTAAACAAAACTGGTTATTACACAGAAATGTAAAATCTTTTTGAGGTTAAGGAACGATTAAGTAATTTGATTGAATCAATTTGTATTATTTTAAATATTTTCGATATTTACAAGAGGTTCCTATTTATGGCAAAAATATGTAAATGTAAGAAAATTTAAATTAATTAATAAATTTCTTCGAAAAAGTTTGAATATTTCTAAGATTTCGTATAAAAGTTTATCGTATTGCAGCTTTAAGTCTTACATTCGGAGATTGCAAACGTTTCAAAAAAAAAGTCTTAAAGTTCGTATTGTAATAAAATCAATTATCGCCTTGTAAAGATTTCCGTATTTTTTAGATTTTTTATTGATTTTCGCAAAACTTTTTAAAATTTCAGGGTTGATTTTAATAAGTTGAAATTACTTCATCGTTCCTTACAGAGTTTATTTTCCATTTTTAATGGTTCCTGTTAATATTAAAAGTAAAATTATATTAAAAGTTGTATTCGCACTGACGAAGTTTCAAATGTTGTTTAAAAAAATGAGACGTTTCCGCCTCCAATGCAGTATAAGAAATATTTGTTTTTGACATTTTTAGAGCTGGTCAAGGGGCCGTACTCTTTATTAGTAAAACAATAACAGAAAACTCAAAAAATACCGTTATTAAATAATTAAATGTTTTAATTAAAATAAATTGTGTAAACCTATACAAATATTTAAAAAAATAGAAAATTTAATCTGTGTTATCTTTTGAGTGGATTTGCAATGATGTAATTTAAGTAAAGACGAGATTTGCGGCTACCTGTTTATCAATCATGAATATCAGCTGTTTAAAGTCTGAAATCTCAAATATTGTTTGAAGATTTCAATAGAAAAATTTTCGATAACTTATCAGCTGTTTTGTAGGATTTCGTGATAAGAGCTTTTGAATTCGGTATATCTTGATTTACATATTGGCCAAAACACTACAGCTGTTATTATTTCGAACCTCCTAACAAGAGGTTTTGAATTTGAGATCTCTTAATTTCTTTTAAGTACGTAATCTCGATTATTGTTTGAAGATTTCCGTTAAAACGCTGTTTGGAGTTACTGTAACAGCTGCATGAAGATCTAAGAAATAAAAACTAAAATCTCGGAAAATAAATTGAGATTTTATGAGCTGTCATGTCGGATCTCGAAACAAATAATTTCGAAGTTGGGAATTTTTGATTCGAAATTTCGTTGAACTCAACAGCTGATATATGTATCCCAACTGGATTTATTGAAATCGTGATTACTGGATACGTTTTAAATACTGAAACCTTGATTAAAGTTTAAATATTAATGTCGATTTACCGTTTCAAGGCAAATTCAAATACCAGCTAACTCAAGAATTTAGCTCAGTACAGCTGGTTTATATAATGAGATCTTTTTACACTGTCCAATATTTTATCAGATATTTTGTTTAATCTCGAAAGAAGAAATTTTGTATTCGTAATTTCTTGTTGGATCATTTCATTGGAGAAAACAGCTGCTGTTATTAATTTTGAACCTCCATACAAGAGATTATTAATTCGAGATTTCTGGATTGGGGATTTCATTGGCAAAAGTCAATCTTTATTTAACAACGGATCCAGCGGATAAACAATTTAAATCGCGGATTTCACAAATCTGCGAAATAAGAATGTTGTCGATAACCACAAAGACATGTTCAGATAAAGGGTTGCCGACAACCAGAATGTCATAGCAAATCGTTATTAACAACACTCCCGACAGACAAATCTGTCGACAGATCCATGTGTCTGAACGCACCCTAAGCAATTCGTTATAGATAACTCTCCTGTCAGACAAATCAGTCGGCAGATGCCTGTGTCTGAAAGCGCCTTAACAGCGTGATCAATTTTTAGTTTGTACACCTGATTAGGGTTAATTTGCAACAACAACTTTACTGCACACAGATCTACCGACGGATTCGTGTTTTACAGATTACGAATTGGTATGACATTGTGGTTATCGACAACGGTTTACACATAACATTTTTTCCGCGTGTTAGAACGATCCTTAACAACTTATGACCTGTTTACACTGCCGCTGCATTTGCAGCAGTGTTAACAGGCCTTAAAACGAAATCAATGTTATAGAGCATTCACACTGCTTTTGAAATGAAATAATTTCATGTTTGATGGTTCGAAAAATAAAAAATGCGCGTAAACCCTAATTTCGATGCCATTATGTTTTGCACTTTATTTGATAAATTTTATGTGGAAATTTTTTAAATTGCGTCACAAATCTGACAGATCTATAATTTATCTAATTAAGTGTCCGGCGTTTAAAAGTTTATACAGCATTTATTAACGCTTTGCTACAAAACATTTTGTATGAAATTTTAATTATAAATTCTAACAAAAAAAGAAAGCAATATATAATATATAAAAACACGATCGACTAAAACTAACAAACAAACAGAAAGCAAAAATATTTAAAAAAAATTCCACTATTTGTTTGGAACCGCTATATTTCAATAAATTCTATTATGGTTTGCCGATCGAATTTGTTTGACACCAAACATTTCATCTGTGTTTGGTCATCAATGCTGTCAAATTCCCGTCAATAATTACAATTGCAAATCCACTCAAAAGCTGCACTTTATGTTGGCTTTGTTGTTATATTTAGCTTTTTTTGTATTTTATGTTATAATTAATATAAATTTAATAATTGAAATATACACAATACTGAAAAAAAAACAAACCCAATAAACAAAATTTCGTTTTATAAAAGAATGCAAGTAGAAAAAGTTTTTAATTTTTATTAAATTTTAGTTCGCCATTGTTTTCTTCAGTTGTAGTATACTGTTAATACGCATTAAAGCTTTTTGTAAGCAATACTAAAAAATTTGCAAACACTATAGAAATTGCGTTTGGCTTTTGTATAAAATGTTTTGTGTTTAACTAAATAATCTTATAATGTTAATATAAGAATGAATGATAGTAATGAAATAATTTTTATCACATAAATTTAAATTGACATTTTAAATTAAAACAATTAAAACTTTTTCTATTTGCAGTTTTATCTAAGGATTTTTATAGACAACAGCCAAATATTAAATAATTTATTATTATTAAAAACCACTTGTTATTAATAATACTTTACTAAAAAAAAACAACAATAATTACTTAAGAATGATGGTCCTAATATGTTACAATGGGAGAGGAAATATTTTATATATATTACAAAATAAAATCATACATTTATATATATATTGATTATAAAAAAAAATTACAAAGAAAAACCAAAAACTGTATATTTGAATTGTACTAAAATGCTGACATGAAACAAAACAAACAAACAATATATAAGTAGTATAGTTTATAGTCGAAATATATGCTCAAATTCATAGACAAAAAAGTTGAAATCTACACTGAAACAATGTTTTTGTTTTTGGTAGGCAAATGCAATTTGTTTGTCAAACAAATTCGAGCGTCTATTTGGGCTGTTGTTACACAGAAAAGCAATGGTGATGTTTGTTGGGCATTCGTTGAGTCGGCGGCGTTGCCACTTTACTAATGCAGAGCGCAATAAGAAGCAAAACTATAATAACAGATGCTGGCGACAGCGACTATAACATTTATTGGCAGTAGAAATTAAAGCCGCTACCAGACAGACAAATGAGTCAATAGGTTTTTTGGCCGGTATTATCGATAACAAATTTCTGCGGTGTTCTGTAGTTCGGTAACTTTTAAAGACAGTAATTCGGTAGTTCAATTTTCAATATTTAAAAGTTAAAAAAAAAAAAATTACATGTTTGCAAACTTATCTACCGATATTTGTTCGCAAAACCTTATAGAAACCCGCTACTGGACTATAGGAACCATTCAAACACAATATATAAATCATTGTTATCGATAACATCGGTGTTCTGTAGTGAAATTTCGCTAATTCGGTAGTAAAATTTTAAAATTCAAAAATTTTCCAAAGAAATTATGTGTTGCGTAATTAATTACTGAAATTTGTCGTTACAATTTTTAAAAACACCTTGCTACCGGTCTTTCGGATTTGTTAAAATTATGTAGTTTATTTACAGCGGATATGTGAGCTGCTTTCAGACAGACAGATCAGTCAACGAATTTATTGCCAGTGTTATCGATAACTAATTTATTTGGTGTTTTAAAGTGGAATTCTGTAATTTTTAACGACCAAATTCAATAGTAATATATAAAATTACAACTTTTCAAACGAATTATATAAAGCAAACTTATCTACCGAAATTTGCCATTAAAAACTTTGGACATATCTGTGTGTCTGAACACTTCTTATGGAACAGCATTGATAACATTGATAGTTATTAAAGTTAGCGCAGATACTTTAAAATGTCGACAGATTTATCGCTCAGAATATATTTAGAAATGTATTTTTAGACACATGAATCTGTTGTCAGATTAACTTGCGTTGACTGCAAATGACTTTGATATATTCGTCTGCCGTTACACGTTACAGAAAAATCAGCCGATGTTTTAGCCGATGTTATCGATAACATCTTCGACCAATATTCTTTAATAATCTGTAGGGATTTTCTGCTATTTTTAAGCAACAAAATTTGACAGTCAAATTATCAAACATCTAAAATTGTTCAACAAAGTCATACCGAAATTTGTCGTTAGAAATTTAGAGAATCCCGCTACTGGACTGTCGGATACGTTCACACGCAACATGTATACATTTTTCAACAGATCTGGGTGTCTGATCACGTCGTAAGGGAAGACGTTGATAATATTGCTAGTTATTAAAGCTCGTTCAGACCCTTAAGTATATCGTCTGTCTCTCAATATGTATTTATGAATGCATTTTTAGACACACGAATCTGTTGACAGATTAATCAGCGCCAGATATTATCAAGTACTAATGGCTTTGATATTCTGGCCTGCCGTTATATGTACCAAATCGACTACAAATTTCTTTAACGATTTGTAGTGGATTTCTGTCATTTTTATTAAGACAAAATTTAACAGTCAATTTATCAAACATCTAAAATTGTGCAATAAAAGTAATATTTTGCAAACTTACCTAGCAAAAATTGTCGCTATTTACACACTAATACAAATTCATCTGATCTGCGCGTCTGAACACGTGTTAAGGGACAGCATTGCTTATATTGGTAGTTATTAAAGCTTGTTCAGATCTTTAGATATATCGACAGATCTGTATGCAGAATGTATTTTCAGAGACACGGATCAGTTATCAGATTAATCTGAAGAAGCTTTTATCGATAACAAATGGCTTTGCTATTCTCGATAGATTTAAGAACGTATCCAGGCACACGGATCTGTCGACAGATTTTTCTTAGCTTTAGTGGAATTTGGTCATTTCTAACGGCCAAAATCGGAGTTATATTTTCAACTTAATAACTTAACCATTTATATTTGTCGTTAACTTTTTTTTTTTTTTTTTTTTTTTTTTTTTATTTATTTAAGTCTATGGACTAACAAAAATCCTTACAGACTAAACATTTTTACATATATACAATTATAAAAAATATTCTTAAAATAAATTATTTAAATGTAAAATTATATTCCGCTTTAATGCAGTTCTGTTTTCGGACAAATCAATGATATTGTAATATTTATTGAACTGAACACATAAACGTCGGAACGGATCATTATTAGCATAATTAGAATTGAAGTGGTTTATAAGTAGAAGTTGGAAATTTCTGGTTAATCTAACAGGAACATTTATTTGAATTTTACTTAATAAAAAGTTTGAATCAGTATCACCACGTATTATGTTTAACAAAAACGAAATATTAAGCATAGTACGCCGACTTTTCAATGTTGGTAACTTTATTTGATTAAGTCTATACTCGTAGGATGGCAAGTTATGTGGGTTCCAACCACGTCCACGTAGGCAAAAAAGAAGAAATTGCTTCTGAACTGATTCAACGAAATTAATATGGATCGAGTAACATGGGTCCCATATGACTGAACCATATTCCAGAATAGGACGAACCAATGAAATGTACAGTTGTTTTGTAACACAGGGATCAGCAAACTCTTTACTCCAACGTTTCATGAACCCCAGGACACCATAAGCCTTATTCACTGTTAGGGAAATATGTGGACGGAATGTTAAACTATGATCTAGAAGGATACCAAGATCTGTAAAGGTTATAACATAATCGAGTTCAGTATTATTTAAGAAGTAGTTGGTATGGATATGATTTACTCTATAAAAAGACATATGTTTACACTTTTTAATGTTAAGCTCCATCAAATTAATTTTACACCATTTGGAAAAGCTATCAAGATCGGATTGTAGTAAATAGTCATCGTCAGGATTTATTAACGTACGGAATATTTTTACGTCATCAGCATACATAAGAACATAGATAATTCCGCTATTGGTCTGTCCGATCTGCTTATGTACAATATAAAAATCCTTTACCAGAATAAGCAGTCTGAACACGTCTTAAGGTTAAATTTATAAAAGCTAATTCAGACACTTAAATTTATCGCTCACAATTGTATTGTATGTTTTTAAAATGACATACATATTTTCAGACACACGAATCTGTCGTCAGATTATTCTGATTTGATATTTCTAGTCTGCCGATGATCATGGTTTTTCTTCTTTTAAACGACACTATAGAAAAATTATCACCCAATGTTATTATTATTATGATTATCTAATGAGACCCAACAAACATTACCGCCACCGTCACACAGTAAAAAATATTTATTAAATAAAGAAAGAAAACAAAAATCCATATATTTTACTAAATCCACAACATTTGTAATTTATACTTGATGTTAAACCAGAAAAGCAAATATTTTTTCCAATAAATACAAATCTTTGAAATTTTTGAAAATTTAATTCTTAATTCATCAATTTTTATTTACAATTTTGATCCCTTATGTATAGCTAATACACCATCTTCCTCGTTCGCACCCACAAAGATTTGTGCATAACCCCACATTTCAACCTTTACCGACTTGCCCGTACAGCGACCATTGATTTTAGCACCCGATATGACATCACAGTAAGTACCCGGTGCGAGACAAGTCATTAGACGTTGATTTAAATCATATTTATTGCCATTGAAGGCAACGAATCCTCGATCACCACGACAGAAAGCAATTTGATTGTCATTGTTATCCCACCAATCGTTAAGGGCAGCATTACCAACGGCATTTTTCCATTCGATCATATTGTAAATTTGACGCCATCTATGTTCGCATATCCAACCATTGGTGCATGCTCCAGTGACGGCATCAAATTTGGGGGATATAATGACACCGTTGGCGGTTTGTGGCGGCGGTGTATCATGGTTGGAGAAATCGAATGATGACATTATACGGCTGATACCATAGGGATAGGCTAAAGCAAATGCTGTGGCCATTTTATATTGTTTAGGCGTTTTGTAGGTTAAAACCTGGCCACCATCACGCTGATTATCATGATTGTCGACGAATACGAGAGCATGTTGGCTGGGCAGGAAGCCCCAGTTAGGACCCCAAGTTTTCAGCCATTTCAGTTGATTGCCACCACGGAAAGCCCGACCTATTTCCTCGGAGAACTGGAATTCGGTGACAGCGCCCAATTGGTTGTACTCATATTTGCTAATGGTTTCATGCCCATGATCGATAACTTCTTGGAAAATAAAAGGACGGGAGTAGGCAGGGAAACGGTGGGAGGGATTTAAATTCCGGACACGATTGTAAATAACCTAGGAATAAGAAAGATAATTAATCGATAAAGGGTGTTCAGAATCTGGTATTCAAAAAGTATAAAATTAAAAAAAAAACTGGAAATAGACTAAGGACCTTTCACATGGTGAACTTCGCTCTACTGCAAAATGACTATTCTGGAACCGGATCCTGCCAATCTTGCTGAAGTTTAAAGTTAAAGAGTAGAAAAAATACTATATGATTAGTTAGGATACGGAAGAAAGAAATTGCTAACCTGCAACCTCCTAAGCCATTCGCACTGCCATCTAATTTGCATTGATTTGATATTTTGTGAGGTTGTATAATACCCAACTGCATAGTGAACTTGGCTTAACTGATACAAGTATGTGGTGACTGGTAGAATGGAAACCTCAACTTTCAGCCAAGACACCCTTGTGCCACAGACAATTAAAATTGATAGCTTTCCACTATCGTACGATTATGAAAACATTCTCTTCGGAATCTGCGAATTCCATAGTCCTCTTTAAGGCGCATATAGTTCCTTACAAAGTTTACTCGGCCATTGTCAGTCAATAAGCTGAGGATTGATGAACTACCAGCCAAGTCATGATTCGATCCATTTGAATTAAAACTTGGATACTAGAAATCGACGACTTCGGAAAACATTATCTTCGGAATCTCTGCTCATGACAACAGAGGAGGAGACTTTATGAACGTATAGCCGAGACATCCAGCGACTCTCATGAATTGAACCACGGACTCTTGAATTCGGCAATTTCTAACTATCGTACGGTTATAAAAATACTATCTACTGAATCTCCGTCCGGTATTAGTTAGTCCTCCCTATGGCGTCAGAGGTGCCTTTCAGAGTTTCCCAGAACATTATCTAAGTCAGTCGATGAGCTGGGAATTGATATACTTCCAGCCAAGTCATCTTTCAAGACTCATGAACCACCGAGAATTGATATCGGCAATATCTTTGGAATTGATTTCCAAATTTGATACAATTATGAAAATATAGCCAAGACATCCAGCGACCCTTCTGAATTGAACCACGGACTATCGTACGCTTATGAAATCTACCTATCTACTGAATGTACTGAATCTCCGCCCGGTTTTAGTCCTCCTTATGGCGACAGAGTACCCTTTCAGAGTTTCCCAGAACATTATCTAGTATATCCGTCGATGAGCTGGGAATTGATATACTTCCAGCCAAGTCATCGACTCTTGAATTAAATCACCGACACTTGACATCGACCATATCTTCAGAGTTGATTTCCGAATTTTGGAAACATTATCTTCGTTATTATCGCTCATGGCAACAGAGGAGGAGGATTTTTGAATGTCCAGCCAGGACATCCAGCGACCCTCCTGAATAGAACCACAGACTCGTGAAATCAGCAATTTTTGACTATCGTACGGTTATAAAATTATTACTTTCTAAATCTTGCTCGGTTTAAGAACTCCTCATGGCGACAGAGGTACCTTTCAGAATTTCCCGGAACATTATCTAAGACAGTCTATGAACTGGGAATTGATATATTTCCAGCCAAGTCATCGACGTTTTTTAATTGAATCATCGACACTTGATATTGACCATATCTTCGGAATTGATTACCAAATTTCCGAAACACTATCTTCGGAATCTCCGCATATGGCAAGAGAGAAGGAGGATTTATAAATGTCCAGCCAAGTCATCGACGCTCCTGAATTCAATCAACGACACTTGATATCGACTATATCTACGGAATCTCCTCTCAGTTTTAGTCCTCCAAATGGCAACATAGGTCCCTATCACAGTATCGGGAGACATTACCTAAGATCGATATAACTGAAGAGATAAAATTCGCTACCATTATTAGATTACTTCCGGAAATAGAAGACGGAAATTCTATAATTTCCTTCCTTATTCAGTAAAGCCTTCCTTTAAGTTATATTGAGTATATTGATATTAAATCGTGTTTTAAAGAGTTGACATGACCTGGACGAAATATACAGATGTTTTTAAGTGTATCCTGAGGTTATCTGGATAATCCAAGTCAACGACCATAAACCAGCTTTTGATCAAAATTTAAAAAAAATTAACCAAATTAAATTCTGTAGGTTTGTTAAAATTATATTGTCGATGAATCGATCAATCACCTGAAGATCGACCTAAAAAAGACGTTTCGCTCATTTCCGTCATACCCAAACATTCCCAAACTCTTCATTCTGGTTCCGCTCTCGGACAATATTTCAACAATGAAATAACCTAAAATTGTTTCTGATGGTAAGTACATTCTCCACTACAAGAAGTGATCAAGACCTGGCATAGATTTTCTCAAGATTCTTCTGACGATAACAAATTCTTGTAAGTATAGGTGGAAATATGACTTTTGTGACACGAACGTTACCTCCTATGAACGATTTTGGACTGGATTGCTTATCCTGATTACTTTAGAAATAGACGGAATAAAAATTCGTAAATATAATTCCAGCTACATTTGGGATATCTTACATACATAGTAAAAGACGGATATTCTACGATATTCCAACAACATATCCAAATTAAAGGTCTGGTTGAAGATTTTCAGTTAAGTGCATAGGCTTCTTCGAAATTGTTTGACAAGTTAACTAAATTCTGAACGGAATTTACCCTGTACATTGGAAGTCTCTTAGGTTTTTATTTTTTGGAGACGACAATTCTACGGCAATCAACCTATCTCGGTAGATATTTGTTAAAACTTTTGAAACCGATTAAATTTTTTTTAGCAAAGGACAATTATACATATAATATTCATGTCCTCAAAGAGGAGTTCCAGTAATTCCACAGCCGATATGACCAAAAAATACGAAACTTGTTTGTGTATACGTAATATCGACACTGGGACAAATCGAGATATGACGACGGTATACGACTAAATCGTATAGATCAAGGCACTACTCGGTAACGTTGGTAAGTATATCCGACAACAAGTTGTGACCAGGATATGGAGCTGGATTTCATATTTTTTTATGATTGCAGCTAATATTTCGGATACGATATGATTTTTAAGTCTCCTTATGTGTTTGTTAGAATAGAAGTCAATCGAGTCCAGCCATACTTTTTATTTAACTTGCAAAATCGACCTCTGACGATAGATTCCGGGCAAGGTGCAAAGATGTTTATCCTGACAACTTTAGAAATGCACCATCATTTTCCTTTTGCTGTCACCAGGTCGGTTTGATCAAATTCCGGAAATGTAAAGCGTAGAACGCAATTCAAACCAAATCTTATACTAACGGTTCTACCTAAATACCAACTTGTATACATTGGGAATGTTTTGGATTGTATGAATTTCATATTAAGTTACACAAATATTGCGGACAAAAGTAAAGGAAATAGTTGAAGCTTTCAAAACGGTAGAATGAAAGACACTGATACAGTTTTTTGTATTTTCCGTAGCGTATACAAGTTTGTGTTAAGTTAAAACGTTGTAGAACGGAATTCAAGAATTTCGTCGAAAATAGATGATAAAATTCTCATTCCGGCGGTCAAAAATTTCAGATTTCCAACAGTCTGGTTCAGTAATAGGTTTCCCTTTTGGTGCATTGAGTCACAGATAATAATCCTTTATTCATTGCCTTTAGTAGAAGTCGTTGAAATAACCTACTTTCAACAGTCATTCATGATATAATCCCTGCGCTTCTTATTTGCTCCACGACATCTTGTATAGAGAAGGCATACAAATATCTACTGGCCATTATTTCTCCCCAAAGTTTCTTTTTCCAAATGGAACACAACGATTCTCAGCTTTGGGAGATCCTCCACTTCTACTCACCTTCAAATCCTCTGCCCTCATATGTTTGGCAGCATCCACACGAAAACCTGCCACACCCAATTCCACCAAATGATCCAAAAATGCCACCAAACGATCACGGACGTACGAATTGCTCTGATCCAGATCCTTTAAACCAACCAATTCACAATTTTGCACTTGAAAACGATCATTCCAATTCCATATCTCGCAAGTCTTATGGAAATCCGACGTAGAATAGGGTACAGCGGGGAAATCTTTCTTGCCGGGATCGGCTGTAGATCCAGCAGTACCAATAGCTTTCTTATATTGATCGGCAGCCATGTGATTTAAGATGACATCGACATAGATGCGTATACCGACGGCATTACAGCGACGACACATATCGGCGAATTCGCGTTCGGTGCCGGAACGGGTTTCTAACTTATAGGATATAGGTTGATAACGTTCCCACCACGGGCGCTTATCCACTATAACATTTTCGCTAACGGGTGACACTTGAACACCAGCAAATCCTCGTGGTGCCAAGAACTGCTCACATTCACGGGCAATATCATTCCACTTCCATTCGAAAAGATGTACAATTGTATTGCGTCCATCCAACCAATGGGGATTATGTTGAGCGTCGACTAAGGGGCCGCCAATAAGAGCAAACAGCGCCAAAGACCAAATGGCCTTGTATTGCAACATGTTTACGGTATTTCCAGAACTGCTGCTATAAGTAAAATGAACTAGATGCTTGAGGAATTGTGCGAATTTATAGCAATTCCTATCAAGGCTACAATTCAAATCAGTTTTTCATTCTTCACAGAATTTCATTATTATCTGTACACTGTTTGAGTGATAAGCTTTGCCCGTGGGATTTACTTGTCAGAGCGCATAAATAGCTTCGGCGATTCAGTTTCTTCCCATCATCGTAGTAGTGATGAGTGGTGGTGGTTATCGCTTTCACGTTTATTCCCTGCTAACTGCGTTGTCGTACCGATAATTATTATAGGCTGTTGTAAATTAAGACAATGGTCAATCTCTATCTTAAGCTTAGTGCGGTTATATAGTTTACGACTCTCAGATAATGTTGATGAAAGAAAGCATAGATTAATTTGATTTGTAGGTGTTCCATTACATTTATGAGTTTGTTTTGTTTGATTCTGCCGTCATAATTGCACTGACCTGGCTCAATGGGTATTGTGAAATTCTATCTGGATGAAGATTGTCGTAAGTGGCATTTCAACGCGATTTAATGTATTACAGCTGTTGGCGGGTAACTATAAATAAATCTCGAGTTTAAAATGTGCTTTCCTTACACACAAAAGTGCTTGAAATTAATACTAAAAATAAGTTGGAACTACCTAAAAATTGTACCTTAAATTGTGTACAACCAACGATATGCAAAACATATGGTAGACAGGATCATATATGGTCCATCTGATTATTGACGGCCAATTGCCATGATTTATGGGTGAAAAGCACTGCATGTCTTAGTTAGTCGAATTTAGTGCTTTAAAGACATAGGATCATGGGTAGACTTAAATTTCTTAAGGTCATAACAAATTTGACCTCAAGAACATCCTCCCAAATATCTCCTGAATTTGAACTATTTAAAGATATCCCAGCCCTTAAGTCCCATATCAGAGATACATTGGAGAACTGGAACTGGTTGGATATCTCTTCTCTGGACTGCATTTATACAAGAGACAAGATTCACTAAAGATTACTATGAGGTTCATAGAATTTTTGGGCGGACAATTGCCCAATTATTTTATTATTCAATTATTTTTTGCCTGAAAAAAATACCTTCGCTAAAAAGTCATGGTATCCTAACCAGAATTCCTTATTGCAGCCGTATGGTAGACCGAACATATAAGGTTCATTGAATTTCGACCGGAAAGTTGCTAAAATTTCCTTAATTTCCTGGATTTTTGTCTGAAATGCAGTGTTTGTGTCAAGGGTTTGGATCCTAAGTCGCAGGTCTGTCGCTAAAGAGACACCGAATTACATTCCGTTTTCTTTCTTGAAGTAGTCTAGTAGTACATTGCGGACAATTTCTAAAATTTTCTTTATTTCATTAAATTTTGATCGAAAAGTTACCAACATTTCCTGGATTTTTATCTGAAATGCAGTGATTGTGTCAAGAGGTTGGATATTTAGTCGCTGGTCTATCGCTGAAGAGACAGCGAATTACATTCAGTTTTCTTTCTTGAAGTCGTCTAGTAGTACATAGCAGACAGTTGCCAAAATTTTCGTTATTTCCTACATTTCTGTGTCTGCGTCAAGGATATGGATCTCAATTCGCCGATCTATCGCTATAAATATATCGTATACCAAGCCGTATTTATTCTTAAAACTATTCGGGGGACCGGACCTTAACGATCCATCGCATTTTCCACATAAGATTCTAATATGCATTCATTCTTATAGCCTAATGCAATGTCTGTGTCAAGAATGTCGGATCCGAAGTCGCTTGTCCATCGCCTTAATGCAACGGATTCCAACAAATAATCGAAAGCTGGATAGTCAGAATATCCTAAGCGGAATTTCTTTTTGAAGCCGCCTGATAGACCGGATATATGCGAGCTGTTAAACGTTCGACGGATAAATGCCAAAATTATTTTATAAAATTCAATATCAGTTTTTGGGATTTGAAATTCAAGTCGCTGGACCGTCACTGAAAAGATGTCGGACCCCAAGTCGCATTCGTTCTTAAATCGATCTGGAACCTTTGATTCCTTCAGCTGGACATGACCTACATATTCCATTGCATTGGAAGTGGATGGATGCCAAAATTTGAAGTCGCTGGTCGCTATCTCCGTAAAGACACTGGAACAAATAAACCGCAGCTGGAAGGTCAGAGGCTCCTAAGCGGAAATTCTACTTGAAGCCGTCTTATAGACCAGACTTATGCGAACTTTAAAACGTTGGCTGGTTACTGTCAAAATTTCCTTTATTTCTTGGGTTTCTGCCTGAAATACCGTATCTGTTTACGAGAATTGGATTTTAAGTCTCTGTTCCGTTGCTAAAAAGATATCGGATCTGGTTTAGGAATTTGGTTTTCAAGTCGCTGGTCCTTCGCTGTAAAGATGTTGGACCCCAAGCCGCATTCCTTCTGGTATCCGTTTGGAACTATATTGGTTGTTGAATTTTGCCCTTTACTTCCTGGATTTCCATCCAGTAAATGCTTCATATCCAAAGAAACATAATTGCCAAAATTCTAGGATTTCTTTGTTAAATGTAGTTAGTATTGGTTTTTGACATTTGGATGTCAAGTCACTGGTCCATTACTATAAATATGCCGGTTCCCAAGTCGAATTCCCTCTCGAAACCATCACGACCTCTATGGTCCGTTAAATTTCGGAAAGTTTCCAAACTTTTCTTTACTTCTTGGATTTCCGTCTTAAATGCAGTATCTGGTTCAGGGCTTTGGTTTTCCAGTCGCAGGTCCGTCGCTGTAAAGATGTTGAAGCCCAAGCCGCATTCCTTCTGGTATCCGTGTGGAACTATATTGTCCGTTAAATTTTGCCCTTTTCTTTCTGGATTTCCGTCCAGGAAATGCTTCAAATCCTAACAAACATAACTGCCAAAATTCCAGGATTTCTTTCTTAAATGTAGTTAGTATTGATTTTAGAGATTTGGATCTTAATTCGCTGGTTTATTACTATAAAGATGTCGGTTCCCCATTCCCTCTCGAAACCATAAGGACCTATATGGTTGTTTTTGGAAAGTTTCCAAAAATTTCATTTACTTCCTGGATTTCCCTCTGAAATGCAAATTCTGGTTCAGGAATTTGGATTAAAGTTGTTGTTTCCCAAGCTGCATTTCTCTTAGTAACCGTTTGGAGCTATACTGTCCTTTGAATTTTGCCCTGTACTTTCTGAGTTTCCGCCCAGGAAATTCTTCACATCCAAAGAAACATAATTGCCAAAATTCCAAATCTCCATCAGGACCTGTATGGTCCTAAACATATCCTTTACTTCCTGGATTTACGTCTGAAACGCAGTATCTGGTTTAGGGATTTTTAAGATGAACTATATTATGTAAGATGAACTATATTATATGGTTAGTTGCATTTTGGAACGACTATTCCTAAATGCCCTATACTTCCTAGATTTCCGTTTAGGAAATGCTTCATATGTAAAGAAACTTTGATATAGCTTCTTCCATTCTTACCTCGCCTCATATAGGAATCACACCTCGCCCCATTTACTCCCAAGTGTTGGTACTTAGTTCAAATTAATCAGTTAATCGAGTTAATCTTTTTCTTTGAATCTCCATTGGAAGTTTTAAAACAATACATTTTAGTAAATTCGTACATATGCGAGTCGCTTATGTACCTAAAAACCTTTTTTTTGTCGGTTATTCGAAAAACGTCCCAGTACAGAAACCAAAAGAAACTTGGGCCTGGTATGGTCGACGATGTTAAAAAACCCAAGGGAAGAAGTTTTCTTCGTTGCAACATCTTCCTTTCAAATTTCCCAAAAAAATTAGCTAGTTCCCAAAAAAATATTTTTTCCCCCATACAAAAAACTCTTCGTATCACAAAAATAATTTAATATATTTAAAAAAATACAAAAAAAATTCTGCCGAAACCCGGGATCGAACCGGGGACCTTTAGATCTTCAGTCTAACGCTCTCCCAACTGAGCTATTTCGGCCCATACTAACCAAGTGGCAAAACGCAATAAACAACCCCTATACACCGTTACACATTCAACTTAAATATCTATAAATAACAACAGCCTTAAAGTATGCTATGAATAACTAAAACAACCAAACACACGGATAACATACCTTTAATATCAAATTAATAGAGGGTTGTCATAAATGTAAGAGAACGCCTCCCAATTGAAAATGTCTAATGTTGTACGAGCCAAAACAAAAGCAGCAAAAGAAATTTGAAAAGACATCAATACAACTTTGAGCAATGAACATTCACTAGTCAAGTGTTCTGCATAAAAGTCATCAGATTTAAAACAAATTAAATTAAAAAAAATCAGTTTTTATTTAATTTTATATAAAGTATGGGCCACGCTGAATTACAACCTGAGGATATCGATATATCAATAACCGCCTTGCGGGGAGCTTTAAGAAGAACCTGGTCGGCATTTTGTGCCACCACTAGTATACATGGCTTAAAATATACCAAAGATGTGGAGACCAATAAATATATAAGGTTTGAAGGAAAACTTTTTAATGCAATGTCTTTACAAAACATGATAACGAAGTGAAATGATTATGTTTTAAAATATACCAAAGATGTTCAGACCAATCTTGGCATTTCGTAATCAAGTTCAGTACAGATATTGTATAAATTCCAAACAAAATCATCTCACAATCTATATCATGCTTAAAATCTCGTTGAGAAACACGGATTTGTCAACGAACATGTCTATCGGGAATGTTATCAAAAAAGAATTGCAATGACATTATGGTTGCCGAAAACCGTTCACACAAGCTTATCTTTCAGATTTAATAAATCCGCCGACAAATCCGTTTGTCTAAACGCGCCTGCGATAAATGTTAACTAATAACTTACGTTTTGTATTTCTTTTGTAGAATTATTTGGTATTTTATCACCGTGATTTTGTTCGTGTGTGCCATCGTTATGGTCTTCACTTTCTATGTAGACTATAGCAGAAATCCCACACGTATGAATGTCGAGAATGATCATGCTCCCGTTGGAAATTTATTATTTCCGCCCACCGTCATTTGTCCGGAAATTAAACATAATCGACAAAAATCAAGATGGTATTTGGAAACACTGTAAGTTTTGTGATTTAAAACTAAAACTACCAAATAGAACCACTTAGTAGAGTTATAAAAATGCTAGCTGATGTTGACCTTAAACAGAATTTCTTTTACGATTTTTAGCAAATTTTTATTGTTTCCGTTTATGGCATTCACATTGACATCAAAAACTCTTGGTTTGAGATTTTAGTTAAGAAAACAGCTGATAGTCATAAAAACCCTGCTCTTTTGTCAAATAAAATCCCATATTATAAAATTCGGATAACAATGCTTAATAACAATCTAAATTTTATAAGACAAAACAGCTAATATCTATAAAAAAAATATTATTTGAACCGATTTTAACAAATGTCAATGAAATTCTATTACTAAGATGTTTTATGAAATACATTACATTGACTTTTTGTCTGTAATGTGAACAGGGCTTTCTAGAAAACAAACCATCTTCTGTAAAAGCGTATTCAGACACACATACCTATCAAGGGTTTTGTCTATCGGGAGTGCTAATAGGAAATTGCTAAGGCATTCAAATTGTAGACAACCGTTTTCGCGCAGATTAGATACATTTTTCGACAGATCCGTGTGTATGAGCGTGCCTTAATAGTTTTAAGTTAAGTTCACATAAGAACTCAAATTTTTATTTGTAGAGATTGCTATAGCATATATTATGGCAATTAAAAATCAGCTGTTTTCCTGAGGGTCAAAAACATATGTTTTTGCATACAAAATTTTAAGGGGTTCACAAGGGGTGGATGTCGTATTAAATAACAATTTTTTTTAGCTAAAGTCATGTTCACATTAGAATTCTAAATCGTATATTCAGAATATATCTGACATTGATATTGAAATTCATAATCACTAGTATTATTATTAAATATAATAAATCTTTTTTTGTAGTTAAAGCCAAGTTCACATTGAATGGAATGCGAAAGACAATGTGAACGTTGTATGAAAAAAAGTATTAAGATCGATATTTCATTAGACAAAACAGCTAATATTTATATAGAAAACCAAATGTAATATATATAAAGCGTAGTTCACATTGCAACTTAAATTGAACCATTCTTTTACAAATGTAATCTAATTTTAAGGGAATTCTATGGCGATACGGTGTATTAGTCTTAAGCCAAGTTCACATTGCAACAGAAAACCTCATGTTCAGATATTGCTAAAGCGTCACCACAGATTATTGCAATAAAAAATTAACTGCTGCCATATTAATATAAACTTTCTAAGTTCAAGCCAAGTTCACACTGCAACTAAAATTTATTGTTTAAAGATTTCTTCTTTAGTATCACCATATGTTTTTGAATTTAAAATTCCCAATGGAATCAAATGATGTTCACGGCAATTAGGATAACATTTTACATCTCAAAATTAATGTTTTAAGCCAAGTTCACATTGCAACACAAAATTTCATGTTCAGAAATTTCTTTGGTGTTATTTTAATTTTAGCATATCAAAATCTTGAGCCAGCGATTTTTCAGCTAATGTGGACGGCAAAACTCCTGGTTTTATCTAATTTATTTTTTAGTAAATAACAATACTTTATTGTATTTTTTATGTGTTTGCCCTTACGTAAAAAATTATAACTAAAGATTTAAAAAAAAATCCCAGATTTTTGTTGAAAATTTACATAATTTGTAGAAGAATTATAGCAAAGAACTTTGAAACAGGAATTTGACACAAACTTGCACATTAATAAGATTACCGTGTCAACTAGATTACGACCTTAGAGTTATATTGTTGTTATATTTTACAAATATTTTTTTATTTTCTCGCATTTGTTTAGAATTTTACCAAACCTTACTTCAGTCATGGATATTTTGGATTTACTGGTTATGAACTACGGTTTCATGTACGATGATGAACATTACAACGCAAAAGATTTGGAATTAATGGACGAGTTTCTGCGCCTTAATAATTTACATATCGTAGAGTTTATGAAGCAAATAGCATGGAACTGTAACGATTTGATTTTCAAATGTCGTTTCAATGATCGCATAGTACCTTGTGACAGTCTTTTTCAAGTTGCTAGTACTTTTAATGGATACTGTTGTGCTTTCAACATAAATCAGAGTTTGTAAGTAGTCGATTAAATCGTAAACCTCATAGCCTTTTTATGCCGCCGGTCGAAATCATAAAACAAACGTCTCAGTGGAAACATGCTATTGAATAATTGGCATGAGCGTGATAACAGAATGATTTTGCAAGTACAAATCAAACTATTTCGAAATCGTAATCAAGCTCAATGGAAAAAATAGCATAAAACTCATGTTAAGCATTAATAAAATTCTCCCCTTCATCCTTTCGCCCAGTTCCTTAGATTTTACTAATCGTCTGGCCAGTCCAGGATTTCGTAATGGACTCTCTCTGATATTATACTACAATGATACCATGAACGATGATATTTATTCGTATTCTCGCGGTTTTAAGGTTATGATCCAAGAGGCGACTGCCTTTCCTAGCGCTCATTCTATTAATAAATTTATACCCCTTAACGAGGAAGTCTTTGTCTCGATCGGTGCCACCGAGACATTCAGTTCCACGGCTGTCAAAAGTCTTACATTTGAGCAGCGCCAGTGCACCTATCCATACGAAAAGCAGCTGAAGTATTTTCGCAGTTATGTTGGGGCAAATTGTGAACTTAATTGCCGCATAACCATGATGATAGAATTTTGTGGTTGTTATACTTATTTCTTTTACAGCAATTTGACAGCGGCTAGAATATGTACCTACAAAGATATACCATGTTTAGTGGAGAATTTTGGTAAGCGTTTTGAAAACGTGTCAGAGTTAATCACGATTTTTTTGCCATTGCAGCTAAAATTATTGGTCGTTTGAAAAAGTATCAGTGTCCTTGTGAAAAAAGTTGTGAAAAAATCGAATATTTTGTGGAGGGCACCAGTTCAACTTTGGACTTGGATATTCCCACCGTGGATACGTTTTAGTGAGTATTAAAGACTGTTTACACTGTGGTAAATGTTAACCTTAAATCGCTACTTTCATATTAAATACTTGGAAGCGAAACGTTTGTGGTGTAAACAGGGTATTAATATTATTATATGGTTATATAGCCTTTTTACAATGGATCGTATTTGGCATATTTTCGCATTATTCCGCATACTTTAAAGATGCGGCCAAAATGCTAAAATTTTGACATGTATTTTGCTGTCGGAAAGATGTAAGCATATTTTCGCATCCATGAAAAATGCGGTAAAATGCACTGAGTTGCACTCTGAACTAGCGGAATTGCAGCGATTTTTTTCAATAATGTTGGTTCGGAAACAATAATTTCGTTTTTTGTTTACATTGATCAGAAAAAATGCCAAACAACATGGACAGACAGAAAATGTAAATTTTTGCCAAAAATATTAATAAATTATTTTTCCAATAAGTTAAAAGCATTTGCGCTTCGTGGACTACTGATACGTAGCAATGTTAATAGATTTGACAATATGCGAAACTGCAGTGTAAAACCACTTTTTAGCATTAGGTATATTCAGTTCAATATGTGAAATGCGATTTTGGTGTAAATAGGCTATTAAATCGCTGCTATCATATTAAACGTCTGTTGTCTAAGCAGATCATTAATTTTATTAGATAGAATTAGCTTGACAGAGGATTAATGAGTATCTTTTTTTCTGTTATAGCGAGGGTCTTAAGCCGGACTATTCGGTACTTCATATTTATATGGGTTCGCAGGTATATCGGCGGGTGCGACATGATTTGCTATCCAATATGGTAACGCTGGTCTGTAAGTATCAAATGAGCAAGTACTGAAGGTTTTAAAAAATGCGTGTTTCATATAATTTTAAACTGTTCCACAACTGATTTGTCATGAAATAATCAGCTGCTAAATGGTTTAAAATAAAAAAGTGGAAATTTCTTAACTTAACCATTTTGCCGGTGTAGTGTTGAAATTTCATTTGACAAATCAGCTGATATTTCTACAAAGGGACAACAAAATCCTGAAACACGGAATTTTGCTCTTCGTTTTTTGACTTCTGTCACCACCTTAGCTAGAAAATAAATTTCTCTTTTTTCAGCAAATCTCGGTAGTGCCTTCAGTTTATTCGTGGGCATGAGCATGGTATCAGCTGTGGAAATCATCTACTACTTTACGGTGATTCTAAGAAAATATTATCATCAGGAATGTAAGGCGAGAGAAAAACTTTTTGAGAAAAAGGAAGCAGTGATAAAGGAAGAGAATGAAGAAGAAAACACATAAATGCAATAATAAATATTGATATTGAAACAAAATATAAAAATTAGAAACAAATAAGAAAACCAACTTGATTTGAAAAAAAATTATATCATATCTTTATTATGCCAATTGAAACAGCTTTTAAATGATATTGGAAATTATTTTATAAAAAACAGCTTTTAGACACATGCCCATCAGTATTTAATATAAAATACAAAAATGCACCCAAAAAAATCATATGTTGTATTGGTCAATTTAACTTTTGTAGTTACTTTTTGATTTGAACTGCACATCGCGGAGTAAAAACGGAACTCTTTGGGTTATATGATGACCCTATGTGCGTGGGTACTTAAATTAAAGGTATTATTACCAAGATTCCAACCATGTCATTTTTAGGTTTCCATGGAGATTCTGGAGAAAGTTTGACTTACACGACGAAAAATAAAAAACAATACAAAATCACAATAACAAAAAATAGAAAAAAAAATATTCTTTTTTTCTATTTTTTTTCTTGACCACTTGTTTGGGATTTTTTCCCCCCAAACTAAAAACCTAAACCCTACACTGCAATCCCTACCTAAACAATAACTCTCCAATTGAGGTTACTGAACTTTTTTGCTATTTGTTTCACATTCATATTTGTTTACCAAATATCGAATGATGAAACAGTTATCCCTTCTTGTGTTGGGAGAACAACAACAACAACAAACCATTGCCTAACATATGAATGCATATGTTTGTGCGAATGTGCATTCTCTGCTGTTGCTGTCGCTGACCAACAACAGATCGTTTTGTCGCTGCAGTCAACGTCGTCATAGCGAACATCTGCATAAACACAGTTGATGTTTTTGCTAAACACCTACATGGTGACATTATAATAGAAGTTTAAAAGTGAAAAGAAGCAGACGTCCCCGCAGACATTATATGGATTAAATAAAAAGAAGTGTTTAATAAAATGAAATAAAAATGATCGCGAAGATCTTTAATAAATGAACTTTAACATATAATTAAAAATTAATAAAATAAAAAGTGTTTTATTGGGCTGCTGATCATGGGGATCAGAGCCACAACGGAATAAATCTCCTACATAAAATTGGTGCCGAAACCCGGGATCTGTCCGTGCTGACGTTAATCCCTGTGCTGTTGTTACTGCCTGTGCTGCTGCCTGCTGTTAATCATCTTCAATATCGCGAAGATAGCTTTGCCGTCGAGCCTACGGCATCATTATAAAACCCTGTGACGAATTTCGAGCTAAATTCAAAGGGAAAAATGGAGTCAATTGCTGCGGCGATTGAGGACCAGAAGAAGACTCTTCAACACATCGAACGTGTAGCCACAATCTTCAACGCGAAACCTAGAGAGGCGAAAACTAAAGGTTATGTCCAGACATTATTGGAGGATTTGGAGAATAACTTCAAGGGATTTAAAGATGGTCATGAGCAGATCATGGAGATTGTTCGTGAGTCTTCAGTAGCGGAAAATGAGGTTCCCTACTTAAGTACAGATACGTACTACAAATGCTACGATGCATATTTTTCATTAAAAACGGATCTACTCGATTTAATATTTTATTTTGATTCTCCACAGACTCCAACCGTTCACGCCAGCACCTTCTCAGCCACCAGCCGAAATGAATCATTCTGCGCTGGAGCCCGACTGCCGAAAATTGACCTGCCGACTTTCTCAGGGGAATACATGGACTGGATCTCCTACCGGGACATGTTTGTGTCGCTCGTGCATAGCAACAATGCCCTCACTAAAGTGCAAAAATACTTTTATTTGAAAAGTTCGTGCACCGGTACACCACTCAACCTGGTAAATGAATATCCAGCGGCAGATACCAGTTATGAATTGGCGTGGAATGCTCTCGAGAAGAGATTTCATAACGAACGCAAGCTGGTAGAACAAATTTTAAAGCGTTTGTTTGCGATTTCACCCTCCGATGGGACTTTTAAAACCGTTAAAGTGCTACTGGACACAACAAGAACATGTTTGTCGCAACTAAAGTCGCTTAAAGTTGACATCTCTACCTGGGATTCAATTTTAATATATTTAACGACACAAAAGCTGGACATTCAAACTCGAAAAGAATGGGAACAGTCGCTGAAGGCGAGCACATCCATTCCACCTATGTCTGAAATGATGAGTTTCTTGGAGACCACTTTTAGGACATTGGAATCTATAGAAGAAGAAACGATTCCACATACTAATGTGCCAAATAAAGATTACCGTAAGAAGCCTACACGGGTAATACGGTCTCACACCGCGTCTACGGTACCAGATGACAACTGCCCTTGCTGCCACAAACGTCATCCTCTTTACAAGTGCTTCAGATTTACAGCTCTTTCTTCAGAGGAGAAGAAGACCTTCGTAAATCAGCACCGTTTATGCAGAAACTGCCTTAATCCTGGTCATTTTCAATCCGCTTGTAAGCTGAATACAAAATGCCAGATTTGCCGTGGATCTCATCACACGATAATTCACAGCGCATTTTCGACCAGTAATACGGATCAAAATATTACTGCGAATCAAACTTTCCAGCCTCCTGCTACTACATCTACACCTGAAACAGTTACTGTAAGTACACACGTTTCTAATCTACATGATAAAAAATTAAACCCTGCCTTGCTGCCAACTGTAAAAGTTTTAATTAAAACAACAAATCGACTTTTTAACGTACGAGCTCTAGTGGATCAAGGGTCACAGCTGTCGTTTATATCAGAGGAGCTTTCTCAGCTGTTACCTGTTCCGAAATACAAAACACGCGTTGATGTTTCAGGTATTGGAGGAAATAGAGCCGTTACAATTAAAAAAGGTCTTCGATTCTCAATTAAATCAAATTATGATAAAAATTTTGAGCTGCCGATAAATACGCTTGTTGTGCCCAACGTGACGTCATATGCTCCGATCAAATTTCATACAAATGTTATACCCGATCTCACTGAATATTTTCTTGCAGACCCCAATTACTTATCGTCTGGGAAAATAGATCTCTTGCTGGGAAACGACGTTTATGGCGACCTTCTCCTCCCTGGAGTCAAAAAGCTTCATAACAGCTTTTTACTGCAAGAAACGCATTTGGGTTGGATGATATCTGGCACCGTGAAATCACCGATGACGTCAGCAACAATTTCTACAAACGTTTGCACACTTGATGACCAACTCCGCCTGTTTTGGGAACAAGAGGAATTGCTCGACACCAAGCCATTAACGAATGAAGAAGAAGCATGTGAGAAATTGTTTGCAGAAACACACACTCGTGATGACAGCGGTAGATATACAGTTCACCTGCCGTTTAAGAGGACACTTCAAGGTCAAGAGCTGCCTACGTTTTCCTTCACGGACTACAATGCCTTAAAGAGATTAAAACAGTTGGAATCAACATTCTCTAAGAAGCCTATATTTGCTGAGGAATATCGAAAGTTTATGGATGAGTATGAAACTCTTCGCCATATGAAAAAGCTCGGTGAGTACCCTCAGTGTATACCCCAAAATGCCTACTTCTTTCCCCATCATGGTGTACTCAGAGAGAGTAGCACAACAACAAAACTGCGAGTTGTTTTTGATGGCGGTAACAGAAGACCTCCTCAAACGTCTCTTAATGAAGAGTTATCAGCTGGACCTGCATTGCAAAACGATTTGCCTACAATTATAAACAGATGGAGAAGACATCGTATAGCTTTCACAGCTGATTTGGAGAAAATGTTTAGGCAGATAAAGGTCTGCTCTGATCATCAACATTACCAGTGCATACTCTGGAGAAATGCAAATGGTAAAATATGCATATATGCGTTACAAACTGTAACCTATGGCACTACCTCTGCCCCCTACTTAGCAATTCGAGTGCTACATCAGCTAGCAAAAGATGAAGAGAGCCGCTTTCCAGAAGCAACACAAATTCTTTTGGCTGATACATATGTCGATGACGTCATATCTGGTACGGACACAGTAGAAGAAGCAGTAAGTCTACAAAAACAACTCTCAAATCTTTTGAAATCAGGTGGATTTCACTTAAGGAAATGGAACTCTAACTCAACCGAGCTGTTGGCAAATGTTCCTCAAGAAGATCGCGAGAAAAAAGATTTATTTGTTCTTCATCAAACTAGTATGTCGAAAGCCCTTGGTATACAGTGGGATACCAACACAGACAACTACTGTTTTTCAATAAATTTTACATTTGCTAATATTATTACTAAAAGCAGTCTGCTTTCAGATGCATCAAAATTGTTTGACCCCCTTGGTTGGTTGTCTCCTACAACTATATTGGCAAAAATTACATTTCAGCAGCTTTGGAAACTAAAACTCGACTGGAATGACGTTCTACCTGAACAAATTCAGCATGACTGGGTCCAATTTAGAAGCAATTTAAAAACTTTAGAGCAAATACGCATTCCAAGATGGATTGGATATAGTCCTACAAGGTCAACAGTGGATTTACATGCATTCAGCGATGCATCACAATCAGCATATGCAGCTGTAGTCTACGCCCGTACAACAAACGAATCTGGTGAGATTTTAATCAACTTATTACAAGCTAAAACGAAAGTGGTTCCCCTGAAGAAAGAAACAATTCCCCGATTGGAATTATGTGCAGCTACACTTATGGCAAAACTCGTAGCCAAGGTCAAAACCAACGTGGATTTCAACATCAACAGCATCGTGTACTGGACTGATAGTACCATCGTTCTTGCGTGGCTGAGAAGTCGAAATACACGGTTGGAAGTCTTCGTGGCAAATAGAGTTGCACAAATACAACGATTAACTAAAGAAAATGAATGGAGATATGTACCCTCAAATGATAATCCTGCAGACTGCGCGTCGAGAGGACTTATTCCTGAAAAGCTTGTTCATCATTGCCTATGGTGGCAAGGGCCATCATGGCTAAAATCTTCTCCTAACAATTGGCCAACTTCCCCTACTGAAGTATCGCATCAAGAAGAAGAAACCAACAACAGCGTAGCTGTTCATCTCTCAAAAACTACGACGAAAACAGAGTATCCAGAAATAGTATTCAAATTTGCCAAATTATCAACACTAGTTCGTGTGACGTCATACATTTGGAGATTCTACACGAACATCAAAAAACAATTGAAATGCTCTGCGAAAGAAACGGGATTCTTAAAAACATCTGAATTGAATCATTCTCTACACCTACTCATCAAGCTAACACAAGAGGTGTCTTTTTATGATGAAATCAGCTGTCTACGAGCAGGGAAATACATTCCCCACCAAAGCAGCATCGCTAAATTATCACCATTCCTAGACGAAATGAATATTCTGCGAGTTGGAGGCAGAATATCGAACGCACCCATTGCCTACGCGGCAAAGCACCCGATTTTACTAACCAAGCAAAATCCGCTCTCTTTTCTTATATTTTCAGAAGCTCATATGAAGACTTTTCATGGCAGTCTACAATTAATGCAGTCCTACGTCTCACGTCACTATTGGGTCATCTCTGCACGAAATATCGCCAAAAAGGTCCAACGTGAATGCATCGTTTGCTTTAAATACAAAGCACATAACTGCCAGCAGCTCATGGGTAATCTACCAGCTGTACGTCTTCAAGCAACGCGAGCTTTCAAGCATTGTGGGGTGGACTATGCTGGTCCCATCAACATTAAGGCTTCTTCGCTGCGAACTGCGTCCACAACAAAAGGTTACATATGCCTGTTTATTTGCATGTGTACCAAAGCCTTACATTTAGAAGCCGTTACCAGCCTCAACGTTGACGCTTTTCTCGCTGCTTTTCGCAGATTTACTGCTCGCCGTGGTCAGTGCACTGATTTGTACTCTGACTGTGGCACGAATTTTGTTGGCGCTAACAAAGAACTCCAAGTCTTATATCAGCGCAACAAATCATCTCTACCTGAGCATCTCGTAGAAACACTGGCCAATCAAGGTACTACATGGCACTTCATACCTCCCGCTTCACCCCACTTTGGCGGACTTTGGGAAGCTGGAGTGAAGTCTACTAAGCACCACTTACGCCGCATCATGAAAGACCGCATACTTACCTACGAGGAACTCAGCACTCTATTAGCACAAATTGAAAGCTGCCTAAACTCAAGGCCTTTGTGTCCCCTTTCGACCGATCCTGCTGACTTCGACGCCCTCACTCCTGCGCACTTCCTCATAGGCGAGGCTAGCAATTGCATCCCTGAGCAGAATCTTCTTGATTGCAACATCGATCGCCTAAGTCGCTGGAAACTCATTGAACGCCTCAAGCAACATTTCTGGGATCGATGGAACAAAGAATATCTATGCCGCTTACAATCCCGTCCTAAGTGGAACAAGATAACAAACAACATAAAAGTTGGTGATTTGGTTTTGCTACTACACGAACGCAGCGTACCCGGACAATGGCCACTTGCTCGCGTAGAACACCTTCACCCCGGTCCTGACGACTTAGTTCGAGTAGTCACCCTGTATTGCAACGGCAAGTACATCAAACGCCCAATATCGAAAATTTGCTACCTTCCCTCTAACGATGCGATACCCACAACTAAACCATCATAAGAACGACGTTCTTGGCGCGGGAGAATGTTTGGGATTTTTTCCCCCCAAACTAAAAACCTAAACCCTACACTGCAATCCCTACCTAAACAATAACTCTCCAATTGAGGTTACTGAACTTTTTTGCTATTTGTTTCACATTCATATTTGTTTACCAAATATCGAATGATGAAACAGTTATCCCTTCTTGTGTTGGGAGAACAACAACAACAACAAACCATTGCCTAACATATGAATGCATATGTTTGTGCGAATGTGCATTCTCTGCTGTTGCTGTCGCTGACCAACAACAGATCGTTTTGTCGCTGCAGTCAACGTCGTCATAGCGAACATCTGCATAAACACAGTTGATGTTTTTGCTAAACACCTACATGGTGACATTATAATAGAAGTTTAAAAGTGAAAAGAAGCAGACGTCCCCGCAGACATTATATGGATTAAATAAAAAGAAGTGTTTAATAAAATGAAATAAAAATGATCGCGAAGATCTTTAATAAATGAACTTTAACATATAATTAAAAATTAATAAAATAAAAAGTGTTTTATTGGGCTGCTGATCATGGGGATCAGAGCCACAACGGAATAAATCTCCTACACCACTCTTTTAAATTAATTGTTTTTTGTATTAATATTATTGTTTTTTTAAACAGTTTACTCAAAACTAAATTCAACTCGAAATTTTAATTTAAAAAAAAATATATTTTCTCCCCAAAAAAAAAATAATAAAACTATTTCTAACTTGGTTCAGAATTGTCTGAGCGAACTAAAAATAGCGTAAAATATACAAAAATAAAGAAAAACATTAAAAAAATACAACACTACAAAAAAAGAAACAACTTTCTTAACATCATTATTTTAAAATTATTTCTTTTATGTAAGATTATTTTTTACGTGTTACCCAAATTAAATTCTAAAGTATCAGTTAAATTTTTGATCATGTTGCTAATTCCATTATTTTAAGCACCGACAATTAGGAGGTTATGATAAGATCAAAAGGGCTACTGTTTAAGCACCCTAGGGCCCCACTGAAGACGGCACCAACTCAGACCTTGATTTTCTTGTTTTATAAAGAACGCATTTAACATATTTTTGCATTATTCCACATCTTTGAAAGATGCGGTCAAAATGCTAAAATTTTTACTTACATTTTGTTGTTGGAAAGATGTTAACATATTTTCGCATTCATGAAAAATGCAGAAAAATGCACAGAGTTATAATCTAAAAAGCTTTATAGGAAAAAATGCCAAACAATATGGACGGACAAAAAATTTACATTTTTGCCCAAATATTAGTGTGATTATTCCAATTTGTTAAAAGCATTCGCACTTCGTGGAAAACTACCTCAGCAACAATGTTAATAGTTTTGTGGCAGGAAAATATAGCAGGCTTACAAGGCGAATGAAAACATTTTCAGCTCAAAATGTAAAATGCTTTTTAGGTGTAAAAGGCTATAAAACAAATAACCAACACTAATGTTAAATTAGAAAACTGTATTGATAACTTAATGATAATACCTATTATTAGGAAGAATAATATATTTCTACAACACTCAATTAATATGTTCGATATAAAATTTCTAAACTAAAAAGCTAAAATAATATTGAAAGCGAAATTACTGTTAAGAAAATTATTCTGTAAAATAAATAAAAACGTGATTGGTGTACAAATTTATTTGTATATTCTATGATTTATTATGCATTTCTAATACTTTTACTAGACTAGAACACTTAATCATCAAATTTACATCGTTAAAAATTTAATTGTTTAATTACAAAATATACTTACAATTTCTTAAACATTTCCTTTTTATTAAACCATGAAAACTCAGCAATTACACACCCTGTTTCACAATCTCATTTACAATTGTGAATTGTTCATTTCTCAGCACTGGAATTCTGAGCCATTCTCTTACCGCCGCCAACTGTCAGAGCCAGCCAGTGTGAATAGCAACTGTGCTATTGTTGCGACACGTTTTAATTCACGGTGATGCCGATTTGGAAAAATATTTACGTTGGTTCGTTTCTCGCAAATATATTGACAATTTTTAAGTTCTCCAACTTTCCTGTAAGAAAAAGTTGAAAAAATTAACATAATAATGGAAATTATTAAGAAATACGCATAAATTCTGCGGGTTTTTAGTGGCTACCTTACCCCCAACCCCAAAAATTACTGTTGCAGTATTGTGTGTGCGTGTGTGCTAGTAGTGTTTTTTTATTGTTGCCGTTGTGTTTCTTTTTTTTATTTTCCTGGTGCTAAAGAAGTTGGGGGCAGACGTTCTCGTCTCAGTCGTCAGTAATTATAAATAAAGAAAGGACACCCAAGTGGAGAGGGGGAGAGAGAACAAAGTCGAGAACTTCAAATCCATTGTTTGGTATTTGTCCGTCTGCGCGTGTGATTGCAAGAAGCGACAAAAAAAAGAAGGAGGCTAGACTAGCCACCCACCCCTCTACTGACAGAGCAAAGGAATTTCGTGTTTAAGTGCTGGTGGTTGTTGTTACTCCGTTACACGCTGGGGAGTTGGTGCGTGTGAACTCCCTAAGCGCGTTTTGCTCGACAGCTAAATCGGTGCTCCCGTGTAGCGCCCAGTTGTACTGAGTCTGATATTTGGTTTGAGCGACGCCACCACCAACACCACCACTACAGCCATGGTTGATATGATCGCGTCCATGATCAATCATAATGTCTTGGAAGTGATATTCTCATATTTGGATTTACGTGATCTTAGGAATTGTGCTCTGGCCTGCCGCAGTTGGAAACATTTTTTGGACGATGAGAACAGTGATGTGTGGCGTTCACATTGTTTGCGTAAACTGCCCGACGAGGCATTAAAATCAGACCTGCTGTCATCGGTGCCCACATACAAGATGAAACTGTGTGCGTACTATCATGCCTGGAATCCAAATGATTGTTCGCGGAATGTATATATCAAGCCGAATGGTTTTACGTTACACAGGTGAGTGGAGTACTTTTTTTAAATACAATAGCTAATAGGAAATAAGTGGTTTTTGAAGGATTATTATTAAAAACAAGCTATTCCTCAGGGAATTCTAATAGAAGGAATGGTATAGAAGATTCCTTAAAGATAATCTTTTACACAGCAATACGAAAATGATAACTAAAGCCAGGCAATCTGAAAGTATATATATCTTGCTTTCAAACTGGGACAATGACGGTAGACTTGGTATTAAACCATGGAAAACAGAGCTGGTGCACCTTTCCCGTAGATGCAGCATAATGGATTTTATACCACTGAACTGCGAAATATCTGGTTTTAAACGATTCTCAGTATCCCCTGAAAAGAGAATAAAACGCTATCTATGCCTACAACAACTCCTTTGGCAGAAACTGTTAGCTATCACTATAATCACCTATGACTGCTTAGTCTAGTGGGCCTACTTAAATAAAGAAATTGCCTTAAACTACTTAGCAAGAAGCTGATGTTGCCATTACTTTGTTAAACAGGGGCTAGAAAGAGTACGACTTAGAAACTGGTAAAAAGGTTATTGACGCAAGATCTGACTTCTTGACAACGAAACTATATTTTTTTTCGAATTCAATGTCCTTGCCAGAACAAATGAGTTGGATTGATGGAGAACCTTATAACGAAGGGGTAGCCATCTGTACGGATGGATCAAAAACGGCCGACGGAACTATTATGAAGGTAATTGCAGTGAAGACCTTTAGCGAAACCTTTCTTTTAGATTGAATGACAACTGTAGAGTTAAGAAAGACATGATATTGACAGCGGTCATTGGCAGGTCATAACAATATCCTTATGAAACTTCGTGGAGAGGGTCTCAACGCTACATTTGACTACTTGAAAATTAAACTATTTTTTTCCTCAAATGTAATTTTCTTGACGCTACATTTGACTCCTGGACAACGGAATTTTATTTTTCTTCGACTAAAATTGTCTACCGTCAACGAATGGTTTGGATCAAAAGAGAGCTTTAAAATGAAGGTGAATGAGTCAAAAATAGACGGCTGGATTCTTAGTGAAGCTTTTCAGCTACATCCATCTTTCGGATTGGATGGCAAATGTAGCGTTTTGTAAGCACAGGTCAAAATTCTAATTGGTAATGAAACATTCATTAAAATATGAGTCGAGTTTAAGTTACAGCGGTAGGCTCCTATAAAGACAAATCAAAACAAGCCAAGAGTTGCAAAACACTTTGTCTTTTAAAGGTTGAACTGTGTTGGGTTCCTCAGCGCCGTGATGAACCGGGGAATTAAAGAGAAGATAAACTAGCGAGAAGAGATTAGTCTCCATACATTACGGAAATGTAAAATGGGTATAGAATAGGTCGGGACAGGTAAACAATTGCAATGCCTCTAGTTAATCTGTCCTATAATAAATATACGTTCATCTACAGCGAAGTTATGGCTCTTTGGCGACGCAGACATAGCTCTGATAGGTCAAAAACAGTACTTGGGGATTTCCATCCGCAGGGAGCAAGTCACGTGGATAATCAGGAGTTAGAAGGCATACTTTGCTTCTTAATAAGACTGAAATAGATGATTAAGAGTTCTAACAAATCCTAGGTCATGTAATCTTTGATACCCAAGTAAAACTATCCCATGGATGAAGTAATAGCATCATACGTATTTTCATATTGACATATGTTGTTAACCTAACAAAATATTAAGATCTCATTTTTACTTTCCATAGAAAAAAAGCAATTAGCTTATTTCTTTGCGATCAGAGGGCACTCTCCTTGTATTTGAAATATATTTACAACTAGGAAGAGGAAGAGTTGTGTGAAATTAATTATGTTGACAGCTGGCAGGGCGAATAGCTATTTTCATCAGCACAATTTTCCATGCCTTCTTCAAACAATATCACAACCTTAAGTGTTAAAAGCTTCAAAAAACCATTGAGAAGCCTAAACACACCGGTGCGAAAATGGTATCAATGAAGACCACACGTCACCATAATCCACACAAGCTTTTGTATATGCTTAAAATTTACACAAAAACAAGTATGAACAATTTTTTTTATATCGTTTTTTAAAAGAGTTTCTTTACGTACACAAGGTGAGATAAGATTTTTCTACTGAAAATTTAAACGTCACAGTTTAAAAAAGTCCCTTTAGTAGAATAATGTTTTACGTGTGAAAAATAGTGACTAAATGTGTTCTATGCTAAAAAAAAATAAATATAGTGTTACCTATTGATATTCCCACTAAAGTTAAAGATAAGATTAAACTCGTAAAATTTGTATCTATGCCACCTATTAAAATATTGTATACAAATATTTTTGAAATCAGTCATACTACAGTAGATAACGGTTACCCAAATAATATAAGAAATTTCTATGTCATATGCGATTTTTTCTTATAAACAATAATTGTTCTAAGAAAATTAATGACTAAGTGATCAGCTCATAAGTGAGGAAAGATCCGAAAAACGGGTTTTGAACTGTAAGCCCAGGTTTTGAGAGTGTTAGGAAACTTTGGTTTACGTATTCATGTTGTACTTAACCAGACCTATACCACTCCCCAAGATTCTTAAAATTTTCCATTTTGTAACAGTGTGTAGTTATTATTATTAAATTTTAAGATGTTTTCCCATTTATTATTTCTTTACAAAAAAGTTACTTGACAAGAAGAAAGTAAAGCTTTCTATAAAAAAACAAACCTTATACATTTTTAAACACATTTAGCTTTATTTTGAAATATCTATCTGGTACTATCAGCGAATGAAGTTCTTCGTGCCGAAAACTATCCGGCTGCAACCTGACACCAGTTGGGTGATATGGGGAAAAAACCTAAAGAAGCAATTTTGTAACAAATCTTTCCTTCCATTAATTTTTAATATTTTTGCTCTTATTTCCTCTTAATACTATTGTTTAAACTAAATAATTTTTCTAATTATTTCCAATTCCAGAAATCCTGTTGCCCAAAGTACCGATGCAGCGAGAGGTAAAATGGGTTTTCGCCAAGGGCGTCACACGTGGGAAGTGATATGGGAAGGACCATTGGGCACCGTAGCTGTTGTCGGTATATCAACAAAGGAAGCAGCACTACAGTGTCATGGTTATGTGGCCTTATTAGGATCGGACGATCAAAGCTGGGGTTGGAATTTAGTAGAGAATCATTTATTGCATAATGGAGATGTACAAGGAAATTATCCATTATTAAATAATGCACCCAAATATCAAGTAAATGCCATTAGATTTATTATCATTAAGCAGCGGAATAATTAATAATTTTTGATAATTACTTTTTCTTACAGGTGGGTGAACGGATACGTGTAATATTAGACTGCGACGAAAATACATTATCGTTTGAAAAAAATTATGAATTTTTAGGCGTTGCATTTAGAGGTAAGAGTAAAATATAGATGGATATTTTTTGAAGCATAGACGTTTTGCTTGTGAGTTTTTTTATTGATGGTTAATAAATTCTAAGAATCTATTTTAACGAATTACAAAATCATCTTTTACACATTTCTTGCCTTTTTTTCTTTGTGTTTATTTACCTTTTAATCTTCACTTTTCTTTTGCAGGACTACCGGATAAGAAATTATATCCTACGGTATCAGCGGTTTATGGCAATACAGAGGTTTCTATGGTTTACCTAGGACCGCCTTTAGATGGTTAACTTTATATGTATATCCTTTTTGTTTTGTTTAGTTCTTAAGTAGATTTCTCGAAATAATTAAAGGCTAATTATTGATTATTTCAGCATCTAGTTATACACGTGAATCTACATTTAGGTATTAAGTTTATAATGCAATTTTTTTAAAACATAATTTCTTAATAACTAACAACTTGCTCTATCTGGATAAAGAAAACAAGAAGCAAAAAAAAACTAAAAACTGCAACAAAAAAACTAAATAAATTCCAAAAACAAAAATACAAAACTATAACATACTCACAAAAAATTTAGGCTACTTAAATTGAAAATGAGAAAAAAAAGAAACACTGCAATTCAAACTGTATTTCCTTTCCTAAAACTAATGCAATTAGAGTAAAGAGTAGTTGAAACACCCTTCCCCTCCTAAACGATTGATGTAAACAAAAGCAAAGTATACCACTTATTTTTAGGAATCCAAAAAGGCCTTGGACTCTTCACTGTTAATTTTTTTGTAAAACAAATCTTGTTCTCTACCCTCAGGCATTCCTCTATTATTATGTTATAAAATCTCTTTTTAAAACAACTTTTGTAATTTTTGTGTGTTTTCAATGCAATATAGTTATTTCGTTTCGTTTTTCCTTGTAGGTAATTTTGTTTAAGTCTTTTAATTCCCTGATTTGTATATGCAATTGGTAGCAAATTTTGTTGAAACATTTTGAGTTTTGTGTAAAATTTAAGTGAATATGTTATTGTCCTGATCTGACCGACTAATTGATCGATTTATATAATGGTACTTTTACGCCCAATTGAGTTAGATATTGTTTCATTTTTTTTTTCTTTTTCTTACTTGTAAAGGTGCTAGTCTTGCTAAAGTTCTTTTTAGTTTTTAATTGTAACAAAAAAAAACTATATAATTTATTAATTGTATAAAAGACACAACAACAACTGATGAAAAGACATAAATCCATAATTTAGCCTGCAAAATAAAATAAAAGTAATTAAAACATTCAAATGTACAATATAAGAGATAAATTGAAAACAACCAACAAAGAAAAAAATTAATGAACAACACGAAAAATTGTGTTTTATTTTAAGATATATTTATTATTTTAATTAAAGTTTGAGATTTAACCACTTGGATCGGCATTTAATAGATCATCCTCATCGTCGTCAAAGAGATCATCAAAATCGTTGTAGAAATCGCCATGAACATGTTTTTCATTGCCAGCTAGATCCATGAGGATTGCTGAAGAGCCACCAGACTATAGAGGGAGAGAAACGTAAATAATGGGAACAATTAATTAAACAATATAAAAGCAATATTGTAAAAGGGGATCTTTTTGGAAATTGCTCATGACTTTCCTCAGGAAAAAAAGGGTCGGTCATTTTGTAAAATACATTTGCATTGAAAAATTATTCCAATCAGAAAACAAATAATAGATACAATTATGTCCCTTTCAAACTAAGAAATCATGTTCAGCAACGATTTTAAACTCATTAATTTTGCGTCCTTCCAATTTTAAGAAAATGTGTAATTTTTATTACTCTTGACTGCAGCGGGAAACTTAAGGTCTTTCTAATCCTAGAGACATGTCTGTATTGGGTGTAGAATTCATTCCACAGACTTATTCGTTTTGTCATAAAATTTATTGTGGATCTTTAATTTTTCCATTACACAGGCCTGCAAACGCAATTTGTACAAGGCCCGATATCAAGTTCCTTTTAGATACGATTAATGGTAGTGCAAGCTAAATCTAATGAAGCCGGAACAAGAGCTGCTGCTTGGCCTCAAGATGACCTACAAGAATAGGTTGGGCACTCATAATATTATAAGGGCTGGTAAATACGTTTATTTCGCAAAGGCCTGACAAATTTTGCCACTGGGACCCTATAGATCCTTGAATGCTCTTCGATACTCCTTGAACCCTTTAACTGTAGCCTGCTGATATACATAGTATATTATGGCTAAAATTTTAATTCCCTAGCTTAATTTCTCCTTCTCCTCATAAAGCAAACAAAATACACCAATCCGAGAATAGCGAATTGCTAGGCTGCCGAAAAATAAATCCATTTAACTACAAATGTGGCCAAAAAATCAATCAATCTCTCACCACACACACCTCTTCCATATCCATATAACCGGCACCTTCTGGAAACATTTCATCGGCCGCCAGTGTTGGTTTCATATCTTTGGTATTCGAATCCGTTGTTGTTATCTCAATTTATTCCACTTTTACAAACAAATTTCGTAAAAATTTTAGACGCAAAAAAATCTCGTTGCGTTTATTTTTTTTTTGTTTATGGCAAGTGTCACTTGTTGAAGGCAGAGTTGTTATATATTTACAGATGTCACAGACTACAAAGCCAAAGGTATTAAATGACGGTTTACAATTGAGGCATTGCCAGACCTAAAATTAGACAATCTGTTCTGCGCCAAAACGGACCAGCAGCGAAATTAAACGTGATACAATTGTGGAATCTCGAATGAAATTGGTTAATTTCCGTTAGTTAATATGGATTGACAACGGAAAAAATTAATAAGAACAACAATTTGTTATAACCAAACGATTTGATTTTGTGAAACAAAAAAAGTCTATTTTTGCTGTTAAAATGTAGCTATGTATGTGCTATTCTCTTCATCTTATATCAATATTTCAGTTATTGTTGTAAATGTATTATTAAATTTTTTCGAATTATTTGTTTTATTTGTATTTCTGTTAACAAATTTTGCCGCACAATCAGCTGTTTTTTGTTGTTACCCACAGTTTTCAGAAAACACAGTTTTACAGAAAAACCTGATTACATTCTTAAACTTTAGTTATCATTTAATCGAAATAACCTAATTATTTAGTTAATTACGAACTGAAATTGGGCATAAGTGTTCAGAAGGCTAAAACCCACCAAAAAAGCATTTCGCATATTGTACTGAATATTCGTACTGCTAAAATTGTCAGCTGTTGCTTAGCTCACACATTTTTCCTTTCGCCTTGTAAACCTCCAATATTTTCCTGCCACAAATCTATTAACATTGCTTCAGAGACCATAGTCCACGAAGCCCGAATGTTTTTAACTAATTAGAATAATCATTTATTAATATTTTGGCAAAAATATAAATTTTTGTATAGTGTAATAGCCTTTTTACACCGGAACGAATTTAACATATTTCCGCATTATTCCACATCTTTGAAGGATGCGGCCAAAATGCTAAAATTTTTACATGTATTTTGTTGTTGGAAAGAACATATTTTCGCATCCATGAAAGATGCGGAAAAATATACAGAGTTGTACTCTGAAAAGGTGAATTTAAGCGATTTTTCCCAGTAATGTTGATCCGGCAACCACCATTTTCGTTGTTTGCTGACATTTATCCAACAAAATGCCAGACAACATGGACGGACAAAAAATTTAAATTTTTGCCGATATATTAATAAATGATTATGCCAATTAGTTAAAACCATCCGCGCTTCGTGGAATACTGCCTTCGAAACAATGTTAATGTGACAGGAAAATGGAGAAATGTGTGAGCTAGACAACAGCTGACAATATGCGAAACTGCAGTGTAGAACCACTTTTTAGTACAAAATGCGAAATGCTTATTTGGTGTAAAAAGGCTAAAAACAAACAACGCAGATGGTTGTTGTCGGATCCACATTATTAAGAAAAATAGCTTAAATTCTGCTACTGTAGAGTACCAATTAATGCATTTTTCCGCATCATTCATGGAAGCGAAAATAAGCTTGCATCTTGCTAATAACAAAATACATGTACAAATTTTAGTATAATGGCCGCATCTTTCTAAAATGCGGAATAATGGGAAAATATGCTAAATGCGTTATCGTATAAAAAGGCCATAAAGCGCAGAACATGGGGCTGATCGCAGATTAGAGAAAAATACCATTACCATTGGTCCCTAAACATCGGAATCGAAAAAAAAAGATTGGATATGTGATGGCAATATATGTGAATGTAAGATATTTTCAAAACAAATTCATCAAAACACCCTACTGGTTTCTTTATAATAAAATAAACATAAACATTTTTTTATAATTATCTAATAAAAATCATCCCTGAAGATGCTGGAAAGAATCCCTGAGAAACGTGGGATGCATAAATGATAAAAACAATATTTTAATTTGACATCAAAAATTACATTGAAAGCCCGATAAAAATCAATTTTTAAATATGACTAAAATGGCCGATACAAAATTTAGATATAAAAGCAAAGCTTTTTATAGCAATTTTACACCAAAAAAGCATTTCGCATTTTGTGCTGAAGATGCGAAATGGGAGAAAGTGGTTTTACACTGCAGTTTCGCATATTTTCAGCTGTTGTCTAGCTCACACATTCTTCTATTTGCCTTGTAAAGCTGCAATATTTTCCTTCCACAAACCTATTAACATTGTTTCGGAGGCAGTATTCCACGATATAATCAATAATCATTTATTAATATTTTGGCAAAATTTAAAATTTTCTGTCCGTCCTTGTTGTTTGGTATTTTTTCCGATAAATATAAACAATCAACGAAAATGGTGGTTGCCGGATCAACATTGTAGAGAAAAGTCGATGAAATCCACCTTTTCAGAGTACAACTCAGTGTATTTTTCCGCATCTTTCATGGATGCGAAAAAATGTAAACATCTTTCCAACAACAAATTACAGTTAAAAATTTTAGCATATTGGCCGCATCCTTCAAAGATGTGGAATAATGAAAACACATTATTACCGAATTGCTATAAAAATCGCTTCGATTTAAAACATAATTTGAATGGTTTCACACAAGAATTGGGGATTTTGTGTTTGGAGATTTTGTGTATGGGGATTTTACATTTAGGGATTTTGTGTTTGTGGATTATGATTTGGGTATTTTGAGGATAACGTGGTACACCCGTTAAGAATGTGAGATTTCTATAAAAAAAATTTATAATGTATATTTAAAAATTGCAGTTAATCAATAATATACTGAAATTCTTAAATTTCTAATTTGCAATTATTGTTTTGCTTACATGTCATCGCCTGAAATGCTTAATTTTTTCATCTTCCTTTAATATCGACGATACATTTATATCTATAGAGAAATACTTTTTTATAAAATATTTTTTCTTGGACGTAAAACCCCAAAAATTAATTATTATTTCTTGAGGATTTTACAATTTAGGTACATAAAGGCTGATTTACACGCTATCCACCAATATCCCCTATCTACTGTCAAATCAGTACATTTTGATTTCCTATCCACCTTCCTAAAATTCTATTTTAATTTTCTATAATTTGGTTAGGGTTTGTTTTTGCTTACCCCCACATGTTGTTAAGGGGATATGAGTAGATATGGGTAGATAGCGTGTAAACCACACTTTATATTGAATATTATTATAGCAAAACAGATTATGAATTATAGGAAGATGATTAGGAGATGAAAACGGAGTCTCAGTACTGTTATCGTTATGGCAAGTTCAGCCACACGCATCTGTCGACGGATTTGTCTGTTGTTATCTATACCGAATTGCTATTATATACTAGTTCTCGAAATTTTGAGTTGTCACCCCTCTGTTGAAAGGGAATCCAGAAAAAAACATAATTAAATACGTTATTAATATATCTTTAATTTGAGTACCCGCACATGGCTGGTCATCATAGAACTCTTATATTGCGCTCCCTAGGACCCCTTGGTCCCCGTTCTCAATTTTGAGAATCGGATCATGCCCAATATTAATATTTTATTTCTTAATAAAATTTGCATAACACTTTCTAAATGTAAATTTATAAAATGTTTTCTTTATTTGAATTTAATTTGTATTTTTTTTTTTAGCGAATTCACAATTTTTCATGTTTTATTTTGAAATTTTTTTATGACAATAAAAAAAGTCTGTCGAACCTTTCCCTACATTATCAGACATGTCTGCGCAGATTAAGAAAAATCAAAATTGTTTTGAATTTTTACAGGCAAGTCTGCGCAGACCGTAAACATCGCCCTAAACTTGGAGATAAGTCTGGGCAGGCATTATATCTCACAGACTTGTCTGCCAATATAAAGTGCCTAAGATGCTGCTGGTTTTAACTTTTTTCTGATTTTGGTGCCTCTGCACTGTCAACTTACATATACTCGCCGGGTTGCGTCTTTTGGTTGTCAAAATTTTGTATGGAGATTTTGACACTAGAGAGGCACTACACAAAATAAATTGCCTGTTGTTGTTGCAATGCCAAATTTGTTGTACAGATAACTCCACCTTGTTTAATACATCTTGAAAGTGCCCCTTATTCTGCAATTGTCTCCATATTTAAAATTTATGTTATTTTACCTTTTACAGCTACCAGCAAATATGTCAGCAAGTAACAGGATTTGCTCCCCCAAATAGCAAAAAAACCTATTATTTTTTTAAAAATACCCACAATACCAGGAAAACTTTTGTATTTTCCCCCCACAAATTTAAAGCCACCCGCATACAAAACGTAAATGGCAACGCTATTTTGCGCTGGGAAATGTCAACTGACAAATGTCATATAGCATGAGAAGAAAAACAAAAATAACAATGTGCGACTTATAGCGATTTTTACAAATAGTTAACTATTTTTATTAACAGATATTAATTAAATACAAACAATGTGGGAAGAAACTTATTTAAAAGCTTATAAAATGTGATATTTTTTTATATAGTAATTTATTTATTACTTTAATTATTGTTTTAGCCGATTTATTTATACAATATTGTATTCTTATGCCACATCGCCTATTTGTTTTGGTCTATTGGCAACACCGTACGATGCCTGTTTGGCGCGCGGTAAATCAGCTGGGCCACATTCGGGTCATTTGCTCGCTCATTTTAGTCCAACACGACGCATTTGGTAAATTCTAAGAAAATTTTGATACCCCTTTTCATGGTCTCAAACCCAACCGATTTTTATAAATTTTTCACCATTGGAAAATTTCAATTTTTAGCAATTTTTTGCCGTTGAAATGATAAAAATCGGTTAACGATTAGTGGCCAAAAAACGCCTGTGAAAATTCGTATTTTTTCGGTGTGTGTGGTGTAGAAACGAGAAGAAAACGACAGAAAAAAAACTACAAAACGCTGGAATTGGAAATTCCTTTTCTCGCCATTTTGACTCGTAAAATATAAAGTGAAACGATTTTCTTGAAACAATTTCTAAAGGAATCACCAGGAAATTATAATGACATAGTGACGGGTTATCAACGCAATGCTAAGTAATATCTAGAGAGAGTGAAAATATAAAATTAAATTCATGAAATTTGCATTAAAAAGTAAAGTAACCAAATGAGAAGGCAAGCGACGACGGACGATACAATACAATAAAAAAAGAAGACATTTTTTCCACTCAATTCAGCAGTCGTTGGTCGTGGTCGTCGTAGTCGTCAAAAGAAGGCAACAAAAAAGAAGTGCATGTACAAATGGAAACAAAAAATGATAAGAAATGCCTGTGGTTAAAGTTGGAAGTACATAGATAAAAAAAACCCTAAATATAACTTGGAGGTGGTAACATTTAATTATCGTTTTTGTGTGGTATTGATTCTCACACGACTGCGGCTTTAAGGACGGCTCTTGCAGTGCTAATAAACTAAGAGCTGGACTGAAAGCTACAGCGTTCCCGTTGCGGCGGCAAGACACCTAAAACAGAAACGTCATCATCCGAAGTATTACAAATATTGCTCTAAAAGGTTTCTTAGCGCTTTTTTTTCGTACCACTCTTCTAATTGTGGATTGTTATCCACTTTTTTTTTATTGATATTCATTCCTCCTCTCTTTTGTTGGTTGTATGAATGATAAGGTGCTTCTTCAACAGAAAATTTGATTAATTTGTTGTTGTTGTTTTTAGCGAAACGAACAAGTAACACAACACACAACAGCACTTTGAAGAGATTTGTACGTACGGAGGAGAGGAAGATAGAGAACCACGACTTTATACGCCGCATCAGCAGATTCTTCACAAAGCCGTAGTCGTATTTTCATAGATTGTTTATTAATAACCGCAGCAGCAGCAGCAGCCATCGCACTAAAGACGGTGTAACATTAAAAACCACACAAGAAATGGCGCACTCCTCTACAGCGGCGGCGGCCTCCACAGCCTCTGGTGGTGCTACGACAGGTGAAATAAACTATTTCTTTCAGGATGAAAATGGTGAGTATCTGAGAGATAATGCTCCCCCCTCCCCCTCTTGTATGTTTAGTAGACTTTCGAATTTCCTTCTCTGCCCAACGATCAACGCATGTGGTGGTCCAATTTTATTGTTGTTGTTGTTTTTGCACAGATCATTTTGTTGCAATTTTTTTTTGTTAGTTCTTCTTTTCCCTACCGTCGATGTTGTTGTCAGTGGCATTTCTTTTTGCTGCCGCTGTTGTTATTGGCATTTCTTTTTGTTGCCGCTTTTTGTTGTTGTTGTTTCTTTCTTTTCTCATTATGCTCCTGGCAATACGATACTTGCAGCAGCAGCAGCAGAAGCAGCAGATATTTACCATGCCGCACAGTGGGATGACTTCATACATTTTTGTGCAAAAACTAAAAGGAGTGGTCCTAGATTTTTAAATGCTAGCACCGGGCTTTATATTAACTAAATTAAAAAAAATGGAAATTCAATTAAATCGGCCACGCCCACCATTCAAACAATCAAAATCGGTTTATTCGTATACAATTTTTCAGCAAAATTGCAGAATATGGGGCGGAACCCAAAAATATAATAAAAATGTCACGCCCCCTCAAATACGCCTTTAACCATGAGAATCAAGATCATTGTTGGGACTGGTGCCTATGGGGACCCTTGGATTGTATGATTACCTCCTAAGTGTGGGTACTCAAATTAAAGATATTTTTGATGCGAATCCAATGCTGTATTTAAATAGGCAATACAAGGTCCATGGGGCCCTAGGGATTCAAAAAAGGCAACACCTTGGATTCTATCGTGACCCCTAATTGCGGGTACTCAAATGAAAGATATTTTTGAGACGAATCCAGTGGTGTATATTTCAAAACCGTACGAATAGCATGTACTCTCCTATGCCCATTTTTAAAACGTATTTATGTATTCCGAAAATAAACGAAAAAAATTGTTAAAAAAAATTTTCCATTTAAAAGTGAAAAAGTAACATATACAGAAAACTTCATTAATTCATGTATTTTTACAGAAATACAGCGAAAAATTTGATTTTTTTAGATTGAAATCGTATTTTTCTGTACTTCCAAAATAAGACAATAAACTTTCACGGAGGCTGGTAGCGCCACAGGGAAGATTTTTATTTTGTTTTAAATTCGTTAAGAATATGAATGACTATAACTCTTTAAATTTTTTTTAAAATATCAAAAGGGCCCTGGCATAGCCATAGAAAATTATTTAAGAAAATGGTATTACTTTTCCGCTGTTATCAAAAAGGTCACCTACAAAATGCGATAAAGTTTAGAAATCAGATTTTTTTATAATTATCCAATAATCGCAAATATTTTTTTAATCAATATAGCAAACTGTTTCGAATTTGTATTTACATTTTGGGGTTGAGGGAAAGAATCCGCAGTTTTACTATAAAAATATACAAAGAAGTAATAAAAATTTGAGAAAATTTTCACTTTTTTTATCTACTTTTTTCCTTTTGGGAGATTATGAAAAATTGTATTTGTAGGGGAGATTTTTATTTCAAAATGAACCGAATTTTTTATTTGCGTAAAAAACAACATTTGCCATCGCGTCGTGCTGGAGCCAAAGTTTAGTTATAACCCTAATCCACATATATACCGTCATCACAAATGCAAAAGGGCCTAACAACAAAAGTTTTCAAAACTGAGCTTAAAGAAAAAACTTTTGTACAAATTTTGTAACATTATTCCTTCTGTACAAATCTCAAATGTGATGATAGTACCTTTTGCATTTCTAATGATGATTAGAATGTTTATTTTTTTAAATATCACTTGCCTCCAAATTATTGACAAAGTCAGTGACAAAACAAAAAGGGGTATAGCGCGGTCCAGGGGACCAGTTGGATCTTGGATCTCATGATAGAACTCTAGGAGCCTCCATGGCTAGCCCTGGAACAACTATGACAGATGAGTTCTAGGGCATGATGATTTTTTTGATAAAGCCAATTTTTTCGCATACAATTTTTCCTTTCCTCACGATCGCCCATTCAACCAAAAAGTGTTTTTTTTTTTCATTAAATTGATTTTTTCGCATAAAATTTTTCGTATCCAACCAAATGTTAAAATTTGGTACATACACATTTCTAAAATAATCAACAGATGCATACCAAATCGGCCAAGACCACCGCTAACCTTCCATATAAAATGATTTTTTGCATAAAATACTTCCCTTTCAGGAATTATTTGTTTTATTTGAAATAAAACATCACCTTTCATTTTATTGAAAAAACAGCTCGGGGAAAGTGGGGCTATATAAAATTTTTTTTTCATTAAAAATCAAAAAATCAATTTAATTTTTTTTAGGCTTATAGATTCGGGTATACCTTCTTACTGAATTATAGTATCCCCATATGTGTTTGTTTTTCATTTATAGAGAAATGCTTTGTTTTTCCACTGAAACGCATGAAAATACAAGTCATTCCTTGTTTGGCACCCTTGCATGGATTTTACTTCAATTCAATTTCAAAAACCCATATATGCATAGATCTTATTTAAAGATTTTTCTATGTAATTTTATTTGTATTTAAATGAATTTTAAATATGTATGTGGGAGTAGTTCCCAGAGTAGTAGTTCACTTTATAAGTACCATGTGCATTTATGGTTTAGATTGTAATTTCCAAATTGTAGGTATAAGTTTTTTTTTAATTCTTTAATTTATGTAATTTTATTTTATGTAAATGCATTATTAATATGATTGTTGGGGTAGACCTCAGAGTAATAGTTCAAATTGTGAGTACCATGTACATTTATGGTTAAGAAAAAAAGAAAAAATTTTTATCATTATTTTTTATATAAGATTTATAATGTATATTCATTTAATTTTTGTAGTATTTTTGAAACCATGTATGGCCCTAAGGGCTCGGTTTTTTTATATAAGTACAAATAAATAAAACTGCATTATTAGATTTTTAAAATGGAGTGGTCAAAATGTAGGGTTTGTGACAGCAAAACCCCACTGTGTGTGTCGTACCACATCCCTCGTTTTGTGTGTCAGCTTTTTCTGTTATTGTTAGTGTTGTTGTCGTTGTCGCTGCTGATTTGTATATTTTCCTTTTCTTGAAACACACACAACATTTTTGTCACTCGATTCGTTTTCTCTCATTCATTCGCCTGCCGCTTGTATCACTTTTCTCTCAGTTTAATATTATTTCACGTATCTCTTTAAGCCGCCATTATTTTTACACTAACAACAATACTATAACTAGACTACTGATACAAAGATTTGTTGTTATTGTTTTGCGCTTATGTGTTGTGCGGTGTTTTTTTTTTCTCTGAGTGAATTTTATACTCGTGCATAGTATTCAGATAATTTGTTTTTGAATAGTTCGGGGGACTTTTGTTTTTTTGGGTGTAAGGTGGTGTAATTGGGTGCGTTCGTTCGTTCGAATACATGTGGAACAAAGTATTTTTATGTGTGTAGGAACGAGTTGTTGGTAGACCTCAAACTTGTTACAAATAGGAAACTGTTGTGAAACTGTCGCCGCTGTTGACAGCTTAATTGCTAATTCTTCTCCTATAGACCAGAACTTTGACTGGCACAAAGATACATTGGGCCCTAGATGGATATGGGAGGAATACATGGAACTCAGGCATGGACATTGGGACATTTTTTTTTTCGCACAAAGCGTATATCAAAAAAGTTACCTACAGAAAGTTTTGTGAAGAAAACATTTTAACGGTCTTGAAATTTTGACACCATTCAGTTGTATGTCTGAAAGGAACAAGGCGTGGCGACTCGCCCATAGAACCCAATATTAAAAAATGCATATCTGGAAGACTATTGCGGTCATGAAATTTATTGTGAAATCATTTAAGATCAGTATACATAAAGAAAATGTGGTGACGAATGGGGGAGTGCGACCGGCCCAACAATACGACTCCATTAACAATATATTTACAATACAATAGCTTAATTTATAAAACTATTAACGTTGCTAAATTTTTAAAAAGGGTCAGTGCAATTTCAAATCTAAACTTATGATGCATTTTGGTAACATAAGTTATTCTGCGCACTGATAATTTGCAATTCAATGCTACGTATTGAACATAATTTATTTTTGTATTTATTTTAATTTTTAGGGAAGATGTTTGATAATACCTTTAAGGGGCATTGGTATTTTCAATATGGGCAATTCCATTGGGACGAGTGTGACCATGTTACTCATATTTTTGGTTTAAATTCGTAAAAAGAAAATGTATTATAAAAAAAAAACTGTGATTACCAAGAATGTTAAGTTTTATAACGTTTAGTAACAGGAAGACGCTGAAAGAACTTGATTTCTGGTCAGAATAACTATTAGAAGACAACGACGGGTGTGACCTTAGGAATTTGAGCTTTTACAAAATTATGACTTTCAAGTTAAATTCTGTAAAATTTTTCGTAGAAAATCCACAATTGTTGTGATGGAGTTATTGTTTATATAGTGTTTAATTGTGTTAAGCATTTACTGTTTGCAAAAAAACGCTTTTTTTTAATAATCTAGAAATAAAAGACGAGTGTGACACCATTCTACGACGAGTGTGATCTAGTAAAATAAACTCCAAAAGTATGTAGAAATTAAAGTTTTTATAGCGTTCAATTATATAACAAATAGAAAGGCAAACATTAAAGAAAATAATAAAACATATACATATTTATTCCTTATCAGTACTATCGTATACATTATCATTAGCCAAGAATGTTGATTACCAAGAATGTTGGATACATTTTTTTCTCGGCCAATCGGTTATCAAAATCGTAATCTACGATGATTTCAAAGAAAATTTGCCCAAGAAACGAAAAGTCTAAAATCAAAATCGAGCCCCCGGGTATTAACGAGAAAATTTTCGTATTGGGGAAAATCCACAACAAGCCCGCAACTGCCACGGAATCGCCCCTAGAGCGTTTAAATAAGTGACCGACCACAGACATTTTTCACACCTAACATTTTTCCCAAACATACCTACCCCCCATATGTTTGCAATCCCAACCCTCTATTTTCAACCCTTAAGGTGGTTAATTTTTTGCCCTTGGACGGGTGTGACCAAATGTTTTCTGCAACTAAATACTCAAATATTTAAATAAATGTTCACAAAATTTCACTATATTATTAATTTGCACTTACATTATTATTTTTGGAAAGTTTTAATATTTTATCATGTAAAGTAAAAATTTTATTAAACTTTTGTCATATTTACGGGGACGGGTGTGACACAAAATTCGTATATTTATATTTACTCATAAAACTAGCGTATAAAGATGGAAATAAAAGTGTTCGTTAAATGATCCTTTCAAACTGTTGCCAAATTAAAAAAAAATTTAAAACAATATTTTTTCCATTTGTCCATAATTGTCGTTCTATTGTACACATTAATTGACCGATTTTTATTTAAAATATGGAATTATATTTTTTCCTGTATTAGACCGTTTTACGTGGAATTGCCCATATGAATATATAAATCGTGCCCACCAGCCAGACAGACGGACATGACTCAATCGTCTTAAATAGTTCTAAAATGAACTTGGTCTTAAGATACTAGGGCCCCAACTCGTCTCCTTTTATGTGTTACACTGGTTTTTTTTTTATCAAAAAATAGGTATTCGAATTTTGTTTCCAAAATTTTTAAGTTCGAAAAAATTTAATTAAAAAAAAAATACAAAAAATTAAAGGATTTTTTTTATATTATTTATTCTATTTTATTTATTTTATTTATTTTATTTATTTTATTTATTTTATTTATTTTATTTATTTTATTTATTTTATTTATTTTATTTATTTTATTTATTTTATTTATTTTATTTATTTTATTTATTTTATTTATTTTATTTATTTTATTTATTTTATTTATTTTATTTATTTTATTTATTTTATTTATTTTATTTATTTTATTTATTTTATTTATTTTATTTATTTTATTTATTTTATTTATTTTATTTATTTTATTTAATTTTTTTATTTTATTTATTTTATTTGATTTTAAAGCTTAAAATATATTCCAAACCAATATTTTATTTTAATTTATTTTATGTTATTTTACTTGTTTACATATTTTTATGCATAACACAACCGACCCACACGCCCGATATTAATTATTAATCGATTCGATCGTTACTCCCAGCCTACTATTTTTACAATCCACAGTTATACTTAAGAACATATGGTTCACGTTGCTTATATTTATTATAACAGTTTGTTTAGGGTCATTAGCCTGCCTTGCTGTGACGGCTTGTATACAAAAACTTGTTCAGAAGGAATCGGCCTTTGTTTGATAACACTATATAAAATATATTAAGGGTCATTAGCCTTACTACAGCCACTGCTTGTATATAAAAATCTTTCCGAAAAAAATTTGCCAGTTTTGTATTTTATATTAAATAAGTTTTCTAAAAAAAAACCACCTGCTAAAAATAATATAAAAATAATGCACTTCAAGATTTGACATCCAGATGTGCATCCGTTTTTGTGTGCTAATCGTAGGAAAGTTTTGCATTTAAATCTCGGCAATATATTGTCTATATTGTCTCGTTTACAACACTTGAAACAGTTATTACCTCTTACAAACGGTTATTTGTTGTTTGTTCTACATTAGGGCGATATTCAATCGTAAATCTAGTGTCTCTTCTCAGTTTGCGGAATCAAGAAACCAAAAATGTGGAAACATTTTTTGTTTGACGTTTCGTTAATTGTTCGCTTTTCTAAAAATATTTCTAGTATTTTGTTTATTTTTTTCGTTTTTTTTTTTATTTTCAATAATAGTGTGGTGCTCGACACTTGGCGAGTTGTTGGTAGATTTGAATAGCTTAGTAGTCAGTCTCGCTGTGACATCTGTGTCAGTTGTTTGGTTTGGATGTGTTCGATAGTCGTCAGTACTCATGAAATGCTTAGCTAGAAATACAACTTTTATTTTTCAGATTTATACATTTTGTTTCGATTTATTAGTACATGTAATGCAATAGCATTCGCAAGAAATTACGAAAAATGAGGAAGGAAATAAATGTGTGTGCACAGATAACAATGACGCTTTTTTGTGTTCAGCCTTTGCTGCCACCATTGCCATCGTCTTCGATAATGTCTCAGCCACTTTTCTTGTCAGTTCTCTGGGGGCTGTCTATGCTTATGACTGAATAAATGGAATTGTTGGTGATGTTGTTTCTGCTATTTGCTCTGCTCCGTTGTTGTTACCAAAAAAAAAAACCAACCACATAGAAGGTTAAGTGAAAACAACGAAATAATTTGTTAATTTGTTAAGAAGATTAAATTGAGGAAAGAGGGAAAAAGACCAGCCAATCAAACCAAATAGAGGGAGAGTGCTATCAATTATGATAGCATTTACAAGTGTGAACACAGCAATCAATTTAACAACAATCAGATTAATTAAATTTCTATTTCTTAAATAACTTTCTTGCTGATGTTAAACATTTTCTCTGATAAAAATAGTTTGACGTGTGGCATCGTCAAACTATTCTACACTTTTTTTATTAACTTAAAAAACTAAGAAATAAAATCAGTTCAGGTTATTTTTATTACATAGGGCGAAAGATGGTATTAACGTTGTTGCTTTTTCATTTGGCAAACGCCCTTGGCTGAAACGATACCAAATGAATAGGTGTAATAATTATATACATGTGTATATTGAGTTTTAGTTTGCAATAGAAAACATTTTGTTTTTTCAGCAGCTCGGGAAGGTCATTGTAGGGCGTTATATATATTTTCCAAGAAGTTCCTAGGTGGAACATATAGGGCTTAATGTAACATTATGATTTATAAACGGAATTCGAAATTTTTGCAATCAATCTGGATCATAGAATATGCAATGTGAAGGGATAGGCAGTCTGGATTACTGAGTTAAAAAAAATAATAATAAAAAAAAATTAATTAAAAAATAATTTAAATAAAAAAAAATTTAAATAATAAAAAAAATTATTAAAGAAAAATAAAAAATAATTCAAACAAAATTCTAAAAAAAATAAAAATTAATTAAAAAAAATAAAACAAGTTTAGAAATTTCAGTAAATTTGCCAGCAACAGTAAAAAGTTTAATTTTATATCTCCGGACATAAAAAACTTTTACGTTACCGACGGAGAACTAAGGAAAAAGTCTCTTATTTATTCTAACAAAAATCTTAAATAAATCATCATTTCAAATAGGTGGAGAAAACCTACCGGTGTCTTAAGTTTCGCCTATGATATATGCTAAAATATGTACATGTAGAAGTATGGGGATGATTTTGCTCATTTGTATTTCAGGTACAAGAAGTGGTGTGTCAAATGTTTCGGTTTTCTTAGGTTATCCTGCTATATCAGGAAAATTGAACAGATCATATTCAAATATCTTTCAGTTCTCCGTTTGGATGTTATCGGAGAAATACTGATTTTCCAAAAATATGTCGTTTTGTATCGGATGTAGTACCAGAAGTGGTGGCAGATATAGTCCATATTTAGAAATAAGACGGTGAATTAGGTCATTTGTATGGGACGTACCAGAAGGGCTATGGAAGGTACAAAAAGGGATGAGCTATTCTTCCTATTTACGGTTCCATAGCTTCATTTTGAAAACTATTAACGATGGTTAATTTTCATAACGATCAGTGGTTGGTTTTCTCCAGTTATGTTGTTGTTGTTGTAACAGCTGGTGGTAGCTGGGGTGATAATTCTTTATACCGGTTTTCTATTTATCGGCACTTGATCGGGCATATAATCCGATTATCATACGATTATTGTTTGTTCCTTTGTAGATAACAAGGTTTGTGTCAAGGATTGTTAGGTGTTGTTGTTGCGAGTTTTACGCCAAATTCCAGCAAAGATGGCGCCAGCTGGCTTATTGATTTATATGAGATGTTGATAAATCATTTTCCTTGATCCTTGCGCCATCTGGATGAGTTTTGTTGCCTGGTGAACTCGAAAGTATTTGAAAAAGTAATTTTTCATCGATGTTGATTTTGGCCAGTGCCCCGACCGGGAATCGAACCCGGCACCTTCGTATTGCTAGTCTACGTCGCTTCCACTGAGCTATCGAAGGCCACTTTCTCGAGTTATTGTGCCCACCGGCGCACAGTGGAAAATCGTAGAGTAAGACCAGCCCATAATTCATTTCTAAAAAAGTTCGAATTACACCATAATTTTTTTTCTATCGAAAAGTTAAGATGTCAAACTTAATAATTTGAGGAAAATATTTGATGTTTGGTCAATAGTAATACTCGGAAATAAGGACCGTATTCACATCTTTTTACGACAACGATTTATTACTATAAAAATAAAACATATTTCAGATCATATTTTTAATATTATTCACATTACAATTAAGGAGTTATATACCTCATTGGAAAGGTAATTTGATGTAGATTCCAATTTTATAAAGAGCGGACCAGGTTTTAGTGAAATTATTTGACATTTTAGCTCCTGAATGATGTCATGTTGTTTTGGCTGCATGCAAAAACTTTAGTAAGGCTTTTAGTTAGGAGCTGCGTTTAGCTCTGCGCTCATATGTAAAAAAATTTAAAGCTTAATATATTAATAAAATACTATATAAATGTTAGCTGCATATTCGTGCATAAACAGAAGTTACATTCAATAATGTTAAAAAACTCAGTTATTATTTAGATAAAAAAACAACTCATAAAAAACAAAGTTTTTGACTATAAATTCTTTACTCTAGACTTGTGATGATCAAAAATTGAATAACCTACCACTTGTGCCAAACAAACCAATACAAGGTACGAAGTAAACAAACTGGTAAATACCATCACCCAATATACGATTTTATTTAAGTCTTGGGAGATAGCAGAATGGGTGTGATAAATAGTTAGGTTTCCTGAGGCTTTGCCTCATTACCATATAAATTAACTGACCAAATTTCATTATCCCCCAGGCGCCCGTTTGGAAATTATGGGAGAAGTATTAATTTCCCAAAAGTAGATCATTTTGTTTGGGTGGGACCAAAAGGGGTTAACTGATATAGTCCATAATCATTCTCGATTTAAATATTCATAACCGTACAACTAACGCAAAATTTGACTCAATTAAGTGTTCTAACAAAAAAGATATGCATATAAAACTAAAAAGGTGCATTTGGTAATTTGTATAGGGGTTAGGTTTTTTGAGGTTTTGCCTCCTATTACAAGATAAATTAACCGACCAATTTTCATTACCCTCCAAGTGTCCGTTTGGAAGTTATGCGAAAAATAGTATTTTTTCCCAAATAGGTCATTTTGTATGAGAGGTACCAGAAGGCGTAAACCGATAATCCATATTCATTCCTGAGTCCATTTTTATAAGAAAAATATCTTGCCCAACATATTATTGAATTTAGTGTACTTACAAAAAAGATATGTATGTAAAACTATGAGGGTCAATTTGGTCATTTGTGTGGGAGGTACCGGAAGGTATGCTTCTAAAGTTGCGGTTTTCTTAGGGTTTGTCTACTTTTGCAAGATAAATAAACTGACGAAATTCAAATATTCTCCTGTCGTCTGTTTGGAAGTTATGAAAGACAAATTAATTATCCAAAAATAGGTAATTTTGTATGGGAGGTACCAGAAAGAGTGGGGCTGTTCTGCCCATTTACAATCCCATCAGTTCGGTTTGAAAAATATTAATACTTGTAAATTTTTATACCGATCCGTTAAGGTTTACTCGAGTTATCCTGCTCACCAGCATTCCAGCCAGCCTGCCAGACAGACGGACATAGCTCAATCGTCTTAAAAAGTCCTGAAACGAATTTGGTTTTAAGATATTTGTGGTCTAACTCGTCTCCTATAATCTGTTGCACTTTTTTTCGTATCAAAAATTGTACCAAATACATGTACAAGTCATCTCTATATGCTAAAAATAAACTTCTTACCTTTATTATGAAGAAAGTTCTGGTTTAATTTGGTTGATATTTTATAGAATAATAGCACATACATTTAAGATTATTCGTGCAAAATTTCAGAGCTCTATCTCTAAAAAAAAAAGTTACAGATTTTTAATCCGATAAGCACTGAAATTTTCCACTGTGCGGCGGTGTGTTCTCTCTCTTTCAACTTCATATATACAAGTAGTGAGATTACTTGGGGACACTATGGTCCTCTGCCCTTGAGCCAGGTCAAACCATCAGTGAACTTCACCATGTTACATGAAGACAATTCGGTGAGACCATCAAAAACCATTTCCCGAGGAATTGTTTCCTTCTTTTATAAAAAGCTGGGCAATGGCATAAGAAATGCACAAAGGTCTCAATTTCCCTCTCATCGTCGATATAGGTGCGATGTTCTCAGGATGCATTTAGCAGGTGTTCGATGTGACGGGTCACAATTCCGTATACATGACACATTGGTAGTCGCACTGATCAATCCGATTTGCCGCCAGTTCATCCGTTATTTCGTTTTCTAAAATGTCACTATTTCCGATTACCCAGCAGAGTAGAACACTATTCTCCGGCAGTTTTGTGAGCACCGTCCTACATCTGTGCACTAACCTAGGCTTTATAACCTTCGATTCCAAAGTCTTTAAGGCCGCTTGACTGTCCACATAGATTGTACCGATCAAATTCATTGCCAGTATTTCCTCCACAGATTTTATAATAGCGAAGATCTCTAATTGAGATCCTCACTAAAGATACCCAATCCTGTTTCAATTTCCATTTTAGAAACATCAGTGAAGATGGACAGCAAGCTTTCAAATTTTCTCTATCGGGGATCATAATTTCCGGGCATGATGTAAAATCCAACAACGGAACTATATAGTCCGTTCCTTTGTGGGGTCCTCCGTTGCATTCATGTTTTTTGACGGTAACCTGTTGATTATACAGAGAGATGATTTTTTGGATTTTTATTGCAACAAAATTGGACTAGTCGATCTTGAGCCTCTTATGGGTCAGTACGACAAAAATTCAACATAGATTTTTGCGTTCACTCTAGTGAGGATATAACAATACAAGATGACAACATTTTTTGTGAGATTAATTTCAACGAATATTTCTAATATTGTTCATGTTTTTAATTTTCTAAAACATTAGGCTATGTAAAAGTTTCCTGCAAAAAATTGGCGCAAATATAAGTTATACTTGTACCTGTTAAGGACATTTATGTGGGAAATTCTCTTTAGCATAGATTACTTCTTAAAAACATAAAATATTTAAATAAATGCCGTATGTTAATTTCCCCGAAAGAACTTCTCTTTTGTGTAAGCCGGCCGTTATGCAAAATAAAATATTAAGGTTAAATAGCAACAATTCTTTCTGTGTATGTCTAAAGAAGCTTTTAATTTCATATTTTGCTAGGCAAATGATTTATGCTTCTAAATGTAAATAAATATTATGCTTATAAACACAATTATGATGGGAAACCATGAAAAAATCATAAGAAAAGGCGAACACACATTAATTTTGTGTAATCAAGCGTGCGAGCGCGGTACCCTACTTGTTTGTGGGATAAACACACAATTTTCCAGATTTAGCCTAAGGCACATTAGGCTACGAAAATTTAAAATAGATAATTAATGATTAGTTAGTAAAACCATCTTCAGATTTGGTGAGCTAATGATCTACAAATAGAAATGAAAAAAAATATTTCAACAAATCTTGTATAAGTTTGCTTTTTTTGTAAACCCATTTGGGCAAGTTATAACAACTTTCAAGGATATATGCATATATATATGTTATTTTATCACAAGGGTTGTTTTCTACGCCATTCCTCTACTAACACCTCATTATTAAAGTCTCTTTGAATTGTGACAACAATGTAATCCACCTCATAGTGATCGTTTTTTTTGTTCCACCTCCCTTCATCTTGACTGGTGGTTTGTTTAAGTCCTGTTTTATAGACTGGAATGTACTCGGTTGGTGGCCTTTGCGCCTCTTTGGAAATACAACCCTAATGTCTGATGACCAAAAACATTTTTTTGACTATGGTGATATTTTTTTTGTGTGCAGTGTTTTTTCTTATTCGTTTGCTGCTGTTTGTCGTTTTCATTTTGTTCTTAGTTTTCGTATTAAATTTTTACAAAATCACCAACCAGCACAAGGAGAATAGTAGAGACAGGCAAGAGTCAAAGCCAGAGTAGCAAAGTAGCAGCAGCAGCAGTGTGTAATCGCTCGCCTCGCTCGTTGTTCGTAATTCTACACACTCACAGAAATGGATGGAGTATTAATAATTTAAAACCAAGCTATGACTGGCGTTGTTGGTGTAGTAAGTTATACTAAGAAGCAAAAAGAAAAGAAATACAAATGTTTTTGCCTTTGTTTTTTTTTATTTTTTTACAAAAATTTACATTTATATGTGGGTTTTCATGCTATAAGATGAATGCGAATTGAATGGTTATGGAGATGACAGAATGATAGATATGTAGATAGTAAATGCATGAATTGCTGTTGTTGAGAGCGTGTGTAGAATACAGCGTGCAAGTAGTGAATGAGTAAGTGAGTGAGTGGTACTTAACATTTGTTGCTACTTTTTCCAATTGCTGACGATGTTGCCACTTGCGAATGAAAACGGTGTAGTAGATGTTTCCCTAGAATGAATCTATACTCCTCCGTTTACTATGTTGTGGCATAGTGTGTTTCTGTTTTCGTCATTACTGACTACTGTCGCTAGCGCTGGCGCAGACATTAGCGATAGTACTACAATGCCATTGGGAATGTGTTTAGTAGTTTAGTGGTAGTATGGCACCTTTTTTGGTACAAAGTATTTGAAAGCGATGGTAAAAATATGATGGAAATGTGAGAGCTTAAGTAACAAAGAAAGCAGAGAGATTTTTTGACAAACCCGACATGTGTAGGGTATATATCCACTGAGAATTGCAATTAAACAGAGGAAAGCAGGGTACAAAATAAAACTTATAAAATCAAATAAAGTCTGTTCAGAAAGATCAGCATGGTGAACTGACCAATAAGTACCAAGTAGGAAATCGTCAAACTAGTTCAAAAACGCACTAGTTCAAAAGTATGGAATTGTGAACTACTCCCAAAATGAACTAGTCCTAAACTATCGAATTTTGAACTAGTTAAACGTTATAAGCCGATGAATAGGAAAAAGGGAATTTTTAAATAATTTTTTAGATGAAAAAATATATTCAATTGTATGCATTTAATTACAATATCGTATTTTTTACCCACATTAAAATGGTTTTTGAACGTCGTTTATGTTTTTTTTCGTATTCAAAATACTAGTACAGCACTAGCTCAATTTTTTCTAGAATAATACTAGTTCTTATTTACCTTCCTGGAAGTAGTTCCATACTAGTTCATAGCAGACAATCAACTACCGCCCGACTAGAATTTCTGGACTAGTACTATTCTAGTACAAAAGGGACAATTCCCCCCAATCCTAGGACAACTACGTGTTAAATGAGACAGTTGCTTGTATAGAAGGTGAACTAGTTCACTGCCCTATGGGGAACTAGTATTATACTAGTTCCGAACTAGCATTTTTCCCTACTGGGTACCTTCACCATTTATCCTCTGTGTAGAAATTATTTATTCTGTATGGGAATATTGAATAGTGCTTATACAGTACCATCTGAGAACAGAGGAAACAAAGAGTTACACGTTTATTTTAAATTTTATTAAATCTCATAAGTTATTAATTCATATCATTAGTAGTATTATTGTTAACGAAGAGTAGCAGAATGAATTTGGATAATCAACGGGTTAACCGATAATTTTACTTATGTAGGTTAAGGTAAAGGTTAAGGACACAGCGCATAGGTGAGACTATCAATGAACGATATCCCAAGGAATTGCTCCTTTGATGAAGAGCTGGGCTGCTCAATGGTCTCAATTTCCTTCTCATAGTCGCAAAGCCTACAGTAATCCCCCTGTGTCGTCTCCCAGTTGGATGTCAATGCTCTGACGTCACAGTGTCCCGTGATTACTCAATTAGTCGTCTAACGGACTGATTACTCCAATTAGTCGTCTAACGGACCTCCTATCTACTCCAACATTGATCTGGTTCGTCTTACATCCAGTATTGGCCAAATATCCCGTGACACCACACAGTCGGTGCGATGTTCCCAGGATGTATTTGCATGCCGTTCAATGGGTAGGGTCACAATTCCGTATATGTGAGACATTGGTGGTCGCACTGATCCATCCAAAAGGTCGGGTCCCAGTGCTGAACCTTTCCGCGCCAGTTCATCCGCTTCCTCGTTGCCTGAAATGTCACTGTGTCTGGGGACCCAGCAGAACCGAACACTATTTTCCGACAGTTTCGAGAGCGCCGTCCTACATCTATACACTAATCTCGACTTTATAGCCTTCGATACTAAGCTTTTAAGGCCGCTTGACTGTCCACATAGATTGTAACGATCTCCTCCAAATTTCTTGCCAGTATTTGCTGCACAGATTTCGTAATAGCGAAGATCTCCGCCTGGAACACACTACAGTCGTCATCTAGTCGGAAGTGTTGCCTGAAATTAAGATCCTCTCTAAAGATACCCGATCCTGTTCCAATTTCCATTTTTGATCCATCAGTAAATATAGATAGCCCCCTAAAAGGTAAGGAATCTTTCCAATCGTCTCTAGCAGGGATCACTATTTCCGGGCATGATGTAAAATCCAACAACGGAACCATAAAGTCCGTTCTTTTGTTTAATCCTTCGTTGCATGCATGTCTGCTGAATCATAACAGTATTGATGCCTGACCCGACTACGTTTGTCGCCAAAGGCCTGCTTCTCGACTTACAAAAAAATATATATGTACATGTACGTCCAGGTATATAGGTGTGACAGTCTTTTGTATGGGATATACCAGAAGGTGTGTTGCAAATGAGTCGGTTTTCTGAGATTCAAGTTACTATTGCGAGATAAATAAGGCGATAAAATTCTAATATCATTTTTTAGATGTTATTGGTAAAATATTATTTTCCCAAGAATAAAAAGGGAGGTATTACGATTTCAAATTTTTGAGTCAGATTTTTAGAAACGTTTATTTGGGGGAATTTATTTTTTTTTTAAATAACCTATTTTTTATAGATGATTTTTTTTTCGTCTTATCTACTTTGCCTGCCCTCAAAACTGGCAACCAAAATAGTACCTGACTCATAATTGTTGAACCCTGCACAAAGTACAAGATACTAAGATACTCGATGTATCTCATGCCTGGCCCGGTTAGTAGTTACTCCTCTACAAAAGGCGGCAATTTGTTGTTGTTATTTTCATTGTAATCTTTTTACACCATTGCCTTTTCTTGGGTTGTACGTGGAGCGTATGTATGTTTAGTGGTGTGTGTGTGTGTGCTTGAATTCTATAGTACGATAATTGCGCCGACTACGACGACTGCCGCAACGTTACCGTCAACAACGCGTGTGTAATGTGAGTCTGACTCTGTTGTATGTTTGGAGGATTTCATTCATTTTTTTTTGGGTTTCGTGTTGCTTTTGCATTATTTTTGCGTACTTGTGATATATTATCGCGCTCGCTCTCTATTATGCTGTTGAATTTTGCTTTTACTTTGCTTCAAAGTTTTTGTTTTTGCTGATGTTTACACACACGCACACACAAATTCCTTTCTGTTTTTGTTGTATTTTTCGTAGTTGTATACGCTGTATTTAATATTTCTTTATTTATCTTCTTTCGGCCTGAAATGTAACAACACTTTTGTGTTGTTTTATTTTTCATCTCTTTTATTTCGTGTGTGGTGTGCCGTTTTTTTCTAATAAACACTTGTTCCATCCATTCAACCAAACAACCAACCAGTTAGTTAAACATTCTTCATCCTCTCCCTTGACAAAGTGTGTAAATATTATTCATAATTCTTTAGAATAATTTGTGCTGTGTTGATGAAGAAGCATTTCTTTTTGTATTAATGTGATGTGTTTCTCCTTTGATTTTGCAGGGAAAATACACAAAGTCCTCAAACAAGTTGAAATAAAGCAAGAACCACTTGATGGTTCCTCGGCAGCCACAGTTTTTGCTACCACCGTTGGCGGCAGCATGGGAACATTCACACAAATGGTAAGTAGACATTTGGGCAATTGTATCAGTCAACACACAAACAAGACCCGATAAATGAAACTTTGATTTTTTAAGTGTGTGAAGATTTGTTAAAAACATGACAGAAGAAAATTGTTTTAAAAAGTGTCTTTTATAGATTTCTGCGACTTGAACTGGAATTCTAAAAAAGGAATGTTTAGCTTTAATAAGAGTTGCTTTTGTGTGTGAAACAGCAAAAAGTATTGAAAAAAAAAAACATTTCTTAAAAACGATGATGTGCAAACAAAAAAATTTTCTTTCTTTTCTAATGAAAAAACGTACTAACTCAAAATTATGACTATGCTTTACTTTTAAAATGAACTTTTCTTGACCATCTATCTTTAGTTTTTAAAACGAAAATTTTGAAACATAAAATCAGAAATTATTATTATATTTTTTAAAGAAAGCTTTAAAGTAAATTGCTTTATACGAGGACATGGGCATTGGCAAGGAACGTATTCTCATCAAAATGGCTTCAACCTGGGAAGGCATTTTTGGAAGCCAAAAATTTTGGAATCCGAACATAATTAAAGCTTTGGCTAGATGTGATTTGTTGACCATTGGCCCATCTTTGCTTAAGGAATTGTAAAATGACGATGTTGAGATTACATCACAATTGAGCGCGGATGAGTCAGCTGTAGATGCTGTGGTTTTAAAAAATCTGACACGCAAACAAATTGCTTTGTGGAAAATATATTCCATAAGAATATTGTTCTAAAATTTTGGTACAGAAGTTCTATATGGATTAAAAAAGTTAATAAAATAAAGATTTTTTGCATGATTTTTAAGATTTCAAAAAAAAAATCCTTGCAGAAGGATATTTAAATTTGGTCAGTTTAATTAACTTGCAATAGTAATCTGCAAAAACAGAAATATTTGATACACGCCTTTTGGTACTTCTAACACAAATCACTGAATCCGCAAGTGCATTGAATACAGTCAAATCTCGTACAATCTATCAATCTCGTTGAACTGCCCTTACCGATATCTCTCACACAAATTATCCTATCTTCCGAACGTTAATAGTTTCCCAATAATTTCTAACAGGAACCTGATTTGTTGAGAAATTTATTAACAATTTTTACACTGGCAAAAAGGTAATATATAAGTAATTTTACTTAAAAATCTGTTAAAAACACCGAAATTGTAAAAATCTTATAGGGTGAGGGTTTTTATCTGTCGGTTCACTTTAATGGAATTTCTATACTGGTTTTTTTTATTTCGTTTTATTTCATACAAATTATTTGCTTCAATTTATTTTATTTATGTAATTTGGTTTTATTTCATTTAATTAATTGGTTTTATTTTATTTTTTTTCCGTTTATTTTATTATGTTTTATATTATTTTATTTTATTTTACTAAATTTTATTATTTTATTTTATTTTAATTTATTTTATATCATATTTTATTTTATCTTATTTATTTTATTTTTATTTAAGTTTATTTCATTAATAATTTAATAATATTTTGTATTATTATACTTCATTTTAAATTACTTTTTTTTTTATTTCGTTTTACTTAATTAATTCGTTTCTTTTTATATTGGTTGGTTGGTTGGTGTGCGGGCATAGGTCCTTATGGACCCATTGTGACACTTATTGGGCATTTACGCCATCCATTCAACCTATGCTATCAGCGCGTGTGCTGCCTGATTGCGTTTTCAGTTGTCGATTGGGAAACCGGAGTTTCGAAGGAATCCATCCAGTTAATAATTTTATAAAAGTTGTTGATCCTTCCAAAATCAAAGGATGCAAGTTCTTCTACACTATTTAAGAAGGGTTTCCCCAAGGTTTCCAGTCTCCTTCTATATAGCGCTGGGCAATCACATATAATGTGGTCGGTGGATGGTTCACTGCTGCTATTCCCGTAGTTGCATTCGCTTTTCGTTGCGAATCTCATTCTGCTCGCATGTCTGCCTATGGGTCCATGTCCCGTCAGGAATGTAATAATTTTTCTTATCTGGTCTCTCTCTAGACTTACCAGGTACGATGTACGTTTCGCGTTGTATTCTGGCCAAGTCTTTTTGGCCTTTCTACAGGTTTCTTCATTCTTCCATCTGCCGTTTGCAATTCTAAACGTACGATTTTCCCTGGTCCTTTTACAGGTGGATATGTATATATATTCTTTTTATATTGTTTTAATTTTATATTTTGTTTCGTTTTTTATTTAACATTATTTTATTTATTTTTATTTTACTATATTTAATTTTTTTTACTGTCTTTGTGTTCCAAAAAAGGCCACTTGGCTACTATGTACAAAAAGCTGATGTTCTGAATCTTCTTTGAACTAAAGGTTCTTTTAGAAAATCTATCGAAAAGTGTTTGATTGCGATAAGCTCTCTCGTATCTTATTCATCAGATGCAATGCTACTGTGCTAGAATCAGAGATTACAAATTACAATTTTAATGTTTAGCGTACAAAATTTCTTATTATATCATATGTCATAAGGAACACCCGATTACAAATATATTCCATTTATGATCGATTTAGAGGGTATTATTTAAGTAACCAATCTTCAATATCTGTTAAATTCTCTAATTCTTTTTCTTTTACTCTTTCCAGAACACAAGTCAACCTCAGTTTGTAAGAATACAAAATAATTACAATATCCAACCAACAGAAAGTGAGTTTCTACTAATATTTCCTGTAGTACCCACAAAAACTAAACTTTATACTATTTCCTATCTTATTTCATTTATACCGTTATTGCGTGTGTGTGTGTGTGTGTGTGCATTCATTTTTCTATGCACTCTCGCCAAATTCTCTAGATACCACATATACCGTTATTACGCCACAAAGTAGTAGTGGCAGTACCACCAACGCCGGTAGCACGAATCCCAGCAATATGCAACGACAACAGCAGCCACAACATCAACAACAGCAACAACAACAACATAGCAACACAAATATCACCACATTAAAATATGAACCAATGGAAGAGTTTACAACACATACGGTAAGGATACACTAAATAAAAGAAACAAAAATATCCTGTAGGGAATTGTTCATAATACAATTTGTATAATACATTTTCATACACAAACATGCGGACGCGCGCAGACGGTTGTTAAGGAGGAGGAGCGCTACAAATATAAACCACAAATCCTAAGTAATAATGCAAAAGCAGCTAATAAATCAAAAATGTAAGAATTATTATAAAAATCTACAATTTATACAACAAATTTTTAATATGAAAATAATGTCCTTTTTGTCTTTCTCTTCAGCAATCCTACCAGCCATCAACAAAATGCCTCTGCAGTACAAAGAAAACGTAAACCCGAAAAGGCCGGCAAGGGTTTGCGCCATTTTTCGCTGAAAGTCTGTGAAAAGGTTAAGGTGAAAGGTACCACCACGTACAATGAAGTGGCCGATGAATTAGTCAACGAAGAAATTCAAAATAACTCCTTCGACAAGAACTGTGATCAAAAGAACATACGACGTCGTGTCTATGATGCTTTAAATGTGTTAATGGCCTTGCAAATAATATCCAAAGATAAAAAGGAAATACGTTGGATTGGTTTACCCTCTAGTGCTGTTGAGGTAATACTTTCGCTATACATAATAATTACGTTTTGTTTAACATTTCTATTTTTTTTTGCATATTCAACAGGAATGTTCGCAGCTAGAAAAAGAAAATGAAGAACGTCGCGAACGCATCAAACAAAAGCACCAGCAATTGCGTGAATTGCTGCTGCAACAAGTTTCTTTTAAGAGTCTCATTGAGCGCAACAAAGAAGCCGAAAGACAGGGTATTATACCCACACCCAACTCGTCAATACAATTACCTTTTATTATTGTAAATACGCATAAAGCAACTAAAATCAACTGTAGTGTCACGAATGATAAGTAAGTAAATGAGCAAGAAAAAAAAATTTAAAACAAATTAATTAATTTTTCGTTTTCTCTTTTAGATCGGAATTTATTTTCAAATTTGATGATAAATTTGAAATGCATGATGATGCGGAGGTTTTAAAACGTATGGGCTTATTGTTTGGTATGTTGGTTTTAAAGATATTTACTTAAAAAAAATGTTTACTTATGACAATATGTTGTGTTATATTTTCTAGGTTTGGATAAAGGTCAATGCACTTATGAAGACGTTGAACGTGCTAAATCATTGGTACCACCAAATTTTGAAAAATATATTGAAGGTAAGTTTTATGTAGTAAAAACATTATTAATAGGGCATTGCAATATAGCGTAATATAAGCTGAGTAGAAAGTAGAATTTATTCTAACAAATAGCACATTTCTTGTACCAAAAAGTATTACATATTATTGTTCATATTAAAACTTTAATTGTGCCAAATGTACTTTAATTATAAAACAAAAATTACTTTTATTGTACCATGAAATATTTATACCATCAACCTTAGGGATTAGGGTATACATATATCATTTGATACGAGAAAAAGTGTAGCGCATTAAAGGAGACGAGTTAGACCCCAAGTATCTTAAGACCAAATTCGTTTCAGGACTTTTTAAGACGATAAAGCTATGTCCGTCTGTCTGGCTGCATGGCTGGTGAGCAGGATAACTCAGGTAAACCGTAACGGATCGGTATGAAAATTTACCAGTATTAATATTTTTCAAAACGAACTTATGGGATTATAATAGGCAGAATAGCCCGGCCCCTTCTGGTACCTCCCATACAAAATTACCTATTTTTAGATACTTAATATTTCTTTCAAAACTTCCAAACGGAGGATATTTGAATTTGGTCAGTTTATTTATCTTGCAAAAGTGGACAAACCCTAAGGAAACCGAAACCTTTGTCACATCCCTTCTGGTATCTCCTATACAAATGACCCTCATAGTTTTACGTACATATCTTTTTTGTAAGTACACTATACAGTGTACTTACACTCAAATTTTGCGTAAGAGGTTTACTTATGAAAATTGAACTTAGGAATGAATATGGACTATATCGGTTCACGCCTTCTGTTACCTTCCATACAAAATGACATTTTTTTGGAAAATAAATTCCAAACGGATACTTGGGGGATACTCAAATTTGGTCAGCTAATTTATATTGTGATAGTAGGCAAAACCTCAGAAAGCCTAACTAATTGCGCCAAAAAGTAATATTGTTGTAACAAAAGGTACTTTTTAGTGTACCAAAAGTACTTTTGTTGCACTTAAAATTGTATCTTTTATTGTATCTAAACGTATTTTTAATGTTCCTAAAAGTGCTTCGGTACCTAAAACAACTTAATTGTGCCAAAAAGTACTTTTATTGTAACAAAAAGTACCTTTATTGTATCTTAAAGTAATGTTATTGTACCAAAAAGTACTTTAATAGTGTTCAAAAGTTTATTATTTGTACCCAAAAGTACTTTTATCATAACAAAATTAATTGTATCAGAAAGTACTTCCATTGTACTAAAAAGTACTTTTATTGTACCAGAAAGTACTTTTATTGTACCTAAAAGTAATGTTATTGTACTTAAAAGTACTTTTTCTGTGGCAAAAAGTAGTTTTATTGTAATAAAGTACCTTTATTGTATCTATAAGTAAGGATATTGTACCTAAAAGTACATTTTTGTGCCAAAAAATACTTTTATTGTACCAAAAAGTACTTTAATTGTACCAAAAGTACTTGAATAGTGCTCAATAGTATATTGATAGTACCCAAAAGTACTTTTGTCGTAACAAAAGTAATTTAGTTGTACCAAAATGTAATATAATTGTACCAGAAAGTACTTTCATTGCACCTAAAAGTACTTTTTTGTGTCAAAATATACTTTTATTGTACCAAAAAGTACTTTAATATTGCTTTCATTGTACTAAAAAGTACTTTTATTGTACCAGAAAGTACTTTTATTGTACCAAAAATTACTATTGTTATACCAAAAAGTACTTTTGCTGTACAAAAAAGTAACAATACAATTGTAACAAAAGGTACATGTATTGTGTCAAAAAGTGACAAAAATTATTTTTTTTGTGATAAAAAGTACACTTATTGTACCAAAAGTATCTTTATTGCACTAGAAAGGACATTAATAGTGCCAAATTAATTTTTTTGTACCAAAAATAACTTTTTTGCAGCAGAAAGTACTTTTATCGTGCTATACAGTACTTTTAAGTGCATTTAAAGTCATTTTGTTGCTCCGATAAATACATTTACCGTACTAAAAAGTACTTTTATTGTACCAAAAAGCACTTTTATTGTAATAGAAATTACTTTTATTGTATAAAAAAGTACTTTTGTTGTATCTAAAAGAACTGTTGTTGCAGCAGAAAGTACTTTTATCGTACCAAAAAGTACTTTAATTGCATTTAAAGTAATTTTGTTGCTCAAATAAATGAATTTATCGTACTAGAAAGTACATTTATTGCACCAGAAATATCATTTCTTGAACCAAAAGTACTTTTATTGTACATTTAATGCATCTAAAAGAACATTTTTTTGTACCAAAAAGTACTTTTATTGTACTATAAAATAATTTTATTGTACCAAAAAGTACATAAACTGTGTCAAAAAGAACATTTCTTGTACCAAAAGTACTTTTATTGTACTAAAAATTGGTCAAAAATAAAAAATTTTATACCAAAAAGTACTTTTAGAGCACTCATAAGCAGTGCACCAAAATAAACAAAACATTTCGCAAACGTTTACAGAATGTCAAAAACATTTCAATTTTTTTTTAGAGTTTTGTGCGAAAGCAAAATACAAAACAAAAACTTTTCAAGAGAGAATGAGCGAAAACGGAACATTTAGAGTTTCACTCATCTTCATGCTTTTATTTATCGTTTGAATCTTACATTTGAGTACAAATGCAGAAACGTTTTTTTTATTGTTTTTGTAGCACAACTGTGCACAGAAAATGAAAATTTGGTTAACTCTGCTCTAGTACATTCTCTATAATGAGTGAAACGTTTGTCAAACTTTTATTCTCAAAACGTTTCAATATTGTTCTCATGCATTCCCTTTCCAACTGCGTACGTTTATAATAGTGTACAGTTTACTCTCACAAGCAAAAACAATACAAAACAAAGTGGGTACAATCGTTCCCATTGTTTATGTTTTGTTTTTGTTTTACTCACTGCAAAGAACAAAACAAGAAGAAAGCAAAAGTTTCGTTTTGTTTATTTTCGTACTCTGCTCATAAGTATTATTATTGTACTAGAAAGTACATTTATTGTTAAAAAAAGTACTTTTATTGTACCTAAAAATACCAATTATTGTAACAAAAAATTCATTTATTATATTAAAATGTACTGTTTTTTTTTACCAAAAGCAAGAACTACATTAATATTTTCTTAGCTTCTAGATATATTTAAAAAATATTTCCCCACTAATAGCCATTTAACATTCCAAAAATAATTTACATATATGATTTTTGTGTCTATTGCAGCCTATGGTAATGGTAAAGCCAACGATGAAGTTGTCTACGATTCAGATGATGATGACATGACCTCCTTTGATTATATTGAATTAGCTCCTGATAATTCACAACATGGCTTTACGACAACAACCACCACAACGACGGCGCAACATCAGCAGCATCATACGACAGCGTCAATGGGCAGTGGTGGCGGTGGCGGCGGCGGTGGTGGTGGAGGCAGTAGTAGTCTTCTTAAGACATCCGATCTCGATGATGATGAAGATTATGTGGAACACAGTGATATTGATTGAGGTGTAGGTAGAGTTACGTTTCGTAACAATACACCAGAGACATTATTAATGAGAAAACAACAACTGCAACAATATCAAAAATGGCACACACTACACAAACGACATGTTACTAAACACACAACAACAACCACAACAGCTGAACAATTGAAGAAGATGCTGAAGTCAACGCTAAAAACAACTACAGCTATTAAAGAGTCATCATCAGCAGCAATCGCATCATCATTGCCAGCAGACACCACAATAACAACAGTAGCAACAGCGGCAGCATCATCTTCACAACTATTGTTAATTCCATCATCATCACCATCCGGAGCAGCCGAGTCATTGCGCGCAACCGCATTAACACCAACGTTGTCATTGTCGCCGCCATCCTTATCATCGTCACCATCTTTAGCAGCCACCACCACCTCCTCCTCCGCCACAGCGACATCAATTACAGTTAATCATGAAATGCGAATGGAAACTAAAGATTTAAAAGATAACTCCTATAAATATCGTCAACCACCACAACAACAACATCCTAATTGTCATAATGCAGTCACTGAGGGACGTTGTCTTGTTGCTTTGGATCACAATCACAACTCAACGGAGGATTCTTTTAGTTTCTGTTTTATTTCAGCCTTATTAGGTTTGCATTGAAATACAAACAGTAAAAAAACACACACACGCTCTACATGTAACTTCAAAAAAGTTATAGTTATTATTATTTTTTTTTAATGATTTTTGTGGTGTTACTTAGTTTCAAACAAACAGTTTTCTTATATAAATTTTCATATACTTTAGTTGTTGTAAGTTATCTAATTAATAAGCTGCAAAGTTTTTTAATGTTCTCGGACTAGATTTAAAATCGTTTCTCTCTCTCTCTGTTCCTCTCTTATTTACTTGCTCCTGCATAAATTTTCTATATGATATTTATGTTTTTAGTTGTGTTAACACGGAATAAAAAAGAAAAGAATGTTTAAGAGCTGATAGGTAAATAAAAAAACATGATTTGATTAGTGGATTGAAGGCGAGCAGTTGCAAAATAGAAAAGAATGAAAAATTCAAAATTTTCGATATTTTTTTAACAGATTTAAAACTCATCATTTCTTTTTTTGTGTACTTAGATCATATTCTAACAAACACACAATTTATTTAGATTAATCACTTGTCTTCTATTTCTATTGTTTTATTGCCGCCTTTCGAATCATGTGTTCTGTTTCTGTTAGTAATAATCTGCCCAGCATTTGCCTATCATCTACTAGTTTATTTTTTTGTTAATTCCGTAAACAATATAATTTATTTACAAAATATTTAATTCATATAGGTAATTAACAAAACATATTTTGTTAACTTTTTGCGGTTTTTCTCATAACAAAGACTTACAACCTCCCCCCCCCATAAAAGGTCATTTGCAATTACTTCTTATGTTTAAAACTACAAACATGTTTTTTTTTTAATTATTCGAATATGTTACTTTTGTTGGAAACATACAAAGATTTGTAATTATTAATAAATATATTGTTTTTAAATCAAATTAAAAGAAAAAAAAAACACAAAAATAAGAAAGCAAGACTTAAAAAAAAAACATTAAATGCATATAAAGAAATGTAATTTACTTTTTCTTAAAGCAATTTTTTAGTTTTCTTTAAATTAAGTTTTTGTTTTAAGTTTTTATATATATATACACAACAACTTTTATATATATATATATAATTATAAATATTTACATACACATGCATTGTGGAACATATAAAATATGTTTAAACTTTTTAATTATTAATTATATATATAAATATATAGCTATATACAAATATATAGTTTGTATTTAGACACGTTATTTCATTATTTTGTTTTGTTCTGTTTATTTTTTATTTTCTAAATAAAACATTTAATTTTATTTCGTTTTTTAACAGTAAAACGAAAAAACAAATAATTTCACTATAACTAATAAACAAAGCCTACCTTTTTCAAAAAAAATAAAATAAAAACCAAAATAAATAAACAAACTAACAACTTTAAAAACTAAGTTAAGTGAATAAATAAAAATAACTATGTTTACCTTTAAAACAAAATTAAACACATCTAACAAATCACAAACAAAACTACAAAAAAATATATCTTCTCTTTTAAACGAATAAAGAAAACAAACAAACAAAAAACACTTATATATAAATTATTGAATATATATAGAAAACAAACAAATATTTTTTAAGTCCTTAACAAATAATTATCATAAATATATTTGACTCTTCTTTTTTTTTTAAATGTAAGTCTCAATAAAAAGGATAAAAAACATAATAATAATTTAGTTTAGTAAAAAGAATACAAATATTAAAATGTAGTTGTAAACACAAACAAATAAAAGAAAAACAATATGTGGAAATCAAACAAAAATTAAAAAAAAGAATTGAGAAAATTCACACAAATCAAGCATACAAGGTATTGAGAGGTAAAACAAGAAAAAAAAATGAACGTCGGTAAAATGCAACAAATAAAAATTCAAATAAATTATAAAAAATTAAATTTGCAATTGCAGTTTTTGTTACGTGGCCTTTCATCCGAAGGTCAAAAAAGCTGTCACAAATAAAAAATTTTCACAACGATTTACATAATAATTTTAAAAAATGTTTGATACTTGTTTTTATAATCACCCCTATTCCCGTAGACGTCGTCGACATCGTCGTCGTTTTTATGTCAACATCACTTCGAGTCAACATCGTTGTCACATCAATGCTATTTCGGTATTCTGTAACTACTATGAGACGACGTCGACTAGTAATCGATAACATGAAAGAAATAACAACAGCTGATGTAACATTTGTACATCAGCTGATTCATTTTGACTTTTATTTTCTGTTGTGAAGAAATGTTTTTTGTGTCCGATTCAGATTCAAGCGATGAGGAAAGTAAAAATAATCTTATACTGGAAAGGATAATACTTCGACTATGATCCGATGATCTTAAACTTGCCAAATAACGAGTATGTTCATCGGTGTTAAATTCGTAATTTGAGGTTATCTGTTGGCCGGCCTTCCAACTTTTTTTAGATTCGAGAACTACTTAAGTCTTAATAAGGCAGCATTTAATTACATAATCGTTCCTATAGAAATAGTTCCTATCATGAAAAGTGAACTCAGGACATATGTTTCAGTCATAATTAAGTTGTCAGCAACATTGAGGTCCTTTGGACAGGGGCCTTACAACCTAAGTGTAAGTGCAGCCAGTAGTTGCAAGATTCCTGTCTGAATGCATTAGAGAGGTGATTTGTCCACCTTGGATACAATTGGAAGTAACTGAAGATGACAAATCGGAAGCATAAACTAAATTTTTTTTAACAAAACAGGATTTACTGGAGTAATTGGATATGTCGATGGAACCCATATCAAAATTTTTGCTACAAATAAAGAAGACCAGATTCGTAACTACAACCTTAAAGGCGCTCCAAAGGAATTAAATTGTTTTTCACCAATTTTCTCACATTACCCCTTAAAATTAGACAAAATCCTTGTATCTATGAGGGATTTTGTTTCCAAGCCCCTATTTGTTACTCGACATTGTTATTCTTGACGTCATTAAACAAAACCTTTTTTTAAATTTACAAAAACTAAAGTTATTCTTTCAAATTGTTTCAAGTCATTACTAACAACTGTGACGACAGATTCAGAGTCGTTTCGATTCAACGTCGTCGTCACACTTCCTTACAGAATACCAAATTTGTGTCAATAGTAACCGATAGTTATCGAAAACGACTACGAGAATACCGATTTTACAGCGTCGTCACAAGACGACGTCGTTTTGCGTCGACGACGTCTACGGGAATAAGGCCGAATAGTCTTGGTCCACCTAAAGCACCCAAAACATTGGCTATAGAAATTGATTTGACAACCTATTAGGTGTTGAGACTTTTTAAATGTTTCGTACATAAAAAGTATAAGAACATCAGGAGTTTCATAAAGAAAAAAATATCGACTTTCGCCCTCATTATGTATGTCGTCGTAGTCAACTTTCGCCTGTTTTTTTTATTTTAATAAAATTAGTATTTATAAACAGAATTTTTCATCATCTGATGTAGAAGAAAATGATACGAGCAAGGGCAGTTTTATTTCAGCCTCACAAACGACATCAGCGATGCCATAATTAAAAAACGACAAAGATTCGACGTGACTACGACATACATAATAGGGGGATTTATTTAGATAGTGACACGACGAATGTCTAATATTTCTCCTGGGAATATTTCCATACCATTATGGCAAAAGTTGATAGGTCCAAATTTCATAATTTTACAGGAAGCAGATTCAAAGTTTTAAAATCACATATCAGTTTTTTATATAGCCATTTAATAGACTCCTACTTTTCTATATATAATCCCTTCTAATAAGTTTGTTTGGCCTTGTAGGCTTACTGTGTTAAATATAAATTAAATATATTTTTATATATTTATATTTTTTATATTTTATATATATTTTTACATAATTTTCAATAGTCTCTAAACATTAAAAGGTAAGATTTTCTTTTTCGTTGTTTTAAGCGTAATCATGTTTCCAATTCCCAGAGAATTGTTTGCGTAGAGCTAGAGAAAAATACCGCGTAGAGAAGTTTATAATCCTTGTAGACCCCTTTTTCAAAATCTGCGCGAGAGCTCTATCGCACAAAATTTGTAGTGAAGGCTCTAAATATCGTTGCTGAGCCCGCCAAATCAGATACCTTTAATAACACCTCTTGGGACTAAGTGTGAGAGAAAAACAATACATGTGAATTGAGCAAGCACAATTGTGCCACTGTTGAACATCTATGCTGTATTGCATTGCCACAAAGTTTGGGAAATAAAAAAAGTTAACGTATGAGTCACAAGCCGCAAGTGGTGTAACGCATACGCCACCATAGTAATTTTCTATTTATTACACCAACCAATAGTCGACCAGTTTTGCAAAGGGGTCATTCAAACTGATAAATTACAGTTCCATTAGAAGCAATTTTTTTAAATAGCTATTAGATTAAGACATTTTATTTAAATAACATCCAGGAGAATTTTCAAAAAAGTCCTACTCCAAACAGCTTTCATCACAGCAAACAATTTGTGTACGTCTTACTCAATTTTAAAGCAAAATTATGCAAAGAATTCTTTTTTATTAATCTGCACGATTTTCAGCTTTAATAATGAAAGGTACTTTCATGTTCTTAAAATACATTTATTAACCTCATAATTACATCTATTTTAAAAGCTAATTAAATAATTTCTTCTTTACATTTTGTATACCAAATTTCATAAAACTTAGACCAACTGAATTTCAAGTTTACATTCATTACTAACTATAGACACACATCGAGGTCTTATACATTAAACAATACAAAATTCTCCTTCGACAAGTACATGTATACATAAGCAAGTTCAAACACAATTGTTTATTATTTACTTACAGACTATAATATTGTAAAAAAAACGAGAAAGAAAAAACAATTGGAGAAAAAGGAAAAACGTTTCGTTCTAAGCTTAAATCAGCCTACCAGTTTACATATAGCGAATGTTTGGGGTTATTATAAAGTATTGGCCTTTTAAAGTATAAACTTAATTTAAAACTGACTCGATTTATAGTGGAAAGGATAGGGGTTTGCCTTTTAAAAACTATTTTCAATAGCTACATCTACGGTTTTGGGTGGACCTATAGGCTGCTCAGCTATTTCGAAATCTACCCCAAAGTTTTCGTGTGAAGGCGTCGTTAGAATTGGCGGTGCTGGAAAAGCGTTGGCGGACAGATTCATTAATTGCGGTTGCGGTTCACCTATGTAGCCAACATTGTCCTGTGCTGGAAACTGCACGTTGTGTTGAGGCTTTGCCATTTGTTCCTGTCTCAGTTGTTGTGGAGATTTTACATAGTTTATGGGAATAATGCCTGCATTTTGTCCATCTACCGAAGCCATTGCCCAGCCGGTATTTAACAAGGCCAATGTATTTTGTATCTCTTTGGGGGCAATAATAACCCGTTGTCCTGTGGCTATATTCAGCTCTGAGGGATTTCTCGCTTGGAAATCATAAAGAGCCACGGATTCTATGGGTTGTATCCATTTGCTGGGGTTGCGAGCTGTAAGGATGGAAAGAAAACAAGTTAATTGACAGTAAAACAGGTTTTATAATAACTGAAAATCTTTTATTGGTTATCATTAAATGTCCGTGAACTTCTAAATTTAGAAGAAAAAATGCAGCGTACTGAATGAAGTACTTGTGTATTTAAAGACTAACTGGTTTGCGTTCGACATCTAAGAGATTCTGTGAAACGTAATATATTGCCGAAACTCGTTGATAAATATGAATGATATTCATAAAATGAATATGAAATCCACTCAAATAGTACTACTACAAAAATAACGCAATTATATGAGGGAAAAAAGTTTCCGCAAAGACACAACACAAACGAACTATGGCATTTGCATTATACAACCCTATTAGACCGTTGGGATGCCAAAATTTGAACTAAAAACGACGCATATTCTATTAATAAACTCTTTAATAATCCCGTTGAAATTTACTGTTTAACTGTTTACTTAATGGAGCAAAGAAGTACGGACAATGATAATCATATACAAAAATGCCATGTTAATTACATTGCATTCGCGATATAATACTTGTACCAGCAGGAGATAATTACTAAAACCACAAATGTTAACGCCAAGAATCCAAATGAATTTGTTTTTTTCGTCCCCGTCGAAATTTACATTTTAACTGTTTACTTCATTAAGCAAAGAAGTACGGTAAGAATTGGATTCCTTGACTGACGTTATCATGCGCATGTCATTAGTCTTAACTTTGTTTTAGTTAATTGTTCACCGCAAATTCTTGAAGCTATTAAAAATAAAAATTCTTTTTGCATACAGTGCTGTTGATCATGTCCGCCAATTAATGACTGTTTTTCTTTTCTCTTAGGCAGCTTTACATCCCGAACAGTAAAATTACTTTTTATCTAATCTTAATCTCCACAAAAAAAAATGAATGATAACGCTCAGGCCTGTCAAAAAAACCTGATACCGACTATTTGCAAATTGAACTATGAAACTGTTGTTAACATTTTATTGCTTACTTACCCTCTTCCTGGGCTGTATTGCTCACCGTGCCCAATAGTTTCATTATCAAATAGGGGGCAGTGAATATGAAACTCAAGAATGCCAGTACCGGCCAGGGTGATTGTCCTTTGCGTGGCAATTTAGGAGCACCTTGCTGTGCCGACGTCTCATTCATAGCCTCAGCAAAAGCTTTTTTGAACGATTCGGATGAGGGATCTAAATTCGAAATGCGCAACCAATAGAGCAGCCTTACAATGGGAAATACAAACACAATTATGTTAACAATATCTATTTAGTATCTTTGTAAGGTAATTAACTCACTTTCTGTACATCCAGGTCATGCCTCGAAATATGGCAAACGTTTGCCAAAATTGTGAGAAGACACCACGCAGGCGTCCGAAATTCGCCGCCACTCCAAGTATGGCTCTAAAAGAGCTGGTTAAGGCAAAGAAGGTGGAATCCAACATTGAAGCTATATTGCCTATGGCCATTACCAAGGATTCTATGCTTTGGAATGCAGGTCGTGAACTCGCCTCTGCTATCTGTATGAAACGAGCCTCTGGGTCCATGGGATTTATGCCGCCAGCGCCACCATAACGATTATAACCGCTGTAGCCTCCATAGCCACCACCGAAACTGTTGCCAAAGCCACCGTAACTGCCATAACCGCCGCCGCCACCGTAGCTTCCATAGCCACCTCCAACACCGTAGCTTCCAAAGCCACTACCAAATCCAGAACCAAAACCACCGCCATAGGAGCTACCATAGCCGCCATTAAAACCTACTCCTCCTGCTCCATATGAATTAGGTGCTAAAGGCAAAGGAGGAGCGGGCAAAGATCTAACATTACCAGCTGGTGTTCTTAAAATAGCATCGCCTCCACTGCCGCCCATTCCTATTGGCGGCGGCATCAAGTTCGCCTCAGTCATCACAGGGCTGCGAAAATTACTCACTGATGCACTGTCAACCATGTCGTTGTCTTCAGTAAATCCGTTGCGCGATTACCCAAAACTTGCGTTAATTAATTCTTGAACTTTGGTCTTTTGGAGAGACCTTTTAAGGGGGCAGGTGAACAGATGTTTTACTCTCACCCACCACTACTAGACTCTGCTGTAAACACAAGATACGATAAGGCAATGCATCAATATTTTATTCAGTTCGTTTTTTTTTATAAAATTCTCAAGAAATTCACCAATTTTTTGCTCCAAAAGATGAGATTCACAACAGTAAATATTTCTTGTTCATTAACCACTTTTTATTTTGTGTTAATTATGCTATTTCAGCCTAAACTACAACTTTTTTCTAAAAAAAGAATAATTTTCTTCTCCGAAATCAATAAAAATGAAGGGGCTGTCAATTGCAAAAAAAAAATGACGAATCCATATGTTTTGACATTGGATGTTACCAGATGGCTACAAGTTAAGTGCATATGAAAAGTAAAAATACAGGGGTCGGGATATGTTATAAAGAAAATTGTCAGATGGCTACAATTCAGGAGGAGCAAGCACACAACCAAAGTTGGCTGACAAAAATTCAAAGAAAACGAAAAACGCTTTAAAGCGATTGACAACTGATTGTTTAAAAAAAATATTTGAAATATATTGTTATTTATTTAAATAACTGAGTTTTATAAAATGGAAAATTAACAGAGAATGCTTAATTTCCGAAACGTTAATTGAAATGAAACCTCTTTTGTCCCCCTTATGTGTGGTTACATAAATTGTAACCAAATTTAAGGAAAACTAATACTTTAAAAAATTGCTAAGAGTTGAAATAAGTGAACAATAAAAATCAAAAACAAAGATTTTTATAAAAAAAATATTTCAAAATGACTAAAAAGTCATCACTCTTATTAAAAAAATAGTTTGAAAAAAACTTTAAAAGTAAACAAAATGAAAAAAAAAATGTTATGCAAAAGTGATCTCTTCTAATATGTGGTTGTTAATGTATAACTACATTTAGAAGATATGTATTATTTTGCATTTGTGTTACATGATTTTTGTGATTTGTATGCAGTGAAAAAAGCCCAAGTTTTTTTACATCATTTCACTTTTGATGTCTTCACTTTTTATTGCACATTTCTCCTCTAATATATAATTACAATATTTCTGATTTCTTTTACTATATTTTGTGGAATTGGTATTAATGTTTTCCTGCGGTTCGTTTTTTGTTGTCTCAAACACATTAACATCATGGTTGGTACTTCTACTTGACATGGGCGAATTATCAATGTCCAATAGACGCGGCGATGAGGACCATGAATAGTCAACAGGTGAATAGGTTTGTTGCTGTAAAGAAAAAAATTAAATGTTTTTTTTAAAAATAACAAAATTATGATTCTGTTTTCGTAGATTGGTTCAGTTTTTATTCTATTATTGCTTATAGAATTTGTTTTAACAGGTTATAATTTTAAAATTAGCCAGAATAAAAGGCATCGACCAAATACTGTTTAACCAATTCGACATTACAGAAATTTGTATTTGTTTTTTTATGTATCAATAAAAACTTACTATTACTTCTTCTTTTTCCGCTTTGATAACGCACAAACAATCAATGTTGTCCACATCGTCGGTAGCATGTTCCATTTTTATATGTTCTGTGCTCATGTCACTATTAGATATTGTAGTATTATCTTTTATTCGAAATCTTTTCGTATGATAAGGGTACAGAGTAACACCAGCCTCCTAACAATTTTATTGAAAAATCAGTATATAATTGAATATAATTATATGGTAGGTATATAATTTAATTTCAATTTAAGATAATATCTTAATCCCCCTTATTGTGTATGTCGTAGTCACGTGGAATCATCTTCTTCTTTATCGGATGATGTAAAATTCTCAATACTAAACATTTCTATTTATTATTATTAAAGTCGACTACGACATACGTAATAAGGGAGAATAATATTAATATTTTTTAAAATTCTTACCTGCAATTCCTTTGCTTTTTTCTGCCGCCTTTGTATCTTGAGTTTATAACGTTCAACTCTACCCGTTAATGTACGACGAAGAGGCATTATAATATACTGCAATTGGATCAATTTCAGCCGACTAATACAATTCTGTTGAAAAAAATATGAATTTAATTTAAAAAAATTAAAATGTTGTTTATTTTTCTTGAAAATAAAAAAAAGTCTTTTTTAATTTTTATAACGGAAAATTAAATTTTCGTACACATATATTTTGTTGTTACTTTTTTTTTAAATGGTATAACATTTTCTTAAAATTAATTAATTATGTATATTTATTTAACGTTCCTGCTATGAATAATTCTGTTTGACAATAAAAATGTGAATTTAATCACATAAAAATATGCCATTGTCTTCGTCTTTGTTCCCCAAACATCGGAATGGTAGGTCAAAGTTGGCGCTCAGGCCCTTGGGGCCCGGGGTAGTCAAAAAACGGGCCCCTTCGGTTCTTTGAGTACCAACACATGGGGGGTTATCATAGAACCCCTTTTTTATGGTCCCCCGGGCCTTAGCGCTAACTTTGCCCTTGATTTTCGAGTTTTAGGGCGTATTTGGTGGGGGTAGTGGCATTTTTTTGGGCTCCAGCCCCATATTCTGCACTTTTGCCAAAAATTCGCTAAAATAGTAGGTATAACTCGGTCCACTGGGCTCGTCTAGAATCTCTTTCTCATTTAAGTTTCCACATATATGGGCCAAGGGCCCCTTTTTTGGGATCTCTAGCGCCCCAGCCCTAACTTCGAATTTGATTTTAACATTTTAGGGTACCGGTGCCAAAATAAGATCTTAATTTTCGTTTTATGGGACTGAAATGAAGAGAATGGCATTTTCACTTTTTCTAGACAAACTTCGCCGGGTCAACTGCATTATAAGACCCCCCTCACCAATCAATTTAATATTGCTACGGCCTTGACGTCCTTACAAAAATAACGGTACAGCGTCAGCAACATTTCGTTCGGTTCTCTTTACGTGATATCTGACAAACTTGGCAGTCCTTGTTTTTCAATGAAATCTTTGGCAAATTTTCAAATTTTTCACTCACTATTACGTTGTGTTCACTGCTGGGACATTTGTTACTATTTTTCGCCAATTAATTAGTATTTTTTAACTAAACTACAACTTTTGTCTAAAAGTTGTTATTTTTTCCGATGTACACAAAAATAGTGGGATTGTCAGCTGTATAAGCCGAGTTGCCACATGACCATAATATGTTGTTTATTCTAAAACTGTAAAAGATCGATACTACTGAGTACTCGCTAAATACTCAACCTAATGCTTTTCCAGTCGGTTAATCAATATAAAAATATTATAATATTAAAATATTAAAATTTTAAAATATTAAAAGTAGTTTTTACGGCTGATAGGAAATTATGGAAAAGTGTATTTCAATTAATGTTTTTAATAATTTTGTGAATAAAAATAACAAAAGCCATGCTAAATGGCGGAACAAAAATATTAAAATATTCTAATATTAAATTAATAATATATTGTCATATTTCGGTATAAGATAATTTTTTTATCATTGCCATTGATTTGTTTTTTTTTGTTCATCTGTATTGAATTATTATATTGTCAAAGTTTGGTTTTATTATCCATTTAATATTTGCCATATGATGAACGGCAAATATTGAATGAATAAAAAATATTTAACAATTTAAAAATAATGAAATTTTTGAAAATATTCAATATTAAAAATAATAAACGAGGTAAATATATATAATTATTAAACATATAAAAATTTTAAAAATATTAAAAAGGTTACAATTATCGAAAATATGAAAAATATTAAGAATATATGCATATAAAATTACACACATTTAATTTTTAACTGGGTGATACTATTTAACGGTACTTTTCATATATCCTTCACATTATAGATGCCAGATGTAACTTTCATTTTGTAATGGCAGTCTGGCATCACACTACCGCTAACATCTGTTTACATATTACTTTTAGTTTGTTGACAAACTTGTTCAGATCAAAAAGAAAGTTTTCCGGGAAAATTCTTGGAATATATTTCCAAAACAGCTTTAAATTGGACATAATCCTTAAAGGATATGAATTCGAAAGAGCTGTACTCAATTCGAGAGTGGGCTCCACTCACAGATGTATTTGATCGTATACCAATACGCATAAACCGTGGCCTATTTCCGGCGGATCTTAATATAACTTGTGTCGATGCCTTGGAGGAGTTTCTAGCATTGGGTAGTGATGCCGGCATTGTATTCTGGTATAACCGTTTCACCGGTCAAATACAAAAACTAAAGGCTGAGGTTGGTATTGATCATTGCTGCAGTTGTGGGTGCAGTTTATTGCCCCAGTTGTTTAAGGAGCATAGACAACATTGCCTATGACTCATTTATTGTAACATGGGGGGATTTTTATTAACAGAGTTTCGTTCTTTTTGTTTTCAATTAGAACTCAACACGCATAACATGCGTACGTGTTGTCAATTCGGTTGAGTATATGGTCGCTGCTGGACATTGTACCGGCCAAGTGAGTGTCTTCCAAATACAAAAGGATTTGCCTCCAGATTTGAACCTGGTGGCACCGTGTACTAAGACAAAACCCATAGAGCGTTATACCATTAGAGATTTGCATCAGAGCCCCATAAGTTGTTGTGAGTGGTCAAAGAATGGTATGAAACTATATTCGGGCAATCGTCAGGGAGTGGTGGTGTTGACGGAGTTTGACTATCATGCGGTAAGGAAAAATATGTAGAGAGAAATATTCGATTATTTTAAAAATCTTTTGGTTATATGCAAGAAAAGCCAAATTAGTTTAATCAACACTTTCCATCCATATAAACTCCACCATTGTATTCCTAGCTTATAATATATGTAATTTTTGTCTTTTCAGCATATTAGTAAATCGCATGAAATCCTTAGCGAAGCTTATGAAATTGTCCAGATGAGCGCCCATCGGGGTTACATTTTGGTCTCCACCCTTTATCGTTCAATTGTCTGCCATCGTGACAAACAGTCAGCCAATGGCAAATGGATTGTAACCCAAATCGGGAAAAAAGATCGCAAACAATTGGTCGATTGTGGTGGCACTTTTTTAAAACATTCATCTTCGAAAAATCCACAATTAATTTGTGGTCGTCCAAGTTTGCGCTTCTGGTTGGCCGATGTCGAAGGTAATGTGGAGAAAACATTGCTTTTTCGTGACGCTGTCATACAGAGTCCCACCTGGGAAATACCAATATTGAATCCGAAATACTCCATGCTAAATAAATCAATGGCTCAGTCACTCAGTTCGTTGGACGAAGTGCCATCAACTGTAGTGGATGCAAGAAATTTCCGTAATATTTACTGTTATGCGGGACAGGATTCACTGATAGTGACCCATGACGAAAGTTCATTGTACATATTAAATTTGGAGCGCTTGCGTGTGGAGGCGATAGCAAAAGGTTTTCGTAAGATTGTGGATTTTTGTGTGTGCAATAAGGAAATATTTGTGTTGGAAGGAGAGAGATCATTACTGAGATTGGCGCCTATGCCAGAGAAGCCAAATAAAATAGGTAAGAAATTATTACAATGTTTATTCAATGCAAATCCTTTTGTAACATATTTTGCTTTGCAGCCAAAATTATCTACAATCCTTCGTTACCCCCACCAGTGCCGATATTAGGCTCTTCCATATGTGGTTCCTTTGAAGCTCCCGTCGAGTATGAACCTGAAGAGCAAACTGTAATTAAGGCTGAAGAATGTTTTGAACTGCCGCCCATTGAAACTTTGGACTTGAATATACCCATCGAATTGGCTGTGGAGTCATCAAAGGCTGAACAAAATCGACGTTTGGAAGTGTTCAAAGAAATATCCGAAATGGATTTTGATGATGACATTTTATACCATAGCGGCGTTGCGGCCAAAAATGGTATGCGGCACAAAAAGAGACATAAAAGTTCTGAAGGTCGCAAAATAGAGGGTATAGTAGAAATCGGTCAAATTGTCCAACATGACCAGGGTAAGAATATAGAATATACCAGTGAGGCAACACTAATGGATATTAGTTACTGTGACAACTATGGGGAAAGGTAAGACAATATTTTACTTTTAGTTTAATAAATATATATAAATTCGATTTAAACTAAGACTATATATATTTGAAAATCCTGCTATGTTTTATATTAATATTGTTTATGTAGTGAACCCATGAATTTGGAGTTGAAAAAAGCCTATTGTCAACATCTACCAAATATTCTTAGTCCAACAACGTTAAAACAAACTATAGCCGAGAAAGCAAAAACATTGGCTGAAGAACTTAACCTACCCGAGGTGTGTTTGCAGCCCATTACAGACGAGGAGTTACGTATATCGAAGTATTTATCACAGCCACCGGCACCACAGACGCCTCACATGTCGCCCCTGAATTCAATATATCCCACTGAAGCTATATTCAAAGATTCCAGCATACAAACAACGCCACAAAAGAAAATGTACTATATTGAAGAACAATCAATAACCGACTATGCAGCCGGTCAGCCTATAGAAGATCTGTGCCATTCTCTAAGAGCTACCAATATAATAGAAGAAACAAATGGCATGGACAATTGTCAGGCATTGGCGGAAAATGTGCAAGAAGACGACAAATCTCATAAACCTTTGTCGTTTGTCAATGCACAATTAGAGACAGAAGAAATCGATAGTTTTCTGTTGGATTTCAATAAAGCCAAAGATCCTTTAGCGAGGCAAGTTTCAACCACTAATAAATCCGAAAATGAATCATCAAATGGCTCTTCAAGTGAATGGGAATTTTTGGATAATTAGGGAAATTGAGAGAAGCTGCTCGAGGGCAAAGGTAACTAGTTACATAGGAAACATTCCCAGCTTAAGTATTATGATTTTTGTTTTTGTCCAAGAAAGCTTGCTACAGTAGAAGAACGATTATCAGAGCGGAATTTTATGTATACATTACCAGGTCGGAACATATGTGTGAAAGTTACTGCATTGAACATTACATTGAACCAGTATTATATAATGAGCTATTCAAACTTTAATCAATTAATTGCATTAATGCTACGAAAGAACTCATATAAAGGGCCAAAGTTCAAGGGCTGTATCTAAAACTGGGTACCTTTATGAAATAGTCATAAGCAAGTTCTTGTCTGTAGGAACAATTTGTAAGTCGTGGAGAGATTTGTAATGATTACACTGTGATAGTTTATTTCAAAAATTTTAAATGGCGTGACCAGTTTGTCTTTTCTTCCCTAATTTGGACACGAGGAATTGAGTCATTAGTTTTTTGAGCTTCAATAGAACTCATCCAACTGTTTCTCTTCCAAACAAGTTTCAGGTTCTATTCGTTACATTAAATCCTTTTCAAACCTGTTATTTGCAATTTTTTGCAATTTCATGGTACATTCCTAAACGGCAAATATCCTTTGCCACCTCCTACGTACAACGCATATTTTCCGACGTGGTGAGTAAATATGTAGTTATTCGAAACTTTATACACATCTCTATATACACATATATCATTAACATGTAATACATTTCAGCAATTTGTGATTTAAGTTAGTTTTACAAAATATGTTTTACAATTTTATTGTTTGTCTTTCAACTATGATGATTATTATTTTATATAAATATGATTAATACTATAGAACTTGTGAACTAGTGCTTCAGACTATTTATGTGTAACAATTTTGAAAAGATATCGGTTAAAGAATGACACTTTTTTTAGCTCTAAATCCACTTTGGTTTCTTAATGGTGAACAGTGTAATTTGTATTCAAAAGTTATATCTTTATAACTAATATTTAGCACATACTCATATATCATTAACATGTAATACCCTATAGCACTATGTGATTTAAGTTAGTTTTATAAACTGTGGTTTACGATTTTAGTGTTTTTGTATTTTATTTCTTATTATTAATACTTTATTTACTCAAATAACAATTATGTTTTAATCTGTTAGATTTTTTAAGAGCTTAAGTTAAGGATCTCCTCCACCGGTTGTATCACAAAATGATGTTCGGTGCTTATTCATATGTGTTACTTTCGAATATTATCATTATACCTAAGGATATTATGTGTATTACTATATTATATGTATGTATAAGTAAAAGTTTTTTTTAAACGTAATTAATTAAACGTATTATTTGTTGATTTATTTTATTTTCATAAAGATGATGAATCTTTTATATGTATGTATATTATTGTGAGCACTGTAAAACGGTTTAAGAGTATTTTTTGAACAAAATCGCTAACATTCTACCTATACCAATTATAAACAAATCACACACAAATAAATATAGTTGCATATCGCTTGACTGCAAGAAATAATAAACGCTTTTATTGTAAAAAAAAAAACACAACAAACAAGTGTTTTTATTAATTACAGGAGAAAATCTCAGGAGAACAGAGTAAATGACAAATTTCTAAAGAAATACGACTGACATCTAATGTTTCACTATAAATATTAATTAAATGTTATATTAATGGTTCGTGCTATTGGTTCTGACAAGCGCAAACGGTATTCCATGATGTCTATTTATAATAAACAATATTGGCTTCATACTCCTTTCTATTATAACTAAAAATATTTCGCAATATCATTTTGTATGTAATTGATTGCATAACAAACTACCTGTCTATTTGAACTACTAGACAATGTTATAATTTAAATGTCATTTAATCTCTATAAAACGCAATGTTATAAACGCAAATCAAATTACTGTATCAATAATATATACTACTTACAAATATTTGAATACAAAATCCCAGTATTCTAAACAGTCGGGAAAGGAAATAACATGGGAGAGACCCAATAAAAGTTTAAGTGCAATAAAAGGAATTTTTAGCACAATTAATGTACTTTTTGGCATTATTGAAGTACTTTTTGGTACACAAAATTACTTAACGTACAATAAAAGGTACTATTTGTACTTTTTGTTACATATAAAATACTTAATAGTATAAAAAATGTACTTTCTGGTACAATACGTTTATTTTACTTACTTATCTGGCACTTCTTTGCAATACCACTGGATTACATATCGCACGTAGAAAAATATTATAAGCGCCTCGATCTTCTGCGCTTCTTCTCCAGTCAGTCACACCAAGATCTGTAAGGTTCTCAGTAACCTGGTCTTTCCAACGGAGTCTTGGTCGCCCTCTTCTGCGCCGTCCAGCGAGTTCATTGCCGAAAACTTTTCGAGCTGGAGCTTTTTCGTCCATGCGTACAACATGCAACGCAACCGCTGCAGCTTAATACGTCTGACCACGTCATGTGCGCACCTTGGCTGCAACCAGGTAATGATCCGAGCCAATATTAGCACAATGCATCACACGCACGTCCATGACACTAGATGCATGCCTGCCTTCAATTACCACATGATCAATTTGCTTTTTATTGTTTTGATCGGGGGATAGCCAAGTTGGCTTGTGGATATCTTTGTGTTGGAATCTGGTTCCACTTACTACCATGTTTCTTCCCGCTGCGAAGCTAACCAGCCTAAACCCGTTGCAGGCTGAATTTACCGATCGATGGACCAAGAACATCTTCGCTTTCTATTTTGCATTAAAGTCTCTCAGAACAATTTTAATGTCGTGGCCAGGGCAGTGGTCGTATGTTTTCTCTAGGCGCTCGTAAAATGCATCTTTAATCTCATCGTCTTTATCTTCCGTCAGGGCATGAGCACAAATCAGCGTGATATAGAAATATTTCGCCTTGATGCGTTTTGCGGCTATTCGATCACTAACAGGGTTGAATCGCGAGACAAGATGTCAGAGTCTCTCGCCAACTACAAATCCACATCCAAATTCGTGCTTTTCACCATGGCAGCTGTAATAGATGTCGCAATTTTTACGTCGCGAGCATCCTTGTCTTGTCCATCTCATAAGTTTATAAGTTTATTTTTGCTGTACAATAAAAGTACTTTCTAGTACATTAAATGTACTTTTTGGCAAACTAAAATTACTTTTCACTTTTTGTTACAATAAAAGTGATTTGATACAACAAAAGTATGTTTTGGTACACTAAATTGTACTTTTTGGCACATTAAATTGTACTTTTTGGTACATTAAGTTGTACTTTTTGGTAGTTGCAAAGTACTTTTTTGCATAAGATAATGACTTTTCGGTACATTTTGGTACAATATAATACTCTGGGGTATATCTAAAGTACATATTGGTACAACAAAAGTACCTTTTGTACCATAAAAGTACTTTAGCGTTACAACAAAAATAGTTTTTTTTGGAACTATATAAGTACTTTGTGGTCCATAAAATAATAATTTTTGGTGTAATGAAAAAATTTTTTGATACACTGGTTGTACTTCTTGGCGCAGTAAAGGTACTTTTTGTTACAAGCAAAGTACTTTTTGGTTCAATGAAATAACTTTTTGGTTCAATAAAAGTACTTTTTGGTAAAAAAAGTACTTTGTGGTTTAAACAAATAACTTTTTGGTACAACTGATATTAATAGTACTTTTTGGAGCAATAAAGGTACTTTTTGTTACAATAAAATTACTTTTTGGTACAATTAAAGTATTTTTTTGTACAATAAAAGTACTTTTTGGTAAAAAGTATTTTGTGGTCAAATAAAAGTACTTATTGGTAGAATGTAAATAGTTTGTGGTACATCAACAATACGTATTGGTACAACAAAAGTACTTTGCGGTACAATTAAAGTACTTTTAGGCTCAAAAGAAGTACTTTCTGGTTCATTGGAAGTATTATTGGTGTAATAAAAGTAATTTTTGGTACAATACATTTTACTTTTTGATACATGAAAAGTAGTTTTTAGACAACAAAAGTACTTTGCGTTACAACAAAAATAACTTTTGGGATATACAAAGTACTTTGTGGTACAATAAAAGTACTTTATTATACATTGATAGTACTTTTTGGTACAATAAAAACAAGTTTTGAGACAAAAAAGTACATTGAGTTAGAACAATAATATTTTTTTGGACAATAAAAATACTTTGTGCTCAAATAAAAGTACTTATTGGAACAATTATAGTACTTTTGTTACAATAAAAGTACTTTGTTGGTAAAATAAAAAGTACTTTTTGATGCAATAAAAGTACTTTTTATTACAATAAAAGATCTTTTAGGTACAACAAAAGTATTTTTAGGTACAATAGAAGTACTTTTTTGTTCAATAAACTTGAATTCCGGTGCAATATATGTTCTTTTTGTTACAAAAAGTAATTTTTGAGACTTTTTGGTACACTTGAAGTACTTGTTTGTACAATATAAGTACTAATTGCTATAATTAAAGTAATTTTTGAGACAATAAAATATATGCGTTACAACAAAGATATGTTTTGGGACAATAAAAGTGTTTTGTGGTACATCTAAATTATATTTTTGTACAGAATAAGTAATTATTGATACATTAAAAGGTCTTTGTATACAATAAAAGTGCTTTTTGGTAAACGTACTTATTGGTACAACAAAAGTACTTGTGGTACATCTAAAGCACATATTGACACATCGAAAATACTTTGCGTTAAAAAATTTTACTTTTTGCTACACGAATAGTTATTTTTGGCACAATCAACTTTTGAGACCACAAATATACTTTTTGGTACAATAAAAGGCTTTTTTGCTACATAAAAGTACTTTTGGCACAGAAAAGTACTTTTTGCGGAAATAAATTTACTTTTTGTTACAATAAAAGTACTCCTTAGTACAAATAAAGTACTTATTGGTACAATAAAAAGTACTTTTTCGTACATTAAAAATACTTTTTTGTAGAACAAAAATACTTTGCGCTACAACAAAAGTACCTTTTGGTAAATAAAAGTACTTATTGGTACAGCGCGAGTTTGTGGTACATCGAAGGTATTTTGTATTACAGCGAAAGTACTTTTTTGCAGATTTGTCCCTAAGTCTGAAAAATGTTTTTCACTTAGATCATTAAAATATTAAATATGTGTACTTCCTTTCGTTGGTACCACATCCTTGAATTTTGTTGGCAGAATTATGCCCAAAATTTGTCTTTAAATTCTCCCTTTAATATACATTCGTAATACAAACATTCATCCCAGGGAATATATACCTATATGCAGTTTGTATGTGTATATGAACTATATACATCACATGAATAAAAACGTGCGGTGCTTTATTAATTCAATACTACATGTGGGTGTAGAATTGCAATTGAATTCTAATAACATTATGTAATTGCACATTTTGAACGCTGATATAAATTGTATGAAATTATTAATTGATAGTCTGCGATATTCATTTGTGCATATTGTATTTAAACACACGATTTGTATCAGTGTACACATATTTGCATTGTGGGTGGTGGTGGTTGGTGGTGGTTCTTAGCACGTGCATTGATTCAACCTTGAATGAGTTTCTCGCCTGATATTCGACAATCTAAAACGCCCTTACACTATTTCGCCGGCAGGCTTAAAATTTGCGATAAGCGACCATATGTAGTGTGGGATTGTGGTCTGCGACTTCCTCTATAGGGAATGATATCTAATTTCTAACTACATACATTTATGTATTGTTTGTGTGATTATCATGAGGAAATTAGTTTTGAAGAAAGTTTTTGCAAAACAAAAAAAAATTTGAATTATTAATTCAAACTTAAGAAGAAAGATAAATACAAGAGATGTAAAGAATTTTAGTTGGATAAATAAGTACAAAAACAAATAGATGGAATACACAAAATTATAAAAACAAATTTTAACATACGCAATATTATCATATAAGCGTTTAACAATTTAGCTTATTCACCAAAATTTTTGATTGAACATTTTTGTTGTCGTAAAAAAGAATTTTGATTTAGGATAAAAATTCATGAAAAGATTTCCAAATATTCCATAGACTGCTAGTGATTCCAACACTTCACAGTGATCACAAATTATGATCCATTTTGAAATTGAAAGGATTATTTTAAAAGATAAATGTATTTAAATATTTCCATATGGATTTGGACGAATCCGCAATTGTATGATATAGAATACCTTACCTCGTCCTAGTGCTAGACCTTCTTTTTCATAATGATCACAAATTAAGTTTCTTCTTCCCCACTTTTTCATAGTGATCACACTTCAAGCTCTTTTTGGAGACTTAAAACTTGGTTTTGGAAATTCCCAACCTTTTCCTAGTGATTTCCTTACTTTTTAAAAGTGATTGCAAATTAAACTCCTTTTGCGATTAAGCGCTTAGTTTAGGACATATGGACTTAGACGATTCTTTAATAGTTTTTCATTTATTCCATTAATTTATTGATTTTTCTTTTTATAAAACTCGTCCTAGTTCTACCCCTTAAGCTCCGTTTGGTGACTTGAAACTTAGTTTAAAAAATAAATGCATCTAAAAATTTTCACATGGATTTTGAAAATACTTTAATACTGATATGAGAAATTTCCAACCAATTCCAAGTGATTTCTCCGCTTTTTCATAGTGATCAGAAATTATGCTAATTTTTGCGATTAAACGCTTAGTTAAGGAGATAAATTCAGTTAAAGATTTTCATAGAGACTTCGACGATTCCTCAATAGTTTATTCATTTATTCCATTAATTTATTGATTTATTTTATAATTTTCCAAAAATTCCTTTCATCATTCTGAACTTAGCTGAACTCTTCTGATTCTGTTCAATTCGCCTTCACCACACTAATAGAATTGTTTATGATTGCAATCAAATGTTTGTGGAAAATTTTGTGGTTTGCTCTCTCTCGAAGCGCAATTGCATAATGTTTATTTATTGAATGCAAAATTTTCCAAAAGTTTTCGTTTGCACTTGGCTCTGGCGACAAATCTGGAACTTTCTGTGAATACTCGCATGCGATTGTAATTGAAGATGTGCGTCGATTTTGAATTCGCGCTTCTCTCTCCTGACCACAGACACTATTTGTATTGTAGGTATGTACGAGTACATAGATGGATTTTTCCATTTCAACACTTAAGATGGGGACCAAAACTGCCAGGAGACAAGTGAGGTGGTGGCATAGGAAAGTTCTCGCTTTTATGCAAAAATTAAAAAGTTATGGGCACAAAGAAATGGTCATCACTCTACACTACATCATCAACAGTTGAGTTCATATCGACCGACCACAGTCTACATGGGGTCGTTAAGTGTCGGCTGTCTGCGGTCGACCATTATGAATTAGCGGACACATATATATTAATGATAGTTATATGTTAGGTTGCAAAAGAAACGTACAGACTTTTTTTAACGAGAACCTTTAGCATTGTTGTGTCTTTAAAGTTAAAAAGCCTAAATTTAGGGTTACATGTAATACATTTGAAGTTCAAATTTTGAACCCTTTAAGTAGCATTGAGACATTAGCATTGACATTGAATATTTACCGGCATTTTATGTGAGAAAATCACAAAGACGATTATTTAAGAGAAAGAGAAACATTTTAGAGAGCAAATAATTTATGTTAGCTTAATGTTGTTTCATACACCTGTGACTTGAATTACTGATGGCAAAATTGTATTTATATAATATTGTACTTATATCGGACAAAGATACAAATAAATAAATACATAAAATAGTAATGAATTAAATTTGTTGTTATTAAACTGCGTTAGTTTTTGACAAAAATTTTCGAAGACAAGACCGGAGTCGACGGTTTACCCCTGATTCGGACACAAGGAATCGAACTGCATCATTAGTTTTTTGAGTTACAATGACGATTTTATATATCCGCTATTTCCTTGGCTGAAATGTTACTTTATTCCGGGGACCCAACAGATCCGAAGCAGTTATGAGTGCGCCGTCCTACATCTGTACACTACTCTCGACTTTGTAGCCTTTGATACCAAAGCCTTTAAGGCCTCTTGACTGTCCACATATATTGTGACGATCTTCTTCAAATTTTTTTGCCAGTATTTCCTCCACAGATGTCATGATAGCGAAGATCTCCGCCTGGAACACACTGCAATCGTCATCCAATCGGAAGTGTTGAGATACTCGCTAAAGATACCCGATCCTGTTCCAATTTCCATTTTAGAACCATCAGTGAAGATGAACAGCCCCCTGAAAGGTAAGAAAGCTTTCCAATCTTCTCTATCAGGGATAACTATTTCCGGAAAAGAGGCTAATTCCACGGTAGATGTTACACTCACTACAGTCACCTTTTTTGTAGGCAGGACACATTGAGATTCCGGTCCTCAGGCATGTTCCCTTGAAACCAAATACGTATTGAATAGAATGGAGATTTTTCTAATTTAAGTTTTCTGGTCGTTATTTACTTGTGATTCACCAGAATCAGTACCCTTAATGGCATGCTACTAACGATGCGTCAAGGAGTTGGGCTTAGAGAAAATTTAGCCAAAAAGTACTTTTAATATACCAGACAGTACATTTATTGTTCCAATATGTCCTACCGGCCTGGTTAGAACAAGTGAATACCATGCGGGAAATCTCGAGTTCGATTCCCGGCTCCAGTCATCTACATTTTTTCTTTCCTTGCTGGCCCCCTTGATGTTGTCGACAGCAACTTCGCAGTATAAGTGTCGAGATAATCGGCATGTCTAGTAAAAGCTTCACAAACAGTGACGTTCGCATTCGTCGATAAACAAGATGGTGCCGTTTGTTGTGAATATAAAATAGAAAGTGTGTTAATTCACAACAACTCGATAAGCATCCCATACCTCATTCATGGGGTGTAAAGGGAAATTAAGTTTTTTTTAAGTCCTACAATTGTACCGCAATGTACTTTTTTGTACCAAAATGCACCAGTGTACTTTTATTGTAGTAAAAATACTTCATTTTACCAAAAAGTCTATTTATTGTAATAAAAAGTACTTTTAATGCGCCAAAAAGTGCATTTATAATACATGTTTTGTTGCAAAAAGTTCATTTATTGTATTGTATTTGTATTTATTGTACCAAAAAGTACTTTTATTGTGCTACTACTTTTGTATAGCTACTTTTATTTTAGTTTTTGTGGCAAAAGTACTTTTTGTACCAAAAAGTAATAATGTTGCACTAATAAGTACGTTTATTGCAACAAAAAGTACTGTTGTTGTACCAAAATGTAAATTTGATAAGTTCTTTTTTTCCAAAAAAAATCTAGTTTGTTCACTAAAGTACTTTTGCAGTACCAAATATTTATATTTTATTGAACCAAAATGTACAATTTATTATACTGCTTAGTACCAGAAAAAATTATATTTTACTATAAAGTGCCAATTGTTGTACCAAAAAGTACTTTTATTGCACCAAAAAGTAAAATTTATTGTATCTAAAGGTACAATATATTGTACTTATGTTGTACCAAAAAGGACAATTTATTGTATCTTAAGGTACAATATATTGTACAAATAGTACTTATATTGTACCAAAAAGTAATTTTATTGCTTTATTAATTACTTTTACTTTGTCAAAAAGTACTTTTAATATACCAAAAAGTACATCTTTAGAAAAAAAATTATACTGTACCATAAAGTGCAATTTGTTGTAACAAAAAGTACTTTTATTGCACCAAAAAGTAAAATTTTTTGTATCTAAAGGTACAATATATTGTACCAAAAAGTAATTTTGTTCCTTCAGAATTTACTTTTATTGTGTCAAAAAGTACTTTCAATGTACCAAAAAGTAAATTTTTTATGCCAAAGGTACTATTTTAGTATCAAAAAGTACATTCAATGCATTAAAAAGTACTTTAATTGTGCCAAAAAGTACTATTATTACACCAAACTTTTTGTTAGTTTTTAAATTCTTTTATAAATTTTAAGACAAAGAAAACATTCGAAGCAAACCTGCTTACTACGAATACTTGAAATGTCTTTCCCTGTTTATCCGCTTCACCGAATGTTTAGGATAGAATTTTATTTCTGGGAATATTAAGAATCTGTTCAAGTATTATGCCATCTTCCCGGCCGCATAATGAGACTCAGATGTACCATCTTATGTACACATTATCTCTTCGACTATAAGAGAATTGCTACCGGCTTCGTTCAAGAGCTACGTATGCGTGTGTTCCAAACACACATAGACCACCCCCACCCAACCAAAACCAAGCAATATAGCCGGCTTTCAGTCGAAAAAAAGTTCTGACTTTCTCAATAATTTTGTATATCTGTATGGTGAGATACAACAGCATTCACAACAACGTTATGTGGCGGCCAACGCTATAACAAAGAGAACATTTATATCATTCACACACAGGGAACTTGGAGCAAAATGAGCAAAACGAAAACGCGATATTTTTGTTCAGGGCTCTCGCTGGTACCATGCTCTGTGCGATTGTGTAGGTTTTTTGCAAAGCCCAACGCCGACTGAGTTCGCCCTATGCCATAAATAGTGGTGGCTACTTTCCAAATGGCTCATTAGTTGGAAAAAATCGCAGCCGTGAACATCAACATTCTCCCATTCCGTCATCGATTCTACCAAAGAAGAGCTGAGCAAACAAAAAAAAGTTCTTAAACAAAGTTTTCGCTTTTTTTTTTTGACAGCCAACGTCCGTCAGTCATCATCGTACGATTCCTCTTAAATTTTAATAAAATAAATAAATATTTTCTTAAGAAAATACAAAAAAAGTGGTGTGTGAAATACCAAGGAAACAGTAAACAATATTTTGTACAAATATTCACAAAAGTTGGCGTGTGGCTAAAGTGAATACGACGATATAATTTTAGTAGCATATTATACAATTCATTGTAGTATTTGACACGTTTTTTTGTGTTGTTAAAAAAACAAGAGTTTACGAGAACGAAAAGCTACAAACCTTAACTGAAAATGAAACCAATTACCGCCGACAATTTGGAAGTAATTTCTCCTAATGTACAAATTTCTGAGGATTATATAGAAACTGATTATGTCTACCAAACGTCACATGTGAAACGTCAGGCCAATGGAAAGATTCAGGTGAGTTGAAAAGGATTGATGATGATGGCATATTTTTGTTGTTTTTTTTTTTTTTGTTGGTGGCCATTTATGATACATATATTGTTAGCGACTTGAATCGAGAGCGATTGCTGGTTGACAAAGTAAATGTTTGGTAATCAATTAAGTAGCAACAAGGATATTTAAAAAAAAACACGAGAATAAATAATGAACAAATATTGCAGTATACAAAATACAAAAATATATATTAAATTTGCCTGAGGAACGGCAGAAAGGCTTTTGATTCTAATTTCCTTTAGCAAGAACTTGTTTACTAAAATATTCGATATTAAAACATTAGCCAAAATAACATATTTCCAAAATATAAATTTTACAGGAGAGCGAAAAAAAACATTTAATAGTACACAACCTTTTGTATATAGTTTTTGGGAAATGTTAATATAAAATAATATTTGAGACTTATTTTAAGTCTGGTTTCTGGACTCTAGCCATAATCGTTTTCTCACAAATAAAAAAATATGTTGTTTTGTAAAAAGGAATTTAATTGAAAAATCAACATATCTCGTACAAATTCTTGTGTTTTTTTAAAAATTAGGCAAAAGTGCAGAATGTGGGGCGGGAGCCCAAAGAAAAAAAAATGCCACTCTCCCCAAATACGCCCTAAAACACGAAAATCAAGGTTAAAGTTTGCGCTAAGGCTCACGGAGCCCGGGGGCCCAAAAAATGGGGCCCCTTGGGTTCTATGATAACCCCCCCCCCCCCCCGATGACGAATCAAACGATGCTATTTTTAAGTTCTTATGGGTCACCTGGGCCGAGTTAGAGCCATTCAAATTTCCGGGATATACCAAAAAAAAAAAATTGGAAAAAAATGGGAAAAAATCATGGAAAATTAGAACAATTTAAGGAAATGAATTAAAAAATTCCATAGAAAATGAAATGTCATCAAAAATTTGTGAAATTTGAAATTATTTTGAATTTTTAAGGTTTTTTTTTAATTAAAAAAAGAATATTGAGAAAAAATTAAAAAAATTGTAGGAAACAAATAGACAATTTTAAGAAATATTTAAAAAAAATTAAGAAAAAGTCCAAAAAGAAATATTTGAAAAAAGAAAATTGATTTAAAAAATGACAAAAGTGGAAAAATTATGAAAAAATTGAAAAATATTTAAAAAAAAGCTATGTTTTGTAATTTTTTTTTTATTTTTTGTTTTGATATATTTCTTAAAATGATTATTTGTTTTTTTAATTAGAGCTGTAACTGTTGAGATGGTAGCAGTAGCGCCACAGCCAAAAATTATTTTAAAAAAATCGCGCGATTTTTGTTAAAAAAATTTTTCTTTTTGGTATATTCCGGGAAAAATTATTTTTTTTTTGTAAATTAGAGTGAAAATTTATATTTTTTGGAAGTAAAAGCGCCGCAGGCAAAAAAAAAATCGCGCTATTTTTTTCAAAAATAAAAAATAACATCGTTGGATTCGTCTCGAAAATATCTTTCATTTGAGTACCCGCACATGGGGGGTCGTCATAGAACCGAAAGGGGCCCCTTTTTTGACCCCTCGGGTTCCATGGGTCTGAGCGCCAACTTTGACCACCATTCCGATGTTTGGGGACCAAGACGAAGACAATGGCATATTTTTTTTTTAATCGGGCTCCCGCCCCATATTCTGCACTTCAGCCAAAAATTAAGTTCAAAAATAACAAGTAACTTATTTCGAATTAAGTTACATAATTTTCAAAATAACCGTTCCTTAAATTTATATTTATAACAAAAAACCTGGAAAATTTTCTTATTTCGAAATAAGTTGTTTTTATCAAATGTCAACAGACATAAAAATTTTTAGAATAAAAATTTTGAAACAATATCAAAATTTTTACATTATTAATTTCATTCCTAAAAAATTTTAAAAATACTTGATGCTATAAAAATATGAATAATAAATAGGTTTTTTTAGTTTATTTTGAGGGGCATAGAAAAGAATTGCTGTTAATACTTCCAATAGTTAGGAATTCAATAGGATTTTCTGGAAAAAGTTTAAGATATTTTTTATAAAAAAAAAAATGGAATGGAACTTTTATTTTTTCCTTTCCAATTTTTATTATTACTGAAAAGAAATTTAATTATTTAAGCAGAGCAAAAAACAGGAATATAGGAAAATAATATTATTTAGGAATTGTTTTTATGCAAAAAAAAAAAAATTATAAGCTTACGAATTTTTTTTGCGGAATTTAGTTTGGGGAATAAAAGTAAATCCAAAGGAACTATTAGGAAAAACATAATAATTTATGGCAGAAATTAAATAGAATCCATTTTTTTGCTATTATACTTTTTACGGTTGTGTTTGTATTTATTTGTATCTTTTTATTTTTGTGAAAATATTTCATTTAAGTGAAAATATTTCTGTCGCGTTTAACTTATTTTATTAAAAATTTAAAGCTTAAATTTTGGTTTTTTTTAATGTTTATTGGAAATAGTTGCAAATTTTTACATTTTATAACAAAATGAAATACCAAAAAAATATTTTGGAGTATTACCACATTTTTTATTCTTATTGTTATTCATTTTTTAAAATATTGCCACTATTAATGTCGAAATTATATTTTGAGTAAAATTATTATATTATGTGCCTTAAGGAATTAATATATTTTTATATTATTATAATTAAAATTTACGATCTAAATTTTTTATTTTTTTTGTAGAGATTTAATTATTTTCAGAACAGAAATTTAAGAAAAGTATTTGTAAAGAAAAAAATAATATAAACATTTTGGAATAGAATTAAATATATTTATTCTTTTAAATTATTCCAAATAATAATAATAATTATTTTAATGCTTATAATAATGCTAATTTAATAATTTTTTTTTTTTGATAGTAAAAAATTAATTCCATATTTTAGCAAATCTCGGCAGATACCAGTCTCCCTTGTTATTTCTTACTATTTGTAAAAAAAAATGTTAAATATTTTGAAAACTTTTAAGGAATTTTTAAAAATTATATTTTTTAGAAACAATTCTGTTGATAACAAAAAACAAAAAAAAAAAATATAAAATTTTTTAAAGGATCTTCATTTTTTTATTTTATTATTAATTTTATTACATTTATAAAAAGGAGATAATGGAAAGAAAGTGGAGGGAAATACAAGTTTTTTAGGAGGTCATAATGTATTTTTATATATTTTAAAAAAAACTTTTATTCAACGCAAAAATAATTTTTTGGAAATAATGGTTTTTAGAAATGTTTAGTTATTTTCATAGCAAAAATATTTAATCAAAAAGTATTTAAGGCTAAATATTATTTCTGTATTATTAAAGAGAAAGTTTCTAAATATTTCTAGAGAAATATTTTAATAAACGCCAAAAGTATGTTTAAAATAATTTTTTTTTATAAAAGATTTTGGTTATATTTAAAAGATATATCAAAATATTTACAGAAAAAAATATTTTCCCGATAAATAAAGAGAAACAAATATATTTTTTAAAGAATCGGAATTCACCAGCAATTGTTAACAAATTTTATTACATAACTTAAGGTACAAAAATACAAATATTCACAAATATTTTTCTTCATCACAAAGGAAATAATAGGAATAGAATAAGAAACTTCAGACAAAAATATTTGTAGATGAAATTTTGTTTCTGTGAAAAGTAAAAATAAATTTCTAATTATATTGAGTCAAATTTTATAAGAAACCATAAAGAAACTTTATTACATATTGTATTTTCCTTAAATAATGTTACTTCTTTTATTTATGTATTGAAAAAAAATATTGTTGTGGATTATTATTTTCTATAGAGTTGGAATATTTTTTGCAATAGTTAACAAATTTTATAAAAAAATTACTATTTTTTAAATTTGCGAAAAGTAAATTTTTCAATTTTATGGTGCAAAAATCTTTTTACTTAGATCAAGGATCATCTGCTACAACCTGAACTCGAAAGGTATTTTGTGAAATGTTCTACATTTCCTCGTGAACAACTTTCTTGAATTCTTTAAGATAATTTCCTCAAAAAAGTCCACTGGGAATAGTTTAATCAGTAAGCAAATCCATAATGAGAACAACTTTCATCCTGATTTACTTTTTAGACTAACTATGCTCCAACACACACATATATATTATGCATATATATACATATATCCTGATTTACATCGTTTCAAAAAATTCACCATCATTTCCTTTTTTAAATTTCCATAAAATCAAATGAAATCTTAAAGCCCAACAACACATAGAACTTTCCAGAAACAAATGAAAAGAAAAACAATAATAAACAAAGAAAACGCCGGGATGCATTCCAGTGGTAGCCTTCGGCTTCCAGCTGACCCATCGAACCATAAAACTTCCCGGTACGCACATGCGTGTGGTAGCCAATCTCTTCATGTGTTGTGAAATTTCAAAGAAATTTAAGCATACACACCAAATACACGTAAATGCAACTGCAACGGCAAAGTAAACAACAATTCTCACAGAGATAATTTTTATATGCCGCTTGTGAGGGTGAGGTCCAGGCTCTCTCTTCTATTTGTACAGTTCATGTTCAAGGTTATATAATAATAATGCCAGTGTTACTAGGTCTGGGTTGAGTTTGTTTTTATTATTGTGGAGGCTATTATTGTTGTTTCTGTTGTTGTCATATGGGTTTGCTTTTTGCTATAGCCAATTTCACTGACACTTGTTAGCTACAACACACAATATGGATAGTTTGCCGGAGAGACCACCTCTCAGCCATATATAGTGGCAGTGTGGCGCTGCTGGAACATTTTAAAGCCATAAAAAATTCTAATGATCTACATATGATGTTTGTGTGTGTATGTCGCTAAGTATATGCACATTCTTAATTACTTCTGTATAGAATAGAATGGGTAACTTGCCACCGCTATACGTGTTGCCGCTTGCAAATGTCTATATTATGATAACGATCATTATCAAGATAATGTTAGCCACTTTGGGACGAGCTTCTTGAATTCATTATTATGGATTGCGATATTAATATTCCGATGAAATTGTGTGAAATATTTGTAGCTTACGGTAGCATTTATTTATCGTCGACACATATGGGTGATATAATTCTTTGCCGTTTTTCTTGTGTCTGCCGTTGTTGAAATTTGTAATTACGTTAGTTGTTTTTGCAAATATGGTAGGAATAATTCTCGATATTTCTGCACATGTGTTCTTCTTTCTTATTTGTATTCTATTTATGGTGGATATATAGTGTTCATAGTACAATTATTCAATACCTGTTGTACTGACGTGGTCTTTTCTGGTTCTATCTTTCGTCCCATGTGGTGGTTGGTACACCCGCAAAGATAGATAATTTAATTTCTAATGTCAAGTCCATTTTAGCAAAGAGGTTTTATGTTAAGAAATAGATGTATATGACACACACACAGAGTGGCTTGTCTGTGAATTAATAAACTGATTAGGAAATGCAATTAGCGTAAGTCCGCAAATGAAAGCAATTTAAGAAAAAATGCTTTAAAATAGTTAAAAAGGTTAATTTAGAAACGATTGGTTTAAAAAACAAAATGAAGAAAAGTTTGAGATATAAAAAAATGATTTTTGTTTAGTTAAAATTTAAATAAAATATCTTTAATGTAACAACCAATATTTAAAAAATTCAAACATTTAATTTATTTTTTTAATTATATTTACAAGAAAAAACTTCCATTTTGAATTATTCAAAAGTTATTGATTAATATAAAAATATTAAATTCATACGTTTATATTAAAATGTATTATTTTTATTCTTAATCTGGTTTCTTACAAAAAACTCGATTTAAAAATTACAGTGCTCGGCATGAAATAAGGCACGCCGAAAAAAGATTAGTTTACATAAGAATCAGTAGTAATATTCTTATGTCAACTTACCGCTTTTGCCTTACTTGAATGATAACATTATTTTAATATTATTTATTAATAAAATAATATAAAATATTATTTTCCGCACTTTTCTTTTATATCTCAAATTTAGTATTGATGTCAACGAAAAATAAAAAAAATAATTTTTTGTTAATTTAAATTTTGTAATATAATTTTCAATAGGTTTAAGTTCAAAATATACTTGAAATGCATTATAAATCTCAAATATTTATATTTTAAATTTTAAATTAATGGAAAACCATTGATTAAGAATTTTTTTTCAAATATTAACTTTGTAGTAATATTTTCGTTGGCTTTTAGAAAAACAAAATACGGTTAAACATTACAAAAATAGGTTTCAAAAGACAAAAATTTCACAAAACTAATTGAAATATTTTCATAAATCTGCAGCAAATTATATTTTCTTAATAATATTAAAACATTAAAAGATAGAAAAAAAATTACAACAGCGGCTAAAATTTGTTATCATAGCCAATATGTTAGTTTTTTTGTCTAATAAAAATAATCTAAACTCAACTCCCACATTTCATGGGATGCAAACGGAATTTGTTTGATGTTTTTTTTTTGAATTTCAATTGACTTTTTTGATTTCCAATCGATGCATTTTTTTATTTCAATTAATGTCTTTTGAATTTCAAATGAAATATTTATATTTTAATTTTCTATGAATTTCGATTGGAAATGGTATAAAGCTATAAATATTCGTATATTATAATTTGAAAATAATTAACATTTCAAAATTATATGAAATCGATATATGTGTATATAATTTTAATTGAAATTTTTTCATAAAAACGGTACTTCTAAATTCTGTGAAATTTGTTTAAAAAAATATAATTTTTCATATATGTCATTGATAGGCATCTAATAGCCTCGCGAGATCGGCAATAATCTTTTTTTTTCACTTAAACACGATCGACAATTCACACGAACTCGAAAGTTTTTTTTGATTCAAAACAGTTAGTCTCTGCTTGAGTGTTATGAAAGGAACACCACACATGCTTGTTTCACATTCAACAGATTAAAAGACACAAGTGCATACAACAATTATTGGAAGAGCCGCCACCGTGTATAATTTGACAGCACAGACGCTTCCACACACCATCCCAGCGGCAGAAATCATGAATGAAAGACCTTCTTTAATGCGTTGGAAGGACTTCTTTTGGATTAGCTATGCCTTCCTTAACCTACTTTCTTCCTTTCTTTTTTTACATTGCGTATGATTGGAAAAGAAGGCCTTCCGTCGCCGCTTTCCATAAGAAGAGCTTATGCTTTCTATAAGAAGAACTTATGGAAGGCCTGCATACACATGAAAAAAGAAGGACGTGCAATTAAAACAAAAACTATACAGTACTTTTATTGAGAGCGATAAATAAATTAATGACGAGAGCGAAATAATGGGAATTTTTTAAAGATTTTGTCAGTACTACATATAAATTAGTTAAAAAATGAATTTTACATAAAAAAGTAAGTCGAAAAATTTCAGAAAAATATCAATTTTTACTAGCGTTATGACAACTATGACCATATGGTTACAGCTTTAAAACAGTTAAATAAAAAGAGCTAAGTACAAAATAATTGATGAAATACGTTTTTATGATATTTCATATTCTTCTCAAATATTCTTAAGTTTATTTTATTGCGTGCAATATCTAACGCTGTCGACAATACCATATGGTAACAGTCGTCATTAATGGGTTAATAAAAAAAAGACTAACTCATATTTTTTCAAAATCGTCTTTTTTATTGATATATGTATGAGGTATGGGATGCTTCTCGCGTTGCTGTGAATAAACATGCTTTCAATTTTAGATTCACAACAAACGGCACATATTTGTTTATTGACGAATGCGAACGTCACTGTTTGAGAAGCTTTTCCCAGACATGCCGTTTATCTCGACACTTATACTGCGAAGTTGCTGTCGACAACATCGAGAGAGCCGACAATAAAAGAACAATCTTTTTTTTTGAGATGTCTGGTGCCATGTTTGAACCTGCGATCTCCCGCATGGTAGTCGCGTGTTCTAACCACTATGCCACGGCCGCCTTCTGTATACTTTGCTTTTTATGAGTTAAGTCTTTTTTTATATTAAGGTATCGATATATTTCTCTCTATACTTACATTTATTTGCTACTCCAACGAGAGTTGTTGTTGTTGTAACGGCTGAAGGAAGTAGCTGGGGTGATAATTCTTTATATCGATTTTCATTTTATCGGCACTCGATTAGGCATATAATCCGATTATAATACAATCATTGTTGGCAACTCTGTTTCGATCCTTTGTAGATAACAAGGTTTGTGTCAAGGATTGTGTGGTTGTTGTTGTTGTAAGTTTTAACCACCAAATTACACCAAAGATGTCGCCAGCTGTTTTTATTTATTTATTTGCGATGTTAATAAATCATTTCCTTTTTTCTTAATCCTTGGGCAATCTGGATTTTTGTAGTGGAAGCATCTAGGATGAGTTTTGTTTGCTAGAGAATTTAAAAGCCATGCCCTACAAGATTTTGTCTGGGGAGATTTGATATTTGCAAAAACTGCAAAAAGTTATTACCCTAATGAACACCTTCCACAGATATTAACAATTTTTAACAAAGCTAAAGAATATGAGTATGAAATCACTCTGCATTCTTTTTAAATCACTTTGGCAGGTCTGTCCATGTAATGCCTGAATCTGATAAAAATTCATGCATTCTGCATTCCTTATTTGAAAAATTATTCGCAAACAAGGATTACTGCATGCCTTATATGAGGAAGGCCTCTCAAATTCCGGCTCAGGGATATTTTCGTATGAAGTACACTAACTTATCTATTACGCATACGTATAAATTTCAAACAAGTAGAGTTCAAAATGTAATGTTTTAAATTTTCTAGCAAAATCAGTTGTGTTTCCAACAAACATTTAAAAATAGGCAGCCCGAGCGCTCTTTTGCTATCATTTTAAATTGTTGTTTTTATAACGATTAAAGGTATACATGTGTTCACTTTTAAATTGTCACATCTGTTTATACCGCCTAGCAATTATCTAATCTTAAAAATGTTAGGGTAGGTCTGGTATAAAAACAATATACAGACGACATTAAAAATTTGGCATATTGATATTTCATTTTTAAAATAAAATGACCGTCATTGCACACACAGCGAACAAATTTTTTAAAAGACAGTTAGTTATAAAGTTTAACAGGAAGTGTCATTGTAACACGAAAATCTTCTTTATGCTATTAGGAGAAAAATTTTTATTCCATTCCACACTTCACACAAAATAATTTAAGAAAAAAATTGATATGCTAGAAATTTTTAAAAGAAATTCAACTAAACATATCAATTATACTACTCGGGAAATCACCCAATTGTCAATTAGCACTTTAAAATTCCGCACAGAAAATATCTAATAAAAGCCATAAATAACATGAACAAAAATTGCATGTCATCGCTTAAATGATACAGCTGCTAAGTTTTAACAAAATGTTTTGCTGATGAAACACGGCATATGGCATTAAAAATTCTAAACACAATTTATTTAAATATATAAATCACACAAAACATACATACATATGTATATAACAAATACAAAAAGATTTTTTATAAGCATGTGTTAAAGTTTTGTATCGCACCAATATTGTGAAATATTTGTGAAAATAGATTTACCTATTCCATTAGAATTCATATTCGTAGCTTATTTAAATACCAGTTAAACTGGTATCTAAACGCGATATCACTCAAACATTTAAACAAATATGGATACTGGAATATATTAAACACTTTTTTTGTTTGTGTCTGGAATAAATTAACAAATCAGATGATATAATGCAAATAATCAGGAGGAATTGATTAAAGTCTAGCGTTTATTGTATCGATCGGCGTTAATATTTACACACAAACGTACGTTAATATTTGCATATATTATGCATGTACTATGTATATAAATTAGTTGTTAATATTTACATATATACGTACGTTAATATTTGCATATACTTTATATGTATGTGTGTATACAAATTAGTTGCTAATTGGCCACTTGGTCTACACAGAATGAAAAAAAATACACTAAAAAGACTTACACATTTAAAATTGCTCCATTTATATATAAAACAAAGGTTAACAAACTATATGGATTTCGTATATCCGTCCATATTGCTTGCTTAGCATTTTAACACTATCGATTTCTGGGTTGTTGTTTTTTTCTGTTCGCTAGTTGTCATGGTTGATGTGGCCGAGTTTTAATGGAATCGTTGAATTAAGAATGTAACAGTTATTTGGCCTAATTTCAGATTTTACTTAAGTAAGCAATTAACATTAACATAACACTGATTTAAAGTTTTATATGTGTTGGCTAGATGGAGTCGCTCGATAAGAAAAAAAAATATTGATCAAAAACTATTCCGAGTGTTCGAAAGTGCACGGATAATAAAAAATTATTGATGTCCTCGCAAACTACAAATCTGGAGGAGGGTGATTTGTACGTGATTTGTAGCTTGCGAGGACATCAATAAATTTTTATTATCCGTGCACCCATCGATCCATTGGAATATGTTATGATTTTTTTTAACTAAAAGAAAGAAAAGGGATGAAAAGAAAACCCAAAATAAAAAATAAGAAAAAACTAATATTTTTTTTTTTGGTTATTTTGTATTAATTTGATAAACGTATGGACATTTTCGGGGTTTTTGTCTGGAGGGGGGGGGGGAGGGGGTGAGAAATTTCAAGTCAGGGTGAAGGTACTTTAGTAAAACTCCCAAAGGGTTTGGCATTCTTAAGCCAAACTTTTTTTTCTTACCTTTTATATTTTTTACTTATTTTGATGTTTGTTCGCTTAGTTTTTGCCTATAACTCAAGAACCATTGATGATTTTTCATTTGATTCTTCAGAAAAAATTGTGGTACTTCACCCTGACTTGGAATTTCTCACCCCCAAAATTGGCTGTTGTTTTTAAACCATAAATACACAATATTGGAACGACGTGCGTATGATTAATATAGAATCCGCATAAAATTAATATTACTCATACGTTAGACAAACATACATATTAGGGTTGTAGCGAAATTGCCCAAGCGGTATATTGTGCCAATTGTTATAGTCAATATTTGATCTAAATCGGACAACTTTGAGCCCTGCCTCGAAGAGGCCAAAGGTCAAACCACAAAAAGGTCGATTGTATATCTTTTCATTGTTCAAATTGAGTTAGTCTGAAATTGAGAAATGTCAAATGAAATACAGAGACGAACTTGACGTTTAGGTGTGGTTCACATTCAACATCGGCTTTTACAATTTAACCATTTCATATTGCACAAAAAGATAAAGATAAAATTTTTGATATATCAAGTGGGCGTAGTCCCTCCCATTAGACCCTATTTTTAAAACCGCAATACCTGAAGGAATGTTGTTCCAATCGCCTTGAAAATATGTGTGGCTGCAGCAGCAATGTTCGTGATCCAACAAAAAATGGGCGTGATCGGATCAGTGGGCGTGGCATAAAACTTTTAACTTTGAAAGACTGTATCTCATAACCTAAAAGAGGTATTTGGTATGTGTTGTTGGTACTGTATGAATTACAGCCATGTTTAAAAGAAACCGTTAGTATAGTGGCGATAGATAGTATAGGAACCAAGTTTGCAAAAGGTCCGCGGCGTCGCCCATGCACATAAATATTTTACTATTATATGTATGCGTTAAAGAAATTCACAGGATTTACTTTGAACCTGACTTTTGACCTCTTTGGCGCAAGGGAAATAGTTGTCCGATGTTAGCACAATATTCCGGTCAGCCATTTTTAAATTTCCGGTCTATATTTTCCCAAAACTACTTACGGTTTTGTAAATAGGTTACATGGCCACGCCCCTTCGGGTACCACCCATACAAATGTACCATTCCGACCATATTTGAAATCGAGTAATAATATCAATACACCCAACATGATCTTCCCAAATTCTGTATTTTGTAAAGCTATAACAGGATAAGGTTTTGGAGAAAACGGCGGAAGTCTAACCACGTCCCTTCTGGTACTTTCCACATTAGAAATCGAGTAATAATATTAATAATATCAATTTTGTGTTTAGTTAAGCAATAACAGGATAATGTTTTGGAAAAGAAACGGAAAGTTTAGCCAGGCCCCTTCTGGTACCTCCCATACCTCCTATACAGGTAACGCCCACTTTAGAAATCGATTAATATTATTAATATATCCAACGCGATCGTGCCCAAATTCTGAATTTGGTAAAGCTCAAGCAGAATAAAGTTTTTGTGAAAAATCTGGAAGTCTAGACACGCCCCTTCTGGTACCTTCCATACAAATGTACCACTCCGCTCACTTTGAAGATGGAATAATAATATCAATACATTCGACACGATCGTGCCCAAATTCTGTATTTTGTTAAACTATAATAGGCTTAGGTTTTGAAGTCTAGTGACGCCCCTTATGGTACCTCCCATACAAATGTACCATTCCGCCCACTTTTATAATGGAGTAATAATATCAATACACCCAACGCGATCTTCCCAAATTCTGTATTTTGTAAAGCTATAAGAGGATAAAGTTTTGGAGAAAAAACGGGAAGTCTAGCCACGCCCCTTCTGGTACTTCCCATACAAATGTACCATTCCGCCCACTTTAGATACCGAGTAATAATATCAATATGTCCAACGCGATCATACCCAAATTCTGTACCTATTTTGTAAAGCTATAACAGGATAAAGTTTTGGAGAATTCCTGCCACGTCCCTTCTGGTACCTCCCATACAAATGTTCCATTCCACACATTAGAAATCGAGTAATAATATCAATATCAATTCTGTGTTTAGTTAAGCAATAACAGGATAAAGTTTTAGAAAAGAAACGGGAAGTTTAGCCAGGCCCCTTCTGGTACCTCCCATACCTCCTATACAGGTAACGCCCACTTTAGAAATCGATTAATATTATTAATAAATCCAACACGATCAATACATTCGACAAGATCGTGCCCAAATTCTGTATTTTGTTAAACTATAATAGGCTTAAGTTTTGGAGCAAAAATTTGGAAGTCTAGTGAAGCACCTTATGGTCCCTACCATACAAATGTACCATTCCGCCCACTTTTGTGATGGAGTAATAATATCAATACACTCAACGCGATCGTGCCCAAGTTCTGATTTAGTAAAGCTCTGACAGTATAAAGTTTTGGAGAAAAAATCTGAAAGTCCAGGCACACCCCTTCTGGTACCTTCCGTACAAATGTACCACTCCGCCCACTATGGAGATGGCGTAATAAAATCAATTCACTCGAAACGATCGTGAACAAATTCTGTTTTTGTTAAGCTATAACAGGATAAAGTTTTCGAGAAAAGGATTGGAAGTCTAGCTGCGCCCTTTTTGGTACCTCCTATACAAATGTACCACTCCCCCCACTTTAAAAATCGAGTAATAATATCAATATAGTAGAAAATTGTATGGATTACTGAGGGTGAGGGTATATGTAAGTCGGGTTGCCCGACTGAAACTTTCTTACTGGTTTGGGTTGTTTTCAGTCTATGTCCGCTATTACAGTAGTAGTTTAAGACATATCGAACAGAAAATTTGTATGCAAGCTTATATCCTCTAAGCGGAGGTTTAGTTCTGAAATGAGCAATATCGGACAAAAACTATTCCCACAACAATTACCCCCTTTCTGGGGGTGTTGTCAGTCTTTCCCCGCTATTACAGTAGTAGTTTAAGAGATATCGAACTGGAAATTGGTTATGTACTTTAAGCCGAGGTTTTGTTCTAAGATGAGCAAGATCCACCTTAATGGGGATGTTCGTCTTTAAAAGCATCAAGCTGATATTTGGTATATGTTTGAGCTTCTATCCCTCAAACAGAGTGTTAGTTTTTAAATACAAACTCCCCTTTTTGGGGGGTAAACAAATCAATAAAACACGAATTTAAAGAGAATTGCGTTATTCACGATCTGGAGTGTCAGGAGCTCCAAAATGCTTCAATATTTGTCCAAACAGTTACGAGTTTGGCTTCGGCATGGTTATTATTTTACTAGTTTAACTTCAAATTACAAATTTGTACCAACTCCTTAAAACATTCGTATGGGAGATGATTTAACATTATGTGCCAAATTTTATTTTACTGTAACTCCTTCTACTGTGTGTTGTAAAAAGTTTATTTCATAATACAACAAATGTGATGATAACAACGAGCCTCCCCATCTGTCATTTCATATTACCGCCGATGACAGGCAGTTGATATAAATTATTATTATACATTTAATAAACTATGATAATTTCTTCACCTGGCAACCAAAGTTTAATGATTTACTTCATGCCATGCCATATATTATCAAATTTTTTTTTTAATATTTATAATTCTTACATTTATATTAAAATTCAAATGCCACCGTGTTATCTACCCTGAACTGTTTCTTATCAGTTGGCAAAAATCGAACTTTAGTTTTGTAATTTATTAGTTGTAGAAAGTCATGTCATAGAACATGTACGCTTTATCGAAGTAATTGCATCAGATTAGAGCGGCGTTGACCCAAGTACTGTGTGTGTTGGGAAAAGTGAAAGCGAAAGCCCACCCCCACGCTACTGTTAATATATTTTGCAGATAAGATATTATCATAACACAACAGCCTAGAGGCAGGCAACAAGTGTTTGCTGACAGGCAATTAAATTAAATCGATAGAACTACTGCAGTTGCCATATAGCTGAGTTAAAAAAAGCTGTGAATTTAATTTGAATTTAATTTTAATTAAAAATTTCTTAATTAATAACTTTCTTATCTTTTCTCTATTTTTTTTAGGTATTTCCCGAGACGACAAACTTGAAGATACGCACCGACAGACGTGTGCCAAAATTGGGCTTGATGTTGGTGGGCTGGGGTGGCAACAATGGTTCCACTTTAACCGCCGCTCTCGAGGCCAATCGCCGCCAATTGCAATGGCGCAAACGTACCGGCATTCAAAAAGCCAATTGGTTTGGCTCCATTACCCAGGCCTCCACTGTGCTCTTGGGTGCGGATGAGGAGGGCAAAGATGTATTTCTGCCCATGAAAGATCTTGTACCTATGGTAAATCCCGATGATATTTTGGTCGATGGTTGGGATATTAGCTCATTGAATATTGGCGAGTCCATGCAAAGGGCTCAAGTCTTAGATGTGGCATTGCAGGATCAGCTGTACAAAGATTTGAGTGCCATGCAGCCCAGACCTTCGATTTACGATCCCGACTTTATAGCGGCCAATCAATCGGATCGTGCCAATAACTTGATCAAGGGCACCAAATACGAACAATATGAACAGATTCGTCGTGATATTCAAGATTTCAAGACCAACAAGAATTTGGATTCGGTTATTGTGTTGTGGACCGCCAATACTGAACGCTTTAGTGATGTCAAGCCTGGCTTAAATATGACCATGCAAGAGCTGGAGGCCTCATTGAAGGCCAACAAAGCGGAAATCTCACCCTCGACCATATTTGCCATGGCCAGTATTGACGAAGGCTGCACCTATATCAATGGATCGCCGCAAAATACTTTTGTACCTGGACTCATCGAGTTGGCAGAACATAAGCAAGTATTTATAGCTGGGGATGATTTCAAATCCGGCCAGACAAAATTGAAGTCAGTATTAGTGGATTTCCTGGTGGGGGCTGGCATTAAGCCGGTGTCCATTGTCAGTTACAATCATTTGGGTAACAATGACGGCAAGAATTTATCGGCTCCTCAGCAGTTTAGATCAAAGGAGGTATGTTAAAATTCTATCTGAATGTAGAAAAAAACATGTTCTATAATTTGTTGCCATTTGTTACAGATCTCCAAGAGCAATGTCGTAGATGATATGGTAGGCTCCAATAGTGTCCTTTATGGACCCAAAGAACACCCCGATCATGTGGTGGTCATCAAGTATGTACCCTATGTGGGCGACAGCAAACGTGCCATGGACGAATACACCTCGGAAATTATGATGGGTGGCCACAACACATTGGTTATTCACAACACCTGCGAGGACTCATTGTTGGCTTCGCCTTTAATTTTGGATTTGGTTATTTTGGGTGAATTCTGTTCGCGCATTCATCTTAAGAACAGCACTGAAGCATCAGACAACTGGGTGGCTTTTAAGCCGGTCCTATCGTTGTTGAGTTATTTGTGCAAGGCTCCCTTGGTGCCACGTGGAACTCAAGTGGTGAATTCTCTATTCAGCCAACGTGCCGCCATTGAGAATATCTTGCGTGGCTGCATTGGCTTGCCACCCATTTCCCACATGTCATTGGAGCAAAGGGTAAGTTTGTGTCATCTAAAAAATATTAAAATTTTATTAATTTTTGTCTTTTTATCACCTTACAGTTTGATTTCTCTACGATTACCAACGAACCACCCACCAAGAAACTAAAGACCACTAATTGCGCTAAGGCCAATGGTCATGTCGCCAAAGGTGTTTCAAATGGCGTTAGCAATGGCGTACATTGAGTTACCTCAATGTGGCATAATACAGCCTGCATTATACCTATGGCAAATAGTTTTTGATATACCCCGCCCCAACCCAATCCCGCCAACCGCCTGGAGTAATAAATGTAAAATTTAATTAGATCTAGATGTTTCATAGTTTGTAGTAAAACCCTTCTAATTCCGACCACCCCTAAATTAGAACTTACATCTGGATTTTATTTGACATCCTCCCCCCCCCCATTCTCCTCATCCCTGCCCCAAAATCTTTAGCACTAAGTTATTGCATTATTTGTACAACATTTGTATATGTATTTGTATTTGACAAATGAAATTATATGATGCTTGCATGGAAATCGCCATAGATTGATCGTATGTGATTTTTCGATTTCCTGTATGTGGGCTGAGGTGCTGCTGCTGCCCTGAGAAGAGACAATGGATAAAAAGAGACGTTGTATTTAGTACCTTAATTTTATTGTAAGTTTGTATTTTTATTTTGTATAATTTCTATACAATTATACTTCTCTAACCACCTACCTACCTACTATATATAGTTATACATACTTATATAAGTACATATGTATGTTTGCTCTTGTATCATGTATTTTACAGCATATTCATGTATATTTGTTTTTTTTTTTTCAAACATTTTAATTTAGATTTGAAAAATAAATCACAAATGATCAATGTTGAAATTGAAAAAGAAATTGGTGTATTGTTTTTGTTACTCTCTAGGTGATTGTTATATACTAAAAGGGGTTTGAATAAAACTCTAACGAGTTTTTGTGGAGAGAGTAGGGAAATTCCATCTTTTTGGTTTTCTGCGACTCTTCTCCATATGGTCAAGATTTTGTGAGGGGTTTTGGTAGATTGTTCCATCCAAAGGACATTGATCCTTCCTAAGGTCATTTACCCCTTTTAAGTTAATTGATGACCAAGAAAGTAATATTTCTTCCATCGGAAAACTGGATGATATTTGAATTTGGTCAGTTTAATTACATAGTACAACATTTTTTCAGCTCATTAATTTGGGACTCAATTTTGAGTATTGCACGTTAAGATGAGAACCTAAGCTCATGTCCGTAAACCTATCGGTAAATGGTAAAAAATTGGTATTTTTGCTATATTTAAGGCACGGGATGCACTCTTCGGGTAAGTTTGTTCCACATTTTTTTCCTTTTCAATATCTACAACTTTGCTTTAGACACAAGAGATATTCCGTCCGGTATACCGAGATATAACCGTGATAAAATATCGAAAAAGTGTTAAAAATCCACCTTGAGCTAAAAATTCGAATGGCCATTAAATTATTTACGCATCCAACTTGACAAAACGAATGATGCAGAAGTTCTTATTTTTGGGTTTACTTTCACGTGCAATTCTCAGAATTAAGTCCCAAAATTATGTGTTGTACTGTGTACTGTGCACTAGGGTAATAACTTTTTTTGGACAACATTCTCCCCAGGGCTTTTCTAATGGCAAATGTTGTGTTAATGATAAAAAAAACATATTCAGTTCAATTTGCTAAAAAAACCTTACGCACCGACAGCGATTTTTAAAATGCCTTTAATATATGTTTTCTTAATTTTTTTTAATAACAAATTTTTTCAAAATATGGGTTATACATATGTAAGTATGTAAACAAATAATAACAATAAATAATAAAAAGTTGGTGTTGTAAGATATAAACTTTAGGTTCAAAGTACGCGATGTTTTACAAGGCGGATATATATCTTGTACTATTTTCATATGAAAAAAAAATTATTTTTAAACTTTGCTTGATTCAAAACTTTAACGCGTTTGGTGCGTAACCTTTTTTAACGATAGCGAAAAACTAAAAACGCAGTTCTTAATATTTTTCCATGCCCTACACGATTTTGTCTGGGGAGATTTGATATTTGCAAAAAATGCAAAAAGTTATTACCCTACTGTGCACCCCTCATACAAATACATAACCGAATTAACTCATAGACATTAACATTCATACTTTCAAAGCAAGTACACTAAATCCAGTCAAATTTCGTATAATTTAAAAGTTTATGTTACATAAAAGTGGACGTCGTTGTGCCTACCCTACTGCTACATCCCTTACAAATTTGCACATTTTTAGAAACATAATATTTCCACAATAATTTATAAAAGGAGCTCTTCCTTTGTTGGCGAATGCATCAACAATTTGTACATTGCAAACATTTCTACAATTTTGATATGTACATTCCTGTAAACGGCTGGCCATAAGGCAGAAACTCCCATATTCACTTGTTTATAATCTATAAGCAGGCAAAAAATCGGGTAGTTTTATTTAATCGGAGTAAAACCATTACCACCACAATACACATAGGGTGAGGGTACTCAGTTTCCTTCATCGAAATTTCTGCACTGGTTTTAACTGAATATTCATCTTTTCCATAACTTAGAAAAATCACATTTTTGTATTTTCATATTTTTACATTCCATGTTGGGATATGGGAGACCTTCCCGCTTCCTTTTCGCGATTACGTGCTCGGTTTAGGAGATATACGCATTTAAAGATTTTATTCTTTCTAGTCATTACCATACTTTGTTTTTATAACACAGTGATAGTTTTTGATAAAAAAAACTTCGAAGACAATGCCGGACTCGACGGTTTTACCTCAATTCGGACACGTTGTTTTAAATAAGTTAAGCTTAACCAAAAACCCCACTATAAAAAAAACTTAATTTCCCTTTACACCCCATTAATGAGGTATGGGATAGCTTCTCGTGTTGTTGTGAAATTAACACGCTTTCAATTTTTAGATTCACTACTAACGGCACCTACTTGTTTATCGACGATTGCGAACGTCACTGTTTGAGAAACTCTTACTACACATGCCGATTGACTCGACACTGATACTGCGAAGTTGCTGTCGACAACATTCGAGGGGAGCCGACAATAAAAGAAATTTTTTTTTCTTCTTTTTTTTAAGATGACTTTAGCCCTGAGTTGAACCTGTGATCTCCCGCATGGTAGTCGCGTGTTCTAACCACTATGCCACGGCCGGTCCCTATATAGCTTGTCGAAAATCTATTATCCCCTTAAAACACTACACAAAGTAAAAAAAAAAACTAAAAATAATTTGTATGAAACCGTAATTGTAACTTAAATGACTAATGATGAAGTTCGAATCCTCGTTTCCGAATTGGGGTAAAACCGTCTAGTGCGGTCTTGTCTCTTTTTTTCGACTACCACAGTGTAATTAATGGAACATACTTATGGTTAAGCAATTTGTTGTACCTCAACTTTTTTTATTTACTATATGTTAATATTAACGCCTAAAAGTATGCAATATTTATATCATACTGTCTCTGTTTACTAATGTGTGTTCCCAACGTGGGGGGCATCAACAAGTATTTGCTTTTGTGTGTGCGTGTTCATGTTTTTTGTTTTTTTAATTAAACTTTGTAGGGAATATAAAAAATTATAAATTATTTAAAATAAAATAACTTAAAAAAATAAATATATTACAGAACTAGATAAATAGGAACAAATTAAAAATGTATAAATTCAATATAAATTAAAATGTCAATGAAGTCAAAGTCTCGCCTGCAATGCCAAATCTTTTACGCTCACAGAATTTTACCTTTTGTATTAAAAAAAAAAATCATATGCCGTGCGTCGCACTCTTTTGGAGGACTTTTTTCTTCTGCCTCACTTACTCATAAACTTCTCATTGTAAGAGATCAGAAAAAATCCAAATTCTACCTAGTGGTTCCAAACATACATACAAAATTTGCTCATGTCTAAACAATCTTACACTTTGAATATGAGTAAAATCGGTCCATAGATATAAATATTCGAAATAAGCCCATAGCCCATACCAGCGCCACCTATTTATTTATACATTAAATTTGATGCCATGTTTAAACAAATTTTAATTCTGTATTTCAGTTAAATTGGTCCACATTTTTGCCACTTTTTGTATACAACATTTTTTTTATGATCAAATAAATATACATTCTAAACTTCATCAAACCTGGCCTATACATTTAAAATATTCGACATAAATTCATCACAGCGCCACCTACAGGCATGAAAATACATTAAAAACCTATTTTTATACCTACCAAATACACATACAATATATTATAAAAATAAGTCGGGTCGTTTCGGAGGATTAGTATTACAAACAACGTGACACGAGATTTTTATTTTTACATTGGTGATCATAAAGATATACGCGCCACTCTATTACGATGCAGATGGACTTGGGGGATAAAAGTCCAAATAAAAAAAAACTACTCTTTTATTTAGCTTAGTTTTTTTCTATAGTGCATTTCCTTACTTTATGGGATGATCATAAAATTATACGCAGTGGTTTTTAATTACGAAATAAAACTTTTTCATTACAAAAAAAAAATTTAGTAAAAAACACTTTCCAATGAAGCATATAACCTTCCTAATTTCAAACTATTTATCAAGGTATTTGGGTTAGGATTTTCCAAGAAGTCCCAAAACGCTATTAATGCCGATTTTAGCTCTGCGACGCTATTGCATTACCTGTTGTTGGAGTACATCTTATAAACAAGAATGAAACACGCTGGCCCCTCTGAGACTTCAACGTTTTCTGAACGAAACCAATCTTTTGTTTCCTTACTGGAGTGAATTGATTAATTCTCATGCTGACAAAATTCTTCCCAAACAGCTTGGGAAGTCATGCTCCAAAGTTCCTATTGCAGAGAATTCACTCAAACCATTAATAACCAACCACCGGAGCTTCTTTTAAAAATTTTGAAAATTTTTTAAAAAATGATTATAATAATATACTTTTAAATCATTTTTGAAATTTTTCAAAACAATTTAATTTAAGGCTCGAACGATAAAGAACGTAGAAGCTACAAAACTTCAAAAATGGAGATGTGAAGTGGTTTTCTGTTCAGATGACGAGTTTTATGCACCAGATACTACAGTTATTCTGAAGCTTGGAACTCAGCTCTCTTTATATACAAGGTGGCGCAAAAGTAATCCTCCTATCAGAAAATGCCAGAGATTTTGCGTTGCCCCTAATGTCAGTTCGGTTTTGACATTTGTGTAGTAAACACATGCGAAATACACGTTAATAAACAATGTTACGCTACACCAGAACGCGGAATATTGCTGACTATTTATTTGACCAATAATCCAATAATCGGTGACTTTGGCACAACGTGAATTTCGTTGCAGATTTCCTGGCCGTCCAACGCCTACTGGTGAAACACTGCGACGTTTAGCCGCTCGCCTAGAAGAGACTGGCACAACACGAGATGCTGCCAGGCGTGGCAGACCCCGGAGTAGCCGTTCTGCATAGAATATTGCTGCTGTAGCAGAGGATGTCATGGAAGCGCCGTCGACATCGATCAGACGACGTGCCACGCAAATGGGTATCAGTCGACGGTCTTTACAGCGAATTTTGGTACAAGATTTGAAGATGTTTCCGTACAAAGTCCAGACGGTGCATCAGCTGTTAGCTGCTGACCGCCAATCGCGTCTAACATACGCTCAAGCCATCCTTAATCACCACCAAGAGGAAGATGATTTTTCATCAAAAATAATCATTAGTCATGAGTCCCATTTCCACCTTAGCTGGTACGTAAATAAGCAAAATTTACGCTTCTGGGTCACTGAAAATCCGCGTGTAACCCACGAAGAGCCATTACACCCGCTCAAAGTCACTGTATGGTGTGCTGTTTTCGCTGGAGGAGTCTTACTTACTTACTTAAGTGGCTCATTACAACTTACGAACGTGGTTCATAAGTTTGAGGCCTGAAGTACTAAAGAATTCCAAACGCTTCGGTCTTGTGCGTGTGTTCTCCAGTGTTCACCAGATGGTGGCACGTCGCCTACCACTTGGTCCTTCTAACGGAGTTTGGGTCTCCCTGCTCAGCGCCGTCCTTCAGGTTCGCCTTCAAACACCTTTCTCGCCGGAGCATTTACATCCATCCTGGCAACATGACCCAGCCATCGTAGGAGGAGTCATCGGACCTTTTTTTCTTTGAAGACGTCGCGGACCAAACGTTTACTGTGAATGGTGAGCGCTACAGAGCAATGATCAACGAGTTCTTTTTGCCGCAACTTGATGAATTGGGATTGGAAAACATGTGGTTCCAAAAGGACGGTGCAACGGCACACACTGCACGTGCCACAACCGATATGCTGAAGGATGCATTTCCCGGGCGCCTAATCTCCTGTTTTGGCGATTTGCACTGGCCAGCAAGATCACCTGATTTGACCGCTTTTTGTGGGGCTTTTTGAAGTCGCGGGTTTATGTCAACAAGCCTCAGACTCTTGCAGCTCTTAAAGACAATATCCGTCAAGAATGTGAGGACCTATCGCCGGAAGTTTTGGCCAAAGTGAAAATGCCATAAAAAAGGCTCAAATGACAATCAACTGTGGCGGCGGCCATTTACATGACAACATATTCTCGACTTGATGTAAAAAAAATTAAAAGACCAAATAAAAATAATCCACAAGAAGAATCAAAGTTTTTCATTTTTTTTTTAAATTACAGCCAAAAAACATCGGAAGTTTACTTTTGCGCCACCTTGTATGTATATACATAATTACAAAATTAACGGCTGAACCGATGAAATTTGGAAGACAGTTGGTGTACTATATGGAAATTTCGGTAGGCATATTCTTTTGAAATTTTAGATCCTATGGGCGGATGTGGGTGGCAAAACTTTTTTTAAGAGCTAAAGAGATAAAATTTGATACATAGATAGTACCCGGTAACACGAATGTGAATATGGAGACGGTATTTTCATTTTGGATCAGTGGGCGGAGGGGGTGTGGCAAAACTACATTTTAGCACTAAAAAAATAAAATTTGGTACACAGAAAGTTCTCGCCTACAAGAATACGATTATGCAGACGACATTTTAATTTTGGATTACACTTCCTTATGTGTTTCTAAGAGTTTTTGACATGGAAAATTCAAATAAGCAATCAGAATTTTGCTATCGGGCATCATTTGCAAATAAGCTTTGTTTCCATTAAAAATTTGTATAGAGGCGATTGTTTAAAAAATTTAGTAGAAACAGGTGGCAACATCAGCAATAAGCATTTTCGGCTGCAATTATCGCCCTATTCTATTTTATAATCAACAACATGTCCTTGAAAGTGCATTTTTGCCCACTTATTTGGATTTTTTTTATAAATGCTGCAGCGACGTGTCCGATGAATATGGTGAAAGATTCCACAAAGACTTTCTAACTTTAAAAAAGCGTTACGAAGGAAAATATATGCCTACTATATTCGCGACTACTCCTGGAACATTTTGGGAGACTGCAAGGATATTCAGCATAAAAAAAAGTAAAAAACTTTGTTAACTAATAGAAAATACATATTTGTTCTTCATATTTTTCATGTTTTAAGCTCTACTAGTTTTGGTTATTGTATTTAGAAAAGATTCTGTGGGATAAAATAAAAATATCATTACATTTATGCAAAATGTATTTTAATGCAATAAAAAGAAAGGTTAACAAATTTCTATCCAAATTACTAAAAAACTGTGCATGATGAAAAAAATCTGAAAACTTATGTGAAATCATGATAATTATAACCATATTATTTTTCATGTCGTAAGGTCTACTAGTAACGGTTATTGTATTTAGAAAAGATTTTGTTGGATCAAATAAATTTTTCATTACATTTATGCAAAAAGCTGAACAAATTTTAATCCAAATAACCTAAAAACTGTGACTGATGAAAAAAATCTGAATCATGATATTAATTAGCATAGGAATCACAATTCAGAAACCCAGAAAAATAAAAAATATATTTTTTTTGTATAACAGTGTTATTTATCTTGCAATAGTAGACAAACGCTATGAAAACCGAAACCTTTGCCACACCCCTTCTGGTACCTCCCATACAAATGTCCGAATTGACCCTCATAGTTTTACATATATATCTTTTTTTTTAAGTAAACTGAATTCACTTAAATTTTGCGTTTGATGTTGGCTTATCAAAATTGGACTCAGGTACCTCCCATACAAAATTACCTTTTTTTGGAAAATGAATAATTCACCCATAACTTCCAAACAGACAATTGGTGGTAATGGAAATTAGTCGATAAAATTTATATTGTGGTAGGAGGCAAAACTCTAGAAAACTTAACTATTTGACACACCCCTTCTGGTGCCTCCCATACAAATTACCGATCGCAGCCCCATAGTCTTACGTACATATCTTATTTGTGAGTACACTGAATTCAGTCAAATTTTGGGTAAGTTGTTCGGTTATAAAAATTAGACTCAGGAATGAATATGGACTATATGTGTTCACGCCTTCTTGTACCTCCCATACAAAATGAGCAATTTTTGGAAAATTAATATTTCTCCCATAACTTCCAAACCGGCACCTCGGGGACAATTAGATTTGGTCAGTTAATTTATCTTGTAATAGGAGGCATAACCTTAGAAAACCTAACTATTTGACACACCCCTTCTGGTACCTCCCATATAAATAACAGATATTGCCCCTTTTACATGCATATCATTTTTGTATATACACTAAATTCAGACAAATTTTGGCAAGGAAAGCGTTAATTAAACGTTGATTAACGAAAAAATAAGACACGTTGTGCTGTCCCTAATTGTACCTCCCATACAAGTAAGTCAAATTTTTCACGGTTTTGCTCCAGAAATAGGCGAAAAATAAAATTCTATAAGTTTTAGCTTTAGTTGTTTGGGCTGGGTACCAAGGGCAAACAATTTTTGTAAGATACTATTCTATCATGTAATTGTCTGAAACCGGAGCAATTTTTACGGAAACACGGAAAAAAAACTTAACTAAAGGCAGCAAAAACTTGAAAAATCATTAAAATTTTTACAAAAATCCAACTTTGATGTGCCATAACTTTGTCATTTATGAATGGATTTTAAACATCTATCGTTTTTTTTAGAAACGATTTGGTAATTTTTTATTTTCGTTATAGTTTGCAAACATCGGTGATCTAAAACCAGAGAAAATGGCATTTTAGTAGACCTGCCTTTTTTCAAAACACTAAAAATTTGACTATATCTCAAAAACCGTTCTACTTTTCACAAATCTGTGATATCAGATTTGAATTCAGCATTTGAATTTTACATAAGGATCAACTATTAAGAAGCCGGGATCAAAAATTTGTTGCATTGTGTAATTTAATCCAATCTCAGATCATAACTACATTATATAATGAAAACTCCAGAATCCTCCATTCACCATCTCTTTTATGAAGAGAGACCAGGCTACAGGTCAAGAAGTTCACTCTACTGTTTCAATGTTGTGTGTCGAGATTTTACTGAGCGGTCAGATACACGAATATGTCGATAGATTTGTCAAATTTGTGTGTAAATGTGTTGCGTTGTCGTAAGACCAAAATGTAAAAAAATTTCAATTTGTTATTCATGCCACATCCAGGAGAGAAATCCCTCAACACGTCCCTGTGTATGAACGTGTCTTTATAAAATTGATATGTTGATTATGAATCTTAGGATATTCGACGTACTCAAAATCCACATTCTTGAAGTTGGCCAACATTGAGCTGCCATCATTCAAATGACTAACGGCCGAACGCCCCTTGTATTCGAAAGAGTGATTCACAAATTGTAATTACATCTAAACGTTTATTTACATAACACTAAAAGTAACAAAGTAGTTAATTACAATAACCTCGAACTTGTTCCTGATATGGACAGTAGGGTGTTCCTTATATGGGATTTTTGGAAATTTCGTTAAAAAAAAGTTATTAGTAGCGAAGTTCGACATCGAGCTCCACCTTCCATTTGTTATATACAAAATTACGAATATGTTGCGCCAAATTTCGCATCGATAGTTAGACGTTAGAGTGTGCCGCAAAGAGGTCAAAGTTCAAAGTTTGTGTTGATATCAGTTTATCGCCGCTGAAAAATTTCCTGTTTTAGATAGATTAACTAGTAATATGCCGTTGAATAGCTAAAGTGACGATCTATAAAAGCATATGTTTTAACTTACCATATCTCTTATAGATTTAGAGATATTTGATGCAAAAGTGGGGTTATTTTGGAAGAAAAAAATTAAGAAAAATTTTTTAAACTGCTTTACGAAGTGGTTTAGAGCAGACCACCATATATTTCCACAATTTAGCATTTATCAAGTCAAAGTCTATAAAAAAGTATATGTGCATATTTTCAATATCTCTATCCGTTCACTAGATATCAGGCTTTAAAAACCGTTATTTTGACATTAAATATAACAAATACTAATGAGTCTATATTTTGATCTGTAGTTCCATCCGAATACTCATTGTGTCTACTTTCTAATGACACCAAAAACATGACCATCCAATGCTCCATTGAGGAGATATACGATTTTTAACATAGATATATCACCAAATATGTATATTTTTCATCGGTTTGCTCTATGAAATTTGAGTGTCAACAGTGGTTTTGTGATGAAAAAGCTTTTACAATATTCGTTGATATAAAAAAATAGTTTTTATAAGTAGTATTTATATCCACAGACATACTATGTACTTCTAATAATATAAAAATCAACATATTGGAACCGAGTTTCTAATACCCGGGTCAGAAAACCGGTTTTTTGAAAATACGGGTTTAACATCTATAACACAGCTAAGATCGTCACAGGAATCTTATGGATTACATAAGTTGAAATATTTACATAACAATAATTGTACAAATAATTATCAATATGAAAAACATTTTTCGTAAACAAACCACTGTTGACAAAATTTCATTCAAAATACAAAACAAAAATAATATTTAACGATGTTGGTGTGTAAAATGTTGCATATCTCCTGAAAGAAGCATAGGATATGAATGATCTTGGTGTCATTAGAAAGAAGACACAATGTGCATTCGGATGGAACCAGAGATCAAAGTTTAGATACATTGGTCTATGTAATATTCATTGTATAAAAAAACGGGTTTTAGCGCCTGATATCTCGGAAACTGAAAGAGATATTGAAAATATGCTCATATAATTTTTTGTAAACATTAACCAGAATATGATAAATTGTTGAAATATTTGGTTGTCTGCAATAATATACATAGCAATACAATTTCAAAATTTTTTGTTAATTCTTTTTCAAAAATACCCCCACTTTTGCATCAAATATCTCGATATCTATAAGAGATATGGTAAGTTCAAACATATGATTTTATAGGTCATCACTTCACGTATTAAACGGCATATTACTAGTTCTCTATATAAAACAGAATATTATTCAGCGGCGATAAACTGATTTCAACACAAACTTTGAACTTTGACCTCTTTGCGGCACACTCTAACGTCTAACTATCGATGCGAATTTTGGCACAACATATTCGTAATTTTGTATATAACAAATGGAAGGTGGAGCTCGATGTCCAACTTCGCTACTTTTAACTTTTTTTAAACGAAATTCCCAAAAATTCCATATAAGGAACACCCTAATGGACAGTATAAACAGATGCTTTGTTAGCAAACACTCGACTCGTGTTAGGGATCGAAATGTAAATATATCTAACAGTTTATTTACATAACATAAAAAGTAACAAAGTAGTTAATTACAATGACCTCGTAAATGTTCCTGATATGAACAGTATAAACAGATGCTTTGTTAGCAAACACTTGACACGTGTTAGGGATCACAGACCTGTCACTTATGCTAATTGTCCAAAGGAATGCCTATCCAGTTAAGCGAATAGATTTTAAGATTCAATCGGCCCCAGGATCCCTTCGGATTGACTTTAAGAAAAAGAGCGCTCGCCACGATGACTGTAGCAAAGCTAAAAGGACCGTTGAAAAAATTTGAAGATATCGTTAAGATTATGAGATTCACCGCCAAGATGTGTGGCTGCGATTTACTGGCAGATAACTATCGCATGAACTGGTTAACGTACACCCTGTTTTCCTCCGTGGGGGCCTACTACGGTTTCTTGATTTTTACTGTTTACCACAATTATGACGACGACTGGACCATAATTCTCAAAGTGTGCGCCACAGTGGGCACTTCAATTCAGGGTGTGTCCAAGTTGATTGCTTACATCTCGAACAAAGAGTTAATATACGATATGCATAGAGTGCTTCATGACGTTTACACGAAATACGAGAAGATGTCCGACATCCATGCTGAGGCACTGCTCCAAAGCTTGCGCAAAACCAAGAATGGAATGTACTCCATGACGTTACTTTACGCCATTGGCTACATGGGAACAATAACAATGCCCTTAGTATGGTTTCTTGTTACTGGAGATCGAGTTCTAGTTATAGAATTTCACATTCCTGGTCTGGAATTAAATACCGACTTTGGTTACTTCGCAACGGTCGGATTTCAGGTGCTCCTCATCATTCTATGCGCTTTCGGACTGTACTGCGGTGATATGCTGCCGCTCGTCTATTTGATACAGTCTTTTATGTTTTCGTACATATTTGCGGCCAAAGTGGAATGTGTCAATCGTATGATAGCAGATCCCCGAAACAATACCAAGCCTGCTGTCACAGAGGCCCTCAAGGACATTGTCCAGTGGCATCAGTTATTCTCAGAGTAAGTCTATGCCTTCTGAATTGTTACGAATACTGGGAGTTTGCTGCCTTTTTACAGATTTACCGAAAACTGTAATACGGTTTTCTACTACGTGATAACAGCACAAATCATGACCGGTTTTTGTTCCACGGTCATGTCTTTATACCTCGTAATGACAGGGACTTGGCCTGGTGCATACACGTATTTAGTAATATCTGTGAGCAGTCTGTATCTCTACTGTATTTTGGGCACAGAAAATGAAACAGCGGTGAGTTCTGAAAAAATCCAATGTTACTTTAATGTTACCAACAATCTTCCTTTGCTTGTTGTGCAAACTGGAGTTCGACTTTTGTGTTATTTAAAGAATCGTTATAGGTAGTCAATGGTATGAAAATTTCGAAATTGGAAATATTGATGTCAAACATGATGTTGGCGATAGTTTATTCCAATCAGCAACCTCTATAAAATCTGAGTTTAAGAAAGGCCTCCTTGTATAACGACTTATAGAAGAAGATACACTGGTATTTGAGCCTACAATAACATAGTGACACAATATTGAACTTTCCGATTCGGAATGGGATGAAAGAAAAGCAAATGATAGTAGACATTTATTTTGTTCTTTTAGAGGACAAAAGCTTGCGTGCAATGTTTGAACTCTATACCTCTTAAATTACGTCTGTAATCACAGGGACTATCTCCAAAAAGGTGTAGTTAGTACGGCAGGTGAGAGTAGTTTTAAACCGATCGGGCTCATCTTACATCTTAACCTCCGCTTTGAGGATATAAGCTTGTATTGCAGTTCGATATCTTTTAACGGCTATAATAGCGGAGACAGACAGACAGACGGACATCTTTAAATCGTCTCGACGCTGATCATTTTTACATATGTATATAATGTTTACATACTATACTATATATACATTGTAGGGACATAAATATTGTTATAACTTTGAACACACCCATTTTAATTAAATATTTCCCGTGATTAACACATGGTTTATGTAAGCCAACCTCTATAGCGTTAGACTGTAACGGAAATTCAAAATTGCTTCAAGTTTCATCATAGAGTGGTCAGGTATAGGGAACCGTATCGCTGTTATAGGACTTGTTAAGTGCGAAATTAAAAAAGGCGACATTTTCAAAACGCTTCGACCGCTTAGGATTAGTCGCATATTTACATAACGGTACATAAAACTATTTTGGGAGACTGAAGATATTAAAGACCTTCACCGATCGGTCGGACGCACGCACATTTCAAACGACGCAAGTCATTACAGCCATCAATTCAAAAATTCAGCGAAACCCACCTGAAACCAAAAAATCATGACCCGTGAGATGAAAAATCTATGAGTCATTAAAAAAGACTTGGGACTTGGTCCTTTCAAACGACGTACAGGACATTTGTTGACTGCAGTTAAAAAAAAAACTGAACAGGAAAATGCAAACTTTTTTTCGGGGAAGCAATTTCTTGTTTACAAAAGATAAAATTGTTACAGAGCAGGAAACATTAAATAAGAAAAATTAAAGAAAGGATGCATGTACGGTCATCATTTATGGTAAGGTTGGGAACTCCTACGACGGAGCCTTTTTCTGAATTTTTTTTGAACCAGGTGTCGGTCTATGGTCTATGTTTACAAAGAAACAGTTTTGGAACTTGTTGTAAAGCCATCTAACCATACCCTATTTCAAAACCATCCGTGGACTATCTACCTATTTTCTGCATCGGTTCTTACTTACTTACTTAAGTGGCCAATTACAATTTACAAAAAGTATTTCATAAATTTGAGGCCTGAAGTAATAAAGAATTCCACACGCTTCGGTCTTCTGCGTGTGTTCTCCAGTTAGTCCTACCAGATGATGGCACGTCGCCTATCACTTGGTCCTTCCAACGGAGTTTGGGTCTCCCTGCTCTGCGCCGTCCTTCAGGTTCGCCTTCAAACACCTTTCTCGCTGGAGCATTTACAGGCTATCGCCCTGCCTGAGACCTCTTTCCGTTTTGAATGGTTCAGACAGATCTTTACCAATCTTAACCGAGGATTTGGTGTTGGCTAAGGTACATTTGCAAAGTCGAATCAGCTTTGCAGGAATACCAAACTCAGACATGGCCGCATAAAGCCTATTCCTTATCGGAGAGCCGAAGGCAGCTTTGTAGTCGACAAAGAGGTGGTAGGTGTCGTTCTGCTTTTCATGAGTTTTTTCCAGGATTTGTCGGAGAGTGAATATTTGATCCGTCGCAGATTTGCCAGGTCTGAAGCCGCACTGATATGGTCCAATTAGTTTTTCTACAATTGGCTTTAGACGTTCACACAATATGCTTGAAATGACCTTGTACGCAATTGGTAATAGGCTTATTCCACGATAGTTCTTACACTACGATCTCCTTTCTTGTATATGGGACATAACAGACTAAGGCTCCAATCCCCGGGCATGCTCTCCTCTAGCCAGATGTTCTCCATGAGCTGATGCATGCTCCTAATCAGCTCCTCACCGCCAGCCTTAAACAATTCAGCAGGGAGTCCATCGGCTCCAGCAGCTTTGTTGTTTTTAAGGCGGGAGATTGCCACACGTATCTCGTTCTGGCTCGGTGGTGGACAGTTAATACCATCGTCATGGATTGGAGTGGGGTCTTCAACATTTTGACTTTTCGAAATGTAGTCCTCTGGAACGAATATGAAAAAAGTGATTCGATTTGCGTTGTTTCGCATTGCGTCCCGTTTAGTCAGCCCCAATAAACGACGCACATCGGGGTATTAGTGTACTGGAATAACTCTAAACCCAGCCAGCTGTCAACATCTGGAATTTTAAAAATTTGTTAAATAATATATTCTATTATACATGTCGCTGTGTCTGAATGCGCCTTAATAAAATTGATATGTTAATTACGTATATGTATATAAAAATATTAGTTAAACAATAAAAGTTAAGGCTGAAGTGCAGAATAAGGGGCGGGAGCCCGATTAAAAAAAATATGCCATTGTCTTCGTCTTGGTCCCCAAACATCGGAATGGTAGGTCAAAGTTGGCGCTCAGGCCCATGGGGTCAAAAAATGGGCCCCTTTCGGTTCTTTGAAAACCCCCCCAGGTGCGAAATGAAAGATATTTTCGAGACGAATCCACCGATGTTATTTTTAGGTTCCTACGGGTCTCCTGGACCGAGTTAGAGCCATTTGAATTTCCGGGATATAAAAAAAAAAAAACTTAATTTCCCTTTGCACCCCATGAATGAGGTATGGGATAGCTTCTCGCGTTGTTGTGAATTAACACGCTTTCTTTTTTTAGATTCACAACTAATGGCACCTACTTGTTTATCGACGAATGCGAACGTCACTGTTTGAGAAGCTCTTACTAGACACGCCGATTGATTCGACACTTAATACTGCGAAGTTGCTGTCAACAACATTCGAGGGGAGCCGACAATGAAAGAACAATTTTTTTAAGATGACTGGAGCCAGGTTTGAACCTGCGATCTCCCGCATGGTAGTCGCGTGTTCTAACCACTATGCCACGGCCGGTTCCGGGATATACCACAAAAAAAATTATTTTTAAAAAAATCGTTCGAAATTTTCCCTGCGGCGCTACTGCAACCATCTGAACCGTTACAACTCTAATTTAAAAAACAAATAATATTTTAAAGGGATATATCAAAAACAAAAAATTATAATTACAATACATAGTTTTTTTTAAAATATTTTTCAAATTTTTCTTCATTTTTTTCACTTTTATCCTTTTATTAAACAATTTTTTTTTTCAAATATTTCTCTTTGGACTTTTTCTTGATTTTTTTTTAAATATTTCTTGAAATTTACCTTTAAAAACCTTAAAAAATTTAAAATTTTCACACATTTCTGGTGACATTTCATTTTTCTATGGAATTTTTCAATTCATTTCCTTAAATTATTCTAATTTTCCATGATTTTTCCCCATTTTTTTAATTTTTTTACGGGGTTTTTCAGAAATTTTTTTTTTTTGGAAAATCGCGCTTTTTTTAGATTTTCTATTTTTTTTTTAGAATTTTTCAATTTATTCCTTAAATTTTTCTAACTTTTTCCATGATTTTTTCACATTTTTTTTGTATATCCCGGAAATTTAAATGGCTCTAACTCGGTCCAGGAGACCCGTAGGAACTTAAAAATAACATCGTTGGATTCATCTTTCATTTGAGTACCCACACATGGGGGGGTCATCATAGAACCCAAGGGGCCCCTTCTTTGGCGCCCCCCGGGCCTTAGGGCCTACTTTGACCTTGATTTTCGTGTTTTGGGGCGTAATTGGGGGGGGTGGGGGGTGGCTTTATTTTTTTTGGGCTCCCGCCCCATCTTCTGCATATTTGCCCTTGATGCAACATTTGCATTTGTTATGGCATCAGTTAAAATATCCTCAAATGGTCTTTCGGTACTAATGTCACAAATAGGAATTTCGTCCGATTCCAGAACTTCGTCGATAATGTCTTCCTTAAAAAGTCGAGTATAAATTTGTTCAGCGTACGCGATCACATTTTGTTTGAAGCAGTTTGAAATAAGTTATTAGCATTCTTATCAAATACTGTTAGATCTTTAAGGTACTTCATTAAAGTATGAAGTCGCTTGCCCTTCTTTCTTCAATTCGCTTCTTTAAAGCTTACAGATTTCATATACTTACAGATTTCATATACGAGACATAAACCCATCTAATATTTGGTCTATATCGTACTTACTGCTGATATTATAAATTTTATACAATTCCAGAATCAACAATTCGAGCACGACATTTACTGCATACATTGGTACACCATGACAGTAACCCAACAAAAAATCGTGTTACAAATACTGTACAAGACGCAACATCCCAGCACCATTGATGTGGCAGGAGTGATGCCGTTGTCAGTCAGCACTGGTCTGGCTGTAAGTTGGATCTGTGTGCAAATCACTTACATATAAAAACAATAACATTCTTCTTTCTATTACAGATTACAAAGACGGTGTACTCCATAACCATGTTTATGTTTCAGTTCTTGATCGAGTAAAGCTATGTTAAAAAAGTGTATGGATGCATTATGAGATGGGATGGAAATGCACAAAGAAAGAAATTACTGCACCATAATTTGCTTAACACAAATGTTTAAATTCACGCGTGTTTATTAGTAGAAACTCACAATGTTGCAATTGAATTAATAGGGGCTCAATGTCTCTTCCAAGTCGTTTCTCAATAACACTGTGGAAGAGCATTTATATGCCCCAAAACTGTAGTAGCTTTAGTTTGTGATTATCACAAACATGTAGGATGGCGATTTTGTTTTTTTTTTGCCACAAATTAGTTTTAAGCTATGTATGGACAGTTGCCAGATCTTGCAAAGTTGGCAGATCTGCTAATGTACCGGCAATGTACTGACATGGACAGTGTTGCCAATATAATCATTTCTCTGCAAATGATGTATTTAGTTGTTGATGCATTAACTTTGCACATCTGCTAATTAAAAGTGTTTGTAATTATCTTACAATAATTTGATAATGACAACATTTTCCGGTTCACACGATTGTCGAATGTCTGACAATACTGTGGTTTTACAATGTAATGACAATGCTTTTGCTAACAACATGGCGGACGCAAATTTTAAGTTCACACGGTTGTTAAACATTTTCTAAACATTATTCAGGCAATATTGTTAGATCTGGCAACCGTCCACGCGTAGCTTCAAGTGTGCGTAGCACTCAAGTACCATTTGGGATATGTTGTTCTGATAATAAAAAAAAACAGTTTCTTAAATTGATTCTGTGAAAAAAGTTTTCTCATTTAAAGCACTGTTTCTTAGATATGAAAAAAATAATTTAAACAAGTTAAAGAAATCTCTTTTTTCTGCTTAAAATATCGCGATTTGATAAAATTTTTGTATAAGACATATAAGAATTAAAAGACCAGTACAGAAATTTCTGTCAGGTAAGCTGACTGATAAATACTATCACCCAATATCATATATTGTTTAAGTCTTTGGAGGCAGTGTGACAATTAGTTAGGTTTTCTGAGGTTTTGCCTCCTATCACAATATAAATTAACAGACCAAATTTCATTATCCTCCAGGTACCCGTTTGGAAGTTTTGGGAGGAATATTAATTTTTCAAATATATGGCACTTTCTATGGGAGGTACTTATATAGTCCATATTCAGTCTTGATTCAAATTTCCTTAACCTAACTTACCCAAAATTTGTCTAAATTCAGTGTACTTACAAACCAGTAAGAAAGTTTCAATCGGGCAACCCGACGTACATATACCCTCAGTAAAACAAAAAATTTCTATTATATTGATATTATTACTCGATTTCTAAAGTGGGTGGAGTGGTACCAGGAGGGGCGTGTCTAGACTTCCAGATTTGTTCTCCAACCCTTTATTCTGTCATATCTTTACTAAATACGGAATTTGGGCACGATCGTGTTGAGTGTGTTGATATTATTACTCCATCTCTAAAGTGGGCGGAAAGGTATATTTGTATGGGAGGTACCAGAAGGGGCGTGGCTAGACTTACAATTTTTTCCAAAACTTTATCCTGTTATAGCTTTATTAAGTACAAAATTTGGGTACAATCCCGTTGGGTGTATTAATATTATTACTCGATTTCTAAAGTGGACGGAATAATGTAAATGTGTGGGAGGTACCAGAGGGGGCGTGGCTAGACTTCCAGTTTTTCTCTCAAAAACTGTATCCTGCTATAGCTTTACTAAAAAAAGAATTTGAGTACGATCGCGTTGGATTTATTAATATTATTAGTCCATCTCGAAAGTTGGCGGAAAGGTAAATTTGTATGGGAGGTACCATAAGGGGCGTGTCTAGACTTCCAATATTTTTTCCAAAATTTTATCCTAGTATAACTTAACAAAATACATAATTTGGGCACGATCTAGTTAGATTTATATTGATATTATAACTCCATCTCTAAAATGGGCGGAATGGTACATTTGTATGGGAGGTACCAGAAGGGGCGTGGCTAGACTTCCAATATTTAGCCTGTTATAACTTAACAAAAAACATAATTTGGGCACGATCGTGTCGAGTATATTGATATTATAACTCCATCTCTAAAATGGGTGGAGTGGTACATTTGTATGGGAGGTACCAGAAGGGGAGTGTCTAGATTTCCAGATTTTTTCTCCAAAACTTTATCCTGCTTGTACTTTACTAAATACAGAATTTGGCCACGATCGCGTTAGGTATATTAATAATATTAATCGATTTGTAAAGTGGGCGGTACCAGATGTATATGGGAGGTACCAGATGGGGCGTGACTAGATTTTTTTTTTTCAAAAACTGTATCCTCCTGCTATAGCTTTACTAAAATTAAGAATTTGGATATGATCGCCTTGGATTTATTGATATAACTACTCCATATCTAAAGTGGGCGGAAAAGTGCATTTGTATGGGAGGTACCAGAAGGGGCGTGGCTAGACTTCCAATATTTTTTCCAAAACTTTATCCTGTTATAACTTAACAAAATGCATAATTTGGGCACGATCGTGTAGATTGAATTGATATTATAACTCCATCTCTAAAATAGGCGGAGTTGTACATCTGTATGGGAGGTACCAGAAGGGGCGTCGCTAGACTTTAAATTTTTTTTTCAAAACTTTATCCTGTTATAGCATTACTAAATATAGAATTTGGAAATGATTGAGTTCGATGTACTGATATTATTACTCGATTTCTAAAGTGGGCGGAATTGTGCATTTGTATGGAAGGTACCAGAAGGGGCGTGGCCATGTAGCCCATTTTCAATACCGTAAGTAGTTTTGGGGAAATATTAACTAGTGCAAAATTTGAAAACATTTGGTTGCGTCTTTCGAAAGTTATCGTGCGAACCAGCCCGACAGCCAGACAGACAGACGGACATGGCTCAAACGACTTAAAATGTCATGCATCGAATTTGGTTTAAAGAGACCTAGGGTATAAAGTCACTCCTTCTATGTGTTACACTTTTGGGTCGTATCAAATGATATATACCCTCATCCCTAAGGGTGATGGTATAAATGAAATGTAAATGAGGAAGTATTTTTTATCCGATTTTGATGACCAAGGGCAAACAATTTTCATAAGATATTAATTTATCATGTAATTGTCTAAAACCGCAGCAATTTCTACGGAAACACGGAAAAAACTTAATTAAAGGCAGCAAAAACTTGAAAGATCATTCAAATTTTTACAAAAATCCAACTTTGATGTACCATAACTTTGTCATTTATGATTGGATTTTAAACAGCTATCGTTTTTTTTTTAGAAACGATTTGGTAAGTTTTTATTTTCGTTATAGTTTGCAAACATCAGTGAACTAAAGCCAGAGAAAATGACATTTTAGTAGACCTACCTTTTTTCAAAACACTAAAACTGGAAATTTGACCATATCTCAAAAACCGTTCTACTTTTCACATATTTGAATTCAGCATGAAATTTTACATAAGGATCAACTATTTAGAAGCCGGGATCAGCGTTACCAAAGTATATATTAAGTTTTTTTTCTACTATTTGTCAACAATGCAATAGCGAAGCATTGTCGGGTGCACTAGTGTTTAATAAAATAATACTGCAAACAATTGGAAATGTCATTATGACAACTCAGTGAACTTATAACTCCCACATACTTAAATGGTAAAAACATTCAACAGATTAAATCATAAAACATCGTACTTATATGTGATATAACACTTTCTTTTGCACGCTGATAACAGATAGAAAAAAAGTAAACAAATAAAGCTATTAAAATTGATTAATTTTAGGGGCTCATAAAAACATTTTTTTTGTCAGTACAACATAAAGAGTCATGATTCATTTGGCTGTGACATTGAAACTTGTAATGAGTGCATGAAAACTCAAAGTCTATATACGGACAGTGCCCTAAAACAAACTGATCTTTACGTACTACAGAATGAGTCATACCCAAAGGTGAATAATTTTAATAAATATTGTCTAGTTGATGCATATCTATCACTATTGATATACAAGTATAAGTAATATCAACATTTATGTGTCACAGTTATTAAATTTTGGATTGATTACCTTCAGCTCGTTATATGTTAAGCATTGACTACAGTACGCGATATATTAATTGATTGACTTTGCAGATTCAAAACTTTGTTTCGATTATTTATAATACTCTATGGGGGGCGGGCGGCTCGTTATCTTGACATTTGGTAATGACTTTCTGTAATCTTAATTGCTGGGGTACCCATTCTTGAACACTGAAATTCCCTCGCTGTGAGTCACATTCACGTGGGAGCTGTTTCAGTGACGCTAATGAGAGTTAGCCATAGACATACATAGTCTTTTAAGAATAATTTATACCAAATATGTATTTACATGCTAAACTAGCAGATAATAACTAAAACTCGAAAATTTAATTAATCAAATTAACTTGTACGAAAACCAAACCTATCCAATAAGTAGTTTAACATGTTCGAAATCGGGCGACACCTTTTACATTAAGGTTAATGGCCTCTAATGTCGTTGTAGCCGTCGTTGTCGGCGTCGTTAAGTGATGCCACCACAAAAAACCGCACGAGCAGATAAGAAATGTTTTAATGTGAAACAAATCAAGGACATGTATTACGTGATAACATCACATTTAACTATGAAAATGCCGGCCACAGAGGCCAACACCTTTTCGTTGGCACTCAAAGCGATAAAGAGATAAGGAGAAATGTGTCTTAAGCTTTTCGGTTGCTTGTGAACTGTTGCTGTGAACCATTGACCCATTGACTGTCCTGCTGCTAAAGTCAAGGCTTTCAACCCTAAAATTATGTATTTATTAAAATCAAAAACAAAGCAGAGACCTTTAACTTGAGTTTTAGTTTGTCAGTCGCATGTGAATTTAATTTGATTAAAAGCTAAAGGTTCCTTACAACCGTTGAAAGGTTGTCTCTGACTGCTGTGCAAGAAATTAGATATTTGCCCTGTTACGCGGGTTGGTATGATAAGTTGGGGGGTTATGTAAATCTGTTGATAAGGATTCGTGGCAGAATCCAAAAAAGCTTTACAGACTGCCTGGCATTATGAGTATTCATTCTCTGCTATACTTCTTTCAAGAACTAAAATTATATCATTAGTACCCTTTGCTGTGACTTATCCACCATCATCACGAAACAATCGCGAAACCACACACCGGAGCGAAATTAGTTTCAACGATGGCCACCGCACGTCAGCGTAATCCAAAGTGTACCCTAAAAGTGTTTGTAAAAAAAATCATGAGCATATATTAAAAATATCAAAACTAAAAATCCAGAAACCACAAACTGATGCTAAAATAGTTCAATGAAGATCACACGTCACCACAATCGAAAGTGTACCTTTTGTGTATGTAAAAATAATCAAGAGCAAATATTATAAATATCAAAAATTTAAACTAATTATTAAAAACTAGCGGACCCGGCGAACTTCGTCCCGCCCTAATTTAATGCGTTCAGATAAACCCAGTAGAGATTGATGTGATAAACAATCTTTTTCAATTTTTTTTAAAACGCGAAAAGGCAACATACAGCTGACCGCACGTAAAACTGGAAAATTCGATATTAATCCCACATACTTCCAACCATTGGCCTTGCGATTTATTGATTGTCATTGCCAAAGCCAATTGGAATAGATGATCAGTTGGATTAATTGGAATTCGTGAGATAAGGACTTCCTTTTCTTTGAATATGCCCTTGATGATCGTCTGCACAATTTCGGTTGTTTTAGATTCCGCTATATGATTACGATCGATCCCACCTTCATTTGTAAATTATGCGGCGGCACATCAAGCGAGTTGAAAAATTTGGTCGGATTGTTAGTCGCTTCATCCCTTGTTGGTCACGCAGTTGGACTGCTTTCCAACAATGTGGCAGCCATACCAGAGGATGCAGCGGCCAACGTCATTTGAGGTATTGACCGAATTGTCGCCAGATTCAACAAAGGGATGTCTCGCCTGTTCCACCGGGAGCATCGAGAAAGTAAATGCCTCCCGTTTCATCGTCAACAACCTCTATCAGCGAATCGTACACGTTCTTGTACTCGGAATTTAACAGCGGCACATTTTTGCGATCTCTTTCGGTCAGCTCATCTTGGTTATGAATGCATCTTGCATTGAACGATTTGGTGCTGGCATTCTCAATGTCAGCAGATTGCCGCACATGAGCTGGCACAATGTAAGAATTTAAATCGCTGACGCAGAAACGGTCACATCAGCGAACATTGAGTCCTTTTTCAAGCAAATTAAAATGTTGCCACGCCTCTCGAAATGCGGCGCACAGCACAGCATCCACAGTATGCAGGGAATTGAAGGATAGCAAATTTAGAAGCATACACCTTGGCATGGATGAACTGTGTATTGTCTGACTAATTATTGCACAACGTATACGTCATCTAAGGTAGGAGGCATTAGTCAAGCAAATAACTCTCCCTAAAAAACTACAATCGTTACGGAATGAGTGCCCGGAATACAATTGGGTAACCTTATTTTTAACACGTAAACTCATTTTCTGAAAAAAATGATCAAATTTATAAATATTGCCAAATATTATTTATCTCGTTAAATACTCCAACCTAAATTTATCTGAAACTTTTCACCTTAACATCGTTCAAAATCATCAAAACTTCAAAAATTTCGTCGATAAAAAATCTAATTTTTTGCGTTTTTCTGGAATTTTCCGAGTTTTTTGCTAAGAATTTTCTATTTTTTCACAAGAAAAGCCATTCCGAAACATTTGCACACAAAATTCGATACAGAAATGCAATTATTGAATTTATCTATCGACTTTTCCGTAGGATTTTCCCAGATAAACTTTCTCCTACCAATTACGAATAAAATTATTAAATAAATTTAAAACGTTAAAATAATAAAAAAAATATTATATAAAAAATGTTTACATTTTAGAAATATATTGAAAATTATAAAAACAAAAAAAAAAACAGAACAATTGAAAAAAAAATTGACCAAAGGACCAGCCTTTCTCAATCGATAAATTACTATAAATTTTTCACACCAAATTTTTTTCACAATTATCCGAAAGTTTCCAAGCGTCACAACGAATTTTTCACCTTTATGTTGTCTGAAATTATCAAATCACGCGACTCAATGGAAAATTTCGTCGAAAACAACCAAATCTGTCGAGTTTTTTTCCCTAAATTTTCCGAGTTTTCCACCAACATTTTTTTCTCGTTTTCCATTCGAAAAGTCATTTTAGAATAATTATCCGAAATTTTTTACATTACATCGTCCAAAATTAACAAAACATACGATAAAATGGAAAATTTTGCCGAAAAAAAAAGTTAAAAATTTTGGAATTTTTTCATGATTTTCCAACCAAAATTTTCTGTTTTTCCATTCGAAAAGATTTTCATAAAATACAAAATTTTGCCGAAAAATTCAAATTTTTTCGTGTTTTTCCGGAATTTTCCAAGTTTTTCACCGAGAATTTATGAATTCTATGGCATGATATAATAAATTTTATTTAAAAATAATAAATTTTAAAAAAAAATAATATATATTTAATATTTGTAATATATTAAAATATTGTAAAACAATATAAAAACTATTGCAAAAATTTGAATATAAAAAACAACAAAGTTTCAGTCGGGAAACCCAACTTACATATACCCTCAATAAAACATAAAATTTTCTAGTACATTGATATTATTACTCGATTTCTAAAGTGGGCGGAATGGGTGTGGCTAGCCTTCTAATTTTTTTTCCACAACTGTATCCTGTTATAGCATTACTAAATACAGAATTTGGGTACGATCCCTTTAGGAGTATTGATATTATTACTCGATTTCTAAAGTGGGCGGAATGATGTATTTGTATCGGAGGTACCAGAAGGGGCGGGGCGATGTAGCCCATTTGCAGTACCGTAAGTAGTTTTGTGAAAATATTTACTCGTGCAAAATTTCAAAATATTTGGTTGCGTCTTTAGAAATTTTTCGTGCGTACCAGCCAGACAGGCGGACATGGGTCAAACGACTTAAAAAATCATGAATCGAATTTGGTTCAAAGAAACCTAGGTTCTAAAGTGACTCCTTCTATGTGTTACACATTTGGGTTGTATCAAATGTTATATACCCTTCTACCTGTAGGTTAAGGGTATAGTAACAAAAATTTACAAAAATTAAAAAAAAAATAAAAATATTAAAAATATTAAAACTGAATAAAATTAAAATATAAAAACTATCAAAAGATTTTATAACATAAAAAAAATTATTAAATAAATTTAAAACGTTAAAATAATAAAAAAATGTTATATAAAAAATTTTTAAATTTTAGAAAAATATTGAAAAAGATAAAAAAATAAAAATTTGCTTAATTTTGTTTCTTAAGTTAAGGAACCTTTTTTTTCCTTATTTCCTTTTTTAATATTTCCGTGGCTTTACCACCTCCATCTAAAAACGTTTATCCTAATTTTTTATACCACTCACGTTCACACGCAGCAGTGTGTCAGTGTTTTCGCCATATTCGAGTTTTGATTACGTCAACTTGGTTAATATCATACTTTTAGGTGGTTTTAAGGAATGAGGCGTACAAATAGAAGCAAATAATATATCTTTTGAAATAAGAACAACAGAAACAAAAAAGAGATACTTAATTTTTTTTTTTTTTTTTTTGCAATGATTAACTTTTCTCATTTTCATAGAGACGGCAGAAACCTTAGCAGTGCCATTTGATCGTTTATGAAGTGAACATCGAAGTTACGTGCGTTATTTGAATATGAATTCTAGTGCTATTCGTGGACAATGTAACACTTTTAAATATGTAGTGGTATAAAAAACGGACAAATGAAATCTACAATAAAAACAAATATAGTTCAATAGCAGAAGCTGCAGAATTTCACACATTTTCCGCAAAAAAATCGTTTACTTATAACGGATGATGTCTACGCAGTATTATTTTTTTGTGATTTCAAGGGTGTGGAAATTTCATTCAAGGTGATGGAGTTCAGTTAAATGTGATTTAATCTGGTATTAAGTCGTTACAATTTGAATGCTGTGAAAATCAATTATGTGCAATAAATCACTTAAGATAAATGTGATAATTAAAGTTAGAAAGTGATAAATAATATCTAAGTACTAGGGTCTGTCGCGACATGAAGAAAAGCTAAGAATGTGTAATTGATGGATTTACAATCAAATTGTGATAGTGACAAAAAATCAACTTTATACAAGTTGTTAAACAAAAATCAATGATTGTGTTACAATATAGGTAATGTAAAAAAAAAACAAATCTTTAAAATGTGCATATGATTTTTGTTTTATAAAAAAAGGTATTTATCTATCTTAACATTAAGTTTATTTTATCACTTATGAGTGTATAGTCACCTAATTTATTATATGTCTCTTTAGCCCTATTAACATGGCTCTTAGTTTGTATGTGTCTGGCTAAAATTGCAAAAACAAACTGTTATCTGAGAAAAAAAAATCATAAAGATAATACCACAAAACCAAAGAGTAATATGTTATAGTTGTTGTGTAATAACTTTGTAGCTTCTAAACAATGTTAGGCGTTAGTTATCGCACAATGAGTTTCTATAATATAACACAGTTGTACAGAAGACAATTTTGTAAATTTTTAATATCAATAATATTTTGAAAATTTTAAATATATTTGAAATTATGAAAATGTTCACTATTTTTTAACTCTTTAAAAACAAAATTAATGTCTTAAATTTTTTAAGATTTTTGCAATTTTTTAATATATTAAAATATCTTTATAAATAAAAATGAATTGCAAATGAAATATATTCCGCTCTATAATGTAGCAAATTTAAATTATCGTAGTCTATATGTTTTTTTTTTAATTTTTCATTTAACGGGCTTGACATTTTTTGAGTAAGAGAGATAACACAAGGGAACAAAATTGAACTTTTTGAGTGTTGTTTGGAATTCTGTAGCTGTTTTTTTTTTACTAATTTGAGGTCGCTGATTTTAAATCTATTCTCCATTTTTCTCCATCAGCTCGAATTTTTAAGTTACAGGTACTAATCGTATTTTCGCCTATTTTCCAAAAAATTATAGTTCAAAAAATCATAATTTTTTTTTCATAAGCCGGATTTAAAAAATTTTTTTAAAGATATCTGTGTTACCTTTAAAAAAATAAAATTTTTTAATATCAAAAAAAATGACTCTTTTATTCAAAAAAAATTACACATTTTAATTTTCTTCACGCTGAAAGTTAATCGGTTGGGGGCAAATTGTTCTATTTATTAGCTTTATTGAATATCATATTAAAGTAGCATGTATGTACATAATAATCGATTGAAAATTGAATGAGTTATGCTAAGTTCGGTGATAATAGATTTTTCGAATTTTTTTGTTTCTACCCAAAAAAAATTAAAATTTTGTATTTTTAAAAATCATGACAAATTTGCGAATTTTTTTATAGTTTAATTAATAGTATTGCCTCCTATTACAATATTAATTATCTGACCAAATTTAATTAATCGGCAGATTTCAATTTGGAAGTTAAGGGAGAAATATCAATTTTCTAAAAATAGGTCATTTTGAATGGGAGGTACCAGAAGGGGTGATCCGATATAGTGCAAACTCATTCCTGATTCATATTTTCATAACCGTAAAACTTACGCATAGTTTGACTGAATTCAGTGTACTTACAAAAAAGATATGTATGTAAGACTATTGGGGTGAGTTCGGTCATTTGTATGAGAGGTACCAGAAGGGGTATGGTAACGGTTTCGGTTTTTTTTAGGGTTTGTCTACTTTTGCAAGATAAATAAACTGACCAAACTTAAATATCCTCCGGTAGTCTGTTTGGCAGCTATCGAAGATATATTAATTATCCAAAAATAGTTAATTTTGTATGGGAGGTACCAGAAGGGGTGGGGCTATTCCGCCCATTTACAATCCCATAAGTTCGTTTCGAAAAATATTAATACTGATAAATTTTCATAACGATCCGTTAAGGTTTGCTCGAGTTACACTTTCACAAACATATTAATAAATAACCGTATGGAAATCGCGATTTTTGTAAATTTAGTTATCTCAGTAAATTGTTGACAAAATCAAAAGTTGTGCACAGATTTCAATGAAATAAAGCTCATTTGATTCAAACTATATTAAACTAAATGTTTTAAGACAAACACTGTGATTTGTGTTGCATTATTTTTTTATGAATTTTTAAAAAACAAAATTTTTTTTTTTTTTAAATTTTTGTTTTTTTTTTAAAACTACAACGATATCTCTGAAACTACTTGGCCAAATTAAAAACAATGTAGGCACGGATTAAAGATAATTTTGTTGACGAGTTTAAGTTTTTTTTTTAATTGAATATGGTGAACCGCTTTCAAGTTATTTAAATATTTGTAGTGGAAGTTTCTTAGATTTGAACATAACGGTATATCGCGAAAAGTCGAGCTGATACAAAAAAACCAAGTGCGGATTTGGATTCAGCGTCCTAAATTACCTTTAAAACAATATTCAGTTCTTAAACAACAAATACCTTGTTCCCTCGTGTAATGATTGGTGCACAAGTGGTACTCCGCACTTTAGATTAAAATTTTCGATTTGTGGGAGGAATGGACGTGACCAAACTGTATTTTAGTCCTAGAGAGATATAATTTGGTTTTCTGATAGTACTCTGCAACACAGTTATGAATATGTACGCGAAATGTTAATTTTCGGTCAGTGGGCGGTAGAGGCATGGAAAAACTATAATTTAGCCATAGAGAGATACACTTTGGCACACAAATAGTACTTGGCAGGACTGGTTGCAATTTGCAAAATAAATTTTTATTTTCAGTTAGTGGGCGGAGAAGACGTATCAAAACTTTGTGTTTGTGCCGAAAGAGATAAAACTTGATATATAGATAATTCTCGGCACAATAATTACAAACTTTTTGAATAGTGGGAAAATTGTAACGCATTAAAGGAGACGAGTTAGACCCCAAGTATCTTAAGATTAAATTTGTTAACTCACTTTTTAAGACGATTGAGCTATGTTCGTCCGTCCGGCTAGATGGATGGCTGGTGAGCAGGATAACTTGTGTAAACTTTAACTGATCGCTATCAAAATTTAGCAATATTAATATTTTCAAAAATTAAGTAATAAGATTGTAAATGGGCAGAATAACTCCCAACCCCTTCTGGTATCTCCCATACAAAATAACATATTTTTCGAAAATTAATATTTCTTTCATAACTTCCAAGCGGACAACTGGAGGATATTTGAATTTGGTCTGTTTAATTATCTTGCAATAGTAGATAAACCATAAGAAAACCGAAACCTTTGCCATACCCCTTCGGGTACCTCCCACACAAATGACCGAATTGACGCTCATAGTTGTACATACATAACTTTTTTTTTGTAAGTTCACTGAATTCAGTCAAATTTTTCGTATGATGTACGCCGAGGAATGAATATAAACTATATCGGTTGGAATTTGGTCAGTAAATTTAATTTAAGTAAATTGCAATAGAGGTCAAAACCTCTTAATTTCTAACTATTTGACACATCTGGTACTTCCCATACCTGCCATAAAACATAGGCACCTGGGGGATATTGAAATTTTGCCAGTTAATTTATCTTTTAATTTGTGGCAAAACCTCACAAATCTCAACTTCTTGACACACCTCTTCTGGCATTTAAATAAAAAGTCCTATCTACAACCGTTCACGCTCTACAATTGCCTGTGCACAAGCAGGCATGTAATTGCACACAAGAAATTTTAATTACAAATCGGTTAATTTTAATAACTGAAGACTTTAATAATATCTTATATAGGGTGATGACATTCATAAATCTGTTTATTTGGCTGAAATTTCTGTACTAATTTTTTTTTTCGTTAATATTTTCCTATTTAAATAATTTTAATATTTTTTATGTTTTTAACATTTTCAATATTTTAAATGATTGTAGTATTTTAATTTTTTTTTTTTGATTTAGTTAATATTTAATTATTTTATTTTCATTAATTTTAATATTTTGTATTATTGTAATGTTTTCAAGATTTACTTATATTTTAAAAATTTCGATAATATTTACATTGCTTTAAGTATTTTTATTAAATTTTATAATTTTAATATTTTTGATATTTATTTTGAGTTTTTTATTTTACTTTAATATTTCTAATATTTTAAAAATGTTAAATATTTTTGTATTTACTATTAATGTTATTCTGAATGTATAAAAAAATTTAAATATTGCCAATACTTATGATATTTTTAATGTTTTTAATATTTTTTATTTTTTTTAAATATTTTTTATAGTTTTAATATTTTTAGATCATAATATTATAAATATTTTTAAAATTTTTATTATTTTGTATATTTTCAATTATATTTATATTTTTAATACCAAAAAATAAAAAAAAAAAAATAAAAACAAAAAAAAAAACAAATATTTTTAATACCTTTAATATTTTTTTAATTGCAATAATTTTAATAATTCAATTTTAATTTCAATATTATAAAAATTTTTCAAAATTTTTAATGTTTATAATAATTTTAATATTTTAAGTATTTTGAATATTTTTGATAATTTAAATATATTTAAAATTTCGAATATTTTTTATAATTTTAATATTTTCAATATTTTTAATATATTTAATATATTTTATATTTTTAGTATTATAAGTATTTTTAATATTTGTAATATTTTCAATATTTTTTAATATTTTTATTATTTTTTATATTTATAATATTTTTAATATTCTTAATATTTTTATTATTTTAAATATTTATAATATTTGTAATATTTTTAAAATTTGTAATATTTCTAATATTTTAAATATTTGTAATATTTGTGATATTTGTAATATTTTAAATATTTGTAATATTTGTAATAATTGTAATATTTGTAATAATTGTAATATTTGTAATATTTGTAATATTTGTAATATTTGTAATATTTGTACTATTTGTAATATTTTAAATATTTGTAATATTTGTAATAATTGTAATATTTGTAATATTTGTAATATATGTAATATTTGTAATATTTGCAATATTTGTAATATTTTTAATATTTTTAATCATTTTAATATTTTTTTAATTTTCAATATTTTTAATTTTATAATATTAATATTTTTGATATTTATTTTGAGTTTTTTATTTTACTTTAACATTTCTAATATTTAAAAAATGTTAAATATTTTTGTATTTACTATTAATGTTATTCTGAATGTATAAAAAATTTTAAATATTGCCAATACTTATGATATTTTTAATGTTTTTAATATTTTTAATTTTTTTTATTTTTTATTTTAATATTTTTAATAGTTTCAATATTTTTAGATCATAATATTTTAAATAAGTTTGAATATTAACGGTCAAATTCAAACTATAATTGGTGCTGGAAATTTTCGGCTGATATCTACTTCGCATGTACATGTTTGACATAATGTTAGATATATATACAGCTGATGATGTACCATTGTGCATCAGTTCGTCACAAAGGGGTCTGAAGATGAACTCGTCATGGAGTTCGAAACGCGTCATCCTAGTGCGTGACACACTGAATTTGACCAAAAATATCAACCAATAAAAAACACTTTTCTGATCGTAAGCCGAATTTGATGTATCATTTGGATGAATAAATTGAAATTGAAAAAAAAAATACTTGCAATAATTTTAATAATTCAATTTTAATTTCAATATTATTAAAATTTTCAAAATTTTTAATGTTTTTAATAATTTAAATATTTTAAGTATTTTGAATATTTTTGATAATTTAAATATATTTAAAATTTCGAATATTTTTAATAATTTAAATATTTTTAATATTTTCAATATTTTTAATATATTTAATATATTTTATATTTTTAGTATTTTAAGTATTTTTAATATTTGTAAAATTTGTAATATTTTCAATATTTTTTAATATTTTTATTATTTTTTATATTTATAATATTTTTATTATTTTTAATATTTTTAATATTATTAATATTTTTAATATTTTTAATAGTTTCAATATTTTTTATATCATAATATTTAAAATATTTTAAAATTTTTAATATTTTTATTATTTTGTATATTTTCAATTATATTAATATTTTTAATATCTTTAATATTTTTTTAATTGCAAAAATTTTAAAATTTTCAAAATTTTTAATGTTTTTAATAATTTTAATATTTTTAGTATTTTGTATATTTTTGATAATTTAGATATATTTAATATTTCGAATATTTTTAACAATTTTAATATTTTTTATATTTATAATATTTTTAATATTCTTAATATTTTTATTATTTTAAATATTTTGAATATTTGTAATATTTTTAATTTTTTTAATATTTTAATATTTTTAATATTTTAAACATTTTAAATATTTGTAATATTTGTACTATTTGTAATGTTTGTAATATTTTTAATATTTTTAATATTTTTCTAATTTTCAGTATTTTTAATATTTTTATTATTACTAATTTTTTTTAAATTTTTGATATTTTAAATTTTTGAATAATTTTAATATATTTAATACTATTAAAGTTTTCAATATTATTAATATATCAAATATTTCTACTATTTGAAATATTTTATAAGTTTCAATATTTTTTTATGTTTTAAATGTTATTAAAATTGTTAATACTTTTCATATTTTCAATATTTATAAATTTTTTTTAATATAATTATTGTTAGTATTTTAAATTTGGTTGTTAAATATTTTTATTATTTATAATATTTAATTTTAACATTAGTTTTTCAAAATTTGTAATGCTTTTAATGTTTTTAAAAATTTTATTTTTATCCCCCATAACGTCCAGAAGTAGTCCTGGTATGAATATATATAATGATCAGCTTCGAAATTCCAATTTTGGTATTGTTAGTATTTTAAATGTTTCTAAATAATTTTAAAATTTCTACTATTTTTAACATTTTTAAAGTTTTTAATATTTTTATTTTTATTATATGTTATTAAAATTTTTAATACTGCTCAAATTTTTAATAATTTAAGTATTTTTGAAATTTTAAATATTTTTAATATTTTAAATAGCTTTACAAATTTTTTTATTCTTATTATTGTTGGTTTTTTAAATTTGGTTGTTTAATATTTTTAGTAATTATATTAATATTTAATATCTGGATATTGGTTTTTTGTAATAAAACTCAATTTTTTCCAATGGTTTGTATTATTTAATATATTTATCCCAGTATATCGACTGACGTCGTCAAACATCTTCAGAGGTTATTTATGAAGTATTAAAAACAATAAGCGCTGCATTATATGGTTTGAGTTTGCCTACTTTCGATATTTTTAACAACTTAGATTTTTTTAATATTTTGCAAAATTTTGATATTTTTAATAATTTTAGTATTTTCAATGTTTTTATTTTACTAAAACAAATTGAATAATATTTAGCAGCTTTATTTTTCTAATATGTATTTTTAATTAATTATTTTTAATATCGTTTTAATTATTTTTCAATAAAAATTATATTTCTCTTTTTTATATTTAATGTGTTTGGTATAAATTTTTAATAAATGTATTGTTTTTTTATTTATATTTCTAATACTTTCTGCTCAATTGAATAGTATTTGTATTTTTTTCAATATTTTAAAATTTTTAATATATTTAGTAATATTTTGATTTATAATGTGTTAAAATAATTTAAATTTTTTGATAGTTGGTTTTTTGTGCAATATTTGTTGTATACTTTAACATTTTTGTTTTATTTTAATATTTTTTTATTTGAAATGATCTTTCACTTCTTAAACAATCATTGCAATCCCATTGCTTCAGACCGTGAATAACCCTAATGTAGACAGAAAATGTTGTCAGTGCGTAGGTTTTTTTAAATCTATTCGATGCATAGGGAAAAAAAGGTCCAATTATACACCTGACAACACTGATGATGTTCTGCTCTTGCTATATGACAAAAACTTAACTATTAGTCATACAGAACTTCTCTATTAGTAACACATAGTTCAAAGTTTTAGCACCTGATAGTATTGGCCACCTAGACTTGCATGAGTATGTGGGTCCACTGGCGGACATGCTATATTTAAAATTATTTTCTTATCACCACCAATAACAGTAACAACAACAACAACATGCTACCGCCCTAGAATCAATGATAACGAAACGCGTACAAATCGCAAGAAAGTACAGAGTATTACAATTCATACACATTTTATCGATGTTAATAGTTAATAATCATAGCCGTTAAATTAACAACAACGACAGGTATTTAGAACTTATACAAGGCGAACGTTTTAGAAACGATTTAGTTGGTTGGCGCGTATGGCAATAGACGCACGAGTTGTGCGGTCCCCGAAAAAACAAAACAAAACATAACAAAAATACCGGCAAAACTTTACTAGCACTCATGGGAAGATAGAGGAATTTCGGGAGCGAGTAAAAAGAAAAGCTTTGTGGAATTTAAATTAATTTCTACATATGTGTGTGTGTTTGACATAGTGGCGGACAAACATTGGAATATTTACGAGCAAATTGGGTATGCATAAAAAAATAATACATACGAAAAAAATTGATAAATAAATAAATTAAAAAAATTGATTTGTATGCAGAAATAAATAAACAAAAAACACTAAACAATAAATGCACATTGATGTTGAATACAAAATGAAAGTGAACTTGAAATTGCCAAACTATTGAGTAGATTGTGAAGGCATAAAAAAAATTCTTGAAGTGTGCAATAAGTGTACTTGGATAAGTAGATTGCAAATCAAAATAAATGAAATATTATAACGGTTTATATTGGTCTTACTGATTATTGTCACATTTTGAATTTCACAATTGAAAAATTTGTAACGTCTAGCGTCCTCTAAGTGCTCTTTGATTAGTGTAAAGATAATAAATTAAAAAGTTAATAAAACTATATCATATTACACGTTATCAGAAATGCAGCGACTTTAATCGCATTTACGAGTCGAGGGGTAACATGTAAAATATCTTTAAAAAAATGTAAAATTACAACTAAATTTTACAGTACTTAACATCATTTATATAAAAGTCTTATATTCATATATAGCTAACAGGCCTGTTCGATTCGTATTACGCTCCAAAATTTCGGCAGACACCAAACTGCTTTGTTTAACTAGCTCCCACTCACATCATCGACACCTTTTTACACACACGAACACGTGAATAACCTTATTAATTTGTTTATAAAATTATCTTTCCAACTATCTTCCCAATTATTATTTTCTTCTTTATTCTTATATCTGTCGCAAGCCTCTGCTGACACCATTTACTATTTATTAGTTAATATTTAGATAACATGAGGTGTACTTGTTGTACAACCGGCGAAAATTAGTACATTATCTGTAAAGCAGAAGAAAATATCACAACACGATGACGAAGTCCATACCGATACGACTTCTAATATCTCCTCAATTCAGGGTTTTAATCAGTAAATAAATATTATGATATATTTTGTAGGGGGAGGGACAGACTGACTGTCCTTTGGTCAGATAACAACTAATCGTGATTGTTTTTTGTTTTCTTCAAATAATAAAATAATAATTTGTATACTGTTAGTTGGTAGATCGTAATTAGGGGTATATTAATATTAAAGTTTAATAAATATAATTTTGTTTTGAAAATGTTTTTGATTTTCTATGATAATTTTTTAATAACAAACGTTGCAGTGAGTAACATATGATGACATATAAACATAACATGTTCAACAGCATGGCGATAGGATGAGTGTGCAGGAATATGTCGTTTTTGTTATCGATTTTATGATATTAAAATTAACTATTTGTTTTTTGATAACAATGTCGATTTATATTGCTTAAAATGCATTGAAGGAAAATAACAAAATATTATTGAAATAATATTAAAAATCCAGGCGACTCTGTATTTAGCAAACAGTTAACAGTCAGGCCTGTTCGTTAAACCGAAAGTAGTAAAAAAAAAACACTGTACAACACATGATTTTGGGACTCAATTCCGAGAACTGCACGTGAATGTAGCCCCAAAAAGAAGAAATTCAGCATCTTTCGTTTTGTCCAGTTACATGCCATAATAATTTAATATAGATTTGAAGTTAGTAAGTATCGCATGCAAATGTTGCGTCCATGTCACTGGGAGATGCCCATATATAGGTAGTTAAAGTAAAGAATTTTCTTTCGAAGACAATCCCCTTTATTACGTATGTATATTGTAGTCGACTTTCGACAACATTCGAATGTTTTTTTACTTTGAATAAAATAAAGATAATAAATTAAAAATGTTTAGTGTTGAGAACTTTTCATCATTTGACGACGAAGATTATGAAAGGAGCAAGGACAGTCGTATTTCAGTCTCACAAACGACATCAACGGTGCAATATTCGACGTGACTACGACATACATTATAAGGGGGAATAACTTACAAAACCCAGAAAAACTCTCCTTTTCAAAGACTAGATATTGTTATGTAAAAAAAGTTGCCTTTAAATATCATAATACACTCTGGGCATAGGTGATAACTATGGTGTACAAATGCATCTGGATTAGGCAAAAACATAATGAATCATACTTCCTGATTCTGAATAAAAATTTCTTGGGAATTTTTTTCCCTATACCTTGTCCACCTAATTTAAATAAAATCTGTCTGAGAAATTCTTCTTTTTTCCCTTATTTCAAACGAATTTTGAAAATGAGAAACTATTCCCCGGGAAGAACGACAAAGTTTGGTCAATCATTTTAGGAATAATTACAAGAAAAATTAATGTATTTAATAATTTTAGGCTGAGGGAAAGTATGTAACAAAGTGCCTTTCATATACCATAAATACTTATGTGGTACAAATAGTCCTTTTATTGTGCCAGAAATTAAATTTCTTGCACCAAAACGTGCTTGTATTGTACAAAAAGTACAATTTATTGTACAAAAAGTACTTTCGTTTGCCAAAAGTACAATTATTGTACAAAAAAGTACTTTTAATTAACCACAATATTAATGTATTGTATTAAAATGTACATTCATTGTACCAAATAGTACTTTTATTATAATAAAAAGTACATATCTTATACCACAAAGCACTATTATTATAGGCAAAGGCAAAAGTACATTTATTGTATTGAAAACACAATTATTGTGGCAAAGTTTACATTTATTGTACCAAAAAGTACATTTGTTTTTTCAAAAAGTACATTTCTTGCAAGAAAAAGTACATTTATTGTACAAAAGAGACATTTATTATGTCAAAAGTACGTTTATTGTGTAAAATGTACTTTTATTGAAAAAAAAAACAATTATTGCACCAAAATTTACTTTGATTGTTACAAAAAGTACAATCATTGTGCCACTAAGTATAATAATTGTACCAAAACCTACTTTCATTGTACATAAACGAAAATTTATTCCAACAAAAAGTACTTTCATTGCACCTACAAATTATATTATTGTGCCAAAAAGTAAAATTTTTTGTACCCAAAAGTATTCTTATTGTACCAAAGTACATTTATTGTGTTTACTTTACCAAAATTTACTTTCATTGTAATAAAAAGTACATATATTGTACCAAAAATTTCTTTTATTGTACCAAAAAGTTTTTTCATTGCACCAAAAAGTACAATTATTGTGCCAAGAAGTACAATGATTGTACAAAAAAGTACAATAATTGCACCAAATGGTACTTTCATTGTGCTGCAAAACACAATTTTTGTGTCAAATTTATTTTATTGTACTAAAAAGTACTTTTATTGTACCAAAACTTACTATTATTGCACTAAAAAGTACAATTATTGCGCCAAGTAGTACAATTATTGTACAAAAACGTACTTTTATAGTACCAAAAAGTAAATATAGTCCATCAAAAGAACATTTATTGTACAATATGGTACTTTTATTGTGCCAAATAGTGCAACTATTGTCCCAAGAAGTGCAATTAAGTACCAAAAAGTACATTTATTCCACCAAAAAGTACATTTGTTAAACCAAATGGTACTTTTATTTTGCTACAAAGCACAATTTTTGTGTAAAAAGGTACAATTATTGTACCAAAACGTACCAAAAGGTACAAATATTGTTCCAAGAAGTACAACTATTGTACCAAACGTACTTTTATTGTACCAAAAATTTAATTTATTCCACCAAAAATTACATTTATTGTCCCAAATAGTACTTTTATGGTACCAAAAAAATACAATTATTGTACCACTTAGTACAATTGTTGTACCAAAAAGTAGATTTTTTTGCACTAACATACATAACAATTGTACAACAAAATAAAACGTACTTTTGCCTAAAACGTAACAAATTCCCCTATACGATATTTACTAACTTTAAATCGATATTATATTATTATGGCATGTAACTTGAAAAAACGAATGATGTAGATCTTCTTCTTTTTGGGGCTACTTTCACATGCAGTTCTCAGAATTGAGTCCTAAATCAATGAGCTGAAAAATGTTGTACTGTGCAACACAAATGACTAAAACTTCTCTAATGTGTGTTTTATTTTAATTGCATACTTTTTATAATAAATGTTCTCACTTTCTTTCACATTTCTTCACTGACCACAATACCTACATAAAAGTATCTAAAAGAAAAGTTATAAATGCAAGACTCAAGATATGAAAATTATGCATTACGTGTATTCAAGGTGTCATATGGTGATATATCTTCTTCGTCTGACACCCATCATTAAATTCATTACATATTTATGAAATGTAAGTAAGTAAGTACTGCAAATACTATAAGCCCTATCATAGGAAGGGAGGGAGGTGTCGAACGTAGAAGTTTGTCGGTCACACTCTTATTGACTATTAAAAGTCAATTTATAACAAATACCACCATCAGGGACGACAAACGCACACCAGGGAAATGCCAACATAAAGTGAATGTGAATGCATTTAAATGTATGAAGGAAGACTAGTTAAAAGGATATTAAGGCCGACAATACACGCCAGCAATAACTAGAACTAGAACTAGGATAAATAGCCAAACTTCTTTCTGTACGCCCACTTAAGGTAATTCGACTAAACAAACGGGGGTAGGGGAATTGAATTGTAAGTAACTATTAATTAAGCACATTGTCTCGACAGTGCTAGTACCAAATATTTATTCAATATTGGCAGTAGTAATTACAAAGCTGTAACATTATTAAGGTGGCTTTACATTAGTTTGGCCTTATGCCATTATATCCCATTACTATGGGACATTATTTTTAAACAAGGACAGCAAAACTTGTTATTTTCTTTTTTTTTTTGTTAATGATGAGTTGTAACCGATATTGTTATTGATGTATATAATTCGTGTAATGTGAATGTTTATATGTGTATTTTTTTGTAAATTGTGTAAATTTTAAATTTATTGATACATATTTTGCGATAACCAACGCCATGTATAAGCACAACAATTATAAATTGTTAGAGCGCGTTCGCTTCAACGGTAATGCATCCATTCAAATGCATGGAATAGTTTCATACGGAAGTGAATCGTGTTTCATAGTTGAACGCTCACTCGCAATTCGATATTTTGTGTGGCAGCTATTGTGATAATTAAGAACAAAAGATTTGGTTTTAAATAAGTATCATATAATTTCCAAAACAGTTGTAGGTTTGTGTGTACAGTTGTGAATCGAAAAGTAAAAGTGTTCCCCTTCTATATACATATAAACAAAACGGATCATTCATACAAGTGACTAAGTGGATGGAAAATTCAACTGGACTGTGTAGCAATTGTTTGTGTCACATGCGAAAAATAGTTAAGAAGTAATAATTTATGAAGTCAAAGTATATTGCTTATATTTTCAAAATATAAACCTTGCAAGAAACCTTTGCTATGTACCTATACCCCAAATGTTCAAAAAGTACAAAATACTCAGAAAATGTTCCAAATGTGCAGTTTGTATGCAAAATTTATTGTAAAAGCATAATTTCTTTTAAAAACGGTCGAACTATTTTATAAAATTTAAATATTCAAATAAATATGTATTGGGCAGAATTGACATATAAACACAGTATACGTACTTCTTTTTAAATACAGGATAAGGGTTAAATATGTAAAATTTAACTTTAAACACAAATCAAACCCCTAATTCATGTTAGCATTCACTAGCAATAACTTGTTTCAATTTCCTCTTCTCTCTTTACAGTTAATCGCCTGCAATTCAATACCCAAACAATGCCACCAAATACTGAAAACTCTACAGTCGAGACACCAGTCCAGGAAATGGATCCACCTACTAGCAATAAATTCATAGTAAAATATCGTAAAAATTACTATGATATTACACGATTTCTACACAAACATCCGGGTGGCATCAATACCCTAAAGGGTCTACAAAATGCCGATATGACTGCACGCTTCATGAGAGCTCCACCACATTCCGATGCTGCTATGTACCTAATGAAAGAGTATCAAATGGAAACGGAACACCTGACACGTGAGAAATCATCGACCAATGGTCGGCGGGTTATAAATGAGATCAAAGAAAACATTGAAATAATAGAAGAGTCGGAGGAGGAGGAGAACCAGACTAGCCATCGCTCAGAAACAGATAAGGTTAATAATAATGCCATGGATGAAAGTATGGAGGTAAGTTAATGTTAATGCATATTTGTAACTATCACCAACCTATAGATCACAGGGATTAAGTGTAAATGAGTCATGGTCAACATTTTATGTGTGTGTGTGTGTGTTATCTTAGTTCTCAAAATAGAAATGTTTATACATATAAATACATAGGTATGTTGATAGTACAGTCAGATATTTAACGCACTTTTTTTACTACTCTTCTAATAATAAATCGCCGTTTGCAAGTGATAAGATAAGAAAAAAGCCTAAGTCATCAATGAAGGGCGGGAATGCTGTGAGAAACTGTGCGACCTGTACTCCGTAGCGTATGAGTATTAGATAATGGTAGCGGCGGCAATACCAACAATTCATACAAAAGCCACCACCATTGAACGCCTAACAACGAGTCGGGTAAACAATTAGGTTTATGTGCACTAAAACATTATATGACACCTGTTATCGCTGTTATGGTTTATGTTACGTTTTTGTTAACTATGTATTTGTTTGAACTAGTTTAACAATCGATTGGATCGACTTTATTATGCCATAAAAGACAAGGCTTATATATTTTAATATAAATTCGGTTAACACTTTGGTAAGTGTTACATGTAAAAAATGGAGTTTTTATTTAAAAGTTCTTTAAGCCGAACCTCACTTCAATGCCTTTAAGATAAATAACACAGTACAACATATGATTTTAGGACTCAATTCTGAGAACTGCAGGTGAAAGAAGTCCCAAATATAAGAAGTTCTGCATCATTCGTTTTGTCAAGTTACATGCGATAATAATATAATATCGATTTGAAGTTAGTAAATATCGTATAGGGGAATTTGTCACGTTTAAGGCTCTTTTGTTTGACATAACATAAATACTATATGGTGGCGTATGATTATCATAAGTAATATTCAACACAACAAATTGTACTTTTGTTACAATAAATGTGAATTTTTGGTATAATAAATTGTACTTTTGTGTGCAACATAAGTACCTTATGGTACAATACACGTAATATTTTATGATTGTTTTTTGTTCGTTATGTTACAACAAAAATTATTTTTGGTACAATAAAAGTCAATTTTGGTACAATAAATTGTACTTTTTGTTACAATAAATTACACAAAAGTAAATTTTAGTACAACATAAAAAGTACAAATCGTTGCAATAATTTGTACCGTTTTGTACAATAATAGTTTAAATTGGAAATTTGGGTACAAAAAACTGTACTTTTTGGTACAGTAAAAGTAAGTTTTGGTCGAATAAATAGTGCTGTTTAAATATTGGTACAATGAATTTTACTTTTGGAACATATTGTACTTTTTGGTACAATAATAGTACTTTTTTTTTTTTTTTATTTGTACTTTTTGGTACAATAAGCTGTAGATTTTGGTACAAAAGTTGTACTTTTTGGTACAATAAATTGTACTTGGTACAAAAAAAGTACTTTTTGGACCAATAAATTGTACTTTCTTACTATAGATTGTACCATTATTAAATAATTTCTTTCAATAAATTGTACTTTTCGGTACAATAGAAGTACTTTTTGATACAAAAATTTTACTTTATGGTACAATAAAAGTACACTTCAGTACAATAAATAGTATCTTTTGGTAAAATAAATTCTTTTTGGTACACTAAATTGTACCTTTCTTTCAATAAATTGTACTTTTCAATAGAAATACTTTTTTATACATAAATTGTACTTTATGGTACAATAAAAGTAAAATTTGGTGCAATTTATTGTACTTTTTGGTACAATAATAGTAATACTCTTCCAGCACGTTTTATCATCATGACCGGTCCGCGGTCATTTGTTTCTTCAAGTCGGGCGTAGAATTCGTCTTTGACCTCGTCAGTTTTCTCCTCAGAAAAAAACATCAGCCTCATGTAAAACAATTTCGCTTATAGTGACGATTGGCTCACTGATAGGAGAAAAGCTAGAGATAAAGTGTCGTAGTCTCTTCTACAACCAAATTCATGCTTAGCAGCGTGGCAGCTGTAGTACACATCGCACATCCTCATCCCGCGAGCATCCATATTATGTCCATCGGATTTCCTGTATGACAGTAATGTCAGCCTTATACTCTTCAAGGACATCCGCAAAGAGGCACCTGGTCTGTATAGAATTTTAACATTCCAAGTGCATATTCTCAAATCATGGTCCTTAAAACGTTGGCGGTGGTTGACAGGTTCTTTTTCTCTTATTTTTTATTTTATTCACGGATATTATACTGTTAGCGAGTGGCAAGCCTAGACCACCAGGTTTCGCATTTTATTCCTACTGCTAGGATTCATTTTAGCAGCTCTTTCTCAGACATACGCTGACCAGGAAGCAGCCAAATATGAAACAGACACTATGGTTTTTTGTTTGACTAGGGGAACCACGAAGGCATCATCCTCATATTTGTACCTCTCTAGAGGGCACCCAATGTTTTGTGTTGTGCTTATCTAATGGCTGCCCTAATTCGCCATGTCATAGATTCGTTAGCAGACACATGTAAGCTTTAATAGTACGCAGTCCGTTTCTACCGCTTTGATCGGGGACAACTAATTAATAGTAGTTAACCTACATATCTGTAGGCCATTTAGCTATCCGCCACCTGCTGACCACCTTAGTAGCACCAGCTAGCTTGTCTTGAAAAAACAATAACAACCATTTCCTTTCAAAAACTAGACCTTTATTTTCTCCGTTCTCATTCCAATTTATTCGTATGAAAAATAGTAATTTTTATTAACAAAGAATTGCTTAAATAAGAGCTAATTGTTTATGGAATATCTATGTCCGTATGCATGTGCGAATGTTCAGTTCTTAAACAAATAAATATTATTTACATTGTAATTACACATCATTTACTTTGATTGATTACATTCTTTCGTTTCGTGATTACATTCCTTCTCGTGTTGTTGTGGTCCTTCTTGTTAACAGGTATAAACGTAATTGCGTTTGTTATTGCTTTCTGTCTCTCTTACCATTTCGTTTTTGAACACAAAAAATGCCTCCAATTATTTAGGATAATTAAGCTAATATCTTTTGTTTAATATTGTACAGAGGCCGGAGGTTCGGAGGCAATATATACCTTTGGTTTCGAAAATGTACGTATGTCCAATTCAATTTGTGACAGCTCTTTTTCTATTTCGACTTTGCGGCTGCGTATACGCAATGTTTCGGTAGTCATGGGCATGCGATTAAGCTCTTGGATCAGTGAAGCCATTTCTAAGGACAGGCAAGAAAAGATATTTTAAATACTTGTGAATTTATATTTAAAAAAATAAAACACCTACTCTTTTGCGCTGCATTCAAAGCCGCTAAACGTTCCTCCTCCGCCAATGCATAGTGCCCCAAAGGACAATTGGGATCCCGTGACATTTGCCGGGCTCGCTCTTCTTCCTTTTCACGCTTCTCTTTCTCCAAATAGCGAGGTAAACGCAAATCCTCACGATCTTAAAATTAATAAAAATTAAAAATATTGTGATTATATAAATGTTGTGTCTAACTTACTGCCTAGTTTATAATTGCCATTACTTTTCTTTTTACTCATTGTGGACATCATGGTCTGACGACTTCTGCCACTTGAATGAGCTTCATATTCTCTGGGTGCATGAGGATCTATGTGCAAGTTTTGAAATTGATCTCCCAAATGTTCTTGTTCTTCTGTCTGTTGTTGGTGGTGATGGGAACGTGTCATCAAATGATTTGATTTCATTTGACGACTGCTAGCACCTGTATAACCTTCATAGGCATCCCGGGTTTCTTGTTTATTGTATTGTGTATTATGATAGTTTTCTCTAAAACGTTCATTTTCTTCGTCCTGTTGATGAGATCGTTGCATCTGATTATTGTGGTGACCATTTTGCATTTGAGAGTACTCCGAACGTTCTGTGTATTGTTCGTGATAATTTTTGTTATCGTTTGTTGGTGGTATATTGTGTTCGCGGTAATCAAACTGTATATGCTCTCGCGAATGTGTAGACTTGTTATCTTCGTATTTTAACGGTTGACTATGGAGGCTGACATTTGATTTGGACAAATTGGTGTCGCTGTGGTCATTTTCACGTATAAGCTTACGGCGAAAGTCGATTTCGGTGGAACTACATCTGTGTGGGCAAAAGAGGATTTGAGTGTTAATGGAAATTAAAGAGAAAATTATATATTTAGAAGACGAACTTTCAGTATATCGCAATAAAAGTACTTTGCGGTACAATAAACGTACTTTTTTATACAATATAACTACTTTTTAGTACAATAAGTATTAAAAATATATATTTTTGGACAATATAGGTATTTTTTGGTACAATAAAGTAATTTGCGGCACGTCAAGAGAACTTTTTAATACAAAAGAACGAATAGCACGAACTTACAATTCGCTTCCGCATTTGCTTAGAAGTTTTAATTTAAGTCCAATATATTTATTTATAATCGTTTGCAAAATGAAAAAAAATTGTAAATTATGTGAATCTTTCTTAAAAACATTGTATAGAGAAAAACAGATTTGAAATCATTTTTATATGAACAATAAACTTATAATCCTTAGTCCCTAAGACATATTAAAACCACAGCCCAATTCCTTTTTTAACTAGAGACTGTGCCCCATTATTCTATCTCCGTACTTTCCTCTTACATTGATTCCAAATTCCAATACCCTTCTTCATGTATTTTATGTACCATATTTTTACTTACTTCTTTAAAGCCTCATACAGAAAATCCTCATCGATGATATCTTCCGTTTGTATTTCCTTATCACAAGATTCCGCTTTTGATATAATCGAGGCCACACTAGCACTTCGTGGTACACGTGGTGTCTCCTTCAAATCCCTGTGGTAGCCGGTGTTGTTGTTGTTGGCGTACGCCTCATGCATGCCCGCTGGGTAAGAAGGTTGCACATTTTCTCTACTTTCACGTTGTTGACTAAATGAACGACGAAATGGCATTGCATTCTTGCGTCCATTATCCCTCGCGCCAGCTATTACATTCGCTGCCCCACCGCCTGCCGCTCTTGTTTGGTGATTGCGACGCATTTCATCGTCATCGTATCTCTGCTGTGAATCTGACCTTCTGGCGGCCACATAGTGTTCCTGTGACTTTTGATATCTATGCAGGTGTTTCCGTTGTTGTCTCTCCTGTTCCACCTTTTGCTGGGTTAACTTTTGCGTGGTATTCTTTTGTAATTCACGTAAATTTAATTTATTTTCTCTTAGAAAATCACGTCTGTGGTTCATTTCTGTAAATGGAAAATGGAATTTAGTGAAGACAAATGCTAATCTTTTTTTTTCTCCTACCAATATTTGCGTTTGGTTTCCTTGGGCAACCAACAGCAGCAGTGGCAGAATGCCACACAGCTAAAATACTTACTTGGCACTTCGAAGACTCCTTTCAGTGTCCGCAATGAGTTGGTTGATGAGTGCATGTTGTTGTTCTCTTGCGGTATATATGTGTGTTATACTATTAGGTTTAATAAATTTTACAAAAATATATGTAATTATTATCAGTTTATAGCTAAATTTTCAAAGAAAATTTCAAAAACAAATACCTTCATAACAAAAAAGATGACATTAGCTGTAGACGTTGCCAACCATAGGGACAGAGTTGCATAGTATATGTGAACTGTTATACGATACGTTGACAAGGCAATAGGGTTGTCAATGGCCGATACTATGGAATAGTTACCGAATTCAATTGATTATACACTATTTAACATTTTTTTAGACATTCTTAAAGTTTCATTAAACAAAGTATACTGTAGTGACATAGTTTTGTGCCGAAATGGAGTAGTGGTGCAACCGGTAGCAGTAGTTATTAATTATTTCAACAGTTTCGAATAGAATTAACAAATCTTTAGTAACAAGTACCTAGAAAAATCTGCAATATCGAATAATCGAAAGTGAAATATATACATTATAGCATTCGGTAGCGAAATACATTTTGTTAAAAAAGTATTGTAAATAAATATTTTGAATTTAATTTGGGTTTTAATAAATGTTAATGATGTTGGAGAATTTTTTTTGTAGTTTTTATTTGTTAAATTTTGTATTTTTTTTTCAATATTTAAAATTATTTGTATTTTGTTATTTTAGTATTGGTTTTGAATAATATTGTAATTTTGGGTTTATATAGACCGTTAAAAATGTATTTTGTTGCGATTTTTTTGAAGATTTTGTATTTGTTTCAAAATTTTGTTTTTTATTTTTTATCGAGATAATATTATTCATTTTTTTATTTTTTTAAATTTGTTGGACTTTTTTTTGTTTATTTAATACTTTACTTTATTTGTATTTTGCTATTGGTTTTGAATAATTTTGTAATTTAAAATTTAATTTGGATTTAAATAAACCGTTAAAAAAGTATTTTGTTGCGATTTTTTTTTGTAATTTTGAAACAAATTTTGTTTTTTTATTTTTTGTTTATTCGAGAATTTTTTTTAATTTTTGTATTTTTTTAAATTTGTAGGATTTTTTTGTTAACTCTCATTTTATTTTTATTTCGTTTTTTTACTATTACAGTTAAACCGTTTAAAAAAGTTTTTTGTTGGGAATTTTTTTGTAGTTTTTGTATTTATTTAACATTTATTTTTTGTTAATTGAAGAAAATTTTTAAATTTTTTATTTTTTTTTTTGTTTACTAATTTGCAATTTTAAATTTTTCTTAGTCAAAAAATCGAAATTTAACCCAAAAAAAAAATCAGCTTTCAAAAATTAATTAACGCAAAAAAAAAATGAATGGAAAATTTTTTAGAATTTTTTATTTTAGGACACATTCCCAGCTACTCTTCCCGAATCAAAATGTAAATTTCTTTCATAAGAACTCTACTGTAGAGAGATAATATTAAAAAATAATTTTAAACTTTTTAAGAGTTTTTAAGCAAAATAACACTCGCGTAGAGTATGTAATGAACTTAAGTAGTTTCTAGTCTAGACGATAGATTTTTCTAAAGTATTAATGTCTTTTGTAGGTAACATTTTTTGGTCTAAGTTTCACGTAAAAAATATCATTTTCCAAAATATTAAATTTTTTTCTCAATCTTCTTACTAACCTTTCAATTTCCTTTCCCCTTTTTCCGCAACAGTATTTAGTGGACTGGTCCAAGGCCATGCTGCCTCAAATATCAAAAATCACGCCACACTACGACGAATGGGTTCATAAACCTGTCGATCGGCCGCTAAGACTCTTTGGACCCTGGTATCTAGAGATGTGTACAAAAACACCTTGGTGGCTAGTGGCCGCCTTTTGGATACCGGTGATAGCAAAACTTACCTATGATGGATTTTACGATGTTATACAGGAACCCAATGCAATGAAGGTAATATACAGAGATTTCTTTAAAAAAAAAATCAAAGAAAAAACACCTAACATCCTATCCTTTTCTTGCAGCTCTCCTTTTTGGTGCTCTACTTTACAATGGGTATATTATTTTGGACTTTCCTTGAATACACCCTACACCGCTATGTGTTCCATATGCAAATGACCCCCAAGACCCATCCCTGGATTTGTACGTTGCATTTTATGATACATGGCCTACATCATAAAGTGCCCTTTGATCCTATGCGTTTAGTGTTTCCACCTGTACCGGGTGTCATTCTAGCCTCTTTGATCTATGCGCCTCTATCGGTACTATTGCCAAACCCCAGAATTATCTTAGCTGGTGCCTTGTTAGGTTATTTGTGTTATGACATGATTCATTTTTATCTACACTATGGTAATCCTAGTATTAAGCATTTATATCACATGAAACGTTATCATTATCAACATCATTTTGCCCACCAAGATATGGGCTATGGCATCTCGAGTCCTTTGTGGGATTTTGTATTTAACACACGGATACACTTGAGAAAACTAAGATTCCATTTAAAGTGGAAATAATGCGTAGCATAAGAAAATTTATTTATTTATATAAGTTTATGTTAAACGTAGTTTTGTAGGAGTACCCCCCTCCCTCCCGCCTATACATAATGTATACAGAGAATTTTATGAACAAAATTGTGTGAAGAAATTTTGCATTTTTATATGTTGTTTTACTAGTTTTAATTCACATATGTGCGTAAAATGTAGAAATGAACCAAAGATAAAATATTTATTTATAAAAAAAATACTGGATTTTTGTTTTAAAAAAATGTGATAATATATATAGAAGGTAAGAACGGATTCTGTGAAGAATAAATTATATGTCTTTTTAGGTATTCCTATTACCGACACAATCCCTATATACAAAAATTAATTTAATTAAATAAATAATTTGTTTTTAAATAATCAAATTTCAATTTGGAAAACGTTGGTTTTTATACAAAAGATAGTATACTGCAAACCGTTGGTATATTTGTGTTCGAAATGTATCCTTAATTACACTTTCGTTGTCCAGATTAACATTCGACACATATGCGATGTCTAAAAATCACCAGTTTTTTGTTTTTGTTTAACAGTTTATTAACCTTATTTCGAAATAACAGGTCAACATCTCAAATTCATTTCGCTGTCGTATAGAATGGCATATCATATAATTGCCAAATTTTTGGTCTCTTCTTATCAACATTATAGCGTATGCAACGTTTACGGAATGTTCCCTGCATATATTGTTTGCAACCTACAATAGGATGTCCAAGAGCCAAACATTGACCCCTTGCACTGTAATACACATGACCCAAGGCATTCGAAATCATATTGTTGACTGCTTGGAGGCAGTTAATAAATTTCTGTTCACAGCTACATTTAAGACTGAAACCCACAAAGACATGAAGTTATAAATTACCATTTTAAATTAAATTTTTACAAGCTTAAAACTTACACAGGAAACCAATCCGTATTGCTGATGCCATGTAATACTTGTTGAGATTCTAATATTTCATCACAGTGGTCATGTTCCCGACAGCACATATCAGTTTCACGATGTTTTCCCAAATCATTGTAATTGGCGGCGGTATTGCCTGGACCACACCACTTAGTACCGGGTGCCGTTGTGCCAGTGACATTTGAGGGTGGCAAAGCCATACGATAAATATCTTCATCTTCAAATATTGATTCTTCACTGAAACAGGTTATGCAACCCATCATCAGTGAGAAACAAATCAAGCTTAGGCAAAATCTTTCCATTGTTTGATTCTGGTTGGCAGAGCTTTACTTCACCGTCTGATTGTGTTTTTAAAACTGTGTGAATTTCTTTAGAATCGAAACGTATTTAAATTAAATCTTATAAAAAAAAGTGCAATCAATGGCCCTTTTCGTGTGACCTTTATATTTAACGCGCCAGTGATAAGCACTAAGCGTTTCGTATGTTCACTACTGATACACACGATTTGTTTGCACTTTGCATCAATGACGAGATTTCGTTTACAGACACTAAGTAGCTGGGGGATCCAGAGAAGGTCTCAAAAGATTAAGATCTTAGCACAAGCGTTGCGTGGAAGTTATAACGTTTCTTTTCGGTGACTAACACAAGTTTTTCGTTGTTGACGGAAATCCGAGAGAGAGGAAAGTTCATATTAGTTGTGCGCAGAATTATACAAAAAATTGATTTGTGTTGATAAAGTGAGCAAAAAATACATGGAATTAGCTTTATGATTGTTTGTGTATGAAGTTGTTTTGTTTTTTGCCTGCATTGCGTCTCAAAGATAACACTTCTTAGTGTAAATTGAGGCTGAATTCTTTAGAAGGTACTAAAACGCTAATTGGTCCCATTTTAACAATATGTTCTCATGGTACTGTTTTATAAGAGTAAGGATGCCAAACCTTAATAATTGACCGTTTGAACTCGAACGAGCTCTCATAGACTAGTTTGGGGCTCAAACAGCTTCTTTAAGAATAGTTTAGATTTCAAAATGTGTCCTTTGCACGGCTCAAGATCAATTCTATTATTGCTAATAAAACTTGTTTTACAAGAGTTGTGTGAAATGGATTATGTTGACAGCTGGCAGGGCGGATGTCTATTTCGATAGTTGCCCTTTATTTAGAAATTTTGTTCCCACTTTCTTCTTCTCCCCGTAGAATAAAACGCTGAAGACCATTTGGATTTTTGTTTCGTTTGTTAATAACGACATAACATCAATTTATTATATCCTTAAATAACTGCTGAGCCTTTGACTCCTTCTGCTGCAGGCTGGCTTTCCATTGGGCCGCCGATAAACGATACGTTTCTACGCGTAACTTAGAGTGGACCAATGCACCAAATGGCGAGCCTTTCAGCATGTTCGATTTATCTGCCAATTCTTTGACTATCTTAGCTTTTGGTCCTTCCTGAGCCGAGGCAAAGCATGCCTCCACGACTCTGGAACCATGTTTTGTTATAGCCAAGTCAACATAAAAGCCTTCCAGATGTTTCAGTAATTTCTCTCGTGATTTTTCGCCTATAAATTTACTTTGCAGAAAAGCATCGCAGATATGTGAACCATTGGGCGTGTTAAAAACCGACGTCAAGTGTTCGGGCGATGTCTCCAATATACAATTAACCATAAATATAGGTTTATTAAAACGTAATATGTCTTGTATAATTAAAGAGCCATGTAAGTGCACAAAGGCCGTTTTGTCTTGTTGTAAAATTTCGAAGGGTTTTAGTTTAAGAAGGCATAAGAAAAATGATTTCAGTTTTTCCTTGTCGCCGCTTACATGCAGAGCTGATTGCAGAGCCGATATAAATTGACCTTGTTTTGTTTGAAGACGCAGACAGGTAGCTGATAGGGAGGAAATAACACCAGTATGGCCAATTTTTAAAAGTTCTTCTACATCGTTGCTCAGCTCATCGAAAACATTTTCAAAATCATCTTTTTCCTTAATATTTTGCAGCAATTTCTGGACCGCGAAATTGGTCAGATGTTCCTTAGCTAAAGCTGGCAACTTATTTGCGAATAACATGGCATATATTTGTGTTAAAAGCTTAGGCCCAGCAACTGAGAGCAGCGTTTCCAAAAGTATTACAGCAGATTGATATTCAAAAACTTTAGGAAGTTTTATCGCAGGTACACTTGTGGCCGCCACCTGTTCTTCTGGGACATCTTCAGTTTCTTTTTGTTCACCTTCATCTTCATCATCTAATATTTCTATTTTCTTGTCTTTATCTTCTGCGTCATCATCATCAACTTTGAGTAGAGCTTCCATTAAGATTTTCTTACCAAAATGCTTTAGCTTACTCTTGTCTATAACCTTTAGTGCTATGCACAATACTCCCATCAGAGCGGAAGAATGCTCCGCATAAGGAAAGTCGGAGAATTGTGGCCACATTTCCAAACGTTCGGCAAATTCTGCAGCTACTTCGTGAAACTCTGTGGGTACTTCATACAACTTGCGGTTTTTGGCCATATCAGCGCCTCCCTTCTCGAAGGCCACTTTGGCTACATGTATGCCCGACAGACAGAGAATACAGGTGCGCATAATGTGGCTGGCACACGAGTCCCACACAAAATCTTCCAAATTATTAAGCATAAATCTGCCCACACGTAATACAAAATTGCCACAATTAGTTTTATGATCTTGTGTAAATTCTGTATCTAAATTATAGGATTCCTCGTTGATGACATCTTTGGATAGCTTGGGTTTTTTATTGCTGGAAGGGCCCTCGTTGGCTTTATTCTTCTCCTCACTTCCTTCCTCGCCTTTGGAAGGTTTTAACTGATCCTTTCTGACCGATCTGAGGAAAGCAATTTCGACCATTTTCTGCAATACATGAGAGGCGAAACGATCTGAACATATAGGACGGAAGCTGTCGGCAAATGTCGTAAAATAATCCTCCAGCTGGGCGGCATCAACGAAACCCAACAAAGATTCCAAAGCTTTGCATACAATTTGATTGGAGGCCAAGTAAACCTCTTGGCCTTTGGTTTGCTCGAAAACATTGTTGGCCATAGTTACTGTAATTGAAGGCGGTTATTAAGAATTATTATCTCATTTACAATTTTCTATATAAGGGCTCACCTTTATCTTCCAGATCTTCAAAACCATTTTTCATGGTATCTAAAATATTGATGAAATAGTTGTATTGATCATCCTCAAGATGGGTACCACGTCCATAGATGCCCTGTTTGGCAAAGCCTTTGGCATTGCGTAGGAAACGCGAATTCTTCTTTTTCTTTTTGTTGCGTTTAAAGAGTGCGCGATTATCGTTATTTGTCACTTCAGCAGACATTTTTTTATGCTATTTTATTAAGAAAATAAAAAATATTAAGGAAGTTTAGTAAAACGTGTTCTGCTACTGCAGGTTTTGTTTTCATTCTTCTTCTTTCTGGGTAAATGGGATTATTGAGGTAATGACACAGATGTAAAAAAAAAAGTTGTTGTGTACAGTACTTTGCAGTTGTCGATATGAAAGCAGATGGCACTAATGAGTATAACAACTGTAGAAGGTACACAGAGAGAAAAAATCAATTAAAAATGCCATGTTTATTCTCACTGATTTGAAATGTTCACACGATAGGTAACTAAAGAAACTAAACAGAGCGCACAAATTAAAAAGAAGTGACGATATGTGCTTATTCATATTGATTTTTTATGGTATTATACAAATAATTGAAAGTACATCTATACTGAATAATTGAAAGTACATCCCTTAATTTAAAAATCATGGTTAAAGCTAAGGGCGGACCTAAAAACGAACAAAAAAAACAGAATTTTATGTACATTTTCAATTTTACTTTCAGATGGGAAAAGAAATGAATCACTACTCAAAATTGGGGCTTCAATGGAGCCCTAAAAAAATTTTCTTTTCTAAATAATTGTTATTTGAATAAAATTATTATTCCCTTTAAATTGTTTTAAGAGTATCTTGCAATTTAAAAAAAAGGATACGTAGCGTACAGCGACTTACAGCTCGATTTTTTTAAAGAGGATTTTCTTTTATTGTAACAATTTTTTTTTCTAAATTATTAGCAATAGAGCTGTTTTAAAAAACTCGATTTGATTGCAGAATTTTGTTTTATAAAAAGTTTGAATATTTTTTTTTAATCTCGCCATTCGTATGTATTGTTTAAACAACTTTTAGTTGAAATAAACATATGTAAATAAACCAAATTTTTTTTAAAAGATTCTTCTACTGTTCTTTACAAATTTAAAATTATTGAAACTTTTTCTAAAAAATATTCTGATCCATTGCCCAAAACTTACAAAAAAAATAAAAATACAAAAAATTTTATTAGTGTCACTATTTTTTTGAATAACAAGATTGTCTTAAAACTGGCCAAACTTTTTACAAAAGATTTTCGTCATAAATTTAGTTTTTTTTAATGACACGATTAGTTGTTAAAAAATCACATAAAAAAATCAAAAGTTAAAACTCTCAAAGAATTAAAAAAAATATATATATATATATTGAATTAAAAAAGCAGAACAAATCAACACAAAATAATATAAAAAATACAAAATAATAAAAAATATTCCATTTAATATAGAACACAACAAAAAATTATATGGAAAGTTTAAAATAAAACGTTTAAATTTTTGATTTATTTATTAAAATTTTTCTTATAGCTCTAACCGTATTTAAAATTGTTTTTAAACCTGCATTACTCTCGCTTATTTCACTCCCTCCATTACTATCGTTGGGTGTTATCCACCCATACTTTAAGGCCTTCAACAGGCCTCTATTTTAGGCTGCCAATGGACTCCGTTGCCGACATTGACCTTTGTCCTCGCTCGGTATATTTCTTAATTGCTAAATTGTTATTTATCAGAAATTTGCGTATAGTAGTTTAAAAAGGTTTTTTTCATTCCCAAACTTTTATTTCTTTCAAATAATTAAAAAATCACACAGAAACCGTGGCATTATTTTTCTTTTGTATAGTTTTTGGTGCAGAAACAACAACTGCAACTGTGAACTAGATTTCATTTTTAAAACCTTCAGCTAATGTCAACCACTGGTGACATCTACACTCTTTGATAACATCATACAATACAGTACCTGTCAAAGCCGTTCTTACACCCTTCGATAAACAGCCCTGTGTTTGTCATTTCACAGAAATAGCGTCATTATCTTGTCAAACACAACAATTATCCGTTGAAATTTTATAACTGGCTATTTATTTTGTGAATTATTTTGTTTTCAATAAAATAAAAGAGATTTCGAGTGTTTTATAATATATTACAAGTAGCAGAGTATAAAAGTGTCCAATCGTTAGCACCGGCTGCCAACTTCTAGCTAAGCATAGGCGAGATATTGTAACTCATACCAGTCGGCTTTGTTGTTTATTGCAAAATCTTAAGAAAAATAATTAGTGTAATCACTAATTTACCTTAATTATGGATTTCCAATTCAATTTACCCCTCGCCACTGCGGATCTCTTGGATTCCAGCGGAGATAACTATTATGTCAAACAATTGTATAGCCCCGGGGAGATTCCCGATAAACTGCGAGGTAAGTGCAAAGGCATTTTCAAAATGCCAGCTACATCCCGCCATAGTATATTTTGTATGTCCCACTCATTATCTGTCTGTACTTTTGTAGCCTGCAAACAAATGCTGCATCAAGGAGATCCCTTTTACATATTCGATCACTTCGACACGTTTTATGCCGTCATAGAGAATAAAAACACCGACAGTACAGCCATGACCAATTTAATGCGAAGTTTTGATTTACTTTATCTGACCGTCGATAAGTTGGGCAATCGTTTGGCACCCTTTTTGGCAGTCAATGAGCCACCGACCAATCAGGAACGTAATGCCCATTTGAATTTGACCAAAATGTGCATGTTTCTCATAGTAAATGTGGTGAGAAAAATCGATGCTAACATACTGCGACTGCAGCAGCATCAGCAGACAAATCAACAAAAGAAGAGAGGTAAAAATGCCGATACTGTTGATCAGTATCCAGATTGGGAACAAAAAAGGGGTAAATTTATGGTGCAACTGTATAATGTATTGCAATTTCCACTGGAGAAACTGTGGAGTCCACCAATGGCCGAGGAGAATTTTATCAAGTAAGTAGAGTAAAATAAGGACTAGAACGATATAACAGATTCGGGATGGTATGTGATGGATATCGATTCGAACTGTAGTGTCGATTTGAACTTTCAATTAGATAGTTTTGGTAAAATTACTGATTTTGGATTTAATCTTTATTAAACTAATTTGCATTTTCTTAAAAAAAAAACAAAGAATAACTTGTTGATAATGTAGGACAAATATAGGATAGAGTTATTTTGTTTTGCATTCCATTCCATTTCATTTCTTGCATTTTTTGTATATTTACATTATTTTATGGTTCCTTTCCGTTTTGCTATAATTTCTTTTCCCACTTTTATGCTTTTAGTTTAATATGTGACATTTGTTATCGTACTTTGGAATTGTTACATGTCCGTCCCGACAATCGTCACATTGTCGAGACGCTCTTTCAAATTTTCGGTACTGCCATTAAACGTTACCAACATGCTATGAATTTTCCAGTAAGAATTCTTCAAATTCTACGCACCATCGAACATGCCAGTGTCTCCATAGCTAATGGCATCAATGTCCTGTATGAGGATTATAACATTACGAGTGTATTTTCGGTACTCATTAAGGAGATAGTTGAATGTCTTACCCTAGATTCAGCAGACTCGGCGGTATCTCGAAACTTTTCCAATTTCCTAATGCAATTGGCATCGGTGTCACCGAAACTTATGATACCCCATTTGTCTACGCTGTGCGATGAGCTGCTAAATTGTGAATCGTATTTGCTAAGGAATTGCATTCTACAAATTATGGGCGATGCTATAGTGGGAGAGCTAACATCAGAAGAATTATCTGAAGAGTTGAAAGAAGCGCGTAATGAATTTTTGGAAAATCTTCTAATGCATGTCAATGACGTATCGGCTCATGTGCGTTCGAAGGTGCTACAGATATGGCATCATTTGAAGGAAGAAGAGGCTGTGCCCATTAGTTTCCATCTAAAGGTATTGTGTGCTGCCGTGGAACGTTTAGAAGATAGAACGTCCTCAGTAAGGAAACATGCTGTGCAATTGATTAAAGCGTTTTTGGAAAGAAATCCTTACTCAGCAAAGTTGACATTGGCAGAATTGCAAAAGAAACATGACGAAGAAGTTGAGAAGATGGAGAAACTCTCTGAGGTTTTAGGAGAAGAACGCAAAAAGGCCGAAGAAATAGAAGAAAAATGGAATTTGGTTTTACCGGAAATTTTGCCATTTGTAGAAGAAAGTCTTAAGGAAAATCTACAATCGCCAGAGACTCAAGAAAACTATGAGGATTTAGTGCAACGTATCTCTACAATGTTGGTGGAGAAGAACTATAAAGAAGCTGTGGTGTTGGTGCGCAAAGCTGATCATGTGGCGGGGAATTCAGAGTTGAGATTGTCACTTAAGCATGACGAACAGTGCGCTTACTATATGGCTTTGCTAAAGTCTTACATATTTTTGGCCAATGGCTGCAAAGACAGTGTAAGTAAATATTATCAAATAAAACACGATTTAAATAAAAACCACAAATAACGCAGTGTTCTTAAATTATGTTCTGATGTGTGTATTGTTTTCTATTTTCCAGAATGAAGAATTGGGCACCCAAATTAAAACCGTACAATTTTTACAAGATTCTATAGAATTTTCTAAAGCTGTCTCACGGGCAATGCCTAAACTGTTGGAACTCTTGCTGAGCAAAACCAATAGTGATGTTTATGAAGCCGTTGATCTTTTTACCACGGGTTATATGTTTGGCATCAAGGGCACCGAGGCTGGCATGCGTCAAATGTTGTATTTGGTGTGGTCTTCGGACAAAGAGAAACGTGATGCTGTCTCTGATGCTTATAAGAAGGTCTTGTTTACAACGGATCAAACTGGAAGGTTAGTATTTACAAATATTAAAAAAAGTAGAAATTTATTTCTATTAAAAATAATTTAAAAGATTTAAAACATTAAAAATATATAAAATATTAAAAATATTGAAAATATTAAAAATATTGAAAATATTATAAATTTTAAAAATATTAAATATATTAAAAATTTTAAAAATATTAAAAACATAAAAAATATTTAAAATATTAAAAATATAAAAAAAAATAAAAAATATTAAAAAAATTACAAATATTGCAAATAATAAAAATATAAAAAATATTCAAAATATTAAAATTATTGAGAATGTTATTTGTTATTATTTTTTATGTTTTTAGTATTTTGTTTAAATTTAATTTTTTGCGATACAAAATTAATCACGTTTTATTTCTTTCTTCTTTCAGAGCCCATGCCCTACGTGTGGTTCAAAATCTTTCCACCTTTTTGGAGGGCATTGAATACGGCCATTACACTGCTCTCGAATGCCTAATAAGCGAGTGGGTCACAAATGAAGACATCGATGCCAACGTCATACAAGTTCTCTTCGAACGTTTTACCTTAAAACTCGAAGGCAGCTCCGAAAATGAATCTCGCTTAGCTTTACAGCTGCTTATAATGTGTTCCTATGCAAAATCATCTATAGCTTCAGCAAATCTCTCGATTATAGAGAGCATCGGCCTGGGCCAAAGAGGACGCAATGATCCGCGCATTTACTCCAGTTGTTTAGAATTCTTTTTGAATTCCATCGATCAATCGGTATCATCAAAATTTTACAAAAGATACGATCACGATTCGCCCATAGTACAAAAAGTTACCGATATGTTCTTGAAATTCTTTTTCCATCCACGTTTGCCGGACTTTGATAAGCTTGCCATGGTTACCCTGCAATTTTTCTATCAAATGTGCCAGAAACCCGATGTTATAGCACAAAACATTATCAAGGAGTTGGTGGGCAAATTCAAAGCGTTTGCCATGAAGCTTTGTGAAATAACAGAAACGCAGCAAGCCCAGAATAAAGAGACTCCATTTTCACAACAAATACCGGGAAGCCAAATGCCGGGTACTCAATTGAATCAAACTCAAGGGCCTCCTCAGGCTAATTCACAAATGAAAATGCCTGTTTTTCTATTGACACGATTCATATTTATAATTGGCTATATGACGCTTAAGGAAATGATTTACTTAGATATTGATGTCTATAATAATATGAAATTCCGCCAAGAGTTGACTGAGTGTGAGGAAAAGAAAAAGAAAACTGCTTTAAATGCTTTGAATCCAAATCGTCGAAAAACGTTTAATAATTTGAATATGTCCGCCACAGAATCGTTGAAGAGACTGTCGGGAGCCGCTGCAGAACCACAGCAAGAGGTAAGATGAGAAGAAAATTAAATTTTTAAATATTAAATTATTAAATCACAATTTCCTAATTCCTTCTTCCAGCCCGATGAAGACTTAGTGGGCGCTACAGCCGAGGACAACATAGCCGAATTGATCAATCACATTTGTGAGGATGTTCTCCTATATGGCGATAATTCATTGCTTGGCAAAATTTTCCCCTATGTCATGGAAATCTGTAAATATCCTGTTAAATATCGTGATGCTACTCTACAGCAAGCTGCCACCCTAACCCTCGTACGTTTCATGTGCGTCTCGTCGCGTTTCTGTGAGGCTCACATGCCCTTCCTTATGAATATTCTAAATCATTCGAAGAACATCAAAATCAAATGTAATATTGTCATAGGTCTGTCGGATCTAACATTTCGTTTCCCCAACATAATTGAGCCATGGACGGGACATTTCTATTCCACTTTACATGAGAGCAACAACGAGTTGCGGCTAACGGCAGTGAAAATGTTATCGCATTTGATTTTGCACGAAATGATACGCGTCAAAGGACAAATTGCCGATCTGGCTATGTGCATAGTCGATCCTCATGATGAAATTAAGAATATAACGCAACAGTTCTTTAAGGAGATCGCCAACAAATCCAACATATTGTACAATGTACTACCCGATATAATTTCCAAACTAAGTGATACCTCATTGAATTTGGAGGAAGAGAAATATCGCATTATCATGCGTTACATATTGAATCTTATACAAAAAGATCGCCAAGTGGAGACGTTGGTGGAGAAGTTATGCCTGCGCTTCCCTGTTACGCGAGAAGAGCGACAATGGCGTGACATAGCCTACTGTCTAAGTTTGCTGTCGTACAATGAGAAAACCATCAAGAAACTAATGGATAATATGCAATATTACAAGGACAAAGTTCAAATTGATGAGGTTCATCAATCGTTTAAACTGATCATAAGCAACACCTCAAAATTGGCAAAACCTGAGCTAAAGACGCTGGTCACAGAGCTTGAGACACGTATAAATGAATGTCTGAAAATTAAAGAACCCGGCGAGGAAACGGAGGAACAAGAGAACGACAAAGAAAATGCTCCCGCCGCATCACAAACAACCAGCACACAGAACAAAACTAAAAGTAAATCGAAGTCGACGAAAAAACATAATACTACGACTCGGAGAAATAGGACACGCAGAGCATCAAACTCCGATGATGGTTCTGCATCCGCAAATTCCTCCGAAGATGAAGCACCCAAAAAGGGCAAAGGTGGTAAACAAGCGGGTCGCCGGAAACAAGTTTCCTCCGAAAGCGAATCAAGTGATGCTGACGAACGTCCCGCCCCATCCAAACAAAATAAAAAAGCTGCCAATCAATCAACATCACGTCGTGGACGTGGTGTAGCTTCACGTAGCAAAGTTATACAGGAGACTGCCAGTTCCGAAGAGGATGTGCCGCGTAGTAAAAGGGGGCGTAATAATAAATAAGTTTCACTTTTTAGCAATATAATTTATTTTATTGTTCTCAATATTATGAAAATATATTGTAGTTTTTTTGGCTTTGTATTAAATAAAGTTGTAATTTATTTATATTTTTCAGGAAATAAAAAAGCGATGGTGTTTTTTTCTTCAAATTAAGGGATTTTTATTGAGAAATGACTTGTCTATAATTTGTGGGTGTGAAGAAAGCATTTTTTATCTTATTTAACACGTTCAGTATTTGACATTTATTTATTTATTCATAATTCATAACGTAATACAAAAGCCTTATTAGGCCAATATAATATATTACATACTCAATATCCTGAGTTTCAAATACTTATATATACGATACAATTTTAATATATACAAAAAAAACTAAAATCAAAATTTTCTAAATATTCTAAATTGGCTCCCCAACCATAATATAATATTTGATAGAAAGATAAAAAATTAAGTACAACTTAAGCAAAAAAGTAGTCCTGAATAATAATAAGTAACAACTCCAATCATTGAAACAGAAAAAAAACTACAGAGAATTTTTATAAAGATAGTATTTTTAAATAGATAAGTGAGCAAAATATTCCAATATCTTTAAACGAAAAACGTTATTTGAATGAGAAAAAATCTGCAATTCTCCTAGTAATTGATTCCAAGTTCTTGCAATACGAACTACAAATGATCTCTCAAATATAGAAAAATAAATTCTCGGTATTATTACCTGAGGTCTTCGACTCGAATGAGAAAAAGTAAAGCTGTTACATAAAGGAGTTGGAATGCCACTCTTAATTACTTTATAGAAAAGGAATATATTTCTATATACCACAAAATTATGAAAAGAACAACCCAAAAAATCTTTCACATACTCAGAGATATGCTCTCTTCTACGAACACAATAAGCAAAACGAACAATGACATTCATAATTCGTTTCAATCTTAATAAATTTTCAGCATTAGTTCCAGAAATCACTTCGAGGCCATACAAAATAAGAGGCATAAGTATAGCATGAGCTAATTTACATTTTACTTTATGTGGCAGAAAAACGGCTGACGAATAGAGCCTACGAAAAGAACTATAAACCCTGCTATGAATAGAGTTAATGTGATCTTCAAACGTTAGCCTATTATCAATGATAACACCCAAGCATTTGTGGCGATCCAGCCTTAGTCTTAGACGGATTTATATGCAAAGAATTTCTAACCGTCCAAGTGAGAATACGGTTAAGACTATTATTAATCTCATTTTCCAAAGTTATAGAGAGACAATCCGCGGAAAATAATAGCATAATATCATCTGCAAACAAAAACATCTTACACACAATGGGATCAATACATAAGGAAACGTCAATAATGTAAAGAACAAAAAGTAGAGGGCCAAGCACCGATCCTTGTGGTACACCTGATATTAGGTTAAGGCAGTTAGAATGTACACCAAAGAAATCAACAAATTGCGATCTGTCACACAAATATGACAAAATAAGCCTACAAGCGGACATTGAAAAATTAAAGTTTTGCTTAAGTTTTTTAATCATGGTTGTAAAACAAATACTATTAAAGGCTTTGGTAAGATCTAAAGAAACTAAAACATTGACACCTCCACGATTAAGGTTATATCTTACAGTGTCTGTAAGATGTAAAAGTAAGGAGGTTGTGTTATAAACTTTTCGGAATGCGTACTGGGATTCAAAGATTTTATTAGAAACATGACGAAGCATTTGGTAGTAATAAAGTAGTAATAAAAAAATTACTGACTGAAATGGATGTGATCGACTAAATTTAACGTCCATCTCTCATTTAACTAGTTCCTTTAGATTTATTTTCACAATAAGTTCTTTTTTGAAACAACAAAGTACTCGTTAATTTATTGTACCAAAAAGTACTTCTGATCACAAAATAAAACTTGATAACCAAGAAGTACTTTTATTGTTTCCAAAAGTAATATTTAATGTACCACAAAGTATTTTTCTGCATCAAGAGTACTTTTATAGTATCCAAAAGACTTTTTTTGTACCAAAAAGTAATTTTATATTTCATAAAGGGCTTTGATCGTATCAAAATGTACTTTTATTGTACCTTGTACCTAAAAGTACAATTTATTGTGCCAAAAGTACGTTTATTGTACAAAAAAATAACATTTACCGTAACCAGATGGTCTTGTACCAAAAAGTACAATTTATTGTGCACAAACATAAAATGTATTGTATTAAAAAGTACTTTAATTGAACCAAAAATTCTAATTTATTGTACCAAAAAGTTATTTTATTATACCAAAATGTAATTTTTTTTTTAACAAAAATTAAATTTATTGTACCAAAAAGACTTATTGTAGTGAAAAGTACTTTTGTTGCACCAAAAAGACCTTGATTGCACCAAAAAGTGCAACTTTTTGTTAAAAAAAATTACTTTCACAGTACTAAAAAGTGAGTTTTTTGTAGCAAAAAGTACTTTTATTGTACCCAAAAATAATTTTATTGTACAAAAAAGTAAATTTGTTTAATGCACCAAAAAGTACTTTTATTGCGCCGCCAAGTTGTACAATTAATTTTAACAAAAAGTAAAATTTATTGTATGTTGGGTTAGGTTAATTTGGCAGCCACCTTCACCATTGCCCACTTGGGTCCTAGAGTATGCCTCGTTGTGATACCATTTTAAATTTTCGCACCAATTATTCCTACTCTATTCGGTCAACGTCGCTCCAAGCCATTTTCTTGCTCTGATAAAGGCATGGATGTTCCGCATATCGTCTAATGATAGACAGGTATTGTCCACAGGTGTCCAGTTTCATATCTTTCATATCATATATAAGACAACCAGAACTCTCGAACCTTTCTCGAAGTGGTGTGCACGTTCTCCAGATAAGTAACTGATAGCCGCTTTACTATCAGTGAGTTAATGAATATTGATGCCCAATATCCTGTGATACTGAATTTTCTACACGGCTATTCTAGTTGTCACTATATCGGTCTAAGCTACTCGACAGTGATGCGGTAGCCTAATCGATATTTGCTATTTCAACAGTTGTGTAGGGCATTATCATTATTATCATAGTTTCGTCCATCCAGGATGTTCCTCATAAAACCTGGATCGAAAATAGATTCTGGTACAGTATAATAAATGTGAAACTTTACATTTATTATGTCCAGAATTTGGCATGACCATAGCCTCTCTTCTTTCATGCTTTCCTGGCGTTTAAACGCATTGCAGTGTATCTTATCTTATTCTCATAAATGTCTGGGGTTAACTAATTTAGGATCGTAAACAGTGTTCCTGTTATCGTGATCGCCACCAGTCTCATAATGCGCTCGAGTTTCAGTCTTTGTCACCCCCTCTCCAACTACGCTCACCAAACTGCTGATACGTAAAATAAGATTGGATTACATAATAACAAAGTCGTATAACCAGTTTACATTTTTGGCGCTTATTCCCCATTTGAGGCCGATTGCTCTTTTGCAGCAGTATAGTGCTGTTGCCACTTTGTTGGTACTGACGTGAAGGTTCAGATTCCAATTTAGTTTACTGAGCCCAAGACATTTAAAACTACCAGAAAGTGAAAGTGCGGACTTCTTCTCGTATTTACATACACGGCAGTTGCCCGGTATGGATCTATCTCATATGCCTGTCAAGTACCTGATATTGCAATAGCCTGTTATAATTCTAAGATCACTCCTGCATATCTCAGCGGTAAATGAAACGAAGTACCTATTTAGTAATCCATGACATCAGTATGACATTGTAAGCAAGCGATCTAAGTACTTAGGATGTCACGCGTGTGTAATGTAAAAAATATAGTTAACTAAGTATAACATCGATTGTAATGTCACTTTCTGTCCTCGTCATTGACTTCGTAATAAAGCGTGTTATCAAGTTCGTTTAAAACTTCGCTTATAACGTAATTGCAACTGATATCACACTTACTTACATCGTAGCATACTTTGTAAGCGAGAGCGCACCGATTAAACGGAGTAAGACACTCACTCCTATGCTAAATTTTAGAGGGAATATAAGCGAAAGAATAATATAGCTGACATCAGCTATTAAGTAATGGGTATTTATACCGCTGGGATGTCGACCAAGTACGCTGATCGGAATCTACTGTATTCGGGCCACAGCGATCTATCGGTTATACAGTCGGTTCTGGTAAACCGACCGCTGTATGTTCAGCATTGGATAGAGTTACCGGTTTAAGATATAATGTGATAATTTTTAACTTTCATTATTTCCTCCAAAGTTCTATGTAGGAAGAAATATAGGTTGATTGGTCTTAAATCCTTGGCCTTAGTGTGAAATGCCTTAAAACCCCCCTTAGGGATTAATACAATTTTATAGATTGGTCACCTTGTTAAAATGAAAAAAATTATTTCGAAAATACCATTAATTTTTTAATTGAAATTGAGCCAACAACGGCTTTTGTACTGATATTGTACCTTGATTGTTGATAATTTTGTTTTTGATAATGATTAATACCGAATTTATCACATTAACAACGCATTTAATTGATATGATTAAAATTGTTGTTGAAATCAATATTGACTGTCAACAATTCTGTTGATTAGTTGAAATGTGACAACAGTTTTTTCTGTGTACAGACAAGATCTGAAGATTGTTAAAAGATTGGGCGTCAATACGTTAATGTTCTTCTGTAGAACAGTGGGATTAATACCATCGGGTCCCGGAGATTTAAGAGAGTGTAAATTTTTACAATTCCATAACTTGGCAAATATTAATACGGAAAAAAAAATCACATTTTAATTACTACATGAGCATGATAGGACTACTGAATAGACTACTAAATGGTCATCATCAAGTTTAGTCTAAAACCTGTAATTCTTAATTTTTTTCAATTTGTTTCAGTTAAATCGGACAAGTGGTTTTCGAGTTATGTCAAACAAAAGAGCCTTAAACGTAAAGCGATACTTTCTAACTTCAAATCGATATTAAATTATTATGGCATGTAACATGACAAAACGAATGATGCAGAACTTCTTCTTTTTGGTGCTACTTTCAAGTGCAGTTCTCAAAATTGAGTCCCAAATCATCAGTAGACTATGTTATAGTCTTAAAAGATTCTGGATTGCAATTGCAATTAATTTTTTCATGTAGTTGTTATAAACTATAACTGATTTAAATTCTTTATAAATTTTTTAATCTGTAATACCAAAGTTTTGTTTTTTACATCAGCTTTTCAGTTTTCAACCCATCGCCCTATTTGCCCGAATTTAAGACTTCACCACTTGTTTGTGTCTCCATGAGGCTCTCGTCTGGCATGTACAACAAATCCTCCAGGTTTTCCAAGAAGTTGCAAATTAACGATTGAATAACATGTCAAAATATTTTGAAATGCGATACACCCGACGCGTGTCATTAATTACAGCCAGATAGACAGACAAACAGACAGCCGACAACTTCCAGAATTTTGCACCATAATAATCTTGGTGTGTTTTTTTTTAGCATGACAACACAAATTTTCACACAGCCGCAACATAACATGCCATCTCCAAATGAAGATTAACACTTTGTGGGGGAATAGCGGCGAAGCACAACAACCAACCCACCGACTTAATTTACATCAATCCAACGATATAACAGCCTAACATGATGGGAAAAAAAGTATCACTATCACTCACTAACATCATCAACGTCATCTCAGGATACTCAACAAATTAAAGTCACACTCAGGAGGCACAAGTCGGTTGGTCGGTTGCTAAGGACCTCCCCTTTTTATATGGCCCTTAACAGGCAGCGGGAGGGAAAAATGTGTGTAGCGATGATGGTTGCCAACCAACACCACCATGGACAGCCATGCGCGTACATTTTATTCACTTTTGAATTATAATGATGATGCTGATGGTGTTGTTGTTGGTGATGGAGATGCTGTAACCGTATCCTCTTGCTCTGTATAAATTACATAGTTATGATACTCTATATCATTCTCTCAGACGTATGCGGATATAATGGATGGTTGAGGGCTGCTGAGCAGACTGTTGCACATTTTTTTTACTACGTACTACGCGATACTCGCACGCTACGATTAACGGTAGCGTGTCAGGCGCTTCGTTGGTGTTTGTAAAAGAATATACCCATTATCCGCAATAACTGACCATAATCTGGTGTGTTAAATTCATATTAGAGCGCTAACAAACATTAATATCATCATTATCATCAACATCATTTAAAGCAGCACCTTTGCCGCGAAACCACTACAGCACAGATTATCTGCATGGGAGGTAAAGGCAACGCAACGCAACGCAACAACGGCAACATCATCATTATCATTACCACTGACGCGCCAGTCGCGTGTCTCGTTAATGCCCATAACCAAAATCATCATCAAGCCGATAAAGAGGAGTCGCTGTCTCTCTCTCTCTTATTACTGTCCGTCAATATTGGTTTACCTGTCTGTCGTCTGCGGCGTTCATGGTTATTGAAAGCCTTTAATCCTTATTATATTTGTATGCCCACTTATTTGTTTACTTTGGTCTATGATTTGTATACGTCGTCGTCGACGTTGTCGTCCTCATCACTGTCATTATTTTTGTCTTTTGGGCCCTGTGGAAGTATTTAGTATTGGGCTGTGAAATGTGGCTTATGGTATTTAAGATCACAGCAGGTACTCAGGGCTGGTATTGAATGCTACACTAGCGTTCTTATGCGCTAAGAGATTTTAATGAATTAAAATGTGGGCATATTATGATCAATTAAAAGGTGGGGTGGAGAATGGAAATAAAGGAAAAAACTGGAAAACATGTATCAACATTCTTGGCGATATCCCCTTTGGACAATTTTTGAGGGGAACCATGTAGTACCGATGTTATACCAGCGACCCTCGCGAATGTATCCCATACTAAGGCCAAGGAATTTAGACTGATAAGCCTATCTTCCTTTTTACTGAAAACTATGGAGAGAATAATTAATGTATTTATCAGATCATCTCTTAAACCGGAAGCTCTATGCAAGGCTCAACATGCCCACATGAAGGGTAAATCCCCGGAAACTTTTTTACAATCGATAACCAATTTGATGGAAAGATCCTTACACTAAAGGAATGCGCACTTGCCGCCTTCTAGGACATCGAGGAAATCTGTAATCAACTCAATGGAACAGCTGAAGATTACTCCTAAATCTAGTTTAGACGTATCGAATATTTCTAAGGCGTCAATTCGTGGTCTGCCGGCTGAATTGTTTAAGGCAGGTGGGAAGGAGCTGATTAGGAGCATCAGCTCATAAAGAATATCTGGCTAGAGGAGAGCCTGCCAAGAGATTGGAGTTTCAGCCTGTTTTGTTCCATACACAAAAAAGGAGATCGTAGTGAGTGTAAGAATTACCGTGGAATAATCCTATTACCTATTGCGTCCAAGGTCTTTCGAGCATATTGTGTGAACGTCTAAAGCCAATTGTAGAAAAACTAATTAAACCATATCAGTGCGGCTTTAGACCTGATAAGTCTACGACACATCAAATATTCACCTTACGACAAATCCTGGAAAAAAAACTAATGAAAAGCAGATCGACACCTACCACCTCTTTGTCGACCTCAAAGCTGTCTCCGACTCTCCGATAAGGAATATGCTATAAGAGGCCATGTCTGAGTTTGGTATTCCTGCAAAGCTGATTCAACTTTGCAGATGTACCTTGGACAACACCAAATCCTCGGTAAAGATTGGTAAAGATCAGTCTGAACCATTCAACACGGAATGAGGTCTCAGGCAGGGCGATAGCCTGTCCTGTACACTATTTAATATAATTATGGAGAAGGTGATGAGAAAGGCTGGTGTCAACATGTCTGGCACCATATTCCACAAGAGCCACATGCCACTATTCTATGCCGATGATATAGACATCGTTGGCCGAAATCTGCGGGATGTAACTGCAGTTTTCTCATCACTGGAAAAGGCGTCAGCAAAAGTGGGTTTAGCGGTCAACAAGAACAAAACAAAAATAATGATTTCGACGAATAAAGAGTCCTCTCGATGGAGATGCAACGTGAAAGTTGACAATTATTGTTTTGAGGTAGTAGAAGAATATTTCTACCTCGGATCTTTCGTCAATTAGAAAAATAGTGTCAGCCAAGAAATCAAAGTAGTGCTCGCCAAAAGATGTTTTTACGGACTTCGGCAGCACTTCAGTAACACCACCTTATCTCGGAATACTAAGAAACAGCTATACCAGGTGCTTATCTTACCTGTTCTGTTGTATGCTGCCGAATCTTGGGTGCTTACGACAACGGACATACAAAACCAGGGAGTATTCGGAGAAAAGTACTCCGAAAAATATGTGAACCTATCTGTGTCGAAGGCGAGTTTCGCCATCGGAAGAACCATGAGCTGTATGAGCTTTACCACGACATCGACATAGCTTAAAGAGTCAGAACCAACGACTACGATGGTTGGAACATGTTGTCAGGATGGATGTGAATGCTCCTGCTAGAAAGATATTGAAATCGAACCTGAAGGACGGCGCAGAGCAGGGAGACCCAAACTTCGTTGCAAGAACCAAGTGGTTGGCGACGTGCCACCATCTGGTAGGACTAACTGGAGAACGCACGCAGAAAACTGAAGCGTGTGGAATTCTTTAATACTTCAGGCCTCTAATTTATGAACCACGTTCGTATGTTGCAATGGCCTACTTAAGTACGTAAGTATAACTGTAGCATAGTACCGGCCATTAGAATAGCCATGGTGATAATTCAGTATCATAGTATATTGGGCGGCAATATCTATTTACCTTCTGAAAGTAAAGCGGCTATAAGATCCCTGAGAAAAGTTCGAGAATGCCGTTCGCCTCTGGAGGAGATAGCGAGACATTCGACAATTACCCTTGCATGGGTTCCAGGATATGGGGATATATATATATGGTAACACAAAAAGCCGATGCATTGGTACACAAGGAAGAAACAGTTAATTTCGGGAAAAAATAAATCTCATCTCTTTGATCACAGCGATCAAACAGTTTTGGCCTAATATGTTTATGCAGTGGACACAATTTGCGTTGAGCATGTATAAAGTCCAGCTAAGGAACATCTTAGCTGTAAAGTTAAAACTTCCCAACAACGATTTTTTTAGAAACTGCAGTGATGAGGAGGAAAATGAGACCACGGAGCATCTTCTATGCCACTGCCCTGGTTTTGGTGACCTGAGATATGTGAAGTTGGTCATCGGACACTTGTGGACACTGTCTATCAGTAGGCGATCTGTGGAACATTTATGCTTTAATAAGATTAACGAAATAGTTTGAGAGCGACGTTGATCGAATAGAATGGTATCACAACGGGACGGCTGCCAAATTAACATAACCACCCTGTAGGTAAGTAAATACATACGTTTTTTACGAAGTTATACTTATAACTGTCATATCCATCATATTCAAGGGGAGTGGAGCACACCATCTGTTCAAACCTTATCGGTGATACTAGATGTAAAATACACACAGTATTGTGTCAAATCTTTAAAATAGTTTATGTTTTGCTCTATAACCTATTTTTGATAGACGATGTCAAACAAACCAACACTTATTTAAAAAGTCATTATTATTAAAAACTTCAACAATTTGGTGTTGTCTATAGCAAATAATTAATCTACAAAAAATAATTTTTCTTTTTTTTCCAATGCTGCCATCTGCATAAAGGATATGAATTGAGAATTCCTAGAATCATGTCATAAGTTCCGGTTTGCTATTAATAATCTACAGAGACCTCTCATTACGATCCTTTCTCTACAAGAGAAGAATAGAGCAATAAATTAACTGGAAATTTTGATTTTCATTATTATTTCTTATAAGGAGGTACTTCTTCTGCTTATTGTGTATAAGACAAACAACAATAGCTACAAATTGTTAACATCATTCAAGACCTTACAACAAGGGGTTGGGCTGTTGTACACAGCTTCATTCGAACTCCCCACAACGATTGTCTAGTAAACATTTAAAGAGTGACATATGAAGAGTATGTGTTAAAAGGATTTGTGACAAAGAAAATCGGCTTAAAATCAATGTGATTCATATACATATGTACGATTGTGTCGAAGATCACACACACCAACAACGACAGCATTTAGATATGTCAACGGTGTTAAAGGTGTTTGTTGTTTCACATCACCAACTGACAATTTGTTTTAAATGCGATTAAGTGGAAGTTAATTGTCAGCATTATAAAGAGATTTAAATGGTATTAAATGTTACAAAAAAGACTTAAGACCGTTTGGGATTCTGTCCAGGTTTATAGTTTTCTACTAAATAACAAGTGTTTTTTGTTTTTTTTCTTCATTGTTTTATTTACATATTTGTTTTCGTTTTTTTTTTAATTTCAAAAGATTTTCTTTTTATTTATTTTCTTTTATAAATAATTTAAACATTTTGTTTTTGTTTTTATTTCATTTGCATTTTTGCTTCAATTTTAATTAAGAAGTAATTTAACAAAAAAGAAAAAATTATGAATAAAATTCTACAAACTACTTAAAATTTATTAATAATAATAAAAAAATAATTTTAAAACATAAAATAGATTTTGCACATTTTTGATTTAAGTAATTTTATATAATTCTACAAGTGTGTGTGTATTTTATTTAAAATCTGTTTGTTTATTTACATTATTATTTAGTACTTACAATTTACGACATAACCTCAAAATTTGTTGATATTTTGTTTTTTTCTTCTTCTTAATTGTTTTTGTATGCGCTATTTATGGTGGTGGTAGTTAAGTGTGTGGGGGGGGGGGGGGGGTTATGTTTCATCAGATGTGAGTGTGTAATACTTTGATAAATTTGCTACTATTGCTACTTAGTTTTATTGTTTTTATAGAGAAGCAGTAAGATGCGAGAGAGAAGGAGAGGGAACGTTATGAAATTGGGAAAAAGATGCAGAGAAAGAAAGAGATAGAGAGAAATCGAACTTGAACATAGAACTTTGGGTTCTAATCCCTGTTTTAGTAACCATTTTTAACTGTGGAAATTTTCAACGTGACACTATTATTTATTTCTCTAACTTAGTTTAAAGTATTGGTAAATTTTGTACGACAAATATTTTCAAGTTGCCAAAAATTTTTAGTTTTATTAAGGAAGTAGTAAATTTTAAAAAATTATGAAGTGAAAATCTTTTTCTTTAACAATATGTGGAGAGATAGATATTTAAAGGCTTGATCAAGTAAGACTTTGGGTCTAAGACCCTGCAACAGTAATCCTTTTTCACTGTGTGATACTTTCAAGATGGGACTGTTAATTTCAGAAACATAAACAAATAAGAAATGCTGAAAACTTGCAAATTTGCAAAGTGAAAAGTTTTTACTATAACAAGAGTGGGGAAAAGGGGCATTTAAAAGAATTTGAACGTAAGACTTTGGGTAATTACTAGACAAAAATATCAAATGCTGAATATTTGCAACTTTGCAAAGTAACCCTCGTAAAACAATTAAATTGCTATAGAAACTGACTAAACCACCTGAAGTATAACTTGTCAAAGTTCTTTTACAATCGGATTGACAGCAAAGAAGACTATAGGTAACACACAGACAGAATTATTTTGGATAATAATATTTTCATAAGAATTTGATAATTTTGTTAAATGTTGTAATTGAAAACTTTCAATCGAAATTTTATCATGAATTGGTTGTTTCATGCCTATAAATTATTGTCTGCTTCCGCTTTTTAGTGTAACTAAATTAAAATTAACAATCAAATACCACATTATTGCATTCAAAAATCAATTACACACCAACCCTCGTACAACAACTAAACAACTCTAAAAACTTTCCTATAAATTCAAAAAAAAAAAGTTTGGCAAGGTTTCTTTACTATTGGATGAACCGATTTGGAGCCTATATGTAACACACAGACATTACATGTGAATTGTAGAGATTTTCGATAATTTTTGACGATGTTATTTTTTTTTTCAAAAAAATCTTTTCCACTGTCCATCATGCTAGGAATAGCAAATATTAGGTAAGAGTTTTAAAATTTGACTACATACTTTTTTTTAGTTGCTCTTTATGTGCCATGTCATCAATAACTCGTTCAAAAATCATATACACTACAATCATCGTAGAATAACGTGTTTATTCTACAAACCATGCTAAACACCTCAAGAATAGACTGTTAAAGTATTATTTTAATCGTATGGTTAGTATAGAAGTATATATGTTACACACAGACATTAGAATTTCGTTTTGAATACCAATGTTCTGCACTTCTATCGATTTTGTATTTTAACTAAAATGTAGGGATTGTAGTATAATTTTTTAATATTTTACTAACTAGGATCTAAATCTTACTTATCATATATAGCGGCAATATTTTATTATATGTATTTAATTTACATATCCGCTAAATGTTCATGACATAATATCGGCTGAGTTGGGGATTATGAAATATTAGTCTTAGCTAAAATAATTTACTCTTTTTTATTATTGTCGATCTGTGCAGAAATATGAATATGTTTTTCATTGTTCGGTTTGAGATCTATGGACAATTTGAGAAATGGTCCATTTCCATTTCACACAACTCTTGTAAATGAAAAACTCTATTAGCGATAATAGAAAATAGATCTCAAACCGAACAATGAAAAACATATTCAAACTGATTTACACTATTATTCCAGAAACCACGCTAAACACTCCTAGAATAAACCGCTAACGTTTCATTATAATCGGATGGATGGTATAGAGGCTTATGAAAAATACACAGACATTAGATTTTTGTTAAAAGTTTAAAAAATATCTGTCTAGAGATTTTGTATTATAAACAGAATGTGGGGGTATCAAATTATTTGTCAATAATCTATAAACTATGCTAAAAACCTCAAAACTAAACAGCCAAAGTTTTATTGTAATCAGATGGAAGGTTTAGAAGCCTATATGTAACACACATACACTCGAATTTCGTTTAGAATATCAATAATAATTGTCTCTATTGAAGTTTTATCATAAACTAAATAAAGTGGTGTAAGATTGTATCTTGTATACTCCAGAAACTTTGATAAACTTCTCAAGAATAAACTGAAAAAGTTCAATTACAATTAGATGGACGGTATACAGGCATTTACCTAACACACAGACATTAGAATTACTTTTAGAATGTCAACTACATGGATTTTAGTTTATTTCTTCAATATTCTTCTAAGTAGGAGTCTAAATAGTTAAAGAATTTTTAATAGCAATGATTTGTCAATTCAAAAATATTTGTTTTGCCATCTTTCATTTAAGAAAAATTATGAAAAAATTATCACCGGTGTTGGGAATCATAAACGATTGGTTTCACATTCCCTTATCACTCTACTCAGAACACAATTTTGGCACCAAATATAAACAATAATGTAATTTTTAAAATATTCTTCCTTTCTCTCTTTTCTCTGTCTCTCTCTTTTTACTAAAGCCAAAGTTTTCGTTTGCAAAGTATTGACTACAACATATTTTTTAAATTTTCAAAGATTGGTATAATATCCACTGTTGCTACTTTTTTTTAGTAACAACATAATTGCTTTAATATACAATCTCTCTTCCTCTCTCTCTCTGTTTTCTCTTTTCAAGGATTGTTGTAATATCTGTTGCTACTTTTTTAAAGAAACACCGTGATTCTTTTGTTATTGATTCTCTGTTCCTCTCTCTCTCTCTCTCAGAATCCAAAGCCTTTTCGAGCCCTTGTTAGGCTGCAACATTTTTGTTTACCCCTTTCTTTAAGTTTTTTAATATCATTTTAGTGGTAATCGATTATTTTGTCTTTGTGTTCTGTGTTCAATTCTACAAGAATTTCTCATTGCTTTTAGAAGTAATAATTCTGTTGCTGCTGTTGCTGATGTCTATAGGCTGCTGCTACTTCTGCTGCTGCTGCTGGCGTATAGGTAGCGGCCATGTCCGTCATTGTCGCTGTTGCTGTTCCTGCTGCTGCTGTCGTCGTCATCGCTGTCGTTTTGGTCAACCATTCACTTGGGTTACTACTTGCGTTATTGCCCGTACAAATGGCATCTAACTAAAATCATAAATGTTGATATTCACTCATATCGTAAATTGGCATAGAGCTCATAACATTATGCAGATGCGAATAGGCGACAGCAGCCGGCAGTGGAGCCATTTGGGCGGCCGCATTGCCTGAACCTTTGGCGGCTACAGCAGCTGCCGCCGCCGCCGATAGGGCAGGACCACCTATTAGTTGGGCACTCAGCGCATGATCAGCGGCTGTTACATGTGAAACTGCCAGTGACGCTGAACTGTGATGAGATTGTTGTTGCTGTTGTTGTTGCTGGTGCTGATGATGCGCATGATGATTGCTGAGCGTTTGATTGGGTGACAATTGTTGTGCGGTGTGTTGTTGTTGTTGCTGCTGCTGCTGTTGCTGGTGATGTGGATGCTGCTGCTGGTGGTGTGTATGATGCTGGGTCGTATGATGATTGCTGCTATTATTCGAATTGCTATTAGCGGAACTTGTGCCATGACTTTGCTGCATGAGAGCACCCTCCATTTCTGAATCACTAGATGAGTCCAAATGTTGTTTGATCGAGGCGTCACTGCAAAGGTAGAAAAAAAGAGAGAGAAAGGGAAAAAATGATTAGTAAAATGCGGAGATAACTGAAGCATTTATCGATTTATAAACAATACATAGTTAGGGTATAGTTTAGAAGACAGCCGGGCACCTTTTCTTAACATAAACAGAGAAAAAAGTTTTTAGCAATTGATTTTTTGTAAACGAATGCTTGTGAAGATCACATAGTTAGGATGTAGTTAAGTATCTAGACGACGGTTTTTAAAACATAAACAGAGAATACAATTTTTTGCGATTGATTTTTTCTAAGTGAATACTTGTGATGTTGTTCGAGTTTATGTACTTAAGCAATAATTCTCATTTACTTAGCAAAAACGAATTGAGAAATTTATCATAAATGTTAAACCAAAGTCTGAAGATGACTATTCTTAGCTGGTTTCGAAATAATAATACGTAGTTAACCATCCCCCACTTACTTGCCTGCTCTTGTACAATAACTTTGTCATTTCAGAAACCTTGCTGTATATTTCAACAAAAAAATTTTCAAAGTTTTATTACAATCGGATGAACAGTATAGAAGCTTATTGGTGACACACAGACATCAGACTTATAGTATCAACATTATTTGTCTCTATTACATCTTTATTCGATACCATACAGTTCTCGTTCAATAACTATATTATTTTATAAACTTAACTAAACACTTTAAGAGTAAATTGTCAAGGTTTTATTAGAATCGAATGGATGGCATAGAAACCTATAGGAAGCATACATACTAGCAAAAGAGCCTAAAACGTGACAAATTCCCCTATAAGAAACTTACTTACTTCAAATCGATATTAAATTATTATGGCATGTAACTTGACAAAACGTTCATCTTTTTGGGCCTACTTTCAAGTACAGTTCTCAGAATTGTGTCCCAAATCAATGAGCTAAAAAATGTTGTACTGTGTAATGTTATCAATCTAGAAACCATGCTAAACACAACAAGAATATATGGGCAAAGTTACGTTACAGTCGAATGTATGGTTTAGGCACCTATAGGAAACACACAGACATTAGGTTATCATTCATAGTATAAATATTATCTGCTTTTATTTACTATTTACTATTTGATACAATAATTTATACGTACAATAACTTAATCATACAGAAACCATGCTAAACACCTCGAGATCAAACTGCTAAAGTTTCATAACAATCTGATGAAAGTTATAGCAACCTATACGTAACACACAGACAGTAGGCTTCGATTGAGAATATCAATATTAGCTGTAGCTTTTTCTTTTCAATTTGATGCAAAACCTAAAGGTTTTTTTTTAATGTAAAAGTGTTTTTTTGTCTCATAAATGCAATTTATTTCATTATTAGTATTGCAAGATTTTAGTTGAGTATTGTTGTCTGCATTCGAAATAGTTACATTTAGTTTGCAATGATGTCATTAATACATTCAAAAATCATTTATACGCCAATACGTATAATAATGTTATTGATCTAGTAACCATGCTAAACATAACAGAAGTACATAGACAAAGTTTCGTTACAGTAGAATAGGCGGTGTAGGAACCAATGAGGAACACACAGACATTAAGGTTTTTTAAATGTAAAGTTGTTTTAATCTAAAAACCATGCTAAACACAACAGGAGTATATAGACAAAGTTTCGTTACAGTAGAATGGGCGGTATAGGAACCTATGAGGAACACACAGACATTAGGTTATCATTTATAGTATCAATATTATCTGCTTCTAGTAATTTACTATTTGATGCAATAATACTCTCGATCAATAACTTAATCATACAGAAACCATGTTAAATACCTCGAGATCAAACTGCTAAAGTTTTATAACAATCTGATGAAAGTTATAGCAACCTATACGTAACACAAATACAGTAGGCTTCGATAGAGAATATCAATATTAGATATAGCTTTTACTTTTCAATTTGATGCAAAACCTAAAGGGTTTTTTTAAAGTAAAGTTGTTTTTTTTTGTCTCATAAATGCAATTTATTTCATTATTAGTATTGCAAGATTTTAGTAGAGTATTGTTGTCTGCATTCGAAATAGTTATATTTAGTTTGCCATAATGTCTTTAATACATTCAAAAATCATTTACTAACCAATGCTCGTATAATAATGTTATTAATCTAGAAACCATGCTAAACGTAACAAGAGTACATAGCCACAGTTTCGTTACTTTCGATTGGATGGTTTAGGCACCTATACGAAACACACAGACATTAGGGTATCATTCATAGTATAAATATTATCTGCTTTTATTAACTATTTGCTATTTGATACAATAATTTATACGTACAATTACTTAGTCATACAGAAACCATGATTAACATCTCGAGACTATACTGGCAAAGTTTCATTACAATCTGATGGAAATTAAAGAAACCTATATCAAACACACAGACATTAGGTTATCATTTATAGTATCAATATGATCTGCCTGTGTTAATTTACTATTTGATACAATAATTTTCCTATACAATAACATAGTCATACAGAAACCATGCTAAACATCTCGAAATTAAACTGCTAAAGTTTCGTTATAATCTGATAAAAGTTATAGAAACCTATAGGTAACACACAGACATTAGACTTTCACTCAGAGTATCAATATCAATCAAATAACTATTTAATACAAATCTTAAGGCTTTTGAATGTAATATTAGTATATTTTCCTAAAAGTTTTAAAAACAAATTTTAAAATATCAATTGTGCGGCTACCTAGACACTATTTTTGGTATTTCAAGGATCTTGGTCCCATTAACCGTCCTAGGAATTTTTATTGCATAATTTTGCACTATCACCGCAGGCAACATGCTAAAACATTAGAACTGTAATGTTTTCGCAAACTTTAAGAAAATAACAACAGTTTGTTATTTGATGTTGACTCACTGAAAATACCGCCCATCAACAAACTCTGTCATAATTTAATAATTGTTATTGTCGAACATAATGACAAGTGACACTTTTTAAATATTCAAATTTCATATTTCTCTGTTTCTAGACATTTATCTTTCTAATAGCAATTTGCAAGTGAATTACGTTTCATTTACGTTCATCTTAATGTTTTTATTTTGGGTACCCAAAATCCTCTCCATTGGTGGTCTTAAAGAATTTCAATGTTTTGTTTAATATTTTGTATTATTTTTTTCTCTTGCTGTTGTGTTTGTTTCTTTTTTATTAAATCTCCATTTAATTCCTTATAAGTAATTATATGTGTTTATTTGTTGTTGTTCATTTCATTTCATTCCATTTCGTTCATCATATTTCTAGTATAAACATAAACAAGTTGAAGTATGAATATTATCAAATTACCAGATTATGTGTTTTTTTTTTGTGTGATTACAGTTTCGTACGGCATTATAAGGCGATTGTTTTTGTGGCTGTATATGGTATGGGGGCCCGTTAACAGCTTCTCTTGCTTCTTTTTTTTTCTTTCGATTTTTTTGGTTTCTATAAACAATTGTGAACGTCAAACGAAATAATTCTATTGTTTTGCGTTTTGTGTTTTTTATATAGTGAACTTTTTTTTTTTTGCTAAAGAGGAAATGTGATATTTTTGTAAGAGTTTTATATGGAAGTTCTTGTTATGTTTTATGTCATTTAAAATTTAACGGTATTTGGTGTAAAAATAAAGTTAGTGGAGTGCGGGGGAAGGAAGTGTGGATTGGGGAAAACAATTGTAAAAAAAGTATAAAGGTGTTATATATTTTAGAGAATGGAAATGGTAGATTGCAGAGATTTGGACAATCGCTATGGACGCAAATTACACAGTACAACACATAATTTTGGGACTCAATTCTGAGAACTGGACGTGAAAGTATACTAAAAATTTTGCTAAACACCTCAAGAGTAAGTTGACATAGTTTCATTGGAATTGGATGAATAATGTAGTCACATATACGTAACACACAGACATTAGGTATTACTCAGGCTACCAGCCTCTATTATATTTATATATTTGATACAAACACTTGTACAATAAGTTTATTACTCTAAAAACCTTGCCAAGCACCTCAAGAGTAAGTTGCCATATTTTCATTGGAATTGGATGTATGATGTAGACACCTTAACGTAACACACAGACATTAGGCTTTCACTCTGAATACCAGCCTCTATTAAATTTCTATTTAATACAAATCTAAAGGTTTTTTTAATGTAATGATGTTAATTTTTTTAAATAAACTTTTCAAACGTGTCCATCGTAAATGATATACCTAATTTCCTATTGATTTTTCTAGGCTGCATCCAATATACATGGTTATATTTAGTTTACTATGCCGCCCCGAAAACATACGAAAATTATTTATGTACCAACCCTCGTACAATAAGTTATTTATACCAAAAACCGTGCTACACACTTAAAAAGTAAATTACCACTGCTATTTTCGAATCGGATTGACTGTATAGTAATCTATACGTAACACACAGACATTAGACTGTTACTCACACTATAAACATTGTTATCCTTTTTTACTCGATACAAATTTAAAGATTTTTCAGTGTAATGTTGTTATTTTATCCATAAACTTTTTTGAAATATGTACATAATTAATTGTATACCAAATTTTCTGTATTATTAGTATTCTTGGCTGATTTATGTAAATATTTATTGAGTTTACGGTATCGTCCCTGAAATGTGGCAAAATCATTTGTCCGCCAACCCTTGTACAATAACTTAATTATACAAGAAACTTTCCTAAACACCTCGAGAGTAAGTTACTAAAGTTTCATTAGAATCGGATAGACGATAAAGAATACTATAACTAACACACAGAAATTAGACTTTTATTTAGAGGTTCGACCTTATCTGCCTCTAATAATTTTCTATAAGACACAAATCTTTAGGTTTTTCAATGTAATATTTTTATTTTATCCATATTATTTTAGAAAAATGTACATCACAATCACTATAACAAGTATGCTGTGGAGAATTTTGGTGTGCTATCTATATGGTTATATTTAGTTTTGCAATATGGTGTCTAATACATTAAAAAAACATATGTCATTTACCAACACTTGTACCATAACTAAATTATTCTAGAAACCATGCTAAATACCTTGGGAGTATATTACCAAAGTTTCATTATAATCGGATCGACAGTATCGTAACTTATGTTTAACACACAGACATTCGAGTTTTATTTAGGATAATAATATTAGCAGCCCGTATTAATTTCTATTTTAAAGGGTTTCAATGTAATATGTAACTTTATAACTGTAGAAACTATGATATACACCTTTTGAAACAGTTGCTATAGTTTTATTACAATCAGATAGACGTTATTGTAACCTATGCCTAACACACAGACAATAGGCTTTCATTCATCAGTATCAATATTAGCAGTTCCTTTTAATCTCCAATGTAATACAAATCTTTAGGATAATGAATATAATGTTAATTTTGTCCCATAAACTTTAAGAAAAATTCATTTCATTATTATTATATCAAGATTGCTGTTAAGGATTCTTGTCTAAATTCGATATAGTTATATTAAGTTTGCGTTGATGTCACTAATACATTCAAAAATTATTTATCTCCCAACTATTATACAATAACTAAATTATACTAGAAACCATGCTAAACACCTGAATAGTAAGTTGCCAAAATTATATTTCTATAGGATGGACGATATAGAAACCTATATGTAACACACAGACATAAGGCTTTTATTAAGTGTGCCAACATTGTTAGCCTCTATTAATTTTATATTTGATACAAATTTAAAGGTTTATTTAATGCAATGTTATCAGCTTTGTTCACAAACTTTTAGAAAATTGTACATCATAATTATTATATCAAGTTTGTAGTTGAGAGTTCGTGGCTATTTCAAATAGTTATATTTAGTACACGATATTGTCTCAAACATATGCGGAAATAAATTATCCACCACTCTTGTAAAATTACGTAATAAATCTTAAAACTATGCTACTTATCTCAGGAGTAAATTGACTTAGTAGCATTTGAAAAGGATCGACGATGTGGAAACCTATAGGTAACACACAGACTTTAGGCTTTTATTTAGAGTATCAATTTTATCTTACGCAGTAAATTTCCAGAAAAATACAAATTTAAAGGTTTTCCATTGTATGGATTTTTTTTTCACAAATGCTTATAGCAAATGATCATAAGAAACTTCATACGAAGATTGCCGTTGAGGTTTTTTGACTGCTTCCGATATAGCTATGTAGTTTAAGATGACGTATCTAATGCATTCGAAAATCATTTATCCTCCAAATCTAGTGCAATGTCATAATTACTCTAGAAACCATGCTAAACACCTCGAGAATAAGTTACTAAAGTTTCATTAGAAACGGTTGAACGGTATAGTAACCTATATGTAACACACAGACATTTAACTTGTATTTGGAGTACCAACATTATTAGCCAGTATTAATTTTCTTGTTGACAGTAATTTAAACATTTCTTTAATGTAATCTGATAATTTTTTTCATAAAATTGTAGAAAAATTTACAACATACATATTATATTAAGTTTTTGGCTCAAAATTCTTGGTTCCATTCCATATTGTAATATTTTGTTCGCGATATCATCTCAAAAATATTCGTAAATCATTTAAGCGCCAATTCTCGTACAATAAATTTATCATTATAAAAACATTGCTAAAACCTCAGAAGTATGTTACAAAAGTTTTATTAGAATCGGATGGACAGTATAGTAACCTATATGAAACATACAGACATTTAGCTTGTATTTGGAGTATCAATATTATCTGCCATGGTTAGAGTCAGCCTCATAAATCTCGATCAGTTAAACACAAAGGCTTAGGGATCTGTGACACTTTTGTAGTCTGTGATGAGACCTAAATCACAATATACAGCTGCAGACTACAGACTTCAGATAAACCGTTTAGGACTTATGAGACCAGTAACGGCATATCAATGGTATCTAACTTCTCCCCTTCTTTATAAAACTAGATTATAACCGCTAAACAAAACTCTAAGGTGTGCATTAAAGCAGCATGGCAACAATCACATAATTGTATCATTGCCGTCTTCATCTTCATCACCGCCACCATCATCGGTTTCACACATTTAATTGTGAAGTAGTCAACTTTTTTCCATATCGGTTTTTGTGGTTTCAAGTAGTATTGTCGTCGTCGTCATCATCATCATCGCCGTTATCGTCAAACCCATATTTGCTGCTGCCCAGACATTGAAAAACACCTTGCACCACAGTAGTCAATAGTCCGCACAATTCACAATAATAATAAAACGCACAACACAAAAGTGCTATTGTGTTTTCTTACGAAAAAAAACTTATAACGAGTGCGAGTGAATGAATAAGAGTATCTTACAGATACATTTACTCACTCATATAAAAATATGGTTTTCATTATGTAAAAACGACGCGACCCTACTTTATATAAAAACGCTATGTTTATATACTCATAAATGGCATGGCATTAAGGGAGACGACAGGCAGGGAAGAGGGTTTGTCCATATCAAATTACCAACATGAAAAGTATAATAGCGACGAAGACAAAGGGCAAAAAGGAAAAGGCGAAAACCAACAAAACACTACAGAAAACAGCGAAAACAAAAATGAACTGAACTGAATGAAAAATAAACAAACAACACATTTGAGCTTGAAAATGCCGGTTAGCATTACTGGCAGCGACAAAAAAAATATGGCTGCGTTAAGTTTTAGGCAGTATTAAAAGGCAGGGCGGGCTACTAACCCTACAAAATCTATGTGAGAGGTCCGATATTGACTCTAATACTGACGAAAACCTTTAGCCGCCAAACATCGTACAATAATATTGTTATTCTAGAAACTATGCTAAACACTTAAAGAGTAATTTAAAGAAGTTCGTTTAGCATCGGATGTGTGGTATGGGAACCTATACGTAACACACAGACATTAGACTTCTATTGAGATTATCAATACATACTGTTCTTTTTTTATTAACAATGTAATACAAATCTTAAGTGTTAAGTTAATTTTTCGCACAAACTTAAAGAAATGTGTACTTCATTGATACACCAAGATTACAATTATGGATTATTGGCTGCAATCTATATAGTAGTGTCTAGTATGAGATGATGTCTGTAATAGATTAAAAAATTATTTATCTGCCAGCCCTCGTACTATAACTTAATTATTATAGAAACCGTGCTAAATATCTCGAGAGTAAGTTGCCAAAGTTTTATTATAATCGGATCGACGGAGTAGTATATTTTACGTAACACACAGACATTAGACTTTTATTTAGAGTATCAAAATCATCGGTCCGTATTAATTTTCTATAAGACACAAATCTTAAGGTTTTTCAATGTAATGTTATTATTTTATCTATATACTTTTAGAAAAATTTACATCTTAATCATAATTTGAAGTTTGTTGTGAGAATTTTGGTCTGCATTCAATATTGTCATATTTAGCTTACGACATTGTCTCTAATATATGCGATAATCATTTATATGCCAACTCTTGTACAATAACTTAATTATTCTTGAAACCATGATAAACACCCCAAGAGTAAGTTTCCAAAGTTTTATTAAAATCGAAGTGACGCTGTAGTATCTTATATGTAACACACAGACATTAGACTTTTATTTAGAGTACGAACATTAATGGCCAAGTATTAATTTTCTATAAGATAAAAATCTTAAGGTTTTTCAATGTAATATTATTATTTTTTCCATATTCTTTAAAAAAAATCTACATCATAATTACTATAACAAGTTTGGTGTTGAGAATTCTGGTGTGCAATGGTTATAATTAGTTTCGCGATATGGTCTTTAATTCATTAAAAAAATGAGTTATCTGCCAGCCCTCGTACAACAACTTTATTATTCTAGAAACCATGCTAATCACATCGAGAGTAAGTTAACAAAGTTTCATTAGAAACGAATCGACGGTATTGTATCTTATATGCAACACACAGACATTAGGCTTTTATTTAGAGTACGAACATTATCTGCCTTTAATAATATTCTATAAGACACAAATCTTGAGGGTTTTCAATGTAATATTATTATTTTATCCATATACTTTTAGGGAAATGTACATCATAATAACTATAACAACTTTGTTGTTGAGAATTTTGGTCTGCATTCCATATTGTCATATTTAGCTTACGATATCGTCTCTAATATATGCTATAATCATTTCTCCACTAACTCTCATACAATAAGTTTATTTATCTTGAAACCATGATAATCAACTCAAAAGTAAGTGACCAAAGTTTCATTAAAAATAGATATACGATATAGAAGCCTATACGTAACACACAGACACTAACAATCAACATTGTTAGCCTCTACTAAGTATCTCTTCCGCGGAAACGACTGGAGATAAAAGAAAAGTTTATACGGGATAGTAGTAGCCAGGAAGGTGTTCTAAATCTGCAAGGCCAAATGATAAATTCTAAAAAAAAACTTATTTATTTTTTTCCTTTGCGTTTGCTTGAAAATTTAAAATTTTTTTTTTTGATTTTCGATTTTTTCACTTAATTATTTTCGATTTAAGGAGAAACGGCTGGAGATATAAGACAAGTTTGTATGAAGTAGTAGTTGCTGGAAAGGTGCTCTAATCGGCAAAGACTAAATATATAATTTTAAAGAAAATTTCTCCATACATATTTTGCTGCGTTGCTACTTGATATAAATTGTAATTTCTTCGGTTAATTTTTACTTTATTGACTTAATGATTTTCGATTTTCAGGAAAACGGCAAGAAATACATAATAAGTTTGTATAAAGCAGTAGAAAAATTATAACAAATAGTTCTCCTTTTTGTGCCAATAAGAAGTTAAAGTGTTAAACTTGTTGTATCTTTGGTCTAATCTACATTATTTTGCCTGAAACGCTCAACTTTCTTTTATTCACGCTAGAAGATAATTTAATTAATATCATCAACAACAAATTGATGGCAGATGTTATGGTTTGCTGTCGCAACACTTTAGCCTAATTTGTGATACCATCTCATATCTATCTATAGATCTATTTATGCTTCCTCTCATGTAATCCCGGTCAAATGTCATATTTCGAAAATACACACAAACGTTAAAAAAATTGACTAGAGACTCACATCACATAAATGAGCTCAATGACTTAACAAATTACAATTGACATTTAAATTGGTCCATGAATGGTAATAAACAAGTAGGTTGTTGCTGTTGTTAGTGTTATAGTTTAACAACTGTATTACTAATAGACAAATGACTTGTGTGTGTGTGTGACAGCGGAAGGAAATAATGACATTTAAGGTTTCATATTCACTAGCAAATGAATATGATCTGTCTCGGGGGAGTTTTTAATGCCGTGGTAGTTTGTATGGAAGACAAGAAGAGACAACTCTTGACTTTCAACACCAAAATATTTATATGCCAGCGCCACTTCAGTTCACTCCCCTGAGCTGAAGAGCCGTTTCGAGTCATGCACTCGCTCACATACTGAAAGCACTTTAGGTGTTTGATTACATTTACAAAAGAGTCAAAAGGAAATTCAAAACTGCCGTTGTATTCGTAGTACAATTCAAGTGGCAGTACTCTCAACGAAATGATACTTGAGAGCTGCCAATTGATGGTGGGTTGGGGAGGGGTTGTCAAACCTGGGCACAAAGCAAAGTAAGTAAAAGGTGGATAAATGTAGCCACTACATTTCATTCACCAATGAGTTGATGATGGCTTAACAGATATTCACGCTGCACTTTCCATCCCCTCTCAATCCTTTTCTCTGGGGATATTAGCAGATGCTTAGCGGTATGACTTAAGGTAACAATTGGTTGATGTTGGTTGGTGTTTGTTGAGAAAGAGAGAGGTTTTATTAAAAAGTCATTTGTAAATTGACTCTTTGATTTATAACATTATGCCACTTAACAGCTGATACTAGGCTTAGCACATGTGTATGTAATGGTAAAAGATTTTTTTTTTTCAAAGAAACCAAATTAAATTTTTACATAGTGAACTTCTTGGCAAACTCACTTACAAACTTTATTTTCGGGGCATTGCATAAAAAAGTTTTATGAAAACTGTCCAGTTCTCTAAAGTAATCGCGTCTGAATAAATATCTACGGACAAATTTACGACAAACTACAGCGGGGATCACCGCTTTCTACGTTATGGAGAAAATTCGTTATAGAGAGGTAAAAATGTGTGAAAAACGCAAGGAAAATGCTGTGTTTTAAAAAAAAATCGTTATAGAGAGAAATTCGTTATAGAGAAGTTCGACTGTATATAAGTGAAACTCGTTGGCTTTTAAAGAGCGGGTGTTTCAGCTTAAGAGGTAGGGGTGCTTTTTTAAGATTACTTGTAGATGTCTGCGACTACATATTAAAGTGGTAGAATAAAACTTTTTTAATAGCTTTTAGTATTTACATATTAACTTTATGAATTTCAAATAATATAAAAAGCAAAGCAAAGACTATGGATAGGTTTTTTAAAAAGCTCAATCACAATCATTCTTAAATCCACCCACAGATACTATGAGATTCCATGAAATGTACAGTGACCAAAATTTGTTTAAACATTTCACATATATTTTTTGTATGGCCAGATCCACGCATTGAAAAATTGCTGTTGGATGATGATAAAAAAGTAGATGCCATGGAATATATCATGAATATGCCAAAAGAACCGATAAATAGAAAAGAACTCATTCCCAAAGAGCCACTTTTAAAAAACATACAAGAAAAATAGTAGGAGATGATGATGGAGCACTTTTAAATATTAACTTGTAAAGGACTTTAGACAGCTATCACTTTTATACAAAAAAAAAATATTTTTAATTTTTTTTCTGGGTGTCTAAATTGTGATTCCTATGGTTATTAATATCATGATTTAAAATATGTTTTAAAATTTTTTCATCAGGCACAGTTTTTTAGTATAATGGATTTAAAATTTTTCACCATTCTACATGTTGCATTAAAATACATTTTGCATAAATGTAATTAAAACTTTGTTTGATCCAACAGAATCTTTTTTAAATACTATAACCGATACTAGTAGAGCTTAAAACATGAAAAATGAGAAGAACTAATATGTATTTTCTATTAGTTAACAAAGTTTTTTTTTAATTTATACTGAATATCCTTGCAGTCTCCTAAAATGTTCCACGAGCACTCAGCGAATATTTTTTGGGTATCTGAATTGTGATTCCTATGGTTATTAATATTATGATTTCAAATATGTTTTCAGATTTTTTTCATCAGGCACAGATTTTTAGTTATATGGATTTAAATTTTTTCACCATTCTACATGTTGCATCAAAATGCATTTTGCATAAATGTAATTAAAACTTTGTTTGATCCAACAGAATATTTTCTAAATACTATAATCGATACTAGTAGAGCTTAAAACATGAAAAATGAGAATAACTAATATGTATTTTCCATTAGTTTAAAAAAGTTGTTTATTTATTTTATGCTGAATATCCTTGCAGTCTCCTAAAATGTTCCGGGAGCAGTCAGCGAATATTTTTTTGGGTATCTGAATTGGATTCCTATGGTTATTAATATCATGATTTCAAATATGTTTTCAGATTTTTTTCATCAGGCACAGTTTTTTAGTTATATGGATTTAAATTGTTTCACCATTCTACATGTTGCATCAAAATGCATTTTGCATAAATGTATTAAAAACTTTGTTTGATCCAACAGAATATCTTCTAAATACTATAACCGATACTAGTAGAGCTTAAAACATGAAAAATGAGAAGAACTAATATATATTTTCTATTAGTTAACAAAGTTTTTTTTTTTAATTTATGCTGAATATCTTTGCAGTCTCCTAAAATGTTTCAGGAGCAGTCAGCGAATATTTTTTTGGGTATCTGAATTGTGATTCCTATGGTTATTAATATAATGATTTTAAATATGTTTTCAGATTTTTTCATCAGACATATTTTTTTTGTTATTAGGACTTAAATTGTTTCAGAATTCTTAATGTTGCATGAAAATACATTTTGCATAAATGTAACTAAAACTTTATTTTATCCCACTGAATCTTTTCTAAATACAATAACCGATACTAGTAGAGCTTAAAATATGAAAAATGAGAATAACTAATATGTATTTTCCATTAGTTTAAAAAAGTTTTTTATTTATTTTATGCTGAATATCCTTGCAGTCTCCTAAAATGTTCCAGGAGCAGTCAGCGAATATTTTTTTGGGTATCTGAATTGTGATTCCTATGGTTATTAATATCATGATTTCAAATATGTTTTCAGATTTTTTTCATCAGGCACAGTTTTTTAGTTATATGGATTTAAATTGTTTCACCATTCTACATGTTGCATCATAATGCATTTTGCATAAATGTAATTAAAACTTTGTTTGATCCAACAGAATCTTTTCTTAATACTATAACCGATACTAGTAGAGCTTAAAACATGAAAAATGAGAAGAACTAATATGTATTTTCTATTAGTTAACAAAGTTTTTTTCAATTTATGCTGAATATCCTTGCAGTCTCCTAAAATGTTCCAGGATCAGTCAGCGAATATAGTAGGCTTATATTTTAATTCGTAACGCTTTTCTAAAGTTAGAATATCTTTGTGGAACATTTCACCACAATCATCGTCGCTGCAGCATTTATAAAAAAAAACCAAATAAGAGGGCGGAAATTCACTTTCAAGGACATGTTGCATCCCAATTTTACGTAGAACATTAAAAATAGAATAAAGTGATTATAAAATAGAATAGGGCGATAATTGCAGCCGAAAAGGCATATTGCTGATGCTGCCACCTGTTTCTACTTTCTACTTTTTTTAACAATCGCCTCCATACAAATTTTTAATGGAAAACAAAACTTATTTGCAAATAGCCAAAAAACTATGCCTTTTAGCAAAATTCTGATTACGTATTTGAATTTCCTATGTCAAAAACTTTTAGAAACACATAATGAAACACAGTGTCCTTTTTCAAAAAGTTACTTTCGTATGTAATGTATCAATAAGAACATTTCCTTTATCAAAAAAATACTATTTTTACCAAAAATTACATGACTGGTACAAAATAGTACATTATCTGCACCAAAAAGAACTATTGTTAAACTAAAAAGTATTTTTTTTTGTACTAAAAAGTACTTTTATTGTACCAAAAAGAACTTTTGTTAAACTGAAAATTACCATTTTTGTACCAAAAAGTTAATTGCAACAAAAAGTTTGTTTAATGTACAAAAATTTATTCTATCGCACAAAAAGTACTTTTATTGTTCCAAAATGTACTTTTCTTGTAGCTAAGAGTAATTTTATTGTAACATAAATTTTGTTAAAAATGACTTCTATGTAACAAAAATAAATTTTTTTAAACTTCAAAGTATGTACTTTCATTGCAGTACTTTAAAAGTAATTTTATTATACCAAAATGAACATTTAATGTACTAAAAAGTACTTTTATTGAACCGAATATGTAGTACGTTTATTACTTTCACTTAACCAGTACCACTACACTATTGTTAAGCTAAAAAGTACTTTTTTGTAAAAAAAAAATTAGTTGCAACAAAAAATACTTGTATTCAAACAAAAATTACCTATAGAGTACCAAACAGTACTTTTGTTGTACCATAAAGAATTATTAAGTACTTTTATGTAACAAAAACAAAAAAAAAACTTTTGTTGAACTAAAAAGCTCTACCCGAAAGTAATTTGATTGTAGCAAATAGCAATTTACCTTAATTGTAATTTGATTGTAGCAAATAGTAATTTGATTGTAGCAAATAGCAATTTACCTTAATTGTTTATAAAGTACTTTAATTGTACCAATAAAAAATTATTTTACCAAGGAGTAATTTAATTGTACTAAAAAGTACTTTTATTGTACCAAAAAAAATGTTGTTTAACTAAAATGTTCTTTTTTGCAGCAAAAAGTTAATTACAAAAAAAAGAACGTTTATTGCACAAAATGTACTTTTATTGTTCCAAAAAGTGTTTTAATTGTACACAAGAGTAATTTTATTGTCAACAAAATTTTTGTTAAAAACTATGGCAGTAGTTTTACGCTATTGTCCTTTAAAGTATGATATTTGTGTAAAGGTTAAGGTTTGTCGAAAAGCCTTAAATCCGATATCACGCCATTTACCGTCGGCTACAATCAATAGGCATGCTACATATAATTATTGTAAATAGTCTTATATAAGTTATGAACCACCATGTAATGCCTGAAAGCAGAGCACCGCAATCATTATTTCCGGGAGGATCCCGTTACAGATTTAAATTTCTTAAATCGGCCAGCACATATAAGTCGATGATCCTTAAGCTCAATGCTTTTCTGATTAAGATCTAAAAGAAAAATCCAAATCTTTTTAACATCTCTATCAATCTCCCAATTCGATTTCCCAATTCTCCTTTGATCTTTGAAATTCAACATCAAGGCAATCCCTTTTAACTCACTGTCATTGCGAAATGCAAACAAAAGAATAGCTGAGAAAAACAAGGAGAAGAGGCTGAAGAATAACCAAAAAAAAAGACATCATATTATTGAATCATCATCATCATCATCGTCGTCGTCGTCGTCGTCATAGCCGCACAATGAATAAATACATTTAAATTCCGAGTTTTATTCAGACCATATTATTTAATGTTTCGTTATAGTGTTGTTGCTGCGTGTGTGTGTATGTGTGTTTGTGTGACTATACCATTGTGTGAGTATATCTCTCGCTCCCTCTATGTTTCGGCAAAGATATCAAATTACAGTACAAACGATAATTATCATAACAATGGTACGTACTCACTTACTCACCAACTCGCCTGCCCGCTCATTTTGCCTGCTGGCAGTCTTGGGTTGTATGCGAGAGGAGTACAAACCAAAATGAACATTCTAATGATGTTAATGTGAGCCCTGCTCGCTTAAAGGTATAACGTTTTTAGTTTCTACCTATAAAGTAAGGCAAAAGAACAACAGAGTGGCAGGAAAATTATCTCGCGCCCCACTACCAACTCATAAAAGAGCAAGTAATTGTAAGAGTGTGAATGTCATAGGGTTTTTAGTTATTGAATAATAGGTCATTGCCAAAAAAAAAAATAAACTGGAGGAGGTTATTGAAGCGAGAGTAACTGATGTTCCGATGAGGCTTATAAGGGGCAATGTTAGACGGTACTACTGAATTTCAATTCTTATTTTCGAAATGTCATTTTAGCTAATTTTTTTGCACCTGAATACCTATTTGGCTTCGTAGACAAATAATTATAAACTTAGGAGTCCTAACTATAACTATTCAAACAAAGGTTCTAACGAACATTCCCGATTCTTATTTAAATTCCCTCCAATCAATCCATAAATATCAAATACTTTTATACACAAAAACGAAACCCCATGTGAACACCCCAACATATTACGAATTCTTAATAATTCTTCCTTCGCATTCACAACTTATCTCTATCAACGCCACCATATCAAATTTAAACTATCACGGAATGGTATATTTTTGGAATCATCTTTTCCTTTTCAAACGACACCACCATCACCACCACCTCATTGAGGTGGATCCGCTCTCGATACCATCACCACAGATTTGTCATTAGCTTCGCATCAAGTCCACACATACTTTGTATGTTTAGACTTTGTCAACAGCACCACTCTTGGTTGCCGGCCGGGGAGCGTTATACTAATTTCTTCACCTACAACAAAGTAGAGCAAACGCAACTAGAGACGGACAGACCGCATGCACATGCACATTTTCCGTCAGGAGTGTCCGTAGCAAAGTCATTCATTAGTCTCCCTCGGTTTGGTGGCAAATAGAAAAAGAAACAAACGATTATAAAAATCGTCACAACTTCTCTTGGTGGCATAAAGTGAAAAATGAAGGAACAACATTGAAGTGTTTTTGCCAATTCTCATATTTTCGAACTAGCAACGATATTGGAGCAAATGAGTGTGTAGTGTTAAAGGATGGGGCGAGAGAGTGAGAAGTGTTGAACAGTGTTGCCAACTGTTAGCGCAGTGCACAATTTAACAATTTTTAAAATAACTTCGCTTCCTGGTAAAGGTGCGCAAATTGCAACTGAACTGTTGTGACATTATAGAATATTGAGTTTTACAGTACTTCACAGCAGGCACGGATTTTCTCATTCATTACAATTGGATCATAACCAGACTTGAGCACAGCAATAGTATAACGTTAGCAATCAACCGATACTAGAAAGATTTGTTAAGACTTTGGGAAGTTTTTTTTTCACACGAGTCTGACTTTTGAAGATTTTCCCATTTATTTCAATTAGATCATACTCAGACTTGAGCACAGCAATTGTATAACGTTAGCAATCAAGCAGTGCTAGCAGGATTTGTTAAGACTTTGGGAATTTTGTTCCGCACGAGTCTGACTTTAGAAACCTTTGCTTCCCACTACTTTTGAAATAAAGCAGTCTACTTTCTTCATCCAGAGCAACTGAACCGTAGCCGCAAATTTCATGGACTTAAGTTTCGGTCATCGGAATATTTCATAATAACCAGGACAGGAAATAACTATCTTGATAACATGTGAAACCCACCCATCAGGAACTTTAAAGAACATATAATCAATTACTATTTTTGTCCAGTACAACTGGACGATAGGTCGCAGATGCCACCAACTTAAGGTTCGGTCATGGAATATTCTTTAAAAACCTGAACAAAAATCCACCGATCAGTCAACTCTGGACGATATCCCTAAAATTCCAATGTCTTAACTTTGATTATCCATAAGGATCTTGAAAGAGCCAATCAACCAGTTTCCCTCCAGTATTTACAACTCGATGATAGTGCGGAGATTCAACTAATTAAGGTTTAGTCATTGGAATATTCTTTAAAACCCTTAGCAGGAAATAACTATCCCATTGGCATCCAATCAATGAATGGTTTCTCCAGTTTTCTTCGAGTATAACTGGACGATAGCCCGTAGATTACAACGACTTAAGTTCGGTCTTAAAAATATTCTTTTAAAACATGGACAGAAAATAACCATCCCGTTAATATCAGAAATCCGTCCATCAGGATCTTCAAAATAAACTTAAAGCTTTATTAGTTTTCATCCAGTGCAACTGGACGAAAGCCCGTAAATTCCAACAAACAAGCGATCAAGGGCTTTACCAGGGTTTCCCTAGTACAACTCGACGATATTCCTGAGATTCCACCGACTTCAGGTTCGGTCTTTGGATCATTCTTTAAATCTGAACAAAAATAAACTATCCCATTTACATCTGATATCCACCCATCAAGATCTTCAAAGAACCAATCAACTGACGGCTTAACTAGTTTTTATCCAGTACATTTGGGAGATAGTCTGCAGATTCCAACGAACAGGAAATAACTATCCCATTTAAATCTACAATCCTCCCAAAAAGATCGTGGAAGAACCAATCAAATAAGGGCTTAACCAGTGTTCAGCCAGTAAAATAACTATCCCCTTAATATTTGAAATCCGTCCATCAGAATCTTTAAAGAACCTTTCAACTAAGAGCTTTACTAGTTTTTATCCAGTACAACTAGACGGAAATTCCAATGACTTAAAATTCGGTTATCGTAATATTCTAAAAAAACCTGGACAGTAAATAACTATCCCATTAATATCTGAAATCTTCAAAGAACCAATCAATCCAGGGATTTACCAGGTTTTCCCCAGTACAACTCGATGATAGTCCTGAGATTGCAACGACTTAAGGTTCGGTCTTTTGACTATTCTTTAAAAAGCTGAACAAATATAAACAATCCCATTTATTCTTAATCCCGGAATATTCTTAAAAAAACCTGCACAAGAAATAACTATCCCATTGATATCTGGAATCCACCCATTACGGTCTTCAGGGAACTAATGAACTACAGGCTTTCTAAGTTTTGCACTACAACCGGATGGTAACCCGCCGATCGCAACGAATTAAGGTTCGGTCACCAAAATATTCTTTAAAAATTTGAAATTCGCCCACCAGGATCTTTAAAGAACCAATCGGATATGGGCTTTGCTAGTTTTCATCCAGTACAGCTGAACATTAGCCCGCAAATTCCATTCAGGAATAACTATCCTATTAATATCTGTATCCGCACATTAGGATCTTGAAAGAACTTATCAACTAAGGCTTTTCCCAGTTGCATCCATATCCAGAACCATATCCAGCAGATTAAGGTTCGGTCATCGAAATATTTTTTGAAAACCTGGACAGAAAATAACTATCCAATTGATATCAGAAATCCACCAATTACGGACTTCAGGGAACCAATGAACTAAAGCCTTTTCAAGTTGTTATACATTACAACCGGATGGTAACCCGCAGATCCCAACGAAATAAAGTACAGTCACCAAAGTATTATTTAAAAACTTGGATCGGAAATACATTAGGATCTGAAATCCAACCATCCGGATCTTGGAAGAAAGAATCATTTAGTAAAACTGAATCATAGCTCGCAAATTCCAACGATTTAAGGTAAGATCTTAAAAGAGACAAACAACCAAGGGCTTTATCAGTTTTCCTCCAGTACAAGTTTTCCCTTAATATCATAAATCCACCCAACAGGAGTTTCAATAAAAGTTGATTGATTCTTTGAGGTTTACAAGTTTATAACTGCTCCAGACACATATGTATAAAAATCCATTAAAACTGTTTTAACGGATCACTAGTCTCTAGATCGAAAGACTCCTAATATTTGAATTCAAGGCTTATTATGGGTTTTAATTAACATCCGTTCCAAAGACAAGGTCTACGTGGTAATCAAGGAAGTCTTTAGGCTTACTCTTAGTTATACTTTTAAACTTTCTAAAGAGCTTCTAATATAATGAATATATGAAATATAGTTGGGAATCTAAAGCATCAGCAAAGTTGTGGTATTCTTCTTATTAAGCGTCTTCGAAGACAGCCCAGCCCTGTCCCACTTAGTGCGGATGCACATTGGTTTCGATTTGAAGATGGGGCTGTTTTCTACTTATATCTTTCGTGGTCATACTGAGGTAAATCACTGATCGCCTCTGACAACGGAACCTACAGTGTAATGTGGAATCCCGAAGTCCGCTTTTCTTAGACATCCTGATTGACTAGACAGTTTTTAAGTTGCTGTCGATAATATTTTGACAGGACTTCAGCCAGAGATCAATTGGATTTATTCTTATAGTGGCTTTAATATAGTGGAAATGGGAGAAAAGAGGGCAAAGACACACGAGAATACATAAAATAAGAAAAAAGCACAAATAATGAAAATTTTACTTGGATACAGCTGAAGCATACTACAGATATTGTAGTCAACTTATTAACTACATAAACTCTGGTGGGTTCCAACTCTCATTCGTTCATTTCAACCCTCTTTTGAAACATAGTATTCCTTCAAACTAATGATTAGAGACATGATTGCAATTGCAGGATATTCACATAGAAAATGATCACAGGGCCGATCGTGATTTGATTCTTGTTTCAGTCATTTATATTTCATTCTTTGTCAGCGTCTTAATGTTGTCGACAGCAACTTCGCTGTAAAATACCAGCGTTTAAAAAAAACTCACAAATGTGCACAAAATGTATGCAAAACTCTTTTCATGAGAGTGTTTGAGAGGTAAATGTGACACAAACTCTGTACCGTTGAGCATGTTAACATGCAAACACATCTCGCTAAGTGTCGGAAAACGATGTTGCTCTTTTTTCTGACTCCCGTCGTGTGTGCGATAAAGATGACACAACTCATATGTGTACTGAGAAACGAAAATACCCAAACACGGAGTAACACATGAATATTCATATAGAGAAAAAAACACATACATACATATATTTACACATATACAGCTATATTTCTTCTTCTTCTCTATCAATCTTTTAGTGTCGCTCGTTTATGTGTACACACCATCTTTGAGTGCTCAGGAAAAAATTGTACAAAAGAGTTTTGTTATGTGTTGACTCTGTGTGCGGAGCATCTTCGATCATTAAACTCTTGTGTTTTGAGTTCGCCTGCGCTCATTACCGACGTTTAAAATGTGTTGAGCAGAGTGTTTTGGAGTCTTTTCAATCCCTGTAAAATACTACAATAACGTGCGAAACTATCCCATATCTCATTCATGGGGTATAAAGGGAAATTAAGTAACTTAAGATGTCCAGATTTTTTTTTGTTATCTTCTCATCTACAAAGATTCGACAGAAATCCTTATGGTCTGAAGGTAGCTGAAGGTTTTCGTTGTAAATCTTTGCATTTATCTTTCTGTATGATAAAGTTTATTTAGCAGGGAACAGTACGTGGGTGCCTTCCCGAGGTTGCATTCAATCCACACAAATGTGACATCGATAAGATTTGAAGCATTCGCACATAATGCCTGTCGTCTGATTGAAATCCATGCATTGAGACTGAGGGTTGCACTGGCGAACAAACGGGGTTTAATACTGGGTCTATATTTATAACTTTAGATTTTTACTTAACTTCAAATCGATATTAAATTATTATGGCATGTAACTTTACAAAACGAATGATGCACAACTTCTTCTTTTTGGGGCTACTTTAACGTGCAGTTCTCAGAATTTAGTCCTAAAATCATGTGTTGTACTGTCTTATTACTTGCGTCTGTCACGACGAAAAACTTTCTGATTAAAAAACACTCTTTTAGACTGAAGGTTGCGATTATTGAGTTTTACAGAATCTGTGGGGATAAGGAGAAATTTATGAAACACCTTCTCTATACTTGCCCTGGCGAACATACGGGGTTCAATGCTGGGTCCATATTTCTTTGGGAACCTAGGTGATCTGGCCGATGTTGTTATTGGGTGACTAAGGATTTTTGTGAAGCGCTCAGCTTGGTTTTACTAGAGAAATAACGGATATGATCAGCTCCAGTTTCCGTGGTATAACAATGAACTTTAAAGTCTAACCTAACCTATATCTCCGCACCAGTTCTGGGGTCTACTTTTTTACCTTATCCGAGTAGATGTCTAGACCTTTATTATAGGGATCTTTTGCGGTCCACCTCTCTCGTTTGCATAAGATCATTAACAATTTCGAAGAAAAATGCGGCGCCGTTCGACTGTCCCTATTATGACCTATCCTAGCAGATGGTTACGTCTTTATTATAAGGCACTCCTTCGGTCCACCTCTCTCGTTTACAGAAGATCAATTCAACATTCGAAGTAAAATTCGGTGCCGTTGTTCAGTAGTCGGATTTTGCGACAAGGACCTTTTCACCAATTTCGTTTAAAATATTGGACCCGATGAACGCTTCCAAAATACAGTTTCGCCTAATCTAATCCTTAAGTATGTCTTAGAATGTATTGAAGTCTTTTCTCTCTTTTTCTGAGAATCCCTTTAAAGGAGAGTTATCCCTTGGTTTGGCAACGCTGATGGAGTATTTGTAGTACATACCATCATATTTACCATCGATGTCTTCTTCATTACATCGCACCGTCGTCATCATCATCATCATCACCTTCGTCAGCTTGCACACACACACCAAACGAATACATTTTCTTTCGCTAATGTTTATCGTCGTCGTCGTCATTGTCGTTGTGCCGATTTTAGGTTCACCATTAATATTTTTCGAATTTCATACGTCTCCTCTTCTGGTACAATGTTCTACTTGCTTGTGATGTTGTTGTTGCTCCTGATGGTGGTGGTGTTGTCTTTTTCGTCGTCGTCTTCTTCTTCATTGTGTTTTGTTGTTTGTTTTACAACTACTCATATAGTAGTATGTATGTACGTCCGTATATGTATAAAGCGAATGTTGGTTGATGATTGTGCTGCTGCTGTTTGAATGGCTGACTGCCTTCATTTGCGGAGTTTTATGGTTGGGTGGCGGGTATTTTATGAAAGTATCAAATTACCTTTTAGTTTTGTTCTCGCTGCCGCTGCTGGCTCTGTCGCCGTTATTGTAGTAAGTGCGTGTGTTCTTGGTCTTGCTCTTTTTTTTTGTCGTTCGTTGTTGGTAGTGTTTGCGCCTCATAACTTCATCGTCTACTTCTCTCACTTTATGAATTTGTGTTGTTGTTGCTGCTGTGCACTTTATATTATCTATGAAATATGGACTATGTAGAGTTTGTCGTATGTGTGTATGTTCTTCATACTTTTATACGATATTGTCTTCTAGTGGCTCAACATTTTGGAAAACTTATCTATAATGGCTTTTGATTAGTTTTCCGTTTAATGTCACCGATCATTGTTGTGATCGATAGCAATATGTGGGGGGCACGGCAGGGTAAATTTTGTCAAGCGTTTGGTAATGTTGACAATTTACGGCCAGTGGCAATAAAACTATTAGGAAACTGACTACTGGATTGATCTAAATAGCGGTCAATATGCCAGTGCTAACTTTGTGTGCTTGTAGTACCATCAGATTTCTGCTGCTCGTGAAGTTTGATAAAAACCGAAAAATGTTCATCCAGACGATATTCCCGTTTTCTTATAGCCTAGAACTCACAATAAGGACCAAGCTTCATGACAAATAAAGGACCTCACAGTGTCGGATCGACACCCAACAAATCCTTAGCACAACTGTCGAACGAAGTGAAATGTCCGGGATTGATTTACAAATTTGTTGCTTATCCAAGAGGAGTCATTAATATCGGGAGACGGATAATCTAGGCTACAAGATTTTATGATGTACGCAGGATATCCTCAAGAAATCTTCAGTAGATCAGTCGACCATTGCAAAATGTCATTGTTGGGTCTAAAACAGAGTTAATATCTGTAGGCGGATATTTATGGCTAACACATTTTAGAATGCACTAAGGTATAGTAATGATCTGTATATCTCAAGATTTTCTTCTGGTTAAGAAGATTCATGGTCACATTTTTTACCTTCAGACCTTCGCTTTATCAGTCTCAGCTTAACATTGCGCATTCCAAAAGATTCCCAGATTTTTTCTATATAGTTACAGGTCACATTACACAGTACAACATTTTCAGCTCATTCTGCATCATTCGTTTTGTCAAGTTACATGCCTTAATAACACTGTGCTACACACAAAATATACAGGTGTTCTCATGTAGCACTTCTGTTAGACTGGAGTCCATAGAGTAAAATGTTACTTTTAGTTTTTCTCGGTCACTTCGTTAAGTAATGTTTTTATAGCAAATTAAGTGAAATGGCGATATTCCTAAAATTACAAGTTCCAAAATTCATAAGTCTTCTCTTTGTAAACAAATTTCCAAAACCTTACATTTGTTGTCAAGCTATGACTTTCACCTTTTATTAAAAAAAAGAATTTTGAAAATCGGTTAAAAAATAGTGAAACGGCGGCTGTTTAAGCAAAACAACCCCGAAAAAAAATTGCGAATTCTCATTTTCCCAACGCTCTCAGTTGATCCGGAAGCAGCGCAATGTATATTTTTTATTTTTGTATTATGCTATATTAAAGTAGCTTTCTAAAATAGGTAAGTTTGTAAGAAACGGTTGAAAAATGAATGAGTTATGCTACATTTTGTAATTACATGTTCGCGTCATTTCGTTGTTTTTCCTTAGAGTGTGTGTGTCACTTTGTACAAATACGTGTGACGTATACGTATCACAAACAAGTAATTCGTACTACATATTCCAAAGAATGTCGAAAAATATATTACAAAAATTAACATAACTCATTAATTTTTCCACCGATTCTTATAAACTTACCTATTTTAGAAAGCTACTTTAATATAGCATAATACAAAAATAAAAAATATACATTGCGCTGCTTCCGGATCAACTGAGAGCGTTGGGAAAATGAGAATTCGCAATTTTTTTTCGGGGTTGTTTTGCTTAAACAGCCGCCGTTTCACTATTTTTTAACCGATTTTCAAAATTCTTTTTTTTAATAAAAGGTGAAAGTCATAGCTTGACAACAAATGTAAGGTTTTGGAAATCTGTTTACAAAGAGAAGACTTATGAATTTTGGAACTTGTAATTTTAGGAATATCGCCATTTCACTTAATTTGCTATAAAAACATTACTTAACGAAGTGACCGAGAAAAACTAAAAGTAACATTTTACTCTATGGACTCCAGTCTAACAGAAATGCTACATGAGAACCCCTGTATATTTTTTTTCTTCACATTTGTATCACTGTGTAATTTAATATCGATTTGAAGTTCGTAAGTATCGTATGAGGGGAATTTGTAACGTTTTAGGCTCTTTTGTTTGACATAACTCGAGAATCACTTGTCCGACTTAGCTGAAACAAATTTAAATACAATAAAACTGTTGTACTCTGTGACGTATGATTTACGTGGAATATTACTTATGATAATCATACGCCACCATATAGTATTTATGTTATGTCAAACAAACAAAGCCAAAAACGTGACAAATTCCCCTATACGATACTTACTAACTTCAAATCGATATTAAATTTTTACGGCATGTAACTTGACAAAACGAATGATGCAGAACTTCTTCTTTTTGGGGCAGTTCTCAGAATTGAGTCCCAAAATCATGTGTTATACTGTGAAATTAAAGTAAGTACAGCGCTGGAAATAAGAAATGTTCTAATATTAACTAGATAGGTAGTCAAATATTCAAACAACCGGAAGCATCGTAGGTCAGCAAATTTACAGACACAGTCTACTCATAGTTCGACACCGGTTCCATTCATAACTTCACTTTTGCTGTCTTTCTGGACATAGAACGGACTTTCAATAATGTGATGTCATGCGCTATAAGGAACTCTCCGGAGAACATCAATGTATCACGAGTGAGTGTATTAGGAATACGATTGATGAGAATTTTTATTATGAAAGAGAGAGGAAGACAGTGATTCTAAATGTCACTTAATCTTCATCTTTGAGCTAACATATTCGAAATTATTTTACTGAACTGGTTTTTGGATAATTACAACAAATTGAAAAAATCAAGTTTGGGTAGAGACTCATCAGCGGCTACGCCTTAACGAGCTCAGCTATCCCGGCTACTTGCTTTCAACGTACTAATAAACCAGTTCAGTATTAGTCCGCTAGTGAATTGGGTGGATTGCATGCTGGCAAACGTTGTCGTCAACTCACAACGAGGTGAAAGGTTCGTGAAAAAGATACCTACTAGAGGAACACCACAGAGGAAGTCCTGTTCCGACTATGTGGTTATCATGATAGGTGGAAAATTTCTACCAAACATGTGTGACCTTATGCAAACTGCCCTTGGAAAGCCGTGTTAAAAAGATAGCTTTTAGAGGAACACCACGGAGGAGTTCTGTCCCTAATACGTGGTTATCCATGATAGGTGGAAAATTTCGACCAACGATGTGTGACCTTATGGAAAGCTGCTCTTGGAAAACTACTACAATGGGCCATGACCTGAACCTTCAGGAAACGGTAAAGGTTCTATTTAACCGAAATTGAATAGTGTGTTACTGAAGCTCTCAACGGAGGCTAAGTACCTAGGGATTGGTCTCGAAATTTACTAAATTGGTTAAGAAATATCGGTAAGAGGTTAAAATATCCTTTATTCGTGCCGGACCTCTATAGGTAAAAGTTGGGGCTCAGCCCGAAGGTGACAATGAAGCTGTATACTGCGGCAGTCCGGCCAATTATTACATATGCATGTTTGGTTTAGTGAAAGGGCCTAAATAAAAGCAATTTACTGAAAATTTTCAGCAAGAGCCAAGGATGCCTGCAATGGCGATTTCTGGGACTAGAAGGAGCACAACGCTTGTGGCTTTGGATGTGTTTCTGTGTCTTCGCTCCTTGACTTGTACGTAAAGGATATTGCGACCAGAGGGGCTATCAGACAGAGGGAAGCTGGCGGTTGGCAACTATCCACACATGGTCATGCGAATATTTTCTTCAGATTTTGGGAAATGCCGACTCTTTTCATTTGCCACCTCTTACTGATTTTTGGAAGAAACGTGTGGATTTCCGTATGTAAACACTCCTTATGGTCGAGGAGAGGTTAAAGAGGGAAGTCTATATGTAAAAGGTGTATACTGTGGTAGTTCGGCCAATTATTTCATATGGATGTCTGGTTTGATGGTAAGGCCTCAATAAGAGTAATTTACTGAAAATGCTAAGCAAGGACCAAAATATGACTGCATTTCTGGGACTACAAGGAGCACACCGCTAGCGGCTTTGGATGTGTTCCTGAGCCTTCCGTCCCTGGACATGTACGTGAAGGCTATTGCGGCCATATACTATATGGCATCAGTGCACACATAGTCATGTTAATATTCTGCCGCTTTTGGGTAATGACATTTCTTTTCATCTGCCAACTTTAACTGATTTTTTGAAGAAACTTTTGGGTTTCCCAAAAGTAATCGTTGAAATTCCAAAATGACCATCTGTGTGGATATCCAAGCTGCAATAAAAGCAATCAATTCTACATTGTGTATACCAAAGTTGGTGAGGAATTGTAAGATGAAGTTGGAGAACTAAAACCTCTGGATGTCAGCCTCTGCTGGGTTCCAGGATATTGAAAAAAACCCTGGTAATATATCTGTAGACTTGTTGCCCTGAGGAGGCTGTACTATGCCTGATCATGACTCTATGGAAGATGCTCTCCTGCCCATTTGTTACCTTTTTAGGTTAAGTGAAGGATTGGATGTGGAAAACAGCCAGCAAACCGAATGATGCAGAACTTCTTCTTCTTCTTGGGCCTACTTTCAAGTGCAGTTCTCAGAATTGAATCCCAAATCAATGAGCTGAAAAATGTTGTACTGTGTAATTGAAAACTGAACGATCAATCACCTTGTATGTCGCTACAATTGTCTTCTTGGCTTTCAGAACCTTGTTCCAGTATTTTACTTTATCCTTAATGTAGTTGCCATTTTCAAAGATAATAAGGACGATGTCGCAAATTACACCGCTTTGCACCATAGTTGTTACCATCGACTAAGATGTCTAATTCCATTCTTACCTGCTAGGTCCAAGAGTTAAATAGTGACACTGTTGATTTTGATAATCTAAGTTTGCGTTGCATGGAAATGGGGACCAGCTACAGGGTGGCCCAATGTTCGTATACCGCAAACGATTATGATACTTCAAGCCCAATAGTTATTTTGCACTCATCACAGCATACGGCATATTAGCATACCTATCGATTAAATTGGTTAGAACATTTGCGGAATTTAGAGGAGACAGATTAAACAATAAATCTACCACCATCCGGCCGACCAAGAACTTTAAGAGATCCCGAAAACTTCTTTTCGTGAATAACCTAGACTTTCTACTCGAAAATGGTCTAGCGTTAAAAATGTGTTACATGTCACACCTTCAAAGACTCATTGGGTGCAGTTCGCGAAATTATATCCAATAGTGGTGACATTAAATGGCCACCTCGTAGTTCAGACTTATGCCCAATAGACTTTTTTCTTTGTAGATACTTTAAAACCCAGTATCTTTTTGGGATTTTAAAGAACGTTTACGCTGCGAAAAGCGGTACATTGCACGAAACACATATTAAGCCGTAATTTATGTATGATTTAAAAAGAAACTTGTATTTGGCCCAGCCTGTACTTAGGTAATTTGACATAAAAGTCGGTTAATTTCAATAAATCAGAGTGGGGGTATTTATCAGTCAGTTCACCTGACTCAAATTTCTTTACTAGTTTTGGGTTAGTGTAATTTTCTAATATCTGACTGCAACAAGACCATGAGTCAACAAAATCACCGCTCTTACAGGTTAATTACTCAGTTACTCTACAATGAACGACTACTATGCGATGGTTGTTTGAAGTTGCATTATCTCTTCAAACATCTTTCATTCACACTCTCTCCCCCCCATCTCTCTCGAAGCTTATGCACGAGTATTTTTGTATTTTCCTCTACGGTGACATCCTTTCACTTCTTCTTTTTGTTGTAGTTGATGTTCAATGTTGTTATGCCGTTGCAACGACAACAAATATACAAATTTGCTGTTGGTTGCTGTTGTTACTTTGGTTGATATAATACAATTTCAAAAGACTTTTAAGTTGTTCGATTGTAGGGCTTCTTTTTAAGCTTGTACGAAAACAACAACGACAATAGCAACAACAACAACGTTGTTTATGGTGTGGCAGCAGTAAGCGTTATGCGCAGAGCGGAGAACGGAGTGTTGTTGTTGAGCAGTTCTCAAAATCAAGTTGAAGTTCATGGTGTGAGCTTAAGTGTTGTAAGCCGATTTGTGAACGGTTTTTATGTTTTGCCTGCCTGCCTGCCACGTTTTGATTTCAAAGGGAAACACATGATGGAGCAGGGGCGAAAAGGGGGTGAGGGTATGAGGTATACATACAAGTAAAAGTATGATTTTAAGGGCTATGCTAAACAAAAATAGATTTTGTTGTATTGAATGTAGAATTTAAATGAAATAACATTTAAAGGAAATGTGTGAAAAGAAGAATGAGCAATTGGGCGAAGTTAGAGTTCTAATTTTCTTAATCATAATTTAAAGAAAGTGCTGATATTTGTGCAATATGTTGACCTAAAGAAATCTCAAAAAACAAAATTTGATTGTATTGTAAACTAAATTTAACATATCATATACATTAAATGTGGATTAGTGGTACTAGATAGCTTCAAAGTTGTGTTTAAAGTAAAAGTTAATAATTACAATATTCTTACACATATTTACACTTTCTTCCTTAATTCCGTTTACATTTTTATAATGAAATAAAATTCTCTTAATTTTCCTATATGTGTATTCTCAACTGTCTATCCTTCTTCAATCAATTAGCTGTTGATCTGTAGATCTTATCTGATTTCTAACAAATTTGGATCATCTTTCACCCCAAAGAAAGAAATAATGAACCACCATATAAATTGAAATTTATGCTTCATGCCGGACTCACATGACACTTTGGAGTGTTAACAACCCGAAAATAAGAGAAATGCCCATAACAAAAATGACGACTACAACAACCACCACAGTAGAGATCATGTTATCTTGTTAGATCTTTAACAGTCATCAAAAACAGATTTCAACATAAGCTCTGGTTGATTTGGATTTACGAATTATCGTCACACATTTGTAAGGTGTTTACCTGGAAATCATCTAAGCGAGAAATAAAATTCAAATAGGTTATTGAGGGGACAGCCGAAATTAAAAATCAATAAAAATTACATTCACAGAAGAAGGGAGGAGTGCAACTAAATGAGAGACACCACAGCAAAGAGTAAAGGTTTTTGATGGAGAGAATAAATCAATGAATTTTCAGCAATTGACAGGAAATTATTGATCGACAAAGTGAAAAAGTGAACAAAATGAATAGAATGAATTAATAATAAATTAATAAATGAATAACTGAATAGAATCAATATAATGAATAGAATAAATGAATAAATGAATAAATGAATAAATGAATAAATGAATAAATGAATAAATGAATAAATGAATTAATGAATAAATGAATAAATGAATAAATTAATAAATGAATAAATGAATAAATGAATAAATGAATAAATGAATAAATGAATAAATGAATAAATGAATAAATGAATAAATGAATAAATGAATAAATGAATAAATGAATAAATGAATAAATGAATAAATGTATAAATGAATAAATGAATAAATGAATAAATGAATAAATGAATAAATGGATAAATGGATAAATGGATAAATGGATAAATGAATAAATGAATAAATGAATAAATGAATAAATGAATAAATGAATAAATGAATAAATGTATAAATGAATAAATGAATAAATGAATAAATGGATAAATGGATAAATGGATAAATGAATAAATGAATAAATGAATAAATGAATAAATGAATAAATGAATAAATGTATAAATGAATAAATGAATAAATGAATAAATGGATAAGTGGATAAGTGGATAAATGGATAAATGAATAAATGAATAAATGAATAAATGAATAAATAAATAAATGAATAAATGAATAAATGAATAAATGAATAAATGAATAAATGAATAAATGAATAAATGAATAAATAAATAAATGAATAAATGAATAAATGAATAAATGAATAAATGAATAAATGAATCAATAAATAAATTAACAAAATGAATAGTATAAGATCTAGGATTCCACAATTCTGCTGCGTTTTCCAGGCGGAAATACTTTCTATTAAACGAGACGCGGACGTGATAAACGTGAGGAGGGTATTACAAGAGGATATTCTCCTGTTCACGGACAGTCTAGCGGCGGTAAACTCGTTGAAGTCCTGCGACATCAAATGAAAAGTGGTCAGTACCTGACAGAAATCTCTTAACGAGATATTCAGGAATGACAGAGGCCCGACAGGCCTCAACAATGTAGCAAAACGACGTTGAACACTTATTACTTTGCACTATATCCTCTTGTAAAAGTACTATCGGTAATTTAACGTTTAGAACTGCAAACGACATGGCCTGAATATAACGCAAAGCGTACGTCGTACTTGGAAAATCTTGAGAGGGGCCAGAAAGAAAAGACGATACAGACGATTGCCAGATCTTACAATATTGCCCGAAAAATTTGCAGAAAATGTCCAATAACCGTGTGCACTTTAAATTTTGTATGGCAGAAAAAGCCTTGTAAAACAACAATATTGCCAGACATACGATAATCGTGTGAACCGCAAAATGTTGTAACCTTAAAATTTTTGTAAGATAATTGCAAACACATTTAATTTGCAGATGTGCGAAGTTTATACATCTGCTAATTTCACCATTTGCAGAGATTAATTATATGGCAACACTGTCCATGTCAGTACACTGCCGGTACATTAGCAGATTTGACAAAATTGCTATTTCTGGCAACCGTTTGTACTAAGCTTTAGGTTGAAGGAGAAAAGAGATGGCGCATATGAGAAACGGGTGTCACAATGGGTCCATTGGAACCTAAGTGATCTCCTCTATGAAGGAGATGCCTGCATAGCAACCAACCAACAAAATGAATAAATTAATAAATGAATTATCTTCGTCCAAGCCGAAGCTCAGATACCCATCATTATTTTTTTAAAAATTTAAATACATGGGGAATTCATGATCATAACCATTTGGTAAAGTATTACAAAACACATCCCAATTTCAAAAAAATAAAATTATTTAAAATGTTTAGTACAAATCTTTCTGGCACATAAGATCGGGAATAACCCAATTCTCTTTAATTTTTTGTGTTAAAAATGTATTAATCCCCTTGAAGGAGGAATTTGTATGGGAGGTGGGAGTAGTTGTTATCTGATCTTGCTTATCTTAGAACTAGAGAAACTTGTATACTAAATTTTATCTCGATATCTCTTAAACTCGCAAAAAATTGGGAGTTTGTATGTGAAGTGGTAATAGGTTCTGTCCGATCTTGTTCATTTTAGAACTTAGCCTCCTTTTAAAGAATAGAAGCCTCCATACTTAATTTTAGCTCTCGAGCTTTTAAGCTACGTTTCTAATCGAGGGACAGACGGACACTCTCAAAAAAGGAGAGTTCGTATGGGAGTTGGAATATTTTTCGGCCGAACTTGCTCATCTTAAACTTTTTTTTAATAATTAAAATTTAGATTTCTTTCCAGCTACTACTGTCCTATACAAACTTTTCTTCTATCCTGTGCCGTTTCCACGAAAATTGACGTTAAGTGAGTAACAAATTTAAAATTAACCATAGAAAATAAAATTCAAATTTCCAAAAACACACCAGAAAAAAGTAAATAAAACAATTTTTAAGAGTTTTTATTTTGATCTCGCAGGTTACAATACCTTCCCAGCTACTACTGCCCTTTACAAACTTCTATTTTATCGCATGCCGTTTCCCCGGCAAACGAAAAAAATTGAGTCAAAAAATCAAAAACCGAAACAAAAATTTATAAAGAAATTGAAAATAAACCAACAAATTAAAATTTTTCAACTACCGAGAACGCAACAAAATTTAACGAAATGCCTTTTTTAAATATTTCTTTTTATCTGGCTTGTTGGAGAATTTTTTTCAACTTCTACGGCCATATACAAACTTTTCTTCAGTCGGAAATCGAAATATAAAACATGTTGTTCACCCAAAATATTTGTTTTCAGAGACAATTTGGAAACAACTTTTTATCTATATCTAATCAACAAGAAAATACCAGTGTTGGAAAGTGGTATCCGTTTGAGTGTTGCCAATTGCCAACTACTATTGCCAATTATTTACATATTTATATCTGTTTATTAAATCTGTAGAATCAAATTAAATTAAAGCTACATCTAGTTTCTCAGGGTTCCACTAAGAACCGATTCTTTATAAAAGTTAATCACAAATTTCCTTTAATTTTCGTTGTACGCCTCAACGTCTTTGCGTAATTTATTTTTTAAAAATTTTTATATATTTTTCAATTTTATTATATGTACGCAACCAGTTTCGTTGATAATTAATGGCTGTCACACATAAACAGGTGTCAAAAAAATATATTATCAATTTTTAATTTTAAAATTTATAACATTTCAAAATCAAACGATTAAAGGCAACGCCATCATCGACGACAACAACAACAAACTCTTATACAAAATTTTGCAAACATATAAAAAAAAAAACAGAAAATTTCAAATAGCTGCAAGAATGTCGTAAATTTTCAGTGAATGACTAAATATTTAAAATGAATAGAGCAGCAGATAAGGCAGACAAGAAAAATTGAATTTACACACACACACACACAAAATCATTTGACACACATCTGAAATTGTTAATTTGCATGCCATAATTATAAAGTTGATTACTGCAGAACTTTCATTCATTTACTGTCTCTGACAACAAAAAACACTTGTTGCCTAAGCCAGTTTATGAGGCTAAAGTTTGAGCGCTTTCCTTTTCCACCATGCAAATGTTTGTTCACAGTGGAATCCCGCCTGGCTGAATATGTTTTTCGTTATAATCTCTTCGAAATCATCGTCATCATCAAGTGCCACAAACAGCTAACGAGGGCCGGGGGTGGAGTCTCGCAGCTCTGTTTTGGGTTTTATGTTTCTCACAATAGTGAACAATTTCGTTTGTATGCTATTAAAAATGGCCATGCTGTCTACTAAAACAGTATGAATATTTTCATAATCAATTTGTGTTTATTCATTCATTCACTAGATCTTGTTATCTACTATGCGCGTCCGTCCATTCGTCTGGTTGTCTGCCTCTTTTGAGGGTCTAAGCCAGCCAACCAGCCATCTGAACCTCTTGCAACATACTCACACTTGCAGTATAGTCAGTCGCTCGTTCATTCTTAGTCCTCGCAGACCGTTTAAAAACTGAGTCACATATCATTCGTAAACTATGTTCATATGGTCTCATATCTGTGAAAGATCATCTAAAATTTGTTGTTGAATAACCTCCTCAAACACAGGCCCAGACCCAGACAGGCAGACGTACGGACGGACTAGAGTGACAAGTGTTGGATCTATAGTACAAATATCACGGAAACACCAACACCACCATCATCACCGACGCTGCCGCTGCCGCCTCGGCCGACATGTGGGGGTCTTGTTGCTTGTTGTTGTTGTTGCGGGGTTTTATGGCTGTATGCTAATTTACAATTACCCATGATTGTAAACGATAACAGCAACAGCAGCAACAACATCAACAACACCACGAACAACAACAACATTATCTTCATCAACATTATTAAGTGTTGCACATGTCCCCTACCAAACATGTATGTATGTATGTAGAAACGCGTTAGTTTCCCTCCTCCCCTTTATTCCATATGGAGCTGCCACCGTCCAATGGCAATACTATAAAAAAAAATCTGCAGCTCCGTCTGTTTTATTAGGCTCTTGTGTCTGCGTCACTAAGTCTGGTGTCTTGAAAACTTTCTTACTTAAATCGTTTATGTTCTGTATCGTATTGTGTGAATCAATTTTGTTTGTTTGCCATTAAATGCCAAATGTTGGAGCATTAATATCGATACACTGCAAAAAAAAATCACAAAAGAAGGGAGAGAAATGTTATGGCGCAGGACATTTGTGGCCATGATATCTTTAATAGACTTCTTTGAATTTAAGGAAATTGGGTGATAGTCATCCATTTGACCATTAAATTAAATTAACACAGTACAACATTTTTCAGCTCATTGATTTTGGGACTCAATTCTGAGAACTGCACGTGAAAGCAGGCCCCAAAAGAAGAAGTTCTGCATCATTCGTTTTTTTAAGTTACATGCCATAATAATTTAATATCGATTTGAAGTTAGTAAGTACCGTATAGGGAATTTGTCACGTTTTAGGCTCTTTTGTTATATTGGTATATGGTGGCGAATGATTATCATAAGTATTATGACACATAAATCATACGCCACGGAGTACTAGTTTTATTGTAACTGCAGTGGATGTGATAGGGAAATACCAAAAGCCATATAGAAATCCGGGAGAGCATATTGGGCGGAGAGTTCCGGGTCCAAATTGCCAGAGAGAAAAATCTGTAGTACAATAGTTGAGATAAACCTTTGCTTTGCTGAGTCTTGTGCTCTCACTTATCCGGACAAGAGGCGCATCCAGTGTGGTGCAATAATCAGATGAAAATCCTTCCCAAAGCCACCAGAAGGTTTTTAAACGAACCGAAGAGAACTGGATTAGAGCAGGACTGGAGCGCTTATAAAACCAGTTTCAACAGTTACAAAAGGGACATTAAAAGGTCAAAGAGAGCTACGTGGATTAAATACTGCGAGTCCATACTCCGTGCCAATAACGTCGCCCGATTCAGAAGGGTTCTGTCCAAGGTCCCGGATTATGTTTCATTCGTAGGACAGATGGGCCGATACCAGCCCTGAAACACTGGAGCTCCTTATGGATACACACTTCCCTGGTTGTTTAGATACGGACAATGCAGTCGGTAGTATGAGCCCACCCACGTCGATCATCTATACGGACTTTGGAAATTGTGGATAATATGGTGAATGGGCAAAAGGTGAAGTGGGCTATAAGTACCCTTGGGACCTACAAATCGCCTGTCCTAGATTGTATAATACTAATTATATCAATACATGATATAACTCCGATCTTAATGGACATCTTTAAAGCTTGTGTCCAGCTATGTTGTGTTGTGTGTATACCCAAGACAGGTAAGCCCGTTCATGCCTCGCCAAAGGACTACAGACCAATAACCTTTATTCTTTTGTACATATGCACATCGCAAGAAGATCAGTTGGGAGTGCTCTCCTTGACGTGGTTGGCTTTACGGAATGCAACCTTAATTATGGTGACTTCACTTTAGCTGTCTTCCTGGCTACAGAAGGGGCTTCAATATAGAGACACCATAAGCAATATGGAACTCTCTGGAGAACATTAATGTATCACGACCGCGAGTGAATTGAAAACTGTGGGAACACCATGTGATAAATAATCATGTGATAAACGGAGTATTTAAATTTTTTGAGGATGGTGCGAAAATTGTGGCATATGCGGACGACGTGGTCATCATAATAGGTGGGAAATTTCTACCAACGATGTGTGCAAACCTTATGCAAAATGCCTTTGGAAATCTGCTTTGATGTACCATGCCATTCTGGGAGTGAACTCTCAGAAAACGGAATTGGTTCTCTTTGCTCGAAAATATAAGGCCAATGACTTGAGGCCACAGAAACTGAATGGTATGTATTTGAAGCTCTCAACAGAGGCCAATTGCCAATTTGGAGTTTTCGATCATAAGCTAGATTGGTCAAGGAATATCAAGGAGAGGTTAAAGAATAGGTTAAAGAAAGAATACGGTTTATGCGTGCCAGGAATTTCTGAAATATCCCGAGCCTATGTTCACTGCATTCTTTAAAGACCACTGCTGCAGGGCTTCTTTGAGAATGGAGAATCGAGGTAGGTGTTCGTGTATTTTTCTAAAAACAGTTTATGATTACTTCCAGTCACGCAATTCGAATGTATCTTCATAGGGTAGATTGTAATAGTATTGAGTTCAAACTCCAGCAAGAATTACTGTCGTTAAAAAAAGTATTAGTATAGAAAGAAATATATAGAAGTGAGAACTATCAAAAAATAAACTAAACAATTTGAGGGTGACCAACTGCGTATATTTTTTTTTATTTTTCAGGTCCTTCCCAAGGGATGCCTGCAATAGGGATTACAGGGGCTAGAAGAAGCACACTGAAAGCGGCTTTGGTTGTGTTCCTGTGCCATCCACCCCTGGACTTATACGTCAAGCCAATTGACAATTGGCATCAATCCACACATGGTCCTATGAATATCCTCCGGTTTTTGGGTTTTTTTCACTGATTTTTGTGTGGACAGCCATTTTGCAAAAATAGCATTGTGTATATCAAAGTTAATGAGGAACTGTAAGGAGGAGATGGATGGATAAAAGCCTCTGGATGTCAGGCTCTGTTGGGTCCCAGGACATTGCGAGATTCCTGGTAATGAATCAGCAGACCTATTGGCAAAAGGAGGATGTACTATGCCTGATCTCTGGGAGATGTTCACCCACCCAGCTGTTACCTTTGCTCTTTAGTGAAGGATTGGATGTGAAAAACAGCCAACAAACGTTGGATCTCTAGAACCCAATGTATAGATCTCTGAGGCCCGAATATAGCAGATCCCTATCAGGGTACATAGTTGGCTTGTGCAAAGACTGGCATGTGAAATTTTACCTGACAGGCAAAGGGATATATCCTCAGCGGACTACTGCCGTGTGTGTGAGGACGTGGAGGATTTCGAGACGATGGAACATCTTTTTTGTAGCTGTCCTGTTCTAGCCCGTAGAAGGATAAGCTACTTAGGGGAAAGATTATATAGAGGACCTAGAGTCTCTCTCCATAGTCGGAGTAGGCAATTTGATAAGTTTCATGCGGTGCAATCCATGGCTAACTGTGACAAGTTGATTGGGGTTTTTTTTATGGTTTTCGCTTCTTTCTTTATCCCTTCCCTCCTCTTTCTCCTTCTTTTATGGACAATCACAATGGAGCCACTGACTAAAACTCCCTTTGTGCAGCTCTCTAATTCTATAACCGGGTGGTACCGGTTTTATCGTTTTTGGGGACTTGGTTTAGTCCTAAAAGTACGAATTTTAAAAAATCCCTTCGTGCAGCTCTCTTATTATATAGGGAGTAAGTCCGTATAGATTTTCGCTATTCTACCTTTAGCCGTTTAGTTTGGGTGATGGTACCTGATTTATCCCTTTTACCTTTTTTGAGTAAGAATATTCTATTTAAGAACTAAAAGTATGAATTTTTAAAAGGCCTTCTATACATTTTTCTAATTCTATGGGGAGCGTGCTCATATAGATTTTTGCGAGTATAGATTCAGCCATTTGGCCTGGGTGGTGGCATCAGTGAATTTTTATACCCTTCACCATGCGCATGAACAGTGTAAAGGGTATATTAATTTTGTTCGCCCATAAGGTGGCGTGGTAGGTATGACAATATACTTATATAAATGATCAGCATCGAAATCTGAGGTAACCGTCTGTCTGTTTGTCCGTCCCCGTGATTATAGCCGCAGTTTAAGAGATATCGGAATGCAAGCTTCTATCCTCAAAGCGGAGGTTAAGTTTTAAGATGAGCCCGATCGGTCAAAAACGACACCCACCCCCCATACAAACTCCCCCATACAACTGTACCTGAGATTACAGCCAGGGAAATCAAGTTGAAATTTTGTATGCAACCTTCTCTACACTAAGCGGAGTGTAGAGTAAGATTGAGTAGTAAAATGAGACCGATCGGTCAAAAACTACTTCCACCTCCCATACAAATCCCTCTTTTTGGAGGGTGTTTGATTTCAGTTCCCACGATTACAGCAGTAATTTAAAAGCAATCAAGCTGAAATTTTGTAGGCAAGCTTCCCTACTCTAAGCGGAGGTTAAGTATTAAGATGAGACCGATCGGTCAAAAACTACTCTCACCTCCCATACAAACTCTCTCTTTTTGGGGATTGCAGCTGTATTTTAAGAGGAATATAGCTGACATTTTTTACGCAACATTCTATCTAAGCGGAGGCTACTTGCTAAGATGAGCAAGGTCGGTTAAACTATACCCCCCCCCCTTTTTTTGGGGTGTCCGCCTAACTGCCCCCGCGATTACAGAAGTAGATTAGGGAATATCGAGCTGAAATTTGATATGTATGCTTTTATCCTATAATAGGAGCTTACTTTGAAAGATGAGCATGATCGGATGAATACTTCTCCCACCTTCCATTCAAACTCCCCCTTTTTAGGGGTGTCCCTTTGTATGTCCCTGTGGTTTATGAGCTTTCGGTTTTACTTATCAAGATAAATGGATTATTAGAAAATGTTAATGTAAGTCCTAGCGTTTAATAATAGAGATGAGAGTGTTCGTTGTATGCTCATTTGAAAATGTTACCAAATTGATAACAAATAAATAAAAATATAATGTTTTTTATTTGTCCATAATTGTTGATCTCTTGTATGAATTAATTGACCGATTTTTTTTAAAGATATGGAATCATATTTTTTCCTTTATGCGGCCGTTTTACGTGGAATTGCCCAAAATAAAAAAAGAATACAATATTTTTTTAAAAAATTCTAATAAATAGAAAATTTTTCCCAAAAATTCTAGAGCTATATTTTATATTCAAATATTATGTCTTAGATAAAGCATAATGAGGGTTATTTTATAAAGTCAACAGATCGGATAAAGGTCGGATCTTCTTTATTTTTATAAAGCTGTTCCGCCTCGATCAAGAGAACCAATAGCTTTAAAAGCATTTTATTCTTTACTTTACTCAATTGACACATATACTTAATTTTACACTGAATCCATTATTTTCATTTTCATTGTTTTTATTTTTCCATTTTTTTTTGCAGTGCATTGGGTTCTGGCGACAAGTTTGTGTGTTCTTTTTTAAGCTGTCTTTGTTGCTGGCTACAAGTTTCATTACAAATTGTTTCGTGTGCGCTTAAATGTTTCTGTTTTTTTGCTGATTTTTAACTACTTTTGTTTTGTTTTTTTTTTGTCAGGTCTTGTTCACTGCGCTGTGAAAGATTTTTATCGCGTGTTGTTTGAATTATATTGGAATTTTATTGCTGGCTGAAATATTTCGGTGGATGTCCGTCGTCTGTTTGCGTTCATTGTTCTGCTCCCGCAAGTTAACACCTATAATTCATGAACTGCTGCGAAGAGGATTTTTATTATTGAGGCGTTTAAGAGTAGCAAAGGAATAAAAATAAATGCTGAGTTTGGGTGAAAAAAAACTAAGCAATGATTTAATATACAAATAATCCTACGACTTAAAAGAATTAATTATTTTGCAATAGATTTAAAAAATTTTGTTTTATTTAAAAATGTTTTGGAATATTTATCATATTTTTGATAATTTATTAAAAAATTTTAATAATGTTCCATATTCCTCTTTTCCATATTAAAGATTCTTCTGTGATTGGTCCAATACAATACAATACAATACAATATTCACTTTATTTTTCTTACTTTCCTCTTTTACATCCTTGCCTAAAGCTAATTTAAAAAATTTAGTTTTATTTAAAAATATTTTGGAATATTTATCATATTTTTGATAATTTATTTAAAAAAATTCCTCTGTTTCATGTTAAAGATTCTGCTGTGATTGGGCTCGAAAGGCCCATTGCAATATATTCCCTTTATTTTTCTTACATTCCTCCTTAACATCCTTGCCTTATGCTTTATAGCCTTTTGTTATTGAAATGCTATCAAAATAAATACTTACAAAGTCATATTGAAATAATCTTTCACATATTGACTTTTAAATCCCATACTTGCGATCGCTCATGCCAGGACCCATACTTCTTTCAATGTTTTTCATTCTCTTCAACTCTTTAAATATTTACTTTGTCCAAATGTCCCTCTTAGTGCACAGTCCTTTAAACATTTTTATAGCAAAAACATCTGTGTATCTGAATTTTCCTTATAATCACTCAAAATCTTAAAGAGTTTCCGCCTATGTTGAACCTCTTGACGACGATGATGTTTATCTTGGCTGTGTCTGGCACACAGCAAATCCTTTGCAAATGTGTGAGCACACAGGATTGTTTTTTGAATATCCTTGGTTAGCGAATGACTGACTGACTCTCTTGTATATTTTAGCGCCATTTGTTGAGGACAAATGTTTTAGGCCCGCATTGAAATGTAAATACAATTAATTGGTTGTCTTGGACGACACAAAGCAAATACGACACAACTACGCAGGACAAATAAAAACTACGCAGCAATTTTTGTTAAGCAATAGAAAAAAAACATAGGAAAAATAACACAGGCAATATTAACCCGGAGACTATTTAAGACAGTTTTTCGATATAGTAACAGTGACAAAATGTAATTTAAAAAAAAATAACTAAAAAAAATATTATTTATTACGGTAATTTTTTTTTTAAAAAATAAAAAATTTTTACAAAAAATACAAACAATTTTATTTTGATATTTTTTAATTTCAAATTTCAAAAAATTTTTCGATAAAAAAAATGTTTATGGTAATTTTTTTTTCTTTGTAATATCCTCAAAAGTCACATTAGTTTCCTTATGTCAACCATCCATCATCGATCACTAACCCATACCCATTAAAAATGAGTGTTGAGTTTGAATTTCACTAATTTCTTCAATTCAATTTGGACACTTTATCCGAATATCAATCAAAATCACTATCTACAAAATTAAGAAACCAAAAAAAAAAATCGAATCAAAAAAAAAATCAAACCAAATTCCTTATCGATTCTTTACAGTTTTATCCCTAAAAGTCTTTTCAAAGAATAAACGCAAAAGAACAAAAAAAAACGACAACACATAAAAAAGCTATCAAATTTCCTTCAACCCAAAATGCAAAACATAATCAATAGACTTGGTTTAGTTGTGTGGCAAATGAAGAAGACCTTTACCCAAAAAAAAAAACCAAAAAATTGAGTTCCCTTTCAAAGAAAAATACAAAAAAACGCATAACTACAAAAAAAACCCGCTGTATCCCCCGAAATGGTGACTGATTTTTCAACACATTTGCACTGCGTTAAAGGCAGCGCAAGAGGGAGATCTTACCACGAAACTGGAAAGAAAACATAATCTTAAGTGTTCCACACCAGAGACAACGACCAAGGACAACTCTTTCATAAAAGTGACAACTATGTCGTATTACCTCTCTCTTTGTAGATTGTGGCAGTGGAGGGTTAGTGGGGGCCACGCATAAAAGACAGTAAAATTAAGAAGAAAACTTATTTGTGTCATATTAAATTTATTTAAAAAAAAAACACAGATATGACACAAATAAACCAGGGCTCTCTGTCTGGGTATCTTAGCGTAGGTATTCTCAAAAAACCTATGTGGGTGGCCCAGGTTGGGCATGAGAAAAGGCAGTGAAACTGTTGGGACAGTTGGATTGATTTGCAAAAAGTGGAAGGGGAATAAAATTTGTTTAATAAAAAAAAATAACGAGGAAAGGTAAATAAAAATGTTACGGGGAACAAACAAATCGTTAAAAAATTTGCAAGTGGAAAATTATATAAATGTCTTATACAAAGCGGAACACAACTCGTTTTTTCATGATTCGATGATAAAATAAACTAGATACACAAAAAAACACATTTGTAGTTAAGTGATTAAATAAAATTGTAAGCATTTAATTTTGACTTATAACAACTTTCCCATTTGAGAGTGGTTGTAAATTGTCATATTTACAAATTTTCTACCACTGTTAAAATTCAACAAAAATAAAAGAATTGTAAATGTGACAACACTGTTTATTGTTTTTACAATTTCGGTTGTTGGCGCCTTTTTAATTAAATACTTAATTGTATTGACATCATAGTACAGAACTCCCATTAATTACTCTTGTATTATGCAAGCCCTTCACTCCATCCCGCCTAACCTACTCGACGCAGCTACAGATTCTTATGTAAACGGACTTTTGGTCCACGATGAAGTTCTTAATTTCTCGGAAAGAAATTTTTTTTATAAAATTTTCTTTTACATTCGTTAATACACAGAAATCATTAATAAAAACGAAAACTTTAACGGAATTATTATTTTGTGGAGAATTTTTTGGTTGTTTTGGTCGTCTAAGTGCATTTTGTATGTGAGTCCTCTTAGAGGGTGAAAATAGGATGAAGGTATGTTTGGGAAGAATGTTAGGAGGAAAATACTAGTGGAGGCGGTCATTTCTCTTTTATACCCTATAAGAGACTACGGAAGCGGTAGAACCTGATTTCATAAAATAAAAATTATACTAATAAAAAAAATTGTATAAGGACCACCTTAAGAGCTGAAGAGAGACTGTAAATATGTTCTTAGAAACTGTTAGGTAGCAAAAATGTTGGACATCGATCATAAAGGGTGATTTTTTAGCTATTATCTTTTTGGCAACACTGGTTTAAACAGCTGACGCACGTTTCGTGTTTTGTTTCACTGTCAAACATCTTTAGTTTGGTCTATAATTGAACCATGAATCGTCTTACAAACGAACAACCGAAGCCGAACGACCTACCGCAACGTAGAACTTTCGGTGAATGGGCACTTGGAAAGTTGGCCGAAGATCCACTTTTTTTCGAAAAATTGTGTTCACCGACAAAGCTCATTTTTGGCTCAATGTCGATTTTGGAGTGAAGATCAGCCAGAAGCATTGCAAGAGCTACCAATGCATCCAGAAAAAGTCACAGTTTGGTGCGGTTCATGGGCTGGTGGCATCATTAAAACGTACTTTTTCAAAGATGATGCGAATCGTAACGTAACTGTGAATGGTGGGCGCTACCGTGAGATGATATCCAATTTTTTTTGCCCAAAATGCAAGAGCTCGACCTGCATTACATGTGGTTTCAACAAGACGGTGCCATATGCCACACAGCACGCTTAACAATGGACTTATTGAGAGGCGAGTTCGGTGAACATTTTATTTCATGTTCGGGACCGGTTAATTTGCCGCCTAGATCGTGCGATTTAGACTATTTTTTGTGGGGTTATGTTAAAACTCATGTCTATACACACATGCCCGCTTCAATAGACGCATTGGAAGACATAATTGAAGCATTTATTCGTGAGATACCGGCCGAAATGTTGGAAAGAGTATGCCAAAATTGGACTAAGCGGATGCAGTCACGGTCAACATTTGCATGAAATAATCTGCAAACATTAAATTATATGGATCGTACTATCGATTCAAATAAAGATTTCATGAATTTTTCATGAACGAAAACATTACACTCAAACAATAGTGAATGGTTGTGAAGTTTTTCGAGTCTATGCACTCAAGAAAGAATTCTCATTTTGTTCTGAGATTCTGGTGCATAAGATTTGATGAACAGTTATCATCAGGGCAACCGGAAATATGTCTTAAAAACCGTGTTTTATGCGCATAAAATATGACCTAAAAATGGCAAAATAAGACCTTACAATCATAAAATATGACCTTAAAATCAACAAAAATATGCTCTAAAAAAATAAAATCACACAATTTTATTCATTATTCACTAAAGGCCAAAGCTATTTTTTTTTTTTGTTTTTTTAAACCTCTGTAACTTTTTTGTTTATAAATAAAAATATATACCATAAAAGAGAAAATTTCATTGAATTTAAAAAACTTTTTTATCGTTACGAAAAAATTCTGACTTAGGGGGGTAAAAACTGAGATTCTGGAAGAAACTTCTAGAACTTGACGTCGGAGTCAAAAATGATCAAAGAAGAAAATGTAGCTGTTGTCATTCTAAGAATTTTTTCAAATTTTTTTTTGATTTTTTTTTTGTTTTTAAATTATCTTTTATTCTAGGGGGTGACCGGTGCAGTCTTATTGTCCATGCAGTCGTTGTATAAATTTTTTAAATGTTTAGTTCGAAGAACTGTTTCGGAGGGCACTTGGTAGTCCGTGTATTCCTTAAATAGAGTTCTTATATTTTGATTTTTCATTTTGCAAACTGAAATGTCAGCAGACACAACAGCTCGGCACAGTGTTTCCTGAAAATAATGTTATTTTGAGAGTCTACCGGAACATTCTGGCAAAAATAATTGTTTGGTCTGCTTATTTTTACTTCTATGACTTAGTTGAATATGCTTTCCACGTTCCACATGTTGCTTCACTTGAAATCTGCGATCTGCTGCAATAACTTTGCTGCAGATTTTACAATAGAGGAATCCAACATCAGCTGGATAAAACAAGATACTCATATAAATGCGCCTTCAGTTTTGCTGCTTTTGTCGGTTTAGCTTTAGGCATTATGTCCATGGACGAAATCGGTGGTGGTTGAAAAACACTTTTTTTATGTTTTGTTTACTAATTGAAACGTTTAACATTTCGCAAAGTTTTTACGAACAAAAAATTAATGTAAAAAATATAAAATATGCTTTAAAAGGGATATTTTTTTAAAAATATGGCCTAAAAAGGGATGTTTTTTAAAAAATATGGCCTAAAAAATATAAATTATGCTTAAAAAATTGTTTTTTTTTAAATATATGCTCCTAAAATCAAAATTTGCCGAAATATGACTTTATGGGTAAAATATGCCAAAATATGCTCTAACAAATAGGTCTCAAAATACTTGTGGGACCATGAAACATGTAAATACATTACCCATTTTTTAATATCTCGTTGTAAAACCAGTACAGAAATTTCAGTCAGTTAAACTGACTGATAAATACCATCACCCAATATAAGATATTGTTTAAGTCTTGAGTTATTGAAATTAACCGATTTGTAATTAAAACCAGTTAGAAAGTTTTAGTCGGACAACCCGACTTACATTTACCCTCAGTAAAACAAATACATTTCTATTATTTTGATATTATTACTCGATTACTAAAGTGGGCGGAATGATGTTTTTGTATGGGAGGTACCAGAAGGGGCGGGGCCATGTAGACCATAGTAGTAGTTTTGAGAAAATAATAACTCGTGCAAAATTTCAAAATATTTGGTTGCGTCTTTCGAAAGTTTTCGTGCGAACCAGCCGGACAGCCAGACAGACAGACGAACATGGCTCAAACGACTTAAAAAGTCATGAATCGAATTTGGTTCAAAGAAACCTAGGGTCCAAAAAGACTCCTTCTATGTGTTACACTTTTTGGTCGTATCAAATGATATATGTATACCCTCATCCCTAAGGGTGATGGTATAAAAAACATGCTGTAGCTTATTTCCGGTTGTCCTGGTTATCATTATACCAAAGCCTGCTGATGAGGATTCGTGGCTGAATCCGAAATAGCTGTACAGACTGCCCGGCATTATGAGAATAGCATTTTGCTGCTTAAGTTCTTTCAAAAACCTTGAGGGCTTGAGCTTTAGATAAATTTAAAATTTATACAATTTTCTTGTACGAAACTTACTTAACACAATTTTTGTTGAAACAAATTTGTATAACCTTTTTTTTGCATTTTATTAAAAAACATCCTCCAGCATATGCCAAAAAGTTGTATTATTCACAATGCGAGTACATGAGAAATATATCAATTTATCATATTATCAAGTTGTTTTCGTTGTTGTTGTGTTGTTCATACATCATTTGTTTTGTTGGCAAACAACATTGTCTCATTCATATGATATTTTCATTTGGACGATTCTTAATATTTCTATCAATTCGGTCATTATTTTGTGTGTGCGTGTGTGTGTTCTATTCAAGAATTTCCATGCAAAATGTTTAATACTATAACGCCTATTTGTATTTTGGCAAAAAAATAAAAATATTATATTATAAAAATCCTTGACATATTTTTGTTGTTGTTGTATTATATCAAAAGCCAAAGAAAATATGAATAAAATAAACAATGTATAATATTGAGCAGCAAAGTGTTTGCTCATGTAAAATCATTAATTTTCACCTTGTTGAAAATTTCATAAAAATTAAAAGCTGCAAAAAAAAAATATAATGCAAAATAAGAATAATATTTTGTTGTTAAAAGTTTGAGTAACAACAAACAAGAGAATCTACAAAACTTAATGAAGATTAATTTCCATTCATTAGTTGCGTTGTTTTTTTTTTGTTTTTTGGTAACCTCTAGATGACAGATAATAATTTGCTACGACGAGTACGTACATTTTTAATACTGTGCTTGAGGGTTTTGTTTGTTAATTTTTTGTTATATATAAAATTTTTTATTATATTATTCAGATTTTTATTAGTTGTTGTTTTGGTTACTTACTCTTTATGTTCTGCGGCTCGATCACGTTGTCGTCGATTTTTAAACCAATTAGAAACCTGCAATTGTATAAGATAGATAGACATTTTTGAGCGTTGTCATCAGCATCGAAGGAAATTGTGGATATTTGAAAAATATGTATTTGTAATTTACTAAAATAAACCATTAGTTATGATTAATGAGCTGTTTTACATCAATTTCATAATTGTAATTTTTCTGCTTTGGGGTCGAGGCAATCACTCTCGGTTACGGTTTTGTATATCTTTCAGATCTTCAGGTTTTGTTGTTGTTGTTGTTTGAGATCTCATGGCATTTCAATCTGTGCTGTTGTGTCGTCGTCTGATCTTTCTTTCTATTACACATTCTGTCAAAATGATGTCAACTTTATTTTTCTTTCATTTTGAAATAAAAGCAAATTGTTGTTTTTTTGGATTTTGTTAAGAAATTTTGAAAATAATGAGCATTGTTTTTCAAAAAGTTTCATATTGTGACAAATAGGGAGGAATATGACAAAACTAATGTAAATAAGTTTCAGGTATAAATAAACTATAACACGATGTTGTGGTGGCTAGTGGACAAATAGTTTTTCGGTTTTTTTTAAATTTGTTATGTTTTTGTGTGGAAAGGCTATGATGGTGTTACTTACAAAAGAGCCTAAAACGTGACAAATTCCCCAATATCAAATCGATATTAAATTTTTATGTCAGGTAACTTGACATAACGAATGATGCAAAACTTCTTCTTTTTGGGGCTACTTTCACGTGCAGTTCTTAGAATTGAGTCCCAAAATCATGTGTTGGTACTGTGTAATAATTTTAAATTTTTGCGGTTCCGAAAATTCTTGTAAAAAATTTGACTTAATTCAGTATACTTACAAACAGAAATGTACGTATAATTATGAGGACAATTTCGGCTATTTGTATGGGGGCTACCAAAAGGGACGTGTCAAATGGTTGGGGTTTTCTGTGGTTTTGCCTACTACTACAAGAACAATTGACTGACCAAAATTTAAATATTGAAAATATATTATTTTCCAAAAATAGGGCATTTCTTAGGAAAGGTACCAACAAGGGGGTGTGGCAAAGGTTTTAGTTTTCTGAGAGTTGATATGTTATTGGAAGGTAGTTAAACTGACAAAAGTCAAATATCCTCCAGTTGCCCGTTTGAAACTGGTATGGAAACTATATATATTAATTTTGCAAAAATATCTAATTTTGTCCTAGGAGGTACCAGTGGGGCTAGTCTGCCTATTTACAATCACATTAGGTTATGTTGAAAAATATTAATACTGGCAAATTTTCATAAGGATAAGTTAAGATTTAGTCAATTTATCCTGCCCACCAGCCAGACAGACGGACATGGCTTAATCTACTTAAAAAGTCCTCATCTCCAACAGTGTCTTGTAAAAGTGTCCTGTAAATAATTTATCACACTAAAAAAATTCCTGCAAAAAAAAAGAAGCAAATAATTTCTATATGAAAATTGGCTAAACGACAAAAGTTCTATGAAACTTTCTTTTTTTGTACCAAAAAGTACTTTTTTTTGTACCAAAAATAAATTTCTTGTCCATAAAACAGTTTCTATAATACTCAAATGTAATTTTGTTGTACCATAAAAAAAAATTTTATTTTTTAAAAAAGTACTTTTTACTTTGGTTGTACTAAAAAATACTTTTAAGTAGTTTAGTCGCATCAACAAATTCCATTGTACCAAAAAGTAAGTTTTTTGGTACAAATCTTTTTTTGTACCAAAAAGTACTTTTTTTTGTACCAAAAGTAAATTTCTTGTCCATAAAACAGTTTCTATAATACTCAAATGTAATTTTGTTGTACCAGAAAAATTGTTTATTTTTTTAAAAAAGTACTTTTTTACTTCAAAAAACTTTTGTTGTACAAAAAAATACTTTTAAGTACTTTTGACGCATCAACAAATTCCAATGTACCAAAAAGTACGTTTTTTGGTACAAATCTTTTATTGTACCAAAAAGTACTTTTTTTTGTACCAAAAGTAAATTTCTTGTCCATAAAACAGTTTCTATAATACTCAAATGTAATTTTGTTGTACCAGAAAAATTGTTTATTTTTTTAAAAAAGTACTTTTTTACTTCAAAAAACTTTTGTTGTACAAAAAAATACTTTTAAGTACTTTTGACGCATCAACAAATTCCAATGTACCAAAAAGTACGTTTTTTGGTACAAATCTTTTATTGTACCAACAAGTACTTTCGTTGTGCCAATACACAATTTTGTGGTACCAGAAAATACTTTCTTGTACAAAAAAGTATTTTTTTTAACCAACAAGTACTTTTATTGTATAAAAGAGCACTTATATTGTAACCATACAATTCTTTTGATATACCAATAAGTACATTTATTGTACCTGTGTCTTTTTTTTGAACCAACAAGTACTTTTAACGTAAAAAAAGTACTACTCGTTGTGCCAAAAAAACAATTTTGTGGTACCAGAAAACACTTCTATTGTAAAAAGTAGTTCTATTGAAAATAAGTACTTTTGTTGTACCCAAAAATACTTTTATTATAACCATAAATTCTTTTGATATACGAAAAAGTACTTTTATTTTACCAAAAAGTACTTTTGTTGTACCAACAAATACTTTTATGGTACCAAAACGTACTTTCATTGTGTCAAAAACCAATTATGTGATTCCAGAAAATAATTTTATTGAAAACAAGTACCTTTTGCTCCTAAAATGTACTATCGTTGTACTAAAAAACAATTTTGTGGTTCTGGATAATACCTTTCTTGTATTAAAAAGTACATACAATTTATTATTGTTACACACAAAAGCTATTGTAAACTAATATACACATGATTTTGGGACTCAATTCTGAGAACTGCACGTGAAAGTAGCCCCAAGAAGAAGAAATTCTGCATCATTCGTTTTGTCAAGTTACATGCTATAATAATTTAATATCGATTTGTAGTTAGTAAGTAACGTTTAGGGGAATTTTTCACGTTTTAAGCTCTTTTGTTTGACGTAACTTGTGAACCACTAGTTTCTTGATTTTTTTTTAAATATTTCTTGAAATTGTCCATTTGTTTCCTTCATTTTTTTTAATTTTTTCTCAATTTTATTAATTAAAAAAATAAAATTAAAGTTTTCACACATTTTTGATGACATTTCATTTTTCTATGGAATTTTTCAATTCATTTCCTTAAATTATTCTAATTTTCCATGATTTTTTCCCATTTTTTTTTAATTTTTTATGGGGTTTTTCAGAAAAAATTATTTTTTTTGAAAAATCGCGCGGTTTTTAGAATTTTTCAATTTATTTCCTTAAATTTTTCTAAGAATTTTTTCAGATTTTTTTAATGTTTTTTTGGTATATCTCGAAAATTTAAATAGCTCTTACTCGGCCCAGGAGACCCGTAGGAACTTAAAAAGTACCCTTTGATCATCATAAAACCCAAGGGGCCCCTTTTCTTGGGCCCCCGGGCCCCGTGGGCCTTATCGCCAACTTTGACCTTGATTTTCGTGTTTTAGGGCGTATTAGGGGGGGAGTGGCATTTTTTTTTTGGGCTCCCGCCCCATATTCTGCACTTTTGCCAAGACTTACCTGTGTCGTTGTCAGTCCTGTAGCCTCTGCCAATTCACGTTTTTCACGCGGCGATGGATATGGATTGTGCGCATACCAATCCCGTAAAACCGAACGAGATTTTTCCTATAATTGAAAAGAAAATAAGAAAAAAAACAATGAAGATAAACCCGAATTAAAAATGCAACATTAATTAAGCAACAATGTAAATATTGAAATAAGTTCCCACAACAGTTAGGCCATTTAATCAAAAGAAGCCAACAAAAACTGAAACTTGCAAGAAATCATGCGAGTATGTAGAAATATAAAAGGAAGCATAAATAAAAATCAATCAACCCCTCAAAGATTATTAACCAAGGTAACTTTAACAACAAACAAAAAAAGAAAAGCTAAAATGCCATTCCCATCCTCGGCAGTTGTAAAAGGATACAAACAGTTACATGTAAATTGCTATCATGTGAATTGGGCAACATTACTATGATTTCATTGTAAGCAAAAGTTAACCAGAAAACCATCCCCTTAACGTAAAAGTTCCTGCAACAGAAACACACTCCCTAACATATGAAGTGTAACATCGTCATTATCCTCTGTTTCAAACTTACCTTAAAACAATAACTTGTTTCCTCACCATCCCAGATAGTGCGAGGCAGTGGAAATTTACGACGAACACGATATTTACCCACAGCACCTAATGGTCTTCCACGCAGTTTTTCGGCTTCCACATAATGAGCTGCAGAAACGAAAAGTGAAAATAAAGTTAATAAATTTGTTATTTTAGTAACAAAAACAATAAACGAAAAAGTTTGTATCTTTTTCCTCTTATGCTCTCTCTCACACTCACACTCTCGCTCTTGTCACTTACCTTTTAGCCATAGATTTTGTAATTTCGAATGATTATGAGGTGAAAACTGATGATGCTCTAGTAATCGGTACAATTCTTTATATTGACCGCGATGGAATGCAACGACGGCCTTGGCTTTTAGCACAGATTCATTTAATTGCAATTTATCACATTGTGGCAATGACCATAGGAAACGGCCCAGTCTTTCAATATTACCAGCTTGCTGAAGAACCTGTAAGATAAATGTGACAATTAAGCAAAACAGAAAAAATAAAACAAAATGAGATTTACAAACTAATGTAGATTTTATAATAATGAAAAAAGTAAGAATGTAAATATATTACATACAACGTAATGGGAAAGGTCTGAAAATAAGGACGTCTTTGTTTAAGATTTATCAAGTACTAGCTTTCCCGGCTCGCGTTGCTGCACCCGTACTTACAATGAACCTTCTTATGACTTTAAGCAATACAGGTAAAATGCCAACGCTTCATATGACGAACATATACCCCATTTATGTGATTGTAGCTTTTTCCCATTGGTCTGAGTGATTGTATCGCTTTAGTTCCTTTTTATCCCTAAATGAATGTTCTCTAATTCTATAGGTAGCAATTCTATATACATTTTCGTAACTCTACTTTTAGGTGTTTGATCTGGGTGATATCATCAGTTTTATCTCTTTTTCGGTATTTTTACAACTTATGAACGAATTACTTCACATCGCACAATTTTTGAGACTATAACTTTAGCCGTTTATTACCAATTATATCCCTTTTCAGTCCTTTTTACCCCTAAAAGTTATGAATTTCGAAAACCCTCCTTGGTTCGTTCCAATTCCATAAGGAGCAAGCCTATATAACTTATCATGATTACATCATTAGCCGTTTGGTCTGAGCGATTGTAACATTTTTATCCCTTTTTCGTTTTTTTTTACCCAGAAACATCGGATTAAAAAAAAAATACTTCAATCCAATTTGATCGTAAGCATTTCCATAGCAATTTTCGCGAATATACCATTAACCGATTGGTTTAGGTGATGGTACAACTTTTATCCCGTATTGGTAATTTTTAACCCATAAAAGTAAGAGTTTCCAAAAATTCGTTCTTAGCCGACGTTTACTCGAAAAGAGGAACAACCATCCAAAATTTAATCATCCTATCTACAGATAGTAGACAATTTAAATATATTGATTACGATAATGTTATTACAATCGTTCTATTAATATGACCGATATAACAATTGTTTCAAAAGGGGCGTGGCACCGCCCATTTCCCAGCGAGACGTAATCCCCCATGTATAATGTTTACATATATAGCAAATATCATCTTCATACCTCTAATGGCTCTTGAGATAAGATCGATTGCAATTTTGGTTTGTGTGGGCGATGCCACGCCCCTTTGTCTAATTATGTTTTAATGTAGCCTATGATAGAGGCCCTATGGACAGTATCACACATAGAAAATTTAATTGCAATCGGTCCATTTATTTACCCAATATTACTATTTTTTAAAAAAGGGTGTGGCACCGCCCACTTTCCACAAACAAAGCATTTTTCCGAATACGACCGATATACATACCAAATCTCGACTTCGTACCTATAATGGTTTAAAAGATACAGCCATTTTAAAATTCCAGTTGTATGGGGCGGTGCCACGCCCATTTTATCCCCTTTCAGTCCGAATTTCCAAAAATCCCTTCTTTGTGCGCGCCTACGCCATAAAAGAAAACTACATTCTAAATTTCACGGCGCTAGCTTTAGCCTTTTGGGCTGGGTAGTGATCAGTCAGTCACTTAAGCCTTTTATATACATATATAGATAACACAGTACATTTTTCAGCTCATTGATTTGGGACTCAATTCTGAGAACTGCATGTGAAAGTAGACCCAAAAGGAAGAAGCTCTGCATCATTCGTTTTGTCAAGTTACATGCCATAATAATTTAATATCGATTTGAAGTTAGTAAGTATCGTATAGGGGAATTGAGTCCCTTAATCATGTGTTGTACTGTGTAAGGCGTTGGCAAGACTTTTAATTTAAAGAAAAATTAAAAATCAAAATTAAAATTTCCTAGAAAATTTGGGAAATTTTATTTTTAATAGATATGCAATGATTTTCTATAAGAAAATTATAAAATATTTATTTTTTAATTGACTGCCCCTTACAATGTATATACGCCAATTTTATGTGAACAAAAAATGTTATAGGTATTAAATTTTTATTACAAATATGACCTTTATCTATTAATTCTATTAACGATTTGTTTTTTTCTACAAATTTTTATTAATTTTTAATGTTTTATTTTGCTTCTCCTATTTGATCACTTACCTCACACACACACGCCACTTGTTCTTGGGTAAAACCAAAACTGGGCAACGATTCGCGAGGATTGGCGCCGTTACTGGCGCCACCGCCACCACCATTTGTACTGCTGTTCTGGTTACCACCCAAGTGTGTCGCTCCGACGCCACCGCCGCCGCCGACGCTGGTGGTGGTGGTACCGTTATGTGACAACATATCCAAATTGTTATTGCTTGTGCTCAGATTGTTGTTATTCAGGCCGGCCACTGTGAGGCCCGTGGGGCTGTACGGTGGTGTCTGACGTGAACTTAGCACAGCGGCATTCGCTGCAGCCAAGTCGTAGAAATCAGTGGCGGGATGTTGCAACATAATGAAAGCGGCTGCTGGTGGTAGATAAAAATCCAGTCAGAAGGCTGCTACACTCGATGCTAGAGGACGAGTTGGGCGCGCAAGGATATTAAAACATAATCACTGTGATGTTTTGGGGTGGGGGGTATGTTTAGAAAGCTGAAATGAGAAAAAAAATTGTGAATATAAAATTTAAATAGAATTACAGTGTAAATAACACTGTAAGTAAAATGTTAACTTTTAAAATGACACAGATAAACGCCTATACACCCCAACTTAATTTTGGGCCGTAGAACAACGTGGCATACTCCGTTTTCAAAAACAAGAGATATTCTATTTTTAAGTTTGTTTTGTCCCTCAAGCCAAATGTTGTCGCCTTTTCCTATAAAATTTCCCCCATAACTTCAAGTTTCTGGCCATATATAGATTGTCTTATCTGTAATGAGTTAAAAATATATGTAGCGAGTTTACAAATTGTACTAGTTACATTCATATGTTTGTATGTATGTATGTATGTATATTATTAACGTTATGCGGATTTTATACTAATCATACGCACTTTGTTCCAATATTGGAAATTTATGATTTAAAAAAATTCAAATTGTTAGAGAATTCATTTGGTAAAATTAGTCCAACAAGCTTTTTTACATGGATATATTAATATAAATTATTTATTTAAGCCTTAGCTAGAATTCTGCTGAAGAATCATATGATAAATCATGAATGGTTCTTGAGTTATAGCTAAATAACTAAGGAATTAAGAGTTCATAAAAAAAGTTTAGCCTAAGAGCTAATACCTTCGTCTTCTGCCTTGGAATTTCTCACCACCCAGATTATGGTTCCGAAAATGTTCCACAATGTTATTTTTGGATTATATATTTGTAATACATACTTCATTCGTTGGAAGGACCAAGTAGTTGGCGACGTGCCACCATCTGGTAGGACCAACAAAACATTAATGGACTTTCCTGGTACACTAAAAGTATTCCTTAGTACAATAAAATATCTTTTAGATACAACGAAATTATTGTTTGATACAATTAAAAGTAGTTTTAGTACAATTAAAGAAATTTTTTGTACAATTAATGTACTTTTCGATAGAAAAGTAAAAGTACTTTTTGATACAACAAAAATACTTTTTAATGCAGTATAAGTACTTTTTATTATAGTGAAATTACTTTTTGGTACAGCAAAAGTAGTACTCGTATTTGATGCAAAAAAAAAAAAAACTTGATTTCCCTTTGCACCCCATGAATGAGGTATGGGATAGCTTCTCGCGTTGTTGTGAATTAACACGCTTTCTATTTTTAGATTCACAACTAACGGCACCTACTTATTTATCGACGAATGCGAACGTCACTGTTTTGAGAAGCTCTTACTAGACACGACGATTGAATCGACGCTTAATACTGCGAAGTTGCTGTCAAACAACATTCGAGGGGAGCCGACAATGAAAGAAAATTTTATTTATTTTTTTCTTTTAAGATGACTGGAGCCAGGTTTGAACCTGCGATCTCCCGCATGGTAGTCGCGTGTTCTAACCACTATGCCACGGCCGGTCAAGTGCAATAAAAGTACATTTTAGTACAGTGAAAGACCTTTGTAGCATAATAACATAATTTGTAGTACCATAAAAGTACCTTTTGCCGCAATAAAGAGTACTTTGTGGTAAATTTTTTATACATTAAATGAAATTTTTGGTATAATAAAAGTAATATTTAGTACAATAAAAGTGCTTGTTGGTACAATAACATTACTTTTCGGTACAATGAAAGATCTTGTTGGTATAATAAAAGTCCTTTCTGTTACTATAAAAGTAAATTTTTATGCAACAAAAGTACTCCTTAGCACAATAAAAGTACTTGTAGGCACAACAAAAGTACTGTTTGGTACAATTAAGGTACAAAAGTACTTTGTGGTACAATAATTGTACTTTGTGGTACAATAAAAATAATATTTAGTACAATAAAAGTACTTTTGGTACAATAAAACTACTATTATTGGTTGCAATAAAAGTTCTTGTTGTTATAAAAAAAGTACTTTTTGTGACAATAAAAGTAGTTTTTCCTACAATAAAAGTACATTTTAATGCAAAAAAGTACTCCCTAGTAATATAGAAGTACTTTGAGGTACAATTCAGATACTTTTAATACAATTAAAATTTTTTTGTACATTAAAGTACTTTTTGGTATAATAAAAGTACTTTTTTGCGCAATATAATATTTTTTTCAATAAAAGTACTTTTTGGTAGAACTATTTACATTTTTCTACTACACAAGTTATTTTTGGTACAATAAATATGACTTTTGTGTACGATATAATATTTTGTGGTACAATAAAAAGTTCTTTATCGTGTTTTGATGTAATAACTACAAAACTACTTTAAATGTATGTATATGGGTTTATTACATGCCATACACTATGACTAAAAAAAAAGTGAACTTGAGACCTTTTTGCAGGATACCGCCGCCGCAGGATACTGCCCTCATAAGAAAAAAAACTCATGTGCCAAAATTCCAAAATTGAGATAATGGCAAATTAAGAAGCGTGAATTAGTTTCTGATTTTTGCATTAAACTTAAATGACCTATTTTTAACTGTAATTGGCCGAAACACGTTAAGCAAAATGGTCACATCTAACACTTCTAGCGTGTTTCCTAGTCAGAAAAGTCGTATCTGTCCCTTACTATGATTAAAAAGTCGTCTTTTAAGACTTTTTTCCTTAGTATCTATGAACAAATGTGTGTGTCCGTAACGCACTTTGTGTTAGTCATAATTTTGAATACAAAATTTTAAGTAGAGTTTCACTAAAAGAACATTATAGTACTGTCCGAAATCTACATTTTTTAGTATTAACATAATCTTTAAAATATTTAAAATTTTCAAGAAAACTACAAAATAAGAAAAAAAAACGTGCATCTGCAACGCTAGGAAATACACCTTTATTATAATATATATATATATAGGTATTTCCTAGCGTTGTGAATTCAAATTCTGACTCGTTTAAAGACGTCCGTCTGACCGCGCGATGGCAGCAATCGTGCTGAAATTTTGTATGCCAGCTTCTATTCTCTAAGCATAGGTTAAGATCCTAGAAAAGCAAAATCGGCCAAAAACTACTTCCACCTTCCATACAAACTCCCCATTTAAGGGGGTCTGTTCCTGCGATTACAAACTTAGTAGAAGAACTATCGGGCAGAAAATTAGTACACAAACTTCTATCCTCTAAGCGGAAGATAAGTTGCAAGATTGGTAGAAAACTACTCCTACCTTCCATTCAAACTCACCCTTTTTAGGGGTCTGTTCTGCGATTACAACCGTAGTTTAAGAGCTATCGAGCTGAAATTGAGTATGCAAGTTTCCAAGTTAAGTACTAAGATGATTAAGATCGGTCAAAAACTTTTCACACCTTCCACACAAACTCACCCATTTTGGGGTTAATATTTTTATCACCATTTGTTTAAGGTTATCTGAGCTTCGACATAGCTGAATATATTTGTCTGATATATTTCAGACAACTGTGCTGAAATATATCAAATTATTTCAAAGGACACGCCCACCTCCCACATATCCTGATAGGGGAAAAACTTTTATATTCGAAATTTGTTGTTGAAATTGATCCAAATTTGCCTCAATTTGTCTCTGATATAATGCTGACAACTGTTTAGAATTATATCAAATTATCTCGAAGGACACGCCTACCTACCCATATATCCTGAAAGGAAAAAAACTTATATTTTTCAAAATGTGATACCTTCACTTAATCATGAATAAAAGCGAAATGTGTACATCGATTTTCATGATTTATGTCTAATTTAGTTCCTAAGTTATGTGACTTTGCGTGAAGGTAATAAAACTTGACACTTTTATCCGTTTTAGATTGTTTATGATTTAAAAAAAAATTAATTTTAAGGCAAAAAAATTTTTTTTCTTCATACATTTATTTATAACGGCGAAATAGTTGCCTACATTATATGAACAGATTAAAGGAATTGTAACATAATTCTTACTGGTTCTCGAGTTATGTCAAACAAAAAAGTCTAAAACGTGACAAATTCGCCTACACGATACTGCCTAAATTCAAATCGATATATCACGACTACTAGATGAGACCCAGCGAAACGCCGGGACAAATATAACTTTTTTTTGACCGATATAACTTTTCCTGGTGGTTTCATCACACTCCGATTATGGCTGCCGCAAAGTGTTATTCAAATAACCTTAATTTTTTTCAGACATCTAAAATTTATAATACACTTGCTCGTGTCGCTTTCAAAATTTCATTTCGTATTGATTTCCAAAATCTGTTTGTTGCGTTTTATTTATTGATTTATAAATTTTATTTATTTTTTGAAAATATTTAAAATATGAGTTCACGCTTTTTATTATTATTTTTTTTTTGTTTAAATATCAATTTTGTTTTTAGACTATGCGTGGGTATCATAATACATGTAGAGTAAGTATCTCTATATGTGAGTGTATCACTTCTGTTTGTATTTGTGTGCATTTTATATCTTTCGCTTATTGTTGTTGTTGTTGTTGTCCATTTCTGTATTTTGAAATATAATCGTATCGGATCGCAATGGATTTCAACGTTACGCACACCCCACAACTCGGGGCACAACATCGACACCGTTCACCCCACCCCAACCATCTAGCCGCGTCCATCCATCCGTTCTCAGTGATTGTGAAAACAAATCTTAAAATATCTCAAATCACCGCATGAGATATTTGGTGTATCTTCCTACACCTCCTGCTTTTCTCTGGTTCTTCTCTTGTTGTACTCTGTGTCCTCTACAACAATGTTTTTTTCCCTGTGTTGTCTTGTTGGTTACGTGTTTTTTTTTCTTCTGTCTTTCTTTCTTCTTTGTCGGTTTTCAGTTCTTATGAAATTCTAAACAGAATTTTCTTAATTTTTCACTTTTCATTTCGATTTTGTTGAGATTTGTTTTTGTTGTTGTAGAATATGTATTCACTGAAATTTCATCTCTCTAATGAGAATTGTGTATACTGATACTTTGAGGTCACAGTGGAACCTTGATAAATGTGTTAAGGTTATTCAGTCAAAATTCAAATCAAATGATAAAAATTTATTTCAATTTATCGTTTTAATTTTAATTTTATAGATTGAATATTGAATATAATGTTTTAAAGTATTTGAATTTTTGAACTTTTATATTTTTTAATTATTCCAAATAGTGTAAAATTTAAATTAAATTTAAAAATCTTAATAAAATATTATTAATTACTAAAAAAATGTTTTTCATCGCTGTACTTATTTTACTTTAACTTTCACTCATTACACAGTACAACACATGATTTTGGGACACAACTCTGAGAACTGCACGTGAAAGTAACCCCAAAAAAAAGAAGTTCTGCTTCATTCGTTTTGTCTAGTTACATGCCATAATAATTAATATCGATTTGAAATTAGTAAGTATCGTATAGGGGAATTTGTCATGTTTTAGACTCTTTCAAATAGATATTAAATTATTATGGCATGTAACTAGGCAAAACGAATGATGCAGAGCTTCATCTTTTTGGGGCTAATTTCACCTGCAGTTCTCAGAATTGAGTCCCAAATCAATGAGCTGAAAAATGTTGTACTGTATTATTATATGACGTCCATACTCCTACTACTCCTACAAATTGAAAACAATATTTTTTTCACTCATTACAAATTACTTTAACAAATTGTTCAAAAAGTTCATTTACAGTTTTATGCACCCGCTGAGAATTATTAAATAATTAGAAAAAAAATTATATCCCATCATAAATATGAAATTAACAACTAATAAAATTGAAGTTTTAATTAGCCACAAAGCAGCAGTGAAAGAGCAAAACCGTTTTACACATTTAAATTTGAACATTAGCATGTTCGTCGGTATTGGAAACATGTTTCTTGAGCTATGACAGATTTATGAGAGAGAGCGTGCGGGGGGTGGTGCGAACAACTTTTATCGCAAGACAAACAAATAAACAAAATACGTAAAGTGCAGAATCATTTATCTGTCGTAATGTATATAATAAGCAAAGATTATGGGTATGACCACCACGGGAGATACAAAATATGAAATAATTATTAAATTGGTAATTAGCAGAAATTTCTCTGTCTATAGTATATTTGTGGGTGCAGCAGCAGCAGCATTGACATTGATCATAACATGAGTTTATTAAGTTAATTTTATTATTTTTGTTTTTGCAAATTTCTAACGAATGAAATATGAGTGCAAAAGTGAAATATGAAACCTATAAACCTTTCATTAGGGAATTTTTATTTGTCATCGCTTAATTTTTAGTTGTTAAAGAAACTGCAAAGAAACATTTTCATATTATTTATGAAATTTGTTAGACATTTTAGATTAACGTCAAACAAACAAAGCCTAAAACGTGACAAATTCCCCTATACGTTACTTACTAACTTTAAATCGATATAAAATTATTATGGCATGTAACTTGACAAAACGAATAAGGCAAAACTGGGTCTGGGTCAGAATTGGGTCCCAAAGCAATGAGCTGATAAATTAAAAAAAAGTAGCCTCTGTTTCTAGTTAACATTTTGTCATGATTTGTTTTCTATAATTGTTTCGTGTAGCGAAAATTAGTAGACCATTGCTAAGTATAACACACTAAGATTTTTTTATTTGGTGACCACCAACATCTGTTGCAAAATAATATCAATTTGATATCTTAACAATTTATTTCGTCTCACACTTACTTGTATGCAATAAATTCTTAAAAATATCTAAAATAATATGAAAATATTTCATAGCTAACAATCTCTCCCACTCAATGTACTAAACGTAATATATAATATCACTTTCTATTTTAAAAAAGGGGAAAGAATAATAAATACCACGATGGTGACAATAAGATATCCAAAATTTAATTTAAAACATCTACAATATTTTCTGCAAAATGTAAAAAAAAAACAATAGAAATTCAAATATTTATTTTGAAATTCAAAATACGTCAATTGAAATTCAAATTTTCCATTCAAAATTCAATACTCTGTTAGTTGATATTCAAAATTGTCACTTGAAATTGAAAATTCGTCAATTGAAATCAAAAAGAAATATCAACTAAAATTTAAAATTCGTCAAGTGAAATTTAAAATTCGCCAATTAAAATTCAATTTTTGTATATGAAATTCAAAAAATATCAATTGAAATTCAGTGTTAGTTGATATTCAAAGTTTTCACTCAAAATAAAAAAAGAAACATCAACTGAAATTGGAAAAACATTGAAACTGGAAATTCGTCAATTGAAATTGAAAACTCGTTAATTGAAATCAAAAAAAAACATTAACCGAAATTGAAAATTCGTCAAATGAAATTCAAAACTCATAAAAAAAATATCAATTGAAATTCAAAACTCGTCAATTGATATTCAAAAATCATAAATTTAAATTCTAAACTAATCATTTGGAATTCAAAACTCGTCAATTGGAATTAAAAACACACCAGTTAAAATTAAAAAACCTTAAATTTTAATTCTATTGACCCGCCGGACAGACGGACCTGTATTAAACGACTTAAAAAGTCATAAATCGAATTTGGTTCAAAGAAACCTAGGAACTTTAGTGGGTCTTTCTATGTCTTACACTTTTAGGTCGTATAAAATGATGAGGGTGAGAGTATAATTATAATTATATGGTCAAGTATTGTAGTATTTTTGATAAATTTATAATACTTACAAATACTTACAAAACCAGATACATAGCAAGTACGCCATTTACTGCAAATACGCCATACACATAAGTTTATGAATTACTTTAAATTCTAGTGTTATAAACTTTTTAACCCTTAGATTGGATCGACAGCTCTTAAACTACGTCTTTTTTAAATTTAAGGTAAAACATGGAATTTTTATTTTATTTTCTTTAATATTTAATTAATTTTATTTAAATTAAATAAAAAAAGATCTTATTTAAAATATTATTATTTTAATATGGAATACATTTTTTTTTGATTTGAAAATGTATTTTTTGTGCCGAACGATTTTATTTCTTTTTAACTAAATTTGGAATTTTAGTTTTATTATTATTTGCATATGAAAATCACAACTCTGCATTTGATGACAACTTGAAATTTTTTTATACATTTTTTTAAATTGTTGTATTGAAATTAAATGTAAAACGTTTAAATTCTGTAAGTGCGCGTGGTCAAGGCTATAGAAATCATCGGTCCCATCATGAAAATATTAAACTACTAAAATTTAAAAAAAAAATATAAATTCTTTATAGTAATCTTATTTCTTTACTAAAAAAATTTTAATAAGGACCTAAATATGAATATTTTCTCAAAATGTAATAAAAATAATGAAGAATTTCTTAATATTATTTATAAAAAAAATAAGATTTTATTTTCATTTAAAAAAAACTTCTTAATTCTTATTTTAATAGTATTGTGGCATGGTACGAAATGAATGGGGGAATATTGTACATAGTATACAGTGACGGATCTAAAGAGAAGATATTTTTATACGAATAAAGTCACTACATAAACAAGATTACCTTAAAGAATGTCTGCTGGTGTTAACCGAAATCTATATATGTTTGTAATTCTTGACTCAACGGGAAAGAGGTCGTGGGAAAACCTTTGTAGTCCTACAGAGAGATAAAATTTTGTACACAGATATAACTTGGCACGACATATTTTAATTTTTAATTTTGAATTTTTAATTTTGAATTTTTAATTTTTAATTCTTAATTTTTAATTTTTAATTTTTTATTTTTAATTTTTAATTTTTAATTCTTAATTTTTAATTTTTAATTTTTAAATTTTAATTTATGATTTTTAATTTTTAATTTTTATTGTTTAATTATAAATTTTTATTGATTAATTATAAATTTATAATTTTTAATTATAAATTTTTAATCTTTAATTTTTATTGTTTAATTATAAATTTTTATTGTTTAATTATAAATTTATAATTTTTAATTTTTAATTTTTAACATAAAATTTTTAATTTTTAATTTTTAATTTTTAATTTTTAATTTTTAATTTTTAATTTTTAATTTTTAATTTTTAATTTTTAATTTTTAATTTTTAATTTTTAATTTTTAATTTTTAATTTTTAATTCTTAATTTTTAATTTTTAATTTTTTATTTTTTTTTTTTAATTTTTAATATAATATTGGGTTTCTTCACGAAATTATGTTCGAAATTATGTAATTAAATTTAATTTTTAATTTTTAATTTTTAATTTTAAATTTTAAATTTTTAATTTTTAATATAATATTGGGTTTCTTCACGAAATTATGTTAGAAATTATGTAGTTAGAATTCTAGCCTCGTTTATACTATCAAATGCCTGTGTATATAAACATTTGTTTATGGTTTACATTAAAAGTTTTTTTTTATTACAACAGCATCTTGATGTCTTCTTGTTCTTTTACCCAAAAAGGGTCATTATGACGTAGCCACCCCAGTCTATTGATGGCAGCGGGGAATTGGCCAAAAACAAAAGAAAGCAAAGCACAGCAATTTGGCAACCGTTTTTCTTTCTTCGATTTTTTGCTCTTCAAACAAATTAATTGATACTAAATACTAGACACCCAAAGGGGGTTTGCAATTCTAATCTACTAGATACGTTGCTGTACGAGTATTACGTATCATCAGCATCGTCGTCGTCGCCTTTTTCTTGATAGTAGTGGTGGTGTCTATAGCCCGATCTATTACGTTCTATAGAAGATCGGTCTATAAGGAAAAGGTGCACAAACAGCAAAGAAATCGCAAAAAGCACAAACTAAAATCTTAACGAGTAGATTTTAGTAATTGATGTAATTAAACATTTTTAAATTTTTATACTTTTGAAGCAATATTGTTCCTATACACTTTTCAAAATTGTCGGTGTTTGGAGTGATGCTTTCTTCGTCTGATATTCTATTTTCCACTACAAAACTTACCATATTACTAAGAATTCTAAAATTACAAACGTCTCAGAAACCAAAAAGAAAAACAAACTTATACAACAACAAAAAAACACTATGTTATAGTAGAAAAATCTATAGAATTTGAGTTTTGTGTTTTTTGTATCTAAAGAGGCGATGAAATAACCAATACGAAACTTTACTCTACATACACAGACGACAGACGTATGATCGGTGCAACAGACCGTCAGAATGACGAGCATACATAATCATCGCCCGTAAGAATATTCTACATATAACCATGGCTACACATGTTAGTATGCCTGACTACATGTTGCCGTTGCCGCCGTTGTCGCTGTTGTTGTTGGTGTTGTTGCTGTTGTTTTGGGGGGCCCATTTGGGGGATCGCTTGTATGGTTGGAGATATTGTTGGTGGTTTATGCGCAAAAGGCAACGTGATCCGAGAGATCAAATTTTCTTGGTGTTTTTGTTTTTCGTGTTGTTCTCTGCCTCTTTCCTTCGTTCCTTTCGTGGGGATGTGCGTATTTGTTTTTCGAATTATATCGAAAACTTAATACATTGCCATGTTTACTAAAGTGTAGCAGTGCTGTCTGTGACTATAGCTCGTGCTCAAAAGTTTCAGTTTTCGAAATATGAACGAAACTGAACGAAATATTATATGAAAATATACCAGATAGAATTTCATTATTAAAACAAAAAGGAAATAGAAAAATAAAACGGAGCAGAGTCGGCCGAGAGGCATTTGCAATGTAGTAAGTTACGAAATGAATAGGGGAATACTGTAGTACAGTGACGGACGTAAAGAGAAGAAGAAGGCTTAATAGACAAGATATTCGTGAAGAATGTCTGCCGGAGTTAACCGAAATCTATATAAATTTGTAATTTTTGATTCAATGGCGAAGAGAGCGCCATTGTAGTCCTAGAGAGATAAAATTTGGTAGACAAATATTACTTGGCACGACATTTACGATGTTACAGACATAATTTGTTTTTCCACAAGTGGGCGGAGGGGGCGTGGCAACCCATTTTATAGTCCTTAAGAAACTTTTACAGGCTGCATCTCATGAACTAAAAGAGGTATAATGCTGATATTTGGTATGTGTTTTTGGTACAGGACAAATTACAGGTAAAGTGGAAGTGGGCTGAGCCACGCTAAATTTAAAATAACCCTTTATAACAGTCAATAAAATAGTTTGATTGTTCTGAAAATTGTGTTTTTGAATTTCAGCAACAAAAGTCATCCATACATTTTGCTGCCGCCGTAGAATCCATGTATTACTATGGGGACAATTTCTCTCATTTGTATGGGAGGAACCAGAAAAGGTTCGTCAAATGGTTGGGGTTTCTGAGGTTTTGCCTACTCTAAGAATGTAATTAAACTGGCAAAATTGGGAGAAATATTAATTTTCCAAAAATAAGTCATCTTGTATGGGAGGTATCAGAAGCGGTCATCCGATATAGTCCATATTCATTACTGAATCAAATTTTCATAAGCGTACGAGGGTTGAAATTTATGTTTTGGGATTTGGCAACCCTAGCGATGCAATTTGGCAACTAACAGCTCTATCGTACGAGCGCTATTTGTGTTGTTTTCAGTAACTTAAAAGATTCATCTTGGCCCAAGAATGGAATTAAATCGTGAACATTTTCGTGCGAGTATTTTTTACAACTTTCGATGTGGATTAACTCATCAGCAGTGCATTCTTCTTCTTCTTTAATGGCAGCAACAACAGAAATTTATCTATCAGTAGCCGCACGTAGAAAATTTTCCAAGCGCTTCGGTCTTTTGCGCTCCGTAGATAGTTCGTTAACAGCTCTTTCACCTGGTCCATCCAGCGGAGTTTTGGTCGCCCCCTCCTGCGCCGCCCATCGAGTTTATTGCTGAAGACTTTACGAGCCGGAGTTTTTTCGTTTATTCGTACAACGTGTCCAAGCCAGCACATTCGGTCTATTTGAACGCGCTTGACCACGTCGATGTCGATGTTGTACAGCTCATCAGCTTATGATTCATTCGACGACGGGAATCGCCGTTCACGATGATGGGTCCAAATATTTTGAGGAGGATGGATCTGAGTCTGGTAGAGCTGGATCTTTGTTCTTCGAGAGAGCGCTTTGTCGTTAAATCGCTTGCTTAGCGCATTTGCGATCAAAACTCGTCTTTTGATTTCGATGCTGACATTATTATTTTTGTTTATGGCTTGGCTCCGCCATAGACAAAATCATCTATAACTTTAATGTTATAGTTGTCACCGTTCACGCAGCGTCCCAGACGAGTGGACTCGTTGAAACAAATAATTTGGTTTTGTCCTCGTTTATCACCAGACCCACTTTAGCCGACTGCTTTTCAATGCTCGAAAAAGCCGCAGTAACATCTCGCAATCCACGTCCAATAATATCTATATCATCAGCATACGTGAGCAAGATGTGACTTTTGTTGAAGTTGGTACCATTTCTGTTTACTGCAGCCATCCATTACGATGTTAAAGAGATCGCACGACAGACTATCGCCTTGTCTAAAGCCTCGCTTGATAGAAAATGGCTCTGACAGATGTTTGCCAATTTTCACTGAAGACTTCGTGTCAGTCAGTGTCAACCCGCAAAGTCGAATTTGCTTCGCGGGGATACCAAACTCAGCCATAGCATCCAACAATTTCTGACGTATCGGACTGTCGAATGCAGCTGTGTAATCGATGAACAGATGGTAGGTGTCAATCTGCATTTCTTGGGTCTTCTCCGTGAATATCTGGTCGGTGGTGGATTTACCATGTCTAAAGCCACACTGATAAGGTCCAATCAGGTTCGCCAGAATGGGCTTTAGTCTTTTACATAACACACTAGACAGGACATTGTATGTGATGAGTAAAACGCTAATCCCGCGATAGTTGGTACACACACTGGGATCGCCTTTCTTAAGCATGGCACATAGGACACTTAGATTCCAATCATCGGACATGCACTTCCTGAGCCAAATTGTGTTTATCGCCGCAGGCTTTAAAAAGCTCTGCCATTTTATAGTCAAAAGGGCCTAAAACGTGACAAGTTTTCCTATCAAATCGATATTAAATTATTCTGGCATGTAACTTGATAAAACGAATGATGCAGAACTTCTTCTTTTTGGGTCTACTTTCACGTGCAGTTCTTAGAATTGAGTCCCAAAATCATATGTTATACTGTGCAATACAATGAATAGCTCTCGCCACCTATGGCATTAATTGTACTATTAAAAAAAAAAAAAATTTATAAAATTATTTACCCTTTTTAGCGTCCTATTCTTGTTTTAATTCTTTTAAAACCCTAACTAAAGTCTCTTTAATTCTTTTAAAACATTTAATTTAAATGTTTTAAAAATAACCATACGAAATTAACACAAAATCTCCGTCTGTCTCTCTCTCTCTCTCTCTCTGTAATGATTAAGCACAAAAGTATTTTGTTGTCGACGAATACTTTTTAATTAACCCTCACTTTTCTTTGCAACATTTTTGCGTTTGAGATTTTTCTTAAGCGTAAAATTAATGATATTTATACAAAATTCACACAAAAAACACACACGCACGCACAGCATAAAGTCATGAAATAAAAAATCATCGCACACAAAAACGCGACAAATTTGCAGAAATTCAAAAAAATACAAAAAAGAACAACAACAGCAGCAACAACACAACACCGCACAACACATTATAAACAAATGATTAAAACATAAAATGAATACAAAAAAAAATAAATAAATGTTTTGTGTGAAAATTTCATTCATTAAACACACTTTTTGTTGTCTACTCTGTGGTTGTCGACGACTCAAGGGGTTTTTGAGGTGCCTCCCCGCCAGAGAGTGAGAGGGCGGCTAACGCACCGCAACAAACACTTGCAGGGTGGCAGAGGCATTGTGAAGAGCTCAAAGGGAATATGATCAAAAGCATTACACATGAAGAAAATATCAACATACTAAAGAAGATGAATAAAGACGAACCAAAAAAATAAAAAAAACAATTCATACATACGTACAAAAGATTGGTATGGCAATTAAGCATACAACTTAAAAGACGAATGAACGACCGAATGAACAGCATCGACTTCAACAGCAACAACATCAGCAACAGCAACAGTCGCCTCAAATGTCCCAACAACATTTGTACCACCAACTGCATGCAGTAAAAACTACAGCAACAGCAACAGCGACGAAGTGACACAAACTAATCGCATGCAACGCATTGCATATTTATCACCGCTACAGTAACAGCACAACAACAGCAACAACAACATTTTTGCAACATTTTTGCTTTGCAATCGAGGCTGTAGTTTAACAATGAAGTAAACACTCTCTCAGGCATAAGTTTTAAGACAACAATAACACTATCACTACTACTAGTAAAGTAGCGTCATCATGTAGTTGTGTATGCCCTTCGTCTCATCATAATGTAAGAATTTCTTGGGGGGTTGTTGCAACGGCACTGTGGTTTTGATTTTCCACACACTTAGAGCAAATATTCACATGAGTGGAAGATGATAATATTTCAATAATCTAAGAGTTAAGATTGTGTTTAGGTATAAATGATAAAGGCGCCAAAAATTTGTAATAGACTTATTACATATTGTATTTATTTAGAACATAACATAAAACATTCAAAACGTATACAAAATAGAAGGCATTAGATAACACTGTACAACATTTTTCAGTTCATTGATTTGGGACTCAATTCTAAGAACTGCACGTAAGAGTAGGCCCAGAAAGAAGAAGTTCTGCATCATTCGTTTTGTCAAGTTACATGTCATAATAATTTAATATCGATTTGATGTTAATAAGTATCGTATAGGGAAATTTGTCATGTCTTTTCTTTGACATAACTCGAGAACCACTAGCCCGATTTGGCTGAAACAAATTTAAAAAAAAAATTAAGAATTACAATTCCTTTAATCTATCCATATAACGTTCCCCTACATAAGCAACAGTTTCACTTTTAAATAAAACTGTTGTACCCCGTGGCGTATGATTTACGTGAAATATTACTTATGATAATCATACGCCACCATATAACAATATAATAAATGAGCCTCAAACGCGACAATTTACCCTATGCGATACTTACTTCAAATCGATATTAAATTATTATGGCATGTAACTTCACAAAACGAATAATGCAAAACTTCTTCTTTCTGGGGCTACTCTCACGTGCAGATCTCAGAATTGAGTCCCAAAATCATGAGGTGTGCTGTGTACTAAAATATAAAAAAGTGCTTTACTATGCTAAGATCCTTGTTTAAGTAACAGGCGTATGATTAACTTTAATATTACTTTTGATATTCATACGCCACCATGTAGTATGTATTTACGACTACTAACTTCAAATCGGTATTAAACTATTACGGCATGTAACTTGACAGAATTAATGAAAACAGAATGATGCAGAACTTCTTCTTTTTGGCGCTACTTTCTCGTGCAGTTCTCAGAATTGAGTCCCAAAATCATGTGTTGTATTGTGCTATTCAATGTAAACTAGGCGGAACTATGGTCTGAGAAGGAAAATTTAGTTTTGTTAGCAGAGTAAGTAAACCACTACAGTCAAAACCACTGTTCCTTCAAGTCAGCTTGAACCACGGTGTTACGGAGTCACATAATTTCTTAAATGCTTAACATCACAGCGGGAATACAACAAAAATAGGACAACCAACAACATAACAAACCAACTATAACATTCCCAACGATTTAAAAGTGAAACAAACATGTTAACATTATTTTAAACAATCAAACATAAAACGTCATTAAGGCCCCAGAAAATGTTATAGATATAAATAACTCCATCACAATTGCAGTAACAACAATTTGGCCAAAACAACTAGTATTATAACTGCTACAGGAAATTAGCAGCAACTTTGTTGTAAACTAGTGTACGTATGTCAAACTCCCCACTCAGAGGCACTAACATACCTACATCCACCACCCCTTTACCAAAACTATTGCACACATCATTACTAGAAAAAAGACCTACAATTCACTTTCGTTTTCATTTTCACTACTAATGGTGACGAAAAGAACAACAACAACATTCATTTCGTACCCTCCACGTCTCTGTTGTTGCTTTATCTTTAAGAGCATCAGAACTTGTGTTTTTGTTTCATCTTCTAGTAGTATACTTGAGTACAATTTTTCTTTTGTTCTTGTTTTTTGTGTGTGACTGTTTGGGCTGTTATCTAAATGTCTTGTATTTCTGTTAGGATTCTATATAACATTTTGTTTGTATGATACGTATACATAGGACATATTGGCTGTCGGTCGGTATTGTTGTTGCTGCTGTTAGTATCTTAAAGCTGATATGTGTCATCGCTATTACGTGTGTTTGTGTGTGTGTTGTAGAACATTTAGCACAAGCATCTCTTTTCTTAGCAGGTGTATGAGAGATATTTTATCGCAGATTAAGTCACAAACTAAATACGAATATCGTTTTGTTCAATTTGCTTTAATTTATTTTTAAACAAATGACTTTAGACATCATATAAGATTTGCGCCAAAAAGAATTAGATATAACTAGAGATTAAAACAAAAACAACAAAATAACAAAAAAAATGGTAAAAAGTTTTAGTTTACTTTGTGAGTGCAAAAGGTATTGCAAAAATTTTGCAAATCACAGGTTAAAAAAGGATGTGTCTGATGAAATAATTTATCTATAACACCAGTACATAAGTTTCAGTCAGTTAAACTGTCTGATAAATAACCTCACCCTATGTAAGATATTGTTTATGCCCTGAGTTATTAAAAAAAGGTTTTAAAAAGTATGTGTCTGATGAAATGATTGATCTATAACACCAGTACATAAGTTTCAGTCAGTTAAACTGTCTGATAAATACCCTCACCCTATGTAAGATATTTTGTTTATGCCCTGAGTTATTAAAACTAATCGATTTTTTATTGGAATTACTTATTGCACTATGGTAGTCGAAAAAAAATCGATTTTCGCAGACCAAAAACTATCACGGTGTTAATATGTGCCTGACTGTGTGCTTGAAAAGATATGAACTATGGTGACAATTTCGGTCATTTGTATGGTAGGTAGCACAAGGGGTGTGACAAATAGTTCTTTTTTCTGATGTTTTCCCTACTGATGGGTGTTTTTTTTAGACGTGTGGTTTTCAAGAAGAAGTAAAACGCATATAATTTATTGTTATGTTATTGTTATGGAATTTTTTCGGGCAAGTGGCCGGCGCTGTTGGCTCTAGCCGAGAGGCTCAATTTTCCAAAGCGTCAATCGTATCGTGCTTATCTGAGTAGACAGCCGACTTCACATAACCCCACAAAACATGGTCCAGCGGTGTTAAATCGCACGATCTTGGAGGCCACGCCACAAGCCCCCGGCGCATATAAAATACAAAATTCTTCCATCTGGATCTATCTTGCGCCATCAGTTTTATTTCAGACCAAGTCATTCCAGTTTCATTGATTTCGGTTTCTAGTAACCTTCTTCTGCTGCCTTAATGGTTCCAATCGATTGCCAAAAGATCTGATTTGCCTTTTTTATGCGATTTTCAATATCCTTAGGCTAGCCACCAGTGGTGGATATAATGCTCCCCAGATATCATAAAGACTAAACATCTTTGAGTTCCACATTGTTGACATTGAACTTGGAGGGATTGTCCGGGTTGATGCGTAGAACCTTAGTCTTGCCGATGTTAATGCGCAGTCCAACATCCAACATTACTTGATCCAATTTGGTTGATACATTAGAGTAGTTGTGGGCGAGCAGACATATATCATCGGCAGAGTCCAAATCTTCCAGTAGAAAATTTATACCCCATGTGATGCCCCTTCTAATGCTGGAGAGCGTGCCAGATCGCCTTATGATAAAGAGTATCTTCTTCTTCTTTACTGGCAGCAACAACAGAAATTCATCTATCAGTAGCCGCACGTAGAAAAGCATTCCAAGCGCTTCGGTCTTTTGCGCTTAGTAGATAGTTCGTCATACCGGAGTTTTGGTCGCCCCCTCCTGCGCCGCCCATCGAGTTTATTGCCGAAGACTTTTCGAGCCGGAGCATTTTCGTCCATTCGTACAACGTGTCCAAGCCAGCATATTTGGTCTATTTGAACGCGCTTGACCACGTCGATGTCGTTGTACAGCTCATACAGCTCATGATTCATTCGACGACGGTACTCGCCGTTCACGATGATGGGTCCAAATATTTTGCGGAGTATTTTTTTCTCGAAGACTCCCAGAATAGATTGATCCGCTTGTGTCATTACCCAGGATTCAGCGCAGTAGATCAAGACAGGTAGGATCAGAGTCTGGTAGAGCTGGATCTTTGTTCTTCGAGAGAGCGCTTTGTCAATTAGGTCAGTTATCGAAAGAAGCTCTAGAGCATAGGAACAAAGATTTTAAGAATTTTTGAACGAACTACGCGAGGCTGATGTCTAGAAAACAAATTTGGAAGATATATGGCAGCGATTCCTTATCACTTCCGATTCATACATTTGTAGTTTGAGAGGAACAGACAGGAAATCTATGAACCAAGATTTACCTGATGAGCTACAGAATTTAGTTAATTCCCTGAGGTTGGAGATGGGAATGAGGAAGAGACGGATATTGTTGAGGATAAATTCTGAGAATTTTTCAGAGAGATTTCTCTTACCTCTAACTTGGATGACTATACAGAAATTCCTCAAATGTTTTAGAATTTCGCAACATAGTGTACATATGAATATTCTTAAATTCTTAATTAAAATAATGTTTCACCAAGAAAACAGCTAGTTTCTTTCGATTGAGGCGCTTTTCAAATAGATTGCGTTTTTCATTCCAATAACATGGGGTTTACCTTCTTTGCAAATATGATGATATTCAATCAAAAAAATACCCTTACTAATTCAGGATCATGCCAATAATATAAATCAATTTTTATGGAATTTCCCGTAACATTTACTGATTGTTAAAATTTACCTTATCGAATTTGACGGCTTTTCCTAAAAAAAATTTAAAAAAACTGGATGTTGCTTCCCTAGATAGTTTCGAACCATTTTTAACTATGCAATTTTGGCTCAAAGTTCGCCAAATACCCGAAAAAGTGCATGAAAAAATCCTCCGAACCTTTAATCTGAATAGACAAGTTTGCCGTGGAAGTGGCCATATACATTATTAGATAATGTCTCCGTATTGAAACAGATCGATACGTACCATCTTTTCGTCGACTATAAAGCTGCCTTCGACAGCCCGTTACGGCAGAAATTACTCGAAGCCATGGCTGAGTTTGGTATTCCAGCGAAGCTGATACGTCTTTGCGGAATGACGCTAACTGACACGATGTCTTCAGTAAAGATTGGCTCGGACCTTACGGAGCTATTGTGTACCAGACGAGGCCTAAAACAAGACGACGGCCTATCGTGTGATCTCTTCAACATAGTGTGGAGATGATAATGAGAAAAGCTGCAGTAAACACGAGTGGTACTATATTCAACAAAAGCCGCAAGCTACTCTGGTACGCTGATGACGTCGACATCATCGGTCGAAAACTGCGGGATGTGACTGCAGCCTTCTCAGGTATACAGAAGGAATCAGCGAAAATGGGTCTAACGGTGAACGAGGACCAAACGAAGTTATTAGTTTCAACGAACAAAGAATCTACTCGTTTGGGAAACTGCGTGAACGTTGACAACTATAATTTCGAGGTGGTAGATAATTTTTTCTATCTAGGCTCCGCCATCAACAAAACAAATAATGTCAGCCTAGAAATCCGGAAAAGATCCCTGATTGCAAATAAATGCTACTACGGACTTAGCAAGCGAATCAATGACAGAGCCCTCTCTCGACGAACAAAACTCCAGCTATACCAGATACTGGTTCTACCTGCCTTAATGTATGGCTCAGAATCCTAGGTTATGACACAAGCGGATGAATCGGTTTACCGCCAGAACCGAGAGAAAAATACTCCGTAAAATATAAATCATCGTTAACGGAGAGTATCGGTGTCGTATGAATCATGAGCTGTAAGAGCTGTACACTAACATTGACGTGGTCAGACGCATTAAGGTGCAACGGTTGCGTTGGCTAGGTCATGTTGTACGAATGGACGAAAATGCTCCAGCTCGAAAAGTCTTCGACAATGAACTCGATGGACGGCGCAGAAGAATGCGACCAAAACTCCGTTGGACAGACCAGGTTACTGAGAACCCTACAGAACTCGGTGTGACTAACTGGAGAAGAAGCGCAGAAGATCGAGGCGCTTAAAATATATTTCTACGTGCGGTATATAATTTACTGGGATTGCAAAGAAGTACCAGCTAAGTAATTAAGTTAGTCTCCGTATTGACGTCCAACCTTGGTGAAGGATCCATCAACGTTTTTCCATGAGATGCCGCCTAAGCTTTTTTGGGACCATCAATACCCCATGCGCACCTTTTCGACCCAAATCGACCACTGTGCTGCGTCTAACACGTCTCCTTTAATGCGTTACCCTTTTTTCTCGTATCAACTGATACGCTCTGCGCAACTGATACGTCCTGCGCACTAGGAAGCGGTTATTAAGCAAATTTTTTGACGCTGGGTCGTTGGTAATGGTGCCGACCATAAGATTAGAACACGTGATTATCATGCGATAGACCAGGGTTCGAATCCTGTCTCAGCCAACTACATTTCTTTCAACGGCGGCATCCATCTCAATTTCATAACAATCCGGAATCTTATTCATGGGTCATATAAGTTAACTGCTTATGTTTTACTTGTAATGTGCTGTCCTTCCTCGACCAAATACTTGTCAGTCGTCCCCTCGTTTAATAATTTTTATTTAATCAAATTTTACATCAACTTATTTTTCTGTCTCTTAAACGAAAATAGCTTGCTGCAGAGAAAATATGAAAACATTTCGTTGCATTTTAATTCGAATCTTTCTTCATTTGATTTAAAAAAAAAAATCCATCAAATTAATGACAAAATATCTCATAATAATTTACACTTCATAAGAAAATGTCTATAATCCGTAAAACTATGTACACCATTCTCGTGCACTCCTCCTCTCCACTCATCTCCTCTCCTCGCCATACCTTGGCCCAATCAGTCAATGAATGATGGACCAACAGTTTACTAAAGATTTTGAATGTAAAATATGAAAACTATAAAAATATGATTATAACGCCCACGTTATTAGTGAAAACCCAGTGACGGACGGAATGACTCTCTGTGAGTGACGGACTAGCCAAGTGTAGCAGCTAGCGCAGCTATATAGTTCATAGTTATATAGAGAAGAACATGCAGAACGACAAGAAATGTTCATGTTGTTCTGGTGTTGTTGTATGACATATTCAAAAATACATATTAATAAAAACGATTCGATATGCGGCACTTTAGTGTATGGCGATGATTTTTTTTTTTGAATATTTTCCTTTTTGTGATATTTGAGTAACGATAAAATACTTAAAAACATCGTGAGCGCGGGCCAAGGAGGGGGGTTAGATATGAATAATTTTCAAAAATGTTTTTAAGTATCATGAACACAACAACATTTAGAGCAAACAACAACGAAAAAACAACATCATGACGAACGAACACAAGAAAGTATTGAAAGAAAAAAACAACCTCCACGTATTGCAAAAAATAAAATGATGAATGAACAGCAAATGTTGCTTAGAATTGTTTCCCTTCTCGATTGGGATCTTTTGCAATTCCGCGGCGGATTTGAATTCAAATTTGGATTCACATCTTTGCATTTTGCTCTTACTCATATCCATTGCTGCAGCAGCAGCAGCAGCATTCATCCATCGTTAGATTTTAGCTGTGACTGAGGTATTTTTGGAAATTTTGCGTACGTTGTTGTTGGTGTTGTTTGAAAATTTTCGCGAAAATTATTCGCCACGACAAGACTTTGGTGGCTGCAATAAATTACACAATCAAACAAGCATTTAACAACATGTAATGCTTGTAGATTTTCATGTTTTTGGCGTTGATTTCTTACATCTAAAATTTCAAATTCGAAATTTTAAGATTTTTTTTAAATTTGGCGAAAGAAAAAGGAGAATTTTTTCGAAATGTTTTAAATATAACAAAAGTGGAAAGTTGTGGCACGGTTTTGATGATGACTTAGAAGGGTTGGATTTTCTTATGCAATAGCTATTTGTCGTTTCTGGAAGATGTCTAGTTCGATTTGTAGTCCTGATACAGTTCAAGAAGATAAACACTAAAATTAATACTAAATTGGAATTTCTTAGCTTATTGGTATGTTCCTAAAGCATAGCTAAGGAACAGGATGCCGCTTATAGGGGAACGCTACAGAGATAGAGCAGATATAGAGCGGTGGTGAGGAGCTAATAACTAGCATGCACCAGCTTATACGCACGGTTTGGTTAAAGTGTACATGCCCGACGATTGGAATCTAAGCGTGTTATGTCCTGCGCTGAAAAAGGTGATCCAAGTGTGTGCTCCAACTACCGCGGGATCAGTCTTTTACCCATCGCATATAAGATCCTTTCGAGTGTGCTATTTGAAAAACTAAAGCCAGTGTTATCCAACCTGATCGGGCCTTAGCAGTGTGGCTTTATACCTGGTAGATTAACAACTGACCAGATATTTACCCTTCGGCAAATCCTGGAAAAGACCCAAGAGAAACAGATCGACACGTACCATCTTTTCGTCGACTATAAAGCTGCCTTCGACAGCCCGATACTGCAGAAAATACTCGAAGCCATGGCTGAGTTTGGTATTCCAGCGAGGCTCATACGCCTTTACGGAATGAAGCTGACTGCCACGAAGTCTTCAGTGAAGATTGGCAAGCCACTCACGCCATGGCTGCGTTTGGTATTCCAGCGAAGCTGATACGCCTTTGCGGAATGAAGCTGACTGCCACGAAGTCTTCAGTGAAGATTGGCAAGGACCTTTCGGAGTTATTCTATGCCAGACAAGGCCTAAAACAAGGCGACGGACTATCGTGTGATGGAGATGATAATGAGAAAAGCTGCAGTCAACACGAGTGGCACGATATTCAACAAAAGCCTCGCTTACGCTGATGACGTAGACATCATCGGTCGAAAACTGCGGAATGTGACTGCAGCCTTCTCAGGTATACAGAAGGAATCAGCGAAAATGGGTCTAACGGTGAACGAGGACAAAACTATCTGGGCTCCGCCATCAACAAAACAAATAATGTCAACCTTGAAGACTGGAGAAGGATCTTGCTTGCTAATAAATGCAACTACGGACTAAGCAAGCGATTTAATGACAGAGCCCACTCTCTCGACGAACAAAAATCCAGCTATTCCAGTTCTATCTGTTTGATGTATAGTTCAGAATCCTGGGTTACGACACAAGCGGATGCATCAGCTCTGGCAGTATTTGTAAGGAAGTTACACCGTAAAATATATGGGCCCAACATCGTTAATCATGAGCTGAACGCTAATTATGTTGTACGCATGGACGAAAATGCTCCAGCTCCAAAATTCTTCGACAATGAACTCGAGGGACGGCGCAGAAGTGGGACACCAAAACTCAGTTGACTAGATTACTGAGAACCTTACATAACTTAGTGTGACTCACTGGAGAAGAAGCGCAGAAGATCGAAGCGCTTATAATATTTGTCTACGTGCGGTATACAATGCTAAGGATTGCAAAGAAGTGCGAGCTAACTAACTTACACAAGATGGTGATTTTCACAACTATGTTGCCCAGGCGATTTTCGGTTCGTGGAGGGAGTGCTGATCAACATATTAAATTAAAAAGCCTATTAAAAAAAAGGGACTTATCAACTTTTTCTATAATGGAAGAGATTTTCTTTATATTACAATTAATTTCAAAGTCCATGAATTATAGTGTGTAAAAAATTTAAATCCGTATGAACTCAGTAACTAAGCAATAAGCTCTTATATACCTCAACCTTACGTTACGTAACGTGTGATTCATTTAGAGGTTTTGTTGTCATTTGAATTTATACTTTAGATCACATGTGACTTATGTCCAGCTGTTATCTTGCTTTTATACAGTATTATTTGGCAATTTGTAGTAGTATAACAGAAACCGCTGTAATGTTTTCATATTACACGCATACCTCTTTATACGGCCCCTCTTTTTACGGCATTTCGCTATAACGGCCTTTTTCAATTCTGGAACACCTTCGCTTTACGGCGCACATTATCTCGCTATACGGCTAAAAGCAAATAGGGGATTCACCGTTTTTCTACGAAGAGTGAGAGACTAACAAAATCATTCACTCACAAGCGCAGCCAGTGTTGATGCTGCAGTCTCTTGTTTGTGCTGATCGTGAACTACGTCAACAGTTTTCTTGCACATTTTTCCGTTCTTGAGTAATAATAAGTAGATACCAATCTCTTACTCTTCATATGGATTTGTATGAAACGAACTCTGGATCTGCCGCATAATAATCGCGTGTTCTAACCATCATGCCACGACCGGTCCCTATACTAACCGCAAATTCGAGTCTTTGTGTTTATTATTAGATGATACGCGACCGAAAAGACCACCTGCAGACTGTAGTCTAAAGAATATTATGGTTTTAACGGAGAATGTGGCTGAAAGAAGTCATCAATTGTATGAAAAAATGTGCTTAAATTTAGCCAAAGATTGTGGTGAGCACCTAATTTTGCATATCAAACCAATCAAAGTCAAAAATCGTTAACGATAAGATAACATATGAACGAAATTATCTTAAAACAATAAATGCCAGAGAATGTCCATTCGCGTAATAGAAAAGATTTTGACATCCTATTCTACTTTAATCGTTCTATTTATAGTTTAAAAACAAAATTCTAAATGAATCAATAGTTGGGCAAATTTTTGTATTTACAAATATTTACAATCAAAGTCAAAAATCGATAAGGATAAGATAACATCTGAATGAAATTATCTTAAAACAATAATAATAATGCCAGAGAATGCTCATTCGGGTTATAGAAAAGTTTTTGACATCCCATTCTACTTTAATCGTTCTATTTATAGTTTAATAAAGAAATTCTAAAAAAATCAATAGTTGGGCAAATTTTTGTATTTACAAATATTTATTTAGAAGTTTAGCTAAGTAACGATTGTACAGAAATCTTAATGTTTGGATTATTTATGTAACATTTCAATCTCTAAACGTTCTCTGGCATAGCAAAAGTAAGTCATATAAAACGCACGTACGGCCACGTTGTTATACAGCCACATAATATTTGAGTGAAATTATCTTAAAAAAATAAATGTCAGAGATTGTTCTTTCAGGTCATAATAAAGATAGCGACATTCAATTCTATTTTAAGTGTTTTATTGAACTTTATAAAAAAAGCGTCAACATGAATCAACTTTTAGACAATTTTTGTAAATAGAAAAAATTATTCGGAAGTTCAACTAAGAAACGTTGAAGTAGAAATCTGACAGTTTGGACACTTGATAAAACATTTCAATTTCTAATCGTTTTGTTACATAGCATAATTTGCTGATTTAAAACGCACATACGGTCAAGCTTTTACTCGTGTTTTATAGTGTTTAGCGATGGTAAACACTTTCAAAATACGTAGGAAACTGTTTTTTGAATACTCACGAAGATATTTCAGAACTCTCTAAAAGGTTCCTGTCATTGCGTTGGATAAGTTATATTTTACAAACAATTACAGTGGCAGCAGCTTAATTAATTGTTTTCATACAACCCTCGCAGTGGAATAAATCCATTTTTTGCTTATAAATCTCAGAATCGAACCAACAAGTGGAAATTTTATAAAAAAAAATTCGTAAGTGGCCTTTGCACGCAATACCTATATTGGCATATTGGGAAGATTAGAAATCCTAGTACGGTCGCGATAAAATTCACACGTTGAATTTTATACTGCAGCTGGGTGAAGAAATCGTTCGTATTAGAAAAAAATCTTAGTTTTTTTTACAAAATTTAAACACCAAATGGGAAAAAGAGACACATATTAATCAAAAATCGCAAGAACGGTCGAGTTTAAATTCAGCCATTCAATGTTTTATTGTAGCTGGGTGAAAAAATCGCTCGTATAAGAACAAATCTTTTTTTTTTTTGTCAAATAATAACTTAAAAAAAAAAACTTAATTTCCCTTTGCACCCCATGAATGAGGTATGGGATAGCTTCTCGCGTTGTTGTGAATTTACACGCTTTCTATTTTTAGATTCACAACTAACGGCACCTACTTATTTATCGACGAATGCGAAGTTATTTTTCAAATTTAAACACTAAATTTAGAAGAAATGATACATGTTCATTAAAAATCGCAGTTCATACAGTATCTTGTGAGAATAAACTCTGGCCAGACCTTATTTAAAATCTGTTTTTTTTTTTCAAACAGCAGCGGAAAGCGAAACTAACAATTTTTCATTAAAATAAATTTTAATCATTTATAATCGTAGTACGGTTGCGTTTGAATTCAGCTATTTAATGTTTTACTGTAACTAGTGAAGAAAAACTGTGGTCAGAATTAATTTTAACAACAAACATTCGATAAAATCTTTAGAATGTATTCATTCAATATCCAAAAAGTAAAGAAAAGTTAAAATCCCAATCTAAAGACAACTAACTAAACATTTCAAAGTAATTACAACAATTGTATTACTGTCATACCACCCTCATATCACAAAAAATCTAATGTTAAACGTGAATTCTGATCTTAAAATAAACAAATTCCTTTTTAATTTTTCTTCCCACACTATTTCATTGCCATTTCGTCTGCAACCACTCACATTTTGCCGACGGCAAAGCGTTTACAAGAAGACCAAAAAAAAAAAACGATCGCCAAATTTTGTATTGTTTACATAGTACAGATATTTACCTTTCTCTTTAAATTTATAAATAATCCAATTGCAGTGTTTTCGTAATCTGTTGCTACTTAAGGTGTTTTTGTTGTTTTAATATATAAATTATTGCACTGATTATACAATTTGTATTTTTTTCAATTTTACTTTTTACTTTCTTTTATAAGGAATTCTAAGAAATTTCTTTTAATATTATTTTTGTTGATTTAGAATTTTTTGTATATTTTCCAATTTATCTTTTTTGCACTTTAATCAATTTATCTTTAATTTTTTTTTAACAATAACACAATTATTATAATTTTATTCCTTTTTTTTTTGTTTTTCTTTTCGTTTTGTAAACGCAAACCCGACGCACGTTTTTCCTAATTTCGTTGTTTTTATTTTCTTTCTTTTTTTTGGTTTCGAATTTTCACACAACGTACAAGGAACAAGAAAATAAACACCGTATTATTTTGAAATGCTTTCCGTTTCGTTTCTTTCTATACGATTCTTCTTCGTTTAACCAACCACACGCAAAGACAGGAAACGTTAAACTAAATTCACAAAAAATATCTTCTCTTTGTTGTATTCTCGGTTGTCGAGGGTACCCACAATAGAGCTCAACAATACCATCGTCGTTGTCGTTGTTGCCGTCGTCGTAGTGGTCGTCCACGTTGCTCTTGTGTGTACTGCTTTGAATGTGTAACTAAATCGGCAACATACGATACGATCAACACAACGAGCGCGAGCAGACATAACAACAGGAGTAAACAGTAAAAAAGATAAATAAACAACAGAAACAACAAGCCAAGATACCATAACAACCCAGAGCCGCATACACACACACACTGGACGTCATACATGCAACAACGGCGACCCCACTAACAGCCACTCATTGCTCTCATGCAACCAATATTGGCATCATCTTCATCGGAGAGGCATTACCACCGCAATCACCACCACCATTACTACTACTTTGTATGTACCATGGTCGTGACCGAAACATCACCACCATTCATTACCATCATCACTTTATTATCACTCTTACTTGCTTTAGTTGTGTAGTTGTTGTTGCTGTTGTTGTCTCTGTTATCCCTATTGTTATACTCTTCTGGCATTGTGCATTGATGAGGTACGAGTAGGCGTGAAAGTAACGGTAGATACTTTAGTCGAGAGGAGTAGCAGTGCATTTCAAACTTAGGCATATCAAGAGAGTGTAAGAGAATTTCAAAGAGAGTGAGTACAAAGTAAACTTATTGGACTGTCTGGGAATGCAGAGATATTGCTAATTGATTTCTACAGTATAGCGGACAACAATTAGAATTGTGTGAATTCTATTGATGAACTCATTGAAATCTAGTGTGAAGTTATTCCACAGATATTAACAGTTGTGATGTTGGTTCGCATGTTAAAAATTTTAGATTTAAAAACAAATAAGGCCATGAGTAATATTGAAATCTAGCGTATGGTAGAGATCATCTACTTCTGTACTTCTGACTTTCTCGATACATTAGGGTAGCCAGATATTAAAATCGGAAAAACAGTACATTAGTGAACAAAAAACAGTAAAACGGAGAAAAAACAGTACATTTTAAATTAAAATATAAAAATGTATTAAGCCTCACATATTTTGAGAATTAATTCAATAAGCAACAAAGACAATGTTAAAAAAATAATATTATGTCATAAACGCATTTACACAGAGTACAAACATATTGTTGGCTGAACAAGCAAGGGCTCAAAGATATTGAGATTTCATAGCCTTTGCATGTTAAGTCACCTATATATAGTTAGTAAATCTTTTTAAATTGCACCAGTTATTGCAAAAAGGGTTTAGAGCATCAAGTTTTATACTATATAGTAGTAAATTTTATAAGGACCGTTAAGGTTTACTCGAGTTATTCATCAGCCATCTGGCCAGCCAGCCATCCAGACAGACGGACATAGCTAAATCGTCTTAAAAAGTCCTGAAACGAATTTTGTATAGATATTTGACTTTTTCGCGTATCATATGATATATACCCTTATACCTAAGTGTGTGGATATAATTGTAGTTATCTTACCGCTATATTAAAATGTAATTTTCAAACCTATTTTTAAAATTGTATGCTTCCAAAACAATAACAATGTTATAAACAAACTATGTGTTTACTATGGTAGTGTTTTATATTATCTTCGGCCATTTTTGAAATTTTTTGAAATGGATTGTTATATAAAAAATCAGTAAAATAAAAAACAGTACAAAAACAGTAAAAGGTTTGAAAAACAGTACTTTTGCGTACTATTTTACGTGTTGTGCATAAAACAGTACATTAACAATAAAACAGTAAAAAAATTGTCTAACAACCCAGAAAATAAATCACCCTTAGGGATGATGGTATACATCGTTTGATAAGATAAAAGTGTGACGCATTAAAGGTGACGTGTTAGACCTCAATACCAAGTCGTTTAACAACTTTTTAACTGTCTGGCTGACTGGACTTCTGTTGCGCAGGATATCTCGAGTAATCCTTAACTGATCCTTATGAAAATTTACCGGTGCTAATATTTTTTAAAATAAAATAATGGGATTGTAAATGGGCAGAATTGTCCCACGCCTTCTGGTACCTCCTTTACAAAATTACCTATTCATTTTCAAAAGCACAACTGGAAGATATTTAAATTTAGTTAATTTAATTATTTTGTAATATTAGATAAACTCTAAGAAAACCTAAACCGTTGGCAGACTATTCTAGTACTTCCCATACAAATGACCGAATTGACCCTCATAGTTATATCTTTTCTAAGTATTATCTTTTTTGTAAGTACACTGAATTTAGTAAAATTTTGCGTGAGATTTAAGCTCATCAGTTCACCTCTTCTTCCCATACAATAAGATCTATTTTTGGAAAATTAATATTTATCACATAACTTCCAAACGGACACTATGGGGATAATGAAAATTGGTCGGTTATTTATTCTTGTAATAGGAGACAAAACCTCAAAAAACCTAACGATTTATCACACCCCTTCTGGTAGCTTCCCTACAAATGACCGAATTCACCATCACAGTCTTGCATACATATCTTTTTTTGTAAGTACACTGATTTGAGTAAAATTTTTCGTAAGTTTTACGTTTATGAAAATTTGTATCAGGAATGAAAATGGACTATATCGGTTTGCCCTTTCTGGTACCTCCCATACAAATTACCTATTTTTGGAAAATTAATATTTCTTCCATGACTTTCAAAGTTGCATTTGCGGGTCATGAAGTTCGGTCAGTTAATTTATCCTGTAATAGGAGGCGAAACCTCAGAAAATCTAACTACAATTTGACACACCCCTTCTGGTACATCCCATATTAATAACCAAAATTGCCCCATTTATATACAAATATTTTGTGCATACCCACTGAATTGCCAAGGTAAGCGTTTATTGAACATTGATTTACGAAAAAAAGTCGGACACTTTGAGCTGTCCCTAATGATACCTCCTATACAAATAGTCGAATAGTAAAATTTTTACGGTTTTGAGACATGTACTCATGTCTAAGCACATGTACTTTAGACCGCTGGTATTATGACAGAAAGTCCTCTCTACAAACGTTATACACGTTATAAAATCGGTTAATTTCAATATCTCAAGACTTAAAAAATATCTAAATGAAATTTCTGTACTGGTTATGCATTGACTTTAAACTAAATTTCTGGATTTTATGAAATCCATTTGCAGTTTTTGGGAAGTGGATAAATGTTATGCTTGGGAATTGAAATTTTTGGGTTCAAAATGTTTACCTAAAGAGTTTGTGACCCGAATTTGTTCTATTTCCCTCTTTATCTCTTAGTTTTCAAAACAACGTCGTGTCAAACTTCTAATTTTTCTGTTTAAAAAAAAAACTATTAAAAACCTTGTTTTTCCAAAAATTCTTAGTTACCTAGTTTTGACATAAACATTGGTATTTTTCTGATTTTTGTTATTCAAATAAATTTCGGTCTGACAGAGTGATAGTAAATGAAATACACTATTGTTTTTTTGTTATTATAAAATTTTTTTCAAAAAGTGGAGTTACGTAGTTTTTCATACGGCCACCTTGCATCAGCAAGGTTTTCAAACCTTTTACCGTAAAACATATTGACATCCATATTTATAAATCTAGTAAGAAAAGTACATGAATTTTCCCATTGTACTCAAGCGAGTACACTTAATTTTATGCTTACCGAAATACACTTTACTAACTTCTTTTGTGAAACTTTTTATTTTTAATGTTAAATTCAATGTGTTTGCTGCTCACTTTCTATAACTTTAGCTTCTTTCAAGTAATAATGATACCGATCAAATGACGATCAAAAAAAGAATAGCGAAAAAAATTTACACTGCAAAACATAGTGCACAAGAGTCAAGCCAAAAATTTACCGTTACACAGTATTTGCATTGTTGTTGGTATACAACACTTCTAAAGACTTCAATGTAAACAAACAATATGATAAATGTAGAAAAAAGACGAAACATATGGGATAAACAGTGTAACCAAATCGGTCATTTTTCTGTACTCAAGCGAGTACAGTGGGAAGGAATGGGTTAAGTTACCTAGTTTTGATATAAACATTGGTATTTTTTTGATTTTTGTTATTCAAATAAATTTCGGTCTGACAGAGTGATAGTAAATGAAATACACTATTGTTTTTTTGTTATTATAAAATTTTTTTCAAAAAGTGGAGTTACGTAGTTTTTCATACGGCCACAGATTTATTATTTTAATTTTTTTATTAGGAATTTTTAGTTTTTTATTACTTCTATTAATTTGCAAATAATTTTATCTTCACAATAACGCCAACCTTCACTGTCACGTTTGTTCTTAAAATTTCCTAATCTCTTTCAGAAAACAACGAGATCAATTGATTCAACAGGCTACAATCTCTTTAACAATCTACATTACAGTTTGAATGTCTCTGCTTAAGCTTATCCATATACCTCTCTCACACAATGCACACTCACACACACTTTGCCGTCGCACACACACGCTTTCACTCACAAGCTGTAACTCAAAAACCAGTTACTGTTATTATTATTAATGGTGTTCGGAGGTAACGCCCCCTTAGACACCATATCTCATACCGGTTTAGGTGCATGTGAACAACAACAACCTCTTGTGAGAAAATATGATAAGACTGAAAGCAGTAAGTGCACACTGTTAGGTGAGTGCGAGAGTAGTAACGACAATGGTGACGGTGGTGGGTGGCACCGTATTATCCACCACAGCAATGAAGTTTTTGTGAGAGGCATATTAAACGCAATACTCTGATTGGCCCACAGGCACAGGCATGCGCAGTTGTCGCCATATTTTCTTTGTTGTACCTTCATTGTTGTTTTTTCTTTCATTCTTTAGAGGTTTCGCTTAAATAATAAAGATAAGAATGAGATGATAAAGTGGTTGGTTGGATGGTTGGTTGGCTGTTGGCTTACAGCATTCGCTTTGGTAAGTAAGAGCAAGCAAGCGCGTGTCATCATAATGATGAATGATGATTACTGGTGATGCCTAAGGTGATTTGTGCCTGGCACCCTTTTTCTATGTACCTATGGATATAACTTTAATTCATGTTATGATGCTTTTCAGTGTTGGGTAAATTGGTTAAAGTGAAATCTTGGGGCAAGACGTGAAGGTTGCTAAGAGATTAAATTAAATTATCAATCATACACATGCAGGCAGAGAAACGGTAAGCAGGATAAAGGATACTCTCTATGCACCTTGAATGTGTTGCTGCAAACAAACGTTTGCATTAAATCATATGCGAATGCGGATATGTATAACAGGAGCAGCAGTGCACAACAACATTTTGCAAAGTATAGGATTCGTTCGTTTGAACTTTTGGTTTTGAAATGTTTCTGGGAACTTTTGTGTATGTGAGTGTTAATTTACACATTAATGAAGAAGATATCATTATAAAATACAGAGATGTTGTTAAAGGGTATCTGATCCTTTATTGTGTGTGGAAGAGATGTAGGTAGTTGCAGGGTAAGGATTTTATCATTTTTGGAGCTTAGGATTAAAGAGAATATTGTTTGTTATCAATGTGATATAATATTAACCATGGAGCAAAGTTCTATGCATGATAAAACTTCAAAATTGGTTTATTATCCGGCTATGCTTTGTTGCAGATAAATGGAGGAAGGTTAAGGTTGTTTTTGTACCCAAGGCGGAGAAGTTCCTTATGGTTTTCCTAAAGGACTGCAGACCAATAAGTCTCTCATTATTTCTGCTGATAGTTTTGGAGAGATTGATTGGCATGTATATGTTATAAGGACCTCTCAGAACTCTCACGTATTAGATACAATTCAATACGCTTATATCGCCTGAAGATCATTTGAGAGCGCTCTTCATTGTATAGTGGGCTTTATGGAGCGCAGTCTGAGCCCAAGAAATTTCGCTTTAGCTGCATTCCAGGATATACATAGAAGGGGCTTTTATTATGGTGACGCCTTGCGGAACTCTAGGGAAATTTAGAACGACAGCTACTAGTTTAGACAAATTGTATAAAGGGAAAACTCATCAGATACAATTAAAATAATATTTGGGACAATTAAAGTTCTTTTTGATGCAATTAAAGAACTTTTTGGTACAATAAAAGTACTAATTGGTACAATAAAAGTACTATTTGGTACAATAAAAGTACTAGTTGGTACATAAATATACTTTTTGGTTCCATAAGTCAAACTCTTATGTACAATAAAAGTAATATTTGCTACACTAAAGGTACTATTTGTTAGATTAAAAGAACATTTTGCTTCAATAAAAGTACTTATTGGTACATTAGCAGAACTTTTTAGTACAAAAATGAACATTTTCGTACAATTAAAATACTTTTTGGTTCAACAAATTGGACTATTTGGTACAACAAAAGTACTCTGGGGTACAATAAATTGTACTTGTTGTTTTCATAAATTGTACTTTTTGGTACAATATATATACATTATAATACAATATTTATAGCAAAATAAAAGTAAGTTTTGGTACAATAAAAGTACTTTATGATACAAAAAAAGTACTTTTTGGTACAAAAATATACTTTTTGGTACAATTCATTGTACATTTTCGTACAATTAAAGTACTTTTTGGTGCAATAAAAATATTTTTTGGTTCTATAAATTGTATTTTATGGTACAATAAAAGTACTTTATTATAAAATAAAAGTACTTTATGGTACAGTAAAAGTGTTTTATGGCACAATAAAATAACGTTGTGGTACTATTAAAGTACTTTTGGTACAATAAAAGTACTATTTGGTACAACAAAAGAACTTTTTGTAAATAAATATACTTTTAGGTACAATAAATTTTACATTTTCGTACAACTAAAGTACTTTTTGGTGCAAAAAAAAGTATTTTTTATACTTATAAATTATATTTTTTTTGGTACAATAAAAGTACTTAATGGTAAAATAAATGTACTTTATAGTACAGTAAAAGTGTTTTATGGCACAATAAAATAACGTTTTGGTACTATTAAAGTACTTTTGGTACAATAAAAGTAATAGTTGGTGTAATAAAAAACTATTTGGAACAATAAAAGTACTATTTGGTACAAAAAAAGAACTTTTTGTAAATAAATATACTTTTCGGTACAATAAATTGTACATTTTTGTACAACTAAAGTACTTTTTGGTGCAAAAAAAGTATTTTTAATACTTATAAATTATATTTTTTTTGGTGCAGTAAAAGTACTTTATGGTATAATAAAAAAAACTATTTGATTCAATTAAAGTACTTTTTGGTACATTAAAGTACTTTTCGGTTCAATAAATTGTACTTTTTGGAACAAAAAAGTACTTTGTGGTATACTTATACAATAAAATACTGTAGTTTATTTAAAATAATATTTCGTAAAATAAAAGTACTTAATGCTACACTAAAAGTTCTTAATGGTACAATAAGAGTACTATTTGATAAAAAAAAATGCACAAAAACATACTTTTTGGTACAATACTTCATACTTGTTGGTACATTAAAGTAGTTTTCGGTTCAATAATTTGTACTTTTTGGAACAACAAAAGTACTTTATGGTACAATTGTACAATAAAATACTGTAGTACAATAAAAATAATATTTCATACAATAAAAGGTACACCAAAAGTTCTTTATGTTACAATAAAAGTACTATTTGGTACAATAAAGTTCTAATTGGTACAATAATGATAATTTTCAGTACAAAAAAGTGCTATTTGCTGCAATAAAAGTACTATTTGCTACACTAACAGTAATGTTTGATACAATAAAAGTACTTTTGGAACTATTAACGAATTTCTGGTACAATAAATTGTACTATTTGGTACATTAAATATTGCTATTTGGTACAATAAAAGTACTTTTTCTTAAAAGAAATACAAATGCAATAAAAGTAATGTTGGTACAGTAAATTGTACTATTTGGTACAATAAAACCCCTTTTTCTTAAATAAGAACTTAAAAAAACTTAATTTCCCTTTGCACCCCATGAATGAGGTATGAGATAGCTTCTCGCGTTGTTGTGAATTAACACGCTTTATATTTATAGATTCACAACTAACGGCACCTACTTGTTTATCGACGAATGCGAACGTTTCTGTTTGAGAAGCTCTTACTAGACACGCCGATTGACTCGACACTTAATACTGCGAAGTTGCTGTCAACAACATTCGAGGGGAGCCGACAATGAAAGAACAATTTTTTTTAAGATGACTGGAGCCAGGTTTGAACCTGCTACCTCCCGCATGGTAGTCGCGTATTCTAACCACTATGCCATGGCCGGTATAGTGGATTCGAAACCAGCGACCTAAAAAACCCCCATAGGCACAATATCGGTCGTTTTTTGAAAAAATTTTCCGCCATTATGCATTCTCCGTTTTGTTTTTGTAAAAATTTTATTTCAGGTTCGAAACTAGCGACCCTAAAAACCCAATGTGAGAAATGCTGACTGGAACCTGTTGCCATCTATTACTGATTTTTTAACAAAACGTGTGGATTACCAAAAAATTGGCATTCCAATTCCAAAGGGATTTGAATGCTAGCGGAAAAAGTTGGGCTCCCATCCCATATTCTGCACTTCAGCCCCCCTATATGATACTTACTAACTTCAAATTGATATATCTCGATTCGTAGATGTGACCCAGCGAAACGCCGGGACACGTATAACTTATTTTGACCAATATAAATTTATCCGGTAGTCCCTTTTAGTGATTATAATTTTATAGGTTTAAGTTGGAGATATAGTCCTATGGATACAATTTGGCTGTACACGGATAATCTCCCCTTATATGCTCGGCAAGATTCAAGCGATGGGGATTACCGGGCATAGTAGGAGCACATCCCAAGCGGCTTTAGATGTGTTCCTACGCATTCCGGGGGCTATTGCACTAAGGGAAGCTAGCGATTGGCCCGCACAATCCGCACAAGGGCATGCTAATATTAATTAGCATGAGTAGGTTAGAAATTGCTACTAACTTGCGGATGACCTGGGTTCAAGCCATGTCACAGCCATATACATTTCTTTGATCGGTGACGCCCTCAATGTATTCGACAGCAACTTCTCAGTAGATGAGACTATCGGTATGTCTAGTTTAAGCTTTTCAAAAAGGTCGGATTCGTTAAACTGTCCCGGTCCTTTAGTGTGGGTATAGAAATGAAAGCATGTTAACTTATACAAATGCATGTACATAACAAAATAGCACCTCACTGCAAACAGTTGTTAATTTTTTAACATTTGTTACTTTTGCAGTCACTCTCCTTAGTTTTAAAAACACCTCCTTTCCCTGCTTTGTCTTAAAAAAAACTTCAGACATGACCTTTTGATCTCAATATGAAAAAATGTATAAATGGTTTTTTTTTCACCACACAATTAATACCACAAGTTACGCACACACAGACAGGGCATCTTCACAGCCATTCATTAACTGACAACAAAGTCGAAAAACAAACACCCCAACTTCACACAACATAACCCACCTCAAGATCCATGTCACTACTTACCTTCCCGTGACAACTCCTCCGAGCAAAACAGACAGCAGCTACATAGTAAGAGTAAATAAGGCACGCACTTTTTGTTCATGGACAGACAGACGGATGGATGGATACACACACACACATGAGATTCCTGGGGCTGCAGCAGAATCATCTGAACAAAAATAAAAACAAGATTTTTATCTGAAAATTTGTTAAATTTATCACTTCGAACACACCATGTGGTATCATCGTCATCGTTTTGGGCATCATCGTCATCCGGCATCAACATTATTATCATCATTGCCATTGTCGTCGTCATCATCATCATCTTCAAGGCGACCCCAAAATTTGCTAATACTGGGATTCCTCCTCCGTGTTGTTGTAGGTTCAGTGCTTCCTATGGAGGTGTGTTAATGTGCAACAACAACAGACTTAATAAATAATGACGAATGTGAGTAATTATATTAGGAAAGTGTGACATCGATTGTGGCAAAAAAAAATTAGAGTAGTAAACAGATTTCACCAAGGGGAAAAATTTAACACTAGAATCATATATTTTAAAGGGCAAAAATTAATAATTAATTTTATTTAAAATTAACAAAAAAAATTGTGTTTATAAAGATTTTTGTGTTTATTACACAGTACAACACATGATTTTGCGACTCGTGACAAATTCCCCTATACGATACTTACTAACTTCAAATCGATATTAAATAATTATGGCATGTAACTTGACAAAACGAATAATGCAGAACTTCTGCTTTTTGGGGCTACTTTCACGTGCAATTCTCAGATTTGAGTCCTAAATCAAAAGGCTGAAAATTGTTGTACTGTGTTATGAGACTGGTGACAGTCATGATAACAGGGGCACTTAAAAGAACTCTAACTTAGGCACTGTTTACGATCCTGAACTGGTTATCACCAGACATTCCAAAGAAAAAGTTTAAGCAAGGTAACTGTTCTTTTGAAAAAGCTGTAGTCCACATTTTCTGATATAAAAGTTAAACTTATGCAAATTTCTTCTTTTTCTTATATGGCAGCAACAAGAGAAATTCATCTATCATTAACCGCACGTAGAAAATAATTCCAAGGCTGACATTATTATATATGTTTACGGCGGAGCCAAGATAGACAAAATCATCTACCACTTCAAAGTTTTATTTGTCAACGATCACGCAGCCTTTCAAACGAGTAGACTCTTTGTTCGTTTAAACAAAAACTTGGGTTTGTTCAACATCCCGCAGTCCTCGGCCAATGGTCCAGCAAACATAATCATAGATCCTATGCAAAATACTTTTGCGTGGTTTCTTGATGTTTTTTTTAACAGAAGTAGCTAGTGGACAAGAATAAAAGCAGTGTATAATCAATCGACACGCTTTTGTATAAAACGAAATGCTTGCTGGCTACTTTTCCTGCTGCTGTGTGGCTTTTAGTAGCTGTGGCATTAGTCGATATATTGCTATTGTATTTATTTTTAGCATTTTTAACTCTGTGTATCACCAGAACCACTTCTGCCGACTGCTTCTCAATGCTCAAAAAGGGCGCAGTAACATGCTGCATACGCCAGCAGCATGTGACTTTTATTAAAGGTGGTACCAGATGCGTTTACTGCAGCCTTCCGCTTAATCATCTTCATTATGATGTTACAGAGAATGCATGACAGACTATCGTCTGTCTAAAGCCTCGCTCAGTAGTAAATGACACTGTCAGATTTTTGCCTAAAATCGCTGAATACTTCGTGTCAGTCGTATTAGCTTCGCCGGAATCTAACAATTTCTGTCTAAAGCAGGATTGTCGAATGCAGCTTTATAATATATAAATAGATGGTAGGTGTCGATCTACATTCGATCTGGGGCCTTCTCCAGGATTTGTCGTAGTGGGAATCTCTGTTTAGTCGTGGATTTAGCATATCTGAAAAAGTCCTATCAGTTTCGCTATGATGGGCTTTAGTCTGCCATATAACACACTAGACAGGACCTTGTATGCGATGGGTAAAAGGCGGATCCGGCGAAAGTTCGTACACACACTAGGATCGCCTTTCTTAAGCAAGGGACATAGGACTCTCGGATTCCAATCATCGGTCATGCACTCCCTGAGCTAAATCGTGTTTATGTGTCTGTGCTTCCACGTTGCCGGCCTTAAAACAATCTGCCGGAAATCCATCCATGCAATTGCCGTGCTGATCTCGGTTTGGCTCGGTGGTGGACAGTCTACTCCGTCGTCGATGATTGGCGTAAATTCGTTACTTTTGCTGCCTTTGGGAACGAGAAGAGAACGGAAGTGTTCCCTCCGTATTTGCATCACACTTTGAGTGTCGGTGACCAGATTTCCATCTCTGTCCTTACAGGTAGGGATCCCTGTTCCAAAACCTTTACTTTTTTCCTTTTGGTAGAACTTTTGGGCCTCACCTCTATCCCTGTAGTTTTCGATATCCTGGCTCTCTTTTCTTCTACAGACCCTTTTTTCGCCTGAACAGGCGTTTCATCTCCCTCCTTTTCTTTTTATAACGCTCCGTCACCTCACGCGTCGCCATTGGCTACAGTTTTGCCTCGTACGCAGCATCCATTTCCTCAGACATTTTGCGACATTCATTATCCTACCAGGGCTTGTCTGAGCGAGGTTTAACATAACGCCAGGGCTCATAGAATTCGCAATATGCTGTCACTGGGTGTCGGGAACATCAGGATTAAGGGGGTTTGTTTGATGTAGTTGAGTGAGTTAGTTGGAGTAGGCATTGGCTATTTCGGTGGTATGCATCTTTGTGATGTCTAGCTTCCTTTGCGTTTGAGATATTTCCATCTTTCTTATCCCTGTATTTTCTCGATATTCTGGCTCTCTCTCTCTCTTGTCTTCCAAAGACGCTTTTTCTGCCTGAAGAGGCTGTCATCTCCTTTCTCTTGCGAACCGCTGCAGTTTCGCCTTGTTTGCAGCAATATGCTGCCACTGTGTGTCGGGAACTTTCGAATAAGGGATTTGTTTAAAGTAATTGGGAGAGTTGTTTGGAGTAGGCATTGGCTATCTCGGTTGTATGAATCTTTGTGATGTCTAGCTTCCTTTTCGTTTGAGAGATTTCCATCTCTGTCCTTACATGTGGGGATCCTTGTTCCAAAAACTTTCGGGCTTCACCTTTGTCCCTGTATTTTTCAATATCCTGTCTCTCTTGTCTTTCATAGACGATTTTTCGCCTGAAGAGGCTTTCCTTTCGCCATTGGCTGCAGTGGTATGCATTTTTGTGATGTCTAGCTTTCTTTTAGTTAGAGATTTCCATCTCTGTCCTCACAGATGGGGACCCCTGTTCCAAAAACTTTGTTTTTAACCTTTTAGTAGAAGTTTGGGCTTCAACTTTTACTTCTGAATTTTTCAATATCCTGGCTCTCTCTTGCCTTCCATAGACGCTTTTTCGCCCGAAGAAGCTTTCATCTCCATACTCTTGCCGTTGGCTGCAGTTTTGCCCTGTATGTAGCATCCTTTTCTTCAGACGTTGAACGTGAAAATAGCCCCAAAAAGAAGAAGTTCTGCATCATTCGTTTTGTCAAGTTACATGCCATAATAATGTAATATCGATTTGAAGTAAGTAAGTATTGTATAGGGGAAAATCTAACGTTTCAGGCTCTTTTGTTTGACATAACACGAGAACCATTAGACCGATTTAAAAAAATTAAGAATTAAGTAACAAATTGCCCTATACGATACTTACTAACTTCAAATCGATATTAAATTATTATGGCATGTAACTTGACAAAACGAATGGCGCAGAACTTCTTCTCTTTGGGGCTACTTTCATGTGCAGTTCTCGGAATTTAGTCCCAAAATCATGTGTTGTACTCAGTGATGGTATATTTGACGATTTATCGTCATTTTGACGATTTTTTGTCCAAAAAAACAGAAATGACGATTTGACGATTTTTACCCCTTAAATGACGATTTTTACAAATTACAACTTTCCTTTCCAAGTTTGCGCCTAACTTAATCAGAACACAATGAAAGTGATGCCAAAAAAATGCTGAACTAATTACAAGACATGTCAACAATACTTTTTTACACACTTGTGGTGTACACTGTAAAGAGAGACAACTGTATACGAATAATTAATCCAAATGTATTAATAAATTGTTCAAAACAGTCTTTCTCTATTATTGTAAAAGAGTATCAACATTTTATTGAATACGATGAACTGCAAAGTTTAGACTTCGAATTCCACGAAGTATACCAGTTAGATTTAAGAAATATATTTAATAGTAACAACGAAGAGTTGTTGAAATTTTGGAAATCAGTCTGTGAGCTAAGACGTGCGGACTCTAAACTACTTTTTCCAGTTTTAACAAAATTTACTAAAAAAGATTCTAATACTACCACATTCGTCGGCATATGTAGAAAGAGCATTTAGTCAAGTTAATTTAAATAAAAATAAATATAGAAACCGATTAGAAAGCGATTCAATGGAAGATATTATCTTCACAAAAGACTTTGTTATGATTTAAAGGTAAAGCCAGACGTACTTAAAAAGTTTACATCGGCTTAAAATGTAAAATTATTTTTATTAATAATTTTTTAAGACTGAGAAAACTAGAAAGGTAATAGCTTTCTTAAAGCACAATGTAATACAAATTATATAAAAATATATTAATATGTAACCTCCCACTTTTTTTATTATTGTTATGTTTTTTTCAGTTTTTGTTTGTTTTTTAAGTTTTTTATTCAACTTATTTTTAATGTATTTTATATAAAACGTTTAAAAAATTTATTTTAGTTGTTACATTCAGGATAAAATGAGTAAATTTTTGTGTAAAGATTTTTTGACGATTTTAAAATGAGGTTTTGACGATTTTGACGATTTCAAAACCCAAAATTTACGATTTTCGTCAAATTTTGTATACCATCACTGGTTGTACTGTTCTTTAAGGAGACTGACTTATTACGCCAATGCACCAAATTCACAACGAGAACCGTTGTGTTGGTCTTTAGTAACTTCTGTTACCTACTCCCTAAGGTGGTAGCATGTCTTTTATGTGACTGTGGCAATGCCTGAAGAATCCTTGATCTGTTTAGGGACCTCCGAAGCGGTTTTCTTGATATTACCAACTAAATAAAGATCAAAATACACAAATTAGAAAAAATTGTTGTGATTTGATAAAATTGTTTTTTATGATAACATTTGTCTAGTAAAACTTCTTGTAAAATGCAAATTTGTATAGAACATTTGATAGAAAAGATTTTATTTTACATATAAAAATTTGTAAAAGACTCAACTTTCCTTCAAGTACTCAACCATTTAGTAGAATTCCTATGAAATCAATGTCGATCAGAGAACTATTAAACGTTTTCAAGCCTTTATAATTTATAGTTCCACGAATCATATTGTTGCGACGAGCTTGTTTGCTAGCTAGCTGTCCAACACAATCAAAACATAAGGAATCATTAAATTGAGAAACAAATGAACCCACAACTAAACTAAGCAACACACACGTAACAGATGATGATGATGACGATGATCGCAATGACTATAATGGTAAAGGTGATGGTGATACTGTTGGTGCCTAGGCATTGTATATTTGAATGGCCCTCACAGGCACACACGCACAAGGCAACAAATGAATTTAATTGCGCTAAAACTCAATCAATTTCTCACTGACTTTATTTTACAAGATTTTCATAGCCAAAGATTATATCACTGATATAGCCAACCAGCACCACCATCGACAACAACAACACCAGCAACAAGTACCTTATGGGATTGCCTCGTTAAACACGGCCACATGTGGTCAAAACGCACTCGAACACACACACCACACCAACAACAACAACAACAACGAGAGTTTAACACAAAACAAAAGCAGCAGGAGAAGACAATGCTAACGACATTTAGCTAAAACAAACAACCTCACCAAGAATCCCATGTTACAAAAACAACAACAAGAGAAAATAGAACTATGAGGTGCCACACTCACAGGTGCACAGTGGGTATAAGGATATACTTTTATAAAATAAGTTACTTTAAAAACCTACTAGAACAAAATCCAATAGTTAAGACTATAAATATTTTGTGTTGTACATTATATTATATTACATTAATTTCTAAAATTATCGATATCACAGTACAACTTTTTTTAGCCCATTGATTTGCGATTAAAAGATGCCCCAAAAAGAAAAAGTTCTTCATCATTCGTTTTGTCAAGTTCCATGCCAAAATTATTTAATATCGATTTGAAGTCAGTAAGTACCGTATAGGGGAATTTGTCACGTTTTAGGCTCTTTTGTTTGACACGTGCAGTTCTCAGAATTGAGTCCCAAAATCATGTGTTGTACTATGTATGTTATCTAAACATCTGCGCACTATGGTATCACTCTAATCTCATTCTTCATTCTGGACTTCTTTCAATCTTAGTTCAATCAACTGCAATTTAAGTTGCATTGATCTCAACTAAACGTTGTGAATCTAATGGTCTAAATTTATTTATTTTCCATCTAAAAACATAAATGTTCTCCTTTGTTGGCTGCCACACAGACCACTGTGCATTTATATGAATGTTAATGTTTTCTATAGCATCGTTATCATTATCATCACCATCACAGTGTCAAGCCTTTTATATCTTGTGGTTAAACAGAAGATAGATAATGCCAAATAGCAACGACTACAACACTAACAACAACAACAACAACATCAACAAAAGCAATAATACTAACTCTACGCATATTTAAGTGTTAAAGATTATTCACCAGATATCAAAAGCAGCCAACATAACATTTATATGTACAGACGGACGGACGGACTGACTGACTGGATGACTGACGCTGACTTTACTACGATTTTTTTTCGTAGCGGCGTAATCGAACTGCGAAGACGATATTGCATACTTCCCGATGCTGAAGTTGTAAGAGATGACGGAGTTCTACAGGACTCTCTTGAAAAGCATTGCGGCGGTTGGTATGATAAATTGGGAAGAAAAGGCAAAGTTTTAAGATCACAATAGACAATTGTTTAGTATTGACATAGTAGGCCAAAAAAAATGAACACTACAATCCGTTTTAGACGGTTACTCTCAAAGGATACGAAAATACGGTTAATGGACTGAATCCGAAAAAGACCAAACGAGAGTATTGCTGCATACGCAATATGGATAATGGGTGATTTTCTAATTTGAATTTTTCTGATCGTTATTCACTTGGGATTAAACTTAATCTCTCTTTGGAGGTTCCCAAGCAGCTCATATCGTCCGAGAGATCACATATTCCCCGGGCAATGCCATTGAACACCCTTTCAGTAGCAGCAAATGAGAGAAGGAGCTGCAATGTTGCATAAATGGCATGCTACCACCGATGCGTTTTAGGAAGTAGGTAACAGATGTTACTGAAGCTCAACACAGAGGCTCTCTTAGTGGCTTTGACAGCCCCAAAGAACTAGGATCGGATGGCCAATAGACCATGATTTAAGGATATGCTGCTAGGATATGGTGAACTCTCTACAGAGAAGGTGCCTTTATCCAACTGGAGGATATCCTCGACAAATACAAGGCTGACATCACCGCCATACAGGAAATGCCATGGACAGGACAATAATGCACACGACGAAAGAACTGTGGCATTTTTTACGGCTAACATGCAGAAATACACGAATTTAGATGTGGTTTCATAGTCGGCAAGAGACTAGTTGTCGATCTCGCGGTTTAACCCTGTTAGTGATCGAATGGCCACTATTCGCATCCAGGCGAAATATTTTAACATTACGCTGATTTGTGTACACGCCCCGACGGAATACAAAGACGATGACATTAAAGATGCATTCCATGAGCGCCTGGAGGATATATATGATCACTGTCCTGCACAATACATTAAACGTGTTCTGGGAGATTTTAATGCTAAAATAGGAAGGGAAGATACTCTTGGTTCATCAGTCGGAAAATTCAGTTTACACAACATACCCTCCGATAACGGATTCAGACTGGTTAGTTTCGTGTCGGCAAGAAACATGGTTGTGAGTGTAACCAGATTCCCGCATAAAGATATCCACAAGGCAACCTGAATATCTCCCCAACAAAATATGTACAAGAAATCAGATTGATCACGTGGTAATTGATAGAAAGCATGTCTCAAGCGTTATGTAAATATTGATTCGGATCACCACCTAGTTGCAGCCAAGGTACGCATACGATTAAGATGTGATAAAAACACTCGTTATCAAACGCAAAGGAAGCAAGACATCACAAAGCTGCATACCACCGAGATAGCCAATGCCTACTCCAACCAACTCTCTCTCAATTACTCCAAACAAATCCCCCTAGTTCTGATGTTCCCGTCACACAGTGGCAGCATATTGCGAATTCTATGACCACTGCCGCAACGACCGTACTGGGTTATGAAAAACCATGTTCAGACAAGCCCAGGTACGATGATGAATGTCGCGAAATATCTCAGGCAATAGATGCTGTGTACAGGGCAAAACTGCAGCCAATGGCATCGCCTGCAGTGACGGAGCGTTATAATGAGAAGAGGAGGGAGATGACACGCCTCTTCAGGCGGAACGGCGCCTATGGAAGGAAACAAAAAGAGCCAGGATATCGAAAACTACAGGGATAGAGGTAAGGCCCGAAAGTTCTACCAAAGGGTTAAAGCAAAGGTTTTGGAACAGGGATCCAAACCTGTAAGGAAAGAGATGAAAATCTGGTCAAGGACACTCAGGGTGTGCTATTAATATGAAGGAAACACTTTCGTTCTCCGCTTGGACCCTTAGGCAGCATAAGTGACGAAATCATGGCATTCATCGACGATGGAGTAGACTGTCGAACAACTGAGCGAAAACAAGATTAGCACTGCAATTTCACGGTTTAAAAATAACAAAGCTGCCTCTGCCGATATACTGCCGGCTGAGTTATTTAATACCGGCTGCGATGAGCCGACAAAGTGCATGCACCAGCTCATAAACACAATATGGCTCAGGGAATGCATGCCCGATGATTGGAATCTGAGTGTCCTATGTCCCAAGTGTGTGTACCAACTATCGCATACAAAGTCCTGTCTAGTGTGTTATGTGAAAGAATACAGCCCATTCTGGAGAACCTGATTGGACCTTATCAGTGTGGCTTTAGACCTGGTAAATCCACGACCGACCAGATATTCACACTACGACAAATCATGGAGAAGACCCAATAAATGCAGATCGACACCTACCATCTGTTCATCGATTACAAAGCTACATTTGACAGTCCGATACGTCAGAAATTGTTGGATGCTATGGCTGAGTTTAGTATCCCCGCGAAACTAATTCGAATTTGCGGGATGACCCTGATCGGCACGAAGTGTTCAGTGAAAATTGACAAAAATCTGTCAGAGCCAATATCTACCAAGCGAGGCTTAAGTTAGGGCGATAGTCTGTCCTGCGATCTCTTTGACATCATAATGGAGATGATCATGCGGTAGGCTGCAGTAAACAGGAATGGTACCATCTTCAACAAAAGTCACATGTTGCTCGCGTATGTTGATGATATAGATATCATTGGACGTGGATTGCGAGATGTTACTGCGGTTTTTTCGAGCATTGAAAAACAGTCGGCTGAAGTGGGTCTAGTGATAAAATAGGACAAAACCAAGTTATTTGTTTCACCGACCAAAAGATCTACTCGTTTGGGACGCTGCGTGAAGGTTAACAACTATAACTTTGAAATGGTAGGTCATTTTATAATAATGTCAGCCTGGTAAATCAAGAGACGAGTATTGATCGCAAACCGGTGCTATTATGCGCTGAGCAAGCTATTTAATAATAAATTCCTCTCTCGACGAACGAATATCCAACTGAACCAGACATTGATCTAGCCTGTCTTGCTCTACGACGCAGAATGCTGGGTAATGACAAGCGAATCAAATGAACCATAAAAAGGCATCAATGTAGTCAAGCGCGTTCAAATAGACCGAATGCATTGGCTTGGACACGTTCTACGAAAGAATGAAAATGCTTCGGGCTCGAAAAGTCTTCGGCAATAACCTCGATGAACCAGGTGAAAGACGAACTATCTATGGAGCGCAAAAGACCGAGACGCTTGAAATTATTTTCTACGTGCGGCTACTGATGGATGAATTTCTGTTGTAGCTGGCTTATAAGAAGAAATTGTCCGTTCGGAAATAATGGTGAAAAATATTATTTCGCATAAATACCAAATTTTGGTTGGAAGGTGCTAGAATGGGTCGTTCTATATAGTGCATATCCGTTCAAGAATCAAATTTTTATAAGCGTAGATCTTACGCAAAACATGAATGAATTCAGTGTACTTACATAAAAGATATGCACTATGGGGGCAATTTCGGTCATTTGTATGGGTGGTACCAGAAGGGGTTATCTGAGAATTTGTCTAATATTAAATTGTAATGAAACTGATTCATTATATATATTGTAAAGTTTTCCGTTTGTAAATTATGGGAATAATATTATTTCATTAAAAGGGTGAGGCCATTACCAAATCCCAAAACTATGTTTAGGAGATAAATATTAATACTGGTAAATTTTCCTATCGATCAGTAAAGGTTTGCTCTAGTTATCTCGCCTACCAGCCGGTAACCAACACAACCAACTCGAGTAAATCTCCAACGATTCAAATGAATATTTACCATTGCAAATTTTTTCTCAAGCCGTGATCTGGGATTACATATATTGTAATGATCTTAATTTTAGTTATTTTTTTTAATTTTTCTTTAAAAATGTCAATCTTAACTCTTTCCCGTACTTAAATTCCCACCTCATTTCATACCAATCACATATTTTTCACAAACCAACCAACGTTTCTCGCTCTGCGCCTGCGTACACCTCTGTCAAACCTAAATGAATGCTCACTTGTGTATTTGAAAGTAAGCTAGAAGATATCACAGAGTGTGTGTGTGAATAGTCATACGATATGCTCATCAATCGCTCGTTTGTAAAACCATTAAATTGATATCATGTCGTGTGTTTTGAATGTTGTTGCCAGTTGTTGGTTGGTTCACTCTGTTACCGAATGTTGCTGTAGCTGTAGCTGACTGTTGCTGGTTGGTGTCTCTCTACCCCAACAGAGAGTTGCTGGTGTTTTATGTTTTCAAAATTAATGTTGGAATGGGTGTTAAAAAATAATGATCTTAAATACATTCATGTTTACATGAAATTCACACACGCAACGCCATAAACGAGCTGCTGCAGCTCTCTGGCAGGCAAACCAAACTTAGTAGTAATACGAGTGCGTGTGTTAACCGTGGTCACTAAGTGAGTGAATGACTGTGAGAGTACTGCTGACCATGGTTGCAAAATAAGGATCGTCGTTGTTTGTCAGCCGCCGATAAGCAGTAGTAGTTGTGTGTTACTGCTCGTCTGAAGTTACTGGTGGCTCTAATTTTTTATTATATTTGTTGTGTTTTTTTTTTCCACTTTTTCGTTTTATTTAGAAAGAGATAACACCATTTGTTTGTTTTTTTTTAGCAAAGTGTTATAATAACAATTGACCATGAAGTCATATCGATATCATCTACTGGTGGATAATTTATTTACACTTTACACCTTTTTTTTCTCTATTGCTGTCTCTCTCTATAGCGCTCCTGCCCAGATCGTTTCCCACCAAGTAAGCGAATGTTTTTTTTTTTTTGGGTTGGGAATTACTCCACATTCCCGGCAAATGTTTGCACAAGTTTTATGAGGGGTTAGGTGGCCTTTTCTCTTACTTACATATACTCATCGTTACTGCTGCTGATATTTGATTAGGGATATTTGGTATCTGGTCAAGATGGTAGTAGATATGTCAAGTCAAAGAGGTGTGAAGACACGTTTGCGATATTGATTTTACGGAAAGATAGCTAGTGTTTGTTTGAGGTTACTCTAATGTCAGAGATGCAATCGTAAGTGAACGGAATTTGAGCGGCTCAACAGAATTTGGGAAAAGGCATTCAAATACATAGGTGTTCACCACAAGGCAAAGTACTTATTATTTAAGAGATTAAATCTGTTTAAGAGAATATAGAAAAAGAGCTAAAAACTTGACAAATTCCCCTATACGAAACTTACTAACTTCAAATCGATATTAAATTATTATGGCATGTAATTGAGTCCCAAAATCATGTGTTGTACTGTGTTATATGATGATATACGCGTTATCCACAGATTAGCGATTACTATTGTAGGATTGAGAGTGAGATGCATTGGCTAGAGCAATGGAGTTTGATTTCAGAAACTTATGTTGAGCTATTTTGAGATAATTGTAAAATCGGGTCTACCGACATCGATTAGGCAGGGTTTTCGGGGGTGTATGGGGTTGTAAGGCTATTGGATCGCGCCGAATGATTGTTGTTTGCCTATGACGGCTACCACAAAACGTTGCGGGGGCACCAATCGCTGAACTACGAGGAGTTAAATCTGGTAGCAGTTCGACTACGAGGTCTCACCGGAGGCCTTTTTCTTGTACCGTGGTTGACATGGCATACACACGCGCAAGCTTTCCTGTTCGTGCCCCTGTTCATCTGTGTCTTATTGATCTCGCAGGGTTTCAGACGGGCATAGCCATACAAGTACATAGTTGCCGTTCACCGCCGTCGTGCGGAACGGGGTGTGGAACTTCCAACGGCTCCCACCGATGATGGTACTACATCCTTGCAATGTAGTATCAACCGTTTTACCAGCTTGATGAGCTAATGTGAAAGCATTGGTACTCGCGACTAATTCTGTGAAATATGGTTCATTAAATCACAAATTGATTGCAGCTTCTCTGCGAAACTTACACCGGTGAATTTGGTCGAAAGCGTGAGGATCAGCAGTCTCGGAACTTGTTCCAGCTTGATCAGTGGTTGTAGGCCCCCTTGTGATCACGCGGGCTGTGCTTGATACCGAAGAGTCATCCGGTTCGGATGTGGAGTTGCATCCGGGTGCTACATGCCCATAGAGTAGTAGCAGCAAAAGAAGTTCACCCATCAGTAGCAGCACATAGAAAAGAATTCCAAGCGCTTCGATCATTTGCGCTCTGTAGATAGTTCGTCACTCCAAGTTTAGGTAATAGCTCTTTCACCAGATACTTTCAACAAAGTTTTGGTCGCCCCCTTCTGTGCCGCCCATCGAATTTATTGCCGAAGACTTTTCGAGTTGCATTCATTTGGCCAACATGTCCAAGACAGCGCATTCGGTATATTTCAACGCGCTGACTACGTCGATGTCGTTGTACAGCTCATGGTTCAATCGACGACAGTACTCGCCGTTAACGATGATGGGTCAAAAGTATTTTTCTCTCGAAGACTCCCAGAATAGATTGATCGGCATGTGTTGTTACCCAGGATTCTCCACTGTAGAGCAAGACATGTAGGATCAGTGTCTCGGACATTTGGATCTCTGTTATTCTCGTCTTTTGATTTTCAGGCTGACATTATTGTTTTTGTTTACGGTGGGGCAAAGGTAGACGAAATCATCTACAGCTTACAAACGAGTAGACTCTTTGTTCGTTAAAACAAATAACTTTATTTTGTACTCATTACCAGACCCACTTTTGCCGACTGCTTTTTAATACTAGAAAAGGTCGCAGTAACATCCCGTAATCCACGGCCAATAATATCTATGCCATCAGCATACGCCAGCAGCATGTGGCTTTTGTTGAAGATGGTACCATTCCTGTTTACTGCAGCCTTCCGCATGATCATCTCCATTACGATGTTAAAGAGATCGCATGACAGAATATTTCCTTGTCTAAAGCCTCGCTTGGTAGAAAATGGCTCAGTCAGATTTTTTTTCCTATTTTCACGGAAAACTTCGTGTCAATTAGTGTCATCCCGCAAAGTCGCATTAGCTTTGCGGGGATACCAAACTCAGCCGTAGCATCCAACATTTTCTGTCGTATCGGACTGTCGAATGAAGCTTTGTAATAGATAAACAGATCGTAGGTGTCGATCTGCATTTCTTGGGTCTTCTCCAGGATTTGTCGTAGCGTGAATATCTGGTCGGTCGTAGATTTACCAGGTCTAAAGCCACACTGATAAGGTCCAATCATGTTCGCCAGGATGGACTTTAGTCTTTCACATAACACACTAGACAGTACCTTCTATGCAATGGGTCAAATTCTGATTGCATTTCTTAATCTTAGTACATACAACATACAATCATCGGGCACGATATCCTTGACCCAAATCATGTTTATGAACTGGTGCATACACGATGCCAGCTTATCGCCGCCGGCAGTCCATCGTCTCTCGCAGCGATATTATTTTTAAGCCGTGCGATCTCGTTTTGGCTCGGTGGTGCACAATCTACTCCGTCGTCGATGATTGGTATGATTACGGCACTTATGCTGTCTTCGGAAACGAGAAACAAAGAGCCTAAAAGGTGACAAATTACCCTATACGATACCTACTAATTTCAAATCGATATTAAATTATTACGACATGTAACTTGACAAAGCAAATGATGCAGAACTTCTTCTTTTTGGGGTTACTTTCACGTGAAGTGCTTAGAATTGAGTCCCAAAATCATGTGTTGTACTGTGTTTTTTATTTTGATCCTTTTCAAAGAGTTCTGTAATTTAAGTACCCACCAACATATCAGCCCCTAAAGATATAATTCATACGGGGCTGTTTGTATCTTTACAAGTGCACTGCTTCACGTTTGGCTTTGATTTTTGCGTTTTTTTTCTCTTTGGTAGCGTACCGGCATATTTTTAAGCCTCCCCTGGTGAATTACTCTATTCAAAATTCTCTTCCTTTCAAACTTTTTGTTTATCAACCAACTTTCCATAATTGTTTTTAGCGAATATTCAAAAAAATATGTACATATATGTTGCCAATGTAAAACGTTAATTAACCCTAAGGTTTCTTACGAATTCATTTTATTGTCAGATTTAAATCAGTTTCGATATTTGTCTGTTCTCCTTCTTCACCTCTGCATAATCTGGCGATCTTACTCAAATACATAAAGAAAAAATATCTTTAGTACAAAGTAGGAAAAACGCTAGAGGCCAAGAGCACACAGAGAGAGTGCGAGAGAGAGAGGGAGAAGGCACAGGGAAGAATCAACAATTGATCGCACCTGAGTAAATTCATAAGTCAGTTATCGTTAGTTAAACCATGACACTTCTTGTAGTTGCCACAACTTCTGTACGGCAGCCCAGTCAACAACAGAAAGATTTAAGGCTGAAAGCTTAAGAGGGAGTCCGAGAGGTACGTACGTACTCACATGAATATGCATGGTGGTGGTCTGTCTATACGGCTGCTGCCATACTCGTACTATATCGGGAACGTGGAAACAGGCGTAAACAAATTGAAATTGGCATTACTGCAGCTTGTTGACGCCTAATTTATTATGCGTAGGCCACCAACACTAACCGTTTTGTAGCCGACTGACTGGTCAGTCATACAGATAGCCAACCTGAGCACATTGTGTAAACTTAAGCTGCAGTGGTACACGTAGATTGTGTGGACGACGTTGCTTAGCCAACATTGGAATCTGTACAAATCGTTTGTGGCCATTTAAGCACCTTTTGGTAAATGACAGTAATATTTGGTGTCTACAGTTCTCTCTCTCTTCTCTCCCCATCTTGCACAATTTTAGTATTCGATTCCTTTTGGAAGGATCTCACGGGGTACCAGCTAAGATTTTAATTGAATATTAACACCTTTCAAGTTTTCGATTACGTTGCTTAAGTTTCTTACGCATTTTGATAGTGCAATTTCCAGGGTTCAGCCTCGGCGGCAGCCAATGGAATATGAGAAATTGCCCAGGGGGGGAAATACCACAGTGCCAGACCTAAAATATACAATTTGTTTGTGACAATGATTTATGCAAAAGTTTTATTGAATTTTATGCTGTTTCGCACTCCAATCGACCCCGGCTCATTTACATGGCACTGCATAGTGTCGATTTCACTGCGTGGAGATTTGCTTTTTGTTAATACGGAAGCTATTATTAATGAAAGTTTCGATTTGAATGGGATTTAAGATGAGAAACGATTTAGAATAGCTAATAATCATTGGATGTGAAAGAACTTACAGGATGGAATAAGTCATGAAATTTATAAAATTGAATAGTTTTTTATAATAAAAAATTATATTCAATAAAGTAATATAGGAAGCATTGCCACCGGTATCTAATGTTGGCTTCAAAGTTTTTAGGCTGACTTACACAGTACAACTCATGATTTTGGTACTCAATTCTCAAATGTTAAACAAAAGAGCCTTAAACGTGACAAATTCCTCTATACGATACTTACTATCATCAAATCGATATTAAATTTTTATGTCATGTTACTTGACAAAACGAAAGATGCAGAACCTCTTCTTTTTGAGGCTACTTTCACGTGCAGTTCTCAGAATTGAGTTTTAAATCAATGAGCTGAAATATTTTGTACTGTGTTATCGATGAAGAGTTTTGAATTTACTCATCTCCACAGAAAAATATCAGAGGTATCGGCTTATATGAAATGGGTGATTTTCTATGGGGATATTTCTATTCTATTAACCAACTCTCCTTAAACAAAACCAATTATTGATTTGGAATTTATTTCAAGCTCAAGACCAGGGGTTTTGAAAGAAGTTAAAAGTAGAATTATATTCTCATAATGCCAGACAGTCTGTACAGCTGTCTCGGATTCAGCGACGAATTCTCATCAGCAGACTTTGGTATGAGAATTCCTCTTGAGTGCATATACTCGAAAAACTTCACAACCATTCACTATGAGAAACCATTTGCTTAACTTCTTTCTTGTTTTGCTTTGTTTATGTTGAGAAAGCCGTCGGCTTTCAAACAACAAGAACCAGATTCCTGCATAAAGATATTCACAAAGCAACCTGGGTATCCTCTGATCAAAAGACATGAAACCAGATTTGTCAAGTGGTAATCGATGGTGATTAAGTAGTGATTAAAACGTACGTTACTTAACGCATAGGATGCTAGACATCACAAAGCTGCATACCACCGAGTTAGCGAATGCCTACTCCAACCCACTCTCTCAACTACTTCAAACAACCCCCCTAACTCTGATGTTGACGACACCCAGTGGCAGCATATTGCGAATTCTATGAGTCAGGATATCGGAAATTACAAGAATAGAGATCAAGCCCAAAAGTGCTACCAAAAGGTAAAAAGCAAAGGTTTTAGAATAGGGATTCACACCTGTAAGGACAAAGGCGGAAATCTGCTCACGGACACTTAGAGTGTGCTGCAAACATGGAGGAAACACTATCGTTCTCTACTCGTTCACGAAGCTATCATAAGTGACGAAATCACTCCAATCATCGACAACGGAGTAGATTGTCCACCACACGGCTATTGCAGGTGCTTAAAAATAAAAAGCCGATAAAAGCCGACGACGATGAACTGGCAACCTGCGTGCACTAGCTCATAATCACAACTTGAGAGCCCGATGATTGCAATTTAGACTGGTTAGCATCGCGTCGGCAAGAAACATGGTAGTGAGTGGAACCAGATGCCTGCATAAAGATATCCATAAGGCAACATGGATATCTCCGGATCAAAATACAAGAATTCGGATTATATATATATATTCCTATCGATCCTTTAAGGAGCATAAAATCTCACATGGTAATTAATGGAAGGCATGTCTCAAGCGTTATGGACGTGCGTGTGATGCACGCGATTAAGATGTGCTAAAAACAATCGTTACTTATCACAAATGATGATAGACATCGCAAAGCGGCATACCACCGAGATAGCCAATGACTACTTCAAACAACTCTTTCAACTACTTCAAACAAACCCTCCTAATTCAGATATTCCCGCGAATTCTATTAGCACTGCCGCAACGACCGTACTTGATTATAATACACCACGCTCTATCAAGCGCTGGTACGATGAAGAATGTAACGAAATGTCGGGCAAAACTGCAGCCAATGATAATGCGTATTGTGACGAAGCGTTGTAATAAGAAGAGGGGGGATATAAACGCCTCTTCAGGCGGAAAAATCGTCTATGCAAAAAAAACAGGGCCAGGGTATTGTAAATTACAGGGATAGAGATAAAGCCCAAAACTTCCACCTAAAGGTAAAAAGCAAAGGTTTTGAAACAGGGATCCCCATCTGTATGAAGAGAGAGACGGAAATCTGGTCACGGACACTCAGAGTGGGCTGCAAATATAACAGGAATACTTTCGTTTTCTTCTAGTTTCCAAAGGCAGCATAAGTGACGAAATCACTTAAACCATCAACGACGGAGTAGATTGTCGACAATTGCAGGGCTTACAAATAATAAAGCTGCGGGAGCCAATGAACTGATGGCAGAGCTATTTAAAGCCGTTGGCGATGAGCTGGCAACATGCATGCACCAGCTCATAACCACGAATTGGCCCAAAGAAAGCCCAAAGAAATTGAAATTGTTCTATGTCCTGTGCTTAAGAATGGCGATCAAAATGTGCGTACCAATTATCGCGGGATCAGCCTTTTACCTATCGCACACAAGATTCTGTCTACTGTGTTGTGTGAAAGACTAAAGCCCATTATAGCAATACTGATTGGACCTGATCAGCAGGGCTTTAGACCTGGTAAATCGACGACCGACCACAACAACAAATCCTGGAGAAGACTCAAGAAATGCAGATCGACACCAACCATCTGTTTATCGATTTTAAAGCTGCATTTGAAAATCCTATCCTCTCGAAACTAATACGACTTGCGGGATGACACTGACTGACACGAATTCTTCAGTGAAAATAAACACAAATCTAATAGGGCCATTTTCTACCAAGCGATACGATAGCCTGTCATACGACATCTTAAACATCGTAATGGAGATGATCATGCAGAAGGCTGTAGTAAACAAGACTGGTACCATTGTTTACAAAAGTCACATGCTGCACGCTTATCATGATAAAATAGATATTATTGGCTCCAGATACAGTGACATACCAGTGTAACTACCAATGTATCATACCCACCGGCGAAATTAGCAAGGCCTCTAGAAACAGGCCTTCTGAGATATTCAAACGTCTTGTCTTCAAGGACTTGTATTCACATGCCTGAAAACAGGCCTTCCCCTTCCCCTTCCCGAGCACATGTTAACTCCTTTCTTTAAAGACCACAGGCCTTTTCGATGATTTGTTATTCCATTATTTCGTGTGTTTACACATTCCGTCTGCCTTTTTATAGATGGCATGAGAGAAGCCATGAAAAGAGGTAGAGGGTTCAAACTCCAACAAGGTTTACTGTCGTTGAAAAAAAAGTGTAAGTATAGAGAGACATATGTAGAAATGAGAAATATCTAAAAATAAGCTTAACAATTTGGGGGTGGCCAACTGCATATTTTTTTTATTTTTCAAGTCCCTCCTTCCATCAGGCCTTCTTATATGAAGCGACCATGGAAGGCCTTGCCTACCAATGACACCCTATGTTATTTGGAAAGGAAGAGGGAATCCAGAGCGCTGACCTACTGACTGCTTTTGAAAGTCTTCTAGGTACTTCCTTTCGCCGCTGGATATGTATGTGACATCTAGACTACTGTAAACTATGTGACGATGAGAAAGAAATTGAGACTAAAGCATTTGCTTTGCCTAAGCCCAGCTCTTCCTTTACACCCCATGACTGTGGTATGGGATACTTCTCGCGTTGTTCTGAATTAACACGCTTTCTATTTCAGATTCACAACAAACGGCACCTATTTGATTGACGAATGCGAACATCACTGTTTGAGAAGCTTTTACTGGACATGACGATTATCTAGACACTTATACTGCAAAGTTGCTGTCGACAACATCGAGGGAGTCTTACGACTGTGTCATTACTTGTACTCAACCTAACCTAACCTAAAGACTTTTCATAGCCTCCCACTCTATTCATGTACTGACATGAATGTGGACTCATATGAATGTTCTTAAAAATATTTTTAATAACAATACAATTACATTTTACTCATTTTACTACATTAACCCACTTTGCATTAAAGTTTAAACGTTAAAAGAACAATTCCTACAATAACAAAAAAAATGCCCCCCAACAAATTGTGAACAAATCTAACTTTAAGAGAAATGCATTAATAGAACAAACAGAACAACAAAAACACCATAAATCCAATCAAATCTAAACAGCCAACTAAAATGAACAAAAACATAAATTTGCCAAAGTTTTAGTTTAGTTCATTGTTATTTATTAGTTTACTTTCTTATCTTTTGATGAAATCTAAAATTGCATTTCCGCTTTATGAAAGAGACTATGTGTATATATATGTTTGTGTGTAAGTAAATATCCTCATCCGTCATATAGTGGCAGCAGCAGCAGCAATACATCGCAAAAAAGGTTGCGTTTTACTAATGGCCCAACAAAAGGCTAACAACACACACACACAGGAGCTGCTAACGTACAAGTTATAACTAGCTGGGTAACAAGTTGTCCAAATGTGCAAAGTTTTATGTGGTTCTGTTCGGTATCAGTTTGCAAATTAGCGGAGGAAGGAAACGCGATTGAAGGCAACAATTTAATGACAATCAAAAGCACATATGTCTTTTGGGCGGGGGTGCATGGCCTACTAAGGTCCTTTGAATGACATTTGGTTGCAAAAATAAAACTGTTATCGTCTTTATAAAAAAATATGGATAGAAGTCTTGGGAATAAGTCTTTGTTCATCAATTAGCTACGGTTTAAGGTTTGTAGTGCAACATAACTTGCCAAATATTGGTGACAATGCTGGAAAGTCATGTCGAGAGTAAAACCTTTCGAATATACAATGTACCATGGAGTCGCGGTACACGTTTCAATGAATTTATGTTTAAAAAGTAAATGTCAGTAATTGCTCTAGAAGATCGTTATAAAGATTCTGATATACAATTCAATATTTAGATTTTTATTTAAAATTAAAAGAAAACCTCTAAATGAATCAATCTTTGTATATAAAATATCTCTCCTCTCTAAAGGCTAAAAGGCACAACAAGGTCCCAACGAACTTCTCTCTCCTGATCTTTAACTCTGGATAAATATTACTCTACTCACAAGTAATTACTTTCCAAATCTTACTCTAGGAAACAAAAATCCCAAGACCTACGGACTAACACCTACTTCCGTGTATCTCTCACCCCACCCAAACTGGCAAAACGATTCTTGGTATCCCCAAACATATATTAACATACAAATTGTTTATAATCTAACATCTCACATCACCGGATCTCCAATGATCCCCCATTAACGTTAACATAAAATTTATGACAATTTTATTGGTCACTAGGCGCCATCACCACCACATCGTGTCACCTTACCCTAAAAATTCACAGAGGAAAAGTGTTAAAAAACAAAAATTATCAAATCATAAGATTTTCATAATAACAGATCATGTTACCAAGAGACAGAGACAGAGAAAAATTAATAAAACAACAATAGAAGAAAAAGTGTCAAACCATATGCACAATGACACTGACCCCCCAAGACAATGGACCTGAAAGTAACATAAACCAAACGATCTTTTTTTTTTGTTTTGAGACAATAAAACAATAATATGTAAGCCAAGAAGTCCTCAACAAACAGCGCCACCACCTCTAGCACTCTATGATGATTTGAAATAGTTTCATTACTTGTTGGCAGAGGTGGAGAAGGAAAATTATAACAAATGGCCTACTATGTTTAACACATAAATCTTATGACATGGAAATTATACAAATATGATCAGTAGAGTTGTTGATGAACATCTATACTATAGTTTTGAAATGTTTAGCCCATTCTAAAAGATGAATGTGAAGACCCCCACCAGTGGTTGGTTATAAACGACCCAGAGAGGTTAGTTTATGTGGTAAGTGGTTAGTGTTATCCAGCACTATCACCATCACCACCACCACCACGACGACGAACGCCACCAAAATGAGAACCACCTGCTGTTTTAGTTTTAAAAACAAACCCCATTGTCTTGTTTTCTACATGCTCACCTTTCTTGTAGATGCTGTCTGCTGTGGCCTCTGAACAGATTGAGGTTGGTTGTTTTTTAATGGTTACACACAGACATTATCATCATAGTCCTATGATTTTATAGATACCATGGGAGGGGGGAGGGAGAATGCCCTACAGACCAGCACTGCACTTGAGTAGAAGCATAAGTAAAAATTACAAATTAAAAACTTAATTTGTAATTGTTAATTTTTCATTTTTGTTACTTAATTTTCAATATTTGTTATTTTATTTTTTAATGTTTGTTATTTAATTTCTAATTTCTAATTTTTTATTATTAATTTTTCATTTATTTCTAATTTTAAATTTAATTTAAATTTAAATTTTTAACTTTCAATTTTTTATTTATAATTTTTAATTTAAAATTAAATTTAAATTTTTAATTTTTGATGTTTAATTTTGGCTTTTTAATTTTTAATTTTTATTATTTAATTTTTGTGTTTTTTTTTTTGTTAAATTTTAAATATTTAATTTCTGGTATTTAATTTTTATTTTTTTTTTAATATTTAATTTAAAAATTATTTTTAATTAATTTAAAAATTTCTTTTTTTTATTTAATTAATTTAAAAGTTATGTTTAATTTAAAAATTAAAAATTAAAAATTAAAAATTAAAAATTAAAAATTAAAAATTAAAAATTAAAAATTAAAAATTAAAAATTAAAAATTAAAAATTAAAAATTAAAAATTAAAAATTAAAAATTAAAAATTAAAAATTAAAAATTAAAAATTAAAAATTAAAAATTAAAAATTAAAAATTAAAAATTAAAAATTAAAAATTAAAAATTAAAAATTAAAAATTAAAAATTAAAAATAAAAATACAAATAGTATTACGAGTATAAATGGTGTAGTATAAATATTATAATTATTACGAAGAGTATAAAATGGTAATAAATAGCATAAAATAGTATATAATAGTATAAAAAGTACAAATAGTATAAATAGTATAAATAGTATAAATAGTATAAATAGTATAAATAGTATAAATAGTATAAATAGTATAAATAGTATAAATAGTGTAAATAGTTTAAATAGTATAAATAGTATAAATAGTATAAATAGTATAAATAGTATAAATAGTATAAATAGTATAAATAGTATAAATAGTATAAATAGTATAAATAGTATAAATAGTATAAATAGTATAAATAGTATAAATAGTATAAATAGTATTAATAGTATAAATAGTATAAATAGTATAAATAGTATAAATAGTATAATGGTATAAATAGTATAAATAGTATAAATAGTATAAATAGTATAAATAGTATAAATAGTATAAATAGTATAAATAGTATAAATAGTATAAATAGTATAAATAGTATAAATAGTATAAATAGTATAAATAGTATAAATAGTATAAATAGTATAAATAGTATAAATAGTATAAATAGTATAAAAAGCATAAAAAGCATAAATAGTATAAATGGTATAAATGGTATAAATAGTGTAAATAGAATAAAAAGCATAAATAGTATAAATGGTATAAATAGTATAAATGGTATAAATATTATAAATAGTATAATTAGTATAAATAGTAAAAAAGTATAAATGGTAAAATTGAAAATAAAAATAGTATAAATGACACAAATAGTATAAATTTCTAAAAAAAATACAAATAGAATTAATATTAAAATGATAAAAATAGTACGGATAGTATAAATAGCATTTTTTGTTGCGGAAGGGATGGGGAAATGCTTTACGCATCTAACGAGATCGTCAAACTCGTCGTATGCCAGAGTCCAATATGATACCTACTAAAAGCACCATCGGGGGATGTATACCACCTCGGAACCGCTTTCGCATTACTTCGAAATCTTCTGCTCCATATTGGACAATTTGCTACCCTTTTCTTTTCAGCAGTATGAAGTCGTATCAACAAAACCTGCATGACCGGCTTAGTGGCAACGAAAATCAGGAGTGTTCTCTAAATTCTTCCCAACATTAGCCTGAAAGCCATTTCTATGGGATGTTACGCTCATGTACTAAGCTAACAGAATGCGACACTTTTCGGCCCGTAGCAACTATTCATAATAATGTATCCATATCGTATTCCATATTCACTTCCAGGTCTTTAAGGTTCCTTGGTAATGACGGCTGTGGCAAAATTCAGCATCGATGTCATTAGGAGGACCACGGAGGCATCAATCTCTAGTTTACCCTCTCTAGAGGGCGGCTTCCATTAGCCATGTCATGAAAACGTCTGTGGGCGTTGATGCCTTTTTGTGGCATACCCTCGGTTTTCACCGCTCTTTGGTTTGGAACTGTTTATTTGATTCTCAGCTGACCTACATAACTGTTTAGATAACACACCAAGTTTAGGTAATATTTCTTTCACCGGTCCATCCAACAAAGTTTTGGTCGCCTCATCCTGCGCCGCCCATCGTAGTATACCATAATTAACATACACTGACAATTATCCTCTTTTCAAATTTTTGCCACGTAATATCTCGATAAAAATATTTAAAAGTTCTTTATAACCCAAAATCCTTTTCTATTCCTTTTTTGCGAAATCCATCTTTTGCACTCTTTTTGTTATCCCTCGCTTTATGATAGCCTACATCTTAAGTCGCCTATGACCATCGTCGACTCACACAATTTCTTGGTAATAATTTTTATGGTCTCTTGATGTTTTGATGGTTTGATCATTTAACACAAAATGATTAAATGTTGGGTCACCCGCAGCATAAAACAAACAGTTTTTTAGCCATTGTTTATATAAAAAATAGTTTTTAACACCAGAGGTATTTTTCATAATTTTCATAAGATATTAATCTGAAACGTACAAAAGTGGCAGACGGACGGACGGACATACACAGGCTCGCACATGCGCAGATCGATAGACAGACAATAAAGATTGACAGACAAATATACGATAAGATTGAATGTCTATCCGGCTGACTGGTTGGTTATAGAGATGTCTAATAGAGAGTTAACTGTCCAAATCATTTTTTCAAATTGTAAAGACCTAATGAGCATCTTTTAATTAGCCAAAATGGGGAAGAGCGTGTCTGCGCATGGCTTGCTATGAGCATCACATTGTCTGTTGGCCATAACTGGGACGCCTCAATCTTGGCATGAGCCAATAATTTATTATAATTAAAAAATATTATTAGTTGATAGTTACAGCTAATCGCATGCAATGGAATATAAAGTGAATGAAAAACGGATACAAGTTTAGACAGAAAAAGAGGTAAAGACATCATAATGGTAGACAGAGAGAGAGAGAGGTAGAGAGCCCAAACCAGCTAATGGCCCTAGTGCGCCTTGTTACCTCCACATGACGAAATTATCTATTAATTGCTGGCGGAGCAATGTAGCAAATGAAGTGAATGAAGTCTTTTAGATAGCGGTTGGTAAGTGTATGTACTCATTTGTTAAACATTTGTAAGGGATACGGAATTGATCATGTTTGAGTTTAAAACAAATTAATCGAAATGTGGAGTATGAAGTGTGTTAATGCCTAATGATGTCTTAATTAATCATTATGGGCAGGTGAAAGGTTAGAGACTTAATTGGGAACACATTGTCATCAGAGAGAGAGAGAGGGTGTAATAAGGTTTGAATAGAATTTCAACATTATAAGCGTAAGTATGTAAATAAATTAGATTTAACAATTGAAATGGAATTAGATTAAGGTGCGGCTATCGTAAGAATGGTGGGTAGTATATACCATTCACCTTTTCGGAGTCAACTATTATTTGAAGAGAAATTTGTGCTACTTTGATTAACTTACTTATCGTTAAGATTACATACTTAAGTTAGAAAGTGTGAAAATCCTACAAATCAAATTTCAAATTAGACTTTTGTGTGGCATTGGTGAACTTATTGCGCTTCCAAGAACTTCGTCCTTTTTCAAAGTTCGTGATATTATACCTCAGTTTTGGAAGAACAAACTAACATGTAAAATAAATTTTGAATTTGTCATTTGTATAGCTAAAGTAATTTTGTGCAATTTTCAGGACCTTGTGCCCTACTATTGTCCATGAAAATTTTTCCAAAATTTCAGCTTATAATTGCAAATAAGATAACTAAATATAAAAAATTTGAAACTTTTGACAGATTTTTAAAAAAAAAAATTCAAATCCGACATTTGTATGGCACTGGAGACCTTTTTGCCGTTTCAAGGACGTTATTTCCTTTTAATGTATTTCAAAATGTTTTCCATAATTTTAGATTATCATTGCGGATAACATAACTTAATCTAAAATTGAGAAATTTAGCCAAAATTTTAAAAAAAAAATTTAAATGCGACATTCCCCACAGAAATAGGGTGTCAATTGTCTAAAAGTACCTGTTCTGGGATTTGTGAAACGGTGAAAATGGGATGTGTCGCCAAAGTGGTTCGAAAGTATTAAAGAGGTGCCAATTTGAGTAATGTATAGTATTCCGGTGTCAATTGACACTTAAGCGGCCAACTTCTACATACAAAAGTTCTGGAACCAGGAACGTTGCTTGCATGCCTTTAACCTACCCTTTAACCAGTTATTTGCAACTGATATAAGGACTGGATCAACTGAACCCAAACCAAACTAGTCTTTCAAGGCCTGGTTTAAGACACGTCACAAATGTCAGTTCTGTGTCAACTGACACTTTAGCGGGCAACCCCATAGAAAACTTACCGGCTCCCTACATACAAAAGTTCTGAAACTAGGACAGGTTCTTGTACCCCAGGGAACCAGTGCAGTGACTGGTATGGTACCGGTTCATTTGCTAAAAGGTCACAAGACCTTTTTGCCGTTTCAAGGAACTTATTTCGTTTTAATGTTTTTGAAATTTTTTTCCGTAATTTCAGATTGTTATTGCGGAAATTCAAAAAAAATATCTTTAAGATATTTGTATATCTTTGCAATACCAGGGACTTTGTTCTTCTAATTTCTAAATATAAATTCATATTATTATTTCGAATAACATATAAGTAATATTCCCAATTTTTATAAAAAGAGGTAACCTTTTCTTACTATTCTCGAGATTTTGTTTTCTTTCAATGTTTGCGAATAATATCTTATATATAAAAATGAATTGCTGTGCAGTTGTCTCGCTAAAACTCCAAAACGGCTGGACCGATTTTCAAAATTTTTTTTTTGTTTTGTTCGCTATAGCTTCCGGATGGTTTAAAAGGTTTTATTTTTTCAAAAAGTGGGCGGCGCCACGCCCCTTTTTTCAAATATCGCTCAGACGGCTTTTCTAATAGACCGATTGATACAAAAATTTTACCATGAGGTACTGTTGACCTGTAGATAGTTCCTGACTACATTTGGTTGTAATTGGATAAAGGGGCGTGGCACCGCCCATACAACTTGAAAATTAAAAAGGCTATATTTCATGAACTGTCAGAGGTATGAAGATGAGATTTGGTATATATGTTGTTGGAGCAGTATTAATTACAGCCAGGATGGAAGTGAGCGGTGCCACGCCCCCTTTTCAATAATCGCTGTAACGGCTTTTCTAATAGATCGATTGATACAAAAATTTTACCATGAGGTACTATTGACCTGTAGATAGCTCCTGACTACATTTGGTTGTAATTGGATAAGGGGCGTGGCACCGCCCATACAACTTGAAAATTAAAAAGGCTATATGTCATGAACTATTAGAGGTATGAAGATGATATTTGGTATATATGTTGTTGGAGCAGTATTAATTACAGCCAGGATGGAAGTGGGCGGTGCCACGCCCTCTTTTTAAAAATCTATCTAACGGCTTTTCTAATAGATCGATTGATACGAAAATTTTAGAATGTGGTACTGTTGACCTGGTGTTATTCTCTGGCTGTACTTAGTTTTGATTGGATAAAGGAGCGTGGCACCGCCCATACAACTTGAAAGTAAACCAGTAAAGAAATTTCAGTCAGATAAACTGACTGATAAATACCGTCACCCAATATAAGATAATAGCAGTCTTGAGATATAGATGTCAATCGATTTTTAATTAAAACCAGTAAAAAGGTTTCAGTCGGACAACCCGACTTACATATACCCTCAACCTCAGTAAAAGAACAAATTTTCTATTCTATTGATATTATTACTCGATTTCTAAAGTGGGCGGAGTGGTACGTTTGTATGGGAGGTACCAGATGGGTTGTGGCTAGACTTCCAATTTTTTTCTCCAAAACTTTATCCTGTTTATGCTTTACTTAATAAAGAATCTGGGTACGATCACGTTGGATTTATTGACATTATTTCTCCATCTCTATAGTGGGCTAAAAGGTACATTTGGTACAGGTACAGAATTTGGGTACGATTCCGTTGGTTGAAGTGATATTATTACTCGATTTCTAAGGTGGGCGGAATGATGCATTTATATGGGAGTTACCGGAAGGGGCGGGGCCATGTAGCCCATTTGCAAAACCGTAAGTAGTTTTGGGAAATATTGGGAAAGTAATAAATTGCAAAATTTTAAAACATTTGGTTGCGTCTTTCGAAAGTTATCGTGCGCACAAGCCGGACAGACAGCCGAACATGGCTCAAACGACACAAAAAGTCATGAACCGAATTTGGTTCAAAGAAACCTAGGGTCTAAAGTGACTCCTTCTATGTGTTACAATTTTGGGTCGTATCAAATGATATATACCCTCATCCCTAAGGGTGATGGTATAAAAAGGCTATATCTCAGCGCGAACTATGAATTGATTTTATACATATTGTTTCTTAGAGAACTTTTCTAAGAATTTATCGTAGATTCTGGTATTGGTATACGACTACCACGTTTTTTTCGGCGCGAAAATATTGAGCCGTCCTAATGAACAGGCTATTTGGAACTTAATAAGTAAAAAGTGCCGAGGCCCTGCCACGCACTTCAATATTCAACTTTTTAACTGTATCAAATAATGGTCCGTGCACCAGGCAATTTAGGACACAGGGTAGCTACGCAGACTAAAACAGTGATTTGTTTTTAATTTACTCTACAGATATGTATTTTTTAGTTACTTTTCAGGAGAGCGAATCGGTAATAAATCCTATAGATAAAATGCGCATTCTGCTCGCCAAACGCCAAATGTAAGTGGAACAGTGCACTCGAATTTATCGAACCGACGCCGTTCTTAGCAACTCGGTCTCTGCAATCGTGAGGAAAGATCAAATGCTGAGGAAAGATCTTGGTCTACATTCATATAAAATCCAACTGGTAGAAGAACTAGAGCAAGTGGATGATCATTTGATTTGTTTTATTTATCATGTCATTGCACATTATTTGAAGGAGAAATGGTTCCAACACGACGGCGTAAAATGCCATACAACGCGTGAGATCATCACTTTGTAAAGCCAAACGTTGGTGACCGAATTATCTCATAGAATGGTAATACGAGTTCAATACAAAGATAGCATTCGGAAATGTTCTTGATCCATGTGAGAAGAAGACATGGCAAAAGAGGTTTTTATGGCTAAAGGCATAAAGCTTCAAACGAAATTTCATTTTCGGTCAATAGGCGGAGAAGGCATGTCAAAAGTGTTTTTTACGCCCAAAGAGATAGTTAGTATACAGACGGTTACCGCTACTACATTGAATTTTGATCTTAAACGGAATGTCTGTTTCCGATTTGTAAAAGATATGACTTTGCTGATGAACTTTGTACTATCGTCATAGAGCCTATAATATTTAGAATTTAAAACAATAAAACTTAATTAGTTAACTTTCATGTTAAGGAGTTACTTGAAATTAGTTACATAAGTTAATAAACTCAACATCTTATTGTCGAGGTTAAGTACCATTTTAAAGTACTTTGTAGCCCTAAATGGGAAATATATAACAAGTTAATATGCAATAGCGAAGCATTGCCGGGCCCACTAGTACTTATATATAAAAGACAGAACTTTCTCGAAACATTTACAAAAAATTTTCAAATTCGGCATTTGTATGACTGAGGTGTTTTATTCTATTCCAATGATCTCGTCCAATTTAAATGTCCTTGAAAAATTTCAGGTTTTCATATTTAAAGGAGCAATTTATATAAGAGGACTTTTTGTGGTTTCAAGAAGTTGGTTGCCTTTTAATGTCCTTGATTTTTTACTTAAATATTCAAAATATACATTTGTTTGACAGACACTATAGAACTTTTTCAACGACTTTGTCCCCTCTCTGTGTCCTTAAAAAGTTTTAACAAATATTTCCAAATTCGGCATTCATAAGGCTGAGGAGACCTTTCTCCAGTTTAAGGACCTTTTTTCCTTACAATGTCCAGCTTGACAAAATTTATCCATAACACCATATTTTTATCTTACATATATATTTAAAAATTTGTTGCAAGTGTGTTGTGACTTTATAACTCACGAACGGCTGGACCGATTTGCATAAATTTTTTTGTATGCGTTTGGGTGGCGCCCCGGTTGGTTTATATTTACAATTCGGTCCAATTGGACATAGGGGCGTGGCACAGCCCATACAACTTAAAAATAAAAAGGGCAATATCTCACGAACTATAAGAGGTATGAAGATGAGATTTGTTACATATGTTGTTGTTGCAGTATAAATTACAGTAAGAGTGGAAGTGGGCTGTACCACACCCCTTTTAAAATTAACAGTTATAACTGTCAAAATTCCACATTATATTTCAGTTCGCCTAGAGATTTGAACAGTAAGGTGGGCCAGTTTTTTTATTCGCAAAAATTGTAACCAAATCTACGATGAATTGTTAGAAAATGTCACCAATAAACTTTGTGTGTAATATCAATTCCTAGCTCGCGCTGGGAAAGCTTAATTTAGTGCAGAAAACTTAAATTTTGATAGAAGTGTCTTAAAGCCGAAGTCTGTACGCTTTCAATAATCATGGGGCAACGAACGTCACTTCTAAAAGAAGCGCAAAACGGAGTAAATAAACGAAAAATCCTTTTACCTTTAAAAAAGTGTCAGCTAGGATTTTAATTCATGTGGATTTTTAATGTACAATTGACCCCCAACAAAACCCCATTTACCGTTTTTGTTGCCATTTTAGGTCAACCAATTCGTCATTCAGGCGAGGTGTGTGAAGTGTAATAGACTTTCATAGAGACTTTCTTTGAAAAATCACCATGTAAAGACTACACAAGAACAACGTTTACAAATCTTGCAAATTTATTTTGAAAATGCGCGTTCTGTTTACCCTTTGTGAAGTTTATGGTGCATGTACTCATCCATCTGAGCAGCTAATAGAAGCCATCAACGCTGTAGACGTAAGTGTGACAGGGGACTCGAATCTATCGAACCGACGCCGTTCTCAGCAACTCGGTCTCTGCAAATGCTGAGGAAAGATCTTGGCCTATATTCATATATCCAACTGGTAGAAGAACTAAAACCAGTGAACGATCAATTAATTTTTTTTATTTATCATGTCATTGCACATTATTTGAAGGAGAAATGGTTCCAACACGACGGCGTAAAATGCCATACAGAGCGTGAGATCATCACTATGTAAAGCCAAACGTTGGTGACCGAATTATCTCATAGAATGGTAATATGAGTTCAATACAAAGATAGTATTCGGAAATATTCTTGATCCATGTGAGAAGAAGACATGGCAAAAGAGGTTTTTATGGCTAAAGGCATAAAGCTTCAAACGAAATTTTCGGTCAATAGGCGGAGAAGGTATGTCAAAAGTGTTTTTTACGCCCAAAGAGATAGTTAGTATACAGACGGTTACCGCTACTACATTGAATTTTGATCTTTAACGGAATGTCTGTTTCCGATTTGTAAAAGATATGACTTTGCTGATGAACTTTTTACTATCGTCATAGAGCCTATGATATTTAGAATTTAAAACAACAACACTTAATTTGTTAACTTTCATGTTAAGGAGTTGCTTGAAATTAGTTGCGTAAGTTAATAAACTCAACATATCATTATCGAGCTTAAGTACCGTTCTCAAAGTACTTTGTAGACCTAAATGTGAAATACATTGCAAGTTAAAATGCAATAGCGAAGCATTGCGGTGCCCACTAGTTTGAATATATAATATATCTTATTTAAATGTTGTTTTTAAAGGGAGAGAAAAATAGTAATTCGAACCGGGCACCTGACGGTGGTGTTTAATCTTTGGTGAGAAAATTTTAGTTCAAATGTTTTATTTTTTTTTTGCAATTAAAATTTTAAATTTCACGTAAAATTTAAATTTAAACTCTACTTTTAAAATTTTAATTCTCAATTTTTGATTTTATTTTTTTTTTGCATTTGAGATTTTTAAATTTACTTAAATTTTTTAAATTTTAATATTTTAAATTTTATTTTTTAACATTTAATTTCTAAATCTACTTTTTAATTTTTAACTTTTAACTTTTAATTTGTAACTTTTAATTTTTAATTTTTTATTTTTAATTTTTAATTTTTTATTTTTAATTTTTAATTATTAATTTTTAATTTTTAATTTTTAATTTTTAATTTTTTAATTTTTAGTTTTAATTTTTTTAAGTTTTAAATTTTTAATTTTTTTTATTTTAATTATTATTAAGTAAAAAGTCCAAATCCACTTTTTTTATTAGGAATCTGTTGTCTCGTAGGCAATTATGTTGTACTTTCTAACCCGCTCTCTTCCTGTCACTTTTCTCTTTTCCCCTCTCCTCCTCCACGACATATTTGACATGACCGCTCTATAATTTTCCCGCTATACACTATCAATTTTATTCTCACACAACTCACATTGCTGCACACAAATATGCCAAACCAATCATACTTAAGAAAATGTTTAATAAATTACATTTGTAAAGTGTAATTGAAAAGGCCACAAGAGTATTTGAAACATATAATTTGTTGCAGTTGGAATTCATGAAAAACTACCCAGTCAATCATTATAAAACAATTTAAATTAATTTTCATTTTCATGACACCCAACTTAAGCAAAAGCTTTTCAAATACATGATATACATGATCGCACTTTAATATAATTACAATGACGAACCATAATTGTTATATATTATTGTAAATTATGAACCTACAATTTTCCAGTATTCATGCAAGCGAATGTTATGGGGTCTGCAAGCTCCATCCAACTCCAACAGCTAGTCAGGCAGTTATCATCATCATCGTTGCCATCGTTATCATATTGCGAGCAACTCTTTCTTGCACCATGCCAGAGCAACTGCAGCCAACTTCATGATAATCATGGCGTTTATTTGATGTAAAATATATGACAGTTTGTTAGTCATAAACTATGGTAAGGTGTCAGAAATGATTTTGCAATTGCATGTAATTGGTAGCAATTATCAATAAAGCCAACCATCATGGCTTGCCACATGCAAACACCTCGTACATTGTCCGTCCTCGTCTCAGTGGATGTGCGCTGGTGGCTTCAGCAACAACCTCTTGTCTCGAGCAAACATAAAAGCTCCTCTGCTGAGAAAGAACACCTTGTAATCGTAGACTTTTTTAGAAATGTCTAAAAGACTTCATGGTGTCTTTGTCGCTGGCTGCGCTTGTTGTTGTAGTTGTCGCTTTTGGTTGTTGTTTTGCTTTATGACCGCGGAGCAGAGTTTAAACTGTGGCCCATAAATATTGCAAACATCCTGACATGTGGAAATTATCTCCTTCGCTCACGCGCCATTTAAATCAATTTAACACGTTAAAACTTCCACCGTAAACATCGTACTCGTATACGTAGCAGAGTAGTTGCACTCACTCACTTGGTAGTACCCCTCCCCCCCACAACTTAAGGAAGCAGCGGTGGCGGTGGGAGCGTTTAGTGCCTGCGTATGTATATACGTCTGATATACAACAGCGTTTGGGTCTGGTTTCCCAGTCTACTCAATTTCTTCCTCTTGTGGCCTCTTGTTAAAGGGGTTTGGTTTTTTTTTTTGTTCTCCTTCTTTTTACTTGAAAGAGTAGCTGCAATGAAAAAAGGAAAAAAGATATAGTGAAAAAGTTGAATTGAAAAATAAAAAAATTATGTGCAAAATTAGTGATCCTTTGATCGTATGTGTTGTGATTTAGACAAATTTAAGGTTAACTTTGAATAATATTGACAGTTGATAAACAGAGTTGCCAAAGTCGCGATGTGGTCATCATGATGGGTGGGAAATGTCTAACAACGTTGTGTGACTTTATGCAAACTGCCCCTTAAAAGCTGCTACGATGGGACATGAACTGTGACTGGGGGAAAACGGTACTGGTTTTCTTTACCCGTAAATATAACGTCAAGGACTTCAGGCCACCGCAACTGAATGGTGTGGAACTGAAACTCTTAACGGAGGCTAATTACTTAGGTGTTGTGTTAGATCAGAAGCTAAATACGTCAAGGAAAATCTAATAAAGGAGGTAAAATAGGGGTGTCAATACCCTTTATGAGTGCCGGAACTCTATAGGTCAAATCTGGGGACTCAGCACGAAGGAGACAATGTAGCTTTGTACGGCGGTAATCCGGCCAATTGTTCGTATGGATGCCTGGTTTGGCGAGAGGGCTTAAGAATGAGTAATTTACGGAAAATTCTCAAATTCTCAGATTACTGGGGCTATTCTCTGGCTTTTGGGTAATGACGATTCTTAACATTTGCCACCTCTTAGCTCTTACAGTTCACTTCGGTTCTAGTAAGAGTCCCGTTGTGATACCATATTAAAATTTTCGTCAACGTCTCAAATAAGCCATTTCGTTGCCCTGATGAAGACATAGTTGCTTCGCAAATCGCCTACCGACAGACAGGTATTGTCTAAAAGTTTCCGAAGGCCATGCTTTTCATACCTCAGGTCTCCAAAAGCAGCACAGTGACATAGAAGAGGCTCCGTGGTCTCCTCTTCTTCCTTATCATTGCAGCTTCTATAAAAATCGTTGTATTGTAGTTTCAACCTCATAGTGTGTTTACCAACCAACCAGTGACCGGTAATTACAGCTATGATATTCCTCAGGTTGACTCTGGACAGGTTCAGCCCATATCGTGTCCTCTGTTTATCCATTGTATGGCAAATTTGTTTGGTCGCCGTGCAAGTGGGTTTTCTCACCCATCTCTCAATGAGGTTCAGTTTCCCCGCAATTAGCCGTTTCGCCCTTGTAAGAGGGATCCCAATGAGACCGTAAACTTCGCCCGAGTTCACGGTTGGTGTAAAACTAAGCTGGTGAGGAACTGCAAGAATAAGTTGTATAAACTAAAGCCTCGGGATGTCAGCCTCTGTTGGCTCTCGGAACATTGCAAGATCTTTGAGAATGAATCAGCGAACTTATTGTCTAGACGATCCTGAACAATGCCTGATCATGACTCTCTGGGAGATGTTGACCAACCCATTTGTTACCTTTTTGGCTTAGTGGAGGATTGGGCGTGAAAAACGCATGAAAAGACGTTGGATCTTCAGAACCGACTGTATAACTGCTAGATAGCTGTGGCCCGAATATAGCAGATCCCGATCGGGGTATATGGTAGTCATGTGCAGGAGTGATTTGAGATTGACCTGTGGAATTCTAACTGGCCACTGCAATATCATTTAACTAACAGACAAATGGGATTTATCCATACGATGGAACATCTTCTTTGTAGTTGTCCCGCAGGAGACTAAAATACTTAGAGGAAGGTTATATAGAGCCTCTCTCTCCTCAGTTAGAGTTGGCAGTTGAATAGGTTTCATGTGGTGCCTTCCATGTCTGACTGGACTAAAATATTTGGGGACTTTTCACAATTTTCTCTTCTTTCTCTACGCCTCTCCTTTCTCCTTCCCTTCCCACCCCTCTATCCTTCTTTAACGGACATTTTCGCTTAAATAGCTGCCCCAATCTTACTTGGCAAGCAGGTAATGATCACGCGCACGTCCTTGACACTAGATATGCGTGGGTTAGTCAAGTTGCCTTGTGGATATCTTTATGCTATAATCTTGTTCCTTACAGCTGCGTAGCTAACCATACTAAACCCGTTGTCAGTATGGGCTGAATTTACAGATCGATGCACCAAAAACATCCTTACTGGGTTAAATCGCGAAACCAGATTCCGAAGTCTCTTACTTACTTAACTTACTTCATGATATAAAGTCCTGAAGTATTAAAGAATTCCACACGCTTCGGTCTTCTGCGTGCGTTTTCCAGTTAGTCCTACCACATGGTGGCACGTCGCCTACCACTTGGTCCATCCAACGAAGTTTGGTTCACCTTGTTCTGCGCCGTCCTTCAGGTTCGCCTTCAAACACCTTTCTCGCTGGAGAATTTACATCCATTCTGGCAACATGTCCCAGCCATCGTTGTCATTGTATTCTGTCTCTTTTAGCTACGTCTATGTCGTGGTAAAGCTCATACGGCTCATGGTTCATTCGATGGCGAAACTTGCTGTCGACACAGATAGGTCCATATATTTTTCGGAGTACTTTTCTCTCGAATACTTCCAAGTTTTATATGTCCGTTGTCGTAAGCACCCACGCTAAACCCATATTTGCTGACTCCTTTTCCAGCGATGAGAGGACTGCAGTAAAATCTCCGCGGATTTCGGCCAATGATGTCTATATCATCGGCATAGGCTAGTGGCAAGTGGCTCTTATGGAATATGGTGCCAGACATGTTGACACCAGCCTTCCTCATCACCTTCTCCATAACTATATCAAATAGTGTACAGGACAAGCTATTGTCCTGCCTGAGACCTCTTTCTGAGTTGTATGGTTCAGAGTGATCCTTACCATTCTTAATAGAGGATTTGGTGTTTTCCAAGGTACATCTGCAAAGTCGAATTATCTTTGCAGGAATACCAAACTCAGACATGGCCTCATATAGCCTATTCCATATCGAAGATTCAAAGGCAGCTTTGTAGGCGACAAAGAGGTGGTAGGTGTCGATCTGTTTTTCATGAGTTTTTTTTCAGAATTTGTCGTAAAGTGAATATTTGATCCATCTTGGAGTTATCAGGTCTAAAGCCGCACTGATAAGGTCCAATTAGTTTTTCTACAATTGGCTTTAGACCTTCTCACAATACGCTTGAAAGGACCTTGCATGCAATTGGTAATAGGCTTATTCCACGGTAGTTCTTACACTCACTACGATCTCCTTTCTTGTATATGGGACATAACAGACTGAGACTCCAATCCCCGCGCATGCTCTCCTCCAGCCAGATGTTCTGCATGAGCTGATACATGCTCCTAATCTGCACCTCTCCATCTGTTTCAAACAATTCAGCAGGGATACCACCGGCTCCAGCAACTTTGTTATGTTTAAGACGGGATATTGTCACACATATCTCACTCTGACTCGCAGGTGGACAGTTAATACCATCGTCATGGATTGGAGCGAGGTCTTCTGAAGTGGTGTCCGTATCTACCAGCTTTCTCAAATGTTCTCTCCCTATCTTCAGAATGTTATCCGGGTCCGTCACTAGTTGGCCATCGCTGTCCTTGCTCCACGCTTTCTCGCCTTAACTCTCTGGTAGAATTTTCGGGCTTCCCCTCTACTTCGGAGCAACTCTATGCACTCATTTTGGGTGCGGTTTCGCCCTGTATTCAGCATCCGTCTCTCTCGTGGCATTGCAACATTTATCATCGTACCAGGCATTTTCTTGAGATGGCTTTGAGTACCCAAGTACGCTTCTCGCAGTCCGTTCTATGGTGTCGACTATATACTGCCACTGCTAGGTAATATAATCAGGGGTTGGAGCATTCCGTAGCAGTTGAGTTAGATGGTTGGAGTAGGCGTCCGCTACCTCTGTAGTCTATGTTACTTCCTACGACGCATTGTATTGTAGCATGCTGTTAAGGTTACTCAACATTACGGCTTCTCACATTTGCTTCCACTAAACGGAGGTTCAGTGGCACTGCCCGGGACCACGTGATCTATCGGACGTTGTGAGCTGCTTGGGGAGCTCCGAAAAGCGATTCTGCTTGTTCCCAAGTGACTAACGATCAGGAAGACTCAAATTATAACTTCCCCCAGTTATCCTCTTAATATCTCCACTTAATCCCTGTCACATTAACATCACCAGCGAATACCCTACTTACACCAGGGGAAGATATCACACTGCTGCACAGCAAAAAAAAAAACCTACAATTACTTGGCCATAAATCAAAAGCTTGAATATGAAACACCATTCGGATATTTACGCGCAGCATAACTTACTAAATGCCAAAGCCACCACCAGCAGCTTGCCACAGATTGTTCCCGCACCAAACAGTCAAGGGTTTCAAGTGTCAATAAATAATCGCGTTGGCAAACACTGGAGAGGACCCAACAAAAGTCCCCATATAGTGGTCAAACAGACAGACGGACGACAGACGGACAAGCGGACGGATAACTGCAATAGCCTTAAATGATAAAGAAACTCTTAACGGCAGCAGCATCAGCAGCAGTCAGCCAGCTCAAGATCAAAACTCTTATATGACTAAGGCGACTGCTGTTGATACTTTGATGCTAATGCTGTTGCAGTTTAAGATGATGATGATGGTGACGATGACGACGACGTTGAGCTGGGCCGGCGCAGGGCAAATGTTCGGTTTGGAATTTGCTGATCGTGATGCTAAGTTTAGATTATAAATCGCTGATACAATATCACAACAACAACAACAACAACAACAACAACAACACCAGCAGCAGTAACAGCAACAGCAACTTCAACACAATACGCAAGCCTAGCCTGATCTCGTAAAGCTAAGAAGGAGTTAAAATACCACCAGCGTCGTTGGCCTTTTATTTCCTTCATAACATTGCGCTGTCCAAACAATTGGAAACGCTTAGTTGGCACTTTTGTTGTTGTAGCCACAGCTAGCCATCTGTTCGGCAAAGGAATTTAATCCTTTGCATTGAATATGAAGCTGCGATCATGGCGTCATATTTATTAGCTGCCTAAGCAAAAACTCTCTCCCTCTCTCTCACTTTTCTATTCATTGTCTTCACTGTACATGCAACTAAGCTAACATTTAGGCATTTAATTAAATACTTCTTTATTATTAAATTGATTTTCAGTATATCTGTGTCGTCGTTTAAAGTTTTTCACGCCACTACACAATTTTCACAACGCGCTGGCTGCCTTTGTGGCCTCCTGCTGTGCGCTTAACAGGGATCTGGTTACAATGGAGATTCCCTCGATGTTCTCGAAGTGCCAGAGAGAAAACGCCAGCAGCAGTCGCAAAATGAGTGTCATAAATGACCGGTGGATATTTAATAACCGGCTGTACGTACCGATAGTACCCAGAGCAATTTATAAATTTACTACGAGAAGTTGATAGTGGAGTTAGTGGCAGTTTATTTGGTCACGAGACATTCACACTTGACAGATGTCTGGTATGTGACACATATGTAAGAGGGCGAAGGTGCGCATGCGCACGCACCTCAGGAAGTTAATAGCTTTTTTTCGAGCGGAAAATATTTCAAGGATTTAAAGAGAGTCTAAGGTCTTCAAGACAACCAATGGTGGAGTGCCAGTAACAGATTTGAAATTTGAATTTAAAAAATAAAAGTTCCCACCTTTAGCTTTTAAATTGTCAAATGAGATGATAACGCGAAAATATAAAAAAATTTAAATAATGCCAAAATATAAAATTGCTTGTTTAAACCTTCTCAAACAACTGCGTGTGCGCTCAATTATCATATAATGACATTTTATGTTACTTACTACTTAAAACATATACTAATTTATTTTACAACTTATACTTAAAGATTGATTTATATGCTCAACTTGGGCAGTATGTTTCTACCCAACATTAATCTTGCTCTAGTTGTGTTCCAACCAACAACACCGGTAGCTTTTAAATTTGCATTTTCTCTTTAAAAAAATAACATCAAGAGCGACACAAAATCTATCTATTCCTTGATGTTTCACTACAAACAGCTCCTCCGATATTTATGCAAATCATTGCCAGGGCAATTAATAAACAATTTAACCATAATTTTTGTATTTTATTATTATGATAAATGACGTTGATTAAAGTTCTTAGTTGGGCTGACAAACATCTACTTATGGCGCGTAATAAATCAAATCAGTTTGGGCCGCCAGAAAGCGAAGAAATTGAATATAAATTCACACCACAACAACGACGACGATGATGACGACTACGACCACACCAAAATGCAAATGCATTGTGGAGCGGCCGCCGCCGCCAAAGACAAAGTGTTTTCTCTTTTTTTTTGTTTTTGTCTTAAAGGAACAACTGGGTGTGCGAGTGTGGCCAAGGTGCTGCAAGGAAAGGAGTAACATGTGTGGGTATATCTGATATAAAGTTGACCGTAGTCTCGTTTAGCAGCCAACACCCTTACGGCAAATTGGTGATAATTAGTTTTATGTATGACCAATTTAGGTCTCTCTCTCTCTCCCTCTATCTAACTCTGTGGTATTTTTGCAAAAGTAAATACCAATATTTATGAATTTTAGGCTAAACCCTTTCACTTTGAAGTTTCCTAAAGGAAGTTAGCTCAAAGAGAAAATGATCGAATAGATAACATCAATATTTTTTAAAAACTATAAATCATTGGCGTATATCAAATATGTATGTATGTTTGTTAGGAAATGTAATATCACAAAAAAATACTCGTACTAAATATAAAGAAAAAATTAATTACACTATGCAACAAATGAAGACTTATTTTAAAATACAAGAACTTGACAGTATAGGTTTAGATTATACTACCGAAGGGTAATAAAACCCAATACTCAGTTTGTCGAGATTGGTGACCAATTTTTTTTATGTACCTCAAAAGATTCTCAAAATCAGTAAGCACCTCGAACACCTCACACTTTGTGATAGCTCCAAACTATATTCGGCAATAATGTAGCTGTTAGTTTTGCGCACTAACTATATTAGCAAATAATGTCACAAATGTTGGTTATTCCTGCCCTTTTTTCAAAAAAAAATTTAAGAAGAAATTATTATTTGTTCACTCTTTTGAACATAATTGTACCACAAAGTACTTTTATTGTACTAGAAAGTACTTTTATTGTACGAAAAAGTAATTTTATTGCACAAAAAAGTACTTTTTATTGTACTAAAAGATATTTTTATTGTTAAAAAACAACTTTTTACTGTACTCAAAAGTACTTTCATTGTAGTAAAAAATTCATTTTTGTTTTACAAAAAAACACTTTTATTGCTCCAAAAGTACTTTCACTGTACCAGAAAGTATTTTATCGTATTTTATGGTACAAAATTTTTCTTATTGTACCAACAAGTGCTTTGGCTTAAATCTAGTTTACGGACATAGCTCCGATTTTGACCCTCTCTCTGTCTTCAACACAGGGCAAGCCCTCTCTCTCTCTCTCTGTCTTCAACACATTCAAATGCAAGACGAATGCAGTGGGGGGCACCGCAGACAGAGAGGGCTGAGAGAGACAGAGAGAGAGGGCTTGCCCTGTGTTAAAGACAGAGAGAGGGTCTTGTACTGCAATGTGATCAAGACATCGAAGCTAACGTCTTGGACCATACCGCATTCGTCTTCAACACAGGGCAAGCCCTCTCTCTCTCTGTCTTCAACACATTCAAATGCAAGACGAATGCGGTGGGGGGCACCGCAGACAGAGAGGGCTGAGAGAGACAGAGAGAGAGGGCTTGCCCTGTGTTAAAGACAGAGAGAGGGTCTTGTACTGCAATGTGATCAAGACATCGAAGCTAACGTCTTGGACCATACCGCATTCGTCTTGCATTTGAATGTGTTGAAGACAGAGAGAGACGGCTTGCCCTGTGTTGAAGACAGAGAGAGGGGCTTGCCCCCAGTGCATTTGTCTTACTTTTTATTTTATTTTGAAGCTTAATCGGAACCTCTTTAGCTAGATCAGTGCATGATACCTCATTGGAAAGGTTAAAGACTCCTCTTTAATTTGGTTGACAAAAAATTTACCGTTTTATAAGAATTTTTTGGAAATAAAAATTATTTATTAAAAAAAGTCATTGTCCAAAATAGGTTAATTGTAATTTTCCGCATATAATGGGTAAAGAAAATTTGTATATACACTGTCAGACAGCTTTCTAACAAGCCTAATTTGGATCCGATCCGACGACAAGTATAGAAGTTAAATCATGATATACATATATAAAAACTTTGACTCGGGAAGTATGGACTTGGTTAAAAAAATGTTCTTCTTCTTCTTCTCTTAAATTATTTCCCTACACCCAAAAAAAATCAAAAAAAAATCCGTAAAGTAGATTTGTTCCAGTACTTTTTAGTGGTACTCGAAGGTAAAGAAAAGTACGGTTATAGTATAAAAATTCTATTTATTGTTATTTTTATTGTACGACAAACTACCAAAGTAACGAATAGTACGTTTATTGTAACAAATACTTTTATTGTACCAAACAGTACGACTATTGTAGCAAGTTACTTTTTTATTGTTCCAAAAACCACTTTCATTGTACCAAAAATTGATTTAACTGTACGAAATAATATTTTTTATTGTAACAAAAAGTAACAGTAAAATGTATCAAAAAGCACTTTTTTTACAAAAAAAGTACCTTTTATTGTACCAAGACGTAATTTTTACTGTACCAGAAAGTGCTTTATATTGTACCAAAAAGATACTTTTATTTTACCAAAAAGTACATTTTATTGTAACATAAAGTACTTTTAAGTGGACTGAACAGCTCTTTTTATTGAAAAAAAAAAACAAAAAGCAAATTTTTTGTATCAAAAAGCATTTTTGTTTTATTAAATAATATTTCATTATACCAAAAAGTACTTTCATAGTACAAAAAAATACAAAATGTACATTTATAATACAGAAAATTTATTTTATTTGCAACAAAAAGTAGTTTTTATTGTTTTAAAAAGTTCCTATTGTACGAAAAAGTACTTTTATTGTTCCGAAAAGTTCATTAATTATCCCAAAATATAATAGTATTGTACGTTTATTGCACCAAAGAGTACTTTCATTGTGCCCTAAAAGTACTATTATTGTACCAAAAAAATAACTTTTGATGTATCAAAAAACACTTGTTAATTTCATAAAATACTTTTATTATACCAAAAAATTATTTCATTGTACTAGAAAATATTTTTATTGGACGAAAAAAATATTTTGTTGTATAAAGTTGTACTTTCTACTGTACCAAAAAGTACGTTCATCGTACCAAAAAGTGTATTTTTTGCATCAAAAAGCTTTTTTGTTATATACAAAAATATTTCATTATACCAAAAAGTACTTTGAAAGTTCAGTAAAGTACCAAAAGTTCATTTATAATACAGAAAAATATTTTTATTGGTACCAAAAAGTACTTTTTGTTGTACTAAAAAAAATTTTAATTCTAACAAAAAGTACCGAAGTACCTAAAAGTACGTTTCTTGTACCAAAAAAAAGTGTTTTTTTTGTAACAAAAGGTAATTAAATATTTCAAGTAGTACTTTCAACTGTAAGAAAAATTACCTTTATTGTACCAAAAATTGTATTATTATTGCAAAAAAAAACATATATTTTTTTTATTTTTTTATTTTAACTCTTAAAAAAAGTTATTTTAAATATACAAAAAAGTAGTTTTACCTAAAATGTACGTTTACTGTACCGGAAAGTACGCTTAATGCACTAAAGAGTACTAGTATTATACCAAAAACTTCTTTCATTTTATTAGAAAGTACTATTATTATTATTACTGTACCAAAACTAACCTTTATTATAACAAAAAGTACTTTTTATTTTACTAAAAAGTTTTTTGTACTTAAAAGTACTTTTATTGTTCTAAAAAGTCAGTTTATTGTACCAAAAATATATGTTATCGCTGCCAAAAAGTACGTTCGGTGTACCGAAAAGTACATTTAATGTACCAAAAAGTACACGAAAGTGTACGAGAAAGTGTTTTTATTGTAACAAAAGGTAATTAAATATTTCAAGTAGTACTTTCTACTGTAAGAAAAATTACCTTTATTGTACCAAAAATGTATAATTATTGTAAAAAAAAACATATTTTTTATATTTTTTTATTTTAACTCTTAAAAGTTATTTTAAATATACAAAAAAGTAGTTTAACCTAAAAAGTACGTTTAATGTACTAAAAAGTACTTGTATTATATCAAAAAGTTCTTACATTTTATTAGAAAGTATTATTATTGTACAAAAAGTAATTTTTTTTGCCAAGTACTACTATCTACTGTACCAAAAATAACCTTTATTGTAACAAAAAGTACTTTTTATTTTACTAAAAAGTTTTTTTTTTACGTAAAAGTACTTTTATTGTTCTAAAAAGTCAGTTTATTGTACCAAAAATGTATTTTATCGCTGCGAAAAAGTACTTTCCGAAAGTACCGAAAAGTACATTTAATGTACCAAAAATTACGTTTTACTATCAAAACTTGCATTTATGAAACAAAAAGCATCTTATATTGTACCAAAAAATACTTTTATTTTACCAAAAAGTACCTTTTTCTGTACCAAAGGTTAAATTAAATGTATATTAAAGGCGTTTAAAAAGGCGTATGTCATCCGTTTGCCACTGTGTCACTAAACTTAAAAACTTAATTTCCCTTTACACCCCATGAATGAGGTATGGGACAGCTTCTCGCGTTGTTGTGAATTAACACGCTTTCTATTTTTAGATTCACAACTAACGGCACCTACTTGTTTATCGACAAATGCGAACGTCACTGTTTGAGAAGCTCTTACTAGACATGCCGATTGACTCGACACTTATACTGCGAAGTTACTGTCAACAACATTCGAGGGGAGCCGACAATGAAAGAAAATTTTTCTTTTAAGATGACTGGAGCCATGGTCTCCCGCATGGTAGTCGCGTGTTCTAATCACTATGCTACGGCCAGTTCGTTACACTCTCAATAATTTTAAGTGGGTAAAGAACATCTTTGACTTAGTAATGCATAATGCCGCAAAAAGTCACAAATATTTTTGTACATCTATTCACAGACGCCCTATGCTCCAATAGGAGTTAGAGGAACACACATATATACATATATATGTATATATTCACAAACCTATAAGTGTAACTATAAAATGTTCACCATGGCTTGTTAGACAATTTAAAAAAAAACAAATGTCCTAACAATTTATTTGCGCAATTGTCATTTCTTTCCCACAGCAACGTCTGCCTCTAACCGCCTTTTTAAAATTAACACATTTTCCTTAATTTCAACGCCTTAACAAATGCCAATTGTTTGACATTTCATAATTAGAGCACAAACTATATAAAGACGAATTTTATGACAGTTCAAGAAACTCCAAAATGTTTATGTATGTATATTGTTCAGCGTGTGATGTCCTTTTTGTCGTCGTGTGATATCGAAATTGATGCTCTAATTAGAGTAGCTATTGTGTTCGTCGGATGGCAGCGTTCTTAAACCTAGCAAAATGATCTTGAATGTTTCAATGATGTTTGTTGACCCTTTTCCACACAAGACTTTGTTACGCTGCGTGTCTCCGTCCGTCCGTCCGTCGATCTTATTAAAACAGGGGTTGGAACAGTTGCAATTTGTTTTTGGCAGTAGGCCAAATACTAATTAAAACTGACAAGGAAATGACTACCGGTCAATAGTTGTTGTGTTGTTAGAGGCTAACAAAAAGGACACAAGACTTACGAAAGGACAGACAGACAGGCAGACAAACATTAAGGAGTAAATACTGTTAAGCAGTTTTAATTTTGTAAATGTTGTCCATGGGACACGCTACAGGTATATAAAGTAAATCCATTTCCCTAGTGCATGAGTCTTTTACGAAGGCTTGGAATGAGATTCACTACAATTAAGCTAGTTTTTAAAGTTATGGCATAGACTGAAATTTTTTATATTTCAAGAAGCAATAATTTTGAAGTATACGTGGACTTAACCAAAGATTTTGCAATAAAGTTAAATATGTATAACAATTATAAGGACCACATGCAACATAGATATTAAGTGTAAAATGTTATTAAACATTTTGAAATTTGACATTTGGATGACGGTTTTTTACACCGGAAGGCATCTAACATATTTTCGCATCTTTCCGCACCTTTAAAAGATGCGGCCAAAATGCTAAAATGTTTACTTGTATTTTGTGGTTGAAAAGATGTTAACTTTTTTTGCATTCATGTATGATGTGGAAAAATGCACAGAGTTGTACTTTAAAAAGCTGAATCTAAGCGATTTTTCTTAGTAATGTTGATCCGGCAACCACCATTTTCGATTTTTGTTCACATTTATCGTAAAAAATGTCACAAGAACATTTTTGTCAAAATATTAATAAATGATTATTCAAATTAGTTAAAAGCATTCGCGCTTCGTGGAATACCGTCTTCGAAACAATGTTTATAGGAAAATATTGCAGGTTAACAAGAAGAATGGAAAAAATGTATGGTCTAGACAACAGCTGACAATATGCGAAACTGCAGTGTAAGACCACGAACATTCAGTATTAGTATGTATCAGGAATTAGGCGAGCAATGTTGGCTTATATATCCTATATCGTAGCTGGTTTATCGACGAAGACGGAGAAGTCGGTTTTCACGTTAATTACACTGTTCGACAAGGTTTTTTTTCATGTGTTGCATTATGTGTTTCTAAGAGTTTTTGACATAGGAAATTCAAATACGAAATCAGAATTTTGCTATCAGGCATAGTTTAATGGTTAAGTTTTGTTTTCCATTACTAGTTTGTATAGAGGCGATTGCTGAAAAATTCGGTAGAAACAGGTGGCAACATAAGCAACATGCCTGTTCGGCGATTATTATTACCCTATTCAATTTTATTATCACCTTATTATCTTTTTAAAATTCAACGTAAAGTTGGGATGCAACATGCCCTTGAATGTGTATTTTTTGCACTCTCTTTTAGATTTCTTCCATGAAAGCTGCAACGATGTGTGCGATGAATATGGTGAAAAGGTTCCACAAAGACATTATAACTTTAGAAAAGCGTAACGAAGAAAAATAGATGCATACCATGGTCGGTAACTGCTGCTGGAATATTTTAGGAGACTGCAAGGATATTCAGCATAAAATAAATAAATTACATTATTAACTAATAGAAAATACATATTTGCTCTTCTTATTTTTCATGTTTTAAGCGCTACTAGTATCGGTTATTGTATTTAGAAAAGATTCTGTTGGATCAAATAAAGTTTTCATTACATTTATGCAAAATGTATTTTAATGCAACTTTCAAATCCATATTACTAAAAAACTGTGCCTGATGAAGAAAATGTAAAAACATATTTGAAATCATGACATTAATAACCATAGGAATCACAATTCAGATACCCAGAAAAAATAAAAATATTTTTTTTGTAGAACAGTGTTATTGCTGGATACTGCAACTCTCTATAGAGAACTCCTGGAGATGAGACAGAGACAGGACAGGGATGCTAGCGATGTAAAAATTGCGACATCTATTACAGCTGCCATGCGGATTTGTAACAGTCCAGAGACTCAGACATCTTGTCTCGCGGTTAAATCCTGTTAGTGATCGAATAGCCACAATCCGCATCAAGGTAAACTACTTCTACATCACGCTGAGATGACGATGTGATTAACTATGTATTCTACTTGACTATTCGCCGGTCAAAACACCAAAAATGTAATTCATCATGTGGTAATCGATGTAAGGCATGCATCTAGCGTCATTGACAGGCGCCTGATCCGTGGTTCTAACATTGGCTCGGATCATATCCTGCTTGCAGCTAATATGCGCACAAGATTGACCAGAGTGAAAAACGCACATAACCAATCACGAAAAAAGCTGGACATTGCGAAGCTGCTAACCCCAGAGATAGCCACTGCCTATTCCAACCAGCTCACCCCACTACTACGACACAAAACTTCTACTTCTGATGTTCCCGATACACAGTGGCAGCATACTGCGCATTCCATGTCAACCGCTGCAACAACCATACTTGGATATGAAAAACGGCACTCAGACGAATCCTGGTAAGATAAAGAATGTTGCAAGCGTCTGGGGAATAGAATGCTGATAACAGGGCAACGCTCACAGTGTTCAAATTCTCCTTTTTTTAAAAACCCGGTTTCCGAGTTATTCGAAAAATTGATTTTTTAGAAAAATCTAATTTCGAATACAGCATTTGAAAGAAAACCGAAAAGAAAGAAAAAATAAAAAAATAATTTAATTTAAATAAATGAATTTTTTACACTTTTACTTTTTAATAAATTTTTGGAATCTCTTTCATTTTAATTTTTAAAGTAGTATTTTTGGAAAGAAAAACATTTTTGGAATATTTTTAATTTTGTTTTTTAAAATAGTTTCGTTTTTATAAAGCTTGATACAGAAAACACGCGCTCACTAATTGTGGAAATAGGATTTATTGACAAAAGCGCGTTTAGAAGGATGTTGAACTTTTCTGTCCTTTTATCTATCTATCGAAATAGTTGAAATTATCATATAGGCTTGTGTCATTGCAACTTGTTTTAACTGGTGGATTTTGAATATTATTTACTGTTGTTTAAATCGACAACGGACATACAAAACCTGGGAGTATTCGAGAGGAAAGTACTCCGAAAAATTTATGGACCTATCTGTGTCGACGGCGAGTTTCGCCATCGGATGAACCATGAGATGTATGAGCTTTACCACGACATCGACGTAGCTAAAAGAGTCAGAATGCAACGACTACGATGGCTGGGTCATGTTGCCAGGATGGATGTAAATGCTCCAGCGAGAAAGGTGTTTGAAGGCGAACCTGAAGGACGGCGCAGAGCAGGGAGACCCAAACTCCGTTGGAAGGACCAAGTGATAGGCGATGTGCCATCATCTGGTAGGACTAACTGGAGAACACACGCAGAAGACCGAAGCGTGTGGAATTCTTTAGTACTTCAGGCCTCAAACAGATAAACCATGTTTGTAAGTTGTAATGGGCCACTTAAGTAAGTAAGTAAGTTGTTTAAATCGTTGCAAATACTACCATTAGGGGATTCCTCTATCTCACAATCTGAACTGTTGCTAGACTCTGCCGCTGTTGGGAAAATTGCAGGATAAAGTCTTTTAAAAAGTTCGTTCGCACATTCTATCATTTCCGTCTTTTTAGAATACTACTGTAGGATATTTCCCGGAGCTAAGATATATTTTATGGTATTCAATGTTTGTATTTTTCTTTCCTTAAATCTTGCTATAATTTTGTCTCGCAGCTCCCGAGCATATGAGGAGTCCATATTTTTGAGCTGTTTCAGTATAAACGCATATACTCCTTCAGCGTCGATTAAGGTCGCTGAATCATTTGATAAACTTTTAATTGCGAGGGCTAAAGGCTGAAGCGCTGAGCTTAAATCTCTCAAAATTGTTATTTCTTGTGAGCGCATGGTTGACACATGGGTTAACTCTTTGAAACTGTTCAATCATTCCAGATAAGGAGCTCCACCTGTGTTTCACATCGACAATGAGCCTTAGTTCTATATTGTGCTCCTGTAAAACATAGCTCTGGAATTTTCTTTGTTTTTCGCTCGACTTGTTAAATGCATTAACATGCTTCCACAATTTTGCGATAATTTAAGACACGTTTTTAATGAGCTGGTATGATTTTTCGACTTCCACTATTTCACCGCATCATCATCATCACTATCATCGTCGGCGAGATTCACTTCGAATTGTAGATCCACTTAAATAACGTGTAAAAAGATTTTTCTAAATTAATTTGAAATTAAATTTTAAAATTTTATAATGATTCTAAAAGAATTCTCGTTTATGAAACGTAAAAAGTTTTTTCTAAATTAATTTAAAATTTTACAAAGCTTCTAAAAACATTATCGGTTACAAAATGTAAAAAGTACTCTAAATTAATTTCAAATTCAATTTTAAAATTTTTACTCTTTCAATAACTCCTTTTAGAGTTGTAACAAAGCAATTTTAAAAAAACCGAGTACCCGAAGGAAAAACTCGGTTAAACCGGTTATTCGAAAATGGCACTTTTGCAAAAACCGGCATACGGTTTTAAATAAAAAAACCGGTTTACGGTTTTTTGGTTGCGGTTTTGAACACCCTAGTTATGACACAAGCGGTTGAATCAGTTCTGACCGTATTCGAGATGGGAATACTCCGTTAAATATATTAGCTCATCATCGTTAACAGAGATTATCGATAGCGTATGAATCATGTGCTGTACCAAACGTATACCGACATTGACGTGGTCAGACGCACTAACGTACAGCGGCTAGGTCATGTAGTACGCATAGACGAAAATTCTCCAGCTCAAAAAGTCTTCCACAATGAACTCGATGGACGGCGCAGAAGAGGGCGACCAGGTTGCTGAGAACCTGTTAGAATGTTCTGTGACTAACTGGAGAAGAAACGCAAAAGATCGAAGCACATATAATACATTACTACATGCGACATATAATCACAATATACGATTGCAAAGAAGTGCCAGCTAAGTATGTTAAGTAGGTAAATAATACATCAAAATATGAATATTTTTTTTATTATTTTATAATCGAAGGCTATTGAACTAGAAGTAAATTGGCTTGTACATATAAAAAAAACGTATAGAATTTTTTAAAATTTCTTAAACACATTACTAAATTAATTTTTTAATATCTGAATAATAGAAAATTTAAAAACCTACTAAAATTTCTTTCAGCTGCCTGCCTAAAGTAAATTATCTAATGATCTTTGCATACAAACAAATAAACTGCAAATTTAGCCGCTGATCAATATCTTAAAGGAAACCAACTCTCACCAAAATATAACAGGTACTACCATACATATAAATCAGGCTATGGCTTGTAATGGGTCAACGAAAAAACAAACAGCATATAAAGGAACAACAGCAAAGGGACATCATAGCGATAAACATCACGCAACCTATGAAATCCTGCACGAAAACAACAACAACTCATACTAACACAGAATAGTTTTGAAATAACGTAATCTCAAGTTGAGGCGCCTTTTGATCCGCTTAAATACAATGCATTTTTTTTTTTATTTTTAATGTATGCCTGAAATACATAAGTGCGCCAGTGTCTCATTTATCTCATTGCTAAAACAAACAATGAAAATCAGAGTCAAGTTGTATGATCCGACCTCTCTTGGCTGGTGTATGTGTGTGTGTTTTGCTTAGTGCTGACTTAAGTAAATCTCTCTCTCGGTAGTTAAGGATGTAGGAGTTTTGAGTACATTAATGATTATCCAGCGAGGGTATTACTGACGCTGCTTCTGTGTGTTGTCTATGCCACTAGAGAAAAAAAGGACTAAGATTATAGCTGATTGTATTAAGAAGCTTAATGAACGTTTGATCCTGGCATCTATCCCAGTTTCACTTTTGCTATAAGTATATCTCTCTCTCACTCTCGTCTTTTCTTGTTGTGTTTTTTTACACTTTGTCTGATCCCAGATTTGTTTGAATTTAATTAGAGCAGTGCAGGCAGGTCAGCGTTTGGCAGCCTAAGACGAAGGATTCTTTCCTCAGACGCTGATTTGCTCTTTGTGATAACGCACTTAGTTTTTCTCTCTCTTTCTCTGGCTCATGGCTTTTGATGTCGATGGGAATAGAATTTGATGGCTTTGTAGTGATAAAAATATGAAATTGATATCATAATTTGAGAAAACTGTAAGAAATGTGGTCAGTTCTTATAACCAATACTCTTAATGTCTTATTTATTCAAAATAACGGCACAAAAATAAAATAAAATAAAATAAAATAAAATAAAATAAAATAAAATAAAATAAAATAAAATAAAATAAAATAAAATAAAATAAAATAAAATAAAATAAAATAAAATAAAATAAAATAAAATAAAATAAAATAAAATAAAATAAAATAAAATAAAATAAAATAAAATAAAATAAAATAAAATAGGAAATAGAAAATAGAAAATAGAAAATAGAAAATAGAAAATAGAAAATAGAAAATAGAAAATAGAAAATAGAAAATAGAAAATAGAAAATAGAAAATAGAAAATAGAAAATAGAAAATAGAAAATAGAAAATAGAAAATAGAAAATAGAAAATAGAAAATAGAAAATAGAAAATAGAAAATAGAAAATAGAAAATAGAAAATAGAAAATAGAAAATAGAAAATAGAAAATAGAAAATAGAAAATAGAAAATAGAAAATAGAAAATAGAAAATAGAAAATAGAAAATAGAAAATAGAAAATAGAAAATAGAAAATAGAAAATAGAAAATAGAAAATAGAAAATAGAAAATAGAAAATAGAAAATAGAAAATAGAATATAGTTGCCATTTTTGTAAAATATTTTTTTAAATAAAAACCAATCAAAAGTAAAATGTTTCATATGACAAGCATAGACTATCTTTAGAATGTATGCGAAAGTGTAGTAAGAAAATTATCACAACATTTTAGCAAATACGTAAAAATCAGTAATATAAATTTATAATCAAATATTAAAAATAGTTTAAAAAATAAATAATTGAAGCATAGCCGCGGATAACGTTTCAGAAGCCATTTTTTTCATAACCTATTTTTTTGCAGATAACAGTTTACGTAATCCTGATGTATCGCTCAGACACCAAATTAGCCGAATTTATGCACGTTATCGCTGTTAAAATGCGCTCAGAAAGTGCTAGGCAGTGAAAGAACGTTGTAAGTTTTTCCTAAAATGTAAAAACCAAAAAAAAAATATACTAAAATTGTATGATTACTTGATTTGGAATTTCATTTCATTTATATGATTCCTTCAAAACGTTTTTTTAATTTTCTGAACAGTTTGAATTTTTTTTTTAAATTTTAATTGTAATTTATTAAATTTTTGAGAAGTTTTATAACAAGTATAAAAAAATTAGCTAAAAGAGTAATTTTTGTAAATTTAATTCAATCAAAAGTTTTCAATTTTTAATTTTAAAACTGCACAACTTTGACTAATAATAGTTTTAAAAATAAATAATTAAACAATAAAATAATTGTAATTTATTAATTTTTGAGGACGTTTTTGCTAAGAGCCCAAAAAGAAATAGAACAATCGAAATACAAAATTTAATTTAATTTTAAAATTTAACAAAATATATATTTTTTAAATTTGATCAAATTTGTGAAATTTTTATCCTGAAAATAAAACATTGTTTAAACAAAATATCGAAAAAAAAGGAGACAACTCAAAATTTCTAAATTTTAATTTTCTGCAATAAAAAAAGAAAAAAAAACACATAATGCAGCCATTTCTACCCAATGTAAAAATGGTATATTGTCTAGTATCCTCTTCCGTAAAAAGAATCGTTATGACACTCTCTGTGTTTCAGAATAACTTCTTTAGACTCAACCAAAGAGTTACAATTTAGTTTTGAGTTTGAGTTATCTTCCTTTTGTCGAAGAGGTGCGATTGTATAATAAAAACTTTGTTTTTTACTTATGCTTTCATAAAATGTATTGATAGATTCCTAGCAACTTGAATCCACACACTCTCTTTAATTTCTTGCTTGCATTTTATATGTGGCAACATAGTCCAACAACTTTTACCAACATTGTTTGATAGATTGAGATCAGTGAGAAAAATTAATTTATTTTCTTTTTTATTTTATTTGCATCAGAAACCCAGAAATAATTATTCTAAATTTATACCAACTCAATAACATGACACTACCGCCTAAGTTTATCTTCTACATTATACCGTTTTAAAATTTCCTGTTAAAATTTGAACTCCGAAATCTTTATTTTCAAATTCTTGTAAGACAACATCAATATTATCTAGTGGCAACACTCAAATCCGTTATTAATTACTTTTCTTGAATGTGGCAATTACCATAAGAAATGATACTTATTTGTTGTGTCTGGCAACATTCAACCACTACCTTTACCAACACTACTCAGTTGAGCAGAGAAATTAATCAGCTGTTTTGTATTTGCTAAATAAACAAAAATAAAATTTCTCTTTTCTTAACAATTAAGAAAAATTACAGAAATAACTACATTTATATACAAATTTCCACAATTATATGACAATATCGGCTAACACGCTTTAAAATTAACCAAATATTAAGAAAATCAATACAGTTGACGCAGCCTACACCATGTTGACGGCAAAAATTGGCAAAGTGGGCAAAGTTCTAATATGTGGCATGAAAGGTGTGGGCAAAACTGCATTGCTGGAACAATTAATTTATGGCAACATTAATGTAGAAACGGTAAGCTAACAAACTCAAATTTGCTTTGATGTTTCTTTAATTTCTGTATGTTCTTAGGAAATTCACCCCACTATCGAGGACATCTATGTGGCCAGTGTCGATACGGGTCGTGGAACTCGTGAAACCTTACGCATTTATGACTCAGCTGGCCTACAGGGCAAAGCTCAACTGCCTCGCCACTATTTATATTTTCCCGATGGCTATGTACTCGTGTACGACCCCACCGATCCCCAAAGTCTTGACATGTTGGCCGACATTAAACAGGACATTGACAAAAACAAAGAAAAGAAAGAAGTACCTATTATAGTATTGGCCAATATGCGTTCCAAACGCAAAGATTCGCCGCCGTCGCCCTCACATCCACAAATGCCGCTGACAAAACAAGCCGATCCCGTGGAATTAATATTAAATCGTGCCAATTCCTGGTGTTCACGTGAACGCATTAAACACTACACTGTCAATGCCATGGAACGTCCTTCGTTGTATGAACCATTTATAAATCTATGCGCTCGCCTACATCCACCACAGACAAAGTCTACGTTTCCTCAGCTTAGGCAAGTAATGCAGAAAACTCAAAAAATGGAGGGTTAAGTAATCGAAGCACACACGAAAGGAGAAGGAAGACTACTACAATGGAAGCATTACATTCATGCAGAATTTCAGCATTTTATCATATATATGAATGTGTACCTTTATGTAGGTACATTTTATCTCAAATACCTTGGTACATAATAGTTTGTAAAATCGCAACGATTTTTTTTAAAGTATTAATTAAATACATGTATATAAATATATTTTTATAACTAAAATACACTCATTTTACACTACATCAAATAAAAAAAATGTTTGAATAATATTTGGCAAAATTTTCTGTCATAAAGAAGATCTAAGGTCGTCATATGGTTTACAAGCAAGATACATCTTGGTTTACAAGGCTATCGATCTGTGACCTTTACTATTGGTTAAAGCCATGTTTACTCTTATGTAGTTAAAGGCTGTCAGGGATTTTATATATCTAGGAAAATTTTTGTCAACTTGATTTGAACAGAATTTTTATTATGGATTAACTTTTATTCAATCTACGTTATTTGATGCGGGTACGACAGTAATAGTAGGGGAGAAGGACACTTGGGGGGGTCTGGTGGATACCGAATAAAAATAAACTTGAACCGAGGTATGGATATTCTGGTAAATATTTTCACGATTTTTTAAAGCTCAGCCCGATAATTTTGGATATCGTAAGTGCTTTCAGGGAGTTACGCTTTCATTAACCAGATAAAAAAAAAACAAAATTGTAGTTTTTGTTTAAGCATGAAGCAGAAGAACAAATTTATAAAACTTTTACTTAAATTTTTTCGTTAAATAAAAATAAGTCGATTCAAATTATTACATGAATCTGTCAAACTAAGACCAACTTTCGGCAGTATCCAAACCTTTGTTGAGAAAAAAATAAAACAAAATTTCGATTATTGCATATGATAATATTTACCAGTTTTATTTATTGTATTTGTTTGAAAAATCAAATATCGCGAAAATAAAAATATGTTAATTTATAGATCAGCACCATAATTACAGACAATCAAAGTAAATCTGATGAAATTAAATTTATTTGCGAAAATGTCCAAACAATTTTTTTTGCACTTAAAATGTTTTTTTTTCTGTAATTTTTATAAAAAAAAAAAACAAATCAGGAGTTCAAATTATTGTATAACTTCTTACTAAAAAAAATAACAGAAAATTGTTATAATAATTTTTATTTTAATTTATAGCATATATTGGTAGAACATATCCATCTATACTATTTTTAGAACTTTACGATTATTTTGGAAGTTAAATTTTTGTATTTTGGTTTTGTTGTTGAAAATTCCTACATTAATTTTGGTGTGAATATGGCATTGAAAAGAAATTGTTCTTTATTAAATGATTTTATTGTATTAAATGGAACAGTATGTAATCATGTTTTGATTTTTTTTTATAATTTTTTTTTGTATTTTATTATTTTTGTTAATTTTATAGTAATTTAAGTTTATGTAAATTGTAAATTTTGTTTATAAAAATGTTTTTTTTTAACTTTTGTAGTTTATAGTAAAATTTTCATGTCTGTAGAGACGATATTGTGTTTAATTTTTATAAAATTTGTTAAATTTAGCTGAACGATCAGAAAGGTTCTTCTTAGTGTCAATATAAATGGCAATTCATCGTCACTCACTGTTTTTGTTTTTATACTTGTTTGGTTTGATTTATTTTTTTATATTTTTATAATTTTTTTTAATACATTAAATTATTATTTTTAGTTTTCTTTATGTTTTTTGAGTTATATAATTTTTTTAGTGAATTTGTTGTAATTTTTGGTAAATAAAATGTTTTTTTTTTAATTTAAATTTCTTTATTTTAATTTTTAATAATCGGGAAGAATTTGAAATTTAGATTTTTTTTAATACATTAAATTATTATTTTTAGTTTTCTTTATGTTTTTTGAGTTATATAATTTTTTTGGTGAATTTGTTGTAATTTTTGGTAAATAAAATGTTTTTTTTTTAATTTAAATTTCTTTATTTTAATTTTTAATAATCGGGAAGAATTTGAAATTTAGATTTTTTGTAAAAATACTTTTTGTTTTTTTTTTTTTTTAGTTATTTGGCAATTAATTTTGTTTTTTCGTTTTTATTTTAATTTAGTTATATTTTTTTATTTTAATAACGTTTTTATATATTGTTGATTTTTATTGTTTATTTTTTGTGAGCTTTTAGCATTTTTTTTGTGTTTTTATATTATAAGTAAAATTCTTATTTATTTATTTTTATAAACTTTTATAAATTTAACAAATTTTTATCTTAACAAGTTTTTATAAATGTTAACGATCAGAAAGGTTTTTGTTGTCAATATTAATGATAATTCATCGTTGCTCACTGTGTTTTAATTTAAATTTTTTGTTTTGATTTTTTTCTTAAATTTTTTGTATCGTGTTAATTAAAAAAATATATATTTTTATTAATTTTTTAAATATGTACATCAGGGTAATAACTATTTTTGGACAACATTCTCCCCAGGGCTTTTCTAATGGAAAATATTGTATTAATGATAAAAAAAAACTATTTCAATTCAATTTGCTAAAAAAACCTTACGCACCGACAGCGATTTCTAAAATGCCTTTAATATATGTTTTTTATTAATTTTTTTTAATAATTTTTTTTTTAAATATGGTTTATACATATGTAAGTATGTAAACAAATAATAACAATAAATGACTAATAGTAGGTATTGTAAGATATAAACTTTATTGTTTATTTTTTGTGAGCTTTTAGCATTTTTTTTGTGTTTTTATATTATAAGTAAAATTCTTATTTATTTATTTTTATAAACTTTTATAAATTTAACAAATTTTTATCTTAACAAGTTTTTATAAATGTTAACGATCAGAAAGGTTTTTGTTGTCAATATTAATGATAATTCATCGTTGCTCACTGTGTTTTAATTTAAATTTTTTGTTTTGATTTTTTTCTTAAATTTTTTGTATCGTGTTAATTAAAAAAATATATATTTTTATTAATTTTTTAAATATGTACATCAGGGTAATAACTATTTTTGGACAACATTCTCCCCAGGGCTTTTCTAATGGAAAATATTGTATTAATGATAAAAAAAAACTATTTCAATTCAATTTGCTAAAAAAACCTTACGCACCGACAGCGATTTCTAAAATGCCTTTAATATATGTTTTTTATTAATTTTTTTTAATAATTTTTTTTTTAAATATGGTTTATACATATGTAAGTATGTAAACAAATAATAACAATAAATGACTAATAGTAGGTATTGTAAGATATAAACTTTAGGTTCAAAATACGCGATGTTTTACAAAGCGGATATATATCTTGTACTGTTTTTATTTCAATAATTTTTTTTTTTAAACTTTGTTTGATTCAAAACTTTAACGCGTTTGGTGCGTAACCTTTTTTAAAGATAGCGAAAAACTAAAAACGCAGTTCTTAATATTTTTCCATGCCCTACACGATTTTGTCTGGGGAGATTTGATATTTGCAAAAAATGCAAAAAGTTATTACCCTAATGTACATACAATTATTATTTCTGGTTTTCTTTATGTTTTTTGGTTTTTATTTGTGAATTTTTATTAAATCTTGGTAAAAAAGATTTTTTTTTTTAATTTTTATGTATCTATTTTAATTTTAAATAATTTTGCAAAAATACTATTTATTTTTTTTGTATATTTTTTAGTTATTTCGCAATTAATGTATTTTTTTTTGTTTTTATTTTTTATATAATGTTTTTTACATCGTTTATTTTTATTGCTTTTTTTGTGAGCTTTTAGCATTTTTTATGTTTTTATATTATAAGTAAAAATCTTATTTATTTTTCATAATTTCTTTTCAATCTTTAGTAATTTTTAATTTTTTTTTAACAAATTTTTATAAATTTCAAATTAAATTTAAAGTCATTTGATCTTTTTTTCTTTATATAAAAATAACTATTTTTTTTACTAGTTTTTATGTTTGGTTTGGTTGTCAATGTATTCAAATAATATTTTATGAGTTTTTGTTAACTAAAATGTGTTCCATGTGCTATTTTAAATTAATTTTAAATGATTTTAATATGTTTCAACAAATATTCTTTTGTCTCATTATTTATTCCTATAACTTGTTTCTTGATTTTTATGTTTTTTTTATTTTTATTTTATTTTATTGTTGAAAATTTTTTAATTTTGAATAATAGTGCTGCGATTTAAATATATTTTATAACAATATTTTTTGTCTATTTTAATTTTTATTACATATGTATATTTACAATATCAATATTAACTCTTCTGCAGATTATTAACTCCGTTTAACGTCAATGTGAACTACACAGACCGATTTATGCGGGATTTTGTACTCTTTACTTAAATCTCCTATACATTAACCCAGCTTAATGTGTTACATTTGACAATAAATAATGTCGTCTGGCAACATCCGTCAAAATGTCAAACCTGAGTAGCTGACGTGAAAAATATAAATTCGAAAGTGTTCACGGGAGAATTGAGAATTGTGTGTGTAAAATAATCTAAAATCGTGGAAAAAATTAAAGAATTAATAAAATTGGTAATAAATCCATCCAATGTTACAGGAAGAGCATAATTGCAATAACAACATATAGTAAAAAATAAATTCCCTAGAGCAACGCAACAATATTTTGGGAAAATATCAAACGAAACTGCTCGAATGTTGAAAATCAATGACGAAAAAGTGAAAATGTGAAACCAAGGAACAATAAAGTCCTTAAAAGCAAAATGTTACAAAAAAAAATCTAGAAATAATTAAAAATATCTCGCATTAGTTATAAGAAACGCATATCGTAAAAAGTGCTCAGAGAAAAACGTGTGAAAGTTCTTAATTTTTCCATCAATTTTTTTTACACCATATTTCGATACATTTTCTTTCTGAGCCTCTCTGTGTTGATTCGTTACGTTGTGAATTTGTTGGCTGGCTTGCTGCTGTGCCTTAACGTTGTCGAGCCACTTTATAAAGAAGAAAAAACTCCTGGCCGCTTACGCGTTGCATCACCCCCTGCGCTCCAACGTTGGCTGACGAAAAGAAAAAAATTCAACAATTTTTTGTGTGTGTTTCACATACTCTGTGTGGTGCTTTGTGTGTGGAGCTGTGGATCACACACATTAAGAAGAAGGCGAAGACGGCGAAGAGAAACAATAACAACACTAAGCCACAGCCAGTCGGCCAGCTGTGTTGTCTTGCGTACGCGTTGTTGTTGTCGTCGTTGATTTTTTTTGACGTTCATTACTTTTGTATTTTTTCTTTGCCTCCCCCCTTAGGATTTTTTTGTACGCGAAAGAAGAAAAAAAAAAGCAGCAACAACAACACGCTATAGAAAATTTTGCCACTCTTTGTTGTCAATTCGTGTCTAAATTTTTGCTCTTGTAAAGAGTTGCCCGATTGTTTGAAATGTCTAAGGGAAAACTGGCAGTTGTTTACTATAGGAGTTGAGAAGAAGTTTAGGAATATGATAAGTTTAAAATCACACAGGTCATCAGTATGCAAATTAATGTATAAAAAGCAGTGTATTGGGCAATAGAAGAAAGAAAAATACTTTTCCCACTACCGTTTGCAATAATAAATACTATTCTGCCGGGATGAATCGAAAGGGTAATAAATTTGGTCCATTAGGCGTTCCAGTAATGGAAGAAATACGAAGACACATATTTTAAGTTGGAAACAATAATAATTTGAATGAGAGGTTATTTTAACGGAATCAACATTTGTTATATAAGTAAATTTGTAATAAGAATTCCTTTGGGAATGGAAATTGTTAAGGTCCATACGGCTTAAGGATTACTATGTGAAATATAAAAAAATGTGACGGGAGCCAAAAAAAAAATTTTAAAAAATTATTTATATGTTTAAATTTTTTATAATTTAACGAAAAATTTAATAGTTTTATCGACAATTTCAATTGCGTATTCTGTTGGGAAAAAGTGATGACTGTTAACTTTAGTTCCAGAAAACGAAAAATGAAGGTCAAAATTGTCGCCAATTCCATTTGCGCATCATTGGGCCTAAAGTAGTCTAATATTTGCTGATACTTTAATTAAAAGTATTATCACCACTATTACATGTTAGGTTTTTACAGCAATTCTTGGCAAGGATAGACCTCCGAAGGCGTTCTTTTGATGACAGTAGGGCATACTTTTCGTCAGTTATAAAACGGTTTTTGATGTTAAGATAAATATAAAAAAATTGTCATTTTTAAAACAAAAATATAGCATTGTATTATTAATCTAAAAAAGTGGCGAATTTTAAAAAATAAGCTTGCGTACTTCGTAACTTAGTGCCTATCCTTTCATTTATTTTGAAAAAGTTTTAACTCACAACTTACTTTAAATCTATCTCTCCTCTCTGAATTCGAAAAATTTAGATTTATATTTTATGAATAAAAAATGAAAAAACAGTACAAAAATAACAAATTTCAAAAAACAAAATACAAAAATGCAAATAATTGAAAATGGAAAATTTTTTCCAATATCGTTCTTAAAAAAATATATATAACAAAAATTCTTTAATATAAAATAAAAAATCAACAAAAAATAAAAAATTTTAACAAAAAGATTTAAGAATATAGGCTTAGACCTTAAATGGCTTAAATCATAGTGATTATATCTTCAAGTTATTTATGTCCACATAGAGGGTTGTAATAGAATTCACAGCAACATTTACTTAAAATTACTTCTTATCTTAAATTTGCTTTCACGATTTTCAAACTTTTCTCGGTTTCTTTTCTATTTTTCTCCCAGGTTTTAAAAAAATATTGCTGTGATACAGAAATTCAAATATTTTTCATTATATATTTCTGGCTTTTATATTGAATCATGTTTTTTATTCTATGTTAAAATACATTTTATGGTTACATTTTATTTTACCGTGAGCGGTACGTAAATTTTCAACAAATCGAGCTCAATTTTTTTAGCCTAACGATACACCGACTTCCAACCGCGATCGGCACGTCAAATTCTGTTTAACCTAACCTTACATAAAACTAAAAGTTTTTTTTTGGAAAATTTGAAAAACGTTGAACAACAAATTCAAACTTTGTTTAATTATATTTTATATCAAATAATTTTTTTTGTTGAAAAAATTATTTTTTTTTAATTTAAGTATTTATCTAAATTTTTTTCGCAATATTTTGCTAAAATATATGTTTTTGAATAAAACAACTTTTTCCTTTCTTATTTCTTAAAACCAAAAACATTTTTTTCACACTTGTTACCTATGTACTTGTTATTAATGTTCTTTTTTTAAGTTTTTAAATGTTTAACAGATTTTTTTCGAAATCGGACTTGAAATGTGCACTATTAAATTCGTCTCAAAATATTTTTCATTTATATTTTCCTTCATACATATTGAGGCCTATGCTCCTTATAGGATCGACGGGAATAAATATACATATTGGGTCTTTTAAGAACTGCGAAGGGTCCCATTTTATGGTCTCTCTAGGTCTCCGGCCCAAACATTGACCACCGTTTTCTTGTTTGGGGGCCGAGACGAAGATAATGGCTTTTCTTATTAGTACAATATATATTTTTTTTTAATTTTTCATTTTTTTTAATTCCCTATCTTTTTTAATTTATTAAAAGGTATTTTCTTTTGCCTGCCCGTTTTCTGCACTTTTCTGCAACATGCGTAGCCCTCATTTATTATATTTACCATATTAATCCATTACAATCTGGCAGCACTATGCGAAAAACTCTTGTTTTTCATCCTCTTGCTCTCGTTCGCGCTCTCTCTTCGAATTTTCCTTTGAATATCTCATTCGTTTGCTTAAATGTCAAATTTTCTATATGTAACAACAACAATAACAACGAGGGTTAAGACGACAACAGCAACAGCAGCAGTAACAAAGACAACAACAAGAATTACCACATCAAATTATCATCATCTAGTAGGAACAAGCGAACGGTGCGGCGCGGTAAACGCTCAAGTGAATTCAACAAACGTGAAGTGAATAGCAGCTACTGCTGTTGCTGCTGCTTCTTCTTATACTACTACTTGTACTTTTCATTTCATACAAAAATATCCACCTAATAACAATACAACACACAACAACAAACCACGACGACGGCATCAACGACGACAACGACTTCAGCGTTTTGGTCACAACACATTAGCAAATTAGTAACCAGAAAGAAATAAAAGAATCTTGCGTTCAGCATTGTAAAGTAAATTTCACAATTAAAATATTTATCAGAATTTGTATTGCAATGAAACGACAAATATTCTTACAACTATGTATAAAAAAATAAAAGTGTTAAGTGAGAAGAAATTAAGCAGCACAAGAGAAAAAAAACGGTGTGGAGAAAAAAGTAAAAGTGTGAGAGTCGATGTCAAAAATTCCTTTTTGCAAACATATGTTTTGTGAAGTGCAATAATTATTACTGTGCGAAAAATTCGTACAAAGTGAATGAAAATAGTTTTCATTTTTAGTTTTTATAAGATTTATTAATTGTGAATCGTTTTCGCGTAGCTCGATTCTTTTGCTAATCTCATCAGGTGGTGTTTTCTCGATGATGTGGATAATTTTTTGCCTTTCCTTTTGGTGCGCTGTCGACAAGGAGAGCTACCACCAGCGCTGGCTGCCATCGGCCATGCATCATGCTATGAGTAGAGCCACCTTCCTACCCAGTGATTTAAGCAGCCATGCTCGCTAATTTTGCCATTGCATTGTCGGTCGGTCTACAATATGTATTTTATATCGAATGCTGATTGTTGTTTTTGTTTTAGTTTAGCTGTTTTTTTTAAGGTTATGTGTGTGGGAGTTGTCTTTGTAGGTGGGCGGAGGAAGGAGGATATGGATTGTCGGCAGATTCGTTCTGCTGTCGTACATTGATTTAGTTCAATTGTAATCATTATATTTTTTGCGTGCGTTGATACGATGATGAGGTGAATGTATGATGGGGTCCACATTATTGTATAGGAATACCGGAATACCTATGTATTTATTTGTCGTTTCACTTTTGTTTGAGATGTCGTCTTTTTTCCTTAATTAATTGTCAAACATTGGTGACTTCTTCGGCACCAATGCCGTCTATATGATTAATGGCAAATTGGATGAAATGAGAGTGTGACCCACATTCATGTGGTGACATACATATATAAATAAGACCGAAGTTAAGTGTTCCTTGGTGTGTCATAGGTGTATATGGTATGGTGGCTTTTAGAGATGATAGGATTGTTATCCTATAGGGGAGGTAGTTTTATAACAAGTAGAGTTTTAAGTACTGGATATGGCCACTTATAATAATTTTTTTTTTGTCACCAACAGAACCCCAAGCTATTTTAGCTGAAGGCCTACTGACTGCGTCATCTCCTATATAGTGTGTTATGATGCAAGTAATCTCCATTCCTATTAAAGGTTTAAATGCTGAATTTAGATGATTCGAAAAAACTATGGACGAATTGCGCCTCCTCAATGTGAGCTACTAAATAAATTCAATGTACCATGAGGGCTCCGGTGGTAGGAAGCATCTATTAAGTTTACCGCCTTCGCGGTAGCAGTTAAGAATGTTAATCCAGCTGAGACTAAGAAGCGTCAGGATTCCCATGGATTTCCTAAGCAGCTTCAATTATGTCGATCGCTAGGAGGAGTTCGTTAAGGACTCCACTACATTGATAACCTCTTATTGCCGTTGACACGGCGATAAAGCGAATAAAGCCCATGCGGATCCCCCGGGAGAGGATCTTTCATCAAGATTGTAAGGTTGGGGTGTGTTGGCAGGTGACATGCCATTGAATATTGGCGGCTTAGCGACTAATTGTGGTAAAGAGTGTCGCGGACTTGGCGGGTGACAGCTGCAAGTTCCTTGTAGTGAAAAAGTGGTTAAGATCGTGGAGGTATGCACATAGCTCGTCAATATTTATGCAATTTACGTATGTATACACTTACTGTAATGAACAATGCTTGCAAGACATTCGCGACCAAAATAACGGTTTTACTTGGTGTTTAGTACAGTAAAATATACATTTTAGAACAATAAAATTTAATTTTTAGTGCAATAAGATCTACTTTTTAGTACAATTGAAGTACTATTTGGTACAATAAATTTTTGGCACAAATAAAGTACTTCTTCGAGAACCACATGAGACCTAGATTCGACCTATAGGCTCTCTTCTATGGCTGGATATCCCTTTCAAGATAATGGAGATGTCTCCACATATGTCTGGGTGAGGAACTAACCCTAGGAGATGGTATTTCTATTGGTTTCTTAAGTGGCATCCCAACAGCACGAAGAGCACCCTATTCTCTTCATGCAGGTGTCCTTCCGAAAACATGATGAGGCATCCATTACGTGTCGCTCACATCCGCTGGCCACACTGATACTGCATAGTTTATCACTTTATATGTATCCGTGACATGGAGGCATGTTCTTCAGAATAAAGGTACTCTTGTAAAAAAAAAACAAGGATATTTGTTAGAAAATTAAACAATAGGAATCAATAGACCGGACCCAGAGGTTTTTTAACATTGTCATCCCGAAATTTTTGTGTAAATCTTGTTGTTTTTGTGCAGAGTAATATATGAGATCTAAAAGCCGTCACAAATAAGATATTTTGAGAGATATTTTCCATCAAATCTGTTGTTGGCTTAATTCACATATTCATCGATTTATAACCTTGTTCGTTACTGTTATTTTCCTCTCCTTATATACATTTTTATCATAATTTAAAATATTTGACTATTTCGATTCACAAAAACCCCAAATCTTATTATTTAACATTTTGTTCTTATCTAGACCGTCGCTTAATTACAAAAAGTGTACCAAGAAACTCCTTCCCATTTCGTAACTACCACAAAAAAGTCAAAAGAAATAAATATCAAAAAAACGACAAAGTGTAAAAAGTAACATGTGAATAAATTACAAACAAAAAACAAACACATACACTCACACACAACAACAACAAAAAGTGTTCCTTAATATCAACAAAATGAAATAAGAAATGGACGTGTGTTATCACCACCACCAGCACTTCCACCAGCCATAAAAATGATATTCCTCAACGTTCAGAAATTAACCACAACAATGCCACAACAATATCTCTGAACGCCAATAAAATCTCTACAAGCCAGCCGTTAAACATTGCAACAATTACAACAACAATTCTCCTCCAAATTTCAATTATCAATTATTTTCTACAAAACATTGGGGATTTGGTGGGCAATTTCTAAAATTGCAACACCAAAACCAACAACAGCCAAAAAATTCCGAAATCTTCAAATTCTGCATCAGCGCTACAAAAGCTTAAAGCCAAAGCCACTGGTACTTCAATAAAACGCCATAAGAAATCGAAAAATCAAACAACAACTGGGTCGGCGGCCGCATCATCATTACCGGCCGCAAATTTAACACAGAGTGGCTCCTTTGCTGGAGTCGGCTGCGGTGGGGGTTCAGAATTTGGAATTTCTCAAGGCCACAGTTATAACTATCAACAACGCAGTGGCGCCTTTAAAGGTGACATTGGATTTGGTGGTGCAGGCGGTGCTGGGAACTATTGTGCGACCACCAATACCGCCCAACACGGTGACGAAGTTGCAGCAACTGTTTCTAAAACAACCGTTTCGCCCAATTCTATCCGAACATCAGCGTCATATCAACAACAACAACAGCAACACCACCAGCAATATAATCAAAACAACAGCAACAGCAACCATCATCACCATCATACCAATAGTGCCAATTTTACAACAAACTCCTCCTCCTTATCCCACATACAACCACCACCACCACAACCATCAACTGCGATGATGATGAAACAAAAGACATCGTTAAGTGAACGTTTGAATATCGGTGATGAGGTGCGTGAACTTAAATTGGGATGTACATTTAATTCAAAAAATACAACGAATACATTTCACACTATAAAATGTAAGTATTGAAATAAATTGTTTTTAAACTAATTCGATAAATAAGGAGTAGAAATTTTATTAGACCTAGAAAATACATAAAAGTTTTGAAAGTATTAAAACATAAAATATAGATTAGGGGCACAAAGTTACTCACATTCCAAAAACAATTCCATACTTTAATTGTAAATTATGCCAAGGCGACTTAGAATATTTTTAATAATTTCATTTCATTTATTTAATCTTGTAATTAAAAGCCCCATGGCCAATATAAGGTCAATTACAAAATTCATAAGTAACTTAAATATAAATTAAATCTATTTATATGGGAGGTACCAGAAGGAGTGTGTCAAATAGTTAGGTTTTCTAAAGTTTTGCCTCTAATTACAAGATAAATTAACTGACTAAATTTGAATATCCCCCAGGTGCCGGTTTTGAAGTTACGGGAGAAACATTAATTTTCCAAAAATAGGTCATTTTATATAGGAGATACCAGAAGAGGTGAATATATCGGTTCACCTCTCATATTCATTCCTGATTCAAATTTTCATAACCGCACAACTTACGCAAAATTTGAGTGAATTTTGTATACTTATAAAAAAGGTATGTATGTAAGCGTATGAGGTTGAATTCGGTCATTTGGATGGGAGGTACCCGAAGGGGTGTTGTCAAATAGTAGTAATTTTCCTTACCCCCCAAGTGTCCGTTTAGCAGTTATGGGAGAAATATAAATTTTCTAAAAATAGTTAATTTTGTAAGGAAGATACCAAAAGGCGTCTACCGATATAGACCATATTTATTCCTGAGGCCAATTTTCATAAGCAAACATCTTGCACAAAATTTGAGTAAATTAGGTGTAATTATAAAAAAGATATGTATGTAAAATTATGAGGGTCAATTTTGTTCATTCGTATGGGAGGTACCAGAATGGGTGTGGCAAAGATTTTGGTTTTCTTAGGGTTTGTCTTCTTTTACAAGATAAATAAACTGACCAAATTTAAATACATATCCTACGGTAGTACGTTTGGAAGTTAAAATATAAATTATCCCAAAAAAGGTAATTTTTGTATGGAAGGTACCAGAAGGGGTGGGGCTATTCTGCCCATTTACAATCACATTACTTCATTTTGAAAAATATTAATGCTAGCAAATTTTCATACCAATCAGTTAAAGTTTACTCGAATTATCCTGCTTACCAACCATCCCGCCAGCTAGCCAGACAGACGGACATAGCTCAATTGTCTTAAAAAGTCCTTAAACAAATTTGGTCTTAAGATACTTAGGGTCTAACTCGTCTCCTTGAATGCGTTACAGCTTTTCTGGTATCAAATGATACCACCATAAGGGTTGAAAATAGAGGGTAGATATGGTCTGAGAAACGATTTTGTTTTAGACCCATATTTTCTTGGGCAAATTTTCTTGGAATTTATCGTAGATTACGATTTTGAGAACCACTTGGTCGATTGATTAATTGATTAATTATACCCTGACCACAACAAATAGCTGGGGCCGGCCTTGGCATAGTGGTTAGAACACGCGCATACCTTGCGGGGGATCCTTGGTTCGATTCCCGGCACCCCTCGATGTTGTCGACAGCAACTTCGCAGTATAGCGTCGAGTCATCGGCATGTCTAGAAAAAGTGTGACATTCGTACTGGTCGATAAACAAGTTGGTGCCGTTTGTTCTGAATCTAAAATAGAAAGCGTGTTTATTAACAACAACGCGAGAAGCTATCCCATACCTCATTCATGTGGTGTAAAGGGAAATTTCGTTTTCTTTTAACAAATACTTGAAATTTTACTTTTTTTGTATAAGGAATTGCTAAAAAGTGAGTTTTTTCGAATTAGCCCTTTACACTGGCAGACATGTCTGAGAGACAAAAAATACGTGTAAACACCTGTCTTCCCCCTTACATTACAGACATATCTGATGAACTATAATTAAAAAAGAAAAAAAGATAAAAAAAAAATTCTTTATTGGACTCTTAACGGCACTTTACACTAGGAAACTTGTCTGGGATACAAAAAAAAATCCGTGCAAACATCTGTTTTCTCCATTACATTACAGACGTATCTGTCGAACTTTAATTTTTCACCAGAAGTCAACATGAATAAATATCTTAAAAGAGTTCTTTATTTGACTTTTTTCGTTTATTTTAATCACAATAACAATTTTTTCTATTTTTATTTTGACAAGAAACAAAGTCTGGTCGACCTGTCCCTACATTATTAGACATGTCTGCCCAGATTTATGAAAACCAAAATAGTTAGCTTAAGGCAGATAATAAAGGTTATTTATTTTTTTTATCTCTTGATAAGATATTTCATACTGAGAATCGTTTGAGTATAATATTTCTCAAAAATAATTTCTTTTTTTTTTCTATAATCTCAATTGGAAACCAGTGATTTTTTAAAATAGTCCTTAGTACGAGCATATTTAGTTTTAATTATTAAGACTTATATTAATTTATATCAAGTATATTTTACATTTTTAATGAAAAAAATGTAATATTGTGCTCTTAATGTTTTCTTTAATACAGGACACTTTACTAACTTCTTGTTATCTTATTTTCAGATGATTTTAAACCTGCTAGTGTGGATAAGAATCGTGTTGCTACTGTAGATGTTGGCTCAAATAATCAAGTTACTGTTACTGTGCCAAATTTAGGTAAGTTTCTAACCCCCTGTCTCTTGCCGCTCTGCTCTCCTCCATCCGTTATTTTTAAATTTAATCAAGTAGTATGAAATCGTCTTTTGTTTTTGACTGTTTTTCACATTATTTGCTGATTAAGCTGAAGTAGTCTCAAATGTTGTTAATGAACTTGTTGGCCAAAACCCAACGCCTGCCCATGTTTAATTTCAATTAATAGTTATAAAAACAAAAAATGCCATAAAGTCTAGAAAGTTTTGTGATTATTCAGCAAAACAATCGCCACATAAGTTATAGCACAAAAAATTAAATACAAATTGGCATATACGATTATTTATTTTTTGTTCACGTGATATATAAAACAATGTCTTTCGAAGATTTGTTACGTTTGGAAATTTGAGATCTCTATCATATATTTCAATTTCAATATTTTTTTTTTATTTTTTTTTTATTTTCATTTTGTTTTATTGTATTACCAACCGGATTTCATTCTTGGTTTTGTTGTGATTTTTTTTTAATTATATACATTTATAAATGTATATCGTATAACTAAAGTATGGGATTCTGTTGTTGCTATTGTTGCTTGTATTCCGCTCATATTGTTTTTCTGAGCCTTCTCTAAAACAAATGATTTTCCTGTTGGGGTACAACCGTCTGGAAGTTTGTGTTATTTTAGTCGTATCATATATGTACATATGTGAGTAGGAATGTGCTTAAGACATTGCAGTGGTTGTTACTGTTTTTGGTTTATACACTGTAAGTATATTTGTAGGTGTGCATGTATATTTAAGTATACATTTTATAGTTTGTTGACATGTAATTGTGTTAACTTTAACAACAACAAAAAAAACGCAAAGAAGACAAAAATAACAAAAAGCACTGTTGACTCCGTTCAAAAACCTTTTGATATAACACACGCCATGTCTCAAACAAACTACAGGCACTATATTAAGGCATAGCAGCAGAGGAGCCGCTGAATGCAATGTTGATATAAAATAAATTTTCTAAGCTTGTGTGAACATTTAAAAGGATTCTAAACGATACATGTTTTTAGCGAAACTGTTTTCCTCTATTAGGAATAGTGACATAGTGGTTAGAACAGGCGATTACCATGCGAGAGATCCGTGGTTCGATTCTCGGCTCCAGTCATCTTCTTTCATTGCCGGCCTCCTCGATCTTGTCGGCAGAAACTTCGCAGTATAAGTATCGAGATAATCGGTAAAAGCTTCTCAAACAGTGGCGTTCGCATTCGTCGATAAACAAGTAGGGGCCGTTTGTTGTGAATCTAAAATAGAAAGAAATCTATTTTAGAATCTAAAATAAATAGAAATCTAAAAAGAAATTCACAACAACACGAGAAGCATTGTTACTATGTTATAAAGTTTTTCTCTATATTGGTACCTTCTTCCTTCACTACAAGTTTTGCTTAGTTCAACTCTTTCTTTCCATTGTAATAGTTTTTTTATATATATTGCCGGACTTGACGGTTCCACCCAAAGTCGGACAGGAGGAATCAAACCGCTTCATTGGTATCTTGAGTTATCTTGAGCCCTTCATACAATTTTCTTTAGTGTTTTGACACATGGTTATGGTTTTACAAGTAAAATACATTATTCATAATAATATAAAGGAGATTTATATTTAGTGATTTATAAACCTTTAATAAATGTTTCTAAATACGGCTGTAAATATATTGTCTACAAGCCATAGTTAGGTTTTCAAATAATCCAGTAGGGAATCGTCAAACTAGTTTAAAAGTATGGAATTGTGAACTACTCCTAAAATGAACTAGTTCTAAACTATCGAATTTTGAACTAATCAAACGGTGAAAGCTGATGAAGAACAATTTTTATTCATCAAATACTACTTTTAGTTTACCAAAATGTCCTTTTTTACCAACAAGTACCCAAAGTACTTTTTTTTACTAATAAGTAGATTTAATCTACCAAAAAGTACTTTAATTGCACCAAAAGTACTTTTAGTTTACAAAAAAGTACTTTTATTGCATCACGAAGTACTTTTATAACACCAACAAGTATTGTACCAAAAGCAAATTTTACCAAAGAGTATCTTTATTCTACCAAAAAGCTCTTTATTACCACAAAGTCCTTATATTATAGCAAAAAGTACTTTTATTGAACAAAGAAATTCCTTTAGTTGCGCTAAAAAGTACTTTTTATATCAAAACTTTAAATAGTTACTGTACCGAAAATTACTTTATTTTCAAAATGTACTTTTGTTGTACCAAAATATAATTATTTTATTAAAAGTACTTTTGTACCAACAAACGGCTCTATGAAATATGGCCCCAAGAAATAAGGCCTAAATCGTGACAAATTCCCCTATACGATACTTACTAACAATTCCTTTAATATATTCATATAACGTTTCTCTACATAAGCAACATCTTCACTTTTCCATTCATCAAATAATTTTGAACTGGGTTTATTTTGTGGCACTTACAATAAAACTGTGGCGTATGATTTACGTGGAATATTACATATGATAATCATACGCCACCATAAAACAAAAGAGCATAAAATGTGACAAATTCCCCTATACGATACTTACTATACTAACTTCAAATCTATATTAAATTGTTAGGGCTTGAAAAATTTTTTTGGTTTTTTTTAAAAAAAGTTGTTGTTTTTTTTCTGGATATTTCTTTTAGAAACAAGTCTTGGAGTCTTAGAGTCTATTTAATTGCTATATAAAAAGCTAAGGACATATGTATGTCTATATGAGATTACAAAATTTTAAATCGGTATTCTTTAAAATTGGGACCGGCCGTTGCATAGTGGTTAGAACACGCGGCTACCATGCGGGAGATCGCAGGTTCAAACCTGGCTCCAGTCATCTTAAAAGAAAAAAATAAATAAAATTTTCTTTCATTGTCGGCTCCCCTCGAATGTTGTTTGACAGCAACTTCGCAGTATTAAGCGTCGATTCAATCGTCGTGTCTAGTAAGAGCTTCTCAAAACAGTGACGTTCGCATTCGTCGATAAATAAGTAGGTGCCGTTAGTTGTGAATCTAAAAATAGAAAGCGTGTTAATTCACAACAACGCGAGAAGCTATCCCATACCTCATTCATGGGGTGCAAAGGGAAATTAAGTTATTCTTTAAAATTATTAATAAAAAGGGACATATCAACTATTATTTTCAAAACTTCCAAAGATGCTAAAATAATATTAAAAATATTGAACTCTTTCCATATTTCTTTTGGGTTTATTGGATAGGACATAAAATCAAATCATTAGTTTAAAAAGGTTGTACTTCTGGGTCTTAAGAAGAACTTAACTTATTCTAATTTTTAATTTTTTTTGTGTTGAGTTACATATTTTATAATTGCAAATTGTATTTGTTAGATTTCATTATCTTTCCCCAATTTCAATCTCTTTATGGTCCAATTATTTTTCTTTAAGCTATTTCCGTTCCACTCATTTTACAATATGGAAATTCCAATTTATTGATACAACTAATTGGTCATTACTAAAGGTTATTTACAATTTTGAATTAAGACCAGTTTTTGGCCCAAAAACTTTTGGCTATTTCTTCTTTAGCTGTTATAGTTGTGGTTGTCGTTGTTTATGTTTGTGTCTGTGGCTGTGTGTTTCTTATCTCTTATTTGGGTTTTAACCAAAACATCGAATCCCTTTCACTTTTTTTTGGGTTGGTTGGTTGGATGGTATGTTGTTGTTAGTTTGGTGGTGCCCATATATTCATTCATTCATCATTGTTTTTTTTGTACCTTTTTTTCTATCTTTTATTTTATGTTTTTTGAATACTCGTAATGTCAGTTTAAAATGATTATGCAAATGTCTGTCTGTCTCAGTTCGTTGTGTGTGTGTTTGTTTATTTTTAAATTTTCCTTAAAGCTCTGCAACACAACATGAAAAATCATTAAAGTTCCGGTATGTTATTTAGTTTTGTTTACTAAAAAAAAGATTGTTATGGCTAATGGTGGGATGTTAATTTAAAAAATGTAAGTTACGGGTATTTCGAGAAGGGCAAGTGATGTCAATTAAAAAATATACAATAAAACCAATGATCTAGTTATATATTGCACTCAGCTTTTATTCACTTGTACTATCTGATAATCTCTAAATTTAATTTATTGATTAAAGCCTATAAAATTAAAGTATAAAGATAAGCGAACCGACTTTTTGTCGTTTTTCTTTCATTTTGAAGTACTTTTTTTTATTAACTGACATCTGTTATTAAAAACGTGTCTTAGTTTCTTCATACCATCATGTCATTTGGCCTATCTATCTCCGTATGTACCCCACAAACCCCCCTCCCAAAAACCACTTTTATCTTTACTGCGTTTTAAATTCTTAACTATTTTCTTCTCTTCTCTTGGACTAATTTAATTTTTGTATACGTCGCCTCCAAAAACGACGAACGACATACATTCGCACATAGCAGCACCTGCCTGCAATCACTATGTACCTTATTGAAACAGATAGCAAAAACACAAAAATAACAACAAAAATTCGCAACTCACATACGTACATACGTGAAACACAAACGTGATAACAGCAACCAACCAACCAACCTCTATATGTAGATATTATGGGGGCCAACACCAGCCCACAATAACTACATAGCTCTACATGGCTATATAATGTTATTATTGGCAACCACACAGACGTAAACGATGGACGCTCTTTCTCTCGCTCTCTTATCAACCTCGAACTTTGGGTTATGAAATTGAATTGAAATTATATTTGTATAATAAAGACAAGTAATAAATACGTATTGTTGTATACTATGTGATGTAGAGATGTTAATGCAAACATTGTTTATATGCAATTTACTTAAACGCAACCAGCCGGCTGATAGTAAGGCGATGTACAATCGACATACATACATATATACCTATCTATATATATTAATAATAATATAGATAAGGATTTGGTTTGCAATCGTATGAATAAGAAATTAGATCTGTCTTGTCAAAGAGAATATAAATGTTTTTGGCAATAAAAAATTAGGCAATTATCTCTAGGTTGTGAATCAGAATTTTAGAAGAAAATGTATAACTATTAAATATAATGTGTTACTATATTTAGATTATTGGTTTGTTTCTAGTTACTAACGAAAAACGCCCAATAAACAATATATACTTATTATAAATTTACTATAAGCTTACATTAGTAAACATGATGTTTGGAAAATCTTTATCGCAGGCATTGTAACTTGTTAAGTTCCAATTGTTGGATAAGCGAAAGGGATCCTTTATTGTACAATTTTATTAATGTTTGGAAAATATTTGGGAATAAACTTGATATGCAATACATAATAAAAAAGTGGGAAAGCTTGTGGTAAATTTATATTTTTATATATTTCCAAATTAGATATAAATACCATTCCAAAGCAAATACAAAAGTTTTGTCAATTTAATTCCAATTCAATTGATTTCTTTTGATAATCTTTATATGTATATGTACTATATATAGTTTTATTATTTCTGGGGGTGCGGAGACCCTTTCTTTTATTTTTATAAGGACTTTCTGCCTTTAACACGAAACACGTCAATCTTTCAGCAGCAGCAAATTATACGAAATGCCAAGACGAAAATAAATATGTAAACAAAAATTATATCTGTTTTTTCCTGTCTAGCCTACGAGCTTACAAAAGCATTGTATTTTTATTTTTTTACAAATGTGTTACAAACTAATTTGGAAAAGGTTAACTAAAATCTTTGGAAAACATATATTTATTAGCCAGTTTACATCAATGTTTTTTGGATAATTGTTTGATTCTTTTTTTACAAATCCATTACAAAGCGTTTGTAAATAATTTACTAAAGTTTTGGAAAACGTAAACTTCGCCAACTAATTTGGAGAAATTTACAAAATTCTTTGGAAAACATATACTTCTTAGCCAGCTTACATCAATGTTTATTGGGCGGATGTGACATCAAAAACCAATATTACAATAAAACTATTTCACAATTTTAGGAAATATGAGCAAACACTTAGATTGACAGAAAAAAAAATCGCTTTCAACAAGAATCAAAAATAGTGCAGAAAACTATTTTAACACTAGTGAATTTTACATGGTTTTGTCATAGAAAGGAAACAATTTATTGTGATGAATCTTCAGTATTAGTCATAATCTCATAAAAGTTGGCATTTCGGAAGCAAATTTTCATTTCACATTTGTGTAAAATTGTACACAAAAGTACAATTTGTACAAAATGAACATACATTTTTGCAAAAATGTAAGTTTTGCAAAAGGAATATAAAAGTATGCACACCACCCAAAGTACAAATATTTTAACAGACTTATCTGCAAAATATATCAAAAGTACTTTTAGGGATAATAAGTAATTGTTGGTGCCAATAAAGTACTTTTTGGAGAAATACAGTTATCGGCCCAAAAATCATCAATGGTACCAACAACAAAAGTACTTTTTAGTACAATAGAGGTATATTTTGATTAGTGATTTCGATTTACCGGCATTTTTCATTTCCCGGAAAATCGCGATTTTTATTTCATTTTCCCGGGATCCCGGGAAATCCCGGCACAAAACAAGAAATAAATAAAAAATGCCTTTATGTAATAGTAATATGTACAGTCCAAACTCTCTTTAACGAATTCCAAGGGACTGGATATTTACTTCGCTATAAAGAAAATTCGCTATATAGAAAAGAAAAACAATTTTGTTCCTTTTAACATTTTTAATTTGTAGTATTCAGTTGTTTTGGTTTGAAGTAAATTTTACCACTTTTCTTCTTCAATATAATTTTCAAATACATTTAGAGAAGTAAACACAGTACATATCGCGATATGCAAAGGCAAACTGATAGCGACTGCAAGAAATGTGAGGGATGGTAATGATTCCCGTTGCCACTTGCATATTTCGGTGGTTCCCCAAAATACACTTTCAATTTGATGGTAAATAAATGATTGAAAGCATCAATCTCTGCTTGTGCGTTGTGAAAGCAACAATGTACACACAGAGCAACAATAACAACACCAATAACACACAACAAAGCGACGTCAGTGTGCGTTCGTTTGGCTTTGCCTACTATTTGAATAAACTCGTTATATAGAGATTGAAAACGCTTAAATCTTGAATTTACGATCGCAAAAATGCTTCGTTATAAGGAAATATTCGCTATAGGGAAATTCGTAATATGGAAATTGTAATACACTAAAAGAAGAACCAAAACACAGCGTTCTTATAATTGCTTCGCAATAAAGAAAACTTCGTTATATAGGAGTTCGTTATAGAGAGTTTCGACTGTAATAGTTTTTATTTTAATACAAACAAATATGAAATGAAACATAAAAATAATTCTAAAAATCTCGTGTTATGGTTTATCCGAAAAACTGTTAATACTTAGACAATCTATCATCGTGAAACCTGTATATGAGCAATCTCCTTAAGACTTAGAGAGGTGAATGAAGGGATTTTTCGAAATTCGTACTTTTAGTGGGGAACAATTGAGAAAACTGGTAATATTATCCAGTCCAAAGGGCAAAAGCTATAATCGTGGAAATGTATATGAGCAAGCTTGTCAAACAACATTATCTCTTAGACCAAATGCCTAAGGACAGAACAGGAAATGGGATGAATCTGTTACCATCACCCAGATCAAACGGCTAAAGGTGGAAACGCTACAATTCGATTTAAGACTTATTTTGATATTTGACTTTTTTGAGATAAGTACTCCTTGGGATAAAGAGGAAAAAAGTGTTATCATTGCACCTGATGTTACAGGTCGCTCGGAACAAAAACACTTATTTTGGTACAATAAAAGTACATTTTGTTACAATACAAGTACTTTTTGGTACAATAAATGTAAATTTTGGTACAATTAAAGTACTTTTTGGCACAACAAATGTATTTGATACAATAAAAGTACTTTTTAGTAAAATGCAGTTAGTTTTTTAATGCAAAAAGTAATTTTGGTACCGTAAAAGTAACTATGGTCCAACGAAAGTAATGTTTGGTAAAAAAAAGTACTTTTTAGTACAATAGAGGTACATTTTGATATAATTGAAGTACCTCAATTATAAAAATGACTTCGGAACAACAAAAGTATTTTATGGTACAATAGAGGTATATTTTGGTACAATAAAAGTATTTTTTTTTTTGCAACAATAGAAGTACTTCTCGGTACAATGAAAGAACATTTTGGTACAATAAAAGTACTTTTTGGTAAAATAAATGTACTTCTTGGTACAATAAAAGCGCTTTTTGGTATATTAAAAGAAAATTTCGGTACAATTGAAGTACTTTTTGGCACAACAGATGTTCTTAGTACAATAAAAGTAAATTTTAGTACAACAAATGTTACCAAAACTACATAAAACTGTCCCCAAATGTACAAAAATGTATACCAATATACTTAAAATAGTACTTTTTGGTTAAACAAAAGTACTTTTTAGCACAATGAAGGTATTTCTAGGTACAATAATTGCACATCTTGGTACAATAAAAATACATTTTGGTACAATATATATAACTTTTGTACTTTTTGGTATTATAAAAGTACATTTTGGTACAATATAAGTAACTTGTTACAAAAAAGTACTTTTTGATACAGTAAAAGTACTTTCTCGTAAATTAAAAGTACTTTTTGGTAATATGGAGGTAGTATCTGGTACAATAAGTAATTTTTGGTACCATCAAATTATGAATTATGAAATTATAAAACTAAAGTATCATCAAATTATGATACAACAAAAGTTATTCGGCTACTTTTTAGTACAATAGCGGTACATATTAGTACAACAAAAGTACTTTTTGTTACAAAAATACTTTCGGTACACCTTTTTTTTTTGTACAACAAAATTACATTTCGCTACAAGTTTAATGTAAAAAAAGTGTTCATTAAATTTTGTTTTATATACATAAAATTGTACACCAGTGTACATAAAATATTTTTTTGTACAAAAAAGTACTTTTTGTTCCAATGGCGATATTTTGATATAATAAAAGTACTTTGTGATTCAATAAATGTATTTCTTAATGCAAATAAAATCATTTTTGTTAAGACAAAATCAAAATAATAAAATCATCTAAATAATAAAAAAATAATTTTTTTTAATTGCCGGCCCCCTCTATGTTGTCGTCAGCAACTTCGCAGTATAAGTGTCGAGTCAATCGACATGTCTAGTAGAAGCCTCTCAAACAGTGACTTCGCATTCGTCGATGAACAAGTAGGTGGCGTTAGTTGTGAATCTAAAATAGGGTGTAAAGGGAAATAAAGTTTTTTTTTAATGCTACTTAACAATCTATCGACCGACGACGAGAACATTTTTTTGTGAATGTTCTCCTAATACAAATTTTTCTTTTGATAATTTTTAACATTTGCACAATTCTATTTTCGACAGTAAAAAATCTTTATTTTCCAAGCTTACGTTAGGGACAGAGCATGTGGCAGCCTGGTTGTTTACCCCGTCGCCAGTTGACAGTAAAACTCAAATGATCTATTGTGTTTGTCCTTACATGGAAAAGGATTTAGTAAAGCAAAGACTGTTAAAGAAATGTGCAAAAAAAATAAATCTCAAAAAGAAGTAAAAGAGAAATAAAAATATACATATATTTGATTATTATATACCAAGATAATAATTGTCTAACAGCATTTGCAGTGGCAATAGACATTACTTCAAATATAAATATTAATTCCATAAAATCTTACAAGCTGATCTATTATAAATATTATTCATTCGGGCATCTGTTAAAATCTTATATCACTGTTTTATCGTATATTTCCGGCTTACCGCTGTGGAAATTTGTACTGCGCCTATGGGATGCTAAATTATTCTTATAGAAAAATTGATATTTTATTGTATATAAATAAATCATTGATTTGGAACATTAATTTTAAATTTATTTCAAGCTCAAGACCAGTGTTTTTGAAAGGAGTTTGTTAGCAGAAATTTATTCCGTATCATATGGCAAAAGTTAAAATTTTGTTTTTTTTTTTTTTGATTTGTTAGCTTGTTATGATGGCAATGGATGAAATGTCTGAGATGATAGGAATTCTATTTCATTGCTACATAATTGCTGATATGTCCTTAAAAATTTAACACTTTAACTTTTGCCATAATTGTACAGAAATATAGCCTTTATCCCATAAACTCCGACGAATTACCTATTTTCAGATAAAAAACATCAACATTAAAATTTTAATTATATACAAATTTTTTAATATTAACCAAATTCTTATACTCAACACATTTTTTCTTTCTATTTCTTTTTCTAGTTAGTTCCGGTGTGCCTCATACCATATATAAGGGAAATCAAAAGAAATACACAAAAGAATGTATACTCATATACGATAAAAGAACTGGTGATATTACAATAGAGAAATTAAATCACAACATACAAGTGAAGAAAACGCGGTAAGTAGAGTGTGCAAGATCGATCGAAACAAAGCTCTCATATCAGAGAAATTATTCTAATACAATTATTCTCTCTTGCTCTCTTTTTTTTATTGCAGTGAAATGACAAACAAGCCTAGTGTACCTATACCTTCACAGATGCCAGCTGTTGCGCCACCACCAGCTCCAACCCCAGCACCGGCACCGGCACCAGTAGCAGCTATAGCAACAGCAGGACAACCAGGAAGATTAGAAAACAGTACAATGAGAATAAGTTCGAAAACAAAAGTTTCCACTGGCAATAGAAGAAACACCATAAGTATGAGCAATATTGAAATGTTTTTTTTTAGAAAGAATATTAATGAAATTGTATTTGAATTTATTTGCAGTTGAATTAAAGCATCGTAATTCACCATTACAAGGTTCTCCTGCAGGAAATCTCAACAACAGAAGTCCCCAATCGGCACCGGCGTAAGTTGGACTTCTTTTGTAAACAGTTTTGAAAAAATTTACTAGAATTCTAATTTATTTATCTCTTATCCGTTTAGCTGGAATGCTAATAATGGCCAAGCTACTTTGCCTAGTATACCCATGATTGTTGATGATGATGATTCCATATTCAGCATAGGTGGTGGTGGCAGTGGAGGCGGTGCTGGAGCTGGCGGCGGTGGTGCTGGTGGTTTTAATAATCTTGCTAATGTCTCCGCTTCATCTTCCTCCTCATCATCCAGCCATCATAATAATTCTGGCCAAGAATTTGATTTTCAACAATTGCTCCAAAGTGCTGTCTCACCTACGAAACAATCAAAACAATCACATCACAGTAACCAAAAGCGACACAACAATCATCAGCGACATCAACAACAGCAGCAGCAGCAACAACAACCGCCGCAGCCAGCTATACAGCAACCACTGCAAACGCAACAACAACAGGCGCATCAATGGCAACAGAATTTGCAACACCAGCAACAACAACAGCAGCATACGCAGCAACAGCAAAACCAATTTAATCGTTATAATGGCAATGGCAATTCCTCTTCTTCCTCATCGTTATATAGTAATAATCATAGCAATAATCTACAGAATAGCAATCATAATAATAATCATCATTATCACAATAATTATGATCTTGCCTCATCGCCAACATTGGCCAGTGAAGCAGCAGCATTGGAACAGGTATGTTATATGTAATAATAATATAAATTTGTTAAAGTTTGACAGAGTAAAAAAGGCTACTTTTATAGCAAAACATTGACAAATCGATAAAGTTAAAGTTATAGTTAGGATATTTAATATAATAGACCGGATAAGACTTATCCTAGCAATATTTATTAAGTTTACTTGATGTATTTTTGTTTTTCTAATGAAAATATCAACAAAATTCCAAGAAGTCTATTGTCATAAATAATTTTTCAATTCGTTTCCCAATCAAACAAACGCGATTAGTTTGTTAACTGCGTCAAGTATCTCAAGTTATCAGTACTGTTTGTATGTATGTATATATATACGATTTATCTGTGTTTTTTTCTAGTTTTTGTTATTGCCTACAATCTCGAGCATGCTTGTAATTACCGGACACTCGTATTCCGTAATTTAATGTGTATATAACAGACCCGTGCCGTATTAATGACCGGGAGCTTTTACCTTCGTTTATCTCGTAACTTGCCATACATATATGTATATCGTACATCGAACCGGTACTTAAGACCTTAGTGATACGGAGCTGTTACGGTGGCACTTGATAACTTAAGGTCACAGTTGTTCATAATTATTTTACCAGTTGTATATTTTTTAAGGTCGTCAATATACATTTTGGGTTCTAAGTCGCCCCCTGCAAAATTTATTGGAAATTTATAGCTATGCAGATCTAGGCTGGCATTGGGCTAAAATTAGACATGCTTCTTAAAAATGTGCATCGCTGATGTCGTTTGTGAAACAGAAATTCGACTTGTTCTTGCTCCTATCATGTTCTACTTCATCAGATGATTCTCAACACTATACATTTCTGTTAATTATTACTTTCTTTATTCAAATATAAAAAGCAACCGTATGTTGTCGAAAGTCGACTACGATGTACGTAATAATTATGGCAAAAGTTGATATGTCGAATTTTAATAATTTTACAGAAAACCAAAATAAAGTTGTAAAACCTCATAACATCAGTTTTTTATAGCAATTTAATAGACTTCCACTAATATTAGCCTTATCATCCTTTAACAACTTGTCCTAAATGCTCTTAAAGACATATTAAATATTAAAGAAGCCTTTTGGTAATGCAATTCTTTATTAACTTAATCATACTCTAGTAAAACCAGAAAGCCTATGTGGCCAATAATGATTCTATATTACATTTATATATGTTTTCTAATCCTAATGTTTTCTGTCTGTTCTCCTCTTTCGTTTTGCAGAACATTGCATTCGACTTAAGTTCATCAAGTTCAAGCTCAGAATCTGAATCAAGCGGCAGTGAAAGTGGTTCCGATTCCGATGACAGCACTGAGGATGATCGACCCACAAGGGCTGCAGCCGCTCAAATGATGAATCAATTGCCTAATTTGGGCATAGGGCCCATGACTTCATCTTCACCACAGATGCAATACCAGCAAAATAATCACAATCATCTCAGCGGCAGCGGCAGCGCCAACAGCAATCAAAATCGACCGCCGCCACCATCGCAGCTGCACCAACAAGAGACCGCCGCCAGCAATCAAAACTCCTTGGGCAACTTTGGTTTCAACGATGGTTTTCCTAATGAGTTATTGCAAAATGATTTACAATTATCATCCAATTCGTCCGATGATGATTCAGATTAGTTAATTATTAATATAAAACAAGAAACAAAAACAACAAACAACAGCAACAACATAGCAGTTACAGAAAACACTCATACTACAAACCACACTACGCCACACATACTACAATTTACTACAAAAGAGGGTTATACAAACAAACAGTACTAGATAAAAACTAAAGTTAAACTTAAACGTTGACGTTGACGTCAAGTGGCCGCCTGTATATAGTTTAACTTTGACTCAGATACAGGATTATATATTGATTGCAAATTAATGTTGTTTTCTCCACAATGAATGCAAATGCAACATCTTGTGACCCTTCATACTAACACACACCACAACACACAACTCCACACTCATACGCATACAAACATAACATAACATACGTATAGTATATTTTTGTAAAATAATTAAAAAAAAAGAAAACAAAAAAGTTTCAATACTAAAGTAGCAAACCGAAACATGTTAAGAACTAAAGTATAACACAAATTATAAGAAGAAGAAAAAACAGAAAAAAAAACCGGAAACAGAAACAAATGGAAAAGGGCGGGGAAATGATTACAGTTTTGTATGAAAATTTATAGTTAATATTATTAATAGAGTTATAGAGTCTTTTTAGTTTTTTGTTTGAACTTTTTACGTTTTGATCACCTTTTTATTATATAACATTGATAACAAAGAAACATTCGTTTCTTATGTTTTGTTTTGTAATTTTCATGGATACTACTACTTCTTTCCTCATATGCTTTTTTTGTCTTATACATAATTGTATTGTATAAAAACACAATCCTCTTATACTAATATGAAAGTTAATGAATGGTGTATTTTTTTTATTGTTTTTTATTATTATAATATCATTATTATTATTACTATAATTATTATATATTCAGTTAATATTAGTGAAATGTGTTTTTATTTCTTTAGTTTAAAGTGACATGATGTATAGTAAAACAACAACAACATAGGTGAAATTCTAAATAATTTTTTTAAATCTGCTCATTTTTTTTTTTGAAATATTTACTGTAAAAATAATGTGCTCTGGATTGCTGTCCTACGATATTTTAACTCTGTTTTTACACAATTTTGCCAACAACAACATTAAAACAAAAACAATTAACTTTTTCTCTTATTATTATATTTTTATTAATTAACATATTTTTTATTTATTTCTTTTGAATTTAGTAAATGTAAGAGTTAATTATAAACCACAACAACAAGAAGAAGAAAAAACTGAAATATTATAAAAAATAATTACAAAAAAAAAACAAAACAAACAAACATGATAATGAATAAAGTAACAATTTATGAGACCAGATTAAAATAAATACAAAACAACAACAAAAAGAAAACAATTTTTGCATATTCTAATAAATATTGAAAATATAACAAAAAATATTTAAAAAAAAAAAACAAAAATATTGTACGTTTTGAATTATGGCAGGCCCAACCGAACTATCGAGAGCAATCTAGAATTGCAACAAAAAATGGCAGTTATCAAATTTGGGAACTTTAAAAGTAATGAAGAACTTAAATTATGTTTCCTTAATTCGGCATCAAGGCAATCAAGATTCCATTACTTTTGTCTAAAAGATGATTTTACGGAAATGTTTAATATTGTGATATGGATTGGGATTCAAGTGCTAGTTATTCAAGATACATCTTTAAAATATATATGTAAGGTAAGTAAAATTTACATAAACTATTTGGTTAAATTTTTTTTTGCTAAGGCACAAAATCATATCTAGGTTAGAAGGGCAAATTACAATCAAATAGAACAATAAAACAATCGAAGACATTCTTTTTATGCCTCTATCAAGGACTCTACATAAAAAAATCTCGATTATCCACTCACTTCACATAATAATCGTCGAAACCACTTTTCAAATAGAAAATGCATATATTTTTATGTCAAAATCTGTAGTGTACCAAAAAGTACAATTTAGTGTACCAGTAAGTACATTTCTTATAATAAATGTGCAATTAAATGTGCAAAAAAGAGCTTTTAGAGTACCAAATTGTACAATTTATTGTACAAAAAAAGGATTTATTGTATCGAAAATATATTTTTATTGGTCCAAAAAGTACAATTAATAGTACCAATAAATAAATTTTATTGTACCAAAAGTGTCTCAGACAGTACTTTTATTGTACCAAAAAAATACAATTGTATTAAAAAGCACAATTTATTTAAAAAAAATACTTTTTTTTTAAAAAAAGTAAAATTTAGTTGTAAAAAAAAGTACAAATTATTGTACCAAAAAGTACATTTTATAGTATCAAATAGTACTAATAGTGTTCCAGACAGTATTTTTTTGTACCAAATAATACAATTGTATTAAAAATTACAATTTATTTTACAAAAATTACTTTTGTATACAAAAAAGTTCTTTTATTGTTTCAAATAGTTGAACTTATTGTACTAAAAAAATCTATTTTACCAAAAAGAACTATAGGGGTACCAAATAGTACTTTTTTGAGCTAAAAAGTACAATTTACTCTATCAAAAACTACATCTATTGTACTAAAAAGTAAAATTAATTTTACCAAAAAGTACTTTTATTGTATAAAAAAGTACAATATATTGTACAAAAAAGTACTTTTATTTTACCAAATAGTACAATTTATTCTACCAAACAGTCACAATTTAGCTTAATAAATAGGAATTCTAAAATACAAAAAAGTACTTCTAGCTGTACTAGAATGTACTTATAGCAGTAGTATAATATATTGTACCAAAAAGAAATTTTTTGTACTAAAAATTTACTGTGCCAAAAAGTACTACTGTTTATTATACCAAAATTTACTTTTGGTGTACCAAATTGTACAATTTATTAAAAAAAAGTACATTTACTGTACTAAAAAGCATTTTTTACAAAAAAAAATCAGTTTTAGCTGTACTAGAAAGTACTTGTAACAATAGTACAGTTTATTGTATAAAAAGAATTTTTTGTACATAACATTTACTGTACCAAAAAGTACTATTGTTTATTATACTAAAATTTACTTTTAGTGTACCAAATAGAACAATAATAGAAACAATAAGTAAAATTTAATTTGCCAAAAAATACGTTTTTGGACCAGAAAGTACGATTTTGGACAAAAAAGTACTTAAAAAGCATTTTTTTTTACCAAAAAGTACCTTCAGCTGTAATAGAAAGTACTTGTAACAATAGTACAATTTATTGTATCAAAAAGTAAATTTTATTGTACAAAAAAGTAAATTCATTGCATCAAAAAATACATTTATTGTACCAAATAGTACAATTTAATGCACTAAAAATAATTTAAAAACAATTTTTTGTACCAAAAAGTACTATTATTGTAATAAAAGTAAAATTTTTTGTACTAAGTAATATTTAGTATTATAAATTAGTACAATAAATTATTAAAAAATACATTTATTGTACCAAATAGTAAAATTTAATGCACTAAAAATAATTTAATTGTGCTAAAAAGTACAGCTTATTGTACCCATAGTGCATTTTATTGTACCAAAAAGTACTTTAATTGTACTAAAAAGTACTTATATTGCACAAAATAGTACAGTTTATAAAAAACAATTTTTTTGTACCAAAAAGTACTATTATTGTAATAAAAAGTAAAATTTATTGTACTAAATAATAATTTATTGTACTAACTTTTAATACTAAATATTATTTAGTACAAACAATTTCACTTTTATTACAATAATAGTACTTTTTGGTACAAAAAAATTGTTTTTAAATTATTTTTAGTACATTAAATTGTACTATTTGGTACAATAAATGTATTTTTTGATGCAATGAATTTACTTTTTTGTGCAATAAAATTTACTTTTTGATATCTTTTGTGCCACATAGTCCAATTCATTGTATCAAATATTACTTTTTTGCCATAAAGTACTTTAATTGTACCAAGTATGTAGTACAAAATATTGTACCGAAAAGATAGTATTTCTATGCCATATTCCATCCTTTTCGTCTTGGTCCCCAAACATCGGAATGGCAGGTCAAAGTTGGTGCAGAGGCTCATGGGGCCCGTGGGGGGTTAAAACTTTGTCCTTGATTATCGGTTTAAGACGTATTTAGGAGGGCATGGCATATTTTTTTTATTTTTTGGGCTCCCGCCCTTTGTTCTGCCTTTTTGCCCTTTTACCGTACCAAATAGTACAATTTATTGCACCATAATGTAATTTTTTTGTATCTAAAAGTACTTTTATTGTATCAAAAAATTCTGTTGTACAAGAAAGCAAGAACGGCGGCGTGCCGTCGTTTATCAATCAATCAACTTGGAACTCTGGCCTTGCTCAAAATTTTTTGACAACCGCATAGGGCCGGTCTAGTCTCGCAAAAATATTTACATAAACAAACACTCCATAAGGGCTGATAGGATCACTTTAAAGTTTAAACTATTTCTATATGGTTAATACCAAGACCAACTACGCTGTAGTTGCTAGCTGCAGTTCACAATTAAGCGAGTAAATGTCTACTTTAGTTATGAACAGACTATCAAGTATATTTAGTGTAAGGAGTACGCTCCAGATAAATAAACGCTTTGCAAGAGGTAACACCATATACGCTTTAAGTTCCGCCTATGGCAAATGTGGAGTTTCAGTGATAAGAGTATCAGGTCCTCAGACCAGACATGCTCTTCGATCCCTGCTGGGCAATGAGCGCGAACTGAAACCACGACACGCCTATCTTAGAGGGCTTTACCACCCAAAATCGAAGGAAATGATTGACAGGGGATTGGTGCTATGGTTTCCCAGTCCAGCATCCTTCACGGGCGAAGATTGTTGTGAGTTTCAGGTGCATGGCTCTATTGCAGTTGTGGCTGCTATGATGGATGCATTAGGTCAAGTGTCCGGATTAAGACCGGCAGCTGCGGGGGAGTTTACAAAACGAGCCTTCTTTGGCAACAAAATGGACCTGACCGAAGTGGAAGGTTTGGCGGATCTTATTCACGCTGAAACAGAAGCACAAAGAAAGCAGGTCGGTCATTGTCAATTTATTGTTCCCACCACCCAGTTATTATAAAGAACATGTTCTTTTATTTGTAGGCTTTATTGCAAAGTTCGGGTTCACTGTCCCGTCTCTACAATGATTGGCGCAATCGTTTAATACGTTGTGCGGCTCATTTGGAGGCATTTATTGATTTTGCAGAGGATGACAACATAGACCCAGATGTCATTGTGCAACTGACTAATAATCTTGAGACTATAAAAAACGAAATTAAGATACATTTAAACGACCAAAGACAGGGCGAAATGCTGAGAGATGGAGTACGCACAGTGATTGTGGGAGCTCCCAATGTGGGCAAGAGTAGCTTTCTCAATGTTATGTGCCAACGGGATGTGGCAATTGTTTCGGATACACCTGGAACAACAAGGGACGTTATTGAGTCAACACAGAACTTTGGAGGTTATCCCGTACGGTTTGTAGATACGGCTGGATTAAGAAATGCAACCAATGACAAAGTAGAAGCAAAAGGAATAATGAAAGCTAAACAAAATGTGCAGCAAGCTGATTTAGTGCTGTTAATGGCTGACGCAACCAAAGTGATTGACTGCATATTAAACGGCGCCTCCTTTGAGGTGTACAAGAAACAATATCTAAGCGAGCTGGGATTGAGCGAAGATATGCTAAGTGGGAAAATACTGCAAATAATTTTAAATAAGACTGATTTACTTTCCACAAAAACATTGCAGCAAATGCAAAACCTACCAGATACTCTAACTATTTCCTGTAGCAAAATGGAAACCCACCAAGCATTTTTGGACAATTTTTCAATATTACTAAAAAGAGTGTAAGAATTTTTATTTGCATTATTTGAGAAGATATATAAATATATGCATCTAATTGTAGGTGCGGGACACCCTTACCTGAAGCCCCGCGTCTCACTCATAGCCGTTACCGCATGCATTTGGAACAGAGCGTTAGACACATCGATGTATTCATTATGGAGTACTCACCCGAAGTATTTTCCGACATGGCAATATCGGCACAAAAACTACGGCTGGCGGTTAAGGACATTGAAAAGATCACCGGTCACATTAGCACTGAAGCTATACTTGACGTTATATTTAAAGACTTTTGTGTAGGAAAATGATGGGCGACACTTTTTGCATGTAATAGGCAGGCATTATTGAGTCCAAAATAGCGACTGGTAAAACGGTTTCGGCTACTGTTTGCCCAGCAATATATGGAGAAGGAAATAAAACATAAAGTGAAACAAGTTTAAATGTCGAGGATGTTATTATTAGCTTTCCCCTCAAGCAAATACATATAAATTTTATTGATAACACAAGGGAACAAAATTTAACTATTTTTGTGTATACAAACACACAGCAGCAAAAACACACACATATTAAAAAAAATTATTTTTGTATGGAAATCGCGGTTTTTATCAATTCACATTTCCCAGTAAATTGAGAACAAAATCAACATCGATTTCAATGAAATAAAGCTCATTTATTCAAAATATATTGTTCTGTGATTTTTGTCGCATTTTTATATTTTATGAATTTTTATGGAGAAATATTTAGTTTATTATTGTTGTTTTCGAATCTTCAACAATATCTCTGAAACTACTGGGCAAATTTAAAACCAATGTAAGCACGACAAAGATAATTTTTAACTGAATACGTTAAACCGTTTTAAAGTTACAAAACGGTATATCGCAAAAAGTCGAGCTGATAGAAAAAAAATGTGCAGATTTGTATTCAGCGTCCCAAATAACCTTAAAAACAACATTCAGTTCTTAATCAACGAATAAAATTTAAAAGCAACATACAGTTCTTTATCAACAACAACCTATTTTGAATAATTTTTCCTCGAAATTTCCACTTTTCGCCTATTTTTTTGCGAAATTCCCCAGAAAGTTGGAATTTCTAATAGAATATAAAAAAAATCTGATATTCATATTATAAACATGATTTTTTATACCCTAATTTAAATAAAATTATTAATTTATTTCATTAGGCCAATACATGGTTCTGTATTGAAGTACACATTTAATTTAATTTTTTTTGTTTTATATTTTATTTTATTTTAATAAAGTAAAACAAAATTATATAAAATTAAATCAGTTTTTGTTGTTGCATGTTTTATTTTACCATATATTTTGTTGTATTTTATTTCTAATTTTTTATTTAATTTTTGTTGTTTTTTATTTAATTTTTTTATGTTATGTAATTTTAGTTTAATTTATTTTTTGACATTTTTGGTTTTATATTTTATTTTATATTTTTAGATTTTATTTAATTTTTATATTTTTTAATATTTTATGTAAGTAAAATATAACAATACTTTGTGTATTTTTTATTTATTGTTTTATTTAAATTTTATTTTATATGATTTTGTTTTATTATATTTTATTTTACTTTAATTAAGTTTTTGATGTTTTATATTGTTTTATTTCATTTTTTTTATTTCACTTTATTTTGCATTATTTTACTTCATTACTTACTATTTCCCCCAAAAAAAAATTTTAAAACATAATCATCGGGAGAGGTTTGGTGCAAGATATATGCAAAAAATCTAAACACTGGCAACGCTGTCAGTGCGTTATTTTCCGTAATTTTGCGATATCTCACGCACACTAATGCAACCACATGTGTAATTGTTGTGTTCCATATGTGCGACCAGCACTTTAGTAGTTAGTAGATTATTTTTAGTGAAGGCACACCTGATAAGTGGTACGTACGTAAAATATCTCTGGATTTTTCTTTCTACTTATAATAAAACGTTGACTTTTTAGTGAAATCACATTAAAACATGGCTGAATTAAGTGGTCTAACCAATTCCGAGGCGGAGGAATTATGTAAACCCATCGATCCTGCTACTAAGGTATGGTGCTCATACTTATATGATGATGATGATATCATGTTTAGGAATGTCTAGATTAGAACTAACCTTACCTATATATTCGTAGGATTTTCTGTTCCAACAGACTATGTATCGCATTAAGGATCCACGCAAGTCGTTGCCTTTCTATACCGGTGTTTTGGGTATGACTTTGTTGCAAAAATTAGATTTTCCAGCTGCCCAATTCTCTTTGTACTTTATGGGGTCAGTATAAAGCATGGTTGGGGAAAGGGGGAGAATTTTTGCTAAACACATCTGATTGTTTGTTTACTTTCAGCTATGAGAATCCCGCTGATGTTCCAAAAGACACTAAACAACGCATGCAATGGGCTATGAGTCGCAAGGCAACGGTAGAGTTGACCCAGTGAGTAGACCAAATTATATTTTAAAAGAAACTGCAAACGTATAATACAACAAATAGGACACGCGTGATTGTAGTGGAATGTTGGATATAGGGATCATAGAAATTCCAAAGTATTTATTTCTGATTTGTATATCTAGCAAAAGAGACGTCCGATATGAGATATTTATGAACCATTCCGAATATAATTTTTGTTATAGAAAGTAGTGAATGTTGCGATTGGGGGAACGAATTTTATTACAATATTTCATTTATATTGCATATGCATGACAAAAGTTAGCTGAGAACTGACCAGCAGCCTCAGTTACTTGTGTTAGAACATAGAGAGGGGTTGAACGATTCATTATCAAAACTTTTTCAGTATAGTTATTGGTTATTACTCGTTAAACGTTCGTTGCGGTAGAGCTTTTCAGATATATTTCAGTTTGTTTAGCCTAGATAAACTTTAATTCAATCGAATTTTAAAATACCAATTCTAGGTTAAGAAACTTAATTTTAATTAAAAAAACATTCTATGACAACCCCCCATGTGTGGGTACTCAAATGAAAGATATTTTTGAGACGAATCCAACGGTTTTTTTAAATTCCTACGGGTCTCTTGAACCAAGTTACAGCCATTTAAATTTCCGGGATATACCAAAAAATATAAAAATTTGAAAAAATCATAAAAAAAATTTGAAAAATTAAAAGAGAAAAAATTGAAAAATTCTAAAAAGAGAAATAGAAAAATTTGTGAAAATTTATTTTTTTTTTAAACTTTTAAATTTTTTTTAATTAAAAAAAATCAAGAAAAAGTGCAAAAAGAAATATTTAAAAAAAGAAAATTTAAAAAAAAATCAAATTTTAAAAATCATGACCCCCCGGAAAATTTCAAGAAAAAAATAGGCAAATTTAATAAAATTTAAAGAAAATGTTAAAAAAGAAATGTGGATAATTTTTTAAAAAAAGGATAAAAGTGAAAAGTAGATGAAAAATTAAAAAATATTAGAAAAATCGATTTTTTTGTAAATTTTTAATTTTTTTGTTGACATATCCCTTTTGATTCGTCTCGAAAATATCTATCATTTGCGTACCCGCACAAGGGGGTTCTCATAGAACCGATGGGGACCCCCGAGCCCAATGGCACCTACCATTTCGGTGTTCGGGGACCAAGACGAAGACAATAACATATTTTTTTTTATCCGGCTCCCATATTCTGCACTTCAGCCAAAATTATTTTTTTTTTAATTTTTGTTATAAATTTTCTAAACAAATTTTTTTTCAATTTTTAAAATTAAATAAAAAATTTCATATTTTCTTCATGTTTAAATTATTATTAAAAAAAATGAAAATGACAATATATTTAATTGAATTTTATTCAAACAGTTATTTATAAAATCAATAATGAAATATTTTATTTATTTTTGAACAAAAATTAAAATTAAATATTTTATTTTATATTAATTTTTTTTTGTTTTTTTTTCATAACATTTTATTTCTAAATTTTTTAAAAATTTTATTCTTATTTTCTTAATGCATTAAAAAATTAATTTTTTGAAAGAATATTAATTTTTTTCCAAAAAATAAATAATCGCATATTAAAATTCTTTTATTTTTTAAAATTCAATATTAAATTGGCTAAACCGTCAGAAAAGTTTTTATTGTTCATATTTATGATCAACTCAGTGTCACGCACTAGGATGAACCGTTTTGAACTTCGTGACAAGTTCAAGTAAAATTTTATTTTAAATTTTTTTTATTAATTAAAAAAAAATAGTGGAATAAAATAAAAAATATTTTATTTCATTAATGTTTTGAAATAAATTATTATTTTATATAATATATTATTAGGCTTTTTTTAATAACAAAAAAAAGTTAACTGAAACATAATTTTTCATTTTTAAAAATTTCATCAAAATTAACGTTATTTTAAATTTATTAAATTTAATAAAGAAACAACACAGGATCTTTAATTTTACAATTAAATAAAATATTTATTTTTGTCGGGATATTTTGTATAACTTAAAAACGAAAATTCGAATTTTAACGAATTTTTCGTTTATTTTTTTTTAACAAAAAAATTAAAATTTATAAAAATAATATTTTTTGCATGTTTTTTTATAAAGAAGAATATTAAAAAAAACATCTTGGTTGGTTGGTATGCAGGCATCTCCTTCTTCAAAGGAGAACACTTAGGTCCCTATGGACCCATTGTGACACCCGTTGGGCATTTGTGCCATCCCTTCAACCTATGCTATCAGCGCGTGTGCTGACTGATCGCGTTGCCAGTTGTCGATTGGGAATCCGGAGTTTCGATCCAATCCGTCCAGTTGATAATTTTGCAAAAGTTGTTAATCCTTCCGATGTCCAACGATGCAAGTTCTTCTACACCATTTAAAAAGGGTTTCCCCAGGGTTTCCAGTCTCCTTCTGTATAGCGCTGGGCAATCACAAATAATGTGGTCGGTGGATGGTTCACTGCTACTGTTTCCGCAGTAGTAGCATTCGCTTTTCGTTGCGAATCCCATTCTTTTCGCATGCTTGCCTATGGGTCCATGTCCCGTCAGGAAGGCAATAATCTTCCTTATCTGGTCCCTCTCAAGACTTACCAGGTACGATGCACGTTTCGCGTTGTATTCTGGCCAAGTCATTTTGGCCTTTCTACAGGTTTCTTCATTCTTCCATCTGTCGTTTGCAATTCTAAACGTTAGATTTTCAATGGTACTTTTACAGGTGGATATAGGGCGAAGTGCTACGTGTTCAACGTCGCTTTCCAGCAGGGCTGAGCCCTGTCTGGCCTCTTCATCCGCTCTGCAGTTGCCCTCGATTCCGCTGTGTCCGGGAATCCACGTAACCAGAACTCTGTTGTTCCTGGATATCTCGTTAAGAGATTTCCGGCAGGCACTGACCACTTTCGATTTGATGTCACAGGACTTCAACGAGTTTACCGCCGCTAGACTATCCGTGAACAGGAGAATATCCTCCTGTGATATCTTCCTCACGTTGATCACGTCCGCGGCTCGTTTAATAGCAAGTATTTCCGCTTGGAAAACGCTGCAGAAATCTGGAATTCTTGATCTTATATTTAGGCCCAGATCCGCGGAGTAGATACCGTAGCCGACCTTGTCATCCAGTTTGGACCCATCGGTAAATATGTTCATTGGTCCATACATTGCGTTCTCATTCTCTGCCCACTCCTTTCTGGAGGGCGTTCTAGTTCCGTATAGAACGTTTGATTTCCGTGTGTTTAGCACGTAGTCAGTTTCGAGTGAGATGTTGATGTGGTTCAGGATCTTTGAATGTCCGATGGAACGATCCCAATGATCAATCTCGTTTAGTCGAATAGCCGATTTGAGAGCAGAGCATTTGCAGCTCAGATCAGGTGGTAGTAGATTGAGTATCGTGTAGAGAGCCTTAGAGGGGGTCGATCTCATACATCCGGTTATCAGGAGACAAGAGGACCGTTGAACACGATCCAGTTGTTTGAATTTGCTCTTCTTGTCGAGCGCGTACCACCAAACTATAGAGCCGTATTGTAGTATTGGCTTCACTATAGCATTGTAAATCCAGAGTGTTACCTTGGGTTTAAATCCCCATGTTTTCCCGATAGCTTTACGACATGTATATAAAGCTATGAGTGCTTTGCTGGATCTGCTTTCAATATTCTGTCTCCAATTAAGCTTCCTGTCTAATATAAGGCCCAGGTAGTTCGCCGTATCGGAGAAGTTGAGTTGTTTGTTGCCCAGATAGATGTTGGATGTAGCGGGCGATTTCTGTTTCCGACTGAAAAGTACCAGTTCTGTTTTGTCCGGGTTCGCATTGAGCCCTCTACTGGCACACCAGTTTGCCAGGATGTTGATATAGTCCTGCATCCTTTGTTCGAGACAAGATAAACTTCCCCCAGAGACGCAGAGTGCTATATCGTCTGCATACGCTACTACTGTACATCCTTCCGACTCCAACCGTTTGAGAACGTCGTTGACGGCAAAATTCCATAATAGCGGCGATAATACTCCCCCTTGAGGGGTGCCTCTAGTCACTCTTCTAGTGAGGGTGTGATTTCCCAGCTTTGAGGTAATAGTTCTCTTTAATAGCATGTTGCGAATCAGCTTGCTAATATGTGAGTTGATATTTAGGCTGTTGAGCTCTGTCATGATGCAGAGGGGTTCGATGTTGTTGAAAGCTCCCTCTATGTCCATAAATGCAACCAGAGAAAATTCTTTCTTGTCCAGCGATTTCTCTATGGGATACAATAGTGCATGGAGTGCGGATTCTGTCGATTTCCCCTTTGTGTAAGCATGCTGAGCATTCGAAAGGAGATCCGGGCCAATTGAATTTTTGATGATGTCGTCCATGATTCGCTCAAGGGTTTTCAAAAGGAATGAAGTAAGACTTATAGGTCTGAAGTCCTTCGCTTTGGTGTGTGATGGCTTTCCCGCCTTTGGGATGAAGACCACCTTTGCCGTTCTCCATCGTATTGGTAGGTAGGATAATTTCACACAGCCGTTAAAAATAGCCTCCAGCCATGGCAATAGTATCTCCAGTGACTGTTGAAGTTCGGCGGGTATGATGTCGTCCGGACCGGGTGATTTGTAGGGATCAAAGTCGTTGATGGCGTCTTTGGTCATGTTCCTTTCAATTACCGGTATTCTGTCGCATAAGTCGGTAGGTGCGACGGTTATGGAGTTGGACTCTCCCCTGGGGAAGTGGGTATCCGATAGGATTTCCAAGGTTTCCTTTGAGGATTCAGTCCAGGTACCATCATTTTTCATTATGTATGCCGGGGCGCTGGTTGTCGAGGATAATACTTTCCTAAGTCTACTTACCTCTGCGGTTTTTTCGACATCGTTGGTGTATGTCCTCCATGAAGATCTTTTCGCCTTCTTTAGTAGTTTCTTGAAGAGTCTTAGATTCTCCTTGTACTCCTCCCATTGGCCTGTTCTCTTGGCCTTGTTGAAGGATTTTCTGGTGGAAGCACGGGATCTAGAGATATCGTCGTTCCACCATGGAGGCTTCTGCTTTTTCCCATCTTTTCGTCTTGGGCAGGATTTCCTGGTGCATAAGGCCAAGGCTTTTGTAACTTTACCTACCATGCTGTCCAACTTTTGTGGGCTGTCAATGGTGAGATCAGTTGTATTCGGTAGGAGTCTTGCAAGGTGTTCCCTGTAGACGTCCCATTTCATCCGTCTCTTGTTGAAGGTTACTATCGGCTTCGTTATTTGAGCAGATATTTCAAAGGAAATGTATTGGTGGTCGGAGAAGGAGTGAACATCCTCCACCCGCCAGTTTGATATCAAGTCGTTTTTGGCATTAGAAATTGTCAGGTCTATGACCTGCTCAGTGGTCGAGTTAATAAAGGTGGGCGTATCTCCCTGGTTATGCACTACTAAGTTCCTACTTAGAATATAATCAAAGAGTAACTCACCTCGTTTGTTGATCGTTTTACCTCCCCACAGCGTGTGGTGTGCGTTTGCATCCATTCCGACAATGAGGGTGGTCTTGTTGTGTTCCGCCGTTAGTACTGCTTTCTTCAGTTCCTCTGATGGGGGGTTTTGGTCTTCGTAAGGAAGATATGCCGAAGCTATCCATAGGGTTGATTGTTTCATTTCTAAACCTATAATTGTAAGATCTTCGTTACCGAAAGTATTTAGCAGGAATGCGTCAAGCTGTTTCCGTACTAGGATACACGCTCGTATTTTAGCATTTACCTTACCTTGGTAGAGTCTATAATTTTTGTGGTTTAATCCACAGACTCTGTTTTGATTTATCCAGGGCTCCTGGATGAGAAGTACGTCCTCCTGGAGCTCGGAGAGACGTACCTGAAGTGCTGCTGAAGCACTCTTAGAGTGGTGGAGGTTTATCTGTACCACCCGAAGAATGCTCAATGACGGTGTTGTTGGCGTCGTCGTCATCGCTCATCAGTAGGTCATCCTCATCGGCCTCCTGGAAAAGCCCTCCTAAGCTGACCATGGTAGATGCCATGGATTCAGCATCTGAGCAGTGCTTTTCATCTGCCGGATTGTTGCTTGGCGCTGCGAGGTTGTCCTCAGCGGGAGCTGCGGTTATTGGTGTCGGAGCGACGGATGGTGCTGTAGCTGCGGGAGTTACAGTTGTTGATGTAGCTGCGGGAGTTGCAGTTATTGGTGTCAGAGCGACAGATGGTGCTGTAGCTGTGGGTGGCACGTCTGCGGTTACAGTCTGTGTGGCATGTTTTGTTTTATATATCCACATCATTGTTTCGGTGAAGCCGCAGAATATTAGGTTGTTCATTTCCTTTATTAGGTCACTGCTTTCATCGGTGATGAGGAGGGTGACGTGAACGAAGGTGTCCCGTGATTCCGATACCTTCAAGATTTTCCAGTTTTCCACATCGAGGCTGGGGTTGGAAATTTGCAAAAGCTCAAGGATTGCCTTTCGGTTACTAGCCATTATATCTGGGATTTTTATACGACCTCTAGGCCTGTTGGGGATATCGCACTGCTCTACCAGACAGAGTTTAGCCCCTGGCCATACTTCGCCAATGACCGTTAGAGCCTTTTCGAATAACTCTAACGAGCGTTGGTCGTGGAATGCCATGAGCTTTACTCTGTTCAGATGCCAGCCTGCGTCAGTACATCTTGCTGGAGTGCCAGGATTGTCCCTTATTACACTAGCGTACGCAACAAGCAGCTTAGCGTTAGCTTTCCTCCAGTTATCAAACGAGATGCTACCGCTGGGATGTGAGTTGTCTACGACGGCGCGTGTGAGACTGTTCCTGGCTATGTCGCTGTACCGGACTCTTTCTTGGATCTTTGATCTTTTATGTGAACTGGCAATGCCAGGCTCATCAGCGGATCGCTGACGTTTTATGTTAGCAGTCCCTTGTGGGGTCTGAGATTGGTTCAGTAGGTTTTTGGCCTTTTGAACCAATTGGTTTTGCTCCGTGGATCTTTGAACCTCAGGGATTTTGCCAACAGTTGAAAGGATGTAGTTGGCCCTTCGACGGTCACGGTAGCGTCGATCATGAGGTCGTACCCGTTTAGCTGGCTTGCCAGCGCGAGGTGGGGAGGCGTTGCCCGGCGTCGGCTTGCTGGTCCCCGAAGTAGATGCTGCCGTATCCCCATTAGGGGGGGCTTCTTCTGCCGCGTTCTTCCTGAAGAAGGAAGATAGGGTACTAGTATTGTGCCTCTTGGCTTCTTGTGACAATTTAGTCGAGCCGAGAGGTCTGCCTCTTTTCGAGGGAGTTGGGGTGGAGGGTCCGTTACCAGACTTCTCCGAAGTTGTTGTTTGTTGTGGTTTTGTTTGTTTAGTTTGTGTATTTGAGTTCATGTTTATGGTTCGGTCCTTAGGCCGCCGTAGAAGCCGTCGGGACCTAATGAGATGAAGAGGGACAAAAACGGTCACTTACGCCAGAGCCCTTTAGCGCAAGAAGGCATTGGATTGAAACAGGTGTGCGCCCTCACCTGAGTTTGACATAGTAACGACTAATATGTAACCCCTATAGCCATACATCCCTCGGCCTATGCAGCCCACCTTGGATTGGGGGGTTTTGTTTAAAGAGAGTCTCTTTCTCTCCCGCAGAGACGCACTTTCCACCGTCCCAAAATTGAGGCCAATGCCAGAGACATGACCGTAACATTAACCTCTCATTTAGGCCGGTATCCAGTTCCTACACTGGGAAGTCCTAGGGTAGGAGGCGTTCTGCGTGCTTCTCAGGTTTTTATTCCCCGATCGGCAAAAAAAAAAAAAAAAACATCTTATTTTTATTTAAAAAAGTTTAAATTTTATTATTTATTTTTAAAATTATATAAAAAACTAGACACTTGATTATTCATTTAATATTTAAAACCTAGATAAAAAATTAAGGTTAATTTTGATTTTATATTTTATTTTAACTTAAATTTTGAAAATTAAAAAAAAAATAGTAAAATTTGTTTAAATTTTAAAAAAATAAGAAACAGTTTGAATTTTAATTTTAAAATAAAACTTAAAAATTATTTTTAAAGCTTACTGGATATTTTATCCAACTGAATAAAAAAAGAAACTCTTCGAATGTAGTGGCTACCACATTATAAAGTTTGGGAAGAAGTAAAGAATAGCCCAAGTCTTCACACAATACAGATTTCAATTTAAGGAAAAATACAGATTTTTTTAAATAAACTATGTATTTTTTATATAATTTATTTATTTATACAAATTTTTATTGGTGTTGGAAAAGATACTCTTATGAAAAATATCTTTAAAATATTAAGAAGTAGTCTACGTTTTTGATGTGTACTGTACTTATTACTATTAATTACAGGATACAATTGAATAAATAAAGTGAAAACATTTTTAATTCTCTTTATACACAAAACGGCTTAAAAACTGTTCCTAATTACTTTATTTTAAAATCAATTTCAATAATGTTTCATAATATATAAAATGTTCCCTTTTTACCTTTTTCCAGCAATTGGGGCACTGAAACCGACCCCGATCAGTCCTATCACACTGGCAATACAGATCCTCGTGGTTTCGGTCATATTGGTATTATGGTGCCTGATGTTTATGCTGCCTGCAAAAGGTAAATTATAAAATAATGAAAACTTTTTATTAGACAAATATTAACACGTTTAAATTTGTTATTGTAATTTCTCCAGATTCGAAGAAATGGGTGTTGATTTTGTCAAAAAACCCGATGATGGCCGTATGAAGGGCTTGGCTTTCATTAAGGATCCCGATGGTTATTGGATTGAAATTTTCAATCCCAACAATGTGTGCAATTAAATGGACGAATGAATGTATTAACAAAACAAGACCACTATTAACTATTCTTAAAAGAAAATGGTATAAAAAAATAAAAACTTTTATATATTTGGAAAATAACATTTGTAAGTCTTTACTTTCCTCAATTATATGTTATTATAATTGAGTTGTGATTACATTACATGATCGTCGGCTCGTATTTATTTCTTTTGTGTGATTACTTGTCACTGCGTTGCAAATTCTAGTTGTTAACCCAATAAGGTTGTAATGATAAATAAACAACATTTTGTTGAATGAAATACATATCTCCCCAATGAAGCACAAATCCTTTGTAAACATATGACAAACAAGCTTGCGGTGACACGTTAACCACTACACTTGTTATTAATTAATTATTATTTACATACCGGGCATGTGATATTTAAAATACTAATAGATGATAAACAACGTCCGGTCCAATACCAAGCGCTATTGTTGTGACTGTCGGGGGATAATGGGGACACTTAAGGACAAATGCAAGTTTTTAAGGGATTCAATGGATTTGACTGAAAACTTTAAAAGGAGATGCATGTAGTTATAAAAACCAACGGGGGAAATTCAGGGCTTAGTAGGCCTAGAAAGGGTGCTGGTTTAAATTTCAAAACAAACGGAATCTTTCTTATATCAAAAGTTGCTATAACCGGACAAATTTCAACATTTTTAAACTAGGATTCAGTCGAGATTTATATCTGGAATTTCGTTATACTTGAGGTCGTTATTTCATTTCATTTTTTCATTTCATTTATTTTTATGATGTATGGAAGCCATAAAGAGGCCAATTAATACATCACATTAAAATACAAAAGTATCATACAAAGCTTTTTTCAAAAAGTATATATATATGTATAACCAAATATTAAAGATAAAATATGTATGTATACAACAGTTGTTTATTTTATAATTATTAAAAATTTAACCTTAAAAGAAAACTAAAATAATAAGCAACATCCCCAGCCAAAAAATGGAATAAAATAAAAAAATTAAAACAGAGTTTGTGAAACCCTGCTGGCAATAAAAATTAAAATTTCATGAAATAGAGTTTAACGAATTCTTCTGTATTTTTTTTTTATTGTATTTCTTTGTATTCAGGTTAAATTTATTCTATTTCATTTTTCATTCATTCCATTTCGTTTCATGCCATTATATTTCATTTTATTTTACTTCATTTTATGTTTTTTTTTTATTTTATTTTTATTATTTTAATTTAATATTATTTTATTTTTTTTTTCATTTTCATGCCATTATATTTCATTTTATTTTATGTTATATTATTTTAGGTTTGTTTTATTTTATTTGCTTATGATTTTTTAATTTTATTTTATTTCATTTAATTTTATTCAATTCCCTTGATTCCATTTTCCATTCTGTTCCATTCCTATTTTCTCCACCGTATTCTATTCCACTCCATTTCATACCATTTCATTCGTTATTTAATTTTAATATATTTTATTCTATTCACCTTTTCATTCCTCTTGTTACATTACATTATATTAAAATTTTTTTTTTTTTATACAAATTACTATATTTCGCAAAATTTACCATTTTTTCCCCACTAATCACCCCATTTTCCCTCTTTGATTTACACCTAGCTGCGCCGCTTGTAAACCCACACAAAGAGTTTTCATCACTACACGCTATTTAAAAATTTGCAAGGATATTTTGTTTACCAGACACCATCACAACAAATTGTTTACTATACCTACACATACGGCGGGAGTCCTTTAAAACATTATATCTGTATCGTCTCGACACGCAGAAGTAATTTAAGTGTTAAGTTGAACGCATTGCGAAAAAGTAATTTAAAAAAAAAACAACAACATGGAGATATCCCAATCATCAATAAGCATATTTTTCGTTAGCAAAGCTTTGGCTTTAGCTCCATATTCAGTGCGTAAAAATACCAAAGGACTTTATATAATACAAAAAAGTATACCATTTTTATTTTATGCATCAGCATTAACATTAATAATGGGTGAGTAAAGCTTAAGTTTTAATAGAAATTGATTTTGGGAGAACCTATTAATTTTTAAAAAAATTAAACTTTGGTATTGAATCTTTTCAATAGTAAATTTTTTTGTCGAGTGGGTCATAAACTGGAAAATTATACATAAATGTGGGATCTCAACATCCCACCGAACATTAGATTATTGAAAAAAGAACTGATTTGTTTTTTTACTTAATGGAAAGAATTTTTGAAGATTCCGCCCAATCAATAGTATTATAAAATATATAAAATAATTTGTTGTGGCTAAATTTTTTTCTGAAATTTTGGTTTCTGCGTAGGCTGTAGCTTTACAAATTTGAATATATTTCCATACAGATACACACATGTATCGAAATTAATCCAAAATGGTTTCAATTTAAAAACAACTACGTAGTAAAACTAATGTCGTTTATATAGTTGGTATCACAACGGGACGTATACTAGGATCCAAGTGAGCTGTGTTGAACGTGGCTGCCGAATTAACCTAACCTATATAGTTTATAAATCTGCAAAGATGTTAAAATACGACGAGAAAACATTAGATCAAAAAAATAAAATTTATTAAAAAAAAAAATAGAGAATGTAGGTATTTGGCAAAGTTATCTGTGGATATGATAGGGCCTTTTATATGTTCCCAGTAGGGAATCGTCAAACTAGTTCAAAAACGTACTAGTTCAAAAGTATGGAATTGTGAACTACTCCCAAAATGAACTAGTCCTAAACTATCGATTTTTGAACTAGTTAAACGTTATAAGCTGATGAATTAGAAAAAGGGAATTTTTCTTAAGCAACAGAAATTCATCTTGCAGTAGCCGCACTTAAAATTCCAAACGATTCAGTCTTTTGCGCTCCGTAGATAGTAAATTACACTAAGTGAAGATAATAGCTCTTTCACCTGGTACATCCAACGAAGTTTTGGTCGCTTCCTCCTGCGTCGTCCATCGAGTTTATTGACAAAAACCTTTTGAGCTGGAACATATTCATCCATTCGTACAACGTGTCCAAGCCAGCGCATTCGGTCAATTTTAACGCGCTTGACTACGTCGATATCGCTCATGATTCATTCGACGACGGTACTCGCCGTTAACGATGGTGGGTCCCAATATTTTGCGGAGTATTTTTCTCTCGAAGACTCTCAGAATAGATTGATCCGCTTGTGTCATTACCCAGAATTCTGCGCTTAGAGCAAGACAGGTACGATCAGAGTCTGGTAGTGTTGGATCTTTGTTTTTCGAGAGAGCGCTTTGTCATTAAATCGCTTGCTTAGCGCATAGTAGCAGCGATTTGCGATCAATACTCGTCTTTGAATTTGCAGGCTGACATTTTTTTTTTTGTTTATGGCGGAGCTAAGGTAGACAAAATCATCTACCACTTCAAAGTTATAGTTGTCAACGTTCACGCAGCTTCCCAGCGAGTGGACTCTTTGTTCGTTGAAACAAATAACTTAGTGCTGTCTTCAATTCTTGAAAAGACCGCAGTAACATCCCGCAGTCCTCGGCCAATGATGTCTATATCATCGGCATACGAGAGCAGCATGTGGCTTTTGTTAAAGATGGTGCCAGTTGTTGTTGTAACAGCTGGTGGTAGCTGGGGTGATAATTCTTTATACCGATTTTATATTTTATCGGCACTCGATCGGGCATATAATCCGATTATCATACGATCATTATTGGCAACTCTGTTCGTTCCTTTGTAGATAACAAGGTTTGTGTCAAGGATTGTTAGGTGTTGTTGTGAGTTTTTACGCCTAATTCCACCAAAGATGGCGCCAGCTGGCTTGTTTATTTATATGAGATGTTGATTAATCATTTTCCTTGATCCTTGCGCAATTTGGATTTTTTTAGTGGAAGCATCTAGGATGAGTTTTGTTGGCTGGAGAACTCGAAAGTATTTGAAAAAGTAATTTTTCATCGATGTTGATTATGGCCAGTGCCCCGGCCGGGAATCGAACCCGGCAGCTTCGGATTGCTATTCTACGTCGCTTCCACTGAGCTATCGAAGGCCGAAAGATGGTACCAGTCGTCTTTACTGCTGCTTTCCGCATGATCATCTCCATTGTGATATTAAATCTATCGCATGACAGACTATCGCATTGTCTAAAGCATCGCTTGGTAGAAAATGGCTCTGTTAGAGCCGATTTGTCGTAGTGTGAATATCTGGTCGGTCGTGGATTTACCAGGTCTAAAGCCACACTGATAAGGTCCTATCGGGTTCGCTTAAATAAGCTTTAGTCTTTCACATAACACACTAGACAGGACCTTGTTTGCGATGGGTAAAAGGTTGATCCTGCTATAATTGGTACACACAATTGGATCGCCTGTTTTAAGCACAGGACATAAAACACCCAGATTCCAATCGTCGGGCATGCATTCCCTGAGCCAAATCATGTTTATGAGCTGGTGGATGCACGTTTCCAGCTCATCGCCGCCGGTTTTAAAAAGCTCTGCCGGCAGTCCATCGGCTCCCGCAGCTTTATTATTTTTAAGCCGTGCCTTGATGATCTCGTTGTGGCTCGGTGGTGGACAGTTATACTCCATCGTCGATGATTGGTGTGATTTCGAGTAGAGATTCAAAGTGTTCCCTCAATATTTGCAGCACACTCTGAGTGTCCGTGACCAGATTTCCGTCTCTATTCGTACAGGTGGGGATCCCTGTTCCAAAACCTTTACTTTTACCTTTTAGTAGAACTTTCGGACCTCACCTCTATCCCTGTAGTTTTCGATATCCTGGCTCTCTCTTTTCTTCCACAGACGCTTTTTCCGCCTGAACAGGCGTTTGATCTCCCTCCTTTTCCCTTTATAACGCAGGGTGCAGTTTTGCCCTGTATGCAGCATCCCTATCTTCACACATTTCGCGACATTTGAATATTGGCTATTCGGTCACTTACAGGGTTAAACCGCGAGACCAGGTGTTGAAGTCTCTTGCCGACTATGAAACCACATCCTCCTGTAAAAGATGTCACAGTTCTTTCGTCGTGGCCAACCCTGTCCCGTCCATCTCATTTCCTGTATGGCAGTGATGTCAGCCTTGTATTTGTCGAGGACATCCGCCAGTTGGATAGAGGCACCATCTCAGTATAGAGTTCGGACATTCCAAGTGCATATCCTTAAATCATGGTTCTTATACGTTTGCGGGGGTCGTCAACATTTGGGAGGGGTTCTTGCTATTTCTTTTCTTCGTGTTTTCATAATAATTGGTTTTGTTTAAGGAGAGTGACTTATTAGGGCACCGCGCCCGAACCTAGTTTCTTGGGGCTGCCCAAGATGTATTAAATAAGGTGAAGTTATCTGTACAACAAATTTGGCATTGGAACAACAACAGGCAATTCATTTTGTGTAGTGCCTCTCTAGTGTCAAAATCTCCATACAAAATGTTGACAACCAAAAGGCGCAACCCGGCGAGTATATGTACGTTGACAGTGCAGATGCACCAAAATCAGAAAAAAAGTTAAAACCAGCTGGCAGTTAACGCCACCTGTATTAATACATCTTGGGGCTGCCAAAGCCACTAAGAGAGCCTCTGTGTTGAGCTTCAGTAACTTCTGTTACCCACTTCCTAAGACACATCGGCGGTAGGAACGGATGAAAGGATGTTCAATGGCATTGTTCGGGAAATACGTGATCTCTCGGTCGTTGTGAGCTGCTTGGTGACCTCCAAAGAGAGATTCTGGTTATTCCCAGATGAATAACAATCAAAATACTCGAATTAATGGATATTCCACATTTTTTGTTTTTAGTTAAAAAAGAAACGATGTCTAAGCGAATAAAAAAACCGCTTCGCTCCGGGAAAAATATATCCGCAAACGCTCCGGCAAATCATGGCCTCTACTTCGCTTTAAATCCCTGATTACTATGTAAAAGCTAATTTTTAATAATTCTTATTTTAATTTTATCGTATTATTAATATGTCAAGCTCGAGGTCAGATTGTAGATATATATACAGCTGATGATGTATTTTGTGCATCAGTTCGTCACAAAGGGGTCGAAGATGAACTCGTCATGGAGTTCAAAACGTGTCATCCTAGTACGTGACACACTGAACTTGACCAAAAAATATCAAACAATAATAAAACACTTTTCTGATCGTTTGTCGAATTTTATGTATCATTTGAAAAACTTTAAAAAAAAATTCGTAAAAATCTGTTAACAACTCTCTGAGTTTTGCGAACAGGAAGAAGTCACTTTCGAGTCGTTGTATGGGAGCTTTGCTCCAAAAATTGAATTGCTCGTAAAAAACTTAAATGAACTTATCTAGAAAAACTGGGACATACGTATATTTTAATTTTAGCTATATTTTCAGAATCTGGTCAGTTTGATCATGGGTGAGGTCAAAAGTTTAAATTTGTCTTACAGTGTAATATATGTTTTTTTATATAAAAATTCGTATTTTTAAATATTAATTTGTTTACTTATTTAATTTTTTTTAAGTATTTTTAACCTATCGAGGTCTCTTATATGACGCCAATTCCAAAATACCCGTAAGGTATGTATAATATTTTTCTACTATTATTATTAAAAATAACTATATTTCTCGAACAAATATGTATAATGCATGATCTTTAAGAAATATCATCTCTTCTTTAGAATTTCTTTTTGTAATACTTAAGATATTCTTATTCTCTTACTTTAAACCTTAAACCTTTAATACCTAAACTTGTAGATCTACATAAATACATACATGTAATATATTGCATTCTTATGTAGACTATATAGAATTGTATATATTATCTGCGTGTTGCTGCATCTAATGTACAAACTGATTTCATAGATCTCCCCTCTTGTATTCTCATTTTTTTCCTCTATCTGCTCGTATCTCTTTTCATCTCTATCTATTTACATTTCATTTGCCTAATCTACCAATTTCTTGCTCGGCTTTTGAAATATGTTTGAAACCTTCCACTGCTATCATACATATGTTTTTGGCATGACATGCAATTTCACATGTGTAGAGCATCTTTTAGAATGAAATCGGCCACTTCGAAAGTGGTGACGGCACTTGATGTCTCTGTGGTAGTGTTGGCCATATCGGCTGGAGCTCTGTGTGGCATTGTGGGTTTAAGTGCGACTCAGGAACTGAATTCAAGGCTGCATAAGGTGAGTGGCTAACAAAAGACAAGGCTAGGAGTTAGATTTTTTTAACTTTATATATTTTTAATATTAGATTGATGAATCCCTTAATGATTTAAATGTTAAAAGGGAACGTATAAAATGTATTGTGCTGCTAACAGTACCATTGGTGACTATTAGTATTCTACTGGGTGAGTTGTAGGGTAGAGTTAATATAGAAATTTCAAATAAGTTTATGAAAATTTACAATTATATTTTCTAACAGCTTTAGATATTTGGACTTGGCTAAGATTTGCCGAGGAAATGAAAATCGACGAAGAAAATACGGGTAAAGTAATAATATTTAAAATTTCGAATTTCAAAAAACAAAAGCCCTCTATAAACATTATATTATTTATATCTGTTTCTTGTTCTTTAATTTCAGATCTCAATGTCCAGTGGTACATACCCTTCTACAGCCTGTATTTCATTTTAACCGGCTTGCACATCTCCTTTGCCAATACCGCTTTGGGTTTGGGTCGTCGTTTTAAAAGTTTAAATTTTATGTTACGATCGACATTTCTACCGGCTGCCCGACAAAAGGAGCCACAGGTGCAGGAAAAGGTCACAAAGATCACTACAGTTAAGATGACAATCACCAATCAAAATCTAGCCAATCCATCGCTTCAAGCCAGTCTAAATAAATTGGCTTCGGAAAGCTATCAAAGTGCAGGTAAAGTTGTCTTAATCTATGAAAATGCCTGAAAACTGGTTGAAATGCTCTTCTTATTCTCTTAAGGTAAAAATAAAGCTTTACTGCTAAAACTGTTGGCTGAGAGTCATGAGTCATTGGGAAAATGCGTTAATTTGGTATCAAGGTAAGGAATATTTGAATAAATACAAGAAATATGCGAATTCTTTAATATCGAAATTATTTTTTCCCCCTTTTTAGGGCTTATGGCTTCGCTGTGCTTTTTATATTAGTCTCCTGTTTTCTCCATCTGGTGGCTACATCCTATTTCCTTTTCATCGAACTTTTAAACAAAAAGGATAATGGCTATGTTTGGCAACAGGTGTTGTGGATACTCTTTCATTCGTGCCGTTTACTGTTGGTGGTAGAGCCATGTCATCGCGTGTCCTCAGAAGCTACTAAAACTATACATATAATTTGTGAAATTGAACGCGTCGTACACGATCCCATACTGACGGAAGAGGTAGGTTTATGACAATGTTGTATGTGTAATTTACGTTTTTGGAGGTGGCAATTTAGTTTCACCAATTGGGTAAATTTTAAATTTTTTCTAAACAAAACTACTTTTGAAAAATTTTTCCTCCTTTTGTCCATTACCTTATTTAACACTTGTATCTTTTCTTTAATTATCTGACTACAGGTTAAAAAGTTTTGGCAACAGCTGTTGGTATTTGATCCTGGATTTTCTGCTCTTGGTTTGTGTACGGTCAATAGGAACTTGTTGACCTCGGTAAATAACTATTAAACAGTATAAAATAACAAATAACTTAAACATCTTCTGTCTAATTCCAGCTTAGCTCTGCAATAGCCACATACTTGGTTATACTCATACAGTTTCAGAAGAGTAATGGTTAAGTTTTGACAGCGCCTTAAAAAATCTCATAAAAAAGTTTAATAAATCATATATTATAATAAAAAAACCAAATTATAATTATCAAACGAAAAGTTAAGAATATTTTTGGTAGAAAATCTAAGGATTTGTTAACCTAAATTATATTTTATTTATCAATCTTATTGATATATATTTCTTCAATTTTGACCCCATTATCACCTCTCCAAAAAGGAAACACTATAGTTTTAAAAATTCTTTGTTGTTTTTGTTTTCGTTTTATTAACATTTAATTGTATTTATCAATTACATTAAATTATCTGTAAGTGTGCTGCTCCATTGCATATTACATTTTTGTTTTTTGTTTTAAAAGGTTATTCTTGTATTTAATTAGTATTTTACTTATATTTGATCTATGGAAAAGTAGCAAAGGTCATAATACCCCATGTTTTCTAGTGAAAATGTATCCCGATAGAATTCAATTAATAACGTAAAATATCATGTAGTGGTGTGGTACAAGTAAAATAAAATAAAAAAAATAATTATATATATTTGTATAAAAACCAAATTATTAATTGGGTTGGGGCGAACGAAGGAATAAAAAGTATGGTGATATGGGCGTTAAATGAAAAAGTTTAAAACATTTTAAAGCTGTGTTGCGCTTAGAAATCTAAAAGCCTTTCTGATACTGCTTAGATTCCAAACGTTGTTGTAACATTTCCAACTGTCTTCTAGCCTCACACATAGGGAAATTATTCAAGTCATAGTACTGGGGAGCCAATGTCAATAACCATTCAGCTGTTATAGGAAAAAATACACACAAGTTAATAACATTAGTAATTAAATACATATTTCATAAAAATTTAAATTATAAAAGTATTACAAAACTTACGTTTCACATCTGTTACAGTTCTTATGTAATTCTTGGTGGTCAATACAAATTCGTTATATATGACCCAGTCGGGCTTGTGATCCAAACATGTTGATGGATGCAATTGTACATTTTGATTATCTTTAATGGTTAAATAATGGCCAGTGCGTTCCAGGTGAGCAACTTGCATAAAGAAACCTTGCACCAAAGCTTTGCGTATATTGACATAATAGTCTTTGGAAGTGAACTCTGTGCTGCTGCGTTTCAAGCAGAAACGATCCATAATACGAGCCAATTGTTGGCGTACATTGTCGGCCGACTTTAAAGAACGGAAATTGATAAAGTTCTCATAGCACCAGTTGGGATCTTCACTGCCTGGAAAGGGAAGGAAATAAAGTTTGCAATGTTTAATTATATATCAATATTTTTTTTTTTAATAAAATATAACTTACTTTGTTTAAAGGCATGATAAACATTAAGCAGCGTCAAGTGATCACCATCGATGTGTGCGAACCGCATTTTAGCCTCATCTGCTGCTTTCTTAGCCTCATTCGGCCTTACGAAACATTGTGGAACTGTGTTTGTTTAAGTCATCATTGGGGAAACGAAAAGAAGAGCATTTTGTGTTTGGGGTATTTGGTTGGCAATTCGATTTGTTGTGTTTTTTTCGATTTGTATTTCAAATTTACCATTTACCCGTTCACACAATTTTAGCATTTTTTAAGTTGATTTTACATTTCATTACAAGATTATTTGTTTTAAGAGATCTTTTCTTGTTTTGTTTGTTTTTTTATATATTATATAAAAGTTTATATTTCCAATAGTGATGACAAACATTAGAAACAAGACATCTAATGATAACTATATTGTATAAAGGAAGAGGTGGTTTAAGCATTTTTTCAGCGGAGAGTTTCAAGAACGTTATTGTTTTTTTAATAATAATAAATTGTAAAAAATTTTCTTAACCATTTTTACAAGCAATGATTTGTGGCAATAGCAACATTACTTGAGCATTATATGTTGTTGGTTAGCGAACGCTATTGAAACTTTTATTCAGTGGTAAATGCAAAAGACAAATCAATTCTCATCCCAAAATCTAAATTTTTCTTTTGCATTGTAACTTATGACACTAAGGAGTGTTTAAATATATAAAGATTATGTTACGGGGGAAAAAAGGAAAAACTAATAAACATTGCATCGAAGAACCTAGATAAGATTTTGATATTAGTCTTTCCGAAATTATTATGAATTATTCCTAACTGCAAAGTGATATATTTATTTGCCTTCTAGCATTTTTTAAAAAAGGACTGGTTTAATTACTGTAAGCGATTAGAACTTTGTTTTACATTCAAAACATATAACATAAAACAGCTACTGTTAAAATTGTTAGTAAAACAAATTCTACTGAACAGAGTTGTCAACAAAATAAATATTTTAAAACGTAAAATGTTAATAAAAAAAAATATTTCAAATTCTAAACTGTTCTTCTCTATCGAGCAAAAACTTCCAACACTACCAAAATTCTGTCTTTCTTTCTCCTACAACTAACTCACACCTATCTTATTTACACGCCTTTTATCATATACATCATTTTCTTACTATTCAAACCCATACCTCCACTTGGATGAAAAAAAAATAATAAATAAAATATGTTGCAAAACAAATCTCACCCGACAGCATAGCAGTAATTGATAAAATTTCGTTGGAACAATTATGTTGGCAACTGGCAATTAACATTTTTGCCAACTGGGGATCTAAAGGAAATTCCGACATAACTGCGCCCAAATCGGTAAGATTGCCATCATCATCCAAAGCGGCTAGATAATTCAAAAGTTCCAAGGCGCGCATTAATGTCTCAGGTGCCGGGGGATCCATGAAATCGAAATGGACCAAATCGTCGATACCCAATTTCTTTAATTGTAAAACAACAGTGCCTGGAATATACAAAATAGTAAACTAACTATACTTATTTAAGAATTTTTACGAAACTACATACCCAAATTGGACCTCAGAATTTCTGGATATGTATTGTCTTGCATTTCATTCTTGTATGCCTTTTCCGTGTACAAACGGAAGCATTTGCCTGGTCGCGTACGTCCAGCGCGACCTGCTCTTTGTTGTGCTGACGCCTTGGATATGGGTGATACCAGTAAACTCTCCACGCGTATGCGAGGATTGTATACCTTTTGCTTGGCAAAGCCGGGATCTATGACAAAGACCACACCATCTATGGTGAGCGAAGTTTCGGCAATGTTTGTGGACACTACCACCTTGCGGCCAATGGCTCCATTGGCATTTTTTGGTGGTGGAGGCTCAAAAATACGTTGCTGCAGATTGGGTGGCAAAGTGGAATACAAGGGTATGCATTTTAGCTCGCCTATGTCGGAACCCAGATTGTCCACTTCCCTTTTGATACGTTTACAGGCCTCTTCAATTTCCTCTTGACCCGTCAAGAACATCAGAATATCACCCTCAATTTCCTCACACATGTGTATCTGTATAACCGTCCGTATGGCAGCTTCCAAGTAATCACGCTCCGGTTCCGGTGTGTAGAAAATCTCCACAGGATGTGTTCGGCCAGGCACATTCATCAGTGGCGCATTGTCAAAGTACTGCTGGAACTTGCCAGCATCCAAAGTGGCAGACATCACCACTAACTTCAAGTCCTGTCTTTGTCGGATCACCTCTTTGAGTACACCCATCAGTATGTCGGTGGCCAAAGTCCTTTCGTGAGCCTCATCCAACAAAATCACCTGATACTGTTCCAACATGGGATCAGACATGGCCTCTCGCAGCAACATACCATCAGTCATGTACTTCAATAGGGTCTTTGCCGAAGAGCAATCCTCGAAACGTATAGAATAACCCACTTCCTCTCCCAAATTTACGTCCATTTCCTCAGACACACGCTGCGCCACCGACATAGCGGCCACACGACGCGGCTGTGTACACGAGACATTCTTCTTGCCCTTGGACACTGCATACTCCACACACCATTGTGGTATCTGGGTGGTTTTACCAGAACCCGTTTCGCCCACCAACACAATGCACTGATGGTTATTCAACAGACGCATAAAATCCGTTTGGTACTCAAACACGGGCAAGGTGATTCTCTTTTTGTACAACGTATGAAAACGTTGCGAGTACGGTTTCATATTAAAGGGATTTGTGGTGCCGGGCGGTTTATTTAATGAGCCCACCATTGAACCGACACCCTGTACAGCTGCCAACGATGTTGCAGCAGATGTGGACGCTGATTCTTCACTGTAAATTAAGAAAACGGAAGGAATATTATCACCACAGGAGGCGCCATGTTTTGCGAACTCGTTGTTCGGCTGCACTTACAATATCTTCTTGTTTGGGTAGGTTTCACCTACTTCAATGCGTCTTTTCGACATCTTGGCTGGACCAAAAATTACGTTAGATGGTGAAATATAGTCCAGAAGTGTATAATTGTTCGAATTCAACTAATTTCTGGTCACTTTAATGCGATTTACACTTCGAAATTTGCTGTAAAATGATACACACGCTGTATAATCGCACGCGTTCTGCCTCCTGTGTATCGGGAAAAATAATTTTCTTCTACGCAGTTGTATTTTTGAGGTACATATGGTACGAAATGGTAAGGTTGCTACAAAATGGAACGCAGAGTTGCCGGTATGATGTTTGTGATAAGGATTAAACGTTTAGCTTCTATATACCCTACTTAATGCACAATGACGCCTTCATACACATGGTATGTTAGGTGGTTTGACAATCGGTACTGTAATTGATAGTGAATTACTACGTTATTATGATAGTTGACAACAAAATGTTCTCGCAGATATAAAAAATACGTCGACAGATCCGAGTATACACTAAACTGTATGGCGGCATAAATAAAATATTACCTTCGTAAATAGTTAAAAATTTTAATATATTAGAATTACATTGTTGAAATAAAATCATTAGCACGTTTTAAATGATTTTACAGTATCTAGAGGAAAATAAAATTAATAATAATTTTTTTTAAGCTATCGTAATTTTCTAATTTTTTTAAAATTAAATGTTATTCTTCCAATTTTTTTTTTAATCTTATATTAAATATAATAATATAATATAAAAAAAATTTTAACATTTTTGTTAACTATTGTAATATATATTCAATCACGAAAAAAGTAAAAAAATAATATGTAATTTAACAATTTTAAGTGTTTTTTATTCAGTTTTTTTTTATTTAAAATATAAAACTTCTAAATTTTTCTAGAAAAAAAATTAATTATGAATTTTTCAAAAAAAATATTGAAAATTTTGATTTTTTTTTCAGTTTTATAATTTTCTGCCTTTTATTTCAATTAATTTTTTTAGAAAAAATATAAATTTTGTGTAAAATTCCTAAAATTTTCGATTTGAATTTTGTTGTTTTTTTTTTGATATTTTTGTTATTTTAATATTTTTTTTTTGATATTTTTGTTAAAAATTTTATTTTATGTGCTTTATTATTTTTATAAGGCTTGAAAAAAAAATTATTAATTTTTTAAATCAATACATTATTATTTATTAATTTAATTAATTGAATAACGTATAATGTTGGTAAAAATTTGATTATATTGTAAAAAAAATATTATTTAAGTGGCACTATGAAGTGTGCAAAAAAAAAACCAAAATTTATGGAAAAATTTTACCTTCAAAAATAGATAAATATTTATATATTGTTGTTTTTATCATAAATTCCACATTATCTCTGAAGAAATTCATTGTAAAGATTTACGTCGTTTTTTAAATTACTAAATAAAATATTTTTCGGGAAAAGCAAATTTTTAGTAAAATGCATAAACATTTTTTTTTTTCAATGATAAATATTTTGAAATGTGGAAAAACAATCTTCCAAAATAATTTTGGTCAGTTTTTTACTATTCCCAATATTTTTTGTTGTTAAATTTTATATAGTTTCGCTATTTAGCACATTTCTTATAAATTTTCTAATTTGTGCACTTTTGCCACCACCAACTGCGTCCTGGCAACTCTAGTCATATGTATTCACTGCATTTACTGCCGCAAATATCAACTGTGCCAAATACACCTAGAAATTTATTATTGTTTTTCGCAAGAATATGAACCCAACTTTAAATCAATTAAGGATTTTATATCGGCTTTTCTAAATCAAAGAAAATGTGTACGCACCACTGAATGAATTGTATTACAACAAATATTTTTGTGCAACTTTTAAAATATTTACGTGAGAGCGTTGCCGTGAAGCGTAGAATGTGCGAGTGAAGGAATTGGAAAAGCAGCGAACATGGAAATACCGATACAAGTTGCTGTGCGTATATGCCCGCAGGGTTTGCAACAACAACAAGGAAAAGGAGTTAAAACATCGGGATCTGGCAATAATAATAACGAGGAGGAGGACAACAATGGCAATGTTAAGGCGCAGGAATCGCCAAAAACTGAGGTTAAACCGGACAATGACGACGACGAAAAGGATCGCAAATGTTGTGTACAATGTATACCGCTTGCCCCCCGGCATCCAGGCTTAGCACCGCCGGGGTGTATGGACCCACCTGGCCTGGTGCAAGTGGGGCCGCACTCATTTCCCGTTACACACGCCATGCCTGTAAATTGTTCACAGCACCAGATGTACCATCAATCGGTTTTGCCTTTGATGAGTCTTTTTATGGAGGGGTTTGATGCTTCGGTGGTTACATATGGTCAAAAGGGATGTGGTAAAACGTATGCGTTATACGGCAAAGGTTTTGACAAATCTGTGCCTGATGCTGATCACGGCATAGTCGCCCGTTGTGTTCGAGAGATATTTGCTCATATTGCCCATCATCCTGAACGCACGTACGACGTTAATATCACCTGGGTTGAGATATACCGAGAGATCATAAGGGATATATTTGGAGTGGGCAGTGTTCAATGTATGACAATGTCAGATGTTTTCCACTGGTTGCGTGTGGGCTACAACCTGATATACAGCTCCAAATTACAGTTGGGTCATTCGCTGTTCAGTGTGACGCTGGAGCAAAGATGGATCTCCAAAGAGGGTCTAATACAACATCGTCTCTCGACGGCGAGTTTTACTGACTTGGCGCCCACGGAACGTTTGTTTATGCTCAACTCGTTGGAACAACCCACAAGTCTGCCCAAAGATTTGGGCTTACAATCACTGGAGAATGTTGTTAGCACTTTAGCCGATCCGAATTTAATGTTCAAAGTTAATGGCAATGTGCCTTACAATCAGACAATGCTTACTACCTTGCTAAAGGATTCTTTTGGTGGCCGAGCTCAGTCCCTGGTGGTGGTTTGCGTATCGCCTTTTGAACGCAACATAAATGAGACAATTTGCAATATGCAGTTTGCTTTTAAAGCTCAATGTGTGAGGAATTTTGTGGTCATTAATTCTTATTCAGATGATAACACGCCAGTGTCACCGGAGGCCATGTTGCCCGATATGAGAGACATAGGTGCGGCTATACCGCCGTCAGTGCATGAACAGTTTGGTCTACAGTTTGCCGCTAAGCAGTGGTCGAAGTTGGTGGGAAATGCCGAAGATTTGCTGACAAAGTAAGTAAATGTCCAAACAATATTTCAAATTATTTAAAGTTACATTTTCTTTAATGTTTAACTATAGCAATAAGCTTCTGCTTTAAAAACGCATTGAACATTAGTAATATTTTATATAATTTTCACACATTTCTCTATTTTCAGACTTATGTCAACGGCGGACATACCCGAGGCAGCGAAGGAGCAAATCGAAGAGTGGTTGACCCAAAAACAAGAATGTGAGGATTGTCTTAACTCTACTGATGTCTTGAGTTCTATAAAACACTTAGGCCCTATACAAGAAGCCGAAGAACATGAAGAGCAGGAGGACGAGGACGGCGAAGATGACGACGAAGACTTAAATAGTGATGCGGACACAGCCCTACAGGGCAATTCAGACAATGAATCCGATAACGAATCTCAACGACCTGATATTGAGGAAAAAATTGAATTACTCATGGATGATTTGCAAATAAAGACAGATGATATGGTGAAAACAAAATATAAGGACTTTATGGAAAAACATCCCAAGGGCGTTACAGAGTCACAGGAAAGTGCAAGGGCCACAAAAGGGAAGAGAAGTGTTGCGGATGACGACTCAATAATGGACGATAGAAAATCTTCGATGGGCAAAAGTGCAGACGCGGAACTTGGAGGAGGAGGAGGGAGACGTCGTCGCTCAGTGCAACCGGGTTCAATACTGTCAAGTGCCGAATTGGCCATGCTTAAGCGTGTAGCCTCCCGGGAACAGTCGGAAAGTGATAAATCAAAAGAAAACCAAGAGATACAGTCGCAAAACGAAGAGTTTTTGGACATGTCCACTGATATACCCCCTCTGCGTAAGCATAACAATTCTCCCTCGGATGTGATACAGAAAAAACTGCGCAAATTAGATACTGACATCGATGCCAGGCTCAAGCAAATAAAGGAGATTGAAGAAACAATGCAAGTGAAGCAAAACATTATAACGGAATTGATTAAGAACAGTGACACCAGCACCACGGCCAAACAAAGGTTCCACAAAAAACGTGCCAAACTAGAGGCAGAATATGAAAAATCCAAAAAATCCTTGGCCAAGGCTACCGCTCAACATAGGGATAAAAGCGAATTGGATCGTCTAAAGGCAATTATAACACATCTCGAGCAGAGACTGAACGATGTGACGTCAATAAAACACATAGCTGGGGAGAGTGTGCAAAAGGTTAAGAAATTGCAACAGTCGTTGCATGATTCCAAGAAGCTCACGGAAGACTTACAAAAGAAAGTGAAGAAAGAGAAAAAACTAAAGGAAGCTTTGCAAAACGAACTGAAAGCGATGAAGGAAAAAGAAAACACCAAGGCTTTAGTCAAAGTGGAAGGCAGCAGCAAATTACCCGATGAGAAGAGTAAACATTTGAAGGAGGTACAATCCCGCATTGCGCACTTGGATCATGTGCTCAAGGAAAAGTCCGATAATCTCGAACAATACCGGGACGATGATCAGCGTGAGGGGTTAAGGCATGAAATACGCAATTTACGCAAAACCAGAGATCATTTAATAGACCAGCGGTGCACGCTGGACCGCAAACTTAAGCGTGACAAAATGTTAAGCCATAAAGAGGAACGCAAACTCTTAGAATGTGATGAAGCTATAGAAGCCATCGATGCAGCCATTGAATTTAAAAACGAACTCATTTGTGGCCACAAGTCAATTGACACCAGCGAGAAGTTGCAGCGCGAAAAGGGCGAACAAATGCTAATGGCTCGCCTCAATAAACTTTCACAGGAAGAGATGCGCACTCTGCTGTACAAATATTTCACCAAAGTTATTGATTTAAGAGATTCATCGCGCAAGCTCGAAGTGCAACTGGTGCATTTGGAAAGAGAAAAAGATGCTTGGGAATGGAAAGAACGCGTACTCTCAAATGCTGTAAGGCAAGCGCGTTTGGAGGGAGAGCGAAATGCTGTGCTGCTGCAAAGGCAACACGAGATGAAACTTACTTTAATGCTTAGACATTTAGCGGAGGAGTCCAGTCACAGTTCCGCGTCATTTTCCGATCAGTCCTTGGCAGTACCACGTTTTTATAAACCCTCTCATTTGCCGCTAGTACCCACCACCACCACGACCGCCATGTCCAACTCCTGTTACACCGATACGGACTTTGAGTGGCCCCATCATCAGCAAAATAATAAATTTGCAAAAGCCTCAAAAGTCAATGATATGGAAATGTGTCCACTACCCGATCCTACGCTGACCAAATACAAACCTCTAGACAAAATCAAAGATAAAGAGAGAGAAACTAAAAATAAATTATTTGCCAAATTTCAAGTGTTGACCCGCTACGAAAGCAGGAATAATAAACAAAACACAGAAGACTCCACGCTGCCTTCGACGTCATCCTCCAACTCGAATTCGAATAGCAAGCGCAAGGATAAAGAGTCGCCAACACCCACAAAGCAGCAGCAGGAACAACAGCAACAACAGGCGCTGGCGCAAATACCACAAGAGAATCTCAAGAAATTAACAAGCAACGCCACCAATACAAAGGTGACCAGACAAAAGAATAAAATTATAATACAAGACAAATCAAGAAAGAACTAAGAGGATGAGGAGTAGGAGGGTAAGAATATTAAAATCTCTATATAGATCAAAAGACATAAGAGGGTAAGAGTAAAAAAAGTCTATATACATATATATATATATATAGGAAAAGTAGATGTAAGATGACAACCAAGTATTGTAGTATAACTAATATGGGTAAAAAAAAAAAACAAAATCAAAGGTATCAAACAAATACATATATTGAGTAGTTGGTGCTGTTAGTTGGCAATCAATGGCAAGAAATTTGCATAGGAAGCGCAAAATTGGCGATGAATTCATAAAAACATTTAGTTGTTGGTTAGAATAATATTATTTTTGTTTTGTGATTTTTTTTAATGAAACTTTTTTGCACCTGCAATGTTTTTAGAAAAAAGTTGAATGTAAATGAACGTGATGGTGATACAATTTTTCTTTTTTTAAGAAATTAAATTTTGAAAAAAAAGAATATATTTTTATTAATAACAGCATTTTCTGATCTTTTTTTTTATCGAAATCTTTATTCGAAGTAAGGAAGTTGGATTTATTTTGTTTTATAAACATTTTAGTACGAACATCTGAAGTTTCTTTACTATTGTTAAACAATCTCTATTGGCAATAATAGAAAAGATCTTAAACCGAACTATGAAAACAGAATTCAAATTGTGCATAGATTAACAAAAAAAACGAGAGCAATTTTTTTAATTGTGTTTATTAAGAAAGTCTTAAAAATTAACTTTTTTAAAAATACCAAAATTTAAAAAAAAACTTATTTTTTCTTTAAAAATTTTATTTTTTATTTTATTTATTTTAAAATAAATATAAAGAAACATGATTTTTTGACAATGTAATTCTACATTTTTGGTTTTGATACAATTACTACAAAACTACCTTAAATAGACATTTCGGTAATTTTTGCATCATTAGGGCCATTTCACAAAAAAAGTGGAATTGGACTTACATTTTTCGAAAATCAAAAATCAATTTTTAAGAAAAAGAGGAAAATATTTTTTTTTGTTTTATTTAATATTTAAATAAATAAAAAAAATATATTATCCGAAAATATAATTGCACTATTTTGTAATTTTTTTTTTTTGTAAATTCAAAATATATTTCACAACTCTTTTTATAACAATCACATTTTTAAAAAATCAATTTTTTTTTATTAAAAATATTATTGTAGAGGCGTAATTTAAAAAAAAAATATTTTTTTCGATCAAAAATTTTACTTTGACCAAGTTTTCTTTTTTAAGTTTATTTGATTATGCAAATAATTAAATGTAATTATTTATTTTCAAATTCGAAATATATTTTAAAGACTAAAAGAAAATTCCAAAATTTTTTTAAATCGATATTTTCCTTTTTTATTTTTATGATTAAACAAAGTATTTTATAAAATGAAATTTTGAAAATTCAAATGTTTTTTTCTAATTTTTGACAGTATTTTTCTAAAAACAATTTTTTTTACAAAATTCTGCTAAAAGAAATTATTTAAAAAAAAATACCGAATTATTTTTATGGAATAACATTTCTCGAAAATAAACAAAAAATGTAACAATTTTTTTTATGAATTTACCTTTTCTTGAAATAGAAAAATTAAGAATTTTTAATTTAATAAATAAATAAATTTTTTAAATTGATTATATTAAGTAAAAAAGTATTTATTTTTTAAATATATATGATGAAATTCTAAACTGTTTTAAATCAAAAATTATAAATATACTAAAAAAATAAATCTTATTTCGAAAAACAATTTTTAAATTTATTTTTAAAGGTTTTAAATTTGAAAGGAAATTACGTTTTCGAAAAATTTAAACTTAAATTTAACATTTTCGAAAAATTTAATTTTATAAAAAAACTAAATCTTGTTTTGAAATTTAAACAAAAAAATATTTTTTATGAAAATTGTTCATTAAATTACTTGAAAACGTTCAGAATTTATTGTTTTTGGTTTAAAATAATACATTTGAAATATATTAAGAAAAAAACATTTTTTTAAAAAGATTTTTAATTTAATTCGTAAAAATAAATTTCAAACATTTTTTTAACTTAAAAATTAATTAGAAAAACTAAATTTTGGAAAAATTTATTTTCATAAATAAAGTCGAAAATTTTTAAAATATTTATAAAAAAACTTCAATGAAGCTATTAATTGAATTCTTGTTTAAATTAAAAAAGATTTTAAGAAAATGTAATTCATAAAATCGAATCTTGTTTTAAAGATAAAGGAAACGAACATTTTTTATGAAATTAAAATTTCAGAATTTTTTATTAAGTAAAATTTAAATTTTTATAATATTTTAAGAAAATAAATTCTAAACTTTTTTCTCTTTTTTCGCAAATTTAAAAGAAATTAAGTCATTTTTGCCTTTTGTCTTGTAAGTTTCAAAAAATCTACAAATATTATTTATTTTTATTTAAAAAAAATGTTGAATGTTTTTTTTCTAAATATTAATTTTAAAATTCAAACAAAAAAAATTAAAATTTATTTTTATATAATTCCTAATATTTTTAATTAAAAATTATTTTTTATAAAATTTCTAATATTTTTTGGAATAAACGTCTAATTTTTTTATTGAATTTATTATTTTCGAAGAGAAAAAAATACTTAGAATTTATTTTCTTGTATTAATATTTTTAATATATTTTAATACAAAATATTGTATTAAAATATATTTAAATACAAAATATATTTAATACAAAATTTTAATACAAAATATATTTTGATTTATAAAAAAAATTTATTCTAAACATTCGAAAAAATATTGAAATTAAATTTTTGTAGTTTTTTCATGAAATTAAATTGAAAAAAATATAGTTTTTTATTTAAAGAAAAATATATCGATTTATTAAAAATGTAATTTCAAAAAATTCAATTAATACATTCAAAATATATTTTGAACATAAAAAAATATTTCAAAATCTCTTAAAAACTTTGTTTTCGGAAAATTTTATTTCTAAATTAATTCAAATGAAATTTTCAAATTTTTGAAATAAAAAAAAAATTAGATTATAGGTTTTACGAAATCTAATTTCATGACAGAAATGTTTAAAAAAAAAAAACAAATCTTATTTTATAAATAAAAAAAATTTGAATTTCACAAAAAAAGTTTAAAACTTTTTTTTTTAATTAAAAAGAAATTGTCATTTTTGTCTTTTGACTTGCAAGTTTCAAAAAATCTATAAATATAATTTATTTTAGAATATTTTTTTCCTAAATATTAATTTCAAAATTAAAAAAAAATATTTTAAAAACTATTTTTATAAAATTTCTACTATTTTTTGGAATAAATGTCAAATTTATTTCAATGAATTCATAACTTTTGAAGTGAAAAAATATTAAGAATTTATTTTTATATATTAATATCTGTTTTTTGAGCTGGTCGTGTTAAAACAAATTAAAAAATTTTTATTTGAAAATTGTTTTTTTTTTGTTAGAACCAATCAATGTATGAAAAGTAGTTTTAATAAATTTTGCCTTTTTTTTTTGAAAGGACACTTTGTGCTGACATAATTGTACGTGTTGTTTAAGAACTTTTACTTTTTTGGTATTATTTTGATCTGAATGATAGTGAGAGTTTACTCCAAAATATTCTGTTTCTTTTTTATGACACCCATCGAATGTTTTTTGATTTGCTTGTCAAGATTTTTTTTATTAAGTATTAAAAAATATAAAAAAATTTTATTTTAACAAGTTTACAATTATTTTATTTTTATTTTATAAAATTTTTGTATTATTTTTGACTGATTGAATTAAAGTTTCTATTTGTTTTGGAAATTACAGCCCATTTGAAAATTTAAGCTACTTTTGTATTATTTGATAAAAAAAAACCCTAAAGTATTGAGTCTTTATTTTTTATGTTTCTATTGTGTTAATTGTTTGGCAGCTCGTTTAGTTTATATGTATTTTGTTAATTGATTTTATATATTATAAGTTTAAAGGACGTAAAGTAAACTTTAAGTTTTGATGTCTTCCAGTACCATGTTCGAAACCACCAATTATTTTTACCCAATGTATTATTTCACCCTCATTATTATTATTAAACCCTCAAAAACATATACTCACACTAATAAAAAGGCATTTATATTAAATTTAAGTATATACTCTTACATATATACATATGTATTTTAAATATATTTTTAAACATTTAAGGAAAGTTTTGAAAAAAAAAACATGACTAACATGATGATACATGAACTGTAAAATTGCTAAGGATTTCTATGGATATCAAAAAGGAGCGGCGGCGTTAGAAAATGAGACTATTGGATTTTTTTTCTTTAAACAAAATTGTTTACTAAATTTTGTGGCACTTTTCTTTTTCCTCTGCAAAAACCAGACATCTGTAATTATAACAAATCTCGATTCGATCGTATTTGGACATGGCCCAAAGGCTTCCAAGTAATCTTCTTATATTGCCAACTCTTACTGTTTTCTAAGAAAATCCTATCAGTATTCTGTTGTATAACTCTTTTCAATTGCATACTTTCAGGCATACAATGCTCATATGTATTTCTTTTGTTTTTTTTAAAAGAATTTCAAAGATTTTTTTTTATTTTATGCAAATCCTCATCGCTTTGCATTTTCTTTGCCTTCAAGAAATAATTACTAATGTTATGGTTCATTGTTGTCTATATATTTTATACTCATCGATACTTAATTACACTAGTCCTTGAAAAAAAGAAACTTCCATTATTTTTATAGAATTATATTATGTACATTAAGTTTTCATCAAATCGAATTAAGATTTTAATTTAACACACACACACGTGTCAGCCATCTCAACGATCTGAAAGATCTATGCAAAATCTTAAAAATTACTTAAACTTTACTTAAGTTTTAATTTTAAAATTTGTAATTGTATTTATTAATAATTTTTTTACTAAGTAAAGACATTTAACATTAAGTTGAAACTGAAAAACAACTGAAATTACAGATTTATAGCTAAAATTGATGCAAGAGCAATATCAATATAAGAAACCACAATAATAACAATAATTGAAATACTGAAGTTTAGAAATTATAATTTAAAGACAGTTATTTAAAAGTTATTAATGAAAGACTAACATATTTATAAAAAAAATAACAATAATTGCTGCATCTACATCTTCAATACCGCGATGACGAAAAGCAATGTTATTTTATACCGAAATCATCTATTTTTATTTCTGCATTTTGATTTTAAACTCATTTTTTTATTTTATTTTTAAAGAGTTTTCATTAATTTTAATTGTAACACAAATGCGCCATATATTCATACTACTATATACATAGATACATAAATACATATAAAAAAGTATATATAAATCTATATACGAGTATAATAAATACATAAATTAGAATTTTGTAATCGATGTTATAGATATAAACACACCATATACACGTTACGAGTATATATAACTAATAAAAATCAATCCCAGTAATAAAATTGTCGCGTGTTTTCTTGCTTCACTATACATGCTTCAGACTTTAAAAGGCCGCAGGTATGTAAGGTAGCGGCATATTCCAAAATGCAGCTGTTGGAATTATTGACTATCATAAATGTGAGATTGCTCGCTTTCTGCGAACCTTCTTCTTAAGTCAACGAGGTAACAACTCGAACGCTTTTATAATTCTTGTGAAAAAAAAAAACAAATAATATCATTTTATCCTGCTCTGCCTGTGTGTTGCAGGTAAACTGTAATGAATGTGGCAAAACACAACAATTTATGACTTTATGATGTACAAAATGTTGCGAAGGCGTTTGTTTGGTTGGTGATTGAGTAACGAGTTCGTGTCTTAAGTCTTTTGTTTTTCTTTTCTATGTAAATTTGGGTTAATTTTTGTCAATGTTGTACAGTTATAGTAAACTTGAATTGTTTTTCCCTCAACAAGGAAATAATATATAAATTTTTGTATGCCATCGGACAAAATTAACATGTAAATTCCAACAAAATTTACATCCTAATGTCTGGCTGTATGTACGGAGAAAGAGAAAGGTATTTTAGAGAGACAGTCGGTTAGCTGGCTAACCGCCACAAAATACTAAAATTGTTTCATTTATAATGTTCGATGTTGATAGCTTCTAATCTACCTTATTGGCAGAGGCCAACAAGACGGCTCGATATCGTCTGTGGCTGACTGGAAAAACGACTAATGTTTCAATTGAGATTCGTTTCGGCCGCAGTGATGATACAATTTGTTAATGTACATTAATCTGAACTTTAACACTGCCATTGAGTCCAATATTTTATCATTTGGCTTTACAATAAGGGTGGAATAATTATAATTTACACGAAAATTTGAGAATGTTTCTAGTTTTTAGCAATTTTTGCACTATTTTGTTAGAAAAGGCTACAGCAATATCCCTTTGTCCTTTGCCAATGATATCTATGTCATCGTCATACGCGGACAAAATGTGACCTTTGTTAAATGTGGTACCAGTCATGTTTACTGCAGCCCTCCATATGATCATCTCCATAATCTGAATTTTTATTTCAAATTCAGAAACGAACAATTAAAAATCAGAATTTCTACCTTATATTCAGAAAATGTCAATTGCAAATCCGTAATTCCATTTGAAATTCACAATCCAATATTTTAAATTCGGAAATTCTATTTGAAATTCAGAAAATACCAATTGAAAATCGGATCACTCTTAGGTCCTAGTATGAGTCCCGTTGTGACACCATTTTAAAATTTTCGCACCAAATGTTCCTATTCTGTACGCTCAACGTCGCCATCAAGCCATTTCGTTGCTCTGATGAAGGCATGGATGTTCCGCATGATCAAGCTTTTCATATCTCAGGTAACCAAAAGCAGGGCAGTGACATAGAAGACGCTCCGTTGTCTCCTCTTCTTCATCATCATTTTAACTTCTACAAAATTCGTTGTAGGGTAGTTTCAACCTCTTAGCGTGTTTACCAATCGGCCAGTGACCGGTTATTACAGCTACGATGTTCCTCGGGTGGGCTCAAATTTGTTTAGTCGTCGTGCAAGTGGGTTCTCTCTCATCTCATCTCTCCTTAGCAATGAGGTTCAGTGTCCTCGCAATGAGCTGTTTCCACCTTGTGAGAGGGATCCCAATGAGGCCGCTAACTTCGCTCGAGTTCACAGTTGTGGCGGCCCTTGCCAACGTATCGGCACTTTGGTTACCATGTACCCATGTCCTGAAACCCGTGTAAGGGTAACCGTCGAATGTCTCGCTATCTCCTCAAGAGACGACCGGCATTCTCGAACATTTCTCGAAGTGGTGTACACGTTCTCCAGGGATCTGATAGCCGCTTTACTATCAGTAAGAATATTGCCTCCCAATATCCCACGATACTGAATTTTCTCTACGGCTATTTTAATGGCCGCCATTTCGGCCGGAACTATGCTACAGTGGTCTGGTAGTCTGCAAATTCAACTCCTCCGAAAAGATTTCACAGCCCGCTCTTTCCTTTAGTTTCGAACCGTCCGTGAAAATTAGGATGACATCCTTCCCAAAGTTTAGGGCATTATCCTTATTATCATAGTAGGGCCTATCCGGGATGTCCCTTATAAAACCCGGATCGAAGACAGGTTCTGGTATGGTGTAATCCGTGTGACAGCTCACATTGATTAGGTTCCAAACTTTGTCATGGCCATAGTTCCTGTGCATCCTGTTCCGTTTTACTCGGGTTTACACCCAGTCCACAGTTAAGACACCATTTTAAAAGAAGTTTCAGAGAATAGTTTTTTATTAGTGCCACGTCATCCGCATATGCGACGATTGTGCAGCAAGTTTTTTTCAACGTCCTCAGGAGAGTATTGATGTTGATATTCCATAGTAGTAAAGAGAGTACATCTCCTTGTGGAGTACCGCGACCCGCTTCTATGGATATATTTGACACGCCCAGTCTGGATCCAATACGCCTAAATTTTAGTGGTTCATCAACTAAGGCGATTACCACTGGGTTAATCTCCAGTTGTTCCATTGAGTCAATTACAGATTCAGATTAGACATTCATTAAAAACTTCCTCAATATCCAGGAAGGCAGTGAGAGCGTATTCCTCGTAGTTCAGGCATCTTTCAATGAGGCTGTAAATCAGTTTACGTGGATTTGCTCTTCGTGTAGGCATGCTGAGCCTTAGACAGGACTTCCCGTTTAAGACATGATATGATATATACATCAATTATTCTCTCCATAATCTTATGTAAGAAGGCTAATTGTTCTCAAATTCTTGGCTTTAGTATGGGATGCCTTATCCTCTTTAAGGATAAATACAATTTCGTAGGTTGTCCTTCTTGTTGGAATGTGCGACAACTTTAGACAGGCTTTAAAGATTGCCAGAAGTCAGGGCGTCAATAGTTGTTCTTTTGTAGATCAGCGGAAATAATTCCATCGGGTCCCGATGACTTAAAAGAGTGGAAACTTTTGATAGCCCATTGAATTCGATGTTCAGTAATCGGTATGTCTGAGGTATTAAAGTTATAGCTGACCGAGTTTTCCATAAACTGTTAGTCACTTCCTCGACAACCTGGAAAGTGTGCCTCCATCAGCACTTCCAGAGTTTCGAGGCTGTTAGTGTTCCATGTACCAAGCACAGGACATAGAACAGTCAGATTCCATTTGTGGGGAATTCATTCCTTTAACCAAATCCTGTTTATGAGCTGGTGTATGCACATCTGCATCTGCAGCTTTATTGTTTTTATCAGCTTCATTTTGGCTCGGTGGTGGACAATCTACTCCGTCTTCGTTGATTGGCGTGATTTCATCACTTATGCTGCCTTCGGGAACGATCAGAGTCCGTGACCAGATTTCCATCTCTGTCCTTAATGGTGGGGATTCCTGATCCAAAACCTTTGCCTTTTAACTTTTGGTAGAACTTTCGAGCTTCACCTCTATTCCTGTAATTTTTGATGTCCTGGCTCTCTCTTCTCTCCAAGGACCTTCCAAAGTTTGCGGTCGTCAACATTTGGGGAGGTTTCTTGTTTTTCCTTTTCTTCATTTTTTAAATAATATTTGTTCTTTATTAAAGGAGAATGACTTTTTAGGCCACCGCTCCCGAACCTAGTTTCTTGGGGCTGTCAAAGCCACTACGACCCATTGGTGTTAGCATGCTATTTGGTAAATTAGAAAATTCCACATTCTCCGCGGGAATTCTAACTGGTCCCTGCAATATCTGGCATCTGACAGGCAAATGGGATATATCCATGCCGGACTACTACCGTGTGTGTGAGGACGAGGAGGAGTCCGAGACGGCGGAACATCTTCTTTGTAGTTGTCCCAATCTAGCCCGAAGGAGGCTAAGATACTTAGGGAAAGATAATATAGATGACCATGAGTATCTCTCTTCAGTCGGAGTAGGAAATTTAGCATGTTTCATACGGTGCTTTCCATTGATAATTGGGTCAAGATGATGATTGGCGTTTCCACGATTTTCTCTACTTTTTCCATCCCTCTCCTTTCTCCTTATTTAACGGACAATTACAATCATCTACGTGCAGGGATTTTAATGTAGTGGTGCCCATTGCGGATCACAATCGATCAGCAGATCTCGTTGTGAAGTATGATCTGGTATTTATGCGTGCCCACAACCTAAACATAATACGAAGTAGCACTTTAAATGAAAATTGTTCAAAACTTTTATGTTTTTTTGACGAACTTTCAGAAAAAAATTAATCTAAAATATTTTTAAAAATCTCTATTAGTTAGTTATTACTTATTATTTGTTATTAGAAAAAAGGGATATTTGGTACTCTGAGGATCATATAAAAGTACTTGTTAGTACCAAAAAGAAAATCTAATTACTCAACCCTGCTTCAGAGAATATTTCTGCCGTTCTTTTAATTCTCTCTCTGACAAGAGAGAGATCGAGAGTGAGAGGGAGGGAGGGAGAAATAGAAAGAAAGTGAAGAGACACAAACAGCAAGAGAGAACAAGAAAATTCGCGAGTAGGAGTATAGCTGCAAATTCCGCTACCTGCTCTACGTATCCTTAGAGAAATAAGGAGGTAGGATTCAACAAGTATATCTCGTTAGTATAACTTTCATCGCGTTAGACAGTAGGTGGCGACAGAAATATTTTGGATTTAAGTAAAAAACGCGGTACTGCAAAAATGATATACCTTCAAGGATTAAAATGGAATTAAACGCAAGAAAAAAGTGGAATTAAGCAAAAACAAAATGCAAAGAAATAAAAATACAATTTAAAGCAATTTAAATTTAAATTACGTGAACAAAAAAGTGTAAACAAAAGGATTAAATTGCAAAGAAAATAAAAATGAAATTAAATGCAAAATTAGTGTAAGACTGAGTTAAAACGAAAAAGTGCTAAAAAACAACACAACTGTGAAGTAAACAGAAAATTGCTAAAAGAACAAACTAAAAAAAGAAAATGGATACAACTGCCAAATTCATCAGTCGTAACGGATAGTTGAATTGAATGTTGCATATAAATAATATGGCAAGATTTTGAAAAAAAAAGAAAAAAAGAATTAAATGATACAAAAGAACAAAAAATGATATTGTGAACCAGACAACTTCGTTCAAAGTATGTGAAAGAGTGTTTGCATAATGTTGTAAAATCATAATGATGATTTAACCGGACATGGCTATTTGTCATGAAACCACATAAATATTGATCCCTAGTATGACTTAAAATTTAATTTATAAAAAATCGATTTGTTATGGCGGTCAAATGAATTAACCGCCTAATAAAGAATTTATCGGTCTATGAACCAAGAAAATCAGTGAGCCAAAAAAAAACACACACACACACTCACACAAAAAGGATACTGTACTTCAAATAAACTATAAATTTAAACAGTAAAAGGACTAATCGATTACAAAAAACTATAGAATAAAAAGGTAAGTTAGGCATACACCATTTAATATACTTAACGTCTCAATAGCCTGTTACGCCTACATTTTTTTGTGATGGTGGTAATAATTTTCGCTATATCCCCTGGTAAAAATGTTGCATAGTAAAAATTAACTTCGACTTGTTAAACTTAGATTTCAATAAGCGATAATAATTTTAGATTCACTGTATCTATTTGTTTTGGCTTAAAACTCTTGTTAGTTTTTAGTTTACAAACGCGAAATTTTGTAGATTTAGTTGAATCGCAACTTAAAAGACAATATTAATAATAATAATTTGTAATGTAATAAATTTTTTTGTGATTACATTTTTTTTATAGTTTGTTTAATGTCCTACTTATGTTTTATATCCCCCACAGTGACCAAATCACTATAGAAACTTTCTCAATCATATATGTAACATCCTGACTTAAATTTCATAGCAATCGTATGGACCATTTAGGAGTCTATGGCTAACACACAGACATACTAACACACGAAATATCAACACTATCAAATCAAATACACAATTTTGTTTTGTTGATTTTGATGATCTTGTATTCATATTAGTCAACGTTTTTTTGCGCTACGAAAAATTTTGCCACTGTCATAAATGAAATTTAAATATATTAAAAGTTACTAGCAAACCACAACTAAATAACTTGTTACAACTAAACTGCTCTTAAAACCATAGCAGACATGTAAATTATAACCTGCCGAAGTTTCATCATAATCCTTTGGAACATTTATGAGTTTGTAGGTAACACACAGTCATACAAACACACCAAATATCATTATTATTGAGGCTCAAATGCATTTCAACACTCGCGCATTAGTGTCGGAGAATAAAAGAGGAGAGGAGAGGGATAGAGAAAAAAGAGAAAATCGTGGAAACTCCCAATCATCATCTTGGTCCTGGTCATTGAAAGCATCACATGAAACATATTAAATACTCTATTCTAACTGAGTAGAGAGCCTCCCGGTCCCCCAAATGAAATCACCAGAACCAGTGTTTCTGAAAATATTATGGAAGCGCGTTACGCTTTCCTGTTTGCTGACTGCACATATTCTATAGTCAGACATTGTGACATCTCAAGTATCATAGCCTTCTACGGGCTAGAGCGAGAAAGCTACAAAGGAGAAAATACATCGTCTCCTCGGATTCCTCCTCGGCCTCACACACACGGCAGTAGATCTATCCCATTTGTCTGTCAGGTGCTTGATATTACAGTGACCAGTTAGAATTCCACAGGCCCGTCCCACATCCGGTCGGAAACTGCTGTATACAGCCTTAGTCTAAGTCCCCAGCTTTTACCTATGAAGCTCCTTCACGCATAAAGGGCATTAACACCCCTCTTTAACTTTTCCTCTATATTATTCGACCAATTTGGCATCCGTTGGCAGCTAATCAGTTTCGGTGGTCTGAAGGCCTTGACCTTATATCTACGGGTAAAATGAAATAATTCCGTTTTCTAAGGATTCACCCCCTGATCATAGCTCATAGTCCATCACAGCAGCCCCTTCTATATCCAGGAAGACAGCTAAGTTAAGTCATCTTAATGTAAATTGTGTTCTGTAGAGTCAACTTCGTCATGGACAGCGCTGTCAACTGATCTTCCTGTGATGTAAGCATGTAAAGAGGTGCTTAGTGATTCGTAGCGCCAGAACAGTATGTAAGCCTTCACATCTCGACAAGATTGTCACCTCCGATGGAGGACACACGCACTTTATCCTCTCACATAAAGTGGAAATTTACATTTTCTCCATGTATTGCGTCAGTAACGTCATTGCCCGCTACTATACCCATTTTGTGTTAAAATTGTTGCCTTCTGGATGTGATACAGTAACTAAACTACCCAACAAACCTTCATAAACATCTAAAGAGTTATCTGACAAAGTTTCATTTTTAACCCATGGATTATATAGGAGACTATGAGTAACACACAGACACATATAAAAAATTTAAAATTATAATAGTTTTTAAGGCTTTAAAAATTTGATGATACTGATTAGTTTTTTTTATTTTTCTATTTATTTTCAGTTTTAAATCGATAAACACACCATGGAAATTCCCATCAAAGTGGCGGTGCGCATATGCCCTCCCGATTTACCGCTGCCAAAGGAACCAACCCCTGTTAAGGGGAAATCTTCCCCAGACACAGAAAAGGAGCAGACTAATAATAGCGATAACCTAAATGACAGCGATCCTGAAAATCAACATGAACTTTTAGGAGCCTCAGCAAATCCCTTAGTAGATGAAGATAATAAACCTCCAAGAAAATGTTGCGTACAACCGATTTCACCGCCCATAGCCCCTCCACCCGGTGTTCCACCCGCCCTGCTACAGGTGGGCCCACACACTTTTCCCGTGTATCATGCCCTACCGCTAAACTGTAGCCAACTTCAGGTATACCATGAGACGGTTTTACCCATGATGTCTTTGTTTATGGAAGGCTTTGATGCCTCCGTAGTGACCTATGGCCAAAGGGGTTGTGGTAAAACCTATAGTTTGTATGGCAAAGGTTTCGAGGATGGCATTAGCGAAGCAGATCATGGCATTGTCGCCTATTTTGTAAGAGAGATATTCACACACATTGGTAATCATCCAGAACGCACGTACACCGTCAACATAACCTGGGTTGAGGTGTGCCGAGAAATTATCAAAGATCTGTTTGGCGTGGGCAGTGTTCAGTGTATGAGCATGGCCGATGTCTTCCATTGGCTACAAGTGGGCTATAAATTGCTGTACAATTCCAAGCTGCAAATAGGACACTCCTTGTTTAGCCTGACGCTGGAGCAAAGATGGATTTCGAGGGAGGGCCTTATACAACACCGTCTCTCCACGGCCAGTTTTACCGATTTGGGACCGACCGAACGCATGTTTATGCTGAGGAATGGCGTTCAACCCATAGGTCCACCCAAGGATTTGGGTTTACAGTCATTGGAACATGTGGTTAATGTATTGGCAGATCCTAAGCTTTTGCTAAAATACCAGGGCCAAGTGCCTTATAATCAGACAATGCTGTCGGCCATGCTCAAGGACTCGTTTGGAGGTCGAGCTCAAACTTTGGTGGTGGTATGTGTATCGCCTTGGGAAAAAGATGTCGAGGAGACTTTGTGGAATATGCAGTTTGCGTTTAAAATGCAGCTCGTCAGGAATTTAGTGGTACTCAATGCCTATTCGGATGATAATACGCCAGTGCCCTTGGAAGCCATAATGCCGGAGATGCCACCGGAGCAGCCTAAGGCTGATGATAGCTTTGGTTTACAGTTTGCAGCCAAGCAGTGGTCCAAATTGGTGGCAAATGCGGAGGAATTGCTAAAAAGGTGAGTAAGAGAGAGGGGGAAGGAGAGAGAGAGGGAAGAAAACGAGAACAGAGAACAGAAAGTTGGAAAAAGAGAAGAGACTTAACAAAAGTGAAGAGAGAGAGTGTGACGACAGCGGAAAGGAGAGAGAGAAAGAAGAGGTTGGAGAGAAGAGTGGAGAGGGAAGCGAGAACGGAGAACAGAAAAAAAGAATACAAGAATAAAAGAATAAAAGTATAAAAGTATAAAAGAATAAAAGAATAAAAGAATAAAAGAATAAAAGAATAAAAGAATAAAAGAATAAAAGAATAAAAGAATAAAAGAATAAAAGAATAAAAGAATAAAAGAATAAAAGAATAAAAGAATAAAAGAATAAAAGAATAAAAGAATAAAAGAATAAAAGAATAAAAGAATAAAAGAATAAAAGAATAAAAGAATAAAAGAATAAAAGAATAAAAGAATAAAAGAATAAAAGAATAAAAGAATAAAAGAATAAAAGAATAAAAGAATAAAAGAATAAAAGAATAAAAGAATAAAAGAATAAAAGAATAAAAGAATAAAAGAATAAAAGAATAAAAGAATAAAAGAATAAAAGAATAAAAGAATAAAAGAATAAAAGAATAAGAGAATAAAAGAATAAAAGAATAAAAGAATAAAAGAATAAAAGAATAAAAGAATAAAAGAATAAAAGAATAAAAGAATAAAAGAATAAAATAATAAAATAATAAAAGAATAAAAGAATAAAGAAGAAATAAGAAATAAGAAATAAAAAATAAGAAATAAGAACAAAGTAAAAAGAAAGGAGAAAGAAGAAAGGAGAAAGAAGAAAGAAAAAAGAAGAAAGAAGTAAGAAGAAAGAAAAAACAAGAAGAAAGCAGAATTTTAAATTATCTTTTGTTTTTATATTATGTAAAAATGATCTTGCATATATTTCTACTATAATAACCATCCTTTGCACAATAACTAAGGCGCCATAAAAACCTTCCTAGACATCTAAGAAATAAACTGCCAAAATTTTATCACAAACGCATGAAAGGTTTAGGAGTCTAGATGTAACATGCAAGCACACAAATCTTTTGTAATTATTGAAATTATTTACTTACTCCTTTCATATAGAGTGACAATTGATAATAGATCGTTTAGAATTAGTTGCGACTCTAATATTAACTCTAAAATATTTTTACTAAAATTAATCTGGCTCCATTTCTCTAAAGAAACCTATCTAGACATCTCAGTAATAACATGCCAAAGTTTTAGCATAAACGGATGAACAATATACGAGCCTATACGTAACATACATACATACAAACACACAAATAGTAATAATTATGCAAACTACTGGCATTTCTCGCCTTACATAGCGTGGCCATTGATAATAGATTACATACATACTATTTACTCATACTAAAGTACCATTAAAACCTTTGTACACATCTAAGTGATAATCTTCAAAGTTTTACTATAAACTTATGGACCGTTTGGAAGTCTATACGTAACATACAGACAACACATGAAAAACCTTAATTATTGAATTTAGTACTATTTTTTCTAAAATATCTTTCGCTCCATCTTTCAAACCTTCCCAAACATCATAGTAATAACCTGAAAAAGTTTTATCATAAACACCTAAACCATATAGGAGTCTATACCAAACATACAGACATACAAACACACAAAAAATTTTATTTATAAAAATTATTAGCAGAGAGGGAGAGAAGATAGCATAATTTTATATTATCTTTTGTTTTTTTTTTCTTACAGAATCATGTCCTTCACTGCTTTGCCGGAGACAGAGAAACAACACATTGAGGAATGGCTGCTGCAGAAACAAGAATTTGAAGAATGTATAAACTCGGGAGAGGTTTCCAATTCCGATAAAAATTTGACAGCCATACAAGAGGATGAAGAGCCCGAGGCTTCAGCCTTAGAGGATTCCGTCAGTAGTGAAGCTGACACTGCTCTAAGAGTGAATTCCGATAATGATACGGAAAATGAGTCGGATAGCTCAGACATGGATGAACATTTAGAGGTATTAATGCATAATCTGATAAGAAACACCGATGAAATGGTGCTAAAAGAATATCAGGAATTTATGTCGACACATCCCAAAGGAGTAATGGAATCTTTGGAAGTAAAACCCGCCAAGGACCTCCCATCAGATGTTAAGGAGGAAGAGCGCAACCCCTCGGTAGGCCGACTGCGGCGAGAAGATGGACGACGTTGCTCTTTGATACCCGGTTCCACCCTATCCAGCGCCGATTTGGCCGTGATAGCTAAGGCAGCCTCCAAAGATCTATCGGACAGTGATAAATCCAAAGAAAATCAGGAGGATCCCATGGATATATCCTCGGAACTCAAACCTTTAAGAAAGAAAACAAATACCCGCCTAGATCATTTGCAAAAAAAGCTGAGAAAATTGGAAACCGACATAGAGGCCAAAATGAAACAGATACGAGAGGTTGAGGAGACCATGAGTTTGAAACAAAAAATCATTACAGATTTGACGGAGAACACGGACATTAGTGCTACCACTCGTCAGAGATTTAACAAGAAACGCAATAAATTGGAGGCGGAATATCAAAAATCCAAAAAGTGCCTAAGCAAAGCGGTGACCCAGAAGAGAGACAAAGCTGAGTTGGAACGCATGAGAGCGAATATAGCACGCTTGGAACAACGGCTGCAAGATGTCACTTCCATTAAGGATATGGCCGGCGAGGGTGCACAAAAACTTAAAAAGATGCAGCAGTCGTTGCAAGATTCCAAAACTCTGCTGGAGTCCTTGCAAAAGAAACTTAAGAAGGAACGTAAACTTAAGGACTCGTTGAAAGCAGAGTTGAAGACTTTGCAAGAGCAGGACAACAGCCAGGCTTTGGTAAAACTTAATGGGCGTGGCAAGATGCCCGAGGAGAAGCGTCAGAATCTACAAGCCGTACAAAATCGCATCGCTCATTTGGATCAGGTGCTGCAGGAGAAATCTGACAATCTCAACCTCCATCAGGACAATGAACAGCGCGAAGGTCTACGCCATGAAATACGAAATTTGCGCAAGACCCGCGACCATTTGATCGAACAGCGCTATAGCCTGGATCAAAAGTTAAAGCGCGAAAAATCTCTCAGCCAGAAAGAGGAACGTAAACTCTTGGAGTGTGCCGAGGCCATAGAAGCCATCGATGCGGCCATTGAGTTTAAAAACGAACTAATCTGTGGCCATAGGTCCATAGACACCAGTGAGAAGCTGCAGCGTGAAAAGGGCGAACAAATGCTGATGGCCCGACTCAACAAACTGTCACAGGAGGAAATGCGCACTCTGCTATATAAGTACTTCACCAAGGTCATCGATCTCAGAGACTCCTCACACAAACTTGAAATGCAGCTCATGCAAATCGAGAGCGAAAAGGATGTGTGGGAGTGGAAAGAACGAGTGCTATCGAATGCCGTACGACAGGCTCACCTGGAGGGAGAAAGAAATGTGGTACGTTTGCAAAGACAGCATGAAATGAAATTAACACTCATGCTAAGACATTTAGCCGAAGATTCCAGCAATAGTTCGGGATCCTTTACGGATCAATCGTTGGCCATGGCACCTTATTGTCACCACCATAAAGCGGCGGCGGCGGTAATGCCTTTACAGGCCAGCGATACTAGCTACTCGTCATATACCGATTCGGAATATGAATGGCCCCATCATCGGCAGAGCAATCATCATGGCGAACAGAAACCCTTAAGGGACTTATGCCCCGCCCCTGAGGCTGCGGTGGCAAATTTGAAATCTACGCATAAAATTAAAGAAAAAGAAACGAAAAATAAACTTTTTGCCAAATTTCAAGTTTTAACGCGTTATGCCACCAACAGTCACAGTGGTGGCGCCGACAACAACTTTATGATGCCCTCAAGCTCAGCGGCGGCGATGACTACAACGACGATGACGAGCAAACAGCTAAAGCTAAAGGATAAACAGTCATCGCCTACACGCGAGGATGAAGAAATGGCTTTGGCTCTATTAGGCGGCGGCGGCGGGGGCAGCAGGCTAAGGAAATTATCCACTGATTCAGGCAAGACTAAGGTGACCAGGCAAAAGAATAAACTGGTTATACACGATAAGTCGAGAAAGCCACAAACGTGAGAAAAGATATTTGTTTTGCAGCCGATAGAATATAAAAAACATAAACAGTGTGATATAAGAAAACTGTATATAAAAGAGAGTGAAGAGAGAACATTTTGTAAGCGAAAGTGTTAAGAGTAGAAAAGTTGTCTCATACTTAATACTTTCACATACGAAAATGCTGTTAGTAAATTAATTTAATATAAACTAATGCTTTATAGACATCCAAGTAATAACATACTAAAGTTTTAGCATAAACATATGCATTATAGAGGAATTTCAGATGATAATTAAATTTTTACCATCATTTACACCTTTAAAATGCAGTAAAATATTTGTTCTAACATAACTTTTGAGCCACCTCTCGTAAAATAACTAAAATACCATGGAAATCTTTGTAGACATGTAAGTCATAACCTGGCAAAGTTTCATTATAAACGCATGGACCATATATGAGTTTATATGTAACATACAGACATACAAACACACTTTAAAATTATTGAATTTTTACTCTCACTAAGAGTACTAATTGACAATCATTAGTTATCGATTTGTTATGTCGTTTAAAACCTGCAAAATATGTGGGCTTAAATAAATTTTGCTCTATCCCTCGAACAATAACTAAAGTACCTTAGAAACCTTTGTAGACATCTAAGTGATAATCTGTCGAAGTTTCATTATAAAGGCATAAACCACACAGAGACGTACAATCCCACGTAATATCTTTCGTATTGAAACTACTGGCTACTCTTCCCTCACTTTGAGTGGTAATTGATAATGCAACTTTTACTATCATTTACACCTTTAAAATGCAGAAAAATATTTTTTTTAACATTAGCGGCATCCCTCGCAGAATAACTGAAGTACCATAAAAACCTTTGTACCTTTCATCATAACCTGACGATGTTTCATTATGAACGCATGCACCATATAGCAGTGTATATGTAACACACAGACATACAAACTCATGCAAAATTTTAATTAGTGAAATTTCTTGAATTTTTGCTCTCACTAAGAGTACTAATTAACAATCAAATGTTTACGATTTGTTGGGTCGTTTAAAAACAGCAAAATATCTGTGCTTAAATAAATTTTGCTCTATCCCTCGAACAATAACTAATGTACCTTAGAAACCTTTGTAGACATCTAAGTGTTAATCTGCCAAAGTTTTAATATAAAGGCATTAACCATATAAAAGTTTGTAAGTAACACACAGACGTACCACTAAAAAATTTTGTGATAAAGCTAGTTTTGTTCCATCCCTTGCTCAAAAACGTACGTTCCATAGAAACCTTTGTAGATATCTAGGAAATAAACAGACAAAGTTTCATTATGAACAGATGTACCATACAGGAGTTTATATGTAACATACGTACAAACAAATACACGAAAATTAATAATTATGCAAACTACCTGGATATTATCCCTCATGTAGAGTGGCAATCTTCGGATTAAGTGGTATTTTATTTATATTTGTTGAATTTGAATAGTTTTAGTTTCAAAACACTTGTTTCTGTCTCGATAATTTGAACGCTGCACATTTTCTTTGCTAAGTCATATTTCAATTAAAGTTACTTGCTTATCGCTTCTCGCACAATAACCGAACTACCTTAGAAACCTTTGTAAATATCTTAAAAATCATCTGATAATGTTTCATTACAAAAGCATGGGCCTTGTAAGAGCCCATATGTAACACACAGACGACCGTACACGGGCTTTTTTTGATATTGATACCAAAGACGATATTAAAACTGACAATAAAAGGTTCATGAGCGTAATAGTTTATTAACACTGACAATGAAATGTTCATAAGCATTTTAAACAAAAATTTTTGTATAAAATTAACAATATTGACGTAAGACTTTGTTATGAAAAATAATACAAGTATTTTAAAATTAAAAAAAAATATTCTTAAATGCTTAAAAATTTTAAACATACTAATACTTGTCCTTAGATTATCCATCGAATATTAAAAAAATCATAACAATTAAGTTCTTTTATTATTATTTTTAATTCTATACTTTAATAATTACACATAACACTTAATCATATTACATTTTATATATTTTGATCTAAAAGATCTTTAATAAATCTACAAGAATTCTTTATACTATATATACATTACAAATAAGCTAATAAAATAATATGTACAACAAAAACAAACCTCAACCAATTCTATTATTCTTTGCTCTATCCAGGTAAGTACCGCATAATTTTACTGTTTATTCCTAAGAATTTCTAAAACTGCACAGCACCCTTTCCAAAGTCGAAGGTTAATTATTTTTCTTGCGAAAATTCACATATGATTTATGATCTTGAATGTACAACATAATCCTTAGGTAAATCCCTAGTAATAGTCAGCCATTAGTGTGGTTGTATCTTAAGTCGTTGCTGCTCTTGATGAAGTTCGTTGCTTAAGTCTTTTGTATGCAGTAGGTAGCTGAGATTCATGAGAGCGATCGCACTTTGTTAGGTTAAATGCGTTGACATGTAACTATTAGGGGCATAAACGTTTGGGAATGGGACATTTTGTGTGTTTGATGAATTTTTGTATGTAAATTTGGAATTTTCAAAGGCAACATACATACATATTTTGTAAAACGTTTCATTTTGTATGGTAAATAAGACAAAGCGTTGGGGGAAAAATTTTTTGTTCTAGGCAAAGATTTTTACCAGTTAAAAGTGGACGGGCATTAGAATTTTCGTACATGTAGTTCGTCTAAAATAATGTAAATGCTTTGATTTAAATGGAATTCAAAAAAATTTTGCGATTCTTACTTAGTTGACATCACATACAATCCTTTCATTTAGCTCATTCAAACGAATTGTAATAACAATTTTAAAATTCCGAACTTTAAGTATGGATTCACTCTATCTAGTCATATGTCCTTAACAGCATGAACGAAATAGATTAAGACGAAAACATATTGGAGTAAACAGAGACACACACACGCACAAAATGTACTGATTTCTCTGTATATAGGGAATATGGGTGGAAAGCGTGTAAATCCACCTTTATTTGAATTTTATTTCGAGAAAGAAAAAGAAATATTTTTCTAATAAAGACAATATAACAAATAGTTATCACACAAAAGAAGTATATCATAATTTTTTTTTGAAATTCTTATAAGTAATGTTTATTAATATTAATATGAATTTCGGTTGTTCCCTTTATCTTTCTACCGTTAAAGTAGTGATTATGCAGAAGAAGTCTCCGCCAAGAGCACTGACGATGTCATTGTAGTTAATGCCGCAATAACATCATCCATCTTACCAGCTCATAACATAATTCTTGAGTAACATGCACAATTTTTCATATTTTTATCTAATTAGTTGTAAACTCATTAAAAATATTTTGTTTTGTATCATTTAAAAATTTTCCCTCAAAAAATATGAACATTTTTTTCAAAGCTATTTTAATTAACTCCACTTTTATTAAATGCATTGATTTATCCAAGCGAATGCACATCTTTTTCGAAATATTCTAAAATTAACAAACATATCGCTTTCTGGAAATCCTGTCCCAACTTACTTTTTCGTTAAAATATTATAAATTGTTATGCTTACAATACAAATTTTTTAAATGTATTTTTCACAGAAGAAAAGAGAGAGGCAAGGAAACTGAAAATTACAATGATAGAGATGCAGTTCTGCCAAAAGGTAAAAAGCAAAGACTTGGAACAGGGATTCCCACTTGACGGACGTGACGGAAATCTGAACACGACACTTAAAGTGTGCTGCACATATGGAGGGAACAGTTTAGTTTACCTTTTTTGAAATTTTCGTTCCCGAAGGCAGCATATGTAACGAATTCACGCCAATCAGGGATCCCCACCTGTATGGACTTTTTCAGACTTAATATATGAAAAGTAAAGTGAAAAAATCCACAAAATTTACGACTTCGCGGCAAAAAACTGACATATATGACAAGTTATCTATACAACTGTACGAAAAATTGAGTTCTAACCCGTAACTAAAGATTTTGGATGTGTTTACGAAATTTAAAAAACAGATTCTTGTTATACTCAGCTGAATCTACTAGAAAAATAGTAAAATTTCCCAAGTAATTTTTTTGTCGCACTGTGATATTGAAAAGAAGGTCATTATGTGGAAAGAGGCCATGTTTGAATGCTCTGCATGTTTAAATTATGATATACGCCACCTTTTTTTATTTCCTAATTAGATTTATAATTTGAAAATTCAGTGAAAAAATAATTTCGCGGAGAAACGTTGAGAAAAATAAAATATGAATTAATAATAACTAAATTAATAATAAGAATTTACAACAACCCCAATATAATTCAAATCGATTCAAGCAGTAAGAAGTTATTATGGTTTATGTATAAGACCAAGGCTTTTTTGTTCAAAGTTCAAAAGTTAATAACTTTTGAAAAAAAAAAATTATTCCAAAATTTTAAAGAAAATCCAAAATCAAAAAGAACACATTTTTTTTTTTGTGAAAATGAGAAATCTTACTCATATGTAAGAAAAATTGAGGTGAAAGCGTATACATTATTTATTATTTTGCTTTTGTTTTGTATTGTTGATCTCTGTATGTAAATAATGAGTTTGATTTCATCGTTCGGTTCAAGATCTATTATATTATTGCTAATAGAATCTGTTTTACAAGAGTTGTGTGCAATGGATTATGTTGACAGCTGGCAGGGCGGATAGCTATTTCTACAGTTGCCAAACTATCTCATCAGCACCCTTTGCTGTGCCTTTTTCACACATTATGACAACCTTAAGTGTTAAAAGATTCAAGAAACCATCGAGAAACTCAAACACACCGGTGCGAAAATGGTATTAAAGAAGACCACACGTCAACATAATAAATATGTTTCTACTCTGCGTAGAAACTTAGATTTGTCACAGGTATGGTAAATAACACTGTTATACAAAAACAAAAATATATTTTTTATTTTTCATGATTTCAAATATGTTTGCAGATTTTTTTCATCAGTCACAGATTTTTAGTTATTTGGATTCAAATTTTTTCACCTTTCTTTATGTTGCTTTCAAATACATTTTGCATAAATGTAATCAAAACTTTATTTGATCCAACAAAATCTTTTCTAAATACAATAACCGATACTAGTAGAGCTGAATGAGAAGAACAAATATGTATTTTCCATTAGTTAAGAAAGTTTTTTTTATTTATTTTATGCTGAATATCCTTGCAGTGTCTTATAATGTTCGAGAACTGTCAGCGAATATTTATCTGGGTATCTAAATTGTGATTTCTATGGTTATTAATATCATGATTTCAAATAAGTTTTCAGATTTTTTTTCATTGGGCACAGTTTTTTAGTTATTTGGATTTAAATTTTTTCATCTTTCTTTACGTTGCATTAAAATACAATTTGCATAAATGTAATTAAAACTTTATTTGATCCAACAGAATCTTTTCTAAATACATACAATAGGCGATACTAACGGGTCCGCCAGCTAACGTTTTTTTTTTTCAACTAGTGCTTATTTCGTGAATGGTAACACTTAGCTCATGTCTGATTTGACAGATAATTAGTTTACTTGAACAACGCTGGGAAATATTGCGACATTAATTTGAAAATCATGGTAATGTTGCAGAATGAAAAATCATCTTTTCGGATGAAGCTCATTTTGATCCTGGCGGGTATGGAAACAAGCAAAATTGTCGCATTTGGGGCACAGAAAACCCCCACGCATACATTGAAAAGCCGATGCACCCAAAACGGGTCACTGTTTGGTGCGGATTTTGGTCCAGAAGCAAAATTGGGCCATTTTTCTTTGAAAATGAGCAAGGAGTGGCCGTTACAGTCAATGGCAATCGTTATCGGGCCATGTTGAACACAAAAATTGAAGAGGAGGATATTAGCAACATTTGGTTTCAACAGGACGGCGCTACGTGCTACTTAGCCACACTCGATGTTTTCGCCCTGTTTTTGAAGATCGCATTTTTAGCCGCAGAGCTGATGTCGTTTGGCCACCTCGGAGCTGCGATTTGACACCATTGGACTATTATTTGTGGGGTGCCCTCAAAGATAAGTGTTACGCCGACAAGCCAGAGACAATTGATGCTTTAAAGGACAATATTCGTGAAGCCATTGGTGAAATACAGCTGCACACAATCGATAATGTGCTTAAAAATTGGACCGATCGTGTAGGCTACTGCATGGTCAGCCAAAGCAGCCATTTGAATGAAATTATTTTCCATTATTAACCGGAAGGATTGTACTTTCAAATAAAAAAAGAAATTTGAGAAAATATTCAGTAGTTTTTTTTATAGCATGTTCAAAAAAAAGTTATTTGGTTTAGTGGAGCTTAAAACATGAAAAATAAGAAGAACAAATATGTATTTCGCGACCTAAAGTTGTAAAGGTTGCAAGTCCACTTTTTGCCAAAAAGTATTTTTTGATGTAGAATGCAAGATAAATTGAAAACGCATCTGGCTTGAAAAAAAAACCACCAAAAGTTTACGCGTTGTCACCTTTTATAACTGAATAGAAAATGTTCTAAGTCCCTATAACATATACAAACAAAGCGAAAAAGTTGAAAGTCCAGCCTTTTTATATTAATCACTCCCTGATTTTGGGAGTAATCAAGTAGTCATAGCATTTCAATGCAAATGCATGAGGGCGGAGTCTCAGCGGAGGAATTTGAAAGCATTTAGGCATATTTATACACTCACCCTACAGCTAGGGGGGTATATATCTTTGATACGACCCAAAAGTGTAATACATTGAAGGAGTCACTTTAGACCCTATGTTTCTTTTGACCAAATTCGATTCATGACTTTTTAAGTCGTTTGAGCTATGTCCGTCTGTCCATCTGTCTGTCTATCTGGCAGGTGCGCACGATAACTTTTGAAAGACGCAAATGTTTTGAAATTTTGCACGAGTTATTATTTCCCCAAAACTCCTACGGTATTGCATATAGGCTACCTGGTCCGCCCCTTCTGGTACCTCCCATAAAAATACATCATTCCGCCCATTTTAGTAATCGAGTAATAATATCGATACACACAACAGGATCGTACCCAAATTCAGTATTTAGTAAAGCTCAAGCGGGATAAAGTGTTTCTGGTACCTCCCATACAAATGAACCCCTCCGTCCACTTTGGAGATGGAGTAATAAAATCAATACCCTCGATATGATCGTGCCCAAATTCTGTATTTTTTTTATAACAGGATAATGTTTTGGAGAAAAAGATTGGAAGTCTAGCTGCGGTCCTTCTTGTGCCTCCCATACAAATGTACCACTCCGCCCATTTTAGAAATCGAGTAATAATATCAATAAAAGAGAAAATTTTATGGTTCACTGAGGGTGAGTGTATGTATATGTATGTAAGTCTGGTTTCCCGACTGAAACTTTCTTACTGGTTATAACTGTGTTTTTCATCAGCTCCTTAACAGCCTAACTGATGTTGATAGCATTTTTTATGATATATAAGATAGAAGGAAGTGTAACGCCCGCAATGTAACGTCCGCAACAGACAAATTTCAAATTTTTGAATGAACCAAAAATTGTATAACTCTCATTAAAGCATTTTTAAAATCCTTAAATGTTCCCCTTTCTTTTACATATGTATTTCGATTTTTCTGATTACACTGTAATATTTGCTAAAATGTATGACATCCAACGAATATTGTTTTTGTCAATAGTAGTTAAGCAAACAATTAAATGTCATTTCAATGTTCTTTCAAATAACTGTTGTTGCTAATTTTTCTATAAAAATATCTCATTCATAACGCAAACGGTATTACTATAACAAAAACATAAATGCGTACGAATGTAACGTCCGCAACACATGATTTACCCATATAGGAAATTTCCTTTCTATCTACCCATAAACTAAATTTTATTATTAAACAGGAAACTTCTTCCATAGTTTACATTTAAATGTCTAAGATATAGAAAAAGGAACAACAATATTAGTAACGTCGTGTCAGGGGATTGACGAAATTCCGTTGCATGTCAATCTGATTTTATTACTCTTCGATTTCCCAGAACATTAAACTGGCAGCTATAGATACCTATAATCCTTTCTTATTTTAGCAATTAGATGATGTCTCTGTTAACATTATAATGCTACCAACTGCAAGGTGTCGTCCGTCTGTCTGTCTATCTTTTAGAACCATCTACATTAATCACCCCCCACATCATCTATAATCCCAACTCTTTGCAAACAGGTAATGCGAGCAAGCATTCACTCACACACGCAAAACCAACAACAGGTGCGTTTAACCAAATGAATAATAACCACGTCGCATGTGTGCAACACGATAATGACGACCCCGAAGAACACATAACAAAACCGGTGCTAAACTACCGGAATCAAAATAAACCTCACAACAATACCCACAAATATCCCACATTTCCCCTACCTACTCTCTCGCGACATTAGTGAAGGGAAATTATGGTCTACTCAATGTTTAGCCAACAGCCATCAGACAGTCATCGTTTGGACGTCGTGCGATACGTTTGCTTTATTGTGCAAGTAGGGTCACGTCGCTTTAAGCGTTAAGCAGAGTCTAGTGCAAATTGTGTGAATTAATTCATGAAACCGGTCGGTTAAACGTGGGTGAATCGTATGAAATAATTGAAAAATCCCAAAAAGAGTTGCAAATTAGCAATAAAGCTGCCAATTAGAGCAGTCTTTAGGCAGGTGAAGCCGTCAAAAAGGTGAATACGAAAGAAAGAAAATCAAGTGCTACATATATAAAGCAGTGCGAAAATAAAATACAACAAATTGCAATAAACGGATAAACTAGCCACCCCCCCAGGATTAGTGGCAGTTTAACCAAATTGCAATTGCAAAAGAAAAAAAAGAAATCTAAGAGAAAAAAGTGTTTAAATTCATAATTCATGTGTTAAGAATATCATAAAAGTGCATATCTATAGAAATCTTATACAAATTTCAAGTAAAAGTTTATAGTTTATTTGTAAAAATTAAGCTAAATTTCAGTGAAAACGGTAAGCAGACAGTTTATCTTTGTTTAAAATATCCATTTCCTTTCCACCACCATTTTTCGCCTATGATCCTTGTACTCAGTGTAAACGGGCTAACGAAAAAGAAGAAGACTACGACGACGACTACGATGAGGAGGAAAAAATTACACCAATGTAACAAATACATGGAAACTTTTCTTTCTTTGCCATTTTAAGGGTGGTGTTTTTCCTCGTTAGTTTTCAAATGTGGCTGGCTGGCTGGCGTTTTCCTTTAAGCCTGTCTGCAAGTGTATGCCAATGTGTGTGTGTGTGTGTGTGAGTGTGCATTTGTGTTTGGCTTTTAAGTGTGAGTGGTGTATTTGGCAACAACAACGTATATGTACCTATATCCTGAAGAAGAAGAAGCAGCAGTTTTTTCTTTAAATTTTATTCATTTACTCTTAGAATTTTGTTAAATTTTCATTAATTTATTGCAAAAATTTGAAATAGTTCAGATTCTTGGTGCAGAGTTTCCGTACTTTTCTTTTGTGTATTTATTGATTTTTCCTCGTTTCTTGTTGTTGTTGTTGCTACTGTTCTTCCTACTTCACTTTGTATAACTTCCCTTGCGCACCGGCTCCCCGCAAAAATTTTGCGGTGGTGTTCCATTGGTGTTTGCTCTGCCCATTAGGGTTGCGTCGAATGGCAGAATGACAGCGTACCTTTGGCAGGGCCCAGTAAGAGTGCAAAATGCATGGCAGTTTGGTGGGGATGTACGTTCAGATTTGTATATTTGATTTGTAGAAATATTAGAACGGCGGAAAATTTACCGGTCCAGACTCATGAATTGGTCCTTGTTCCAGAACTTTTTTTATGTAGAGACCCGGTACGTATGGGGTTGGCCGTTTAAGGGGTCAATTGTCTCCGACTTAGGAGAAAACTGCTGCAACGTTTAAACTATTGCAATGAAAAGAAATAATAAAAGATTCCCCAATAACAAAAGACTCCCCAAAATGTTGATGACCACCGCAAACGAATTAAGGACAATGATTTGATGATATGCTCCTGTAATGTTAGAGAACTGTATAAACCAGGTGCCTAAATTCAACTAGCGGAAGTCTTCGAAAAATACAAGGCTGACATAACCGCTTTACAGGAAATCCGGGGGACAGGACACGGTAGCTCGTGCTGGAAGACGTGCAACATCTAATATAGTGGCCATGCTGACAAGAACGAGTTTGGACATGAGTTAGTGGTTGGCAAGATATTGCGAGACCAAGCCTAACAGTTGAAATGACCACCATAAGAGTCAAGACAAAATTTTCCCCCATTGCACTTATTTCTTCCCATGCTCCGACAGAAGAGAAAAACCATGAGGGCAAATACGAATTCTACGAGAGCCTAGAAAATTTTCATAAACGCAGCTCGAGCCATGACATCAAATTCTACTAGGCGATTTTAATGCTAAATATGCCTGAGAAGGCTGCAGTCACATCCCGCAGTTTTCGACCGATTATGTCTACGTTGAATTTTTTTGGTTAAATATCGTGCCACTCGTGTTTACTACAGCTTTCCTCATTATCATCTCTCCTTGTTTAGGCCTCGTCGGTTCATAATGGCTTTGTAAGGTCCTTGCCAATCTTCACTGAAGACTTCATGTCAGTCAGCGTCATTCCGCAAAGGCGTATCAGCTTCGCAGGAAAACCAAACTCAGCCATGGTTTCGAGAAAATTTCTGCCGTATCGGGCTGTCGACAGCAGCTTTATAGTCGACGAAAAGATGGTACGTGTCGATCTGTTTCTCTTGGGTCTTTTCCAGGATTTGCTGAAGTGTGAATATCTGGTCTGTTGTTGATTTACCAGGTCTAAAGCCACACTAATAAAGTTTGATCAGGTTGGATAACACTGGCTTAAGTCTTTCAGGTAGCACACTCGACAAGACCGTATATATGCGATGGGTAAAAGGTTGATACCACGGTAGTTGGAACAGACACTTGGATCACCTTTTTTCAGTATATGACAAAATACGCGTAGATTCCAATCATCGGACATGCTCTCGTTAAGCCAAACCCTACGTAGAAGCTGGTGCATGCTTAAAGAGCTCTGCCTGTAGTCCTTCAGCGCCGGCTGCTTTATTATTTTTCAGCCGCCTTTTTTTTTTTGCTAAAATAGCTGTCTGGCCTGTTTTACTGCCTGCTTGAGCCGTTCCCTAACAGCCCGGGTCACAATTGGCTGTAGCGTTGCCCTATAAGTATTGATATGCGACATTTTCATAGTACCAGATTTCTTCTGAGCGTTTGAGACTACCGTCGGAAAATTCAGTCTGCATACCGAAACGTCGCAGAATGGCATCAGACTGATTGATCACGTTGTAGTCGATGAAAGGCACGCATCGAGTGTTTTGGACGTACGAGTGACCAGGTGTGTGAACATTGACTCCGATCACTACCGTACCAGTCAAGGTACGCAGTTAATGTACGCACAAGGCGAAAAACGTACGTACAACAGAGATAGCGGACGCCTACTCCAACCTCCAAACTCAACTGCTTCGGAATGCTGCAACTCCTGAAAATATTACATCGCAGTGGCAATATATAGTCGATTACATAGAACGGATTGCTAGAAGCGTACTTGGGTGCTCAAAGACGTCTGGTACAATAATGAATGTCACAATGCCATAAGAAAGACACATGCAGCAGGGCGAAATTGCAGCCTATAGCAATGCGAGCTGTTTGTAAGCGGCGCAGGGAACAGAGGCGACAGTCAAGTGGCTCCGTAGAGAGTAACTTTTGGGGAAACCCAAATATTCTACCAGAGATTTGGGGCAAGAATGCGTGGACCGAGATGGTCAGCTAGCGACGGACCCGAACGTATTGAATATATGAGAAGAATATTTCAGCAATTTACTGGATGCGGACACCAACCCAGAGGACTGCGCTGTAATCCATAACAATAGAGAGGCTACTTGTCTCTTTAGGCGGAAAACTAAAGAGCTGAAGAAGGTACAGGATAAATGCACAAAGTTGCTCCGTAGAGAGTAACATTCGGAGAATCCTGAATATTCTACCAGAGAGTTAAGGCGAGAATGCATAGATAGTGATGGTCAGCTAGTGACGGACCTAGATCACGTTCTAAAGATATGGAGAGAACATTTAAGCAATTTATTGGATACGGACACCAAACCAGAGGACTGCAAACCATAACGATGGTATTAATTGTGCACCTCCGAGTCCGAGCGAAAAAACGTGTGACAATATACCAAATTATAACAAAGAGACTGGATCCCGGCTGAATTGTTTAAGGCTGGTGGGAGGGAGTTGGTTAGGAGCATGCATCAGCTCATAGAGAACATCTGGCTAGAAGAGAGAGCATTAGAGTCTCAGTCTCTTATGTCCCATATACAAGAAAGGAAATCGTAATAAGCGTAAGCACTACCGTGTAACTACCGAATAAGTCAATAACGTACAAGTTCCTTTCGTTCATATTGTGTGAAACTCTAATGCCAATTGTACAAAAACTAATTGGACTTTATAAGTGCGGCTTTAGACTGGTAAATCTACGACGGGTAAAATATTTACTTTACGACAAATCCTGGAGAAAACTCATGAAAAAAAGATCGACTCTTAAGACGGCTACATAGCTGCCTTTAACTTTGTGATAAGGAACAGCCCATATAAAGCCATGTCTGAGTTTGGTCCTCCTGCTAAGTTCATACACCTTTGCAGATGTACCTTGGAAAACTCGAATTTCCCGGTTAAAATTGGTAAGGATAAGGAACCATTTAATACGGAAAGAGGTCTCAGGCAGAGTGATAGTTTGTCCTTTACACTATCGTATATATTAATGGAGAAGGTGACGAGAGGGGGCTGGTGTCAACATGTCTGGCACCATATTTCACAAGAGCCACTTGCCAATAGCCTATGCCGTTGATATAGACATCATTGACCGAAGTCATTGATGCACAGGGATCCAAGAAAATTATATTTGACTACCCACATGCATATCTTAAATGCAAATCCTAGAGAAAACTGTAATGCCCTTATACAGTACAACACATGATTTTGGGACTAAATTCGGAGAACTGCACATGAAAGAAGCTCCAAAAAGTAGAAGTTCTGCATCATTCGTTTTGTCAAGTTACATGCCATTATAATTTAATATCGATTTGAAGTTAGTATCGTATCGTATAGGATAATTTGTCACGTTTTAAGCTCTTTTGTTTGATGTGAGTCGTGGGCGCTCACAGCTGCCATGTCGCGTATAATCCAGGCCTTTGCCAACAGCTGTCTACAATGGTGAAACCCCCAGGGTACAAGAAGTCAGGGTAGACCAAGAACATCATGGCGCCACACGATAAATGCCGACCTAGACCAGAGATTGAGCCAATGACTTTAGGAAAGAACCGACAATTGCGGTAGCTTGTTTCCAAAATTGTCGATTCCTATTCCTAGATCAAAAACAGTACCACACCCTTTCAAATAGTACATACCGCAAAAAAATAAGTACTTCTATGCACCCATTTGTCATCTCTAAGCCAAATTACATTTGTTTGCCTGTGTATGTCGGTGTGTGTGTACATGCTGGTATCCCAACAACTGAAAGCGCCTTTAGTTCATGTCCTGTCTGAGTGTGTGTGTTTGAGTGTACATGAGAGTGTACCCACCACCCCTGTGCAAAAGGGTGTGTACATGGGTGATTTTTCTCTATGTTGTTTTTGTTGTTGCCGTCGTTACTCCTGTGGAAAGTGCGCGAGAGCAGTGTAAAAATCATACAAGACGAAACGTAATGAAAAAAAAAATTCAAACTTCAACACACACAGCATACACGTTTCATTACAATGCTCTCGTATTGAAACAAGGAAATTGTAAAATTTATGTGTGCATGATTCATGTTGCTTCTGCTGCTGCTACTCATCGTAGTGCGGACATGTGACTGACTTGACTCAATTGCTAAAGCGAGTAATCGGAGTAGTTGGTTGTAGTAGACAGTGCAATAGAGCTAAGGGGTAGAAAATTTTAGTTTTCTATGAAAGCATAGACATTTGTTTTGGAAATTGCTTATATTGCGTGTTGTGGTTTGGTCATTGATTTTAATTTCTAAAACTTCTATGTTACCCAAAAAAATATGCAACAGTTTTTATATTCTTTTCTTAAGGAGAAATGAAATGTCGTACCCTGATCGATACTGATACTGTATTGTACATATGTAGCGAGTTTGCGTATTGTACTCGCTATATACAAAAATTATTAATGTTAGAATTTTTCAATAAATCAAAACCATTTTTCTCCGCTGCAAAGCCTCGTGGCTTAAAATTCTATATTAAAAATGCTAAAATTATTTGAATATTGTTTAAAATCTATTTTTATATTCATGCCTCCATTTTTGCTTATAACAATAATTTCTAGCATAAAATTTCGTTAAAAAGTCTTATAATTTAGGATGCTATAAAATTTTATAGCAAGTCTCAAGTTGGCCTTAGATAAAAAATTTTGACAAAAACCTTAATGTAAACATATAATAAATAATATGAATTTGTTATTATCTATAAATACCACAGTTTATTGAAATTTTTTGTAAAGCTGTTGCTATAAAATTTGCCAGTTTTGACATAAAATTTGTTATATTTTAAATATTTTCTGCAGATTTTGTGGTATTTTTTAGTTTAAAATAAGTTTATCTTTAACTTGTGACATAAAAATCGCCTCAAACTATTGTGGTTTGAGATGCTATAAAAATTATAGCAAGTCTGATGTTGGCCATAAATCAATAATCTTAAAGGTTTTTGATGTATTTTAATAACATAAATGTTTTTCGCTGCATAGCCTTGTAGTTTAAAATGCTATAAAAATATAGTAAATTCTCATATATTTTGCCATAAAATCTCTTTTTTAAATAAATTTGTCTCCATATTTGTTTATAAAACACCTCGACTTATAATATGCGACAAAAATTTTGTTCCAAAGTCCTATAGTTTAGGATGCTATAAAATTGTATAGCAAGTCTCAAGTTAGTCATATATCAAAAAATTTGATGAGAATAAATGAATCACGATTATCTTAACATTTTGTAAATGGAATAAATTACTTAATTGTCTTTAAATACAACATTTTAATAAAATTTAAATTTATAATGCTATAAAAATTATAGCAAATCTTTGCATTTTATCGAAATTATCTAGAATATTGATTATTTTTAATATAATCAGTTTACAAATACAACTTAAAAATTGTCATAACAGACTTAAAGATCCTATTTTAAATTGAAATCTACAATTCGCTGCATAGCTTTGTAATCACAAATGCTATAAAAATAGCAAATTGTGTATTTTGCACAAAATCTTTGTAAATATTGTTGATTTAACACTATGGCTACAATTTGCGTTAAAAAGTTGTATCTAATCTCTGAAGGTTTAGGATGCTATAAAAATTATAGCAAGTCTCAAGTTGCTAATAAATGAAAATTTTTTATAAAAATTAGTTTTTAATGAATATGCAAATTATCTTAATTGTTTTAAAGAACTCTATTTCTAATAGTTACATACAATTCCTTATATAGGCTTGTAATTCAAAATGCAATAAAAATTATAGCAAATCAGGATACTTTGCCAAAGTCATTGCGAATATTGATTATAAGCGTCGTAGGCTACAATTTGTGTTTAAAAGTATATTAGAATCTCTAGCAGTTTAGCATGCTATAATAACTATAGCAAGTCTCAAATTGTTTAAAAATTAAAAATTTTTTACAAATATTAGTTTTAAAAGTTAAAAAATTAAAAAAAATTAATGCAAATTATCTTAATTGACTTAAATAGCTTTGTTTCCAATAGTAAAATAAAATTCTTTGGATATCCATATAGTTTTAAATGCTATAAAAATTATAGCAAATCGAGCTATTTTGCCAAAGTCATTTCGAATATTGACTGTGAACGTCATTGGCTACAATTTGTGTTTAAAATTTTGTCAGAATCTCTAGCGGTTTAAGATGCTATAAAAATTATAGCAAGTCTTAGGTTGCTGATAAATGAAAAATTTTCATAAAAATTAGTTTTTATTGAATTTGCAAATTATCTTAATTGACTTATAGAACTCCATTCCTTATAGTTATATAAAATTTCTTGTGTAGGCATGTAATTTAAAATGCTAGAAAAATTATAGCAAATCGAGATATTTTGCCAAAGTCATTGCGAATATTTACTATAAACGTCGTTGGCTACAATTTGTGTTTTTAAGTTTATCAGAATCTCTAGCGATTTAAGATGCTATAAAAATTATAACAAGTCTCAAATTGTTTGAAAATAACAAATTTTAATTAAAGTTGTTTTCATTTAATATTTGAAAATGAATGAATTGGTTGAAAGAACTCCATTTCTTATTAAAACCTAAAATTTGCTGCAAAGCTTTGTGGTTTACAATGCTATAACAATTATAGCAAATCGAGATATTTTGCCAAAGTCATTGCGAATATTGGTTATAAACGTCGTAAACTACAATTTGTGTTTAAAAGTTTATGAGAATCTCTGGCGGTTTAAGATACTATAAAAATTATAGCAAGTCTCAAGTTGCTGATATATGAAAAATTTTCATAAAAATTAGTTTTTAATGAATTTGCAGATTATCTAATTGACTTAAAGAACTCTTTATCTAATTTAAACCTAAAATTTGCTGCAAAGCTTTGTAGTTTTCAATGCTATAAAAATTATAGCAAATAGATATATTTAGCACAAAATCTTTGTAAATATTGTTTCTTAAACGCTTTGGCTACAATTTGCGTCAACAAGTTAGCCCCAATATCTAACGGTTTAAGATGCTATAAAAATTATAGCAAGTCTCAAGTTGCTGATAAATAGAAAATTTTAATAAAATTTGTTTTTAAATTCAATTTCACAATTGTCTCAAGTGGTTTAGACTACTTAAGCAACTCTCTTTTAGAATGTAGCTCCCTGCCAGGATGAACAAATAATTGTTACGCTACACAATTGATGGGTGGGTCATTGATCTTTATGGCGAAACAAATTACTTACAAAACTTCTATCAAGGTTTCTCTATAGATTCTTTTATGTTTCCTATAGTTTATTTCATTTAATTTCATAAAAATTCCTTTTAAATTTTACGAATTTCTTTTATATCCTTCTAAAGGAATTTGCTATAGTTTTTTTTACTCTCTTCTCATTTTGTTCTTTGAATAAAACATCCCGTCGTTTTATACGAGTATGTATATAGATAGAGGTGTACCAATTACAAAACTGCGCATGTTCCAAACATAGATAGAACTGTCAAAAGATATTGTAACAACTGTCAAAATTCCCATAATGCTGAGTGGTTTCTCTGAGCGCGAATGATTTTTTTGTTGCTGCTACTTCCTTTACGCTTTATTTTATGAGTTGCGTGTGTGTATGTGTAGTTGTCCTTGTTGTCCTTATGGCATTTAAAATTAAATCACATTTCAACACGTTTTGCTGTTATATAGAGTTGGTCTTTATTAGACATTCCTTGCCAGGAGAGTGGTTGCTGCTGATGCTGCTGCTTCAATTGTGGGAGAGGTTTCCCTATTATGCTCGTTAAGAATTAAATAAATTTTACATGTAAGAAAATAGTGATTTTTTTTACAAGTGTATAATTTTCTTGTCATTTTAGTTGTTGTAAATATTTTTGTAATGTCTGTCTATCAGGCGGCCGTAACATGTTTTCTTTTCGCAGAACTACTAGACTGAACATGTGGGTTTTTAGTTAGTTTCATGTTGGTCTCGGTCTCATGCTGTTTTGACACTTCCTTTAAGCAGCATCCTTTAGGCTGTATGCTCTCTCTCTGGGGGGATAGATGCTGCACTCACTGTGCTTCTCATCATTTCGAACTTGTCAGCATAATGATGCTGATGATGATGATGACGGCTAGGACGACGTCTTATTTTCTGTTAAATCACTTTTGTAGTCCTTTATTTTATTTTTGTAGTTTCTGTGCTATTATCCTTGTTTTTGTTGTGTCTCTGTTCGCTAATAACACATTGCATGAGTTTGTATTTTCTTTTTTGTTTCTCTCGTTTTACTCTTTGTATTTTTTGGCTGTGTGTGTGTTTTTTTTCGTTTCATTCTATTATCCTGCATCAGGATATTAACCTCCTCACTATACAATATAAATCATCATTGTTGGTTGGGTTTTGCTGCTTTTTCTTTTGCGTTTTCGCTACAGATGCTAATCATGTTGATATGTTTTCATAGCTGTGAGGGGGAAGAGGATGAAAAAGGACACACAAAAAAGGACGAAATTTTTGGGGACACAAACTAACAAGTTAATATAGTGGAAGGAGTATATCATTACAGTAGACAATGAAAACTAAAGCACATACAATTTGTTTTACTTAAGTAAAAAAATAGATCCTTCAAAAAGATATTATATAGTTTTATATTAGAAAATAGTTGAAAATTTACAAAAAATTTATAGTCTTTCATGGTTTGGTAAGGGATTTTGTAATTTTTTTACTTTTATCACTCAAACATATGTCCTGGGAATGCATTTCAAGTAAAATTTTGTTTCCATAACTTCTCGTTTAAGATGCTATAAAAATTATAGCAAATCTAAAATTGATAAATCGTAAGAAATTTAAATGGATTTCAATGGATTATTGATCTACTGTGAAAAAAATTCAAAGAGAAACTTTAAATATTCTTTAGGATTTAAATAGCTAAAATTTAAAGGAAAAATATTTTTACTCGAATTAAGAAATTTTCCAAAAAATTATTTTTTCTCGGTCTACTAAGATATAATGTAAATTTTTTGCTTTGATCACTCAAACATATGTCCTGGCATTGCATTTTAAGCAAAATTTTGTTTCCATAACTTCTCGTTTAAGATGCTATAAAAATTATAGCAAATCTAAAATTGATAAATCGTGAGAAATTTAGATGGATTTCAATGGATGATTGATCTACTATGAAAAAAATTCAAAGAGGAACTTTAAATATTCTTTAGGAATTTAATAGTGAGCATTTAAAGGAAAAATATTTTTACTCGAATTAAGAAATTTTCCAAAAAATTATTTTTTCTCGGTCTACTAAAAAATAATGTAAATTTTTTGCTTTGATCACTCAAAGATATGTCCTAGCAATGCATTTCAGGCAAAATTTAGCTTCCATACCTTCTCATTTAGGATGCTATAAAAATTATAGCAAATCTAAAAATGATAAATATTAAGAAATTAAGATGCAATTCAATGGGTTATTGATCTACTTTGAATAAAATGCCAACAGAAACTTCAAATATTCTTTAGGATTTTAATAGCGAGCTCCAGAGAAAAATATCTTTTTACTCAAATTCGTAAATTTACAAAAAATTTGTAGTTTTTCTCGGTCTACTAAGAAACTATGTAAAGTTTTTGCCTTTATCACGCACACATATGTTGTGGCAATGTATTTCCAGTAAAATTTCGCTTCCACAACGTCTCTATTAAGATGCTATAAAAGTTATAGCAAATCTCAAGTTGATAAATCGTAAGAACTTTAAATATAATTCAGTGAAATATTGATATACTATGAATAAAATGCTATAAATTTCACGCAAAGGTGAAAACATATTACATTAGTTTAAAAGTTCAGATATTTACAAAAAAATTGTCGTTTTTCTCCGTTTACTTAGAAATTATGTAAAAGTTTTGCTTGTATCATTCTTAGTAATGCATTTCAAGTAAAATTTTGTTTCCATGACGTCTCTATTAAGATGCTATAAAAATTATAGCAAATCTAAAAATGACAAATCTTAAGAAAATTACATAAAATTCAGTGGATTATTGATTTACTAAGAATAAGAAGTCAAAAGAAATTCCAAATATTCTTTGAAATTTGAATTGCTAGCACGCAAAGGGAATTCACATTATTTTTCAATATAAAAATACTTAAAAATTTGAAAAAATACTAGTTTGTATCAGTTAACTAAGGTATTATGTAAAATTTTTTGCTTTAATCATTAAGACAGTTGTTTAGCAATGCATTTTAAGCAAAATTTCACTTCCGCCACTTTTTGTTTAGGATGCTATAAAAATTATAGCAAGTCTCAAGTTGTCAAATTTGAAGAAATTTACATAGAATTCAGTAGATTATGGATAAACTAAGAATAAAATGTCAAAAGAAATTTCAAATATTTATTAAAATATTAATTTACGTTAAGTGTATCGAAATGATACAACAAATTCGGCTCAAGATCAGAAAAGTGTTCTTTATTTATTGTTTATTATAAAGAACACTTTTCTGATCTTGAGCCGAATTTGTTGTATCATTTCGATACACTTAACGTAAATTAATATAATGTACTGTAAGATCGACTAACAAAAACACAAATACACATATTTATTAAAATTTTAATAGCGGGCTCCAGATTAAACTATATTTTTACTCAAGTTGAGAAATTTAAAAAAAATTGTAGATTTTTTAGTTTACTAAGGAAATTTGTAAAATTGTTGCTGAAATCATTCAAACATATGTCCTGGGAATGCATTTCAAGTAAAATTTTGCTGCCATAACGTCTCTATAAAGATGCTATAAAAATTATAGCAAATCTAAAAATGACAAATCTTAAGAAATTTACATATAATTCAGTGGATTGTTGATTAACTAAGAATAAGAAGTCAAAAGAAATTCCAAATATTCCTTGAAATTTGAATTGTTAGCACGCGTGAATTCCCTTTACATTATTTTTCAATATAAAAATACTTAAAAATTTGAAAAAATACTAGTTTGTATCAGTTTTCTAAGGAATTATGTTATTTTTTTTGCTTTAATCATTAAAACAGTTGTTTAGCAATGCATTTTAAGTAAAATTTCGCTTCCGTCACTTCTTGTTTAGGATGCTATAAAAATTATAGCAAGTCCCAAGTTGACAAATTTGAAGAAATTTACATAGAATTCAGTAGATTATGGATAAACTAAGAATAAAATGCCAAAAGAAATTTCAAATATTTCTTAAAATTTTAATAGCGAGCTCTAGAGAAATATATTTTTTTACTCAAATTCAAGAATTTACAAAAAATTTTCGTTTTCTCCGTTTACTAAGGAATTATGGAATTTTTTGGGTTGAAATCATTCAAACATATGTCATGGCAATGCAGTTTAAGCTAAATTTTGTTTCCATAACTTCTCGTTTAAGATGCTATAAAAATTATAGCAAATCTAAAAATGACAAATCTTAAGAAATTTGGATGCAGTTCGGATGGTTTTTGTTCTACAATGAACAAAGTGCAAAGAGATGCATATATATGTATATATATACGGATTTAAATGGCAGACAACCAAAAATTAAATCTTTTTGCTTAAATTTTGATGTTTACAAAAAATTTGAATTTTTCTCATTTTACTAAGGAGTTATGCTAAATTTTTGCCTTTATCATACACACATATGACATAGCAATACATTTTAAGCAAAATTTCGCTTCCGCAACGTCTCGTATAAGGTGCTATAAAAATTATAGCAAGTCTCAAGTTGCCGAATCTTAAGAAATTTACATAACATTCGGTGGATAATTAACAGACTAAGAATAAAATACCAAAATTTCAATTGCGAGCACATAGAGGAATACATATGTTCACTAAAATTTCGAAATTTTCAAAATTATAGCAGGTCTTAAATTCGAAAATTTTAAAAACTTTTCACGAAATTTTATAAACTAAGGATTTAATTTTGATAAATTGTGTTCACAAACGTAAAAAACCTATTGCCTATTGTTTTTAATCCATAAAATTTAGACAAATTCTGTCGAAAAAAATTCGAACTTACTACAATTTTTACTTAAATGTCCAGAAAAAACCAATATGTCAATAAATTGCTTTAAAATCATAACGGTACCTTGATTGACGATTATTTTTGTTAAAATTTTTCACTTCAAAATACTTGTACCGAGATGCTATAAAAATTATAGCAAGTCTTAAGTTGATAAAATTCAAAAAATTTTGTTAATATTTTACTTGGTAATATTTTGCATTTAATAAATTCAGTCTTAAGTTGATAAAATTCAAAAAATTTTGTTAATATTTTACTTGGTAATATTTTGCATTTATTAAATTCAGTAAAAAAAACCTCATACCATGCACATACCCATAAAATGTAAAGATTTCTTGCGGATAATATTAAAATATAATATTAAAAAAAATTTATTAAAATTTTAATTAAATGTTATTGTTGCTATTGTAATTAAATTTTTACTTAAAATATTACTTTGTATAGTCTTTCAATATTGTTGTTAACTTTCTATCAACTCTTTTCAATAAAAATTATCACTCCAAACACCTTGGTTTAGGATGCTATAAAAATTATAGCAAGTCTCATATTGATATATTTCAAAAATTGTTGATGAAATTTAACATTATATTAAAACAATTTTAACATATTATGCCTACCCAAATTAAAAACCGTTTTTTTTTCAGTTGTCCATAGTTTTGTCCATAATTTTGGCTAAATATTTGATGACCCTGCTCACTTATGACCTCGACTGTTGTCACTATATGTATATAAAAAATCTCATTGGCTTTTACATATATGTTACTATCATACTAAGTACAACTACTTTGCCATTGTTATTGTTGCTATTTGCAAGGATTATACATGGGCTTTTCCACTTCTCCTTCCCTCCACCCACTCTTCTTCAAGCTATTGACATTCTTGACATTTGCAACAAAAAATTTTATGAAGAAAAACAAATTCACGGAAAAACTATTTTGTTGCCAAGTGCACACAAATTTGAGGTTAAATAAAGGACCTCTGTTAGCAAAAAAATCAATAAGTTTCGAGAGACAATAAAAAGGAACATAAAATATAACGAAAATTATATAAATTTACAGCTTTTAATAAAATTATGTTGTTTTTAGTCTTTGTGGTACTTCACCACAAAATTGCTTTTAATTATTGATAACTTTTAGTTGCAACCCTTAAAAATCTTGTGCCAAATTAATCCTTAGCCTTAGAAATCTTGTACCGGAAATTGGGGGAGTTTTGTTGTTTTTAAAGCTAAAGTGTCACTTGAAAACTGCACTGTGCTCTGCACACCCGGAGGTGGGTGTAGTTAAGTATTGCTTCCTTTTTAAATCTGTAGAAACAAAAGCTTTAGCTTAGGGCCAACATACAACAAAAAACATAAAAATTCATAATATTCTTTTTTGAAGATGGCAATGAAGTGGAACAATCGATTGCAATTGAAGAACAATGATTATGTTTAAGTATGACAAGTGTTTTTTTGCAAAGTAATATGATAATGAGATTAAAACAAAGGTGTTTAAGAGATTTTCTCGAGAAATTTGATATTACTATTGGCAAGTGGTAATATGAGGTGGAGGAGGGGGGAGGAAAACTGTAAACATAAAACTGCACTAAGAAGATTAGAAGGAAAATATTTATGGCTTAAGTTTAAATGTTGTTGCTACTAAGGCATGATCTTAAATAACTAGTGGTTACTTAAGGGAAATCTTAGATTTTATTTTTATTTTGGAGAATAAAAACGGAAACAAATATTTGTTAATAACGGAAATCTCTATTAAAATTACATCAAAACACTACCAGCTATGATATCCCTTCAGAAAATTTCACCTAACCCCTGTGGTTTAGGATGCTATAAAAATTATAGCAAGTCTCAAGTTAAAAATTTTCGGAAAATTTTAACTCATTGTGCTTGCCTAATATGTGTACATATTGCTTTGCATTAGTGGTTGTAAAACTAAATTCTAGAAATATCAAAAAAATTCTATTATTTGACTGTTTTTAAAATATTTGTTAAATATCAATAAAAAATAGGTATTTTCATTCTTAAGTATTTTTTTTTGTATCTAATTGTCTAGAAATACTTTAACAATTGATATAATATAACAACTCAACCAGCTTTTATATCACCCAAGAATATTTTACGTAACCACAGTGGTTAAAGATGCTATAAAAATTATAGCAAGTCTTAAGTTGCAAATTATTCGAATATTTTAACGCATTTTGCTTTCTTAATAAGTGCATTCATTGATTTTAATTAGTGGTTGTGAAACCAAAAATGCCATAAGAATACATCTATTTAACTTTTTTAAAAATAAAAAAAATTAAGTGATTTAATTTTTTTAAAATCAAAATTTTTTAATAAATTGTCTAGAAATACAATTGAATTCTATTTAAATAACATACAAATACTTCCCGTTATTACTGCATGCAAGAAAATTTCACCTAACCTCAGTGGTTTAAGTTCCTATAAAAATTATAGCAAGTCTCAAGTTGTACATTTTTCGAAAATTTTAACATAATTTTCCAGGCAAAAAAGTTTAGCTATTTATTTGCTATAGAGTTTTTGAATCCAAATTCTAGAAATATCATAAAATACATTTATTTAAAATGTTTTTCAATATTTTTTAAATATCAAAAAAAATTAAGTGATTTAAGTGCTTATAATATTTTTTTTTTATAAGTTGTCTAGAAATGAAATTATCATAAAAACATTAATTGCTGTTGTTACACGCAAGAAAAATCAATTTAACCTCTGTGGCTTAAGTTGCTATAAAAATTATAGCAAATCTCAAGTTGTAAATTTTTAAATTTTTTTTCAAAATTTTTAATGAGTGTATATTTTGATTTGCAGTAGGGGTTATAAAACTTAATTCTAGAAATGCCATAAAAATACATTTATTTTAGTTTTTTTTTTGCAATTTTTTTTTAAATATCAATAGAAATTACGTAAAAAATTTCTTAAAAGTTGCATTTTTCAATAAATTGTCTAGAATTACTATGAAACTCTATTAAAATAACATAAAAACACTACACGCTATTGTTGTACGCAAGAAAAATCAATTTAACCCCTGTGACTTAAGTTGCTATAAAAATTATAGCAAGTCTCAAATTGTAAATTTTACGAAAATTTTGACGCCTTAGCTAGTCTATTATGTGTAGAACTTGATTTGCTGTACTGGTTGTAAAAGTAAGTGCAAAAACTTCGTGAAATAATATTTATTTTAGATGCTATAAAAATTATAGCAAGTCTCAAGTTGTAAATTTTTTGAAAATTTTAACGCCATTTGCTAGCCTATTAAGTGTATATCTTGATTTGCTGCAGTAGCTTTGAAACGAGATGCTAAAAGTTTGAAAAAAATACATTTATTATAGACTTTCTAATATTTTTTAAAAAGCTATCAAATTTAAGCGGCTTTATTTCATAAATCTATATATTTTTTGAAAATTTTTCTAAAAACTATCAAACTCCATTAAAATAACATTAAAACACCACCAGCTATTATTTTACCCAAGAAAAAGTCCCCTAACCCCTGTGGTTTAAGATGCTATAAAAATTATAGCAAGTCTCAAGTTGTAAATTTTTTTTTTTTTTATAGTCTGTGTAAAAATAAATGCTTGAATTCCAAAAATCTGCTGCTATTTTTGACTTTTCAATATTTTTTATGTTTTCCATTTATAATTTTCTTTGGCGCTCATAAATGTCCGCTTCTTATGCTCACACTTTTCAGCTACTGTCTGGCTGCGAAGACCATTTATTTATGAAATTTATTGACATTGTTTCTGTTTGCTGTTCCATTTTACTTAAGTTGCATTTTCGAATTTCGTTTCATAAATAGGGAAATAAGTGGAAATTTGTGGAAAATTTCATTTAAGAACAATTTATGGCATCTTGACGACAATCAAAAAAAATGCATTAGTAATACGGTATACGTATATGGCAGCGCGAGCATTCATTTGTTATACTAAATGAGCTGCTTTATGACAGTTTTAGATTCTCCACAACATTCTGTAGAAGATGTTTTGATGTTGTTCTGGGCAACAAATGAGTTGTATCCAAAATATTTTGAGTGTGTGATTCTGGAATCACATGAGGATTCATAAGGCGGCCTATAAATTATGAGGTTTTTTCGTTGGGTCTTATACGATGTATGTCATTGCAAGAGCGTTAAGTGGCAGTGAAGAAAAGATCACTAAAGATCAATGATCTTTCTTTCGTTGCCGAACAGAAAACAACCACCAGTCAGCCACTCCACCCTAAAAGTTTTGGGAATTTTGTTCTTAAGTAAATGATACCAAGTGCCAGCCGACAAAATACGTTATAATTTGTACTTCTCTATTGGATTATTTAGAGAATTCATAATTAAAGTAGAGAGACAGGGAGTCATTGGCGGATGAGGGATGTTTGGACGCTGGCACAAACGCTGGCGACAGCACGTGAATGGCATTCGGAGAAACGTCAGCACAACATCCGCTGACATGTAAGGAGGAGGGTGGTAGATTTAACGATCACTTACAGCTGCTATGAAATTTTTTGAGAAATTTCTTATTGGAAGCTGTTGGCAGTGGACGAGGGTTCGAAACAACAGGCTGGACAATGTAAACACTGGTGGTAAGGTTTTCCGTATTGTTTCAAGAGGGGTGATGAACAGCCAAGAAAAATTGGTTTGAAGATAAAATCTTAATAGGAAATTGTGGATAGAATAGAGAGGATTATAAACAATAATCAAATTATTCAGATGAATTAGAGTGCATTCATTGGAAATTTTATTAAAGGATGTGTATACAAAGAGACCATATCAAGTTTCACCTCAAAACAAAGAAATTTTGCAGTGTTGGTAATTCAATTTGAAGAATTGTTATTTTAAATGAAATTAAATTTCTAGTGTGCTAATGAACTTGATATCACAGACACTTTTCTGTACAACAAATAAAAAAACTCTATTTTTGAAAAATTTTTATGTTAATTGAAGTTATTTCTTAAAATTTTAATTTTTTTTATAAATTGTCTTAAAATTATGTAGAACTCTATAAAAATAACATAGCAACAATATCAGCTACTGTTATACGCAAGAAAAAAATCTCTAACCCCTGTGATTAAAGATGCTATAAAAATTATAGCAAGTCTCAAGTTGTAAATTTTTCAAAAACTTTAACTATATGTGCTAGCCTATTAATGGTATATTATGATTTCTTAAAGTGGTTGTAAAAGTAAAATCTAAAAATTCCACATTAAACAACATTTGTTTCAGTTTTTTTTAAATATTTTTGTAATTTTTTTTATAAAAAATGACGTAATTTCTTTGAAGTGTTGTTTTTGCTACAAATTGTCTAAAAATACTATAAAACCATATTAAAATAAAGTAAAAACACTACCAGCTATTATTTTACGCGAAAAATATTTCCCTAACCCCTATGATTTAAGATGCTATACAAATTATAGCAAGTCGAAAGTGCTAAATTTTTCAAAAATGTTAACACCATGTACTAACCTAATAAGAGTATGTCTTAATTTGCTAAGACATTTGTGAAACTAAATGCTTGATATTAAAAAAATATTTTTTTTTTCAATATTTTCAAATAAGAATATGAAAAGTTGTAAAATAAAGTCTATGTTTCCTAATAAATTGTCTACAAATACAATAATAATCTTTTATTACAACATAAACCATACTAGCTATTATATCACTTTAGAAAAATTCCCCTAACTCCTCTGGTTTAAGATGCTATAAAAATTATAGCAAGTCTCAAGTTGTAAATTTTTCGAAAATTTTAGTGTCATTTGCTAGCCTATTAAGTGTATACCTTGAATTGCTATAGTATTTGTGAAACCAAAAACCAGAAATTCCACAAAAGAAAAAACAAAATTTCTTTAAGTTTCTTCAATATTTTTGAAAAATTTATATAAATAAAGTGAGAGTATTTTTTTAATAAATTGTCTAAAAATGTTGTAAAACTCTATAAAAATATCATAAATACACTACCAGCTATTGTTATACGCAAGTAAAAATCGCCTAACCCCTATGGTTTAAGATGCTATAAAAAATTATATATATAATTCGAAAATTTTAACGCCATTTGCTAGCCTATTAAGTGTATATTTTGAATTGCTATAGTATTTGTAAAACCAAAAACCATAAATTCCACAAAAAAAAAAACAAAATTTCTTTAAGTTTATTCAATATTTTTGAAAAATTTATATAAATAAAGTGAGAGTATTTTTTTTTTTTACAAATTTTCTAAAATTATTGTAAAACTCTATGAAAATATCATAAAAAACACTACCAGCTATTGTTATACGCAGGAAAAAAATCGCCTAACCCCTATGGTTTAAGATGCTATAAAAAATTATAGCAAGTCTCAAGTTGTAAATTTTTCGAAAATTTTAACGTATACTAAGTATACTAGCCTGTTAAGTGTATATCATAAATTGCTATAGTATTTGTGAAACGAAAAGCTAGAAATTCTACAAAAAAAAAGAAATATTATTTTTTTTTTTCAATATCCTTTTAAAATTTATATAATTAAAGCGACGTTATTTCTTAAAAGTGCTTTGTTTTTATAAATTGTCTTAAAATTCCGTTAAACTCTATGAAGATATCATAAAAACACTACCAGCTATTGTTATACGCAAGAAAAAAATCACCTAACCCCTGTGGTTTGAGATGCCATAAAATTTATAGCAAGTCGAAAGTTGTAAATTTTTTAAAAATTTTAACACAATTTATCTGCTGATTAACTGTATATCGTAAACTGCTATAGCATTTGTGAAACTAAAAGCTAGAAAATCCACAAAAACTACAGTTGGTTTAGTTTTTCCAATATTTTTGAAAAATTGTTATAAACACTGGGACGTAATTTCTTTAAAGTGATTTTTTTTTTACAAATTGTCTAAAAATACTATAAAACTCTATTAAAATAACTTAAAAACAATACCAGCTTTTGTAATACGCAAGAAAATTTCGCTTAACCCCTGTGGTTTAAGATGCTATAAAAATTATAGCAAGTCTCAAGTTGAAAATTTTTTGAAAATTTTAACGCGATTTACTTGCTTGTTAAATGTATTTTTTAAATTGCTATAGTATTTGTAAAACCAAATGCTAAAAATTCAACAAAAACAACATTTATTTCTTTTTTTTCAATATTTTTAAACAATTAACAGATTTTAATTCTTAAAAGGCCGAATATTTTAATATTTTTTTTAGAAAAACGATAAAACTCTATTAAATTGACATAAAAACATTACCAGCTATTATATCACACAAGAAATACTCTTCTAACACCTTTAGTTTAAGATGCTATAAAATTATAGCAAGTCTCAAGTTGTAAATTTTTCGAAAATTTTTACAGAATTTGCTTGGCTATCAATGGTTTATATTGATACGCTATAGTGATTGCAAAATATTTGCTATTCCAATATATCTTTTTTTGATTTTTTTTATAAAAATAAGTTATTGACATAAATAAATCCATCATCAATATCCCCCCCCCCCACGTTTAATCAAAAGTTTATTCTTGTTTATTTTCTTTGTTTCTTTTGCCCCTCAATTTAAATTTTGCAATCTTCTGCTCCCTTTTTAACTAATAGCAGAAAATACAATAATCGAATGCAAAACAGAGAAAAACACACCCTTGATGATTGATGATGGATCGCCTGGAAAAAAAAATGTTTAATTCACTTTATGAGCAAAGGGGGAACATATTTACCTAAAAAATGCGGAAAAAAACATTAAATTATTTACATTAATTACGGCTTAAGCAAAAAAATACATTAAGTTTAAAAGGAATATTATGCATTAAGTTTTTTGATATGGGAAATGATTTTGTTCGCACTGCCACACAAATGGGGTTATGACAGACAATATGAAAATTTATACTAAAGGAATTGATAAATTTAACAATTTTATAAAATTTTTGTTAAATTATTATAAAAAGCAGATGTTGTTAAAATGTTTAGCAATGTTTTTTGTCTAAGATGGGATTATTTTCTTAAAAATCAAAAAAAAAAAATATGATTGCGAATATATTTTGTCTGTGTGTTGTGTATAGGCTCCTAAACTATTCATGCGATGGTAAGGAAACTTTTGTAGTTTCTAGTTCTTATGTGTACCAAGGTTTATACAGTAGTACCAATACTATGCTATAGATAGCGCGTAAGTTAACAGATACAAAAAAAAACAGATATTCGCCTTGGCAACAATTTTGTTAGTTCTTATCGGACTGTGACAAATATGACTGGAGCAACTACTTAGTAGGATATGTTATATTTAAATATTATAAAAAATATTAAATTTTAAGCAAATTTATCACATTTCTAGCATTTTTTGGTGATTGATTGGTGGCTCTTTTCATAAATTTCACAAACATTTAAATATATGTGAATACTTTTTATATTCTGTCTGTGTGTTCCATATAGGCTCTTAAACTATTTATGTGATTACAATGAAACTTTTGTAGGTTATATCACTTGGTAAAAACCAAGGTTTATACAGTAGTACCAATACTAAGCTATAGACTGCGCTCAAGTAAAAATAGACGTTAGACAGATATTCGCTTTGGAAAATTTGGGATTTTTTCTATTGGACGATGGAACATAAAACTCTAGGCAACTATTTAAAATATAATAAAAAAAATAAATATGATAAAAAAAATAATTTGAAGGAAATTTATCACATTTCTATCATATTTTGTTAAATAATAGGTGACTCTTTTCATAAATTTCACAAAATATTAAAAGTATATGAATACTTTTTATATTTTGTCTGTGTGTTACCTATAGGCTCTTAAAGTATTAATGCGATTGCAATTAAACTTTTGTAGGTTATAGCTCTTGAATGTACCAGGGTTTATATGGTAGTATCAATACTATGCTGTAGATGGCGCACAAGTTAACAGATACGAAAAACAGATATTCGCCTTGCGAATATATATTAATATATATTAGTTCTTACCGGATTGTGAAAATATGGCTATGTACAACTACTTAGTAGAATATATGATATTTTAAATTGATAAAAAATTAAGTTGTAGATAAAATTTTCACATTTCTGGCATTTTTTGTTAAGTAATATGTGACTCTGTTCAATGATTTTACAATAAATTTAAAGTATATGAATACTTTTTATATTTTGTCTGTGTGTTGCATATAGGCTCCTAAACTATTAATGCGATTGCAATGAAAATTATGTAGGTTGAAGCTCTTGCATGTACCAAGGTTTACACAGTAGTACCATTCTTATGCTACAGATGGCGTAAAGGTAAATTGTAGCGAAAGACATATATTTGCTTTGGAAAAAATCTGTGATATCTTTTATAGTAAGATGAAAAATATAACTATAGACAACTATTTAGTTGCACATATTATGTTTAAATATGATAAAAAATTTAATTTTAAGCAAAATTTTTACGTTTTTAGCAATTTTTTTCATGTATTTATGTATGTATGTGAACACTTTTTATATTCTGTCTGTGTGTTGTGTATAGGCTCCTAAACTAATCGAGCAGTAGCAATGAAACTTTTGTAGGTTATAGCTCTTGTATGTACCAATGTTTATACAGTAGTACCAACACTATGCTAAAGATGGCGCGCAAGTTAACAGAATAAAAAAACAGATATTTGCCTTGGGAAACAATTTTAATAGTTCTTATTCTGCGTGTGTGTTTCATATAGGCTCCTAAACTATTAATGCGATTGCAATGAAACTTGGGTAGATTATAGCTCTGGTATGTACAAAGGTTAATACAGTAGTATCAATACTATGCTATAGATAGCGTGCTAGTTAACAGAATCGAAAAACAAATAATCGCCCTGGCAACAATTTTTTATATTTTTTAAACGGACCGAGAATAATATGACGGTAGGCAACAGAAACTTGCTCCGAACTAATTAAATTTTAACAAAAATGTTCTTCAGTTATTTTCAATATATAAATATTTTATATATACCACATTTGGGTGAAGTAATGGGTTAATTAGCCTAATTACAAAAAATTCACTGAAAAAAATGTTGTAAACAATTATTCTGCTTATATGTTATTTGAGTATTTCCAATTTACCTAATTTATTTCCAAGTAATACCTTTTAACTTTTACCAAGATAAATCAACCACATTTCGTGTTTTTGTTTTTCTCCCTTCCATTTTTCTGCACTCAAAACTTTAGTTTAGAGAAATTTCCACGAAATTACCGCACAAGTAATTAGGTTAAGTTTAAGGTATTCGTCCTCCATTAGAACGCACGAAGATTGCCTTAATCCCCACGAGAATCCTTTTAGTCGGTCTTCAACTTTTTTTTAACTTTTTCCCCTCCTCGCATAATTCATTTTATATCAGGGGTAGATTTTAAAGTCTAGGGTGGATTTGAACTTGTGTTTTTTCTGTTGTTGTATGAAAATATCCCAAAAAATACTCGTGTCGAGACCATATGAAATTAAACTTTTGTTTGTTGTTGTGTTTGTGTAATTTTAAGTCATGGCGTTGGAATATTTTAACATAAATTAACCAAAATGACAGCAGCAGCAACAACAACAACAACTACAAAACTAAGGCACACAGACAGCAATAAAAATGACAAAGGGCACAGACAACAACGGAAAAATTTAATACAAATTAAAACGGAAATGCGAGTATTTCCGGTGGCATCAAATTGGAATTTCAAGAACAAATAAACTAGAGAACGAGGAATGGCAAAAACTTTTCCAAAAAGTTATAATAACAAAGGACCCCTGTGCGATATGAAATGAAAAATCTATTGTTGGTTTATTTAGAATATTTCACAAAAATAAATTAAAAAAAAAATATTATATTTTCTACGTATTTAGTGGTTTTGGAAAGAAAATGCTTTTTCATTTGTTATGTTGATTTTTTTTTTCTATAGTAAACAAATTAATTAATTTATATCTCTATTCTTTCTTTTCATTACAGCTTTCTCAAATCTCTGCTGGCTTGCGTTTTTCCTACAACAGTTTGTCCGCGTTTTTGTTGTTGTTGATGACACACTAATCGCTGTGTCGTACGCGGGCAACAAAGTTAGCTTAACGCTCGCCCTTGGCTAAGTCCATGTTGTAATCGGCATTATTGTCGTCGTCGTCGTCTTATTTTAATTTTCAGGGTGCTGGTCGTTTTTTCTCTCATCCCTCTTATAACAGCTATCCATTCTGTGTAGCTGTGTGTGTGTGTGAGAAAATCGATAACGAATCTATAGTATTCTTATTAAGTGTTTACGTGTGTTTGCGTATTTAAAATCAATTAAATTAAACCAAAGACTAATTAAACCAAAAAAACCAACGGAATAATAGCCGCCAAAAATCAACGTCTCAACGAAACAAACAACTAAAAAGATCTCAACCCAAAGTAACAGCAGGAAGCAGCGCATGATACAACTCAACAACATGGGATTATTTACAAATATTATAAAATGGCTTATGCTATTAGCTGTCGTGACAGCTTACTGTAAGTATTAATAACAATGTTGAAACTACTGTAAAATTTAGGAATTATGGATTTACTGGGTTGTAGGCTAAAACTTGAATGATGCTTTTTGTCAAAAATTTTAAGTGTTTTTATGAAAATCTACAAAACTGTCTGTATGTTCTCTATAGTCTATTATACAGATCAACCGATTTTCATGAAAATTTGTTGGTTTGCTGTTGACTTATTTCAGAAAGTTTAAAAACTAATTCAATTTATATGCTATAGATGGCGCTGGAGTTATTCTCACAATAAACAGGGGACAACAATTTATTCACGTCTAATTTACAAATATTTTTTACAACTTCAGTTAAATAAGGTATATGGATTTAATCACTTAAAATCTAGCATCTAAACATTAAACTTTTAATTTTGTTTTTATAAAAATGTGAACATATAGTCTCATATACAGATCAATTGGTAGTTGTGAAACTTTGTCTGCTAGCTGTCGACTTATAAGGGAAAGTTTATAAACTAATTCAATTTTATTACCTGAACAATAATCTTCTAAACCTTTTTTTTTATAAAAATTTTAATAGTCGTGAAAATTTGTCAGCTTGCTGTCGACTTATTAGGGAATGTTTATATCATAATACAATTAATATACTATAGATGGCGTTGGAGTTATGAGCACGATAAACAGGGAAAAAGTAGACTACAAAAACTCAGAAAATAGCTGATAACCGACACGTCTGCACATTGTCTGAACTCTTCTTACCGATATCGTACAGAATTCTATACGACTCGTTGAAGGGAAATTTTATTTATTTTGCTTTGACATATCTGATCGATATCGCAGCGATTTCGGAACTATGTGTCGGAGGATACTATAAATTATTATTTTCCTATGATTTACATTCAGAAATCTTTCAGACACCGGTACGATATGTCGTACATCAGATTTCCCTCAGCTGGGTCGGTCAGATTTCGTGTCTACTACAATAAGCGGAGGTTCAGTAGTAAGATGAGACTGATCGGTCAAAAACTGCTCCCAACTCCCACACAAAATCCCTCTTTTTGGGGGTGTCCGTATGTCAGTCCCCGCGATTACAGTAGTAATTTAAGAGCAATCAAGCTGAAATATTGTATGCAAGCTTCCCTACTCTAGGCGGAGGTTGAGTAGTAAGATTTGACCGATCGGTCAAAAACTACTCTCACCTCCCATACAAACTCTCCCTTTTTGGGGTCTGTCACTGCGATTGCAGCTGTATTTTAAGAGGTATATATCTGACAGTTTGTACGCAAGATTCAATCTCTAAGCGGAGGCAACTTTCTAAGATAAGTAATGTCAGTCAAAAACTACTCCCACCTTCCATTCAAACTCTACCTTTTTTGGGGTGTCCGCCTAACTGCCCCCGCGATTACAGCCGTAGTCTGGGAAATATCGAGCTGAAATTTCATATGCTAGCTCTAATCCTATAATAGGAGCTTACATTGTAATATGAGCAATATTTGACGAATACTTCTCCCAACTTCCATACAAACTCCCCCTTTTTGTGCAACAATTTTCGCGAAATTTGGCAACGTTGTCTTTTATATTTGTGTGGATTTATTATACTTATTTTATTTATTATACTCATATTGTTCTCCAAAAAAATGTCTCTTTTGAAATTTAATGTAAAAGGTGAAATTTGGTAACATTGCACTGTCATTGCACTGTGTTATATTTAATATTAAAACTAAATTTTGTTACTTTGTGGTCACATTCCGAGCCGTGTTATTTAGTTTAGAGCAATTTTATTGTTCTGCAACAAATTTCGCGAAATTTGGCAACGTTGCCTTTTATATTTTATTAAATATAAATATGTGTGGATTTATTATACTTTAGTTTTGTATTATACTTATATTTTTTCATAATTAAGTGTTTCTTTTGAAATTTAATGCGGTAGTGAAATTTGGCAACATTGCACTGTTATTGCACTATGTTTAATTTAATGTTAAAATTCAAATTTGTCACTTTATGGTCACGTTCTGAAGCATATGATTTACTATTCCGTAATCTTTTTGTTGTGTAACAAAGTTCGCGAAATTTGGCAACGTTGCTTTTTATATTTTATTAAATATAAGTATAAGTATGTGTGAATTTATTATACTTCAGTTTTTTTATATTATACTCATATTGTTTTCGTAATTAAGTGTCTCTTTTGAAATTTAATGTGAAAGGTGAAATTTGGCAATATTGCACTATCATTGCGCTGTTTTAAAATTAATGTTAAAATTCAAATTAGTTACCTTGCGGTCACGTTCCGAATCATACTATTTAGTTTTGTGTAATGTTATTGTTGTGTAAAAAAGTTCGCGAAATTTGGCAACGTTGCCTTTTATATTTTATTAAGTTTACATATAAATATGTATGGATTTATTATACTTTAGTTTTTTATTATACTCATATTTTTTCATAATTAAGTGTTTCTTTTGAAATTTAATGCGGTAGTGAAATTTGGCAACATTGCACTGTACTTGCACTATGTCAAAATTAATTTTAAAATTAAATTTTGTTGCTTTATGGTCATGTTGTGAATCATATTATTAAGTTCAGATTAGAGTTATTGTTGTAAGCAAAAAAACTTAAGAAATTTGGCAACGTCGCTTTTTTAAGTGTAAGTATTTATGGGGTATTATTACTTATTATTATTATTACTTAAAATTACCGCTTGTTTCCATGATTAAGTGCTACTGTTAAGGATCTAGTGTATTTGTGAAATTTGGATATTTTGAAATTTGGCAACATCGCTCTGTCATATGCAATGCAGTCACACATCCCTTAATTCAAACTGTTACCAGCCAAAACAAAAAAACCAAAAATTCTTAATTATGGAATTTGGGTTATGTTTCATTAATTTTCATAGTACACAGACAAAGGTCTACAACGCTTTGTTTCTGTTAAGCTTTAAATTAGCGGAAAATTCAATTTAATACAAAACAAAACAACTTTAAAGTGGTCATTGTCAGAGCAATCACCAGAACCACACCACAACACACAACAATCATCAGCATCGTCGGCATCATCATCATCATCACAATCATCATCATCATCATCTTCAACATCATGTGTTACATTTGTTATTATTATTATTTCTATATAAATCATAATCATATGTTCTTTGGGTCCAGTGCCCAGTGTAGCACAACGTGAATTTAGTGCAAAATCATGCATTTAATAAATTTTAATTGAATGATGACCCCACTCAATAAATGATAACAAAAAGAAAACAAAAAACACGTTATATTTTTAGAAACGAAACAAAATTGACAGCCATTACCGAACAATGATTTTACTCAGTTAGAGGCGCTGCCAAGCGGCAACAAGCTAAAGTGACATCAAACAAAAAGCGATATCATCAATTTGAGCTACTTTATCGATGCTATGTGATATGAAGTGATATATTGCAGAAGTCAATTGAATTTCGGCAACATACATCTATATCATTAAAGATGTAAGAGTAATAAATGCCACAGGCAATTGAACTTTACAAGAGACAGAGCAAAGAGTAATCTATTAATTTAACATGAAGAAAACTTTTTGCAGTTTTGATAATATGATAGAGAATAGTTTTCATGGCCTCAACCTGGTCATCAGCGTGTTTACATTTGTTGCTTTTTACTTCTTTAGGAGTTTCCTTAGTTTTACTAAGTCTTTTTTCCTTTTTTGTATTTCCACTTTAGACTCGCCTAATTAAAATTCCTGATGCGTACATATGCCTCCTCTTCATAACCAGGGAGCACAAAATTATGAACATAATGTAGTTGTAATTTTTATGATCGTGTGTTCTTTTAAATGATAATGGCCAAAGCCTTTACAGAATTTCAATTACCACAGCATGGTGAAATTAACGAAAAACCAACAAATTATCACGTTGCTTAGATGTTAACATTAAAATGAAACAAATAAGAAATTGTTTTTTTTCGAAAACAAATCTATTAGAATGGTATAAAATCTTGGAAATATTTTTAAATTTTTCCTTTCTTTCATACACTTGCTATTAAAAACGTCTGCGTTTTCTACTTAACTCATATAGTTAATTTGCATTTTGTAACATGATTCATTTGCTAATTTTGATTATAATTTTTGATGTCTGTGTAATTTTGCAAAATGAGATGAAACAAAGAAAAGTCAATTATATTAAAACACTTGAAATTTTGCACAAAACAATATGACTGCAAATGAATCATAATTCATTATACGAGTGGCAATACAAATTGTCTAGATTATTCATAACAAAGAGCAAAAAAAAAAAAAACAAAAAACAAAGTTCATTAATGTTATCTCAATCCTCTTGAGATTTCAAGGGTGTTTAAAAGAAAATTCGTAGATTTTTTGTATACTTATTAACTAAATCAGCTTATGAAATTTGCCAACAAAGCTCAATTATACATTTTTGATTCATTAATACATTAAATCGAATTAAATTTGTCTGAAATAATAAAATATGTGATGCTGAAAATTGGCAACATAGAGCAATTTAAAAAAAAAAACAATATTTGCGTTAGTAAATCATAAAATTACAATAATTTTTTTTTCATAAATAAATCTACCTAAACTTGCAACAACGCAAATGAAACTTGAAAACATAGCACTATTTATAATTACAAATAGTTGAATATTTCGAATTATTAACATTTAACTATTCAATATTTTTATAAATAAAAATATATTTAGGTTTTGAAAAGTGGCAACAACACAAATGAAACTTGGCAACATAGCCATAATTTTTAATAGCAAATATTTTGAATTGTGTACTACAAACTTATAATTATTGATACTTTTTATAAATTGCATATTGAGTTACTGAAATGTGTCAACAATGCAAATGAAACTTGGCAACTTAGCACAATTTCTCATTGCGAAAATATGAGTTTCGAATACAGTAATTAAAAACGTATTTCAATTTTTTTTTATCAATTTAAATTTATCATTAACAGGCCTACGCTTGCAACGCCTCAATTGAACCTAGGTAACATGGCTTAAACTTACATAATTAAAAATAATTAGGAATAATTTAATATTATAATTTTAGCTTAAAGATTTTTCTTTATAAAAATTTACTTTATTTTGTGAAAACTTTGGTTTTTTGGTTTTTTGCGGAAGTTAATTAAGCTATGTTGCCAAATTTCATACTTAAATTTAAATGAAAATCAATTGTTTTTTTCTACTTATTTTAGAGAACTAAGAGATGTTTTTTTTATAAATTTCCTTTTTTTTAAATTTCTATTTTTTTGCATTGTTGCCAAATTGCATATTGATGCATTTTTTTTGTTGCTCATATGTTTGAAATATTTTTTAAAATCGTGGTTGTCTTGTGTAACACATTACCTGACTTAAGTTCTGCGAAACTTAATTTTGCTATGTTGCCAAATTTAACTTTTTAAGAAAAATTTAATATATATTAATATTAATTGTTATAAATTTAACACGGCGAACATAGAAATTTTTATTCATATAAATTTACTTTTTTTTTTGTTAATTTTGAGTTTTTTTACGTTGTTGCCAAATTTCTTATTTTTTGTTGCATTTTTTTTGCTGCTCATAAATTTGCAATGTTTCTTAAAATCGTGATAGTCTTGTGCAATACATTACCTCAGGTAAGTTTTGCGAAACTTAATTAAGCTATGTTGCCAAATTTCGTATTTAAGAAAAATTAAATTTAAATTAATTATTATTACGAATTTGGTGATTTCTTACATAGATTATCTTTTTTTTAAATGTTTACTTTTGGTGTTGCCAAATTTCAAATTTTTTGTTGAATTTTTTTTCTGCTCATAATTCTGCTATCTTAATTTACCTGACTTGAGTCCTGCGAAACTTAATTTAGCTATGTTGCCAAATTTCATGGTTAAAATAATTTAATTAAAAATAATTGCTGTTGATACTTGTTAAGACGAACTTAGCGATTTTTTTATATTAATTTACATTTCTTAGTTAATTGTAATTTTTGTTTGTTTTTTGCTCTGTTGCCAAATTTCTTATTTTTTAATGTTTATTTCTACTCAGAATTTGTTTTATAAAGTCGTAGTAGTCTTGTGCACTCATTACCTTACTTTAGTTCTGCGAAACTTAATTTAGCTATGTTGCTAAACTTCATATGTAAAAAAATATTTAATTTAAATTAAAATTAATTTTTATTATTTACTGTTGCGACGAAATTTGTGATTTTTTATATAGATTTATTGTTTTCTTAATTGTTTACTTTTGGTGTTTTGCGTTGTTGCCAAAGTTCTTATTTGTTGTTGAATTTTTATTTCTGCTCATCATTCTGCTATGCTTATTAAAGTTGTGTAATACATTACCTACGTAAGTCTTGCTTTGTTGCCAAATTTCATATTTAAGAAATTTAAATTGTTGTAAAATTAACTTGTTGCTTGTTAAATTTTTCTTTATATAAATGAACTTTTTTGTTTATTTAAAATTTTTTTGTTTTTTGCTGTGTTGCCAAATTACTGATTTTTTTAATTTGTATTTCTGCTCATAATTTTGCTATGTTTCATAAGCTTGTTATAATTCTTAAAGTCGTGGTAGTTTTGTGCCTAACCTCACATAAGTCTTGCGAAACTTAATTTAGCTATGTTGCCAAATTTCATATTTAAGAAAATTTTAATTGTTATTAAAATTAGTTATTATTATGTTACCTATCGTTAAGTTAATTTTAGTAATTTTTCTTTATATAATTTTTTGTTAATTGCTTACTTTTGTAGTTCTGCGTTGTTGCCAAATTTTCTTTTTTTTTGTTGAATTTTTATTTGTGCTTAAAATTTTGTTATATTAATTGAAATTTCAGTTGCCTTGTGCAATACATTACATCACATAAGTTCTGCGATTCTTTATTTAGCTATGTTGCCAAATTTCATATTTAGGAAAAACTAAATTAGTATGAATTTAAATTATAATAATTTTATTTTAAATTTTGTTTACTATTTTTTGTTAAATTTTTATTTTTTGTTTTGTGCATTGTTGCCAAACTTCTTTCTTAATTTTTGTTTAGTTTTTATTTCTGCTCATAATTTTAGCTTTGTTAGTTGAAATTGTGTTTACTTTGGGCAAAACAGAACTGAGTTCTGTGAATCTTAGTTTAGCTATATTTCACATTAAGGAAATTTTAACGTCTATTTTCTATAATTTGTACACAAAAGGTGTTTTACTATTTTTTTATGTTAATTTTTTACTTTTGGTGTTTTGCATTGTTGCCAAATTTCTTAATTTTTGTTGAATATTTATTTCTGTTCATAATTTTTGCTAAGTCGATTGAAATTGTGTTTACTTGGGGCATAACAGAACTTAGTCCTGTGAATCTGAATTTTGCTATATTGCCAAATTTCACAATTAGGATGTATGAAGATCTATGTTGGATAATTTGTTCACAAATCTATCTATCTATTATCTATTAATATTTTTTTTTTTATTTCGAAGACGAAAAGTGCTATTTAATTTACATCTCCTTTTCATATATTGTTCATCTTGAGCAAGGCCCCATCCTATACGACCCCTCCCCTTAAAACCCAGCAGATTAAACACATTTCTTTAAATCACTCGTCAAAGTGATTAATTCAAACATATGCTAGACTATATTTGTTTGAATTTTATTTAATTTTTCTGTTGAAGATTTAATATTGAAATAAATGTTGATTGAATTTTCATGAATTATGATTAATTTTTGATAGAAATTTTTGTTTATATTTCACATTTTTTTTTCGATTCTCCTGCATTTTTCTAAATATTTAGATAAACTCTTAAAATTTCTTTTCCGTCAAACAAATTTTTTGAAATGTGTAACATTTCGTGTTCGTTCACTCGTCAATTCATCTCGTTAATCGCTCACAATTGTAACAAAATGTGTAGACATTTGTTGGCTTAAATTAAAATCATATAAATATGCATCATTATGAAATCTACAACGAAGAGACAGACAGACAGACGCACAACCATCCAGCCTCTGGGGTCATAAATATGTTTGCAATGTGGTAAATTTTTACGATGAAACAGTAGCAGCATCAACAGTAGCAGACGAGCTACATACATGGCCCAACAGACACCACACCAGACACATAGCGTTTGCAATGAGCCATGGGATGGCATCCATGCCATGCCATGCCACAGTCATGTCAGCAGCCATACATACCATACAAATGATTCAAACTTAAACATACACAGGAAACAAACAATTTAAATGCGTGCAAATGTGGAGGAAATTAACAGCGCAAAAACAACCAAAGAACAAAGAGTAATAATGGACAATAAAAAAACAAAATAATAATGAAAAATAAACTAGATACGGCATAAAGGATGAACAAAACTCCATGACCCCAAAAAATATTGGTTTCTATAACAGAAAATGTTTTCATAGCAATTCTAACTCGGTGGGGTGACTTTATATATCATATCATTAATTCTGGCCAACATGTGTGAAATTAATCTCTGTTAAGTAGATTTTGTCATAACAAACATGAAAGAAAAAGACGCACATTTTAAAATTTTTTATATTTTTAAATGATCTGCAACAAAACTTAACAAGAAAAGAAACCCCTAAAAGTATTGCCTCTAACATTACAATCAACTCTGTGGGTGTAAATGCATTTGGCTGCCAAACTATTCATCTTTTCATCCAGCCAGCCATCCATCCATTCATACGCCGCATCAGAGTAAGTTAAGTTTATTTTTAACATTTTCCCAAAATGTGTGTCCGTCCGTCCGCCTGTGTATAGCTGCTATAGCTCCCCATAACGTGATACTTTCCAGCAACTTAACGAGCACGCATGTCACGCACTTTCGACATTTCATATTGGTCGAGTTGCTCTCATTCGCGTCAATGTGTTGTAAGAGCAGATATGTATGTATATAGTGTAAAGAAGGCAAGGGGGAATTAAAGAGCATAAGACGACGAGGAGGAGGCCAACATTTCCGCCCCGCACTTATTACCATAAGAATACCTTCCCTTCCCCCTCGATTTCCTTGCAACATTAATGGCAACTTCAGAGGAAAAAACTATATTCTATCCCACTCCCCCTTCCCCCTATGCGACGGCCATTAAAATGTGATCAATAAATAACTTTCAGTTTCAGTAGACCAAAGTGTCATTACACATGGAAAATGGGAATATTTTTTATGAAGATTTTGTTTTAAAGTTTCGACAGAGGATTTGTTAAAATAATTATATCTTCAACAGAAAGAAGAAAAAAAAAACTAAATGAAATGCAAACAAATTATGTCTAACATATGTTGAGATTAATTACTACGTGAAGGGATGTGTAGAAATGTGTTTGATGTTAAATGGGGATTAAGGGAAGGGGTAGGTTGCCCAAGATGTGAAAGCTGTAAAAAGGGATCTAAAAAACGGATAGAACATTTCGTCAACAAAATAAATAATATGTTGCCAAATTTCATACTTAAATTTAAATGAAAATTAATTGTTTTTTTCTACTTGTTTTAGAGAATTGAGAGACGTTTCTTTATAAATTTCCTTTTTTTTATAAATTTTTATTTTTTTTTGCATTGTTGCCAAATTTCATATTTTTTGTTGCAATTTTTTTGCTGCTCTTATGTTTGAAATATTTCTTAAAATCGTGGTAGTCTTGTTTGTTGAATTTGTGGTAGTCTTGTGTAATACATTACCTGACTTAAGTGCTGCGAAACTTAATTTTGCTATGTTGTCAAATTTGATATTTAAGAAAAATGTAATACTTATTAATATTAATTGTTATAAAATTAACACGGCGAACATAGAGATTTTTATTCATATAAATTTACTTTTTATTATTAAATTTGTTAATTTAGCTTAACGATTAGAAAGGTTATTTATTGTCAACATAAATGGCAATTCGTTGTCACTCACTAGGATGACGCGTTTCGAACTCCATGACTAGTTCATCATCAGACCCCTTTGTGACGAATTGTTACATTTTGGTACATCATCAGCTGTATATATATCTACAATTATGTGCAATGTCCACATGCGAATAAGATATCAGTCGAAAATTGTAATTAATTGTAGATATATATACATCTGATGATGTACCAAAATGTAACAATTCGTCACAAAGGGGTCTGATGATGAACTCGTCATGGAGTTCGAAACGCGTCATCCTAGTGAGTGACAACGAATTGCCATTTATGTTGACAATAAATAACCTTTCTGATGGTTAAGCTAAATTAACAAATTTAATAATAAAAACTTTTCACACGATCTCATCTCACATGAAAATTGTACTCTATAAATTTACTTTTTTGTTGTTAATTTTAAGTTTTTTTGTCTTTTTGCGTTGTTGCCGAATTTCTTTTTTTTGTTGTATTTTTTTTGCTGCTCATAAGTTTGCAATGTTTCTTAAAATCGTGGTAGTCTTGTGCAATACATTACCTCGGGTAAGTTTTGCGAAACTTAAATAAGCTATGTTGCCAAATTTCATATTTAAGAAAAATTAAATTTATTTTAAAATGATTTGTTATAAAAGTTAATTGTTACGGCGAACATAGGGATGTTTATTTATATAAATTTACTTTTTTTGTTGACTTGAATTTCTTGTTTTTTTTTTTTCTTAAAGTCGTGGTAGTCTTGTGCAATACATTACCTCACTTAAGTCCTGCGAATCTAAATTTAGCTATGTTGCCAAATTTTATATGTAAGAAAATTTAATTTAAATTAAAAGTAATTATTATTGCCTGCCGTTAAGATAATTTTGGTGATTTTTCTTTATATAAATTTAATTTTTTTTTTGTTAATTGTTTACTTTTCTTGTTATGGATTTTCTATTAGGATTTTTTTTTTAAATAAACACAACATTTTCCTATTTTTTTTCACACATTTTTACCCCTCTATAACGAATTTGCTCTATAGCCTATATCTTTACAAATTTGAAGAATAGAAACTCTTCTGGCTGTTTCTTTTAAACAAATTGATTTGTGGTCTAGAGAATTTCCGTATACTTAAGGCCTGAATGGCATGAAACTTTTTAAGAAATCTTAATGTTTCTAAAAGCTGAAACTTGGCAACGTGGCATCGTAATAAAAATAAAATGACTGTAACATAGTGTCAATGGACAATTGTTCCTGAAATCGTATCCAGGGCAGCAAATTTCTTGACCTAATTTTTGAAAATGTTAACCGAAAAAAATTTAAGAAATTTGGCAGCAATGCCTTTTGAAGAATAACTACTCTTTTGGCTGTAGTTTTAAAACATATTGATTAGTGTCGTATAAGATTTTCATATGCGTAAGGTCAGAATGTCGTGTAAATTCTTTAAGAAATCTTAAGATTTATTACAGGTGAAATTTGGCAACATGGCAATTCAAAAAATTTACGTAATTACATCATTATTGGAAAGGAACATTTTATTTTCTGGGTTTCACAATCTGAAGAACCTACTTTTTTGAAATTTTTTAAAAATACATTAACCAAATAAAATTTGTCGAAAATTGGCAACAATGCCTTTACGAAGTAGAGGAATATAAATTCTTCTAGTTGCAGCTTTTAAACAAATTATTTTGTGTTCTAAAGGTTTACCTTAAATATAAGATCTTATTTTTTTAATTCTGTAAGAAATCTTAAGAGTTATTAAAGGTGAAATTCGGCAACATGACAATTTCACAAAAATTACCTAATTACATCATAATTTTTATGATTAATATAAATTCAGAATTTTTATATTTTATTCTAATTTTTAAACGATTGAGGATTGATTTACAACTTGTATGATTTTATTGCACTGAAATTTGGCAACATTGCATATATGTAAATAAATCATAATATCTCCCTTATGGGAGATAGTTATTCTTTTTTCAAAACAAAATATTCTTTCGATAAAATATAGTCTAAGGACAATTGTTAACATAGCAGTCGATTTAAATATAATCTTCGCTTTTGTTGTGCACAAACAACCTCTTAGGTATCTCCGCAACAATTCCCTTTTACCTATAGCAAATCTAACATTTTAACACACAATACATTTAATTTCCTTCTACCAAAAAAAACCCAATGAAATGTCAACCAAAAATTCATTAAATATTGAAGATGACAACAAATCTCACCCACATAATAGCAACTACAACTACAACAATGCTAGACCGTAACGTCCGTCTGAGACCCAGAGACAAGCAACACTTCCATATTACTTTTGATGACTGACAACACTGACTGTCAGCAACATAAAAACCGACCAACATGTCATACTTTTTTCATGCATTCCATCAACGGGAGGAGCTCACAGGGACCGACAAAGTGTTTCGATGTAATAGCTATGTTACAGAGTCGAGAATAAGGCTGAGGTACAGGGAATGGGGGTAGAAGTCAAGATAGCACAAATAAGTTAACTCTTAAGTTAAATTGTAAGGAAAACCCATAACCAAACAATGTTCAAATTACGGAAAACGAAAAAAAAAAAGGCGGTCGGCAATGGTTGAGTTTAATGCTCAGTTCAAGCTGTAAGAGTTATAACGTTCGTTATATCTGACTACCTACCCAACTAACGTATCGTATAGATAAATAGCTGCATGGATGTAAGAAGGTGGTGGTGGTGTTGGTGGTGCAGTAGTGTCAAGGGACGTCAGCGCTGATAACATAGAATATAACACAAATTTGTGGTTACAAGAGTTTGGTTGGGTTCTCTATACGAGCAAACAAACTGGGCGGGTTGGTTGGTTGCACCAGAAGAGGTGTCATAGAAAATTAAAACAAACTTAACTAATTCCGTAGAGCTGCAGTGGTGATAGTGGAGGTGGTGGTGGTTGATGTTGATGTTCTCCATGTAATGTGTGAGTTTTAAACTGTCATCCGCCAGGTTGTCTGTCTCTTGGCCTCTCTTTCCTTCTGTGTACGTTTGCGGCCTGAGTATGAGTAAACCTCTGTCTCTGACTCCTTATGTAGATTTAGGTGAAACCATAAAGAATAAAAATCTTTCGGATTGTATACGACAATACACTCTTGTATATGGTCATATATGTATACATATTCCTTAAAAGTCATTTACTCAAAGGAAAGACGGCAGAGCACAGAAAATGAAACGTAATGCACAAGAATCCACAAACACACGAGCGGGTGAACGTGTTTAGTTTTTATAATTACTAACACTTCACGCCACAAATAAAGTCAACCAAAACGAAATTTTGTTTTCTTACCACAATGCTGTTTAAATATTTAAATTAAGAGGGGGGAGAGAGAGAGAGACAGAGACGATTTTCTTAAAATGTTTATACCAACGTCATAGTAAATTATTTACATGGTTTTCAAAAATTCAAAAGATTCTTTTACTTTTATTCCCCCCCCCCTCTGCAAGACACAGATCAAAAGATAACATTCTTGTTAAGTCGTAGATACTACGTTGAAAAATGTCTGTTGCTATTTGATATGAGTCACGTGAGGTATCTTAATTTTGATCTTTTCAAAATTACACCTTAAGGCGGCACCCACAAAAAATTCTATGTATTTAAAGCTTTCCACAAATATTTGTCGCCGCTGTCAGGCATTAATTTGGTATGTGATGAATTTGGGTTTAAACATTTTGTTTATTGTGTCTAAAGTTAAATATTTTTTTTTTAAAAAATAAGGGAAATTCGTCTCTACTGCAAATAAATCGGAGATTTGAAATTTGGCAACAATGCGTAGTTTGTTAAAATTAAACAGTTGCTTAAAAAACGAAACAAAAACATTCTGGCTACTAAGAAATTAATTTTAATTAAAAAAATTATTAAATCAATGGAAAATATAAAACATGAAATTTGGCAACATAGGAATTTAAACACAAATTCTACCGCTTCTAAATCTAATCTAAAGCACTGTTTCATGTTTTGTAAGAAATGTACAAGTGATTGACAAAATTTGACCTAAGTACTAATAAAAATAACATTTGAAATTTGTCAACACTGTAAATTGATAGAATATAAGGATTTTGATATAACTAACATAAGCGAGAAGAATAATAGGTAGTAGCCAAGTTATTGATTCATAAAAAAACAACATTGATTTTGCTAAAAGTATAAATAATTGCCAATAGAACTTATCTCAAACCTAACCATGACATTATCATAAATATAAAACTTTAAATTTTACAACATTGCAATTTACACAGAAAATTCAATACCTTTTACTTTAAACTTTAGCATCATCTAATATTTTGTGATACATTTAAGAAAAATGTGCCTCAAAATGGTAAATAAAACGAGTATGTGAAACTTGGCAACAATGCTTATTATTAGAATTAAGGAATTTTGATTCAAAATAAATTGAATCGAGATAACTTCGTGCCGGCAAGATCTTGGTGAAAAAAATCATTATATAGATCAAAAATTTAAATAATGAAATTTGGCAGCACTGCAATGTACACAATAAAGCTACTGTTTTCAAATTTTTACTAAGTGTAAGGCAATATTTTTTACAAAGTCTATAAATGACCGCTTGAAATAATCTTAAAGACAGATAAAGTAAAAAATTTAAAAATTTTGCAACAATACAAATTTTAAGAATTAAAGAATATTGATTTAAAATGTATCAACACGATATATATTTTAGTCAGCAAAAAATTCATTACTTCTAAAAGCACTAAATGGATCAAAAATTTAGAAAAATTATTAATATTTGTTATTAGATTAACGACATTCCTTATTGTTTAATTTTTTGACTATGGCATTGTTGCCAAATTTCAAAAAGTTAAATTTTTTTACAAATTAAAGACTATCTCAAGCCGATGTTATGCATCAATATCGAAGGCTCTTTCAGTTTGTGCGTTGAATGGAACTTCGTTGTAACTTACAGTGTTGCCAAATTTCCAGCAATCGGTTTTTTGTTCATTTAAATAATTTTTCATAACCTCCTTTATACATATAATATAAATTTGGCGTTAATTGTCTTCAGAATGCAATAAAATACATTTTCTATATGAGTTGCATTGTTGCCAAATTTCGAAATTTTATTTCAATAAGGGAAAAATGTGTGAATACGGGAGCAACATAAAGCACAGTTTATAATAATTATATTTAATTGTCTAAATAACGAGTTAATTATAAATGTTGTATGTTGAAAGCATTGTTGCCAAATTTCAAAAGTATTTTTTGTTGTTTCTAAATGACAATTGAAGGAATAAATATAAATGAATCAGAATTATTAAACAAATTATAAGATCTTTTAATTTTATTTGTAAAAAATTCATATATTCCATATAAATTGCAATGTTGCCAAATTTCAAGTTTTTTTTAAATAAATGTTGAAATATAATTTACGTTTACGAGAATTACGTAACAGTACGCAAAAAGACTTATTTTTCTATTTATATATATATACAGTACGAGCTCGATTTTCGCAACTTCCGATTATTGCAACACCCCGATTTGCGCAACCGCGCTTTTTTACACATGAGTCTTGATAAGAGCAACACGTTCAAAAAACAGTCTCGATGAGCGCAACTTTTCAATGTATTCGCAGAAATTATATGTTTTTTTAAATTTCCATGCTATGTTACGCCACTGTTCAATGTGTGTGAACAAATGACTGTAACAGTATAGTTTTTTAGTGACGTGGGACAGTTTGCACAAAGTAAAATAACAATATTCAAAAGAGGTTCGGTAAGCGCAACAATCTCGGTAACTGCAACCGGCTTGGGCTGCTATCGGTTGCGAAAATCGAGCTCGTACTGTATATATATATATATAGCGTTGTTGCCAAATTTCATATACAAATTTTTCTCGGAATTTACGATATATACGACGGCCGTAATATTTTTATTTACATTCATCAAATTTTTTTGTAATTTTTGTCCTTCTTTGTTAGAAATGCATAGTTTCTACAAAAATTACAATGTTGCCAAATTTCATATATTTTATTTTTTTTAAAAAAATAAATAATTTAAAATGAATGAAAGAATACATAAAAAGGCTCTAAGAATTGTTTGAATTTGTAAATAACTTTTATTTGTTCTTTTAAGTGTTCCCTATAAATTTCTATGTTGCCAAATTTCAAACTTTTCGATTTTACGTTAATTTAAATGAATGTTTCAAAATTATAACAAACAAACAACATAAGTTAAAGGACAATTGCCTACAGAATAATAATAAGAACTCTTTATCTATAATAAATGAATAGCAATGTTGCCAAATTTCACACATAAATTTGGTAACATTTTTATTTACATATCGTCGGCTAGCCTGCAAGTAGTGTCATGTGTAATTTTGGAATTTTTTTTTATTGTACCATTGTGAATCTCTACTGGTCATACATAAGCCTACCAAGACGTTTTGCGATATCTTAATGGGTTTAGAAGATAGCAAAAAGTGCTATGTGTAACCCATATACGAAATATTCCTGCAATAGGTGTTATGTGTTTTTTTATATGGTAATAATTATTTTTTTATATAGTAAAGGTTATGCTAATATCGGATGGATGTACCTACCAAAATAAAAATAAGGTACTGTGTAGCGCTTTAGCAAACCTTTCTGTAGCTACTGGACAAGAGTTGGAGCAAATTATATTAGAAAAAGACCATACAATGATGGAAGTCGACAGTGTCCATTCAACGTTAGAAAATTTGTTTACAGCTCCAATATATTCGCCACTTGATTATGTTAGTCGCATGAGACAGGCAAGACCAACACATTCATACACAGTAAACTACTTAGAGTATAATTTTTTAAGGATTACGAACACGATCCTGGCAACTTTGCCTCAATCAGACCTGATGAACGTACAGGTGATGCAAAAGTAAACAACATCCGTGGATTGCTTTTTAAAGACAATGAAGTTTATTTCAAGCTGCGCCACACCGATAATTGGGAAATGATGAGCCAAAAAAAGTACTTAAAATAAATGAACCAAGAATCTTATATGAATCTCCATTAAAAATTGATGAATCTAAATACAAGAGCCTCCATAGATTAAAGCAAATATATGCACAAATATTACCACTCCTTTTATGATAATCTTTAACATTAAAATTTATTTGTTTAAGTTTTCTTTGTTTAGTTATCTAAGTTTGTTAATGTTAATGAATTTCATCTTACATATTGTACCACCAATTTTGCTAGCGTTAGGCGTCTTTTAATTGCAAAAATACTTAAATATAATAAAATAAAAAATCTAAACAAAAAGTGTTATGTGTACGAATTCATATGAATATATTTAAAAAAAAAAGTTCCTACAAAAAGTGTTATGTGTAGTTTTTCTTTAAAAACCTATAGCACTCCGTAGCAGAGATCAATATCGGATATCTTTTAATGCAGTACTCTGGTATTTGTGGTAGACATTCAGTTAAGCCTATGGTTAAAAAAAAATATCTTTGATGGACAAAATAAATCAGTTTTTTGCCTCTCCTGAAAACCTGTTCAAAAACACATAACACTACTTGCAGGCTAGCCGACGATATATAACAATTTTTTTTTAGTTTTTTCCTATTTTTGTTAGAAAGGCAGGTTTCGACAAAAATTACAACGTTGCCAAATTTCACATACTTAATTTATACTTAAAAAATAAGAAATTTAAAATGGTGAACGATGGCTGGCATAGAAACGCTCTTAGAATTATAAAAATTTGCAAACCATTTTTATTTTTTTCTTTAAATTCTATATTGCTATGTTGCCAAATTTCAAACTTTTCGATTTTACGTTAATTTAAATGAATATTTGCAAAATTATAACAAACAAACAATATAAGTTAAAGGACAATTGCCTACAGAAAATAATAAGAACTCTTATTCTAAATGAATAGCAATGTTGCCAAATTTCATACATACATTTGCAAACAATTTTTATTTTTTTCTTTAAATTCTATATATATTGCTATGTTGTCAAATTTCAAACTTTTTGATTTTATGTTAATTAAAATTAATGTTGCAAAATTATTCCAACCACACAACATAAGTTGAAGGACAATTGCTAACAGAAAATTATAAGAACTCTTATTCTATACGAATAGCATTGTTGCCAAATTTCAGTTATTATTTTTATCAAAAATTATGAAATATACGACGAAAGTAACATTTTTATTTACTTTAGTAATAAAGTTTTTAGTTTTTTTTTCTGTTTTTGCTAGAAAAGCATAATTTCTACAAAAACTACAATGTTGCCAAATTTCATGTATAAATTTATCCTGTAAAATATAAGAAATTTCTAATGATGAATAAAGGAAAGTATAAAAACGCGTTAAAAATTTTTAACATTTGTAAATTTACATTTCTAAACACTTTTTACTTGTCATTTTAGTGTTCTGTGTAAATTGCTATATTGCCAAATTTTATAGATTTCGATTTTAAGTTAATTTAAATTTATGTTAAAATAGTATTTCAAGGACAATTGCCTATAGAAAATTATGAGAACTATTTTTCTGTATGAAAAACATTGTTGCCAAATTTCAGATAATTTTAATTTTGTTTACAAAAATTGCAAATAGCAGCGTTGCCAAATTAACATTTTAACATTTGTAAATTTACATTTCTCAAAACTTTTTCTTTTCATTTTAGTGTTCTGTGTAAATTGCTATGTTGCCAAATTTCATAGTTTTCGATTTTAAGTTAATTTAAATTAAAGTTAAAATAGTATTTCAAAATCACAATTTAATTTGGAGGACAATTGCCTATAGCAAATTATGAGAACTATTTTTCTTCATGAAAAGCATTGTTGCCAAATTTCAGATATAATTTTGTTGACAAATTTCATACAAAGTTTGATTTTCGAAATTTTTAAAATGTATGTTCAGCGGAAACAAATCTACATTTATAACTAATTTTTCAAAAAATATGCTGGTTCTTTAGAACTTTGAAGTTTTTGCAAAAAATGCAATGTTGCCAAATTTCGTATATTTCCTTAAAAATAGGCGACAAAATTTTTTGCATGTTTCTATAGAAATGCATAGTTTCTAAAAAATTTTACATGTTGCCAAATTTCCATTAACCGGGTTTTTAACTAATTTCAATATATTCCGTAAATATTAGTTCTACACAATCAAATTTTATAGGCAATTGTGCGTAGAATTTAATTTAGACAATTTGTCTTATCAATCGCATTGTTGCCAAATTTCAATTTGAAAAGAAAGTAGACGTTTTTTTCATAGTTGTGTTATTGAAAAGAAGTTAATGAATTTCGAAAGAGAATTATTAACTTTTACAAAAAATTTTTTAGTTTTTTTTAGTTGTTGTTCTAAAATATTACATAATATCAAATAATTACTTCCCAAATTGTTTCACAAATTCTTCTATTTGTAGCTTTTCCCCTCTCTTACTCAATAGTCTCGCAACCCTTTAAATGTGGTACACCTGCTACCCGCTACCTTATACCACTTCCCCTTGCATGTGAACCACCATTAAATGCATATTGAGTTGTCCTAGTTATGTCCACTCTCGATTCCTATTTTTTCTTGTTTGCATCTCGTCCTGCTTCCTTGTCTTACTTTTTGTTATTACTGTTGTATTCTTATGAAAATTGTTGGCATTTCAAATAATTGGTAAAACATTTTCCAGCAATTCAACACGTTTGAAGGATAACCCACAAAGCAATGCGGTGCCAGGATATAAATTTTGTATACAATCGGCCAAGCTGTTAAGTATGTCCTGGCTATGTACATATTTGTTGGCTGCATCACAAAACAACAACAAAAGAAATGTATATATGTACTAATAATTAAGGTTAACACAATATACATTAGCAACCAGAGCAGTGGCTGCTGCAGCGGCTTATATAATAAAAAAAAATATTTATTATTATACATACACAGCATATCTTAAATGGCAATAGAAACAAAAGGATATGACGGTGATGCCTTTTTCCACTCTTGGCAAGGATACAACTTGGTAACAACATATTTTGTTGTTGTTGTTTCTTTAAAGTGGTGTTCTCTTTTTATATGTCCCAGCCAAGGCACAACAAAAAAAAAAAGGTACATAGCATTATTTTAGACAAGGTATATTTTTTTTCTCCACTCTCTGTGTAGATGTATGAGTGTGTCAGTAGAGAGAGGTGAGGTTAGGTTAGTGATGAATTCATGTTTCTAATAAACAATAGCAGCAAATGTTGTTAAAAACAAAAGAGCTGCGAGGGAGATGATTTTTTGTTGTTTGTGCTTATGCTAACACAAAAAAAAATGAAATAAAGTAAAATGTTAGGCAGGACCCACTCCTCTTTAAAGTGAAAATATTAAAATTTATATGTGTAGAGAAAAAACTTGAGCACAAAAGGTTACCCAGGATACAATATACAGGGGGTACTGAGATACATGTGTATGTAGTGGTAGAAAAGTTATTTTTTTTATTAGATTTGCCACCGAAAACAATTGAATAAACTAAAATGCATTGAAAGCTTTTAAGTGTTTTCTTAGATTTAAAAAGGTTATTGTCAAATTTCACAAGTATGCTATGACGACAACGTTGCCAAATTTCAAGGAAGTCAATTGTAATTAAATTTAGCCAGAAAAAGCAATGCACTGAAGTGTATTAAAGATTACTTAAGAGCTATGTGGCATTTAAAATATAATTGCTAGTTTTCACAAGTATACAGTGTTGCCAAATTTCACAGTAGTTATGAGTAATTTCAGCCAACAACAACATATTGTAAGGGTAATAGAAACCACTGATTCCAGAGATTCAAAAATTTTTTTGGACATTTTCACAAATGTCTAGTACTTTCGGTGTTGCCAAATATCACGTTAGTGATATAGTTAGATAGATAGTTCATCAAGTTAAAAGGTCAATAAGAATTTCTTAATATTATTAATGTTAGTGACAAATTTCACTACCATCAAATTTTGTTAAAATATATCAAAGAACTTGCATTGTTGCCAAATTTCAAATGGTCACTTTAAGGGGAAAATTATAAAACTAATTCAGCCAATAAAAACAACTTACTAAGGTGATATTCAAAACAACATGGGCAGATTTTTGCAAGTAGCCAATATCGGCGATGTTGACAAATTTCACGTCTTAATTCATCACCACATCAACATTGCATATATCAAAGAACTTTAATTCTGAAAATGTACATTGTTGCCAAATTTCAAATGATCACTAAAAAAGGGAAACATTTCTCAGTACATATATAAAACAAATATATCTAATAAAAATAACTTATTAAGTTGAGATTCAAAACTACATAGACAAACTTTTACAAGTAACCGATATCGACGATGTTGACAAATTTCACGTCTTAACTCATCAGCACATCAAGATTGCATATATCAAAGAACTTAAATTTAGAGAATTTGCATTATAGCCAAATTTCAAATGGTCACATAAAAAAGGGAAAAATTTCTCAGTAGATATATAATAAATTCAGCCAATAAAAAGAACTTCTTAAGGTGAGATTCAAAACTACATTGAAAGATTTTGACAAATTTCACGTCTTAATTCATCACCACATCAACATTGCATATATCAAAGAACTTTAATTCTGAAAATGTGCATTGTTGCCAAATTTCAAATGGTCACTTATAAAGGTGCATATATCAAAGAACTTAAATTTAGAAAATTTGCATTATAGCCAAATTTCAAATGGTCACTTAAAAAAGGGAAAAATTTCTCAGTAGATATACATATAATAAATTCAGCCTATAAAAAGAACTTCTTAAGGTGAGATTCAAAACTACATTGAAAGATTTGTACAAATAACCAATATCGACGATGTTGACAAATTTCACGTCTTAACTCATCAGCACATCAAGATTGCACATATCAAAGAACTTTAATTCTAAAAATGTACATTGTTGCCAAATTTCAAATGGTCACTAAAAAAGGGAAACATTTCTCAGTACATATATAAAACTAATATATCCAATAAAAATAACTTATTAAGTTGAGATTCAAAACTACATAGACAAACTTTTACAAGTAACCGATATCGACGATGTTGACAAATTTCACGTCTTTACTCATCAGCACATCAAGAGTGCATATATCAAAGAACTTAAATTTAAAAAATTTCCATTATAGCAAAATTTCAAATGGTCATTTAAAAAAGGGAAAAATTTCTCAGTAGATATATAATAAATTCAGCCAGTAAAAATAACTTCTTAAGGTGAGATTCAAAACTACATTGAAAGATTTTGACAAATTCCACGTCTTAATTCATTACCACATCAACATTGCATTTATCAAATAACTTTAATTCTGAAAATGTGCATTGTTGCCAAATTTCAAATGGTCACTTATAAAGGCTTATAAAGGCACTTATCCGGCCAATAAAAAAACTTATTTGGATTAGATTCAAAACTACATGGACAGACTTTTACAAATAACCAATATCGGCGTTGTTGACCAATTTCACATCTCAATTCATCACCACGTCAACATTGCAATTGGTACAAAATATGTTCACAGTTTAATAACTATCATTCAACATTTAAAAAAAATTTATTATTAAATATTATTTTTATCAAAGAAAATTTTTCATTTTGAAATTTGGCAACAATGCTTTTTAAATACTGCGATATTGCAAATACGTGGACTTTAAGACTGGGAACGACCGTGGCATGGAATTTGTTTATTTGAGAAAATTACTTACTAAATTTTTCCTATGTACAAGCTATACAAACAGAAATTGAAATTTGGCATCAGTGCATACCATTAAATATTTGATGTTATCGTTATATGATAAGAATAAAACTAAATTTGGCGGATTTGACGTTTGAAAATGTAATATAATATAATATAATATAACCAAAAACTCAAGTACCATTTGGTTTTATATTGGCCGCTTCAATTGCAGTGCTGAGCAACAAAGCATGTTTATAGAACATTGAATCTTATAAAATTCGTTTTCAAATTCAAATATTACAACTATGCTGTATTGCCAAATTTCATTCCATTTTTTTTTAAATCTAGAAAATTTCTTTTAATTTTTTCCACTTTTAACTAAAATCAATCAGTTTTGTAAAATGCACTGTTGCCAAATTTCTTTCATGCAATTCAAGGTAACGTATATAAATGTGAAGGGAATACATAATAATCATTGTCGCAGAGTTCTTTGTTTACAACATTTTGAATATGATGCTATGTTGCCAAATTTCTCTCAAGAATTATAATGCCGCTGCATACATTTGAAAGCCATGTATAATAAATTTGAGAAACATGTGGTAAGGTATTTGCTAAAATATTATTTTAGTTCAAAATTTTTAAAATATGCCTTGTTGCCAAATTTCATTTCAATTTTTTTTTTGTAAAAATCTAGGTTTTGGTGATGCAATGCAGTGCAGAGCTTTTGAGCTTTTATAGGAAATCTATATAAATACGAAAATTGCAATCGACTAACGGTATATTAATAAAGTATTAAGAATTTTTGTCAATATCTAAGTGTTTTCTCTTCCAACATTATAAAACCAAACCACAACTTGATAGCTTACGGAAATGGAAATCATCAAAAATAAACTATTTTCCCACACCTTATCTCTTTCAAAATAATTTCGATTATTGCCTATAAATACGATATTACCAATTACCAATTTTTGTGGTTTCCGCTCCAACACCTTTTTCTATAAGTGAGAAAATGTTGGCCTTCATGACAAAGAATAAACCTTTTCTTCACTCCCAACACTCTCTCCCTCCCCTCTCTCCTCTTGCTATCACGTGTCAGCCGGTCATCATCATAGTGTCATGAATTTCTACACGCAAAGTTTATGAGCCTTCGCTCAAGTACCCCTTCTTGTTTGGGTTGTTTGTTTGTTTGTTTGTTTGGTCGAGAGCATAAAACTTTGTCAATTGACTTGTTTAATAGAAAAGTTTTCAAAATACTTATATAAAATTTTAATTGTTTACTAATTAGTATTTCGTTGTTGTTGTTGTCTGTTTTTTTTTTTTGACTGTCCATTAACCATACAACAAACGACACAAATGGCCATCAATTTCAATAATCACATGCATGAACGGGGCAGACAAGAAAAAGAGGGTGGATTATTGTGTGATGAACCAACATATTCATTAATTCCTAAACTTTTTGGGGGTGTTTGGTTATTTTTTTCTGCTCATTAATGAAAGGTGACCGTACACCCAAGAGGTGTTGGCCTGTTGTCTGTTTTTGTGTAGCAGTCGAATCGAATATGCTAACTATTGATGACGTACCAAGAAAAGGGGGTGGCTTGTGTTCACTTTTGGGCGCGTGTTATTGAAATTATATATATTTCGGTGGACATTTTGGGAATTAACACCATGAAATTCATTTAAGCGTTGAAAACAATTGCCATTATGCTATGAAACCCTTCTCAGGAAAAAGAGTTTGGTTACAGGGAGTTTGGTGGGCAAAATAAAGCCAAATGAAATTTGGCAACGTTAAGCGAATTGTGAAATAGTAGACAATTTGTATATTGGCTTATTTGTATAATTTGGTAATTTCGTGAAGTTTATGCTGTTTGAGTTTTCAAAAAGCGAATTTGAAAACAACTAAAATCGAACGACTTGAAATATGGCAACATTTCAATTTATATAGAAAACATGAACTTAAAAATAAATAACATCGAAAACATGAACTTTTTTAGGAAAAAAAATCGCGTTTTCGTACATTACGTGAAACATTTTTCATAGAGAAAGAAGAAAAATGGAAATTTGGCAACAATGCATGTTTATTGAATATTGGTTCTTATGAAATTCGTTTTCAAAATTTCAACGATCGGTTCTTATATTACTGTTATTGTAAAGTTGCAGTTGCGTCAAAGCAGTGTATTGTTAATTTCATGAACATTTGGAAATAAATTTTGTAAATAGTCCCTTAATTGCCTCCTTTTTAATACAACCTTCTAAGTGATCACTACAGATTCTAACGAGTAACTTAACGAATATTTGGAGTCGCTGCCGCCTTTACACATCTTTTTTCGCAAGAGATCAACATGCTCGTTATCGCTCACCTACATCGACTGCATATTGTTGCAAACTAATTACAAATTGTGTATTTATCAAAGCTAGTTTCCAGCCAATAAAGCAAATCAGCTTTAATTCTATTTACTAAAACTATCGAGATTTATTGTTATTTTCCTTTAATTTATGCTTAAGGCGAACACTTGAAACATTTTACGAATTATGCAATGTTGTCAAAATTCTTTCAAAAATTATAATTATGCAGGTACTCGAAAGCAATGTATAGTTTCTTCTTTAAAAAAGTTTAGAATTTAGAATAGTTTTTAAATTGCAATATTTTAATATTATGCCTTGTTGCCAAATTTCATTTAATTTTTTTTTGTAAAAATCTAGCCTAATAATATTGCTGTGTTGAGGAAAATTCTCTACATTATTTTCTTCTAAAAATTTAGGCTCTTTATATCCACTTTTAACCAAAACCATATCAGTTTTACAATATGCACTGTTGCCAAATTTCTTTCATATACAGTTTTCAATCTATTATAGGCAATTAGAAGTAACGTTAAGTAAATATAGGGGGGATACGTTATAATCATTGCAGAGTTCTTTGTTTACACCATTTAATGCATGATGCTATGTTGCCAAATTTCTATGAAAAAATATTACTATGCGGATGCAGGTATTCGAAAGCAATGTATTGTTTTTCTTTGAAAACGTTTGGAATGAAATTTGCCGATTAGTTTTTAAATTGCAATATTTTAATATTATGAATTGTTGCCAAATTTCATTTAATTTTTTTTGTAAAAATCTAGCCTAATAATATTGCTGTGTTGAGAAAAATTCTCTAAATTTTTTTTTTCCAAAAATTTATTCCACTTTTAACCAAAATCATATCAATTTTATAATATGCACTGTTGCCAAATTTCTTTCATGTACAGTTTTCAATCTATTATAGGCAATTAGAAGTAGCGTTAAGTAAATATAGGGGGGATACGTTATAATCATTGCAGAGTTCTTTGTTTACAACATTTAATACATGATGCTTTGTTGCCAAATTTCTATGAAAAAATATTACTATGCGGTTGCAGGTATTCGAAAGCAATGTATAGTTTTTTCTTTAAAAACGTTTGGAATGAAATTTGCCGTTAAGGTTTTAATTTGCAATATTTTAAATATTATGATGTGTTGCCAAATTTCATAATTTTTTTGTAAAATCCAGACGAGACATTGTTGCTATATTGAGAATATATCTTCTAATATTTTTTCTAAAAATTTGTAATCCACTTTTAACCAAAATCATATCAGTTTTGAAAAATGCACTGTTGCCAAATTTCGTTCATGAATAGAATTTTAGATGTTAAAGCAATTAGAAGTAACGTAAAGGAAGTGCAAAGAGGATACATAATAATCACTGCCGCATTTAAAACATGATGCTATGTTGCCAATTTTCTCGCAAGTATTACTATGCGGTTGCAGGTGTTCGGAAAAATGTATAGCTATTTTAAAAACAATTTGGAAAACAAATTGCTGATTCGTTTTTAGTTCGAAATATTTTAAATATTATGCTGTGTTGCCAAATTTCATAAATCTTTTGTTTTTGTAAAAATATAGGCAAGAAAGTATTGCTATGTTGAGAAAATTTCGTCTAATACTTTTTCTAAAATTAAGACTTTATAAAACATAATGCTTTGTTGCCAAATTTCTCGCAAGTAATACCATGCGGTTGCGGGTATTTGAAAACAATGTAAAGTTTTTCTTTAATAACGTTTGGAATGAAATTTGCCTATAAGTTTTTAAGATGCAATATTTTAAATATTATGGTGTGTTGCCAAATTTCATTTAATTTTTTTTTGTAAAAGAATAGGCAAGAAGTTATTGCTTTTTTAAGAAAATTCTTTTTAATTTTTTTTACTAAAAATTTAGGCTTTTATCAACTTTAACCAAAATCATACCAGTTTTGTAAAATGCACTGTTGCCAAATTACTTTCATGCATAGTTTTAATGCTATTAAGGGCAATTCGAAGTAACATAACGTCAAATATAAGTGGATATGTAATAATTATTGCAGTAGAGTTCTTTGTGTACAACATTTAAAAGACGCTATGTTGCCAAATTTCTCTCAAGAATTATAATGCCGCTGCATACATTTGAAAGCTATGTATAATTAATTTGAGAAACATTTGGAAAGGTATTTGCTAAAATATTATTTTAGTTCAAAATTTTTAAAATATGCCTTGTTGCCATATTTCATTTCAATTTTTTTTTGTAAAAATCTAGGTTTAGGTGATGATATTTTGCAAAATATTTGCCCATATAATTTTTTTTAGACTAGCCTTTAGTAAGGAACTTCTAATTAATTTGGTATGTTTTATGAAATGCAGTGTTGCCAAATTTGTCTCTTGTTTAATATTTTAAGTACTCAGAAGTTACGTAAAGTAAATATAGGTGAGGATACAGAATAGTCATTGCTGAAGGTCTTTGTACTGACAACATTTTAAAAATTATGCTTTGTTTCCAAAATTTGTTTAACAGTATTATATTTATGCAGTTAGAGGTACTCGTTAGCAATGTTTAGTTATTCGTAAGGTCATTTTGAAAGAAATTAGCCGTTTGGTGATTCAGTTATATTTTTTTCAAATTATCATATGTTGTAAAATTTTATTTCAAGTTGTTTGTGAAAATTTAGGCTAAACAACGCATGTCTGCGTTGTGTAAGTTACTGAAGCCCACCTATATTTATTCTTCCCTCTATTCAACGCCTCCAATCTCAGTTCAAGTCACACACTTAGTCTGTGTGTTGTGTCGTTGGTGTTCCCAATCGTTGAAATTTGTCTCATCGCCATCATCTCCGACATCATTATCATCATCATCTAATGGAACGTAACTTAACGTTTTGATGACCTTATCATCTAATTTACAAATGAATACAAATGTAGTCAAGATGATGAATTTCATTTCTATTAATTTAAATAAATTGAAAAAATACTACACAGTGTAAATTTTGATTGAGAAAATGCTAAAGATTGTAGTTATCAATTTATATGGTGTATTCTGTGGCCCACGAAGCTGCTGCTGGAGAAACTGCTGAGAATATGGGAATTTTAATGGAAAGTCTGTATTCTAAAGATATGAATGTAATTTGCGTCATAATTGTATTTTTGCATTTGTTTGTATTTTTTTGCTCTTCTTTGCTACTGTTGTGTTCTGTTCAGTTCGTTTCGCTTGTTTGGTAATTGATAGTGAATGGAATCGATGATGATGACGATGATGAAGAGCAGTCAGCATAGTAATACGACCAATTGGACGGACATTTTGTATCGAAAAGTCATCGAGTTAAATAGCCAACAAGCTGAACGTAAAACGCTGCTACCGATTGGCTGACTGACTGGCTGGCTGGCTGGCTGGTTATAATAATAAAAATGTTCAACTTCAATGACTTCATGGCTAAACAGATGCCATAAACCGGTCGTTCATGTTTTGATTATAGCAATTTTGTTTGCTTTTGTTTTGTATTTATTTTGTTTTCTTTTCTACTTCACGTATTGTTTTTATTTATGTTTAAAAATGTTTTGATTTTATTTACATTTACCATTAAAAAAAAGAAGAAGAATTCATTTAGTTTTATGTGATTTTATTCTTGTAGTACCGGAAAAAATCCACTCTCGTTCACTGACTAATTGCAGAGACATCAACATTTATATAAAGTCTCAATCAAGTTTAGCACGTGAAGCGTGACATACTTATAAAGCTCATCATGTTATTCGAGGAAATGATGACAAAACATAACAGTGCAAAATTTGATAACGAAATTTTGCGACAGTGATAATTAAGATAATATTTATAACACTAAAAGATAGACATAAATATTCTAGGTACAGAATTTTGGCAACATCACATAATACGAAGACATTTTAGTTTAAGGCATTGGAAATGTATTGAGTTTCGTTATAATTTTGCTGAAAATAATAAAACTAAACTTAAAGTTTCTTGCCAGCAAGTTAAATAAGTTTTAGAGAAATTTGGCAACATAGCAATCTAGTAGGAAATTAGAAACTATACATATGCTAAATAATATTAATTATGGATACTCTTAAAATTGTCTTTTCAAGTGTTCTTAATAATAACTTAAAATTGCTTTCGAATATCTACAACTGCAAAAAAAATTATATTTGGGATAAATTTGGCAACATAGCATCATTTTGAAAAAGTCGTAAACAAAAAACTCTTTGGCAATAACTATTACGTATCTACTTATATTAGACGTAACGTTACTTTTGATTACCTATGATAGCATACAACTCCTACTGGAGAGAAATTTGGCAACAGTGCATTTGATAAAACTAATATGATTTTGGTTAAATGTCGCTAACAAAAGTCTAAATTTTTAGAAAAAATAGAAGAAATTTTCTCAATATAGCAATTATTTCTTGTCTAGATTTTACAAAAACAAAAATGTTTATGAAATTTGGCAACACGGCATAATATTTAAAATATTGCAAATTAAAATCTAATAGACAAATTTCATTCCAAACGTTTTTAAAGAACAATTATACATTGCTTTCGAATTCCTGCAATCGCATAGTAATACTTGCGAGAAATTTGGCAACATAGCATTATGTTTTTAATGTTGCAAACAATGAACTCTGCTGCAATGATTATATGCAGGGTTTTACTATGTATTTTTTAGATACTCGAAAGGGATATGTTATTAATTTGAAGAACGTTTGGAAATATATTTGATGGTTATGTCTTTAGCTACAAAACTTTTGAAATGATGCTATGTTGCGTAATTTCATTTCTCTGCTGGCAATATTTTTAAAATAATGATATGTTGCCAAATTTCCTGAGCAGGGTTTCACTATGTATTTGGATATATTATTAATGTGAAAAGCATTTGGAAAGATATTTTTTGTTTAGTTACAAAACAAAAACGAAAATTTTTATGAAATTTGGCAACACGGTATAATATTTAAAATATTGCAAATTAAAATCTAATAGACAAATTACATTCCAAACGTTTTTAAAGAACAATTATACATTGCTTTCGAATACCTGCAACCACAGAGTAATACTTGCCAGAAAATTGGCAACATAGCATTATGTTTTTAATGTTGTAAACAAAGAACTCTGCTGCAATGATTATTACGTATCCACTTACGTATATTTGACGTTACGTTACATTTGATTATGGCATAAATAGCGTAAAACTCCTACTGGAAAGAAATTTGGCAACAGTGCATTTTACAAAACTGTTACCATTTTGGTTAAAAGCCGCTTACAAAAGTGTAAATTTTTAGAAAAAATATTAGAAGAAATTTTATAGCAATAATTTCTTGTCTGGATTTTACAAAAAGAAAAATTATGAAATTTGGCAACACAGCATAATATTTAAAATATTGTATACTAAAACCTAAACGGAAAATTTCATTTCAAACCTTTTTAATGAAAAAACTATACATTGCTTTCGAATACCTGCAACCGCATAATAATACTTGCGAGCAATTTGGCAACATAGCATAATTTTATAAAAGTTGTAATTAACGAACTCCTCGGCAAAGATTATTATATATTTCCTTTTCATTTCCTTTACGTTACTTCGAATTGTCTGTGGGCATAAAACCTATGCATGAAAAAAATTTGGCAACAGTGCATTTTTCGGAACTGATATGATTTTGGTTGAAAGTAGATAACAAAAGCCTAAATTTTTTGAAAAAAAAAAATTAAAAGAAATTTTCTTATCGTTGCAATATTTTTAGGCTATATTTGTTTAAAAAAAAGGAATGAAATTTGGCAATACAGCATCATTTTCAAAATATTGCAAATGCGTAGTTAATCTGCAAATGTCATTCCAAATCTACTTAGAGATAACTATACATAACTTTCGAATAACTGCATAATTATACTTTTTAAAAGAAATTTGGCAACATTGCATAAATTATAAAATTTGGCAACACAGCATAATATTTAAAATATTTCAGATTTAAACTTAATAAAATTTAAATTAATTTACATCTAAATGTATTAAATGAAAAAACTATACATTCCTGCAACAGAACAGTATTACATGCGAGAAATTTGGCAACATAGCATCATGTTTTAAAAATTGTAAACAAAGAACTCTGCGGCAATGATTATTATGTATCCCTTTTACATTTCCTTTACGTTACTTCGAATTGTCTATGAGCATAAAACCTATGCATGAAGGAAATTTGGCAACAGTGCATTATACAAAACTCATACCATTTTGGTTAAAAGTGGATAACAAAAGCCTAAATTTTTAGAAAAAATATTAGAAGAAATATTCTCATTAAGGCAATAATTTCATGTCTAGATTTTTACAACAAAAAAAAAATTATAATGAAATTTGGCAACACAGCATAATATTTTAAATATTGTAAATTAAAACCTTAACGGCAAATTCCATTCCAAACGTTTTTAAAGAAAAAACTATACATTGCTTTCGAACACCTGCAACCGCATAGTAAAAATTGCGAGAAATTTGGCAACATAGCATCATGTTTTAACAGCTAAAAATCTATTCATGAACGAAATTTGGCAACATTGCATTTTTCAAAACTGATATGATTTTGGTTAACAGTGAATTACAAAGCGTACATTTTTAGAAAAAATATTAGAAGAAATATTCTGAATATAGCAAAAATGTCTCGTGTGTATTTTTACAAAAAAAAAAATGAAATTTGGCAACACATCATAATATTTAAAATATTGCAAATTAAAACCTAATCGGCAAATTTCATTCTAAAAGTTTTTAATGAAAAAACTATACATTGCTTTCGAACAATAGTAATAATTGCGAGAAATTTGGCAACATGGCATCATGTTTTATTTGTTTTATTTTATGATTTAACAGCTAAAAATCTATTCACGTACGAAATTTGGCAACAGTGCATTTTTCAAAACTGATATGGTTTTGGTTAAAAGTGGATTACAAAGCGTAAATTTGTAGAAAAAATATTCTCAATATAGCAAAAATGTCTCGTCTGGATTTTTACAAAAAAAAAATATGAAATTTGGCAACACATCATAATATGTGTTTAAAATATTGCAAATTAAAACTTAATTGGCAAATTTCATTCTAAACGCTTTTAATGCAAAAACTATACATTGCCTTCGAAAACCTGCAACCGCATAGTTATACTGAAGATAAATTTGGCCTGAAACGTGACAAATTCCCCTATACGATACTTCAAATCGATATTAAACTATTATGGCATGTTACTTGACAAAACTAATGATGCAGAAATTCTTCTTTTTGGGGTTACTTTCACGAGTCCCAAATGAACGAACTGAAAAATGTTGTACAGTGTAGAATAATGATTTTTTCATATATTTTTTTTTTGTATATTTTTGAATATTTTTTGTTGTATATTTTGTATATTTTTTTTTTTGTATATTTTTTATATTTTTTTTTGTATTACTTTTGACATTTTTTTTTTGTTGTGTTACAAATAATTCTCAGCTTTTCATAGCAAAGAAAAAAAGTCCTCAATATTTGATAAAAAATGAAAACAATGCAATTCATCATATCTAATCTTTGAATCGAACAAAGACAACTGCGTTCTACATTTCATATCTAATGCTCTACATATGAGTTGCCGCAGCTGAGACAATATAGAAAAAAATGCACAATATATACAAATTAAATAACATTTATTATTTATCTTAAACTTAAAGAAAACTCGACAGAAAATATGAATATGACAAAGTAAAGAGGCTGAAATAGTTGGAGGAGCAGCGGAGAGAAAAAAAGCTCATTTAAAATCACTTAAGAACTCTGAAGATTAGTCATGACAAAAACACACAATATAACATAAACAATGCGAATATGAGATAGTATAAGAAGAAGAAGAAGTAGAAAAAAGACTAGAGCTACTGATAACAATAAACAATAAACGGCTACTGTGTAGCAACGAAATGGGAACAAGTAGACAAATAGATACAAATTACAACGATAGGGGAGGGAGGTTGTTTAAAAAAAAGTCGATACTATAAACAAGTTAGAAAAGTGACGATGCATAAGCGTTAAAGTAATGTGTTATAAATTGCATCATCTGCTCATCGCCCTAACCGAGCTCCCTTAATAAGATTCAAGTCATATGAGAAATAACACTGATCTCTATACCATCGACCTTCCTAAACTATTAAAGACAATTGTCTAGTATTTAATCAAACTTTTTCAATCATCCATAAAGCAAATATGACTTAATTCAATATATCCTCTACTCCCCCTCACCCATATGATTTTTAGCTTCGCTTTCAGTCACAAATAACTAATTAAGCGTACAAAACTACATAGATGAAATGAGAATTGGAAATAAAAACTTAAACAAAATCCACAAAGTCGCGCCAAAAACGCTATCATATTGACGCTATCAGTCCATACAGTGAGAGTGACGATCAGGCTAACCGCCAGTCAGCCTATTACTAACCTACCATCCCAACCTTCTCAACCATCCGTAACATTTGCTGATACAATTCACAAGTTTTTGTTTTATCTATTCATCGGTAGCTTCGGTGCGTTTTATAGCAACTCCAAGTACAGTGAATCTAACACTCTTTATGTATTGTCACTTTATTCTATACTATAGAATAGAACGTGCTTTGGCATTAAAAACACTTCCAATAGTATACGAGGGGAGCATCGTTGCCCTCTCTGCCTGCCTCCGTACCTCATCCACATTCCGTGTCTTTGTCATAAACTTTTGCACATTTTCATCGGGAAGTCATTTGTTTATATTACTTTTGTTAAATATACAACAAAGTTATGCGGGTAAACATACGTAGAATAATATAAAAAAACAACAACAACAACAAAAGCAGCCACATGGATTGCCATAAAACTTCATTGGTTTGGATCAAAGTACACAAATTGGACAAATGATAGGGAAGCGGAGAAAATAATGCTATAAACTAAATGATAAAACGGAAGCGAAAGTAAGAGTCATACTTCCACTATTCTAGAAATTGAGTTTTTATAAATTCTAGGTATAGAATATTTGTATGTAAAATTAAATACTCTAATATGTTCGATGAAAAAAAAAATTCTGAAAAAAATAAATTGATAAAAAAATTAATAAAAAGTTTCAACAACGAAAAAGAGTTAAAAAAAAAAAATAAAAAAAAAAATTCTAAAAAAGTAAAATTGATAAAAAAAATTAATAAAAAAGTTTCAACACCGAAACAAAAAAAAAAAATAAAATTTTTGAATTTTCCACTATTGTAGAAAAAAAGTTTTTATAAATCGTAGGTATAGAATATTTGTATATAAAATTAAATCTTCTAATATGTTCGATAAAAAAAAATTCTGAAAAACTGTATTAAAAGTTTCAACAACGAAAAAGAGTTAAAAAAAAATAATAACACAAAAAATTTCAAAAAAATTCTAAAAAAGCTAAATTGATAAAAAAAGTTTCAACACCGAAACAAATAAAAAAACAAAAATTTTGAATTTTCCACTATTGTAGAAAAAAAGTTTTTATAAATTGTAGGTATAGAATATTTGTATATAAAATTAAATCTTATGATTTGTTTGATACAAAAAAATCTGAACAATTTTCAAATTTAAGAAAATATTTATTTTATCTTCTAAAAGTTAGTAGATTAGAAAAATTAAACATTCTAAATTTTCGATAAGAAAAAAGATAAAAAAAAATTTCTAAAAAAGTTAAATTGATAAAAAAAAAATAAATAAAAAAGTTTCCACAACGAAAGTTTCCACAACGAAATTCTGAAAAAAGTTTAATTGATTAAAAAAAGTATTAAAAAATATCCAACGACGAAAAAGAGTTAATAAAAAAAAACAAATTTAAAAAATATTCTGAAAAAGTAGAATTGATAAAAAAGTTAATAAACAAGTTTTAACAACTTTTACCTTTATAATTATAAAAGAGTTAAACAAAAAATAAAAATAAATACAAAAAAATTTAAAAAAAAACTTAATTGATAAAAAATTTAATTAAAATAAGTTTCAACAACGAAACAAAAAAACGAAATTTTTTTTTGCACTACCTCAATTTTTTTGTTTAAAAAATATATCATAAAGAAAAATATTTAATTTTTTTTTCGTTAAGAAATTTAAAAATAAATTGTCATCGTTGTTTTTGTATTTATTTATTGTCTTTATTTAAAAAAATTTATGATTTTATTTTTAAAAAGTAAATTTTTTTAGAATTTTTTTTGTAAAAAAATTTTATTAAGCTTTTCATGGAAAATATATAAATTTGAAATTTTCTAAAAATGTGTATTAAAAAAATATATAAATCTTTTACTATATATATGTAAATAAAAACCAGTAAGAAAGTTTCGGTCGGGCAACCCGACTTACATATACCCTCACTCTCAGTAAAACATCTAATTATCTATTATATTGATATTATTACTCGATTTCTAAAGTGGGCGAAGTGGTATATTTGTATGGGAGGTACCAGAAGGGGCGCGGCTAGACTTTCAGTTTTTTCTACAAAACTTTGTCCTGTTATAGCTTAACAAAATATAGAATTTGGGCACGATCATGTCGAGTGTATTGATATTATTACTCCATAATATTATATGGGAGCTACCATAAGGAGAGTCGCTAGACTTCCAATTTTTTCTCCAAAACTTTATCGTGTTATAGCATAACAAAATATAGAATTTGGGCACGATCGTGTCAAGTGTATTGATATTATTACTCCATCTCTTAAGTGGGCGAAGTGATATATTTGTATGGGAGGTACCAGAAGGGGCGTCGCTGGACTTCAAAATTTGTTCTCCAAAACTTTTTCCTGTTATAGCTTAACCAAATTTAGAATTTGGGAACGATCGTGTCGAGTGTATTGATATTATTACTCCATAATATTACATGGGAGCTACCATAAGGAGAGTCGCTAGACTTCCAATTTTTTCTCCAAAACTTTATCCTGTTATAGCTTAACCAAATTCCGAATTTGGGCACGATCGTGTCGAATGTATTGATATTACTACTCCATCCCTAAAGTGGGCGGAGTGGTGCATTTGTATAGGAGGACCAGAAGGGGCGTGTCTAGACTTCCAGATTTTTTTCTAAAAAAACTTCATCCTGCTTGAGCTTTACTAAATACGGAATTTGGGCACGAACGCATTAGGTCTATTAATATTATTCACCGATTTCTATAGTGGGCGGTAACAGATGGGTATCGGAGGTACCGGATGAGGCATAGCTAGACTTCCAGTTTATTCTCCAAAACTCTATCCTATAGGTAGGATTCTCTATAGCTTTAATAAATAAAAAATTTGGGTACGATCGCGTTGGATTTTTTGATATTATTACTCCATTTCTAAAGTGGTCGGAAAAGTACATTTGTGTGAAAGGTACCAGATGGGGCGTGGCTTCCAATTTGTTTTCCAAAACTTTATCCTCTTAAAGCTCAATTAAATACAGAATTTGGGTACGATATCGTTGGGTGTATTGATATTATTACTCGATTTCTAAATTGGGCGGAATGATGAGTTTGTATGGGAGGTACCAGAAGGGGCGTGGCCATGTAGCCCATTTTCAATACCGTAAGTAGTTTTAAGAAAATATAATATTAACTCGTGCAAAATTTCAAAACATTTGGTTGCGTCCTTTGAAACTTATCGTGCGTACCAGCCGTACAGACAAACGGACATGGCTCAAACGACTTAAGAAGTCATGAATCGAATTTGGTTCAAAGAAACTTGGGATGTAAAGTGACTCATTTTACGTGTTACACTTTTGGGTCGTATCAAATGTTTAATACCCTCCAACCCGTAGGGTAGCTTGTAGCTTTGTGATTGTAACTTTAGCCGTTTGTTCTGGGAGTGGGTACCATTTTTATCCCTTCTAAGCCCCAAATGTACGAATTACAAAAAATCGTTCCTTATCACACAAATTCTTCTTATGACTACCAAGTCCATCAGTTTTAGTGATTGTAACTTAGGTATTTTAGTCTTAGCAAGGGTATCTTTACTGTCCCTTGTTAGCCCCAAAATTCCAAATGTCGGAAAGTCCATTCGTATCGCACAATTGCTTGAAAAGATCAACGGATAGCCCAAGTTATGTGATTATATCTTAAGCCCTTTTACATTTGGCGTTATTACCAGTTTAGTCCCTTTTAAAGTTCTAAAAGTACAAATTTTGCAAAATGAATTCGTATCGCTTAACTAGTCCGAAAGATTTTTGTTCTGGTCTAAGGTTACTTTTTTGTTCCTATTTAGCCTCAAGAGTAACGTGCAATTACTTCAAAACACCAACGGGTTTCCATGTTTTTTTAATTTATATCTTTGGCCTTTTGTTTTGGGTTATGGTACCTTTTTTGTCCCTTTTTATCTCCAAAAGTAGTCGAAGGTACATTTATTTGTTCCTATTAAGTCTCAAGAGTAACTTACAACTACTTCAAAACTTCAACGGGTTTCCATTTTTTTTTTAATTATAGCTTTGGCCTTTTGTTTTGGGTAATGGTACCTTTTTTGTCCCTTTTAAGCCATTCTTATAATTCTTATCTTACAACTGTTCTATAAGTTTCATGTATCCCATTTTTAGTTAATATAGCTTTAGCCGTTAGCTTTGGGCACTGGTACTACTTTTTTCCCTATTTCGGACCAAAAGTACAAATTTCGAAAAATCTCTTTGTATCGCACAATTACTTCATAAGAAGAATGTGTATCCCAATTTTTGTCATTGTAGCTCTAGCCGTTTGGCCTAGACGATAGTTCTATATTTTTCCCCTTTTCACCCCTAAATGTACGAATATCGTTAAATACATATCGATAACTCTGTATAGAGGATGTTCAATCAAATTTTCATGGACCCAGCTTTAGCCGTTGGGACTAGGCGATGGTATCAAGTTTTACCCTTTTCCCCCTATTTCTCCCTCTTTTACCTATAAAAGAACGAATTTCGAAAAATATCTTCTTATCGAGTGTCTTCTCTTAAAGGAGAATTGTGGTGATTTTATCTTTAGCTATTTTTCGTTTGAGTAGGGATCCGTCAGTAACGTAAGAATTTTTGTTTTATATTTATAAATTTTGTTTTTCCTTGTCCCACTGTTTTCTCCCGGCATGTGTGTAAAAAAACCACCAAAACGTTGCGGTTTTTGTATTAATTGCGAAATAAATGCCATCATGTTTTGTGAGAGAGAACTCATTCGAAACGCAAAAGGAAACGAGATCAACCAAATCCAAAGATTATTTCTTGTCCCACAACTTGTTGAATGGAGGGGACAGCAGCAGCAGTAGCAGCGTCAAAGGGCCTGTGAAGCAGGGCACACAAATTCAAAACATACAACTAAACAAAAAAAGCAGCTGTCGAACATCTGCCTCTTAACAAGGCAGAGTCTTAAACATACAGCTAGTTTAAGACAATTTAACCAAAAAGGATTAACGTAAAAATTAAGACAATTCTAATAAAAATTAAGTTGAAGTTATAGAAAAGACTTTATTTACAAAAAAAAAAAAAATTAAATGTCTTGTATGTTAAATGTTATGAAAATGCGTACAGTAACACGATTCTTTATTTAATTAGACTTAAACACAGCATAAAGCAAGACGACCAGACAGACAGTCAGACAGTCGTTATTTCCTAAGTATGAGTGCGCCACCATTGATGATTATGAATATGATTTTACAACAAACACTAGAAACCGACATACATTTGCTGTGAATGTTTATCAAAAACTTGTAAGTACATACTACATAGTGTACAAAGGCAAAGGCTCGTATGCGGGCAGAGTATATGGCTTAAACTTCAGATGAGGATTTGTGGTATTTTTTGTGTGTGTGTTTTTATTATTTCAAAATCATGTATTTATACTTTGTGGTTGTGTTTTTATCCTTTTTGTTTTTGTATTCTTTCTCCTTTGCGTTTTGGTTTTTTTTCTTTCGTATTTCTTATGATGTCTCATTCGTTTGTACGTTTTTAGCCATTGCACAGTGGTTCCTTTTTGGTTTTTTTTGGAATTAATTCTGTAACTTTTGAACGGATAATGCTATCTTGATGAAATTTGAAATAGTTAAAGCTGAGGTGTTTTCGAGATGATTTGGAAATATTTGGCTCCCTAGGGGGTGTGGGGGCCACTGCGTGGCCATCCAAAGTTGGTCACCTCGGGTGTTTCAAAATTTCAAATGCTTGAGGAATGTGTATTTATGAACCGATTTAAAAGATATTTTGCATTTAGATAGTGCTTCAAAAAACCTTCAAAAAACATGCTAACTTGCATATGTTATCTCATTTATGTCAAGAGATATTTGAGAAAATAAAAAAAATTGTGTCATTTTTGGACGAGGTTGATTTGGTATTTTTAAGGGTGTGAGCTCAGTTTTTCCTTGATTTTAAATATATTTATATCGTTAGTTAGCTTATAAAATTCTGAATGAAATTGCTGAAAAAATAATGCAAATATTTTGTTCCAATCAAAAGTTATAAGCATCGCAAGTAAAAGTTTCCAAAAAAATGCATATTTTTACTGTTTTTTTGCAAAAAGGCGACTACATTCTTTCGTTTGTAAAAAAAATATTTCTTCCGGGAAGTGGCAATTTCTTAATTATTCCTCATAGAAATGTTGATGCAGATGCATTTAATGCTAAATTTGAATCAGTTCAGCAAAATGGTTCCCCGGCAAGGGAAGTCAAAAATACCCCATTTTTGAAAAAAAAAATTTTTTGTTTTTGAAAATTCTCAAATCGCAAAGCGCCAACGAGAAAGCTCATTATATATTTTTTTGACCACATATGTGGACTAGTTAACCGTAACGTATTTCAACATCCCTGCCATAAACAAAGACAGTGTGGCCATTTTAGTAAAAAATTCGGAATTTTGGAACATATTTTCCCCGTTTTGGGAATTTGGGTATTTTGTTATAAGATATGGCAACATATTGGTATTCGTTTTTTTAAGGACAATTTTATGTACTTTATTCCAATATTTCGTTAAGATATTCCAGTCCGTTTGAATTTTACGCTATTTTTCATATAAGATATTATTTCTCCAAAAAATACGTTTTGACCAAATTTTATATTTGACTCAGAATCATGCCCAAAATAAAATGTGCTTTTAATTAATTTTTGTAAATTATTAAACTTCATGTCGTTCCCTTTTCAACGATATGCAATACTTGTATGTCAAGAGTTTAATTATTGTTTATAATTATAATCAAACTTCACTACCTCTGTAAAAAAAGTATATATCGTGAAACATACATATATATGGGGGCTATATCTAAATCTGAACCGATATGCTTAGTTTTGTTACCACATTAGAATAGTGTGAAAAAACTAAGATCTGAAAAGTTTTGTTAACATCAGAGCAAAAATGTGGTTTTTGGCAACAATAATCTATAAAAGGTTATGCTAATTTGTATGGGAGGTACCAGAAGGGGCGGGGCAAGTGGACCCATTATTTCAGTATATACTTCACGCTGTCAAATAATAATACCATCCAAATTTTAGCTTCGTAGAGCCCTCCAGCATGAAGTTAGTGACAGAATAGTGGTTTTAGTAAAATAGGTCATTTTGTATGGGAGGTACTTGAGGGGGCGTGGCTATTTCGCCCATTTTCCAACCAACATTACGACTAGTGAATTTTATGCCACTGGTAAATTTCTATTTAAATTGATTAAGAACTACTCCAATTATCGTCTTAACCATTTACCCAGCCGGCCAGACGGACATAGCTTTATTGGGTTAAAAAGCTCCAAAACTTATTTTTTGTAAAGAAATCTAGGGTCTCAGTTATATGTTCTGTTGTGTTTAACTTTTTCCCGTTTAAAATTATATATTCTCTCTACCATGTAGCTGAGCTTGTACAAATTTTATTCAAAATTTGTTAAAAATTGTAATAATAACACACAAAATCCACAAAAACATATAAATATTGCATTAAAAATCAAATTTTTAACTTAAAAAATAATTTTGCTTAACATATTTATGCAATTTATGCAATTGGTTGGAAAATGGGCGAAATAGCCACGCCCCCTCAAGTACCTCCCATACAAAATGACCTATTTTACTAAAACCACTATTCTGTCACTAACTTCATGCTGGAGGGCTCTACGAAGCTAAAATTTGGATGGTATTATTATTTGACAGCGTGAAGTATATACTGAAATAATGGGTCCACTTGCCCCGCCCCTTCTGGTACCTCCCATACAAATTAGCATAACCTTTTATAGATTATTGTTGCCAAAAACCACATTTTTGCTCTGATGTTAACAAAACTTTTCACATCTTAGTTTTTTCACACTATTCTAATGTGGTAACAAAACTAAGCATATCGGTTCAGATTTAGATATAGCCCCCATATATATGTATGTTTCACGATATATACTTTTTTTACAGAGGTAGTGAAGTTTGATTATAATTATAAACAATAATTAAACTCTTGACATACAAGTATTGCATATCGTTGAAAAGGGAACGACATGAAGTTTAATAATTTACAAAAATTAATTAAAAGCACATTTTATTTTGGGCATGATTCTGAGTCAAATATAAAATTTGGTCAAAACGTATTTTTTGGAGAAATAATATCTTATATGAAAAATAGCGTAAAATTCAAACGGACTGGAATATCTTAACGAAATATTGGAATAAAGTACATAAAATTGTCCTTAAAAAAACGAATACCAATATGTTGCCATATCTTATAACAAAATACCCAAATTCCCAAAACGGGGAAAATATGTTCCAAAATTCCGAATTTTTTACTAAAATGGCCACACTGTCTTTGTTTATGGCAGGGATGTTGAAATACGTTACGGTTAACTAGTCCACATATGTGGTCAAAAAAATATATAATGAGCTTTCTCGTTGGCGCTTTGCGATTTGAGAATTTTCAAAAACAAAAAATTTTTTTTTTCAAAAAATGGGGTATTTTTGACTTCCCTTGCCGGGGAACCATTTTGCTGAACTGATTCAAATTTAGCATTAAATGCATCTGCATCAACATTTCTATGAGGAATAATTAAGAAATTGCCACTTCCCGGAAGAAATATTTTTTTTACAAACGAAAGAATGTAGTCGCCTTTTTGCAAAAAAACAGTAAAAATATGCATTTTTTTGGAAACTTTTACTTGCGATGCTTATAACTTTTGATTGGAACAAAATATTTGCATTATTTTTTCAGCAATTTCATTCAGAATTTTATAAGCTAACTAACGATATATATATATTTAAAATCAAGGAAAAACTGAGCTCACACCCTTAAAAATACCAAATCAACCTCGTCCAAAAATGACACAATTTTTTTTATTTTCTCAAATATCTCTTGACATAAATGAGATAACATATGCATGTTAGCATGTTTTTTAAAGGTTTTTTGAAGCACTATCTAAATGCAAAATATCTTTTAAATCGGTTCATAAATGCACATTCCTCAAGCATTTGAAATTTTGAAACACCCGAGGTGACCAACTTTGGAGGGCCACGCAGTGGCCCCCACACCCCCTAGGGAGCCAAATATTTCCAAATCATCTCGAAAACACCTCAGCTTTAACTATTTCAAATTTCATCAAGATAGCATTATCCGTTCAAAAGTTACAGAATTAATTCCAAAAAAAACCAAAAAGGAACCACTGTGCATTGTTTTAATGGGTTTTGGTTTTGGGTCTGCTGTAGCTGTTGCCTTTGCCGTATAGTAGTTTTTTTGCTTGCCGCATACTCAATAATTTGTGGCAGGTGTTTTGTTTGCGTTTATGTTGCTGTTGTTGCTACTTTCCTGTGAATGAATCTCAGGTATACAGACTTGTTGTCGCACACTCTACTCATATATGTATGTAGACACAAAGAAACAAAATCTCAGTTTTTCGAAAAATGTACTCAGCGCATTCATTACGCTGACTGGTGGTTTGTGTTACTCACTCATGAATTTAAAACGGGCGGCTTCTAAGAAAATTGATGCCTCGAAAAACCATAATTATTTTTTTTGCGTTTACATCATTTGTATATTGTGGTGGTGGTGGATGTTGTGGGTATGGTAATACATGATAATTTATTTAAAAAAAAACTAAGATTGTAATATTTAACTAAAACATAGTTTTCATCTAAGGGATAAGGAAAAGGTTTCAATTGAAGAAATTTAGAAATCTTAGGGTTAAAAAGTCTAAAAAGTGTAAAAGCCGATACCATCACTCAGACCAAACGACGGCTAACAAAAGGCCTAAAAATAGTTTAAACAGTTCCAATTACCCAGAACAAACATTTTTCCGTCTGGGTGATTGTAAAATCAGAAATATTGAAAATCGTACCATCAGGGGTAAAAAAAAACGGAAAAAGGAATAAAATTGGTACCATCACCAAAACCAAATGGCTGAAGTTGTAATCGCAATTGTGAATATTTACACAGTGCAACATTTTTCAGCCCCAAAAAGAAGAAGTTCTGCAAATTCACATATACGATACTTACTTACTTCAAATCGATATTAAATTATTATGGCATGTAAGTTGACAAAACGAATGATGCAAAACTTCATCTTTTTGGGGCTACTTTCACGTGCACTTCTCAGAATTGAATCCCAAAATCATATGTTGTATTGTGTTAGTTTACTATATGGTAAATTTCGTAAGCTATATATGTATATTTTTTTAATTTTTGACTATATGGGCACAGAGGGGCTACATTAGCAATCGAATATAATACCAAAATAGCCAACGTATGTATTTAGTAAGACTAAATGAGGATAACATTTTGGAGAAAAACTGGTCGTCCACCCACGCCCCTTCTGGTACCTCCCATACAAATGTACCAATCCGCCCACTTTAGAAATCGAGTAATATCACTACACCCAACGCCATCGCGCCCATAATCTGTTTTTAGTAAAGCTAAAGCAGGATAAAGTTTTGGATATAGCCACGCCCCTTAGGGTACCTCTCATACCTCCCACAATCTGGAAGTCTTGCCACGCCCCTTCTGGTACTTCCCATACAAATGTACCATTCCGCCCACTTTAGAAATCAAGTAATATCAATACACCCAACGCCATCGTGACCAAATTCTGTATTTAGTAAAGCTATAATCGAATAAAGTTTTGAAGAACGAATTGAAAGTCAAGCCACTCCCCTTCTGGTACCTCCCATACAAATGTACCACTCCGCCCACTTTAGAAATCGAGTAGTAATATCAAGACACTCAACACAATCGTGCTCAAATTCTGTATTTAGTAAATCCAACGCAATCGTGCCCAAATTCTATTCTTATTAGTAAACACGATGAGGTAATGAAGAAAAAACTGGATGTCTAGCCACGACCCTGCTGGAACACACAGCAGGGGTAGAAATCGAGTTATGATATCAATGAACCCAATGGGTAAAGGTTTTTATCAGTCAGTTCACCATACTGAGAGTTCTGTAATGGTTCTTTCTTCCATTTGTAACGCCCATAAGAAGGCGTGGTGGCTAAAATTATTCGGCCGGCTGCCCCCGTGAATACAGACGTAGTATAAGCTCTAGAGTTAAAATTTGGTTTGCAGGAGGTTAAGTTATAAGCTGAACTAGAATGGACGCAAACTACTCCCACCTTCCATACAAACTACTAATTTTGGGGGTGTTTGTCGTCCATCTGTTCCCGCAACTACAAGCATAGTTTAAGAGATATCGAGCTGAAATTTGGCATGCAAGCCTTCTGTCCTCTAAGCGGAGTTTATGTTCTAAGATGAGCAAGGTCAAGCAAAAACTACTCCAATACACACTTCCGACTTGTTGGGGGTCTGTCCCTGCGTTTAAATTCGTCGTTTAAAAGCTGTAGAGCTGCAATTTAGAATGCTAACATCGACTCTATAAGGGGAGGTTAAGTTCTAAGAGGAGAACTCGAATCGACGTTAACTACTACCACCTTCCATACAAACTACTAATTTTGGGGGTGTTTGTCGTCCATCTGTTCCCGCAACTACAAGCATAGTTTAAGAGATATCGAGCTGAAATTTGGCATGCAAGCCTTCTGTCCTCTAAGCGGAGTTTATGTTCTAAGATGAGCAAGGTCAAGCAAAAACTACTCCAATACACACTTCCCCCTTATTAGGGGGTCTGTCCCTGCGTTTAAATTCGTCATTTAAAAGCTGTAGAGCTGCAATTTGGAATGCAAACATCGACTCTATAATGGGAGGTTAAGTTATAAGAGGAGAACTCCAATCGACGTAAACTACTACCACCTCCTATACGCACTTCCCCTTTGTTGGGGGGTCTGCCCCTGCAAGCTTCTATTCGCTAAGCGGTAGTTATGTTCTTAGATGAGCAAGATCGGTCTTAAACTACTGCCACCACCTATTTGAGAACTGAAGTATTAAATAATTCAATACAAATTTACCCTTTTTTTGGAGGGAGTTGGGGGAGGGAGGCTAATATATTTATTAGCCAGCTAACAGCAATGTTTATTGGGCAATTGTTTGTTTCTTTTTTTTACAAATCTATTACAAAGTGTTTGTAAATAATTTACCAATGTATCAGAGCATAAAGCAAAGTCGTTTCTGTATCATATGTTAAGATATTTTTTTAATACTTAACTATGAGATGCACTAATCTCTAAGGACACAAATGAAATGTGTCTTAGGGGTAAGTAGTCCAAGAACATAACAATGGAAGCCTCATATACACTAACCATATTATACATCTGCAACTCAAAGGTTATACGGGTCACGCTATGCATCCTTCGTCCTCTGATCGAAAATGAATATACCTATCGTATATTCATATCTGTAATACTAAGTACTATCCTCATATCAGATTTATTTTTTCTCGACTAAAATACAATTATGTCAAGCTCCCTCCTCTACTGTCTGTATATGTATATCTGTTGTGCATCAAATTTTGTCGCTCTAGAGATAAAACTAAATTGACCACGCCCACTTATAAAAAATAAAAATTTGGTGTGCACAAGTATCATCTATGAATTTAAATTTGATGCTGTGTAATAGAACATAAAACTTTGGTCTGTATACTCGTAGCTGAAGTACCAAATCTTTTATGAGCATCGATTTTTTTTCTGGGTCTAAAAAATACATTTACATGCCCCTCAACCTTTTGCATGAGTTCTTTGTTTTATTCTCATCCACTAAGACCACTCCAGCGAGACCTTCCGGGTCAATTTATATAAAAAAACTATTCTCATGGTCAAACTAACCTTCATTCTAAATTTCACCTTAATTTGTCTATACGGTAAATTTTTCGGTATAAATCCACCCCTGCGCCATATACCGGGTCAAATAAATATACATTCATAATTTCAGAAAAACATTTCTATACGTTCTACCCAAGGATATTGAACATACGGTGTTTGAGTAAAATCGGACCATTAATATACATTTTGGAAATTACCGGGTTTATATACACAAAAACTCTGTTCTCATGATCAAATTAAAACATACATTCTGTATTTCAGTTAAATTGGACCATTCGTTCAAACTTTGTGGATGAATCCACCCTAGCGCCACCTACTGGGTCCATTTGTTCATAAAATTGTATCATATCATGAACAAAAATATATATATATACTTAAAATTTTTTGGTTAAATTGGTACATTCATTAAAATTTACGCCACCTGTCGGTATGAAAATACAATGGTACCTACCAACTATATATTTCATAATGATAGATCAAGCCGTTTCAGAGGATTGCTGCGACAAACACCGTGACACGACATTTTTATAAATTAGAATATTCATATCTGTTGTGCCGCGTACTTTCTGTGTACTAAATTCGCAACACCCCATCTGCCTTCTAATCGATAAAAATAAAAATGTCGTCTGCATTTTCATAGTTGTGTTGCAGACTACTGTCAGAATATTAAATTTGATCTCTGTAGGACTTAAACACAGTTGTGCCTCACCCCCTCCGCCCCTTGATTGAAAATAAAAATTGCGTCTGCGAATTTCAACCAATCCTTATTCACAATTGTATTGCAGAGTCCTATCTACATATCAAATTCTATTTCTCTAGGGTTAAAATACAGTTTTGTCACGCCCCCTCCGCCTACTGTTTGAAAATAAAAATTTCGTCTGCACATTTGAACATGAAGCGTCGAGTCTATCTGTGTACCAAATTTTTTCTTTCTATCTCTGAAAAAAGTTTTGCCACGCCCATACCGACCATTGCATTATAATTTAAAATAAATAATAGCCTACGATAATATCTATATAGAACATTTGACCGGATCATGAAAAAAAAATTTCCAAAGACAACTTGAAAAAATAAATTTTTGTTTTCCTCACCTACCATCCGAATCGTTTTTTATCGCTGCATTTTTTGTTTGTGGCTCAAACGTACAAGATATCGCTGTTTTGGTCTCGACAAGTACTACATTTTGCCTATAGATGTCGCTGACGTACGACATCATTTTGTAATGATGGCCTCATTCAAAGCAGTTTCTACTCAAAAAAAAAAAAAAAAAATATTTTTTTCTACGATTAAAGTCTTTCTATATACGTATAGTGTCTATATAAGTTTTAGATATATTAGGAAAAGTGAGTTAGAAATGGGCGTTGATAAATTTTCTTTTTCTATAATCCTAACAATTTATATTAATTTATGTAAATTTATATAGATTTTGCATTAAATATTACTTACCAGCTACCGAGTCGGATTAAAAACTTCATTAGTTTTGAGAAGCCTTATATTCTTCTTTCGCCTCAGAATAGACTTAAACCATGAGTTTTTTCTCTATTCACGATATTCCCACATAGATTTATTTATTAATCTGGTAGCCCCATTCTATTACATACGATGTGTAATGAAGTTTTCGCCACTCTATAAAATATGACCATATGTTGCAGTTGCAGCCATTACCATTGCTCGTTTACGTTGACACTGACATATTTGTGCCATATTTAGCTAATCTGGTATCTATTTTAATAAATAAAACATGAATTTCATTTAATGCTACGACGAGTATTTTCAAAATATTAATTACTTTATGAGACACAAATATTTAGAACATTTCCGTTGCAGACATATAGAGCTTTGAACGTTTTATTACATTATAGCAACAGCAGCAACAACAACAACATACACTTAAATGTTTCAAATGTTTTAATTAAACACACAGCAGCAACCGAAACTTTTTTATTATTATGAATATTAATGTGTTGCAAGATGTTGATGCTGCTGTTGCGGTTGATGATTATTATTTGTACTCTCATCAGCAGCATTAGTAAGTGCTGCAAAGCATTTATTAAAAAGCTACATAAAACATAAGAGAAACATACATACATAGCTGCTAGCAGTTGTACAATTAAGTTTAATTATTACAAAACCATTTACGCGGCTACATATGTCAATCAACAGTATGGCACAGTCAGTCGTACAAGATATATGATATGATAACACAACACAACAACAACAACAGCAACAACAACAACAACAACGATTGCTACTTGCAACAGAAGCATCAAACAGACTGGCTGCCCACCCACAACTAGATGAGAGATCAGTAGATGTAGAAGTAAAACGAGTCTTAAGCTCTTGAGAGTTCTGGCGTATTTTTTGTTTAAATCTTAACGGGGTAATTGATATGCAAGATCTAATAAAAGTAGTATTAGGGGTACTAAAGAACATTTTATTAAATGTTATATTTTTTTTAATTACAAAATATCTTTCTAGGTGATTGATATGTAACATGTACTAAGTGTAACAGTAGGGGTACTCATGAAATTATTTAAAAAAAATAAATATTTTTTTTTTCGACAAATTTTTAATTATCTTTTCTTTTATTGTTATATTAAACAAAATTAATGTTCAAATTTCTGTACTAAATCTAATTTTTGTGTTTATTATTATCTTTCAAAACTTGTAAAGTCTGTATAACATTTGCTCTTTGCCTAAGTGTCATAATTTGACGCATTTCATATATGATACTTCTTCTCTTTTGTCTCCGTTTTTGATATGCAAAAAATTCTATTTAAAAATCTTCCTGTTTTAAAAGACATTTTCTTTTGTATTTTTTGTTGTTGTTCAAACATCATTGTTATTGTTATACCCTGAGGTTCCCATAGAAGACTTTGTAGAGAGTTTAACGTTAAAGAGGGGGAGGGTGTTTGGGGAGTATGTCGCACATAGGGGTATTAAGGTGCTTAAGGGGGCCATTTACACTATGCGAACGTAAATAAGATGGAATAAGATGTAAATTTACTTTAATAGCCATAATCAGGCTAAGACGTAAAGAAATTGCTGTGCATTTGTCTCAGACATCTAAGGTCATATGATCGATGAGATTATGAGAATAACATTGAAAAATAATAATGAATATACAGCCGAAAGTTAAATTTTCGAACAGTGGGCGTTGCGAGCGTGGCAAAACTGTATTTTAGCCCTAGAGATATACAATTTAGTACACAGATAGTACTCGGCAAGAATGGTTGAAATTTCCAGACGGAATTTGAATTAACAATCAGTGGGCGGTGGGGGCGTGGCAACACTATAATTTAGCCCAAGAGTGCGGTACGACAATTATAAATGATCAATCAGTGCGCTTAGATGATAGAAGCTTGAATACTAACTTTCAGCTCTATTGCCTTTAAACCACGGCTGTAGTTAGGAGGACAGACGGACACCCCCTAAAGGGGGGAGTTTGTTTGGGAGATGGGAGTAGTTTTTGTCCGATATTACTCATCTTAGAACTTAACCTCTGCATAGAGGATAGAAGAATGCACACCAAATTTCAACTCGGTAGGTCTTAAACCATGGCTGTAATCGCGGGGACGAACAAACGGACAACCTCAAAAGGAAAAGTTTGTGTGGGAGGTGAAATAAGTTTTTTCCGATCTTCCTCATCTTAGAACTTAACCTCCTCAAAGAGTATAGGATGCTGCATGCAAAATTTCAACTCAACAGCTCTTAAACATGCCTGTACTCGGGGGACGTACAGACGGACAACCCCAAATAGGGGGAGTTTGTATGGGAGGGTGGAATATTTTTTGTTCGATCTTGCTCATATTTTAATAATTTTAATATTTTTAATATTTTCAATATTTTCAATATTTTCAATATTTTTTTAATATTTTTAATATTTTTAATATTTTCAATATTTTTAATATTTTTAATATTTTTAATATTTTTAATATTTTTAATATTTTTAATATTTTTAATATTTTTAATATTTTTAATATTTTCAATATTTTTAATATTCTTAATATTTTTAATATTTTCAATATTTTTAATATTCTTAATATTTTTAATATGGTTAATATTTTTAAAATTTTAATATTTTTAATAATTTCAATATTTTTAATAATATTAATATATTTAACATATTTAATATTTTTAATATTTTAAAATTTTTAATATTGTTAATATTTTTAATATTTTTAAAATTCTGAATATTTGTAAAATATTAAATATTTTTAATAATTGTAAAATTCTCAATATTTGTGATTTTTTTAATATTTTTAATATTTTTAATATATTTAATATTTTTAATATTTTCAATATTTTTAATATTTTGAATTTTTTAAATATTGTAAATATTTACTATATTTTTTTAATATTTTTGTAATTTTTAATATTTTAAATTTTATAAATATTTTAATTATTTTTAATTTTTTTAATATTTTTAATATTTTAATTATTTTTAAAAACTTTAATATTTTTAATATTGAAATTTACGTTAAGTGTATCAAATGATACATCAAATTCGGCTTACGATCAGAAAAGTGTTCTTTTTTTTATTGTTTGATATTTTTATTATGTGTACGAGTATTATGTGTAAATAATGAAATAATCGTTCGGTTCAAGATCTATATCTATTATTGCTAATAGAATGTATTTTACAAGAGTTGTGTGAAATGGATTATGTTGACAGCTGGCTGGGCGGATAGCTATTTCGATAGTTGCCAAACTATCATCATCAGCACCCTTTGCTGTGTCTTCTCCACACAATATCACAACCTTAAGTGTTAATATGTGTAATATTTGTAGTACTCTTAATATTTTTCATATTTTTAGCAATTTTAATATTTTCAGTATTTTTACTAATCTTAATATTTTTAATATTTTCAATGTTTTTAATAGTGTTAATTAGAATATTTTTAATATTTTTAATATTTTCGATATTATTAATATTTTCAATATTTTTAATAATCTTAATATTTTCAATAATTTGATTATCTCTAATAAATACTTTTAATATTTTTAATATTGTTAATTTTTTTAATAGTTAAAAATTTTTTACTGATTTTATTATTTAAGTTTGTAAAATTTTATTATTTTTGAAAATTTAAATTAAAAAAAATTTAAAATTTTAAAATTATGTAAAAAATTCCCCCTTTTCCATAAAGATAATTGTAGTGTTCTACTTGAATGTAGCACAGTGTAAACGTTCCCTCCACCAATAATGTGACACGACACTAAGAAACACACAACGTCAGACAGCCAAATTGGTATTGGGTGATGTGATGATGACGATGATGCACTCTGCTGAGGCGACATTATAAAGTGTCATCGACACCTTATGTCTCCCCGGCTTTTTATATGTTGTTATTGTTGCTATTGCTGCCGTTGTCGTTGTTACGAATGGTCTTGGGTCTTATGATGACAAGAGAAGCGCCAAAGTATTCGTACGGTGCAAAACCCAACCATAGGTTATTTTTATACTCTGGTAAGAACACAAAAAGGGGGGAGTTGATGAAAATGTAAAGTTTAAACAAAACCAAAAAAAAATAAAATACTATCCTATACTATATCTTTGTTTTACAAATCAAAAGTTAAAGTAAGATAGACGAGGCGAGACTTGTGACCAAGAGAGACGAGAGAGGTAGCAACCGTAAATGTAGGAAATTTATGACAAATGGCTTGACACAACTCACCGATTCACTTGGATTAAGAAGGGGGACAATGGCAACGACGAACAAGACGACATTGGTGGAGGACAACAACTCGTTCGTACGTTCTCCTGTTCCACAACTTTGTATGCGCAGGGTTTTGTTTGTTGCCACTAACTTGATGATAAACTATCTGAGCCCATGACGTTGACGCTGGGTGGGTACGACCTGTCCGACTACCGGGAAACAGGGAAAAGGAAGTAGCGAAAGCAGACAGATAAGACAAAAACATATACAACAACGACAAAAAATGACGGTAAAAATCTAAGCAAAACTAATCGACCACTAAACTTTATGGTCACTTCCGTTGTTTGAAGAATGACAATAAACAAATTGGCTGAAATAACTTTGTGCAAATAGCTTTCAATGAACTTTGGGTAAATGCGCAAGGAGGAATTGTATAAAAATTTATGAATTTAATATTTGTAAATGCTTTTGATATGTGTGATATTTTTGATATTTAAATTATTTGTAATATTTTCAATATTTTTAATTTTTAATATTTTTAATATTTTTATTGTTAATATTTTTAGTATGTTTAATATTTTTAAAACTTTTAATATTTTTAACATTTTTAATATTTTTAATATTTTTAATAATTTTAATATTTTGATAGTTCATATATTAGTGGCTTTATTGATTTAAAAACATTACAATTAAATTATATTATATTTTTTTTTTAAAATTAAAACAAATGGAACTTTTGTTTTTTTTATATTCGATTTAATTTTTTGATTAATGTTTCTAATATTTTTTCTTTTTTTTCTCTTTGTAGCCTCTCCTCTGGCCTCCGCCGGCAATCCCCCCGATGCTGATCAAAAAGGACCCGTTTTCTTAAAAGAACCCACCAACCGTATTGACTTCTCTAACTCTACCGGCGCCGAAATTGAATGCAAAGCCAGCGGTAACCCTATGCCCGAAATTATCTGGATCCGTAGTGATGGCACCGCTGTCGGTGATGTTCCTGGTTTGCGTCAAATCTCCTCAGATGGCAAATTGGTGTTCCCTCCCTTCCGTGCCGAAGATTATCGTCAAGAAGTCCATGCTCAAGTGTACGCCTGTTTGGCCCGCAATCAGTTTGGTTCGATTATCTCACGCGATGTTCATGTTAGAGCCGGTAAGTTGAAAGTGTTCTAGAGAGAGAGAAAAGAAAAATGACTACAAAGAAAAAACGAGAGAGTAATAGTTAAGGTTACAGAGACGGAGAGAGTGAGAATACTAAAGTTCTAAACAGTAGTTTTCCTTTTTGGGAAACATTTTTAATATTTTTTTAATATGTCAAGTATATTAATATTTTATTATTTTTATATTTTTATATTTTTATATTTTTATATTTTTATATTTTTATATTTTTATATTTTTATATTTTTATATTTTAATGTTTTTTTATTTTTATATTTTTGTATTTTTATATTTTTATATTTTTATATTTTTATATTTTTATATTTTTATATTTTTATATTTTTATATTTTTATATTTTTATATTTTTATATTTTTATATTTTTATATTTTTATATTTTTATATTTTTATATTTTTATATTTTTATATTTTTATATTTTTATATTTTTATATTTTTATATTTTTATATTTTTATATTTTTATATTTTTATATTTTTATATTTTTATATTTTTATATTTTTATATTTTTATATTTTTAACATAAAACCGCTCTCTCTCCTTACAAATCTTACACTCTCGTTCTTTCTAAATTTTACAAATTTTCAGCTCTGCGTTTTCCTCTGTTGTGAAAAATTGCGTCGTGGGCTTTTCATATATGTATTCCCCTTTGCGTCGTTGGTCTTGTGTTCTCAAATGAGGTCAGGGCCTAAAAAAAGTGCTAAATATTAATTAGATACCCCTGCAGGGAATTTTCATTTCATATAAGAGTGGCAGTTCCGCCCGCACTTAGGCACAAAATGCTTTCATTGGAAAAGCGCCGCATTCGTCCTAAGTTATCCTCGCGTTGAATGTATAACAATGATGCGGCACAAATACTACGACAACGTACACACACACTATATCAGATAATCACTCATATATGCACACACACACATACACACTCTATTTTAATGGTATTTTAATTAAATTTCTCGCGCTTAGAAACGTCGACAGTTTTTGTCACTTGGAAAATGTAAAACAATTGCAACAATTGCGCTATTATGAAATGTGTGTAATAAAGCGAGCAGCACAGTGTCTATAGAAACTTTTAGTTGGCAAAGGCGTTACGTATAACAAACAATACATACAACAACATAAAAGCTGTACTTTTATGGTTTTTAGCTTTATTATTTGATGGGTGCTAAAATCTGCAATGAACTAAGTTGCCACGCCATGTAATGATGTTGTACTGCTCTGCGGTTGGCACAAGATCATAATAACGACGCAGAAGACTACGATGACGACGACGACGTGGCTTGTGAACTAAGTAGTGACAAAGAAAGCAGGATTATTGTCATCAACTTTGACTGCAATTGTGTAGACTTTCAACATGTAGCAGCAGCCTACATGTGTACTTACGCAGCTAGTGCGAAAGCGATTATGTAAAGTGTAATAAAATTGGAGGCAAAGTGCATCACACAATTGGTGTCAAACAACATAGGAGCAAAAAAACGAAACAACACGGGTAAAGTCATTTTTATGATGAGCTTAGGAAATTGCATAAAATTGTCACAAAATAGTTGAGTGAAAAGTTTAGAAAGTTTTGCCAAGTAAGACTAGCATGGTTAGGAACTCTGTAAGAATAAGCAAAAAAAAAAGTTTTATATTTTAAAAGTTTATTTAATATAATTTAATTTGTTTAGGTATTTTCTTCAGTTTTGATTAAAAAGTGCAGGCAAAGTTAAAGATATATCATATTCACAGTTATTTGCCTAAACGTTAAGGAAATCGAATAAATTTGTACTTGGAACGATATGGAATTGGAACATACAAATTTATACTATAAGTATAAATATTTATACTAGTTATTAAAAATTGAATAACAAACTTAAAATGCTCTTAAAATATTCAGGGTTCACTATGATAGTGAAACGTTAAATATAACAAATAATAAAATTATAAAAAATATTAAAAATATCAAAATTATTAATAATATTAATAATATTAAAATTATTAAAAATATTAAAAATATCAAAAATATCATAAATATTAAAAATATAAAAAATACTAAAAATATTAAAAATAAAACATTATAAAAAATATTCAAAATGTAAAAACACTAAATAAAATATATTAGAAGTATTAAAAATATTAAAAAATTTATAAATATTAAAAATATTATAAATATTAATAGTATTAAAAATATCAAAAATATTAAAAATAAAAATTATGAAAAATATTCAAAATGTTACAATTATTTAAAAAAAATTAAAAAATATTATAAATATTGAATATATAAAAAATATTATAAATAATAATAATATTAAAACTATTAATAATATTAAAAGTATTAACAGTAGTAAAAATAGTAAAAAATACCAAAAATACTAAAAATACAAAAAATATTAAAAATAAAAAATATTTAAAATTTCTAATATATTAAAAAGTTTAAAATATTAAAAATATTAAAAATAATAAATATATTAAAAATATTAAAAAAAATACTAAAAATACAAAAAATATTAAAAATAAAAAATTATAAAAAATGTTACAAAAATATTAAAAATAAAAAATATTTAAAATTTCTAATATATTAAAAAGTTTAAAATAAAATAAAATATTATAAAATATACAATTATAAAATAATATGTTAAAAATATCAAAAATATCAAAAATATTACATATATTAAAAATAGTAAAAACATTAATAATATTACAAATATTAAAAGTAGTAAAAATATTAAAAACAGTAAAAAAATACCAAAAATACTAAATATATTAAAATTATCAAATAAAAAATTATAAAATAATATATTGAAAATATTAAAAATAATAAAAATAATAAAAATATTAAAAATATTAAAAAAATTAAAAATATTTAAATTATAAAATATATACTTATAAAATAATATATTAAAAATATTTAATATAATAAAAATATTAAAAATATTATAAATATTAATAATATTAAAAATATCAAAAATATTATAAATTATAATAATATTAATAATATTAAAAGCATTTAAAGTAGTAAAAATATTAAAAATAGTAAAAATACCAAAAATACTAAAAATACAAAAATATTAAAAATAAAAAATTATAAAAAACGTTACAAAAATATTAAAAATAAAAAATATTTAAAATTTCTAATATATTAAAAAGGTTAAATTTTAAAAATAATAAAAATATTAAAGTTATAAAATATATAATTATAAAATAATATATTAAAAATATTGAAAATATTAAAAGTATAAAAAATGATTGTTAATTTTAGTCGATCGTGTTTTTTATATATTAAATTTACGTTAAAGTGTATCAAATGATACATCAAATTCGGCTTACGATCAGAAAAGTGTTTTTTTATTTTATTGTTTGATCGTAAGCCGAATTTGATGTATCATTTGATACACTTTAACGTAAATTTAATGTATAAAAAATATTAAAAATACTAAACATTTTAAAAATATTAAAAATATTAAATATTTTAAAAATATTAAAAATATTTAAAATATTTAAAATATTAAAAATATTAAAAATATTAAAAATATTAAAAATATAAATAATATTAAAAATATTAAAAATATTAAAAATATTAAAAATATTAAAAATATTAAAATATTAAAAATATTTGTGAGGTAAAAAGGGAATCGTGGGGATAAAATATCCTCCATTCTCATGTTTGATTGTGAATGGTCAAATTCATAACTATGCTGGACATTTTCGGCTGATATCTACTTCACATGCATATGTTTGGCATAATTGTAGATATATATACAGCTGATGATGTACCATTGTGCATCAGTTAGTCACAAAGGGGTCTGAAGATGAACTCGTCATGGAGTTCGAAACGCGTCATCCTAGTGCGTGACATACTGAATTTGACCAAAAATATCAAACAATAAATAATAGAACACTTTTCTGATCTTGAGCCGAATCTGTTGTATCACTTCGATACAATTAACGTAAATTAATATAATATTAAAAATATTAAAAATATAAAAAATCTTTAAAATATTAAAAATAATCAAAATATTAAAAATATTAAAAATGTTAAAAATATTAAAATAATAAAAATATTAAAATTTAAATATATTAAAAATATTAAAAGTATTAAAAGTATAAAAAATATTAAAATTATAAAATAATGTATTAAAAATATTAAATATATTAAAAATACTAAAAATAATAAAAATATTTAAATTGTAAAATAATATACAAAAAATATTAAATATATTAAAAATATTAAAAATATTAAAAAAATACTAAAAAATATTAAATTATTAAAATCATTAAAATTGAGTACAATTGTTGCAAAATTTTAAAAATGTAAATAAAATAATTAAAATATACGAAAATATCGTTAATTATTTTATATTAAAAATATTAAATATATTAAAAATATTAAAATTATTAAAATATACTAAAAAATATGAAATTTTTAAAATCATTAAAATTTTAAAAATGTAACAAAAATTAATAAAATATACGAAAATATTGTTAATTATTTATAGTTCTACGCGTACGTAATAATTTGTACATGTGAACTGTGTGGAACGATAGAAAATTGAAACACAGGTTTAAGAAGTTCCGTAAATTTTTTCATAGTTTTGGAAATTATCAGGTTCAACCTTGAAAAAACTCATTATAAGAAAAATGTAAACCGTTTTCAGTACGCCAAAACTGAAAGGGAACCATTTTTACATTTTAAATTGTTTGCCTTTCCATTATTTTTCAAGTTAAATATTAATTATGTATTTTCGAAATTAGAAAATAATGTTAGATACAAAAAAAAACATTCTCAAATGTGTAGAGGAAATGCATTTCACAACTTAAACTCCCACCAACTTCCCTCTATATCCCTCAAACTACCATCTTCCACTGCCACTGCACTAATTGAAAATTAAATAAAACTTAATTGTAATAAGATTAACAGCTTCCGTTTCATTTGAGCGTGTATGGCGTTAAATTGTAGAACTTAGCTTCATAATTTTATCTAATTAAATGACAATCATAATTTCTAACACACAAAGTTTATTACACTCGAAGTCTGAACGAAGAAACCATCGCCAGCCTCTCTTATCAAGAATACAAGAAATATAAGTAAATGCCTGCCTGCCTGGTTGACTGTTGAGTGGTTTTGAGGGAATGGTCTGTATGTATACCTCTCTACATAAGCTGTATTTCATAGAAGCATCTAAACAGCCCTACATAAACGTATATATACTTAGATAATAAAAAAATACCAACATTTATGTTGGCAAAACACTCTGACAATCAACTCCCCCCCCCCCCCTTTGCATCTGCACTACCTTAGATTGTTGTGTGACATGTCATAAAAGCTTAGTCATAGCCCCATCACCATCATCATCAAGGTGGTTGTCATCCGCTTCACATTTTTTGGCATAGATGACGTGACATACCGCTATTACCTGTACGGTGCTTCCATTTAACATTTTTATCAGTTTCTTAACATGAAGTGCCACACAAATAAGGGCAAGAGCCTTACGAACAAGTAAAGCAACATGTTTTATGCTTTTTGGGTTGGTAGTTTTTGGGTGGTTGGGTTTTAAGTAAATCATATTTTTTGGGCGAAAAAAAAACACGTTATTACATTAGTTATGAGTTTAATCGAGAGTTATGTTCAGCTTGATTCCCTTAAGATTAACCCTGCTTAAGTGCAAAGCTCAAAATAAAACAAGGCATGTTCATACCAATTTACTATAAAAGCTGGCAAGAAGGCTTGTTAGTTATGTTGTCTGCCTAAGAATCTTGCCGTGGCTGGGCTACACCTTGGTAGATTGTCATCATTATTATGGCTGCGCTATATTAACATGTTTTAGTGTTAGGTATGTTATTGTTTTATTTTTTCTGTCGTCTTTCTAATGAGGAGTTAAATTCTGTGATTAATTGAAATTAACATAGCAGGTTAAAGTTAACTAACTCTACCCACTCCTCTACTTAGGAGTGTCTCGTTCGTCTCGTCTTACTTTTGGATTCCATTTAATTTGTGCTAAGTACTCCTAGCATGTGGGTTTGCAAGCGAGGGAGACGGGGACGCGGTTCAACTATGGCTTTCAACATGGATTAGTTTAATTAATTATGTTTATTACAATTATTCTTGGGGTTCGTAGTTTTCTCAGCTACGTTTTTATGCTTGGCTGAGTCTTTTTTTCGACGCCTCAAAAAAAGACGTTAGTGGTTGGTGTATGAAACAAAATTCCCACACTTGTTGTGGAATTATTAAATTACCAGCTAAAATTTTAGCCATTTGAATGTTAAGTACATTAAATGTTAATTAACTATGGCTACACTTATTTTCGGTATTAAAATATGTTTATTAGGCCTCATTTTAACGCCTAAAGTTCCATAAAAGCCATCATTTACTATTACTTAATGAACTACTTATATTTTGTTTCAATTCCATATCGTTTCTGGGAAGTTTTAAGAAGGTAATATGTGAAGATATCAGCTTATATGCTTACCAAGTAAAATTTACTTTGAATAATGAAAATATCTTTAATTTGTTTCGATTCAATATTGTTCCACAAGGTTTTGTTCAATATTGTAAGTACTTAGAGTAGATAAGGAGAGCCCTATAAGACATTGACTGATTGATTAAGCCATAGTTTTACGTCTAGAGTGCCATAAAATCCATAATTTAATATTAGTTAATGAATTTAAAATACTTTGTTTCAATTCCAAAAAAAAAATTGTTCTTTCATTGTCGGCTCCCCTCGAATGTTGTTGACAGCAACTTCGCAGTATTTGTGTCGAGTCAATCTGCGTGTCTAGTAAGAGCTTCACAAACAGTGACGATCGCATTCGTCGATAAACAAGTAGGTGCCGTTAGTTGTAAATCTAAAAATAGAAAGCGTGTTAATTCACAACAACGCGAGAAGCTATCCCATACCTCATTCATGGGGTGCAAAGGAAAATTATGTATAAGTAAAGTTTCAATTCCATATCGCTTCTGGGAAGGTTTAAAAAAGTAATATGGGCAGATATCAGCTTATATGCTTAACAAGTAAAATTTACTTTGAATAATGGAAATATCTTTAATTTGTTTCAAATCCATATTGTTCCACAAGATTTTGTTTAATATTGTAAGTACTTGAAGTTAATAATGAGAACCCTATAAGCTTATATGTCCAACAATTAAAATACTACTAGGAATATTAATAGAACTCGTTAATCTGTTTTAATTCCAAATTGTTCCACAAGGTTTTCTTCAATATAGAAAACATTTTACTTGTTATTATTATAAAATTTTCTCCATCAGCCATATTTCCAAAAAGTTACATTACTGATTTTAGCAATTAATATATCCAACAATTAAAATTTACTAGGAATATTAATAAAACTCGTTAATTGGTTTCAATTCCACATTGTTTCACAATGTTTTGTACAATTTTGCTAAATTATTGAAGAAAACAATGTGAGCCCTATAAAACAATATACTTATTAATTATACAAAAATTTTTCTTCATCATCTTAAGAAATGTACCAATTCCATTTCGTTTCTAGGCCATATTTTTAAAAATTAACATTACTGATTTTGGCAGCTAATATGTCCATCAATTCAAATCAACTGGGAATGTTATAAATATCTTTAACTTCTTTCAATTCCACATTGTTCCCCAAGAATTTGTACAATTTTGCTAAATTATTGCAGAAAACAATGTGAGACCTATGAAACAATATACTTATTAATTGTATAAAATTTTTGTTCATCATCTTAAGAAATGTTCCAATTCCATTTTGTTTATAGGCCATATTTTTAAAAAGATACATAACTGATTTGAGCATTTCCAACAATTTAGTTTACATTTTGTTTGGTAGATTTCAACATTGTATTTCAATTCCATTTTGTTTCTTAGATATGTATAAAATAAATTAACCTATGATTGGCATATGATTTATTGATACTTCTATTGGTTTATAACTATATAGAAGTTGAAAATCTAGCTATTTTAGTTTATGCATTTGTGTCTCATTTTCATTGTGTTTCATATACAAAGCAGTCCCAAAAAACTTGTAACAATTTTGTAGTTATGTAAACACATCATCCAATAAATTAATATGACACTTTATAACAACTTTAGCAGTTATCTATCGTTATTTCAATTCCAATTTGTTCCGCACTTTACTTTTAACAATTTTCGGTAATAGTTATGATAGATTTAGCAAATGTCTTTTTCATGTATTTTTACTTTATACTACCAACATTACCTGAAGTACATGCAAATTGTGTTTCAATTCCATTTCGTTTCATGTCCATAATTTGCCAACTTTGAAGCAAAATATAAATCATTCGGCATCTGATAATCATTTTTATCTCATATACATATTTGATAAATATTATGTGCAAATGCTTAAGTTATGTTTCAGTTCCACTATGTTCCAAACCGAATTTCTAAATAGTTTTTAAAAGAACAACTGCTAACAGTTTGATATTTCTTATTAAATTCGAAAGTAAATTAACTTTTTTTAAGAATTTCTATAACTGTGTTTCTATTCCATATTGTTCCAAGCAAGCTTTTCAAATAGATTTATTTACAAAAAAACTACGTACTATTTGAGATTATTCATAAAATAAAATAAACAAAATAAAACAATTTGTAGTAATTGCTCAAAAAAGTTTTTCAATTCCATTTTGTTCCAAAGTGTTTAAACAGCTTTTCTTACAAAGTTTAATATAATAAGCCTGCCGAAGTGTGCTAGTTCCCTGGAAATATGAAAATAAATTTTATAAATTTAAAAATATTGTTTAACATAATAGTTTCACTGTTAGTTGAAACAAAGATTTATATGACAGGCAACAACAAATAAATGTCAGCCATTTGTTACTCATTATTATAAATTAATTTAATTATTTTTTTTTTCATATGAAAATTATACACCGTAATTATTAAAATAGGTATTTCTCAATTAAAAAAATAGTTTCTCAAATATATTTTTCAATTTTTTTATATTTCTAAAGTATTTTTTCTATAATAATGTTTTGATTCCATTTCGTTCCTTTTTCAAAAAGCTCCCAATTAAAGGTTTACATCATAAAACACTAAAATGGCAAATGTTTAATGTATTTCCTTATTAATGTTTCGTTACCATTTTGTTCCTTTAGCAATAAGCTCCCAATTAAATGCTTAAATCTTTCTAAAAACCATTAAAATATGTGTTCTATTGTGTGTGTTTGCAAAACGTACCATCATTGTTATACTTTTATAGCCAAAACTGAATAATAATTAAATAAACCTACCAAATTTGTAAGTAATTAACAAAAATCTACTTTTCTCCTCTACCCAACAAAACAAAAAAAGTGGTCGCCCAATACTACGAGGCCGATGTTAACAAAGAACATGTAATACGCGGTAATTCGGCGGTAATAAAATGTTTAATACCCTCCTTTGTGGCCGATTTCGTTGAAGTGGTCTCCTGGCATACAGACAGCGAAGAGAACTTCTATCCAGGATCAGAATATGGTGCGACATGGCAACTACTGCATATTAGCTACGAGTAGTTTGATTAGTGTTAATGTGGTACTAAAACCAAATAAAAAAAAATAAGAATAAGACCAAAGCACGTTAAGACAGTTTGTGCAACTTTTCATACTACCCCCTTCTACTACAGTTAGCCATAGAACCTGAATTGCAAATGCCGCCTGCAAATGTCTGCCAGGACATTTGTGTGGCAACTTGCAACTCATCATCGTTTGCTCTACTATCAATATCACTATCATCATCACCATGTTGTTTATCCTTTTTTTGTCATCATCATAAGTTGGCTTTATTGTTTTCTAATTTTTTTCTACTTAACATTATTTTGTACTTTACGTTGATCTTTGTGCGATTTCCAATAATTTTTCCTCCCCCCAAACAGTTGTTTCCCAACACTATGAAGAGGATATCCATAAGGCTTTTGTTATCCGTGGCAATTCGGCCATATTGAAATGTGATATACCCTCGTTTGTGGCCGATTTTGTTAGTGTCATATCGTGGCACACCGATCAGGATGAGAATTTTTTCCCAGGCACTGAATATGGTGCGTGTGAAACTGCTAGAGTATACTCTATACAGTCCCCCCCAAAGGACGTATATTATCTAACCATTAGTAATGTTGTGTTTGTAAATTAAACAAAAAAAAAAATTTAAAACCATAACTTAAACAAACAATATAAAATCCTTTTAATCCTTGACACAAAATATTAAAAACAAACTAAAATTTGTACACATAAATTGCAATCTATAACACTTTACAATTTTAAACAAAGCGAGAAGATAACTAAACACAAAACAGCATACTATTATGCTTGACAAACACCCAGCTTGTCAAACACTTAGACGTTTAGAAACAACAACACAAAAAAAAAGACAAATACTCAGTCACATATGTTTGACAAACGATAAATTCTCTGTCAAATTTATTTGAGAAACGACAAATACTCAGTCAAATATATTTGACAAACGGCAAATTCTCAGTCACAAACATTTGACAAACGACAAATACTCAATCAAAAATATATTTGACAAAGCCGAAAATTATCAATAAATTAAAGTCGTTTTTGTTGACTTTTTTGGCCAATTTATTGCTTACACGTATATTTGAGTGTTTGTTTGCCGTTTGGAAATTATGGGTCAAATCTCAAATCTCACCTTGACCATTGACTGAATGTTGTGTTGTGTCGGATTGCTTTACGCACTACTAAATAAAAACTCAATTGTAAATATTTCAAAATTTTTCAAAATACTAAAATCGATGTGAAGCTTTTCAAAGCTTTCAAATATTAATACTTAACACACATTTTGACACTTTTTATATAAAACAAAAAGTTTTACACTTGTAACATTTACTTACACACAAAAACTATAATCGGCTATTATTTAATCGAAAAACAAAAAAAAATAACGAAATTATATCTACACTTCAAAATCCTAATATAAATTAATTTGAAAGCACTTTAAGGTCTAGTTATGCTTCAAAATATTTTAGTAACAACTTTTTGAGAGATATTATAGATAATAAATCTATCTTGGCTTTATTGACCACAAATTTTGAAACAGTTTCCATAACAAAAAAATTTGTATTCCTTAAGATTTTTTAAAATCTTGTTATTGCTTTGTTCAAAATCCCAAATATTTATCAATATAATATGATAATGTGTAAAATAAAGAAAGTAATAAAATATTTATTATGTAGTCTCAAAACTACTATATAAACAGAACAGAACATATAACTCATACACACACCCACCCAAAATTTCACAGTTTGGCGAACACTGGACACTATATCCTTTTTTTACATACAAAAACTCTACGTTAGAAAGAAAAAGTCAGAATTAAGCAAGTGTCAACATCGTGTCACAATTCTGGAGGATAAATCTCCTAAATGGAACACATTATTGGCAGAAGTTATACAATTTATCATAATATAAGAAAGGATTTTTATATGTTTATAATTTTTGATGTTTATATTTTTATATTTCTATATTTTTAAATTTTTAAATTTTTTATATTTTTATATTTTTATATTTTTATATTTTTATATTTTTATATTTTTATATTTTTATATTTTTATATTTTTATATTTTTATATTTTTATATTTTTATATTTTTATATTTTTATATTTATATATTTTTATATTTTTATATTTTTATATTTTTATATTTTTATATTTTTATATTTTTATATTTTTATATTTTTATATTTTTATATTTTTATATTTTTATATTTTTATATTTTTATATTTTTATATTTTTATATTTTTATATTTTTATATTTTTATATTTTTATATTTTTATATTTGTATATTTGTATATTTGTATATTTGTATATTTGTATATTTTTATATTTTTATATTTTTATATTTTTATTTTTTTATATTTTTATATTTTTAAATTTTCTTATTTTTTCATTTTTATATTTTGATATTTTTATATTTTGATAGTTTTATATTTTTTTATTTTTATATTTTTATATTTTTATATTTTTATATTTTTATATTTTTATATTTTTATATTTTTATATTTTTATATTTTTATATTTTTATATTTTTATATTTTTATATTTTTATATTATTATATTTTTATATTTTTATATTTTTATATTTTTATATTTTTATATTTTTATATTTTTATATTTTTATATTGTTATATTTTTATATTTTTATACATATTTTTTTTATTTTTTCATATTTATAAAAATTAAAAATTAACAATTAAAAATTAAAAATTAAAAATTAAAAATTAAAAATTAAAAATTAAAAATTAAAAATTAATAATTAAAAATTAAAAATTAAAAATTAAAAATTAAAAATTAAAAATTAAAAATTAAAAATTAAAAATTAAAAATTAAAAATTAAAAATTAAAAATTAAAAATTAAAAATTAAAAATTAAAAATTAAAAATTAAAAATTAAAAATTAAAAATTAAAAATTAAAAATTAAAAATTAAAAATTAGAAATTAAAAATTAAAAATTAAAAATTAAAAATTAAAAATTAAAAATTAAAAATTAAAAATTAAAAATTAAAAATTAAAAATTAAAAATTAAAAATTAAAAATTAAAAATTAAAAATTAAAAATTAAAAATTAAAAATTAAAAATTAAAAATTAAAAATTAAAAATTAAAAATTAAAAATTAAAAATTAAAAATTAAAAATTAAAAATTAAAAATTAAAAATTAAAAATTAAAAATTAAAAATTAAAAATTAAAAATTAAAAATTAAAAATTAAAAATTAAAAATTAAAAATTAAAAATTAAAAATTAAAAATTAAAAATTAAAAATTAAAAATTAAAAATTAAAAATTAAAAATTAAAAATTAAAAATTAAAAATTAAAAAATTAAAAATTAATAATTAAACATAACAAATTAATAATTAAACATAAAAAATTAATAATTAAACATAAAAAATTAAAATTAAACATAAAACATAAAACAATTGTACTTAATATTTGTCGGAGCAGCTGCCATTTCTGAAGCAACTATAAATGATGTTGACACTTGCCTCTGTCTGATTTTTTTTTTCTTTACATGAAGTTTTTTATGCCACAACACTTTAGTTGAGTTCCTTTTAACCTCATTTCGATATCTTCATTTCAATCTAGTTGTTTTTTTTCATGCCGCAGCCCCTGGGAAGTGTTTCCTCTAAAAGTTTTTTTTTGGTTATATAAAATTTGATTTATTTCAATTCCATTTCATTTCTTCGCCTTCAGTTGTCGCCCAATACTATGATACGGATGTAAATAAAGCTTATGTTATCCGTGGCAATGCGGCTGTATTGAAATGTGAAATACCCTCGTTTGTGGCCGATTTTGTTAGTGTTGTATCGTGGCATACGGATCAGAATGAAGATTTTATGCCGGGCACAGAATATGGTTTGTCCTTAATTTTGTATAAAGAGGAAGAGTAAAAAAAATAAGTAATAGAATATCAAAGAACATAATGAAGGGGGCCTTAAATCCTAGTAGATAACCTTAGTCCTTTTTTTCTAGTTTTTTTTTGTATAAACATATTTTTCAAATATAATTTTAAGATTTTTTGTTGTTGTTTCATTTTATTGTTTTTTTTATAATTTTAAACCTTTTCATTTTTTGGTTTAGTTTCTAAGATTTCTCTCAGTGTTTTGCGTTTTAACTTAATTAATATCCCCCGCCCATTTGTTAGTTTTAATCTTGAAACATTTTCCCATAGAACCCTTTCTGTGTTTTTGCTCTGCACTTCAACTTTAAAGTTCACTGACTTTCCAATGATGCACTTTTAAGAATTTTAATGATAAAATCTCAACATATTTATGAATTTCCATTGCGTGTTATACAATTAACAGCAATTTTCTCAAACAACCACCTCAAAGAGCAACAACAACCACAGCAACAACTTAATATTCTGCCATTTCAATTAAGCGATGGCAAAAAATTTTCCACTTTTGCTGCTGCTTCTACTCACAAGTTAATTAAAAAGCTTGCACGAGGGAGCTTTATATACAGGAATGAGTGGGAAATTCCAGAAGACCATCAAGATCATCAATTAATGTTTCTTATGTTTGAAATTTTTTAGTATATTTTTTCTTTTGTTCTCATAATATTTTATATAAATTACCGCATTTTATTTTATAGTCGTTCAACAGTTTTACGAATCTGAGGTAAATAACGAATATGTTATACGAGGCAATGCAGCGGTATTGAAATGTTCGATACCCTCGTTTGTGGCCGATTTTGTTCAAGTTATCTCGTGGCAAGATGAGAGTGGTGAATTGTATGCCACCTTGGATGAGCAACAGGGCACGGGTATAAAGTTACAACTACTACGAGATATTGTTAAGCAAATACTTAGTTCATAATCCTTTCAAATCCCATATCATTCCTTTAAAAGCTTTTTTTTTAAGTTTTATTGAAAAATTAAATCGATTATCGTTTTTCAATTCTCTTTTGCTTTTGTCCTAGTGGTTAATCAATATTACGAAGCTGAGGTCGTGTCTGAGTATGTGATCAAGGGTAATACGGCGGTGCTGAAATGTACCATACCCTCGTTTGTGGCCGATTTTGTAAAAGTTGAGGCATGGCTGGCCAGTGAAGGCACCGAGTATTTGCCCAGCGATAATTTTGGTTAGAATAAGTGAAGCTAACTCAATTTTTGGATTTTCTTTAAATGTACATATCACGAAACCTGTAAATTTCCTGTTTCAATTCCATTTCGTTCCTTTGTGTTTTTCCCCTCCTTCTGGCTGTATTTTAAGCTTTCTTTTTCGTTGTGCTCTTTTAGTTGTCAATCAATACTATGGTGCCGATATTCTTATGGAATATGTCATCAAAGGCAATGCAGCGGTATTGAAATGTTCCATACCCTCATTTGTGGCGGATTTTGTAAAAGTTGAGTCATGGATCGATGAAGAGGGCACTGAGTTGAGGCATTCCGATAATTATGGTGTGATTTTTATTAAATTAAAATGAAAAATGTTCTTAAGTAGAAAGAATAATGAAGGGGTTGTTTTTTGTCAACGTCAAATGTTCCATTCCATAGTGGTCCTTATGCTAAAAAATGTTTCCTTTTCCTTGTATATTTTATTTTATAGTTTTTGTTTTATGAAAATGTCTTACTTTTATCATCCTCTTTAAGTTTGTTAATAAGTTTGAATTTGTTTCATTCCAATTCGTTCCTAATAGTTGGGTAGGTCTAATTACAATTGTTATATTTAAAATTTTACCAACAAATATTGGATAACTGATAAATAGGTTCATAAAGTCAGAGAAAGTTTCATTCCCATAACGTTTCTTTAGTGAAATTTCAATTAATTTGGTTACACATTCATATTATCTCTCAATTCCAAAACGTTTCCACAGAAAAATTTTAATAATTTCTTACCAATCGTTCCTTAAAGTTGGATCTACAGACGGTATCCTGCTCAAATTTGATTTAATATATGTGTTTATATTTTAGCTTGTGTTTCAATTCCAAAATGTTTCATTAGTAAAATTTTTATTAAAATTTGTCCAAATCGTTGCTTATAGTCAAGACTTAAACAGGTCTAATATAACACTTATCAGAATTTTTTTTATAGTTATGACTAAAGTAAGTCTTTAGTTCTTTAAATTTTCAACGTCTTTTTAAATAAGTGTTTCTTTATCGAAACGTTCCCATCAGCCAGCAATTGAAATTATTTTTGAAATAAAATATCACACTAGTTTATTATTGAAATTTAATTCACATAATTTATTCCAATTACAAGTGTTTCGATTCCACAACGTTCCCAGCTTTCAAAAGGTGAAATTTTCATAAACTAATACTGCTATGCCAAAACATAACAGAATATGTCTTAAGTAGTAACATTCTTCATCCAACCAATGCAACATAATGCATTTGTCGTGGTTTTGATGACAATTGTTTCAATTCCACAATGTTTCTCCTGGATAGACTGTAATGCAAATGCACGAAATCAGATTTCTAAAATATATTATAACACGAGAAACGTTTTGCCTTTAATTCTCATAAGCTTGTTATAATAGATAAATGTTTCAATTCCGAAACATTCCCAATAGAACTGGAGTTGGTCTTATAAGACATTTATGCCAATTGTTTAATAAGATATCTTCATTAACAAATCTTAGAGATTTAATAACTTTGTTCTAACAGTCAGAGTATGTTCCAATTCCAAAATGTTTCTATTGCGAAATTTCACTTAAATATTGAATTTACCATAATTTTAGATGTATAATGATCGACATGAATTGTAATTTCACATCTGATTAATTCAATTTCAATACAATACAATGCAAATCACTAATGGTTTCTATTCTAATACGTTCCGTTCCCTTAAAATACCCAAAGGTTGCGTCATATCTTTGAAGAAGTAACGTTTGTTAGCAATTAAATGCAACCTAGTGGATATGTTTTACTACTATCGGTTTCAATGCTTACACATTTTTCTTTAAAATTATAAATGTTTTCATTCCAAATTGTTCCTATGAGGTAGAACTAAAGCAATACTTAAAACTTCATCTATAAATAGTGGAGATTTAATAAGTTTGTTGATACCTTTAGAGTATGTTTCAATTCCAAAACGTTTTTGTGGTGAAATTTCACTTCACTCTGAATTTACAACCAATTTAGCTATGTAATAAGCGTCATTTACCACATTTGTAATCAACAACATAGTAACTCAATTTAATATGTCTATTTTTTGTAACAATTCACAAGTTGTTTCGATTCCAATGCGTTTCAACTCCTTTTAAATACCAATATGTTATCCTTAAATATCTTTAAAAAAGTAACAGTACTAATGAAATAACGCAACATTCTGGTTTTAGTAGACCTTTATTAACTTTTGTTTCAATTCCACAACGTTTCGGCAGGCAAAACTGAAGCGTAAAAGTATAAAATCATGTTTCTAAAAAAATTACAAAAAATCTTTTGACTGTAAATGTACAAATTGTTTGTATCTTAAGTGTTTCTATTCCAGAACGTTCCTAACTTCCTGGATTAAGTGACAAATAAATAAAACAATTCTTATATCAAAATATATTGTGTGCCAAAAATAGTTAAATGTGATAAATATATCTTTATTTTGTATAATTTCGAAAAAAAATAATTCTTGAAATGTTTCAATTTCGAATTGTTCCTTTCAAAAAAACTTTTGAAATTAACAGAATTTTTGTAAATTTCGTATTTATACTGTTCCTGTCTACGGCACTGTATTCTTTTTCAACGTCAGCTTGCATCCAACATGTTTGGCTATGCGTTTCATTGCCGAATCGTTTTCGATCATGAGAAACAAAAAATTATCGTAAAAAAACATACTCGAGTTCATAATAAATGATTTTGCTAAGCCATGTTTTTCTCTCACATAAAAACCTTTTTCATATGTTTCATTTCCATTATGTTCCTTACCTTATTTTCTATGTGAAGGTATTGCACACTCCTGTATTAAATGTTCTAAAAACATTTATGCAATTAAAATGTTACGGTAATTGGATAACTGTTTCAATTCCATTTGGTTCCTCAGTAAGACAAACCGTTGAAATATTAAGGAAATTGGGGGACTCACTACACACTTCAATTTAAAATGCATTAAAAGCAGTTATGCGATTAGACAGTTATGATTATTGGTTAACTGTTTCTATTCCATTTCGTTACTTAATAAGACAAACTGTTAAAATATTAAGGAAATTGAGGATATCACGCTTCAATGTGAAATGCATTAAAAGTAGTTATACTATTAAATTGCTATGAAAATGTGTTTCAATTCCATTTCGTTCCTATGCTTAAAAAATTGCAGATTTTTTTTTAATTTATAATTTTTCCTAAAATAAAGGGTTGCTATCTATTTCAATTCCATTTCGTTTATTTGCTTCATGTCTGCGCTTTATTTTATATTCTTCCTTAGTTGTCAATCAATTCTACGAAGCCGAAATTATGACCGAATATGTTATCAAAGGCAATGCGGCCGTATTGAAATGTTCTATACCCTCATTTGTGGCTGATTTTGTGCGCGTCGAATCCTGGATCGATGAAGAGGGCAATGTGTTGACTTTCTCCGATAATTATGGTTGGCCATTATTTATGCTTTACACGAAAAACGTAATTAGCGATTAGCATAAACATCCTGCGATATCCTTTCCCTTCTGAAATATTTTGTTTCAAAAATATTAAAACCAAAAACTTTGTGTTTCATTGTCATTTTGTTTCTTATATTTTTTATAATTTCTTTGTTTTTGTGTTCCATGTTTCTAGTTGTTTCCCAGTTCTATATAACCGAGGCCGAAAACGAATATGTTATCAAAGGCAATGCTGCCGTAGTCAAGTGTAAAATTCCTTCGTTTGTAGCCGATTTTGTGCAAATCGAGGCGTGGGTAGATGAAGAGGGCTTGGAATTGTGGCGCAATAATTCCACACAAGCTTATGGTATTACGAATATTTCAGCGACAATGTTTTGTATTATGTGTTGTTTCTAGTAGATCATCATTCCCAAGCGTTCCTTCCTTAATATTATTTTATTTTCTTACACTGCGCTTAACATTTTGGTTCTGGTTCTTGTTCATTTCCTTTCCGTTCCTCTGCCAGTTGTGATACAATCCTATGAATCGGAGGCTGATAATGAATATGTTATTCGTGGCAATTCCGTGGTTATGAAGTGTGAAATACCCTCGTATGTGGCCGATTTTGTATTCGTAGATTTATGGATGGACTCAGAGGGTCGTAATTTCTATCCAGACAGTGAAGAGATCGGTAGAGTTGGTTTGGATTACTTGAATGAAGTTATTTGCATATTTCATGATTTTGAATATTAGGAAATCATTAAAACATAAAGTTGTGGAATGTTTAAGATACTTGTTGTCCTTATAGCCGTCATCCTTGCTATTATGCATTTTCATTATTTGTATTCTGTATTTTTGTTATGTTTTTATTGAATTCGTTTCATTTTTTCTCTCTTGCGTTCTTCAGTGGTCCATCAGTTCTATCAGACCCGTGTTATCGATGAGTTTGTCTTGCGCGGTAACTCGGCCACCTTGAAGTGCTTGGTGCCCTCGTTTGTGGCTGATTTTATACTAATTGAATCTTGGGTTGACGAAGAGGGTATGGAGATATTTAGAGCCACTGAAGAGGACTCCATGGGTAACATTATCAAGCTCTATACTCTCTGTCAAAATTAAATGTGTTTTTATAGGCAAATTCCCCACCAAAAAATATCCTCCTTGTACAGAATCCTTTTACATGTTTTTACAGTGAAACCCCATTAAAAAATTACATAACGACAAATTCAATGGAATTTATTTAGTTTTGCTTTTAAATACTTTGCTTAGTGTTTTTTGAACTAGTGGATCGAGAGTCATTCGCTATTGCATAACTCTCAACTAAACTGGGGTTCGAAGCATAGAACTGACGTAATCTTCATGTCTCACATAACACAGTACAACATTTATCAGCTCATTGATTTAGGACTCAATTCTGAGAACTGCAGGTGAAAGTAGCCCCAAAAAGAAGAAGTTCTGCATCATTCGTTTTGTCAAGTTACATGCCATAATAATTTAATATCGATTTGAAGTTAGAAAGTATCGTATAGAGGAATTTGACACGTTTTCGGCTCTTTTGTTCGACACGTTGTTCCGGCGTTTGTGTTATATAGTCGAACTCGTGAATTATAGTGACAAAGTTTCCTTGGACCTTAAATTGGAAGATCGACCACACAACTCAGTGCTAATATCACCGAAATAATGAGTCTGAGTTGGGAAATCGAAGTTGTGATTTTTACCGATGTAAAACTTTCATTTCCTTGGACAATAACGTTAAATCCATAATGTGAAATTTGCTACGATTTTGAGGAGTCTGATTTGCACAGAACGGAGTTTTCAATTCGCCTCGCTTGGTGTCTTAACTAAGACAACTCAGGGCCATAATCATGGATTGCAAGAGCTTAAATTTATGAGTCAAATTCGTGAAGTTTCCTTGAACCACATTTTGGACTCCGCAAAACAACATTTTCCATGTCGACGAGAAGTAAGACTGTGGACAACGGAGTTGAGAACTCTTATACTTTCATTGAGTTGCGGAATTCAGGAATTTGTTGGGAATTTATTTGACTCCCAAAAAAATATTTTTAAGATTTTGACTCTACAACTCACTGGACGCACAGAAATGGCTAGTGGAGTCGAGGTAGTCAATAACTTAGGACTGAAACCACTGAATTCAGGAGTTTTCATTGAAGAGTCGATGTCGTGCGTAATAGTAAGAGACAGAATTGCCTGGACCACAACTTGGACTTGGACACAAACCAGATTTAACTGCGACCTCGAACAAACTGAACTGTGTACATCAGATTTGAATACTCACACAATTTCTGTCTAAAGTCGTGGAATTCAGGGATTTGTTATGTTGAATCAAAGTCGTTGGAAATTTATATGTATGTCTTCCAAGGAAAAATTCCCACCATTCCGACTGTACAACTCACGACTCGCACTCGAAGAATCTAAACTGTGGAAATCGAAGATGAAACTAACTCAATTTCTTTCTAAAGTCGCGGAATTCAGGGATTTGTTATGTTGAATCAAAATCGTTGGAAATTTTTTTGGCTTCCAAGCTATAATTTCCACGATTTCGATTCTATAACTCACGAATTCCTTACTGTATGTTCACTTTCCTACATCAAAATGACTACATAGCGGGACTGGAATCTCTGAATTGACTAGTGGAGTCGAAGTAGGCAACAACTGAGAACTGAAACCACTAAATTCAGGAATCTGAGTTGTAGAGTCGATGTCGAGAATTATAGTAAGAGACAGAATTGCTTGGACCACAAACTGGCCTCCACAAACCAAACCTAATTGCGACCTCGAACAACCAGACCTCTGGATATCGGAGTTGAGAACTCACACAATTTCTGCCTAAAGCCGTGGAATTCAGGGATTTTATATGTTGACTCAAAGTCGTTGGAAATTTATATGTATGTCTTCCAAGGAAAAATTCCCACCATTTCGACTCTACAACTCACGACTCGCACTCGAAGAACCTGAACTGTGGAAATCGAAAATGAAACTTACTCAATTTCCTTTTAAAGTCGCGGACTTCAGGGATTTGTTATGTTAAATCAAAATCGTTGGAAATTTATTTGGCTTCCAAGCTAAAATTTCCACTATTTCGATTCTATAACTCACGAATCCTTTAATGCTTTGTTTCCGCAACTTCAACTATCTTAATCGCAACACCGTAAATCACTTTGCGAGGTCAGAATTAATACATAGCGGGACTGGAATCGCAGAATCAAGATGTTTGACTAGTGGAGTCGAAGTGTTGCACAACTGAGGACTGAAATCACTGATTTCAGTATTCCAAGTTGTCGAGTCGAAGTCGTGACTAATAGTAAGAGACAGAATTGCTTGGACCACAACAACGACTCTACAAACCAAATTCAACTACGACCTCGAACAAGCTGATCTAAGGAGGTCGGAGTAGAGGACTTACACAAGATCTGCCTAAAGTCGCGGAATTCAGGAATCTGATATGTTGACACAAAGTCATAAAAAATCAATTCGACTCCAAAGGAAAGGAGGATCTGCTTAAAGTCGCGGAATTCAGGAACCTGATCTGTTGAATCAAAGTTATTGGAAATTTATTTGTCTTCCAAAGATAAATTTCCACGACTTTTACACAGAATTCACTTCTTCCTTACTGTTTTGTTTCCATAACTTTACTATTCTAATCGCCACACTAATATTCACTCTGCGAGATAAGAGTTAGCATATAGCGGGATTGGAGTCGGAAAATTGGGTAACTTGTAGGGTGTAGAGTCGTAGTAATCAACAACAATGGACCACTACTTGGAAGGCGTAATAATGGAACTTTTGTTATGTAACAATGAATTCGCAGAATTTGGGAGTTGTCGCAACAAAGTCGTGGCAATTTTGGTATGTGCGCCCACATTCGCATAATTAAGGCTTTTAAGATCCTAATTGAACCTCAGCTGACGGTGTTTCGGGAATTCCGGCACTCCAAAGAGTTGTAAAGTCCTTCCGCACTCGCGGAAGGAAGAACTTGTCGAGTCGAAGCCGTGAAAATCTTGGCTTGTCAAACTGAATTCGCAGAATTGAGGCTTTTGAGATCCCGAATGATCATCAACTGACGATGTCGCGAGAATTCCGAAACTCCAAAGTCGTAATTTTATGAGAATGAGGTGGAAGTTTGGGTTAGTGAACCTTGACATGCAGAATTGAGGCGTTTAAGATTGTGAAAAACCCTAAACTGACGGTTTCGCGGAGTATCGGAACCTTCAGATGTATGAATCTAGGAATATTTCATGGATTTCCGTTAAATTCTACGATTTCAGAATCAAAAAGTTATACCCTCTACAACTTAAGCTGCGAATCTCATACTTTTTGAAACTCATTGAACGACTTTGAGTATCGCAAACTTCAGATTCAGGAATTCAGAAAGTTTCTTGAAGTTTCTCTCACATAATTCCACAACTCAAGTATTTAATCTCAGATCTAAGAAATTGCGGAACTGAATTATTAAACGACTGGAAGTATCGGAACCTTCAGATGAAGGAATCTAGGAATATTTCTTGGATTTCCGTTGAATTTCGAAGTCAAAATCGACTAATTTGTAAGAAGTTCTTACCATATAACTCCTTAGCTCATGTAGCGAATAACATATCTAACATATCGGAAACTTAAGATTCAGGAATATTTCTGGGATTTCCATTGAAATCCTAGAATCTTAAAGCTAAAGTCCACAAATGTTTAAGAAGTTTCTCTCATTTAATTTATCAACTCAAGTATCGAATCGCAGATCTTCGCATTTTGAAAACTAATTGAATGACTAGAAGTATCGGAACCTTCAGATATAGTAATCCAGGAATATTTCCGGAATTTCCTTTAAATTCTAGGATTTCAGATTCAAAATAGACATGTTTTTAAGAAGTTCTTTACACATAACTCCACAGATCTAGTAGCGAAAATTTGAAAACTCATTGAACGACCAATAGTTTTTGGTCCCATCGGGGAATCGGAACTTTAAGGTTCAGAAATCTAGGTATATTTCTGGGAATTCCGTTGGAAAGAAGTTTCTGAGTTGTGAAGCCGAAATCGTGGTTATTTTGGAATCCACTTTAGTCCACAACTCAAGAACAGAATCTCGGATCTAAGAATTTTGGAAACTGATAGCGCGTCTCGGAGTATCAAATCCTTAAGTTTCAGGAATCTAAGGATATGTCAGGGAATTCCGTTTAAATTTTTGGATGGCATTTTGGATTGCAGTTTTGGAAGATTCTCAGTATAGAATCCTTAATCTTGGTAATTCTGGAATGGAGTGACATAAGCATTGAATGGGACGCCTTGTAAGAGTTCGAATTGATGACTAATGAGTTGAAGTTGTAAAATGTGTACGAACTAATTTACACTCTTATCTATGACTCCCGTTTCAATGTCATGTATATTTCATACACTGAGCCGAAGTCGCTGAGTTGCAATCTGAAGTTCCACAATTTCAGGTGCGAATCTCAAATTTGGAAACTCTTACAACGTCTCCGAGTTTTAGAACCTTAAGGATCAGGAATTCAGGAATATTCCGCGGATTTCCAAATTTTAGGATTTCCAGAAGTTTCTCTAATTTAATTCCACAATTCCAGTAGCGAAGTTGAGTTGTGATAACTTTGGTCCCTTCGGAGGGTCGGAACTTTAATGTTCAGGAATTCAAGAATATTCCTGGGATTTTCATTGAAATTCTAGGATGACATAGGTTTAATTTGTTGTGTGAGTAGTCTAAAAGTAGCGCCAGTCAAACTTCGCTAATGGTTAAGATTCTCTCACTCAACTTCAGCAGAGAATGTGAGACTTAAACAATATAAAGACAGCCGTGGTGACTAAGATTCTAGTTGCGATGTCATACACTTCGTTGCTCAGTTGCAGAGCCGCAAAGTTGATTAGTTAAATAATATTTGTGCAAATTTTCACTGAAATCCTAGGTCCAGTATCTTTTACACTACGCTGGCTTTGCTGACACTACTCCAGCTCAAAGTCTCCCTAAGATTTTGTTCCAATTATGTGTTTTTATCCTTTTTTTGGTTTTAGAAAACTTTGTTAAATTGTTCTTCCCCCTTTCGCCTTATTTTTACAGTTGTTAAACAATTCTTCGAGTCCCAGGTCTATGATGAATATGTCATCAAGGGCAATTCGGCCATCTTCAAGTGTCAGACACCCTCTTTTGTGGCCGATCATTTAGAGATCACCGATTGGTTAGACACAGAGGGTGGCGTTTATACCAAAAATGAAACGGGTATGGGTATTAGCATAAATCAATCTTCCTCCTTACCCTTGAGTAGAACAATGAAGGGGGATGTTGTTTTCTTGTAGTATCAAATTCATATCCTTAAGTTTTATGTTATAATTTCCTATCATTTTCCCACTTTACAACTTTTTTTTTTAATTTCTGTATTGTTATGTTTATTTTTTTTCTTCAAACATTCCAGTGGTACCCCAATCCTATACTGTGAATGTTATGGATGAGGCTGTCTTGCGTGGCAATAGTGCCATCTTAAAATGTCATATACCCAGTTTTGTGGCTGATTTCATACAAGTGGCCTCTTGGCTAGAGGATGAGGAAAGAGAGATTCTACCCTCAGCCAATCAGCAACTACAAAGTGGTAAATACTCGGCTACGTTAATGTTGATGAGTTTCAAAACGAAAAAAAAATCCCTCTACCCAACAAAATATCCTTCATAACTATTCATTCAACACTAATGTTTGTTAGTTTGTTTGTTTTTGTGAAACGTGGCAAAATTTTGAGGTCGTTTTAATTTTCGCCTTAGGGATATTCATGGTCCTGTCGTGTTAGGCCTTCTGCAATTAGGTTATATTTATTGGTTAATTTTTGCCTTGATTTTCTCTTACTTCTTGTTATACAGTATGAGTTCATTTTCATTTTGTTTTACAATCCTTTCCCGATGATATCCCATGATCCCTCTGACTCCAAGGGCCATTCCCGGCCTACCCTTGATCCTTGAACAAAAAAAAATCCCCCTTCATTAGTAGTAGTGTAGTGTAGAGTTTAGTGATTGTATATAAATTGTATATATGTTAGTTGAAAAATGCTTTAAAAAAAGGTTTTTTATAAATTTAAAAAGGAAAAAAATTTAAAAATTTTCGATTCAAAAATTTTATTTTTTGTAATTTTTTAAAAAAATTTCTAAAACATCTTTAATGTTTAATTTTCTTTTTAAACCGACATTTAAAGCATTTTTTATGTGACATTGCATGCCGCTTTTAATTTGTATATAGCTTTTAAAAAGGTTTCCTTTTTTATGCAAAAATTTTTTTCAAATAAAATATGTAAAATTTGGAAAATAAATTTTTGTATAGGAAAAAAAATCTTTTACGTAATCAGAGAAAAAAATATCTGCTAAATTTACTATTTTTAACAATTTATTAAAAAGTAAAAAAAGTATTTTGTTTTTTAAAAATTAGACAATTTATTAAAAAATAAAAAAAAAAAAATTTACCCAAAAAAATTTTTTTTTTTAAATTTGTCTTCCAGCTTTCCTAGTTGGGGTTGTTTGTCAATGTTTAAAAAAAATTATTACTAACAAATCTTTAATGTGAATTCTATACCAAAAAAAAATTTATCTAAAAAAAATTTAAAAAAAAAACTCAATAATTTTTTTTTTAAAATTTGTCTTCCAACTTTTCATGTTGGTGTCATTTAACAATGTTAAAAAAATTATTACTTATAAAACTTGCATCGGATTATGTTTTATGTGAATTCTGTACCAAAAAAATATTATATAAAAAAAAATTAAAAAAAATTAATATTTTTAAAAATTTCCAAAAAAAAATTTTATTTAGCAGATATTTTTTCTTTGACATAATTACTAACTTTATTGCATGCTTTGTTTTCTACACTTGTATAATTACTAACATTTTAACAAAAAACACTGACTCGAGTTAAACAAAAAAATTCACAAATTACTAAAATTTAAAATTAAAAATTGAAAATTTAAAAAAAATTGTAAATTAAAGTTTAACAAAAATTATAAATCGAATATTAATACAAAAATTGTAAATTACAATTACTAAAAAGATTTGTACATAGTGATAAAACAACAATTTGTAAATTTTGTAAAAAAAAAATAATAGTGTTTTTTGTTATTTATATTAAATATAAAGAAAAACATTTAAAACAAAATATTATATAAAAAAAATATTAAGGAGACATAAAAAATAATTTAAAACAACATTTTTATATACAAAATTAAAATATTAAAAGATATTAAAAGACAAAATGAAAAAATATAAAAATTTTCAACAAAAAAAATTTAAAAAAAATTTTTCTTTTTAAAAATTTGAAGAAAAATATTTTTTAAATAAATTTATATTAAAATAAAGTGTTATAAGTATTTAAATATAAAATTATAAATAAATATAACAATAATTTATTTAAAAAAAAAATTTTAAAAGTAATAAAAAAAAATTTAAGGTGAAAAATCTAAGAAAAAAACAATTCACATAATTTGTATATATAAATTCAAACAGAGGAAAAAAATTAAAAATAAGAAAAAATAAAAAAAATTTAAAAAAAAAATTATTTAAATAAAAATCTACATAGAAACACAAAGAAATTCAAAATTAATTATAATAAATTTGAGTTTTAAATAAAATCTTAAATTTTCTTAACAAATATCTAGAGAGAAATAATTTAAAAACAAAATAATTTAAACCAAATTAAAATACATTTTGTTATACCTATTTAAATATAAAATATTTAATAAAAAAAATTTTTTTAACAAAATTTTATTAAAAAAAATATAAAGCGACGCGTAAAAATAGAATAAAAATTATTTTAAAACATATTTTTGTTATATGTATCAATATAAATTTTTCATTCAAAAAAAAAAATTTGTGATAAAATTTATTGTAAATTATTTTTTGTAATTCATAATAAATAAAAATATTTTTTTCAAGAAATATTTTATAACAAACAAAATGTAAGATAATTCGAAGAAAAAAAAATGATTTAAAAAAATATTATGTTGAAATAATTTTTGATAAATTTCTCAATATTAATTTTCTAGTCAAAAATTTTTTTCACAAAAAATATAAAAAAAATATTTTTAAAAAAAATATAATTTAAACTACCTTTTGTAATTCGTTTTATTAAAAAAAAAGTAGATAAAATAGAATGAAAAGCTATTAAAAAGAATTATATTGAAATAATTTTTTGAGACATGTACTAAGTATAAATTTTCCATCCAAAATTTTTTTTTCACAAAAAATTTTAAAAAGACGTATTTAAATCTAAAAAAAATTATGCTGAAAAATATATATATTAAGTTACTTTTTGTAATTCGTAATAAATAAAAATACGTTTTATAAATTAAAAAAAAATTTCAACAAACCTTTATTAAAAAAAAAAATATATTTAAAAAAAAATTATATTGAAATAATGTTGGTTATTTGTATGTCCCAATATAAATTTTCGATCCAAATATAAATTTATACCAATAAAAAAAAAATTAAACGTCGACGCGAAAAAACAGAACCAAAAATTCTTTAAAATCAAAAATATTTAAAAGAAATTAAAATAAATAAAATTTTGTTATAGTCTCAATGTAAGTTTTCCATTCAAAAATTTTTTTCTCAAAAAAATATAAAAAAGAATTCCTTTAGACAAATTTTTAATGATATTTTTTAAAATATTTAGAAAAAATATATTTTAAAATATTTTTTAATTCGTTATAACAAAAAATATTTTTAAAAAAAGTAAAAATTCTTAAAAATAAAAAAAATTTAAGGAGAGGTGAAAAAATTTTATAAAAATAATTATATTGAAATATTTTTGAAAAATAAAAAAAATTATATTTACTAAATTTTTGTTATATGTCTCAGTACAAATTTCCTATCAAAATATTTTTTCAAAAAAAAAAAAAAATTCAACAACAGATTTTTTATGATATTTTGAAAAAATATATTTTAAATTACTTTTTGTAATTCGTAATAACAAAAAAAAATATTAAAAAAAACAAAATTGCTTAAAAAACATAATAAATAAAATATATTGAAGCAATTTTAAAAATAAAAATTATTAAAAAAAAATTATATACAATAAATTTTTGTTATACGTCTAGACATAAATTTTCAATTCCAAAAAAAAAAAAAAAAAAAAAAAAAAAAATTTTGACAAGAGAGTTTTTAGGCTAGCTTTTGTAACTCGTAATAACAAAAAAAATATTTTTACAAAAATAAATAATTTAAAAAAATAAATATTTAAAAAAAAAATAAATATTTTTAAAAAAATATAAGGCGACGCGAAAAAATTATATTACAATAATTTTAAAAAATAAAACATGTTGTATTTAACAAATTTTTGTTATATGTCTAAATACAAATTTACCATTCAAAAACATTAAAAAAAATTACATTGACATAAAAATTCTAAAAAAATATTTTAAATTACATCTAGTAATTAGTAATAACTAATAAAAAAATTTAAAAAAAAATAAAATGGTTTTTTTTTGTTTAAATTCCTTATTCGTTTTGTTGAAAATAATATAAAAATATTTTGTTGCAAAATTTTAAAAAAAAAATTTAAATCAAAGATTTAAGTTAAGCAAATACTCGCATAAAGATAAAAAACTCTTAAAAATCTTTCTCATAAAAAAAAATTAAAAAAATGTATTGAAAAATAAATATTTTGAAATAGATTGCAGAATATGCATTTTAATATTAATATATAAGTAAATGAAATATTATATTTAAAAAAAATACCTTTTTTTTAAAAAAAATTCTAATTTATTCTGTTGAAAAAAATTTTTTAAATTATTTTGTCAAAAAATTAAAAAAAGTCAAAATTTAAAATTTGAATTAAAGCGTATTTTTGTATAAAGATACAAGTCGATAAAATTTAAGTTTTGATTGTTGTTTTATAACATACTTTTAATAGCATTTATGCTAATATTTCTCCTTAATAAATCATGCACGAGCTCAGTAACAAATCTTAAATATTGTTTTAAATGTTTTTCTTTATATCCGTAGATTTTTTTCTAGTAGTTTTGTTAAAGCAACAAAAAACGTATTTTCTTCGGTATTAACTTTTATATTTTTTTTCTACATTTATTTTTCACTTGAAAAATCTTTTAATGCAAACACCAAAAGATGGCAAATATTTGGTTTTACCCTCTGGAGAATTACATATTCGCGAAGTTGGACCTGAAGATGGCTACAAGAGTTATCAATGCCGCACTAAACATAGACTAACCGGCGAGACTAGATTAAGTGCTACCAAGGGACGTTTGGTCATTACAGGTAAGTTGGCAAATGATTTCTGTATTATTATGAAAATATAGTAGATATAAATATTTATTACAAAATTAAGGAAATGGAAAATAAATCATAGTGAAATAAAATAAAAACTAATTAAAAAAAAAATTCGTAAATAAGAAATTTTAAAACTATTAGTTTGCAAAATTACAAATAATTAAATAAGAATACAAAATCATATGATTTGTTTTTCAATTCTCTTAATATTATAAGAAAATACTTCAAAGACGTTCAAATTATATTACAAAAATGATTATTAAATGAATTTTTATAAATATTAAAAAAGAAATAATGAGCAAAAATCTTTTAAATAAAAAAAAATTGTTTTTTTTATACAATAAAATTAATTTAAACTTTATTTAAATAGTTAAATCCCTTTATGAAATTACAGACTTTTAAAAAAATTAAACATTTTTAAAATGTTAGATTTTTGCAAATTTTTAAAAAAAATGATTAAAAATATAACAGTTTTTCTTTTTTTTTAATAAATTATAACGATAAAAAAGCAATAAAAATATTAGATATTTTTGAATTTTAAAAAAATATTTTCCATTTTTTATTAAAACTTATTACAATTTTTAAAGTAGTTTTAATACATTTTTACGCATATATAAAAATTTTTAATGAAAATTTAAATTTTTGCATATAGTTGTATATAAATTTTTCATTAAAAATGTATAAATATTTTTAAGGAAATTTTAAACCTTTTTTTATGAAATAAAAATAAGTTTCTTTAAATATATATTTTCAAATTAATTATATGTTTAAAAACAACCTGCTTTTTTTTTTGCAAAAATATAAAAATTGTTTTTATAACTTAAAATTTTTTTTTCTATTTTGAATCTAAAATTATTTAAAAGAAACTTAAATTGTTTAGAAAAACCTATACAAATGTTTTATAGTTTTAATAAAAAACAAAACATTAAATAAAATATGTAACAATTTCTATATCTTAACATTTTGGAATATTTATAATTTTTTATGAATATTTAAAAAATTCAATATAAATTTTTAAAAGTAATTTTTTTAATTTTGTTACGCAAATATAAAAATTTGTTAAAATTTTTCTAAGCAAATTTAAATTAAAAAATATTTGTGTAATAAATTTTCAAAGGTTATTTTTTATTTAGTTCCAAAATCAAAAAATAAATTTGTAAATTTTCATAATAACACAAAATTTTATTAAAAAAAAAATTATAAAAATAATTTATATATTTTAAAAACTAAAGATTACCATATTTTCTGAGAATTTTTAATAACTTCTAAAAAAGGACAAAAAATTTTTGTGTTGTTTCCTCAAATATTTTTAACTGATTTTAAATTTCATTATACATTTTTTTTTTAAATGTTTTAAAGAAATTTTTAAACTCCCTATCAAAATATGCAAATTTTACAAAAGTTATATCTCAATTTATTTCAAGGTACTATAAAAACGTAGTAAAAACCAAAAAAAATTGATAAATTTTTAAAAAAAAATTTTATTACAAAATAAAAATGTGTTGAGCTTTTTAATATTCATCTTGAAATGTTTTCATTAAAAATTAAAATATACATATTTTTTTATAATATTTGCAATATTTCGTTATAATTTTTTTTTAAACTTTGTTTACTTAGTTATTTTTTTAAATTTTGCTTATAAAATTTTCCTATACAAATTTTTTTTTTAAAAGTTATAATAATTTGGGAAACAACTTTTAAGTATTATTATAGAAATAAATTCATTTTTTAAGCAATTTTTATATAAAATTTATTAATATGTTTAATATTGTCTTTTAAATTTTTAGTGATAATCTTTAAATTAATTACAAAATTTAAAAAAAACATTTTTACATATTTTGTAAAATTATATTAATTTTTTTTAAAAAAAATAACAAGTTTATAAAACATGTTAAAGTTTATAAAAAGTTTTGGTACTAATTTTATAAATATTTTGTAAAAATATACAAAATAATTAAAATTTTCGAAGGCAATTTTTAAAATTTTTGTGTCAATATTACAATTTATTAAATTTTTTTTCTTCTAAATTTTAAAACATTTTGTAAAAATATAAAAAATTATTAAAATTTTGTAAAAATTTTTTTTTTGGCATATATAAAAATGTTTTATTTTGGAAAATTTAAAGAAAATTTTTATATGCAATAAAAAAAATTTTAAATTACTTTTACAAAATTTTAATAAATTTTTATATTTTTACAAAATGTTTTAAAGTTTAAAAAAAAATTATAAATTATAAATTGTTTTAAAAATAGCCTTTGAAAATTTTAATTAATTTGTATATTTTTACAAAATATTTATAAAATTAGTTTCAAAACTTTTCATAAACTTTAACATGTTTTATAAAAAAATTTTTACAAAATGTTTAAAAATTAAAAAAAAAATTAAGAATAAAAAAAAATATATAATTATTTTCAAAACTTTTCATAAACTTTTACATGTTTTATGAACTTATTATTTTTGTAAAAAAAAAATAGTTTATATTTTTAAATACATTTTTTATAAAAATATCATAATTTGGAAAGTAATCTTATAACGTTTTGTAAAATTTTAAAAGTTTAGTAAAATTTATGGAAATATTATTTAAGTTTTTATGTAGATATGTTTTTCTCTATGAAAATGTTTTAATTATTTTGGAAAATTGTTAAAACTTTAATAACAATTTTTTAAAAATAATAGACAAACTTATTCACCCCATTGTGATTTTCTTGAAATATTATAAAAACATATATAGACTTTTTTTAAAATTATTTTACAAAAATTTATTGCAATTAAAATTTTAAAAATTTCTTAAACATTTTTTAGCGTTGTTCTTAAAAAAGTACAAATTTAATCAAATTATTTAAAAAAAAATCTAAATTTAATTAAATGTTTTCTCATTTTTTATATTAAAATTTTAAAAATTTCTTAAACATTAAAGAAAATTATTAATTATTTAAAAAAATTTAGAATTTTAATTAAATGTTTTCCCATTTTTTATATTTGATTTTTTGTTGTCTCTAAAAATGTTAAAAGTAGTATTACTTTTAATAGAAGGTTATTTAAAATGTTTGTTATAAAAATTTTAAAAAGTAACTTTGGAAACTATTTATTTTTTAACATTTTTAAAAGCAATTTAAAATTTGTTAAAAGTATGTTTATTGTAAATATATACAAATTTTTTAAATAAATTTTTATTTTTTTGTTTAATAAAAATTACTAAATTTTTAATTTTTTTTCATATATAATTGTTTTAAAAAAAATTTTAAATCTTATTTTAAAAATATAAAATTTTTTTTATACAAATTTTTTAAATAAATGTTCATTTTTTGTTTAACAAAAATTACTAAATTTTTAAAATAAATGTTTAATTTTTTTTATAAATAATTTTTTTAAAAAAAATTTTAAATCTTATTTTGAAAATATAAAATTTTTTTTATTAAAATATAATTTTTTTTTTAAATTATTTGGTAATTTAAAAAAAGACAGACTAAATTTTCAAACTAACCTCAATAATAATAAATAACTTAACTTTTACCCTTTTCTAAAAAAAAATTAATCAGTGTTATATTTGAAGTATTTTCTTATTTTAAAGAAAAGTGTTAAATATAGTAAAATTTTTTCAAAATCATTATCATATTTCATCTACTTTATATATCTGTATAGTATAAAATTAACACTTTTCTTTAAAACAACAACGGAAAACAATTTCAAAATCAAATCAAAGGAAATAACCCTTAATTTTTATTATAAAAATTAAGCAGACAAACAATTATTGAAGCACATAAATTTGCATTGAATTTAATAAATTTATAAATTCATGCAAAAACTTAAAAAAAAAATCACATAAAAATGTCACGTAGAAAGCAAGTGTTGCTTCAAAGTAATGCAGACAATAATAACTTTAATTATTTATTTTTCAATGTTTTTCAATTCATTAAAATTACTTCGTGGCTAATTGAATATTTTATTAAAAAATTCTGCTGCTTACTTTCTCCCTTACCTCGGAGCAAAAAAGTAAGCAGAACAATTTGAGAATTTTTCATTTCCTCAATTGGTTAACGAGAACTCAGCTGTAAATGGACATGCAACAAATAAGCCAAATAAATATTGTGACAAAAATTATTTTATTAAATTTCAATCTGCATTACTTTACTGCAGTTTGGTAAGCAAGAGGCATAAAAAGTCCTCTATGTATAATTGTAACAATAATTGCAAACAATATTGTCAAATTGCAAAAATTTCCTAAAATTCATTTAAGTTTATTTGAAGATTTTTCGCTGCTTAAAATCGTCAAAAGCTACCATATAAAAATTCCTATTGATTTTGAAATCGTTTCCCTTAAATCATTAAGGAAATATTTTTAAAATAAATTTTGAAAAAAAATAATTTAAAAATATTTTCTTTTTTTATATATGTATATAAAATAAAAACAAAACATTCATTGATCATCATCAAAACATATTTTGTTTTTATTTTTTGTTTCTTAACTTGTAGTTTATATTATTATGTAATATTTTTCGTAAGAAAAGCAACAATTTTATATTTTTTTGGGTAAAATTTAAAGATTTGTTGTTCTTTAAAAACAATCAAAAGGATTTTTTGCTTAAAATCGTTTTCTTTGTCGTTACGGGTTAATATTAAAAAAAATAAATCATGTGAAAATGCAAAAATTTTATAAAAAAATATTATAATTTTCCCTATATGAGAATCAAAAACATTTGTGAAAATTTTTATAAACATTTAGATATTAGATACACAAAAAATTTATAATTTTTGTCTACGAATTAAAAGCGCGTTACCCTTAAACTTGTTGCTTTTCTTTACATAATTTTTATATATATAAAATTTATTGAAAACTGCCTGAATGTTGGGATAGGGTACCCTAAATTCTTAACGCGCCTAAATGACACAAATTTAATTTAAATTTAAATTCATATCTTAACTAATTGCAATTGAAGTAAAAAACGTTTAAAGTTTTAAAAAAAAAAAATTTGAAATTGCAATTTTTATGGCAATTTTTGTCATGTTAACTTTAAAAGTATTTTTTAAATATATTTAAAATTACCTTAAAAATGATGCTTGACTTGAGCTTGAGAGTAAATGGTGCGCTTTTCAAAATCTCTAACCTATGGAAAACACTTTCGAACCCTTATCCTTAAAAATATCTCATAATTCGTTAAAAGGTAAGTCCTTTATAACATTTGCTATAGAATTCATATAAATTATATTTGAATTTTCCAACAAATTTTTAAATATATAAGAAAGTAAATTTTATATGAGTGAAGTTTATTTAAAGAAACACAAATTTGTATTTAATAAAACTTACAGAACCAGTTGGTAGGGTGTCACCGAAATTTCCTTCCCAACAAATAAGCAGTACATTTATAGCAGCCGCTTCCCAAGGCCTGACATTATTGTGTCCAGCCCAGGCTTATCCAGCGCCCTTATTTAGGTGGGTTGTTTTTTGAAAAACTAGAAATTATTATAAAATTTAATAAAAATTTTCATTATCTAGGCACTATCTAGCTATCTTATTACTTTGTTTTTTCTAATAGTTACGGTCAGTTTATTATAAAATTTGTACCTATCTCAACTTTCATTCAGTTTTTTTTCTAAAAATATCCAAAAAAATTTACCGAATGTTATATTCTTTTGACTATTCTTTTCGTAGAACCTGTAGGCAGTGTAGGTCCTCGTCTTCTAACTGGCAACGACATTAAAGTCCTTGATGTTGCCACGTTACATACCATAACATTGTTGTGTCCAGCTCAAGCTTATCCGGTGCCATATTTTAGGTAAAGTCTTATTTTTTAAGACTAAAATAATATTACAGTCGGAATTTAACAACTTTTTAATATCAGGACTTATCCCAACATTTAGAGTAATTGACCATTTCTTGAAGTGAAATTTTAAAATTTTAGTTTTTTTTTTTAAATGATTTTAATATTTAAATATCTAGAACCGGTTGCTAGTGTGGCTCCCCGTTTAACCTCAGGCGATGAATCGCGCATAGTTAAAGTATTCATGGGCAAAAGTGCAACTTTACTATGTCCAGCCCAGGCCTATCCAGTGCCATTTTTTAGGTAAATTCCTTAACAAATAGGAAAAAAGTTGTGGAATTAAAAATAAAAACCAAATAAACATAGGTCTAGACGATTAAAGAGTCGACATTTCTTGAGAAAATAATTAAAACGAGGCCGAAATAATAATGATACCCTATATGGTTTAAATGGCTTGATCTTAGAATATAGTATTAGATAAAAATGTATATGAAAATTTTTTAGTAAAATAATTTCTACTTGTAATCCCAAGATTTGGAACGAGATGTATTTCTTGAATTTGATTTTGATTTTTTGTAGAATTTTTTTTTTATCAAAATTTCGTGATCCCCCTTCACCCACATTCGTACAGTTTTTCGTAAAATGTTTTATTTTTTCATATTTTTCTCATAATTTGCTACCATTTCCAGAACCTTTGGGTAGTGTTAGTCCCAAAATCACAGGAGGTGATGATAATATTAAAACGCCTAAGGTTATGCTACAACAAAGTGCTACATTATTGTGTCCAGCTCAGGCATATCCAATGCCATATTTTAGGTAATATTTCTAAGTAAATGTCTGAATATAGGACTCAATGATCTAATAGAGATCAAATCGTTGCTTATCAAATGTTTGCTTATTTTCAAAGTTACAGCAGTCTTAGTTTTAAAAGTATAAGTACAGGATACATCCTTATGTTATGCTAAAATAATATGCCAGATAAGGGCATATCCTAAAAAACAAAGTCTATAGTCAATTATTTTGCTAAATGTTGGCTAATACATGCTATTCCATAATATACTGTAGGTAATTTTTTAATTTCAAAATTAAAAGGGAAATTTTTATGTATTAAACGCCTAAAATTATACTGCTATGAAGTGGAAGACTTTAATAGGTAATATCGAAATATTATTATACATCAAATAAATGTTGATTAAAACTTATATTTAATATTCATAAAATAGTATGTTAGAGATTCCATTGGCCAATTTATATTCCTAGGTAAGGAATTCATATGTATAACCACCTAAAAGTATACTACAATTAACGGCAAGAGTATTTTAGCTAAAATCTTGACATTATTATAAATCTAATGTGAAGTTATACTCAGATGTATTATTTAAAAATTATAATGTAAAACGATCTCTTAGCCATATTGTATTCCCTTTCAGAAGACTTATATAAATGTTTTAAGTAATATCTATTAAGTCCATCGAGGACTCACTGAATAGCCTCTCCCAACATTAGGCATTAAGGTTTAAGGCCATTCCTTAAAATAATTTCTCATTTTTCTTCTCAAGAACCTATTGCTAGTGTGGCTCCACGTTTAACCTCAGGTGATGACTCACTTAAGGTTAAGACACATTTGGATAAAAGTGTTACCTTGCTGTGTCCCTTTCAGGCATATCCAGTGCCTTTATTTAGGTAAAACCATAGAGTAAAAATTATTTTCCTTAAATCAGATATAATTATGAGTTTAAAGTACTTATCTTTCGTATCTTCTAAAGTGCCTTAAATAATTTCAACCACATAACCTTATCCCTTCATGAAGGCAAGATCTGTTCGAATATTTTGTTTGAAAATTTTCTAAACATTCCCTTTTATTTTTTTATTACTTAGAACCCATGGGCAGTGTTAGTCCAAAAATTACTGCCGGCGCTGATTATAATCACATTAAAGGCAAAAGTGATCTTAGCTTAAGTTTACTGTGTCCGGCCCAGGCTTATCCAACGCCTTATTTTAGGTAAATCTATAAAACCCCAACGGCTGACGCTAGTTTAAGCGTGTTGGAACGTTACATTATATTGCGGGGGAAATTAAGGACTATTTGAGAAAATATAAAATTTAAGCGACTTTTCAAAATACTTTTGCTGCCGTTCTTAACATCGAGTCTAGTTTTTTGTTCACTTACCTAGGTTAGCTCTGCTGCTTACCTTATCTCTTCATGAGGGCAGTTTTTGTGTGCTTGAAAGCATTTTTGTTGTTGTATTGCTTTCCTTATTTTCCTTATAATTTTTTTTCTTTAGAACCTATGGGCAGTGTGAGTCCCAAAATCACAACGGGTGAAGATTTAAAACTTATCAAAGGCAAACTTGATATTAGCCTAAGTTTACTGTGTCCTGCTCAGGCTTATCCAATGCCTTATTTTAGGTAAATCTATAAAACCCCAACGGGTATCGCTAGATTAAGCGTGCTGAGACATAACAAATATTTGAGAAAAATACAAAATTTTAGCTACTTTTCAAAGTAGTTTTGCTGCTGTTCTTAACATTAAGTCTAGTCACTAACCTAGGTTAACCTCGCTTACCTTATCCCTTCATGGAGGCAGTTTTTTTATATCCTGTTATGTCGTTATTCTCATTTTCCTTATAAATTTTATCTTTAGAACCTATGGGCAGTGTGAGTCCCAAAATTACAACGGGTGAAGATTTTAAACATATCAAAGGCAAAAGTGATCTAAGCCTAAGTTTACTATGTCCTGCCCAGGCTTATCCGACGCCTTATTTTAGGTAAATTTTAAATTATTAAAATTAAACGAATTTTGTTTTAGCTTGTGTCCAAAGAGTAGCGTTTTCTAGTTTATTAAACGGTACCTAAGAAATTTATCTTAGTTTCTATTGTTAATATTCTAGCTAAGGTTTTCTGCATAGTCAGAGCATTTTAACAATTTCTTTTAGAAAAAGGAGTAACTTATTAAAGGATACGAGTTGAGCAGGGAATCTTAGGACCAAATTTGTTTAAGGCCTTTTTAAGATGATTGAGAGCCTAAACCGTAACAAATTCCTCTAGGCGATACATACTAACTTTAAATCGATATTAAATTATTATGGCATGTAATTTGACAAAACGAGTGATGCAGAACTTCTTCTTTTTGGGGCTACTTTCACGTGCTGTTCTCAGAATTGAGTCCCCAAATCATGGGTTGTACTACGTAAGGAATAAAAATCGAACACAGCGAAAAACTTTTTCGGCAACTCCATACATATGGCCATAGGGGACCACCTTAAGAGTTGAAGATAGAGGGTATGTTTTGAGAAACTGTTGGGGTTCAAAAATATTGGGGGGGCGGTCATATATTTGACTCCTCTAGCGGCACCTTTCAAGCAGTTAGAGCGGTCGAAGAAAATTCATAAAAATTTGATTTTTGTATAGATGTCCCCTTAGGGAGGTGAAGATGGATAGTAGCTATATTTTGGGAAAATGTTAGAAGGGAAAATTGACTGGGTGTCGGTCATACATTTTACCTCTCTAGGGCCCACTTTGGGGGTGGTTTGTATCCAAATCTTGTTACTAAGGATCTCCATTGAACACTATCGAACCCCTAGTGGCCAAATGCCCAGATCAGAGAACGAACCCGACCCGAATTTGTCGGCGGCGACGGCTTATAATATTTTTCGGTTGGCGGCGGCTCAATATCGGCTCATTATTTCGTAAGATATAACTGCTTTGAGTCTTAAACAAATAGTGACAAAAAAAACAGGTAATGAAGTTTTCACACAAATTTTGGTGACCAAAAAAAAAACAGGGATATCAACACAACGAGATTTTTAACACTTCAGTTGATACAGGTCAAATAAATATGCGGCTGCAAAAAAGCCGACACTAGCCGTACATATCAGCGGATAAACAGTCGGCGGCAGAGGCGCATCGGCTGATTCTCTGTCTCTGGCCCAGATATGTTAAATTTAACTTTTTACATTTGTTAACAGTTTTGCTACTAATATACCTAATACCAACCCTATGAAGTAATTTCTTTTTAAAATCGCATAATTAGACTTTTTACGTTCCCTTTCCAACATTTGGGCTGTTTTCTGTTTAATGCAAATAGGGTCATTTTTAATTTTGTAAAAAAAATTTGTTGTTGTAGAACCCATGGGCAGTGTTAGCCCAAAAGTTTCCACTGGAGAAGATGTTAAACATAGCAAAGTTGCCACCGCCCAAAGTTTAAGTTTAATTTGTCCCGCCCAGGCTTATCCAACGCCATATTTTAGGTAAATCTCAATACTTTGCTAACATGGAGTTTCTTAAGTCTTATAGAATCTGACATGTAAATTTTATGAAAGATTTTATGTAATCCCTTGAAATATAGCCTTTAATCAAAGCCCCCAGCTCGCTTGCCTTTCGCCTTTCTTTTTTTACTTATTAATAGTCATTGCAGCCAATGTGTGTATAAACTATATTTATATTTCTCATTTGTTCCGTGAAAGTTTCACTTTAAACCTAACCCAACAATCAGGTTTGTTTTGAACGGCAATTGTAAAGCAAATTCAATTTTCTTTAACATATTCTAGAACCCATGGGTAGTGTGCGTCCCAAGGTGAATACCCAAGATAAGCATCAATTTATCGATGTTAACCTGGGACAAGATTATGCTTTACTTTGCCTGGCTCAATCTTATCCGACACCAGCATTTAGGTAATGTACAAGCAATTTAAAGTAATTTTTATATATAAAGCCCTTAAACCCCTCACAAAGGCAGTTTTCTTTTTGATTCAAAATGTTTGTACCTTTAGAGAATTTCCAAAGGCTGTGTTCTTGTTTAATGATAATTTGCAATACTTTCGTTTTCTTTAACTTTAGAACCTATGGGCAGTGTTAAGCCCAAAATTAATGTACAAGATAAATTGCAGACACGAGAAATAAGTCGTGGCATCGATTTTGCCTTATTGTGTCCAGCTCAATCTTATCCAATGCCGGCTTATAGGTAAAGTAAAGAAATTTATGTATTTTTTTTGCAAAATTATACAACATTTCAGGCAGTTTTCAAATTTTGCAAGTTAAAGTCATTTTTAAAATTTTTTTTTGTAAATTTTCGCCTTAGAACCTATTGGCAGTGTTCCACCTAAGGTCAGCATAGACGATGAAATCGCCAATGCTCGTGCTTATATCCAGCAAAGTTTAAGTCTTAAATGTCCAGCCCAATCGTACCCAGTACCGGTTTATAGGTAATAACAAAGAAAGGACGCTGTAAAATTTTATATTAAAATTTGTAACCCCAGGTCCAACATTCAGGTTATCAGATAAATTTCTTACCCTAAGTAATTAGGCTTTGACAAATATAAAATGTTTTAAAACTAAATAATATCGTATAATTTTTAATTAAATTAAATTTAGAACCTTTGGGCAGCGTACCACCCAAAATGAATGTACTGGAAAAAGTTCGCACTATGGTAGTGGAAATTGCCACTGAATATGCCATGCAATGTCCAGGTCAGGCATATCCGGTGCCATTTGTAAGGTAATAAAAATATTTCGTATGTAAATAGACACGATAAAATTACAATTCTGACTCAATGGACTCAATTCTGAGAACTGCACGTGAAGGTAGCCCCAAAAATATGAAGTTCTGCATTATTCGTTTTGCCAAGTAACATGCCGCTAAAAGTGCTTAAAATGATACTTACTTACTTCAACTCGATATTTAATTATTATGGCATGTAACTTGACAAAACAAATGATGCAGAACTTCTTTTTTTTGGGGCTACTTTCTAGTGCAGTTCTCAGAATAGAGCCCTAAATCAATGAGCTGAAAAATATTGTACTGTGTAAGGTTATATCTAGTCAAAAATATAACTTACATCAAGCTATTTACAAAAGAAATGTGTGTGAAAGTATGAGGGTGAATTCCGTCATTTGTATGGGAGGTACCAAAAGGGACGTGGCAAATTCTTTGGTTTTTCGAGGATTTGTCTACGGTTTGAAATAAATTCAACTTACCAAACTCAAAAATCCTCCAGTTGTCCGTTTGGAAATATTATGAAATAATAATTTTTCAAAAATACGTTATTTTGTATGTTTATGGGAAGTACCAGAAGTGTTTAGTCGATGTAGACCATATTCGATCCAAAGTCAAATATTCATAAGCGTAGAACTTTTACAAAATATGACTGAATTCAGTGTACTTAGAAAAAAGTATATGTATCATGAGGTTGAATTCGGTCATTTGTATGTCAGGTACCAGAAATAACAAAAAATAGGTCATTTTGTATGGCAGGTACCAGAACGGGTCAGTTGATATAGATCATATTCATTCCTGAGTCAAATTTTCATAAGCGAACATCTATCGGAAAATATGGCTAAATTAAGGGTGCTAACAAAAAAGATGTGTATGTAAAACTATGAGGGTCAAATCGGTCATTTGTATGGGAGGTACCAGAAGGGGAGTGTAAAGATTTCGTTTTGTTGAGGGTTTGTCTACTATAATAAGGTAACTACACTGACCAAAATCAAATATCCTCCAGTTATCCTCTAGAAAGTTATGGAAGAAATATTAATTATTCAAAAATAGGTAATTTTGTATGGGAGGTACCGAACGGGTGGAAAATAGTAATACTGGTAAATTTTCAAACGGATCAGTAATGGTTTACTTGTCGTGCCCATAGCTCAATCCTCTTAAAAAGTACTGTAACGAACTTGGTCTTAAGATCCTTGCGGTCTAACACGTCTCTTTTAATGCGTTACACTTTTTGTCGTATCACATGATACGAGTATATACCCTCATCCCTGAGGGTGATGGTATAAAAATTAACATTAATATTAATTTTTTTTCTTACTTATTGAAAATAACCAGTGAACTTAACTGAAAGCTTAGCATCTTAATACTTAGGTGAACCCTCAAAGCATTCAAGTTTTGTTTTCTTAATTCGTTAAAAAACTTTTTTCTATTATTGTTTCTTTAAATTTTTAGAACCTCTTGGCTCTGTGGCACCCAAATTACCCAATCTTAATGATAAATCGCAAATTATCATGGTGGGTTTCCAGTCCACCTATGCCATGCAGTGTCCCGGTCAAGCTTATCCAGTGCCAGTTGTAAGGTAATACAGAAAAAAACAGAATAGATATACTCTCCCGCTGTATAAGTCTAAAAAAGGCGTGATAACTTATTCAACTGCAAGAAACTCTCCCACATATGGGATTAAAAAGGAAAAAAAAGGTTTTAGAGCCCTATACCAGCATTCGGTTAAAAAGTTTTCAACACAAATTTTTTTCAAGAAAATGATCAAATAAAATATTATTTTTATATAGAACCCCTGGGATCAGTTCCCCCCAAAATCACCAGCCTGCATGATAAATATCAAGTGATACAAGTAAGACTTGCCGAGGACTATTCCATGCAGTGTCCCGGTCAAGCATATCCGGTGCCCATAGTTAGGTTAGTAAACTAATAACCCAAAAAATGAGAGTTTATATGAGTGGTGGGAGTAATTTTTGTCCGATAGCTCATCGTAGAACTCAACCTTCGTATATAGGATAGAATTCTGCATACCAAATTTTAGCTCTATAGGGTAAACCCCCAAAATGGGAGAGTTTGTATGAGAGGTGGAAGTAAGTTTAAACCAATCTTGCTAAACTAAGAACCTAACCTATATAAATATTGTCATATCTACCACGCCTCCTTATAAGCGTTACAAATGGAAGAACAAACAGGGTATATAACAGGTTTCATTAATTTTTAAGTAAAATTTAGTGAGAGGTTGAGATTTATTTAGATGTTAAGGGACATTTTATGAAACCCCATTAAAACTTAGGTAATTTGCCTAAGTTTAATTATTTAATTTATTTGGCGCATCTTAAAACCCTAAACCAATATTCAGGCATGTTTTTATAAGGGCTCGATGTTAATGCCTAACTTTTTATATTTAATATATATAGAACCCATAGGCAGCGTTGCGCCCAAGGTAGACACTCGCGATGAGTTTACTTATGCTCGTGTAGGTTTGCACGAGGACAAAGCCTTAATATGTCCAGGGCAATCATATCCAGTGCCGGTATTTAGGTAAGCTTTAGAACTACAATTATAAAGAGATTTCCTTAGAGAGACTGTATCATGTTAGTCGAAACACGCGCAGATGTTAAGATTTGTCGTTAAAGTGCAGGTGCCGTTGCATGAGTCTTTAAATAGACCATAGGTAACTCAATCAAATGTTAAAAACTCTACCATAACTCATCGGATATGTTAGGGATAAAACGGTGTTTTTTGTTACCTTAGACTACATTGGAGCCGGCCGTGGTGTGATGGTTAGAACACGCGACTATCATGCGGGAGATCCATGAATTCTGTCTTAGTCATCTACATTTTATTTCATCGGCAATTCCATCGATGTTGTCGCCAGAAACTTTGCAGTATAGTGTCGAGTCAATCGGCATGTCTCGTAAAAGCTTCTCAAACAACTGACGTTCGCATTTGTCTATAAACAATTGGGTGCAGTTTGTTGTACATCTAAAAATTGAAAGCGTGTTAATTCACCAGAACGCAAGAAGCTATCCCATACTCCATTCATGGGGTGTAAAAGGAAATTAAGTCTATTTTTTTAGGGTGCGAACTTTAAATTATCATAAAAGATACCTTAGACCACATTCAGGCATAATTTATTAATAAGATTATAAAAATGTTCTTCTTTCAACAAATTTAAGAACCCATGGGCTCTGTTGGTCCCAAGGTAGATATCAAGGATGAGGTCACTAATGCCAGAGCTTACATTCAACAAAGTCTGGCTTTAGTATGTCCTGTACAATCATATCCTGTGCCAATATATAGGTAAATTTAAAAATATTTTACCAACCCATTAAGACCAACATTCAGAACAGTTTTTAAATCAAATGCATAACCCTTAACCCTCGAAGATGGTACTTAAGGTTAAAACATAAAGATTGTTTAAGTTTTAAAGACCTGGCTTGATTCGGTGTCAATAGCTATTAATATAATGTATATCCCTTTTACTCAGAACCCATGGGCAGTGTTGCTCCCAAGGTTGATTTTAAGGATCGCATCACCTGGCTGGATATGCCCAAGGGACGTGACTTGAGTCTTTTGTGTCCAGTTCAATCATATCCCATGCCATTTTATAGGTAAAGTTTTAATGTAAAACTTATCACAAAGACCCCTACCCTACCAACATTCAGTTCAGTTTAAGATTTTTAGTAATTATACATAGATTGAGTGTTATATATAATTTTCTTCTCGTTAGAACCCATGGGCAGTGTGGCACCCAAAGTAGATCCCAAGGATCGCATAAATTGGGTAGACAAATACAGGGGACGAGATTTGAGTTTGCTGTGTCCAGCTCAATCCTATCCCATGCCATTTTATAGGTAAATTTTTAAAATTAGTTTTTATCGTCTTTTATATTTTGATCAAGTGCAATCATGGGATATGTTAGATTAAAGAAAATGTGCTAAAAATCCAACTTGACCTAATAACTTTGTATGGCCATTTAATTATTACTGCAGCCAACTTGACAAAACGAATGATGCAGAAGTTTTTATATTTGGGGCAACTTTCATGTGCAATTCTCAGACTTGAGTCCCAAAATCATGTGTTGTACTGTTTTACCTTACCCATCATCCAGGCAGTTTTCTTTGCTTTGTTTTTGTAACTTATGGCAATTTTCCACGATTTCAGAACCTTTGGGCTCAGTGGCCCCCAAAATTGATATAGATGATAAATTGAAATTTGCCTCAAGAATGGCGGCTACGGCACTCAGTATTACCTGTCCGGGTCAAGCATTTCCGAAACCTGTATTTAGGTAATTTTAACAAATAAAATACATGGCAGTAATGTATAGATTCTGGTTTTTATATAGATAATAGGTAAAGTTGCTTTTACGTATGTTATAATCTGACTTGGCATAGCTTTTCCTATCCGTTTTTCAGTGTTCATATAGTAATGGTCCTTCGAGCCGTATACAGCAGTAAAGGAGTATGAATTCTGGTTTTTATAAAAAAAAACTTAATTTCCCTTTACACCCCATGAATGAGGTATGGGATAGCTTCTCGCGTTGTTGTGAATTAACACGCTTTCTATTTTTAGATTCACAACTAACGGCACCTACTTGTTTACGTCTTGCGAACGTCACTGTTTGAGAAGCTCTTACTAGACACTCCGATTGACTCGACACTTATACTGCGAAGTTGCTGTCAACAACAATCGAGGGGAGCCGACAATGAAAGAAAAATGTAAAAAATAATTTTTTTTTTTAAGATGACTGGAGCCAGGAGTTGAACCTGTGATCTCCCGCATGGTAGTCGCGTGTTCTAACCACTATGCCACGGCCGATCCCGGTTTATATAATTAATTGAAAAAGTGATTTATATCTATGGTATAACCTGGCCGGGCATGGGTTAATCTACCCAAATGTTGAATGTTTATTACAGTGGGTAAATTTTTTCTCCACCAAGCGTGTATCAAAATCGTAATGTTCGATGAATTCTAAGAAAATTTGCAAAGAAACCATGGGTCTAAAATCAAAATCGAGCCCCTGGTTTTTTACCAGAAACTTCGCGTATTGGGGAAAAAATCTACAACAATGTGTGACATTTACTTACTTACTTACTTACTTAGCTGGTACTTCTATGCAATCCCAGTGGATTATATACCGCACGTAGAAAAATATTATAAGCGCCTCGATCTTCTGCGCTTCTTCTCCAGTTAGTCACACCGAGTTCTGTAAGGTTCCCAGTAACCTGGTCTTTCCAACGGAGTTTTGGTCGTTTTGTGTGACATTTATCCCTCCTAAAATTTTTCCCAAACATACCTAACCCCCATCTTAACCCCATAAGGGGGGCTACCATACGAAAATCAAATTTAAAAAAAAAAATTTCCCACCGCTCTAACTGCCCTAAGAGGAGTCAAATGTATGACCGTTCCCTAATATTTTTGCAACACCAAAAGCTTCTCAGAACAATTCTACTCTAAAACCTTAAGGTGGGCCCCATAAATTTTTTTTATGGAATCAGCTCCTGTCGCTTCCATGGTATCTCCAGAGCGGTAAAATGTATGACCGACCCCGACTAGTACGATGAATTCTAAGAAAATTTGCCCAAAAAATCATTGGTCTATAATCAATAACGAGCCCCGGTTTTTAACAAGAGACTTTTCGTATTTGGGAAAAATCCACAACAAGGCCCGCAACTGCCCCGAAATCGCGTCTAGAGCGGTCGAATGTTAAAACGACACCCAGTGATTTATTCCTCCTAACATTTTTCCCAAACATACATAACCCCTTACTTCGCCCTCTAAAGGGACACCCATTCAAAATTTTTTTCACTTAAAATAGGTTAAACTTTACCATAAATCTCAAAAATAAGTAAAAAATCATTACCTTAACTATAGGCGAAACGTTAACCTTAGACTAGATTAACCACACACTTTTCCATACACTTAGGTTAAGTTTAGTCAAACAACTTGTTACAGAATAGTTGTGTAAAAAGGACTTCAATTGCTTTCATGTGCTTCGACATATAAACATAATTAGTTCACTTGTGGCCTCAGCTAGGCCATTCCTAAACCTTTACCTTGCACACACAATCCGGCAGTTTTCTCTCTAGATTATTGCCTGCGTTGACTTTATAACATTTTCTTTATCTCTTTCGTAGAACCGATGGGCTCGGTGGCCCCCAAAGTTGATTTGAGCGATAAAGTGAAAATTGCTATTACCAAATCGGAAGCTTCACTAAGTTTAGTGTGTCCCGCACAAGGTTATCCAATGCCAGCATTTAGGTAAATTGAATTGATGCACTGAATAAGATCAGTATATCTCATAAGCAATGTCTCACTAAAATATTATATAACAAACAAACTTTACAAAGATGAAATAAGCAAGCCATTGAAAATGATCGTCGATCACACAAACAAAAGTTGAATAAATAGTTTAATAGTCCCAAGTAAGGCCTTGTCAGGTTATAGGTTATAACCTGAATTCCGACAAGGTTATTCTTTAGCAGTTTATGTGTAATGTTCTTAATGGAACATTTTTTTTACAAATATTTCACAATGTTAGGGGGTTTTCGGTGGTAAAGTGCGAATTTAAAAATCTCAAGGTTATGCCTTACTAAGTTAAAGGTAAAAAAAATTCATATGAATTCCAACATCATTATTCTTTCCTAGGTTATAATACTTCACATAAAATTAATTTTGAACTAAGTTTCTTTTGTGGGATTCTAAGTTCCAAGGTTATACCTTATTAGGTTACAGGTTATATATGGATTGATATGAATTCTGGGGTAGTCTAATGTTTGCTTTGGAAATATATTATATTCATACTTTCTTCAATTTTTTTTAATGTTTGCCATAACTTTAACAAAAGGTGTCTGCTATTACGTTTAATAGTGCCAAGGTAAGGCCTCCGTAGGTTATATTCTATAATAAATTATATAGGAATTTTGTCATGGTTATGCTTTGCTAGGTTATATATTGTGTTCCTGTTGGAAAATTTTCCAAAACATTTTGCAATTATTTAAGCTTATGGGTTTCTTCACTCTAGGCTAAGCTTCGTAAACCCAAGGTTTTACCTTACCAGGTTATAGGTTATAAAATCAATCATATGAAGACCATCAACATTATGCCTTGCAGTGTTAAGGTCTTAATGTAAATTTTATTAAATACTTTGCATTACCTAAGTTTTCTTAGTATGATAGTGCCAAGCTTATGCCTTATCAGGTTACAGGTTATAAATAAATTGGTATGAACTCAGACAATCCTTAGCTTGGCCTGGTTATATGTTGTATTCCTAATGTATTTTTTCTTCTAAAATGACCTCCAAAAATGTTGCTAAAGGTTTCTGGTCTCAGGTTTAATAAACCCAAGGTTAAGTCTCTGCAGGTTATAGGCTTTAACAAATTATATTCCGAATTCCGACAAGGTTATGTCTTCCTGGGTTATATATTTGGATCGTTATGGTAAATTTTTAGAAATATTTTGCAATTTTTTAAGATTATGGGTAATAGACCCAAGGTTATAACTTGCCTAGGTTATAGTTAAAAAAATTCTATGTTATATATAGTATATCTCTATTAATATAGGAGGTGCCTTATTTAAGCTGTCCACTTTAGCTTTAACAAGTTTTTAACTCAGTTTTTTACAAGAACGTTACCCTTACCTTGGTAAAATCGCGTTTAATATCTTTAGGTTATACCTTGCTAGGTATTGGGAGATTGTGATAGATTATAAACAATCTTATACAATTTTTAATCTGCCATAAAGAGTTAGAGGCATTTCGGAGCAGATTTTTGTATACTAACTTAGAGAATAACTCGGTAAGCTAGGTTAAGGTAAAAATTATAGTTTTATAACCTTTGAAATATTTTGTATTCCGAAATAACGTTTTAAAGATGTATTACATTTGATGAAACTCATTTTACATATAATTTTATTGACCACGTACTTTATTTTAATGATTTAACGTAAATTGTTTTAATGGCTTAAGATTATACCTTGCTAGGTTTAGAGTTATTTTTAATCGGTAGATAATATACCTATTATTTTATGTAATTCTTAAATCTGTAAGAGAGTGTGGAAGGAATTTAAGTGTAGGCATTTAATTGCCTACAGATTTCGAATAATTCTTTAAACTAGGTTAAGGGAAAATATTGGCTTTGTTACCTAATTCAAATTTTTCCAAAATAAAAATAAAATTACTTACAGAAGTAAAATACTTAGGTAACCTAGGCTTAGGTAAAAACTAATGTCTCTAAACCTAAATTAAGTTTTGCATTTTTAATTAAAAGCTTACAGATTTCTAACACTTCGATTACCTAGGTAAAGGTAACTATTTTCGTATAAAGGCTTATAGTTTACGAATACTAACCTAGGTTAAGGCAAATATAAATGTCTTACTCTCTTAAACAAAACCTTAAATATTTTTTGGATGAAATCAAATTGTATTTTTTCTACAGTAAGTTTTACCTAATAGCTACAAGTTTAACGGACATGGCACCATTTTAGGTTACTCTTTTCCCCCAACATTACCTGACGGTCAGTTTTTCTGCATGCCCTATATAACTACTTTTTACATCTCACTACAGAACCTGTGGGCTCAGTGGGACCTAAAGTGGATATTAAGGATAAGGCTGGTGTATTCTTGGCAGAAACTGCACACTCGTTGGCTTTGCTTTGTCCTGCGCAGGCTTATCCTAAGCCAGCCTATAGGTAAATTCATTTATGATACTAGGCTATCTTAAGATCATTCCATAACTAGCATGATAAGTATTTCGTATTGCAAATTGTTTTAAGGGTCCTGAATATTATTACCGTTAACATTTTTTGCCTATTGGTTTATAGTTGTAGGTCACAACATTCGGGCAGTTTTTTTTTCTACCTAAGGTAAACCTAATTCTTTCTTTCGTTTTAATTGTCTGTTCTAGAACCTATTGCCAGTGTTGGCCCGCGTGTCAATCACAAAGATGAATTTAGTCATGAAAAGGTTAAAATCCAAGGAACTATGGCTTTACAGTGTCCTGCCCAAGCCTATCCAGTGCCGGTTTATAGGTAAAGGTTTTGGACTTTATACAAAGTTTTAAGGAAATTCTTTAAAAATTAATAATATTTTCTAAAAAAAAGTAGAAAAATTTGTCTTTCTTAATTAGTATTTAAAAAAATGTTAGAAACATTAAATGTATTTACGAAATGTTGTCTTACACAATGCAACATTTTTCCAGTTCATTGATTTGGGACTCAATTCTGAGAACTGCACGTAAAAGTAGCCCCAAAAAGAAGAAATTCTGCATCATTAGTTTTGTCAAGTTACATGCCATAATAATTTAATATCGATTTAAAGTTAGTAAGTATCGTATAGGGGAATTTGTCACGTTTAATGCTTTTTTGTTTGACATAACTCAAGAACCACTAGTCCGATTTAGCTGCAACAAATTTAATCTGTTCAGAAAGGAAAATCTTCCTTTTGGGGTTACTTTCACGTGTGTGTTAGTTAACGGCTTAAGGCGTGGGCTCCCCAACATTCAGGCAGTTTATTATGAAAAAAAAATTTCTATTATGTTAGTATTTTCTATTACCCAGAACCCATTGGCAGCGTTGCACCCCGTGTTAATCGTAAAGATGAATTCAATCATGATAAGATTATGGAAAATGGCACCATAGCCATTCAATGTCCTGCACAATCATATCCTGTGCCCTCGTATAGGTAAAGATAATGCTAATGAATACAATTTTCCGTTAGAATTTTAAAGTGACTCTTAATCAGGGATCTCCAAAAACAAACCAAAAAAAAAATTTAGCTCCTTTTAAAATCGTTAAAACATAAAAATATTCGCTCTGACCCTACTCTGGTGAAGACCACTGCTCAAAATCAGTGGCAGACAAAATCGAACACTCACCCAATAATATAGCACATAATATTACACTCTAATACTCTGCCCACAATCGTTGAACATTTCCAGCAGTAAAAATACCCATTACGTAATCGCTGATCTCAGCTATATTTAGTAGCAATCAGTGATGATTCTCTCGCCTATATTCCTGCTTAAAATTAGCATAGGTGTGTCATAGGGAGTTTAATCGGTGCTCTCTTGCTTACAAAGTAAGCGACGATATCAGTAAGTGTCATTTCAGTTGCAATTACTTTATAAGCGGAGTTTTAAGCGAGCTTGATAACACTTGTGATTACGAAGTAAGTGACGATGTTAGTAGCAGTAGTAGTGACTATGTCCGTGGCATTTCAGTAGCATTGTAATCTGAGTTATAATGAGTGAACGATATTTTTAACATTACACACGCATGACATTCAAAGTACTTCGATCGCTCGCTTACAATGTCTCATTTAGTCTCGTTTGCTTTCATAACACTATTAAAGCAGAGACTAACTGCTTTGAATCAAACTGCCGATCGCGTTTATATGTGTCAAGAATACGATGATTGCCGCCCTCGCGAGGCTATAGGCTGCTTGGTACTGCTCTACTATAACAACTTCAGGCAGTTTTACCTAATGATTTTAGCTTTTAGAAAATTTCTTTTATAAAACTTATTACAGAACCCGTTGGCAGTGTTGGTCCCAGGGTTAATAAAAAAGATAGCTTTGATTTTGATACCATAGCTCAAGGCCTTAGTATAGCGGTGCTGTGTCCAGCTCAAGCATATCCTGTACCGATATTCAGGTAAATTTGATTTTGATTATCTTAAATGGTCTCAACATTCGGGCAGTTTTAAGGGGACTATATAATTGATTTGAAACTATAGGTGAAACCTTAAAACTTACGCACTTTTTCAGAACCTGTGGCCAGTGTGGGTCCCAGGGTCAATAAACAGGATAGTTTAAATTCGGATACTATGCGGCAAGGTCAAGCTATTACTTTGCTATGTCCAGCTCAAGCTTATCCAGTGCCCTTATACAGGTAATTTCTAAATGAAGAGATAGATAAGGGTGATAAGTAAATAAAGATTAGAAATTCCTAAAAATTAAATAAAATTTTTAATAAAAATAGTTACTAGGACATGTAAAACCTTTCGCGGAGGATACCCAAAATATTCAACAACTTTTTACTAAATTTAGTAGATAATAACACTTTCAAAGAAAACAATTCCCTTACTTTTCAAAAATCAAGCCCAAAATATTCTACATTTAGGGAGAAAGTTCGTCGTTCATTACACAGTACAACACATGATTTTGGGACACAATTCTAAGAACTGCACATGAATGTAGCCCCAAAAAGAAAAAGTTCTGCATCATTCTTTTTGTTAAGTTACATGCCATAATAATTTAATATCGATTTGATGTTAGTAAGTATCGTTTAGGGGAATTTGTCACGTTTTAGGCTCTTTTTTTATATTGTTATAGGGTGGCGTATGATTATCATAAGTAAAATCATACGCCACGGTGTACAACAGTTTTATTATAACGAATTCCCCTATACGATGCTTACTAACTTCAAATCGATATTTAATTATTATGGCATGTAACTTGACAAAACAAATGATGCAGAACTTCTTCTTTTTGGAGCTACTTTCACGTGCAGTTCTCAGAAATGAGTCCCAAATCAATGAGCTGAAAAATGTTGTACTGTGTAATCACATACATTTCGAAAACTTAGTCTGAAATACCCCAAAACTTTTAACTAGAACTTAATACAGCTTTATTAAAGAATTCCTAACAATAAAAAATTAAAGCCCAAAATACCCAACATTCAGGGGGAAAGTTCGTCTTGTATAATTTTTTATCAAATATTTGTTCATTACTGAATTTTTATGACATTATCGGTCTATTATCCTCCCAGAACCCATAGGCAGTGTGGCACCTCGCATTAGTCTAGCCGAACAGCTGCAAAAATCTGGTACCCACTTACAATCAGCCGTGGCTCTATTCTGCCCAGCCCAATCGTACCCAGTGCCTAACTACAGGTATATATCATTTCATCATCCTTTCATTTAACATTCTTCTCATCTTAATTATGTTCAGATGTGGAAATAGCAATGTCTCTAAATATTTAGTTGTACAAAAAAATATAGAGTTTTCAATACTTAACTTTTCGCAAAGAAATCCTAAAACACTCAACATTCAGGGGAGAAGTTTGTTTTTCCCTATTTTTCAATCCATTTTAAATTCATTATTGTTTTCTCGATGACATTTTCGGTCTATTATCCTCCCAGAACCCATAGGTAGTGTGGCACCCCGTATAAGCCTCGTCGAGCAGTTACAGAAATCCGTTGCCCACATACACTCGCCTGTTGCTCTATTCTGCCCAGCCCAATCATACCCAGTGCCCAATTACAGGTATATCCATTCTTCGTCCTTTCATTTAACATCCTTCTCACCTTAATTATATTCAGATGTGGTAATGATTAAGAGACTTGAGATAATACTTGGAAGGAATTACAAATATAAAAATTACAATACTTAATTTTTCGCAAAGAAATCCCAAAATACCCAACATTCAGGGGGGAATATTGCCTTTCCCTATTTTTCAATCACTTTTAAATTTATTTTTGTTTTTTTATGACATTTTCGGTCTATTTCCCTCCCAGAACCCATAGGCAGTGTGGCACCCCGCATTAGCCTCGCCGAGCAATCGAGCAAATCTGCTACCCATATACAATCAGCCGTGGCTTTATTCTGTCCAGCCCAATCGTACCCAGTTCCTAACTACAGGTATACCTCCTCTTTATTATCCCCCTTTTTAACCTCTTTTTCGCCTCTGCCCTTCAACTCAATATCTTTCTATCTTAAACATGTTCCACCAATTTCTCTCGGCTCTGCTCTTTAATGGCATTTAAGTTCATTGGCGTATATTCCGCCATCCACCAACAACCATCATATCATATCCGCAACCAAAAGGCTAAAGTCAAAAAGTTTTCAATAAACAAAAACAATAGTTTTAGTAGAACTTTATTCTTTAGATCTGTGTGTGTGTGTTTTTTTTCTGTATGCCGCTACTTAAGTACTTAGTTTTTGGATGGGATTTGTGGCGTGTTTGTTTGCTTTTAAGTCTATTGTATTGTTGCTGTTGCTATTGTTGTAGAACCTGTTGGCAGTGTGCCACCCAAGATAAGTGTGGGTGAGAGGCGTAAGGATGCTGAGGCTAGAGTGGAGGCTACATTGAGTATATTTTGTCCAGCCCAATCGTATCCGGTGCCAGTTTATAGGTATGAAGTATAAAATAAAGACAAATGAGTAAAAAAAATTATATTTTACAACAGATTTAGGCATATCGTAAATTTACGATAAAAGTAAATATTAAATTATGTCACAAATATGACAAATATAGTGTTGGTTTGTTGTTGTAAGTATTCAAAAAATATTATTTAGCAATTTTTGACTTAAAAGTGTAATATACGATATTCACCAAATTTACGATATTGCAAAAAAATATATATTACTTTCATTATTTCAAACTTATTTCAAGTAATAGACCACACGTAATTTCACTTTTGTAATAAAAAAAACCTGAGTTTTCGAAGATTTCGCTAATATCGTAAATTAGCTATAGAAAAAATTGTTTTGAAGCATAAATATGCATTTAAAAATGATAGGTTTTTTTTAAAATAAGTATTTAAAAAATTGTTTGCAAACATTTGTATCAGAATTTTATCTTACGATATTTGCAAAATTTACGATATTGCAAAAAAATTAATTACTTTTATTGTTTCAAACTAATTTCAAGTATAGATCACATATATCTTCGGTTTTGTAATAAAAAAGACATGAGGTTTCGAAGTTTGAGCTAATATCGTAAATTTGCGTTAGAAGCAAAAAGTGATTTGAAGCATAAATATGCATTAATAAGTGATAGGTTTTTTAAAATATGCATTTAAAAACATTTTTTTGCAACAATATCAATAAGCTTACATAAACAAAATGCAGATTTACGATATTCATAAAATTTACGATATTGCAAAAAAATAGATTTCTTTCATTATTTCTAACTAATTTCAAGTAAAAGACCACACGTAACTTCAGTTTTGTAATAAAAAACATGAGTTTTAGAAGATTTCGCTAATATCGTAAATAAGCTATTGAGGCAAAAACTGATTTGATGCATAAATATGCATTAATAAGTAATAAGTCCTTTAAAATAAGTATTTAAAAAAAATTCCAAACGTTTGTATCAAAATTTTTACTTACGATATAAACAAAATTTACGATATTGCAAAAAAAAAATAATTACTTTCATCATTTCAAACTAATTTCAAGTTATAGGACACATGTATCTTCGGTTTTGTAATAAAAAACATGAGTTTTCGAAGATTTCGCTAATATCGTAAATTAGCTATAGAGGCAAAAATTGATTTGAAGCATAAATATGCATTAATAAGTGATAAGTTCTTTAAAATAAGTATTTAAAAAAAATTCCAAACGTTTGTATCAAAATTTTAACTTACGATATAAACAAAATTTACGATATTGCAAAAAAATCAACTACTTTCATTATTTTAACTAATTTCAAGTTATAGACCACACGTAACTTCAGTTTTGTAATAAAAAACGTGAAGTTTGGAAGTTTGAGCTAATATCGTAAATTAGCTATAGATGCAAAAATTGATTTGAAGCATAAATATGCATTAATAAGTGATAAGTTCTTTAAAATAAGTATTTAAAAAAAATTCCAAACGTTTGTATCAACATTTTTATTTACGATATTTACAAAATTTACGATATTGCAAAAAAATCAATTACATTCATTATTTCAAACTAATTTCAAGTTATAGGACACATGTATCTTCGGTTTTGTAATAAAAATTATAAAGTTTCGAAGTTTGAACTAATATCGTAAATTTGCGTGAGAGGCAAAAACTAATTTGAAGCATAAATATGCATTTATAAGTGATAAGTTTTTCAAACAAGTATTTAAAAACATTTTTTTTACAAACATTTGTATCAAAATTTTTACTTACGATATTTACAAAATTTACGATATTGCAAAAAAATCAATTACTTTCATTATTTTAAAATAATTTCATTTAATAGATCACAAGTGTCTTCGGTTTGGTAATAAAAAACGAAGTTTAGAAGTTTGAGCTAATATCGTAAATTTTTTATAGAGGCAAAAATTTATTAGAAGCATAAATAAGCATTAATAAGTGATAGTTTTTTTTAAAATATGTATTTAAAACCTTACTTACGATATTTAAAAAATTTACGATATTGCTAAATTAAATTTTAAAAGTATTCGAAAGTCATATTTTATTTGATTTATGGTATAAAAGTACTATCTGGAAATTATAGAACAAAGTAATTGAAAATTATACAAATTCCAAGTACTGAAAAATTTACGATATTGTAAAAATAATATTTTTAAATGCTCGGAAGTTGGAATTTCTAAAGTTTTGCTTTTTCAAATTTTTGAATTTCCACAAATAATCGTTTACACATTTATTCCAACAATTTGGTAAATTTACGATACTTAGAAAATTTACGATATTGCGAAAATTACTTTTTCCTAAACCTATTTTAAGTGCTGTTTTATGATGCTATTAACAAACCTTTGTTTAAAAGGAATTTTATGAAATATCGTAAAAATATTATTTTCAAAAATTTACGATATTAGAAAAACTTTTGCTTAAATGTGGTGTAAATTGCGTTTCTATACCATATCACCATAAATTCTAGAGTTGTTTTAATTTTTGAGGTAACTACAGAATTACGATAATATAAGAATTTACGATATTAGCTAAAAATTTTGCAAATCTTTTATCAGAATTGTTGATATATAGTAATTCTGTGTTAGCTTTTTGTTATGTCTTTCTCAAGAAGTAAATTTTTAACAACAGGGTATATTTACGATATTAAAAAAATTTATGATATTAGAAGACATTTTATTTATGAATCTTTCCTAAACTACACTTGTAGCTACATTATGACGCTTTTGATAAACTTTTGTTTGGAGTAAAATTTTGGAAATATCGTAAAAATTATATTATCAAAAATTTACGATATTATAAAATATAATGGTCAAAATGTTATGAAAACTGGATTTTTTGTTCAATTCCACTAGAAAAATTTATTTTTTGTGTTAATTTTGCATTAAATTTGTATTTACGATAAGTGCAAAAATTTACGATATTTGACACAGTTGGAGATTTTTTTCGTCAGCATAGTATTGGTTGGTTTCTGCGATATTTAAGAATCTGCCCTAAACCACGTTTGTAGCCATGTAAAGATGGTTTTTATATATCTTTGTTTGGAAGGAATTAGGAAATATCGTAAAAATTTTACTATAAAAAATTTACGATATTATAAAATATAATTGACAAAATGTAATGAAAACTGGATTGTTAGTTCAATTCCACTAGAAACATTTATTTCGTATTAATATTTGCTTTAAAAATTATATTTACGGTAAGGGAAAACATTTACGATATTTGGCACAAGTTAAGATTTTTCTCGTCAGAATAGTTAGTTTGTTGCAATTTTTAATAATAAAACTCAAAAAGTTATTTACCGTAAAAAAAATTTCTCTGTCATCATATTCAACTGTTTTATGATAAACATAGCATACTTTTGTGAGATTTGCCTGCCACCTATAGTATGTTAATAGTACTAAACTATCATCTTCTGTTTATATGGCAGCAACAGCAGAATTTCATCTATCAGTAGCCGATCGTGCACACATAATTCCAAGCGCTTCGGTATTTGGCGCTCTGTAGATAGTTCGTCACTTTAAGTTTAGTTAATAGCTCTTTCACCTGGTCCATCCAACGAAGTTTTGGTACTAAACCATCACTAATACGTAAATAACGTTTGGATAAAGTTTTATCGTAATGTAATTAATGGTGTGGTAACTTATAGGGTCCACACAGACAGACATATAAAATTCGTATAAATCCGATACCAACATTCAGGCTTAGTTGATTTTTTTTATAGTTTTCCGATGTTTATTTATCTGTAACCTTCACTTTATAGAACCCATGGGTAGTGTGGGACCCAAAATTAATCTGGCGAATCGACGCAATGATGCTGAGACTGCCATTGGCCAGACTGTAAGCATCTTTTGTCCAGCTCAGTCATATCCAGTGCCAATTTTTAGGTAATTTTATAAAATATCGTATCAAATCGCTCTCAATATCGTAAAATAGGGAAACAAACCTATAATGAGTTTGTTACCCAATAGAATAACCCAAACCCAACATTCGGTAAGTTTTTTTTTAGTTTTTTTTTAATGGTTGAAAGAAGTTCAATTATTCTGAACCTTTAATTTAGAACCCGTTGGCCATGTGGGACCAAAGATAAGCATAGGCGAAAGGTTAAGAGATGCTGGCTCTAAATTAGGCGCTACCTCAACTCTATTCTGTCCAGCTCAAGCTTATCCTATGCCTAGTTACAGGTAAAATTAGAAATATAATGAAAATATATAAAGTTAACCTAAAAATGTAAAATGTGGGGAACATACCTGCTCAACCTTCAGGCAGTTATATAAAATTTACTAAATTAGTCGACCTTGTGTAATTATTTTGCTTTCAGAACCCATTGGCAGTGTTGCCCCCAAAATTTCGGTAGAAAATCGTTTGAAAAATGCCGAAGCAAGTCTGGGACGCAGTTTAACCCTTTTCTGTCCGGGTCAATCATATCCAGTGCCTTGGTTTAGGTAATGAACCGTAGGATTACAAAAAATGGACTCAATATTATCTGATTGTGTTTTGAAGCTACATGAACCCCTATCCCAATATTCAGGCTTAGGTTATAGTTGTTTTTATGTTGCATAATGCCTATAAATATTTCCTTTCATATTTAGAACCTATGGGTAGTGTTGGCCCCAAAATTAATGCTCATGATGAACTTAATATGGTGCGGTCAAAGCAATCGTACAATTTAACTCTCTTATGTCCAGCTCAATCATATCCGGTACCATTTTTTAGGTAATGCATTAAGTACCCCAAACATTCAGGCAGTTAACTTTTAACCTAGAATATTTACCTGAGTCTTAACCTTAATATTGTTTTTTTTTTTGCTATAGAACCTGTAGGTTCTGTGGGACCTCGTCTGACCTCAGGCGATAAGACACGCAATGTTGATATACATTACGATCAAAGCGTTACTTTACTATGTCCAGCTCAAGCATATCCAGTGCCATTTTTTAGGTAAAGTCTTTGTTGATGGTATTATAGGTAAAGCTCTATCCCTATTTCAGGCAGTCTTCATTTCATTTTCTTATTGTATTCAAATATTTATTTGCTTCTGTGTCCTTTAGAGCCCATTAGTGGCGCTGCACCACGCGTTGCCTTAATCCAAAAGACCGGCATAGAGTTTGTGCGTCTAGGAGGCGTCGTTAGCCTAATGTGTCCGGCTCAAGGTTATCCAGTGCCTAGCTATAGGTAAAATTGGTATATAGTAAAATATCACAAAGAATAAATATTGACCAGTATATTTATACTGATGGAATTTTACTAATGGGAAATATTTTAAAGATCTGCATAAACTTCCAGGTAATGTGCTGATTCGGTTTTGTATAACCCAGTACAACACATGATTTTGGGACTCAATTTTGAGAACTGCACGTGAAAGTAGCTCCAAAAGGAAGAAGTTCTGCATCATTCGTTTTGTCAACGTACATGCCATAATAATTAAATATCGCATAATATGGCATGTAACTTGACAAAACGAATGATGCAGAACTTCTTCTTTTTAGGGCTACTTTCACGTGCAGTTCTCAGAATTGAGTTCCAAATCAATGAACTGGAAAAATGTTGCACTGTGTAAGAGAGATATTATTAAATAGTGCCATTAAGGGCCTTCAACTTATGAGCTCTATTATAGAAAATCTTGAGATAAATTTCAAAATGTTTTCATTATATGGACCCCAGAGAGCTATTCTAGGGGCGGCTGGCAAATTCACCTAGTGACACATTTTACTTTAAAGCTCTATGAAAAAGAATTTCAACGTAAATTTATATACTATTCTACCGATCCTTAATTTACCGATCTACCGATTCTTTTCCATAAATTCCAATTTTTTTTTCAAATAACCTTTAACTTAACTTACCCTAGCCCATATTTCTAGCAGTTTTCTACTATTTACAACAGTACTTAATCTTCATTTCCTTTAATGCACACACTTACAGAGCCCATTAGCAGCACTTTACCCCGTGTAGCTTCATTATCAAAATTCGATATGAAAACCTATCCTGGCGCCTCTACCTTCGCTATGCTCTGTCCAGCTCAAGGTTATCCGGTGCCGTTTTTTAGGTAAATATGGGAATATATGCGAAGAAAACAACATTCAGGCAGTTATTCTTACAGTTAATTTATTTTTGAATTCAATCTAAAAATTTTAAATTTTCCCCAAATATCCAGAACCTGTTTCTAGTACGGCTCCTAAGGTGCCACCTGTTAGTGCTCGTCCTTTGAGCATTGGCCAGACTACAAGTGTTTCGATATTGTGTCCTGCTCAGGGTTATCCAGCGCCAAATTTTAGGTAACTTTGAGAGAAAAAAAACAGAAAATGTTATTAAGGGTGTATAAGATACAGAATCATTGTTAAACTTATTCTAACGCCACCTATAGTATGATAATCGTGCTATTATGTTCAAAGAAGGGGAAAACTTGTAAGATAATTATTTAAGACTCTGCTGGAGCTCACATAACTACAAATACCCCAGACAATGAAGATTGTGAATAACACATTTCTCTTTAAATTCATGTTTTATGAATTTATCAACCCCCAAAATGGGGAAGTTGGTATGGAAGGTGATGATTGTTTTTGACCGATCTTACTTATGCTAGAACTTAACCTTCTCTTAGAGGATAGAAGCTTGTATATCAAATGTCAGCTCGATAGCTGTTAAACTACGGCTGAAATCGCAGGGTCAGAACCCACCAAAAAAGGAGGGTTTGTATGGAAGGTGATGATAGTTTTTGACCCATCTTGCTCATCTTAGAACTTAACCTCCTTCTAGAGTATAGAAGCTTGTATATCAAATGTCAGCTCGATAGCTGTTAAACTACGGCTGAAATCGCTGGGTCAGAACCCCTAAAAAAAGGGAGTTTGTATGGAAGGTGATGTTAGTTTTTGACCCATCTTGCTCATCTTAGAACTTAACCTCCGCTTAGAAGATAGAAACTTGCATAACAAAATTTCTCTTAAACTACGGCTGCAATCACAGCGTCAGGATCCAAAAGGACCCACAAAACCTTACGGAATAATAACTAAATAGATTTTCCCTGACTAGGACTAAATAACAGTAATGGTGTAAATCAAACTGATAATCTACTGGATAAAGTATTTAGATACGAAAACAATTCAGATTCGGATTCAGTGATAGCAATGTTGTCTTGTCCGGTAAATTGTACCCAGGCCGATTTTAGATAATGGAGAATTTAGGTATACGCTCGGAGGGTATTGATGAGGCCAATGTAACTAAAATGACACGTTTTGGAATTCGGCTCGATTAAAGATAATCGGAAACTTTACGAATAGGCCAATTTAGGGTGATCGGAAACTTTATATTATATCCAAAACTGTAAAGGCCAAATAGGTCAGGATCGTTTCGGTACTCGGGAACGTGATGGTTAGGTTACTTTCAATAATTCAGGTTCGTAGCAGCAATTCGGCAGCGTATTGATGACTCGGATTTGTCGGTGTTTCGGGTTTATGTCAGAAATTTGGGAAAGTACTGGTGATTCGGGTTTTGTTGATGATTTAGGTTTATATCAGCAATATGGGGTCATCTTGATGATTCGGGTATGTCGGTGGATCAGTTTTATATCAGCAATATGAGGTTGTCTCGGTGATTCGGGGTTTGTCAGGCATTCAGGTTAATATCAGCAAGTGGTGAGTGATAATTCAGGTTTGCCGCTGGTTCGGGAGAGTAATGGTGATTCGGGTTTGGTTTAGTTGATGAGGTATATATCAGTAAATCGGGAATATATTGTTAATTCGGGGTTGTTGGCAATTCAGCTTCGTATCCGCAACTCAGGATGTGCTACTCGTGGTTGTAACGAATTAATAACCGTACCCGACAAAGTGTTAGTATCAAAATGCTATGGTGCTAAATTCTAATACAATGCTACAGGAACAATGAGTATCTTCGTGTACCAGACATAAATCTGTGCCAGCGACGTAGTCGGTATAACCCAAGAGGAGTCCTATTCAACAGAACGATGTCCGGTTCAACGTACCATAGTTCGATTCAACAGACCAAAATCCGGTTCAATAGACAGAAGTCCGATTCAACAGACCATAGACTGATTCAACAGACCGTAGTCCGATCCAACAGACCGAAGTATGATTCAACAGGCTGAAGTCTGAGTCAATAGACCGAAGTCTGATTCAACAGACCGTAGTCCGATTCAACAGACTGGAGTACGATTTAACAGACCGTAGTCCGATTGAACAAACCGAAGTACGATTCAACAGACCGAAGTCCGATTCAACAGACTGAAGTCCGATTAAAGTGACCGTAGTACGATTCAACAGACCGTAGAAGGATTCAACAGACCGAAACCGGTGTTACAGAGCGAAGTCCAATTCAACAGACCGAAGTCCGATTTTACCGACCGAAGTCCTATTCAACTGACCGTAGTACGATTCAACAGACCGTAGTCCGATTCAACAGACCGAAGTACGATTTAACAGACCGAAGTCCGATTCAACAGACCGAAGTCCGATTCAACAGACCATTTAACAGACTGTAGTCCGATTAAACTGACCGTAGTACGAGTCAACAGACCGTAGAACGATTCAACAGACCGAAGCCGGTGTTACAGAGCGAAGTCCGATTCAACAGACCGAAGTCCGATTTTACCGACCGAAGTCCTATTCAACTGACCGTAGTTCGATTCAACATACCGTAGTCCGATACAACAGACCGTAGTCCGATTCAACAGACCCAAGCTCGATTCAACAGACCGTAGTCCGATTCAATAGATCGTAGTCCGATTCAACAGACAGTAGTCTGATTCAACAGATCAATGTCTAATTCAACAGACCGAAGTACGATTCAACAGATCGTAGTCCGATTCAACAGACCAAAGTCTGATTCGATAGAACGAAGTCCGATTCATCAGACCGTAGTCCAATTCAACAGACCATAGTCCGATTTAACGGACCGAAGGCCGATTTTACAGACCGAAGTCCGATTCAACAAAAGAATATTTCCTTTGATATATTATTGCCCTGAAAAGGGCAACTTAGCAATAAACTTCGCTGCAGTAGCAACCGACAGTCTACCAAGCAAAATGCTCAATCTTTTGAGTTATTGCAGCTCTCGATGTAATGAGAATTACATCGCACCACAAATTTTGGTTTGCATCGATGCACACTTTCACTGTGGTAGCCGTTTGCTGTATGTGTTCGGTTGTATGATGTTTGTCGCACTCATTCGCCGTTCGTGATGATCGCCGAATGTGTGTGCAAACCTTTCGTTTGTGCTGGTCGTGTACAGCGATGGGTACGAAGAAGTTGAAGTATTAATTGTCGATCGCGTTTGGAAGTGATATTCTAGGTAAATGAAGGTTTCGTTGGTAGGAGGTTGATGTTTAGGGTAAATGAAGGGAGAGTGTATTATTGGTGGTTAGAGGTTAAATAAAGGTCATAATTGTGTAGTTAGCGATGTAACTGTATGTGTAGGTGGCGTATATGTACTGACGACTTTCGTTACGTTACATTTTTAAAACATACCTGCTTTTCTCCCATCTCAAATTCAGGCAGTTTGTTCATTTTCTTATTGATCAATAATTTTTTTTGTAATTTTTGAAAATTTTTAGAACCCATATCCAGCAGCCCTCCAAAAATCAATGCCTTAACCTATAAACCTAATGTTGCAAATCTACATGAAAGCGTTTCCATATTATGTCCAGCTCAAGGTTATCCAGCGCCCAGTTTTAGGTAGGTTTATGGGAAACTTTTACCCAATATTCAGGCAGTTTTCTGAAACCATAATAAATTTAATTTGAAATTCAAAATATTCTCAAATATTTATTTATTTTTTTTTTAACTTAAATTATACACTTAAATTAGAACCCGTTTCGAGCACCGCACCTCGTATACCCTCGATAATGAGTAAACCTTTCGAGTTAAAACAAAACTCGGATATATCACTACTCTGCCCGGCTCAAGGTTATCCAGCACCAGTTTTTAGGTAAATTATGTAAATTTAGGTAAATTTTTAAAGTAAGAGATAATAAATACTATAGTGTTTCTACTCATATCCCAACATTCGTTAGCTGTTCTTTAGTTAAAAATATCTAACATTCCATTACTTAATTAAATTTCTAGAGCCCATCTCGAGCAGTGCACCCAAAACTCCGTCCTTACAGCAAAAACCTTTAGAACTCAAACAAAATCTAGATCTGTCACTGCTCTGCCCAGCTCAAGGTTATCCCGCTCCCTATTTTAGGTAAGATATAGGTCAATTAAAAATAAATGCAAGACCCAATCGCCAACAACTCATTCAAGCAGTTTTCAATAAAAAATAAATCATTAAAACTCAAATCATTGAACCAAATTTTAAATGAAAAACCTTAAACACACACACATTTTCTTACTACAGAACCTGTGGGCGGTAAAGCGCCCACTTTGCTGTCGCATGACATAAAACGCTCATGGATTGAACGACAACAAGCTCATGATCTGGCATTATTTTGTCCAGCTCAAGCTTACCCCGTGCCAGCATTCAGGTTAAGTTTTCTTATCGTTAATTTTTGTTGTTGTTACTTTTGTTTAAACATTTTCTGATTTTCTGTGTGTGGTCGCTTAAAACAAGTCACAGCTTTTTTTAGCCTCTAAAGAAACTCAAATTGTGTAATTCATTTTAGAGCCCGTTAGTGCCAAAGCCCCCTCATTGTCTGGTGACGTCAAATGGTCAGGCATCGAACGTGTTGGGGGCAATAGTTTTGCAATACTATGTCCAGCCCAAGCATATCCAGTGCCGGCATTTAGGTAGAATAACAAAATATTTATAAGAAGAAAAGTAATAAACAAATTAAAGGGGATAGTACTATGTAATATAATTTAAGTAAAAAAACAGAAAAATTTTATATTAGAAAATAGTTTTTAACTTTTTCTTAAATTGTTGTTATATTTTTTTTTCTGTGTGTTCCCTGTAGGCTAATTGGTAAATCGTATTCATAAATAATTGTTATTCTATTAGTACAATTACCAGAAGATAGGTGGCGCACGAGTTTTTTGTGAAAAATTTGATGTATCTTGTTTGTGTGTCCTCTATAGACTCGATAGAATATAAGTGTTATGCATGCAGAGTTAGAGAAGTTGTTGTTGACTTGTGAGTGATAGTTTCTATGATAGTATCATTATTGTATGATAGGTGGTGATTAAGGCATTTTGGCCAAAAGTTGTGTAACATTAAAGAAATTGGCCTTTGATGAAATTGTCTATAAGATTTGCGACAAGTTAATGATTTTTCTTTAATTTTGTAATTAAAACTCCTGGATATTGAGCCTTAAATCTATGTGATAGTTTCTCTAGTAGTTCAATAATGCAAAGATAGGTGGCGCACGAGTTTTTTGTTGATGAACTAAGGTATTTTGTCTGTGTGTTCTCGATAGGGTTGTTCGAAAATAATTGTAATGCGTTCAGAATTTGAGAAGCTGTTGTCTAAATGTAGGGGGTAGTTTCTATAATAGTGTCCTTATTGTTTGATTGTTAGTAATAAAGGCATTTCTGCAGTAGTTGTATAACATTAAAGAAAATATTTTTTCATAAAATTGTCTATTAGATTTGCGACAAATTATTGTTTTTTCTTAAATGTTGTCAATGAAACTCCAGGATGTTGAGGCTTGAATATATGTAGTAATTACTCTATTAGTGCAACAATGCAAAGATAGGTGGCGCACGAGTTTATTTGTTGACAAATTGAGGTATTTTGTCTGTGTGTTCTCTAAAAGCTCGTTAGTAAATAATTGTAATGCGTTCAGAGTTTGAGAAGTTGTTTTCCACATGTGGGTGATAGTTTGTATGATAGTATTATTATTGTACGATAGGTCGTGCTTAAAGCATTTCGGCCAAATGTTGAATCACGTTAAGAAATTCGTCTGATGAAATTGTCTATAAGATTTGCGACAAATTATGATTTTTCTTTAATTTTGTAATTGAAAATGCAAGATGTTGAGGTTTGAAACTATATGATAGATATGACTGTGCACATCTACCAAGTAGTATATTTTTTTTTTATTTTTGATACCTAAAAAGGTATCATTGGCCATTTTTATTTATTAAAGATATCTTTGTGCACAACTAGGAGGTAAGGTCTACCATAAAGTATAAAACTTTCATTCAATTCATAACAATAAACGCTCTAACAAGGTATTACAAAATCACTGTGTGCCTTTTTCATAAAAATATGTTTGTGCTTAACTATGGGATAAGATCTATTGATTGATATTTTACTTCTATTGTATTGAACACTCTAAACGGATATCACAAATTTTTGTAAAAAAAATAATTGTGCATTGCTCTGGGTTTTAATCTATCGATTAATATTTTGGTTTCATTAAATAAAGTGTAATTAGCGCTGTAAAATGGTATCACAATACCCATACTTTTCTTTTTTGCATTAAAAATTCCTGTTGTGCACAACTTTGGTGCTAGGTCTATTAACTAATATTTTAATTTTATAAAATAACTTGTTTAAAACTCCTTAAGATGGTATTACAAATATCCTGCTTGCGGGGTTTTCATACAAACATGATTGTGCACCACGTTGGGGATAGGTCTATCGATTGATATCTTACTTTTATCAAATTACTTGTTTTAAACTCCCTGAGATGGTATTACAAATATGCTGCTGGCGAGTTTTTCATACAAACATGATTGTGCACATCTTTGGGACCAAATCTATCGATTGATATTTTACTTTTATTAAATTACTTGTTTTAAACACCCCAAACTGGTATCACAAATATCCTGTTTGCGAGTTTTTCATACAAATATGATTGTGCACAACTTTGAGACTAGATCTATCGATTGATATTTTACTTTTATTAAATTACTTGTTTTGAACACCCTAAACTGGTATCACAAAAATTGTGCTTGTGAGATTTTAATACAAATATGATTGTGCACATCCTTGGGGCGAAAACTATCGATTGATATCTTACTTTTATTAAATAACTTGTTTTAAACACCCTAAACTGGTATCACAAAAATTGTGCTTGTGAGATTTTAATACGAATATGATTGTGCACATCCTTGGGGCTAAAACTATCGATTGATATTTTACTTTTATTAAATAACTTGTTTCAAACTCCCAAAAATGGTATTACAAATATACTGCTTGCAAGTTATTCATAAAAATATGATTGTGCACAGCTTTGAGGCCAGATCTATCGATTGATATCTTAATTTTATTCAATTAAGTGCATTAAGCACTAGAAAAAGGTATCACAATATTTTTTTTTTAAATAAAAATTATATTAAAATAATGTTTTTGAATATGTATGTACTTACCTATGTTTAATATTAGCTATTGCACTCTTCTTAGTGAGCGTGTTAATCGAGGCCTCACTGTATTCTATTCTTACTTAGTATTACTCCTCTAGATGATAGACAACTTCTCTTACTGCAGTATTCTAACACAGTGCACATTCAATTACTATGACTAATTTTCCTGATATTTACTATGTGTGTGTGCGCGTATTTCTTTTTCTTTCCGGCAGCAGTGGCTATAAATACAACAACAACAAATTTAACATGCGGAAATAGCAACAAAACTCACTGTAAACATTTACTTATACTAGATAGATAACAGCGAACGCCGTCGCTTACGCTATTTAACTACATATATTTCATTCATGATTTTTTTCTTATTTACGCAAACTCTATCTGTACCAAACGAACGAACGCCCATCCCTTCCCCCACTATTGCTAGAGGAGAGCATTGAATGCATAAAACTCATGTCTACCCTATAAACAGCAGCGTCAACAACAACAACAACGTAACCGAAACACTAATCAAACAATTCATAAAATCACGTTTTCATTTTACGACAGCTCACTCCATCTGGCGGCGTAAGCCGGTATAGAGAAAGAGATGATAAACACACACAAACACATACATACGACAAGAACACAACAAACAAAACGAGTCGCCATCATCATCACCATAATCATTATGAAGAACAATTGTAACATGCTTCCACACATTGCTGAAAAACAAAACACACACATGAGTACCACAGCAAAAAACAGCAGCAGCAGCAACAAAACCAAATAGAATTGTTTACATGGCTCCCCAAATACCAATACCATTAAAGAGCGTAAGCAAAAAAGTAGACTGATATTTATTAATGCGTAACCTCCCCACAAACTCTCAGTCAAATACTCACTCATACACGCACCAGCATTTTTCGCTCTCTCTATCTCTCAGTGTTCTTTTTGTTGCCGATAAACAAAAATGCCCCCATCAACAACTCACACTTGTACACACACGAACCCGGTATTGTTTTTGTTGTGCCAATTTATGAGGTAAACAAAAAAATAGCGGTTCTGTTGATAGTTGCTCACCCCCCTCACACAAACAGCTGTTGCAGCATAAACTAGTCATCTCTCTTGCTCAGTGCTAAAGTGTTATCTCTGTTACTCCGTAGGCAAAAGAGCGCATGTGTCTGAGAGAGCATTTCATTTGAAAATATCCCATAACAAATGCCCCTTAAAAACACGAGTCAAACACTTGATGCTTCGTAGTTTGCCGGCTTTGTTTTTCAGCCATTTTCGTTACTGGGAGGGGTGGTCTTTGGTAAGGTATGGGTTTTGTTTAGAATATAACAGTAAAAAGGAGTTGGGCAAAAAATATACACATAGCGTAAAGACTGAGAGTAAAAGAGCGAGCTTTGCCACACTTTCTCTTTCTATGGGTGTGTGTAAAAACAAACAACAACATTTATCAATGAAGTCTTGCGCTGTCGTTTGGACACGTTTTTGGGTCAGCTTTTTGTGTGATGGCGTTAATATGCCGGTATACAAGAAGAAGTTGCATGAAAAACAAACGCCTGAACAAAATGTAAGTGGTTAAAGTGGCCTACGGTGTGGGAGGGAAGTGGGAGTATTGATAGTAATACTCTCGATGTTGGTGGTGGCTTTGTGCTTTTAGTCTTGGTAGGAGGGAGGGTTAGCTAGTAGGTGGTGTTGCAGATGGTGAATTTGTTCATACCTATTCACTTTCGTTAACACTTGTTGGAAAGTTCTTGTTGCCGCTGTTTGTACATTCACACGTTCACTTCTTTTGTTTTACACACACACACACACGCTTATTCATATCATATCAAATATATGTTGTTGTTCAATAGCTTTCCGGGTGGGGCGGTATAATTTTGCACTAAAGACGACTTGTTGCTTCGTTTTGTGAGTGACCTTGATGCGTTCTCCTCTCGGTTGCATTCACTTGTCGTCGTGACCTCGGTGCGGTGCGTTAACATTGACCTTATAGGTAGGGAGACGGCAGCTTTAGTTAAGGGAAAACGAAAAGATATGACATTTCATCATATTCACATAGGTATGATATTAAGATGTTCGAAGCTGCTTTCGTTATTTAAAAAAATAAAAAAAATACTCGGCAGTGGAGATTGAAGAACTTCACAAAAAAAAAAAAAATTCAGATCTATCTATGAACATAGGTACAAATGTTAAAAATGTTCAATAAACAAAAATCCATAGTTTCTAGAGAAGTAAAGCCAATAAAATTCTACTCAAAATTGTTCACAACCATAGTTGTGACACCAGTTACGAGTGCTTAATACACTTAATTAATTAAAAGTAAAATACCAATTGATAGATCTTGACCCAAAGTTGTGCACAATCATATTTTTTGTAAAAAAATTTCCAAGCATGATATTTGTAATACCATTTTAGGGAGTTTCAAACATGAAATTAAACAAAACAAAAATAGCAATTGATAGATGTAGCCCCAAACATGTGCACAATCATATTTTTATGAAAATTCAACAATCAGGACTTTTGTGATACCATTTTATTGAGTTTAAAAAAAGTAATATAATAAAAGTAACATACCAATGGACAGAGCTTATCCCAAAGTTGTGCACAATCATATTTGTAGGGAAATCCCCACATGCGGGATATTTGTAGTACCATTTTAGGGAGTTCAAAACAAGTAATTTAAAAAAAGTAAAATAGCAGTCGATAGATTTAGCCCCAAACATGTGCACAATCATATTTTTATGAAAATTCCTTTAGCATTATATTTGTAATACCATTTAAGGGTGTCTAAAATAAGTAATTTAATAAAAGTAAAATATCAATAGATAGATTTAGCCCCAAAGATGTGCACAATCCCATTTTTATGAAAAGCCCTCAAGCAGAATATTTGTAATACCATTTTTGAGTCCTGAATACACTTAATTAAATAAAACAAAAAAAACAATTGATAGATGTAGCCCCAAACATGTGCACAATCATATTTTTATGAAAAACCCCCAAGTGGGACATTTGTAATACCATTTCAGGGAGTTTAAAACAAGTAATTTAATAAAAGTAACATACCAATTGACAGATCTAGCCCCAAAGTTGTGCACAATCATATTTTTTGTAAAAAATTTTCCAAGCAGGATATTTGTAATACCATTTTAGGGAGTTTCAAACATGAAATTAAACAAAACAAAAATAGCAATTGATAGATGTGGCCCCAAACATGTGCACAATCATATTTTTATGAAAATTCAACAATCAGGACTTTTGTGATACCATTTTATTGAGTTTAAAAAAAGTAATATAATAAAAGTAACATACCAATGGACAGAGCTTATCCCAAAGTTGTGCACAATCATATTTGTAGGGAAATCCCCACATGCGGGATATTTGTAGTACCATTTTAGGGAGTTCAAAACAAGTAATTTAAAAAAAGTAAAATAGCAGTCGATAGATTTAGCCCCAAACATGTGCACAATCATATTTTTATGAAAATTCCTTTAGCATTATATTTGTAATACCATTTAAGGGTGTCTAAAATAAGTAATTTAATAAAAGTAAAATATCAATAGATAGATTTAGCCCCAAAGATGTGCACAATCCCATTTTTATGAAAAGCCCTCAAGCAGAATATTTGTAATACCATTTTTGAGTCCTGAATACACTTAATTAAATAAAACAAAAAAAACAATTGATAGATGTAGCCCCAAACATGTGCACAATCATATTTTTATGAAAAACCCCCAAGTGGGACATTTGTAATACCATTTCAGGGAGTTTAAAACAAGTAATTTAATAAAAGTAACATACCAATTTACAGATCTAGCCCCAAAGTTGTGCACAATCATATTTTTTGTAAAAAATTTTCCAAGCAGGATATTTGTAATACCATTTTAGGGAGTTTCAAACATGAAATTAAATAAAACATAAATAACAGTTGATAGATGCAGCCCCAAACATGTGCACAATCATATTTTTGTGAAAAACCCCCAAGTGGGACATTTGTAATACCATTTTAGGGAGTTTCAAACAAGTAATTTAATAAAAGTAAAATATCAGTAGATTGATTTAGTCCCAAACATGTGCACAATCATATTTTTATTTAAAAAAAAAAACACAACCAGCATATTTGAAATACCATTTAAGGTTATCTAAAACAAGTCATTTAATAAAACAAAAATATTAAGCGATAATAGCGCCAAACACGTGCACAATAATATTTTTTATGAAAAATTTCCAAGTTACACTTAGTAACATATACCTACGTTTTTGCAATGATAGCTTTAGCCATTTGGTCTGAATGGTGGCAACAGTTTTATTCCTTTTTTACGTCTAAAAGTACGCAATTTCTTAGTTAATGTCTACAGTCAGTCAATCACAAAACAGTTTTATATGTATACTAGCTGACGTTTTGTGCCAAAAAATACTTTTATTGTAGCGGAAAGTACACTTTATCTGTTTAAAAGTACTTAAATATACCAGAATGTACTTCTTGTATGACAAAAAGTACTTTCATTGTGTATAAAATTAATTTCATTGTATCAAACAGTTATGTTGTTGTAAAAAACGCAAGAACTGCAATGAGCTTTTAGTAATTTTTTAATATTTAAAATAAATTTTTTTTCCAAATTTTAGTCAGACCTAACTACTGACTTCGAATACTTTAAATTTGTCTCCTATATTATTTCTTTCCATGGAAATATTTACAATTGGACTGTATATAAACTATTTTTTATTTTTATAGCTGTGAATTTCATAATTTCCGTTTAGTACAGGGCTTATGCCATAATATCAACATATATGCCAAATTTCGCTGTTCCAGCTTTAACCATCCGATCTAGACGATATGTAGTTTTTTTGTCCTTGTTTGCCACTTTTTACACCTCAGGGTGTGTATTTCCAGAAAAAAAGTTTCTTTTCTCTAAAGCGGGCATGGCACCGCCCATTTCCCAGTTAGACGTTATTCCCCTTGTACCAGTAACATATGTAGCAAATCTCATCTTCGTAACCCCAATGGCTCGTGAGAGATGACCAATTTAAGATTTGTTTGGGCGGTGCCACGCCCCTTTGTCTAATAATTTTTTTTATAAAGCCTATGATAGAGGCCCTACGGACAGTGCCAACTGTAAGAACTCAATTGCAGCCGTTGAATTTATTTGGCCACTATAATAATTTTTTTTAAAAATGGGTGTGGCACCGCCCACTTCTCACTTTCCACAAGAATCTAATGTCTCTTGTATATTTAAAAAATCTCTTCTACTCACCTATAATGGTTTATGAGATACAGACATTTCAAGTTTCTAGTTGTATGAGGCGGTGCCACGCCCTTGTGGTCCCCTTGCTGTCTGAATTTCCAAAAATTCCTTCTTCCGAATTTCCAGATTCTACCTTTAGCCGTTTGGGCTGGGGAATGATCAGTCAATCAACACATTTTTCTGGTGAATAGTTTTCCGTTTTCATAGTTAGTTTAGAAATAGGGAAAAGGAGAAAATATCCCTAGAAGATTTTAGATTTAGATTAGGATAACAAGGTAAAAAACTTCCCTGGACATCGTTATATAAAATCAGGTTGATATAGAAAAATTTATCAAGGGCTTAGTTTTGTAAATAAATTTTAAAAGTTTTGTTCACAAAAGCTTATATTCTTCCCCGTTAGTACAATTATGATAAGATAGGTGGCGCACAGGTCACTGAATATTATAAGTCACTTGATGTAAAAGTAACAGACTCTGTTAAGTGTTTTAAATAATACATTTTTATGTAATATGTGGGTAATGCTTAGGTATGCTAGTACAATTATTGTTCTCATAGGATTACCAGAAAGTTTAGTGCGATTAGTATTGTTTGTGTGTTATCTAAAGGTTTATTTCATATTTAGCTGGTTATGTTACCTTAAATAGGTCGATGAGGTTGGAGAACGTAATAAGTCACATTATATCTATATTACTGCAATCTGTATAAAAATGTGTATATGTCTTTTATATATTCTTATACGCATACTAGCAATTTATTTGTTAGATAATGGCTTATATGTTAGTATGATTATGGTAAGATAGCTTGCGTTAGTGTTATGCTTATATAAATTGTCTGTGTGTTCTCTATAGGTTCATTAGCTGTTCATTAGATTGCGTTGAGATTTTGAGAAGTTGCTGTTTACATATAGATGATAGTTTGTATAGTAGTACCATTACTGTACGATAGGTGGCGATTAAGATATTTTATAAAAACTTCAATATGGTTGATAAAATACGTAACATTGTGAAAAATTTGATTTGTTGCTAAATTGTAATAGACAAATTAAAACTCTTATATAGTGCTCCCGCTACAGAATTAAGAAAAAATGCGGATTACTAACTTTTTTCATATATTAAAGTTATCTTAGCTTCGTTTCTTGAAATTTAAATATTTGTCCTTATTACTCAACATTCAGGTAGATTTTTTTGCTGCATTGCAATCATATTTCTTAATCAAATCCTATTTTAGAACCCATTGGAGCTAAAGCACCTTCATTTTCTTTGGAATATACATTAATCGAAGTCAAGAAATCTGAAAGTTCAAGTTTTGCTCTCTTGTGTCAAGCTCAAGCGTATCCAGTACCGATTGTAAGGTAATTAATGAAGAAAGGTCTAGATAATTAAATTTGGTTAACACAACAGGACCTATATAAGGATCCAAGTGAACTATACTGTAAAAAAATATAGAAAACAATTTTGACTACTTTTTCTAAATAAATTGGTAAACTTTATGTCTATATGCTTCTTTTCCTACAAAATGAATCGTTCTCTCGTTAATATTGAAAATTTTTTTTATTCGAAAAAAATCATGTATTTTGTGTCCCAACATTCAGACATTTTCTCTATTCGATAATTATGTAATATTTATACTACATTAATTTCAGAACCCATGGGTTCCAAGAAACCTGCCTTCCCCGGGGAGGTGCAATCTTTCTACCATCGCACCGATATCAATTCGACCTTAGCGCTTACCTGTCAAGCTCAAGCCTATCCCGTGCCAATATTTAGGTAAACCCAAAATTCAAGCAGTTTATTTTTAATACATTTTCATAAAGTAGAGTTATTTTTAAGCAATTTTTGTTGTAACATTTGCCAAATTTCCAGAACCCATGGGATTTAAGGGTCCCTCATTCCCCAGTGTGGCTTCAACATTTACCGTTTATGTACCACTTACAAAAACTATAGCTTTGACCTGTGAAGCTCAGGCTTATCCAGTGCCATATTTTAGGTAACATAACATATGGAATTTAAATGGTTACCTTGGGAGAAATTGGTTAAGGTTAAGGGGTCCTTAGTAAAAATATATATAGGTTATAGTTTTGGACTCAGTAGGTGATAATATCGTCTGGTTTATAAGTAATATTTTCAAAAGTTTTGGTAATTTTTGTTTTTTTTTTTAGAAAACCAACTCGCGATTCCCTTTCTAAAGGGTCCATTAGTAATTCATTTAATTTCTTCAACATAGTACACTTTTCGGGTATTGCCACCACTAGCCAACTGGTTCTAGGTATAGTTTCCAATGTCTATCTAAAATCAATCGTTATTTTCTTTAATCCTATAGAACCTGTGGGTGCTAAAGCTCCTACGTTTTCTAGTGACTCTAAAGGTAGCATATTTGTACGGGCCGAAAATTCCAGTTTTGCTCTATTATGTCAAGCTCAAGCTTTTCCTGTGCCTATTATAAGGTAAATTGTACCCAAGGTGTTCAAAAGCTTAATGAAACATTCGATTTGAAACTACATTGTAAACTTAAATAGTTTTCAAAGTAGGCCTACAGATTTTGTCTAAGCGTAAAGCTTTCAGGCAATGGTTAGGCTAGAGAAGCTTTTAGTTGGAAAACATTAAGTCGATAGCCCAAATCCTTCAATAGACGTTTCGATGAAATTAAATTACCTTTATCTAATAATTTGGTTAAATTGTAGAGCTTTCATACATTTTTTTGAACTTTAATAGTTTTTAAAGTTGTTCGAAAAATGTCATTTGGACAAGAAATGTCATCTCAATGGTTAAAGTTAAAAAGCTTTCAGCGTTATAACTGGAAATTCATAGCCGACTTCAATTGTAAGCATTTTCTATAAATTAAATGAAGTTTTATGTCAAGCTGAAGCTTTTACATTGATTATATGGTAAAATATACCAAAAGCTAAATATAACAAAAGCCTAGAACATAGATAATAAGTTTTGGAAACATATTAAAGATGGTCTCAAAATTTTGTCTATGCTGCTAGAGCTTTCATTCAATGGTTAACGTTAAAAAGCTTTTTGCAAAAAAAACTTTAAGTCGATAGGTGATATTCTTCCTAGACATTTTATTGAAATGAAGTAAAGTTTACGTAATAGTTTCGTCAAGGCGAAGAGCTTTCATAAAATTTTTAAGGCTTTAATACATTTGAATGTTGTTTTTAAAAATATCGTCTAAGCTAGAGTGCCCTTACAATGGTTAACGTTAAGAAGCTTTTAACATAATAACTGGAAATTCATTGCCGCCATCTATTGTATATAAATTAAATAAAGTTTTATGTAAAGCTTAACTTCTTCTAGTGCACTTTATAAGGTAAAACATATCTTAACTGTTCAAAATTTTAATATTACAACTAATTAAAACCTAGATTGAATGCTTTTATATCTTTAAAAATTGGTCTACATGTTTTGTCTAGACTGCAGCTTTCATGTAATGCTTAAGGTAAAAAAGCTTTTAGTATAAAAACTGAAAAGCTATAGCAGATACCTAACGGACACGGTTTTTAAAGGTTGAAAAAGTTTGTCGAATAGTTCAATCGAGGCGTAGAGCTTTCATATATTTTTTTTTGTTTTCATAGTTTAATAGCTTTCAAAGTTGTTTGGTAAAAATTACGTCTAGGTTAGAGTTATTATAAAACGCCTGAATTTTAAATGCTTTTATTATAATAACTTGAAACCGATTACCGTTATCCATTCTAGACTTTCTTTAAATCAAATAAAGAGTGTCAAATAGTATAAGCTAGGTGTAGAGCTTTCATAAAATTTTTACTGATTTCATAAAATTTTATCAATATTACAGCTAGAAGCCGAGAGTCGATGTATACCTTAGAAGTTTTTAAAACAAAATTAAATAAATAATTGCTGGGTATAAACTAATAGCTTAAAGCTCTTTAATAAACAGGCAACTATTTAAACTTTTATTGTACTAAATTAAACTGTAAACTACAATTTACTAGTTGTGACAAAATATTTTAATGTCTGAAACTTCAAACACGAAAAGCTTTGTTTGATTTTACAGCTAAAAGCTTTGGTTTGATCAAAGTACTTTTTTTATTTGAAGTATATAATATAAACCGGTTATCTATAATTTCCTAGGTATTCTAATATTTAAAAGTATGTAAAGGTCTAAAAATTCTTAAGCTTTTGAGCTTTCATCTAACCAAAGGCAGTTTTCAATAAGTTCATAGTTTCTAACATATTCAACTGGTTCTTAAGATTCTTTAAATTTTGGATAATTGATACTCCTATTTAACTTGTAACAATTCTTTCTGTGTTCTAGAGCCTGTGGGCGCCAAAGCTCCTACTTTCTCAAGTGATTCTAAAGTTAGCATGTTTGTGAGAGCAATAAATTCTAGCTTTGCTTTGCTGTGTCAGGCTCAAGCTTTTCCAGTGCCTATTATAAGGTAAAATATCAAACAAAAACTTTTCAGTCAAGCTCAAGTATTTACTAGGTCAAGGAAAGCTTTTAGTAATAAATTCTGGCAAATTTTACCAAAGTAGCTTGAAAGCTGTTACTTTGAACTTTTATATATTATAGTTTATTTATCAAATTAATATTTTAATTTACAGAGCCTATGGGTGCTAAAGCTCCTTCCTTTAATACCGACTCGAATAGCTTTTCGTATACACGCAACATAGGTCAAAGTTTTGCCTTGCTGTGTCAAGCTCAAGCCTACCCGGTGCCTATTATTAGGTAAAGTTGTATTTTTTTTAATGTTATACATATATATCATTCCCAACCCCTACCCGGTGCTTATTTTTAGATAAAGCTTTCCCAAACATTCAGTTAGTTTTTGCAGATTTTCGACAAATTTTTAATGTAATTTTTGCATTTCAGAACCTGTGGGTGCGAAAGCTCCTACCTTTAATACCGCCTCCAAAATAAGTAGTGTTTTGGACAAAAGCTCTGCAGATGTAGTACTTTTATGTCAAGCTCAAGCTTTCCCTGTGCCCTTCTTTAGGTAATTGTTACTGAGGGAAATGGGTTATTTAGTTTGCAAATTAATTGTAACGAACTTGTGGTAGTTGTTAAGATTGAGCTTAAAGCTCTTAACTTTTAAGAGAACTACATGGAAGGGCGATATTTATATAGAAATGTTTTGAATCTCAGCTATTAATATTTAAGGAGGAATATTTTCATATCAAACGCAAATATTTCAATGTTGTAGTGAATAAACTTTCAAAGCTTTATTCAGGCAATTTTCAATAAATTATATATTTAGTAATATTTATGTCTCTCTCTCTCTCACAATACCTAACATATGAAATCTTATATTTTTCTAGAACCCATGGGTGCTAAAGCCCCTTCCTTTAATACCGACTCTAATGTGTTTTCCTACACCCGAGCCATAGGTCAAAGTTTTGCTCTGTTGTGTCAAGCTCAAGCCTATCCGGTGCCCATAATTAGGTAAAGTTTTTTTGTTGACATTATTGAAATGTAAAGCTTTTTGAAGCTCTGCCTTATTAGGTAACGTTATTGTTATTATTTTGTAAGTGTACCGCTTTTTCCAACATTCAGACAGTTTTTGTGTATTTTCAACCAATTCGAACTGTCATTTTTTATTTTAAGAACCTGTGGGTGCCAAAGCTCCTACCTTTAATACGGTTTCCAAAATTAGCAGCTTATTAGGCAAAAGCTCTACGGATGTGGTACTATTGTGTCAAGCTCAAGCTTTTCCTGTGCCTTTCGTTAGGTAATTGCTTAAAAGGAAAATGGGTTTTATAGTTGCTAAGGCATTAGAAAGAATATCTAATAGTTTAACAGGGAAATGGGTAATTTTATTTGCAATGGAATTGTAACGAACTTTTAAAAGTTTATAGAAGAGAGCTTAAAGCTCTACGTTTTAAGAGATCTACATGTATAGACAACATTTTAATAAAAGTGTTTGTTTGTCAGTTATTTTTCCTTCAATAAAAAATCTTCCAAAAGCTTTTAGTCTGTATTGCGTACAGATTTTTCTCTAAAAGTTTGTAATAGTCTTTGTACATAAGATATTAAGACTTTACTTAATTTCAATAATTTTTCAAAAAACAATTTCTATTAAAGTTTCCCTTTTTGATAATTTTCCATTAAAAAGCTTTAAGCTTTATAATTTTAGAATCATAAGTAGATAAAGAGTTTCGATAAATTATGGCTATTACGTAGTAGACATTGATAAAAAAGCTTAAAATTGTTTTCTATTTTGGATAATTTTCTATAAAAAAGCTTTAAGCTTTATAATTTTTGAAACGTTACTGTTTTGAAATCCCTAATAACAAATATAGTTATTCAAAAAAAAAGACATTCGCTTAACAGCTTAATCATCGATCAAAGGTATATTTTGCATTTAGTGATGCCAAAAGCTTTTAAGTTATTTGGCTTTATATACTGTACTTATGTATTTAACAATTATTTTCTCTTATACATTGTTCAATAGTTTTAAAATTAATAAAAAACAAATATGCATTAGGTCTTCGCTTTACTCAAAGCTTAAAGCTACTAGAAAGCTTTGTCAGGGTCATACTTTATAGGTTACATGGTCTAATTTATCTTTTTATACTACAATATGATTCTACTTCATCCTTTTGTTTACTTTTGGTTCTTAACCGTACCCATAAAGTTTAAAGCTTACATAAAGCTTTATAAGAATCATAAGCTTGTAGCATTATACAACTAATCATTCTTTACTATAGATTTTAGTCTATTTCGAATATTTGTTTACTTTTGCGCCTACGCTACCCTCAAAGCTCAAAGCTATCTGGAAGCTTTTTAAGGATAGTTAGCTATATGTTACCTGAACTAAATATTATGTTTGTGCTATGCATTTAAATCTATTTTAATCAATTGTTTATTTTTGAGTCCAAGATAATTTCATAGCAGAAAGCTACCGGTAAGCTTTCTAAGGATATTTTTTTTAAATGTTACCTGGTTATATTTATGTTTGTCTATAATAAACTTTGATATAATTTAAGTAAAAAGTACAATAATACAAAAGCTTTCCCTATAAGATTTTTAAAAATGTACCTTCTATACAAATGTACCCAACATTCCGGCATATTCAATACAAACAACGGTTAACATTACTCCCTATTTTCAGAACCCTTGGGTGCCAAAGCTCCCGCATTTGCCACCTTATCTAAGGGTAGCATATTTTGGCAAGCTCAAGGTGAAGATTTTGTATTATTGTGTCCAGCTCAAGCTTATCCAGTGCCTGTCTATAGGTAATTTAAAAAATATATGTTAAGGCAGTTTTCAATAAATTATAAGTGTTTGTTACCAAAATTATCGTTAAGTTGAAATTTATACTTGAAACTTTTTACAGAACCTTTAGGAGCAAAAGCTCCTGCTTTTTCGTCAAGTATGAAAAGTAGCACCTTCTGGGAGGAACAAGGCCATGATTTAGTGTTATTATGCCAAGCTCAGGCCTATCCAGTGCCAATATTTAGGTAAAGCTTTTGAAAATCCGAGAGTCTAAAAACTAATGCGTATACATTTGAATGAGAAGCTTTCTCTAAAAAAATATATTAAGGCAGTTTTCAATAAATTATATATTTGTTTTAAAAAATATCTTTAAGTTAAAGATTTTTATTAAATCATTTTTGCAGAACCTTTAGGAGCAAAAGCTCCCGCTTTTTCATCATCTTCGAAAAGTAGCACATTCTTCGAGCAGCAAGGCCATGATTTGGTTTTATTATGTCAAGCTCAGGCCTATCCAGTGCCAGTATTTAGGTAAAGCTTTTGAAAATCTGACAGTCTAAAAATTAATGCGTACAAACATGCATGAAAAACTTTCCCTAATCTAGAAAAAGTTGTTTAAGAAATTTGTTTTTTTTTTCTAAATAGCCGAGAAGTATTAGTGCTGGCGATGAACGAAGAAAGATTGGTTTTAATATACCAAGCTCAGACCTATCCATTGCCAGTGTTTATGAAAATCTTTATAGATAGCAAAAGCTTCAGAACAAATGCGTACAAACCAAAATAAATGTTTTGCCTGAGCTCTCAAAAAATGTACTTTCTTAAACCGAGTTTTCTTATAATTTGCATTTGCTTAGTAATCGTGAAAGCTTTTTCGTTAGAATGGGACTGCACTACCAACTGGTTCTTTAGGACTTTACCTGAAATTATTTGAATACTTTAAACTTTGTTTCTTCAAAACATTTTTTAGAACCTATGGGCTCGAAAGCTCCTACATTTTCTACGGATGTCTCAAGTTCTACAATCACGCGTCATTATGCGCAAAGTTTTGCTCTATTGTGTCAAGCTCAGGCCTATCCTGTACCTATTGTAAGGTAAAGTTTAAAACGTAGAGCTTTTTTAAACATGGTCTGAAAAATCTATTAATTCCCCAAATCATCGCGAGAAAAGTTTTTGTATATGGAGCAATTCCATATGAAAGCGATCACCTTTTGGACGACCCCCCTCCGATTTTACAATAAATAGTCTCAATCGATTGCCCAGCAAAAAATAATGGACCTACATATTTTTTTTTTTTTTATTGTGACTGGTTTAGTGGTGGTGTACACCACTGTCATGTGACAAAATTGAAGAATTCTTCATAAGGGACCTCATTGAAAGTTGTTTAAAAAAAAACTACTAAAGCGATCGCAACGAGTGATAGCTCGTTGGAAAGGTATTGAATCAGGCTTTAATTGAAAAATAAAATTTTCCTAATTTTCTCATAAATTTACCTTTTTTCCCATGAAAATTAAATTTTCCCATGAAAATTAAATTTTCCGATTTTCCACAGAAGCTCCTAAATTTTCCGGCTAATTTTATTTTTTTTGGATTCCTCATAATTTTTGCTTTAAGAATCAGCAATAAAAAAATGGGCCCCGACTCCTTGTTTGGACAGGAGAAGAGCATTTAAGAGACCACCTTGTTCTCATTGTTTTTATATTTTTTATAATTGAATTATTTTTAATTATTTAACATTATTTTATTTTATTATTAAAAATACATTTTAAAAATTATTTTACAGTTAAAAATACATTTATGAAGAAAAAATCAATTTTTTTTAAGAGCCCCAAGTTGAGTGTGTAGTGAATATGGTCTGCCTGCCTTCACAAGATCGCACAGTGGTTCCTTTTTGGTTTTTTTTGGAATTAATTCTGTAACTTTTGAACGGATAATGGTATCTTGATGAAATTTAAAATAGTTAAAGCTGAGGTGTTTTCAAGATGATTTGGAAATATTCGGCTCCCTAGGGAGTGTGGGGGCCACTGCGTGTCCCTCCAAAGTTGGTCACCTCGGGTGTTTCAAAATTTCAAATGCTTGAGGAATGTCCATTTATGTACCGATTTAAAAGATTTTTTTGCATTTGGATAGTGCGTCGAAAAACCTTCAAAAAACATGCTTGCATGTACATGTTATCTCATTTAGGTCAAGAGATATTTGAGAAAATAAAAAAAATTGTGTAATTTTTGGACGAGTTTAATTTAGTATTTTTAAGGGTGTGAGCTCAGTTGTTACTTGATTTTAAAGATATTTATATCGTTAGTTAGCTTATAAAATTCTGAATGAAATTGCTGAAAAAATATGTCAAATATTTTGTTCCAATCAAAAGTTATAAGCTTCGCAAGTAAAAGTTTCCAAAAAAAGGCCTATTTTTACTGTTTTTTTGCAACAAGGCGACTATATTATTTCGTTTGTAAAAAAAAAATTTCTTCCGGGAGGTGGCAATTTCTTTATTATTCCTCATGGAAATGTTGATGCAGATGCATTTAATGCTAAATTTGAATCAGTTTAGCAAAAAGATTCCCCGGCAAGGGAAGTCAAAAATACCCCATTTTTTGAAAAAAAAATTTTTTGTTTTTGAAAATTCTCAAATCGCAAAGCGCCAACGAGAAAGCTCATTATATTTTTTTTTGACCACATATGTGGACTAGTTAACCGTAACGTATTTCAACATCCCTGCCATAAACAAAGACAGTGTGGCCATTTTAGTAAAAAATTCGGAATTTTGGAACATATTTTCCCCGTATTGGGAATTTGGGTAGTTTGATGTAAGATATGGCAACATATTGTTATTCGTTTTTTTAAGGACAATTTTATGTACATTATTCCAAAATTTCGTTAAGATATTTCAGTCAGTTTGGATTTTACGCTATTTTTCATATAAGATATTATTTCTCCAAAAAATACGTTTTGACCAAATTTTATATTTGACTCAGAATTATGTCCAAAATAAAATGTGCTTTTAATTAATTTTTGTAAATTATTAAACCTTATGTAATTCCATTTCTATTGATATGCAATACTTGTATGTCAAAAGTTTAATTATTCTTTATAATTATAATCAAACTTCACTACCTCCGTAATAAAAGTATATATCGTGAAACACACATATATATGGGGGCTATATCTAAATCTGAACCGATATGCTTAGTTTTGTTACCACATCATAATAGTGTAAAAAAACTAAGATGTACAAAGTTTTGTTAACACCAGAACAAAAATGTGGTTTTTGGCTACAATAATGTATAAAAGGTTATGCTAATTTGTATGGGAGGTACCAGAATGGGGCGGGGCAAGCGGACCCATTATTTCAGTATATACTACACGCTGTCAAATAATAATACCATCCAAATTTTAGCTTCGTAGAGCCCTCCATCAGGAAGTTAGTGACAATATAGTGGTTTTAGTGAAATAGGTAATTTTGTATGGGAGGTACTTGAGGGGGCGTGGCTATTTCGCCCATTTTCCAACCAACATCGCGACTAGTGAATTTTATGCCACTGGTAAATTTCTATTGAAATTCATTAAGAACTACTTCATTTATCGTCGTAACCATTTACCCAGCCGGCCAGACGGACATAGCTTTATTGGTTTAAGAAGCCCCGAAACTTATTTTTTCTGAAGGAATCTAGGGTCTCAGTTATATGCACTGATAGGCTTAACTTCTTCCCGTATAAAATTATATATTTCCTCTTCGATGTTACTGAGATTATACAAATTTTATTCAAAATTTGTTAAAAATGGTTATAATAACAATAACATATGAGGTGGTCTCTTAAATGCTCTTCTCCTGTCCAAACAAGGAGTCGGGGCCCATTTTTTTATTGCTGATTCTTAAAGCAAAAATTATGAGGAATCCAAAAAAAATAAAATTAGCCGGAAAATTTAGGAGCTTCTGTGGAAAATCGGAAAATTTAATTTTCATGGGAAAATTTAATTTTCATGGGGAAAAAGGTAAATTTCTGAGAAAAATTAGGAAAATTTTATTTTTCAATTAAAGCCTGATTCAATACCTTTCCAACGAGCTATCACTCGTTGCGATCGCTTTAGTAGTTTTTTTTTAAAACAACTTTCAATGAGGTCCCTATGAAGAATTCTTCAATTTTGTCACATGACAGTGGTGTACACCACCACTAAACCAGTCACAATAAAAAAAAAAAAAAATATGTAGGTACATTATTTTTTGCTGGGCAATCGATTGAGACTATTTATTTTAAAATCGGAGAGGGGTCGTCCAAAAATTTGCCAATTTTGATCGTTTTCATATGGAATTGCTCTATGTGGTTTTCAGTTTAAAATATGCAGTTGAAAGCTTTTCTTTGTAACTTTGTTAGAATAGTTAGTAATTTCTTATATTCATCGCCAGGAAAGCTTTTTCCATGTAGGAAATACACACTATCAACAGGTTCTTGTTAGGATAGGAATTATTTTGCCTATGTTATATTCTGTGTATATATTTCTTTATTATTTTTAGAACCCATGGGAGCTAAAGCTCCTACGTTTTCTAGTGATGTGGCAAGCTCTACCATTTATCGTCACTATGGTCAAAGTTTTGCTTTGTTATGTCAAGCTCAAGCATATCCAGTGCCAATTATAAGGTAACATTTCCAAAAAGCTCTGCCTAAAAAGTATAATCAAAGCTATTAATACTTTTAAATGTTAAAATTAATTCATAATATTTGGAAAATGTCTAATTAAATCTACATAAAGTATATTTTTTACATATCGAAAAGCTTTTTTAACTAGAACATTGATATCGTAGCTTTAAATACTATTCAAAGCTTTTAATACTTTTAAATGTTAAAATTAATTAATTATATTTGGATAATGTCTAATGAAATCTACATAAAGTATATTTTTTACATATCGAAAAGCTTTTTTAACTAGAACATTGATATCGTCGACATAGACTACAAAGTATTGAAGTCAATTCATAATATTTGAAAAAAGGTTCAAAAGCTTTAAATCGAAATCTAAATTAAAAGTTTTCACATTTCGAAAAGCTTTTTAACAAGAACTTTAATATCGTAGAGTGATATTACAAAGTATTCATTGATCAGTCGATTTATTGAAAAGCTTTTTAGAATAGCGCCTGTATATAGCGCTGTCTGTATAGACTACAAAGTATTAAAGTTAACTCATAATATTTTAAAAAAGGTTCAAAAGCACTAAATCGATATCTAAATAAAATAATAACGTATATTGTTTTCACATTTCGGAAAGCTTTTATCCAGAACTTTAATATCGTAGACTGTTACTACGACGTATTTATATATTAGTCGGTTTATTGATAAGCTTTTACAATTAGCGCCTCTATATAGCACCTTGGTTACTAATTATACTCCTTCTAGAACCTGTTGGTGCCAAGGCTCCTACATTTTCGGGTGACTCGAAATCCTTTACCTTTGTCAGGGAAATTGGTCAAAGCTTTGCCTTATTATGTCAGGCACAAGCTTTTCCGGTGCCTATTATAAGGTTGGTTTAAAAGCTTTACGTTAAGACAATATTCAGGCAGTTATTTGGAAATAGATTCAATATAATTAATTCATTATTTTCCTTACCTAGAACCCATGGGCAGTGTGGGCCCTAAAATTACCGGTGGTCGTTTGCAAGAAATGACCAGAAGATCTCAAGAAAGTTTAGCTATTGTTTGTATGGGTCAATCCTATCCCACACCAGTGTTTAGGTAAACATTTAAGAATTCTTAAAATATCTTCGAAAGTGAAACAACATTAAGGCAGTTTTCGTGTTTTTTATTTACTTAAATAATTCAGTTCTTATTTGTTCATATCTAATTTTATTTCCTTCAGAACCCATTGGCAGCGTAGGGCCTCGTGTATCCGGTGATCGTTTACAAGAGCATACCATGAATTCGGGTGATGGTTTCGCTATCTTGTGCCAAGCTCAGGCCTATCCTATGCCGGCATTTAGGTATATATAAGACATGTATCACTTCTTAAGCTTTTATAGAATGTCTTAGGTTCTGTTTCAAATTCAGGCAGTTTTTTTGTTGGAATTGTCATATAACTTTTGTATAATTCCTTTCCTTTACAGAACCTATCGGCCATGTTAAACCTCGAATTGCTACAAAAACTATTGAATTCTATGAAGTTCCTAGTGGTGACACCTTTGTGGGTCATTGCCCGGGTCAGGCATATCCAGTGCCAGTTTATAGGTACAAGAGTTATAGAAAATTCGTATACTAAAATTTGTATAAGGAAATGCTTTAATAATCCTATATAACATTATAATTCTTCTTATGGAAATTTAGTTCTGAAAGATGAAAAATTTCCTTAAATGTACTGCAGTTTCCGTTGCTACTCTTATTAGCTTGAGTTGGTGACTTGGGAAATTAATTTTAGATCATAAAATATATCATAGAAAACCAAGCAGTCTCACGGATGAAAAGAACGACTACTGAAAACAGACAGATTTCTAAAGTATTGATCTATCTATTTCTGAGGTTTTATTGGTTTGTCCACCTAATATTTTTAATAAAAACGTCAAGAGGGTCGTAGTTTTTAAAAGTCTAAAGAAACCTTATCAAATTTGATTTACTTAAGTTTGAGGATCTTTCTAGTTCTTAACTCCTGCACATATTTTCTTTTCATCCAGTTCAAGAAATCATAATCTAATTTTTTGTTGAATCTTGACTTTTCTTAGAAATACGTGTTCAATACCTTTGATCTTCCCACTTCTCTTTCTTCCCAGGTTATCAAATTCTGGGATACGACGGAGACTTTTGCGGCGAAATCATTTGTCCAGATTACAAATTTCTTCCGCAAGTTTTTGAATTTAGTTAAAGGTCTTACGAGTGGTTCTTTTTTCCGAATTCCGCCATTTCGAGATATTCCAATATCTTCTATGAGTTTATCTGAATAATCCTTTCCTTTTTTGTCCTGAGAACATCTGGGAGTTCTAAGGTTTTGAAGCTACCGTCTTCTATGTACTTCCTTCCAAATTCTGTCGTTTTTTTACAGTTGAAATGTATTTCTTAGTCATCCAAAGATGTATTCCTTTCTATCTCGACCATGGAGGAATAACTGCACTTAGAACTACATCCGTTCCAATTCAGATATCAACCATCTTTCTTTCGAAGATTTTTGGCCTGCCGACTCAAATTTCCTTCCATATCGTATTCGCCAAGTTTTGTATGTCTTAATAAAAGTATTTTATTCTTCAGGATAGTTCCTTTTTCCAGTTTAGAATTTCCGGAAAACCGAATATTAATAATAACGGCTTTCTTCCTTTTAATATCATTTTTATCTGTGGATTTCCGGTTAGAGCCTCGGAATAATGTTTTGCTCTGACTTCATACCGGTACCATCCTTACATAACCGGAAAAAATTGTGAATTTTCTTGACAATTCTTCTTTTCGAAGCCAGAATTCTTTTAATGAAATATTCAATAGGAATTTTTTAATTGAAAGGCTTTTAGAATACTCACAGACTGTAGATTTGTAATTTGACTGTAGATTTCTTTGGTCGTTTTGAATTTCAGGATCTCTGGTTAGAGCTTCGGAATAAGATTTTCTTTACAATCCCTAGTCGTTCCTTCCAAGTATTATTTCCTTACATAATCAGAAAAAATTGTGAAAACAATTCCGCCAATTCTACCTTCCGAAGCCAGAATTCTAAAATCGCAATTTCTAATTTGAATTATTAAAAAGGCTTTCAGAATACTTAAAGTAACAGTCTAGGTTTCAGAGTTTAAGTTTCTATTCTACTCCAGATTGTTTTAGAAGGTTCAAGCAACAACACTGAGGAATTTTCAAATCAAGTATTTTTTTACTTTGATATCCGATCAATGGATGTCAAAATATTCCAGAATACTTTTATCTTCCCAATAAAACTCTGGATTTCTTTGGAAGTTTTGAATTTCAGGTTTGGATGTCTGAATAGCATTCTTTTATTTTTTTCCGAACCGAGACTTGTTTCCTTTTATCCCTGAACATTTTCCCAGGTACATTGGACAACAATGAAGGTTCGAAGCTGTACATGTTCCTGAATTAGTTTTTCGAGATTATTTCTTCTATTACAACATAGAATACTTTTAGTAGTTAGGGTAATAATAGTCTGGGATTCGGAAATTAAATTTCCTTTCCAATCAAACATCAACACTGATAAATTTGTAAACGAAATACCTATCTTTCCAATTCACTCTCATTTTCCGATTTCCGAATTACAACTCTTAAGGTTTCCAACAGTCTTTGTGTAGATCTACTGCTTGATAAAGTCTGAATATTGATTTCTGTTGTGCCTTGTCGAAGTTCCACTAGAATACTCCGCTGTTTCCCATTTTTCTACATCCAGAGATCCCGAACAGTCAATTATACTGATCGCTACTATTATTACCTACCGATCCCAAACTTCTTTCGGAGGTCTAAATAAAAACGTACAACAATGGTATGTTTATTATTTTTTCTGGATTTCTTCCGGCAAAGCATTTCTTATGGCAACAAAAGTATGCTGAGACTTTTTTCATACTCTATCACCTTCTGGAGGTCCGAATTGGGATTCTCTTGTGATGTCCGAATTATAACTCTTAAGTACTACAGGAAAGGCCCGAATAACGACTCTTCTAGATACTTATTTTCCCCATCCTTACCTCGTTGTAGTAGTCCGAGCAATAATAGTTCGCAGTATTATTTTTTTTCTATCAGGACATCCCGAATATTCAATTCTAGGGTTTACAACTTTTATCTATCCTGATTCTTTATTGGACCACGAATATCATCTCTGGATATTATCAGATGTTCCAGATCCAGTTCTTGTGATTCATAATATTAATTTTTTTGGACCGCAATTTCCTTCGGTTCCAAAAATTCATTGTTTCGTACCACCACGACCACCTTTCAGAACGGAATTTTTACCGAAGCCTTTAGTTTACGGAAGAGACCCTACCAAAATTTCAATATTCCAGACAATGCTCCACATAACAACATTTATAGAATTCGAATACTCAGTTATTCCATCCTTTTTAATGGATCGAATGACAGTGCAATTTCAACAAAAACGCTTTCCTACGAACGCGGATGTTTTAGTAGTTAGGATATGATCGCTTCAAGGAATTGAGGAATTCATTGTCGGGATCATGAATCTAAAGTCGCCATAAACTAAATCTGGCCTAGTGCTCATGTAACATCAATTTAAGATCCTTAAAGATCCAAATAACAACACAATATCGTCCGAAGCACTTCCAAGTAATCTTTCCCTCGATATTCTGAGGTCTTCAGTGTTTCTTGTGAATCCGGATATTCGATGGTTTACGAAAATGATTTCTGTTGAATTTTGGACTTTTCGTGCAGCTTAAACTTCTTTTCAATTCCATTATTAAATTCTTTAGAATTCAGGTTGCTTTGGTTCATCCATTCTCACGTATTTAGACCACCTTTGAGACCGGAATTTCTTCCGAAACCAAACAAATTAACCTTTTCACGGGTTTATAGAAGAAAATTTCCGAAAACCTGTCGAGGATCCACATAGCAACACTTATAAAGTTCGAATTATCAGTTCATCCAATTCCTATTGCTAATTTATTCTGCACCAGGGTCCACTTGGACAAACCTTCTGAAACGTTCGAATGATAATGGAATATGTATTACTCTTCTGAGTAATACATTCTTAGGAACTCTTACGTCATCTAAAAGTGAATCCTCTTGAATTCGGATGATTTTGTAGATAGGATATGATCGCTTCAAGGAATTTCAGGATTTATTATTAGGATCATGATTCTAGAGTTATTATAAACTAAATCTGGCCGAGGGTTCATGTAACCACACTTATAAAATCCAAATATTCAGTTATTCCAACTGCTATTTTTACGTTATAAAGATCCCATGTACCCACCTACTAAACGGTTCGAATAACAATACAATATCAATAGGAGCGCTTCTGAGAAATCTTTTCTTCGATACTTTGATGTATTCTGAACACGTGCTCCTTGTGAATCTGGATTTTCTATGGGTAACGAATATGATTTCTAAGGAATTTCGGACTGTTCGTAAGGGCAAAGTTCTTTTGAATTCCACTATAAATTTCGTAGGAACTAACGTTCTTTTGGTTTCTAAACATCGTTCTTTTACATTAAAGCCACCTTTGATACCGGAATTTTTTCCGAAACTAGCAAATTTAACTTTTTCTTGGGTTTATAAAAATACTTATAAATCCCGAATATTCAGCTCCTCCAATTCCCATTATTAATTTATCCTGAACCTAGGGTCCACATAGACAGATTTACTTAAAAGTTCGAAGATAATGGAATTTCAACGGAAGGGCTTCTGTGTAATACATTATTCCAGACCGGAATTTAGAAATAAGAAATTTTAAGGCCTTTCAAACGTGTATGCTATGGAATCCGAATGTTTTTGTAGTTAGGATTAAGTAAAGCGTTTCACTGTACAAATATTCAGTTCATCCAACTCCAATTATTACGCTATAATGAACCCATGTTCCCAACTCCTAATAGGTTCAAATAACAACACAATTTCATCCGAAACGCTTCCGAGTAAACTTTTCCTCGATACTCTGAGGTCTTCGGGACACTTGTTCTTGTGAATATAATTTTGGATGTTTCGTGCAGTACAAAGTTCTTTTGAATTCCACTATAAATTTCCTTCGGTTCTTAAACTTCATTCCTTCGTATTAAGACTATCTTTGACACCGGAATTTCTTCCGAAACCAGACTGTTTTACATCTTCTTGGGTTTATAGAAAAAATCCTACCAAAATTTCAAAAATTCTGACCGCGATCCATATAGCAACACTTATAAAGTTTGAATTATCACTTCATCCAATTCCTATTATTAATTTATGCTGAACCCAAGGTCCACTTAGACAAAACTTCTTAAAGATTCGAATGTCAATACAATTACAATCCAAGCGCTTCCGAGAAATGTCTTCCTCGAAACTCGTAGGACTTGTGGGATACGAATTCCTAAAACCTGTGTCCACTTAGGTCGCAATAACAATGCAATATTTTCCGAAATGCTTCCCAGAAATCCTTTCCTCAAAACCCTATGGTCTTCGGGCATAAGTTCCTTGTTAAACATGATTTTTTAGGGTTACGAATTGGTAATTTCCGTTGAATCCAATAATTAATATTTTTTAGATCCCAATTTCAATCAGTTCCAAAAAATTATTAAGACTACCATTGAGAACAGAATTTCTTCCGAAACTAGATAGTTTTGCCTTAACTTGGTTTTCAGAAGAAATCCTACTACTAATTCCAATAGTCAGATGATGGTCTATGTAAAAACACTTTTTAAATCCCAGTATTTAGGTCTTCCAATACCGAAAATTAAATTGTTCTGAATTCGGGGTTCACTCACCCCAAACTTCTTAAAGGTTCGTTTGGCAATGCAATGTCATCCAAAGCGCTTCCGAGTAATCCTTTTCCTGAAACTCTGAGGTCTTTTTATGGGTTACAAATATTTTTCTCTTATGGATTACGGGCGTTTTTTCAGACCTATTTCCTTTGAATTCCAGTTTTAATTTAATTGGAACTCAGATTCCTTTGGTTCCAAAACTCGTTTTCTATAAATTCAACGGAACTTATTCCGAAACCACAGTTTTTCTTATTTTATGATATTAATCTTAGGAAACAAGATTTTGTTGCAAGGCTTTCAAGAGATATAATTCTAGACATATGAAATTTCTGACTATGCGTCATCAAATAAAATTTTAGTTCTCTAGGATAAATATCTGTTACTTGCTTCGAAAGCCAGAGCAATAGATAAGGATTAGGTTCCCAAAGTCAACGTGATATCAATGTTAAGGTGATAAGGATATCCGAATAATAACGAAACTCTTTTCATTCCTATTATTTAAATTAAATATAGCAATGCAATTTCGTCGAAATCACTTTCGAGTAATATTTAATTATGAACTGATAGGTCTTCCGAACATGTATTGCCCTGAATTTGTATGCTTTTGGAGTTACGATCTCATTCCTTCAACGAATTTAAGTAATTTCTGCTAGGAAAATTATTGAGCGTTCTTCTGAAATTAATTAATTTGTATTCCTTCGCCATTATCCTGTCCCGATAATAGGTTCAAGATTTCCACTTCCCCCTTTAGCTGGGATCAACTTCCAAGTAAAAGCTACCTTAACAGTTGCAAGGAATTCAAGGAATTCCTCCTAGGAAAACTACTGAGCGTTCTTCTGAAATTATTGAACTAAGACATAAATTGTAATCCTTCGCCGTTATCCTGTCCCGATGATAGGTTCAAGATTTCCACTTCCCCTTTTAGCTGAGAGCAACTTCCAAGTAAAAGCTACCCTAACAGTTAGGTTCTTCTCGTTTAGGGTCCTAGGGATTTTCTAAACGCTCATAAAAATGATCTTGAAACAATGCCAACATGAAATGCTATAGTCTATTATAAACTGCCGCCGTAAAACAAACAAGGTAAGTTCGCATTCGTATCATCATCATAGGTAAGTTGTAATGATGCTGGATGTTAACAAGAAACGGCTTCTGTTAACCGTATTAGAATCATTGGCTTTAGTTGAATTTGAACGAAATCATAGCTTTGTTTTCTTCATTCACACCCATAAGACATCTTAATGTGCTTCTTTTGGTTTTATTTCCCAAAAAAAATTGATAATATTCAAGAAATTTTAGAACGCTGGCATTTCATACGACATATTTCAAGATCATATTTTTTGGCGTCTCCCCCACCTACAGAATGGCAATTTGAACTAATACGATTTTCTCCTATTCTTGCAGATGGTACAAATTCATCGAAGGTACTACCCGCAAACAGGCTGTGATATTGAATGATCGCGTCAAACAAGTTTCCGGTACTTTGATCATTAAGGATGCTGTCGTCGATGATTCTGGCAAATACTTGTGTGTCGTCAATAACTCTGTGGGTGGCGAATCTGTCGAAACTGTGCTCACTGTCACCGCTCCATTGTCGGCCAAAATTGATCCTCCCACCCAAACTGTTGATTTCGGACGTCCCGCCGTTTTCACTTGCCAATACAGTGGCAATCCCATCAAGACCGTCAGCTGGTTGAAAGATGGCAAAGCTATGGGCCACAGTGATCCCATCCTCCGCATCGAATCCGTCAAGAAAGAAGATAAGGGCATGTATCAGTGTTTTGTACGCAACGATCAAGAGTCGGCTGAAGCCAGCGCTGAATTGAAATTGGGTGGCCGTTTCGATCCTCCCGTCATAAGACAAGCTTTCCAAGAGGAAACCATGGAACCCGGACCAAGCGTATTCTTGAAGTGTGTTGCTGGCGGTAATCCTACACCTGAAATCTCTTGGGAATTAGATGGCAAAAAGATTGCAAACAACGATCGTTATCAAGTGGGCCAATATGTTACCGTTAACGGCGATGTTGTGTCGTATTTGAATATTACCTCGGTACAGGCGAACGATGGCGGTCTCTACAAGTGTATTGCTAAGAGCAAAGTTGGTGTTGCTGAACACTCGGCCAAATTGAATGTCTATGGATTGCCCTACATCCGTCAAATGGAAAAGAAAGCTATTGTGGCTGGAGAAACATTGATTGTGACATGTCCCGTTGCTGGTTATCCCATCGATTCGATTGTGTGGGAAAGAGGTGAGTTGAAAGAGAGAAAGAGGGAACTGAAAGTAAACTATCGATCTGTTGACTGTTGTAGCAAAGGACAAAAGAGGGACAGTCAGAGAGAGAGAGAGAGAGAGACAGACCAATGATGCGTTGACTTTCTCTTCCCAATGTCCTTACAGTTCTTATGACCATATATCGTTATGTCTTTCAAACGTAAAAATCCATTCAAAACATATGAGAGCCACACTAAGACCTGACGGCTCTTTCAAAATTCCCTATAATTAATAATAAATAAGACAGATTTGATTAGCCAATAGCTGTTTTTTCTATTTTATTAATTTGTGTTTTTTATTTAAATTTTCTCTCTCCCTGCCCAGATAATCGCGCTTTACCCATTAACCGCAAACAGAAGGTCTTCCCCAATGGTACCCTCATCATCGAAAATGTTGAACGTAACTCAGATCAAGCAACCTATACCTGTGTGGCCAAGAATGCTGAAGGATACTCTGCTCGTGGTTCATTGGAAGTACAAGTTATGGGTAAGTTTTGCATGTTTCAATTTAAAGGCCACATTGCCAAAGACAAATGTTGGCCAAAGAAAAACAAAGAAATCAACAAAACCAAATTTCACACTTAAAAGCTCTGGGATCTATGGCGCAAAACAAGAAATGCAAATTAAAAAGCTTAAAATATTTCTACATAAAATTAAATAGTAAAAACAAAAACAATATACGGTACGTTATATTTCAGAGGATAAGGTAACGAGATCTACGAAAAAAAAGCTCTTCTGTATAGAAAGCTTTTAGTAGTCTCCCATGTAAAATACTATACAGATAAAATTGAATATATTCTATTTTCTAAGAATGAAAATGCAATTTCTGCATAAAAACTGAAAATCAAATCTATTTGAGAAAGCTTTTATTTTATGTTTGGCACTTCAACTTTTAAAAGTTCTTAATTTTTCTTACCTTTGTTGTTGAAAAATTTACTTACTATAAGTATTGCATCTGAGGTATAGATGTATTAAAAAGCTCTATTAAGCTTTTATCGTACAAGGTTTTCATAAAAGCTTTTTTTTCAACAATTTTTTTATATAAAATGTAAATGATAAAACTCATTTACGACATCGGTGATGGCCAAAAATGTGATCTTGTCACAGAATAATTGAATTCAGATATATTTGAAGCTCTTTATTGAGCTTTTGAGCTTATTTTATCGTTTGCACTTTAAAGAGTTGTAATATTTATTCACAATTACCAATTCCTAACCTGCAGAACAGCAAGGAAATTTAAGATTTTTGTTTTTTAATAGTTGTTCATACAAATGCTTAGAAAATATTTTTTTTTTATTTAAAAGTTTTTCGAAACATTTTTTTTTTAAATATTTTCTTTATAAATATTAGTGTTATGGCCTTCAGTTAAATTTTTTGAAAAGTTAGCATAGCATAGCCATGAAGGGCACGAAAGTTTTCTAATTACTAAATCTGTTGAGTGCAGATATGTTTAAAGCTCTGCATTGAGCTTTCTAGTTTCATGTCTCTATTAAACTTTTAGAAAATTTTGAAACTGTAAATAATGAAATGTTTGTCCACAATTGCCAATCTTACGTTCTTTATTTGTAGAACACCATAGAGTTTAAACTTTAGTAAATGTAAAGCTTTTATGAAATCTATTTCCAAAAAACTGTGAAAACAATTTTCTTAATAAAATTTGATTTTGTGCATCTCAATTAATGTAACCGTATTGGACATGAAACTTCTATTATTAATATATCTGTAAACACACAATTTTGTTAAAGCTCTACGTAGAGCTTTTAATATTTTTTTGTCTCTATTCACATTTTTATGAATTATATATTGTAATATTTATTAATATATTGCATACTAAAGCTATAGAATAACAAATTTGTTAAACTCCTTTGATAAAAAAAAGCTTATATAAGAGCTTTTCTAAAATGTGTCTTAAATAGTTTTCTAAAAGCAATATTTAAATTACGACATATGTATATCACAATTAGTACACCTACTGCACCTGTTGATTGCAGATTTTTTAAAAGCTCGGCAATAAGCTTTTTTTATCTTTTCTAATCTTTTTAATAGTCAAGTATTGCAATAGTTCTTCACAACTGCCAAAGGTATGTTTTAATCTGGAAACGAATAAAGAATTTAAACTCTATCTTCATAAAAGCTTTTTTAAAAAAGCTTTTCAAAATACCTTTCTGCATAAAATATTACATTATGTAACTCATTTCCCATAAACCTGATGGACTTGAAAAATCTATAACGCGTCATCTGTTTAATACAAAATTTGTTAAAAGCTCTATATTAAGCTTTTTAGCTTTTTTCTGTAGCAATTTTTTTAAATAATTTTAAATGCAATATTTGTTCAATATTTCAGACAAAACGTTTTTAAACTGAAGATAAATTATATTTCAAATAATTAATAAATTTTCTTATTAAGCTTTTATAAAAGCTTTTATGAAATATGTATTTTTTAATTGTTTTTAATTAAATACCTAATAGGTTCAATAACTTTCTTATATGGTGGAAACTGAAGCTTTTTAGCACAAAATTTTTCTTAATACATTCTTTTATCAATGTTTCCAAAGAGCTTTTTAACAAATATCTTTATAACTTAATGCATTTTCTTTGCCTAAGATCCCAGAGCTAAGTGCCTCGTGTATATATATATATTAGGGGGTTTAACCGACAAAAAAAAAACATCGCTGGTTTTCGTATCATCGTTCCACTTACACGACATCCACTATTATACCTACGACTATATGAGCCTCATGATTTCCTCTATAGATGGCGCTTTACTCGAACTTGTAAATCAATTTAAACTCTTGGGTCAAGACTTAAATACGACCCAAGATTGTTGGGTAATAAAATGTCCACATCACAAAATTTTTCTTAGGATGTTTAAGATTGATTTAGAGTGCAAAAATTATAACCATCGTTGGTTTTCGTCGCTTCTTCACTGGGAGTCATTTTTCTTTTACGAAACTTTGATATGAATTTTATTTTTTAAAAAAATTTTATATAACGATTTACGCATAGAAATCCCCGGCTGAAATTTTTGGGAATATAAAACTTATTTTTCTACGCTATAGATGTCGCTTCAAGAAATGCTATATTATAATTGGAAGGGAAATTTATAATTTTTGGGTTTTTTTTATAAAAAATATTTAAAAAATTTTTTATATTTGTATTAGAATTCGGGGAATTTTTAAGGGAAACCCATGAGTGGTTTTTGTTTAATAATTTCGAAACAAAAATTATTCATAAATAGTGAAAACATTAATATTGGTACAAAAATTTACATAATAATTGTTTATAATCTTGTTAAGTAGGAAATCCTAGCAGATTTCGCATTCGTTAAATGTACGACGGCATAGTTAAATAAATTTACTGTCGCTTTATTTACTCATAAATTTTAATTACTGGCAGTTGATAATTTCTTCCTGATCTTCATTGTTGGTAAGCGAAAGTCTTTCCTGGGAAGCCTTTTCGTGATCTTATAATAAGAAAAAATCTTTCCGTAAGAGCTTTTTCGTGATCATTATTAGTTTTTAGCTATAGTAAGACAAAGATTTCCCTGGGGAACTTTTTAGTTATAATACAAAAAATTTACTAATAAATTTTATCCAGTAAAATATTATTAGCCACAGAAAAAAGCTGATATGGCACCATTTTTAAACATTGCTTTATACATAAACTTGACAAAGCTTTTTCTGTTTCTAATTTCGAATACAAACAAACTTCTATTGGAAGCCATCTATATGTAAAAAATGGTACTACACACTGTGAGGCATCTTTATTTATTAAGATGTATCAAACTTAACGAAAAAGCTTTTGACACATTTATACCGTAATAAGGTATCAACCTTAGATTTTCATATAATTCTTCCGAAACGAAGAGACTAGATATTGTCTCCCTTTAGTTATTTTTTGTATAACTTCAATTTCCTCCCCGCTCTTAGTACCACCCCAAATAATACCCTTCGATTTCGAAATGAGCTTGGAATATAGAAAATCGCCATAACATATCATGGTGTGGCAACAGCTTCTATTGCAGTTTTATACATAAACTTCTATCGGAAACCATCTATATGTAAAAATTGGTACTACACAATGTGTGACATCGTTAACAAAAAAAAGCTTTTAACGCATTTATACCGTAAAAAGGTATCACCTTAGAATTTCATTTTACTCTTCCTAGACTAAAAGACTAGGTATTTTCTCCCTTAAGATATTTTTTGTATAACTTCAATTTCCCCTCCACTCTTAGTACCACCCCAAATAGTTAACTTCGATTTCGGATCCGACATTATCAACATGAACGACATGGTCTCGGCCACCTGTACCGTGAACAAGGGTGACATACCACTCGATCTCTATTGGACGACGGCACCCGATCCCAGTTTAGGAGTGGGTCGCCTAATGACCAACGATGGTATACTGATCACCAAGACCACACAGCGGATTAGTATGTTAAGCATAGAATCGGTACATGCCAGACATCGGGCGAATTATACATGTGTGGCGCGTAATGCCGCAGGCGTAGCCTATAATACAGCAGAACTTAGGGTCAATGGTGATGCAGCAAATTTTAAATGCAATTCATATTAGATTGTCTTATTTTGTAGTAGTTCTTTTATGATTTCTCTTTTATAACTGTTTTACCCCTTTCCCTCCTCGCTACATGTAGTTATGCCCCAAATTGTAGCCTTTGATTTTGGTGAGGACAGTGTCAATGAATTGGATATGGTGTCGGCTTCGTGTACGGTCAACAAGGGTGATTTGCCCATTGATGTGGGTTGGCTTAAGAATGGCGGCCGTGTGTATACCAATGATGGGGTGGTCGTGACCAAAACCAGTCAGCGCATGAGTGTGTTGAGCATAGAGTCCGTAAGGGCCAGACATGCGGGCAACTATACTTGTGTGGCCACCAATAATGCGGGTGTTACCAAACATTGGGCTTTCCTAAGGGTTAATGGTTAATACAATATGAATATTAATTCTCTTAGAGTTTTGTTACCATTTCTTACACTTTTTTTTAGTTTTTCATCAACTTTTTTGCTTTTAATCCAGTTTTACCCCAAATTGTTCCCTTCGATTTTGGCGAGGAAAGTGTCAATGAATTGGATATGGTTTCCACTACATGCACGGTGAATAAGGGCGATTTGCCCTTGGACATCTATTGGACTCGTAATGACGGTCGCATTTATACCAACGATGGTTTGTCGGTAGTGCGCAACAATCAGCGTTTAAGCGTTTTAAGCATAGAATCAGTGAGGGCCCGTCATGCGGGCAACTATACCTGCTTGGCCACTAATGGGGGAGGTGTTACCTTGGCCTCAGCCATGCTTAGGGTTAATGGTTAGCTTTACAGAACAATTCTACAATAATAAACTAATTTTTTCTAAGATTTTGTGAATTTTTGTTTGATTTCCTCTTTAAATTTTGTTACCTTTGTTCATTCCACTCTACGTAAAGTTTTACCCCAAATTATGCCCTTTAACTTTGGTGAGGAGAGTATTAATGAAATGGATATGGTCTCGGCCTATTGTACGGTAAATAAAGGCGATTTGCCAATGGATATCTATTGGACCCGCAATGGCGGACGTGTTTTTACCAATGATGGTGTGATTGTCACCCGCACTAGTCAGCGCATTAGTGTCTTGAGTATTGAATCAGTTCGGGCTCGTCATGCGGGCAATTACACCTGCGTTGCTACTAATAATGCGGGTGTTACTACACAGTGGGCCATGTTGGCCGTAAATGGTCAATGGATTTATGAATTTTTCTCTTCATATGATTAGATGTTTTGAAATAGTTTTGGTTTGATTTTTTTGGTTTTTGAAAAAGATTTATTTGTTTCTGTCCTTATAGTCATAAGAATCCCCTATAAATATGCAAAAAAAAGCAATAAGAAAGAAGTTTCTAACTGCCAATGAAGATTAAAGGAATTGAGTTATAATACTACGACAATTTCCCCAGTCTTTTACCTAAAAATATGCAACAGTTTCTAAATTCTAACAGTCCACTTTGATGTGCTACAAATTAAGGAATACAAATTTTGGATTTTAGTTTTTACAATATTTAAAAATAAAAAAAATATAACGAAATAAAGAATATAAAAAAAATTTAAAATATTTAAAATATTAAAAATATAAAAAATATTAAAAATATTAAAAATATTAAAAATATTAAAAATATTAAAAATATTAAATATATTAAAAATATTAAAAGTATTTAATATATTAAAAATATCAAAAATATTAAAAATATTAAAAATATTTAAAATATTAAAAATATTAAAATATAAAAAATATTAATTATATTAAATATATTAAAAATATCAAGAAATTAATAATATTAAAAATATTACGAAATTAATAATATTAAAAATATTAATAGTATTAAAAAATATTAAAAATATAAAAAATATTAAAAATATAAAAAATATTTAAAATCTTAAAAATATTTAAAATATTAAAAATTAAAATTTAAACATTAAAAATTAAAAATATAAAAATATAAAAATATAAAAATATAAAAATATAAAAATATTAAAATATAAAAATATAAAAATATAAAAATATAAAAATAAAAAAATATAAAAATATAAAAATATAAAAATATAAAAATATAAAAATATAAAAATATAAAAATATAAAAATATAAAAATATAAAAATATAAAAATATAAAAATATAAAAATATAAAAATATAAAAATATAAAAATATAAAAATATAAAAATATAAAAATATAAAAATATAAAAATATAAAAATATAAAAATATAAAAATATAAAAATATAAAAATATAAAAATATAAAAATATAAAAATATAAAAATGTAAAAATATAAAAATATAAAAATATAAAAAAAAAATATAAATGAAAAAAATTAATTTAAAAAAGTTTCAAAAGTTAAAAATTAAAATTTAAATATTAAAAATTAAAAATATAAAAATATAAAAATATAAAAATATAAAAATATAAAAATATAAAAATATAAAAATATAAAAATATAAAAATATAAAAATATAAAAATATAAAAATATAAAAATATAAAAATATAAAAATATAAAAATATAAAAATACAAAAATATAAAAATATAAAAATATAAAAATATAAAAATATAAAAATATAAAAATATAAAAATATAAAAATATAAAAATATAAAAATATAAAAAAAATTTAAATGAAAAAAATTAATTTAAAAAAGTTTCGGATTTTAAACATAAAAATATTAAATCGAGTAAAAATATTAAAACCGAATTCATTAAAAATATTCAAAATATCAAAAATATTCAAAGTATTAAAAATTATAAAAATATTGATAATATTAAACATATTAAAAATATAATATTAATATGAAAAATATTAAAATATTAAAAATATTTAAAATATAAAAAATATTAAAAATATCACAAATATTAAATTAAAAAATTAAAAATTAAAAATTAAAAATTAAAAATTAAAAATTAAAAATTAAAAATTAAAATTTAAAATTTAAAAATTTAAAATTAAAAATTAAAAATTAAAAATTACAAATTACAAATTACAAATTACAAATTACAAATTACAAATTACAAATTACAAATTACAAATTACAAATTACAAATTACAAATTACAAATTACAAATTAAAAATTAAAAATTAAAAATTAAAAATTAAAAATTAAAAATTAAGAATTAAAAATTAAAAATTAAAAATTAAAAATTAAAAATTTAAAATTAAAAATTAAAAATTAAAAATTAAAAATTAAAAATTAAAAATTAAAAATTAAAAATTAAAAATTAAAAATTAAAAATTAAAAATTAAAAATTAAAAATTAAAAATTAAAAATTAAAAATTAAAAATTAAAAATTAAAAATTAAAAATTAAAAATTAAAAATTAAAAATTAAAAATTAAAAATTAAAAATTAAAAATTAAAAATTAAAAATTAAAAATTAAAAGTTAAAAATTAAAGATTAAAAATTAAAAATTAAAAATTAAAAATTAAAAATTAAAAATTAAAAATTAAAAATTAAAAATTAAAAATTAAAAAATAAAATATTAAAAATTAAATATCTCTGAGTTGTTCAAACTTCATTTGCATGTCTTTAGGCCTTTCTCTCGCCCATGTTTCTCTACAAGCTCTTGTCCCATACTTTCTTATTTACTGGGAGTGTACTCCAACATTTATCCTACCACCTCCTTCGCCCTATAGTACCTCCACAAATTTTACCTTTCACCTTTGGTGAGGAACCAGCGAATACCGGCGAAAGTGCCGGCATACAGTGTATGATCCAAAAGGGCGATATACCCCTCAACATCAAATGGACCCTAAACTCACGACCTTTAATAAACAACGAAGAAGGTATTACGATTTTGAAATTATCCGCCAAGACCAGTGTGCTGAATATACCCAGTGTAGCTGAATATCATCGTGGCGTATTCAAATGTATAGCGGAAAATAAAGCTGGATCTACGTTTTATGCAGCTGAACTGAATGTTAATGGTAGCCATTAATACGGAGAGAACTATATATACTTATTAGATATTGATTAAGTTTAAACGTTTTTGGATTTTAAGTTATTATCTCATTTTGGTTTCACTCTCAGTTCCTCCCCAGATTATGCCTTTCTTTTTTGGTGATGAACCCATGAATATGGGTGATATGTTTGGGGCTCAATGTATGATAATGAAGGGTGATTTGCCCTTAAATATTTATTGGACTTTAAATTCTCAACCCATTGTCAATGGTGAAGATGGTTTCACTTTGTTCCGTATGAATCCCCGCACTAGTTCGTTGAATATCCTAGCCCTAGAGGGCAAACATCGTGGGGTCTATCAGTGTATAGCCAATAATAAGGCAGGCTTTACTTCATATTCAGCTGAATTACATGTTAATGGTTAGCTAACATGAATTGATTAATAGATATTAGATATTATATAGTTTAGTTTTATGTTATTTTTGATTTCTTTAGTTATTTTATTTCTACCTTATGCCTTTCACTTTAGTCCCTCCCCAAGTGTTGCCCTTCAACTTTGGCGAAGAGGTTTATAATATGGGTGATGTCCTTAGCGTAAACTGTGTAGTGCTAAAAGGTGATCTGCCTTTGAATATCCACTGGACATTGAATTCGGAACCTATAACTTCAGGAGAAGATGGTTTCCTTGTAATGCAAATGAATGCTCGTACTAGTTATTTGAGTGTTGATTCCTTAGAGGCTAAACATCGTGGTACTTATCGTTGTATTGCGGTAAATTTGGCTGGTTTAGCTGAATATGCTGCTGAATTGCAAGTTAATGGTGGGTGTATATAACAATGCTATATATTAGGTGCCTTTTATAATAACGTTGCAATCTTACTAATACTATCAATGTGATTTCTTATATAACTCTCTCTGTCTCTCTCTGCTTCTACGCCTCTTTTTCTAAAGTTTCTAATGTCTATTCTAACATAAAATGGGTGAAGGGATTTTGTAACTGAAGTTTTGCTGAATACATAAAATGTTGTTTGTGGATACAAAATAATACAATCAAATAAGAAGATTTAGACAAGAAATACATACAAAAAAACAAATTTTACTAAAAATAAAAAAAATCAAAACTTACGTTAAAATTTTTTGCTGAATTAGAAAAAAAAAAATAATTGTGAGATAAATCTATATGTGCTAGAACTACAAATGCATTAAAAACCTCCGCTGAATTACATTAGAAGTGTAAAAACCTGAATTGTTGCAGAATACTGTTATAGGCACTTTGAATCAAAAATATAACCAAAAACAATAAAACAGTTGCGAAAAATTTAAAGAATCTTTGCTGAATTTCATAAATAGCAACCAATGTGCGAAAATTACTGTAATAAATATCAATAAATCAACTTTGATTCGAAAACATCTGCTGGATTGCATCATATATGGAAAATCTACCTTTGAAACGGTTTGTTATGGAAAAAAGTCTTGCTGAATTGTAAAAAGAATGTACATTTAACGAAATTTAGGACGGTCATTTGGAGAAGATCAGAAACACTTGCTGAATTGTTGCTGAATACGGATATCGGGACATTGAAACAAATACTTCTGCTAAATTGCATCAGAAGTGGATAACTCTACATTTAAATTGGATTGTTATGGAAAAAGTCTTGCTGAATTTGGATAAAAACCATAATTTAAGGAAATTTAGGCCGGTAATTTAGAAAATTTAGGAAAGTCTTGCTGAATTGTTGTTGAATACTGTTAACGGCACTTTCAATCTAAGGCATCTGCTGAATTGCTTCAGGTGTGTAAAAACCTACCTTTGAATCGTTTTGTTATGGAAAAAGTCTTGCCGAATTGAGATAAAAATAAGAATTTAACAAAATTTAGGACGGTAATTTGGAAAAGATAGGAAAGTCTTGCTGAATTGTTGCTGAATACTGTTATCGGCACTTTGAATCAAAAATATCTGCTGAATTGCATCAGATGTGAAAAAACCTACCTTTGAATCGTTTTGTTATGGAAAAACTCTTGCTGAATTGAGATAAAAATTATAATTTGACATAATTTAGGCCTGTAGTTTGGAAAAGATAGGAAACTTTTGCAAAATTGTAGCTGAATACTGTTATCGACACTTTGAATCAAAAATATCTGCTGAATTGCTTTAGATATTTAAAAATCTACCTTTGAGTCGGTTTGTTATGGAAAAAAGTCTTGCTGATTTATGATAAGAATGTAAATTTAACAAAATTTAGGATCGCAATTTTTAGAAGATAGGAAACACTTGCTGAATTGTTGCTGAATACTGTTATCAACACTTTGAATCAAAAACATGTGCTGAATTGCATCAGATATGGAAAAATCTACCTTTGAGTCGGTTTGTTAGGGAAAACCCCTTGCTGAATTGGGATAAGAATGTGAATGTAACGAAATTTAGGCCGGTAATTTGGAAAAGATGGAAAACTTCTACTGAATTGTTGCTGAATATAGTTTTCAGCACATTAAATCAAAGTCGTTTGCTGAATTCTAACAGAAGTGGATAACTCTACCTTTAAATAGGTTTGTTCTGAAAAAGTCTTGCTGAATTGAATTAAAAATGATAATTTAACATAAATTAGGCCGGTAGTTTGGAAAACATAGAAAACTCTTGCTGAAAACTCTACCTTTGAATTGGTTTGTTATGGAAAAGTCTTGCTGAATTGCTATAGAAATGATAATTTTACGAAACTTAGGACGGTAATTTGGAAAAGATATAATACTCTTGCTGAATTGTTGCAAAATACTGTTATGGGCATTTTAAATTAAAAAAAATCTGTGAAATCCTTAAAAATTTTGTAAAAATAAAATTTTACAACTGTTTTGCTGTCAAAAATATTTTGCTGAATTGGGACAGATTTGATTAGAAATCGAAATACAGGCCGTTGTATAGTAAAGCAGTTGCAAAATTATAAATAAAAACTAAACCTTCATGGACTACTTAAATATTGTGAAAATAGTCAAAAATAGTTAATTGGTTAACAAAAAATACCTTGCTGAATTGCAGTTGAATACAGCAATTGAGTAGTGATAGATATTTAACTCATAGTCGAGAATGTATAAGTACTCCCAATTGATATTCAGCAACAATTCAGCGGCTTTTTTGTTAGGAGATTTCCTTTTTTCCTAATTATTTAAACTAAATACCTTGCTGAATTGCAGTTGAGTACAGCAATTAAGTAGTGATAGATATTTAACCTATAGTCGAGAATGTGTAAGTACTCCCAATTGACATTCAGCAACAATTCAGCGCCTTTTTTGTTATGCGATTTCCATTATTCCTAATTATTTAAACTAAATACCTTGCTGAACTGCAGCTGAATGGAGAAATTGGCTACAAATATATATTTAATCCATAGTAGAGAACACGGCTGTACTCCCAATGAGTAGTCAGCTACAATTCAGCGCCTTTTTGTGGGCGATTTAATTTTCACCTAATTATTTAAATTAAATATCTTGCTGAATTGGAGTTGAATAGAGTTATTGGGTACACAAAGATATTTAAACCATAGTGGAGAATGCGGGGAACTTCCAATGAGTATTCAGCTACAATTCAGCGGCTTTTTTGTAAGGCGATTTGCTATTTCCAAATTTTGTAAACTAAATACATTGCTGAATTGCAATTGAAGTGAGCAATCGGCTACAAATGGATATTTAAACTACTGTGGAGAACATGGTAGTACTCCCAATGGCTATTCAGCTACAATTCAGCGGCTTTTTTATTAGGCGATTGCTTTCTTCGTAATTATTTAAACTTATTAATTTTATCTATTATTTTATTCAGCAAGGTGTTTGTTCTTGTTAATTAATAAAACAGACTCATATATATTGGAAATGATAAAAACAGAATTAGCTGAATGTAATAAATTTGACTTTGAATGATAAAGAATTACATTTTTCGCTTGCTTCATTCAGGGATTGAGCAATGTAGAAGTTTTTTTCTCGCTAAATATCCTTTTTCGTAGTCGGAAATGTAAAATTATATTTGTAAGTGCTCACAAAATCTTTAGCTGAGTTGTAGATTTCCTTAGCTGAATTGAAATATAGTAAATTTTTCATTCACATTTCTTAAATCTTTAACCTTTTCTGTAGACGGGAAAAAAATATATATTATTAAGTGCTTTTATCCTTTCAAAATCTTTGTCTGAATTGCAATTTTCCTCAGCTGAATTTAAATTGAATATATTTCCACGTCACCAATACCATCACAATGCAGAAGAGTTTTTTTCGGCACAGAATATTCTTTTCTGTTTTCGGAAATCAAATCAAAATCGATTCTTCATGGCTTTGTTTCTATGCAAATCCTTAGCTGAATTGCAAATTTTCTTAGCTGAATATAAATTTAATCAATTTTCCATTCACTTTTTTTCATTCTTATGACAATTGCAATGAAAGGCTATTTCTATCGGCGCTGAATATCCATTTTTGTAGGCGAAAAAGACAATATACGTTATTAAGCGCTAATATCTCTTAAAACTCATAGCTGAATTGCGGTTATTCCTAGCTTAATTTTAATTAAATAAATTTTCCATCGCTTTCCAAAATTATTAACAGCTTAGTTCCTTTGAAAATCCTTAGCTGAATTGCAAAATTCCTTAGCTGAATTTAAATTTTAAAAATTTCCCATAGACTTTCCTTTGCTCTCAGAATGACCACAATGTAGAGGGGTACTTATGGGTGTTGAATATCCTTTACTGTGGGTGGAAGTACTAAAAAAAAGATCTTTACATCTTTGATCCTTAGCTGAATTGCAGAATTCCTTAGCTAAATTTAAATTTTATCATTATATTTATTTCCATTTAATCTTAGTATCACCACAAGTCAGTCCTTTTGCATTCGGTGAGGATCCCCTGAATCGTGGAGAAGTTGCCAGTGTCGTCTGTGTGGTACCTAAGGGTGATCTGCCCCTAGACATCTATTGGACTCTGAATTCAGCATTGATTGTTAATGGTGAAAATGGTTTCAATATATTTAAAATGAACAAAAGAACAAGTTCTCTGAATATTGATTCATTGGAAGCATTTCATCGGGGTACATACAAGTGTATAGCTAACAATTCAGCGGGTTATGCTGAATATGTAACCATACTGGATATAAATGGTTAACGAATATTTGTAATTTTATGTAGAAATAATGTTTGTTTTTATTTTATATGTTTTTTGTTGAAACTTTACTTAAATTTGTCCCAAAAATTAAAAAAAAATCCTTAAAGAAAAGTGTTGTTTAAAGACAAACCCCCGTTGGTGAATTGTGTATACCGTCAGCTGAATTAGAAATTATTGATTTTACTTGTTTATAATCTTCCCTCTACTAAATGGCGACAAAAATATGTTGCTGAATGGTGTTGGCGTTAGCTGAATTAGGTTTTTTTCTTTCTGCTTATTAATTTCTTCTTTCCAAAAAGTATCGACAACAATCTATTGCTGAATAGTGTTGGTGTTAGCTGAATTTCGATTATTTTCTTTTTACTTATTAATTACCTTCCCTCTACTAAGTAGCGACAAAAATCCCTTGCTGAATTGTGTTTGTTATCAGCTGAATTATCGAATTTTCGCTTTTTACTTAGTTTTTACCTTTCCTCTACTAAGTATCGACAAAATCTATTGCTGAATTGTGTTAGGCGTAAGCTGAACTAGGAACTTTTTGTTTTTACCTATTTATTACCTTTCATTTATTAACTATTGGCGAAATCTATTGCTGAATTGTGTTGACGTAAGCTGAATTAGGATTTTTTGTATTTTGCTAATCAAACTCCTTTCCAATAAGTATTGAAAAAAATTTGTTGCTAAATTGTGTTTTTCAGTTTAGTTATTTATTACCTGAATTATTTTTTTTTCTTTTTACTTATTAATTTCCTTCCTTCCAATAAGTAGCGATAAAAATCTATTGCTGAATTGTGTTTGTCGTTAGCTGAATTATGTTTTTTTCTTTTTACTTATTAAGTTCCTTCCCTCTACTAAGTTACGACAAAAATCTGTTGCTGAATTGTGTTTGCCATTGGCTGAATTTCGAAATTTAACTTTTTACTTTTTTATTACCTTCCCTCGGCTAAGTATTGACAAAAATGAATTGCTGAATTGTGTTGGTCTTAGCTGAATTGGAACTTTTTATTCTTTTTAGTTTTGAATATCCTTCTTCCTATTAAGTTTCGACAAAAATCTATTGCTGAATTGTGTTTGTGACTAGCTGAATTAGGTTATTTTAATTAAGCAATAAAATTTTAAACCCTAGTGAAAATATGAATTTGGTAGATGTGATGGCACAAGCTGTCCAGCAATTGTGTGACTTAAAATCCCTCCATATTATGTTATTTATGAAAGGATATATAGTAATATATTTATATGTTTGTCAGAATAAATAAAAAAAGTTTGATTTTTTTGTAAAGGTTAGCTGAATAACATTTATCCTTAGCTGCATTGAAAACTTTTCCCATTGTATCCACTACTTACCTCTCCTCTATCTAGTACCACCACAAATAAGCCCCTTTGACTTTGGCGAGGAGGCTTTAAACCGCGGCGAAGTAACAATGGTGTCGTGCATTGTACCCAAAGGTGACTTGCCGATGGACATTTATTGGACTTTAAATTCAGCGCTGATTGTTACTGGTGAAAATGGTTTCAATATCTTTAAAATGAATAAAAGAACAAGTTCCTTGAATATCGATTCACTGGAAGCTTTTCATAGGGGAACCTACAAGTGTATAGCCAATAATTCAGCGGGTTATGCTGAACATATTACTGTGCTGGAAGTTAATGGTTAACATAATTTACTTTGTAAAAAAAAATAAGTAGACGATTTTTTGAGTTTTTAAATTTTTGTTTTACCCCTCCTTCCACTCTATTCCCTTGACCTTATTTCAAGAATGTAATTTTCCGGAAAATCTTTAGCTGAATTGCTTTAACTGAATTGAGAAATGTCTGTCTTAACGAATAAATACTTCATCTTATATCTTAGTACCACCTTCGATTAGTCCATTCAGCTTCGGAGATGAGGCCTTAAATCGCGGTGAAGTTACCAGTGTGCCCTGCATAGTACCCAAAGGTGATTTGCCGTTGGACATATATTGGACCCTAAACTCAGCGTTGATTGTTACTGGTGAAAATGGTTTCAATATCTTTAAAATGAATAAAAGAACCAGTTCGTTGAACATTGACTCACTGGAAGCTTTTCATAGGGGCACGTACAAGTGTATAGCCAATAATTCAGCGGGCTATGCTGAACATGTTACTGTGCTGGAAGTTAATGGTTAACATAATTTATGTATTCTTTACTAATTAAGTAGATGTAAGGATATGAGTTTTTACATTTTATTTTAATCCCTCCATCCTCTCTATTCCCTCGATCTTTGTTACCGGAATATCTTAAGCTGAATAGGTTATAAGCTTAGCTGAATTGGGAAATATTTGCTTTAACTACAGAATACTCTCTCTTATATCTTAGTTCCACCTCAAATAAGCCCTTTTGACTTTGGCGAAGAGGCTTTAAATCGCGGTGAAGTAACGAGCGTTACATGCATAGTACCTAAAGGAGACTTGCCCGTCGACATTTATTGGACTTTAAATTCAGCGTTGATTGTTAATGGTGAAAATGGTTTCAATATCTTTAAAATGAATAAAAGAACGAGTTCGTTGAACATTGACTCACTGGAAGCTTTTCATAGGGGCACCTACAAGTGTATAGCCAATAATTCAGCGGGTTATGCTGAACATATTACTGTGCTGGAAGTTAATGGTTAACATATATTACTTTGTATACATTAATTAAGTAGATGTAAGGATTTAATTTTTAATATATATTTGTTTTATTCCTTTTCCACTTTTTCCACTGTAATCCCTTGAACTTATTTCCCGGAATATCTTTAGCTGAATAGCTTATAGCGTTAGCTGAATGGGGAAATATTTGTCTTAACCACTAAATACTTTCTATTACATGTTAGTACCTCTTCGATTAGTCTATTCAGCTTCGGTTATGAGGCTTTAAATCGTGGCGAAGTTGCTAGCATTTCTTGCATGGTACCCAAAGGGAATTTACCTTTAGACATCTATTGGACCGTGAACTCAGCTTTAATAGTTAATAGCGATAAACGGTTTTAATTTTATTAAAATGAATAAACGCATGAATAAACAGCTCGCTAAATATCGGTTTACTGTTGCTGAATTGGGTTTGTCATTAGCTGAATTAGTACTTTTTTCGTTTTATTTATTTTTTTACCTTCCCTCTACTAAGTAGCGACACAAAACTGTTGCTGAATTGTGTTTGTCGTTAGCTGAATTAGGATTTTTCTCTTTTTACTTATTTTTTTCCCTTTACTTTATTAAATATCAACAAAATGTATTGCTGAATTGTGTTGACGTTAGCTGAATTAGGATAAACGCACCAGCTCGCGTTTATCCTTCCTTCCCTCTACTAATTAGCGACACAAATCTGTTGCTGAATTGTGTTTATCGTTAGCTGAATTTGTAATATTCCCTTATTATTTATTAATTACCTTTCCTTTATTATGAATCGACTAAACCTATTGCTGAATTGCGTTGATGTTGGCTGAATTAGGAAAAACGCACCAGCTTGCGTTTATCCTTCCTTCCGTATACTAATTAGCGACACAAATCTGTTGCTGAATTGTGTTTATCGTTAGCTGAATTAGGAATTTTTCCTTTTTAGTTATTACCTTTCCTTTATTATGAATCGACTAAATCTATTGCTGAATTGCATTGATGTTAGCTTAATTAGGATAAACGCACCAGCTCGAGTTTATCCTTTCTTCCGTCTACTAATTAGCGACACAAATTTGATGCTGAATTGTGTTTGTCGTTAGCTTAATTAGGAATTTTCCATTTTTACTTATTTATTATCTTTCCTTTATTAACTGTCGACAAAATCTGCTGAATTGCGTTGACGTTAGCTGAATTAGGGTATTCGCACCAACTCGCTAAATGTCGATTCAATGTAAGCTTTCATAGGCGCACGTATAAGTGTATAGCCAATAATTCAGCTCGTTAAGCTGAATACATTACCGTACAAGATAATGATTAATGGGTCTTTATTTACGTTTTACAAAATTTAAGAATATGTTTTCGTAGATATTTGCTAAAATTTAGATTTTACCTTTCCTTTTCCACGATGCTCGTAGTACCACCTCAGATCCAAGCTTTCGCATTTGGCGACGAACCTTCAAATACCGGTGAGATAGCAGGAGCTTTTTGTATGGTTCCCAAGGGCGATTTGCCTATGGAAATACGCTGGACTTTAAATGCGGCTCCTGTCATAACGGGAGAACATGGGTTTTCTTTATCGCGTATGAATGCTCGCACTAGTTCGCTGAATATTGATTCTTTAGAGGCCCATCATAGGGGTGTTTACAAATGTATAGCCACCAATAAGGCTGGCTCAGCTGAATACACCGCTGAATTAGAAGTCAATGGTGTGTCAGTCATATTTTAAAACATTTTTATAAGTTTTTTTTATTACAATTCTATTTCATTTATATTTTATTATTTTTTCCCTTAAACCTTTAAAAAAAACCTTAAAACCCCTTACAAACTACGAATTTTTGCATATGTACGGAAACATCTTTAGCTGAATTGCTTATTTTCTCAGCTGAATTATAAAATGTTTCTTTTAACTATTATATTATCTCTCTTGCATCTTAGTACCACCTTCGATTAGTCCATTCAGCTTCGGGGATGAGGCTTTAAACCGTGGTGAAGTTGCTAGCGTTACTTGCATGGTACCCAAGGGCGATTTACCTTTAGACATCTATTGGACTTTGAATTCGGCATTAATAGTTCATGGTGAAAATGGTTTTAATATTTTCAAAATGAATAAAAGAACCAGTTCGTTGAACATCGATTCACTGGAAGCTTTCCATCGGGGAACCTATAAGTGTATTGCCAACAATTCAGCGGGTTATGCTGAACACGTTACCGTACTGGAAGTTAATGGTTAATGGGATTTTCTTTAAAGTTTTATAAATTTAAGGATATTGTGTCGTGGTTAATGTTTTCAATTTAGTTTTTACCTTTCCCTTTACCCTTCATTCTTAGTCCCACCCCAGATCAATGCTTTTACTTTTGGCGACGAACCTTCGAATACCGGCGACATAGCAGGAGCTGTATGCATGGTCCTTAAAGGCGATTTGCCTATGGAAATCCGCTGGACTTTAAATGCGGCTCCTGTCATAACTGGAGAACATGGGTTCTCTTTATCGCGCATGAATGCTCGCACTAGTTCGCTGAATATTGATTCTTTAGAGGCTCATCATAGGGGTGTTTACAAATGTATAGCCACCAATAAGGCTGGCTCTGCTGAATACACAGCTGAATTAGAAGTTAATGGTTTGTCAGCCATACTTTTTTAACGAATCTCAATATAAATTCTTGTTTTTATTAAAATTTTATTTTAATTTATTTTTATATTTTTTTCTTAAACCCTTAACAGTGCCTCCCCTAGTATTGCCCTTTAGCTTCGGTGAAGATACAGCCGATGTGGGCGATATAGCCAGCGCCACATGTGTAGTGCCCAAGGGTGATTTACCTTTGGAAATACATTGGTCTTTAAATTCAGCACCCGTTGTTAATGGTGAAAATGATTTTACCATAATGCGTTTAAATCCGCGTACAAGTTATTTAAATATTGATTCTTTAACGGCTTTTCATCGTGGCGTTTACAAGTGTATAGCCTCGAATAAGGCAGGAACGAGTGAATATACGGCTGAATTACAAGTTAACGGTTGGTGTGCTTATAAAGTGTATAGTAGTAGTGCCGTAAAATAAATTGTATACTTAATCAAAGCTTGTTCTATATTAATTTTGCTAAATATATTGTCTTATATGTTGTCTGTGCACATTTATAGTTTGCTGAATACAATACACGGCAGCTGAATTGGTATGACATGTGGTTAGTTTTGACTTTGAGCTTATGTAGCAGGTGTAGGTAAAGGAAAATGCTTGCTGAATTAAATTTGAAGTGGTGTAAAGTAATTTTACAGTTACATAAAATATTCATTTTGTTGGAATGATTTTTTTAAACAAATTTAAACTCGAGGCAGTTTTAAGAGGAGTATTATTTATATTAATGGGTTTTTTTGCACATCAACAGTGTGCAGAATAAATGGCAGGTGGTGTTTTGTGGTTACTTTAAAAAAATCTGCTGAATTTGATTGACAGTGCCTAAAATTGTTGTTTAACACCTTAAAGTGTGTTGGATGTAATAAATTACCACGTAGTACATAGACGGTGTTATGGGCAAGCTGAAATGTTTGCTGAATTATGTAGTATTAAAATTTCATTAATTGAAATTGTAATCCCTCTGAATAGCAAACAATTTAGCTGAATTAGTACGAAACACTGTTTTGGGACATCAGTATATGGGTTTGTTCCATTTTTGGCAGAATTTTGTGTGCTGAATTGATGATATAGTTAAATTTTTTCAATTTGTTTGATGAAGACTCATAGAACTAGCTGAATTGCAATAAAACAACCTTAGGCATTAGTAAAAGGTAAGGAGATTCTTGAAAATATATCGAATTATTATTCATAATGTTAAATGAGTACTATTACTAAGCTGAATAGCATAGTTAATAGCTGAATTAGTGTTAAAATCAAGTAGGTCTATAGAAAAACAAATGTGCCAACTTTAATGAACATTTTTACGCTGCTGAATAGCATACATAACAGCTGAATTAGTGTCAAGAGCACATACACCTATAGCAAAACAATTGTACCGACTTTATGAACATTTTTACTCTGCTGAATAGCACATTAAATAGCTGAATTAGTGTAAAAATCATGCAGGTCTGTAGGAAAACATTTGCGCCGACTTTAGTGATCATTTCTATTCTGCTGAATAGCATTGTTAATAGCTGAATTAGCGTAGAAAGCAAGTAAGTCTATAGAAAAAACACTTATGCCGACTTTAATGAACATTTTTACCCTGCCGAATAGCATAATTAATAGATGGATTAGTGTATAAAACATGTTGATCTCTAGGCAAACAATTGTTACGACTGTGCAAAACAAAAACACTCAGCTGAATTATGTTTAAAGAGCTCAAATAGTTATAAAGAGTTTTAACATACCGATATAGGGAGAAACTGTTGCTGAATTGTTGTAGAGAGTAGATTTTGCCAATTTGGCAATTTGGTGGGCAACAAATAAAAACTAAAACCCTGCTGAATTCGTTTAAAGGTTAAGCACCTGAAGTTTCGTTTTTTTTTATTATGACACAGTTATTTATAAAGTCTCACATCATATTTCTGTTCAGTTCCCCCTCAAGTTATGCCCTTTGTCTTTGGCGATGAGCCCTCAAACTATGGCGACAGCACTGCTGTCCAGTGTATGGTCTTTAAGGGTGATGTACCCCTACAACTACATTGGACTCTAAACGGTCAGCCCATAACCAATGAACATTCTGGCATTAGGGTCATCAAAATGTCCCCAAAATTGAGTTCATTAAGTATTGATGCTATCAATGGGAATCATCGCGGTGTTTTCAAGTGCATAGCTACGAATGCGGCTGGAAGTGCAGAGCAGACGGCTGAATTAGTTGTTAATGGTGGATATATGAAACTTATGTAGAACTTTTTCTCATATTTTATGTTGTTTACATTATTTTTGCACCCAATCCCAATATAACCCTAACCTGAAAAATTACAATATTTTGTTTTATGGAAAATAAATTGATTTATACAAGCTGAATAGCAGCTAAGTGGAGGAAATTTGATGTTATGGAATCGAAAGAGAAAATTGTATATATGATTTTTTGATTTGGCAAAAGAAAACCTTTGCTAAATTGATAAAAACATAGCTGAATATGAAAGTTTTAACTATATTCATATGAAAATATATGTTGTGCGATAATTTAATATAAAGATTTTTGTTTTAACACAATTAAACCTTTGCTGAATTGTAAAAAAATACAGCTGAATATACAACTTTCGACTGTATTTATCTGTATATGGTTTTATAAGAGCTGTATAGCAGCTAAGTGGGGAAAATTTGATGTTTTGAAACCGAACGTAGACATTTCATGTATGATTTTTTGATTCGGTAAAAGAAAACCTTTGCTGAATTGAGAAAAACATAGCTGAATATGAAAATTTTAACTATATTCATATGAATATATATGTTGTGCGAAAATTTTATATAAAGATTTTAGTTTTAACACAATAAAACCTCTGCTGAATTGTAAAAAATACAGCTGAATATAAAATTTTCAACTCTTTTTATCTATAAATGTTTATTATCTATAAATACACATAGTGCCACCACAAATAAAACCATTCTCATTTGGTGACGAAGCCTCTAACTCCGGTGACTCTGTAGGCATTCAGTGCACAGTGTCCAAGGGTGATTTACCCATTACTATCATATGGTCATTGAATAATCAGACGTTACGCAGTGGTGATGATGAAATTATTATTGGACGTATGTCCAGTAAATCGAGTACTTTAAATATTGATTATATAACTGCTGACCATAGGGGCACTTATACCTGCGTAGCTAAAAATGCAGCGGGTGAAAGTTCTTATGAAGCGGAACTTAAAGTTAATGGTTATTATAAATTGTTAATATATTAAAAAAGTGTAACTAAACCATTTTTCTTTCCTTGGCTTGTTTTATATTTTTTTCTAAATCCCTCTCCCCCTTTAGTCCTTCCCTCTCTACATCCCTTTAGCTTTGATGGCGAAGCCAATGAAGGTGACAGCGTTCAATTGACTTGTCATGTGTCTAAAGGAGATTTACCTCTGAAAATCCGTTGGCTTCATAATGAATTGCCTTTGTTTTCTCATCTGGGTGTGTTGACGAGTAAAATTGGGGACCGCATTAGTTTATTGACCATAGAATCGGTCAAGGCTGTTAACATTGGCAACTATACATGTCAGGCCAATAATAAGGCGGGTCAAAGTTCATACACAACGGAATTATTCATAAATGGTATATAGATATATAAAACATTTTCAGTGAATTTTATTTATGTTTTTATTTTTTTTTCATTTATATATTTGCCCACCCTACACACAAATACATTTACAAATTATAAACATACGAATATATAAAGACAGTGGAGTTAAATAATGCCGATAAGTTGTCAAATACTTAAATCTATAAATTGTTAGGTGATTTTGTAAAGAAAAACTTCTATATATGGTTTTAAACTTTCCCTGATGAATAATAATGTAAACAAAAAGCTTTGCTGAATTACAAATCGAGTAGCTGAATTGCTGTTGCAATTCTCAATTTGTATTTAAATCGTCAATATCTTCGAAGTTATACATATTTTTTATTCATTTAAGTATTGTATGATAAAATGAAAATAATTTTGCTACAGCCATGAGTTGAAGGATCTAAATGCTGAATTCTACAAGAATTCGTATAAAATGTTCCCCAAAAATGTGTTAAATACTTAGCTAAATGAAAGAAATTTTAGTAGAATTATGCAATGCACTTGAGTATATCCTTTTATATATAAAAATATTATGCTGAATTGCATTAGTAAGGATCAAAAAGCCAAATTTTCCCAGAATTCGTTAAAAAATTTCCCTTAAATGTGTTGAAAACTTAGCTGAATGAAAGAAATTTAAGTCGAATTAGGCATTGTAGTTGAGTATATCCTTCAATATGTAATTATATTCTGCTGAATTCGTTTCAGCCTAGCTGAATTACTACATTTGGCGGTAATTTGTAGTGAAAGATCTAATTTTTCTACGAAAGCTTTATCTAAACAAAAAGTAATACAGAAAAGGCTAGCTGAATTCCCATTAGCATAGCTGAATTGCATTAGTAAGACGAACAAAAGAAAAGTCTCGTTGAGCTACTTTTTTACTAGCTGATTTGTAATTTTCAGCCACTATTGTGTTAAAATCGCCAATTTTTTATGAAAATAACTTTTGCTGAATATGTTTAAGCTTAGCTGAATTACTATAATTAACGATTATTTGTAACAAAAGTTACTATTTGTAACCAACAATACTAAAAAAACTTGATATAAATTAAAAGTAATACAGAAGAGGTCCGCTGAATTACCATTCGAATAGCTGAATTGCAATTGTCCGCCTTAAAAAAGAAAACACTCACTTTACTCTCATTTAAATAGCTGATATGCAATTTTCTGACGCTTTTTTTTGCTAAATCGTCATTTTTTTTTAATTTTGCTTATTCTTTTATTAATAATAATTGAAGTTTTCAAATTATCAACTTGCTGAATTGTACAAATATTAGCTGAATTACAAAAATTCCGTTGTTTAAGGCCACAGTATCTAAATCTCTACGAAAGGTTCATGGAAACGAATAGTTTTACAGAAAAATTTTGCTGAATTACCATACGCATAGCTGAATTGCAATTTTCCGCCGAAAAAAGAAAAGGCTTGCTGAATTACCATATGCATAGCAGAATTTCAATTGTACGCCTTTTTTGTGTTCAAGTTGTCAGTCAAAATGAAGTTTTACTTAATTTTTTATTATCAATTGTATAAATATTAGCTGAATTACAACAATTCACGTTTTTTCAAGGTCACCGTATCTAAATCTCTACGAAAGCTTCATGGTAACGAATAGTTTTTCGGCACTGAAAGATTTGAATGAAAAACTTAGCTGAATTACATAAATATTAGCTGAATTACAGAAACTGTACGAAAGCTTTATAAAAACGAATTGTAATGCTGAAAAAGCATTAGGAATTATTTTACTATTAGAAATCTTAAGAAAACTTATCTGAATTTTCTCACTCTACTATGCCGGGTCCTTATAGGTGTATTGAATGCTGATATTTCTAACTGCAGTAGTTTGGAAGTAGCTGAGTTTATATTTGGTAATTTACCTTCTTATGATTGTCGATGTCCTTATAAGTGCTTTGAATAACAAAAACCCTTAGCTGAATTAATTTTGAAGCAGCTGAATTACTTTAATAGTGTATATATATTATGATGCTATTAAAACCGGTTCCAAAGCTTTGTCAGTAAAGCAGGAAAACTTTGCTGAATTGAATATAATGAAGCTGAATATAGACTTACGGTTTTATGGTGATGTATAACCTTTTCAACATCATTTTACTGGACTTTATTTAAATTTTATATCAGTGGTTCAACAAAATTGTCGAATACATTAATTTAATCCCATCAGCGACTAGGAATATCATGCAAAATTAATATTGAAGTAGCGGAATTGGTCTTTTAGTGAGAAATTTTCTCGCCGAAGTTTGCCGGTGGTCTAAGAAGTGCTTTAATTAGTTAAAAACCCCAGCTGAATTAATTTTGATGTAGCTGAATTAAGTTTGCAGCAGCTGAATTAGGTTAATAGTGCGTATTTATGATGGTACTTTTCAAGTCGGTTGCGTAGCTTTGTCAGTCATAAAGGAAAACTTTGCTGAATTGATTATAATGCAGCTGAATGTAATTTTTATAATTTTTTGTCATTATATTACCTAATTGACATCATATTACTGGATTTTCTTACAAGTTTGCCAGTTTTGCAACAAAAATTTCGAGTACATACAATTAATGTCATCGGCGAAAAAGAAAATTATGTGGAATCAAGTTTAATGAAGCTGAATTGGGTTTATAGTGGGTTATTTTCATACTAAAGATATCCATTGTTCTTATAAGCTTGCTGTATACTGAAAAACCCCAGCTGAATTAGTTTTAAAGTAGCTGAATTGTGTTGAAAGTTGGTAAAATATACAATTAAGTTGATTTTAGGCATTATGGGTATTGAAAGTAAACTTCGCTGGCTTTTTTTTAGGTTTTTATACAATATTATATTTTTTTATTATTTCTATTGCAGTCCTTAATCGTAGACACTTTAAGAGGGATTTTCTCATCAATAAAGTTTAGAAAAACTGTTAGATTTATAAAAGATAATTGGTATATGCTCTCCAAAATACAACAAGTGTCGCAAAAGCTCTGCTGAATTAGTTTTAACTTAGCTGAATTGTTATTTTTATGAATTTTATGTTTGTTTTCTTTAGTTTTGCCACTTATTATACCGATTTATTATGATGAAATTATCAATAATGGCGATTCTGTGGACTTACTTTGCCAAATCCAAAAGGGAGATCGTCCTATTAAAATTCATTGGAGTTTTGAACGACCCGCTGACGATACGCGCTATGGCTCCGAACAACCAGTCATGCGTACAAATCGCATAAGCAGTAAATCAAGCATACTATCGATCGCAAATTCTACACCTGCTCACTCGGGTACTTATACGTGTACGGCCAGTAATAGGGCTGGCCTTACAACGTATAGCACAAATCTTACAGTTAATGGTATTACAAAAATAAACTATCGTATTTAGTTTAATATAAAATAATATTTAATAATTTAAGGCTATATTAACATGTCTCATATTGTAGCTCTAAGGTGACTAACATACAAATGGTGAACTTCTCTCTTATAACTTAACACTCTTACTACACTCTCTACACTATTTTAACATGTTCTAACTATTTGCTTTCTATATATTACATCTCTCTGCTTGTATGAAATCGTGTAGTGCCCCCACGCATTACACCATTTCAATTTGGTGAAGAGCCCATGAACTTTGGTGAACCTGCTTCCATACAATGCACAATTTCGGGTGGTGATTGGCCTATGGGTGTGGAATGGCTATTCAATGACTATCATCTGCCTGCTCATTTGGAAATTGCAACAACGAAATTTACCCGTCACACTCATGTTTTGGGTATTGAAAGTGTTACGGGCAATCATGCGGGCAATTATACGTGTGTAGCGAAAAATCAAGCCGGAAAGGCAACATATACGGCGGCGTTGGTTGTAAATGGTGTGCTGAATTGTATTTGTAGTAGATGTAGAATGTGAATTTTGTTTTATATTGATTTTTATGTTTTGTCCCCGCCAAACCTTAGCCCTTCCAAAAGTTGGTGGTAATATTGTGCTAATTTTTGTCGCTTCCGAAAGAACGAGTTGTGAATTTTCAGAGGTTTGCTGTAATGTTCTTGATGTTTTGGGGGATAATGTTGGCTGCATTTGGGAAAATGTTGAAAACTTCCTCGGTTTAATTAAATATTTGTGCTTAAAATTCAACAAGATTAACACTACAGAAATAAAAACCTAGCTGAATTACGTCTGAGACGAATTCAGCAAGCTTTTTCTGATTAAAGTCTCAATAATCCTTTGTGACTTATTTTAAGAAAAAGGAGAAAGGTCTAGTTTTGCACCCCAAACCCTTCCCAAATGATATTGTGATAATTTTTGTCGCTTTCGAAAATAAGAGTTGTGAAATTTTAGAGATTTGCTGTAATTTTCTTAATGTTTTAGGGTTATATTATGAATTTGGCAGAATTGGGAAAACGTGGAAAACAGTTACGGTTTTATGATGTCTTTTTGCTTTAAATTTAACAATACTGACACAGAAATAAAAACCTAGCTGAATAGACTCTGAGGCGAATTCAGCGAGCCTTTTTTTGTTGAAAGTCGCATTATCCTTTGTGGCATATTTTTTCAAAAAAAACATTATTTTATTTCTTTAGCTGTATTAACTTGAATATTTGCATTTTTAACTTTTTAAAATTTTACAATGATATGGTTTAAATACTATTGATATCACAAAATCTTAGCTGAATAAGGTTTCTAGCAGCGCAGCAACAATATGTGACCTGTGGTGTTATTCACAATTTAACAATACTGACAATACAGATGTAAAAACCCAGCTGAATTATGTCTAAGACGAATTCAGCAAGCCTTTTTTGACGAAAATCTCAAAACCATTTGTGACATATTTTACGAAAAACCTGAAATGTATACTTTATTCAGCTTAGATTTTGTGGTAGAAATTGTAATCAAACATTACTATTGTAAACTTTGTAAACGTTTGATTACTTTTCCTACCACAAAAATCTTAGCTGAATAAGGTTTCTAGCCGCGCAACAACAATATTTGACCTCTGGTGTTTTTCATAATAATGTTGGCAGACGATTTCTACCACAAAAGTCTTAGCTGAATACGCTGTTTGCTCATCAAGAATAACTAAAATGACTTAACTTTGTCAAAATTACAAAAAAATAAACTACAGACTTTGTAATAACGTGCGCTGAATAAAATAGTGGATAATCTTAGATGAAAAATGCCATTACTATGGTTAAGAATAATATCGTGGATGACCTCTCTTAGTTTAATTTCTTAGCAGAATAAGTTTTACCTTTCTACATTGTATTTGTCAGTAATATCATTTGAGTTGTATTTCTACTACAAAAGTCTTAGCTGAATAAGATTTTAAGCTGCGCAGTATCAATATTTGACCTCTTGTGCTGTTAATAATTATGTAGGTTTACTATTCCTACCACAAAAGTCTTAGCTGAATAAGATTTCAAGCTTGACCTCTTGTGTTTTTCATAATAATGTTGGTAGACGATTTAAACCCCAAAAGTCTTAGCTGAATTCGCTGTATACTCATCAAAAATAACCAGACTGACGTAATGAGCGCTGAATAGCTCGTTAGATGTTTTTATATGAAAAACTTCATAATTTTTGTTAAGAATAATTTCCTGGGTTCTTTTATCAATTTAAATTTCTTAGCTGAATATGCTTTAAAGATGGTCAGAGCCATAAATATTTTTTTTGTTGGCTAATAATACTGTCTCAATGTGATTGTTGTCCCAAAATCCCTAGCTGAATTGCATGTATTGATATTCAGCCAAGCTGTAATGTCCCTACTACGATAAGTTTACTAAATTACGTTACACTGGCTTAAGATAAATTGCGCTGAGTAACCAAATAAATGGTTTCAGAAGTCATATTTTACGCTTTATATGAGGATAAAGTCGTAAACTGTTATCTCTATTACATGTTTCTTTGCTGAATTTGCTTTTAAGATGTCCAGGGTCAACTATTTGTAATTTATTTACTCGTAATTTCATCTGACTGTTGTTTTAGCTACAAACTCTTAGCTGAATTAAATTTTAAGTTATTCAGCAAGGCATAAATGTCTTTAAATCTAGAAACTTACCTTAATAAGTCCACTACGGGCATTATATACAATAAAAAAATTCCATAAACAGTAAATATAGTAAATAAAGGGTTTTACATGAAATATTTTCCGTTTTATTTGAGGTAAATTCCTGAAATGTGATAATTTTTAAAATTTCATTAGCTGAACGAGCTCTAAAGATGCCCAGGTCCCACAGTTTGTAACATAAGCGCTGATTTATCACTCGAAGGCCATTTCTTCCTCAAAACATCTAGCTGAATTAAATTAAAGGTTATTCAGCAAAGCTTAAATATCTTAACTTCGTTAAAAATTTAATCTGAAAGCTGTTTTTACTACAAAACTCTTAGCTGAATTACATTTAAACTATTCAGCAAGGCTTAAATGTCTTCAGGTCGAGAAATTTACCTTAGTCAGCCTTCTATGGACAAGGTATGCAATAAAATAACTACATAAACAGTTGATAAAGGGTATAGATAAAGTTTTTAATGGTTTTTTGAATGTAAATACCTGAAATCTGATCACTTTTAAAATTTTCTTAGCAGAATAAGCTATAAAGATGCCCAGGTCAAAAAGTTTGTAATTTATTTGTTAATATTATCACTCGAAAGTAATTTCTTCCTTAAAAATGCTAGCTGAATTGAATTAAACGTTATTCAGCAAAGCTTAAATGTCTATTCTACAAGGAGCTTAACTTAAACAAAACACTGCTTGTCGAAGTAAAGCGCTAAATAACTCCTAAGACAGTCTTAAGTTGTATTTAAATATTTCTTTTAAATAAATTTCCCTGAAATGTAATCTTCCCGAATTCTCTCAGCTGAATATGTTTGAAATTTGCTAAGAGGCAACATTTTTAATTCTGATTAACTAATGACATTATTTTACTATGATCTCTGCCACAAAAATCTTAGCTGAATTACATTTAATGATATTCAGCAAAGCGGAAATGTCTTTACTTCGAATATTATACTAAACAGAGCAGTATAAACTAAATAACGCTAAATGTGAAACGTAAATATTTTGTTGTTAAACGAATTTTTGGAAATTTAAACGCTTTAATTTGATTATGAAAAACATCACAATTTTCTTAGCTGAATTAGCATTTAAGGATGCAAAGTCCAAATATTTTACGTTTTATTTGCTTATAACATAAATGGGTAGCATTTAACACGTTTATTGTCAAAAAAAATTTAGCTGAATTGAATTAAAAGACTCAGTGATGCGGGAAAATATAAGAAAGTTAAATTACTTGCGAACTGCGCTGTATTAAATCTTCTGTGACTGAAGAGGGTATGCATAAAATGAAGCTGACTTGTTTAAGTAATATTAGACCAAAAATCTCGTAGCTGAATTGGGTTAAAATCAATTCAGCTGACGTTATATGATGACGTAATGATATAATTACTGAAACATCCTAATTTTCTTAGCTGAATTAGCATCACATATGCGTAGAATTTAAAATTTGCGTTTTAGTTGCTTAAAGTCTCAACTGGTTTTATTTAATATGATTATAGCCACAAAAATCTTAGCTGTATTGAAGTAAGAGTTATTCAATCATGTGGGGAATTCGTAGAACGTTAAATTCTTAGGAACACCTCTTAAGTATATCTTAAGAGAATGTAAAGGGTATACATTAAATGTAACTGACTTGTTTGAGTAATATTGGGTCATAAAAACCTTAGCTGAATTGCATAAACATCAATTCAGCTAACGTTATATAACTGAATTTAAGAAAATTAAGTGAATTACATACTTACATTTATACAATGGTTTAATTACTGCTATTATCTTGTGTCTAAAGTTGCTCCCAAAATAGCTCCCTTTGATTTTGGCGAGGAGCCACTCAACTATGGCGAACCTGCCTCGGTGCAATAGCAAAACTATCGATAGTTTTCATGACATATCCTTGGCGCGTTTAGGAAAACGAGTCAATGTTCTGACCATTGAATCAGTGTCCGCCCATCATGCTGGCAACTATTCATGTCGTGCCCAAAATAAGGCTGGTGTTACTGAACATTTTGCCCGCTTAATTGTTAATGGTTTGTTTGATTTGATGATGTAAACTAATAATTTTGTGTGGTGTATGTTTTCTTTTTATTCAACCTTTCCCATATGAAATCATCCGTCCCGTCCCTGTACCTTTTGTCTTTTCGAAATAAAAGTTCCTCCCAAAATTACTCCCTTTTCCTTTGGCGATGAACCTTTAAATTTCGGCGAGCCTGTGTCGGTTTATTGTACTATATCGGGTGGTGATTTACCCGTCTCTGTTATGTGGACCTTGAACAGACATCCTTTGCTACCGGAATTTGATATTTTGACCGAGAAGAGAGGCAAACGTATTAACAGTTTGATGATAGATGCAATCGAAGCCAAACATACAGGCATTTATACCTGCATTGCCTCGAATTCAGCTGGCAAAACAGAACATTCAGCTGAATTGATAGTGAATGGTTGGTGTTTGAATCTTAGATATTATACTAAATAATTGTAATGTAGTTGTGCTTTTTTAGTTGATCCTTAAATTCCTATACCTGCGTAAGATATGTGAGATATTTTTCCGTCGGCTGTTTTGAGTTATGAGTGATTTGATTTGATGTGATGGCGTATAGGGTTAGCTGAATTACACTCAGATTGTGGATTTGATGGTGTTGTGGCTTTGGGAGTATGCATATGTTTGATATTTGAGTTTTACAATGGGTTTTTGTTTTGCTGAATACCGAATTCAGTGCAAATTACTGAGTAACATTAAAGTTTTAGGGGACACAGCAAAGTTGCTTGGCGTGAATCTCTTCGATTTTAAATATTTTATGCATCTGTGATAATCATATTTTAACATGGGAGTAAAAAAATGTTTGCTGAATTACCATTGGGGCTATTTAGCAACAATTTTTTACTTAAAATCATAGTAATGTTAATATCTTTTTGGAAATACTTATTTCCCTGGACAACTGTTTTAAGTTGTGGAAGATTTGGCTTGACTTAATGGCGTATAAAGTTAGCTGAATCGCACTAAGATTGTAGTTTTGACGATGCTGAAGCTATGGAAGTATTCATATGGTTAATATTTGAGTTTCCCAACTGGTTTCAGTTTTGCTGAATTCGGAATTCAATGCTGGAAAATGAATAAAATCGATTGAGGTATTAGTTTATTTTAAACTAGTCAATGATATTTTACGTCATATTTATTGTGAAATTTAAATATAGAACTTCATTTGTCGTACTCCTCTTTCAAATATGGGCCCTTAAAAACCTAGCTGAATTATCTTTTTTGTTTAAAATCATATTCTATTAGTAACCAAGGGTCGTTATCTAGTTAATGATAGCTTATTTTAAGAAAAGAATCTATAATGCTCCTATTTCAATGTTGGGTCAATAAAAACCTTGCTGGATTACCTTTAAGACTATTCAGCAACAACTTTTTGCTTAAAATCTTTACCTTTTAATTACACATCAATTGTAGTTATCAAAATTGTTTTTGGCTTATCTTAAGAAGAGATTCTATAATGCTCTTATTTCAATGTTGGGTCAGTAAAAAACCCTGCTGAATTACTGACTATTCTGACTATTCAGCAATTAATTTTTGCTTAAAATCTTATTCATTCTTTGCTGAATTGAAAATTCAGTGCTCCTTTTTTAAACCTGGACCTATAAAAACCATGCTGAATTACCTTATGATCTATTCAGCTACACTTTTTTTGTTTAAACTCAACCGTTTTACTACTAATCAAGTTATTTATTGATAATCTTAAGAATATTGTCTATTATGCTCCTATTTAAAATTTGGGCTAATAAAAACCTTGCTGAAATGCATTTAGGGCTATTCAGCATCACTTTTTTGTTTAAACTCTTAACGATTTAAGTGCTTTAAGTGTAGTTATCAAGTTATTGATGGCTTATATTTAGAAGAGAATATATAATGCTCCTATTTAAATGTTGGGTCAATAAAAATCTTGCTGAATTACCTTAAGGACTATTCAGCAACTAGTTTTTGCTTAAAATCTTAACTATTTAACTAATAATCAAGTGTAGCTATCATAATTTTTATGGATTATCTTAAGAAGAGCATATATAATGTTTATATATCAATGTTGGGTTCATAAAACCCTAGCTGAATTGCCTTTAGGACTATTCAGCAACACATTTTTGTTTTATCTCTTAACTACTTAACTACTTTAAGTGTAGTTATCAATATATTTATGGCTTATCCTAAGAAGAGCATATATAATGCTTATTAATCAATGTTGGGTTTATAAAACCCTAGCTGAATTACCTTTAAGGCTATTCAGCAACTACTTTTTGCTTAAAATCTTAACCATTTAAGTACTAATTAAGATTAGTTATCAGGATATTGCTTATCTTCAGAAGAGCATCTATAATGCTATTATTATGTTGGGTCAGTAAAAATCTTGCTGAATTACATTTGGGGCTATTTAGCAACTATGATTGCTGAAAATCTTAACCATTTAACTATTTCAAGTGTAGTTATCAAGATATTTGTGGCTTATCTTAAGAAGAGCATCTATAATGCTCATATTTCAATGATGGGTCATTAAAAACTTTGCTGAATTACCTTAAGGACTATTCAGCAACTACTTTTTGCTTAAAATCTTAATCATTTAATTACAAATCAAGTGTAGCTATCAAAATATTTATGGCTTATTTTAAGAAGAGCATATATAATGCTCCTATTTCCTTGTTGGGTCCATAAAACTCTAGCTAAATTGCCTTTTAGGCTATTCAGCAACAACTTTTTGCTTAAAATCCGAATCCTATTAATACTAGTTGTTATTTGTTTTGCTTAGTTCCTCCCAAAATCAATCACTTCTCGTTTGGTGATGGCGAACCTATGGGTTTTGGTGAATTTGTTAATGTTCAATGTATTGTATCAGGCGGGGATTTGCCCGTTAACATAACCTGGACCTTAAATGGTCAACACTTTGATGATTATTTGGAAATCTATACTACCAAACGTGGCAAACGTATCAATGAACTTACCATCGAATCAGTGGTCGCCAAACATGGTGGCAATTATTCATGTATTGCTGAAAATCGTGCTGGAAGTGTTAATTACACAGCTGAATTAAAAGTTAATGGTGTGTTTCTTATGTTAAATACAAAATTATAATGCTTTTGTTTGTTTTTCCGTTTTTGTTCCGTTTTAACCCTCCCCACGTTCCCAGTACCCCCTAAAATTGCACATTTCGATTTTGGCGATGAACCCTCTAATTTTGGTGAATCGGCAAGTGTTCAATGTTTGGTGACATCGGGTGATTTTCCGGTAAACTTTACATGGCTTTTCAATGGACGTCGCATTAACGATGATGTCTATGATGTATCCATGGTAAAGTTGGGTAAAAAGATTAGTGCTCTCTCCATCGACATTGTGAGAGCTCATCATGCGGGCAACTATACCTGTGTGGCTTCAAATAAGGCCACCTCTGTTAATCATACAGCTGAATTAGTAGTTAATGGTATTTAGCTTGAAAATATTTTTTATAAAACTATTGCCTTTTTTCTTTTTATTTCTTTCTTTTAATATAATTTCCCTGTACTCAGTCCCTCCCAAAATTGCTCCTTTTGATTTTGGCGATCATGCGGTGAATTTCGAAGAATCTGTTTCGGTTAATTGTTTAATATATCTGGGTGATTTACCAATGGATATCACCTGGTTGTTTAATGGGGAACCCATTAATGCCTACACAGGTGTTTCCATTGTTAAGGGTGGCAAAAAGGCCAGTTTGCTGACCATTGACTCGGTACATGGTGGTCATGCTGGCAATTATACGTGTAAAGCGCGCAATGATGCTGCTTCTGCTGAATATGCTGCTGAATTGATAGTAAATGGTAGCTGCAAACATTATTTGTTGTTTTGTAAAGAAAAAATTATATTGTTTTAGTTGATTTAATTTTGATTTTATTTTATCCCTTTATATCCCTTAAACGAATAGTCTGCTGAATTGCATTAAAATGACACACTGAGTTTTGAACTTAGCAATAAGATAGAGTGGAACAAATCTGCTGAAAATTAATATTGATTTATATAAGAATATAACTATAAACAATCGATTCTTTATGTATTGTTTAAAAATCGGCAAATGACTCTAATTCAGCTAAGCTGAATTGAGCCTAACATTTTCGAAGGATATCTAATTGTGAAACTGTTAATGAGGAATTGCATTTGAATTTGGGTGAATTGAAAATATTTTACAAGATTTTTTATATCGAAGCCATTAAGCTGCAATTTCGGTTTAAATTAATTATACAAAAATTTCACAGATTTAAAAGTATATAAAAAAATTTTAGCCTAAGTATTTTAAGTAACCAAAATGATTTGAATGTCAAAAATTTATAGCTGAATAATGAATTTAGTGACAAATTTAGCATTATTTCGACTTTAAAGCCCTATTCAGCTAACTAATTATAACAAATTATTAGCTGAATTAGTCAAAATCAAAGTGAACAGTATTGAAAACTTAATGATTTTAACTATCTTAAGCTAAACAGTATATTAATCAACTGATACTGCATTATTTCTTATGTAATACGTATTAAATTTAACAAAGCATCGTTAATCATTAGCTGAATAAGGTAAACAGCAATGTTTTGTTTATATAGCCAACAAAATTTGTACTAATTATACTGAATCTAGAATTTTGTATCAAATTTTACCCTATTCAGCTAACTAAAAATCGTAAATAATTAGCTGAATTCGCTAAAAGGCGATGTATGGTATTTGCAACACATGAAATTTAAATAATTTTTAGCTGAATAATAAATTCAGCCAGGACTACATTATTATTCCTCAGTTAGTATCACTTAATTAAGCAAAATATCGTTCATCTATAGCTGAATTGGGTTTATCGAACTTTTTGCCATCGCAACTTACTTTGGTTAAACACAATAAATTGACACATGAATTAAGTATAAACAACAGCATTATTTCTTAGCTGATTTCCTATTCAGCTAGCTGAATATCATAAATAATTAGCTGAATTCGTTAAAAGGTTATGTGTGGTATTTGCAATAAATGAAACTTTAAAAATCTTTAGTTGAACAGTAAATTTAGTCACAAAAACTGTATTATTCCTCAGTTAGTATTTGTTTAATTAAGCAAAATATCATTAATCAATAGCTGAATTGAGTTTATCGAACTTTTTGGTAAATGCAGCTAATATAATTTGATCACATCGACCTGAATCTAAGTTTTTGTATCAAATAACGCCCTATTCAGCTAGCTTAACATCGTAAAAAATTGGCTGAATTCGCTTAAAGATAAAGTGTGGTATTTAAAACTTGTCGAATTTTAAAGAATCTTAAGCAGAACCATGATTTTTAATGATTACTGCCTTATTTAGGTTTGAGACCTTTTTTAATAACGTTGAGTGTTAATTGTTAGCTGAATAAGGTTTATCGATATTTTTTGTCATTCACAACTAACCTCAGTTGACTTTAGTAAAAAATACTTCATTATTTTTTGTTTGGTGCCCTATTCAGCTAACTAAACATTTTAAATTATTAGCTTAATTCGCTAAAAGAAAATATGTGGTATTTGAAACGTGCAGAATATAAAAATTCTTTAGCTACGCCAGCAGTTTAGTAACAAAAATTTAATTACTTCAAATGTTTAACCTTCCTAATTCAGCAAAATAACATTAATCAGTAGCTGAATAGGGTTTACCGAAAGTTTCGATATTTACAACTTATATCACTTGAACACCGTCTGCTGAAAACTTAAATTATGCCTCTTTACTGCATTATTTCTTATTTGGTGCCTTATTCAGCTGACTGAACATCGTAAATCATTAGCTGAATTCGTTAAAAAGATATGTGTGGTGTTTGATACGTGTAAATTTTAAAAAATCTTTAGCTACACTAGCAGTTTAGTAACAAATACTGAATTACTTTTAATTTAATACCATCTTAATTCAGCAAAATATCGTTTATCATTAGCTGAATTGGGTTAGCGGACATATTTAGTATTTACAACTAACATCACTACAACACAGTCAGCTGAATCTACATTTGTATATCAATTGACGCCCTATTCAGCTAACTGAACATCATAAATCATTAGCTGAATTTGAGTGCTCTTTAAAACGTGTAGAATTTAAAATATCTTTAGCTACGCTCTCAGTTTAGTAACAAAAACCGAATAATTTCAAATTTAATATCTTATTAATGTAGTAAAATATCCTTAAACATTAGCTGAATTGGGTTAGTGGACATATTTAGCATTTACAACTAATATCACTTGAACACCGTCAGCTGAAAACTTGAATAACATGAGCTGAATTTGCCAAAAGGACATTTGTGTGGAGTTGATTCATATGTGTTGTGAAATTTCTGAGTTTTAACACTATTCAGCTAGCTGAATATCTGTAAACGTGAGTTCAATCTCGAAAATATTTATAAATTTTGTTAATGTCTGATTGAAAGCATTATTTATTTAGCTGAATATCAGTAAACATGAGTTGAATCTATAAATTATTAAAAAATTTTGAATAATTTATGATTTGAAACCTTATTCAGTTAGCTGAATATCATTTAACCAAAGCTGAATTAGGTAAAAGTTTATTTGTGGTCTTATAAACGACTAAAATCTAAGAATATCAAATGTGAAATACTATTCAGCAAGCTGCATATCAGCAAAAAATAGGTTAAAACTAGAAATTGTTTATTATTTGTGAATAGTTTCTGATTTATTCAGCTGAATATCGTTTGGCCTTAGCTGAAATAGATAAACTGAATAGATAAACTAAATCCAGAATACTTCTCATTAGACCTGGTCATCAGCTAGCTGAATATCATTTAACACGAACTGAATTGATTACAATTGCAACTATGTTATTTAAATGATTTGCGTAGCTTATATGGTGAATAATTTCACTATTCAGTCAGCTGAATATCAGTAACCATAAGTTGAATTTTCAAATTATATACAATTGATCATATTTTCTGATACAATATACTAAACATGAATTAAATCTGCAAAAATTTTCATAAATTGTGAAAAATTTCTAACGAAGCCACTATTCAGCTAGCTGAATATCATTTAACTTTAGCTGAATTGACTAATTGTTAAATTGGGGTATTTAAAATGACTTTCGTTGAAAATTTGGTAGCTGAATCACGAAAATTCTTATGAATTTTCAGTTATTTCTGACTCGACATTATCCTTTGCTAGCTGAATAGCATTTAACATAAGCTGAATTGCTTAAAATTAAACCTAAAGCAGTTGAATGAATTGTTTTGAGAAATTCCTGATAACAACCCCTATTCAGCTAGCTGAACATCAGTGAATACTAGGTGAAACTTAAAATTATGTAAAAATTTTGAATGAATTCGGTTTTATGCAGCTAAATACCGTTTAACCTTAGCTGAATTGGTTAAATGTTAATATGTGGTATTAACCAACGACTACAGTTTACTAATTGTTGATTTGAAATACTATTCAGCTAGCTGAATATTGGATATTGTTTGCGAAATTTCTTATCATATCTGGGAAATCTGGGATTTCTGATGTTATACCTTATTCAGCTAGCTAAATAACAGTGATTTGTATGTGAAACTTTAAATAATTATTCAATGATTTCTGTTTTATGTAGCTGAATACCGTTTTATCTTAGCTGAATTGGATAAATGTTAATTTAAGGTATTAACAAAAGACTACAGTCTACTAACTGTTGATTTAAAACACTATTTAGCTAGCTGAATTGAGTTAAATCTTGAAATTATTCAAAAGTTTTAGATAATTTCTGATTAAGAGAACTATTTAGTTAGCTGAATAGCATTACGCCCTTAGCTGAATTTGCTAAAAGTTAAGAAAAAAAATTATTACTGACTCGATGACTTACCGAGCTTGCTGAATATCACTTACCAGTAGCTGAATTGCCTAAAAATAATGTTATGCTATGAAAAATGATTTGTTTTCCATTATACCTTAGCTCCACCCAAAATTGCGCCTTTCGATTTTGGTGATGTGCCGGCCAATTTCGAAGATTCTGTATCGGTGAACTGCTTAATCTCCTCGGGTGATATGCCCATCGATATTGAGTGGTTGTTTAACAGTGAACCCGTCAATATATTTGCTGGCATAACTGTGGTAAAAGGAGGCAAACGCACCAGTTTATTGACCATAGACTCGGTTCATGCCGGTCATGCGGGCAACTATACATGTAAAGCAAAAAATCGTGCCGCATTTACGGAATACTCAGCGGCGCTCATAGTTAATGGTGGGCTGGCGGATTATGTTAAAAATATATTTAGTATTAAAGTAGTCTATAAATATTTAAACATTTTATTATGGTTTGTCTTACGTTTTCTGTTTGTCCTTTTGCTCCGTTTAAAGTTCCTCCTAAAATTACTCCTTTTGACTTTGGCGATGAACCCGCCAACGTAGAGGATTCCGTGTCCATTACCTGCTTGATTTCTTCAGGCGACTTACCCATCGATATTGAGTGGTTATTTAATGATTATGGCATAAGTTCTTATTCGGGCATTACGGTTGTGAAGGGTGGCAAACGTACCTCAATGTTGACCATAGATAATGTCAAGGCCCATCATGCGGGTCGCTATAGTTGTAAAGCAAAAAATCATGCAGCGGCGGTGAACTATACGACCGAATTGATTGTTAATGGTATTTGGAAGAACAATTTTAATATTTATCAATAACATATAAGTAGTTCTGTTGTTTGTATAAAATTTTTAAGTTTTTATGTTTTGTTTTAAAGTCCCTCCCAAGATAACCCCCTTCGATTTTGGTGAAGAACCGGCGAATTTTGAGGAAACCGTCTCAATAAGCTGCATTATATCTTTGGGTGATCAACCCATAGACATCGAGTGGCTGTTCAATGATTATGGCATTAGTTCGTACTCTGGCATTAGTGTGGTTAAGGGTGGACGTCGTTCCAGTATGTTGACCATAGACAGCGTCCAGGGACGCCATGCGGGCCTGTATACGTGCAAAGCGAAAAATCATGCGTCAGCGGTTAATTATACCGCTGAATTGGTGGTTAATGGTAGTTTTTTGCTTTACAAGCATTCAATTGATGTTAAGATTTATATTTGATATGTTGATTTTAGTAAAATTATCTTTTAATTTAGAATTTCTCTTATGATTTAAAGTTCCTCCCAAAATAACACCCTTCGATTTTGGCGATGAACCGGCCAATTTTGAGGAAACCGTTTCGGTGACCTGCATTATTTCGTTGGGTGATCAACCAGTGGATATTGAGTGGTTATTTAATGATTATGGCATCAGTTCCTATTCGGGCATAACAGTGTTCAAGAATAGCAAGCGCACTAGTATATTGACTATAGTAGATGTAAAGGCCCATCATGCGGGCAATTATACATGCAAAGCCAGAAATCATGCGGCCTCAGTAAATCAAACAGCTGAATTAGTGGTTAATGGTACAACATTTTGTAAAACACATATTATTATTACAGTTAAGAGTTACTTATAGAGTTTTAATTTTGAAAATGTATGTTATGTTTTATTTACATCCCAAAGTTCCTCCCAAGATTACCCCTTTTGACTTTGGCGACGAACCGTCGAACTTTGAGGAAACAGTTTCGGTTACTTGCATAATATCTTTGGGGGATCAGCCTATAGATATCGAATGGCTGTTCAATGATTATGGCATTAGTTCTTATTCGGGCATTACGGTTATAAAAGGAGGCAAACGTACCAGTATTTTGACCATAGACAATGTCAAGGCTCATCATGCGGGCAATTATACCTGTAAAGCGAAAAATCATGCGGCGGCTGTAAATTCCACCGCTGAATTGGTGGTTAATGGTATTCATTGAGAAATAAAGATAAATTTAAAAATTAGCTATAATTTACTGTAGTAAAATTTGTTTTATAAAATTTTAATTTTTTTAATTTGTGCCCTAAGTTCCTCCCAAGATAACCCCCTTTGACTTTGGCGATGAACCCTCCAATTTTGAGGAAACTGTGTCGGTTACCTGTATTATCTCCTTGGGTGATCAGCCTATAGACATCGAATGGCTGTTTAATGATTATGGCATTAGTTCCTATTCGGGCATCACGGTTATGAAAGGGGGCAAACGTACCAGTTTGCTGAATATAGACAGCGTTAAAGCTCATCATGCCGGCAATTATACTTGTAAAGCGCGTAATCATGCTTCAGCGGTTAATTATACCGCTGAATTGGTGGTCAATGGTAGTTTTTTTTAATATTTTAGATATAGATTAGTATAAGTTTTCTTATAATTTTGTTACAAACCTCAGTTTTATGTTTTAAAATCCCATTTAAATAAGTTAACTTCCTGAGCGCCACCTATAGTACATTAATTGTACTATTTCATAGAAATCAAGTAATCCAGAAATTTATGAAACTATACCATAAGATTTGATATAATATTTGATGATATTAAATTTATACATTTCCTTTCAAGTTCCTCCCAAAATCGTGGCCTTTGACTTTGGCGAGGAGCCCGCCAATGTTGAGGATTCAGTTTCGGTTACCTGTCTCATCTCGTCGGGAGATCAACCCATCGATATAGAATGGTTGTTTAATGATTATGGCATCAGTACCTATTCGGGTGTAACGGTTGTCAAAGTTGGCAAACGGTCTAGCATTTTGAACATAGATAATGTCAATGCCCGTCATGTGGGCCTATATACGTGCAAAGCGAAAAATCATGCAGCTGCAGTTAATTATACAGCTGAATTGATAGTTAATGGTAGATTTTCTTAAGTTGACATATAAAATTATTGAATTAAACATTTTGCGTTATTAAAATTTTATGTTTTTTTTTACCCCAAAACCACAACAATCCCTTTGGCACAAAACCTTCCTTTTACGATGTAAGCAAAACTACGGAATCAGGAAAGTAAACTTGAGGAATGTACAGGAAAATTTGGATTTTTTGACACTATGTTCCGAGCTGTAGGTTTAGCGGATAATCTTATATGTTTTGATTTTAAAATTAAGCGTACAAATCTACAAATATTTAGGCCAATCTTAAATATATAATATCTGCTGAAGTAGTATAAGCATTACTCTACCACTAAATCTACGTTCTTTCCATAAACTATCTGCGCGCCACCTATGGGACATTAATTGACCTACTTCATAGAAATCATGTCAACGAAAAATTGATGAACATATACTATAAAATTATTATATTTAATTTTTTCCATGAGTTTAAATTTATACATTTCCTTTGAAGTTCCTCCCAAGATAGTGGCCTTTGACTTTGGCGAGGAACCCGCCAATGTTGAGGATTCAGTTTCGGTTACCTGCCTCATCTCGTCGGGAGATCAACCCATCGATATAGAATGGTTGTTTAATGATTATGGCATCAGTACCTATTCGGGTGTAACAGTGATCAAGGGTGGCAAACGCTCCAGTATATTGAACATAGATAATGTGCATGCCCGTCATGTGGGCCTATATACGTGCAAAGCGAAAAATCATGCGGCTGCAGTTAATTATACAGCTGAATTGATAGTTAATGGTAGTTTTTCTTAAGTTGACATATAAAACTATTGAATTAAACATTTTTCGTTATTAAAATTTTATGTTTTTTTACCCCAAAACCACAACAATCCCTTTGGCACAAAACCTTCCTTTTACGATGTAAGCAAAACATTGGAACAAGGAAACCAAACTTGAGGAATTTACAAGAAAACTTTTTTTTTGACACAATGTAGCCGAGCTGTGGGTTTAGCGGATAATCTTATATGTTGTGATTTCAAAATTATGTATAAAAACTTATAAATCTTTAGGTCATTATATGAATCTTAAATATATAATATCTCCTAAAGTTGTATTAGCATTACTCTACCACTAAATCTACGTACTTTTCATAAACTACCTGAGCGCCACCTATAGTACATTAATTGCACTATTTCATAGAAATCAAGTAATCAAGAAATTTATGAAACTACACCCTTAGACTTAATATAATAAACGATGATTTTAAATTTATACATTTCCTTTCAAGTTCCTCCCAATATAGTGGCCTTTGACTTTGGCGACGGGCCCGCCAATGTTGAGGATTCAGTTTCGGTCACCTGCCTCATCTCGTCGGGAGATCAACCCATCGATATAGAATGGTTGTTTAATGATTATGGCATTAGTACCTACTCGGGTGTAACGGTGGTTAAGGGGGGCAAACGAACCAGCATATTGACCATAGATAATGTACATGCCCGTCATGCGGGTCAATATACCTGTAAAGCAAAAAATCATGCGGCTGCGGTGAATTATACAGCTGAATTGATAGTTAATGGTAGATTTTTCTTTGACTTAACATAATTTATTTAACATGTTTACTTTATTAAAATTTTATGTTTTTCACCCCACAATCGTAACAATCCCTTTGGCACAATAATCCCTTTGTGTATGCAAGCAAAAAATTGGAATAAATCAACAAAACTCGTAAAAGAATGGCGAAATTTTACACTATGTGGTCTAGTTGTAGGTTAAACGGAAAACTTTATAGGTTATGGATTCAATATTTCGTTACATCTGTCACTATATCTTCGTCCCATGCACTTACGACATGAGCGCCTCCTATCGTACGTAATTTGTACTTAGGGCAAAATTTCATGACCTGTCCTCAAAATTTAAACCCGAAATTAAATAAAAAATCAAGAAAGCGAGAAATCGGAAAATTATTTCTAGGACGGACGTGTGTAAGCTACAGACGTATGTAAGCCTCCTGCGGATAGCTTGAGGCTTTCAATGCAGAGCCTGTCTACAAAAGTCCGTAGGTTCTTTTCGCAGTGTGTGGCTCAACTATACTTTAAGATCTCATATAATATTCTATATATTATTTTAAGAATGTCGCTACTAAGTAGGTGTGCCATTTATAACCTAGCGCCATCTATAGTACATTAATTATACTAATCTATATAATTCAAATAGAAACCTATGTCACCTCATAGGCTATCACTTGACAGAGTTTAGGCGGAATCTAGTAACCCGTCGAGAAGTCTATAGAAAACACACAGACATAAAGTTATATCAAAATAATACACTGAACTGTTGTTTCAGAATAAAGTAGAATTATAAGCCAAGCGCCACCTATAGTAAATTAAGTACACTAATCTATGTAATCAGATAGAAACTTTTACCAACTCGTAGACTAAAGCCTGACAAAGTTTACACAAAATCCAGTGAACCGTTGAGGAGCCTATAGAAAACACACATACATAAAGCTATTACAAAATAATACACATCAATTTTGTAGCAGAAAAACGTAGAATTATAAACTGTTGAACCAGTTTAAAAGTCGTAAAACACATAAGTTTAAAATTTAAAGCTGTATAAGCTATAATACACACATAACCAACAAATCAATAACTTATATCCGGATCCTTCTATATGAGTACTTATATTCAAACTAAAATTCGATTTGTTTAAAGGCAGTACGATATAATTCAACATAATATTTTCTCAAGTTACCGTGCAACATTTGACTATAAATCTCATACTTTTATCTACTTTTATACAAATTTAATTTGTTTTCGAAAAAACTTTTTTCCCTTTCCCCCTTAAGTTGCTCCCAAAATAGCTGAATTCGATTTCGGTAGAGATCCTGCTAACTTTGAGGACTCAGTTTCCATTAACTGCCTTGTCTCATCTGGTGATTTGCCCTTAGATATTGAATGGCTATTCAATGATTATCCCATTAATTCGTATTCGGGTATAACTACCTCAAAAATGGGCAAACGTTTAAGTGTCCTTATGATAGATTCCGTAAATGCCCGACACGTGGGCAACTATACTTGCAATGCTCGCAATTTATGGGCTGCAACATCGTATACCGCACAACTGGTAGTGAATGGTAGTGTATCGTAAGGCCAAGAGCCAATAAAATAGAGCACTTTGAATATTTTTCTTTGGTTTACAAAATTATTTTTTAGTTATGTATAATTTTCCACCTGTAATTCCTTTCGATAAAAACGAAACTAGAACAAAAATCCCTGCAATGCACGCTGGCATAGCTTTTGGATATGTTATATAGTTTGCTGAATATTAGCTGAATTGGTTAATTTGTTAATATTATTATATTTTGTTAATGTTATATTGTTATACGTTGTCTTTTGTATATATTTTTGCAAAAAAAAACCTTAGCGGAATACTTGCTGAATTACTTTATTTGCTGTGATTGCTCAAGAATTTTATTTTGAGCTTTATGAAATTATATAAAATGGACACAAAATTATAAATATGTATTATTTAGACATTATTCAAGGTTTTCAATGTGAAATATGTAAAATATAGTATAATTTAGGTGAAAAAGTCGAGGTTGCTGAATGTGATAGATATGGGGTAAAATATCACCAATTAAGAGAAAAATAGCAGAATTTCTAAGACAATACATAACGTTTAACATAATAAGTTTTAGAGACTGTAAATTCAATGAAAGCAGTACAAATGTATTGAAAAAAACCTAGCTGAATACGTACAATACCAAGTGTATTATTAAAAGTTGTGAATTATTACACATTAAGGCATTTATATGTTAAAACAAGCATATTTAGCTGATGTGAATGTTAGAAAATCATATTAAAACGGAATTCAGCTAAGCTTACATGTATTCAGCTTAGCTGAATTACGTTTTAAAGTGATTTACGTGTATTCACGTAAGCTGAATTACGTTTTTACATGTATTCAGCTTAGCTGAATTACGTTTTTATGTGATTTACATGTATTCAGCATAGCTGAATTGCGTTTTTACATGCATAAAGTTGATGTAGCTGAATATGAAAATTAAGGGAAAAACTACAGAATTTCTAAGACAATAGATAAGGGTTAACATAATAAGTTTCAGAGAGTCTACATACAATAAATGTTATAATATTGTATTGAAAAAACCTAGCTGAATACGTAAAACAATAAATTTATTACTAAAGATTGTGAATTATTGCAAGTTAAGGCATTTATATGTTTACACAAATATATTAAGCTGATGTGAATGTTAGAAAATCATATTAAAGCGTAATTCAGCTAAGATTAAATGTATTCAGCTTAGCTGAATTACGTTTTTATGTGATTGACATGTATTCTGCTTAGCTAAAATTCGTTTTTATCTTTATTCAGCTTAGCTGAATTACATTTTTATGTACATTTTACATTTTGTATGTATTAATTTTAGCTGAATTAATTTTTCATGTGATTTACATGTATTCCATATTACAAAATAGAATAAATACTAACAAAGTGTGGGCAAAAGTTCACAATTTATTGTGCGATAAAATATAAGGGTTATCCCTTGCCAAATTTGTCACCACAAACTTATTCAGCCTAGCTGAATTGCTAAAAAATCGATTTACTTAAGTCAGCTTATTACATTAGCTCATTTTAAAAATTCAGTTAAGCTGAACCAACATGTAGAGAAAAAAAAACTTAGCTGAATATACGAAAAATAAAAAAGTTCGTAGTAGAAAGGTGACTAAAGACAAGTTTTGGCATTCTTTAGTTAAGAAAAGCGTATTTAGCTAATTTAAATTTGAAAAATCACATAAAAATAAAGCGTTTTCATAGTTTGACCGTTAAATATTAAAAATTCACCCGATTAAGCTGAGCTGAATTGATTTAATTTCAACTAATAATTTTGGCATTACCGCATTTTGACTCTGCGCGGCTGTCAAAAGTTGATGTTTGTAACATTTGCCTAATTCAGCTGAGCTGAATATAAAAATTTATACTCAAAATCAATAACCATCACTATAAATGTCAGTAAAATAATAATTCAGCTAAGCTGAATTAACTTTTTCAGGACCTAAAGACAATTCATTACTGCTGAATTTGTGAAAAAATTTTAAAATCACGTGTTGACGTTTAAATAATTAGTTTTGATCTAATTCAGCTGAGCTGAATTGACTAATTTGGTGTTTCGACATTAAAAATTCGTGTTTTTACACTATTCAGCTGAGCTGAATTGAATGGCTATTTCACATATTTTGAAAAGCTATAGCGGATATGGTTTGTATCTCCCTATAGCGCCTGTATAACGCAATTCCGCTCTGCTAAATTTGTGAAAATCGTTTTATGATGCCTTTTGACATCAAAAATTTATATTTTTTGTTATTCATTTGAGCTGAATTAAATATGAATTGAAAAAAATTGGAAAATTCTAGTGGAATTGCTTATTATCTACCTATAGCGCCACTTTAGGGCAATTCAGCTCAGCTGAATTTTGAAATTGTTGTTTTTTCGTATTCAGCTGAGTTGAATTGTTTATGTTTACCATATATTTTGAGAAATGTTGTTCTAATTTTTTATAAAATCCATATAACGCTTGTATTAAGCAACTCTGCTCAGCTGAATTTGTGGAAATCATTTAATGTTGAGTTCTGATAAAAAAATTTCTTGTATTTGCTTTATTCAGTTAAGTTTTTTTTCAACTATGTTGTCATTGCTTATTATATCCCTATAGTGCTACTATAGGTCAGTTCTACTCAGCTGAATTTGTGTACAACGATTAATTATGTGTTTTGTTATTAAACATTTAAAATTTACTTAATTCAGCTGTGCTGAATTGATTATCGTCCAGCTGAATTTGTGAAAATTGTTTAATATTGTGTTTTAACATCTACAATTTTAGTTTTACCGTTATTCAGCTGAGCTGAATTGAAAATATTTCGAAAAATTCTAGAGGAATTTCTTTTTATTTCCCTTAAGTACATCTATGTGGTAATTCAGCTGTGCTGAATTGATTATCGTCCAGCTGAATTTGTGGAAATTGCTTAATATTGTGTTTTAACATCGACAATTTTAGTTTTACCGTTATTCAGCTGAGCTGAATTAAATATAAATTGAAAATATTTAAAAAAAATTCTAGCTGAATTGCTTAATATCTCCCTTAAGCGCCTATATAAGGCAACTCAGCTCAGCTGAATATTTGAAAATTGATTAATTTTGTGTTTAGACACATTATTCGTTTTATATGACAATTCAGCTCAGCTGAATTTGTGAAAAATCATTTAATATTGTGTTTCGACATCAAAATTTTAGCTTTATGTTATTCCTTATAAATGATTTTTCAAGCTCTAGGTCTGTTTTTCTAAATTTTTATTTTTATTTATTTTATTCGATATTTCGCCTTCCTTTGGATGGCATCTTCAGGAATTTTATATCTAAAACAAAAAACAACAAATTTTTGCATACATACATTTTTCACTTAACAAACAACAAATTCTTACACAGTAACAATAATCAAACGTCTTGCTACAAATACATTTTATATTGAACTAGTTACACATATGATTTCTGTTTGTTTATTATGTGTCTGTAGTTTTGCGCTATATTGTCAACATCGTTTTTGTAATTTATTCTCTTCTCTTGCGGTACGTTTATGATGTGGAGCATCTCTAGAGTAAAGCGTTTGTTGTAGTTTTTCTCTGTCTGTAATATCCTAACGTTTTCTAAGTTCGGTGTATGCCCTCTCTCTTATTCAGCTGAGCTGAATTAAATATAAATTGAAAATATTTCGAAAACTTTTAGTGGAATTGCGTGTTTTTACTTTATTCAGCTGAGCTGAATTGGTGGAATTTTTCAAATATTTTACAAAATTATGTTGAAAATGCATATTATCTCCCTTTTACTTCGTTATCGGGCAATTCAGCTCAGCTGAATTTGTGAAAATCTACTAATTTTGTGTTTCGACATCAAAATTTTAGCTTTATGTTATTTAGCTGATCTGAAATAAATATGAATTGAAAATATTTCGGTAACTTCTAGTGGAATTGCTTATTATATCCCTTAAACTCCTCTATAGGGCAATTCAGCTCAGCTGAATTAATGGAAATCGTTTAGTATTGTGTTTTGCCAATAAAAAATTTTGTATATACTTTATTCAGCTGCGCTGAATTGATTGGATATTTCAAATACTTTGAAAAATTATGTTGGAAATGTATATTATCTCCATACAGCTGCAGTATTACGCAATTCAGCTTAGCTGAATTTGTAAAAATCTACTAATTTTTGTGTTTTGACATCAAAAATTTTGGTTTTTAGGTTATTCAGCTGAGCTGAATTTAATATAAATTGAAAAATTTTAGTGAAATTGCAATTCCCATCGGCTGAATAAGTTAAAATCAACTAATTTTGTGTAATCGACATTAAAACTTTATGTAATTATTTTATTCAGCTGAGCTGAATTGATGTAACACTTCAAATACTTTGAAAAATTATATTGCAAATTCTTATTTTCTCCCTCTAGTGCCACCCAAAGTTGTTCCCTTCGACTTTGGTGATGAGCCCACCAATTTTGAAGACTCTGTATCGGTCAATTGTTTGATATCATCGGGTGATATGCCAGTCGAAATTATATGGCTGCATAATAACAAAACTATGGAACCCTTTGGTTCGGGCATAACCATATTGAAAAGTGGCAAAAGGGCCAGTGTGTTAACCATTGATGCTGTACATGCAGGACATGTGGGCGATTATACATGTATGGCCAAGAATAGAGCAGGACAGGCAAATCATACAGCTGAATTGTTTGTGAATGGTGGGCGATGAATAGGAATTTGGAAATAAAATATTGTATTTATTTTATATATTAAAGAATTTTTGTTTATATTTTAATTTTCTTATTGTTTTTTAAGTTCCTCCCAAGATAACCCCCTTCGATTTTGGCGATGAACCGGCCAATTTTGGTGATTCGGTGACGGTTCAATGCACTATATCGAAAGGCGATTTACCCGTCGATATCCAGTGGTTATTTAATGGTTATTCCTTGAATGATTATTTGGGCGCTACTACTTCGAAAATAGGCAAAAAAGTTAGTGTATTGACCATTGATTCGGTGAATGGTCATAATGCTGGAAATTATACGTGCATAGCCCGTAATGCGGCTCAAACTTCGGAATATACAGCAGAATTGGTCGTGAATGGTTAATCTATTTTATGATATTTATTTAGAATATGTTAACAATATTTAAGTAAATATTTGTGCTTTTTGAGTTTCCTTAGTAGTATTAGTTACCTTATCCTGTTTTATCTCCTTGTCGCTTGTTTTGTACTTCTCTTTAGTACCACCGCAAATTTCACCCTTTTCCTCGGGCCCTAAGGCTGTGCATTTGGGCCAATACATTACCTATCAATGCACCATAACCGAGGGTGATTTACCCCTAAATATCCTGTGGACATTCAACAATCAACCCCTGATCAATGAGGATAATGAGGATATATTGATTTCGAAATTGGGTAGACGTAGTAGTGTTTTGACCATAGAAAGTGTTAATGCCCGTAATGCAGGCAATTACACCTGTCAGGGTACAAATGTGGCTGGCAAGGCCAGCTACACCACACAATTGAGGGTTATAGGTACTAGCTGATGTTGATTATTAAATGTAGTTTAATATAAATAAATTTATTTTAAAATTTAATTTCCTTTAATTTTTTGATTTGTTTTTTTTATGAATTCCTTACTTTAGTTTTACCCCGCATACGACCTTTTACCTTTGAAGAGGGCCCAGCCCAAACCGGCCAATATCTTACCCTGTATTGTTCAGTTTCCTTTGGCGATTTACCTTTAAATATTTCGTGGTTATTAAATAATGAAGATGTAGATGAGAATATGGGCATATCCGCGATGATGGTCAATAAGCGCACTAGTGTATTGACCATAGATTCGGTGGATGATCATCATGCTGGTAACTATACGTGTATGGCTCAAAATCGCGCTGGAATTCAAACGTATACGACGGAATTAAATGTTTATGGTTAGCTGAATTACTGGTTCAATATACACCTAATAGTTTAATATTCTTTTTATAATACTACTTTTACTCTGAGTATCTTTATATCATGGCTTAAACTCTCCATATAACTGCTCATAATGGGTTAAAATATACGCGTGTAGCTGTTGGTTGGACAAATTTGTTATGCATGCTGAAATTAATAATTGGGTTTTGAATTAAGGTCACTTAAAATTTGGTATGCATGAAATGCACTGCATTAGTTTAAATTTTAATTGACAAAGCCTAAAAGTAGTCTACATTATTGTAAACAAGACAATGCCTCATAGTATGTTATAGCTTTGCCTTGCAGTGAATTATTTAGCTTGGCTTGGCGTTGCTTTGAAATATTGGATAACAGAAAATGGCTTCATTTGTCAAGAAATTATTTAAAATAAAAAGAAAATATAAGAACTTATCCGCTTTAAAGGCAAAAACTCGCGTCAGAAAATATTCTAAGAGAATAAAAAAAAAATCTTATTTATAACAAAAATTCGATTTTAATTTTGTATTTTTGATTAAATGTAAAAATTAAAAATCCAAAAAAAATGTTATTCAATTTCTGATTTTTGGATGATATTTGGCCTATATTTTTACCTTTAGTCCCAGAAAATAAAGTGCAAAATTTTTTAAACCATTTCGTAATTTTAATAAAAAAAAGTAAACAATTTATTCGCGTTAAAAGCCTAAAAACGTGCTAGTTTTTGAAAATATAAAAATCAGAATTATTAAAAAATAATTTTATAAAACATAAAATATTACAGATAATTTCTACACAAAAACAATTTAGCTTTTTTATTAAACTTATAAATTGAGAATTTATTAGCGAACTGTAATATCTGATAATCCTATCATTATATATTAGTTTTCTATAGTAAATTTCTACATAAAAATATAAATTTATTGTGGAGTACAAAATCATTTTTATGCTAAGTAAATTAAAGTAAACTAACCTCTAACCTTTATATAACCCTCATAAAAATTCAGATACACGTAAAAAATCTTAGAAATTTTATTCTGTATCTAATTAAATGTAACTCGATGTAGTCCTCTTAGTTTAAAGTAGCTAAAAACTAACGTAGACTAATCTACACATTTATGTCTAAAAGTAGGCAATATCTTTTTAAGTTCTTAAAACTGTGAGCGCTATTAGATGAATATTACTTTTTCAACCGTTTTAAAGTCTTGCTCGAATCGAAAAAATTATATGAGTTGAAAAAACAAATGATAAGAGGCAAAAAGTTCATTTCGATATTTTTGCCTTTAAAGTTTCAAATTTTAGTGCAAATGCAGATATTACTTGAAATATTTTTCGGCTAGATATCAGCACTGATAATTAGAATTGATTACATCGCATACTAGTAGACAGAGATAGTGTCAAGGAATACAAATGCACACTTATCTCAATTTCTGTCAATTTTTTCACTTGAACCAATTTGCCTCTCACAGCCTCAATTATAAATAATTATGAATATATGTACGAGGCTGACGAAGCTGAATTAAATATAAATGTATCAGGAAAAGTTGAAATGAATTAAAAATATATGTATCAGGAAAAAGTTGCAATGCTATAAATTGAGTTGTTCAGCCACTGATTTAATGGTATAATGTGTGTAAACATTGAAATGCCTTAAAGTAGGCAGTAGAATTTGTTTGTGTTATAAACGATTAAGACTTGTAATCTTGTTCGTGCAACAAATTGTACCAATCAACTTCCAATTTCCTAGCAAAATCTATTTAAACCATGAAATGCCTAAAAGTAGGCAATGAAAATCAGTTATGGCATATTTTATGTTTTCCTCTAATAGTTGGAGTGTTGCAATCTTGTTCGTATAACAATTGAAATCGAGTTTTAACCACCGATTTTGTGGCTTAATAAATTTAAACAGCGGACTGCCTTAATGTATGCTATTTCATATTAGAAAATGAAATGCCTTTAAGCAGGCAGTAGAATTCGTTTGTGTTATAATCAATTAAAAATTTTAATCTTGTTCGTACAACAAATTGAGCTTAGTCTCTCAACTTCCTATTTCCTAGCAAAATCTATTTAAACCTAAAAGAAGGCAATGGAAATCGGTTATGGTATATTTTATGTTTTCCTCTTATAGTTGGAGTACTGTCATCTTGTTCGTATAACAATTGAAATCGAGTTTTAGCCACCGATTTCATGGCTTAATAAATTTAAACTACAAAACGCCTACCTTTAGGCAATAGAATACGCTTATATTATTCAGAGTGTATTACCATATAGTTTGAGAGCTACTTGTTAAGTAATTATGTAAATATCTCATATTGTATACAATGTGTTTTCATTAAATTTTGGGAAATGTCATCCTGCAACGAATTAAATCAATCACTGATTTACGTGCATAAACTATTTTAACCAACAAAATGCCTAAAGGTAGGCAATGGACTCGAATTTATATTTAGAATTTATTTTATTCGAAATTTTTTATCGTCTTGTTTCAAACACAATTGAATTTTGATTACGATCCAACATAAGGCAGCCATTTCACTAAATCGACATTTATGGCCTAAAAGTAGGCAGTAAAAAATATAAATTAATAAATATTTGTATAGATTATTTAGCCCAAATCTAATAAAAAGTAATCTGAAATATTTTAACAAAGTACCAAAATGTCCACTTTTACACCCAGAACTTTATATGGTGCATTGCGGATTTTCAAAGCTACAAATAGTATTAAATAATCTAATCTGATATGTTTTAACTTAGTACCAAAAAGTGTACTTTTTCACAGAAAATTTAAAACGGGATTTTTTAGAATTTGAAAATATTTAAATGGAACTAATTATTTGAAATAGTACCAAAAGTGAGACTATTATATAAGCACAATGTACAAAGTTACAAAACAATTTAGAAATATTTAAAGAAAGTACCAAAAAGTGTACTTTATATAACATGAGAAAAACTTGGAAAAATACAACTGAACCTAGCTACAATAGAAGTGAGATTTTCATATTTGCTAAGACCAAAGTATGCAAAGTTCCGTTTTGATCAATGTATACATTCGCTCAAAGTACCAAAAGTGTACAAATATCTTGCATATATTTGAAAAAGTACCAAACAGTGTACTTTGAATAAATTGAGAAAACCACAGAAATTTTGAATATATATTTTCATAATTTAAAATCTGTAAAAATTTAGCAAATATTTATAAACATAAACTTATTTATCAGAAACAGGTTAGTTAGCCTTAAAGTGTGCTTTAATTTTAGAATGTATTAAATTTGCCTAAAAGTACACTTTATTTTCTATCTAGTGAAAGTGACTAAAAATAGGCTTTAATTGATAGATAATAGTCAGAAAAAAACTGTTTAATAGTCCCAAATATTATCTATTAAGCTCTATTACCTGTCTGCCGTAAAAGCCCAAAAGTAGGCAGCACTTGAGAGTAAAATATTGTAAAACTATTTTATAATTTATTAAATTTAAATTTGCTGTCTTACCAGCTGGTACTTAGGGGTAGTATTAATTTAGAATGTTATTTAACTAAGTTCTAAATTCAATTTGCCATATAAGCACAAAAGTAGGCAGCACTTAGTTGAGAGTATTAAAAATATTGGAAACTATTTTATAAGTAATGAAATCTGATTTTTGGTCTTACCAATTTTTTAACTCATTTCGAATTTCAATTTTCCGTATAAGCCCAAAAGTCGGCAGTATTGTCAATTGATTGTTTAAATGAATTGTTATTTATGTTAAAAATTTATTAAATCCGATTTTTTGTCATATCGGCTGGCATTCGGGTTTAAAAATAAACTGGAATATTATCAAAATCAGTTGTATTTTCTGTCCGCCAAATATCCCTAAAAGAAGATTACATTTAGTTGGTTATAATAAATATAATAATTTATTAAGTCTGGATTGTAGTCCTGCTAGCTAATACTCGCGAATGAAAATTAATCAATGTGTTTCCAGTGAAAAATATGCCTTCAAATAGACATTATTAGCTCCCATTATCCTTGAAGTATGCTATATTTACTGTCTGCTTATTATGCCAAAAAATAGGCTGTATTTATTAGGAAATAGTTGAAAAAGTTGTTAAATATATAATAAATTATGAAATCTGATATCCCGTCATGTTAACTTGTTCATGAGAGTGATTATAAACTAAGTGCATCTAGAAAAAAGTGTATGCCTTGATGTTGACATTAATTCTTTGTTATATCGAAGATCTTCGTAGCAGTAATATCAACTTTTCTAATATGATGTGAGTCCTTAAATAAGCTGTATTTAATTAAATAGAAATATAATTATGAGTCCCTTGAGTTTATCTGCTATGTTATAGTGTTAGGAAAATCATTTGATAAAAAAATCATTGCCTTAAACAAGGCGCAATATTTTGAAATTGTCTACAACTTATGTTTTCAATACGAGTAACTTTTAACCAAAACTTAAATTTAACTTGTTCCAACCGTTTTCTTATAACTTAATTGAATAGCTGCGGTTTTTCTCTGTATCAGACAAAAAAAAATTTTAAAAATAGGCTTGAAATTATCGAACTCCCTAGAACTTCTAAGTCGTTCCGTCATGATTCAGTAAAAATTGCCTTAATAAGGGTTTTTATTCCTGAACCTAAAAATAGGTTTGACTTTATCGAACTCCCCAGAACTTCTAACTTATTCTCTTATCATTCCGGAAAAATTGCCTAAAAGTGGGCTTATTATCCTTGAAGCGCCTAGAACCCCTTACTCTTTATGAAACTAGATTTAACCTACAAATGCTATCATATTTTACTCTCAATCCCTTTGATTCATAGTTTTACCCAAAATTGCGCCATTCACCACGGGCGCTGAAGCTTTCTATCCCGGTGACTATTGTACCCTACAATGTTCCATAATCCATGGTGATCATCCTTTGCTAATCTATTGGCAATTCAATCAACAACAACTGAATGCTACATATGCCCAACAAATGGACATAACGTTATCAAAAATGGGTTCGCGTAGTTCTGTGCTGACCATAGATTCGGTACAAGGTCACAATGCAGGAAATTATACATGTTATGGTAAAAATGCCGCCGGAGTGACCAATTATACAGCAACGTTGGTAGTCAATGGTACATGAAAGATATCGTGTTATGACCCTTTATTTTTATTATTATTAGCCTTTAAAACAACTTGACACATATATATATTTATATCTTAGTGCCTAAGTCAGAGGCCGAAATGATCAAAGATTTCCATTCGCTTCGATCTTGTGCGCACCGTCTCCAGTCAGTCCTACCAAGCAGCGTCAGTGATTCCTCCACCTGGTCCTTCCAACGTAGTCGCGGTCTCCCTCTTTTGCGCCGTCCTTCGAGTTCTTGATAGAATACCTTTCGTGCTGGAGTTTCCTCATCCATTCTCACGACATGGCCTAGCCAGCGTAATCGTTGCACTTTGATCCGCTTGACGACATCAATGTCGTGGTATAACTCGTACAGCTCATGGTTCATCCGAATCCTAAACTCGCCGTTTACGCAAATGGGTCCATATATTTTGCGGAGTATTTTTCTCTCAAACACCGCCAGATGAGCTGCATCTGCCTGTGTAAGCACCCAAGATTCAGAGGCGTACAACAGGACCGGTAAAATTAGTACCTGGTACAGCTGGACTTTGGTAGTTCGAGATAGGGTGGTGTTTATAAAGTGCTCGCGTAGTCCAAAGAAACACCTGTTAGCAAGCACTATTCTCCGTTTTATTTCGAGGCTGACACTGTTGTTCTTGTTCATGGCGGAACCAAGGTAGATAAATTCATCCACTACCTCAAAGCAATAGTTTTCAACGTTCACGCTGCGTCCCCAACGGGTGGACACTTTGTTCGATGATACCATTAACTTCGTCTTGTCCTCATTCACTGCCAAACCCATTTTCGCTGACTCCCTTTCAACTGATGTGAAAACAGCTGTTACCTCTCGCATCGTTCGACCGATAATGTCGATATCATCGGCATATGCGAGCAGCATGTGGCTCTTATTAAATATGGTGCCAGACATGTTAACCGCTGCTTTCCTTAACACCTTCTCCATCACTATGTTGAACAGCATACATGACAAACCGTCACCCTGTCTAAGACCTCTCGTCGTATCGAATGGTGCAGATAGATCCTTGCCAATCCGAACAGAGGATTTGGTATTCGTAAGGGTACACCGGCAGAGACGAATTATCTTCGCAGGAATACCGAACTCAGACATGGCTTCGTATAGTCGATGCCTGATGGGACTATCGAAGGCAGCTTTGTAATCGACAAAGAGGTGGTAAGTGTCGATTTGCTTCTCATGGGTTTTCTCAAGAATCTGCCGTAGTGTAAATATCTGATCCGTCGTGGATTTGCCTGGTCTAAAGCCGCACTGATAAGGTCCAATCAAGTTTTCCACAATTGGCTTTAGACGTTCACACAGTATGCTAGACAGGACCTTATACGCAATGGGTAAGAGGCTAATTCCACGATAGTTTTTACACTCACTACGGTCACCTTTTTTGTAGATTGGACATAGCACACTGAGATTCCAATCCTCTGGCATGCTCTCCTGAAGCCAAATGTTCTCTATGAGCTGTTGCATGCTTAAAACAAGCTCATCTCCACCCGCCTTAAACAACTCAGCTGGAAGACCATCAGCCCCAGCGGCCTTGTTGTTCTTTAGGCGGGATATGGCAGTTGTTATCTCAGCTTGGCTCGGAGGTGGACACTCGATGTTATCCTCTCGGATTGGTGCACAGTCTTCATCAGCCGAGTTTTCACACATCAATAGGCTGCAGAAGTGATCTTTATATATTCTCAGTACGCTCTCGGAGTCAGTAACGAGATGACCATCCTTGTCTTTACAGGAGGGAAGACCTGTTCCATGTACCTTCCCTTTTATCTTCTGATAGAATTTTCGGGCTTCACCTCTGCTCCTGTAATCTTCAATACACACATTATTCCGCTCCTTAAGCTCTCGTTTTTTTCGCCTGAAGAGTCGAGTCGCCTCCCGCCTCTTCTCCCTATACTTTTCATGAACAGCTCGCGTTGCCATTGGCTGCAGTTTGGCCCTGTATGCAGCATCTTGTTCCCGGGTGGCATCGCGGCATTGGTCATCGTACCAGGCATTATCGTTAAAGGGCTTCACATACCCTAGTACGGACCGCGCAGTCCTTTCCATCGAGTGGGCAATATGTTGCCATTGCGCGCTAGTATTTTCGGGAGTTGGAGCATCAAGAAGTAGTTGAGTGAGTTGGTCAGAATAGGCGTTGGCTATCTCCGCGGTCTGCAGTTTAGCGATGTCCAGCTTTCTCTGTGCCTGGTTACGCAGGGTTTTCGCTCTGCTTAGCCTAGTACGCACCTTCACTGCAGTGAGGTGGTGATCCGAGTTGATGTTCGCACCTCTGATCACTCGTACGTCTAAGACACTTGACGCGTGCCTTCCATCGATTACCACGTGATCAATTTGGTTTCTCGTTACTTGATCGGGAGATATCCACGTTGCTTTGTGAATGTTTTTGTGATCAAATCGTGTGCTGCTAATTACCATGTTCCTTGCTGCAGAGAAATCAATCAGTCTGATTCCGTTTGGCGATGTGTCAGTATGCAGACTAAATTTTCCGACTGTTGGGCTAAAAACATTCTCCCGGCCTATTTTGGCATTAAAATCTCCCAGCACGATTTTAACATCATGGCCCGGGCTACGGTCATATGTTTCTTCAAGTTGGGCGTAGAATTCGTCTTTGACCTCGTCACTTTTCTCCTCCGTCGGAGCATGAGCACATATCAGCGTGATGTAGAAAAATTTTGCCTTTAGTCTTATGGTGGCGATTCGTTCACTGACAGGAGTAAACCTAGAGACCAGGTGTCTTAGTCTCTTGCCGACCACAAATCCACAACCAAACTCATGCTTTTCCGCGTGGCAGCTGTAGTACACGTCACACATCCTCATCCGCGAGCATCCATATCCAGTCCACCGAATTTCCTGTATAGCAGTAATGTCAGCCTTATACTCTTCGAGGACATCCGCCAGTTGAATAGAGGCACCTGGTCGGTAAAGAGTTCTAACATTCCAGGTGCATATTCTCAAATCATGGTCCTTAAAACGTTTGCGGTGGTCGTCAACATTTTGGGGGTTTCTTTTTCTCTTATTTCTCATTTTATTCACTGCCATTATACTGGTGGCGGGTGGCAAGCCCAGCCCACCAGGTTCTGCATTTTATTCCTACTGCCAGGAAACATTTCAGCCGCTCATTCTGAGGCAGACGCTGACCAGGAAGCCGCCCAATATGGAACAGACGCTATGGATTTTCGCAATTTAGTTTTCGGAAGATGTGGGTTGCTAACCCTCGTCTCCTAGATTGGTAATACGGCTGCTATCTGCACGTCCAATCCCACGATGCAACCATGCTTCAGCGGTTCAAGCCTACTTTCCTGAGACGTCTCTTTGACCATTCAGGATACATGGTTGTAATGCCTTCTAACTTTAGCTAACTTCTAAGCGGTTGCTTTGAAGTCATTGCCCAGGGAATACTTGGTCTAAGACCGGAAGTAGTTAGCTGCTTGGACAGTGCCGCAAAGGAATCGATTCTGGTCACTCCCAAGTGAGTGACAATCAGTAACTTTCAGCCTCTGGGCAAAGTCCCATTCCCCTATGACCCTTTATAATAGGGGAATTCCACTCATTATTTAATTAATTTTTTTTCTTAAATTTTTTTTCAAAGTATTTTTTTAATTTAATATTATTTAATTTGTTGCGATTTATTTTAATTTTTTTTTTATTATTTTTTTACCCTTTTTCCAAATTTTTGCCTTAAAGTACCTCCCAAATTGGCTCCTTTACCCTCAAGTCTGGATTCTCCTTTGTATGTGGGAGATTATTTTCAATTGAATTGTGCGGTGTTACATGGCGATGCGCCCTATAACATCACCTGGTATTATAATGATGAGCCCGTATTCCACCAGCAGGGTATCACCATACTCATGCATAGCAAACGTAGCAGCTCCCTGAATATTGATAGTGTTCGGGCCGCACATGCAGGGAAATATTCTTGCATTGGGGCCAATCAGGCTGGTTACACTGAAGTTTCCACCAATTTAACCATTAAGGGTTTGTGGTTACACTTTTGTTTTTATTATATACATATGTCACTACCACACTACTTATAGATATAGGAGATGTTGTCACGGTGAATGGTTAACACTGCACAGGCGATAGATTTCTTAATATTCCTATAAATGAAGCATATTTTAAGGGATTATGGCTTAAATAAATGTACATAAGCTAAAATCAATGTTATATAATATAATAAAATTTATATAAAAGGTTATGGCTGCTTAGAAAAAAAAAATTTAACGTAAATAACTCCATCACTAACATCACAAGGGGGCACTATTAACTTTTGTTAGGCCTAAAAGTAGGCTATAATTTTTGTAATTTTTAGGAAAAAATAAATTCCCACTACTATTCTTAGCACCTTTACACTCTTGTTAACACTATCCCTCTAACCCTAAGTGATTTTAATTTTTTTTTACCTAGAACTTCCCCAAATCGAACAGTTCCAGTTTAATCCCAATGGTGTTAATGGCGGTCAAGCCGTACGCGTTATGTGTATGATCAGCTCCGGCGATTTGCCCATCGATATCTATTGGCTGAAAGATGGCCAACCTTTGCTACGTTCTATTTATCATAAAATCGATGAATATACTTTGATATTATCGTTGCGTCAAACGAATATTGGTGATTCGGGAAATTATACTTGTGTGGCCAGCAATAGGGCCGGAGAGGCCAGAAAGTGGTCGACGTTAAAAGTTAAGGGTAGGAAAGGAGGAATTTATGTGACAACAAAAATTTGTTAAAAAATTAATGTTACTTTTTTAATTTTCATTATAAATTACATAATTGTTTCACTTCCTAAGAAATCCCAGCTAAAAAAACTTGAGTCCCCAGCATAACTTACAGAAAAGTACCAAAAATAGTACCAATAGTGTAGGTCGCCGTAGGTTTTTTTATTGATATATATGAAAAATGACAATGGTGATTTTTTAATCAAAAATTTTAGTGATTTTAAGTTTTTTTTTATAAGTACTAAAAAATTTACCTTTGGGTAAATTGGTACCAAAAATTGTACTTTATAGAATATTTTTCCCACCTAAAATCAAGACTGAAATATATAGTGATTTCGTTATGAAAAATGTAAGGGCTATACAAATTTCTTGTATATGTCCTTTTGATGAAAGTGGTACCGAAAATTGTACTTTACAGAATTGTACTAATGGTACCAACAGTGTGGTCGCCCATAGATTTTTTTTTATGGAAATATACATTGATGCCCTTAAGAAAAATATTAGTGATTGTAAGTTTTTTAATAAGTACTAAAAAATGTACTTTTGATTAAAGTGGTACCAAAAAATGTGCCTCATAAAAAATGTTTTCCAACTAATATCAAGACTGAAATATATATGAATTTCGTCATGAAAATGTAAGTAATACTTAATTTTATTTACAAGCACAAAAGAAAGTACTTTTGATTAAAACGGGACCAAAAATTGTACTTTATAGAATTGTACCAATGGTACCAACAGTGTAGTCGCTGTAGGTTTTTTAAGGAAATATATATTAATTCCCTTAAAAAAAGTATTAGTCAGTCAAAGCTTTTATAAGTACTAAAAAATGTACTTTTGATCAAAGTGGTACCAAAAATTGTACTTTATAGAAATTTTTTCCTAAAAAAATTCAAGACTGAGATGTTACTTTTTAGCATAGCACTAAAAAGGGTACTTTTACTTAAAATTTCAGTTATTGCATAAAAAATCTGTACCATGTACAATTTACGGACAGTATTTTTTCATATATATATGTATTCGAAAAAGTACCAAAATGTGTACTTTTGAAAACTTGAGAAATAAAGAAATGTACACGATTGTTTTAAAGCGATAGTTGGAAAGGGTTAACTTGAATAGCTTTAGACAAAATAAGAATATGAATTTTAAAATGTTGTCAATAAGTACCAAAAAGTGTACTTTGAGATAATGCAAAGAGTACCAAAAAGTGTACTTATGTACACGATTGCTTTAAAGCGAGAATTGGAAAGGATTAACTTTAATAGCTTTAGACAAAATAAGAGTATCATTTTTAAAATGTTATCAAAAAGTACCAAAAAGTGTACTTCAAGAAAATGCACTGAATACCAAAAAGTGTACTTTTATGCACGCAATTAAACAGAAAGCATTAAGATATGAAAAGAGATGAATAAGTTAATTACATGTAGAAAACTATTGTTAAGCGATTTAAGAACCAATTTGTTAAAGTACCAAAAAGTGTACTTTGATGTACATCAAAACACTACACTAGAAAAAAAGTTGAAAAAGATGACTTACATATATAAAACCACCACAAATATTAACCGAACTACTGGCAAATAAGCTTCTCGGCATTCTATTATAAAAAACGGTACCAAAAAGTGTACTTTATCATATATATTTGATGAACATTCATTATAATTTAAAACTCTAGAATAGAAAAAGGTTTGTGACTTATATAAAACAATCATAATTACTAACCGATTTACTGGCAAATATGCTACTCCGAAATCTTTGAAGAAAAAGTACCAAAAAATGTACTTTATCACATAAATTTTAAAATGTACATGTTCTGGATTTACAGGAGTTTAAAATAACATATTTCCTAATTAAAGTTGCTTCCGACCAGCAAAAAATTTCATTAGGACACCATTCAAGAGGTACCCAAAACGTACTTAAGCCTGCACAACTTCGAAAATTGTACCCTAAATATCCAATAATCCCATCAAATACAAATTATTACACACTTTTTAAGTTTTTCTCTTTAAAATCTCAATAATCACTATGTCTCTTGTTATTCCCCTATATTTGCACCCCCGCTCCCCCTTAAAAGAACCCCCCTATCTGGCCAAACTCTCGCTCTCATCGTCCATCAGTAATGTGGGAGATTATGTACAATTGACCTGTATAATCATAAAGGGGGATTCACCGATACACATTGAGTGGTTATTGAACAATCAAGATATTATCCAGGAATTACCCTTTACCACTGTGGCCTCAGTGGGTGTGCACACAAGTCTGTTAATGATTGCAAAAGTAACGGCAGATCATGCTGGTATATATTCATGTAGGGCGGAGAATTCAGCGGGTACCTTTAATAGGACACGCGAATTAATTGTGAATGGTAGGAGGGATTAAAAATGTTAAAAATTATTAAATAGATTTAGTAAACAATTTTTCTAAAATAACAAAAAATTTTGAAAATTCTAACTAACGTTTTTTTCTTGCAATTTAGGCACGTTTTTTTCTCTTAAGTAGTTTCTTTGCGGGTGGTAAAAAATGGGCCATTTTTGAAAAAAATTAACTAACCAAAACTCTACACCACATATTTTTGAAAGAGTATTAATAAATAAAACAATTGTCCCTTAATGAATTTATTGATATTTAAGAAGACTATATTTTGATTGCCGTTACAGCAAAAAAGTACCAAAAAGTGTACATTTTCTAAAAAGTAATAGGTTTTGAAATTTTTATACAAAAAAGGTTTATAGGCTTTGTAGTATCGATGAACAAATTTTACGAAAGTACCTTGTAGTTGGGTACTAATTTTAGTACTTTGTTTAGTACTTTTTCCGAGAAACACCTACAAACCTTTAGATGAATGTAACAACGATAGGCAAACATGTTTTAAAGACAATTACTAAAGAAATAATGATTTTTTTTGAAGAATCTAAATATTTCCTTACACTAAAATAGTACCAAAAAATGTACATTTTTGTAAAGTATTAGAATTTTACTCTTTTTTGTCCATAAAATGTTTATTGACTTTACAGCGTTAAAATTAGCATGAATAAATTTTACGAACGTACCATGCATTTGGGTACAAGTTTTTGTTCTTTATTTAGTACTTTTTCTGAAAAATACATACAAACATTTAGAGGAATGTAATACCAATATTCAAACATGTTTTAAAGATAATTATTAAAAAAAATTTTTATAGTTATATTAAATAGTACCAAAAAGTGTACGTTTTTATAAAGTATTAGATTTTAACTCTTTTTTGTCCATAAAATGTTCATTAACTTTATAGCTTTAAAATAAGCATGAATAAATTCTACAAATGTACTATGTGTTTGAGTACAATTTTTAGTACTTTTTTCGAGAAATACATACAAACATTTACAGAAATGTAATAACTATAGGCAATCATGTTTTAATGATAATTGCCAAAGAAATTATGAATTTTTTGAAGTTCATAAAATGTTTATTGACTTTACGGCGTTAAAATAGCTAAATTTTTCTAAGTACTAAAAATAGTACTTTTTGAAAAAAATATATAATTTTAATAAAAACAAGTGCTATACATTAGATTTTGTTGCTTCTTAATAAGATTTAACTACCAAAGGTTCTTAAAATTAATATATTCTACGGGTAAAATATTGTACTTTTTCTGAGAAAATATATCTTCCGACTATTTTTTGGTTCTATAATACCTAAAAGTTTGTGTTTAGACATCTATGTGTCAATGATTGATTACAATATTGATCAACGTGAAATATTCGTTCAGTACTAAAAATAGTACTTTTTAGGAAAAAGTTAATGTTTCATAAAAACAAACGATATATAGAAGTATATAACTAATCAATGTTTTTACTATAAAAATTTTAAAAAAGATGTATTTTTATGGGTACTTTTTTGTACTTTTCTTCAAAAAATACCTGCGAGTACTCCAAATAGTACTTTTTGTAATATTTCGCAAAAACAAACGCTTTATCAAAGTAGTATATATTTTTTTGTGTACAATATATTGTACTTTTCTAAGCAAAAATACCGTTGAGTATTTATAAGGCCGTTTATGTTTGCACATATTATATTTTGGCTTTTATTTTGTCAATGGTTGTCTACAGTATGTACCTAAGTGGAAATTTCTACGAGTACCAAAAATAGTACTTTTTGAGAAAAGTTAACTAAACATTTTCAGAAAAGTTTGTTTTTCATAACAAGCCAAAGTTGCTTACCAAATAAGCCTTTCATATTAAAAATATTTCCTAATAGTTATATTATTGGTACCAAATAATGTACTTTTTGATAAGTAACATATTTCAGAACTTCTTGGGTCTATAATATCTTTGTGTTTGAGTTTACATTTGTATTTGCCAATGATTCAATTCAATATGAACCTAGGTAAGAATTTTTATCAGTACTAAAAAAAGTACTTTTTAGCAAACGGCCAATTTTTAGTATAAAAAGAGACGCTATAACGTAGTCTTTGTAAATTGACCTGAGCTTAACAGGAAATTTCTTTGAGTACTAAAATTAGTACTTTTTAGGAAGAGTACTAAAAACTGTACTTTTTGATAAAATTACGTCATAGCTTTGAAAACAAACTCGAATTACAGTTTAAGTAGAAATTTCATTGAGTACTAAAAGTAGTACTTTTTAGGAATCCAGTACTAAAAAAATTACTTTAAAAAAAAAACAATTTTGTTCATACAAATCAACGCTATATCGTTGCCTATGTAAAATGACTTTAACTGCAAATTTAATCGAATACTAAAATTAGTACTTTTTAGGAATACAGTACTAAAAAATTTACTGTTTGATAAAATCACATTTTTTTCTATAAAAAGAACCGCTATATCGTTGTGTTTGTCAATTGACTTCAATTTAACTTAAGTTGAAATTTCATCGAGTACTTAAAATAGTACATACTTTTTAATAATTCAGTACTAAAAATAGTATTTTTTGATGAATGCAAATTTTTTTGTATAAACAGATCTATACCATAGCGTTTGGTAATTGTCTTCAAATTCGGCTTTAGTAGAATTTCATCGAGTACTAAAAATAGTACTTTTTATAAATGACATTTAAAAAAAAGTACTTTTTGATAAAAATCAATTTTTTTGTGTAAAAAGAAACTCTATATCGTAGCCTATTTAAATTCACTTCAATTTCATTGAGAACTATAAATAATACTTTTTAGGAATACAGTACTTAAAAATAGTACTTTTTTAATAAAAGCACATTTTTTGTATGCAAAATATCTATACCCTAGTGTTTGGTAATTGTCTTCAATTTGAGATTTAGTAGAAATTTCTTCGAGTACTAAAAATTGTACTTTTTGGAATACAGTACTAAAAAAGTAGTTTTTTGATAAAAGCAAATTTTTTGTATAAAACAAATGTATACCATAGCGTTTGGTAATTGTCTTCGATTGGAGATTTAGTACAAATTTCATCGAGTACCCAAAAAAGTACTCTTTAGGTATACTGCACTAAAAAGATACTTTTTAATAAATAAAAACATAATAAGTAACGCTCTATCGTAACGTTTGTTAATTGACTTCAATAAGAGATTAACTGGAAATTTCAACGAGTACTAAGAAAAAGGCAATTTTACGAATACTGTATATCAAATGTACTTTTTGATAAAAATCAAATTTTTATAGGAAAAGAAACGATATCTCTTTAAAATCTTATATTCAATTGTGGTGTAGAGTTTTAAAAGTCGGCCTTGTTCGACTACTTTTTTGCTCTAACAATATATCTTTAGCTACTGCAACTTTTAAACAGATTTAATTATACGATTATCAGTATAATCGTCGAAAAACTTAATGTATATAATTTTTTTAAATAAATGTTATAAAACAACAACGACATATTATGAATAAGAAAACTAATTGCAAAATTGGAATACCACAAATTCAAGCAAATGTAACAGAACAGCTCGAAAAAAGAAAACATATGCATACCTTTGTCAAAAAACGCAAAGCACCACCACCACCACCAATAGAATAGTCTAGCACCACTACCACCACCACCACCACTCGAACACTTGAAAAGCACTCGTTCACTAGAACACCACCAACACCCAACACCAACACCCTACATCCCACTCTACACTCCACAGCAAAACACCAAACATTTGATATGTAATAATAACAACAACAAAAACTATATGAATCAAGGCTTTTTTTTCTAAAAACAGGCTTCATTTCATGTTTGATTTTTATTATGATTTTTTTTAAGTTTTATAGCTTTTGATTGAGTTATGAATAAAAAACAAACACAATAATCTTATTCAGCTTTTGTATAAAAATGTGGTATGAAACCAAAAATTATATATATAGCAAGAAAACTATAAATGTGCGCAGCGTTACTCATGCTAATAACAACAACAACAAACAGACAGATAAACAGCAACAAAAACAACAACAATAACATCATTCAGAAAAATCTCAAATCAAATCACCCATGATGTCTTAAACGTATAATAACAACAACAACTAACCAACTCTATATCAATGCGTATCTATGCAATATAATCAATACTCATTATCCATTTAATGTTATGTGCCTACATACATACATATGTACATGCAGCCTCTCAGACATTAACTGCATTGCAAAACATTTTTTTAAAGAACTTTTCAACGAAAGAAAAAAAAAACAAAATCCTCTCAATCCTTTCCATCTTTACCCAATTTAAAAAATATCCTTAATCCCTCCCATCCCTAAACGAATCCTATCACATTCATTTAAATTTTCATTTATTTTTCTTTTCGTTATTTATAATTTGGTATATAAACGAAGCATGTTAAAGACTGTGCGAAAGAAATTACTTCAAAGGTTAACATACATAAATGACTTTATTCGGCCTTTTGCGCGTCACAGTCTTTAACACTTTGTTTCTTGCATGCTGTAGTATGAATTTTTATCTTTATATTCTGTTTATTAACTTTTCATTTCATTTTCCTCACTCACTTTATGTTGTCCCTTTATGCTTGAGTTTTTTATTTATTATATCTTACATCTTAGATCATAAGCTTTTTTTGTTGTAGTTTGCTTTAGTCTATAAGCTTTTTATGTTTCATAGCTATGTAAGTGGTTTACCGTTAAGGTTTACAGCAAAATATGGTATCGACGAAAATAAAAACGAAAGACTTAAGACACGAACTTGAAAGTGATGGTGACATGGGGGGGGGGGGAGACAAATGATATAAAATATTGTTATGATGGCAAATGAATAAAAGGGAGGAAATGAAACAAAGGAGTACTAAAAAAAGTACTTTTTTCCGTGAACAACAACTTTGAATACTGCAACTGTGAATAGGGTTAATAAAACAAATACTGTTTAAAACACTCTAAGGTAGGGAATATTTTTACATTGAAAAAAATCTTCGAAAAATGTGTCTTTGGAATTTGTTTTAAAGTACAAGTACCAAAAAAAGTACTTTTTCATTATATAATAGGTTATTTAAAAATAACAATCTGTTAATCTATAGAAATTTGTAAAATACCATTTACTTTAATGTTGTCATTTAAACATAAAGCAACTTTGTCAATTTACAATACATTTGTGTACGAATAATAGTACTTTTTTCGAAAACACTACTTTTTTACTACTACTACTTAATTATTGGCCTTTTGAGTGAATTTTTTATATTTAATTACAAAAATTGATTGTAAATTTTCTTATAAGTAAAAGTACCAAAAAAAGTACAGTACAATAAAGTAATAGGTTTTCAAAAAATAATGATCTGTTTATGTATACAAATCATTAAAAAACCTTGACCTATACTTTTGTCAAACAAACTTTCAATATATTTGGGTACTAAAAATAGTACTTTTTTTTGAAAACCTGTACTTTTTTACTACTACTATTTAATTATTGGCCTTTTGAGACAATTTTTGGCACTAAATAATTAAATTGATTCCAAACTCTTTTAAAAGTAAATGTACCAAAAATAGTACTTTTCGATAAAATAATAGGTTATCTAAAATCAGTAATATGTAAATGTATAGAGATCATTAAAAACCATTACCTTTACTGTGATCAAACAAACAAATAGCAATTTCTTTTACATACAATATGTATTTGGGTACAAAAAATAGTACTTTTTTAAAATTAGTAAATTTTTACTACTACTATTATTAAACTATTGGCCTTTTTAGCGATTTGTTTTTGCATTAAGTAAATAAAATTAATTATGAATTCGTTTATAGGTAAATGTACCAAAAATAGTACTTTTCCATAAAATAATAGATTATCTAAAAACAGTTATGTGTTTATGAACAGAAGTCATTAAAAAACCATTACTTTTACTGTTGTCAAACTAACAAATAGCAATTTCTTTTACATACAATATGTATTTTGGTACAAAAAATAGTACTTTTTTTTCTCGAAAATTGGTACTTTTTTACTACTGCTATTAAACTATTAGTATTTTGACTGAATTGTTTGCTCTAAAACGAATGAAATTGATTCATTTATAGTAAAAGTACCAAAAATAGTACTTTTTCATAAAATACTAGGTTATCTGAAAACAATAGTCTGTTTAAGTATAAAAAACATTAAAAGTCCATTAATTTTACCTTTACTGTTGTTACACAAACATACAGCAATTTCTTTTACATACAATAAGTATTTGAGTACAAAAAATAGTACTTTTTTTTCGAAAATTAGTACATTTGTATTACTACTATAAAACTATCGGCCTTTTAAGTGAATTTTTTCTCACTAAATTCATGAAATTCATTGTGATTTCGTTTATAGGTAAAAGTACCAAAAATAGTACTTTTTCGGAAAATAATAGGTTATCTAAAAACAGTTATCTGACTATGTACAGAAGTCATTTAAAAACAATTTCTTTAACAAACAATATATATTTGGGTACAAAAAATAGTACTTTTTTCGTAAAATAGTACTTTTTCATTACTACTACTATTAAAGAATTGGCCTTTTGAGTAGAATTGTTTGATCAAAATTGACGAAATTTGATTGTGATTATGTTTATAAGTAAAAGTACCAAAAAAAGTACTTTTAAATATAAAGTAATTGGTTTTCAAAAAATAATGATCTGTTTATGTATACAAATCATTAAAATACCTTGACCTATACTATTGTCAAACAAACATACAGAACTTCAACTTCAACTTTCAATATATTTGGGTTCTAAAAATAGTACTTTTTTCGAAAAGTGGTAATTTTTTACTACCACTATTTAGCTGTTGGCCTTTTGAGTGAATTTTTTGCTCTAATGTAATGAATTTGATTGTGAGTTTGTTTATAAGTAAAAGTACCAAAAATAGTACTTTTCAATAAAGTAATAGGCTTTCAAAAAAAGGAAAGTAATATTTAAGAAATTGCTAATTTTATGTACAAAATATTGTACTGTTTTTCAACCATATATTAACATGAAATTAAGACGACCACTTTATTAAACAAAAGACTTAAGAAACGAACTTACATCCAAATGCTATGCAAAGGAATATGAAATCGAACTAAATAAAATTTGAAATATTTTGCTGTAAACCGTAAGTAAACAAGTAAGGAGATAAAACGAAATGGTTCTGGTCCTTTTTTTAAAAATAAATTTTTATGTGAAACTCGAATATAAAGTCAAGTGCTGCTAAAAATTGCAATCAAATTCTAGAACTTGAATAGAATTCTATCGCCATCAATATGACATTAAATCTCATTTTAAAACACTATGCTCAAAAATTAAAAATCTTGCAAAAATTTCCACAACATACCAGAACCAATAGACTTTTGTTTTCTTACTACCGTCCGTCCGTTCTTCCGTTAAATTTTGATACAAATCAATTCCATGCCGCATGCTATAAATATTTACATATTAAAAAATATTGACATGAAAATCGTATTAACATATAAAATTTTTTCACCTCTTCTCCGCTGTAACCAAATCTTACCCCTCCTCCACCAACAAACATCAACAGTACCACCAAGATGGATTTTGGAACCCACCGACAAGGCTTTCGCTCAAGGCTCCGACGCTAAAGTAGAATGCAAAGCTGATGGCTTCCCCAAACCACAAGTGACATGGAAGAAAGCTGTGGGTAAGTGAAAATATAATTTAAAAAAAATATACAAATTTCAACTAATTCATTACAACAATACAAAATTTAAAAAAAATTCAGGATTATTCATTTTTCGGTTTCAACAATAAAGTTGTATAAAACACACTTAAGGCTATGATTTCGATGAAACTTTTATTTCATTATAATCACTTCTGGGTACTCCGTGTACTACAATTACGCTTGTTTACTTTTAACTAGTTTTACGCCTTCTTCGGCTATCAAACGATCTATATTCGCAAATGCCAAACCTGTCACTAAATAAATGACCCTTCACATGATAGATATTTAACAGCTTTTAGTCCTACCCAAACGGGCGCTTATGAAACCTCTAATTGAATAACCCGGAATAATAGATGCATTTTTCGTATTTAGCCAATTTTTATAATGATTTTAACGTATTCCCTCCCCAGGCAACAGTCCCGGTGAATACAAAGACTTAAAGAAGAACGACAACATTCGCGTCGAAGAAGGCACTCTCCACATTGACAACATCCAAAAGACCAACGAAGGCTACTATTTGTGTGAAGCCATCAATGGCATCGGTTCCGGTCTTTCGGCCGTCATTATGATCAGTGTCCAGGCTCCACCAGAATTTACCGAAAAGTTACGCAATCAGACCGCACGTCGTGGTGAACCAGCCGTATTGCAATGCGAAGCTAAAGGCGAAAAACCCATTGGCATTTTATGGAACATGAACAATATGCGCCTGGACCCCAAGAACGACAACCGCTATACCATTCGTGAAGAGATCTTGTCCACCGGTGTTATGTCTTCGCTCTCAATTAAACGTACTGAACGCTCTGATTCGGCCTTATTCACCTGTGTTGCCACTAACGCTTTTGGGTCCGATGATGCCAGCATTAACATGATTATCCAGGAAGTACCAGAAATGCCCTATGCCTTGAAGGTTTTGGACAAATCAGGACGTTCGGTACAATTGAGCTGGGCCCAACCCTACGATGGCAACTCTCCCATTACCCGTTATATTATTGAATTCAAACGCTCTCGTGCCTCTTGGGATGAAATTGATCGCGTTATGGTGCCCGGCGATACCACCGAAGCTCAAGTCCAGAAATTGAGTCCCGCTACCACTTACAATATTCGCATTGTGGCCGAAAACACCATTGGCACCTCTCAATCATCCGAAGCTGTTACCATCATCACCGCTGAAGAAGCTCCCTCGGGCAAACCCCAAAACATTAAAGTTGATCCCGTCAATCAGACTACATTGCGTGTCACCTGGAAGCCCCCAGCACGTGCTGAATGGAATGGTGAAATTTTGGGTTACTATGTCGGCTACAAACTGTCCAACACCAACTCTAGCTATGTCTTTGAGACTGTAAACTTTTTGACCGAAGAAGGCAAAGAACACAATTTGGAATTGAATAACTTACGCGTGTACACTCAATATTCTGTGGTTATACAAGCTTTCAACAAGATCGGAGCCGGCCCACTCAGTGATGAAGAGAAACAATTCACTGCCGAAGGTACCCCCAGCCAGCCACCTAGTGACACCGCTTGCACCACCTTGACTTCACAGACGATACGTGTAAGCTGGGTCAGCCCACCATTGGAATCGGCTAACGGTGTTATTAAGACCTACAAAGTTGTTTATGCTCCCAGCGAAGAGTGGTATGGTAAGTATTTGGGAGAGGAAGAAAGAGAAAAAAAAGAATTAAAACGAAAGACTTAAGACACATACATGAAATGTGCAGCAATAGGGAATTTTTATATTTAAACAAGAAACTTGTTATCAAAAACATAAGAAATTGTCACAAATTACACAGTGCTGTGAATTTAGAAAATTCGAAGATATAGTGTTTTCATAGTCAGGACTTACTTGGATGATACTAAAACCATAAAATATTTTTTATAGCAAGACTATTACAAATCTTGTTCATTTATAGATTAATGTAAATTTTCATCAATTTCGAAAATTCGAACAACAAATTTTGCACTGCTTGAAAGAGCTTGTGTGTACAACTTCGGTAAAATTCTAATAGTTTGTGCGAATTTCGAGAAAATATCGAGAATTATGCAAATTTGTAGAATTTTCGAAAATTCAAAGATAAATTTTTAGCTAGTTAAAAGAAATAGTAGCTGTAAAAAGGATTTTCAGGGTCTATTTATGCAACTTTCTAAATATTTTTGTGAATTTCGAAAATTCGAAAATAAATAAAGTAAAGTGATGACCTAGTTTTAAAACTAATTTAAAATCTAAAAGCATAAAATAACACAAAAAAATCAAAAGCCTTATGCAAATACTTTCAGTTGTAGATTTTTTTATTTTTTTATGAATTTCGAAAATTTGAAGATAAAGTTATCGTGTGAATATCGCATTAAGAACCATAAAATGGCGTTTAGCTATATAAAAGGAGTTTAAAGGATAAAAGGATAAAATGAGACAAATTCATAATAAATTTCGGGAATTTCGAAAATCGAAGATAAAGTTTTACACAGTCAGGACTAGCTTAGAGAATAGTAAAGTCATAAAATAAAATAATTTATACCAAGACCATTAAAAACTTGTTTATTTAGAGATTTTATAAAATTTTTATTAATTTCAAAAATTCGAACATCAAATTTTGAACAGCTTAAAAACGTTAGTGTATACAATCATGGTAAATTTCTTACGATTTGTAAGAATTTAGGTCGTAATAGAATCGTTATATAGTAATTTTGAAGAATATCAAAAATTCGAAGATACATTTTTACCCAGGTAAAGAAATTCTAACTGTAAAATAGGCTTTTAAGCTCGATTTATGCAACTTTTTAAAATTTTTTGTCAATTTCTAAAATTCGAAGATAAAGTAATGACCCAGTTTTTAGCATTATAAAATCTAAAAGCAGGAAATAACAAAATAATTTAAAATTGGTCAATGCAAATTCTTTAAGTTGTAGATTTATGACATTTTTTATGAATTTCGAAAATTCGAAGATCAAGTTATCGTGTGAATATCGCACTTTTAACAATTAAAAACGTTTAACTATGCTCGAGGATATTTTAGGAACAAATTAGACAAATTTCTAATAAATTTCGAAAATTCGAAGATGAAGGTTATAAGCATAAAATAACGATTATCCTGATATGAGGAGTTTGTAGGAACAATTTAGACAAATTACTGATAAATTGCTAAAATAATATGCAATAGGAATAATAGAATAAATTGCAGTAGGCAATTTAAGAACTACTTAGGCAAATTTCTAGAAACTTTTGTGAATTTCGAAAATTCGAGGATCAAGTTAAACCAAGTTTACGAAAGTTTAGATGTGAAAAAGGTTTTTGTAAACTGGTTAGAAAAAATTCCAACAATTTTTGTAAATTTCGAAAATTCGAAATTCAATTTGTTTTATATATAAAGCATTTTAAAATCTAAAACAACAATTCGAAAATTCGAAGATAGAGATTTAGCACAGGCATGAAGGAAATCATCTTTTTACATCTTATAAGACCCAATTGGGGTTCGAAAAGTAAGAGAAACCATTTAGCCATAGTTTTTACAATTAACATGAATTTCGAAAATTCGAAGATAAGCATTTTTCATAGGCAGACAGGAGTTTTTCTTCATAGAACTTATAAGGACACTTTGGTCATACTTTTTTACAATTTGTCGTAATGTTCGAAAAATTCGGAGATAGAGATATTGATAGGCATAACGAGATTTAATTTCTTAGAGCTTATGAGGTGTTTAGTTTAAAATGAACAATTTTGGTCATATTTTTTAAAAGTTTTCACAATGTTCGAAATATTCGAAGTTAGAGATTTTGCATAGGCATCATGTCTTTATAGAACTTAAAATGAGAATTTGGTGATATTAGAACTTATAAGGCCAATTCGGTCAAATTTCTTATACTTTTACACAATGTTCGAAAAATTTGAGTAGAATTTTTTAGAAGATGTAAAGCAAGAATTTAGTGATTATTCTGATAATTTAGAGAATTTCGAAAAAATCCACTCCTGCCAATTAAAATTTTACTCCCTTAAATTTTCTTTTTCATATTCCATTCTTGGAATGTAAAGGCAATTTCGAATTTTTTTTGTTCATCCACTAACTATTGATCTCTCCCCCTCATACTAGATGAAACCAAACGTCATTACAAGAAGACTGCCTCCTCTGATACCGTTTTACATGGACTGAAGAAATACACCAACTATACCATGCAAGTTTTGGCCACTACCGCCGGAGGTGATGGTGTACGCAGCACTGCCATCCACTGCCAAACTGAACCTGATGGTGAGTCATCATCCCCCTACACCTTTTGAGTTACCCTTTATTTATTTTCTTTTCTCTTTATTATAGTTCCTGAAGCTCCCACCGATGTTAAGGCTCTGGTAATGGGTCAAGCTGCCATCTTGGTATCATGGCGTCCACCAGCACAACCCAACGGCATTATCCAACAATACACTGTCTACACTAAAGTTGAGGGTGTCGAAGGTGAACCCAAGAGCCAAAAGATCCCCCACTACCAAATGAGCTACGAAGCCACCGAATTGGAAAAGAATAAGCCTTATGAATTCTGGGTCACTGCCAGCACTAACATTGGTGAAGGTCAACCCTCAAAGAGTATTGTAGCCATGCCCAGTGATCAAGTGCCCGCTAAGATTGCCTCATTCGATGATACATTCACTGCCACCTTTAAGGAAGACGCCAAAATGCCCTGTTTGGCTGTAGGTGCACCACAACCCGATATTACCTGGAAGATTAAGGGTGTTGAATTTACCGGCAATGATCGCATGCGTGTTTTGCCCGATGGTTCGTTGTTGATTAAGTCGGTGAATAGACAAGATGCTGGCGATTATACCTGTCATGCTGAGAACTCGATTGCCAAGGATTCGATTACCCATAAATTGATTGTGTTGGCACCACCTATGTCACCCCAGGTTACTTTATCTGCCACCACCACCGATTCGTTGACTGTTAAGGTTAAGCCCCATGAAGGTGATACCGCTCCTCTGCATGGCTATACTTTGCACTACAAACCAGGTAAGTAAAGGAATATATCTTAAGAAGTACAGAATAGTTTAACAGATTTTATTGTAGAATTCGGAGAATGGGAAACTGCTGAAGTCTCAGTCGATGCCCAGAAGTTTGCTATTGAAAGTCTATTGTGCGGTTCACGTTATCAGGTCTATGCCACAGGATTTAACAAGTAAGTCTAAAAAAAATCTATTAATAACATAAAAATTTATTATAATTTTTAATTTCTTTTTCATTCTTAGCATTGGCGCTGGCGAAGCTTCCGATATTTTGAATACCCGCACTAAAGGCTACAAACCCAAATTGCCCGAGAAGTCCCGCTTCATTGAAGTCTCCTCCAACTCCGTATCTCTGCACTTCAAGGCCTGGAAAGATGGTGGCTGCCCCATGTCTCACTTTGTTGTAGAAAACAAAAAACGGTTTGTTTTACTCTACACAGAATATGACCTCTCATATTGAATTCATATTATCATTTTTATCTTTAGCGACCAAATCGAATGGAATCAAATCTCGAATAATGTTAAGCCCGACAACAACTACGTCGTCTTGGATTTAGAGCCCGCTACTTGGTATAACTTACGCATCACTGCCCATAACTCGGCTGGTTTCACTGTTGCCGAATATGATTTTGCCACATTGACTGTTACCGGAGGTATTTATATTCTGTTTTCCAATTTTGATTGTTGTTGAAATTTACAACGGGAAATTGTTGTGCGACTCTCCTTATCGCTTTGGGGCTTGAGAAGTACAATAATTTCTTGGTATTGTTATAGACATTGCTTTTGTACATAGAAAATTAAAACTACGTTAAATTTAAGGTTTATACATCAATTTCAAACAGGGGTTTGACATAAGAGATTAAAGAAGTTAAATATTTCATTTAAATTTGTAAAAGATAGCTAAAAAGCTTTGTATATTTTAGGCTGATGACAGAGTGAGCGCTATAAGCGTTGCTATGATATGTCGCTACAACTTGCTAGAAAACTCTGCTTGTGTTTACTTATGTGCTCGCTCAAATGTTGTCAGAGTGAGAGCAGAGCTACAAAATAGTTTCAGTGCTTGGCCGCTATAAAGCGTGTAGTGAAATGATTTATAGCAGCGACATATTGAAGTGAGAGAGAGTTAAAATAAAAAATTTGGCATGGACAATGTATGGGCGCATGCGTGTGTTGTTTTAAACGGTTTTTCGCATTGTTTTTTTTCTATTGCAACCGCACGCGTCTATTTTTCCATATGTTTGTGAAATTAAATTAAAAAAATTGTGCAAATAAATGGATTTTAATACAGAAACATTTATAACGGAAGTGTTTACCCCTCCTTTGTCTGGGACCAAAAAAATAAACATTATCACAACAGAATAATTGTTGACAAAATTTACAAAATAAGGCACACATAACATAAACAAATGAAAAACAAATACACTAAAGAGAGCTCCCATTCTCTCTCAAAAAACACACAATGTAGCACACAATCTAGCGCTTACTCTGACATGTCAAAGATTGATATAGCAATAAAGGTTGTAGCTTCAAGCATAGCAACGCCTGTAGCGCTCACTCTGTCATCAGCCTTATAGTCCCGCCACCTATAGTATATTTACTGTATTATCTACAAACCTTTGCTAATGCGTAAGGCATCATATGCCAAAGTTTCGTAGTAATCTATGAGAAAAAACAGGAAACTATACAAAACACACAGACACAGTTATTATTTTTTAACTTGAAAGAGGAATAATAAAGAAATCTGAATTTTATAAATTCATAAAATATTAACACCTTAAAATAATAGAACTTTAAAAACCAACTCAATTACTCTACACGTAAGGCATCTTGCGAAATATAATATTATGTAATTTTTAAGAATTTCGAAATTTCGAGCATAATTTTTTTTCGTTGTCATACGAGAATTTCGCCTATAAGAGTTTAATGAAGCCTATGTAATTACAAACTCTTATCAATTTCAAACATGTTAGGTAATTTTTAAAAATTTCGAAATTTCGAACATAATTTTTTTTGCTGTCATAAGATAATTTAGCCTTTAAAAGTTTAATTAAGCAATAAAGCTTAGGCAATAAAATTGTTTATCTATTTCGAAAATTCGAACATCAAGTTGTATGAATTAATTTAGGATAACTTATATAATTTTTTTTTATCAACTTCGAAAATCAGTTTTTTTTCACTTGAGAGATTAGTAGCAGGAATATTAATTAAGCATATTAGGATGATTTATGCCAATATTCTTTAATTTCGAAGATCATCTTTTATACGATAGTGCAACATTTGTAGCTGTAATAAGTTTGTGGCAACAATGAATGGCTTTTTTATAGTAATGATTGTGAATTTAGAAATATTGAAAGATCTTCTTTTCATTAAGACTATAGGATTTTTTATCAATTTCGAAAATTCGAAGATCGAGTTTTTCATTGCCTCATGAAAGTCCACATGGAGTACTATAAAAGAATCAATTTGGGATACGTTATAATAATTTTTTATAAATTCCGAAAATTCGAAGATCCGTAATCTAATATAGGATAACTTATGGTAATATGTGTTGATTTTGAAGATCAACTTTTTTACTGCAGCCAACAATTTGATCTGTAATAAGTTTGTAGGAACAATGTAGGTTAATTTATTAACAATTTTAAGAATTTCGATGATTAACATTTTTTAATTAAGTCTTTAAGAATTTCTATAAATTTCGAAGATCAAATTTTTCAGTGCCACTTAAAAGAGTACTTATACTAATATAAAAGGATCAATTTAGGACAAATTATAAAATTTTCGAAATCAATTTCGAAAATTCGAAGATTACGTTTTTAAGCATCACACGAGAGATTAGTAACAGGAATATTAAAGTAGCAATTTAGGATAGTTTATGCTAATATTTGTCAATCTCAACGATTAATTGTTTACGTAGGTAAAACATTTTTGGCTGTAATAAGTTTTTAGCAGCAATTTAGCACAATTTATTAAATTTTTTGGTGAATTTCAAAATTCGAATATAACGCACACGAAGTTAACATTACAAAACCTATAGTATAAATTTAGATACATTTTCTACAATTCTACGAATTCAAAAAACTTTCACTTTTAGCTAAAATATTTGCTAAAAATATAAATTTATAGGATTCTGTGACCTAACAAGATCAATTTAGACTAATTTTCTGTAATTTTACATAAACTTTGAAACATTCGAATTCCAAAAACTCACGTTTAACAAAATATTTAATAACTTTTAGAGCGTTTGATTGCAAAAAGTTCATAGGAGCAATAAAGGATAAATTATAATAACTATTATGAATTTCTAAAATTCGAAGATAAACAATTTTAACCGACAAAAGAATTTCGAATATTCAAAAATATCGTTTTAGCATTCTCATTCAATCAGAATTAATTTGAAGCATTTTCTGCAGGTTTGCATAATGTTCGAAAAATTCGAAGTTAAAAAATTTTCATTATTAACAAAAATATTTAATATCCTTAAGAGTGTTTGGTTGCCAGAAGTTTATAGGAGCAATTTAGGGACACAAACTAATTTATATGACTTTCGAAAATAATCTAGTTTGACTGGCACACAAGAGTTTTGTTTGCAAGAAGTTTGTAGCAGCAATTTGCGCTAATTTATAAACAAATTTTTGAATTTCGAAAATATCTTTTTTGTACGAAATTATTATCACAGAACTGAAACGATCAAGTTAGACACATTTCTTACAATTTTACATAATGTTCGAAAAATTCGAAGTCGAAAAACTTTCACTACTTGCAAAAATTTACAATATCCGTAGGAAAGCTAAGTAAGTCGCAATAAGTTTATTGGAGTTATTAAAGATAATTTTAAACAATTTTAATGGATTTCGAAATTCGAATATAAATAATTTTGACTGACACACAAGAGTTCAGTCACAAATAAATCAATTTTGTATGAATTTCGAAACTTCGAAGATAAAATTTTTGTATAATCATTCATGAAATTGGCATCAAAATCCTTAAAGGATCAAATGTAAGACACCTTTCATACAATTTTCGTAATGTTCGAAAAATTCGAAGTTGATAAATCTTCGCTATAGAGAGTTAAGTAGCAAAAAGTTTTAATTTTCGTAAAAAAAAATTTTTCACAAGAAGTTTTAGAGAATCAATTTAGACGCATTTTCTAAAATGTTACGTAATCTTCGAAAAATTCTAAGTCGAAAAATTTTCTCTATTAAAAAAATATTTAATTTCCTTGCGAGTTTTTCGTTGTAAGGAGTTTATAGCACCAATTTTGGATGACTTATAACAATTTATATGAATTTCGAAAATTCGAATATAAACTATTTTCTCCCGCACATTTACTTTTGCTCAATTTGCGCTAATTTATATACAAATTTATGTCTTTTCAAAACTCGAAAATACTGTTTTTGCAGAAATAAACATATCAGAAATTAAGGAACAATTTATACACATTTCTTACAATTTTACATTATGTTCAAAAAATGTTAAAAAAATTAAGTCGCAAGCAGTTGCTTGAAGTAATTAAGGATAACCTTTAACAATTTTAGTAAATTTTGAAATTCGAATATAAATTATTTTGATCGGCATACAAGAGTTTAGCTACAACAAGTGTGTAAGACCAATTTGATCAATGATCAAAATGATCAATTTTATGAATTTCGAAAATTCGAAGGTAATGTTTTTGCATAGTCATACATAAAATAAGTTTCACTGACATTATCAAATAACATTGTACACAATATTATTTAGATTAGTTTTATAAGCTTTTTCATTTCGAAAATAATGTTCGAAAGTTTCAATTAGAATTTTTTTTAGGAATTACTTAGATATTTATGAGAATTATATAATAGATTCTAAAGCTGCTGCTTTTCCCTAAACATATGTTATATTGACTTTTATGCCCAAAATTGAGCTAATTTAGAAAACTCGAATATAATTTCATTTATTTTGCAAATAAGTGTTTAATACAATTTCGAAAATTCGAAGATGTGTACTCTAATTATCCAAATAATTCATTCAGGACCATACAAATTTATGTAATATTGCTCTCAAAAGCTTTTAATAGTATCTTCGAAATTTCGAACATAATTTCGAAAAAGTGAAAAATTAATTTAAAATAAAGAAAACATTAAGACAAATCATAATAAACCTGTCTTATTAAGTTTTAGGCCTCAAAACTATTAAAAACAGATTCCACCACAGTGTTCGAAAATTCGAAATTCGACAAATGAATGGAAAATTCTTAGAAAATTTTAGGAAATATGATAACCTAGGCTGACCTTATGTTATTTAGATGTGTATACCGTTTTGTACTTACTTACTTACTTAAGTGGCCCATTACAACTTACAAACATGGTTCATAAGTTTGAGGCCTGAAGATCTAAAGAATTCCAATACCGTTTTGTATAGTAATAAAAAATTGGGAAGGACGGACGGAATTACTATTCCATAACCAACGTACTTTACTGTAAATACCTCTGTCACACCACCTACAAGAAATTGATTATAAACCTTAAATAAAAATATACAAATAACAAAAAAAAGACGTTTTTTAAAAAAAGCTACACCTGCTTCAATGTAAAGAAACTAAAAAAAAAAAACATTTTAATTTTTAAAGCTTCTTTCCTATGATTTTCCTAATTTCCTTTGTAAATTTCCGTTTAAAAGCACTGTAAAAAATTTTCAGTTTTTCGTTGGAAAAAAAGCTTGTTAATATTTTCAGTTCCTGTGTTGTGTAAAGAAAAGTATTAATTTTCTTTTAAATGATTATTATTTTTAGATTTTTATTTCATCCATAGTGTAACAATTTTTTTTGTAAACATTTAAGAAAAAAAATTCTAAAACCAAAAAAGTTATTATTGCGTAAATGCAATTTGTTTTTTCCCACTGTTGATAAATAACCAAAAAAAAAGCAAGCAATAAAAACAAAAAAGTAAAAAGTAGTCCATAGAAAAATGTTGCTTAAATAGTAACCACAACCACCACCACCTATTTTCGTGTGTATTGTTTTAGACCAACAAAAAAATCACCTACACCGATTGATTATCGAACAATCTTTTAGCTGTAGTTGATTTAAGTTTGAGTTTAATTTGTAAATTTTTTGTTTTATTTTTTTTCTTAAGTTTTCAAACCAATTAGTGTTAATAAGTAAAGTACTCGTGTGTTCCCACTATCCCCTAAGCAAAATAGCAAAGAAACCCCTACCCAAAAAAAAAAAATATAAAAATATGCAAAGCTGTAAGTGTCTAGTTTTAGCATGTTGTACAACACCCCACCAATGATAAATGTTTAAATTTGCTCTTAAATAATGTGCAATGGTTTATGTGTATGTCGAAATACATTTTAGAACAATTTCGAAAAATTCTTAGATAATTTTCGAAAAATTTGAAGTTAAAAATTCGGTGAAATTTATAAAGAAATTACTTAGAAAACGTTTTTAGTGGGTAATATTTGTTGTGTAGTCGTGGAAAACCCTATAACCCTGTATAGAATTGTTCCCGATATATTGAAAATTAATAATAACCGGCAAATATTGTACGTGTTATGGCTGATAATTGGAAAATTCTATGAAGTATTAGACCTGGTATGTATTCCATAACCTGTTGTTACATTTTGCGGCAATTTCGAACATGCCAAAGTTAAAATTTGAAATTTCTGGCAATTTTGAAAATACAAACTTTAATTTCGAAAATTCGAAATTTGGTGTTTTTAGTTTAAAATAAACCCACTCGCCTTAATAAAATTTCACAAATGCTAAAATGAAATAGAGTTATCAAATTGAGTTGGAATTTTAACAATTAAAGAATAAATTATACGAGATTAAATTTCGAAGTTTTTATATTTTGTTTTGTTGCTATGGCAACATCCAAAGTGAAAGTTTAGATTTAAGAATTACTGAGATGCAAAATTATTTTTTTTAACATCTTCGAAAATTTACACCTGAATTTCGAAAATTCAATTCGCATTAATATGGCTTCTTTAAAATTATATACAGTAGACACTTTCGAAAATTGCAATCTATTTTTTACTATCGAAAAGTTATCTGCGATGTCTTGGCGGCTCAAATCGAACTTTCTGACAGGACAGAATTCTAGCTTTAATTTCAAAAATCGGAAGTGTTACTTTTTAATCTAATCTAAATCAAATCTGTTTTAAACATTCGAAACCCATCAGAAGTGTCTAAGGTGATGTCTTTTTGACAATTTCGAAAATTCAAACTTCATAAAAATATATATATATACATTTTTCTGACAATTTCGAAAATTGGAACTTGAATTTCAAAAACTCGAAATTATGGAACAATTTTCAAATCTGTATTTTACTCTTCAAAAGTATTTGAGATGTTTTGGATTTGCATTATATTATTATATTTCTGACAATTTCGAAAATTCGAACTTTAATTTCGAAAGTCCTATATTGTTGATTTTAGCTTAAACTGATATTTCTATCCTAATGCTTTGCCTGAGAGCTTAGAAGTTTTGAATGCTGTTCAAACTGCATTCTTGATGTCTTTGGAGCCTTTGAAAAAGAACTTCGAAAATTCGAAGACTGGATTTAAGTTCAAAATGGATATTTCCCCCGACTACAGCTTTTGAGTCTTAATGTTCAAAAGGAATCTGTTATGTATTTTTAAGCCTTCGAAAAAATTCCAAAGCAATATTTATTATCTTGGAATCATGAAAATAATATTTGTGGTAAATTCGAAAATTTTAACTTAATATAATATATAATCTGTATCCTGCAAAAAGGTCTTAAGTCTTAATTTTGTGTTTCTGATCTATTGATAAATTTAAAGTTTATGGCCACTTGTGTTTTGATACAATAAGTACAAAACTATTTCCAATAGCCATAGGATTTCTTTTACGGGGCCTTAGACTATGACTTTTGGTGCACTTTTGCATCTTTAAGTCTATTTTACAAAAAAGTGGACTTGATATATTTTTGCAGGATACCGACAATATATTTTAAATATATATATTTTTATCGATGACATCCTGGAAGCCTTTAAGACATAGTTTCTAACAATTTCGAAAACCGAATCTAAACTTCGAAAATTCGAAATTGTGGTTTTAATTCCAAAATTTATAGTTCAAAACTGATGTTTTGTCGCTTTTTACATTGCAAGAGTCATCTGGGGGTCCTTAAAACTCTATTTTTGACAATTTTCGATATTTCGAACTTAAATGCGAAAAATTTTAAATAATTATTTAAAATTTACCTAAAGTTATCTGAGATGTCTTGGAGCCTTTCGTAAATATTTCTGACAATTTCGAAAATTCAAACATAAATTTCGAAAATGTGATTTATGTTGAAAACTTATTTTTTTGTCACTTTAACTTTGCAAAGTTAATAACGAGGTCCTTTAATCAATATTTCTGACAATTTCGAAACTTTGATGTGGAAAATTTAAAATACTTGTTTATAATTCTTCTAGATATTTCTGAAAATTTCGAAAATTATAACATTAATTTCAAAAATACCTCCTTAAACTAATATTTGAGCTAATTTTGAAAATTCGAACTTTGACGTTGGCTGTTCTAAATAATTGATCGAAAGTCATATTGATGTCTTCGGAGCCTTTAATACATATTTCTAACAATATTGAAATTAGTATTTTACTTTGCAAAAGTCATCTGGAAGGCCTTAAAACAATTTCGAAAATTCGAACTTAAAAGCGAAAAATTCTACATAATTGTTTATAATTCTTCAGAAATCATCTGAGATGTCTTGAGAGCCTTTCACAAATATTTCTGACAGTTTTGAAAATTCGATATCGCGATTTAGCTAAAAACTGACGTTTTTATCGCAACAAAACATTGAAATCTGCTTTTTACTTTGCAAAAGTCATTTGGGGGACCTTAAATCAACGTTTCTGGCAAATTCGAATATTCGAACTTAAATGAGGAAAATTCTAAATAAATATTTTTAATTGTTACAAAGTCATCTGTGAAGTCTTGGAAGCTTTTCACAAATATTTGTGAAAATTTCGAACATAAATTTTAAAAATTCGATGTTGTGGCTTATAAAATAAAATTGATAATTTTGCCGCAAAAAATATCTAAATCCGCCTTATTCGTTGCAAAAGTCATCTGGGGGTCCTTTTATAAATATTTCTGGCAACTTCGATAATTCGAACTTTAATTCCTAATTTGTTCTAAATTTAACATTGTTTGTTACTTTGCAAAAGTCATCTGGGGGATCCCTAAATTAACATTTCTGGCTTTTTCGAAAATTCGAACTTTAATTTAGAAATTCTAAATAATTGTTTATAATTGTTCTATAGTCATCAGTGGTGTCTTAGAATCCATCTCTTAATATTTGTGATAATTTCGAAATTCGAACATTAATTTCGAAAATTCGAAATTGTGGTTTATAGTTTTATTTATTCAACATACATATAACAACATACATATCTTAATTTGACTTTTCTTAGCAAAAGTCATTTGGGTTCATTAAATATATCTGGAAATTTGGAAAGTTCTAACTTTGATGTTGGTTATTTTTAATCATCTGTGATGTCTTGGGAGCCTCTAATAAATATTGTTTAAAATTTTACATTGTTTTTTACTTAAAAAAAGTCAACTGGGGGCCCTTAGATCAATATTTCTGGCAATTTCGAAAATTCGAATCTGATATGGAAATTTTTGCATAATTGTTTATGAATGCTTAAAAGTCTTCTGTAATGTCTTGGGGTCCTTTAATACATATATTTCACAATTTCGAAAATTCGAACATAAAGTTCAACATAAATTTCAAAAATTCGAAATTTTGGCTTATTGAAAATGATATTTTTGCGACAACTAATTTTTTAAATCTGCCTTTTCTTATCAAAAGTCATCTAGAGGTCCTTAAATATTTCTGGCAATTTCTAAAATTCGAACTTTGTTGTTGTCATATGTAATTAACTGTTTAAATGTCATCTGTGATGTCTTGGGAGCCTTTAATAAATATTGTGACAATTTCGAAAATTCGAATTATAATTTTACATTTGACATTGAGTTTTCTATATTTAACAAAAAATATTGAAATATTCTAATAAAATATTTTCTGCTCCGTCCATACACTTAATGGCAATTTAAAAAATTCGAATTTGTGTTCGAATATTTGTTTCACCATTATATTAAAAAAACATCATCAACGAGTACTTTATTTATACACGACATGGTTTGAAAAAACAAAATCTCACATTTATAACTTTTTTAGTATAATCTTTTTATGGTTTTTTTTATAATTTTTCACATTATTTCTAGCATTTTTTATGAGTTTTTGTGTTTCTACAATCATTTTTAGTTTCGAAGTAAAAAAAAACAACAACTAGTATTCAAATTAAATCTGAAGTAATATTGAAAACACTCATGGGGTTTTAGTACTGAAAACTTTAAATAAAAAATAAATTATATTATTTTTGAATAAAAACCAAAAATATGAACCTGCAACAACCAAAGATAACAAAATCATATAAGAAGAATAGATAAAGCAGAATTACAGCAAAAAAAAAAAACAAAAATAATAATAACAAAACCTTGTCCTAAAATTAGAAATTCTAAAAAATCTCCACCATTAATAAAAAAAAAATCAAACAGTTTATTTCGTTTTTTCTATTCGATCATTACGTTTTACATTATAATTCCTTTTCGTTATTTTTTTGAGAATTTTTTTTCCAATTTTTTTCTCTTAAATTACTGTTACCATAAAAACCTTAATAGTTTTTAAAGTTTACATACATACAAAATAACTATCAAATATCCTTAAAATATTTTACTTAGTTTACTTGTTATGGTTAATTAATTAGAGTGTTACGTTTAATGGAATGTTGTTAACTAAAAAAAAAAAACAAAAACAAAAAAAATCAAAATTTTTTCATTACAGTTTTATGACAATTAAATATGATTAACCTTAAGAAGATCTTAGGATCGCTGGAGCAAAAAAAAAATACCTGCCAACAAAAAAAAAAACAAATTGCATTTATAGTGACAATAACATAGTTACAATAATAATAATAGAATTTTTTTGTAAAATATTTACTACATTTTTTCAATCACAAATTTTAAAAATTTTTCTAAATTATTACTTGTATTCATCACAACAAAAAAAAAACTGAAAATATTTTTTCAAATTTCTTTTACAAGTGTTACTTTTAATTGTTTGTCTTCCTGTTTACTACTCTCTAACTTTAAAACTTTTCAAGTTCTGTGTTCAAGTTTAACAATTCGTTCGTTACAGTTTATATGTTTTTTTTTCTTCTAACATTCGTGTGTATGTGTATTTGTATATTAGCGAAGGTACAAAGGTAATGTTTTTTTTATTGCCGAATATCAAAAATTTTGTAGAAGTTTGTACCGTTGTATGGGTTAAACTTTCGAAAAAAAAAAACATAAAACGAAATAAACCTTGTTTGTTTTTTAATTGATTTAAATTTTTGAATTGAATGATTTGCCCACCAATGTAACTGCCAACGGATACATTGGGTTGTCAACTATCGAACTATCATCTGTCCTTGTGTTTTGCCTTATCTGTATGTGGTTAACCTTTGGTTGTTACAGGAACTATTGCCCCATCGCGTGATATGCCCGAATTAACGGCTGAGGATACAATTCGCATCATATTGTCCAACTTAAATTTAGTTGTGCCAGTTGTAGCGGCTTTGCTCGTCATTATAATCGCCATAATTGTTATTTGTATACTGCGTAGCAAAGGCAATCACCACAAAGGTATCTATGAACGCCAACAACTAATATCGTATTTCTTTTCTTTGTTTTTTTTTCTTTCCGTTTCCGTTCGAACTCGCTCTACCGTTATGTTACGTTATGTCCTTTTTCAAAACTATCAAAAAAAATCTCAAAAAAAAAAACACTAAAATTCTATGGCATCTTTATTGTTTATGTTATGGTTTGTGTTTGCAACGACAACAAAAAAAACAAAAACTATTGTATGGCCTGCTTAACGTTAAATGTTTAATACATAATTCGAAAATCACTGAAATGAATTTCGAATATATCTGAAATAAAATTAAATGCATGTTAACATAATTTAAACACTACAACCAAAAACAAAACCGCCCCTCAACGTACTCAATGGACAAATCATCACCAAAACTGGTTTGTATACTCGGCTTGGCTTTCCTTAAACATTACAAAAAAACAAGGCACCGTTGCTCCCCTCGATGATGGCCGAGGCTCTGGCAATCTACACACCCGCATACGTCTGCCCGCCTGGATGCCCGAATGGCTGGATCTAAACTTTATGGTACCCCTCATCGCCACTGTCATTGTTGTAGCCGTGGGCATTTTGGTTGTATGTGTGGCCTTGTCTCGACGTCGTTCCGATGATTTGCGCGGTGGCCAAAAGGATGTCTATTGTAGGTTCTTTTATAGTGGAATGCCTGATATTTTTACAAAAAAAGTTTAATAGCCCAGCAAAAAAATTATGTAAACTCTATAGAGTTTATACTAACCATATCTTATACTAACCATATTTTACAGAACTTGTGTTTTGTCTTTATAATTTAATTTAATTCTTTTTTTTCAATTTTTCAATTTTTTTTATTTTATTTCTGTTTTTTATCGAAAAACAAATCAATCAAACGTACAAAATTTTGTAACTTCGTGGCCGCTATATGAAATTTATCCGAATGTGGTCCATGCAAATTTAGCGGAAATTTTACGTTTCAAAGGTCACTCAGCAGTATTGAGTATTACAACAAAAAAAAAAACATTAGATAGTTTGGTGTTATTTTTTTTAAAATTAGTTTGTGTTTTGGAATTTTTGTGTAATATTTTAATAATTAAAAATAATCCAAAAAAAGCTAATGTAAATACATATATAAAAGCATGCTTGCATTTTTTTAAATGTTAACATTATAAAAAAAAAAACACAAAATTATCACAGCAATCATGCGATCCAGACATCACTGCTCATCATCACACATGAAATTCTAAAAATATCACAACAAGTCATCACTACTTATCATGAGACATAAATTGTAAAAGATTCACTACACTACAAAAAAGTTACAGAATTATAACTAACAAAACATATCACAAGAAAATTACAAAACTATCATTGAAATCATACAACCGTACCTGTTGTTATAGCAACACGATAACAAAATTGTCATCGAAATCATACAATTAAGTCATTACTCCCCATCATCAGACAAGAATTTCTATAAACTTACTACAGAAAAAACTATCACTTCTATATTACAAAATTTTTTGTCGAATTCATATGGTAAAATCATCACTACTCTTTATCACACATGAAAACCTTATAATTATCACAACAAGTCATCACACGATCATGTCATCACTGCTCATCATCACACATGAAATTCTAAAAATATCACAACAAGTCACTACTTATCACAAAATTTAAAATATTCACTACAGACAAAAAATAGCACAAGAAAGTTACAAAATTATCACAGAAAATTACAAAATTATCATTGAAATCATACAACCGCACATGTTGTTATAGCAACATGATAACAAACTAATCATCGAAATCATACAATCAAGTCATTACTACTCAACATCGTATAAAGAATTTCTATAAACTAACAACAAAAAACATCACTTGTCGAAATCATATACTAAAGTCATCACATCACACACATTATCAAACATATAATTAAAAACACGCAATACAGACAAATACTATCAGAACAAAGAATATCAGAATATATATAATAAATTTTGTAAACCATCAATTAAAAAACTTACAATGACAAGAAATATTACTACAATATTATAAAATTATTTCTACTCATCATACCTGAAAAAATATCACAACAAAAAATATCATGCAGTTGTTCGCTATTGCAAAAAAGTCGAATTAAAAAAAAATTAACATATTTCATGGCATTGCCTTACAGTTTAAAGTGCTGATATATTCCACTTTTAAACATTATTTGAGAACACTTCCTATGCTCTATAACAATATGTTAGACATGCTTACTTTCCATGCGCAACTCTCGCTCATTGCCAACATTAAAAAACTCGTCAGCAACTTATACTAAAAAATTACCTATTATAGCCCTAAAAAAACACTACACTACAGGTACATAGCTGAAGTGGCGAGTACTCTCTGTGTATACAACGAGGGCTAAGTAATATAACATTTTAACTTTTTAACCCTAACAACTATTAAGCCACGCCCCATCCGTCCACTGATCAAAAATGAAAATTTCGTCTACTTATTCATATACATATGTTGTACTAAATTTCATCTCTCTGCCTACTAATCGATAATAAAAATTTCATCTGAAAAGTTGGACCTGTAGGACCAAGAACCATCTGTCTATTGCAAATCCTGCCGAGTACTATCTGTTTACCAAATTGTATGGTTATAGGGCTAAAATATATTTTTGTCACGCCTCCAACGCCCACTGATCGAAAATTAAAATTGGATTGCAAAGTACTACCTATATATTAAATAGTAACTTTTAAGGGCTAAAATACAGTTCGGCCACTCCACCCACTAATCCAAAATTTCGTCTGCAAACTCATAATTAGATTGCAGAGTACTCTCAGGATATCAAATTTTATCACTTTAGGGCTTAAATACAATTTGACCAGTGGGCGTGGTCCAAAGTTAGAATTACGTCTGCATATTTATATAAAATTTTATCACTCTAAGACTACAGACAGTACGGCCACGACCACTCCGCCCACTGATACAAAATAAAAATTTCTTCTGAATATTCATAACTGGATTGTAGAGTACTGCCAGGATATAAAGTTTTATCACTCTAGGGCTTAAATACAGTTCGGTCATGCCCACTCCGCCCATTGGTCCAAAGTTAAAATTTCGTCTACATATTTATAATTGGATTGCAGAGTACTATCAGGATATCAAATTTTATCACCTTAGGACTTAAATAAAGTTCGGCCACGCCGACTGATCCAAATTGAAAATTTCGTCTGCATATTTATAATTAGATTGCAGAGTTCTGTTAGGATATCAAATATTATCACTCTAGGACTTAAATACAGTTCAGCCACGCCCACTCCGCCCACAGATCAAAAATAAAAATTTAGTCTGCAAATTTGAACCTAAATTGATAAGTACTATCTATGTACCAAATATTGTCTCTTTAGCTGTAAAAAAAAGTTTTGCTACGCCCACTCCACCCATAGGATCAAAAATTCCGATAATTCATATGATTCGGTAATTTTCATATAGTAAAATAATTTTGAAAGATCGTTTTATGTGTAAACATGAATTTTTGATATATTTGAAAAAGTTCGCGGAGTCAATTTAACTCCAATCATTTTCTTGGCCCAGTACGCTAAGAAAGGCACCGCATGAAATATTAAAGCTCGGACTAAAGAGAGGCTCTAGATCTTCTATATAACTTTTTCCTAAGTATCTTAGCCTCCTACGGGCTAAAGCGTGACAGCTACAAAGAAGATGTTTCATCGTCTCGGAATTTTGCCCGTCCTTACACAAATGGCAGTCCATGGTCGAAAAGCTCAGGAATACATCGACAGCCGCTTACGGTGTGCTACCTCTAGAACAGTCTGCGGCTTAACATAGCCCATGGGCGAGATAGCGACGCACGCATTCGCTCACACATTGAACGAAAACAAACAAATACATTGAGTCTTACTCATTTTCTGGGTGTATTGAGCTGCTGATTACTGCTCTATCCCTAGTTATTCCCATGACAGACTTCCTATGGTCCTGGCTGAGCATTTTTAATAAATTACTCGTGCCTAAATCCTCCCACTAAACCAGACTTACATAGGTATTAATTGGCTGGACTACCACAGTATACAGTCACATTGTGGCCTTCGTTGTGGTCAGAACTTTTACCTATAGTATTGATATCCATTGATATCCTTCTTTAATCTTTCCTCGATATTCCTTGACCAAATGAGCTTATGATCGAGAACCACACGTAGGTAATATGTCTTCTTTAAGAGCTTCAGTTTCATATCATTCAGTGTTGCTGGCATGAAGTCCTTGACCTTACATACAATTCCGTTTTCTGAGGGTTCACCACCAGACAGCTTTCCATTGGCAGTTTGCATAAGGTCACACATCGTTGATAGAAATTTCTCACCTATCATTATGACCGCATCGTCCGTATATGCCAAAATTTTCGTAGCGTTTATCACAAGGAGCCATAGAAGAGGGAACAGGACTCTGCCCCTGTGGTGTTTCTCTAGAAGCTATCTTTTTTATGCAGCTTCCACCATGTTCTGATTATGCACGCAATCCACCCAATTCACAGGCGAACATGATACTTTAATGTTCTCCAAGGAGTTCCTTATTGTGTATGAATTCACAATATTGTAAGCACCTTCTATATCCAGGAAGGCAGCTAAAGTGAAGTCACCCAAATTGAGGTTGCGCTCCGTAATGCCAACCACGTCTGGTGAGCACTCTCCACTGATCTTCCTGCGATGAGAGACGTGCTCAGAGTGTGAGGGCTTATAGATGGCCTTATATACATATCAATTAGTCTGTCTAATTAATCTGTAGTCTTTTGGGAAGGCATGAACGTATAAAAACCACCAACCTCCCTCCATTTCTCTGGAACAATACATAGTCATAAGCCAAGCGATTTGTAGAGTTCAAAAGTACTTATTGTCCACTTCTCCTTTTTCTCATTCACCATATAACTAAGTCACAATCTCCAAGTTCATATAGTTGATCGAAGTGGGTGGGTTCATACTGCTTATATCGCACTATCTGTACCTAAACAGCCCGGGAAGTGTGTATTCCTTACTAAAAATATATTATCACAATATTTTCATCAATCTTCATTCTATAATCATCATAAATTATCACTGCAACACTATGATGATAAATTATTACTGAAAACTATCACAACATTCAGAAATAAAATTCAAAATTTTTATATATTTCATATCATTTTCCAAACCTATCACCATACACGGAAATTCTTTACTTATAAAATATGATAACAAATCATGATTACCATTAACCATTAACAGTATATGGTGAATAGCTGCACATACAACACTTTCATTTTCTACTGCAGTCTGGCGCCACCTATATTGTAATTATTGTACTAATACACAAAACTCATTTCCAACAATGAATCATTCATCGACAATACACTTAACATATTACAATGATGATAATGTAAATAAAATACTTTGATCTATATAAATGTATAAATCCTATATTAATGTATAAATGTTATACTTAAATATTTCATATATTATTGCCCTATTATTTTAATGTTTATCATCTCATTAAACTAAAATTGGCAAAATTCCGAAAAATTTTTGCGATGTAGAATTTGATGAAACAAGAGTAACCAGATGTTCATATATTCTTAGTAAAAATTTTTACATTACAAAAAAGCAGACTTTTTTTTGGAAGATATAGATATTCTTCAAGAATAATGGAGATTTCACTCTAATTCGAAATAACATTTTTATATTTTCTAATTTTCTTCCAAGTGAATTTAAAAAACAGGTCAAAAATAACTAAAATATTTTTCACAGTTTACGTTGGTGTATCAAATGATACATCAATTTCGGTTAATGATCAAAAAGTAATTTATTTACAAAAATATCAAAATATAAAAATATCAAACTATAAAAATATAAAAATAAAAAAATATAAAAATATAAAAATATAAAAATATAAAAATATAAAAATATAAAAATATAAAAATATAAAAATATAAAAATATAAAAATATAAAAATATAAAAATATAAAAATATAAAAATATAAAAATATAAAAATATAAAAATATAAAAATATAAAAATATAAAAATATAAAAATATAAAAATATAAAAATATTAAAATATCAAAATATCAAAATATCAAAATATCAAAATATCAAAATATCAAAATATCAAAATATCAAAATATCAAAATATCAAAATATAAAAATATAAAAATATAAAAATATAAAAATATAAAAATATAAAAATATAAAAATATAAAAATATAAAAATATAAAAATATAAAAATATAAAAATATAAAAATATAAAAATATAAAAATATAAAAATATAAAAATATAAAAATATAAAAATATAAAAATATAAAAATATAAAAATATAAAAATATAAAAATATAATAATATAAAAATATAAAAATATAAAAATATAAAAATATAAAAATATAAAAATATAAAAATATAAAAATATAAAAATATAAAAATATAAAAATATAAAAATATAAAAATATAAAAATATAAAAATATAAAAATATAAAAATATAAAAATATAAAAATATAAAAATATAAAAATATAAAAATATAAAAATATAAAAATATAAAAATATAAAAATATAAAAATATAAAAATATAAAAATATAAAAATATAAAAATATAATAATATAAAAATATAAAAATATAAAAATATAAAAATATAAAAATATAAAAATATAAAAATATAAAAATATAAAAATATAAAAATATAAAAATATAAAAATATAAAAATATAAAAATATAAAAATATAAAAATATAAAAATATAAAAATATATAAAATACAAAAATATAAAAATATATAAAATATAGAAATATAAAAATATATAAATATTAAAATAAAAAAAATATAAACATATAAAAATATAAAAAAATATAAAAATATATAAAATATAAAAATATATAAAATATAGAAATATAAAAATATATAAATATTAAAATAAAAAAATATAAACATATAAAAATATAAAAAAATATTAAAATATAAAATTTTTATATTCCTAATTTTTAAAATATCATATATTCAAAAAAAAAAAATATTGAGGAAAATAATAAAAACAAATATATTTATAAATATAAAAATATAAATATATATATATGTTTTTATATTTGTTAATATTTTTATTTAATTTAACTTTGAATTGTTAATTTTTATTTTTTAAAATTTGTTTGTCATTTTTTTTGCTATGAATATATGAACATCGTATTGTTTATTTTTTTTTTTCAATTATATAACAAATAATATTCAATGTTGTACAGCCCCCCTATGATAGCCCCTCTATTAGTTAAATATTATATCGAAAATTAACAACGAAAGCAAAATTTTCTGCTTTTGCGTCATATATAATCTATATAGCCAATAGCCCCTTTGAATATCTGTGTAAATATTAGTGTATAATCGACAACCGTTACAACATCTATCTACAACAGTTTCCTTCTACTTCTGTCACCTCTCTACTATCTAAGCTTTTTATTCTTTGTTAAACGTTTCCACCCATATCCAAGATATTTAATTTTGCGTTAAATTTTTATGTAAACTATTTTCGAAACCTTTATACCCCCCCTTACCAGCTTTGTTTACAAAACACCCCCCGTCCCAACTCTTAAAAACTAAGATGCTTTTCATAACTTAATATAAAGTACAGATGAAAAATTACCGCAAAATCGCAAAAATCTTAATCAAAATGCAATCATTCATGAACAACATTAATATTTTTTCTAAATCTTATTTTTTCTATTTACAAAAAGAATGAAGAAAAAAAACTGAAAAATATAATCACCACCACCACCTTAAGAATTGTTTGGTATATTTGATAATTGTGTTTTTATATATTTTGGAAAACTTTTAAGCACCCTGTAATTTTAGTAAACTGTCAAGAGTTTTTGCTATTTTACATCACCCCCAATAAGAAAACAAAACAAAAAAAAAGGATTGTGAGTGACTTGTTGAAAGAATTTCATGAAGAATGGCGCACCTACTATCTACTAAATGATTCGAGAATGATTTGTGATTGTCTTTTTTTAAAATGCACCAAAAAAAAAAAATACGCTAAAAATTTTTTCGAAAACAGAAGTAAAGTAAAAAAATTAATTAACTTTGTAATTGTTGAATTGAATTTGAAAAGAAAAAAAGACTTTGAAGTCTTGTCAAAACGAGTGGTAAAAGCATCTTCAGTATTTTAAAGCTTTTGTTTTTTGTTCTTTCGACACGACAAATATTAATTCTAGATGATGTAGTTTATAATCAGACTATGGGACCCGGTGCCACCTTGGACAAGAGACGCCCCGATCTACGTGATGAATTGGGTTACATTGCCCCACCCAACCGCAAGCTGCCCCCAGTACCCGGCTCCAACTACAACACCTGCGACCGGATTAAGCGAGGTACAGTGATAAGTAAGCATCTAAATTTTCCACGACAACATTTATTAATTGCCAACATATTTTTCTTTTCTCATCATTACGATTTTAAATTGCGTAAAAATATATTTGTGTTATACATACACAAAAACACATATATATGTTGCCTAAGCGAGAAAGAGAGGATTTTTTTTATGTATAAAGAGAATGTTTAAAGTTTGAAGCAAAAAAAAGAATATAGACGAGAAAGCTAACTACAAATCCTTGATTGATCAAAGCAACATAAAGGCTTAAGCTTATTTTTATAATCCCTCAAAACATCAAAACTCACCAAAATGTCACGATACAAAAATAAAGACAAACAAACAAGTCAACCAACAGTCAAAACATTCATGAAATATCATTATACAATTGTTGTAATATTAGAACAAAAACAAATTTCATTGCCTATTGATTCCTTTAGAAAATTATATATGCATTGATATGTCTTACAAACTTGGCAGCACTGTGGTGAAATTTGAACTAGTAGAAAGACATTATTGGAAACATTTTATAATATTTACTTTAATTTGTAATTATAAAACGAGTTAAAGGACGACTTGTAAAAAACAAGATAAGCTAGAAATTTGAAGAAAGCTTAAGCAAAATAACACAGCAATTAATACATAATGTTTTGTTTATTCATTTCTTACTGCCGCCTAAGCTACAAGTGGTTAAAATATGTTTTCAATAATATTTTACCTACTATCAGCAGTTGAAGTTTTCAAAGTATAAAAATAGAAAAATTTTAAAAAATTAAAAATTTGGTATCACTTTATTAAAGTGCTGCCATTATATAGAAAAGTCCTTTTTAAAATCTTTGGCTTAAAAATCCTTAATAAATCCTCAAAGTGTAGTATAAAAAAGTCTTGTCCAAACTTAGCGGCGCGATTATGACAGGTTTGAATGCTTGACATAAAAGTGCTGCCAAACCACATGGCTTTCCTTTTATTAAAATGCATTAGAAAGCTAATTTTTATATATGCGCAATCACTGTTCAATATCAGCATAAACTGAAAAACAAGACCCAATACATCTACACCCTATTCTTATACTGCGCTCCTAAGAAAGAAAGTCACATCTCCATTTAGTTTGAGTTTTAAGATATGTAACTTCTAAGTTCTAACTCACTAACCACAAAACCTAAGACATTTCGTGTATTTTTTATTATTATTTGTAAAAAGGCACTAATATTACGCAATAGCGTTGAGTTGCCTTAACTGACCAGTGCTGCCAAATGTTTGTATCCTATCTGAAACATATTAACGCATAAATCATTTCAAATTATGTTGGTGTTAGAAAATCCTGCATGATGAACATCCTCTTACCTTATATATAAATGTCGTTGAAAATTTAGATTTAAAACTTGATATATATAAATATTTATGTAGTTAATACTTATATATTTGAATTTTTTAATATAGCAAATAATTTGATAAAGAAAAAGTAATTGGAAGGAAAAAGTAATTACATTTAAAAGAAATATTCAAATTTGGAAACATATGTAAACAAAAAAATTTAAAAAATTACAAAAAAACATTTAATTAAAATTTTATTTTAAAAAGTTTTAAATATTCAAGCTGATATTCAAGAAATTAGCTTATTATGGTTAAATAAATCATTTTAACACTTAAAATATAATGATATTTTAAAATTTATGATATTAAAGCTAAGGAAAAATCAGTTTATTATTTTAATACAGACATTTTAAAACATACAATTTAATTAAGAAAAAACAAGGCAGCACTTTTCCTAATTCAAACACTAGCGGTTTCATGGATTGTTGTTTCTATTCAGCAAAATGTTAAATATAACACTTTTCAATACCAATTCAAAGATTATGGAAAATCTTTACTATTCCAACTGTTATCTATGTAAATATATAAAATTGTTGCGTTACTGGCCAAACGGCTTAACATAGAAATTAGATTTTTCGAAATTTGTAGTTTTAGAGGTAAAAAAGGCTCAAATGGGATAAACTGGTACCATCACCGAGACCAAATGGCTAAAGCTAAAATTGCGGAAATCTATACGGTGATTCTCTTTACCGAAGTATTAAGCTTCATAGGGGTAAAAAAGGCCCAAAAAAGGTTAATACTAGTACCATCACCCGTACTACCGACTGAAGCTATATTCGCAAAAATCTATGTTAGCATGCGTCTTATAAAATTAGTGAGCTTCATTGAGGGATTTTTCGAAATTCGTCCTTTAGCGGTAAAAAAATGTCCCAGAAGGGGGATAAGCATCATCACCCACACCAAACGTCTGGAGCTATATTCAGTTAGTAAACTTCACGAAGGGATTTTTCGAAATTCGTACTTTCAGGGCTAACAATAGGCTCAAGGGATAAAACTGAGTCCATCGGTGGACTCGCCAAATATCTCCCTCTTCTTCTTAATTGGCAGAAAAAACAGAAATGTATCTATCAGAAGCCGCAGAAAAAAAAGTATTGCAAGCGCTTCGGTATTTTGCGCTCCGTAGATAGTTAGTCACACCAAGTGTAGATAACAGCTCTTTCATCTGGTCCATCCAACGAAGTTTTGGTCGCCTCCCCCTGGCCCATTGAATTTATTGACGAAGACCTTTCGAGCAGAAACATTTTCATTTATTCGTACAACGTGTCCAAGCCAGCGTATTCGGTCTATTTCAACGTGCTTGACTACGTCGATGTCGTACAGCTCGTGGTTTATTCGACGACGATACTCGCCGCTAACGGTGATGGACCCAAACAATTTGCGTAGTATTTTTCTCTCAAAGACTCAGATAGACTTCCCAGCGGTAAAAATACCCATTACATAATCGCTGATGTCAACTATATTTAGCAGTAATCAGTTATGATTATATTCCTGCTTATATTTAGCATAGGAGTGTCATAGGCCGTGGCATAGTGGTTAGAACACGCGACTACCATGCGGGAGATCGCAGGTTCAAACCTGGCTCCAGTCATCTTAAAAGAAAAAAAAAATTTTCTTTCATTGTCGGCTCCCCTCGAATGTTGTTGCCAGCAACTTCGCAGTATTAAGCGTCGATTCAATCGTCGTATCTAGTAAGAGCTTCTCAAACAGTGACGTTCGCATTCGTCGATAAACAAGTAGGTGCCGTTAGTTGTGAATCTAAAAATAGAAAGCGTGTTAATTCACAACAACGCAAGAAGCTATCCCATACCTCATTAATGGGGTGCAAAGGGAAATTAAGTTTTTTTTTTAAGTGTCATAGGCCAGGCAATCGGTGCGCTCTCGATTACAAAGTAAGCGACAATGTCAGTAAGTGCCATTTCAGTTACAATTAGGTTAAAAGTTTAATTTTAGGAGAGCTAGATAACACGTGACATTCTAATTACTTATATCGCTCGCTTACAATGTCGTACTGATGTCATGGATAACTAAATAGGTACCTCTCTTCATTTACCGCTGAGTTGTGTCATTACGCTGTAGAGCAAGACTGATAGGAACAGTGTTTGGTACAGTTGAATCTGCGTTCGTCGAGAGAGATTCCTGCTCATATTTAGCATAGGAGTGTTATAGGTCAAGCAATCGGTGCGCTCTCGCTTACAAAGTAAGCGACGATGTCAGTAAGTGCCATTTCAGTTACAATTACGTTAAAAGTTTAGTTTTAAGCGAGCTAGGTAACACCCTTGATTACGAAGTAAGTGACGATTTCAGTAGGTGCCATTTCAATCAGAGTTTTAATGTTTTACATTACACACACGTGACATTCTAATTACTTATATTGCTCTCTTACAATGTCGTACTGATGTCATGGATTACTAAATAGGTACTTCGCTTCATTTACCTCTGGGTTGTGTCATTACGCTGTAGAGCAAGACTGATAGGTACAGTTGAATCTGCCTTCATCGAGAGAGGACTTTATCAATAAATCTCTTGCCTAACGCATAGTAGCAGCGGTTTGTGATCAATATTCGACTCTTGATTTCCAGTCAACGTTCACGCATTTTCCCAAAAGAGTAGACTCTTGGTTCGTTGAAACAAATAACTTGGTTTTGTCGTCATTTATCACCAAACCCAGTGCTTCCGACTGATATCTATGTCATCGGCATACGACAGCGGTTTACTTCAGCCTTCCACATGATCATCTCCATTATGATGTTAATGAGATCGCATGACAGACTTTCGGCTTGTCATAACCCTCGCTTGGTAGGAAATGGCTCTATTAGATTTTTTTTCCTATTTTCATTGAAGACTTCGTATCAGTCAGTGTCATCTCGCAAAGTCGTATCAGCATCGCGGAGATACCAATCTCAGCCATAGCATCTGATATTATATGTCTGTAGAATGCAGCTTTGTAGTCAATGAACAGCTGGTAGGTGTCGATCTGCATTTCTTAGGTATTTTCCAGTACTTGTCTTAATGTGAATATCTAATCAGTCGTAGATTTACCAGGTCTAAAGCCACACTAATAAGCTCCTATCAGGTTCGCTAAAATGGGCTTTCTTCTTTCACAAAACACACTAGACACTAGACCTTGAATGCAATAGGTAAAAAGCTGATGGCAAGATAATTGGTACACACACTTGGATCGCCTTTCTTAAGCACAGGACTTAGAACACTCAGATTCCAATCATCGGGCATGCATTCCATGAGCCAAATCGTGTTTATGACCTAGGCACATGCACGTTGCCTATTGCTCATCACAGCCGGACTTAAAAAGCTCTGCCGGCAGTTTATCGGCTCCCGCAGTTTTATTGTTTTTAAGCTGTGCAATTGCCGTTCTGATCTCGTTTTGGCTCGGTGGTGGACTCTCTACTCCATCGTCGATGATTAGTGTGATTTCGTCAGTTGCAGTTTTTCCCTGTATGCAGCATCCTTTCCTCAGACCTTGCGCGACATTTCTCATCGTACCAGGGCTTGCCTGAGCATGCTTTTTCATAACCCAGTACGATCGTTGCAGCAGTGATCATATTAGGGATGGTTTGTTTGAAGAGAGTTCAATTGTTCTGATGAAATATTCCCCAGAAAATTGTAATGTATGTCTCCGAACTATCCCAAATGAACTTTTATAGATGATTTTTTATATTCTTTGAATCGACTTTTGACCAAAAAAATTCAACCTTCAAACCACTGTAAAAAAAATTTGTGACGTAGTGGAGCAAAATGGAGTTTAGGGTTTTGTTACTGAGGCCAAATGCTATCGTTCGAAATTGGTTTGGTTCACCCCCGAGACAGTGACCCTCAAATTGTGTCATAGTGTAATATTTCAAAAAATAATGTGATTTAAATAATGTCTTGTAAAAACCTTTGATTATGACTTTCCTTGCCACAAATTTTTTGTAATTTTAAAAGCTTTTTCTAAAATGGTATCTTAAGTGATGTACAGACAGTTGTCAGATCTTTCAATTTTGTCAGAACTGCTAATTTACTGACAATGTACTGACAAACAGAAATTGTTTGCAAAAGATAAATTGTCAGTTCAGACGATAAAACGACGATCCTTATAACTTCACTGCCAGACAACTGTTAGGCAATAAATTTATCTGCCAACAAAAATTGATAATAAAAAGTGTCTGACAATAAGCTTGCACTAATCTGACAAATGTGAACGTTATGTGTTCACACAATTGCCAGATGTCTTAAATGTACTAACAATTTTTTTTCTGACAACGTTGCAAGACAAAAATTATAAGTTCACACAGATGTTAGACATTTTCTGACAATATTGTAAGATCTAATAACCGTATGTACATAGCTTTAGATGTTGTACACAGATTTCATGGAAGTTTTTTAAATTATTTTTTTCTTTAAATAACTTTTGGAGCAACGTCATCATTTGGCATAATTTTGTAAACAACAACTTGTTAAATTTCTGTCTATTTACATCAATTCTAAAATTTGAATGACTTCGCTATTTAAATTCGATTTCAAAGAAAAAAATTCTATAATATTTGCTATACTACCAATTACTTTTTCTCTCAAAGTATTTTATTTCAAAATTTTACTCTTAGTATTTTTATATGTTATTAATTTTGTATACAATTTTTATTTTAATTTTTCTTTTTCATATTATGGCTTTTGAACCAATTTTTCTGTTGCTTATTTCGTGTACATCTGTAAAAATCTCAACAATACCCCAAAACCAAAAAAAAAAACACATCAAACACTTCAAAACACTTGTTGTCTACAACGCAACAACAACACAACACTACACACTTTCCCCGTATATGGTTTATACGTTTTATGATTTTTATATGATTTTTGTACAAAACAACAAACACTGTGTGAATGAATATACATATATGTGTGTGTGTGTGTCTGGACCTGGTACAGCTCGTGGTGGTATGCGTTCCAATCACTCCACTTGGGATCCTAGACGTCCCAATTTATATGAAGAATTGAAAGCACCACCAGTACCGGCACATGGTAACCATTATGGTCATGTACAACATGTCAACGAATGCACTTATAGACATCCAGGTAGGTAGAAAGGATTATGTTTATTTTTTTGCGTTTGTTATGTATTTTGTTATTTAAATTTAAGTTTTGTTAAATATTGTTTGATACTAAATTTTTATTGTACTAACATTTTGGCATTCTCTTAACATATAGAGTACAACATATGATTTTGGGACTCAATTCTGAGAACTACACGTGAAAGTAGCCCTTAAAAGAAGAAGTTCTTCATCATTCGTTTTGTCAAGTTACATGCCATAACAATTTAATATCGATTTGAAGTTAGTAAGTATCGTATAAGGGGATTTTCATGTTTTACACTCTTTTGTTAGAGTCTAAAATGTGACAAATTCCCCTAGACGATACTTACTAACTTCAAACCGATATTAAACTATTATGGCATGTAACTTGACACAACGAATGATGAAGAACTTCTTCTTACTGGGGCTACTTTCACGTGCAGTTCTCAGATGTGAATCCCAAAATCAATGAGATGTTAAATGTTTTACTGTGTTCTTTTTCTACTTTTTACTGTTTCTCATTTAAACTCATTTCTTTCATTTTACTAATTTCGTATTAACACAAATTACACAATTATTATTTTATAATTTTCTTACTTAACTTAACCAATGACCACAAAGGTCCTTTAGCCCATAATCTCTCTATGCTAATAACAAAATAATTGTAAGTACTGTGTAATCCATTCCTAAAGGGATGGAAGGTAACTAATTTCTTTCGGTGTTGTATATGTATAGAGTAGAATATAAAAAATATGTAATTTTAAAGCATGTTAATCACCTCCCCCCCCACCACAATCATGTGCTCACCTCATGCGCTGACAACACTCACACACCCACACACAATTACACTTACACCTTCACCTACTGACACCTAACACTATATGCAGAAACCGTCTCTCTCTCTCTCTGCCTTATGATCAAATTTGACTAACAATGTAAATTTCTTTTTATTCACCGTCATCGTATTATTTGCCTGTGTCGTATAGGCATGGAAGACGAAATCTGCCCCTATGCTACTTTCCATCTGTTGGGCTTCCGCGAAGAAATGGATCCTACCAAGGCTATGAATTTCCAGACCTTCCCTCATCAAAATGGTCATGCTCCACCCGGTCATGCTGGCACTATGGGCCCACCTGGACATCCCGGTCATATGCACTCCCGCTCTGGTTCTCAATCTATGCCACGTGCTAATCGTTATGCTCGCAAGAACAGCCAGGGAGGTCAATCATCGATTTACACACCAGCTCCTGAATATGATGATCCCGCCAATTGTGCTGAAGAAGATCAATATGTAAGTTGAGCAGTTATATAAAATGATTCATTTAGAGGTTGTGTTTTTAATAGTATTTAAAATAATTAAAATGGAATTGTTTGCGGGTTAGTTTATTTTGTCATGATAAAACAATGTATGGCATTTACTTTTTAAAATCCTTTCATAACGAATTACTTAACAAAACAGAACAAGAGTAAAATGACAGCTTCGGGCTAGTCAAGCATGATCTGTAAAACAAAAACAACTAGCAACAAAACTTCTAAAAGAATCACTAAAGAATATCAATATGTGAGTTAAGATTTAGTAGGATGGTTCACTTAGAGGTTGTGTTTTGAAATTTATTTCAAACAATTAAAATGGAATTGGTTGTGAGTAAATTTACTGGGTCATAAAATAACAGTATCTAGCATTTACCTTTTAATGTTCTCCCAGAACAAATTGCTAAACAAAACTGAATAAGAGTAACATGGCAGCTTGACCTTAGTCACTCATGATCTGTAAAACAAAAACAACTAGCAACAAAACCTCTAAAATAATCACTGAAGAAGATCAATATGTGAAGATTCATTAAGAGGTTGTGTTTTTAGTTTTATTTAAAACAATTAAAATGGAATTGGTTGTGAGTAAATTTACTATGTCATAAAAGAACACTGTCTGACATTCACTTTTTAATATCCTCTCATAACGAATTGCTAAACAAAAGTGAATAAGAATAAAATGACAGTTGGACGCTAATCACACATGATCTGTAAAACAAAAACTAAGACCAACAAAACCTTTAAAAGAATCACTGAAGTTGAGATTAAGTAGTATGATTCATTTAGAGGTTTTGTTTTTAATTTTAAATTAAATATTTTAAAAGGAATTGGTGGTCTGTTAGTTTATTATGTCATGAAAGAGCAGTTTCTGTCTTAAACTTTTTAACGTCTCTTCATAACAAATTGCTCAACAAAACTGAATAAGAGCAAATGGCAGCTTGATCTTAGTCACGTGGACTTGTAAAACATACATTAAGGCCAACAAAACCTCTAAAAGAATCACTGAAGAACATCAATATTTGAGTTGAGATTAAGTATGATGATTCATTTAGAGGTTGTGTTTTTAATTTTATTTAAAACATTTGATATAGAAGCGAATGTCAGTTAGTTTATTATGTCATGATAAAACAATGTGTGGCATTTACGTTTTAATGTATAATTTGCTCAACAACACTGAATAAGTGTACAATTACAGCTTTAACTTAGTCACTCATGATCTGAGTGAGAGAGCCAACAAAACCTCTACATGAATCACTTGTTAATATATATGATGAATTTCATATCAAACCCGATGTTCATTGAACCCGACCCTCTCAGATTTTTGGAAAATTTGTGGGCGTGGCAAGTTACTTGGTACTTTAAGCTACAATTACCGAATTGCAAAATCTTGGTGCCATTAGAAAGTATGTATATAAGTCAGCTTTCGTAAACTTACACTGTAAAAATTTTATATTAAACCAAAATAATACATACATATTTCGGGTTCAAAACTTCCTTTTTTTATAGGGTTTGATATGAAATTCATCATATATTTAATTATTATGTTATGATTTTTATAATATTTATTTCCCTCCCCCCTTAGCGCCGTTATACCCGTGTCAACTCCCAAGGAGGCAGTTTGTACTCCGGCCCTGGACCCGAATATGATGATCCCGCTAACTGTGCTCCCGAAGAAGATCAATATGGCTCTCAGTATGGCGGTCCCTATGGCACACCCTATGATCATTATGGCTCTCGTGGTTCCATGGGTAGACGCAGTGTTGGTAAGTGTAAGGATTACATCAACTTTAAAAACTAAATAAACATTTTTATAACATACAACTTTCTCTCTCTCTCTCTCTTTCTGTAGGTTCCGCTCGCAATCCTGGCAATAGCTCTCCTGAACCTCCACCACCACCACCACGCAATCATGACATGAGCAATTCTTCCTTTAATGACTCTAAGGAAAGCAATGAAATCTCTGAAGCCGAATGTGATCGTGATCATGGACCACGTGGCAACTATGGCGGTAAGTTTTTGAACAAATATATGATTTAACAAACATTTCAACTTTCTTCGTTATACAACCATAAGAACAAAAAAAAACTGTTTAGGTTTTTTACTACAAAATTTTGCATCTATTTCATTTTGTTTACTAATTCTGTATATAAATTGCAAAAAACCCCAAACCAACGAAAAAAAAATCAAATATTATCTAAAACAGAAGATACTAAAGATGGTGAGTGACTAAGAATGTACTGAAAGTAGTAGTGTTGATTGAGTGTGTTAATCGTTTAGTGATCATCACATTCCCGCCCCCGTTTTCCCAAGCAGTCACATCACTCCTACCATTTGTCACCACAAGTATCTCTCTCTCTCATCTTCAGTCTCACTATCAAAGCAATAATTGTTCAACAAAAACACTAAGTTTAGGAACACTCATCATTGAAACAAATTCATCTTTGATTTTGCGTTTACATATAAAAAAATTTCATTTGTAATATAAATATATAGAAACATATAATCGTACATAATTGCAATATATACCATATAACAAAAATCAAAACAGACATATATATAAATACAATATAATCACAAACAAATATAACTTAGTGTAGCGTTACAAAATCGTCTTAGCGACGTATTAGAAAGCTTTAGATTCCAGAAATTAGTTATAGAACCTATAAACTAAATGTGAAAATAGATTCCCAAAGAAGTTAAGCCATAAGAAATTTTAAATAAATTATATAACGCAGCCCCTTAGTATATGCTATATTTTTGTATTAGAGTTTTTTTTTCCAAGAGTAAACAGAGTTTGATACAGTTTTTACTACAGAGAACAGCTTGTAATGTGATTTTTCACGGCGAAGCTCAGTGGTTCAGAATTGATACGAAAATTTTTGTGAACCCCAAAGAAAATAATTAAAAAAGTGTAATATCACACGAACGGATCGATACGCGAAATTGTTTCGCGCGCGTGATTGTATATAACGATGATTTTTGTAATACAATTAAACAATGACTAATTGTCAAACAATGCAGAACTATAACAATATAACAGCTTGATACAAAACACATGCGATCTGTAAGAAAATAATACAATAACAAAGAAACCTCTAAATGAATCACTCTTTTTTAAAAGTGGAATATGAAGTAAAACATAAAACAAAATTGCATCAAATAATTGCTTTGCAATTTTGCTATACTACGTATTGCTATGTATTACAATTATAATTTTTTTTTTAGAAAATTTTGTTTTTCAATTTTAATATATTTTGCGATCTAGATTGCAGTAACATTAACACAATGTCGAGAATACTCCATGTAAATTAATGTTTTCTATAAAAAAAATGGAAACATATTTTTAAAATTGAACGAAACTTTGTTTACAGTTACCAACTTAAAGTTTGAAAAGGTTGCAGTAACATTTTAAATTTTGCAAGTAAACGATAAAGGCTGTAGTAATATTTATATTATTAGAACAATGATGTGAAAACTGTATGTTAATTAAATTTTGTATACAAAATATCAGTTTAACCTTACTAACTTAAAATGTGATAAGGTTGCAGTAACATTTTGACTTTTGCAGAAAGCAATAAAGGCTGTAGTAACATTGTACGTTATTAGAACCATGATGTGAAAACTGTTTGTTAATTAATTTTTGTGTGCAAACTATGAAATTCATATTTTTAAAAATGAACAAAACTTTGTTTACCGTCACCACCTTAAATTCTGATAAAGTTGCAGTAACATTTTGACTTTTACATGTAAACATGTCTATTAGAATTATATATCGACTTTAATGAAAAATTATAATATGTGGTTCGGAACAACAAGAAATGAAAATTTTGGCAGTGGTAGCACAGTGGTTCGGAATCGATTTACATAGATAAAATTTACAAATTTTTAATTTATGGCTAGTAAATTTGCTCATCTGTTTCAAAACAAATTTCCTCGTTGATAGGCATATAAATTTTACTTTTTTTGTCCTACATAAGTGCATAAGACAAACACTATGCCGAGAAAAAATGGAAAAAATTTAGCACGACAATATTACATATCTTCTATAATGTTGACCACTGTTTTTAAAATTTTAAAATAATATTTTTTTTAAACACTTTTTAACAACTTATTTCTTATGTAATCTTTAAAATTAACCAATTCCTTTTTAAATCGAAAGATATTAAGTTTTGACCAAATAAATACGATTCTGAACCACGGTCATCTTTATTTTTCAGTTTCTAAATCGGAAAAATTTTCAAAAAATATTTATCCAAAATTCATTTTTTTCCAAGATTATGATAACTTTTAAATATGTTCATAAACTAGTTTGAAAATCTAAAAAACTATACATTATCTTAAAAATAAAAAAAGAGTGGTCAACTTTTATCTGTTTTGATAAATAAGTCTAATAATCCAAATTTCAACGTAGATATCTTAATATAGTCCCTAACATTAGGCCTAAATCGTTTTTTAAAGTATTTAAAAATTGTTACTAGATCGCAAGTTTTTACATTTTGACTAATGGAAATTATACTGTACGGTGAATGGCAGACATTTCTACGTCTATGCTACACCTTTCCTTCCCCATGTCCAAGACACTTATTATGTAATTTTCATAAAATTCTAACTGGATCACAAATTTTCAATTTTGACTAACAGATTTTGAACCATTGGTGAAGGGTTTGCATTTCTAGCTAATTACTGTCATAAGGTCCTACATATCCAAGCCATTTACAACATAATTTTGAACCACTGTAATTTGAACCACTGTGCGGCGAAGTGGAAGCAGTCAATACTATCCAAAAGTCCCTCCCTCACTTAGAAATTATGTTATTTCTATAAAAAAAAAATCTAGATTTTTTGATCGCATCAACTGAATGGTAGTTAAAATGCAAAAAAGTGACTGCAGCCTTCTCAAGCCTTAAAAAGGAGCGTCGAATAAATAAAGGCGAAAAAAGTGTTTGCCGCTTACAGAAAATACAATTTTTTCGGAATGAAATAGAAAAATCCATAAGATGTAACTGCAGGCTTCTAAAACTTTGTGATGGAATCGGCAAAATCAAGTGTTTTAGCATTTAAAATGGGTAAAATTTTGTAGAATTTTTTTTTTAAAATAATAACTAAAAATAGGTTATCTATACAGATTTTTGTTTAATGCAATAAATATATGGATAATCCAAAAACTACTTTTCTAAAAAACACAATGTAACAGCAGTCTTATCAAGTTTTGAGTTAAAATGGCAAAAATTGTTTGCCGCTTACAGAAAATACCGATTTCGTGTAATTTCTCGTAGAACTAAATCAATATAGATGAAATAGAAAAAATCCATAACACGCTACGGCAGCCTTCTCAAACTTTGTAGAGATAACGGCAAAATCAATGCTTTAGAGTTTAAAAAAAATTAATTTTTTTAGAATTTCTTAAAGAAATAGCTTAATACAGATAATTTATCCGGAATTTTGTTTAATGAAATAAAATTGAGATAACCTAAACACTACTTTTTTGAAAAAAAAAATACACAATGTAACTTCTGCCTTATCAAGCATTGAGTTACAATGGGAAAAAGTGTTTGTTGCTTATAGAAAATACAGTTGATATTTGGATTTTTTTTCATAGAAATCAATAAAAATAGATGTAACATAAAAATTTATCAAATATAACTGCAACCTTCTCAAACCTTGTGGTAGAATCGGCAAAATAAAAGTTTTAGAGTTAAAAAAAGTATTTTTTTTTTAGAGAAATAAATACAAATAGATAATTTTGACATACTATGTTACTGCAGCCATCTAAATTGTTGAAAAGAGTATGCCAAAATTGGACTAAGCGGATGGACCATTTGAGGCCCAGTCACGGTCAACATTTGCATGAAGTAATCTTCAAACAATAAATTATATGGACCGTGCTATTGATTGAAATAAAGATTTCATGCATTTTTCTGAATTGTATGTGTTTTTTTTTTAACTTTCCTATAGCTCTTAAAAAATCATCCTTTATAATTGTATCAACATAATATGTTACTGCAATCTTCTCAAGCTTTGAGTTAAAATCTTGGTAAATTTTTGTCGTATTGAACTATGTGAAATAAACTTAATCGAAGTTAAAAGTCTTATGGCAAAACTATGAATCATATCAACATAAAATGTAACTGCAGCCTTCTCCAGCTTTGACATGGCATCTAGATCCTTTTTGTTCAACAGAATTGTGTAATATAAACTTAATCGTCGTGAAAAGTTATACTGCATAAAAAATATAAAACATATCAACATAAGATGTAACTGCAGCCTTCTCAAGCTTTGAGTTGATATCGAGATCCCTTTTTGTTCTATTGAAATATGTAAAATAAAGTCCATCGGAGTGAAAATATATTCGGCAACCAATGCATTACAAGCTGTTCTCTAAATAGGATAATTGCATAATTGCATCAGTTCAGTAAACAAAATGTTTAACTATTCATAGAACAAAAAATTTTGCACTATTTTAAAGCAGAGGAAATTTTTATATATATTTTTTTATGTATTTTCGCTGAAGTCTGTCGAGCTCTTACTCGATTAAAAGTCTATAGGTTATTATATTAAGTTATCAGACAGTTTCCATTACACTCCAAAAAAATAAAAAAACAAATCAACATCTCGCGTACTTTTTCATAAACCCAAAAATCATACTGTGTTTTGCAAATTTTATTATTATTATGGTTTTATGTTTATGTTACTTTTTTAAATGTGTCAATAATATTTTTTTTTTTTTTGAATTATTGTCATACATATTATTATTGTGTAATTAATTTATTTATATGTGGTTTTTGGTTTTACATACATATATAATTTTTGTGTTATTCGAAATTTCATTTAAACAAACAACTGCACCGCATACGAATTTTTCATTTTACATACATCTTTTTGCACCAATTTTATATATATTTTTCTACAACAAAAAAAAAACAAAAAATTTAATTGTGACTAAAAAATAAATTAATAATTTTCAGTTGTAGCCGAAAAAAAAACTCATATTTGTTTTACGAATCTTCATAAATTTCCATAGATCAGTGTCATCGCATGTATATACAGATTTTTTTTTGTGTTTTTATAACAAGAATTAAATTTTTATGATTTTTCTAAAAATACTTTTAAAGTTTTTGTATATATTTTATTTTTTTTTAATAAGACCCCGCCCCCATTTTTTCACTGCGCACTCTCACATAAAAGTTTGTTAATCTCGCGTTTGTCTATAGACATTTCAAACAACATTTTTTCATTATACATAGTTCAAAACCATGTCCATGACATTATTAGTCTTTTCCACCAAATACTTTCTTAGTTTTTCATTTATTTATTTACGTAATTTTTTTTCTTTTTATTTCTATTTTACCATTTATTTTGTGGAATGTTTTCTTCACAACAAAACAAAATAATTCCATAATAACCACCTATGTACTTTCCACTTGGCTTCACAATGTAAAATACCAAATTCTATGTTGTTTCCCCATAAAACCGTTGAATCTTACGTTTTGAACAGCTGTTAAGAGATCGCCTCTTCACAAGGATCAACGTACCACCGAAGAGATGCGTAAATTGATTGAAAGGTAAAGTAACCCAAGTTCACAACTTCAAACACATACACAGAAGCGAAAAAAAATTAAAGTATAACTAATCAATTTTACTGTGTAGAATTTACAATGTTGAATAACTTGTAATTTGTAATTCAAAGAAATTCTACTCCTCTACCCACTAAATATTAACTCTTAACCACCATCAACACCTCAATTTTTTTTAACTAAAACGTGATTTTTATCTTTATGTATTTGCTCTCTTTTTTTCTTCTTTAATCAAATGCAAATTTTTTAAATTTAAACAAAATGTTAATTGAAAAAAAAACATACCAATTGATGTGTACCTCCCTCCGCCTACCTACCAACCTATTTTTACCTACTGTAGTCGAAGAAATTTGTAAGTTTGCTGTGTTAACTAGTGGTTGTAATTTATAGTTGTGTGTGTGTTATGTGGATGTAGTAGTAGTAGTATTAATATTGGTATGTATGTGTAAGTAGCAATCTCTAGTAAAGTCTATGCATGTATGTGTTATATTAATCAATTAATTTAATTTTTTTTTAATAATTTTATGACGCTTTTTCGATTTATTATGTTTCTTTCAATTTATTATATGAACTTTGCATGAGTTTTGTTTTTCTTGAAAATATTTTTTTTGTGTTTTATTTATAATTTTAAGCAATTCACAGTTTTGAATTTAAAATAACCTAAATCAAAATACTACTCGAATATAAATTATGTAATATTTTAATGCTGCTAAATATTTATAGCGGACATAATTTTTTATATTATCTAAAGCTTTCAGTGTCTCCATGTCAAAAATATACAGGTGTGTTAGACAGCAAAAAAGCTTTATTGGGGGGAAAATTTCAGCAACATTTGTTAAACGGATTCTGAGTTATTGTACAAAATACAATAGATTTTGAGGAGTAGAAAACCATAAATAAAATAATAGAAATAAAGAAAGAGTAAATACTACACCAGCGCCAGCTATCGCCCATTATTTAAACTACCTACCGCAAGACGTTTGCTGAGACTTTTCCTACAATATTTTAAAAATTTATAGGAAATACAAGGATATTTCATATGAGCTTCTAAACCCTTCATCGGAATATAATGAATTTCTAACGTTTCGGCGATGGGTTGTAAGGTAGCATTTACGACGTAAAATGGGCGACGCGGTTTTAAGGTATAAGACGTGGTGCAAATTTTGAAATATTGAAATTAAATATAAACCATATGAATATTTCAAAACTTAGAACGATGAACGTTTTAGGAGTTCATACGAAACACACAGATACAAATTAATAAATTTACAACTTTTGCATTATATATAATCAAATTTATATCTATACGGCCCCCTCCTTAGAAAGAAAGTTACATATCTATTTTAGTAGTTTTGAAATATGTAAAATCTAAGTTTTGTGAAAAGTTCCCTTTAAAAGCTAAAAATTAGTAAGTAAACAATTCAATGTTTCACTACTTAGTACGCAACTTGTTTAAAGCCCTACACTTCAGCGTCACGTATCTTGTATTAGTTGTACTACCTCATAAACTGTCTCTAGAACATACGCAATAGTTATTCAATGGTTCATCGTATTCCCTTAAATCGTGTGGAAGCTTAAAACGATAACACACAGACACAACTTTATTTTGAATTATATTTGAAATATATATATATATAGATTTTCCTGTAATTTCTAGGACGAACATAAGCTCATAACAAATTTTTTCCATTTAATTTTATCTAATTTTTTTATTGAAAATCTGTACTGAGTGATTTGGGTGCGCTTTAAGAGTTGTCGGTGCGCGTTTAATGCTATCGGAGTACGAGAGTCCTCCTGCTGGCAATTTTTGTCTGCCAAAATAGGCAATTTGTTTATTATTATTCTGTGCACTACTTTACAAACAATCGGTGATACGTAAACAACAATTTCTCAAAGTTTTATCGCATTCCGATAATTGTTTTAGTAGCTTATAAGGAACACACACATTGATGATTTCAATGTAGGTATAATCTGAAATATTTAGGAATGATTTGTTCTATGTTTTGAATATTTTTAATTAAGAAAAATATGTAGTGAATGTCCATACAATCTCTGGTATCTTTTTTACATCATCGATAATCTTTTTAATATACTTCGTAGCTATCGTTACAAAAATATACCATATATTGCGAGTGAAGAAACGTTTGTTTCGGCTAAACTTTGACACAATTTGTAAGATGATGTAATATGTGATGTAATTTGAAAGGGTTGTCTTGGGTGTAGTGGCAACAAATGCCTGTTACACACCAGAAACTGTCAAGTAAAATATTAATGTCCCTCAAATTAGTACAGGTCGTTTGCAATACCCTTCTCCTGCGCCACCTATTGTAAGTTAATTATACTACTTTAGAATCTATGGCTTATATGTTATTATCAAATTTGATAGAGCTTATTTTATTCTGAAGTTTTTAAGGAACATTTTTTGTGTAGTATGGTGACAACAAACGCCAATTGGGAACTTTCTAACAATCCAGAAAATGCCAAGTTAAAATGTAATATTTCAGAAATTAGAACATGCCAACATTTCTCATAATCTACCTAAGGGCCGCCTATTAGAAACTGGCGCTGATATGTCGGCAATATATTAGTAAAGTTTAAATTTTATCAGATGAACCGTTTAGGAGACTAAACGAAACACACAGGCAAGTCTGCCAATCGTCAGTACAGATACGGTATTGTGGTCTATAGTTTAATAAAATTGTAATTATTAAGCATTTTAAGGGCCCTTTTATGTAAAGCGTCGTGGCAACAAATACATTTTAAAAAATATATTTGAATCTTGAAATTTGTTTGTTAAAATATAAAGTCTCACAATATAGAGCACGATATTTCTTAATATGCTAGCCAAGCGCCATCTATCGCGGACAATTTGTACTCATTTTTTTTTGTTAAAAATATAATACTTTGCAATTGAGAGAACGACATTTATTAATACCCTACTAAAGCACCACCTATAGTGCAAAATTTTTACTACATTAGAAACTAACGTTAATAATGTTTAAATTTTATCGGATGAACCGTCTAGCAGACTATAAAAAAATTCACTTTAGCATTAGCATTATAAAACATATACAAGTAATAATAAAATGTAATTATTCAGAATTTTAAGAAACTTTTTATCGTAGATCGTATTGGCGGCAAACGCCTATTGAAAATTAATCTGTCAGTCCAGAAAATGTTTAGTTGAAATTTAATATTTTCAAAATTATAATACGCCACTCTTTTTAATATCCTACCGACGAGCCACTTTGTTTTAAACTATCGCTGACAGGTCAGCAAAGAGTTCGCAAAGTTTTAATATTATCGATTGAACCGTTAACAAGACTATGGGAAACACACAGACAAGGCTATGAACAGCCAGTACAAAAACGCCCTTGTGACCTATTTTTTTTAGCATTATATATGTATAATTAATAATAAATGGTAATTATTTAAAACAATTTTAAGCAGCCTTTTATTGTAGTGGCTGCGAATGCGTATTGAAAATTAATCTGACAGTCCAGAAAGTGTCTTAGTTGTAATTTAATATTTTCAAAATTATAATACGCCACTATTTTTAGTATTCTAACCACGCGCCACCTATCGTGCATAAAGTACACTATATTTGAACCTATCGCTGATATGTCGGCAATAAGTTGGCAAAGTTTTAATATTATCGATTGAACCGTTTACAAGACTATGGGAAACACACACAGACAATGCTACAAATCGCCTACACAGAAACGCTCTTGTGGTCTATTGTTTAGCACATTATGTATATAAATAATAATACATTTTTATTATTAAAAATTAAAAAAAAAACACCTTTTCTCTATAGCTTAGATAAACACATATTGAAACTTTTCCTGCATACCAAAACATGTTGTGTTAGAATTTAGTGTTTTACAATTTAGAGCACGAAGTTTTTGGTTATCCTACCCAAGCGTCACCTATCGAGGATAAGTTATACTATCTTACAAACTAGCGCTTATATGGCGGCAATATGTTAGTAAAGTTTCAATTATATCAGATGAACCGTCTAGGAGATTATAGGCAACACACAGACTCCTTATTTACTATAATATTATATATTAAAAGGATTACAGAGAAAAACATTCGCTAGTCTTCCAATTAAACGCTTTTAGAAATTTAAATTAAAAAAAAAACCTAAAAACATGTAGTGCAACTATCACAGGTCCTTATAACTAGTTAATCAGCTTATTAAACTCCTTAACTAGGTTAGACAGCAAACAAACCAAAACAAAAAAAACTAATTATTAAGCTTGTGCTTGTTAAGCTGTAAATTAAAAAGTTAACTGTTAACCAAAAAATATATATTCATATGCTTCTTGTTTTAAAATATTTAATAATTTTTTTGTATTTCTCTTCCCCTCACACACACACACACACACAGAAACGAAGCCGGTCCAAAACAACTCCAACAACAAAGTGGCGCAGGATTCACAGCCTACGATACTATGGCAGTGTAATTTGTAAATTTGCAATGAAATGAAAGCAAACTCAGCATAAACAACAACAAACAAAAAGAAAAATAAAACGACTCCAAAATATTGCTAAATATAAAAACAAACAAATATTTAATAATATTGAACACACACACTCAACACTTATCACTCTTTGCAATTTTGAATCAAAGCCCCTTCCTCGCCAACACGCCCCAAAACAAAATTTGACTAAACCAAAAATGAGTGATTTATACGAAGGCAAAAGAAAAACCCGCAACAAGAGGAGTAAAACTGAATCCCAGAAGTAACAGAGAACAGAAAAACAAAATACTATTTTTAATATTTAAGTAAAAACCAAAACCGCAAACATACACAAACATATATTTTTCATTCATAAGGAATGCTAAGGAGAAAAAATCAAATGTTTACTAAAGAATTTTATGTGAAAATTCTTTTGGTGCACGAAAAACGAAAACACTTGATTTTTTCTAAAAAAGAGAAAAAAAAAATTGTGCGAAAGTTTAATTATAAGTGACAAAAACAACAACAAAAAACATAACGAAACGTAATATATAAACAACAAATTTATGCATTTTTTTAAAACTATATAAGAAATGAAGAAAAAACGTGAAACATATTTAAAACGGTAATTTAAAAGTAAAAATCCGTGTAAACCACAACAACAAAAATTTTTTTAAACATATAAGTGTATTTTGATGGTAAAATAACAAAACAAAAAAAAAGGAAAAAAATTTCATTATTAAAACGAAAAACAAAGAAATAGAGAATGAAAGAAAAAAACATTAAAATAAATCAGGAAAGAGAGAACACCATTGAAACAACAACAATTTACATATAACTTATAGAATAACCAACCAAAACAAACAACAACAACAACAAAAGCAAAAACATAGGAAATAAAACACAAAATGGGAAATGAAGATTCAGTTGAAAAGGGAATTATAGCAAAAATTATAGAGGATTATAGGAATAGCAGATAACACTATGTCACAAAATTTCAAAAGTTTCTGTATCCGGGACATTTAATAATACATTTTAATGTAAAATTTCACGCTGAGTTCAAATCTGCTCTCAGATATGTGGAAAGTAGAACAGATTTTGAGATATGGTCAAATTTCCATTTTTTGTGTTTTGAAAAAAGGTAGGTCTACTAAAATGTCATTTTCTCTGGCTTTAATTCACCGATTTTACTGAGCTGTGACAAAAATAAAAGATAATAAAATTATTTATTAAAAAAACGATAGTTGATTAAAATCCAATTATTAATGACGAAGTTATGGCACTTCAAAGTTGGATTTTTGTAAAAATTTTAATGATTTTTCAAGTTTTCGCTGCCTTTAATTAAGTTTTTTTCCGTGTTTCCGTAAAAATTGCTCCGGTTTCAGACTATTACATGATAGAATAATATGTTACAAAAATTTTTTGCCCTTGGTCATCAAAATCGGTTGAAAAATAAACGCTACATTTACAATTAAGTACAGATACCTCTTCTTGAGAGTAGTAGTAATTGTTGTTTTGCTTGCCCTCCGAAATATAACTCAAGTTTTTTGTTAAACAAGTCACATAGGAATATTTAAAAAAAAAATTGGGTTATTTCGCCAAATGCTGCAAATGCGGAAGTATTTTTTATCCGATTTTGATGACCAAGGGCAAAAAAATTTTTGTTACATATTATTCTATCATGTAATAGTCTGAAACCGGAGCAATTTTTACGGAAACACGGAAAAAAACTTAATTAAAGGCTGCGAAAACTTGAAAAATCATTAAAATTTTTACAAAAATCCAAGTTTGATGTGCCATAACTTCGTCATTAATGATTGGATTTTACTCAACTATCGTGTTTTTAAGAAATAATTTTATTATATTTTATTTTTGTCACAGTTTAGTAAAATCGGTGAATTAAAGCCTGAGAAAATGACATTTTAGTAGACCTACCTTTTTTCAAAACACAAAAAATGGAAATTTGACCATATCTCAAAATCTGTTCTACTTTCTACATATCTGAGAGCAGATTTGAATTCAGCGTGAAATTTTACATAAGGATCAACTATTAAGAAGCCGGGATCAAAAATTTGTTGCATTGTGTAATTGATAAAAATGGCAAATGATATCAAGTAAGAAGAACATTTAAAACATTTTCACTGTTTGGAACGAACAAGAGTCAAAAGTTTGTAAGCAACAATGTTTCTGCAACATGTTGCTTATATAAAATATGATCAAAGATCTTAAACTGATATTTCAAACCAACGCTACTAATCTTACCGTTTAAGTAACAAGAAATTCTTAATTCTTCTTCTAAAACAACAAGCCATAAGTTGTTAAACATCAATGCTGCTGCAACATGTTGATAATAAGCGATACGATAAAACTAAAAATTATTACTGCACTTCAATTTCATATGTAGTGAAAGCACAGAATTTCTGATGTATTTGTGACTAAATTCATGGCTGATTTTTAAGTATCAAGAATCCTATTAAAAACATCTTTGTGATCGTTAGATATAGATTGCGAGATAAACTTTAGAGAAGGCTACAATTTTATAGCTTTAAGTTTTTAACAATTCAGAAAATTTTAAATTGATATTTAATTATTGACTACTTATAAGCCGTGCTTCGTACTACCCCCAGCCTGTGTTATTCAACTAATATGAGTTATACTACCTTAGGAACTATCGCTGATATGTTAGCAACAACTACCCAAAATATTAACGTATTCCAATTAACAGTTTAGGAACTTATAAGCAACACACAGACACACATTGTAATATGTAATGAAATTCTACAGAATCTCTGGTGTTTTTAGAACTGGTTTTCAATAAGGTCCACAACGGTCGATAGTTCTCGTCCTATACAAGTAAAAAAATATTAAATAACAACTAATGCTGCAACATGTTGTATATATAATATATAATCAGAAATCTAAAACTGACAAGCAAATCTATCGATTCGTACTGAAAAAAAATTCTAAATTTTTTTAACACACATTTGCTTTAGAACTATCGCTGATATGTTAGCAACAACTTGCCAAAATATAATTGTATTGCGATTAACAGTTTAGGAGCTTATAAGTAACAAACAGACACACATTGTAATATCTAGAGAAATTCTACACAATCTCTGATAATTTTGGAACTAGCGACATACCTTTCAATGGACTTCACAACGGTCGAAACGCCAAATTCTTAGTTCTCGTCACAAACGAGTAAACAAATATTAAACAACAACTGTTGCTGCAAAAATATATTATCTATTATAATATAATATAAACTGACAAACAATTCTAACGCTCTAAACTGAAAAATTTCATTATTTTTTTTTAACGCATATTAGTTGTACTACCTTAGCAACTATCGCTGTTTTGTTAACAACAACTAGCCGAATAATCAGCATATTCCACAGAACGGCTTGAGAGCTTATAAGTAACACACAGAGACATATTGTCATATGTAGGGAAATTCTTCAGAATCTGTGGTGTTTTTTAACTAGAGACAATCTATTCAATGAACTCTATAAAGGTCGTTAGAAAAACTTCTTAGTTCTTGTCCTATGTGGGTAAAAAGTTGAAGATCCAAAGGTGTTTTTGCATTAAATGTTGCTGCAACATGTTGCTAATATTAGCAACATGTTGCTAATAAACAGTCATAGCTTAAAAATTTTCTCAACGCCAGAAGAACAAAAAAATTTTAAACTTGCCAATATTTTCCCCTTTTGGAACTAAAGGTTTTTTAACAACAATGTTGCAACAACAAAACAAATTTGAAAATATTAAAATTTTTTTAAATTTTAATCCAGTTTCTAAATATAATTATTGTTTTGCGTCTTAGCAACAATTGCTAAATTTTGTTCGGCTACAATGTTTCTGCAAGTTTGACAATATTCAAGATGATAAAAACTCAAAATTAAAGGTTTATCTTATAGGTTTTTTTTAACAACAATGTTGCAACAACATGTTGACAATAATTGATATTATTAAATTCAAATTTAAAACTATAAAATTTTTTAAATTTTAATCCAGTTTCTAAATATAATTATTGTTTTGCGTCTTAGCAACAATTGCTAAATTTTGTTCGGCAACAATGTTGCTGCAACTTTTCGACAATATTCAAGATGATAAAAACTCTTAATTTAAAGATTATCTTATTTGTACTCATATAAGATCCGAAAGGTTTTATGATTTAAATGTTGCTGAAACATGTTGCTAATAAACAGTCATAGCTTAAAAATTTTCTCAACGCCAGAAGAACAAAAAATTTATAAACTTGCCCATATTTCCCCCTTTTTGAGCCAAAAGGTTTTTTTTAACAACAATGTTGCAACAACATGTTGACAATAATTGATATTATTAAATTCAAAATTTGAATTTATAAAAATTTTTTAAATTTGTGTTGTTTTACGTCTTAGCAACAATTGCTTAATTTTCGGCAATAATGTTGCTGCAACTTGTCGACAATATTCAAAATGATGAAAACTCAACATTAAATTAATCATTTTTTTTTAGTTGTGGTCATATAAGATCCAAAAGGTTCTTTATGCATTAAATGTTTCTGCAACATGTTGTTAATAAACAAAGTGAATACAATTCTAAAACCATAGCTTTCTTTAACAAGAAATTTTAAAATGTTCGCACATTTTCGCCCTTTATGAACCTAAAGTTTTTTAAGCAACAATGTTGCAACAACTTGTTGACAATGTTCGTTTGTATTAACTAAAAATTCATATATTAATCCAGTTTCTAAATAATATTTTTGTTGTGCGTCTTAGCAACAATTGCTAAATTTCTAAATTTTCTGAAATTTCTTGAAATATTTTTTTCTGCTTCTAGCAACATTTGCTAACTTTTATTCGAAAACGCAGTTAAAAAAACAAGAAGTTATAAAGCCTTTCCACAGTTTTCACTTTACTGTAGCCAAAAGTTTTTAAGCCAATATGTCGCAGCAACATGTTGACGATATACAACATGATTACGCTCAAGAATTTAAAAGAAATTTTCATTATTGATGCCACTTATGAGGCGTCGTAGGTTCGTACGGAACAAATGTTTCAGCCACATGTTGCTAATGTACTACATGATCAATGCTCGAAAGTAGAACAATTGCTACAATACTGAAAATTATCGTTACGTATAAGTTACAAGAAATTGTTAACCATCTCCGCAAATTTCAACCCACATAAGCCAATAACTATTAGGTAACAAATGTTGCTACAACATATAGTTACGATACAATATCATAAAACTCGAAATTTCAAAATAATTCTAGAGTTGTTGCCTGTTGCCACTTATGAGCTTGAGAAATGCTAAGCAACAAATATTGCAGCAACATGTTGCCAGCGCAAAATATGATCAAAATTCCTATATTGCTAACTTAAACCATGGCTACCATAATTTTTGCTAGAATTTTCCACAACTTTGAATCTTTGTTTTCCCTAATTCCAACATGAAAAGAGCACAAAATCAAGTAGTTTTTAAAGGAGTTTTGTTTTATGCGAATATCGTGTTCTTTAAATCAACATTTTGTTAAATTTTTTTTCTTATTTTATTTTAAAAAAGAATCTCATTTGAATACACCGTTTTAAACACTACACGCCCCCTCATCACGAGAGATAAAAAGTCATTATATTATTATAATTTTTATTATTATTATTACAACATATTACATATATTTGCCATTTAGTTTTTCTGCAAAGAGTTTTCTTAAGAAAACCTTCTAGTTTTTAAGTTCAATTGTCTTTAAATTATATCTAAACTTATAAACGTAATTTTTATGTTATTTTTCAATGAATCCTATTAATATTATAATGTCAAGAGCGAAAAAAAAATTATTAACTTTTTTTTCGTTTTTTTTTAACATAATTTAAGATTGTGATGTTTATTTTAGTCATTATAATTAAATGATTGTAATTTTGTGTTTAAATAACATTAAGACAGGTAACAAAGAAATAGAAAAAAAGCCAATATAATTTGGTCAAGTTCTAGTTAACATGAGGAGGGAAAAGAAGACAACAAACTGAAGGAAAATTTAAAAAAAAATTAAAATTTGTTAAGCAAAATATTCATTTTCGATATTTTAGTAATCAATTTAAAATTTCTAATTCATCCTATTATTCATGGCAATTCAAAGAATATTTTTTGTTTTATATAAAATCCGCGCTTTGTCCTTCAATTATGCGTTTCTTTTCCTCCGCGCTTCTCTTTTTAAACCGTTGTAACGTTCAAACAGTGCTTCCCCCGATTTTTACTCTATATGTACTCATTTATTATATATTTTGCAAAGACATCACTTTCATTTGTATTATACATTGGTAGCCCCCCCAGCCCTCCACGCCTTGTTTTATTTAAGCATTTACAAAATTTTTGTTTAAAATTTTTATTTTTAAAATTACTTTATATTTTTATTTCCTAAGAAAAGCTTTAATATTTTCAACCCGAAAATGTTTTTTTTTTGGTTTATTTGTAATATACATTTTTAATAATTTATATAGTAGTTTTTTTTTGGAATTTATTTAAATTATTTCCTTATAGTGCTGAGTTTTCAGCACTTAATTGTACATGTATACTTTCGATTATGTTTTACAAAAAAAAATTAATATTTGACTATTTTAAGTTTCGAAAATGCTTTAATTTAATTTTCATTTAATATAAATACATACATACACAAAAACGACAATTTTTTTAAACCAAAATGTTTTGTTTTATTTTTTGTTTGACTGGTTTGTACTTTTTTTATTTTTTGCTCTATATTAATTTAGTTTTAAGGATATTAAAATTTTTTCTTACATTTATTTTATTTAATACAAAAGTATTTAAACTCTTCGTCCTCTTAAACTTGGGTCTTTTATTATCTCTACATATATAAAAATTACGTGTATGTTCGTGATCGCTAAACTCAAAAACTACTGGACCGATTTTGACCAAATTGTATATGGGCCGTGAGTAGTGTTTCTGTGTAGTTTGAAGTTCGTCCGACAGATGGCGCAATATTTAGTTTTTTTTTTTGTGTCTTTGCACCGTAACTGTGGCAAAACAACGTTTGCTCGGGTCAGCTAGTTTTTAATAAATATTTCATTGAATTTTAAAACATTTTTCAAAATTTAGATTTTACATGAGTATATTACAATTTTTTTGTTTTAATATTGGAAAATATTTTCCTAACATCATTTAATTAATTAATTATTCAGTTTTATTTTATTACCTTATTGTAATTTTTTTTTAGAGTTGTGTTTATATTTCAAATATTTAATTTCTTTTATTTTATTTTAAAAAAAAATTTTTTTTTGAAAATATATTGAAATATAGAATATTTAGAAAGATTTTAATTTTTTTTAGGTTAAAAAATATATTTTTCACAAAATTGTTTAAATTTTCAAACAACAAAATTTTTGTTGTTTAAGAAAGATTTTAGTTATTGTTTTATTACAAATCTGAAAAGAATTTTTACCAAAATATGTTAGAATATTATATCTATTATATATTTATAATTTTTTTTTTGAATTATTTAAATTTTGTTTAATATTTTTTTTATTTTAAAAAATAATTAAATTTAGCTTTCTTCACAAATAAAATTTTTTATAAATTAAAAAATGTTTTCTGAGTACCGTCAGTGTTTTGTTTTTTTGATTTTGTTTTTTGTTGATCTGCAATGAATTATGATATTGTCATAGTTCGGTTAAAGATCAGTTCTATTGGCAATTATTTATTATACATTTCATGCTCTTGAATAAAAAACTATTGGCAATAATAAATAATTGCCAATAGAACTGATCTTTAACCGAACTATGACAATATCAGTTTTCTGAAAATCTTTTTAATTAGACAAAAAATTTTCTAAAATATATTTTAAAAATTTTGTATATAAAAAAATATTAATAAATATTGGTTGGGTGATTGGTTTGCAGGTATTCCTTTCGTAAAGGAGAGGATCACTTAGGTCCTTATGCATATATGGACTGATGATAGAGGCTGTAGGTCTTCTTTTTAACTTTCTACGAGACAGCTACAAAGAAGATGTTCCATCGTCCCTGACTCCTCGTTGTCCTCACACACACACGACAGAATTCCGGTATGGATCTATCTCAATTGCTTCTCAGATGCCTGATATTGTTAGAATTGCAAAGGCCAGTCCCAGATCACATCAGCACAGGCCAACCATATACGCCGATCGACATCTGCTGTATTCGGGCCACAGCGATCTAGCAATAATACAGGCAGTTCTGCAGATCAAACGTCTGCGGGCAGTTTTCTACATTCAATCCTTCAATAAGCACAAATGGTGACAAATGGGCGTGTCAACATATTCCAGAAAGTCATGATCAGGCATAGGTCTGCTGATTTATTACCATTATTATTAATTTCTCAATACCAACAGAGACTGACACCCAGAGGCTTTAGTTCATCCAACGTATCCTTACAGTTCCTCAACAACTTTTACACAAAGTAGAATTAATCGATTTATTTGCAGCCTGACTATCCACACAGATAGTCTTAATTCCACAGTAGTATCAATTCCACATTCCATAATAGCCTCCATTCATTATGTAACCAGAAAGAGTAGCTTGGCTGCAGGTCTGTCAGTGAAGATATAAATGAAGTCACCATAAGGAGTGCCGCCATCATTCCATTACGATCTTTCCGGAAATCCACGCATTTTTTCAAAAAATCAGTAAGGGTGGCAGATGAAAAGAAACGTCATAGCCCAAAAGCCGGAGAATGACCATGTATGGATTATTGTCAAACGCTTTTGGGCTACAATAGCCTTGACGTACATTCAGGAGCGGAAGCCCCAGGTAAACATCCAAAGCCGCTTGCGGTGTGCTCCTTCTAGCCCCAGTTATGCCCATTGCAGACATCCTTTGGACTTTGCTGAGCATTTTTAATACATTACTCTTATCTAGGTCCTTTCACCAAACCAGACATCCATAGGTATACAGCCACATTGCGACCTACGCACTCAGCCCAACTTTTATCTACAAAGTTCCGGCACGCATAAAGGACATTGATACCCCTCTTTAACATTCCCTCGATGTTCCTTGACCAATTTAGCTCCTGATCAAGAACAATACCTATGTAATTGGCTTCCGTTAAGAGCTTCAGTTCCACACCATTTAGTTTAGGTGACCAGAAGTCCTTGAACGTTTACTGAGGGTTCACGCCCTGACCATTGGTCATGACCCATCGCAACAGCTTCACAAGGGCAGTTTGCATAATGTCACACACCGTTGTTAGAAATTTCTCACCTATCATGATTATCAAGTCGTCCGCATATGCCAAGATTTTCGTACCATGCTCATTAAACAATTTTAGCACTCAGACTACAAGGAGCCATGGAAGAGGGCACAGGACTACCCCCTGTGGTGTTCCTCTATTAGCTATCCTTTTCGCGCAGCTTCTACCAAGTTCTTAATAGCCGACACGATTTCCCAGCATACAATCTACCCAGACTTAATACATTAATGTTCTCCAAAGAGTTCCTCTCAAAGAGTGTCACATTATTGAAAGGCCCTTCTATATCCACGAAGCCAGCTAAAGTGAAGTCAACCAAATTCAGGTTGCGCTCCGAAAAGCCAACCACGTCATAAAGAGCGCTCTCAACAGATCTTCCTGCGACACACCCATGTTGAAATGTGCTGAGAGTGTGAGGGCTTAAAGATGTCCTAATATACATATCAATTAATCTCTCCAAAACTTTCAGCAAAAAGTATGAGAGGCTAATTGGTCTGTAGTTTTTTGGAGAGGCATGCTTCCGAAGATGTTCGTATTCATATGTGTGGCCGCCGTTGAAACCGTAGGGACATAGTGAAAAGTTTATATATTTTAATAATTTTTTATATTGTATAAAAAATTTTGAAAAACGTTGAAAAAAATTTAAATTTAAATTTAAATTGCTTTATATTTATATAATTCTGTTTCTTTTTGCCCAAGTATGAAAGATTATTAGAAAAGATTATTTCCAAATATTTTTTCAATTATTTCCTAATATTTGCCACACTCTGCAATGATTCATTGTGAAAAAAAACGTACATATGAAAAGACTGAACTAAACTATTTTTGTGTCATTGTAAAACATTTTGCTCAAAAAATTTTTTTGGAGATAAAAAAATTATAAGCGGCAGGTTGATTATTGAACTTGCAGATGTGGTAAATATTGGGAAAAAACTATGATTTTTACAAATGTTTAAAGTATTAATGATTACATAACAAACTCCTATGAAAGCTATGATGAACAATAAAAATGAGCCAAGCAAACAGCTCTGTAAAACTATAGACATTTTTATTAAAAAAAACAATAAAATAACATTTTTTAAATTTTTTGGAAATATATCAACAGTGATAATTTTAAATATTTAAATAAGAATATTTAGAACAAGATTCTTAAATATCCAAAATTTTCTAAATATTTGAAAATTTAATTGTGTTGATAGTAAAATTCTTTAGTTTTACAAAGCCGTTGCCGCCAAGTCTCTATAGTTATAACCACAATATTGCACACACACACATACAAAATCTAAAAATATCCATAAACAAGAAAATGAAATAAAATTAATATTTAACAACAAAACATTGCAATATCTAAAATAACAAACGTTAAAAATAAACGAAGAAGAAAGAAAATTTTGAAAACCACCTTTAAAAAAAATAATAAATACAATTTAATGATATAAGAAAAAAATTCGAAAAAAAATACTTAACTTTCAAATAAATACATTATTTAAAAAAATATATTTTAAACTTACATTTAAAATTAAAAAAAAATATTTTTGCTTAAACCGCAACATATTTTCTATTACAACAACAAACATAGTTTAAAGACGACATCATTTTTATATAACTCATACATAGAACTTAAAATAATAATTATATTTAATTAAAATAATTTTTATATACTAAACAACTCCTCCCTAACGCATTAACTTATGACTTAGCCTAGTTTAGGTAACCTATTGTTAAGTTAAAATGGCTTAAATTATGTGTTAATATTATCGTAATTTGAATTAGTTGCTTTAAAAACAAAACGCGCTTCTTATATAGTTAATTTAGGAAAAAAAGAGAAGAAGAAGATGGAAAATAGACTAGGCAGCATTTTAACAGGGGGTTTGGGTACACTTTCAAGAGGGTGAAACTAAAACTTTCAAATAAGACAAAATTTGAACAAAAAATACATAATTTTTTTTAAATTTTTTTAAAAATTTTACAAATTTTCTAAATCTTTCGTTCCAAAATCAAAAATAAAATGAAAAATTATATATTCTAAAAATTTTTTGATAAATTAAAAACAAAATTTTCAACTCAAATTTCATAAACGAAACATTTCCAAAAAAAAATTTATATGCTATGTATAAATTTTTCGGATTTTTTCTTATCATTTATTTGTTTTTTGTAAAATTTTACTTTTAATTTTTGAAAAAAAAAATTTTTTAAATGAAGAACGGAAAAGTTTCAAAATTTTTCGAAGAATTTAAAAAAACAATTAAAGTATTTTTTGTTATATTTATGGTTTAAGATAAAATAATAACAAAAAATACTTTAGATGTTGTTTTAAATTCTTCGAAAAATTTCGAAACTTTTTCTGTTCTTCAATTCATTTTTTTTTTGTAAAAATTAAAAGTAAAATTATACAAAAAAAAATCCAAAAAATTTATACATAGCATATAATTGTTTTTTTGGAAATTTTTCGTTTCTCTTAATTTTTTTTTTAAGAAAATTTATTTAAAATTCTTTCAACATTTTTCAAGGGAAAAAAACTAATTCCCCTAGAAAACTAACAAAACCCCTGTTAAAATGTTTATATACCATAGCTTAAGTTTTTTATAAAATCTCATAGATTTTTATACTTTTTTTTTTCTTTAAAAAATATTTTTTTTACGAAAAAAAAAATTTTCTTACCACAGAAAATATAAAAATATTTATCGTACCAATACAAATTATACATAAATGTAGTGTTGTGAACATAACTATTTATAGATGTACGGCTTATTTATAATATAAAAAAAAACAAAACGAAAAACAAAAAAAACTTTTAAAGAAAAATTTATAATATTTATTATGACAAACAAAAAAAAAAACACAGAACAACAAAACTAGAAATTATACATTACAACCAGTTCATATTACATGTAGCGAGTTAAGGTTCATTGCTAACGACAAAAAAAATCGTGCAATACGAAATACGAAAACAATTCTATAACTAATATTACATAAAACAACTAAGATTTATTAAAATTTGCTAACAAAATTGTAATTCAAAATTTACGTAAGAAATAATTAACGGTTGCCACAAAATTTTCGATAGTTAAAATAAAATCAAAAATCAAAAAAAGAAATATATTTAAAATTTATTAAATTGAAGAACTATGAAAAATCTAACATTATATTGGAAACAAAATATTTTGATTCATTCTCTAGATATGGAAAAAATAAAAGTTTGGCTACGAAAAATGTAATTCTATTAAAAAAAAAACGACTAAATATAAATTAGAATAAAACAACAACAAAAATTAGTTGGAGCTATCGACACTTACATTAAATGGAAAAATTTTCAATAATTTTACACAAACACTACGAAAAAATTGGAATATAAAAATATAATTTTTGTTATTTAATTTTTTAATTTTTAATTTTTAAATTTTAATTTTTAATTTTTAATTTTTAATTTTTAATTTTTAATTTTTAATTTTTAATTTTTAATTTTTAATTTTTAATTTTTAATTTTTAATTTTTAATTTTTAATTTTTAATTCTTAATTTTAATTCATTAAATTCATTAATTTGTATTCATTAAATTTTAAATAAATTAGAAAAATTAAAATTTTTCTTGACGAATTTTCCAAAAAAATTTCGTAGTTTTGTCACCACAACTTCAATATGCTCCATTTATTGCAGAGAGTTTCCAACATCACTTGCATAATTTTTCATAACTTTTTTTTTTATCAATTTTATGTTCATAAAATTTTTTTCTTAATTAACTTTAACTTTAACAAAAGTTTTCTTTATGATATCATAAAATGAACACATAAAATGAACAACAAAAAATCAAAATCTCATCTAATTAAGCTTAACGAAAACAAAGCATTCTCATAACTCACACAACATAATCATACCAAACGTTTTTACTACTATAACTCCTCTTAATCATCAAACATTACATTACTCTCTTAACTCACCTATATGACCCAATAATCTTTAAACAAAAAAGAAAAAAATCTTTCGCACAATTTTTTGACATTCCCTTAGTATAAAAAACCCAAACACACATACACAACATTTTCCACATCCTCCAGAACAAACAACTTTTTTATACTCTCATAAAACAAAAAAAAAATCGAACCCAAATATCTTTAAAATAAAAATACTTTCCAGTCATAAGAAAAATCGTTTGATAGCAAACCTCTATAATTGTCAGTTTGTAGTAACGAGTTCTATACATATACATACGTTCTTATATTCCCCATACACTCATGCATACATACATTTAACTTAACAGTCCCAAAAAGACCCTGGTCTATATAAAACCTATACATATATGACAAAGATAACGATGGTTGGGGGAAAAATCGAAAATATTATATACATATACTGAAAAAAGCAGCAAAAGAAAAACAAACATCATCTTTACATTTATAAAACATTAATAAAATATTGAATTAGCGAAAAATGAGAAATTTCCCCTAAAAACGAAAAAAAATTATCAACTTATGCATACTACATACATACATTAATATATATAAATATATAAATAATTATATTAATAATAATGAAGAATGAAGAAAACAAAAACTTTTACTCAAACGTAACAAAAAAGAATAAGAAAACAAATTATGAAAAATTACCAAAAAACCAAACATCATAAATATACATAAATACATACATATTATATAAAACCAAAAACAACAACAAAAACATACGAAAAACTATTAAAAAACAAACTTCCACAATTTCATGTTGGATCAATAAAAAAAAACACAAAAAAATTTAAAGGAGTTTTTATTTCGAAAAGCAGGAAAGGTAAGCAGGGGGTTATTATCCGGAGAATGACTTGAGTTATTGGTGGGCTAACAAAAATGTAATTATTTCCTGACAGCCGTGCTGCTTCACCATTCTGGCTATCACATGAACAAATATGTTTTGTTCCTGGTTTTGTAACAAGTTAGGAGGCAGAAAAAGTTATTTATTTCATGTAGTGAATATCAAAATTTTTCAATTTCACAAAAAGTTTTGTCTGAGCCACTGTCAATGTTTCGATAATAATGCACCGTATTATCCTAACACTGCTTTATCACTCGTATCACATATGTGACATGTAGATGGCTGCAGCTACAAGGTGTATGTCTCTGCTATGGGTATTGTGAACAGCAACAGACTTATCGACCAAACTTCTGGTATAAGTTCTCTCTACGACGTATGACATACAGATGTCGCCCTCTTCAAAGCTGTTGGTTGTTGATACTGAGACTCATGATGGGGTCGCTATTTGCAGGTTCTTCACGCTTGCTCTGCAGCAGTATTCTATGGCGCACAGTGGGGTATGGGATCCCCAAAACGGAGATTAATTAAAATATGAAAATTGCGATTTTCAATTTAAGTTTTGTACTCAATAATTGTACACAGGATACTGATTCAATAGATACTAGAATCAATTACATATGTTGTTTATTTATAGTTCTATGCTCTCTCAAACTTCGGAAATTTTTTCTACTTTTCTACGTGTTAGCGAAAAGAGAAATATCGATATTTTGGAGTGAAAGTATTTGCCTTTTATTATACCATCACCCTTAGGGATGAGGCTGTATATCATTTGCTACGACCCAAAAGTGTAACACATAGAGGGAGTCACTTTAGACCGTAGGTTTCTTTGAACCAAATTCGATTCATGACTTTTTAAGTCGTTTGAGCCATGTCCATCTGTCTGTCCGGCTGGTTCGCACGATAACTTTCGAAAGGCGTTACAAAATGTTTAGAAATAAACAAATAAAACTACTTATGGTATTGCATAGGGGCTACATGGCCCCGCCCCTTCTGGTACCATCCATACAAATATATCATACCGCCCACTTTAGAAATCGAGTAATGATATCAATACACCCAACGGAATCGTACCCAAATTCTGCATTTGGTAAAGCTATAACAGGATAAAGTTTTGGAAAAAATGTTAAAAGCCTAGCCACGCCCCTTCTGATACCTCCCATACAAATCTACCTTTCCGCCCACTATAGAGATCGTACCCAAATTCTATTTTTAGTAAAGCTATAACAGGATAAAGTTTTGAAGAAAAAAATTGTAAGTCTATCCACTCCCCATCTGGTACCTCCAATACACATCTGGTACCGCATACTTTAGAAATCGAAATCGATTATTAAAAGTCCTAACGCGATCGTGCCCAAATTCTGTATTTGGTAAAGTTCAAGCAGGATAAAGTTTTGGAAAAAAATCTGGAAGTCTAGACACGCCCCTTCTGGTACCTTCCATACAAATGTACCACTCCGCCCACCTTTGAAATAGGGTAATAATATCAATAAACTCGACATGATCGTGCCCAAATCCTGAATTTTGTTATGTTATAATAGGACAAAGTTTTGGAGAAAAATTTGGAAGGCGTGTCCACGCCCCTTATAGTAATAACATCAATACATCCAACGCAATCGTGCCCAAATTCAGTATTTATTAAAGCTATAACAGGTTAAAGTTATGGAGAATAAATCTCACAATCTCAATCATCTCATATAAATCACTCCGCCCACTTTAGAAATCGAGTAATAATATCAATATAATAGAAAATTATTTGTTTTACTGAGGGTAAGGGTATATGTAACTTTCTAACTGGTTTTAATTACAAATCGGTTAATTTTAATAACCCAAGACTTAAACAATATTTTATAGTGGGTGATGGTATTTATCAGTCAGTTTATCTGATTGAAATTTCTGTACTGGTTTTCTTTGTTTTTGATCTATTGCAATTTGTTGCTGAGCATTCATTTTTAATTATACCTTACATAATATATGCATAATATATATGTAATACAGTCGACCCTCGGTTAACGAACGCCTCGCTTAACGAACGTTTCGCACAACGAAAACATTTAAAAAAAAAATGTTTCGCTTAACGAACAAAGTTTCGCATAACGACCAACGCAAAATGGGAAATACCGAATCGCTTTGCCATATGCGCATCTGAGGGGCTCCACGCAGTGTCCACGAAGCCAGTAACCAACGAAATTATATTTCTGGCTAACCAGATGGGCCTATAGGTAGATAACAATGATATCGATGAACTTGTGGCAGAGCACAGTGAGGAGCTGACTACCGAAGTGCTTATGGATTTGCAATGTGCTTTACAGCAAGAAAATGTGGAGGAGAATTTATCAACCGAGGAGGTTGCAGAAGAACAACAACCGCCTAGTGCAATTAAAGAAATGATTAAAGCATGGGAGTCTGAGGCATCATACATTAAAAATTATCACCCCAATCAGACAGTGGCTAAACGCGCAACAGATTTATTCAATGATAATGCAGTGTCGAAAGAAGAACTAGGTAAGCGTCCAGGTATCGTACAAAAGTATTTTTTTTTGTTATTTTTTGTTTTATCCATTGCAGATTGTCTCATTTCGTTGTATATTCAGTTCCTTAAAAATGTTGATAAATGTATGTTATAATACTTTCCATAAATATTGATGTTGAAATATATTAGTGTGTACTTTTTCCGACTTGGAACGCATTATTTTATTTTGCACTGATATATATGGAAATAATGGTTTTGCTTAACGAACGTTTCGCATAACGACCACGCTTCTGGAACGAATTGTGTTCGTTAACCGAGGGCCCACTGTATATGCTTATTTGCTTTGATACAACAACTCTAGATTTTATAGCCGTCACAGGAAATTTTTTTCAAAACGTATTAGGGAAAATTAATTCAGAACTGATTAATAACAAACACTAAAATTAGTTGTTCATGCAAAATTCGGAAAAATACTTTCTAACTAGTACAAGTTTCTATTAAAAAAATGTGATTCATTTCGAGGTTTGTTTTTTAAATGCTTTTATTTACAAAACACGAGTGACTGATTGCGAACTGTTATTTGACTGGTAGTTAATATTGTTTGACATTGTGTCATGAAGTAACTGAACTGGAAGCAGCTACTCCAAAAATTATTTTTTTTTTTAAAAATGTTTTTCGAGCCCTTTGCTCAACAAGTAGTGTGCATAATATACTATCTGAGAGCGGTATTGTAAATATTATTCTCAAAATTTAGCCTCAGTGTTTGTTACTGGATAATACGCAACCAAAAATAACACTTCCATCCGTCACAGAGGAGAATGTTGCGCCTGTAGCGGAGACTGTTACTACCGAGCAGTCGATTATACAACGTGGTCAACTTCGACACCTTGTATCTATTTTTTAAAATTATCAGAACAATACTTTAACAATTGTAATATTATATCCATGATTTTTCCAACCTATTTACTGTGCTACAGTAGATCCTTTAGGTCACCCGTATAATAACGTATAATCTAACATCTGACAAAGTTTTAGCCGGGAGAAAATGACTGAATTTTTTTAATATTTTATTTACATGTTTTTACAAGGAAGTGCCAGGTGACTTTCACTAGGATTCATTACACAGTGCAACACATAAATTGGTGCCGCCTTCGTACCCAGCTATTTTTGAAGTATACACCGAGACTAAAAAAATCCCCAAAGGATTTGGCCCCGTTACATCGAAACATTTTTTTATGGATACTCCAATATTTTTACCCCAATACGATTTTTTGACCATTTTTAGGGAGTCCATATTTCATTAACTGTTCAGAATTTTTTCTTGTCGTCTTCGGCAAAGTTGTAGATCTAAACCACAGCAAAAAAAAGTCTCAAATAGACCGACCCAAAAAAATTGCATCTAGTGCATGAAAATTGTAAAAATATGGGAAAATAGGCTATTTTTCATGATATTTTCAGTATAAAATTATGATTATAATATGTAATATTCCACATAAATCATACGCCACGGAGTACAACGAAATAAATTTTGTGTGGAAAACATCATGAAAATATATTCTTTTTTCCCATATTTTTGCAATTTTTATGCACTAGATGCAATTTTTTTGCGTCGGTCTATTTGACACTTTTTTTGCTCTGGTTTAGATCTACAACTTTGCCGAAGACGAAAAGAAAATTTTTCCAACGGTTAATGAAATATAGACTCCGTAAAAATGATAAAAAAAATCGTGTTGGGGTGAAAATATTGGAGTATCCATAAAAAAATGTTTCGATGTAATTGGGCCAAATCCTTTGGGGATTTTTTTAGTCTCGGTATATACTTCAAAAATATCTGGGTACGAAGGCGGCACCAGACGATGACCTTAGAAATGTTGCACTGTGTTATACAACTCTATTAAGCGTTTAACGAGTTTTCGTCCGGGAGGCTGGTTCGCGGTCCATAACACAGGACATAAAACACTCAGATTCGAATCATCGGGCATGCATTCCTCGAGCCAAATAGTGCTCGTTGACAGCTCATCTCCACCGGCCTAAAGAGGCTCAGCCGTCAGTTCTTCGGCTATCGCAGCGTTTTGGCTTGGTGGTGAACAATCTACTTCGTATTCGATGATTAACGTGATTTCGTCACTTATGCTGCCTTTAGGAACAAGAAAATAACGAAAGTGTTCCTTTCATATTTGCAGCACACTGTGATCAGATTACCATCTTGGTCCTTACAGTTGGGGATCCCTGTTACAAAACCTTTGCGTTTTACCTTTTGTTAGAACTTTCGGTTTTCACCTCTATCCCCGTAGTTTTTCGCAATATGCTGCCACTATGTGTCGGGAACATTAAAATTAGGTGGGTTTTAAGTGAGACAGTTGTAGCATTGTGATGTCCATTTACGTTTGTGTACCCTAGCAGCAACTAGGTGGTGATCCGAGTAAATATTTGCAACGTGCATCCATCGATTACTACGTAATCAACTTGGTTCCTTGTCTTTTGATAAGGAGTTATCCAGGTTTCCTTGTGGATTTCTTTATGCGGAAATCTGGTTCCACTCACTACCATGTTTCTTGCCGACGCGAAGCTAACTAGTCTGAATCTGTTATCGGAGGTGTTGTTGTGTAGGCTAAATCTTCCCCAGCACAATTTTGATGTCATGGTAAGGGTAGCGGCCATATATATCATCCATAGAATGTCCTCGTCTTTTCCATCGGGGACTGCACAGTGTACACTGTACACCAATCAGCGTGATGTGAATGTGAATAGTGGATGTTCGGTTACTTGCAGGGTTAAACCGAGAGACCAGATATGGAAGTCTCTTGTCGACTATAAATCCACTTTTTTTATTTTTTATATTGTGCCGAGTAATATCTGAGTACCAAAATGATTTATACGTATTGATATTAAAATTAGCGGTTATTACATTTGGATCACTCAACGTCATCAGGCCTGAAGATTTTGTGGGACATGAATGGTATAACTTCGATCTGTATATCTAGTTCCACTTTTTGAATGGTATAACTTCGATCTGTATATCTAGTTCCACTCTTTGGTTCCTCTCCTATTAACTGGTGACCTTCATATTTAGGGCACAGAAAAGGTAAGTTCTTTGATTATTAGCCTATTTACTCCGAAAGGATCTCCCCATGACAGAGCACGTCCGGGTTCAGAAGGTAGCTGCCCTCGCAGGAAATAGAGTTAATTGGCATGTGGATTGTTACAGTTTTCCGGTTGTCAAAAAGTTACTCTCAATAACATATATCGACACTCAAACACACTATATTCAATTAACAAACTGTAAGTGTTAACAGCTAAATCTCTAAAACAACAACATTATTTGTTTGTTTATGCCTTAGCCGGCTTCAACTTCTCTCCTTACTCCTCCTCCCCACAATGTTTCAACAAGAAACTTTACCAAGAATTTGACATATCGATTACCAAACTCTAGCTCACCGCAAAAACTGTAACAATTAAATTAAAATGAGCATAACCCAATTTTTTTTTCGGGGAGGGTGTCATACATTAAGTGCTCAAGTGTGTATTCATGTGTTTTTAAAACGAAAAGTAATAAAAAAAAAAAGTGGCGGTTAAACCGCAAAACGCAAAACAATGCCTGACGTCTATTCACCAGCAGCAATATCCATTTGCTCGCTCTGGTAGACAAACAAATACGCGACGACGCTTACAAACACCTCGACCGCAAAATGACAAACGTCACAAATACAAAAACCCAGAGGAACGCATATAAACCACATACCTTCACATAAACACACACACACACAGAGGAACCACCGAATACACTTTCATTTGCAGCCATCGCATACATGCACATACACTTACGGTCGTGTTTCTGTGTTTTAAATGTCGGTTATAGTGCCGCTGTGTCTTATTTAAACTTAGCGTACGCAAAACGGAAGGAAACTTGACAGTAGGTTCGTTGATAACTGTAAAGTGGCTGGCAAACAAACAAACAAACGAACAGTGAGCCAGCCAGTCATGTATTGCGGCAAAAAGGCTGTGAGGCGAATGTACGGCCTGCCGTTGACGACAACATGCGAAACCATAATGTTAGCACAGAGGTAGTGGAGGACAGTGTGTTGCATGGGACAGTAATGCAATGCAAAAAAAGAATTCAGGGCCAAAACACTATTCATAAATTTTTCGTAACAGTTATTTTCTAATTATTTTTTCGTAATAACATTTTTTATTAAAATTTTATTATTTAATTTGTTACTTAATTTTTAATTTTTGTTATTCAATATTAATTTAAAATTTTTAATTTTAAATTTTAAATTTCAAATTTTTAATTTTTAATTTTATATTTTTAATTTTTATTTTTTAATTTTTATTTTTTAATTTAATTTAAAATTTTAAATTTTAAATTTTAAATTTTAAATTTTAAATTTTAAATTTTAAATTTTAAATTTTAAATTTTAAATTTTAAATTTTAAATTTAAAAAATTTAAGAAATTTTATCCTGGAGCTATCCTTTCGGCTGCACTGTGCCTCGTTTAACGCAATATTTCCGTGCTGGAGGAAAAACCTAGTTAACAAGTGACCCACAAATAAATGGCATAAAATGCAACAACAAACAAGAAAATATAATCACAGGACTATATTTCAGGACAAAAGGGAAAAACTGCCTACTCAAATGAAATGAAATGTAATGGAAGCTCTACACTGCGGTCTCTGCGCGAATACAATGTAGTCCATGGCGAGCGTGTGGCATTTAGTTTATATTTTTGTTTCTTTTTTTCCATTTTGTTTCAGTACTAAAGGGATCCTAATTGAACTTATGTGAACCTTAGCGACTTGCTAAGGATTCCCTGCACATCCGTTGTTTGTTGTTCGGTGTAACACATATTAACAAAAATAATGTTCCTTATGAGTACAATACAAATACACACACACACACACACATAGTGAATAATGTCCTTAAGTAAAGTAGAAACTGCGACATGAGTAGGAAAATGTGAACAGAAGTTTTGTTGTGCTCCTAGTTGAGTAATTTCAAACTTGGAAATCTATTTTAGACATGCAAATCTCTAGGGGTGTTTTGTCAGCATTAATTTTTTGTTGTTGTTGATTTTTCCCTAAATGGCCTAAATAGTAATATGTAGAAAGAGTGCGTGCGTCGTGGCCGGTTGACACCATCATCATATGTGTTGGGGTGTAAAGGATAATTGAAAGTGTTTTTTACCAGAGGCCCGGAAGCGCCATTAATTTCGCTGAATGGCAATATGGCTTCCTTATAAGTATTCCATTAGAATTTCAATTATAGAGCAACCCTTGTGAGCAGCATCCCTGCCTTGGGGATGCTGTATAAGGGATGCTGGCAAAAAGTCGGTATGCGATTTTAGCCAGGTAGAGTGTAGGCATGCGCTGAAATTAAGGGTATTTCTATTGACAATTTTAAGGAATGGCTAATGTTGATTACTCCCCTATTGTAAACGATTTAAATATTCCAGTTTAATAATCATCATTTGAAGATCGGGTTTTTTTAAGAAATTTAGTTTATTTAATTAAACTAATTGAAATTCAACAAATTTGTTATACTATGAAATAATGTTAGATATTAATATTATGTGAAAGTTAAACTTCTGGCTAATTTGAAATTTAAGTATTAATTTTATTATTTTATGAAAGCTTCCAAAAAAAAATGAGAGTTTCGTAGAGAAACCACCAACTCCATGCCCGTATGTCTGCGCTCCGATTACTCTTCTTCTTCTTCTTAATTGGCAGCACCAACGGAAATTCATGTATCAGTAGCCGCACGTAGATAAGAATTCCAAGTGCTTCCAAGTGCGCCGCCCATCAAGTTTATTAACGAAAACCTTTCGAACTGGAACATCTACATCCATTCGTACAATGTGTCTAAGCCAGCGCATTCTGCCCATTTGCGCATTCTGCCTGACTACGTCGATATCGTTGTACAGCTCATACAACTCGTGGTTCATTCAACGACGATATTCGCCGTTAACGATGATGGGTCCAAATATTTTGCGAAGTATTTTTCTCTCGAAGACTCCCAGAATAGATTGATCCGCTTGTGTCAATACCCAGGATTCTGCGCTGTAGAGCAGGACAGGTAGGGTGAGAGTCTGGTAGAGTTGGATCTTTGTTCTTCGAGAGAACGCTTTGTCATTAAATCGCTTGCTTAGCGCATAGTAGCAGCGGTTTGCGCTCAATACTCGTCTTTTGATTTCCAAGCTGACATTATTATTTTTGTTTATGCCGGAGCCAAGGTAAACAAATTCGTTTACCACTTCAAAGTTATAGTTGTCAACGTTCACGCAGCGTCCTATACGAGTAGACTCTTTGTTCTTTGAAACAACTAACTTGGTTTTGTCCTCATTTATCACGAGACCCACTCCCGCCGATTGCTTTTCATTGCTCGAAAAAGCCGCAATAACATCCCGCAGTCCACGGCCAATGATATCTACGTCATCGGCACACGCCAGCAGCACGTGACTTTTGTTAAAGATGGTTCCAATCCTGTTTACTGCCAACTGCCGCATGGTCATCTCCATTACGATGTTAAAGAAATAAATTTTTTGCGTTCAAGCCGTACAAATTACAAAAAAAAGGTTCATATTTCTAATATCTTATTCTAATATCCCCCCCCCCCCAACCCCTTTGTTCACCATGCCAACACAAAACTACAAAACTAATATCAGTTATTCCTTGGCTTTCCATTGCGATCTCAGTAGTATTTTCCATTCGTATTATTGATTATACTGTCAACAAAAAACTTTGGAAAATTATATGCATGTCACACAGTCTTAAAGTTATCCTCGTGTTGTTGTGGTTGTTGTTGTATTATGAATGACTCTTATTGAAATTCAATATTTTTGTTGTGCTATCCCTGACTGTCTGTTGAAATAAACCAAGGAAACCTTACTTACCATATAGCATAGCACCAAGTGGAATAAATGACAGTGAGCGACAACAACACAAGCAAATGTTTTGTGCTCTATCCAATAGATAAATAAATAGTTTGTTGGTTACTAAGAAGGATAGAGGAAAACGGTTTTGATTGGGAATAGGAAAAACAAAACATAGACTTTGTCAAGCAAAAGATGAGAAACAAAAACTCGAAATAAAAAAAAACAACATACAAGTGCAGTATTTCCAATAAGGCCAACAACAGTCTTACTCTAGGATAGCAACAACACGTATAGCAAACAATTTTACGGCTCTTTACAAAAAGGACTTCAGAGCTGACATAATATGTGTGTTATAAACACACACACACCTACCTAAATAAAGTTATAATAATAAGCATATTTGTGTTGGTGATATACATACGTACATATATGTTACATGTATGATGGTGTATTCCATTACACTCGTTTAGCACTCACTCAATAGGACTCTCTTCTAGGTCTCCTGGTGTAAAGGGTAAGCAAACACTTAGTAAAGGGTGTGAAAAATTGATATTAAATAGGACAGACATGCAAATATCTGTAGCACACATTGACGCGTGGTGTTTGTTGTTGTTAGAGTTTTTTTTTATTATTTATTTTTTAAATATATCTATATAAATTTAAGGAGGACAAGGGGTTAAACGTCATTGTAAGTAGCACGGAGGAGGTATTGTGGTGGTGGTTGCCAAAGGGTGTGTTTAGAAAAGAGTGCGAGAAAGTTAAATATACTTTTGTTGGAAAGAATTTTTGAAATCGAAAAATAGAAAATGTATAATCAACACGTTTATATTTTCAACTATTCCCGCGATGCTTAAGTTTTCAAAAGACAAAAAAAGAAACAAAATTCTTTAAAATTTAAAAAAAAGTACAGTAATATTTTTTGGAAAAAGTCAACGTACTATTATGTAATAAATTACTCACCATGCCAAATTGGAATTGTGGCAAAATTTTCAAGGACATTGAAAAATTTCATAAAGTTTATACTTTCATATTTATGACTCTTGTGTATTTAAGTTTGCTAATTGAGTTTGTTTAAAGACATTGTAAGCGGCCAATGTCCTTGTAATAACAACAACGAGAAGTTCACCATGTAAATGAAAATGTCTTTGTCAAATTTAATCTAATATGTCAAACACAAATTATGGAAATTTTTAGTAAAGAATTATGTAGAATTTTTGGTTAGATATTTAAAAGAATTCAAAAACAATGCACTGCAACTAAAATGTTACTTCCATAATGTCTTGTCTAGGATGCTATAAAAATTATAGCAAATCTAAGGTTGAAAAATTTTAAGATGTTTAGACAAAATTCAGTGGAATATTGATATACTATAAATGAAATGCTTAGAAAGACTTTTAATACCCTGTAGAATTTTAAATGAGAGCCCCAGAAGAAAAATTTGTTCAGTCAACAGAAAATTTTTAGAAATTTACTAAAATTTATTAGTTTATCTCAGTTTAACAAATAATTATGTAAAATTTTAGCTTTCATCACTCAAGTATGGTTTACACGCTATCTACCCATATCTACTCATATCCCCTCAACAACAAGAGCGAGATAGCCTTATTAGAAAACATGTAGGAGTAAGCAAAGGCAAACACTACAAAATTATAGCAAAGTAATATTGAATTTTAGGAAGGGAGATAGGAAATCAAAATATACTGATTTGACAGGAGATAGGGGATATGGGTGGATAGTGTGTAAATCAGCCTTCAAACATATGTCAGTGCAATGCATTTGAAGCTAAATTTAGTTTAAATAACGTCTCGTATAAGATGCTATAAAAATTATAGCAAATCTAAAGTTGACAAATCTTAAGAAATTAAGATAAAATTCAGTTTACTGTTTGATATACTATTAATAAAATGCTAAGAAAGACTTTTAATATCCTGAAAAATTTTATAAGGTGGCAACAGAAGAAAACTTTTTTCAGTCCACAGAAAATTGTTAGAAATTTACAAATATGTATTAGTTTACTAAAGAATTATGTAAAATTTTGCTTTTATCACTTATACATACGTCAAGGCAATGCATTTGAAGCAAAATGTTGCTTAAATAACATCTCGTTTAAGATGCTATAAAAATTATAGCAAATCTAAGGTTGCTAAATCTTAAGGAATTAAGATAAAATTCAGGGGAATATTGATATACTATGAATGAAATGCGTAGAAAGACTTTAAGAATCCTGTAGAATTTTAAAAGCAAACACCAGAAGAAAAATTGTTTCATTCAATAGAAAATTTGTTAGGAATTTACAAAAATTTACAGTTAACTTAGTTCACTAAGGGAGTATGTAAATTTATTGCTTTTATCACTCATACATATATGTCATGACACTGTAGTGCAACTAAAATTTTGCTTCCATAATGTATTGTCTAGGAAGCTATAAAAATTATAGCAAATCTAAGGTTGACAAATCTTAAGAAATTTAGACAAATTTCAGGGGAATATTGATATACTATGAATAATATGAAAAGGAAATGTATTATATCCTATAGAATTGTAATAGCGAGCAACCAAAAAAAAATTGTGTCATTCAGCAGAAAATTGTAAGAAATTTACAAAAATTTATTATTTTATCTCAGTTTATTAAGGAATTGTGTAAAATTTGTGCTTTTATCACACATGCATATGTCATGGCAATGCATTTGAAGCAAAATGTTGCTTCTATAACGTTTCGTTTAAGATGCTATAAAAATTATAGTAAATCTAAGATTGAAAAATCTTAAGAAAAGTTTTTAGAAATTTACAATAACACAGTACAACATATGACTTTTGGACTCAATTCTGAGAACTGCATGTGAAAGTAGCCCCAAACAGAAGAAGTTCTGCACATCATTTGTTTTGTCAAGTTACATGCCATAATAATTTAATATCGATTTGAAGTTAGTGAGTATCGTAGGTCCTTGAAACATCACACAAATTGTAAATATGAAAATATTGACTAAGAGTTAAGGGAAAACATGCCCGGTTTAGTTTTTGAAAAAATTCCAGTAGTTATAACATTCATCACCCCTTGCCATCGACTCCCTATGGCCCTAAGCCACACAATGACTTTACACCAAAAAGGAGTACGATTACACTCAATGTGTATCACCAAAAGGATATGCTTACACTGTTAAGTGAAGCAGTTGATTGGACAATTAAATTAATTAAATTATTACACCAACAATGCGGGGAACTAATTAAGACCAAATGGGTGGGTGGATGGATGAATGGATAGATCAACGAATAGATGCTCGCACATCAGGGCGAACACACTATTATAATTTATAAAACAAAAAAAAATGTTACCATTAACAAACTGTCAAGTGCCAAATCTTCATGGTACAAATTAATTTGAAATATTTCAAATCATTTGCTTGTGACTCTTTTGCCTCCCACCGTCTGAGTCATCTATAAATTGTCATTAGCCGTAGGAAACATTTTAGTCTCTGGGCGCCAATAAATAAAAAGAACGAAAACCCACAATAAGCACTGGATTCTATTGAAAATCTCTGTGAGGAGCCAGACGGAACAAGAAAATCATGTTGACGTCGTTTAGATATTTTCCGTTTTGTGCTTAATTCTTTATTGTTGCGCCACCAACAACTTTTATGCTTTGTTTTAGTTTCCACATAAATACATACCATGGGGAAAAAGATAAATTTTACGAAATTAGTGTATGATCCGTTGATGGTTTAGACTAATAATGTCTTATTTTAGTTGCGTACGTAAGGTGGGGTTAGGGGGAGGAGTTTTATTGTAGCCGCCCGTTGTCGTTGTTCTACGTTTTTTAAGTGATCATAATTTATACGATTTAATGATCTTAATGATCTGTTCGGTGTCTCTGCTTAAAGCCACTTTGCTTGGTGCTGTTGCTGGACTGCTGTTGCCTATGTTGGCAATGGTGATTATGAGGATGACAATTTTTCGGCTACATGTCTTTGTAATGTGAATTTATGCTTTCGTCTATCTTTGGATTATTCAGAATGAAGGTTTATTTTCAATGCCTTTGTCACGTGTAGAATTAATGACAAATCAATGTTGTGTAATGGCCACGCGCGTTTGGTGGTCATATGTAATAGACTGGGAGTCCTTGGGATAAGGTGACAATTTTTTTTTAGAGAATAACAAGTTCTTCCCAGGAAAATTTTTCAGAACTTGTTGCGAATGGTATTGATACTAGAATCGTTTCTTTTTTAATCGACTTTCTATTCTGTTTCTGGTTCTATATAACCGATTATGTACAACATGTTGCACCACAGATTCCGTAGAACAGAAAATGAATATTCGTATTCGAAATAAGTATTTTTTAGAGGGTATTTATTAAGAAAAACTCAAAAATCTGAGTTAAAATATATTTCGAACTAGCACCCAATTGAAAATCAATGAAATTTTAAAAAACAGCATATCTAATTCAGTTATGTAGCAATTCATTTCATAACAGGTTCCATGAGAACATGTTGGTTTTGGGACAATTTCAAACAAAAATAATATATTGTGCAACCGAAAGTGGAACTTGTTACTTATCAGTAAAAGCTGTTCTGTAATTGTTTCTTTGCAACAAAATATTTTGCTGGGTTGTTGTATGATCGGATAATGTTGTTAATAAAGAAAAATGGTTTATGTTGTCAACATTATTAAATTCATTTATAAAATGTCGCCAAGAGTACTGAAAATTGAAATCAGTACAGAAATTTCAGTCAGGTGAACTGACCTCACTTCCTTCACTCTATGTCTGAGGTTCTTAAACTCTCGAGTTATTAAAATTAAGCGATTTTTAAGTGAAATTATTTACAACATTTTTCAGCTCATTGATTTGGGAATCAATTCTGAGAACTGCACGTGAAAGTAGCCCCAAAAAGAAGAAGTTTTGTCAAGTTACATGCCATAATAATTTGATATCGATTTGAAGTTATTAAGTATCGTACAGGGCAATTTGTCACGTTTTAGGCTCTTTTGTTTGACATAACTCGAGAACCACTACACCATTTCCAATTGAAATTCAAAGAATATCAATTGATCCATTTGAAATTCAAAACTCGCCATTTGAAATTCAAAAAACATCAATTGGAATTCAAAATTACCATTTGAAATTTAAAAAACATCAATTGAAATTCTAAAATCGTCAATTGAAATTGAAATTCAAAACTCATTAAGTGAAATTCGAAACTCGTCAATTGAAATTCAAAATTCGTCAATTGAAATTCAAATCTTATCAATTGAAATTCAAAAGTCGTCAAAACGCATTTTGAATTTCAATTGACGACTTTTTAAATTTCAATTGATAAGTTTTGAATTCCAATTAACGAATTTTGAATTTCAATTGACGAGTTTTTTTAAATTTCAATTGACGAATTTTGAATTTCAATTGATATTTTTTGCATTTCAATTTTTTTTGCGTTTGAATTTTAATTGTCGTTTTTAGAATTTCAAATGGAATTTTTAAATTTCAAATGATGGGGTTTGAATTTCAAATGGAGTATTTAAATTTCAAATGGAATTTTTGAATTTCAATTTATTTTCTTTGAATTTCAATTGGAAATGGTGCAGCCCGATTTATCTGAAGCAAATTTAAAAAAATTAAGAATTACAATTCCTTTAATCTGTTCATATAACGTTTCCCTACATAAGCAACAGTTTCACTTTTCCATTCATCAAATGATTTTGAACTGGGTTTATTTTGTAGCATTTACAATTTAACTGTTGTACTGCGTAAAATATTATTTATGATAATCCTACGCCACCATATAACACAACAAAAGACTAAAGAGCCTAAAACGTGACAAATACTTACTAACTACAAATCGATATTAAATTATTATGGCATGTAACTTGACAAAACGAATGATGCAGAACTTCTTATTTTTGGGGCTACTTTCATGTGCAGTTTTCAGAATTGAGTCCCAAAATCATGTATTGTACTGTGTTATTTACTTATTCATTGAGCATTTACAATATTACATCATTAACAAATTTATATTTACGTAACATACATAAATTGGGAAAAGGTGAATTTTTTATACTAGTTTTCTGATTGTTATTCAGTTCAGAATAACTAGAATTCGCTCTTTGGAGTTCCCCAAGCAGCTCAAAATGTGAGAAGGCGCTTTGTTAAATAACCCAAATGGCCTGCTATCACCGACAGGTCTTAAAAACAGAAGTTACTGAAGCTCAACACAAATGCTATGTTAATAGCTTTGGTAGCCCCAAAAAACTAGGATTGGGCGCTTGGGCCTAAGAAGCCACTCTCCTAAAATAAAATAGCTATTATGAAAACGCAAAGAAAAGAGAAAACAAGAACCCCCACCAAATGTTGACGTCTCCCGCAAACGTGATAAGGAACATGATTTAAGGATATGCACCTGGTATATTTATACTCCTAGACAAATACAAGGTTAGTATCACCGCCATACAGGAAATGCGATGGATGGGAATGGGATGCACTCGACGAAAGAACTGTGACATCTTGTATAGCAGCCATGCAAAAAGACACGAATTTGGATGTGGATTCATAGTCGGCAACAGACTTTAACATCTGGTCTAGCGATTTAACCCTGTAGGTGACCGAACCAGATTGGAACCAGATTCCTGTATAAAGATATCTCCATGGCAACCTGAAAATCCCCTCATCAAAAAACAAGAAACCAGATTAATCACGTGGTAATCGACGGGTCATGTCTCAAGCGTTATGGTCGTGCGTGCGATGTGCGGTGCAAATATTTACTAGGATCACCACCTAGTTGCAGTCAAGGCTCGCACGCGATTACGTAGCGCTAAAATGATTGTATTCAAATACAAAGGAAGATAGGGATCACAAAGCCACATTTCACCGAGATAGCCAATGCCTACTCCTACCAACTCTATCAATAACTTCGAACAAACCCCCTTGGTTCTGATGTTCCTAACTTACAGTGGCAGCATATTCTCATTTCACCGAGATAACCAATGCCTACTCCTACGAACTCTTTCAATTGCTTCAAACAAACCCCGTTGATTATAATATTCCTTACATTCAGTGGCAGCATATTGCCATGGTACTATGAGCGATGTCTCGTAATGTCTGAGGGAAAGAATGCTGCATACTGTATAAAACTGGGATATAATAAGTAGAAGATGGACCTCTAATTTTCAAGCGGAAAAATTGCTTATGAAAAAATGGTAGAGCCAAGAGGTCAGCACGGCAATTGCAAGGCTCTCAAATAATAATGTGAGCCTATTGACAGCCGGCAGAGCTTTTTAAAGGAGCGATGAGCTGGCAACGCGCACGCACTAGCTCATAAACACGATTTAGCTCAAGGAATGCATGCCCGATATTGAAATCTGGGTGTTCTATGTCCTGTCCTTAAGAAAGGCAAACCAAGTGTGTATTCCAATTATCGCGGAATCATCCTTTTACCCATCGCATATAAGTTTAAAGCCCATCTAAACGAACCTGAAGGGCCTTTGTCAGTTTGGCTTTAAACCTGGTAAATTACAAAGCCGATATGACAGGAATTATTAGATGCTATGGCTGAGTTTGGTATCCCCTCAAAGCATACGACTTCGCGGGATAACACTGACTGACACGAAGTGTTAAGTGAAAAAAAAATCTGACTGAGTCATTTTCTACCAAGCTAAACTTACGACAAAGCGATTGTCTGTCAAGCGATTTCTTTAACATCGTAGAGGAGATGATCATGCGGAAAGCTGCAGTAAGTACGACACATCTTTCACAAAAGTCACATGATTTTGGCGTATGCCGATGATGTAGATATCATTGGCCGCGGACTGCGGGATGTTACTGCGACCTTTTCGAGCATTGTGAAGCAGTTGGCGGAAATGGGTCTGGTGATAAATGAGGACAGAATCAAGTTATTTGTTTTAACGAACAATAAGTCTACTCGTTCGGAACGCTTGAGAGAGAAACATACTTTGCAAAATATATCGATCATCGTTAACGGCGAATGAACCATGAGCTATATGAGCTGTTCAATGACTTTGACGTAGTCAAGCCCGTTCAAATAGACCGAATGCGCAGGTTTGGACATGGTTTCGAAAAGTCTTTGACAGTAAACTCGATGGGTGGCGCAGAAGGGGGCGCCTAAAACTTCGATGAATGGATCAGGTGAAAGAGTTGTTATCTACACTTGTTGTGACTAACTATCTATGGAGCGCAAAAGACCGAACGTTTGGAATTCTCTTCTATGTAGGGCTACTGATGGAGGCATTTCTGTAGTTGCTGCCATAGAAGAAGAAAATTTTCAAGGACCTTGGATAATATTTTTTTTTTGTGTTTTTGTAAGATTTTTCCATAATTTCGTTTTGCAAGTAACATACTGTAAAAAAATACTCAAAAATATTCGCAAACAAAAAAATTTAAATTCGTCATTTGTATGGTGGATTGTGCGTTTTTGCTTTTTAAATGTTCTTGCCTCCTTTCACATGTTCAAGTTTTCCTTAATTTCTGTTTTTCATGACGTGAAATTTGAAATTGTGAAGATTTTTCAATATTGTGGAAAAGATTTGAAAGATGTCAGGAGCGGAGCCAAAAATGCCATTATCGCAGATTTTCATCGAACATTATGTTAAAAAATTAATATTAAAGTGTGAATATTACCCAAACTTAATTTAAATTGGTAGTACACCAAGACCTCGCTTTGCGTCGTTTCGTTTTGCGTTTTTTCGTAGTTGAGTCGCTGCTGAATTAGTACTTATTTTCACTGTGCGTCATTATATTTTCGAAGTTGCGTTGAGTTGTTTAGGTTCATACTGATTAATTTTTATTTTGTTTTTTTTTTTTAATATTAATTGAATATTTTATTTGGTTTTAATTGAATTTGTTTTGTTTTTTGTATGTATGTTGTTTTATAAATTAATAATTAATTCATATAGAAAAAGTTTCGTTGGCGGAGAAAATTTCTCAGCATTGAAGAAGACCTTTTATGATAAAAAAAATCTATGTTCACAATACAATATTTTAAGTTCTCTCCCTTTCCCCTCCTCCTCCTCCGATAAAATTCATTTAAAGTGTTAATGTCAAAAAATAATGTAGTACATACAATTATACAACTAATGCAAATGGGCGTCTTGTCAACTAATTAATTAAGGCTAGTTAGAGACCACATTTACGCCTTTTACCTCCAAGATCATTAAGTCTTTACCTAACCACTTACACCCTGTTTCCTGCAACCAGGGAACCGCAAGGATAGCTGTCTAACCCGTACGTAGTACGTAACGATAGTCCATGTGGTGGTAAATGAGAATAATGACTATGACATTTTCTCAAAACAAGTTGCCACGTTTAGCATAAATTCCATGCTAGCCAAGATAACTGAAATGTAATTTGCATAATTTTAGGCACTTAAGAAAATAAATTCTGTTGTGTGTGTGTGTGTGGATGTGTGAGATTAAACGACACTGCAGCAACGGTAATGGTCGGGCTAACCTACCAACCACAAACACACACTCACACACACAACGAAATGGGAACATATGTTAAGGGCTATTAAATGTAACCCAAAGGATTTCACGTTTCGTTTCGAGTTGACGTTTCGTTTTGCTTCGTTCAGGGTGCAGAAGGAGCCACCTATGACGGTAGTGTTTGAACAACAAAGCCAGTTGTGTGTCAAAAACTGAGTAAAGCCAAAAGTTGTTGGTAGTGGTATTGCCTTTTTTCAGTCAGTTGGTTGGTTGGTCTGTTTAGTTGATTTTAAAACAGAAATTATTACACTTTGGAGGGACATAATTCTGTTGGACACATTTTACCGAAATGAACACATTGAATGAATAATGTTTGCTGATTGTATGGTCCTAAGGGAAATCTGCCTAAGTAGAGTAGAGAATTTTTTTTAAAAAAAAAGTTACGTAAGTTGCTGCAGTTACGCGTAATTACTTGAGTTGGCATGTCTATTTGTTACCACACACACACACACATAACTTTGGTGACAACAATTAGAGCATACCTTTAGGTGTTGAAGTGTTAAGGCAAATATTTGCATATGTTTAGGAGGGACAATATATATTGTGTAATTTTTGTTGCGTACAAAACAACTGTGCATAAACTAAAGAGCTGACAGAGAAATACTGCTGTCGTTGATAAATATGATATATCCATCAATTAAAAATTATAGAAATTAATTATGGACTCCATATTAGCCAATGTTTTTGACTTAAGCAATTTTAAAATAAAGAATTGACAATAATCTGTTTAGTGTACAAAAATGTTTAAAAAACATAGAAAATAAATCTTTTAATCTACTATTCCATAACAAAATTTGGACAATTTCTTAAATGCAGCTTAAGAAAAAATCTATGGATACCTATTACCACTATGTTTAAATAAGGTCTCTGATTTTATTTTGAGACAACATATATAGTAAATGCAAAAGACAATATTTAAATGTTTTTTCGTTTCAAACATTTTGCACAAATTTTAAAAATTTCTATTTGAGCAGGCTAACTTGTATCGTAGACCGAATAATGACATATAACGACACTAGGCTTTTGCCATATAAAAATATTTTCCATTGTTTATAGTTGTCCTATGGGATAAATCTCTGTTGATTTTTTTTGCTAGTAGAATTAGTTTCCAGTCACTTTATGTATGTCAAAACAGTTTCAGTTGGTTACCTTAATTCTCTATAAAGAAAAACGTTTTCGCAAGAAAGCTCTCTGCTTGCCACATCTAAAAACCATACAACTTCTAACTAAACTTCAAACTAAACCTTTCTATACTATTAATAACTTTTCAAAACAACTAAAGCACCTAAATATGCAAATATTTTATATGAATCAAATCACTCACAACAGTAATAACGACAATAAAATAATAACAATTTACATTGACAAAACAGCCAATGGGGAGAGGTTTACAAATACATAATATGAATTGATGGAAATCAGAAACAACGCCCTGCAATAAAATAAACAAACCAACAGGGGCAATAAAGACGTATCTAGAGTCATAAAAAAAACTGAATTAGAAACAGAAAAAGAAAATAATAGAAAACACTTTGAATATTTATAGAGCTTGGCACAAATGTATAGCATAATATTAGGCATATACAAATATGGATAGAAAGCCGTAAATAACTTTAGTTGGGAAAAGAGTTATAATAAAATTTTATAATTTTAAAAATATATTATTTATGAAAACAAAAGGGTGAAAATATTGGAGTATCCATAAAAAAATGTTTCGATGTAATGGGGCCAAATGCTTTGGGGATTTTTTAAGTTTCGGGATATACTTCAAAAATAGCTGGGTACGAAAGTGGCACCAGACGGTCACCTTAGAAATGTTGCACTGTGTTATTTATGACAACAATAGGGACCAAAATGTTTGGTGATTTGTATATTATACTAGCTGGCCCGACAGACTTCGTCCTGCCCCCAAATTATTGTACAAAATGTTGAGTGCAGTTTCGATTTCCGGTTTATTACATTGGCTTCTGAAATATTTCAATTTAAGAGCGAGGTTTTCCCGGAAAAATTCGGTTCTTCATATATTTAAAAGATTATTTTATATTATTGTAAGAATTGCTAAAATGGATCAGTTAACTTACTTATTGTTAGGCATATATTCTAAAACAAAATTTTGAAGCCGATTGACTCACATATAACATTCTCCGTTGGAGTAATGATAACACTTTGCCCCTTTTTATCCCAAGGAGTACGAATTTCCAAAAATCCCTTCATTTACCTTAACAACCCTATTAACCGTTTGGTCTGGGTGATAGCAACAGTTTTCCCATTTTCGGGTTTGTCCCCTAAAAGTTCGAAATGCGAAAAACCTCTTTGTGAAGCTCTGTAATTCTATAGGAAGTACGCCGTTTGCGGTCTGGATGACCAAAATCGGTTTAACCGTTTTCGAAATTAGTGGTGTCATCAAAATTGGCATCTATTTTTATATATACAAAGTTTTCGATAATTTTGATGTTAAAAGAATGTTTATATGTAATGTAATCAATGGTGATTAATGACTTTCAAAAAATTAAGTGTATCATAAGCTAAACACCACCAACTGGACCCAAACATACATTCAAAATTTTTTCATGTCCAAAAATGCATACATTTTAAGTTTGAGTAAAATTGGACAATCGATATAAATTTTCGAAATAATTCAGCTCCAGACACCTCAACAGCGGGTCCATTTATACAAAAAATAATTCTCATTATAAAACAAACATACTTAAAAACTTAATTTCCCTTTGCACCCCATGAATAAGGTATGGGATAGCTTCTCGCTTTGTTGTAAATTACCACGCTTTCTATTTTTAGATTCACAACTAACGGCACCTATTTGTTTATCGACGAATGCGAACGTCACTGTTTGAGAAGCTCTTACTAGACACGACGATTGAATCGACGCTTAATACTGCGAAGTTGCTGTCAACAACATTCGAGGGGAGCCGACAATGAAAGAAAATTTTATTTATTTTTTTTCTTTTAAGATGACTGGAGCCAGGTTTGAACCTGCGATCTCCCGCATGGTAGTCGCGTGTTCTAACCACTTTGCCACGGCCGGTCCCATAAAACAAACATACATTCTGAATTTCAGCAAAATTAGTCCATCCATTAAAATTTTCGTTATAAATACACCCCAGCGCCATCTACCGGATCCATTTGTACATACAATTGTTTCATTCTGAATTTCAGTTAAATTTGTCCATTCGTTCAAATTTTGATTTTAAACCCACCCCAGCGCCACCTACCGGGTCTATTTGTACATAAAATGTTTTCTCATGATTAAACGAGTATATATTCTAAATTTCAGTCGAATTGGTACATGCATTAAAATTTTCGATATAAATCCACCGTAGCGCCACCTAGAGTAGATTTTTTGATTTACAAACCATCTACTGATAATATGGAATCGAAAATAGCCAAATCGCTTCAGCCGTTCTCAAGTGAAGGTATTACATACGTGGACCATTTCATATTTATATATATAGATTTATAGGTTACTAGCTTTCCCGGCTCGCGTTGCTTCACCCGTACTTACAATGTATCTTCTTATGAATTCAACCAAGACAGATCAAATGCAAACGCATCAAAAGAAAAACGAACACCCCATTAATGTGATTTTAGCTTTAATCCATTGGTCTGAGTGCTTGTACCCCTTGAGTCCCTTTTATACGATTATAGCTTTTGCCGTTTGGTCTGGGTGATGGTATCAGTTTTATCTCTTTTCAGGCTTTTTACAACTAACTAAAGAACGAACAACTAAAGAACGAATTTCGAAAAATTACTTAACTTTGCACAACTAAAATATTCTCTTCAATTTTTAAAACTATATTTCTAGCCGTTTAGTGCCAGTTTTATCCTTTTTCGTCCTTATTTACCCCATAAGAGGTAAGAATTTCGAAAACCTTCCTTCGTTCAAATTCCATTGGGAGCAAGCCCTTATAAATTATCATATTTATATTATCATTGGTTTGGGCGATAGTAAATTTATGTTATGCCTTTTTCGTTTTTTTACTCAGAAATATCGGATTTCAAAAAAACATTCAAACCAATTTGATAGTAAGCATACCCATATTAATTTTCGAAATTATAGCATTAGTAATCGGTAATTTGTATCCCTAATAGAACTAATTTCCAGAATTAACTAACGTTTGCTCGAAAAGAAAAACAACCACCCCAAATTGCATCATCCTATTTACAGCCAGTAAGCAATTTTAAATATAAAGATTATGATAATTCCTATGAAACAATCGCTCTATTAATATGACCGACATAACAATATTTGCAATAGGGGCGTGGCACCGCCCATTTCCTAGCGAGACGTACCATTTACATATGTAGCAAATCTCATCTTCATACCTAACAGGGCTCTTAAAATATATAAATTGAAATTTGTGTTGGGCGGTCCCACGCCCCTTTGTCTAATTATGTTTTCATGTAGCCTATGATAGAGGCCCTACGGATAGTACTACACAGTGAACATTTTATTGCAATCGGTCCATTTATTTCGCCGAGATAACGATTTAATCAAAAGAGGCGTGGCACCGTGTACCAATAACATATGTAGCAATTCTCATCTTTATACCTCTAATTGCTCCTGAGATATGACCGATTGAAATTTAGGTTTGTGTGGACGGTACCACGCCTCTTTGTCTAATAATGTTTCCATGGAGCCTATTATAGAGGCCCTATGGACTGTATCATACAATGAACATATAATTACAATCGTTTCATTTATTTGGCCAATATAACTATTTTTTAAAAGGGGCGTGGCAACGCCCACTTTCCACAAACAATGTACTTTCACTTATACTACCGATATACGTACCAAATCTCGACTTTGTACTTATAATGGTTAAAAAGATACAGCCATTTCAAAATTCGAGTCATATAGAGCGGTGACACGTCCATTTTAACCCCTTTTAGCCCGAATTTCAAAAAATCCTTTCTTAGTGCGCGCCTACGTCATAAACCTATATTTTAAACTTCACGGTTCTAGCTTTAGCCGTTTGGGCTGGGGAGTGATCAGTCAGTCACCCAAGCCTTTTATATATATGTAGATAATTGTTGTTGGTTATTCGAATATAATAGAGTTGACTACTGGTAATCGTAAGTGCAGATTTAGATTGATATAGGAACTGTATAATATTTCTTGGAATGCATAGCAAAAATTAGTTTAAGTTTCATAGGAATTGTGATATGATTAATAGAGTTAGAGACAGATATTATCTTTCGTTCCCACTGCATATGGTTAAGTAGCTTTGGATGAGTCTCGAATGTCTATTAAATTACTGCATGGAATATTCAGATGCTTTCTAGAGGTTCGTAGTATTTTTTTTGGTTTATCTTAAATGCAAGCTAAATACATAATTTTTCTTTACTTATATGATCATGACATTGGAATGCAGTCAATAATTTATTTAAAAACAAAATGTTCTCTGTCAATTGTCACTTGCATTAAAAACCGATAGCCATGTAAAAGGTAATAAAACATTTCTTTGGTGGCTTCACTCTTCAAAGTATCCCTTATATTTTATTGCTTTCATTTTATTGTTATTTCTTTTTTATTTTACTACATAAAACAAATAATAATAAAAAATAGAAGATATGTTAAAAACACATTTGAATTAATGTTAATACATAATTTGTTTTATTATATTTTTTGTTAATAGGTTAACCAATAAGAAAGTGTTAAGTAGAGGCACGAGTTTTGTATATTAATTACATAAAATAATATATTTGTATGCTATATATCATTTACACAACACACAGCACACAAAAAAATTTACTTAATTATTTTATGCATTAGCATTTTTTTTTTCTGCCGGCAGACCTAAAACTATGCCACCTTTTGACCTGGCGAAATTCTACTTGAGTAACACAATTAAAAAACTATAAGGAAAATGGTAAATAAAATGGTATAAGTAAACAATTTTCTAGAGTAACATTGGTAAACATTGATTAATGTTTTATTTATTTTTATTACACCAGCCCAAAAATTTTAGAATTTTTTGTGCAAATAAGACTTCAACATACTTTTTATACTATCACCCTAAGGGATGAGGGTATATATCATTTGACACGACCAAAAAGTGTAACACATAGAAGGAGTGACTTTAGACCCTAGGTTTCTTTGAACCAAATTCGATTCATGACTTTTTAAGTCGTTTGAGCCATGTCTGTCTGTCTGGCTGGTTCGCACGATAACTTTCGAAAGACGCAACCAAATGTTTTGAAATTTTGCACGAGTTAATATTTCCCCAAAACTACTTACGGTATTGAAAATGGGCTACATGACCACGCCCCTTCTGGTACCTTTCATACAAATGTACAATTCCGCCCACTTTAGAAATCGAGTAATAAATCAATACATCGAACTCGATCGTTCCTAATTTCTATGTTTAGTAAAGCTATAACAGGATAAAGTTTTGAAAAAAAAATTTAAGTCTAGCCACGCCCCGTCTGATACCTCCCATTCTAATGTACCACTCTGCCCACTTAAGAGATGGAGTTATAATATCAATACACTCGACACGATCGTGCCCAAATTATGTATTTTGTTAAGTTATAACAGAATAAAGTTTTGAAAAAAATTGGAAGTTTAGCAACGCCCCTTCTGGTACCTCCCATACAAATGTTTTTTCACTTTGTTTTTGAGTTTGTAGAAGTTTTTAGCCACTATTAGATAAAGGCACCCTAATGGTTAATTTAGTCAAATAATTTGAAAAACGCAATTTTCATATTTATTTTTTGGTATCTAAATATCTTTGGTTTGAAAATAAAGCCATTCCTTAAACAAAACATTTCGAAGAATTTAATCTGATTTTTTACTTCCTGTGCAAAATTTTACAATACATGACGTGTGTTCCCGACATTTGAAAACAGTACATTTATTGGCTGAAGTGCAGAATATGGGGCGGGCGCGCGATTAAAACAAAAATATGCCATTGTCTTCGTCTGCGGCGCTTTTACTCCCAACATATCCATTTTCACTCTAATTTACCAAAAAAATATTTTTCCCGAAATATACCAAAAAGAAATTTTTTTTTTCGCGGGATTTTTTTTGTCTGCGGCGCTACTGCAACCTTCTCAACAGTTACAACTCTACTTTAAAAAACAAATAATATTTTAAAGGGATATATCAAAAAAAAAAAAATTTTAATTATAATTAAAATACATTTTTCTTAATTTTTTCCACTTTTATTCTTTTTTTAATCAATTTTCTTCTTTCAAATATTTCTCTTTTGACTTTTTCTTGAATTTTTTTTAAATATTTCTTGAAATTTTTCTTTTGTTTCCTTCATTTTTTTAAATTTTTCTCAATTTCCTTTTTTTAATTAAAATTATTATAAGTTTCCATGATTTTTTCCCATTTTTTTAAATTTGTTACGGGGTTTTTTAGAAAAAAATGTATTTTTTTAAAAATCGCGCGGTTTTTAGATTTTCTATTTTTTTTTTAGAATTTTTCAATTTATTTCCTTAAATTTTTCTAACTTTTTCCATGATTTTTTCAATTTTTTTTGGTATATCCCGGAAATTTAAATGGTGACCCGTAATAACATCGTTGGATTCGTCTCGAAAATATCTTTCATTTGAGTACCCACACATGGGGGGTCATCATAGAACCTAAGGGGCCCCTGTTTTTGGCCCCCGGCCTTAGCGCCAACTTTGACCTCGATTTTCGTGTTTTGGGGCGTATTTGGGGGGTGGCATTTCTGCACTTTTGCCCATTTATTAAGTAAGCTCACATACCAAATTTCAATTCGATATTTCTTAACAAAAGGCTGTCATCGGAGGGACACATAGACGAACATCCCCTAAAAGGGGTAGTTTATATGGCAGGTGGGAGTATTTTCTGTTCGATTTTACTTATCTTAGAACTTCACCTTCGCTTTGAGGATTGAAGTTTGCATTCCAACTTCCAGTTCTATAGCTCTTTAACTGTAGTTGCAGGGACAGATCCCCCAAAAGTTGTTGTTTGATCTTGCTGATGTTAGAACATAACCTTCTCTTAGAGGATAGAAGCTTGCATTCCAAATTTTCTGCTCGATAACTCTTAAACTACCGCTGTAATCGACAGACCCCGAACAGGGGGAGTTTGGATGGCAGGTGGGTGTAGTTTTTGAGCTATCTTCCTCTTCTTAGAACTTAACCTCCACTTCGAGGATAGAAGCTTATATTCCAAATTTCTGTTCTATAGCTGAACTACGGCTGAAGTCGCAGAAACAGACCCCCAAAAAGGGGCAACGTTCATGGGAGGTGGGTGTATTTTTTGACAGATCTTTCTCATATGAGAACTTAACCTCCGCTTCGAGGTAAAAAGCTTATATTCTAAATTTCAGCTCGTCATTTATAGAAATTGAGACCTTCGTAGTCCCCCTATGACGTTGTCGCGGTCAACATTTAAATTAAAGTAAATTTCGTAGAAATTTCTTCCTGGTGATAATAAGTATTGCGAAAAAAAAATTAAATATTCACATATAATTTATAATATAAGCCAATAGCACCTAAAAGTATACTGTGTCAAAATATTAAAGCACCATTCGGAAATATAAATTCAAATAATTATATGGAACCTAAATGTAGGGCTTCATATAAGAAATTAAAACATAAATACAACTAACGACTGCAAGATAATAATATTATATTAAATCTGGCCATAAACCTAAAAGATGTCTTCCCCAGCACAGCAAAACTTTAATTATATATAAGACATAAACGCAAACAACTCCCCTAATTATTAGCTATTTAAAGTTTAACTTAAACACCAAAAATTATACTCTACTAAACTAAATAGTAAATCCCCCAGCCTTAAAGTATACTCCTTCAACGAAATGTTAAATAAACATGAATAGTTTAGGAAATTTTCATCACGAGCTTGACTTTTGTAACAGTCAAAAAGTGAATTATATATAGACCTTTAATTTCACTTCATTTCCTTTTCTGTTTTTTTTTTCATTTATTTTCTGTTTTGCTGTTGGCCGTTAATAACTATGGCAAGTGCAAAGGCACATAGGCAAAGGCAATAACAAAATATGCGTGTTTCTTTCTCTGAGCCATTGCCTGCAACAAAAACATAAGCAGTTAATTATTAACAATAATAAAAAAAACAAGCAACAACCAACGTAAACTAACAACAAGATCTATATTGAGGACTGGGGTGTAACCAGTGTAATCCTCTGGTATTGCTATGAAACCTAAGTGTTGCCAACGGTTTTGGCAAAAGGATCTAGGGGGTACAAAATTAAGGCAACTAGTAAAGTTTCTTATGTTAAAACAAATGACAATTTTATAAACCCATGAATGAATATTTCAACAATAAATAGCAGAGGCCAAAAAATTCTATAGCATACCCAAAGGGGGCCCGGCTATTGTAGATGGAAATTTGTTGCGTGTCTTAAGGCGATTTTTGTTGTTGTTAACAGTAAAGAGAACGAAGGGGAGAGAGCGCGACTTACACATAAATGGAAAAAATGCGGAAGTTTGTTAATACATATATTTCCAGCAGCGTAAGATGATGAACGTTATAATGCAATGACAAATATTAAGTTATTATATACAAAAATGGGCGAAACACAAACGCATACAAGTTTTTGCTTCATAATTTGACAACTGCTTGGAAATAAATAGTTGATAAAGATGAAAAAAAAAAAATTATATATTACTTAAATGAATAACTTTTAAAAAATTGACTGTAAAAAATTATTAATATAAAATAATGACATTTAGAAATATATTAAGAGAGTTTTTGAACGAACTTGTAAAAATAGAACATAAAACATAATTTTAAAAACAAAAAAAAACTTCCTTTAAAATGTGTAATTTTGTATTTGTTTACTATTAGCTCTAAATAACTTTAAAAATATAATGCCTTATATGAAATGTATTTTATTAATATCATAAAAATTTTTCTCTTTTTTGGCAATTTTTTTCATTTGTTCTAAAATTCATATTTTGTCATTAGGCTGCAACTCAAAAGAAATATTTATTTTAAATTTAACTTAATATAAAATAAAATAATTATTTAATCCTTACAAGACTTCCCTTCAATTCCGTTGTCTGTTCATTGTGTACTTGCAACCAACAAAAACTATGCTGCATTGTTACTAAGGTGATAAGTGGAGAGGAATTTATAAGTATGTATGCATGTACATATGTAAGTACAAATGTATGCAACTGTGTCTATTTTATATTGGCTAAATTCATAATGTCGAGTGCTATTGTAAGAACTTGCAATTTGTTTTGCAGGGCAAAATAAAATCACATCACATACGGAGACAATTCCATTGCACAGCGGTGTCGAATCGAATCGAAAGTGCACTATAGGGCTACAACAGACTAAATCTAAAAATGATGTCGTAAAAAAATTTTTATGTTACCCGAAAAATTTCAGCCCATAGAATTTAGCACGGCCGTGGCATGATGGTTAGAACACGCGACTACCATGCGGGAGATCGCAGGTTCAACTCCTGTCTCTAACCATTTTAAAATAAAAAGAAAAAAAATTTCTTTCATTGTCGGCTCCCCGCGAATGTTGTCCACAGCAACTTCACAGTATGTAGTGACGTTCGCATTCGTCGATACACAAGTAGGTGCCGTTAGTTGTGAATCTAAAAATAGAAAGCGACGCGAGAAGCTATCCCATACCTTATTAATGGGGTGTAAAGGGAAAATAAGTTAAGTTTTTAAGAAATAAGTTTATTTTTCACGTGTTAATTTACAACAACGCGAGAAGCTATACAATACCTTATTCATGGGGTGTAAAATATTTTTTTTTTCATCTTTAATGGCAGCAACAACAGAAATGTATCCATCAGTAGCAGCACGTAGAAAAGTATTCCAAGTTCTTCGTTCTTTTGCGCTCCGTAGATAGTCCGTCACACCAAGCTTAGATAACAGCTCTTTCACATGGTCCATCCATCGGAGTATTGGTTGCCCCACCTGCGCCGCCCATCGAGTTTCTTGCCGAATACTTTTCGAGTCGGAGCGCATTCGTCCATTCGTACAACGTGTCCAAGCCAGCGCATTCGGCCTATTTGAATGCGCTTGACTACGTCGATGTCGTTGCACAGCTCACGATTCATTCGACGATGGTACTCGCCATTAACGAAAATGGGTTCAAATATTTTGAGTAGTATTTTTCACTCGAAGACTTCCAGAATAGATTGATCCGCTTGTGTCATTACCCAGGATTCTGCGCCGTAGAGTAAGACAGGCAGGATCAGTATCTGGTAGTGTTGGATCTTCGTTCGTCAAGAGAGGGCTTAATTATTATAACGCTTGCTCAGCGCAAAACAGCAGCGGTTTGCGATCATTACTCGTCTCTTGATTTCCAGGCTGACATTATTATTTTTGTTTATGGCGGAGCCGAAGTAGACAAAATTAAAAACTGTTTGTTCGTTGAAACAAATAACTTAGTTTTGTCCTCATTAATCACCAGACCCACTTCTGCCGACTGCTCCTTAATGCTCGAAGAGGAGTCCATGGCCAATGATATCTATATCATCCGCAAACGCGAGCAGTATGTGGCTTTTGTTAAAGGTGGTGCCAGTCGTGTTTACTGCTGCCTTCCTCATGTTCATCCCCATGATGATATTAAAGAGATCGCATGACAGACTATCCCCATGTCTGAAGCCTCGCTTGGTAGATAATGGTTCTGTTAGATTTGTGCCTAATTTCACTGAAGACTTCGTGACGGTCAGTGTCATCCCTCAAAGTCATATTAGCTTCGCGGGGATACCAAACTCAGCCATAGCATCTAATAGTTTCTGTCGTATCAGACTGTCAAATACAGCTTTGTAATCGATAAACAGATGGTAGGACTTGTCGTATTGTGAATATCTGGTTGGTCGTGATTTTACCAGGTCTAAAGCCACACTGATAAGGTCCAATCAGATTCGCTAAAATGGGCTTAAGACTAGACAGGACCTGGTAAGCGATGGAAAAAAGGCTGATGCCGTGATAATTGGGACATAGAACACTGAGATTCCAATCATCGGGCATGCATTCCTTGAACCAAATCGTGTTTATAAGCTGGTGCCTGCACGTTGTCAGCTCATAGCCGCCGGCTTAAAAAAGCTCTGCCGGTATTCCATTGGCTCCCGCAGCTTTATTGTTTTTAAGCAGTGCAATTGCCGTGTTGATCTCGTTTTGGATCGGCGGTGGACAGTCTATTCCATCGTCGATTATTGGTGTGATTTCGTCACTTATGTTGCCTTCGGGAACGAGTAGAGATCGAAAGTGTTCCCTCTATGTTGCAGCACACTCTGAATGTCAGTGACCAGATTTACGTCTCCGTGCTTACAGGTGGGGAACCCTGGTCCAAAACTTTTACTTTTTACCTCTATCGCTGTTATTTCCGATATCCTGGCTCTCTCTTTCTCCCGTAGACGCTTTTTCCGCCTGAAGATGCGTGTCATCTCCCTCCTCGTCTCATTATAACGCTCCGTCACTGCACACGTTTGCCATTGGCTTCAGTTTTGTCCTGTATGCAGCATCCTTATCTTCAGACATTTCGCGACATTCCTCATCGTACCAGGGCTTGTCTAAGCATGGTTTGGCATAACCCAGTACGATCGTTGCGGCAGTGGTCATAGAATTCCCAATATGCTGCCACTGGGTGTTGGGAACATCAGAATGAGAGGGGTTCGTTTGAAGTAATTGAGAGAGTTGGTTGGATTAGGCATTGGCTATCGTGGTGGTATGCAGCTTTGTGATGTCTGGCTTTCTTTTTTTAGAGTTAATAAAATACCTTTCCCTATTGAAATTTGTTGTTTTTGTAAAGTGCGAATTTTACAACCATCACGTTTGAATTTTCGAAATTAACTTAAAATTCGGCAACAGATTATAAAAGACATTCCTGGACTTATATCGTTTTGATAATAGTATTTAGTTCAATTTTAAAATGAATTCCCGTTCCAAATACGACAAAACAAATTTCGAAAATTATTTTTGTACAACGATTTGTGAAATTACAAAATTTTGAACAATCAACACGAAATAGTATTATGCAGAACTTGTAAAATGCAAGTCCACTTAAAAAAAATTTCAAACATCAAGTTCGAATTTTCGAAATTAACTTTAAGTGCAACTACAACTCACAATTAATCAAGTTTCATAATGCAATGTCTAAAATATCGTTTTGTCTTTAAGTTGCATACTAAGCACTCTATGAAAATCGCCCTGTTGTGCCCTACACTGTGATAACAAAACTAAATGCCATTGTAACTAGTTTTAGGCTAGAGGAAAACGGAAAACTAAAAGCAGGCATTAAATTATGTCGTCCAAGTAAGGTAAACAACGAAAAACAAACCAGGTAATTTTGCAACAAAAAAATATATAAGCGATTGTTGTTTTAGCAAAAAAATAACACAAACTGCTACAAAGCATACTTTAAGGCTTACCAGCTGAGTAAGGATGAAGCGAAATAAACAGTTGGCCATAGGGCGTAAAACGAGAAGGTTTGCCAAGTTTTGAAATAAAGTTAAAAAAAAAATTTAAAAACTACTGACACCAGAAAATATAACAAATCATTAGTATCAATGAAATTTGTACGAAATGATTCATATTTAATTCTTGAACAAAAACAATAATTATACAAAAAAAACCATGTCAAAATAAAAAAAAACTTTGGCGACATTATTTTTTTCGTTGTGCAATATCACGTTTATTTCGGTGTGATTAACTAAAATAAATACAACAATGTTCTATAGAATTCCATTAACCTAATCAATATTTCATTAAAAACCATCATCATCATTTTGTTTTTTGATGACAACAACCTGAAACTTGTACACTTTAAACAAAAACCAGAAGAAAAAAATTAAAGACTAACAAACAAATTAAATAACGTAATAAAAACAAGAATCATCTCAATTTGTGACTGTTTGTTTTGTTGGTGGTGGTGGTGGTGTAATAAAACAGAATGTGTCATAAAGTCACAAAAGCACAAAAGCAAAAAAATAATTAAAACAAAAGATTTTTTTCAAAGAATGTTAAGATGCGAATCCCCATAAGATACGAACTATAAATCTTTAAAGCAATATAGTATATTAAACACCTACGAGAAAGTTACCAAGTTCCTTGGATTTAGTTTATTTATATAATTCTATATACATACGAATGCTATTTAAATACAAGTGGTAGAAAATGTTGTGTTCGTTTCGGTTTTAATGCGATTTTAATAATCGCGACAAAAGCGACGATGAAAAGACGTCAAATCGTAAGAAAAAACAACAAAAGTTTGGTAAGTTTAATAGACTTTCTAAAGTGTCAAAATGAAAATTTATGCTCATTTTTATGCTCTCATAGAAACGGCAATAGAAATTTTGAATTTTTCGGTATGTTAATAGAAGTGACTAGGTGACGATATTGCAGACTATGAACTAAGTATATAATTCAAAATTGCCTAGATGTAGGCAATAGTGAATGAATGATACAATAAATTTATGTATTTAATTAAACAACATTTATTTTTAAATTGTTTTAAACAACATTTGTTAAAATATTTTAATTGTGAGGTATATTTTAACAAATACAGTATTTACCGCTTATATGCACGCCGGTTATAAGCATTTATCGTTTATATGCAGCCGAACTTGAACAATCTTTCTTTTGTATATAAAATACACGCAATATTTTTTAATATATGCATTTCGCCTATATGCATTTCTCGCTTTTATGCACCAAAATTATGTAGGATTTTGAGAAATTGCATGTAAAAAATTCTCATATATGCACTGTCTAAATTTTTCACCATCAATAAGGAAAATGTACGAAAATTGTTTCATCGCAATTAAATAGCAAACTGTTTCACCCCTTTTGACTCATTTGTACGTTTGCATATCTGATGTTCCATCTCTGTTTGAAATTGTAAATTCTGTTTTTACAATTACATTTTACGTTTCTGAACTTCTGGTGCATGTATTACTAAATACATATGTACATAACATATTTTTTATATAAGCACCACCGATGCAACTAAGCGAGTTTTTCTACATGCACTGCAAATGCATATAACCGAGTTTTGGTAAATGCATTTCCCCCTTATAAGCACTAAAAGTCGAGCAAATTACGAAGTGCATATAAGCGGTAAATACTGTATTCAAATTTTTATCTCAGCAAATATAATTTTAATTTTAAATTTGGCATCTGGTATCAAAGATTCATTCCTAACTTTTCATCATTATGTTCGAATATTCGAAATTAGTCTAAATATCAAATATTTTACATAGAACGAGTCATATATATTTCACTACAACAAATATGGCATTTGTAGAATTTTCGAATTTTTCGAACATCATGTTCGAATTTTCGAAATTAGCTCAAAATGTGAAATCAAACAGAAAATTTAATCCTAAATTCGGCAAATTTAAATAATTATATGTTCTATGTTCTATGTATGAATGTAAAATAAGTCACAATACTTTCGAAATTTATTTATAAAACAACAATTAAAACAATCTGTAATGTTTGATAAATTATTTCGAAGTGATTTTGAAATCAAAATATTCTATAGTTTTAGGTTCTAATATAATATCATTTTAATTGAAAACTTGGAATCTGATATCAAAAATGTCAGTCCTAATATTTCATCATTATGTTCGAATTTTCGAAATAATATATGCATTTCGTTTTTGACAGTCTAAATGTCAAATATTGAACATAAAACGAGTAAAACTACTTCAAATAGATTTAAGGTTCTTTTAAGGCATAGAATATGAATTTTGCATCATTAAGTCCATTTCACAAAAAAGTGGAGTTGTTCAGTTTATGCAGTACATGTAATATGTAATATAAATCCCAATACTATACATATTTCTACGAGACTTATGTTCAAATATTTAAAATTAACTATTAAGAAAAAATGTTCACAATTAACATTTAGGGATTTGTATTTGTGGAATGTTCGAATTTTTCGACCAACATTTTTTCAGAATAATTAATTTTCGGGCTAAATATATAGTTCAATTTCCTTGATCATCATGTTGGAATTTTCGAAATCAATTCAAAACGCTGAAAAAATATTTTCAATTCAAATCTACGTTTTAATTTTCGAAATTATGTCCGAAATTTCGAAATTAGCACATCTGTGAATAGTTAGAAAATCATTATGTTCGAATATTCGAAATTATCTCAAAATAGTAATACTAATCTGTTTCATTCCAAATTTTGATTTTGGGATCAAAAATCTAACTTTAAATTTTTCGCTATATTATTCGAAATTTCGAAATTAATACATAAATTTTAGTATTCAGCGGCCTTAATGACAAATATTTGTATTACGATCTTGTAACATAAATTTCCCCACAACATAAATGGGTTTTAGAGAGTTTTCCAAAAGGCAAAAAGCAAAGGTTTTGGAACAGGAATCCCCACCTGTAAGGACAGAGACTAAATCAGGTCACGGATACTTTGAGGGCGCAGCAAATATGGAGGGAACACTTTCGATCTGTACTTGTTCACGAAGACATAAGTGACGAAATCACGCCAATCATCGACTACGATTGTCCACCAACGAGCCAAATCGAGATTAGAACGGCAATTGTTCGGTTTAAAAGCTGTGGGAGCGATGAACTGCCGGCAGATCTTTTTAAAGAAGGCGAAGATGAGCTGGCAACATGCATGGATGCACGAGCTCATAAACACGATTTGTCTTAAGGAATGCTTGCCCGAAGAATGGAATCTGAGTGTTATATGTCCAGTGCTGAAGAAATGCGACCCAAGTATGTGTACCAACTATCGCGGGATCAGCCTTTTAGCCATCGTATACAAGATCCTTTCTAGGGTGTTATGTGAAAGACTAAAGCCCATTCTGGCAAACCAAATTGGACCTTATAAGTGTGCCTTTAGACCTGGTAAATCCCCAACCGACCAGATGTTCACATTGCGACAAATCCTGGAGAAGACCTAAGAAATGGAGATCGATACCTACCATCTGTTTATCGACTACAAAGCTGCATTTGCCAGTCCGATACGACAGAAATTATTAGATGCTATGGCTGAGTTTGGTATTCCCTCGAAGCTGATACTATTTTGCAGGATGACACAGACTGACACGAAGTCTTCAATGAAAATAGGCAAAAATCTGACTGAGCAATTTTCTACCAAGAGAGGCTTCAGAAAAGCGATAGTCTGTCATGCGATCTCTTTGACAAAATAATGGAGATGATTATACGGAAGCCTGCCGAAAACCGATGCTACTATGAGCTAAGCAAGCGATTCAATGGCAAAGCCCTCTCTCGAAGAAAAAAAATCCAACTGTACCAGACACTGTTCGTACCTGTCTTGATCTACAGCGCAGAATCAGGGATAATAACAAAAGCGGATCAATCGACTATTATCGTTCGAAATTTGGGTCTTGGTATAAAAGATTTCAAAAGATTTATGAATGATTGTTTATTTTGCATCTTTGGAAAGTTCGAAAATTTTGAACATCATGTTCGAATTTTAGAAATTAGGTAAAAATGCAAAATTTTTTTTATCCCATATTTTTAATGTATAAATGTTAAATATTTTTATTTAGAACTTGTAATATGTAAGTTGAGGGTTAGTGGAATGTTCTCGTTCTGATTTTCAAATCGAAATTTTTAAAATAAATAAATTATTTTCGGCCTAGATGTCAAAAAACGCATTACAGTAAATAACATGTATTTCTCCTAACAAATTATTCATCTGCAGTAAGTTCGAATTTTTTCGAACATCAATATCGAATTTTCGAAGCTAACTCAAAATGCTACTATGGCTAAAACCACATTCTTGGCTTAATGTCGCCATCATATTTGTGAAACAACCACTTTTATAATATATTGAAGTCCTGTATTCGACAAAATTAGTTTCCAAAATTTTTCGTTATATATTATTTAGTCGCGTTATTTTACTTCCAAATGCGTATATTTTAAATATTTTTGATTACAAAATATTTCCATTTAACAATTTGCGTTTTTTGTATGCTTCTAATATCTCAAACATGAATTTCGAATTTTCGAAGTTAACTTTAAATGCTTCTACGGGCTAAATTAATCACTTTTATAATGAATTGCCGTTTTGAAATTACGTTAACATATTTAATTTACTTTTAAACATTTTACGTTTGCGTTTTTTTCGATTTTTTTAATAATTTTTTTTTCGAAATATGCAATTTTTTTGAAATCACACAAAATGCTACTAAGGCTATAAAAACAAAATTAGCTTAATCATGTTCTTAATGAATTGTACTCTTCAAATCATATAACACATATGAAAGACGACAGATCAATATTTCGGAATTGCATCAGTATTTAATCAATGCAATTTTCATATAATATTTTTTCGATATAAATTAATAAAGCATATTTTAGCTTGAAAATTTGCGATTTTTAAAAAGTTCGAATTTTTCGAACATCAATAGTTATTCAATTCACTAAAAATGTTACTACGACAATAAAAAATACTATTAGCTTAATGTCGTCGTGGCATATATTGTTATATGGTGGCGTATGACTATCATAAGTAATATTCCATGTAAATCATACGCCACGAAATACTACAGTTTTATTGTAACAGCTACAAAAATAAACCCAGTTCAAAACCATTTGAAGAATGGAAAAGTTGCTTATGTAAGAAAACGTTCGTTATATGCACAGATTAAAGGAATTGTAATTCTTATTTTTTTAAATTTGTTTCATCTAAATCGTACTACTGTTTCTGAACTTATGTCAAACAAAAGAGCTTAAACGTGACAAATTCCCCTATACGACATTTACTAACTTCAAATCGATATAAAATTATTATGTCATGTAACTTGACAAAACGAATGATGCAGAACTTCTTCTTTTTGGGGCTTCTTTTACGTGTTCTCAGAATTGAGTTCCAAATCAATTAGCTGAAAAATTTTGTACTGTCTAACTACACAAAGGATCAGTATATCGGAATTTTTAAAGATTTTTTAAGAGTATTATATTGATGTAGCAATTGAATTGAAATTAATATTTTAAATTGTTGTTTAGTTTTTATTGACATTAATTAATAAAATATGTTTTCCTTTAAAAATTTCGGATCCGATTTTTTCGAACATCTATTTCCAATTTTCGAAGTTATTTAAAATATTACTATTTAACTTTTATAATGAATTATCATCTTGAAAAGCGTTATTTTCTATCATATACCCATTACTCTGCGGCCACTGTAACACTTTCATAAAACCTATAACCCCCTTTACTACTTCAACTATCGGTTCCATTTTTAATTATGTTTCTATTATTAGTTTGTATGTTACGTTTTTCTTTTGTCATTTAATCACCTGTATGCTTGTGCTGGAGCTAATGATGATGATGATAATATTCTTCAGCGGCTTCATCTTGTTGTATGCCGTTGGCTATACAGAGAGGTTCTTCTTCTCTCCCAAAATACATTTGTATGTTACAACTAACTGCTTAAGCTAATGAAGCGAGACCTGTCATCATATATTTTGTATCAATAATAGGTTATTGTGCTACATACATATACCATACATACATGCATGCATGATGTCTTGCCAGATCAGTGACAATGAAGTATTTAGAAATATGATTCTATATTCTATATATGATACAGTCGTATCATACACACATGGTAGATGAGATATTGTCATAACCAGTTTTACCTTTTCGTTTGAATTAAAACTGTCACAGTTTGTGTTTTTTTAATTTCTATTTTGAAAAATGCAAAGTCATTTGCTTCATTTTCTGGTTTATCAGGGGAAGAGTAATACGAATCGATTATACATTGTTGTAGTCTATGAAATATATTTTCTATATGATGTTAGGATTGGCGGTTAATTTCAAGTGATTGCGAGAAGTTAATTGAGTTAACAAAATAATGAAGGTGATATGGAGTATGAAATTATTAATAACCTAGTAAATAGGGTACAATGATCAGCAAAAGTTTTTGTCTTTGAAACTGCCCTAGTTCTGTTTTCATGAAGTAGAGTAGGTAGGTAAAAGTTAAGTTCTACTACACAAATACTTTATTATAGGTGCCATAACATAATAAAAGGGATCAGTGCTATGTCAACATCTCGCATACAGTCTGCTCTTTCTGGGCAATGACCACTTTAACAAATGCACAAATTCCAAGTTTGTCAATAGGACATAAATTCTATAAAAAATAATGGACAATAACTCCTAGCACTTCCTTCTGTAATTGAACTACCTTATATGCTCCTGGCATGATGGTTAGAAGACTTCACTAAGATGCGGGAGACCAGGGTTTGTTACCTGTCTCAGTCATCTTTATTTCGTTCATCTAGTCTAGTAAAAGCTTCTCAAACAGCTGACATTTGAAACTAAGTTTATAGGAATCTAAAACATTTCATAACACAATATTAATTTTGTCGAATATTTTGAGGTCGTACATTACACAGTACAAAATTGTTCTGCTCATTGGTTTGGGGGCTCAATTCTGAGAACTGCACGTGAAAGAAGCCCCAAAAAGAAGAAGTTCTGTATCATTCGTTTTGTCAGTTTACATGCCATTATAATTTAATATCAATTTGAAGTTAGTACATATCACATAGGGGAATTTGTCACGTTTTAGGCTCTTTTGTTTGACATAACTCGAGAACCACTAGTCAGATTTAGCTGATTTAGCTCTGTTCATCGCATCGAGTGTTCTGGAAGTACAAGTGATCCTAAAAAAAAAAACTTAATTTCCCTTTGCACCCCATGAATGAGGTATGGGATAGCTTCTTGCGTTGTTGTGAATCAGGGGTGCTAAAATTGACTCCGATCACTTCCTTACCGCAGTTAAGGTACGCACAAGGCTAAGCATGGCGAAAAACGTACGTAACCAGACACAACGAAAGCTGGACATCGGTAAACTGCGGACCACAGAGGTAGCGGACGCCTACTCCAACTACCTAACACAACTGCTGCGGAATGCTGATAATATTACCTCGCAGTGGCAAAATATAGCCGACTCCTTAAAACGGGCTGCGAGAGGCGTTCTTGGGTCCTCAAAGCCGTCTAAGGGAGATACCTGGTACGATGATGAATGTCGCAATGCCACCAGAGAGACGGTTGCTGCATACAGGGCGAAACTGCAGCCAATGGCAGCGCGAGCTGTTAGTGAACGGCACAGGGAGAAGTGACGAGAGGCAACTTATCTTTTTAGACGGAAAAAGAAGGAGCTGAAGAAGAGGCAGGATGTGTGCACTGAGTTGCTCCGAAATAGTGGGTAAACCCGAAACTTATACCACAGAGTTAAGGCCAGAATGCGTGGAACAGGGTTGCCCTCCTGCAAGGACAGCGATGGCCAGCTAGTGACGGACCCGGATAACGTTCTGAAGATATGGAGAGATCATTTTACTGGATGAGAACGCCACTCCAGAAGACCCCGCTCCAATCCATGAGCCCGAGCGAGATACGTGTTGCAATCTCCAGCCTTAAAAACAACAAAGCTGCTGGAGCCGATGAATTAGGCGGAGAGGAGCTGATTAGGAGCATGCAACAGCTCATGGAAAACATGTGGCAAGAGGAGAGCATTCCCGGGGATTGGAGTCTCAGTCTGTTATGTCCCATATACAAGAAAGGAGATCGTAGTGAATGAAAGAACAACCGTTGAATCAGCCTATTACCAATTGCGTACAAGGTCCTTTCGAGCATATTGTGTGAACGTGTAAAGCCAATTGTAGAAAAACTAATAGGATCAAGTCTTTAGAACTGTTAAATCTACGACGGATCAAATATTCGCCTAACGACAAATCCTGGAAAAAACTCATAAAATCGACACCTACCACTTCTTTGTCGACCACAAAGCTGCCTTCGACTCTCTGATAAGATATAGGTTATATGAGGCCATATCTGAGTTTGGTATCCCTGCAAATCGACTCTGCAGATGTACCTTGGAAAACACTAAATCGTCTGTAAAGATTGCTAAGGATCACTCTGAACCATTCAACAAGGAAAGAGGTCTCAGGCAGGGCGATAGCCTGTCTGTACACTATTTAATATAGTTATGGAGAAGGTGATGAAAATGTCTGGTGTCTGGCACCATATTCCACAAGAACCACATGCCACTAGCCTATGCCGATGATGTAGACATCATTGGCTGAAATCTGCAGATATTACTGCAGTTTGAACCATGAGCTGTATGAGCTTTACCATGACATCGTCGTAGCTAAAAGAGTCAGAATCCAACGCGTAGAGCAGGGAGTTCCAAACTCCGTCTGAAGGCCCAAGTGGTAGGAGACGTGCCATCATCTGGTAAGACTAACTGGAGAACACACGCAGAAGACCAAAGCGTGTGGAATTCTTTATTACTTCAGGCCTTAAATTTATGAGCCATGTTGTAATTGGCCACTTAAGTAAATAAGTTAATCTGTTCATATAACGTTTTCCTACAAAAGCAACAGTTTCAATTTTCCATTCATCAAATGATTCTGAACTGGGTTAATTTTGTAGTAGTTACAATAAAACTGTCGTACTATGTGGCGTATGATTTGTGTGGAATCTTACTTGTAATAATCATACGCCACCATATAACAATATAACAAAAGAGCTTAAAACGTGACAAATTCCTCTATCCGATACTTACTAACTTCAAATCGATATTAAATTATTATGGCATGTAACTTGACAAAACGAATGATGCAGACTTTTTTCTTTTTGGGGATACTTTCACGTGCAGTTCTCAGAATGGAGTCCCTAAATTATGTGTTGTACTGTGTTATGGTGAAAGTACTGATGTCAATTTTTTTATTTAGTTGCATAGCATAAATTTTACTACGATAAAATGTCTCAATTTCAATGCTAAGACTATCACTTATACGAATAATTTTCCCTGCATAAATATTTGTGCAATAAAGAAAGGCTTCACCCCAATCGAAGATAGTGTTCCTGCCCTGTTTACAATTTCTTATTTAAATTCAAATTACATTCCCCCCGACACAGAACTGTTTACCGAAAATAACTTCGTTGACCCTTTTTAGACCTCTTTTTTTTAATTTCCATTTCATAGCGCATTCTAATGATGTTTATCTCTATTTTCAGAGACAGTGTTGAATTTTGAAATATTCCACATCCGGTATTGGCTAAACAAACGTTTCTATTTGCAGTGCAACGTCTATATCCTGTCCGAGAATGGTAAATTGTAATAGAGAGTGTAGAACTACTTAGTAAAGTGAGAGGTGGTTATTTTTGGCATAAGTGTTTTTCTTACCTTGTGAGTGCATTGTAAATAGGATAGATAAAGGAGAGAGAGGGGGTTTAGTGCCCCCTTTAGCTGGTGCTGAATATTGTGACAATTTGTGTCGCGTTGTTCTACCGATTGTGTAATGAAAGTGCATTTGCTTCTTTTATTCTATTCAATTTCACATTTGCACGTTTTTACAACGATAGAAAGAGTAACAAAACACAAAGCAAACGGCGATTTTTGTTGTGCCTCATATAGGGTGTGGGAAAGGGTTAAACATATTTACTATAATTTAAAATTTAATCAAAAAATGTTAATGCATTGCATAGACTTTAATATTTATAAGAAATATCTAAAAAGTAAGCTGTTGAAGTTAACTGCTAAGGTTTTAAGTTAACGATTACTAACCCTATAAAGTGTGATTCATTTAGAGGCTATGTTTTTATTTTTATTTTTATTACAGATCACTTACGACTAGCATCATTCTGTAACTTTATTCTTATTCAGTATTGTTTGGCAATAGTCATGCAAAGACTCAAACTGCATCAAGACAAACCGACACCTCTCAAAAAGTTTTTGATCATTTGTGAACTTAACCTCCGTTTAGAGGATAGAAGCTTACATGTCAAATTTTAGCTCTTAATGATAGGTACGGCTGTAATCGCTGGGACATACCTCAAAAATGGGCAATTTTTATAAGAGGTGAAAGATGTTTTTGACCGATCTTGCTCATCTAAGAATATAACCTCCGCTTAGAGAAAACAATCGTGCATATCAAATTTCAGCTGAACAGCTCTAAAATAACGGCTGCAATCGGGGGGCATACAAACGGACAGGTGGAAGTAGTTTTAGTTCGATCTTTATCATCTTAAAACTTAATTTCCAATCAGAGGTCGCGGGGACATACCCCAAAAAGGGGCAATTTGTATAAGAGGTGGAAGTAGTTTTTGACCGATCTTGCATATCTTATAACATAACCACCGCTTAGAGGATTAAAGCCTGCATACTAAATTACAAAACGGTAACTTTCAAACTACGACTGTAATCGCAGGGAGAGACCCGCAAAAAGGAGCAACTTAAATGGGAGGTGGCTGTAGTATTAGACCGATCTTGCTCATCTTAGAACTTCACCTCCGCTTAGAGGATAGATACAGGCAAACAAAATTTCAGCTCGGTAGGTCTTAAACAACGGCTATAATCGGGGAACAGCCAGACAGTTACCCCCAAAAAGGGGCAATTTCTATGAGAGGTGAAAGAAGTTTTTGACCGATCTTGCAGATCTTGGAACATAACCTCCACTTCAGCTCGATAGGTCTTAAACAAATGCTGTAATCGGTGGTACAGACGGTTACCCCAGACAGTTACCCCAAAAAAGGGCAATTTGTATAGGAGGTAAAAGTAGTTTTTGTCCGATCTTCATCATCTTTAAACTTCACTTCCAATCAGAGGACAGAAGCTTACGTACAAAATTTCAGTTTGGTATCTCTTAAACTACGGCTTGTATAGGAAGTGGGTGTAGTTTTTGACCGATCTTGCTTGTATCCGAGCAAAACCTCCGCTTTGATAATAGAAGCATGCATACCAAAATTCACCTTGACAACTCATAAACAACGGCTGTAGTTGGCAAGACAGACGGACACCCACAAAAATGTAGAGTCTGTATTGGAGTTTGGAGTAGTTTTTGACCGATCTTGCTCATCTTAGAACCTAATGTCCGTTTAAAGGATAGAAGCTTGTATTTCAAATGTCAGCTCGATATCTCTGAAACTACGGCTATAATTCCTGGGACAGACTGACTAGTTATCGAAAGTAACACCTTTTGATCACATACAGCGTAGTAGCAGCCAACATTTTAAAGATATTTTCAAATAGTAAATGTCGAAAACAGTTTTTATGGTCTATAATAAAGCTTGCCACATCTTATTATATTTTAGGTGTTTTATTGGTAATTAGAAAATAAACTTCTTAATGAATAACCCCCTATCGATGTAGTAGCGGTCAAAATTTAAATCAAATTATAATCGAATAGTTAATTCCAGAATCATTATAAATTTTTATTTTAAGTGTTTTACTTAAAATAATAATAAAACTTATAAATGAATCATCATATATCGAAATATTTCCATTTAATTATGTTAAATTTTTTTTTTTTGAGATTTTTCTTTTAAGTAATAAGCAAGCTTTCAATTTCTTATTCTATTATTTTAAATTAAACAAAAATCTAAATGAATCACTTTTACGAAAGTTTGTTTTCCGAATAGAAGACCACCTACGGAGGAGTCGCAGCCAACATTTAAATGAAATTAATTTTAAAACGCTAATGTCAAAGATTATTTTGTCCGCTTATAGTATAATTTCCGATGTCCACTTATGTTTCAAGTTTTTTATTTACAATTCAAAACAAAAGAAATTTCTATATAAATCACTTTTTCAATAGTTGGCCCTCCCGAATAGACGATAGACGGCGTAGTTGCGGCCAACATATCAATTAAATATTTTACAAATATTAAATGTCATAGATTATTCTTTTGGCTCATGATACACTTTTCGATATCCATTTATATTTAGAGTGTTATATTAACTATTCAAAAATGAATTTCTAAATGAATCACTCTTTCGAAAGTTGGCCGTTAAAAATAATCACCCATCCACGGCGTAGTTGCATCCAATATTTTGATGAAATTATTTGTAAAAACTAAATGTCATAGATTATTCTTTCGGTTCATGATACAATTTCCAACATCCAATAATATTTTAATTATTTTATTTAAAACTACAAAAAAGGGTTCTAAATGAATCACTCTTCAGAAAACTGAATACATAAACAAAGCTTTATATCTTCATTAAAGATTCTACAATAATAATTGCATCAAACCGTTTCCACATTCCTCTCCCAAACACCCTTTTAAACTTCCATACAAGTTTCGCCAGCAAATAAGTCAAGAAGGTCGTCGTTTATGCTATATTTTCTTTGTGTTGTTTGTTTTATTTTGCAATTTCAGTCCCCGTATTGAGTAAAAGAAATTTTTACATAATTTTACATTTTGAGCTGTCTTCTTCGGCCAGTGTCATATGTGTATGTATGTATGAACTGCTATGTAACCCCATAGTGTGTGTGTGTTCATAAGTTGTACAACTGCATATGTAAAGTAGAGCAAAAATACTGCATTATTAATTTTTTGTATTTGTGTCTTCATTTTTTCAACTCTTGTGCTTGGCTCTGTGTGGGGGCTAAACGCTCATATACATTTGTGTCAGAGTGTCTTATAGGTAAGTGTATGTGTGTGTGCACATACTTCATAGTGTCTGTCAGTCTGTAAGTGCTAAAGTGCTTAGTTTTATAATTCAAACTATGGTAAAGTTTAATGGTAGCATTGTTTTAACATGGAATTGTTCAATGTTTTTTTTGACAGTGATACATGTTTCTAGTATGAAAATGATATATTGCATAAAAGGGATGGAGGAGGTATTCTTATCACATTTATTATTACCGTTAGATAACTTTTTTTTGTAGAGAAAGTGGTTCTAATACATTAGCGTTTCTTTTATACATGGCAAAGATGTTAACCATGTCCTTGATAACAGAAATTTTCTAGTCCCTAAACATATTTTTTATTTACTAATAATATAAAAAAAACTGTTTTTATAAAAGTGGACGGTGCCACGCCCCATTTCAAAAAAAATTCGAAAATTTTACAAAGTGGTACTTATAACCTGTTCATATTCCGTAGTTATATTTGATTGTAATAGAATAAAGGGCTATGTCTCATGAACTATCAGAGGTATTAAGATAAGATTTGGTCTATATGTTGTTGGTGCTGTATTTATTACAGACAGGACGGAAGTGGGCGGTGCCACGCCCCCTCTTCAAAGATCGCTCTGACTGCTTTTTTAATAGACCGATTGATACGAAAATAGTCCTTGACTATTGATAGTCCTTGACTAAAATGCGCCAAATAATAAAGAGGTGTGTTTTTCATTTACTTTACAGGTATGTGTTTTTCAATAAGCGAATCGGTTATAAATCCTAAAAATATTATTTGTCGGACGGGGGCACAGTGGGGGAAAAAAGTTTTTTTTGGACATTTGAAATTTTAGGCCGCAATTTTTGACCGATTTTCAAAATTCTTTTTTTGAATTATTGGAAACAACTTTTTTTCCCCACTGTGCAGCCGTAGTTTAAGAGCTATCGAGCTTAAATATTGTATATCCTCTCAGCGGAGGTTAGGTTCTTAGATGAGCAAAAATCGGACAAAAACTACCTCCACCTCATTTGCAAACACCCCCATTTTGGTGGTGTCTATCTGTCTATACCCACTTTTCAAGTCGTAGCCTAAGAGATATCGACCTGTAATTTGGAATGTAAGCTGCTATCTTCAAAGCGGAGCTTATGTTCTAAAATGAGCAAGACCGGTTAAAAACTACTACCACCTCGCATACAAACTGTCTCTTGCTGGGGGACTTTACGCGCTATTACAGCTGTAGTTATGGACTTCTCGAGCTGATATTTAGCATAATAGCTTCTATCCTCTAATCTACTTAATAAAATTTAAATGCAAATAACTATTTTTACAAATGTTGAAGGGTATCTGAGCTTCGGTTTGTATATATTCCCGTCAATCCTATAAGGATCATAGGACCTCTCTATTTCTTGAGGTTTCATTAATCTTTTTTTTTTCAGATGAGCAAATGATTTATCTACTGCAGCCTAGTCTGATGATGGGGCTGCCATCTAAACCATCAGACTGACTGTTAAGGTTTCACATTTGTATGTCAAGCCGCTTAACGAAAGAACAGACGTCAAAAGCTGTAGCTTTTGAGGGAAGTTGAAGTGGTTACCCTCTCACCTTGTCAATGTTGCCAAAAGGTCGACATTCGCTGATTGTCCGGGACTGCTTATTTGTGAGACTTCACTTATTCGCAGCTGACCTTTATATCTAAAGGCCATTCACTATCCGCAATCTGTGAACCGATGGGTTGCCTTCTCGGCAACTTAACCCCTTCGTAGGTTCCGGCATAGCCGAAGATAATTACCTTCGGAGTTTTTTTTAACATATTTATTGAAATGACGATATTCCTAAAATTACAAGTTAAAAAACTCATAAATTTATATTTTATAAAGATTCTATCAGGCAGCCTCCTCGATATTGTCGACAGCAACAACGCAGATAAAGTCCAGTAAAAGTCTACTATAAACTTGTAGATGTCTATGTGTAATTTTAAAAATAGTAATCGTGTTCGAGAGAAGGTATCCCATACCTATCCATGAGTTGCAGTTATGGATACAAAAAGTTTCTGTATCGGAGACTTTTTCGTATAGCAAAAGTTCTCTTTGACTCAGGGACATTTTTATATAGAGAATTTTTTTCGTATAGAAAGTCAAAGATGATTTTGGAAAAAAGTATAATTTTTATATAGAAAAATCTTAGTTTCAGAAATCTTTTTTGTACAGAAAAAAAGGTCCCTTCTTTGGACATCTTTCCGTAAAGGAAAAGTCTTTTTTAAAGATATTATTTTTTTAAAGTATAATCTCATATGGAAGACCTTTTTTCACTTTAACAAAATTCTCTGTGTGGTAGAACCTTTTCGTTAAAAAATGTATTTATATAGAAAAACAGTTTTTGTATTATAAAATCTCTACATAGGATATCTTTTCCTAATGAAATAGTCCCTTTTTTAATCAGGCACCAATCACGTATAGAAAAAGTGGCTGAACTATACTCAAATAGAAATGACTCTAAGTGGTACGTAGACATTTTATTGTGTATCCTCTCTCTCTCTCTCTCTCATATGCCTCCGGTGGCACTGATCAGTTTCTTATAGAAAATCTGTAGCCAGACAAGTTATTCATTAGGCAATCTTTCCATCTAGAAATTAACTTTACAAAAACCATTTCAAATTAGATAAATTCAGATAATCTAATTTGAAAATGTCTCTGTATCATATTTCATTACGAATTTTAAATGCTGACATAATACCATACGAGCTTTATTGTTGTTAGTTAGTTTTTTTTCGTTGGGCAACTAACAAACTTGGGTAAGCGATTTAAAACAATTAAATTTGGTCGAACCAGAAAATCCCATAATTTTAAATTTCAAGACATAACAAAGGCAATAAAATAAAAACATGTAAACCATAAATAACGCTTAGATGTCTCCAAATGCCCAAAGACCCTGCCTGCTAAGACAACCTGCTAACATAAAAAAAACTATTAAATAAAAATACAAAACAGACGATGCCCAAACACCAAAAATGATATCAAATCAATATTCGTTAATCACGCACACACACACAATAGTTCCCCAATGGTAAGGGTGCTCCAAGTGCTGGTGATGACGACAGTGATGGCCATTGTGGCCCCACACTGATGTTGTCATATGATTAGGCAAACACTTAGATGGTAGAAGGCACCCATCTACAAAGGCAGCTAAGGCCCACAAGTGGCATCACCTGAAATAGTTTAGTGTGTCTTTTGGACATCAAACACACAGCTTTAGCATTTACGTTTACATTATATGAGCGCGCGTACGGTTCCACTAACATAATGTTGTACCTGTTGCTGTTTGTTAGTCGTCTGCTTAATTTATTCTAATTTGAGGTGGATTTCGGTTCTTAAACTAGTTTTGTTAACGGATTTGAGCCGAAAAAGAAAAACGATTTGTAATAATGGATTTTCGAAATTTGTGCACATTGAATATTCAAAGAGGTTTCTCCCAAATCTTGTTCTCTTCCAAAAAGGCGACCCCCAAACAAACCGACTGACAAATCGAAAGAATTTTAATTGATCTTAATGAGTAAAGGAATATAATTATAGTAAATCAAGTCAGTTGCGGTAATCAGTAGACGGTCGCTTGGTCGGTCGGTGTCTTGAAAGTAATTTCGAGCCATAAATCCAAAGGTTCCCTTGGCTGGTCTATGGAAAATGATGGGAATTTGTTTGGTTCGTTGTGGTTCAGAAGTCAACTCAAGGTAACTTTCTTTACATGAAATTGATTTCTACTGTTTGAGTAGGGGGAGAAAAAGATCACATGTCTTTGGCTGTAGCAAATGGGAAAATGGTAAAACATGTAATAAATTACAATACTAGTAAAGGGAAAATTTAATGTCAGGGAGGCACTACTCGATACAACAGAGATAAGTAAAAACAGTTTGAATTATCAAAACTACTAACTTAAGTAGCTTTCGGAGTCTTAATTAATTACACTAGGACACCTTTTTGTTTTGTAAATTTAGATTTACATTTTTATATTTTTATATCTTTATATTTTATATTTTATATTTTATATTTTATATTTTATATTTTATATTTTATATTTTATATTTTATATTTTATATTTTATATTTTATATTTTATATTTTATATTTTATATTTTATATTTTATATTTTATATTTTATATTTTATATTTTATATTTTATATTTTATATTTTATATTTTATATTTTATATTTTATATTTTATATTTTATATTTTATATTTTATATTTTATATTTTATATTTTATATTTTATATTTTATATTTTATATTTTATATTTTATATTTTATATTTTATATTTTATATTTTATATTTTATATTTTATATTTTATATTTTATATTTTATATTTTATATTTTATATTTTATATTTTATATTTTATATTTTATATTTTATATTTTATATTTTATATTTTATATTTTATATTTTATATTTTATATTTTATATTTTATATTTTATATTTTATATTTTATATTTTATATTTTATATTTTATATTTTATATTTTATATTTTATATTTTATATTTTATATTTTATATTTTATATTTTATATTTTATATTTTATATTTTATATTTTATATTTTATATTTTATATTTTATATTTTATATTTTATATTTTATATTTTATATTTTATATTTTATATTTTATATTTTATATTTTATATTTTATATTTTATATTTTATATTTTATATTTTATATTTTATATTTTATATTTTATATTTTATATTTTATATTTTATATTTTATATTTTATATTTTATATTTTATATTTTATATTTTATATTTTATATTTTATATTTTATATTTTATATTTTATATTTTATATTTTATATTTTATATTTTATATTTTATATTTTATATTTTATATTTTATATTTTATATTTTATATTTTATATTTTATATTTTATATTTTATATTTTATATTTTATATTTTATATTTTATATTTTATATTTTATATTTTATATTTTATATTTTATATTTTATATTTTATATTTTATATTTTATATTTTATATTTTATATTTTATATTTTATATTTTATATTTTATATTTTATATTTTATATTTTATATTTTATATTTTATATTTTATATTTTATATTTTATATTTTATATTTTATATTTTATATTTTATATTTTATATTTTATATTTTATATTTTATATTTTATATTTTATATTTTATATTTTATATTTTATATTTTATATTTTATATTTTATATTTTATATTTTATATTTTATATTTTATATTTTATATTTTATATTTTATATTTTATATTTTATATTTTATATTTTATATTTTATATTTTATATTTTATATTTTATATTTTATATTTTATATTTTATATTTTATATTTTATATTTTATATTTTATATTTTATATTTTATATTTTATATTTTATATTTTATATTTTATATTTTATATTTTATATTTTATATTTTATATTTTATATTTTATATTTTATATTTTATATTTTATATTTTATATTTTATATTTTATATTTTATATTTTATATTTTATATTTTATATTTTATATTTTATATTTTATATTTTATATTTTATATTTTATATTTTATATTTTATATTTTATATTTTATATTTTATATTATTATTATTTAATTTTTATAATCTTTCATATGAAGTGTCTCCAATACGAAATAGTTACATTCTACAAACCACTCTAAATTGAAGCCGCTAAATTGGTTAAAGGAAAAAATGTATGAACTTTGGTTTAAATAAATTTTTTTGCTTCATACACATTCCACAAATAGAAAATCGAAGTTATAAATAACAAAGATCAATTGGATTATGTCAAATAAATTTTGTACTCTATCTGTTATGTTCCCTTTTTTTATCAATTTAAGCTCAAAAGTTTGCAAGTTTTCTTTGTCCAACATTTTGTCGTCGTTTACAAACTGTAAAATATTGCTGTTTTTCAAATACATTTCAAATTTTTCAATTGAACCGATTTCATTTACACAAAAATAAAACACTATGGATTATAACTTTAAGATAACATACATATTTTTTTGCTTAGACAAATTCAATATTTATGTTCAACGACAACGGCATTTATCGATGTGTGAATGTTAAGCGCAACTTAACATTACGAATAAGCAGCTAAAATTTTAACACCAAAACTGCAATCCATAGAAAAAGCACGTATACCCTGCAAGTATCTTTCAGACAACACCCAATATTACCAATTTGCCAATATTAACACTCCTGTACAAAACAATTTCGCACACAGTATAGGAAAATGAGAATTCAAGAACTTACATCTATGGCTCTCACAAAGCCAAGACGGATAGACACACACATAATGCAAAGTCTCGCCCTGACCGAGAGTATGACAACAAAAACCACTTATATGTACTTGTAAGGCATGGCGAATATCTACGAGTATGCCGTTCATGTATCTATAATATAGTCACACAAGTGTGACAATTGTCTACATTATCACCCAGTAAATATGAATACAACTTGGATGGCTGATCTACATGAGGCACAACATAAATATCTACATGACTCTGGAGCTGAGCTCAAAAGACCCGTGATAGATTTAAGTACAATAGAAATTCGGTGACAATAGTGTGATGATTTACAAATAATATCTAGCTAATGATGGCCATGTATTGTATATAGATTATTTGAATATGTAGCTAGTGTAGAAAAGAAACGGTCATTTTAAAATGAGAAAGAAAGAATACTTATATTGTAACAAGGGTCGAAGATAATTGAGTTCAAGTAACGGCCTTTAGAGAATGATAACGTCAATTTAATTCAATTCAACTGCATAAAAAAATTTAATTAGTTTTATTTTTTATAAAAATATAAAAATATCAATGTATAAAAATATAACAAATATAATATAATATATAAAAATATAAATATAATAAAAATATAAAAATATAGAAATATAAAAATATAAAATTATAAAAATATAAAAATATAAAAATATAAAAAAATATACCAGCTCGCGCGGTATCTGGGGGGGAAAAAGGCGTGGGTATAAAAATATAAAAATATAAAAATATAAAAATATAAAAATATAAAAATATAAATATATAAAAATATAAAAATATATATATATAAATATATAAAAATATAAAAATATAAAAATATAAAAATATAAATATATAAAAATATATAAATATAAAAATATAAAAATATAAAAATATAAAACTATAAAAATATGAAAATATAAAAATATAAAAATATAAAAATATAAAAATATAAAAATATAAAAATATAAAAATATAAAAATATAAAAATATAAAAATATAAAAATATAAATATATAAAAATATAAAAATATAAATATATACAAATATAAAAATATAAAAATATAAACTGTAATATTTCATAATGTACAATAGTATACTTATAAACAAAACAAATTCAAAGAGATTAGTCGTAAATGACTTTTTAACCTAAATAATTATAACCAGTATATAATATCATATCAAAAAATAATATTTACAATATAAAGGAAAACTGAAAAAAACCTTATAGTTTAGTAAAAATATAAAAATATAAAAATATAAAAATATAAAAATATAAAAATATAAAAATATAAAAATATAAAAATATAAAAATATAAAAATATAAAAATATAAAAATATAAAAATATAAAAATATAAAAATATAAAAATATAAAAATATAAAAATATAAAAATATAAAAATATAAAAATATAAAAATATAAAAATATAAAAATATAAAAATATAAAAATATAAAAATATAAAAATATAAAAATATAAATATATAAAAATATAAAAATATAAAAATATAAAAATATAAAAATATAAAAATATAAAAATATAAAAATATAAAAATATAAAAATATAAAAATATAAAAATATAAAAATATAAAAATATAAAAATATAAAAATATAAAAATATAAAATAGAAAAATATAATCCATAGTAACTTATATTAGTTGATCTTCATACAACATAATTGATTGTAATTGTTTAAATGTAAAGTACTAATAAAATATGTAAGAGAAATTTTAATAAAAATTACCCGATTTTGTTGAAATTTGAACAGTGTAATGCCAAACTCTATTCGAACAGAAACAGATCAACCCTAGGAACATGTTTTCGATATTAAGATTAACAACATCCTACAAATTGTTTCCAATTTCTACAATCTATTCCTGAGGTTTTGGACATTTTAACCTGTGCCAGCTGTCTTAAAAATGTTTAGGCACTAGAATCCAATAATTAAAAAATTACATTAAAACTTATGACCACCACTTACTACTGCTAAATATTACTCTTTTCCACTTTGCCATTGCAAATGAAATATTTGAAATTTTTAAGCCGATCAAATGCAATAATTTAATCCATTTACGATCCAATTTCCACACGCACACACACTTTCATGTTGATGGTGAGCGGCAAACACACCCAAAAATCATTTTTTAATCCTAAACATAATTTGTAAAGCTTAAAATTTTACTTCAGCCAACAGTAAACACAGACGAATTTTAACATTTACTTGTAAAAGGAAAGCCTACAAGGAAAATTAGTGATGTAATGTAACAAAAATCGGATCACTTAGTTAAGAATGAATTCCTTTTTTACTACTAATACTTATAGGAGAATAGGGTGGGTTTTATATGTATGTCGGGTTGGCCGGCTGAATCTTTTTTACTGGTTCAGGTTAGATAGTGTATCATTGACTCTACTCATTGACTCTATTCCCCTTGGAACATTTCAGGACTCCAACATTACGATTAAGACCCCATCCCACATTTATTTGATCAACTTTAACCACCAACAGTTTTGTAAAGTTTGAATCGATTAAATCTTGTTAACATGTTCTGTGTTATCTCTTCAAAAACCTATCATCACTACATGAGGGAAGCATAACTCATAGGCAACGCCTTCAATTTAATATCAATGGATTTGTTCAATGTTGAAGGCGAGGAGTAAGGAACGTGTGTACTTTGTTTGTATGTAATTTTTAATTAAAATCAACTGTTTTATTGAGGAAACTTAGGCCGCCAACTTTTATTTATTATATGTATTAATTTTTTACAGCAACCATCGTCTTAGTATCTGCGCATGCGCTTGAGCGCAAATGAGTTGTTCGCACTAAAGTTTGTTTACTTTTGGTGACTGCAACCTTTTACATACAGTGTGGCGGACTGGGACTGAGGTTACTGGTTGCCGCCTAAAAAGGAAAATATTTCATATTTCTTTTATATTGGAAGGCTTTGAAGTGGTTTATAGCACAACCAACTACAAAAATATATGTATTAACGCATTAAAACATTGAAATATGTTTGGTTTTTGGATTTGTTTACATTTTAAATATAATATCTCAAATATAGATATAGATATTTTTCTTAATTCTTTTTTAAAATAACTTCAACATGACTGTTATGGAAACTCAGTTATTCTATTTTGACTTCCTTATGTTGTAACTTCTTATGTTGTCTGCATTTTTGATTAATTTTTATTGCTCAAATTTTAGAGTGACTTTTCTCATATTTCACATATCGTTGTTCTAAAATTAATTGCAATACAACACGAAAGGATTACCAGATTTAACCTTCCAGCTATACATTTGCCAATGCAAAACTTTGCTCAACCAATATTAATTTAGTTATACTCCATTAATTATGACATCCATTACAAATGTGCGAATATTAATTGTCGTTTTGGGGAGACATGTCCAAAATACAATTTATGACAATTGCAAACAAATTAATAAATAATAAAGTTGCAAAACAAAACTATCAAATCATAAATTACCAACACAATGTGATATGAGTCCACATACACAGCCATACAAACAATCTAACAATACTAGATATGTATGTACTATGAACAAGCAACCAGCTAGCTAGCCAGCCAGCCAGTCAGTCATCCAGCCCGCTATGGTCATAGAAATCGCGTCAAGACTCGAAGAACTGCAATGGAATGTGGCCAGAGTCCAAACGACGCTTACATGTTTAGAACATTCAAGTATTAACTCAGGTAAATTGTAAATTGTTACCATTGCAAATGTTACGACAACACACAAATACTTATAAAACGAGTCCTTCCTGTTTGGTATTGTATACAACACCTATACATACACTTAGAGAGATAGACAGAGACACAGAGCGAGAGCCAGAGAAGTATGTATGTAAGGCAACTACACAAAGTCATTTAAGCTTAGTTCTTTGCCGAGAGGCCAATCCATTGGACGATGACGATGTTATTAATAAAACAGGAAAATCCACGAGTAGAAAAATAACTACAGAAAATTTAATATTAAATATGACAACAAAATGCCAAAAAATCAACAAACTTTGTAAGCATATGAGAGACGGTCTTTTGGACGGACCAGCAAATATCTAAAAATAATTTGTTATCATACCCCCAACAACAATAACAACGAAAAACCAGAAAAAACACCAACCCACCAAATTGTATAAACTGAAATTCCCCCCGGCTCCTTGAGCCCAAGTCTATATACATACAGAGTAAGTAATTTAAGCAGGTTCTGTTCAGACTTGAGACTTGTATGTGACACCTGCTTTAAGGCTACCAAGCTGGTCAGCGGTGTGGCTGAGTACACGTGAGAGGACGGTAAGGCGTAGAGTTTTATTAAAAAGCTGTTGTTGTTGTTGTCTTTAAATGAAATTGCCAGGACTGTCACGGATCAGCGTTTATGCGAAACAGGCAGACAAATTTGTTGTTTGCCTACATAATAGAGCGGCCATTGGCGGCCACTGAGAGTAGTTAATATGCAGATAGTGTTTTGGTCATATTCAAACTTATATTGCTTGCATATTCTTGTTTTTTTTTCCTTTGCAGTTATTAAAACTTAAAAGTACGACCGACCCGCCATACAGGGTGTCAGCGTAGTGGCGTCTGGGGGAAAGGATTTTATTGGTCGTGGTAATGAGATAAATAAGCAAAATTTACGATAAAAATTAAAAAAAAAATTTAAATTTAAAAAATAAAAAATTTTAAATGTAAAAAAATATAATCAAAAATGTTAAATTTTTTTTAAATTTAAATTTTTTTATTATTTTATTTATTTAATTTTTTTTTTATTTAAATTCACAATAATAAAAAATTTTAATTTTATTTTTATTTGTAAATACAAAAAATAAAACAAAATTTTTATTTATTTTTTGTTTTTAATTTTTAAAAATTTAATTTTTATTTAAAATTTTTTTTTATTAATTTTTAATTTAATTTTTAAAATATAATTGTATTTATTAATTTTTGATTTTAAATTATTTTTTAATTTTTTATTTGAAAATTAAAAATTAAAAATTAAAAATTAAAGATTAAAAATTAAAAATTAAAAATTAAAAATTAAAAATTAAAAATTAAAAATTAAAAATTAAAAATTAAAAATTAAAAATTAAAAATTAAAAATTAAAAATTAAAAATTAAAAATTAAAAATTAAAAATTAAAAATTAAAAATTAAAAATTAAAAATTAAAAATTAAAAATTAAAAATTAAAAATTAAAAATTAAAAATTAAAAATTAAAAATTAAAAATTAAAAATTAAAAATTAAAAATTAAAAATTAAAAATTAAAAATTAAAAATTAAAAATTAAAAATTAAAAATTAAAAATTAAAAATTAAAAATTAAAAATTAAAAATTAAAAATTAAAAATTAAAAATTAAAAATTAAAAATTAAAAATTAAAAATTAAAAATTAAAAATTAAAAATTAAAAATTAAAAATTAAAAATTAAATATTTAAAAAATAATTTAAAAATTAAAAAAAAACTAAAAATTAATTTTTTAATTTTAAATTTTTTCTTTTTGGCACTTATTTTATAATTTGTCACTAACACATTTGCAAGGCAAAATAAGGTTATCGCTCATGGCAGCGGTGGGATTCGAACCCACGCCTCCGAGGAGACTGGTGCCTTAAACCAGCGCCTTAGACCGCTCGGCCACGCTACCGTCATGTTTTTTTCAGTTCGAAAAAAAATCTTTTTGCATTCAGTTAAAGTACACAAAATACAACGACATAAGTGATTTGAATACAGAAAACTATTTTCATCTTACATACTTATTTGTTTTATCTAAATATTTTTATTTTTCTTTTTCCTTCATTGAATTCAATTTGCGACTCAGCGAGCTGTATCATCTAAATTCCTATCTATTCATTTCCTACAATTTAAGCAAATATTTGCTATTGATCAAAATACGCAGACTAATTGAATTTGTGTCGATCGACCAAATAAATTTCTAGTGGCAATAGAAAAATAAGATTTTTAAAGAAGTGGCCACTGACGATTTGTTGTCTCAGCAATAATGAAGAGCATTTTTAAAGTAGGTTATATACAGGCTATAATTTTCTTCAATATGTTAAGTATAAGTGCAATAAACAGAAAAGAAGTTAAGGACAACACCAACACAAGCTACATGTTAGCATTAAGTTAGTTTTATTCCAACTGTGATATTTAGCGTTAAGAGATTTTTACTGTGATATTTTTTAATTATTTGAAGTTTTGTGTTCTATGCTGTGCTGTAATGGTTTCATATAACTACAAAAACTTGACAAATATGTAAAGAAAATTTACAAAAATTGTATGTTAGTTATTTGTCCATTTCTGTTTATTAATTATGGTTGCCAGGCCTAATAAAAAATCATCCCTGAAGATGCTGGAAAGAATCCCAGCGAAACGTCGGATGCATAAATGTTAAAAATAATCTTTTAATTTAACATCAAATTTCCAGATTCAATGAGGATACTACAACTAAATATGCATATAATAAGAAAGGTGGTAGACTCTCTCTTGCTACAGATCGTCTCGACCAAAGAGTCGATATCACTGATGTAAGCGACAAATACTCGCCAAAGAATAGTGGAAGATGACACTGCAACTGCAGCTTTGGGGATACCAAGGTAATTTCGACCTAGTGCAGTGGGCAAAGTAAACAGCTTCGCTTGGATACAGATTAGCAGGATTACGCTTATTGTCTGCTTTTTGACACCTAGTGACAGTATTGGTGACTTTCAACAAAAGTTGCAGGCTATCAAGATACAATATTCAGATACAATATTCATGGCCGGATTAGGTTGAGAACACTGTAATGTTGTAAAAATCAGATCACACTATACACCGAGAACTGCAGATCCATCGTGATTGTCTGTTAGAAAGAAAGGAGAGCAAAAAGAAGGTGAGAGGGGAGGGATAGAGAAGGATGAGAAAATCGTGGGAACACTAATTGTTATCTTAGCCCAGTTAGCCTCCTACGGGCTAGAGCGGGCAGCTACAAAGAAGATGCTGCTGTAGATGGTCTGCTATATTCGGCTCTACCGATCTAGCAGTTGTGCTGTCTGCTCTATAGATCCAAAGTCTGCTGGTTATTTTCCTTATTCAATCCTCTACTAGCCCAAAAAGAAAACAAATGGGCGAATAAACATCTTCAGAAAGGCATGAAATCAGAAATCTCGCAATGACCTGGAAACCAACAGAGGCTGACATCCAGAGGCCTTTGTACATCCAACTTCTCCTTACAGTGAGCGGAAGTGATTTTGGATTTCTCCCCGTCTCCCACCTGTGAAGCTGCTGCATGCCTGTAGTGTAATACTAAACCGTTTCCAACTGTCCGGGGTGCTGGTATGCAAATATCGGTGCCTGCGGATATGTAAAAATTCAATGTCTGCTCTCAGCAAAAGGCAACCAATCCTGTGAAGTATGGTTCATTAAATCACAAATTGGTAGTACCTTCGTGGTAATCAGGAGCCCCGGGACATAGTCTTCTGATCATTGGTTGTAGGCCCCCTTGTAGGAGCATCACGCGGGCTGTGGTTAAAACCGAAATCGCTGATAAAGTCTTCGGGCTCGGTGTGGAGTTTCATTGCAACCGGTTACTACAGATTGTGCAAACTTAGCATGGATCGGAAAAATTCTGCCCATAGTTGGAATTGTTCTTCGTTTGAAGTTACGAGCTCGCCTTGGTTATTCTTAAGGGCGTTTTCTGCTTCTCTTGACATTGTTATTCACTAGTTTTTTTGCTGCGCGGTGAAGATCCCTGCTTCTGTGTGTTTCTGCAGCTACCTGAGCTTCTTTGGCAATGTTATCCGCCCAAATGCTTTATGACGGCGTGCACTCTTTTTACCAGAGAGTATTTATCAGTCGGTTATTAAATGTTTGTATAATAAAAGGTACATTTAAAGTAAATTAAGTTTGAAATTCATTAAAAGTACACATGCGGAAGTGCTTGGTAATCATCTCCTACTATTCTGCATGTATTTTAAAAGTAACTAGGTTTGTCTGGGTACTTTTCCAGTAAAAAATATCCAGTAACTTTTTTGGGAGAGTAAGAAAAATTTTACTCTCTTAGTAAAAAAAATATCACAAAAAGTACACAGACGACATCCAGTAAAAAATTGCAAGAAATGAAAACAGCTGATTGGTAAATTAGCAGTGCAAACAAGTGTTGTCTGTTGTGCCAACTCCACATCATTTACACTACGAACGCACTGTTTCTTTTTAGGATTCTAGCTCGAATTACAGTATTTTATTTATAATAAGTGTATTATACGGGTTAAAAAACAGCACAATTATAAATACTTACTTCTGCCATTGTTAAGTTTCACTTTATTTTCTTTGTTTTAACTTTACTTTGTTTGTTTACATAAAACCTATTATAAATCAGCTGATTAAAAACATATGTTCGAACTTGCAAATTCTTACTGGGAAAAAATTGTCCAGTAAAAACTTGTAAGTCCTCTATCATCGAACTGTCAAAATAATCTCTCTCTTGCTCTCTCGTTACTGGCTTTTTGGTGTACACAGACAACTTCCAGTAACAATTTGTACAAATTGTTACAAATTATCAGTACCCAGACAGACCTACTGTTTAAGTATGACTTCTCTTCTTTTTGTTGGAGTTCAGCGTGGGACAACGCACGATCCGATGAAAGCTCTCTTCCAAACATGTCCCTAGAAAAGAGGCATGACTTGAACTTCATGGAATTCGTTCCTATATACATATGGCTTAAGTCCCAAAAAAAAACTCATCAACTAAACAAGACCTCAGCATAAAAAATGCATTGATTGCAGCAGTCACTACTGCCTTTCACCATGTCACAAGTGACATCCACTCACAACACGTGTTTTGAAATGTTTTACCGAAAAATTTCAAAAATGTATTTAAATGATTTTACACAAACGAAGCCATAGATAACACCTAGGCCTACGACAGCCTGCTTTCGAAACTTTGATAGAATATAAATCAATTTGACCGTGTTTTTTCTACCATTTTTTTTTTGTAATGCTAAAAAAATGGTGTTAAATATTTCATCGATTACGTTGCTACTATTTTTCCAGCCTAAAATCAATGTTGCAAGTACACAACACCAGTGTTGTTGCTGTTGTTGTTTTTAAAGGAGAGGGTATGTTGTTGACGATAGTACAACAACAAAAAATGTTGCTAGTAGTTGGATGTGTTATTGTTCATTCATATTAATTCAGTTGAAGTGCTATAAATCGTTTTGGATCATTGGCAAATGCATAAACATTTAAAAGTCAAACATAACCAAATGGTTGTCGATGGCAGTGCTTGTTGGTGTTGTTGCTGCTGTTGCTGTTGTCATGGTTGCTTTACATATTGTATGACATTTGTTGGGTACAATTTTGGTCGTTGTGATTGTGAAGACAACAAAATAAACTTTACATTATACACACATTGACGTAGTCAGTCCACCAAAGTTTACACACAAAATTTACATACGTTTGGAATTTGAAATGAAGTTGTTCGATACGATTTTTTGTGTGTGTTTTTTGTAATCACTGCATAATAAACATCTACACGTTCGTACCCTACGTATGTACTTTTTGAGTATGTAATGTCATACATATTTATTTACATTTAACCATATTGGCACCTTTTGCTTTTTGTTGTGTAGTGTTTGTCGCTGGCTACGTTTCAGTGAGTAAGTGAGTATTGTCTTTGCCAGAAGTAAAGCACTACGAAAAAATAATTAAAATTCAATTATTCTATTTAACAAAAAAAAAAAAAACCGATCAATTCACTCACTCACTAGCCCGCTCGCCAGTTTATCAAACCATTTAGAAATGTGTGTGTGTGAAATTTTCATTGAGAAAATTTACATAATTACAACAAAATCGAAACCAAATTCAAATTCACCAATACCCCTCTCACCTTTTCAGCCAATTGCTCTGGAGACTGTCGTCAATCACTCCGATTTAGGCATAAGAAATCAGGAAATCATAACAGAGAAATGCAAGAGAATTAGAATATCAGCACAATTTGAATAACAAATGATCATTGGCCGGGAAGGAAAAGGGGAAGGTGAGTTAAGTATTTTTTGAAATGGCAACCTCTCATGTAATATTTATTATTAGAAATGCTTGATGGATATACTATGGAGAGTTTTTTTGTTTCTTGCTTAAAACATCCAAAGATATTTATAAGTGCCGACGATGCAAATGTGGGGCCTTAAATGGGTCAAGCATAATAGTAAATATCGTTGGCTAAGGTTACTTTTTTCAGAAAGACAAAGAGGGTGACTAAGAATATTTGTCCAACTATATTTTCAATTTTTATTATTTCAATTAGTTATATAAGGTCATATTAGTCTTAATAAATGATGATTCATTAAGAAGCTGGTTTTTTAATTTCAAATATGATACTTAAACTAGAATTGTAAGTCGAAATATTTAATATGACCCCAAAGAACAAACTCTGGCATTTTGCTTTTAAAACTAATTTGATTCAAATGTTGGCCGATACTGCACTATATTGCGTATTTTCGAAAGGTCCAACTTTGATCACTCTTTCAAGCACTGTCATCGGAATCTCACGGAAGATATCGACTTCGAAATCGTGCATCGTAGCTGGCTTATCGATGAATACTTTTTATATCATATAGGTTTTGGTTTAGCTTGTAGACACATGTAATCTGGTAAAACCAGATCACACTCCGAGACCCAGTGGTCAAAGTACCTATTACGTAATCGCTGATATCAGCTATATTTACTAGCAATCACCCAGCGGTAAATAAACCGAAGTGCATATTAAGAAATCCATGACATCAGTAAGACATTGAAAGCGAGCAATCTAAGTACATAGAATGTCATGCGTGTGTAATGTAAAAAAATATCATCCACTCAATATAACTCCGAGTGTAATAGCACCTACTGACATCGTCACTTACTTCGTAATCAGGCTTGTTATCAAGATCGCTTAAAACTCCGTTCATAACTTAATTGCAACAGAAATGACACCTAGTGACATCATCGCTTACCTTGTAAGCGAAAGCGCACCGATTAAACGGCATATGACACTCCTAGCCTAAATTTAAGGGGAAATATAAGCAGGAGAATCATCACTGATTGCTACTAATTATAGCTGACACTCATACTACACACCGAGACCCAGCGGTCAAAATACCCATTATGTAATCGCTGATGTCAGCTATATTTATTAACAATCAGTGATGATTCTCTCGCTTATATTCCTCCTCAAATTTAGCATTGCAGTGTCATATACCGTTTAATCGGTGCGCTCTTGCTTACAAAGTAAGCGACTCTGTCTGTATGTGCCATTTCACTTGCAATTAAGTTATAAGCGGAGTTTTAAGCGTGCTTGATAACACACTTGATTACAAAGTAAGTGACGATGTCAGTAGGTCAGAAGGACGATATTTTGTACATTACAACCGCATGACATTCTAAGTAGGTAGATCGTGGCTAACAATATTATACTGATGTCGTGTATTACTAAATAGGTATTTTGTTCCATTTACCGCTGGGGATCTGCTGATCCATTGTAATTGCCTCCAAGTGGAAAAAAATACTGATGTCAGCTATATTTAGTAGCAATCAGTAATGATTCTCTCGCTTATATTCCTGCTTAAAATTAGCATAGGAGTGTACTAGGCTGTTTAATCGATGCGCTCTCGCTTACAAATTAAGCGACGATATCAGTAAGTGCCATTTCAGTTGCAATTACGTTATAAACGGAGTTTTAAGCGAGTTGATAACACGCCTGATTACGAAGTAAGTGACGTTGTCATTAGTTGTTATCTCAATCGGAGTTATAATAAGTGGACAATGTTTTTTACATTACACACGCATTACTTAGATCATCACGTTATACTGATGTCATGGATTGCTAAATTTGTACCGCGTTTCATTTACCGCTGGGATTTTAAGTACATAGATATGTCGCTTACAATGTCATATTGATGTTATGGATTACTAAATAGGTATTTCGTTCCTTTTACCGCTGAAGATCTGTTGATCCATTGTGACAGCCCGTAAGAACCACTAAGAAAGTTTCAGTCGGCCAACCCGACTTACATATGCCCTTAACCTCAGTAAAACATAAAATTTTCTATTATATTGATATTATTACTCGATTTCTAAAGTGGGCGGAGTGGTACATTAGTATGGGAGGTACCAGAAGGGGCGTATTTTTTTCTTAAAAACGTTATCCCACTTAAGCTTTGCTAAATACATAATTTGGGCACGATCGCTTTAGGTCTATTAATAATATTAATCGATTTCTAAAGTGGACGGTACCAGATGGGTATGGGATGTACCAGATGGGGCGTGGCTTCTTTCTTCAAAACTCTATCCTGCTATAGCTTTACTAAATAAAAAATTTGGGTACGATCGCGTTGGATTTATTGATATTATTACTCCATCTCTAAAGTGGGCGGATGTACCAGAAACGGCTGGGCCATGTAGCCCATTTGCAATACCGTAAGTAGTTTTGGGGAAATATTAACCTGTGCAAAGTTTTAAAAACATTTGGTTTCATATTTCGAATGTTATCGTGCGTATCAGCCGGCAGCAAGACAGACAGATGCAAGACATGGCTCAAACGACTTAAAATGTCATGAATCGAATTTGGTTAAAAGTAACCTAGGGTCTCCTTCTATAAGTTACACTTTTGGGTCGTATCAAATGATATAAAAAAGGAGAAAAGGATGGGAAGAGGAAAGCGGAGGGAAATAAGAAAAAATCGTGGGAACCCCCAATCGTCTCCTAAGCCCAGTTAGCCATAGATCTCATAACACGCATTAAATTGCCAAATCCGACTGAGGAGAGAGATTCTATATAACCTTTCCTTAAGTATTTAGATGTTCCATCGTCTCGGACTCCTTCTCGTCCTTACACACACGGCAATAGTCCGGTATGGATCTATACCATTTGCCTGTCAAATGACTGATACTGCAAGGGCTAGTTAGAATTCGGTCAGGCCAGTCTCAGATCACTCCTGCACAGGCCAACCATGTAATCCAATCGCGATCTGGTGTTTCCGGGCCACACGCTCACTCCTGAGACTCAACATAGGCTGACATCCAGAGGCTTTAGTCTATCCAACTACTTCTTACAGTTTCCCCACCAATTTCGATTTACACCCTATAGAATAGATCGCTTTTATTGCAGCCTGGCTATTCATATAGATGGTTAACCGTCTGCTAGTATCGATTCCACATCCCAAATTGGTCTTCGCGGCTTTCTGTATGGCTAGTCTTCTTCATCTTCTTTACTGGCAGCAACAACAGAAATTCATCTATCAGTAGCCGCACGTAGAAAAGCATTCCAAGCGCTTCGGTCTTTTGCGCTCCGTAGATAGTTCGTGAAACCAAGCTCACTTAACAGTTCCGTCACCTGGTCCATCCATCGGAGTTTTGGTCGCCCCCTCATGCGCCGCCCATCGAGTTTATTGCCGAAGACTTTTCGAGCCAGAGTGTTTTCGTCCATACGTACAACGTATCCAAGCCAGCGCATTCGGTCTATTTGAACGCGCTTCACCAAGTCGATGTCGTTGTACAGCTCATACAGCTCTATGGCTAGTACATTAGCCTAAAAACCACCGCATTCATTATGAGGCCTGCTCTGTTCCATAAGGAGTTCCGCTGTTATTCCGTTGCGATCTTTCAGGAAATCCATACGTTTTTTCAAAATATCAGTAAGAGGTGGCAGATGAAAAGAAGTCATCATTACCCAACAGCCGCATAATATCCGCATGACTATGTGTAGATTGATGCCAATCGCCATCTTCCCCCAGTATGAAAGCCTCTCGGGCTTCAAAGCCGCTTGCGTTGTACATCTTTAAGCCCCAGCAATCCCCATTGCAGGAATCCTTTTAACCTTGCTGTCCACTTTTAATAAATACGTAATATCTATTCCTAGGGATCTCCCTTATGCCGCTGCACAAAAATACGCCAATCATACTCTTTCACACTCTCAATCAAACTTTTATATTCACGCAAGCAACGCCTATAGGCATCCCTAAGCTGGCCTCAATCATCCAATTCGTTCCGCCAACCTCTCTCTGGAATCGCTTTCGGAGACGCCTGACTTCCCATCGTTTCAGACGCAACTCACGCGTCCACCACCTAAGCCTTTTGTGATTCGCCTTACAGCTCCTCTCAAAAAGACTATCATTCACACATTCAACCTGCTCATCTAAAGTCAATGGGTACGTCGGCAATAGAGGCTGCAATGCAGTCTCCGTATACATCCAAATTAATGTCGCTGGTACGCCAGCGCATCATATCTACGATACTGCCTCGAATAGCTGGGGTGTGGGTAAGGACAATATCAATGATATTGAGGTCACTCACATCGGCTGCCGCCTTGACAGACCACCTAACGCTAAATCTGTTCAATATCAATATCACTTGCACAATTTGGACCATGAAAGGTTAATCCACTCGCTCAGCTCGATTGACAGCCGGAGATCCTTCCTCAATTTTCATAACATGATACCGAGGAGATATTCTCCTAGGTACCGTTGTTAAAGAAGACGTACTGTTTCGCCAGCAGATGACTAGCGACCTTCGTCGTCTTATGAGCGATGGAATCCACACCGTAGCGAATGTGAAGCACAGATTTAGGAACGAAATCCAGTCTGGATGATTCCCTTAGGGATCACCCCTGTACACAACTTGAAGCCACCTGAAGAGAAGGATCGACTTCCAAGCTAGACTGTTAACTTGGCAGCTTCGCCCCTGTGATAGATTCGTCCCCAGAGTGAGATCTAGGAACGAAATCCAGCCTGGATGATTCCCTTAGGGTTCACCCCTGTACACAACTTGAAGCCACTTGAAGAGTAGGATCGACTTCCAAGCTAGACTGTTAACTTGGCAGCTTCGCCCCTGTGATAGATTCGTCCCCAGAGTGAGTCCACTTAAAATTTATGTCAGTAGCTGACAAGCAAACGAAATCGAATTTGATAGTCTCATGTCCATTACCGGTGCCAGTTCATGGACTGATTACCGATCAACTAGGTTCTCTTACAAAGATATCTTCAAAGGGCTCAGCGCAATCCAACCCAGACATGAGTCATTCAGCAAAGAAGCGCCAATAAGGGAAGTTATTTTATTGTTCCCCATATAAGGAGGTGTAGACCCCGTCAGCGTCTGTGTGCTCGACTATTAAAGTATGTCGATGGGTAATTGGTAATTAGATGTAAATGAATAACTATTTATGTTAACGCTATCTATTCATTCATAATTTTCAACGAACAATTGTTGCTGTTGTTGCCAATTTCATTGATTGTCCACCATTTATGGTTTGTTGGGTTGGTTTAATGCAAATTTGTTGATTACTCGTGTTGACAGTCAGTCGCTCATAGATGTCAAACAAGGAAACAGCTGATTGTCAATGAGTTTGTTATTGTTTTTTTTTTTAACAATCTCTATTTGTATTTGTGTTTACCTGACATGTATACACGTACATATATTTATATTTACTAAATTATTTAGTTATCTAATTTATTGATGTAATAATCAATGACAACTGTTAAGTGGGTGTATAGTATTGTATTGATGATGGCCATATTTGGAGACATTCTTTAGCAGTATTTTTTAAGTATTTTGACACCAATGACATTTGTTGCTATATATGTACGGCCAAGTCTGTAATAATTTGTTGTTGCTTTAGTTATCAGCTCTCAAAATCTTAATGTTTTGAGATAATTTGTGATATAACAAGATTAAAGTTAATCAAAATAATGAATAGCGGTGGTTTAACGTTTTTGTGTAGGGGTTATTGTGTTTTTTTTTTAATTCGGTCAAATATCTTAATATGATTTACATTATTGTCTGCCCCTTCGTTTTAAAGTTTTCTACAAATTCCAATCAAGGTTGTGTGTTATTTTATATTTATGTTGCTTTTGTCTCAATTGTCATTATGATATTTCTTTTTTGTTGTTGTTTATTTATGCCAAAGTGCATGTTTTCCAAAACAACAAAAATACAATTAAAATTGTTTAATTTTATGGGCCACTGAAAATTTGAACAATAAATTCCAGCCACTCCCCGATATAACATTTTTATTGGTAACATTGCTATGACAATAAAGAGAAAAAGCAAACAGCAACAGAGCAACAACAAAAAACACACAAAACATTTCTGTTACTACTTCGTTTAGTTTTTATTTTTATTAATAGAAAACATGCATAATTGGCAGACAGACATACAACATAAACGAAATTCTGTAGAGACTTGTCAAATGTTTATGAAATGTCAATAAATCATGAACTAATGCTATTGAATGTTAAATGTTGATAGACTTATTGGTTATATAAAATGAACCTTTATACATATGTTAAGGAGATAATTCCTGTTTTGGTCGCAACAACATTTCACAAGGGAAGGGTTTCAACACCTGACACTTTAGTGATTTTTCAGTCTCCTGCAGTTTACTAGTGCTTCCAAGAAATTACGGATTGAAAGGTGACATTTGTTTGATGGCTGTAATGTAAAATAATTCAGTAAGATCAGACAGAGAAATAAAATCGTTTTATACCATCACCCTAAGGGATGAGGGTACATATCATTTGATACGACCCAAAAGTGTAACACATAGAAGGATTTAGACCCTAGGTTTCTTTGAACCAAATTCGATTCATGACTTTTTAAATCGTTTGAGCCATGTCTGTCCGTCTGTCTGGCTGTCCGGCTGGTTCGCACCATAACTTTCGAAAGACGCAACCAAATGACCACGCCCCTTCTGTTACCTTCCATACAAATGTCCAATTCCGCCCACTTTAGAAACCGAGTAATAATATCAATACATCGAACTCGATCGTTCCCAAATTCTATACTTAGTAAAGCTATAACAGGATAAAGTTTTGGAAAAAAAATTGAAAGTTTAGCCACGCCCCTTCTGATATCTCCCATACAAATGTACCACTCCATCCACTTAAGAGATGGAGTTATAATATCAACACACTCAACACGATCGTACCCAAATTATGTATTTTGTTAAGTTATAACAGGATAAAGTTTTGGAAAAAAAATTTAAAGTCTAGCCACGCCCCTTCTGGTACCTCCCATACAAATGTCCTTTTCGGCCCACTTTAGAGATGGAGTAGTAATATCAATAAATCCAAGGCGATCCTACCCAAACTCATTCTTTTAGTAAAGCTGTAGCAGGATACAGTTTTGAGAAAAACAACTGGAAGTTTAGTCACGTCCTATCTGGTACCTCCCATATATATCTGGTACCGCCCACTGTAGAAATCGGTTAATATTATTAATAGACCTAACGCGATCGTGCCCATATTCTGTATTTAGTAAAGTTCAAGGAGGAAAAAGTTTTGGAGGATAAATCTAAAAGTCTAGACACGCCACTTCTGGCACCTCCCATACAAATGTTCCACTCCGCCCACTTTAGAAATCGAGTAATAATATCAATATAATAGCAAGTTTTTGATTTTACTGAGGGTGATGGTATATGTAGGTCGGGTCGCCCGACTGAAACTTTATTACTGGTTTTGTTTTGTCCTCGTTGACCGCTAAACCCATTATTTCTGACTCCTTTTCTGGCGATGAGAAAACTGCAGTAACATCTCGCAGATTTCCGCCAATGATGTCTATATCATCGGCATAGGTTAGTGGTATGTGGCTCTGGTAGAATATGGTGTCAGACATGTTGGCACCAGCCCTTCTCATCACCTTCTCCATATAGCTATATAAAATAGTGTACAGGACAGGCTATCGCCCTGCCTGAGACCTCTTTCCTTGTTGAATGGTTCAGAGTGATTCTTAGCAATCTTTACAGACGATTTAGTGTTTTCCAAGGTATATCTGCAAAGTCAAATTAGTTTTGCAGGAATTACATACCCAAAAATGGCCTCATATATCTTTTCCTTATCGGATTGTCAAAGGCAGCTTTGTGGTCGACAAAGAGGTGATAGGTGTCGATCTGCTTTTCATGAATTTTTTTTCCAAGATTTGTCGTAAAGTGGATATTTCATCCGTCGTAGATTTTTCAGGTCTTAAGCCGCACTGATATTGTCCAATCTACAATTGACTTTAGACGTTCACACAATATGCTTAAAATGACCTTATACGCAATTGGTAATAGGCTTATTCCACAGTAGTTCTTACACTCACTACGATCTCATTTCTTGTATATGGGACATATCAGACTGAGACTTCAATCCCCGGGCATGCACTCCTCTAGCCAGATGTTCTCCATGACTCATGGACCATGAGCTGATGCATGCTCCTAATCAACTCCTCTCCACGTGTCTTAAACAATTCAGCCGACAAAGTCGACAAAGAGGTGGTAGGTGTCGATCTGCTTGTGAATATTTGATCCGTGAATATTTGAATATATTAGGCATATTCCACGGTAGTTCTTACACTCACTAAGATCTCCTTTCATGTATATGGGGTATACCAGACTGAGACTGCAATCCCCGGACATGCTCTCCTCCAGCTGGAAGTTCTCCACGAGCTGATGCATGCTCCTAATCAGCCGCTCTCATCCTTCCTTAAACAATTCAGCCGGGAGACCATCGGCTCCAGTTGCATTGTTATTTTTAAGGCGGGATATTGCCACACGTATCTCACTCTGGCTCGAAGATGGACAACTCATACCATCGTCATAGATTGGAGCGGAGTCTTCTGGAGTGTTGTCAGTATCTAGTGGCATTGCGACATTCATCAGCATCGTCGCAGGCATCTTCTTGAGACGGCTTTGAGCACCTAAGTACTCACACTTACCTTAAAATCCTTTTTAATATTTTTCTGTAGGTTCGCAGGAAATTTAATTTTAACAGATAGATTTTAAATGACAACGTTGAAAAAGTCGTTTTGCTCATTGCTCTATCATTCTATTTTCTCTATAATTCTAATTAACAATTAATGTTGTACTTCTGTGTAACTGCTTCTAAGAAAATTGTATCTTGTGTCAATTATCGTAGATATTGGATAAGTTGTATGTGATAATAACATATTTATATATACAATGCCTGGTATTAATGGTCCAATTGTTTAAATTTTAATGAGACACCATTTTGCGGCTGCGACACAAGAAACACAAAATTGTTCAAATGTTTCCTATGTATCATAGCTCTGAACCTTTAAATGCTCCACATTTAATTAGCCCACACGATCGCTCTTAACTGTTTTGTATTGCTTGTGGCATTTTTTTTTTTTGTAAATTCTGTTACAAAAACGATCAGTTTTCTTTTTCATTTACAGTTTGTTTACCCCTCCAAAAAGGCCGAAAATTATAAAACTCCAAACCTCATTCATTATCGCCTTAAACATATCATTATCGCCGGTCCATTATAATATATTGGTGTACGTACAACAACCAACGGCAAACACTAACGGAGGCAGCCGCAGTAATTGTCTGCCACTGTAGTCATTTTGAAGAAATCCATCGATCGTTCAATTGATCGACCGTAGTAATGAAAGCCTATTAACCATCATATGGTCAAACATTGCCGTTAAGCGGTAAACCGACAATCAGTCATTTTAGTTGAGTTGGATTTTTTCCTACTCTTTTTTTTTGGGAAACAGATTGACATGTATTGATTGTTAACTGGGGGGAGGAAAAGACGTTTAGATAATTGATTTTGGTTACACGTTAATGATTTGTAGTTGTTTTTTCAATATGATTATGAATTGTAACGTTTAAAAGAAGGTGTGAATTGACAAACCGGGGGAAGTCAGACGGCCTACATTTTTTTCCGTTAGGTATAACAAGAAAAGAAAATTTGGAATATATGGGAAGAAAAATAATAGATGAAATTGTTAATAAAAATTTAAGAAAATAATCATAATAGTAAGGACTATTGAAATATTTGCAAGAAATTTCTGGATAACTCTCTGTAGCTTTGTACGCTAAGGGCGACAAAAATTTGTTGTTGTTGCCAATAACTTTTGGTTGTAATCTTTTAGGTGACCCAATGTGAGACCAGCGCTCCATGTCAACGCATGATCTAAAAGATTTTTTACAGGGGCTGTATATTATGTTATGTTTCCTCTTAAAGGGCTAAGCTTTAGCGTCGTTCTTGTGCGCTCTGTAAACAATTAGTTACCCAAGTTACTCCTTAACTTAATCAAACTAACCACGTCTCACAAACCAATATTAAGACATCCATTCATATCTGTTGCGCCTAGTACTATTTGTGTACAAATATTACCTTATATAGTCCTAAAAATTTTTTTTCCACTTTCCCTTCTGCCCACCGAACGGAAATAAAATGTTTACCATCATATTTCCGTAGGTCGAAAATAATACTTTGTCGATATATTCATGTATCGTTCATGTCTCCGAGTACTTTAATGAATCATTTACACTGCTGACATCATTGTCAGTATTTCCCTTTAAAATGTGCCAGCATCAGAATTTACCGCCATACTTGTTTCTGACGACTTATTACCAGGGTTCGTATTGGGTCGCTCGCGAGCCGCTCTATTCCTGAAAATTGGCCCTTATCTCGCGAGCTAGGAGCCCACAAATTTCAAATGAGCTCTCTGCTCGCGAGCCAAGAGCCCAAATAAACAGCTGGCTATCGAGCCAGGAGCCACAAAATTTCAAATGAGCTCTCCGCTCACGATACGAGAGCCCAATTAAAGAGCCAGCTCGAAAGCCCATTTGAAATTTTATGGCTTTTGGCTCGCGAGCAAAGTACTAATGTTTTGTACCAAAAGTACTTTTTATGCCACAAAGTACTTTCATTGGCCCAAAAAAAAATTTCTGTTGCACAAAGTACTTTTTTGTACCAAAAGTACATTTAATGTACTTTTTGGCACATAATTATTTTTTTTCGACCAGAGTACTAATTTAATGTATTTTTCGGCACAAAGTACTTTTTTTTTGTACCAAGGTACTTTTTTATGACAAAAAGTACTTTTTGGTACCAAAAATTAAGTACTGTTGGTACAAAAAAGTTCTCTGGTACAAAAAAAGTACTTTGTGCCGAAAACTACATTAAAAGTACTTTTGGTACAAAAAGTTCTCTGGTACAAAAAAAAGTACTTTGTGCCGAAAAGTACATTAAAAGTAATTTTTGGTACAAAAGGGTACTCTGGTCCAAAAAATGTAATTTTGCAGCAAAAAGGGTTTTTGGGCCAATAAAAGTACTTTTTCGCATTAAAAAGTACTTTCTGCCGAAAAATACATTTAAAGTACTTTTTGGTACAAAAGAGTACTCTGGTACAAAAAAAGTACATTGTGCCGAAAAGTACATTAAAAACACTTTTGGTACAAAAAAGTACTATGGAACAAAAAAAAAGTACTTTGAGCAACATACATTTTTTTGGGCCAATGTAAGTACTTTTTGATATAAAAAATTACTTTTGGTACATAACGTTGGTACTTAGCTCGCGAGCCAAGAGCCACAAAATTTCAAATGGGCTCTAGAACAAACTCGCGAGCTGGCTCTTTTTGGGCACTTATATCTTGGCTCGCGAGTCTAGAGTACTCTTTAATACCATAAATGTTTCTTTACAATAACTGTACTTTTTAGTACAATAAAATCACCTTTTGGTACAATTAATTTCACTTTTTTTACAATAAATGTACTTTTTTTACAATAAACTGTACTTTGTAAAACAACAAATGTTTTTTTGGCACAATAAATGTACTTTCTTATAAAAAAAAAATTTATTTATACCATCACCCTAAGGGATGAGGGTATATATATTTCATTTGATACGACCCTAAAGTGTAAAGCGCCCCATACACGAGTACTGCCGCAGTTCATGCCGATGAACCCCTTATGTACGTGTGTGATTGATAGTTTCTATACACACTTATCAATCATTGTTTAATTTTGAATTTGGAAACAGTAACACCTTGGCTATTCCTTCAAAATTATGTTCCACAATACCGAAAAGGATTGATACAATCCTATAAATTTAAGAACAAATCGCTTTTTTATTTCTTCTTTTTATTTTTTATAACAAACAATTTCCAAATTTCGTTGTTTATACTTTCACAAAACAATTTTGAAGTTGAATCTGACATATTTGAAATATAAAAAATACACAAAGTTCATCTGATTGATAGGTGTTCATTTTGAAAATCAAAACTATTTTGATTTTCATACTGCATTGTCTGTGTGACAAATACATTCTTATGTTCTATCAAATTCACAAATACACATATATTGCCGTTCCAGCGGCAGTACTCGTCTATGGGGCGCTTAACACATAGAAGGAGTCACTTTAGACCCTAGGTTTCCTTGAACCAAATTCGATTCATGACTTTTTAAGTCGTTTGAGCCTTTTAATCGTTTGTCCGTCTGTCTGTCTGGCTGTCCGGCTAGTGCGCACGATAACTTTCGACAGACGCAACCAAATGTTTTGAAATGTTGCACGAGTTAATATTTCAACAAACTACTTACGGTATTGCAAATGAGCTACATGGCCCCGTCCTTCTGGTACCTCCCATTCAAATACATGATTCCGCTCACTTTAGAAATCGAGTAATAATATCAATACACTCAACGGATCGTACCCAAATTCAGTACTTAGGAAAGCTATAACAGGATAAAGTTTTGGAAAAAAAATTGGAAGTCTAGCCACGCCCCTTTTGGTACCTCCCATAAAAATTTACCTTTCCGCCCACTTTAGAGATGGAGTAATATTATTCATAAATCCAACGCGATCGTGCCCAAATTTCTGTATTTAATAAAGCTTTAACAGGATAAAGCTTTGGAGAAAAAATCTGGAAGTCTAGACACGCCCCTTCTGGTAACTCTCATACATATTTACCACTCCGCCCGCTTTTGAAATCGAGTTATAAAATCAATATAATAGTAATTTTTTTGTTTTACTGAGGATGAGGGTCGGGTTGCCCGACTGAAACTTTCTTACTGGTTTTTTGTATCTGTATATCAAATATTACTCTCTAGGGCTAAAAAAAAGTGTTGCCACGCTTCCAAAAATTAAAAAAAAATGTAAAGCCTACGGTAATTTCCATAAAGGACACTAACTGTCTTCCAAACATACAAACAAACAGACAAACATTCGCATTTATAATATTAAAAGGATCCGTTTCATATTAAAATTCTTCAATTTAACACGAATCGCACGTGATTTTGTTCAAATTTTTTGGTGACATCTTTGTGAAGCTTTCTACGGAATTCTTATCATTTTCCCCTTACCCACTTTGTGTTCAGTCATCATCAGGCCCTGCCTATTGATGATTCTTAGGTAAAAGAATTTCTGTTTTTAATTTATTTATATTCTATTTTGAAATTCTTCTTAAAATGGCAGGAAAATCACATTTGCGCTGTATGCTCTAGAAATCTTAAGGCTGTCTGTCCGCCCCTTTCGTCTGTATTTTCCTATTCGTTGATTTGACTTTTGTGTCACTAATGTTGTGTCTCTAGTGTCGCCGATAGTTTTCTTTATTTGTGTGACATTTTTGTCCGCATCGCAATCATCTACTCCAAATGTAGTGATTGTAGATGTCAGTCCGTTGTGTCCCTTTTGGTTCTGATAGACAGACTCGCACTTTCTTTTCCAAATGTTATTTGAAATTTTAGATTAAATCATTTTAAGGTTTCGTTATTGATACTTTTGTGTGTTCGTTGAGTGTTTGCGCTGTGTATTTTGATGTTTCGGTGGCCGTTTTGTGTTGTTTGTGTCTGCTGACACATAAAGTAGGAAAGTGATGTGACAGTTGTGGATAGGAAAATTTGTCTTAGTATCATTTCTGGGAATATTGAAAATGCACTATAGTGTTGAAATCTTTAACAAAATGTTTATGGTAATTTTGATAAGAAGGCAAGAAAATGGTGGAAGAGTTAAAAGAAATGCAATAATTTATTGTAATTCATTCAAATGAATTATAAGTTTTGGCTCGGTGGTGGACAGTCTTCGCCGTCGTCGATAGTTGACGTGATTTTGTCACTTATGCTGCCTTCGAGAACGAGCAGGGAACGAAAGTGCTTACTCCCTAGTTACTGAACACTCTGAGTGTCCATCTCCTGCCTTTATCAGAGCAACGAAATAGTTTGATAGCGACGTTGAATAGGAATCAGAATAGGAATATTTGGTGCGATAAAATGATATCACAACGGGACTCACACTAGCCTACACGACGAGTTAAACGTGACTGCCGCATGAACTTAACCTAATCTTCCATCTCCTAATCTTCCTTACAGAAAAATCAGTTAATAATTTTTTTATAAATTATTCAATGTGGAAAAATTATTATATAAACAGAAAACCATATTAACAGATTACTGTTAAACAACAGCAATATAAGATATATAACAACATTAGTGAAAATAACTTTAGCGCCACCTATCGTTTAATAATTGCACTAACTTACAAACCATAACCTCAATGTTACTTCTAAAATAACAAAGTTTGATCACAAACATATAAATGCTTCAAAAGCCTATGAGCAACATACAGACACTCTACAGCATATAAATTGCACTGTTTCAGTTAAAGTCCGTTAACGTAACGTAACTAATAATATAAACCATCAGTAGGTAATCCTATGTACTTTTCTCTGTTCTAAAAACGTTATTTTTTTTTTTGATAGAACTTACGGGCTTCACCTCTATCCCTGTAATTTTTGATACCCTTGCTATCTCTTTTCTTCCATAGACGCTTTTTCCGCCTGATGAGGCGTTTTATCTCCCTCCTCTTCTCATTATATCGATCTGTTAACGCACATGTTGCCATTGGCTGCAGTTTTACTCTGTATGCAGAAACCTTTTCCTCAGACATGGCGCGACATTCCTCCATCGTACCTGGGCTTGTCATAACCCAGTACGGTCGTTGCGGCAGTGGTCATAAAATTTGCAATATTTTACCACTGTGTTTCGGGAACCGACCGTGGCATAGTGGTTAGAACACGCGACTACCATGCGGGAGATCGCAGGTTCAAACCTGGCTCTAGTCATGTTAAAAAAATTGTTCTTTCATTGTCGGCTCCCCTCGAATGTTGTCGACAGCAACTTCGCAGTATTAGTGTCGAGTCAATCGGCGTGTCTAGTAAGAGCTTCTCAAACAGTGACGTTCGCATTCGTCAATAAACAAGTAGGTGTCGTTGGTTGTGAATCTAAAAATAGAAAGCGTGTTAATTCACAACAACGCGAGAAGCTATCCCATACCTCATTCATGGGGTATAAAGGGAAATTAAGTTTTTTAAGTCGGGAACATTAGAATTAGGGGAAATTGTTTGAAATAATTGAGTGAATTGGTTGGAGTAAGCATAGGCTATCTTGATGGTATGCAGATTTCTGATGTCTAGTATCCTTAGCGTTTGGTTACGAGCGTTTTTGATACCATGGGATAGCTCTCATTTATTTTCTTTTGATCAGAGGATATCCAGATTGCCTTGCTGATATCTTAATACGAGAATCTGGTTCCACCAACTACCATGTTAATTGCCGATGGAAAGCAAACTTGTCTGAATCCGTTATCGGAGGTGAACCGAGAGCAACTTTCCTTCCTGATATCTTTATGCGGGAATCTGGTTCCACTTACTACTTACTACATGTTTCTTGCCGACGAGAAGCTAACTCGTCTAAATCTGTTATCGGAAGTGAACCAAGAGCAACTATAGCATGCAAATCTCCCAGATCAAGTTTAATGTCCTGGACAGCACAGAGGTCATATATTTCATCCAGGTGCTCATAGAATGCATATTTAAGATCCTCGGCTTTGTTTTCCGTCGGCTAGACAAATAAGAGTGATGTAAGTGATGCGAATAGTGGCTATTCGTTTACCTAAAGGGTTGAACCGAGCCATAACGAGATCAGCAAGCGGAAGCCGATGGACTGCCAGCATAATAAGTTGTCAACGTACATGCACCAGCAATGGTAACGAAACATTACCGTTGATTGGAATCTGAGTATTCTATGTTTTGTGCTTAAGAAAGTTGTGTACCAACTATCGCGGGATCAGCCTTTTACCTTCTATGTCTTGTGCTTAAGAAAAGCGATCCTAGTGTGTTTACTAACTATGGCGGGATCAGCCTTTTACCCATCGCATACAAGGTCCTGTGTAGTGTGTTATGTGAAAGAGTGTTATAAAAGCAAGACCAAACACGCTTGTTTCGCATTCAATATAATTACAGACAGACAAATAATTCTTTGTCAATTACTCAAATGTTCACATTAATGATTAAGAGAGCACAACATTTTCAACATGTACTAGTCGACAGGGCTAAGGCTTCTTGTGCGACCGCACACAAGCACTCCATATTGTTGTGTAAGTGCAATCGCTTATGCCTACTACTGCTGCTGTAAACGTCTGGTCATACCACCGAAAGTCCTACCTCGAACAATTTATAGACCAAAAGGATGCAAAATTGGTTAATATCAATAACTCGCATGTTAAACAATATCAAACAAAGGTCTGTACTGATTTCTTTACACTTTTAATAGGAAAATATGTATACCTCCTACTATGTAGTACTACCAATAAATAAACACCAACGAAACATTTCTTCTGTTCTGTTTCTGTTGCCTCCCCAAATTAATCGAACAAATCCGCCATCATTTAAGTTTAGCTGTCATCAAAATAAGAAATTGTCGCATTGATTTTGAATAAGTTTCTGTTTCTGTTGCTGGCTGCAGCTGCTTCTCGCGATCGCAAGAACTGAAAGTAGAAACAAATAATGGAGAGCAACATACATACATACATACATAAATATGTGCATAGATGGGGCGAGAAATCAAGCATCAAACATTTTTTGGCCCATGCATTGATGCAATTTAAAATACCAACGACAGCAACAAATATTGGTCATTGAACTCAATTTAATTTGGTTTCACTAAAATTCGATTTGAACAACAAATATACGAAAGACCATCATCAACGGCAGCAGCAGTGGCAACAAAACAGACATACATACGTCCGTCCGTCCGTGCGCCCAAAAAGACGACAAAAAACGGAAAACGCTTAAGACCAAAATTTCAATTGGTCCCCACTATTTGTGGGATTGCGTTGTTGTTGTTGTTGATGGCTGCTAGACACAATGTAGTTGTTGTACTGGTTGTTGTTTCTTAAAGTGTACCTTATATTCTATATAAAAGCGAATCGACCTATTGTCAATCGTTGGACGACGTTTGATGTGTCAATTTAGACTTGATCGTCTCGATTGTATTATTTGCCAATTTTTATTTATTTCTTAGTGGCGAAAGTGAGGAGCTGCGACGCTGGGCGGCTAGGAAGACGCAGCGCTTCGTTTTAACTTTAGCACTAGTAGACGAGATACATAGGTACTACCACGAAAAACAATTTCATTCTTTACATTCTAAAGTGACGACATATTTTGTGTGGTGTCTTCTCCTCCTGCTCTATCGTCGTTTTAAATGTTGCTGCTGCTGTTTTAGCATTATTTTTTTTTTTGATTTTTCTCTCGTTCTTAGTTTTAGTTTAAAATTTTTTTGTTTTTTTTTTCGTTGGTTCTTTGGTGGAATTTCATTTCGAGCAAAATAATTTAATAGCGGATGTTGATTTCTTTTAGACGAAACTAATGTTTTTTGCTCTTATATGCCCATCACACAACACTAACGGGTAAACAGACGGACGGACGGACGAACCAAGAGATAGACTGGCAGGCAGGAGGAGAAAACGTTTGTAAATTGTTTTGACAGTATGTGGCGTCTTGTCTTGACACAAGACGGGCAGAATTTGAAAACCCAAAAATAAAAAAGAAGTGAAACGTGTTAGAAATTTGTAATGCAGACATATTCACCAAATTGTACTATAATTGATACTTACATACAAACATACTTACATATGTTCGTGTATACGGGTGATCTTACGTATGTATATATGTATACGTACAGACATTCATACATATGTAGGTGAGCGGTATATGTTATCTATTTAATTTGGCCACAAAAAACGATAAATTCTTTGTGGGCGATAGAATTGTATGTTGGTTTCTTACGGCTAACAAATCGATTTATCAATGGAGATGTAAAACATAAATAATATATAAAGAATATAAAAAAACTAGTGGACCCGGCAATGCTTCGTTATTGCTAAATTGTCGAATACTTATAATATGTTTGGCACGCCTGCTTAAAGGGCTAAGCTTAAGCGTCGTTCTTGTACGCTCTGTAAACTATTCGCTATCCCAAGTTACTCCTTAACCTGATAAAACTAACAACGTCTCACTAACCGATATTAAAACATACGTCAGCAAATTCATATCTATAGCGCCAAGTACTATCTATATACATGTTCTATAGCCCTAAAAACATTATACCCACTTTCCTTTCTGCCCACCGATCGCAAATAAATTGTTCACCTTACATTCCCGCCGACCGAAAATAAGTATTTTGTCGGTATAGTCATGGCTCATTATGGTGCAATAATAGTAATTATTAGTAAATTTAATGTTTTTTTTTTTGGTACAATTAAGGTACTCTGTGATACAATTAATTATTCTTTTTGTGCATAATAAAAGTATCTTTCAATACAACAAATTCTACTTTTTAGTACCAATAAATTACACTTTGATACATTAAATGTTCTTTTTGGAATAATAAATTTTACTTTTTGGTACAGTAAATGTACTTTTAGTACACTGAATGAATTTGTTGATAAAAATAAATTGTACTTTTTGGTATCGAGTAATATCTGTGTATCAAATATTATCGCTCTAGGGCTAACACAGTTTTGTCACGCACCCCCCGCCCACTGGTCCAAAATGCCATCTACATATTCATATTCGTGTTGTTGTGTAATTTCTGGGTGTCTGTAGGGCTAAAATGCAGTTTTCCAGGCCCACTCCGCACACAGATCCAAAATATAAATTTCGTTTGCATAGTTATATTCGTGTAGCCGAATACTATCTGTGTATTACATTTTATCTCTCTAGGCAGTTTTGCCACGCCCCCTTTCCCCACTGATCGAATATTTAAATTCCGTCCGCATATTCATATTCGTATTGTCGAGTACTATTTGTATACTAAATTGTATCTCTCTGGAGCTAAAATACAGTTTGGTCACGCCTTCTCCGCCCACTGATACAAAATTTAAATTTCGTCAGCATATTCATATTCGTGTAGCCGAGTACTATCTATGTACCAAATTTTATATCTCTAGGGCTAAAATACAGTTTTGCCACACCCCCACCGCCCATTGACCCAAAATTAAAATTCCCTCTGCATATTCATATTCATGTAGCCGAGCACTATCCGTGTATCAAATTTTATCTCCGTAGCACTAAAAATATGTTTTGCCACGCCCACACCGCCCCAAAAAAATTAGAATTTCATCTGCATATTTATATTGGTGTTGTCTATCTGGGTATCAAGTTTTATCTCCCTAGCACTAAAAATATGTTTTGCCACTCCCCCACCGCCCATTGACCCAAAATTAAAATTACGTCTGCATATTCGTATTCATGTTGCCGCGCACTATATGTGTATCAAATTTTATCTCCCCAGCTCTAAAAATATATTTTGCCATGCCCACTCCGCCCATTGCGTCAAAATAAAGATTTCGTCCGCATATTCATATTCATGTTGCCGAGCATCTAAAAATATGTTTTGCCACGCCCACTGATCCAAAATTTCGCCCATATTTCTGAAATAAGTCAGATTTTTGTTTTTAATATTTTTATTTTAAAAAACCAGTAAGAAAGTTTCAGTCGGGCAACCCGACTTACATATACCATCACCCTCAGTAAAACAAAAAAAATCTATTATATTGATATTATTACTCGATTTCTAAAGTAGGCGGAGTGGTACATTTGTATGGGAGGTACTAGAAGGGACGTGTCTACACTTCCAGATTTTTCTCCAAAACTTTATCCTGTTATAACTAAACAAAATACAGAATTTGGACATGATCGTGTCGAGTGTATTGATATTATTACTGCATCCCTACAGTTGGCGGAGTGGTACATTTGTATGGGAGGTACCAGAAGGGGCGTGTCTAGACTTTCAGATTTTTTCCCCAAAACTTTATCCTAACTTTACTAAATACAGAATTTGGACTCGATCGCGTTAGGTCTATTAATAATATTAATCGATTTCTAAAGTGGGCGGTACCAGATGTGTATTGGAGGTACCAGATGGGGTGTGGCTAGACTTCCAGTTTTTTCTCAAAAACTGTGTCCTGCTATAGCTTTACCAAATAAAGAATTTGGGTACGACCACGTTGGATTTATTAATATTATTACTCTATCTCTAAAGTGGGCGGAAAGGTACATTTGTATGGGAGGTACCAGAAGAGGCGTGGCTAGACTTCAAATTTTTTATTTCCAAAACTTTATCCTCTTATAGCTTTACTAAATACAGAATTTGGGTACGATCCCGTTGGGTGTATTGGTATTACTACTCGATTTCTAGAGTGGACTTTTATGCATTTTTGCATGGGAGGTACCAGAAGGGGCGGGGCCATGTAGCCCATTTACAATACCGTAAGTAGTTTTGGGAAAATATTAACTTATGCAAAATTTCAAAACATTTGGTTGCGTTTTTCGAAAGCTATCGTGCGCACAGCCGGACAGCCAGACACACGGACAGACAGACAGACGGACATGGCTCAAACGACTCAAAAAGTCATGAATCGAATTTGGTTCAAAGATACCTAGGGTCTTAAGTGACTCCTTCTCTGTGTTACACTTTTGGGTCGTATCAAATGATATATACTCTCATCCCTAAGGGTGATGGTATAAAAAGTAATTGCGTTTGGTGCGGAAACTTTTTTGCAATTTCGAAAAAACAAAATTAATGGAAGTTCATACTTTTTTGTGCTCTATTCGACTATGCTATGTCATTTTTCCTATTTGTAAAAATTTTAAAAAGTTATATGCCTAATGCTCCCCATCTGTCTAGTTGCATGGTTAGTGGGCAAGATAACTCGAGTAAACATTCAGTGATCCTTATTAAAATTAAACAGAATTTATCCTTTCAATGTTGTCGACAGTAACTTCGCAATATAGTATCGAGTCAATCGGTATATCGACACCATTTCCAATTGAAATTCCGAAAAAAATCCAATGAAATTCAAAAATTTTGTTAGATTTACAAACATTCTATTTGAAATTTAAACTCGTCAATTGTTATTCAAAAATTCCATTTGAAATTCAAAAAATATTAATTCAAATTCAAATTTTTATATGAAATTCGAAAATATCAATTGGGAATAAAAACTCATTAATTGAAATTCAAAACTCGTCATTTCAAATTCAAAATTCGTCAATTGAAATTTCAAAATTTACAAAACACTTTCAACTAATAAGTTTTGAATTTCAATTGACGAATTTTGAATATGAAATGACGAGTTTTGCATTTCAAAACATTGATAAGTTTCAATCAGTCAAAACACACTAGACTGGATCTTATATGCGATAAGTAAAAACTTTCATACCAATTATCGGGCATGCGTTTCTGCAGCCTAATTGTGTTTATGAGCTGGTGCATTTAATAACTCTGCCGGTCACATTATTCCGAGTTCGGCTATGTTGCATTTTAGAACTCTAAATTTTACTATTAAATTGTACAACTTTCATCAATTAAACATTAAACACCTTATAATTTAACAGAAACTGAATGTAAAATTGTCGCATAACCCGTTAATGATCTGGAAACCAAAAAGAGAAAAAGAAATATGATATCAATTGTCAACCTGTGTTAACAGCCAATTAACCACAGCCTACAGACCAAAAGATACTTAATCATCCAAAATACATAAGTGTGTTAAACACATGTTATCTGTTTGTTAGTGCGTGTAAACAATTTCACTACAAATAAGAAAAAAAATAATTTTCTATGCTTAACCTTAAAGACAACGCACGCGGTAGCCAAAAACTAGTTGACAAATCTATGATAGAGACCACTGCAACATGGCCAACAATGAGTTGGAGAAGAAAAATTAAGTCAAACTTAATTAAGAGAGAAAGCTGGATTACTCTATCGGGAAGAGGGAAACATTAACACAAGGTGATGACAAACAATTTTAGAATGTGCTAGGCGATAGGAAATAAAGGATATTATTTATTAGTATAATATAAAAATTTAATAAATAAAATATTTATTTTATTATAAAGAAATTAATAAACCAACTGAGTTTTACTTTTGTTGCATCCTCTTAATATTATAAATTTGAATGTCTGTCTGTTTGTTTGATTGTTTGTATGTTTGTTGCTCAATCACGACTAAACGGCTAAACCGATTTCAAAAAAATTTGGAAGACATTTAGTTTACTATATGGAAACTACCGTAGGCTATATATTTTTTAATTGAGTGGGCGTGGCAAAACTTTTTTTTCGAGCTAGGGAGATAATATTTTATACACAGATAGTACTCGACAACACGAATATGAAGATGCAGACGAAATTGAAATTTTGGACCTAATGGGCGGAGTGGGCATGGCAAAATTTTTTTTTAAAGCTGACAGATAAAATTTAATATCCAGATAGTACTCGACAACACAAATATGAAGATGCAGACGAAATTTTAATTTTTGACCCTATGGGCGATTTGGGCGTGGCAAAACATATTTTTAGTGCTAGGGAGATAAAATTTGATACACAGATAGTGCTCGGCTACATAAATATGAATACGCAGACGGAATTTTAATTTTGGATCAATGGGCGGAGGGGGTGTGGCAAAACTGTATTTTAGCCCTAGAGAAATAAAATTTGGTACATAGGTAGCACTCGGATACACGAATATGAATATGCTAACGAAATTTAAATTTTGTATCAGTGGGAGAAGAAGGCGTGACCAAACTGTATTTTAGCCCCAGAGAGATACAATTTGGTATACAAATAGTACTCGACAATACGAATATGAATATGCAGACGGAATTTAAATATTCGATCAGTGGGCGAAGGGGGCGTGGCAAAACTATATTATAGTCCTAGAGAGATACAATTTGGTATACAAACAGTACTCGACAGTACGAATATGAATATGCTGACGGAATTTAAATATTCGGTCAGTGGGGGAAGGGGCATAACAAAACTGCATTTTAGTCCTAGAGAGATAAAATTTGATACATTAACAGTATTCGACAACACGAATAAAAATATGCAGACGAATTTTAAATTTTGGACCAAATGGGTGGAGTGGGCGTGGCAAAACTTTTTTTTAGAGCTAGAGAGATAAAATTTGATACCCAGATTGTACTCGACAACACGAATATAAATATGACCTAATGGGCGGCGTGGGCGTGGCACAACATATTTTTAGTGCTAGGGATATAAAATTTAATACACAGATAGTGCTCGGCTACATGAATATGAATATGTTGACGGAATTTTAATTGTGGGTCAATGGGCGGAGGGGGTGTGGCAAAACCGTATTTTAGCCCTAGAGAAATAAAATTTGGTACATAGATAGCACTCGGCTACACGAATATGAATATGCTAACGAAATTTAAATTTTGTATCAGTGGGCGAAGAAGGCGTGACCAAACTGTATTTAAGTCCTAGAGAGATACAATTTGGTATACAAACAGTACTCGACAATACGAATATGAATATGCAGACGGAATTTAAATATTCGGTCAGTGGGGGAAGGGGCGTAACAAAACTGCATTTAAGTCCTAGAGAGATAAAATTTAATACGTTAACAGTATTCGACAACACGAATATAAATATGCAGACGAAATTTTAATTGTTGACCCTAAGGGCGGGTTGGGCGTGGCAAAATTGCATTATAGTCCTAGAGAGATACAATTTGGAATATAAATATGCAAACGAAATAAATATTTTGGATCGGTGGGCAGAGTGGCGTGAAAAACTGTATTTTAGCCCTAGAGACACCCAGCAATTACACGACAACACGAATAGGAATATGTAGATGGCATTTTGGACCAGTGGGCGAAGGAAGCGTGACAAAACTGTTAACTGTTATAGCCCTAAAGCGACGATATTTGATATACAGATAATATTCGATACCAAAAAGTACAATTTGTTTTTTATCAATTCATTCATTGTACCAAAAAGTACAATTTATCGTACCAAAAGTGTTTTTATTGTACAAAAAAGTACATTTATTGTTCTAAAAAGAACATTTAAGGTACCAAAGAGTACTTTATTGGTACGAAAGAGTAGAATTCATTGTATTGAAAGATACTTTTTCTATGCACAAAAACAACAAATTAATTGTATCACAGAATGCCAATATTGTACCAAAAAATACTTTAAATTTACAAATAATTACTATTATTGGACCAAAAAGTTTTATAATTGTGTCAAAAATGATATCAAAAAGTACTGTTGTTGAAGCAAAGAGCGAGGACTAAAAGTATTTTTTTTTTGCCTTAAATTCCTAATATTTTTAAATTTTATCTGCTGACACTTTTGATAACATGTTTTTTAAAATTGTGTCAGTAAATTTTAAGGACTATTTACACTGCATCAATTTGTTTTGTAAAAAATTTTGGCAATAAATCGTCAGAAAAAAGTTTGTCGGTGAAAAAGTTTAAAGGGAAGTACTGACAGTACGATCGGTGGGCAGAAAGGAAAGTGGGAATAATGTTTTTACGGCTATATAAGGTAATATTTGTATACAGATAGTACTTGTCGCTATAGATTTGAATTTGCCGACGTATGTTTTAACATCGGTTAGTGAGACGTTGTTAGTTTTATCAGGTTAAGGAGTAACTTGGGGTAGCGAATAGTTTACCGAGCGTACAAGAACGACGCTTAAGCTTAGCCCTTTAAGTAGGCGTGCCAAACATATAAAGGTATTCGACAATTTGGCAAAAGCGAAGCATTGCCGGGTCCACTAGTAACAGATATATGTAAATAATTTAGCTTGAGACCGTTTCAACTGTCAGGCAAAATATTACCATATTAGTTGGCAATTATGTATATGTTGAAGAAATTTAAAACCAACTGAGTTATTATTAGTTTTATATAATTTTTTAAATGTCAATAATTCCATTTTCTACTATTTCAATCATTTGCCAAATTACTATATAGTTGACTTAACTATATACTCAATTTCTATGATTTCCTGCTTTATCCCTAACACATTTCGAATGTTTACTTTTCTCTTAACCTCAACTTTGCCCACGTGTTATTTTTATATGTATATGGTTTAATATTTGATTTTGTCTAATAAACTAAAGAAATGTGTTTAATTGTTTTATAGTATGACAGAATTTTTTGACAAATGTACAAATATACAAATAGTGTGTAGTTTGTAGTATGACAGGCTACGCTTAAACACTTAAGATCACTTTAATGTTGTTTTAACAATAAATTTTATATACTATTAGCTTTCTTTAAATAAATATTTAATAAATAATGAAATGAATTGTATTATTTTACTATTTCCAGTTTGGTATTAATACCACGCGAGAGGAACAAACAATAGACGAATGTGACGCACAGTTAGGTAAGAGAAATTGTTTAAATTGTTTTGAGCAGAAACCAACTGAACTAACTTCATAGTGTTTGTAAAGTGTCTACTTGTATGGATCGAAAAAAGATGATGGGTCGATTAAATAGCCATAATTAGCCATAGACAATTTCAGACACAATTTTGTTTTTATCCGTGCACCCCAGGTTAGGTTAGGTTGTGGACACGTGTAATCTGGCAAAAAAAAACACCGTGATTTGCTGACCTATAGTGAAGATATAGAAGGAGATAGGGTAGGGATAGAAAAAGAAGAGAAAATTGTCGAAAACCCCAATCGTCATCTTAGCCCAGTTAGCCATGAAAGCCACCGCATAAAATTTATCGGACTGAGGAGAGAAACTCTAAGTCATCTATATAACCTTTCCCCAAAGTATCTTAGTCTCCTACGGGAGTCTCCGACTCCTACTTGTCCTCAGACATACGACAGTAGTCCGGTATGAATTTATCCCATTTGCTTGCCAGGTGTCTGATATTGAAATGGGCAGTTAGAATTCCACAGGCCAGTCTCAGATCACTCCTGCATTGGCCAATTGTAACAAGACGAAAGTTGTGCGTACATATTAAGGCGCAAGCGAAATTAATTGACGATTGTTTGCCGAATTTTTAAAATGCCCAAGAGGATCTTTGTGCCACTTGACTAAAAAAAATTATGGAAATTTGAGTAAGGTCAAAGGTCGGTTTCTTAGTAAATCCTATGTTTTTTACCAATGTTCGATTAAGGAATTGCATTTTTTTCTCCCAAATATGTAATAGTCAAATGTTAAAGTGTGTGGACGGCGCCTCGGTCCTTTTTATCAACTTGGTTCCAAACAACTTGGTTATATCTCTACTATACTATGAAATTTTCAGAACGATCAGACGGTTATTATGGCTGTTAAAACGGTTTTTTTAAATGAGGCGTGGCACAGCCCACATCCACTCTGGCTACAAATCATATTGTACCAAAACACATACCAAATATCAGCTTTATAGCTCATTTAGATGTAAAGTGAATCCTGTGTCTCAAGCCGACTCACAACCTCCTTCGTGGTGGCACCTGGGCAAAGTTGCTCGTGAAATGTTTTTTATTATCAATGCCGTAGCATGATGATTAGAACACGCTACCATGCGGGAGATCCTAGGTTCAACTCCTCGCTCCAGTCATCTAAAAAATAAAAAATAAATTTTTCTTTTTTTGCCGGCCCTCTCGATATTGTCGACAGCAACTTCGCAGTATATGTACAGTTAAGTAAGTAACTGGCAGAAAGTGAGCGACGAACCCTGATAGCAACCATCCTTCAGGTCCTTTACTAGCTATAAAAACACGAGAAAGAAAAAGTACGAAACGGATGGCGACCCTCGCAACATCATAAGGACAATGATTAAAGGATATGCACCTGGAACGTCCGGACTCTCCATAGAGAAGGTGCCAATATCCGACAAGCGGATGACCTTAAAAAAATATAAGGCTGACATCACCGTCATCCACAAAGATGAGATGGGTAGGATAAGGATGCTTGCGATGTAAAAATTGTGGGATGGAACATGGAAGTTCGTGAAACCAGATTACAGCGCAACTTGGCTATCTTCCGATCAAAACACCAAAAATCAAATTGATGATTTGGTAATTGATGGCGGGCATGCATCTAGTGTCATGGACGTACGTGTGATCCGGGGTGTTAATATTGACTCGGATCATTACCGGTGCGCACAAGATTCAGCAGAGCGAAAAACGCATGTAATCAAACACAAAGAAAGCTCGACATCGCGAAGCTGCAAACCCCAGAGATAGCTAATGTCTAATTCAACCAGCTCTCCTAACTTCTACGACACAACGCCTCTACTTTTGACGTTCCCGATACACAGTGGCAGCATGTTGCGCATTCCATGGCAAACGCCGCAACAACCGTGCTAGGATATGAAAATCGGCGCATATGAGGAACAGGATGCTGGTTATAGAGCACGTTACAGCCACAAGGCACAAGAGACAGTAAAACAGGCGAGACACCTATTTAAGCGAAAATAACGTCATATGAATGAACGGGAGAACAAGGATATAAAGCGAAACAAGGAAAGAGGTGAGGCCCGAAAATTGTAACAGAAAGTTAAAACAAAAGGCTCGGTAATGGGCTCCCCTCCTGTAAAGACAAGACTAAAAATCTGGTTACAGATACGCAGAGTATGCTGCTTATATGTAGAGAACACTTCTAGCAACTGCTGCTTCCGGAACGGCAGCGCACGTAAAGGTATCACGCAAATTGTCGACGACAGCTTAGATTGTCCAGCACTAAGTCAAACCGAGGTAGGAAGAGCAATATCGCGGCTGAAAAATAATAAAGCAGGCGGTGCCGACGGACTTCCGGTAGAGCTCTTCAAGTCCGGTAGCGAGGAGCTGATAACGAACATGCAGCAGCTCCTATGCACGGTTTGGCTTAATGAGTGCAGGCCCGTTGATTGGAATCTAAGCGTATTATGTCCTATGCTGTCCCATAGCATATAATATCCTGTCGAGTGTGCTATGTGAAAGACTAAAGCCCGTGTTATCCAACCTGATCGGACTTTATCAGAGTGGCTTAAGACCTGGTAAATCAACAACTGACCAGATATTCCTACTTCGGCAAGTCCTTGAAAAGAACCAAGAAAAACCGATCGACACCTACCATCTTTTCGTCGACTATAAAGCTGCCTGACACGAAGTCTTCAGTGAAGATTGGCAAGGACCTTACGAAGCCATTCTATACCAGACAAGGCCTAAAACAAGAGGATGGAGATGATAATGAGAAAAGCTGCAGTAAGCATGAGTGGCATGATATTCAACAAACGCTACTTGCGTACGCTGAGGACGTAGACATCATCGATCTAAAACTACGGGAAGTGACTGCAGCCTTCTCAAGTATACAGAAGGAATCAGCGAAAATGTGTCTAATGAAGAACGATGACAAAAAGATGATACTAGTTTCAACGAACAAAGAATCTAATCGTTTAGAAAACTGTTGACAACTATAATTTCGAGGTGGTAATTTTATCTACATAGGCTCCACCATCATGTCAGTCTCGAAATCCGGGAAAGAAACCTACTTGCTTACAAATGCTAATACGGACTAAGCAAGCGATTTAATGACAGAGCCCTCTCTCGACGAACAAAAATCCAGCTATACCAGATACTGGTACTATTTGTCCAGATGTATGGTTCAGAATCCTAGGTTATGACATAAGCAAATGAATCGGTTCTTGCAGTATTCGAGAGAAAAATACTCCGTAAAATATATGGGCTCATCGCCATTCACGGAGAATATAGACGTCGTATGAATCATGAGCTGCATACACTGACATTGAAGTGGTCAGAAGCATTAAGGTGCAGCGGTTGTGTTGGCTACGTCATGTTGTTGCAAAACTTGGTGTGACTAACTGGAGAAGAAGCGCAGAAGATCGAAGCGCTTATTACATTTTTTTTACGTGCGGTGTATAATCTAATAGGATTGTAAAGAAGTGCCAGCTAAGTAAGTAAGTATAAAAGGGTATTAACACCTCTCTTTAAGCTTTCCCCAATATTCCTTGACCAATTTACCTTCTGATCAAGAACAACACCTATGTACTTGGCCTCCGTTGAGAGCTTCAGTTCCACACCATTCAGTTTGGGTGGCCTGAAATACTTGGCATTATGTCCCCAGGTAAAGAGAACCAATTCCGTTTTCTGAGAGTTCATCTCCAGACCACAGGTCCAGGACCTATCGTATAAGCTTTCCAAAGGTAGTTTGGATTATTTCATACCTGTTTGGTAGAAATTTTCCACCTATCATGATGACCCTATCGCCCACATATGGCACAATTTGTGTACCATCCTCATTGAACAATTTAAGTACTCCGTTTATCACAAGGAGCCATAGAAGAGGGGGACAAAACTACCCCCTGTAATGTTCCTTCATCTTTTTAACACAGCTTCCACCTAGTTCTGAGTTGACGACACGTTTGCCCAGCATACAAACCATTCAATTCACTAGTAGACGTATTAAATTAATGTTCTCCAAAGAGTTCATTATTGCGCATGACGTCACATAATGGAAAGCACCCTCTATATCCAGGAAAGTAGCTAAAGTTAAGTCACTTGAATTTATGTTGCGTTCTGTCATGGAGAGTGCTTTCAACTGGTCTACCTGTGATGTACGCATGTTGAGAGGTCCTCAGAGTGTGAGGGCCTAAAGATGTCCTTATACACATATTCCACAATCTCTCCAAAAAGGATGAGAGGCTTTTAGGGAGGCGTGAACGGGCTTGTTACTATTACTTGTCCTAGGCAACCCAATACAAAGCTGAATTTGAGGTCGTATAATAAAAATTGTAAATTATTTCTGTTTTACATAAAAGTTCAGATTTTGTAGACGTCAATAGTGATATTTACAATGTTTTTGGAGTCATCTATATTAAAATTATGTAAAATACATATGTGAGAAAATTCTTTAAATTTTTCAAAATATTTTTTTTTTTATTATATTCTGAGATTATTATATATTGTTTTGAGTGGTTATCTTTTATTCAAAAAGCTCTTCGGTAATATTCAAAAAAGTAAGAAGGAATCTTAAATTTTTTTAAAAAGTATTTTAAATAACTTCAAAAATTAAATTTAGTATTTATTATATTTTCATTGCATTTTCATTTCATTTTTCATTAATTACCTTTTCGCCTTTCCTCTCCACTATGTTACCATTTTAGATGTAGTTTTCACCAAATTCTGTCCTTCTTTTTCCCAATTCAAATCATTTCTCATAGCACTCGACTAAATATGACATGGGCGACTATAGTAGCAACGAAGCCTCACAATATTTTGTCATACTCGTACATTGTATCATCATCATCATCATCGTCGCTGGGGCTAATTAATGAGTCCACGTCTGGTGTAATCAGACTTACATATGTTAACTCATACCACCGGTCAAAGTTCAATTTATAGCCAGATAATAACAACGACAACAACATGTGTATTGTCATGATTTCCATTAATTTCTTTTCACTTTGCATCAAGGAAACATTTTGTTCGCGCCACAGCAAAAAGTAATTAAACGACAACATTTGAAGATACAATGAGCGAGGAGTACTTGTAGCACTTGTAGCCACCACCACCGATGATGAGGATAGTGGTGACGTTTTCGTTTTTTTTCTCCTAGTGCATTACAGCCTGATTGTATTCCACTCTGGCTGAAGTAGGAGGTGGCATGTCGTGTGGAGGCTGTGGCAGATTGAGGCAAAACTGTGAGTAAGTGTGTGTGCGTGTCTGAAGAGTTGTTAGAAATTATGGTGATGGTAAGTTGGCGATCATATGTAAAACATACGCAAAATATTTTCAATTCCGCGTGTAGACGGCGTTAAAAACGGCCATGTACTTTTGCTAGCTAACAGACAGGCAGACAGAGAGGCGGACGGACTTATGATGGCTCTCATCTACTAGGTTCACACACAAAAAGGAGAAAAACGGTGATTTTAATGTTTGTCTAACTGCAACAAAAAAACTTAAAACTTAATGCAATATGATGCGTTTGCCAGTAGTTTAATTTCCTACTTCTTATGTAGAGGCCTGACGACAACAAGTCCCACAAGTAACGGATAACCCAGCAAACGATTCATTGCATCATTTAGACCTCTCAATAAAAGAAAAAAAAAAACAAAAGAAATAAAAAAAAATTAAATAAGATGAATATAAAAACCAATCAAGTCAAGAAAATATTATTTTTTTTTTTATTTTATTTCATTTCAATTCTTGCTCAATAATATCACTTTTCTAAGCAAAGTACTTAATTTATTGTAAAATACATTTTTACACACTTTTTTAAAATTTTGTTGTTAATATCTTATTTGTTTACCTCTAAAATATATAAAAATTACTTCAGTGCCCTCTACGGTATATTAATTATATTGAATTCAAAAACTTAACCAACATGTGTAATTTTGTTTGGCAAAATTACATATCAATCACTTATGGTATATAGCAGTCTATATAAAACACACAGACACACTAATATTGATATTTTCACAATCTATATCCCAACTTTAAGATGATTTTTTAAATATTTTCGGTCATACCTGGCTATTCAATGTGTTTTTTTTTTGATTGCCTTTTAATTCATATACGGATTTCATAGCAACAAGTTTTACTGGGTCTCTTGCTCACATAATTCCGAGATGGTGATGATGATAATGCTCCTTTTGGCTATCAGAATGACGATCTTTGTGGTTTTGTCAGGAGAAAACAAAATGTTGAAATCTTAGAAACTTTACACTTAATAAACTTATGGTGTCAGTATCATAAAAAGGAGGACGTCACGTCACGTATTGGTGTGACAGAGATTGTGGCAGCAATGGTAATTATCAAGAAAGTGAGAGAGAAATTCTATAACATAGATAGTAAAACAAGATATTGAAAATATTAATTAATTTTCTTGGCACTAGTTACCAGGATTGGCAAGATGGTCAGAATTCGTCGTTATCGTCGTTAGGTAGACAAAATCATCTACCACCTCAAAGTTATAGTTGTCAACGTTCACGCAGCGTCCCAGACGAGTGGACTCTTTGTTCTAAAAAAAAAACTTAATTTTCCTTTACACCCCATGAATGAGACATGGGATAGCTTTTCGCGTTGTTGTGAATTAACACGCTTTCTAATTTTTGATTCACAACTAACGGCACCTACGTGTTTATCGACGAATGCGAACGTCACTGTTTGAGAAGCTCTTACTAAACATGCCGATTGACACGACACTAATACTGCGAAGTTGCTGTCGACAACATTCGAGGGGAGCCTACAATGAAAAATTTTTTTTTTCTTTTTTTTTAAGATGACTGGAGCCAGGAGTTAACTTGTGATCTCCCGCATGGTAGTCGCGTGTTCTAACCACTATGCCACGGCCGGTCCCGGACTCTTTGTTTGTTGAAACAAATAACTTGGTTTTGTCCTCGTTTTTCACCAGACCCACTTCAGTCGACTGCTTTTCAATGCTCGAAAAAGCCGCAGTAACATCTCGCAATCCACGTCCAATAATATCTATATCATCAGCATACGCGAGCAACATGTGGCTTTTGTTAAATATGGTGCCATTCCTGTTTACTGCAGCTTTCCGCATGATCATCTCCATTATGAAGTTAAAGAGATCGCAGGACAGACTATCGCCTTGTCTGTAAGCCTCGCTTGGTAAAAAATGGCTCTGACAGATTTTTGCCAATTTTCACTGAAGACTTCGTATCAGTCAGTGTCATCCCGCAGAGTCGATTTAGTTTCGCGGGGATACCAAACTCAGCCATAGCATCCAACAATTTCTGTCGTATCGGACTGTCGAATGCAGCTTTGTAATCGATGAACAGATGGTAGGTGTCGATCTGCATTTCTTGGGTCGTCTCCAGGATTTGTCGTAGCGTGAATATCTGGTCGGTGGTGGATTTACCAGGTCTAAAGCCACACTGATAAGGTCCAATCAGGTTCGTCAGAATGGGCTTTGGTCTTTTACATAACACACTAGACAGGACCTTGTATGCGATGGGTAAAAGGCTAATCCCGCGATAGTTGGTAAACACACTAGGATCGCCTTTCTTAAGCACGGGACATAGGACACTCAGATTCCAATCATCGGGCATGTACTCCCTTAGCCAAATCGTGTTTATGAGCTGGTGAATGCATGTTACCAGGTCATCGCCGCCGGCAGTCCATCGGCTCCCGCAGCTTTATTATTTTTAAGCCGCGCAATTGCCGTGCTCATCTCGTTTTGGCTCGGTGGTGGACAGTCTACTCCATCGTCGATGATTGGTGCGATTTCGTCACTTATGCTGCCTTCGGGAACGAGAAGAGATTGAAAGTGTTCCCTCCATATTTTTAGCACACTCTGTGAGTGTCCGTGACCAGATTTCCGTCTCTGTCCTTACAGGTGGGGATCCCTGTTCCAAAACCTTTACTTTTAACCTTTTGGTAGAACTTTCGGGCCTCACCTCTATCCCTGTAGTTTTCGATATCCTGGCTCACTATTTGCAGCTATTCATGATGAAAACAACGTTGCCCATGTGCCACCACGTGAAGATTGTGAGTCGAGCCAACTTTACATCCCCAACGGCACCCAAACCTTCAAATAATATTAAACCTTCTTGCTTGACTTCTTTTCAATTTCTTAACCTACCATCCCAAATTACTGCGATCCTTTCGAGAGAAAATACACTATGCACCAAAAAAAAAACAAAAACCATTGTGATTTAAGTAGTATCACATATGTAGTGCGCAGTGAGCCAACAACACTAAACATAATAAATAATATGATGTGTAACAACAATAAACATTCAGTGAAGCATTTCGTCCTATCAAGAAAATCGGGACGGACGAAACTGACAGACATCCATCTGAGTGCTGGCCATGTTGTCGTTGCTGTTGTTGTTCTTGGTGTCTACAATGAAATGTGAACGCGCTCCAAATCGGTTTCAGATGCAGCAGACAGAATAGATACAACAGACCAGACCGGTGGACGGACGGATGAGGAGGATAGCAGCCAGCGTAAAACATATTTTTTGTTCTTCGTCATCAACGAAATGAACTATCAAAAAAATGTGCTTAGTTTTTAGTATTCTAAGTCTTTGCATACGCGATTTATACGATTTGAAATATTACAATGCATTTTACATTAGAAATCGCATAAAAAATCGGTGACCACATCGCTATCACCACTAGCAGCCGCCACCGTCTCCACCGCCAACCAACAGCCGACCGGCGAGAGCAGACGACTGTTGCCGCCACCGCCACCATATGGAAACATTTTGTTGCAGCAAAAAAAAAACCAACAACGAAAACCGCTAAAAACTTTGCTTATCATTTGTTTGACCATCGAATTGTAGGCCTTTAAGCGATAGGCAGCTTCTTCTTCTAGCTTTTCTTACTCTAGTCTAGAAAATTGTAAATATCTTTTATGAGTTTTGTATTTTTGGCATTTTGGTCATCTCTTCATTTTTGGTCTATATTAATAATGAGAAACGTCCGAAATCCCAAAATTGCATTACACACCTACAACAACAACATTAAGAAAAACAACAACAAGTAGTCTAACGCCGCCACTAAAAAGTCATCTTCATCAAAATCATGACGCCTCAATGATTGCAATATAGACAAAATCGTTGATGATACTCACAACGAAGATGATGATTATGATCATCAACAACATAATCATCATCACTGTTAAAAAGGGTGTAGTTATGGGTATGGGGTGCAGGAACTCTGTCGGCGGTTCCTCAAGATTTAGGTCAAAAGATTAAAGGACAATTACACAATAAATACAAACTATAATCAAAATTTTTAAAATTAAAATTAAATAAAAACTTAAAAATTATAAATTTTTAATTAAAAAAAAATAAATATTAATAATGAAAACTTAAAGTTAAACATTATTTTCAATTTCTGATTGTAAACATTTTTTGGAATTTAATTTTTTTGATTTATATTTTTTATATTTTCAATTATTTTTGTTATTAAATTTTTTAATTATTATTTTCAATTTAATTAATTATTTTTTTAATTTTAAATTTAATTTATTATTAATTATTTACAAAATTAAAAATTAAAAATTAAAAATTTAAAAATTAAAAATTAAAAATTAAAAATTAAAAATTAAAAATTAAAAATTAAAAATTAAAAATTAAAAATTAAAAATTTAAAATTAAAAATTAAAAATTAAAAATTAAAAATTAAAAATTAAAAATTAAAAATTAAAAATTAAAAATTAAAAATTAAAAATTAAAAATTAAAAATTAAAAATTAAAAATTAAAAATTAAAAATTAAAAATTAAAAATTAAAAATTAAAAATTAAAAATTAAAAATTAAAAATTAAAAATTAAAAATTAAAAATTAAAAATTAAAAATTAAAAATTAAAAATTAAAAATTAAAAATTAAAAATTAAAAATTAAAAATTAAAAATTAAAAATTAAAAATTAAAAATTAAAAATTAAAAATTAAAAATTAAAAATTAAAAATTAAAAATTAAAAATTAAAAATTAAAAATTAAAAATTAAAAATTAAAAATTAAAAATTAAAAATTAAAAATTAAAAATTAAAAATTAAAAATTAAAAATTAAAAATTAAAAATTAAAAATTAAAAATTAAAAATTAAAAATTAAAAATTAAAAATTAAAAATTAAAAATTAAAAATTAAAAATTAAAAATTAAAAATTAAAAATTAAAAATTAAAAATTATGTAGCACAAATTAAATTAAAAGAATAAGATTTAACAATTAAAATAAACAATAAAAATTAGAGTAAAAAAAAATAAAAATTTGATTAAAAAAAATTAAAAAATTAACTAACAAAAAATTTATTAATAAAAATGAAATAATTACAATTAGAATATTAAACTTAAGTATATTAAATTAAATATTATAAATTTAAACTTTAAAAATATCTTACAATTGTAAATATAAAAATTAAAAAAAAAATTAAATAAAAGAAATAAATAATTAATATGAAATTATAAAAATTAGATCAAAATTTAATAAAATTAAATTAAAATAATAAATTTTAAAATTAAATAATATAAAGTAGACTGGAAAAATTTAAAACTAAATAATAACCAATTAATAAAAAAATTAAGTAACAAGAATAAGATTAAGAAATACGAAATAATAAAATTTAAATAGTAAAAATTTGGTTGTAAAATTAAATAATAAAAATTTGTTTAAAAAATTTGAAATTACATTAAAAAAATAAAAATTAAATAATAAAAATTAGATTAAAAGTATTTAAAACTAAATAAAAAAATTAAAAATAAAAATTTAATATATTATTTATTAATAATATTTAATATTTTTATTGTTATTAAGTTTTTGTTATTAAATTTTTATTATTATAATTAAATAACTAAAATTAAAGAATAAAATTAGCTTATGAAACTTAAGTATATAAAATCAAATATTATAAATTAAAATTTAAAAAAATCTTAAAATTGTTAAAAATTAAAAGTTAGAAAATAAAAATTCAAAATTTTTATATGAAAAATTAAATAATGTATATGAAACAATAAATATTAGTAATTAAAATTAGATTGTGATAAAATGAAACTTTAAGAAATTAAAATTAGAACAAAATTCAAAATTTAATAAAATAAAAATAAATTTTAAAATTAAATAATAAAAATTATATTAAAAAAATCAAAATTATATCATAAAAAATTAATAAAAAAAATTAAGTAACAAAAGAAATACGAAATAATAAAATTCAAATATTAAAAATATTGTTGTAAAAATAAGTTTAAAAAATTGCAAAATTAAATAATAAAAATTAGATTAAAAAAATCAAAACTAAATAACAAAAATTTAATATTTGATTATTAATATTATTCAGTATTTTTATTATTATAAAAATTTTTTTATTTAATTTTTATTATAAAAAGTTTGATATGTAATTTTTGTTGTTTAGTTTTGAATTTTTTTAATCTAATTTTGGCAAAAGTGCAGAATATGGGGCGGGAGCCCAAAACATGATTTTTTAAAAAAAATATTTTTTTCTGAAAAACACCGTAAAAAATTTAAAAAAATGCGAAAAAAAATCATGGAAAATTAGAATAATTTACGGAAATGAATTAAAAAATTCCATAGAAAAATGTAATGTCATCAAAAATGTGAAAAAATTTAAATTTTTTTTGAATTTTTAAGATTTTTTTAGTCAAAAAAAGAAAATTGAGAAAAAATTAAAAAAAAAATTAATCAAACGCATGGACAATTTCAAGAATTATTTAAAAAAGTTAAGAAAAAGTCCAAATAGAAATATTTGCAAAAAGAAATTTGATTAAAAAAAGGATAAAAGTGGAAAAAACGAAGAAAAATTTTAAAAATATTTAAAAAAGCTAAGTTTTGTAGTTTTTTTTTTTTGATATATCCCTTTAAATTATTATTTGTCTTTTAAAATAGAATTGTAACGGTTGAGATGGCTGGAGTAGCGCCTCAGGCAAAACATTTTTCTTTTTGGTTTATCCTGGAAAAATATTTTTTTTTGTAAATTGGAGTGAAAATGGATATGTTGGGAGTAAAAGCGCTACAGGCAAAAATTATTTTTGAAAAAATCGCGCGACCCCCCCGCGCCCCTTGGGCCTGAGCGCTTACTTTGACCTACCATTCCGATGTTTGGGAACCAAGACGAAGACAATGGCATATTTTTTTTTAATCGGGCACCCGCCCTATATTCTGCACTTCAGTCCTAATTTTTAACTAATATTAAATAATAAAAATTTAATAATAAACATAAAATATATAAAATCAACTATTAGTAAATTAAATTTAAAAAAAAAATCTTAAAAACTTTTCTTTTTTTAAAAAATGTCATACGCCCATGACTTTTGTATTTTGTCAGAATTTTGTCTAACGTGCCAAGTTCAAAAATTTATGCGTTTCTGTCGACTGTCTGCCAATTCGATCTATGTTAATACACGTATGTATGTATGTTTGTACTCGGACTTTTATGTAAATTCACACACGTTCCATTTGTCTGTACCTAAATACTACATTAGTATAAGAAACAAACATACACTGTACTAGTAGATACATACATACATATGTAGTATATAGATATGTTGCTACTACAACTCTATATACATATGTACATATTTCGTTTTTAGGGAAATATTAGAAAATCTGGGTAAATTGTATGTTTTCTGCTTCCTAATGAGTTTTTTGATTTTTTTCATTTGTCGCCATTGCGCCTTGTCTCTGGATCTTGGACGAGAGGGCTACATGGGATGGTTGGTTGGAATGATATTGCTCTGTTAGAGGTTTCCTTTTAATGCTCGTCATATGAAAAGTTTTTTTTTTTGTTATGTTTCTATTTTTTGTAATTTCACAAAAATGTTTCTCGGAATTTTTGTATTTGGTCAGAATTTTCGCGAGAAAGGAAATAAAAATGCCAAAATTACGAAAAACACAATTTTAAAGTCTACTGCATTTCTAGAAATAGATTGACGTTAACGCTGCTACGCGCACTCCCTAGTGACTAGAGAGACAGACACACACGAGTACACACAAAATTAAAATTTTGAAAAATCATATAACAGACGGTCAAAATGTTGCATTGGAGGATGACAGAGCAAGGGAAAGGCAAAGCTGGCTAACCGACGAGTGTTTTTTTATGTGCGCGCTCTATCATTCATAATTGAAGTTGAAAATCGGCTGTGAAATAGCGACCGACACTCAACAATAATTATGAAATAATTTGATTAATCAAAACTCTATGGCTTAACGCCACACAGGCAAGGCAAGGCAAGGGTCGATGGCAAAATGTTTTAAATAAATAAGTAAATTCTATTATAAACATATACAAATGAACATACATATATGTAATAACAATCTAGTCTATGGCTTAGCTTTTAATAACTACCAACTGCATGTTAAGCTATATAAGTTCTTGTTTCTCGTGTTTCCAGTGTTACTCAAGTATTCAGTAGTTAGTTGTCGATTTGTTGCCATTCATTGGCAATTTCCTTTCATGATAATTAATTACACATTTCTGTTGTTTTTTTTTTCACTCTCTTGTATATAATTCGCAATATGTTGCTGCTGCTGCTACAGCCATTGCCGCTTTTGTTGTTGTTGTTGTTGCTGCTGTTGTTGGCCATCATCTATATATGCAGTATGTATTCAAAACTCGCCATCAAGAATTTGTGGCGCCACACGTTATTCATTGTTGTAGTTGTTGGTTGCCTGATTTTTTAATGTTGCACATTAAATCAAACATCTGATTCTGCATAATTACTATCTGGTTAGATGCAAATTAATTCACACACACACTGAGTACTCATACAAATGTTGCTATTCAAATGTTGTACCAGCACAACACGCACAAGTCTCATAAACGTTCTGTGTGCTGCGTTTAGTTGGATTTAACGAGTTGTATTTTTTTTCCAATACTCCAACCACATAATAATGGTCTATGGTCATCGTCATGTTTAGAAATCGAAACTTTGCTGCTATGTATATTATTTGTTCTGTTTACATTGTCTTGAAAGCGCAAATCGATTATTGTTGGAGAATATTAATTGATTTAGGAAAATCCACTATGAAAATAAAACATTAATCAATGTTTAAGTATAATCACAATTTGTTGGCATAATAAAACAATTAGTCTTTATTGCATAATTTTTAAATTTGTAAAGGAAAATACAAATTTTTAATACAAAATTTTAAATTATACCAAAAAAAAAAGTGTATGGGGGGGGACCACTAGACCGGGTCGATCCCCATATAATTTTTTTTTTCAAAATTCGAGGGCGCATATTAAAGATCACCAGCCTGCCCCACCCCCAAAAAAAAACAACCAAAATCGTTTTTTAATCGCTGGTTTTTTATTTGTGGCTTAATTTTAACATACAAGATGTATTTGTCTTGACGAGTGCTACATATATCCTATAGATGTCGCAGACGTATAGCAAAATTTTCTAATGAAGGTCTTATTTAATGCAGTTTGTACCCCTTATAGTATAACACATTTTTTTCCAGGCATAAAGCCATTTAAAAACCAAGAACATTTTGCTTTGGAAGTATACAGTTTTTTTCAAAAACAAAAAAAATACGTATGACAAGATGTATTTACAGCATAAACACAAACATTTTTTCATGTTGTTTGCATTATTATCACATATTATTGCATACTTTTTAGTGCTGTCACAAAAAAATGTAATAAATATGATTGCATACTTTGTAGCTCAAATTATAGCAAAATTTTTAGCAACATCGAAAAGGAAAATAAATACGTTCAGTGCTGCAAATGGCATAGGAATTATACAATAAGTTCAAAATTATGATTATATTTTATTCTTATTTTTCCTCGACTTTGGACATATTTTTTCGTGACGCCCTAATGCATAGTAAAACCTCCTCTGGCCAAGAGATCTACTGATTCATTACCAATGTCCTGGGAGTCCCGCCTTTACTCCATTCCGTTCTTTCCGTTATTTCAACGGAAATTCACACATTTCATAAAAAAAAATCAGTGGCAATCTGGTGGTATATGAAAAGAAACGCCATTATCCAAAGCCCAGATTGGCATCAATCCATGTCCCTGTATGGGTTGTTTCCAATCGCCAGCTTCCCTCAGTCTGATAGCCCCTAGGACTGCAATAGACTTGACGTACAAGTCCAGGGTCGGAAGGGCAAGAAACACATACAAAGCTGCTTTAGATGTGCTCTTTCTAGTCACAGTAATGCCCATTGGCAGACATCCTTTGGACCTTGCTGAACATTTTTAATAAATTACTCTTATCTAGGCCCTTATCTATCTACGTAAAAGTTGGGGACTCAGCCCGAAGTTAACAAAACAAGTTTGAATTGGCCGGACTACCGCAGTATACAGCCACAGTTTTACCTTTGCCTGAGTCTCCAACATTCACCTATATAAACATGCATAAAAGTCTGTTAACACCCCTCTTTAACCTATCCTCTATATTCTTTGACCAAATTAGCTTCTGACCAAGAATAATACCTAGATACTTGGCTTCCGTTGAGAGTTTCCGATCCACCCCATTCAGTTTTGGTGGCCTGAAGTCCTTTACCTCTGTGTAAAAAGAACCAATTCCGTTTTCGAAGTGTTCACCCACTGGCCACAGATCCTGGTCGATCGTAGTAGCTTTCCAAAGGAATTTTGTATAAGGTCACACATCGTTAGTAGAATTTTCCCACCTTTCATGATGACCACATCGTCTCTATATGCTAGAATTTTCGTACCATCCTCGTTGATCGATTTCAGTACTCCGTTTATCACATGGACCCAAAGAAGAGGGGACCGGACTCCCCCCACCTGTGGTGTTCCTATAGCAGTAGTAGAGTAGTATTAGAGAAGACGATACGGTTTCCCAGCATTCGGGCCACCCAATTCACTAGCAGCGATGCCGCTGTTGAATCTCTAACTTAAAGACGAAACGCGTTCGGCGATGGGTATCGGTTCAAATGTTTCTTATTACAAAAATAAACAGTTTGTGATATGTATTTCCGATTATGTCAGCTCATCCAGAGAGAGATTAAGTAACATCAACAGTTACTGTCTCTCTCTCTCTCTTTCCTTCAAATTGATACATTAATGTTCTCCAAAAAGTTCCTTATTGCGCATGACGTCACATTATTGATAGCCTCTTCAATATTCAGGAAGGCTGCTAAAGTGAAGACACCTGATTTTAGGTTGCGTTCCAACCACGTCATGGAGAGCGCTCTCAACTGATGTTGCTGCGAGTACGTATGTTGAGAGCTGCCTAGAATTTGAGGGCTTAGAAGAAGGCAGCTAAAGTGAAGGAAGGCTGCTAAAGTGAAGTCACCTGATTTTATGTTGCTTTCCGGAAAGCCAACCTCGTCATTGAGAGTACTCTTAACTGATCTTCCTGCGAGTACGTATGTTGAGAGGTGCACAGAGTGTGAGCTCTTACAGATGTCCTTAAATACATATCAATCAATCTCTCCAAAACTTTCAGCAAAAAGGATAAGAGGCTATTTGGTTTGTACACCTTTGGGAAGGCATGAATGGGCTTACCCCTGCCTTGGGTATAAAAACCACCTAAACCTCTCTCCAATTCTCTGGAACACAACACAGCCGCACACAAGCCTTGAAGATGTCTACCAAAATCGGAGTTAGATCATGCACAGATGTCTGCAGCATGATAGGTATTATACCATCCGGACCAGATGATATGTATGTAGGACTCAAGTGAAGCCCACTTCACCTTTTCCTTACCTACCATATTATTCATCGACGTGGATGGGCCCATACTACCGACCGCTTTATCTGGCTTTTGAGAGCTCGGATAGTGTGTGCCCATAAGGAGTTCGAGTGTTTCTATGCTGGACTTGGTCCATGACCCATCTGTTCTAGGAATGAGAGTCAATCCTTTCGGGCCCTTAGATAGAACCGTTTTGAATCGGTTGGCATCATTGAGACTCGCAGTACTTAATCTAAGTAGCCTCAGCTGGCGGATCCATCTTCTTATACGGCATATAGTCAAAGGACAGCATCAGTTTCATACCGCCATCGTAGTAAGTAAGTAATATTTTTATTAAAAAACTTACGATATGTTAAATGTATGACCCAGGGAGTCTAAACAATTTGAGATTGTCTCCAAACCTGAATCTAACCTGATAAATCTAGTTAACTTAAGATTATGTGCTATTTATAAATTTAAATTTCTTGTTGTTTTTTTATTTTATATTTTTTTTTTATAAATTAAACTTTAGTACATTGTCGTTTGTATTGTAGTATTAAGTGAATGAGTAGTGAGTGAATGTTATTGTTGTTTTCGTTAACTATAAATAAATAAAACAATTTCTCATTTTTTTTTCTTTCTTACAATTTTTTGCTATTTTGTTTATTTTGTTGTCGGCGTTGAGGTTGTCATTGCTGTTGTTGTTGTTGTTGTGGCTGTTGTTGTTATTGTCTCGCCTGGCTTCGATTACTGTCAGTCTATTGACATTTCGATGCAAATTGAAAAATAGTCAACAACAACAACATCCAGCAGCACAAGCACAGGCAACCAACACTCCTTTTGTAAATTTCGTTCGGGTATATAACATTTATCGTCTCTTATAGTTGTACTTGTTGTCGTAGTCGTCTAACTAGTACTTGGTGTTGTTATTGTTGTTATTGCTGTTGCCGTTGTGATTGTTTTTGTATTTGGCGATGTCTGCCATATAGAAACTATATAGAAAAAAACATCGAACTACAACAACAGGAACGTCAACAATGGCAACACCATCGCTTGTATTCACAACAAACAACATTAAATAGTTTAACGTTTTATTTGATTTAAGCATTTCACTAAAACGAAAACATACAAAAACAAAAAAACAATTGTGCAGCTCATCAGGCAAAAAGAGACAAACAGACGGACAGAACGGCGGGCGGCCAAACTATCGGACAGACGCAGAAGACACCTCTTTTAGTCAACAACAATAACCACAATAACACCACTACTAGTACCAGTAGTGAAAATGCAACAGCAGCAGCAACAACAACAACAACAGCCCCAATCCGCAAAAAGAATACTCAGAATGCATCTAAATGCCGGGCGCGTCACTGTCACACACTGGGGCTGACTGGCTGGTTGGCCGGCGGGCGTACTGCAACGACTGTATAAGTCCATTGCTATCCGTCCGTAAGACCAAGCAGCTATACAACAAAGTATTAAAGTATACTACACTAACACTAGTCGTCAGATTAATAGTATGAAATATAAAACATTACCCACTAAAAAGGCATAGTGTTGTGTTAATAGAAGACAAAAAAACACACACACATTTCAAATCTTGTTCCAAATTATTTTGTCTTTATTAGGTAGCTTAGGTTTTTTTTTTGTTGCCTAGTGTCATTATAGTAAGAGTACGGTTAAAACGTACTTAACAAGAATGCAGTAGTTTGTCCATACTTTGACTTTTTTCAATTTTCGTTGTTGTTGTAGTCTAGTTGTGTAGTACTAGTTGTGATTCTTAATGAAAAAACAAAAGTTCGTTTTTCTTTTAAAGTAAAATAACAAAATACCTTAGAAGTCGTCCAATACGAAAAAAAAATAAAAGAAACTAAAAATAAAACTATAAATATTTAAATCAACACAAATATGGCGTATATTAACAATTTTAAGAATTTAAAACAAAAACCTGCGTACACTGGGAAAAAAATCCTTGTGCGTCATACAAAATTCATATATGAAATTTTGAAATTAATAAAAATCTTCGAAAATTTCTTTTTTTTAAATTGAAAATTAAACTCTAAACTTACATATAAAAATTTAAAAATTATCTAATAAAAGTATGTAAAGGGAACTCTATAAAGAGCGCCTTGCAAGACTCCTATCCAATTCAACTAATCTTACCATTAACAACATGCAAGAGCTGGACAGCATGGTAGGCAAACTGGCAAAGGCCTTGGCCGCATGTAAAAGGAAATCTTGCTTACCTCTATGATGGCACGACGAGATTTTAACAACTCCTTGTCACCACAAATACTTCAACAAAGCCCAGGAACGGGCCAGTAGATAGAGTGCAAAGACAATCTTAGACTCTTTAATAAACTAGTAATGAAGTCAAAATGGAGGAAATACGATGACCTCCATAAAATCCCGGAGATGTAAAAAAGTATTCTCCTCAACAAATAGCGCCCCAGGATACATAATGACAAATTATCGAACTTGGTCTAAATCATCAAAGGAAATCCTAATGGACACCCACTTAACAAGTGGGAAGTCCTAATCTGCATCTGTCTACGAACTTACTTTCTTTACATAATTGACCAATTACAACTTACGAACGTGGTTCATAAATTTTAGGCCTGAAGTATTAAAGAATTGACACAAGCTTCGGTCTTATGCATGCGTTCTCCAGTTAGTCCTACCACCTACCATATGGTCCTTCCAACTAAGTTTGGGTCCCCCTGCTCAACGCCGTCTTTCAGGTTCGCCTTCACACACCTTTCTCGCTGGAGCATTTTTGCTGACTCTCATTTTTGCAAAGAGAAAACTGCTGTAACATCCTGCAGATTTTGGCCAGTGATGCCTATATCATCGGCAGACAATATTCGATCCGTCGTAGATTTACCAGGTCTAAAGCCGCACTGATATGGTCCAATTTGTTTTTTTACAATTGGCTTTAGAAGTTCACACAATATGCTCGAAAGGACCTTGTACGCAATTGGTAATAGGCTTATTCCACGGTAGTTCTTACATTCACTACGATCTCCTTTCTTGCATATGGGACATAAGAGACTGAAACTCCAATCCCCGGGCATGCTCTCCTCTAGCCAGAAGTTTTCAATGAGCTGATGCATGCTCCTAAACAGCTCCTTCCCACCAGCCTTAAACAATTCAGCAGGGAGACCACCGGCTCCAGCAGTTTTGTGGTTTTTAAGGCGGGAGATTGCCACACGTATTTCGCTCTGGCTCTGAGGCGGACAAGAAACACCATCGTCATGGATTTCAGAGGGGTCTTCTGGAGTGGTGTCTGCATCCAATAAATTTTTAAAATGATCTCTCCATATCCTCAGAACGTTATCCGGGTCCGTCACTAGCTGACCATCGCTGTCCTTGTAGTAGGGTAACCCTGTTCCACTCATTCTCGCCTTAACTCTCTTGTAGAATTTTCGGGCTTCCCCTCTGCTTCGGAGAAACTCTGTGTACTCATCCTGCTACTTCTTCAGCTCCTTCTTTTTCCGTCTAAAAAGACGAGTTGCCTCTCGTCTCTTCTCCCTGTGCCGTTCACGAACAGCTCGCGTTGCCATTGGCTGCAGTTTCGCCCTGTATGCAGCAACCGTCTCTCTCGTAGCATTGCGACATTCATCATCGTACCAGGAATCTTCTTGAGACGGCTTTGAGTACCCAAGTACGCTTCTCGCAGCCCGTTCTTAGGAGTCGGCTATATTATGCAACTGCGAGGTTATATTATCAGGGGTTGGAGCATTCCGCAGCAATTGAGTTAGGTGGTTGGAGTAGGCGTCCGCTACCTCTCTGGTCCGCAGTTTACCGATGTCCAGCTTTCGATGTGCCTGGTTACGTACGTTTTCGCCATGCTTAGCCTTGTGCGGGGCCGGCCGTGGCATAGTGGTTGGAACACGCGACTACCATGCGGGAGATCGCAGGTTCAAACCTGGCTCCAGTCATCTTAAAAGAAAAAAATAAATAAAAAATTTTCTTTCATTGTCGGCTCCCCTCGAATGTTGTTTGACAGCAACTTCGCAGTATTAAGCGTCGATTCAATCGTCGTGTCTAGTAAGAGCTTCTCAAAACAGTGACGTTCGCATTCGTCGATAAATAAGTAGGTGCCGTTAGTTGTGAATCTAAAAATAGAAAGCGTGTTAATTCACAACAACGCGAGAAGCTATCCCATACCTCATTTATGGGGTGCAAAGGGAAATTACGTTTTTTTTTAAGTTAGCCTTGTGCGTACCTTAACTGCGAAAAGGAAGTGATCGGAGTCAATGTTCGCACCCGTAATCACTCGTACGTCCAGAACACTCGATGCGTGCTTTCCATCGACTACGACGTGATATATCTGATTCCTCGTCAATTGATCTGTAGATAACCATGTTGCCTTTAGAATATTTTTATGGTCAAATCTAGTGCTGCTAACTACCATATTTCTAGCCGCAGAGAAATCAATCAGTCTGATGCCATTGTTCGACGTTTCCGTGTGCAGACTGAACTTTCTGATGGTAGGCTCAAATGCGGTTTTCCTGCCTATGTGAGCATTAAAATCGCCTAGAACAATTTTAATGTCATGGCTCGGGCTACGGTCATATACATTTTCTAGGCTCTCGTAGAACTCGTCTTTGTCCTCATCGCTTTTCTCTTCTGTCGCAGCATGGGCACATATAAGTGTTATGTGAAAAAAGCATAAGCATCAATTATTCTCTCCATAGTTTTAGGTAAAAAGGAATATAGGCTAAACGGTCTAAAATCCTTGGCCTTAGTATGGAATGCCTTACCCACTTTAGGGATAAATACAATTTTCTAGATTGTCAATCTTGTTGAAAAGTGCCACAGCTTCAGACAGGCTCTGAAGATTGTCAGAAGCCCGGTCGTTAATACGTCGCTGTTCTTCTGTAAATTGGCGGGAATAATGTCATCGGTTCCTAGAGATTTAAAAGTGTGGAAATTTTCGATAGCCCATTGAACTCGATGTTTAGTGATCGCTATGCTGTCCGAATTTTCCATAAACTGGTAATCACTTTCCAGACCGTATATAAAGTGTGCTTCCGTTTTGCCTCTGTTGTTGGTCCATGAACCATCGGATCTCTAAATGTACAAAGGTATTTTGCAATTTTGACTATTTTCTTCCTGTTCTCAAAAAATTTACAAAAAGTTATTTTAGGCCCTACAATTTAATAAATTTGCTTTTTTTCTCTCTCTGTAGCTTCATCATCCATCATATGCCAGCGTTTCCATTTAGTCTCGCTGCTCATCAATGCTACAACGCTACTGCTGCTCTAGATGGCTTCTTTTCTTCCTATGGAGGTAATTTTAATTCCTTTAATAAGCCTCATGTGGCGTTGTTGTTCTTGTTGTTTCTCTTGTAGAAATTCTTTTAACATTTATGGTTTGTTTTCATTTGTTAACCATCAAGACAAAGTTGTTTAATAACATTGGCTGTCAATGCTGTTCTCAGCCACTCTGTACTCGATGCTGCCGCTCTACTCAGTTTACACTATAACTGGGACTTTGATAACAGGGGGACCGGGAACTGCTACAAATTCTACGCTTTTGGTGTTCGACACGCTTGTACTTGCATTGTCATTGTCTTGTTATAGAAAGGTATCCATCGCCATCATCTACATCATCATCATCATGATGATGATTCTGGTTGAAAATGAAATTCCTTTGTGTCTCGCTCGCATGGGGAGTTGTCGTTTGCTACTACATACGACTGCTTACTACAACAAGTAGGACTACTGTTCACAGATTTTTCACTTTACTCGCGCATTGTTCGTAGTAACCTTCTTCTACTTACTGCTCATTAAAGTTCAATTCTTAAGCTTGATTGAGTTTTTCAAAGGAAATGTGAACGCGCAGTCAGTCACTCATATAGATATATGTAGAAACTGAACCGAAAGACTGACGGACGGACACAAAGAATCCTAGTATCATGATGACTCTTTGGATTCAGTCACTAAGTGGGTTTGGTTGGGCTGACTGGTCGTCTGATGATGACAATATTCTTGTGCGAACATAATTCCAGATATCTTTCGTTTCAGTTTTGTAAGCTTTATTTGTAGTTGTTGTCAGAGCTGATATTGTTGTCATCGGTCTTCTATAGCTAACTGCGTTGTCTAGCACTACAAATATAACGATTGGATCGTTAAGTCAGCTTAACGGTCATCTGAGCTGAATATGTGTCAATGTTCCTTTGTGTTGTGATATTCTACAGAATTTGTTTTTGTTTTCTTTTCACAGATTACGACGCTGTCATCGTAATCTGTCAATTTGGTTGGTAGCCATCACTTACTTGCTACTGCTCATAAATGATACGGTTTGTCTTTTTTGTATAGCCTGTGACACAAAAATCGATAATGAATCACGAGGTAGACTTTGGATTTAACAGTGTTATTGTCACGGAATATATTATGAAAATTTGTAATTTTTTTTTGAGTAGAGGTTGGGTTATATGAGTAAGTAACAAGAAGATGGCTCTTAACAGGTTATTTTACATAGCATAGCTATTAAACAATGTCGAACATCGTACTGACAGACTGACAGAAGGAACACAAACTGGCTCATCTCAAGGAAGGTAGTGAAGAGAGCAAGTTACTCACTTGACCGGCCTCTATGGATGATAAGTCTACACTGGACTTCACTGTTGAGTTATTTACTAGCGTCTTAGAGAATTTCAGCAGCAGAACTTATAGGCAGGGCAAAGCTAAGGCATACTGTTGGAATTTAGTGTTGGCAGGAAAACGCAAGGAATGCAGGAAACTATTCAACAAGGCGAACAGAGACGGCTCGAATTCAACAATACCGTCTTATATACAGGTTCATGTACCACCAACAGTCGCGAAACCCTAGAGGTAGTCGTACTGTTGGAAGCCCACTTCCCAGGCTGTCGGGAGAGTGATTACCCGGTTTATAGAAAACTCGGGCAGAAATACTTTTGCTACCGAGTACTAAACATTGAGTTCAATGGGCTATCAAAAGTTTCCACTTTTTCGAATCTCTGAAACCCGATGGTAGTATTCCCGCTGATCTACAAAAGAACATCGACGTATTGACGCCCTGGCTTCTAACAATTTTCAGAGCCTGTCTGAAGCTCTAGTCATCTACATTTTTTTTCATTGCCGGCCCGTCTTTGTTGTCGACAGCAAATTCGCAGTATAAGTATCGATATAATCGATAAAAAAAAACTGGTAAAAGCTTCTCAAACAGTGACGTTCGCATTCGTCGATAAACAAGAGGGTGCCGTTTGTTGTGAATCTTAAATAGAAAGCGAGTTAATTCAAAAACATCGCGAGAAGCATCTAACATGGAGTGTAAAGGGAAATTATGTTTTGAAGTTTTATGTCTGAAGCTGTCACACATTCCAAGAAGATGGACATTTTTATTTATCCCATAAATTTTAGACCTGTCAGCATATCGTCCTTCCTTAAACTTAAAACTATGGAGAAAAAAATTTATGTATATATCAGATCATCTCTTAAACCGGAAGCTCTATCCAAAGCTCAACATGTCTACACGAAGGGTAAATCGATGGAAACTGCTTTATACTCGATAATCAGTCTTTTAGAAAGATCCCTGAACTACTGGGAATACACACTCGCCGTCTTTCTAGACATCGAGGGGGCTTTCAATAATGTCGACACTGAAGAACTGAACACTGAAGACGATTGCTGTAATAGTATCCGGCAAGGATCCTTAATTGCTCTCTGAGCTTTTAGAATCTGCTTGGAAACTATTGCTGAAATGGTGTCATAACTGTAGACTGGATGTAATCCCGAGTAAAACGGAACTGGTATTATTAAGTCGGAGATACAAAATCTCTCAATTTGCTAAACCCAGAGTCGCACCTACACTTTCTGATAGTGCCAAATACTTGGACCCATATTGGACCATAAACCAAATTGGAACCTGAACACTTAATCAATGTAAGGTGTCACACGGATTGAACTGGACCAAAACCTGTTTTCGATCTGGGTTTTATGAGGAACATTCCGAACAGAACCTACCATGATAATAATGATAATACGCAACACTTTGAGGAGGATGTCATCCCAATTTTAATGGAAGGTTTGAAATTAAAGAAAGAGCGGGCTATGGAATCTTTTCGGAAAAGTTGAATTTGCAACTATTGATTAGGCTACCGGATCATTGCAATATAGTTTAGGCCGAAATAGCGGCTATTAGAATAGCCGTAGAACAATTCCAGTGTCATAGAATATTTAGCGGCAATAAACTGAATCTCAACACAACGGCTCTCTTAGTGGGTTTGGCTGCCCCAAGAAACTAGGATCGAACGCGGTGGTCTAAAAAACCACTATCCTTAAATAAAACTAAATATTATGAAAAAACTAAGAAAATAAAAAACAAGAAGCCCCCCAAATGTTGACGACTAGTTTTTGTTGTTGTAGTTGTAATAGCTGGTGTAAGTAGCTGGGGTGATAATTCTTTTTACCGATTTTCAATTTATCGGCACTCGATCGGGCATTTAATCCGATTATCATACGATCATTGTTGGCAACTCTGTTTCGTTCCTTTGTAGATAACAAGGTTTGTGTCAAGGATTGTAAGGTGTTGTTGTTGTGAGTTTTAATCGCCAAATTCCACCAACGATGGCGCCAGCTGGTTTTGTTGATTTATTTGCGATTATGATAAATCATTTCCCAGTTTCCTTGGTTCTTGCGCAATCTGGATTTTTGTAGTGGAACCATCTATAATGAGTTTTGTTTGCTGGAAAACTGGAAAATATTTGAAAAGTCATTTCTCATCGATGTTGATTTGGCCAGTGCCTCGGCCTGGAATTGAACCCGGCACCTTGGGATTGCTAATCTACAACGCTTCCACTGAGCTATCGAAGGCCCTAAGAAACTAGGATCGTCTAATTAGTTAGCTTCGCGTCGGCAAGAACGCGAAGGCAACCTGGATATCACCCGATCAAAATACAAGAAATCAGATTGATCACGTGGTAATTGATTGAAGGCATGTCTCAAGCGTTATGGACGTGCGTGTGATGCGCGGACTCGGAACACCACCTAGTTGCAGCCAAGCTACGCACACGTTTAAGTATTGCTAAAAACGCTCGTAACCAAACACAAAGGAAGCTAGATATCACAAAGCTGCATACCACCGAGATAGCCAATGCATACTCCAACCAACTTTCTCAATAACTTTGAACCAACCTCCCTATTTCTGATGTTTCCCGACACCCAATGGCAGCATATTGCAAACGACCGTACTGAGTTATAAAAAATCTCGCTCAGACCTGGTACGAGCCCTGGTACGATGAGAAATGTCGCGAAATGTCTGAAGAAAACGATGTTGCATATACATTGAGAAGCAGTTGGCAGTAGTGGATCTGGTGATTAATGAGAATAAAACCATGTTATTTGTTTCAACGAACAAAGATTTTACTTGTTTTGGACGCTGCCCGAACGTTGACAATTATAACTTTGAAGTGGTAGATAATTTTGTCTACATCGGCTCCGCCACAAACAAAAATAAGAATGTCAGCCTGGAAATCAAGAGACAAGACCTGATCGCAAACCGCTGCTACCATGGGCTGAGCAAGCAATTTAATGATAAAGCCCTCTCTCGACGAAAGAACCAGACACTGATCGTACCTACCTTGCTCTACAGCGCACGATATCCAACAAAAGCCCATGTGGTTCTTGCGTACGCTGAAGACGTAGACATCATCGGTCCAAAACTGCAAGATGTTACTGCTGCCTTCTCAAGTATACAGAATAAATCAGCGAAAATGGTAATAATGGTGAACGAGAACAAAACGAAGTTATTAGTTTCAACGAACAGACAATCTACTCATTTGGGAAACTGCGTGAACGTTGTATAGTTATCAATTTTGAGGAGGTAGATGATTTTATATACCTGGGCTCCACCATCAATAACGTCAACTTCGAAATCCGGAGAAGAATCTTGCTTGCTAATAAATGCTATTACGTAGTAAGCAAGAGATTTAATGACAGAGAGCTCTCTCTCTCTCGACGAACAAAAAATCCAGCTATACCAGATACTGGTACTGTGTGTCTCGAAGTATGTTTCAATACCCTGGGTTATGACTCAAGCGGATGATTCGGTTCTTGCAGTATTCGAAAGATAAATACTCTGTAAAATATATCGTCAACGGAGAGTATCAACGTCGTACAAATCGTGAGCTGTACACTGACTTTGACGTGGTCAGATGCATTAAAGTGCAGCGTTTGCGTTAGCTGGGTCATGCTGTAGGCATGGACGAAAATGCTCCAGTTTGAAAAGTCTTCGACAATTAATTGGATGGACGGCACAGAAGAGGGCGACTGAAACTCCGTTCTAAACTGAGTTACTGAGAACCTTGCAGAACTTGACTAACTGGAGAAGAAGCGCAGGAGATCAAAGCGGGTATATAGTATTTTTCGACGTGCGGTATATAATCAAGTTGGATTGCTTAGAAGTGCCAGCTACGTAAGTAAGTAAGTTATATCCTGACAGAAATATGTTCTTATCTCAGAATCAGTATGCGTTTTCCTGCTAAAATCACAAATCAGTGGCACTACTTAATGATTTTTCTTTTATCTACAAAAGATTTGTATTTATATAGCTCTCCTTCAGTATTTTTTGTTATTTTTTTTTTACAGATAAGTTTTGACACCGATACCCTTTTAGGCACCACTTGTGATAATGAACAGTTTCAAATCAATTTCTTAATTATCTTGCGTGACAGTTTCAACAGCTCTCATATTTCCAATTGCTACAAAATCTCATCCCTAAGCGGAGCGGAGGAGATGTATGTGCGGAGGTGCCAAAGTTCACAAAATATATTTAATATATTTTTAATAAAATTTTGTTTTTAGTTTCACAATCTCTAGCCGCGCTTATCAGCTTCAGCATGAAGTAATGTTCGTTTAAAAGGTCCATTAAAATGTGATCATTAAACACAAAATAAAAACGCGAGATGTGTTTACTTGAAATTGAAACTGAAATTAACTGAGTGATGATTATGGATGGGGCAATGTTGCTTGCAGACAGCAATTGAACAGATAGTGGCGGCGGAGACAGAGGACAGCTAAGCACAATCGAAGATTAGAAAAGGTTTCCAAAGGGTATCAGTGCAAAGGAATTAAATGAGCTGATGATGATGATGTTGATGGGGCAAGCGTGAAAAATATGAAAATATCTAGAACTCATTCTTGCATAATCGTAACACAATGATGGACTTGGTAACAGTTGTCAAGAAAATAGAATACAAACAACAATATTATAAATATAAATTAGGTCGATAATGATAGAATAAGGGAACTGCATTGGGAGAAAGATTTTGAAATCTAAAAAAATATTAATGAGGTCGTGATAGAAGTTCGATTGCACTACAAGGAAATTTGAAAACAGTAAAACACAGACAATTCTAGAAAGAGTAATCATAAATTGGACCATTTGAATACATGACGCTGAAAATGTAGTTGTTGCCTGTGACCCAACAGATCAAAAATTGGTTTTTGTTTTCTTTTAATTTTATTGTCTTTCTATAATGTGTTCTAAGTAGTAACTATCTGCATAATTTTGGTGGCATGATTTTTAACCACTTAAAATTTAATTTAAATTGCTATACATTGCTTGATAGCATTTCACCATATGGCACAAGTATCACAGACGCAAAGTTCTCTAACTCTTAACTTATAACAAAACAACAGGAATTAAAGTTTTTATACTGACATTTGAATAAAATTGAAATGCTGCTATAGATATTCTAATAATGCTGTCCCATTCAAGTTAATATCATTCTATCAGTCACATGGTGATTTCTTTTCACGTCACTCTCATATTGTTAAACTATGTTAATTAATTCAATTTTTATTAAATATTTTAATGCATTTATTATTTCATTTAATTTTCATAATTGCAATTTATATCGAAAGAACAATGGCTGCAAGGCAATGCTTAAAAATCACATTAAACTAGTTTTCTATTCAAAGAAGGATTTAATTGCATTTACAGCGGAGCCTCGAGTGACGGCGGAAAAAAAGTAATATAAGTACTCTTATAATAACAACAACTTAAAGAAACATGTTATCGTAAATAATATTAATCGCAATCACAATTTTTTGCACATTTCTAAATTACCATTTATGTTTTCTATTCCAACCCTTTCCATCCGTTAACATAGGCCTCGCTGTACACCTTCCATTTGCATTTCTGCAAAATCTATCTATCTATTTGATTATTTATTATGGTCAACAACATTTGTTATTGATACACTCGCCAGTAAAACAAGCATGTTTTCGTTTTCATTTGCAGTGTTTTTTAATTTATTTCTGTTTACACAGGTAAGAAATTATTGCAACACCTGTTGGCCAATTGTTGCATTTGTTGTGTTGTATCTCCACCCCAACAGATGGCTGCTGCTTGGTCCGTCGTCTGTGTGTGTGTTCTAATAACATCTGGAATTTTGTTGAACAAATTGCATGACAGTGTGAATTGATTTTGTCTGCAAGTTTATGGTACATAGATTAATATGATCTACATGCAGATTTGCATATAATTATTATTATAATTTTTTTTTCTATCTATCTTTATTAAATAATTACAAGTTAATGTGGAAAATTGCAGTGTAGTTTATTAAGCACTTAGTGCGGTTGGCATTATACAAATTTTATTGGGTGTTGTACAAGACAACGTGTAAGGTTTCTAGAAGGTTTTTGTGGCCTGAGGCAGAGTTTCTATGAATTATTAGTTTTAAGAATAACTTCTTAAATCAAATGGACAGGGAAAAAGTTGACTGAAACTTTTTTTTCAGTCTCATTACAAGCCAAAAATTAAAAGTTTATAAAAACAATATAATATAAAAAAATCAACATCAAAATATTTCTCTTTGTGGATACGCCTTGGCTTCTCGACAATGATGTGCTGGTTTTCTGAATTTTTCTGTTACTATAGACCTTTTAGAAAAGCAGCCAAATTCAATGGTTGATTGGAGCTTATGTAATGCTCAATCGGAGAAGGCTTTAATTAAATTGTGTCAGTGTATAATCCGAGATCTTTAACAAAAATTTTCATCATTCTGATTTGAGTAATGTGGAATGCCAGAGTTCAATGGCGAGTCGATGTGTTTGGACATATTTTGAAATAATTTTGCACTATTTCCCACAGTTGTTCGAGGTAAATCGATTCATTTTGGTTAACGGAGGTATGGTGCTGACTTATATATATATATATACTAGATTTCCGGCTCGCGTTGCTTCACCCGTACTTGCAATGAATCTTCTTATGAATTACAGCAATACAATACAATATGAAAGATTTAAATTTTGGTTTGTGTGGGTGGTGCTACGCCCCTTTGTCTAATTATGTTTTCATGTAGCCTATGATAGAGGCCCTACGGATAGAACTACACAGTGAAAATTTTATTGCAATCGGTCCATTTATTTCGCCGAGATAACGATTTTTTAAAAGGGGCGTGGCACCGACCTTTTCCAGCAAGACGCAATCCTCTTCGTATCAGTAACATATGCAATAAATCTCATCTTCATACCTCTAGTGGCTCGTGAGATATGACCGATTGAAATTTCGGTTTGGCTGGGCGGTGTTTTCATGTAGCCTATGATAGAGGCCCTACAGCCAGTATCAAACAATGAAAATATAAAAGCAATCAGTCCATCTATTTGGTCCATATAACGATTTTCTAAAAAGGGGCGTGGTATCGTCCACTTTTACAAACAAAGTATTTTCTCTTTTACGTACCAAATCTCGACTTCGAACGTATAAAGTCTTAACATTTACAGGCATTTTAAAATTCGAGTTGTATGGGACGGTGCTACGCGCATTTTACCCCCTAGCAGTCCGAATTCCCAAAAATTTCAGTCACACAAGCCTTTTATATATTTAGATATTAGGCAAAACCAGTAAAGTAATTTTAGTCAACTGAACTGGCCGATAAATACCCTCACTGCGTAAACGTTGACAACTATAATTTCGAGGTGGTAGATAATTTCACCTACCTAGGCCCCGCCATCAACAAAACAAATGATGTCAGACTCGAAATCCGGATAAGAATCCTGCTTGTTAATAAATGCCACTACGGACTAAGCAAGCGATTCAATGACAGAGCTCTCTCTATCTCTTGCTGCATAGCTCAAAATTCTGGGTTATGACACAAGCGGATGAATCTATTGTGGCAGTGTTCGAGAGAATAACTCTCCGTAAAATGTATGGGCCCATCATCGTTAACGGAGAGTATCGGCGTCGTATGAATCATGGGCTGTACACTGACATTGACGTGGTCTGACGCATTAAGGTGCAGCGGTTGCGTTGGCTAGAACGAAAATGCTCCAGCTCGAAAAGTCTTCGACTAAGGTTACTGAGAACCTTACAGAACTTGGTGTGACTAACTGGAGAAGAAGCGCAGAAGATCGAGGCGCTTATAATATGTATATAAGTGCGGAATATAATCCAATGGGATTACAAAGAAGTGACAGCTAAGTAAGTAAGTAAAATGAAATTACTTATGTATGAGTAAAACGTTGGGAATATGACTTCTGTCCAGGTAATTTTGTAAGGGAAAGGTGTCGGCCGATATACTCCTTACTCATTCCTGGGTCAAATTTTTCTAAGCGTGCATCTTTCGCAAAACATAACTGATATCAGTGTACTTGCAAAAATTATATGTATGTAAAACTATAAGGGTGAACTCGGTCGTTTATATGGGAGATGTGGGCAAAGGTTTCGGTTTTCTGAATATTTGTCAACTATTACAATATATGTAAGTAGGCTGGCCAAATTCCAATATCCTCCAGTTGTCCGTTTGGATGTTATGGGACAAATATTATTATTTCCAAAAATAGGTTATTTTTTATGGAAGCTACCATAAGCGGTAAGCCAATATAGCCCGTATTCATCCCTAAGTCAGATTAACTTAAGCATTTTTCTCGTGTAAAATTTGACTAAATTCAGTTTACTTTGAAAAAAGATATGCATGTAGAAATATGACGGTGAATAAGGTTATTTGTATGGGAGGTACCAGGAGGGTTGTGGCAGTTTTTAAGACTTGCTGGAGTTTAACATACTTGTATATCTAACAAAGTTTAAAGTTACTGCAGTTTACCGTTTAGAAGTTAACGGAGAAATATATTTTTTTTATAAATAGGTCATACAGTTTCAATCGGGAAACCCGACTTCGATATACCCTCACCCTCAGTAAAACATAAAATTTTCAGATATACTGATATTATTAATCCGTTTCTAAAGTGGGCGGAGTAGTACATTCGTATGGGAGGTACCAGAAGGGGCGTGGCTAGACTTCCAGTTTATTTCTCCAAAACTTTATCCTGCTTTAGCTTTGCTAAATACAGAATTTGGCCACGATCGCGTTCAGTGTATTAAAAATATTAATCGATTTCTTAAGTGGGTGGTACCAAATGGATTTTGGAGGTACCAGGAGGGGATAGTCTTCCAAAACTTTACCCTGTTATAACTTAACAATATACAGAATTTGGACAAGATCGCGTTGGGTGTATTGATATTATAGCTCTATTTCCATACATTTGTATGGAAGGTACCAGAAGGGGAGTGGCCATGTAGCCCATTTGCAATACTGCACGTAATTTGGGGAAATATTACACAGTACAACACACGAACAGATTAAAGGAATTGTAATTCTTAATTTTTTTAAATTTGTTTCAGCTAAATCAAACTAGTGGTTCTCGAATTATGTCAAACAAAAGAGCCTAATATGGGACAAATTCCCCATATAAGGTACTTACTAACTTCTAATCGATATTAAGTTATTATGGCATGTAACTTGACAAAACGAATGATGCAGAACTTCTTCTTTTTGGGGCTACTTTCACGTGTAGTTCTCAGAATTGAGTCCCAAATCAATGAGCTGAAAAATGTTGTACTGTGTTATTATATGCAAAGTTTAAAAACAACTTGCTGCGTCTATCGAAGGTTTTCCTGAGTACCAGCCGGACAGACGGACATGGCTCAAACTACTTAAAAATTCATGAATCAAATTTGGTTCAAATAAACATAGGGTCTTAAGTGACTCCTTCTATGTATTACACTTTTGGGCCGTATCAAATGATTTATACCCTCATACCTGTAGGGTGGGGGAATTTCAATTAAATTTCCATTGCACCTACTACAATCCCTTAAGTTTGAGAATACTTCTCTATAATATTTATAACAAAACGCAAAATATATATTTTCACTATCAGTTCATTTCGCCCAATTTTAGTTCACACGTGTGATAAACTACGCCATGATAACTCCTCTAAATTCTACTAAACTAGTGGTCAACCTTTTGAGATATCATAAAACCACTTAATACAAATAAAAAAAAACTAAAAAATTTCAATAAAAGTTTCTCACACTTAACTAAAACCGAAACCCAAACCCACATTCTGACTGAAGTGATAAGTATGTATGAAAAAACAAAATAATAAAAACGGTGATAGTTTATTAATAAAACCATAATTAAATTTGTTTTCCTTACTCAAACTGAGAATTTTTAAATTAAAACCACCAACACCAAAATGTTGAAATCGCAACAGTGTAAAGATAATATACAAATTTTATAACATGCTGTTACAAAGTGGTTAACACTAAGCAACAACAAAAAATAAGAAAATAAAGTACGTAATCAATAACGAAGTTTGCAGGATAATACAATTACACAGTACTACTCATGGTTTTGGGGCTCAATTCTGAGAACTGCACGTGAAAGTAGCTTCAAAAAGAATGAGTTCTGCATCACTCGTTTTGTCAAGTTACGTACCATAATAATTTAATATCGATTTGAGGTTAGTAAGTATCGTATAGGGGATTTTTTTACTTTTGAGGCTCTATTCCAATTAAAAGATTTAATAAATATTACTTAAACCACAAAGGGCAAGACGGTGATTTAACATAAACTTAAACTTAATTTCCCTTTGTACCCCATGAATGAGGTATGGGATAGCTTCTGGCGTTGTTGTGAATTTAAATTCACAAATAACGGCACCTACTTGTTTATCGACGAATGCGGACGTCACAGTTTAAGAAGCTCTTACTAGACACGCCGATTGACTCGACACTTATACTGCGAAGTTGCTGTCAACAACATTCGAGGGATTTAACATATTCCATACTAATTAATAACTAATTTTCATAAAAAGAAAAATTGGAATTTTTTCTAGAATTTTTTTTATAATTTCACATGAAATAATGTAATAATATTTGTTGAACATAAATATTTTTTTAAACTTGTACCTTTAAACATAAGGGAAAGCACTGCAGTATGAAAAAAATAATTTTTAAATATTTTTTTAATTTTTTTTCAAGAAATTTCTTATATTTTAATGACTCGATTATATACAAATTACTGTTTTTATCATTTTCAAAATTTACATATTATTGTAGCTCAGTGTATATCCACATACCACAATGTGTCACCGTGTGTAGTTGATTATTCTTGAGAGAATTTTCGAATATCCGCTTGAAAGAAAGCCTCAAGTACAAAGTGTTTACATATAAGTAATAATTGCAATATTTTATATGAGAAAAAAATTCAAAACAACACACCAACAATCTACACAGTATCTGCTTACACAAAATTTATCGTTTATTAAAAGCGCGAGCATTATACTTACGTACGTACGTATGACTCAATTTACACAGCAAATGAAACAAAACGAGATTGGATTTCTTATATGCGAGTATGGGATATACGTTAGTCGTATTTCATTTAATCGACAGCATACATAAGAATGTATCAACAATAAGGGTATTCGTAAAATAATATAGAGTACATAAATAAGTAAAGTAGGCAGCAAAGTAATCCTGGCAGCAAAGTGTATACCATCATACGCACTATGACTTAAGTGATTGTGTCTCTGATGAAAGTGATATCATCAGTTGCTGATCACCTATAGTGAATACCCTAATTGTGTGGCATATCTTAAGTTGTAGGTTGTGGCTTACGTTTGGGTTTGGGAACTCAATCTTGACATTCATGTCATACCATTCGACACACGGATTGAGCGATACCACAACGAATTTTAATGCTACAAAAAAAAAGAATGTGAAATAAGGAAATATTGTTAGGATCGTAAAAATAATTTAAAATTTGTGAAATTTTGAAAAAATTAACCGCAAATTTAAGGAATAAATTGTATGGTTTTTTCTTTATTTCAAGTATACGTATATGTATTTTAAATAAGGTAATCCTACAAAAAACTACTTAATTTTTACTTTTTTTTATTTGCAAGGTTAATATAATTGTGATAATATTAAAATTTTGAAATATTACCAGAAAAAATTACAAAAATTATACCAAATTTATGAAATTTGCCAAATGTTGAATAAAAGTAAGATGACAGCTGGGCAAAATAATAAAACAACCTTTACATCACTTTTTTTACAAATTACAAAAATCTCTTTTAATATTACACAGTACAAACATTTTTCAGCTCTTTGATTTGGGACTCAATTCTAGGAACTGCACGTAAAAGTAGCCCCAAAAAGAAGGAGTTCTAAATCACTCGTTTTGTCAAGTTACATTCCATAATAATTTAATATCGATTTGAAGTTAGTAAGTAACGTATAGGGGGATTTGTCAAGAATTTTGTCTGTATCCAAGATCGCGTTGGGTGTATTGATATTATTCTTCGATTTCTAAAGTGGGCGGAGTGGTACATTCGTATGGGAGGTAGCAGAAGGAGCGGGGCTTTTAATTTGTACTCCAAAATTGTTATAGCTTAACAAAATACTGTATTTGGGCATGATCGCGTTGGGTGTATTGATATTATTACTCGAATTCGTATGGGAGGTACCAAAAGGGGCGTGTCCAGACTTCCAGATTTTTTTTATCCAAACTTGTATCCTGCTTTAACTTTACTAAATACAGAATTTGGGCACGATGGCCTGGGTGTATTGGTATTATTACTCCATCTCTAAAGTGGGCGGAATGATACATTTGTATGGGAGGTACCAGAAAGGGCGTGGCTAGACTTCCAGTTTGTTCTCCAATACTTTATTCTGCTACAGCTTTAATAAATGCAGAATTTGTTCACGATCGCGTTGGTTGTATTGATATCACTACTTTATTTCTAAAGTGGGCGGATGGTACATTTGTGTGGGAGGTACCAGAAAGGGGGTTGGCCATAAAGCCCATTTGCAATACCGTAAGTAGTTTTGGGGAAATAGAGCCCACCCTCGTCGATCAACACCGACACCAGACTTGGATGTTTCGAATAATGTGGTTGGTTAGGAAAAGGTGAAATGGGCGGCAATAAGCCCTACTTTTGAGCCCTTAAAATTGCCTAGTCCGAATGGTATAATACCTATCATATTGCAGATGTCTGTGCATGCTATAACTCCAATTTTGGTGGACATCCTCAAGGCTTGTGGTGGTAGGTTAACGTGGTTTTTATACCCAACGGGGGTAAGCCCGTTCATGCAGCTCCAAAGGACTACAGATCAATTAGCCTTTCATCCTTTTAGCTGAAAGTTTTTGAGAAATTGATGAAATATGTCTACAAGGGCATCTGTAAGTCTACACACTCTGAACACCTGTCAACTTGCGTACAACGCAGGAAGATCAGCTGAGAGCGCTCTCCAAGACGTGGTTGGCAATCTACATTCAGGTGCCTTTACTTAAGCTGCCTTCCTGGATATAGAAGGAGGTTTTAATAGGGTGACGTAATGCGCAATTATCACGACTGCTAATGAATGAAGCGGATTGTAGTCTGGGAAACCGAGTCATTTACCCAGAACTTGGTGGAAGCTGCGCGAAAAAGATAGCTACTTGTGTAACAAAACGGGGAAGTCCTGTCCTCTCTTCTATGTCCCGTTGTGATAAACGGAGTACTTAAATCGTTCAACGAGAATGATGCGAAAATTGTGGTATTTGCAGAAGATGTGGTTAACATTGTAGGTGGTCTGGGGGAGATGAACCCTCAGAATATGGAATTTGTTCTCTTTACCCGCAGATGGAAGGTCAAGGACTTCAGACCACCGTAACTGAATGATGTAGAACTAAAGTTCTCAACGGAGGCCAAGTACATAGGTATTGTTATTCATCAGACGCTCAAATCAAAGTTGGTGAGGAATTGTAAGGATAAGTTGGATAGACTAAAGCCTCTGGATGTCAGCCTCTGTTGGGTATCAGGACATTGCGAGATGCCTGGTCACGAATCAGCGGCTCTATTGGATAGAGAAGGCTCTACTATGCGTGATCATGACTGGGAGATGTTATCATTTATTACTTCATTGGCTTAGTGGAGGATTAGATGTCAAAAGAATGTAAACAGACGTAAGATCCCCAGAACCGACTGTATAACTGCTAGATCGCTGTGGGCCATATACAGCAGATCCCATTCGGCATACATTTTTGGCCTGTGTAGGTGTGATCTGAAACTGGCCTGTGGAATTCAAACTGGTCATTAAAAGACATAGCTACTAGAGGAACACCATATATTAAGCAACTGGCAGGCAAGTGGGATAGTTCCATACGATATTACTGCCATCTGTGTGTGGGGACGACGAGGAGTTTGAGACGATGAATCATCTTCTTTGTAGCTGTGCCGCTCTAGCTCGTAAGAGGCTAAGATACTTAGGGAAAGGTTATATAGAGGACAATTTGCATTGGCTAAAGAACCAAGATGATGATTGATTGTGTGCTTTTCTTCCCTTCTTTTTTTCCTTTCCTTAACCCGCTGAGTGGTGTTCGTTAAGGACTTTATTACTAGCCTCTTTTGGCCGTTAACACCATGGCTTCACCATGTAAATTATTCTGCGCAGCTGTGATCGACACTCTGTAAACAACAGATGGTATGATGTTTTAAGTTTCAGACCTGAAGATATACGTATGGACTTCAGGCGGAGGAAGGATATTTCTTCAAGACTTGATGGTTGGGGTTACATACCATTTAAATATTGGCGGCTCAGCTACAAATTGTATTGCCGTACCGTCAAAATACTAGTCTTCTTCTGGATATGCTCCTCATTTGTCATTGAGAGGCATCCTGTAGCGATGCTGAGTGCATTGTTCCGTACTGTTTGTAATCCTTGCCATTGAGTGTTACTAAGGAATGGAATCCAGACTGGGGCTGTATAGTTGAGTACGAATCGCCTTGTATGTCATAACTATTGTATCTTTGTCCTTGTCCCATGATGTGCCCGTAGGGGCTTTAAGAACCTTCTTCCGGGTTTTTACCTTATCACTGATGTAATTGGCGTGCTTAGAGAAGGTAAGGAGATTCTCGAAGACTACCCCTAGCATTTTTGAGATTTAGAACCGTAGTTACATACACAGTTACCATCGACCAACGCGTCCAATTCCATTCTAACCTTCTTAGTCCAAGAGGTAAAAAGTGACACTGCAGATTTAGACAGCGATAATATTAATTTGCGATCCTGCAAAAAGTTATTTATGGTGGCTTATGCCTTCTATATTGATGCTCGATATGTAAATAGTACAGTTATAAGCGTACGACGCTATTGAGACTCCTTGGGAAGGTGCAGGTAACTTTTTAACAAAAGTATAGGTGAGACAAGATTAAAGAGTATAGGTGAAAAAACTCCTACTTGTGGTATGCCTATCTTTATCTTCCAAACGCCTTTCTACCATTCAGCTAGTTGCTCTACCAGCTTTAACCGCGATATTTTCGAACATCATTCCCAAATCGATTTAAGGGATTATGTCCTTGGGTGTTATGTCCCGGCATCGTTATTAAAATAGTGGAACCCGCAAAGTAATTTCATTGTTACAATAATTAAAATTTACTGTTCAAAAAAGTTTAACCGGGTTCACTAGTTACTCTACATAATCTAAATTATCCTCTAATTGTCAACTTTAATTATTTTTTGTTGTTTACTTCTTAAATTTTATAATTTTTTCTATATTTGCTGCGTTCAACTCAATTTTCTACATTTGTGCCTACAGTGGCAATTTGCCTGACATCAGCACCATCCACACCACCACCACTATCACCTTATGGTTCTCATATGTTGCCAAGTGAGGAATTTTTGATTGCAATTTTATTTAAGTATTTGGTTTTTTTTTGTATTTTCTTGCTTCTTACCCACGAGCTGATGTTCCTCTGGGGGGTTACAATTACACTCCCTGTTTCCGATGAGGTGCCGCATTTCTTTTTTTCTGTTTTTTTTTCGTTTTGTATTTGCGCTTCATTCAACAACATTTTGGAAGTGACAAAAGCTGGAAAAATTTGCTTGTATAGCATAATGACAGCGAGAAGTTGTGGGAAAATGTTTCTGTTGTCGTAGCATGTAAAACTGTAAATGATTCGTATAATTATAATAAAGTTTAACGTCAAAGAAAAAATATATCTGCTTATTTAAAAAAAAAAATTTATAAAAAGTTTATAGTACAGAAAGAATATTTTTACCTAAATTTCATTTTTCAACTTTGACAAAAGTTCGTGAGATTGCAGATATTCTTTTAAAAATTTACCCATTTTACTTTCTTTACAAACATAAATAAATATTCAAATCTCCTCTCTTCACAAGCTTCTTTTATCCCAATCTCTAATAGTTAGTCTCTTTCTTCTGACTTTCATTCAAAAATTTTCATGAGACATTATTAATTGAATTTTTAATTGACTTAAGTGTGTGAAAGTGATTGGTCCCCTTCCCCCCTGCCTGCCTGCCTGCTTGCCTTTTCTACTAGCTGTTCGCTTCTTTGTATAAACATTTTGCAGAAATTTATTAATCTAATATATTAAAGCTGTCATTTTGTGTGAAAGTTTATTTGTTAAAATCTCCTAATGTGCCCAAGAAACGAGAAATGCGTACAACAACAACAGCAACAAAAAAAAACTAAACTAAACTGAATGGCAAACAAAACGTATAGGTTTCTTTAAGTATAGCAAATTAATGCAATTTAATTGAAATGTACAGCGATTAATCAAAAAAAAAAAAAAAAGTAGAAGAAAAAAAGCAGCACAACAGAACAGAAGACAAGATTGTATTCATACAAATTTGCAAACAGCGACAAAAAAAAACACGTAAAAAATTAAAACTAAAATAAAAATCTTAAAAATACACATTTTAAGTACTTTAGAATACTAAGGAGGATAAAGCCGATGATGATGATGATGGTAATATTTTATATTTGATAATTCAAATTCTTATGATGATTATGATGGCGCAGCACACATGAATGCAAATTTATTTAGCAAAACCAAAGTCAGGAGGAAGAAATTAATTAAAACTCTTACAAATGAAGTGAAACTTGTAAGAGAGAAAAAAATTTAGTAGTGAGATTGAAATGGGAGTAGCAACATCGAATTTGATAGTATTATAAAGGAAAACAATTTCATCAATCTGTTTAATAAAGTAAATAGTAACCCACTAGAGAATAACACAGTACAACACATGATTTTGGGACTCAATTCTGAGAACTGCACATGAAAGTATCCCCAAATAGAAGAAGTTCTGCATCATTCGTTTTGTCAAGTTACATGACATTATAATTTATTATCGATTTGAAGTTAGTAAGTGTCGTATAGGGGAATTTGTCACATTTTAGGCTATTTTGTTATATGGTGGCGTATGATTATCATAAGTAATATTCCACGTAAATCATACACCACGGAGTTTAACAGTATTATTGTAACTACTACAAAATAAACCCAGTTCAAAATTATTTGACGAATGGAAAAGTTAAACTGTTGCTTATGTAGTGAAACATTATATGAACATATAAAAGGAATTGTAATTCTAAATTTTTTTTTCAAATTTGTTTCAGGTAAATCGGACTTGAGTTATGTCAAACAAAAAGCCTAAAACGTGACAAATTCCCCTATACGATACTTACTGACTTCAAATCGATATTCGATATCATTATGGCATGTCACTTGACAAAACGAATGATGCAGAATTTCTTCTTTTTGGGGCTACATTCACGTGCAGTTCTCAAGATTGAGTCCCAAATCAAAGAGCTGAAAAATTTTGTACTGTGTAATAGTAGTTCCGAACTAATTCCATATTAGTACTTTACCGACAACTAATTAGTTCAGCCCCAACAACTTCACAAACAACTGTCGAAATTAACATATAGATGTCCTTGACTTTGGGTAAAATATCCCTTTCGTACTATGTAGTTCAGAAATTGTTCAACAAGTATAATCAAGTACGTTTCGGAAATAGTATGCCACAGGGATATTTTAATCTTCGTTAAACAAAAAACTTAACTCTAAAGTGTAGGGACTAATACACTAAGATATAAATATGCTGTCGAGTTGATTCTAAAAACAAATATAATAATAAAGTATAGGGAATCGAGCAGTTTAGAGTCACATTTAATGATGTGTTAAACATAAGCGTAATTCCCAGTTGAGAGAGCAATTACACTGCGAGACATTTTCAGGTTCATTGTCTGGGTGGTGAGAAATTCCAAGTCAAGGTGAAAGTACTTTGCCAGTATATTAGAATCCCCACAGGTTAGTCGTTCTCAGGCCCTATGGGGGTTTAACTTTACTGATATAGTACCTTCACCCTGACATGGAATTTCTCACTCCCCCAGGTACGCTGTTACACTGTGTTATTAACATTAATCCACAATATTGGAACGCTGTACGTATGATTAATATAAAATCCGCAAAAACATTAATATTACTCTTACATTGTACATTAAAGGTGCAATAGTGTTGTATGGAGGAGATCCTTAATAACAAGATTTGGATACAAACAACACTAATTTTGTGTCTGAGCCAAAATTTTTTGTCAAAGTTTGGGGGAAAGGAGAAAAACCCCACATCAAGCGCCGCGACGGCACCCGAGTCGCCCCTAGAGTGGTAAAATGTACGACCGACCCCTAGTCACTTTTTCCCATGGGGTCTCCCATACAAAAATCTAAAATTTTTATAAATTCTGCTCCCACCGCTCAAACTGGCCGAAAGGTGCCCCTAAAGGCGGCAAATGTATGACCGACCCCTAATATTTTGGTTGCGAAACACATATATAACAGTTTCTCACAACATATATATCCTCCATCGGATGCCGTTCGGAATGTAAAGTGAATCTTGCATAGCAAGCCGACTCACAACCTCCCTTGTGGTGGCACCTGGGCAACGATGTTCGTGATATTTTTTTTTATCATTAGTAGCGGCAGATAGTGAGCAACGATCCATAGTGGTTGGGCTAGCCACCCGCCTTTTGGTTACGCCGGGTTCGATTCCCGGCCGGGCACTGGCCAAATCAACATCGATGAAAAATTAATTACTTTTCAAATACGAGGAAGAAAAAGTAAGAAACGGAACCCCCAAATGTTGACGACCCCCGCAAACAAAATAAGGACCATGATTTAAGGATATGCACCCGGAACTTCCGGACTCTCTATAAAGAAGGTGCCACTATCCCACTGGCGGATGTCCTCCAAAAATATAAGGCTGACATCACCGCCATGCAGGAGATGAGATGGACAGGACAAGGATGCTCGCGACGTAAAAATTGCGACATCTATTACAGCTGCCATGCTGAAAAGCACAAATTTGGATGTCGATTTGTAGTTGGCGAGAGACTCAGACATCTTGTCTCACGATTCAACCCTGTAAGTGATTGAATAGCCGCAATCCGCATCAAGGCGAAATATTTCTACATGACGCTGATTTGTGCTCATGCCCCGACGGAAGATAAAGACGATGAAATTAAAGATGCATTTTACGAGCGCCTAGAGGAAACATACGACCGCTGCCCTGGCCACGACATTAAAACTGTACTGGGAGATTTTAATGTAAAAAAAATTTAAAGGAAGATGATTAAATAAGACCCAAGAGATACAGATCGACACGTACCATCTTTTCGTCGTCTATAAAGCTGCCTTAGGCAGCCCGATACGGTAGAAATTACTTCTAGCCATGACTGAGTTTAGTATTCCAGCGAAGCTGATACCCTTTTGCGGAATGACGCTGACTGACACGAAGTCTTCAGTGAAGATTGGCAAGGACCTTACGGAGAAATTCTATATCAGGCGAGTCCTCTTAAACATAGTGATGAAGATGATAATGAGAAAAGCTGCAGTAAATACAACTGGCATGCTATTCAACAAAAGCCACATGCTACTTGCAAAAGCCGATGACGTAGACATCATCGGTCGAAAACTGCGGGATGTGACTGCAGCCTTCTCAGGAATGCAGAAGGAAACAGCGAAAATGGGTCTAACGAAGTAAACGAGGACAAAACGAAGTTATTAGTTTCAACGAACAAAGAATCTACTCGTTTGGGAAACTGCGTGAACGTTGACAACTATAATTTCACCTACCTAGGCCCCGCCATCAACAAAACAAATAATGTCAGCCTTGAAATTCTGCTTGCTAATAAATGCTACTACGGACTAAGCAAGTAATTTAATGACAGAGCCCCTCCTCTACGAAAAAAAAAATCCAGCTATACCTGATACTAGTTTTACCTGTATTGATGTATGGTTAAAAATCCTGAGTTATGACACAAGCAGATGAATCGGTTCTGACAGTATTCGAGAGAAAAATGCTTCTTTTTTAATTTTTTTTGAAAATTTAGAATGAAAAATATATGTATGTAAATATTTTGTTTACATTTCGAATATTTAAACTACCAGTAAGCATTGTGGTCTCTAATTTAACTGCGTTATTACTAACTCCCAATACAATGAATGCCAAGATATCCACAAAATTCCCAAACATCGGGACACATTTTGTCAATAATACAAAACTACTCATAAGAACTACATACATATTCTTCTACTAAATAATGAAGCCATTTATTGTCTTTCATGTCAATTTACATTTTATGACGGGACAAAAACAATTACTATGAGTATGCTTAAGTTTTATCTAACAACAAAACAACGCCACTTGGACCTTTTTAAGAATACTTCATTTTCTCCTTGAGCAAAGGGAGACTCACTTCTCACATTTCATCGATTGATTTTCAGAAACCCTAAATTATCATCACAAAGTCCCATGTAGTATCTCTTCTTCCCGCGCTGTTATCACAGCAAAACGTAAATATGGAAATTGTTGTTTGGTTGGATCTGGAGGGATCGTCTTCATAAAAAGGCGACAGCAATCAACGATCGACAACTTGAGAATCCGTCATTAGAAGAAAAACCAGTCATCGACCACTGCACCTAAACATAAACACACGCACTCTTACTACTATTGACAGGCAGACATACATCCATACACTCATTTGTACGAACATCTCTCCACATATGCGTAAAGTAATAAAACGTAAAACAAATGATAAAACGAAAGGATAAAATAAAGTGTTAATGAACTGACTGACCAAGATCTTAAGGCAATGGAGAGAAGACGACAATTGCAACAACAACAATGGCTACACAGAAAATTATTGATTTTTAAACATTTTGAGCATATGAGATTGCCGACAACTGGTAGAGTGGGGGAGATAGTATAAGAGAGAGAGAGAGATACACCAAACCAACGGTATGTTGGTAACAGCAATTGAACAAACATGTTGTGGATTAAGCAAATCAAACAAACAATCAACCGCAACATTAAAAAAACAATCGGAGAAATGCGTGTTTGACAATACTAAAAAAAACCAAAACCAACATAAAAACAGAAGAAATTTCCAATTGCATTTTTCAATTACGCACGTATATGATATAATGGCTAGGAGTGATAGGGAGAGAGAGAGAGAGTGAGAATGAGGTTAAAACAATACAAATGCTGGCAACAGAGTTGCCGCCCAACATTAACATTAAACGAATTATAGCACTTTAGCTGTTTAGTGTTAGTTAAAAGAGAAATTACACTAGTTTACAAAAAAAGTAAACATTTGATGCTTTTTAAATAAAACATGACAAATTCATTTGTTTTAAATTGTTGGTACAAGTTAATTTTTTAACATTATCCTTTCACCCCTACATTAGTTTGAAATTTCGGGAAACTTTTTTAGGGAGCTTTGAGTGGGAATATGGAACTTTTTCTAAAAATGTGTAAAATGGTAATACTGAATATGTTAACCGCGAGTCTACAATGGTTTCTATAGGACAACGGTACTTAACAGTAGGTTAACAGTAGGTTAACATTCTCTCATATATTGTACAGTAATATATAGGTTTGCTTACTAACAGTTTGTTACTTGTGTTACTGTCCGTGTGTTCTTTTATTTCTCCTATACCCTTTATGCGTTTACTATGAAAAGTTGGTAATTTGTAGTTGCTGATTGTAGTGTGGTTTCTATATAAAAATAATCTATGTGCAATAAAGCCACAAGCAAGTAATTTTTATAACTTACAGGGTATTACTTACAAAAAAACTAACAAAATGTATATCTTATATTTAGAATTTCTTTAATATAATAAATTCTGTGAATATTTTTTACCTTAGGGTGTTAGTTACATGTAATTAACAGTCGTTTAACATAACATTTGGTTATGCATTTTACCCTAATCCATAGGTTTACTAAATATCAATTTGTAACCGTCAGTGTGTTTCTTAATAACTTCGGCATCCTTCATGCGTTTACAATTAAACTTCCGCATACTGTAGCTGTTGAGGGTAGAATAGTTACTATAAAAACCATTTTAATAAGGTACATTTAACTCTAGTTGTGTGTTTACTTCAAATCCATTTGTTACTGTCTGTGTGTTTTAACATAGCTCCTATAAGCTTCTTGTGGTTACAATGAAAAGTTAGCAATTTATAGCTGTTGGGTGTAGAATGGTTTCTATATAAAAATAATATATACAAAAGAAAGCCTTATGCTTGAAATTTTCATAAGTAATAGGTTATTACTCACAAAAAATTTACCAAAATTTGTAACCAGTTTTTATTATTACTTACTCATAATAAATTCTTGGATTTTTTTTATATTATATTGTTAGATACAAAAAAACGCTACTTAACATTCGTTTAACATAACATTTTGTTATACATTTTACACTAATCTATTGGTTTACTTAACAACAATTTATAAACGTCTGTGTGTTGCTTCAGAACTTATACATCCTTCATGCGTTTACAATCAAGCTTTTGCGTATTGTAGCTGTTCAGTGTAGAATGGTTTCTATAGAATAACAGTACTTAACATTCCACTAAGATAGTAATTTTTTATACATATTACTCTAGTCTCTATGTTTACTTCATATCAACTTGTTACTGTCTGTGTGTTCAATCACAGTTCCTATAACCGTCTAGCGTAAACAATGCAATTTTCGGCAATTCTTACTGTCAAGTGTATAATGGTTTCTATAGTAAAATATTCTACGTAAACATTATCTGCCATCTTACAAGACACTAAAATAACACAACGTAAAATATTTAAAAAATTTAAGAAAATTGCCAAAAAAAATTATCATTTCTTACAAATATTAAATTCTGTGCACAAATTATCTTCAAGATGTTAATAACGTAAAAATATTTTTTATGAAATTTTTCATTCATCTAGATTTGTTACATATCACCTTGTTACTGTTTGTGTGTTTAGTAATTTATTGCTGTCTATATGTTACTTCATAACTCCTATACCCTTTATATGTTAACAATGAAGATTAATATAATAAATGTGTTACATATTAATTATCTTTGGCTTTTAGTAACATAAAAATAGTACTTAACAGTCGGTAAACATATCATTTTCTTATATGTTTTACAGTATTCAATAGGTTTGCTTAATAACATTCGTAACTGTCTGTGTATTACTTCATAACTCCTATATACTTTATCCGTTTACCATGAAACTTTTGCACATAGTAGCTGTTGAGTGTACAATGGTTTCTATAGTACAACGGTACTTAACAGCCGGTTTACATAACATTTTCTCATCCTTCTTACTGTAATCCACAGGTTTGCTTACTAACAATTTGCTACTGGCTGTGTGTTTCGTCATAGCTGCTATAATATTTCTGCGTTTACAATGAAACTTTTGCATATTCTAACTGTTGTTGTTGTAAAATAGTTTCTATAGGAAAATGTAGCTTTACAGTCCGTATAAATAGCATTTTCGTTTACATTTTATACTATTTACTTTATATCAATTTTTTATTTGTCTGTGTGTTTTATCATAGCTCCTATAAACTTCAGGCGTTTACAATGAAAAGTTTGTATATTGTAGCTAGAGAATGTGAAAAGGTTTCAATAGGAACACGGTACTTACTAGTCGGTTAATATATATCTATGGGTTACTTAATGTCAATTTATTGTTGTCCGTGTGTTACTTTATAACTCCTATGTATAGTATATGCGCTTACAATGAAGATTAATATAATAAATGTTTTGCATATTATTTGCCTAAGGCTTTTAATAACATAAAAACGGTACTTAACAGTCGGTTAACATAGCATTTTCTTATATGTTTTACAGTATTCAATAGGTTTGCTTAATAACATTGGTTACTGTCTGTGTGTTACTTCATAACTCCTATACACTTTATCCGATTACAATGAAACATGTGCACATAGTAGCGGTTGAGTGTACAATGGTTTCTATAGCACAATAGTAGCCGATTTACATAACATTTTCTCATTAATTTTCCGCAAATCTATAGTTTTGCTTACTAACAATTGATTACTGTCTGTATGTTTCATACTTTTTGCATTTATATCGAAAAGTGCACAAATTGGAGTTATTAAGAATAGAATGGTTTCTATAGTAAAATTAACTATGTATTATTAATTAATTAATTAACTATGTTCTATAGTAAAATTCTCACGAAACACTGAAACCCCAACATGTTTATATATTGTTTAATAAACAACTAAGAACATTTATCATTTTCATTTTTTAATAAAGTTGCTATTATTTTTAGCCTCTTCGTGGCAACCCTGGATGACAGGAATAAACATATGATCAGGAATACACTAAGTTAACGACTACATCAGAGTTAGAACCAACAAGTTCTCTGTCAAACACCTAAGGAATCTCACAGCGCCGGCTATGGTTTGAAAGCGCGAAGCGGAGGTGACGTTAACGTTGTCATATAACTTAGATCAAACCTAAAACACGAGGTCCCAACGCGTCTGAAGTAGGCTAGAAAAAGAAAGCGACACTTCGTCATGAATAAACTAAAGCCAAACGGCAAAGAAAGAGATGGCTACTGTAAGGGGTGATAAGGAAAACATTAAGACTTTCAGTGCGTGCGTGTGTGTGTGTGTGTAAAAGAGTGTCTAACCTAAACATATAAGAACAACAAAAACAAGGTGAAACCATGAAGCAGAAGGGAGCCAACGCATACCATAGGCAGAGGTTTGAAGTAAATTGGTGACGGACGCTAGATGATGGAAAAACGCCGTCGCCGCCGCCGCCACTAAACATTATAGCAGACAGAGGGAGCCCAAAACCACATGGAGTCCATGAGGTAAGTGACAACTTTTTACAGTAAGTGGTTTAGGTAAAGAGGAGAAAGAGTAAGAGAGGCGAGTGAACGAGCGAGCTAATTCTAACATTATTGGTTGCATGCAACTTTATGACAAACTTAAACATTTCATAGAGTATTGGTGCGATATGTTTGACCTACGTGTTCATAGGGGCATGAATGGAGGTAACACCTTAGCCACTGCTATGTGTAAGGAAGGTTGCTGCTGGGCGAGTGGAGATAGGTCCACGTTTGGTGAGACGACGTCGTCGTCGGATGTGTGACGCCGAGCTAAATGCGACGAAAATGTTTTGAGTGAAGCAATACACGCGTTCACATTTTGTCAAGTCAGTGTTCGGTTTTTCATATTCCGTTACAGTTGATCGTGTTCTGCGTTCGTTAACGGACATAGCCACGCCGAGAGCAGTACACAAGTCAAAGCGCAAAGTACATACAAAAAAATAACGGTTTCGCAAATAAATTTAAAAATACAAAAAAAAAAACTTGAAAAAAATCTTAAGAAAATAATATAATTTCCAAACAAAAAAAAACTACAGGAATTATAAAAAAACAAACACACAACTAAACAAAATTGCGCTACATAGCAATAATAACAAAAAAATACCACCAAGTGTTAAACTTAAGCCAACGGACAAACTCAAAACCAGCCAGCCAGCCACCTACCCGTTTAACCGTTACCGCCCTCGCAACTTAAAGTTGTTACTTTTTAACACCTTTTGAAAACTAAAGTGTCTAATTTTATTTTCTTCTATTGTTTTTACAAACAAACTATAAATTATTAACAAAAATATATATACAATATACTATATAAGTAGTATATATGTTAATATATACATAGCCTACCAAATAAACTTAAATTTATGATAATATCGACGTCGTCATTGTCGTACAGTTGTAAATTTTATAAGAAAACATTGATTTCCATAAAGGGAATTTCGAATATTTATTTGTTAATAAAATGTGTTAAAATGCATTAAGTTAACTAAAAATACACACACTCGCAATCAACATTGACAAGTCATGAACCGCAACGAGCAAGGTAAAACTTTAAATATACTACTACGTATAAAATCGAAAAAAAAACAAAAATCCCCAAATACTTTACATCACTTGAAGTAATTGTTTAGTTAACGTCACAAACTTTGAGTATCATGCAAATACTATTACGTTAAGGAAAGCCATTAGCATTTCAAAATCTAAAAAAAAAGCATTAAGATAGTCAATGTGGCTATAAAGTCACATAACACGGAAGCAACAAGGCGTTAACATTTTTCCTTTAGTGAAAATTTAACAAAATTTCTAAAAGATATTTCTAATATCCCAAATATTGTTTGGAAATATTATCCTGTACTTAACAGTCGATTGCATATCAATATCTTATACATTTTACACTAATCTCTAGGTTTGGTTAATATCAATTTGTTAATGTCTGTGTGTTTCCTCATAACTCCCAGACACTTAAGGTGTTTGCAATAAAAAGTTTATATACTATAGATGTGGAGTATAGAAAGGTTTTTAATTGAAAACGGTGCTTAACAGTCGGTTAACATATTGATTTTATATGTATTTTACTGTAATCTATAGGTTTACTTAATTTCAATTTGTTAATGTCTGTGTGTTTCTTAATAGCTCCTATACATTTTATCAATTTACAATAAAAACATTGCATATTGTAGCTGTGAAGTTTACAAAGGTTTCTAATGGAAAACTGTACTTAACACTCGGTTAACATACCGATTTCATATGTATTTTACATTAATCTATACCTTTAGTTAATATCACTCTATTACTGTCTGTGTGTTGTTTCATAGTTTCTAAACCCTTTATACGTTTACAATAAAATGTTGGCAATTTGTAGCTGTGGAGTTTAGAATGGTTTCTATAAAAAAAACGGTACTTTATAGACCGAAGAAATAGCATTTTCGTTTACATTTTAAACTATTTACTTCATACCAACCTTTTTCAGTCTGTGTGTTTCATCATAGCTCCTATACACTTTAGGCGTTTATAGTGAAAAGTTTGCACATTGTAGCTGTGGTGTACAGAAAGGTTTCTAATGGAAAACTGTACTAAACACTTGGTTAACATATCGATTTCATATGTATTTTACATTAATCTATACGTTTACTTAATATCTATTTATTGCTCGCTGTGTGTTCTCTAATAGTTTCTATACTCTTTATGCGTTTATAATAAAAAGTTGGCAGTTTATAGCTGTGGACTATACAAAAGTTTCTATAGGAAAACTGTAGCTAACAAATCATCAACATAGCGATTTCTTTTACAAATTACACTAATCTATAGGTTTACTTAATATGAATTTATTGCTGTCTGTGTGTTCCCACATAGCACCTACACACTTTAAACTTTTACAACGAAAAGCTTGCATATTGCAGCTAGGGAGTATAGAATGGTTTCTATATGAAAACAATACTCAACAAATCATCAACATAGCGATTTTTTATATTATTTACACTAATCTATAGGTTCACCTAATCTCAATTTAATACTGTCTGTATGTTTCATCATAGCAAATATACCCATTATTGTATTACAATAAAACTTACGCACATAGTAGCTTTTGTGTGTAGAATGGTTTTTATATGATAATGGTAGTTAACAGTAGGTTAACATAGCTTTCTCTCATATATATTGTACAGTAATCTATAGGTTTGCTCACTAACAATTTGTTACCTGTGTTACTGTCTGTGTGTTCCATTATAGCTCCTATACCCTTTTTGCGTTTACAATGAAAAGTTAGCAATTTATAGCTGTTGAGTGTAGAATGTTTTATATATAAAAATCATCTATGTACAGGAAAGCCTTACGCAAGTAATTTTTATAAAAAACAGGGTATGACTTACAAACATTTCAACTACATTTGTAAACGAATTTCTTAAATATTAGAAGTTATTTGCATATATTTTGGCTAAGGCTGTTAGTTACATGAAAAATATACTCAACAGTCATTTAACATAACATGTTGTTATACATATTTATTAAACTATAAGTTTACATAACAGCAGTTTATTACTGTCTGTGTGTTCCCCAACAACTTCTACGCCCTTCAGGCGTTTACCATCGAACTTTCGCATATTGTAGCTGTTGAGTGTCGAATGGTTTCTATAGAATAACGGTACTTCACAGTTAGCTAAGTTAGTAATTTCTTATACATTTTACTCTAGTCTCTATGTTTACGTAATATCTATTTAATACTGTCTGTGTGTTTCATTATAGCTTCTATAACCTTTTTGCGTTTACAATGCAATTTTCGCCAATTGTAACTGTCAAGTGTATAATGGTTTATATAGTAAATTAATCTATATAAACATTGTCTGCCATCTCATAGACTACTAAAAACCTAATACATTAGAAATTTGTTTATAAAAAAATTCCAAGAAAATTTCAAAAAAATATTTATAATATCTTAAAGATATTGAATTTTTTGCAAATATTATCTTTAAGCTGTTAATAACACAAAAATATTTTTTTAACAATTCATTAACACAGCAATTTTTTATAAATTTTTTTCACTCATCTATAGATTTGTTACATATCAACTTTTTACTGTCTGTGTGTTTAGTAATACCTCCAATATCCTATATGAGTTTACACTCAAAAATTTGCATATTGTAGCAATGGAATGTGGAATGGTTTTTATAGAAAAACTTAACTTAACAGTCAGTTAACATAGTTTTTGCTCATATATTTTATAGTAATGAAAAGTTTTACTTACTAAAAATTTGTTACTGTCTGTATGTTTTTCAATAACTTGTATCCCCTTTATGCTTTTGCAAGGAGATGTTTGCAACATGCAGCTGTTGAGTGTAGAATGATTTCAATAAGCAAAAATTACTTAACAGTGGGTTAACATTACCTTTATTTATACATTTAACAGTAATATGTGGATTTAATTAATTTCAAATTGTTATTGTCTGTGTGTATCCCTATTGCTCCTATAAAGTCTAAGCGATTATAATCAAATTTAAGTAAACTATAGCTGACAAAAGTGCAAGGGTTTTCACAGTAAATACATATGATTTGCATTAAGTGCATCTACTGTCGTTGAAGGAAAAATTAAGCTACCTTGATTATGTTATATATGTTATAAAGAATATTCGAAGAACATTTTCTTAAAAATAAAATCGTAATATCTTTTATATTCCATCTTATTAACAAACTTAGCGACAGATCTGTTTATAACACAAAAACTTTATCTAACAAAAACTTTTAACACAGCCTTTTTCCCATATATTTTACATTCATTGGTAAAAATTATAAATATGAATTTGGTGCTGTCTGTGTGTATCATACTAACTTCTATACCGTCGATACGATTATAACAACATTTTTACAGTTGATTGCTGACAAGTTTGGCATGGTTTCAAGCTGACAAATAATTGATTTGATGTAGAAAAACGTTATAGCTGTTAGTGGAAATATCTAGGTATCTCTAGTAAATATGATACATTGTAAACTTTCTTCAAGTAAACAAGAAAATAGATTTCGGTACAGCAAGAAAGACTTTAAAATTACAGTTTTCTATAAAATTAATTAAAAGTGCAATAAGTTAACAAAAACTTTAAGAATATGACAAATATTTTAACTATAACCAACATTTATAAAAAAAAAACACTTCCTATACATATAGCCAATACTTTAACCTGATACTTATTTGATATCAAGATTAAAATTAGTTTTGTTTCAAAAACTAAAATTTGTTAGTTGTTGCATAGTTATTATAAACACGAAATATGCACATAACATAATTGTAATATATCAAATTCCTATGCATTTTAGAATTTCTAGATTTGATTTGCTTAATATGAATTTGTTTCTGTCTGTGTGTTCTACATAGACTTCTATACTTAGTATGAGATAACAAAGAAACTTTAACAAATTAAAGTTAACATAATTAGTTGAGTTTCTAGGGTTCTTCCAAACATGTACGAAAGTTGGCACTAGATGTATGCCAATGGATGCCACATGTGCCTTTATTACTAAGCCTCCTTTATAATTTATATCATTACTTCCATTCGATCCAATTAATTTAAAATGTATTAAACACATTAAAATTCATTTGTTTGCTTTTGTAGCGCCTTTCATAATTTCCCCTATCTTCAATGTTTAGTGCTTAGTGCCTGCAACAGAAGTATAAACACTAACAATTAGCAACACTGTATATAACGGCTATTAAGCTAGAGCCAACGATAAACAATATCTTCAAGTAGATTTCATAATAGCGATAAAACTTGCACTGTGCTTATGTTAACAATTCACACACAGCAGGTGGTCGAAACACTTGAAATTTTCAAATCCTTAAAAGATAATTTCAAAATATAGGCGAAGAAAACAAATATTAAATGAAATCTGAAAATTTCTGAAAGCATTCAAAAATATTCTGACAAAGCTTTATATACATTTTAAACTTAATAACAATTTAGATTTGTCTGTGTGTTACATCATAGATTCTTTGCGGTTTATACAATTGTGAAAATATTTATATCTCTCAATGCCAACTAATTCCGTCTGTGTGTTGCATTATAGCTTCTATACCGTTTAATTGATTGGAATGAAATTTTCGTAAACTATTGCTGACAAGTGTACAATAGTTTCTACAATACTACAATGTGTTCTCTGCCCTTCCCAAAATACATGTTTTTTATCTACTAAATAAACTAATATTCTTTGAATCTATTTGCTTTTGTCTGTGTGTATCGTAATAGCTCTTATACCGTTGAGGCAATTGTAATGAAACTTTCTCATAAGATTGTTAATGAGTGTGAAATAGTTTGTGCTGCAGTATAATGTAGTTCCAATATACTAAAAACCTAGATTTTGCACAGCAATATCAACTTAGTTGTTGCTAATTTTTTACTCAAATTTTTAATTTTTTTGAATGCTATGTTAAGTTTATTCGACAACCTATCAACTACCGATCATCTTCTATTAAATTACAAATAGTCAAATAAATTATACTTTTAGTGTACATCATTAACACTCAAGTCTAAACGTTTAACCAAATACACTAGTAATCTGTCAATTTCGTTGTAGTTTTTTGTAGTAAATACTTTATACTTTAACACCCCACGACCAAACGACTGCAATTGCCGATTATTTGTTAATACATACTATTTTTTTTTTGTTTACATTATTATTGATCAATCCCAACACTATCGTCGCTGCAATCTCGAACTTTCATCGCACAAATCAATCATAACTCGTTACCTCCTCCCCTCAGGTGCATACTTACATCGGATCATATTCTAAACTGATTATTATCTAATCTCCCTACTATGATGGCAATCATCGAAATCATGTCTCTTTATCCATTCATTGCGCGCTGGTTGACTGGCTGGCTAGCTGGCTCCTTATACAGCTGATGATGATCGATCGTGCCATCTATATGACGGCAACTTAACTTGAGATCATCTTTAGCCTCTTGAAGTATCTATAGATACATCGGGGTGTGTGTGTATGTTTGAATGCATCTCATTTAACCGCTTTAGCGTCTCTACATCCTCCTTATCTGTGGAGATTTGATTTTAGGAGTGTTTGTCGACGTTTTCGTCTAGTGGCTTGAGTCTCTCCCGTCTGATCTGCGGTTAATAGGCTGCAGTTAGATGTTACTCAAGGGGTTGGGTGTTTTTTGTTGTTGTTGTTTTGGTGTTGCTATTTATTGAAATATGTGTGTTTGTTCATCGATCAAGTTGTTATTATTTGAATATCATTATTATTGCGGGAGGGTTCTATTATTATTATTAGCGCTAGCTCTAGGTATGGGTTAGCCTCTGACCAGATTGTTGAATTGTTGTTTAACAATATGATAATAATATATGTGTAGAGAACAACACTCCAGGGGGTGGGGGGAGGAGCGGGGGAAGTGTCCACACTAGCAACTTGTTTAAGCTTTAAAAGTAAGAAGAAAAATATTTTGCTACCAAAGAAAAATTTTATTGATTTTTTTTCAACCAGGCCCTGAATTAGCCAAATTTTTACTACAGGTTATATATTTAAAATATATTAATTTATATTTTAGTTAGTTATTTTGTTTTGAAGTTTTTCGTCCAACTGTTACAAAGTTACGGAAATAATCGTTTTAAATTATAGATGTTTGGAATTTTCCATATTAAGTTTTGGTTATATTTACAATGAATGATTCATTTAAAACTTTGTTTTTTAATTTTAAATAAAATTCTTAAAATAGACTTAATTTACCGAATCTGTACTATGACTTGAAAGAAAAATCTCTGGCATTTATTTTTTAAAAACAATTGCTTTTAAATGTTAGTCGCGATTATGTCGTAGTTGGTCTATTCGAAAGGTTTAACTTGCAATCACAATATCGAGCAGTGCCATTGTTATTTCGCATATTAGTGTAATATTGGCTTCCACTTCTACTTCTTAAATGTTGGATGGCTTATGCACAAAGGCTTTTGACTTTAGTTGAGTCCAAAGAAAACACAAAATCCAGTGGTCTAACATCACATGTTCTAGGTGGTCAGTTGACATGTCTGAAACAAAACACTGATTTGTGTCATACAACTAAATAATTTACCGACGTTGTTGCAGTGTAAATCTTTTCATAACAAAATGACAAACAATACTGAATAAAAATAAGACAACAACGACACAAGTTACGCGTAATCTGTAAAATATAACTAATTTAGAAAAACAAACCTCTAAATGAATCACATTTACATCCTTTTGTTTACTTTTAGTGTGGACATAAAAATGTTTATGATATTTATATATCCTAAAATCTTTATAGTTTGTTAAAATCAAATGAATGACAAAATGGAAAGCGTTTAACAAATTAAATAAAAGTTAAGTAAAGCTAAATTCTCGAGGACACGGTGGGTGGTACTCAAACCTACAATTTGTAAACTATATTACAGACTATAATTTTTTTTTTGCTTTGTTATGGCATATGACATAAAATAGTGGTTACAACTATGGTAAACAAGATTTTCTATGATTAAAAAAAGTAAATATGGTATACTAATCATTGACTAAAATCCGCGTATAAAAATAGTGTAGAATTTGCGTATTTCGCTGTCAAAACTCATAAAAATGTTATATTAATTGTGTGTCTCTTGTAGAAACCATCGCTGTAATATACTGTACATACCGACGAAGTTTCAATCTAATCGCCTCAACGATGTAGGAGTTTATAATCACCACACAGACACACGTAATTATATATGGAAAAACTATATTTTAGAGATTTTTCATATACAAATTTTAAAGCATAACATTTTTTTAGAAAAGTAGGCTAAAATTCACAGAGTTGGTGGTCTTATGAGTATTGGAGGAGAGAAATTCTGATGTTTAAAGCAAAAATTTTTGTTATTTATAGTAACTTTAGTATCAATCTCTAATTAAAAACAAAATTTTGCATGAATTAGTAGTTTTAATTTGGTAACTAAAAGATTTTCTATGATCAAATGAAAATTTCGTTATTAATTCCAGAATACGTTTCTCTAAAATGTTGATTTGGTTAACACTACCAGACATAATCGATGTTTCGAAATATAAAATTAATTTTTCGGCCTTCCTATTAATGCTCATAAAGATGAGCTCTTTACAGTTGTAAATCATACTGCTATATTAATTGGACCCCTATGGAAACCAACGCAATAACATCGATATTATACAGACGAAGTTTGAATTCAATCGCATGAGCGATATAGGAGTCTATAATTAACACACAGACACATATTATTGTACAAGATAAAACAATATTTTAAGGATTCTTCATATACAAATATTAAAGCTAAACAATTTTATAGAAACATATTAAAAAATTTACAGATATGGAGACTTTTAAGAAGTAAGGAACTAGAATTCCTGCGTTTAAATTAAAATTTATTGGTATTTTTAGTAATGTACCATTAAATTCAGTCTCTTACTAAAGACTAAATTTCCCTTAATATAGTACTTTTCATTTTACTACATGTATGAATTTCTTTGTATAAACTACAAATATAAATTACTAATCCCCAAATTCTTTCTTTTAACTTCACCATTCGGTTAAAACTCCAAAACTTAATCGACATATCCAAATATAAATCTTTTTTTGTTGATTTCTGCAAAAGGCCCCATTAGGATTGACTTTTACTGACTTATATCATACTGATATATTAAGTGAATCTTTGTGAAAACTATCGCTGTAACATCGTCTATTACTCACATGAAGTTTTAACACAATCGCATGAGCGATACAAAAGTCTATAACTAACACACAGACACATATATACGTATTTTTACTATATAAAACTTCTTTAAGCGATTGTTCATATGCAAACTTTTAAGCTGATTAACTTTTTAGGAAATAGGATAAATTTCACAGAGTAGAGAGTGTCTTTAGTAGTAAGGGACAAGTATTGTATAATAATTGTTGCGGTATATTGACTAAAAAGGAAGTGCTTAAAAAACATTTTGCAACGCCGCTAAAATTTTTTAAATACAAATCTTTTTGGGACTTTTAAAGCAAATGTGCAAATTTGATGCGTTTGATAATGATTTTTTTTAAGTTTTACAAATTTTATTTAAACATTGTCGGCTAAAAGGGAAGTGTTTGGAATAGTTAGCTTCATTGTTGTCTAAGATTAGAAAATATCAAGTAAAATATAAAATTTGAAAATCTGGGACTATTAAACTTTAAATTACTAGAAACCTGAAAAATTTTAAAGTTGACGGACGACTATATTTTGTTGCGACTTTGAAGTTGTCAGCTAAAGGGGAAGTGTTTGGAAAATTAGTTGAAAAGCAGCTCAATGTTAAAAAAGAGTCTGTGTATAATGTTTCTGTGATTTATATAAAAATTTAGATTTTTAAGACTGTGGCTCATTTCTTAAGTTTCAAATCATCGGCTAAAAGGAAGTGTTTGGAAAATTGTGCACAATGCTGTCTGAGTTTATGAAATTGCGAGTAAATTTAATAATTTAAATTTGTATGAATATATAGAATTTAAAACTAATGGAATATTTTTAGTATGACCTTTTGAGATTATCAGTTAATAAGGAAGTGTTTCGAAATTTGTGTAAAATTTTGTCAAACTACTAGAAAGTGCGTGTCATATATATAACGGGAGTTTTGGTGAATTTTAATCACTTGACTTATTAATGTATAAGTTGTGAACGTTATCACTAAATCTTAAGGTAGCCTTTATGACTGGAAGTGTTTGGAAAAATAAAGAGTAAAATATTTTTACAGACAAGAGTAACACATAAATTAATAAATAGTTAAAAATTATGTAAACATTTAAGAAATTTCGAATACTATACAAATGCTTGGCTATTATATATTAAAAACTATAAAGGTTATCATAAAAAGGGAAGTGTTTGGAAAATATCTAGTTTACATATAAATTAAAAATCAAGATTATTGTTAAGAAAACATTAATTTGAAGCGTGGTTATTATCTATTGAATGCCTGTTGTAACAAAATCTTAAAAATGGAAGTGTTTGGAAAGTTGTGAAAATGCTCTCAAATGTTAAGTAGTAGCGTGTACTTTAAATATGTTTGGAAATCGACTGCATTTCATATAGAAATTATAGTAATTTAAAACTGTTTAAATATTTGATGTTTCCATAGGAAGTGTTTGGAAAGTAGCCGTAAAATTACCAAAACCTGTTCAAGAATAAGAAAATATCGAAGTCTTAACAAGTTACCATTTTTTGGCTAAACCTATAAGAATATCACAAAATTTTTTTAGATTGTCCGACAAAAAGGAAGTGCTTGGAAAATAGTTCAAAATGCTCTTGAAGATTAAAAAGTTTCGTGTACATTAAAAAACAAGCGAATTTTTAAGCATTTTATTAAAAACAAAATTAAAGCCAAAATTAATTTTTCAAATTTCCAAGGGAAGTGTTTGGAAAGTAAAGTAAACGATTAAAAAATTTTGCTGTCTTAAACAAAATTTAGAAATCTTATGCACTTTATAGAATATATAAGAATTTTAAATACAGTTAAAGTATCTGTTTAAAATCTTGAGATTATCATAGGAAGTGTTTGGAATATTACGGTAAAATCAACAAAACGTAAGCGCATAAGAAAATGTTGCAAGTTTTGAGTGATACATATTATCTATTGAGATTATTTGTCTCTCCTAAGATTGCCAGTCAATAAGGAAGTGTTTGGAATGTAATAAAAACTAATCTAATTGATTACAAAGTTGCGTATAAAATCAACATAACGTTAGTGTATAAGAAAATGTTGAAAGTTCTAAGCGATACTATATATATATTTCTATGTTTAAGATTACTTCTCTCTCTTATAAGATAGCCATTCAATAAGGAAGTGTTTGGAATGTAATAAAAAGTAATCTAATTAATAAGAAAGTTGAATGTCAATTAAAAATATTCAAAAATCTTGTAGATGTTGTACATAAAAACTCCTAAGTATTATGTGTTTAAATGTTTAAGATTATCATAGGAAGTGTTTGGAAAGTAGTAAAAACTACTCTAATAGATTAAAAAGTTGCGTTTTCATTAAAAATATGTACAAATCTTGTAAATTTCCTAGAAAATATTGAAATATAAAGACGGCTAAATATTATCTGTTCAAATTGTTGAGATTAATATAGGAAGTGTTTGGAAAATAGTGTGGTAAACGAATAGTAATAGTGGTGTGCCAACAGGAAAATTATGTGTACCTAAACAACATTTTAAAATCTTGACATTTTCTAGACTTTATGGAAATGTTAAACGTTTGCCTATAATATGATGAAACTTTTTAAGATTATCATAGGAAGTGTTTTGAAGGAAGCGCTAAAACTAGTTGTACTGGTGCCATGTAAACTATCACCATTCTTCTCGCTGTAGTCAACAAAAAATGTGTCATTTTTTTGGAGGAGCAACTATCCCACGTGTTTAACAACCCCGAAAAAAAAATCAATTCAGTCTATTTGATTTTATAGCTTTTTGTTAAAAGTCTGGCAGGCCAGCGGCGCCGAACGTCGACATGTTGGATCAAACATATGCTAACGTTGCGGCTAGCACACGCTAGCGTTGAGTAGCGTGCGCAGATGTTGTTGACGCTGTTGTTGTAGCGTTGACCGAGGTTGGTTGATGGTGTTTCAAATGGAGCCCGCCTATTTTCTGTGCTGTATTCAGTCAGTTCTTTCGTGGCGCTTGACGTGAAACGTACTCCGTTGTTAACGGAATAATAAGAAAAAAAAACAAACGCGCGTTTTTTGGCTACGCTTTTTGAAAATATACACTTGCTGGCTTGGCTGGCTGGCTTATCCGGTGTGGATGGTCAGTCAGTCGGTCAGTTGTCATCGATGTGTTTTGGGGTGTGCGTGGTGGGGATTGGTGGTGGTGATGATGGCCGGTGGTGCTGTGAATGGACATTAGATTATTGTTTGGTTTTGTCAGCCTGGCCAGTCAGCCAGCCAGCCAACGTCTGTCCCCCCGTTGGCTTGTCATTTGCGTGTTGGCAACATTATGGGTTTTACATTACGACGACAACGACGATATTGCTGGAAGATACTGCAGCTATGCACAGGGAAATAGCTTGGCGGCATGCAATATGGTTAATACACAACACACAAGTACAACGACTACGACGACGACAAACAGTGGTTATTTAAATTATACTAATATTTAGTATTAAAGTATAAAGTACGCTTGTTATTAACGGGGCGTTGTTTATCTCTACTGCAAGAAAATAAAATAATATAATAAAAAAAATATATAAAAATTATAATTATTTTAAAAAAAAACACACACAAACTCCAGTTTGAGAAGCCTTAAAAAATGTCCTTATATTACGCAAGGTCGCATGGACAATGTATAGAGCAGCCAATGACTTGACTAGCTCTGACCTCATGTTGGCTCTCTAGTGTTGTCCTCTATCGATCCCTCTGCGTAATATTTGCTCTACTCTAAGGCAATGTTAAACACCACCGACGAACATAATATAATGTAAATATTTAACCAAAAAAAAAAATAATTCAAATGTGCAATGTGAAAATAAACAAAATCATCTAATAAATATTTGCAGCAAATAGTGAGCAGCACTGACTGACCGTCTACACACAAAAATAGCATCGTTGCAAAACGTATAACTAAAAAACCCAAGTAAATATTTATAAAGCATTAAAATCATTTTGCCATAAGATGTAAATATATACGAAATAAAAAAAAAACCTAAATGCCTATAAAGTGATAAAGTGAATATTTTTTGTATTTTGTGTGTACCAAAGGATATCTTCGCTTGCTGCTGCTTTTCTTTTTCTTCCTATCGAAGAAAAGAAGGACATCTGTTCACATCTTACCGGGCAGCATTAGATCATATTGAAATTTTTCTAATACTGTCAGGTAAAGATGTCGTCCGGGTCCTTATTCAACATGACATAATAAATATAAGAGTTCATTACCTACAAGTGACAATGATTTCAAATTTAAGTTATGAAAATAAAAACTAATTTTCAACTTAAATGAGAATTACAAAGTGTTAAGTTTTTAAGTGTCATAAAAAGCATGACATAATCTGGAATGTTAAATGCTATCTGTACACTCATACATATAAGAGTAAAAGCTAAGAGATGTAACTTGTACCGACTTCCACTAACACAAAAAGGATATGTAAGTAAAAAATGTCAACCACAGAAGAAAATTTTTCCAACTTATCATATATATATATGCAATAGGTCAGATGGATTTGTATAGCTGTCCTAAAAGAATAAAATATAAGTATCCATGTTAGAAAGGTTGAAAAAAGCAAGTGTCTGTGATAGCTGAGATCGAAAAGGCGACGCACAGTGGGGAATGGGACCCCCAAAACGGAGATTAATTAAAAAACGAAAATTGCTATTTCCAATTAAAATTTTGTACTCAATAATTGTACATAGAATACTGATTCAATAGATACTAGAAATTTAAGTTTGTTGTTTCTTCAAAGTTCTATGCTCACTCAAACTTCGGAATTTTTTTCAACTTTTCTACGTGTTAGCTAAAAGTGAAATATCGATATTTTAGAGGGAAAATTTTTGCCTTTTAGTCATTTAAAAATCTAATTATTGTTATGGATCATTCAACGGCAGCTATTAAAGAACAGTAATAACAATTAGTTGTATACAACAAATATGTATAATAATTTTTAATTATTTATGAAAAAATGTTCTAAATTTTAGGTATTTTTGAAATGTATGTAGATTTTTAAAATGGTTTCGGGTAAAACCGTGTTGAAAAATTAACATAATTGTAAAATATAACAACTGTACTTACAAAATCAAAAAAAAACAGTTTGCGCGTTTTTGCGTCAATTTGTTTTATTAAATAAATTGTGATGTTAGACACTCCTGCGAAGACGGTGGACAATTTGTTTGGTTTGATTTGGCCTCATTTTCTTTGTTTTTGCTGTATTGCAATTTGTTGCTAAGTATTAATTTTTAATTACACCCTACATAAGGCAATATATGCTTATTTGCCTTGATAATATTCAAATTGAAAATATGGTTAAATGACATTATTTCACAACAACTCTAGATTTTATAGCCGTCACAGCAAATTTTTTCAAAACGTTAAAATATCAACATATTTGGGAAAATTAATTCAGAACTGATTAATAACAAGCACTAAAACTAGTTGTTGATAAAAAATTCAGAGAAATACCTTTTAACTAGTACAAGTTTTTTTTTATAAAATGTGATTCGTTTCGAGGTTTGTTTTTAAATGGTTTTATTTACAAAACACGAGTGACTGATTGCAAACTGTTGTTTGACTGGTGTTTAATATTGTTTGACATTTTTTCATGAATTTACTGAAATCGAAGCAGCGACTCCAAAAATTATTTTTTGTAAAATATATTTTTTGAGTCCTTCGCTTAACAAGTAGTGTGCATAATAGACTATCTGAGAGCGCTAGTGTCAATATCATTCTCAAATTTTGGCCTCAGTGAACGTTACTGTATAATACGCAACTAAAAATACAACTTCCATCCGACATAGAGGAGAATGTTGCGCCTGTGTAGCGGAGAGCGTTACTAAAGGTACCGACCAGTCGATTAGACACCGTGAGCTTTCTGTGCACGCTTTGCGTTAGATATGCAACAACTTGGAATGACACTGTAATGATGAATTCTCATTGGCAACTAAAAATACAACTTCCATCCGACATAGAGGAGAATGTTGCGCCTGTGTAGCGGAGACCGTTACTAAATGTACCGACCAGTCGATTAGACACCGTGAGCTTTCTGTGCACGCTTTGCGTTAGATATGCAACAACTTGGAATGACACTGTAATGATGAATTCTCATTGGCAGTTCTTTCCTATCCCAACGCCTCCGCCCCACCCCGCTGAGATTGCTCTATGCAGATACTAATTCAAATGTATACATCTTTTTGGTTCACCCTGTATATAAATACATAAGTGTGTATACATATGTACATAAGCATTTATATATATTTTAAACAGTTAAAACTTAATTAAAATTTTAAAGAGATCGGATACAAACAGTAGATTTTATAAAGGTTTGATTCTACTACATTATATATACATATTAGTATATATATGGGGACTATATGTATATATGGACCGATTTCTTAAAAACTTCAAACCAATCGATCTTATAGCAAAAGGAACATCTGTGCCAAATTTAGCAAAGATCGGACGCTTCCTTGAATTAATCTCCGTTTTGGGTGTTCAATATCCCACTGTGTGACGTCACTGACGATTCATCAAAGATGAAACTCGTATGACGAAGGTGCGAAGGTTCGAATCCCAGCTCCGCCTTGTAATTTTTCAAATAATAACAACATACTTGAAATTCATAAATCTTTAGCTCAAAACACCCTAAACTGGATATTTGGCAGCCTTAAAATACTAATCAAAGACACTTATTTCTTTGGAATTAAAAATATTTCCCAAAAACAAACCACTCGAGTTTTTGGAAACCATTTCACGAAATCTCAAAATTGGAGTCTGCTTTCATTTTGAATTTAGGGTGTTATTTCCAGGGGTCCGTCTTTCGGTCGGCCTATTAATAGAATTTTTAAATTAAGTTTTGGTTAATAACTCTCTGATAATTTTGATGTGTTACGAATTGATCTAATAAGTAGTCTCGAAGAGTCCTATTATCTCACGTTTCCAATTTTGTATTTCTCGTCATGATGTGTTATCGAGGTCAACAAATTCCGTTGGGAAACATATTTGCTTTACTCGGACAAATTACATTTTACTTAATAGTCTTCTTATAACTGAGATCAAATGTTGCGCACTGTGAAGATCGCTGAATATAGATCAAATATAGCTTTGAGAGCGTTCTATAATACTAATTGGGTTTTCATAAAAAAGTCTTAAAAATATATTTTTCTTCATGGGCTGCTTCCCTGGGACGCGGGCCGTGCTCATTCTTAGGAAAGCAATTTTCCCTTCGATACAGATTCCTTAAAAGCATATCTTAAGGCAGATCGTTTAAAAAAAATAAAGTTCAGTCACAAAAGAGTACTTCTACTCACCCAACTAAGAAACTAAAGGTAAAGATAAAGAAAAATCATACTGATCGGTAATGTTTTGTCGACATGGCAGCATCCATCTAGCAACCGATCTTCAACTATCGCGAATTGAAACTGAAAAGGGAATTGTGGGGAAAATATCCCCCATTCTCGTTCAAAATCAAAATTTTTTTGTTGGAAATTTTCGGCTGATATCTACATCGCATATACATGTTTGACATAATATAGATGTTAGGGTAACCATTCGTGTAAACATTATTCGGTTTACGGATTAATCATGTTATAAAATTAACCGAACATTTTAATAATAAATTTTTTGGTCTATATATATTAACTCAAACAAATCAGTGCGATTAATAAAATATACATGTTTATGGCAAACATCCCATCTTGAAACTCTTACGATTTACGAACAAATTTCATAGTATTACACTCATTTCGAACAGATTTCATACCCCCCTTAGTACGTATATCGTAGTCGACTTTCGAAAATGTTTGATGTTTTTTTTATTTGAATAAAATTAGTAATAATTAACAGAAATGTTTAGAGTTTAGAATTTTTCATCATCTGATAAAGACGACCATAATTAGTCTCACGAACGACAATAGGGATGCCATATTTGAAAAACGAAAAAGATTCGACGTGACTACGACATACATAATGAAGAGGATAGTTTTGTTTATTTTAATTATTTAGATGAATCTCTGGAAAGGAAAAAAACAACTTAGAGCCTAACGTGTATAATTGGCTGAAAATATGGTGAGACCAGAATAGTAAATGTGGCATCTTCTATATAAAATATGTGTTTCATATAAGACATCAGGAGAAGTAGAACAGAGAGAGAGAGAGAATCTTAGAACTTTGTATGAGTTCCTTTGTCACTAATGTGCGAAACTTGTCGAACTATGGGAATGTTCAGAATAACTAGTAGGCGTAGCATCTTTCAAAGTAATGGACCAATCGTTATAAGATTGTTACAGTACGAAACATCTTTTTAGATAACCAGGTGCAGGTCAGGTGGTTTTTTATATCTGTGTTTTGTTATTAAAACGATCTGTAAATTATATCTTTATTTTATATAATGAAGTTGTTTCTGTTACAATTTGCTTTAATGCACGTGCTAAGTGCAATGTTCAAACACTGTTTCCTTTTTTTTGTTTGTTATAGTTTATTCGATTAATCGGTTAGTCGAATAATTTGATTGCGTTTTGTTCGGTTAATTGTCAGATTGAAATTTTCAATTAACGATTAAGCGAATAATTAATAAACCCGATTAAATGGGTGCCCTAGTAGATGTATATACAGCTGAGTTTGAACCAATTCGTCACAAAGGGGTCTGATGATGAAATCGTCACGAAGTTCGAAACACGTCAAAGGGCAATTATTAATGGAGACGTGTTAGACCCCAAGTATATTAAGACCAAATTCGTTTCAGGACTTTTTAAGAGCCATGTCCTTCTGTCTGGCTGGCTGGCCGTCTTATAGGCAGGATTACTCGATTAAACCTTAACCGGTCCTTATAAAAATTTGCCAGCATTAATATTTTACAAAATCACATATTTTTACGATATTAATATTTTTCTCATAACTTCCAAACGGACAATATGGAGGATGTTTAAATTTGGTCAATTGTAGACAAACCCTTAGAAAACTGAAACGTTTATCACACACTTTCTGATAGCTCCCACACACTTGACCGAATTCACCCTCATAGTCTCATAGTTTTACATACATATATTTTTGACAAGTTCCCTACATTCAGTCATACATATATTGCGTAAAATCTACGACATTAACAGACATTAGAAAAGTATGAACTAGAACAAAGATTCAAAGCTCTCACTTTAATATAAAGGTGAGTTGGAAGTCCATATCAAAATATTGTCCTCTTGTATCGAACTCTTGTTCTTTAGTTATCTTTAGCGCAAGATTTACGCTTATGAAAATTTAACCCCGAAATGAATATGGACTACATCTGCCGACCGGTTTCTTCTGGTACCTCCCATACAAAATTATCTTTTTTTTTGGAAAATTAATAATTCTTCCAAACCTTTCAAAAGGAGATCTAGAGGATGTTTAAACTTGGTCAGTTTAATAATCTTATTATTGCAGATAAATCCTCAGAAAACCGAAACGTTTAGCACACCCCTTCTTGTACCTCCAGGGCTTCTGATACCTCAAATAGAAAATTCCATATTTTTGATTTGAGATTTTGAGATTACTATTTCCACCATAACTTTCAAACAGACAACTGAAGGATGTTTAAATCTGGTCAGGTCAATTATCTTGTAATAGTAGACAAAACCTCAGAAAACTGAAACGTTTGCCACAAATAATCTAATACCTCCCATACAAAGGAACGAAAACACCCCCACAGTTTTACATGCATATCTTATTATAATATTTTGTATTCATAGGTAGAACTGAAGAAACTGGAAAGCTATACCCACCAATAAAGAAATTATGTATTCTTTTGATAATTTTGTGAAAATTTTTTAAAGACAACTCGCTTCGTTCTCATTTGGTACCGTAAAAGACACTTTCGGTACACTATATAAAATGACAGAGATATAAAATTAAAATTGTAAAATTTGTTTGTGACATCATTCACTTTATACATTGTAATTCTTTCTACAGTGTAATTACACGTCGGTAAACGTCTAGTCATACGACCGAAAGTCCTGACTTCAACCGCAAAGTAGCAAATTATAATACAAAATTACATTAATTCAAAAATCGTTCAGTTTCAACAACTCGAAACTTAAACAATATCATCCATAGGGTGATAGTATTTATCGGTCAGTTCTTACTTACTTAACTTAATTTGCCTTTACACCCCGTGAATGAGGTATGGGATAGCTTCTCGCGTTGTTGTGAAAAAACACGCTTTCTTTTTTTAGATTCACAACTAACGGCACCTACTTATTTATCGACGAATGCGAACGTCACTGTTTGAGAAGCTCTTACTAGACATGCCGATTGACACGACACTAATACTGCGAAGTTGCTGTCGACGACAACATTCGAGGGGAGCCGACAATGAAAGAACATTTTTTTTTAAGATGACTGAAGCCAGCAGTTGTACCTGTGATCTTCCACATGGTAGTCGCGTGTTCTAACCACTATGCCACGGCCGCACAGTGGTTGCAGTTTCTTAGGTAAAAAATATTTGGCACATCTCACAGTCTGTTTTAATGACACCAATTTCTAAAATATGGTTAAAATCTGTGAAAGGATTCAAGGACCTCTCTTAGATCCTGAAAATTTAAATTTCATAGTAGGCACACCAAAGTCGTCATATCCATCGATTCCATCAATCTATGACGAAATCTACAATTTGGTCAATGTCGGACAAAGAATTCAAGGACCCCTCTTAGATCCTGAAAATTTAAATTTTATAGTAGGCACACCAAAGTCGGTATATCCATTGATTCCATCAATCTATGACTAAATCTAAAATGTGGTCAATGTCGGACAAAGGATTCAAGGACCTCTCTTAGATCCTGAAAATTTAAATTTCATAGTAGGCACAACAAAGTCGGTATATCCATTGATTTCATCAATCTATGACAAAATCTACAATTTGGTCAATGTCGGACAAAGGATTCAAGGACCTCTCTTAGATCCTGAAAATTTAAATTTCATAGTAGGCACAACAAAGTCGGTATATCCATTGATTTCATCAATCTATGACAAAATCTACAATTTGATCAATGTCGGACAAAGGATTCAAGGACCTCTCTTAGAGTACACAATCAAAAAATTGACACCGAAAACGGTGAGGCCGCTTTGTTCTATTGAAGATAACTCAACAATCCGCAAATATCCGCAGCTGAAATTGATATCATATAATCTGTAAATATTGTCAAACATTCTACAACAAATTTGGTTGTTAACTTCGATTGACCGCAACAAGAACTCTAAGTGAAATTTAAGTGTACACACGAGTTAGTACTGAAATAGGCACTCATAGGTTACACATGCTGCGAAACAAAATTATTTTCATAGTCTGATTTTGGCAGCTATTCTTAAAGAGGACAGGTGGAATAAAGCAAAAACAAAAGTAATTTGAAATAGCAAAATCTATTGTGAGAAAGTGTTGCCAGAGTATTACCCAGAATTTTGACTTAATTTTTGTATTTTTGGCCAATGGGGACGACCACTATGGGCCGGTCACCTGACTAAAATTTCTGTGCTTGTTTCTCGCATCAAATAAAAAGAAGCGTTGCTCTCAGAGTACAGAGTACATCAGAGTAGTCGTATATATAAAGAGAGAAGGAACCTGTTGTCTTGAGAGTTTTAAAGAGTTGGTTGGGGCTAGGATGAATTAATGTTCTATCCAATTTTTGAATGGGTAATTTTCTATAAAACTTCCACCAGCTGAAATTGAAATTTTATCACGATCATTAAAAAAGAATATTTTAATGGAGCTCAGAATATAGATTACAGAAGGAATACTGGCGTTAGTCTACATGGAAGTCTATGCTTTAGGTATAAATATTGATATTAAGCTAAGTACCATTTGCCCATGCTGAAACGTTGAACTATTTTCAAAGCAATAAAACATAATAACTTCCAAAAATGTCATGTTTTTAAAATATTTTCTGTTACGATATACAGTAGAAATAAAATAAAATTTTTTATGTCATGTCCAAATGAAGTCATTACAATCATGTTTGGTATGTCATAAACCTACTCTCTATGTCATCAAAGATCTGTTAAATATATTTTGCCCATAGACCTCATGTGTCTTTCCAATGAAAACCAATTTAAGGGAAAACACACATGGAATCTTTATGGGATCTCATTTAATGACACTTGGCATCGTTTTACATTAGAGGCAAAAACTTACATGGAACATTACCTTCCACGACCACGACCACCACTTCAAAGTGGATTTGAAATAAACATAACACTTCTGGTCTTTTGACACACAGTAAGAGACGAAGAGACATGAACGATTTCGGACAGGGTATTGAAAGATATGACAAGTTTTGAGTTTTTCTATTGACAGAACTCTTAAGTGCGATCGAAGTGAGTACATGAGATAGACAGACAGGCCGACAGACATATGTATATATGTACATGTTCGAACAAGATAATTTTTTTAGATAAATAAAACAAAACATAAAACTTATAGAAAAATTAAATCAAAGATGTTAACAAGAGATTAATAGTAAAATAGTTTAGAAATGCTGTCAATAGTCGAAAAACAGCAAAATGTAAAAGGGATCAAATGTGACACATTATAATGACGGATTTTAATCAAATTTTGCCTGATGCTTAGCAACAAATGATAATTAAAGGAAGCCGTATAAATTTTTCATAAACTGCAAAGAAAATTCAATAATGTTATTGATTTTTTGATATGCTCTCGTATATAATTTATATACTTTTCTAAGCATTTCCGTTTCCTTTGTTTTAGAGCAGTAAACGTAATGACAAGTAAATTTACCGCAGATACAAAATTTTCCTTTACTCATATCATTGCAGATTAAATTTTAATTATATTTTGTTTGTATCTTTAACGACTTTAATCTATGTTCCGGGTAAATATAGTGTAATACTTTTTATTCAGTACCAACAACATAATATCGATTATGCTGAGTTGTTCCCTGTCCTCTCTTATCAGTTGTATAATAATTATAAACATTAGTAGTTATATATTTAGTAGGTCTATTTGTAAATTGTATGGACTCTGCTCAATAATACTTAAGATATAAATATCTGATTGTAATATGTTTAAGATTACATAGTTGCGGGCACGTTAGGGTGGCAGATATAAATCTCAGTCGAAAAATAAAAACTATAAAAATTTACATAGAATAAGAAAGCAGCAAGGAAGTTTTTTCGATATTCGTACCTTTTTAGGGGTAAAATATGCAGAAAGGGCTAAAACTGGTACAATCGCGTAGACCAAACGGCTAAAGGTAAATTCGCCAAAATTGAATTAATTTTATAGAGTTGTTGTGCGATATGTGGTTATCTTTCGAATTTCGTACTTTAGACGTAAAAATACCGAAAAAGGGATAAAACTGGTACTATCGCCCAGACCAAACGGCTAAAGGTAGAATTTCGAAAATTAACATAGTATTGCTCCCCATAGAGAACTGCAGGATGGAGTTTTTAGAAACTCTTACTTTTAGGCATTAAAAAAGGGCGAAAGGGATAAAACTGGTACCAGTATCCAGACCAAATGGCTAAAACTACAGTTGTACATATATTGACAAGGAATTAAATGAGGTACTGGACCATCTTAGATATGTTAAAACATTGGATTTTTGTTGAAATTCGTACTTTCGAGACTAAAGTGTTACAATCAACCAGACCAATGGGTTAAAGATACAATTACCTAAATTGGGGATAAAAATATTGTGCGATAAAAAAAATTATTGTTCAAAATTCGTTCATATAAGGGAAAAAACTGACATTGATTGTTCATTAATCGTTGATATTTTTCGAAATTTCTACTTTTACATCTAAATTGAAAAATGTCAACTGTGAGGCATCTTAAAAAGTGTTTTCTAAAGAGTTTTCATTATAAAAGTGTTCCCGATTTGTTGGTGAAATATTCTGAAATATTCTCTTCCCATCAATTTACCGAAATGGATTAAAAAATTTTCAATTTACAACTTTAATGTACCCACTGTGGGGCTGGTCGATTTGTAGAGAGGCAAAAAATCGCTCAAGTGGCAAGGATAATCATATTCTAGGGATCAAAATAAGGAACTAACTTTGGAGGACCGACCTAACCATGCCAGTAACACATCCCCTGGAGGTGTTCCCCATACAAACATTTCCAAAAATCACCATTTTTGCACTTTACATGAAAATTCAAAAAGAAAAAAAATATAGCCATTTCGCTGACTCCTTCATTTAAAGTGCCAAAAATGGTGATTTTTTGAAGTGTGTATGGGTTCCAAAAGATGTGCCACTGGCATGATTGGGTCGTCCCTCCAAAGTTACTGGGTGTCGGTCATACATTTGGACTCGATTAGAGCAATGGGTCAAAATGGGATTTTTCAAAATTTGACCCTAAGGGTTAAAAGTCGTAACATCAGAATTCATTTGAGAGGTCTGGTTCCTCGGCAAAGTTTCTTATTTTGATAGAATACGATTTTCCTTGTCACTTAAGCGATTGTTAAATCGACCGGCCCACAGTGGGAAAAAAACAAGTTTTTTTGGACTTTCTAAATTTTATCGATTTTCAAAATTTTTTTGTATTATTGGAAACAAAATTGTGCTTAGGATGTACGTTTTTTTTATTCTGAATTCCTTACCGTTATTTTTTTAAATTTGTCAAAGTTGATAAAATAATTATTTCTGACTTTAACGTCAAATATTTTTTGAATTACGTGTCCTAATAATTTCGAGCTGATTTCAATTGATGTGAACATTAGGATAATAACTTTTTTTGGACAACATTCTCCCCAGGGCTTTTCTAATGGCAAATATTGTATTAATGATAAAAAAACTATTTCAGTTCAATTTGGTAAAAAAAACCTTACGCACCGACAGCGATTTCTAAAATGCCTTTAATATATGTTTTTTAAATTTTTCTTAATAAATTTTTTTTTTAAATATGGTTTATACATAAGTAAGTAAGAATGTAAACAAATAATAACAATAAATGATTAAAAGTAGGTATTGTAAGATATAAACTTTAGGTTCAAAATACGCGATGTTTTACAAAGCGGATATATATCTTGTACTATTTTTATTTCAATAAAACTTAGTTTGATTCAAAACTTTAACGCGTTTGGTGCGTAACCTTTTTTAACGATAGCGAAAAACCAAAAACGCAGTTCTTAATATTTTTCTATGCCCTACACGATTTTGTCTGGGGAGATTTGATATTTGCAAAAAATGCAAAAAGTTATTACCCTAGTGAACATATGTTACGAACTAAACTCAGTAAAAAAATTAGACAACAAATTTTTTTTTGGCTCAGCTGCAAGTGAATATGTGTAGGCACTATTTTCACATTTTAACTCGGTGTCCTGCTCACAATTATTATCCGATTAAAACAAAACCTAATGTACAACCTGGAAAAGTTTTAAGAAAGTCGTCTGTTAAAAATAAGCCAAATCGGTGAAGGTCACCGTGCATTTTTGCATATTTTTTTTACATTCTTGTATTTATTCTATTTTTTCATTTATATATTTTTTTTTTCTTATATTTTTATATTTTTTTTTTTATATTTTTATATTTTTATATTTTTATATTTTTATATTTTTATATTTTTATATTTTTATATTTTTATATTTTTATATTTTTATATTTTTATATTTTTATATTTTTATATTTTTATATTTTTATATTTTTATATTTTTATATTTTTATGTTTTTATATTTTTTTATTTTTGCCTTTTTATATTTTTATATTTTTAATTTTTTTATTTTTATATTATTATATTTTTATTTTTTTTATATTTTTTTTAGTTTTATATTTTTGTATTTTTATATTTTTATATTTTTATATTTTTATATTTTTATATTTTTATATTTTTATATTTTTATATTTTTATATTTTTATATTTTTATATTTTTATATTTTTATATTTTTATATTTTTATATTTTTATATTTTTATATTTTTATATTTTTATATTTTTATATTTTTATATTTTTATATTTTCATATTTTCATATTTTCATATTTTCATATTTTTATATTTTTATTTTTTTTATATTTTTATATTATGTTTTTTATTTTTAATTTTTTTATTTTTATATTATTATATTTGTGTTTATTTTTATATCTACATTTATCTTTTCTTCACCTTTCATTTCATTGCCACCCTAGTGTTTATATTATCATATATGTATGTAGTTGAGTGTATGCCAACTCATTAAGTGATAACAAGTCGGGTGGTATTACCAATAAATCGTTTAAAACTGTTAATAATGGGCCACAATTGTTGATATGAGCGTCAATATTGTGGTCATTTTTACAATTAAACACTAATAAACCGTCAAAACTGTAGACTAATCTAACATATTTACTTGTTCATAATTCATATGTCTGTGTGTTTTATATAGGCACCTATCTGTTTCATCATAATATAACGAAATTTTGGCAACTTATTGACTACGTAATAGAAATCGTTTTGCGATGCAAAACTATTGATATATATCTGATAGTTTATATGATAGTAAGATTTAAATAGGAAAACGAATATTTAAAGTTCAGCACTTAAAGGGTACTTGTATACTTACAAGCTCTCGTATTTGTATGAAATTATCTTTGCTATTATTACGTTATTATTAAATGTCAGAGGTTTTACTTTCCATTGTTAGTAAAAGTTCCGACTTCTAGTGCCAATTTAAAGTATTTTGTTTAATATTGAAAACAAAGGTTCTAACTGAATCACTCTTTACTTTTAGGGTTTACTGGCTTAACTCATCCCTTACACTTGGGCCAAACATCTCTATACTACTCGTATTTTTTTTTGTTTAGTTGCGATAATCAATTTTTAATATACAATATAGTGTAAACATACATTAATGTTTATAATGTCCAGCCAAACATAGTCGGTAATCGTCGTAGTCGTACTATATATCCAAAGTCATGACAATTAAAACGTTTTTTTCATTCTTCTTGTTGTTGTTGTTATCTTGCTGTCTTCTGCTTCTATATTGTGTTATGAATAATAATTTTGAGACAACAACAAACAAATCGACGACGACAACAACAGCAACGATTAACTTTTTCATATGAAAAACGACAAATACCAATTCACAATTCAATAACTCTTTTTCCTATGAATTTCTAATAAATTGAAATTGAAAAAGAAGCAACAAAAAAAATAAAATGTGCTTGTCACTTGAACGTAATCTTTTCGATTAGTTGTAGACACTAAAACAAACAACAACAACAAAAGAAGTTGTACGTACAACTAAAAGATAAACAACAAAAAAAGTAAATGACAAAATAATGTATAGTACAAAATATCTAATGTTACATATGACACATGTATATTTTCCATGTATGTATGTATAATGTAGACAGGTACAGGTACTCATGACTTTGACTTAGGTCTCTCTAACACAGATAGTTGTTGTTAATATCCCTTTCTAAGAGAGATAATCGTGAAGTTGTAAATATTGCCCTTACACTCCTCTTCATTTCAATCATTCAAATCGCGAGTTCTATTATATATTTTCTACTAATATTGCTATTGTCATTATTGAGATTGTGTTTAACCACACATATAGCCGGCTTATGACGCTTATAAATTTTACAATATTTTCTCTTACCAGTTTTCTGACATAATTGACAGCAATTTATTTATTTAACGATAAATATAATCCCGAGGCAAACTTTACCTGAATTAGACACATAGAGGGGTATAATATGAGTACATACTATGATACTAGATGTAATATATCATCGATCCATGCTAGAGTATTTATTTCCATTCGTTCAAGTGCCAAAGTTTATTTTTAACAAAAATTCAATCGAGTATTAATGAGATTGGTGGAGGGTACTTGAATGGCTTAGAAACAAAGTTGAAAGAACAAATTTCAGATAACGCTACAGGTTGTTTTTTTATATACGAGGGACGGTGAAGCATTAAGGTTTTGGTAGAATAAAACGAAACTGGAATATTTTAGGAAAAATTTTGTGTGATAAAGAGATATTAGTAGTTATGAAGAAAATGTTTTTCTCCCGATTAGATTTTGCAATCAAACGAAAATATTTCGAATCAAAAACTTGGCTTATCCTCTTTGAACACACCTCATTTGAGAAATTTTTTAAACATACAAGAATTTGTCCTTGTAAACTAATATTTTTCACCTTTTTAAATTGATAGTCACGTTAAATAAATTGCTGATCTTATAGATAAATTGAACCATAACACAGTCCAACACATGATTTTGTGGCTCAATTCTGAGAACTGCAAGTACTTTTACTCAATTCTGAGAATTAGGTTTGAAAGTTTAGGGTATTTCTATATTTTACAGTACAACATTTTACAGCTCATTGATTTGGGACTCAATTCTGAGAACTGCACGTGAAAGTAACCCCAAAAAGAAGAAGTTCTGCATCATTCGTTTTGTCAAGTTACATGCCATAATAATTTAAAATCGATTTGAAGGTAGTTATTATGATGTCATGTAACTTGACAAAACGAATGATGCAGAACTTCTTTTTTTTTGGGGGTTACTTTCACGTGCAGTTCTCAGAATTGAGTCCCAAATCAATGAGCTGAAAAATGTTGTACTGTAAAATATAGAAAAACCCTAAACTTTCAAACCTAAGAAGTATCTTAAGTATTTAAAACAAATTTTCCTCCTTAAAGTAGGCAGCTGATATTCATCACGTCCTGCCTCCTATTTTCATTTCTCTAGAACAACACGCCTACTCCATTGAAACATCGTATTACAGGACTCGCTGTGCAGAGGCACCAAGGCCTGCTGTCTCTTTCAAAAATATTACAAAAATTTTGTTGTAGCTTCATAATAATAATAACGATTATCTTTTGTATATGTAATATAGTATTTATATGAGAGTATGTGAGTGCGCACTCTAATTTGGAATCGATTAAAAATATTTGCATATTACAATAAACTACACAACATTTACACACTTCATACATAGTTATTACACCAAATGGTAGTGCAAAGCATTGGAGTGCACTCAAGGAAAAATGATAGACGGAATGATAACATTTTGAAGAAAGAGTAAAAGACAACAAAATATTTGAGAAAGGGTTAGGTACGGTAAGGGACAAGTAGTCACACGATAATAAAACTAGGTCATTACACCACTCGGATAACAGGTCACTCCTGCATAGGCCAATCATGTACGCCGATCAGGATCTGCTATATTCGGGCCACAGCGATCTTGCAGTTATGCGGTCGGTTCTGGAGATCCAACGGTTGCTGGCTTAATTCCACATCCAATCCTCCACTAAGCCAAAAAAGTAACAAATAGGCGAGTGGTGATATTAGGCATTGCATTAGGTTTAGGTTGTGGACACGTGTAATCTGCTAAAATTCACATCACACTACACGCCGAGATCCTCTGAACCATTGTAATTGTCACTTAGAAAAAGTGAAAGGGAAGGAGGAAGAAGGAAGAAGGAGAGAGGGGAGGGAAAGAGAAAGAACAAAAGATCATGGAAACCCCCAATCTTCATCTTGGCCCAGTTAGCCATAGAAGGGATAACCTAAACATTCCTTAAATGTCTTAGCCTCCTACGGGCTACAAAGAAGATGTTCCATCGTCTTCGATTCCTACTCGTCCTCATACACACACTGCAGTAGTACGGTATGGATCTATCCGATATGTCTGTCAGGTGCCTGATATTGCAATGGCCTGTTAGAATTCTACGGACCAGCCTCAGAACACTTCTGGACAGGCCAATCATGCACGCGGATCGGGATTTGTTGTATTCGGCTCACAGCGACGTAACAGTTATACAGTCGGTTCTGAAGATCCACATCCAATTTCCACATAGCCAAACGGTAACAAATGGGCGGATGAATATCTTCTAGAGAGTCATGATCAGGCATAGTTCAGCCTCCTCTGGCCAATAGGTCTGCAGTAATCCTTATTTCAGACATCCTTTGGACCTTTCTGAAAATGTTTAATAAATTACTGTAATCTAGGTTCTCCCACCCCAAACCTCCATAGGTAATAATTGGCCGGACTGCCGCAGTATACAGCCACATTGTGACCTTCGGGCTGAGACCTTAACTTTTACCTAGAGAGTACCGGCACGCCTAAAGGACATTGACACTCTTCTTTAAACTTTCCTCGATATTCCTTGACCAATTTAGCTTCTGATCACAAACAACACCTAGGTACTTGGCCTCTGTTGAGAGCTTCAGTTCCACCCATTCAGTTTCGGTGTTCGAAGTCCTTGAGCTTATATATGTATATAAAAAGAACCAATTCCGTTTTCTGAAAGTTCACCCCCAGACCACAGGCCATGACCCTTCTTAGCAGCTTTCCAAGAGTAGTTTCGATAAGGTCACACATCGTCTATGGTGAAAACGTTAGTGAATTTCATTAGATTCGCAATGTTGCATGACGATAGTCCATTGAGATTACCAAAATATGTTACCACATTCCTTGGAATTCCATCTTTCATGTATGAAGAGCTGAGCAAAGACAAAGCAAATGCTCAATAGCTGTAACTTCCTCCTCATCATCACACAGTCTACAATAGTCCTCCTGTGTTGTCTCCCAATTCGTTGTAAAGGTTGTTACATCACAGTGTCCTGTAATTATGCCTATAAGTGGCCTGACAACCTTCCTATGCAGCTCTAAAAGTGATATGGTTCATCTTCCATCTGGTTTTGCTCAAATGTCCTGTAATATAATGCAGTAGGTGCGGTGTTCCCAGGATACGTTTGCCAACCATTCATCCGCCATCTCGTTCCATAGAATATCACTGTGTCCCATCACACTGATGAGTCGGACACTATTTCTTGGCAGAGTTGAGAGAGCCATTCTGCATCCGTGCACCAGTTTTGACTTTATATGCTTTGATTCCAAAGCTTTCAAAGCCGCTTGAATACATTGCCAATAGTATTCATTTTTAATTATTAGTTTTTAATTTTTAATTTTTTATTTTTAATTTTTGATTTTTAATTTTTAATTTTTAATTTTTTGTTGTAAATTTTAAATTTTTAATTTTTTATTTTAAATTTTTAATTTTTATTTTTAATTTTTAATATTTAATTCTTAGTTTTTATTTGTAATTTTGTATATTTTTTATATTTTAAGTATTTAAATTTTTTATTTTAATATTTTTATATTTATATATATACTATTTTTAGTTTATTATCTTATTATATTTTTATACTATTAATTTAATTTAATTTTAATTTTTGTGTTCATTTTTTATTTTTAGTTTTCAGTTTTAGTATTTTTTATTATTATATTTAAGTAATTAATTTTTTTGTATAATTTTTATATTTATATATATATATATTATTTTTAGTTTATTGTACTTTTATCTTATTATATTTTTATATTATTAAATTTGCATGCTTATGTATAAATCTATATTTATATATTTATATAATATATATTTAAATATTTATATATATTTAAACTTTTATATTTTTAAATTTTTTTTATATTTAATTATTAATTTTTATTATTCGACTTTGATTTTTTTTTTTTGAGTATTTTCCTCGAGTGTATTGGCCCGTAATAGTTATAGTTTTACGCGACAGCAAAAATATGATTAATGAGCCTGAAGGCAGCCTTAATACATTTTCATTTTTTTTCTGTCATATTTTTCGCTTTTACCTCGCCAACGAATAGAATCAATTGTGTTAAGAGCTCTTGACTCTCCCGTGTACGTGGCCGGAAAACAAGACAACTGAAATCGCCAACATCATGCATCTAGGATTCTAGGCTATGGCAGCAGCAACATGACAACAACACACAGCAACAAGTGCCGCCAACTAATTTATAAATAATAGCTCTGGAATAGTTTACTTAAAACTCCATTAAAATCAAGAAATTTAATAAACCTAGACAGACTCCATACACTTCCCTATGCAAAAATCCCAACCAGCATCAACAACATTTCCTCTTCATCCTCTCTCTGTCTTTCCCTGGGAAAACAACTTGTTGCACTTGTGCCCCCTTTGCCATTTGTTTTTTTTTTATTATTTTATGGACAACATGATATGTTGCACGTATACACCTGTCCAAGATGATGTAGTTTTACATACTTCCTCCCCAAACAATGGAGAGAGACGAGCAACGGACTGCGCCTGCTCTGCCCAAGCAAAGAAATGCTTAGATGATTGGTGGCACCAGCCACATTCACAGTTGGCCACAAGAAGGAGTATTGAGTGTGTGGTATAAAGTACCTGATATCAAATACCGGTACAGATACCGGACAGGTACTGGAACTGCGCCTCTGACTGGGACTTGGGACTGGTATGTACTTTGGTTGTCCAACGTACTCATACTCGTATTTAAATATAGATCCTGTTTGCTGAGTGTGGGGATACCACAACATTGTCCAGGCAATTGGCAGGCAGGCTGGCAGGCACACACCCCTTCCAAAGCTGCGGAAATAAAACTTGTTCTTGGCCACTTGTCAAGTGAACTCTACAGAGTGTGACAGCGATAGAGGGAGAAGATGTATGGGGGTCTAAGGGAATACGAGCTGTAGCTCGTGTGGATGAATTGTTGTTGGAGTCAGAGGACAGAGTAGATGGGTGATTATTAATTTTCTTTTCAAGTGTAAGGACAAGTTTTTCTTTTTTTTTCTTTCTTTCCTGCAATATTTAGTAGTGTCCATTTAAATTTATGGCATTGTGTATATGCGTTAATGGAGAAAAAGTGGAGGGCAGGGATTAAGTGATGGAAAATTAGTTGAATAGTATGGGAGTTATATCAAAAAAAAAATTAAGCAATTATAGACAATAGTTGAGAAACAAACTACATTTTTTGAAGAAGAAAACTAAATTTATGGTAAAAATAATATATGGATACTAGTGGGCCCAGCAATGCTTCGCTATTGCATATTAACTTGTAATATATATCAGATTTAGGTCTACAAAGTACTTTGAAAAAGTTACTTAAGCTAAATAATAATATCTAGAGATTTTTAACTTAAGTAATTTATTTCAAGTAACCCATTAACATGAAAGTAAACAAATTAAGTTTTATTATTTTAAATTCTAAATATCATAGGCTCTATGACGATAGTAAAAAATTCATCATCAAAGTCATATCTTTCACAAATCGGAAACAGACATTCCGTTAAAGATCAAAATTCAATTTTAGTCTGCGCAGCTACTATGTGTCCTTAACTGCCTGGTGTACGGACCTCACATAAAACTCAAATAATGAAGTGCGAGGGCAGCGCCTGGGCCCTTTTTACTTATTAGTTCCAAATAGCCTGTTCATTAGGACAGATCAATTAGTTCACGTCGAAAACGAAAAAACGTGGTAATCATATACCAGTATCGGAATCTATGATGAATTCTAAAAAATTTCACTTAGAAACTTTATGTCTAAAATCAATTCCTAGTTCGCGCTGAGAAGCATGAAGATTTAAGGTGGCGATATGAGCAATTATCGGAAACTTCAGACCTATGGGCTCGGCTCTAATTTTTACCAGCCATTCCGATGTTTGGATACTAAGACGAAGAGAATGTTATATTTTTGACATTGTTTGGGATCCCGCCCAATATTCTGAAAAATGATTTTTAAAAACTTAATTTCTGTATACCAACTCTCAGAGGCCATAACTTTTTAACCAATACATAGATTTGCTTCTGCAGTACTTCATTTAGTTTGTTGGGAAGTCAGTTTTACGCAGAAGGTCTCAAAAAACATGTTTATTTTTTGAAATTTTCGGTTTGTGCTCATTTAAAAACAAACAAAAATCTTTATCTGAAATCTTTATGCTTCCCAGCGCGAGCTAGGAATTGATTTTAGACACAAAGTTTACTGGTGAAATTTTCTATCAATTCATCGTAGATTCCGATTTTGGTTACGATTTTTGCGAAAAAAAAAATTGCCCCATATCTCTAGGCGAACTGCAATATACTGTGGAATTTTGGCAGTTATAACTGTTTATTTGAAAAGGGGTGTGGCACAGCCCACTTCCACCCTTACTGTTATTCATACTGCAACAACAACATATGTAATATCTTCATACCTCTGATAGTTTATGAGATATAGCCCTTTTTATTTTCAAGTTATATGGGCGGTGCCACGCCCCTTTATCCAATCACAACCAAATATATATCAACAGGTCAAATGTACCACTTGGTAAAATTTTCGAATCAATATGTTTATTGGAAAAGTCGTCAGAGCGATTTTTGGAAAGGGGGCGTGGCACCCCTCACTTCTATCCTGGCTGTAATTAATACTGCTCCAACAACATATATATCAAATCTCATCTTCATACCTCTGATAGTTCATGAGATATAGCCCTTTTATTGTATGGGCTGTGCCACGCCCCTTTATCCAATTGGGCCGAATTGTAAATCAAAAACCACCCGGGGCGCCACCCAAACGCATACAAAAAAATGTATGCAAGTCGGTCCAGCCGTCACAACACACGTACAGTAGAATTTTATATACAAAGATTTCCAGCGGAAGGACGGACGATTTCATATTTTAAAATTGCTAAATTTTTTATTTTTGTAACCACATATATATCGTTGGAAAGTCTCTTCTCCCCAAATCCTCTGAGAAACTTAAAATCGGTTCATATTTACCCGCGCTACTGGCTTATAAGTGCGTAAAGGTACGAAAAACCGGGTTTTACCGGTAACTCAAGATTTTTGGGGGTTTTATAAAATTTGAAAAACAGAATCTTGTATATATAGAAAAATAGTATAATTTTCCAGGTACTGTTTTTTGTCGCTAGGTGTTATCTCTAAAAAAATGTGTGTATTTTATATTTTTATATTTTTATATTTTTACATTTTTATATTTTTATATTTTTATATTTTTATATTTTTATATTTTTATATTTTTATATTTTTATATTTTTATATTTTTATATTTTTATATTTTTATATTTTTATATTTTTATATTTTTATATTTTTATATTTTTATATTTTTATATTTTTATATTTTTATATTTTTATATTTTTATATTTTTATATTTTTATATTTTTATATTTTTATATTTTTATATTTTTATATTTTTATATTTTTATATTTTTATATTTTTATATTTTTATATTTTTATATTTTTATATTTATATATTTTTATATTTTTACATTTTTATATTTTTATATTTTTACAGTTTTATATTTTTATATTTTTTTATATTTTTATATTTTGTTATATATGTTTTGACCTTTTTTCAACTTAGAGCACTTTTCTAGTAAACGCTGCCCTATTCGATGTTTGAGTAGACTGCAGTAACATTTTGTATTTTTTGTTTTCTCTTTTTCCAATTTCTGTCACCCCATATCTCGTATGGCTTTTACAATTTATGTTCATTACAGTCAAACATATCATTATCAAATGTATCAGTCAGTCCGGTAGCCTATAACCAGATTTATACTCAACTCTGTAAGGGGAATAGAATTAGCAACATATTTCCCGGCTAATACGAGTATATCTCTCTCTACGAACACTAAACTTCTTTAGAGCTTTTTTGCCAGGGGGTGGGAGTGGGTGGGGGTATGTTAATGCAAGTGCAGGTAAGTGCGTTTAGCTAAGCGGGTCGGCGCTAAACTAAAACACAACCACAGAACTAGGCGGTTGGGTTGTCAACAACTACAGGCTTTGGTGGTAGGCTATATATACATATGTATATATACATACAGTCGTCGTCTTTTCGTCGTCGTCGCATGTAAAGTGGGTTCAAAAGTGCAATGACAGTTAACAAACTATCATTTGCTATTATAGTTTATGTCATTTTTTTTAATTTCATATTTTTGCTGTTGCTGCTGCTGCTGCTGCCACTTGTACTGATACGATTGTTGCTGGCCGTTGTTGTCGTTGCTAGCTTCTGTTGTTGCTGTGGCCGTTGTTGTAATTATAATTAACATATATAGTATTTTTGTAAATAAAAACGACATTAAATGTATCCAGCGATGAAACTTTTGCCAGCTTAGTAAGAAATAATAGAAACATTAACAACGAAACAATCATCAGAATCATACGAGTGTACGAGTAAGTGAGTACTCGCTCGCTGGCTTCCACTCCGGATCCGGTGACTTTAAGGTGTTTGCTGTCACCTCTCCTCGGCAGTGGCTCTGGGGTGAGTTTTGCTAATGTGTGCGAGCACAACGACGAACTGGTACTGGTTCCTCCACTTTTATTGGTTACACCTGGCTGATATTAATTTACAACAATGTTGCATGTTGGTTGCAGCCAACAAATCCGACGACACATAGTTGTATGGGAATTATTGCCAACGACAATTGGGAATATGACACGACACTACGACCTAATGATTTTGCAATATGGAGACAAGAGATAATAAAGTGCCGTATAGGTAATTTACATAGTAACAAGTTTTCGGTTGTAAAAGATAACGGTAAAAAAGTTATCTCCTCGAAGGAGACAAACTGTAGAGTGTACCTTTAACTTGTTTAGTATGACAGAGAGTCAGGGGATGCATGATATGTGTTTGCGGCCACAGAGCCTATTCTTCCTCGCTGACACTGTTTGGCTTAAGATTCGTTAAGGTTAAGTCATAGGAAATGCTATAATTTTATTTTAAATGCTTGTTAAGTAAAACTGACTGGTTGATTGGCTTATGTCCGACCACATAGTTTGCCTGGGCAACATTTCAACCTGTTCTCAATAACTCCGGCAGCAGCAAAGGCATCACCAGCACCAGCTTTAGACTAACTGAGAGTACCGGAAAAGTAGCAACAATAACCATTGCCTGACTATAACAGGTCTGAGATTTGTTTGTGTAATGCCCCGGCACCCTTCAGCTGCTGTGTTGTTGTTATTATTATACCCCACATGAGGTGTGAATCCCCCTAACCCTCCAGTACTTATATGGAGTTCTAACTTGTTTGCGATTAGTATTAGCCAGCAGCTATAGCTGCTGATGTTGTTGTCATTAATAATTGGCGTGCGTCTGACCATTTTGATTTCTGAAAAAGGTTTAGAGCTTTAGTGCCCTTAGTAGAAACTCTAAGTCAAGATCTATCCAAGTAACTTTGCTTTAGTGGCTTATTATGAAGTTTTTTGTTCTCTTTGCGTTTAAGTGGTCAATTAACATTTGCATGACTGAAAACTGAATTGGAAATTAGTGTTTAACTAATTTTTACTTTTAAAGTGTGTGTTAGAAAAGGCATTTAAATTGGAGTGATAGATAACAGTAACTGAAAAAATATCAGCATATAATAAAAATATAAAAACATAAAAATATCAAAATATTAAAATAAAAAAAATCTATAAAAATATAATATAAATATAAAAATATAAAAATATAAAAATATAAAAATATAAAAATATAAAAATATAAAAACATAAAAATATAAAAATATAAAAATATAAAAATATAAAAATATAAAAATATAAAAATATAAAAATATAAAAATATAAAAATATAAAAATATAAAAATATAAAAATATAAAAATATAAAAATATAAAAATATAAAAATATAAAAATATAAAAATATAAAAATATAAAAATATAAAAATATAAAAATATAAAAATATAAAAATATAAAAATATAAAAATATAAAAATATAAAAATATAAAAATATAAAAATATAAAAATATAAAAATATAAAAATATAAAAATATAAAAATAAAAAAATATAAAAATATAAAAATAAAAAAATATAAAAATATAAAAATATAAAAATATAAAAATATAAAAATATAAAAATATAAAAATATAAAAATATAAAAATATAAAAATATAAAAATATAAAAATATAAAAATATAAAAATATAAAAATATAAAAATATAAAAATATAAAAATATAAAAATATAAAAATATAAAAATATAAAAATATAAAAATATAAAAATATAAAAATAAAAAAATATAAAGGTATAAATAGCACTGCAGGAAAGTGACTGCTTGGACGGCTTGGATCGAAACTACGGATTCTTAAAAGACAACTGACAACGCAATCAGGCAGCCACGCGCTGATAACATCGGTTGAAGGTCAAAAGCCCAATGGGTGTTACAATGAGTCCATAGGGACCTAAGTGTTCTCCTCGAAGAAGGAGATGTCCGCACACCAACCAACCATTAAAAATAATTAAAATATTAAAAATATAAAAATATAAAAAGTATTAAAAATATTGAAAGTATTGAAAATATTAAAAATATAAAAAAAAATTAAAAATATTAAAAAAATTAAAAAAAAAAATTAAATATTAAAAAAATATAAAAAATATAAAAATTATTAATAATATTACAAATATTAAAAAACTGAAAATTATTAAAAATACAAGATTTATTAAAAATATAAAAATTATTAAAACTGTTAAAAATATTAAAAATATTGATATTATGACAATATCATAATTCATAGCAGATCAACAAAAAACAAATCAAGAACAACGAAACACTGACGGCACGCAGAACGAGGTTGGCATTTTGTCAACAACAAAACTCCTGTGCAATTGTGTCCGATGGACACATGCATAGGCAAGGGCTTGTGTGTGTATTATTTTGGCATGTTGTGGGCTTCGAGGATGCTTTCTTCGCACCGTTGGAAAAAGTTCTCATTAACTTTGAGATGCTTTATTCCCTTAAGGTTTGTGATGATAGAGGAGAAGGCACAGCAAAGGGCGCTGACGAGACATTGTGGTTAATGTCGAAATGACGTCATACGCCTAACCTGCTGTCAACATAATACATTTCAGACTCTTGAACAAAAACCTATTGGCAATAATAAATAATTGCCAATAGAACTGATCTTTAATAATAATATCATAATATTAAAAATGTTAAAAATATTAAAACTATTAAAAATATTACTTAAACTTAATTTCCCTTTGCACCCCATGAATGAGGTATGGGATAGCTTCTCGCGTTGTTGTGAATAAACACGCTTTCTATTTTTAGATTCACAACTAACCTCACCTACTTGTTTATCGACGAATGCGAACGTCACTGTTTGAGAACCTCTTACTAGACACGACGATTGAATCGACGCTTAATACTGCGAAGTTGCTGTCAACAACATCCGAGGGGAGCCGACAATGAAAGAACATTTTATTTATTTTTTTTTTCTTTTAAGATGACTGGAGCCAGGTTTGTACCTGCGATCTCCCGCATGGTAGTCGCGTGTTCTAACCACTATGCCACGGCCGGTTAAAAATATTAAAAATATTAAACATATTACACATATTAAACAAATTAAAAATATTATTAAAAATATTTAAAATATTAAAAATGCTAAAAATATTTAAATTGTTAAAAATATGAGAAATAATAACAATATTCAAAATATAAAAATTATTTACAATATAAAATTTAGGAAAAATATTAAAAATTATAAACTACAAATGTAAAAAAATTATAAAAATATTAAAAATATCAAAAATATTCCGAAAATAACAAAATTTTCACTGAGTAGTTAAAATTATTTAACATAACATATTAAAGTAGCACAACTATGTTATTTCAAATTTAAGCAAATTATCTTACCTCTTCCTGCAACCTTAACCTGTTTCTCTTTCATCACCCCAACGACAACCCTGTACCCTTGTGTCTTTTGTATTGACTCTAGCTAAACTTGATACGTTTTAAAGATGTGTATTTTTTACACCATTTTTGTTTTAGTTAAAATATACTCTTATACATAATTTGCTTGGTTATTAACCTCCTTTTTTTTGTGCCGTTGAAGCTTAAACCAACAAACCGGGGCAAAACGAATCTCTTGGTCTAACAGTATCCAAAGAGCCAATGACCTAGGATGCCGGGGAGAAATTGCTGCTAAGAAATATGAAAAACGATAAGGCAACACAAATTTGAATTGATTACAATTAGTTAAGGGGTAAGGGGGGAAAGTTTCTCCTTGAAACAAGATAAAGAGAGAGAATATTAAAACCTTCAACTTTCATTTGAAATACCAACTTTAACGACAAGATATCATACTCTTATTGCACCGCTTAGAAATTTAACTTAGACTAACAACTATCTTACTTAGTAATTAATCTCACACAAGTTTCTTAATCTCTTAAGAGTTGGCTGACGCCTCTTAATAGCTATAATTTTCAGTTATTTAAAGCTTCCAACTAAATTCTTTTCATGCACTACTCCCCGGTTGAATACAGGACTTTGAACGTCATCATCATCAGCAGCAACATTCGAGACAGTGACTGGTGACTGACGTAAATTCCAAGTGGAAAATTGCCAGTACTGGAGTTATTGGCCTACCTATGATGGTACCTAAGCTAACAGAGCAGCAAGAGGAGGGTTACTTTTGCATACATTTCATTTACAAGTTGTTGAATAAAATTCTCGTTAAATACCAGTATAATTAAATAATAATTTTATTAATAGATAAAATTAATAATATTGGTTGAATAGAAAAAAAAACTGAATGCAATTAAGTAAACCATAAACTTTATATGTTCAGGTTTTTTATTGTTGCAAAATAACCAAGTGATGATAATTGCATTTTGTTTCGGTTGTTAGTTTTTTGTTATGGGTAAAATTAAGCACAAGGCCTTGCCCAATTTTTAGAGGATATTCTTGTCTATATAGTGAACTAAGTTGTCTAACACTTATCTGCTGACCCTATGATCTTTATAGACACTGACAGCTAATATGAACGTCTTATTAATTGTATTGACACTGTCCTACTCTTTTATACAATGTGGAATATTAACAGTCTGGAGAGTTTATATTAAACATTAATCACAGTTTTTCATGTAAAGATACTACGCTCAACATTAACCAATTAATACATATTATGCCATATTACCTATTGAAGTAGTTTCTCTCCCTAACTCACTCTTTGTAAGAATATTTGTCAGATTCTCCAATCAGCACAAAATTTGGTCCTTCGAGCCGAATGTCAGCACAACAACTAGGAGTGTTTACATAATCAACCAATTCAGACATATTATCCCACATTGCCTGTTGAAATCGCGTTTCTCTCTAATTCACAATTTGTGAGAACCTTTGCCAGATCCTACCATTAGCACAACATTTGGTCCTTAGAGCCGGATGTCAGCACAGAAACTAGAGGAGCTTACATAATTTTCCTTTAACACATCTTCGCACTAAAACCCATTAGAGGATTCCTTACAACAGAGCGGCTTTAGACGAATTCTCTTTGAATTCTACGACTTACGAGGCAACAACAATTTTTCTCTACTATTGCAATTTAAAATCTTTCCAAATTAAAACTTGACTTCGTTTACCTAAGAAACCCACTATAATTTACCACCTAAAGCCAATAGACTTCGTTTATTTTTAATGCAAACCAAAATTTATAATTCAATTTATCGACTCCTACCATGACATCATTACTCATCAACTTGCCTACGTTCAAATCCCCAATCACAGCTATGATCATAGCTCTACCTCATCAACAGTTTGCGAATTTAAATTCCTCGTAACTTTCTTTTTAAGGTAATAATCAGTAGACAGCACTCTGCCCATCGTGCAACAAGTGTTTTGCCATCATTCTAAGCTATAAGCTGGTGAGGTGCAGAGAGACAGAGATGGCAGACCCAGCAGCCACTGCCATTCACGGTCACAGCCGATTTAGTTCTTGCTGGGTAGTGATGATGGTGCTTTTGCTGGAAGTTGTTTCCACCATCATTTCCATAAGTTTTAGACTTGATGTGGTTTAAATGTAGATTTTCCTGAATGTTGTTTAGTTCCTTACTTAGTGAGTTTATTTATTCCTCTCCGCCGTCTTCTTCATGTGTCCATTTTAAACAGTAGCCTTCATCAGTGGCTGGCCTTACTTACATCTCCCGTCTCAATGTCTGCCTGGGGGATCCGCTGTATTGTGTTGGTGCCACAACGTTGACTGTGGCAATGATCTGTGTTACATGTGCGTGGTATGTCTGCGCTGCACCAGCCGCCCCAGCCATTGGCGGCTGGGCATGCAACAACCCAAAATGAAATGCCAGTTATGCCATCCATCCACGCCTTAACATGCTACCACCATCTAACAAGAAGAAAGAAAAAAAAACTAAAACTACCAACTTAACTATAAATTCTTAGGTTCAACAGCAGCCAGCAGTCCAACACTCTGGACTCGACAGCTGCTGCAAATGCGAGCAACACGAGCGAGCGAGCGCCAATTGAAACAATCATTTATGGACTCCTCTTGCATGTAGAGACGACGTGAGTGAACAACATCTGCAACTAATTTCAATGGCCAAAACTATCAGCGTAGTTAAGTCAGTTTCAGTGCAATGTTAGGTATGAAGTCTAGGATAAGATCAACAAAAGATAAAACTTAAAAAAAATTTAAATTAAACAAATACAAAATTAATCAACGAACTACATTAAACAATTTAAGATATTTAGTAAAAACAAATTCCAAATAAAATATATTACATACAATATAACAAATAAAAATAGATTTTTAAATTGTTTTATATTTTTAATATACATAGTTAATTTTTTTTTAATATTTCTAACATTTTTATTTTTTCTTAGAATATTAAGAATTTCAATATTCTAAATATTTTTAATATTTTTAGAATTTTAAAAACTTTTTATATTTTTAATATTTGTAATATAATTAATATTTTTAATATATTTATTTTTTAATATTTTTAAAAATTTTAATATTCTTAATATTTGTAACGTTTTAAACATTTTTAATATTTTTATTTTTTTAATATTTTTAAAATTCTAAGCATTTTTAATATTATTAATATGTTTTAATATTTGTTATATTTTTAGAGTTTTAAAACTTTTAATATTTTTAATGTTTTTAATATTTTTTATATTTGTAATATAATTGATGTTTTTAATATTTTTAACATATTTATTTTTTTTATTATTTTTGAAATAATTTTTTTTATATTTGAAATATTTTTAAAATTTTTTAGAATTTTAAAACTTTCAATGTTTTTTATGTTTTTGTATATTTAATATGTGTAATATAATTAACGTTTTTTAATATTTTTAATATAATTAATATTTTTGCTATTTTCGACATTTTTAATTTTTTAATAGTTTTAGTATTTTTAATATTTTTCACATTTTTATTTTTTTATATTTTTAATAAAATTAATATTTTTTAATATCTTAAAATTTTATTTTATATTTTTTCAAAATGTTAATTTTCTTAATATTTTTAATAATTTAAATGTTTTTAATATTTTTTATATTTTTAACACTCTTAATATTTTTGATATTTTGAATATTTTTAATATCTTTAATATTATTAATATTTTTATAAATTTTGATGTATGTAATATTTTTAATATTTTTTCATATTTTTTATATTTTTAATATTTTTAATGTTTTTAATGTTTTTAATACTTTTAATATTTTTTAAACTTTTTTAATAATTTTCATATTTTTAATGTTTTTATATTTTTAATATAACTAATATTTTTAAAATATTTAACTTTTAATGCATGTAATGTTCTTAATATTTTAATATTTTTCAGGATCCTTGAGTGGCAGTAGATTGAGTATCGTGTAGAGAGCCTTAGAGGCTTATTAGGATACAAGAGGAACGTTGAACACGATCCAATTGTCTAAATTTGCTCCTCTTGGCGAGCGCATACCACCAAACTATAGAGTCATATTATAGTTTTGGCTTCACTATAGCATTGTAAATCCATAGTGTTACCTTGGGTTTAAATCCCCAGGTTTTCCCGATAGCTTTACGGCATGTCTATAAAGCTATGAGTGCCTTGTTGGATCTGCTTTCAATGTTCTGTCTTCAATTAAGCTTCCTCTCCAATATAAGGCCCAGGTAGTTCCCCGTTTCGGAGAAGTTGAGTTATTTATTGTCCAAATGGATGTTGGATGTAGTGAGCGATTTCAGTTTCCGACAGAAAAGTACTTAAAACTTGATTTTCCTTTACACGCCATGAATGAGGTATGGGATAGCTTCTCGCGTTGTTGTAAATTAACACGCTTTTAGATTTGCAATTACGGCACCTACTTTTTATAGACGAATGCGAACGTCCCAGTTTGAGAAGCTTTTACAAGACATGCCGATTGACTCGACACTTATACTGCGATGTTGCTGTCGACAACATCGAGGGGACCGGCAATGAAAAAAAAATGTAGATGACTGGAAGCGGGACGTCTGCGTACGCTACAACTGTGCATCCTTCCGACTCCAACAGTTTGAGAATGCTGTTGACGGCAAAATTCCACAATAACGGCGATAACATTCCCCCTTGAGGGGTGCCTCTAGTCACCCTTCTACTGAGGGTGTGATTTCCCAGCTTTGAGGTGATAGTTCTCTTTAGTAGCATGTTGCGGATCAGCTTGCTTATATTCGAGTTGATATGTAGGCTATTGAGCTCTGTTTCTCATAATTTTATAATATTATATTAAAATATTATAATATTTTTATATTTTATTTTTATTTATTTTTTTATTTTTATAATTTTATAATTTTAATTTTAAATTTTTTTATATTTTTATATTTTTTATATTTTTAAATTTTTATATTTTAAATTTTTTTATTTTTATATTTTTATATTTTTTATATTTTTATATATTTTTATTTAAGTTTTTATATTTTTAAATTTTTAATTTTATATTTTTTATATTTTAAACCAAAAGTTCAAAATTAAAATATTAGAAAGTATATAGATTATAGTTAACTCCATATAACTCACTTCTAAGTCGCTGCAGGTCTTCTCCTTTTTCTATTTTATAGTTTTAAGCAGAAAAAAACCACTTGCAACTTGTTTTTAGCACATAACACTTGTTGCATGTTTGCCTTAGCTGCAAAAAAAACGAAAACAACAACCAAAACACAATTGGGTGTTATCCGTTAAAAAAAACCGTCTGCCGCTGCCTTCACTACCACCATATCCTCAATAGGATGGACCCCTGAGGTCTGTTAACCACGTTATCCACGGCAACGCTTAAACACTTAAACTCGTATTAATATTAGCCCCACACTTCTATTTGTTGTAGTTGGTCATCACTATCATCATCTTCATCATCATCATAGTCGTCTATTTGTATTTGGTTCTTTTTAAACAATTCTTGTTCGTCTCTATACTAAATGAATTGGTCGTATCTCCGACAGACAGTAAGATAGAGAGAGAGGGAGGCAGAGAGATCCATCCGCAAATTCTACAGTTTTATGTTTAGATTTTACACTTTGTTCAGTTATGCGTTTAAGCCGTTACAACGACAATGGTCAATGATGATGATCCATCCTCCTCAGCAGCTGTTGTTGAGCGATGCAAGAGATTAATATTGCAGTTATGAAACTCTAGAGAGTTTTAAAAATATTGTTTTTAGTTTCCGTAATACAAAGAAAAGGCTCGTTGTGGATAAGTTAAACATCTAGAAGTCAACATAACTCGTGCAATTTGCAAAATGATCGAAAAGTGGATCTTCCGAAATATTACCTGTGGTGTAGTTGCAGTCAACATTTAACTGAAATTTACTTTTATAAGTAAATGCCAGAGATTGTTCTTTCAGTTTATAATAAAGTTTCCGCCATATAATTTAATTTTAATTATTTTATTAAAAATTTAAAAACAAACTTCTAAATGATTCACTTTATATAAAGTTGAAGCTGAAAATATTTTCCAAAAAGAATGTAAACTAATATTGAGAAAATGATTAAGATTCCGTCCAACCCAAGAAAAAAAACAATTTTATTTTAAAAAGCTTTAAAAATTAATATTATTATAGCTAATTTTGCGTTTTTAATACGACAACTGGTCGTCTAGCCTGTGTGATATCACACCTCTAGTTGTTTTTTTTCTCTTTGGGATTATATGAAGTCGAAAATCTTCAACGATAAGCCTACTATGTTCTATAAAGCCTATAAATCGACATTACTCGAACAATCTGCGAGATTTTGGGGGCAATGCTGGAAATAGTGTTCGATATTTGGACCTTCCGCATAGACTACCTACAGCGTAGTTGCCGTCAACATTTAAATTAAATTTACTTTTACAAGTAAATGCCAGAAATTGTTCTTTTAGGTTGTACTCAAGATTAAGGCATACAATTCTCTTCTAAGGGTTTTATTTAAAATTTAAAAACAAACTTCTAAATGAATCGCTTTATAATAAAATTAAAGCTAAAAATATATTTTGGCATCTGTTCCTGCGATTGCAGCCGTAATTTAATAGCTATCGAGTTAACATTTTCTTCTAGGCAAAGTTGGGGTTCACGATGAACAAGATTGATCACATACTACTTCCACCTCCTATACAAATTGCCCCTTTTTTTTTTTAGTTAAAGAGCTGCGTACTAATATTTTTTATTCAAGCTTCTATTGTCTAAGCTGAGATTAAGTTCTAAGATGAGCAAGGTCAGTCTGTAACTACTCCTACCTCTCATAAAAACTCCTTTCCCCCCCCCACACCCCTTTTGGGGTATCCGTCTATCTGTTTACGCGATTACAGACAGAGATTAAGAAATATCGCGCTGAAATTTGGTATACAAGTTTCTATCCTCTAAGCGAAGGTTAATTTCTAAGATAAGCAAGATCACTCAAAAACTACTCCCGCCTCCCATACAAACTCCCCTCTTATTGGGGGTGTTCACCTATATGTCCCCGCGAGTACAGCCGGAGTTTGAGAAATATCGAGCTGAAATTTGGTATACAAGCTTCTATTATCCAAGCGAAGGTTAATTTCTAAGATAGGCAATATAAGTCGAAAAATACTCCTATCTTCATACAAACTCCTCTCTTTTGGGGGTGTAGTTCTATCTGTTCCCTCGATTACAGACGGAGTTTAAGAAATATCGGACTGAAGTTTGGTATACTAGCTTCTATTCCAAAGCTCCTATTCTCTATTCTCAAAGATGGGTGAGAGAACGGCTTATTCTTATGGAAACAAACATCCTGAATCCGGATATCACCCTATGTTTCTCCTTCACCAACCTATATATTTTGCGGGGTGCCCTCCTTTTCATACCCTCACCCTACTGGTATATATCATTTGGTACGACCTCAAAGTGTAACACATAGAAGGAGTCACTTTAGATCCTAGGTTTCTTTAAACCAAATTCGATTCATGAATTTTTAAGTCTTTTGAGCAATGTCCGACTGTCTGTCTGTCTGTCCGGCTGGTACGCACGATAACTTTCGAAAGAGGCAACCAAATGTCTTGAAATTTTGCATGAGTTAATATTTCCCTAAAACTACTTACGGTATTGCAAATGGGCTACATGGCCCCGCCCCTTCCGGTACCTACCATACAAATGTACCTTTCCGCCCACTTTAGAGATGGAGACATAATAAAGATACACCCAACGCGATCGGATCCAAATTCTTTATTTAGTAAAGCTATTGCAGGATAAAGTTCTGGAGAAAAAATCTGAATGTTTAGACCCGCCCCTTCTGGTACCTCTTATACCCATCAGGTACCGCTCACTTTAGAAACCGATTAATATTATTAATAGACCTAACGCGATCGTGCGCAGATTCTGTATATAGTAAAGCTTTACCAGGATAAAGTTTTTAAGAGAAAATCTGGAAGTCTAGCGACGTCCCTTATGGTACCTCCCATACAAATGTACCTTTCCGCCCACTTTAGAGATGGAGTAATAATATCAATACACTCGACACGATCGTGCCCAAATTTTGTATTTTGTTAAGCTACAGCAGGACAAAATTTTGGAGTTATAAAACTGGAAGTCTAGCCATGCCCCTTCTGGTACCTCCCATACAAATGTACCACTCCGCCCACTTTAGAAATCGAGTAATTATATCAATATAATTGAAAATTTTGTATTTTACTGAGGGTGAGGGTATATATAAGTCGGGTTGCCCGACTAACACTTTCTTACTGATTCTGTCATTGTTTGATAACACTGCTCTGCCAAAAGAGAAAAAGTCTGAGCTCTGCCACCATCCTGCTGATTCTTATGTAAAATTAGCTTCTAAATTCCAATATCAGCCCCATTTTTCTCCCATCACCTAACCTTAGGATGAGGGTATATATTATTTGATACGGGAAAAAGTGTAACATACCCCAAGTATGTTAAGACCTTCTTATTCCGAATATCACTGCAATTTTTTCCCCATCTCTCGCCGTTTTCTTGAGATGTCCCCATCATATTACATAAGAATCAGTATCGGGGCCGATTTTCATGCCGATCACCGTAATTAAGCAAACTATAACATTTCATTAAATATTCATGAACTCTAAACATTCCCCTCGCACAATATGATTATATGTGCAAAGTGTACAAACATTTCATTAAGTGGCCGCTCAATATTCATGTTAAATCAATCGCTTCCATGAGCGCAGTGCAAAAGCAAAAGAAAACAGGTGTTTCTTCGAGGTGATTTGGAAAACGTTTTCAAGAGTGAAATCACCTCAAAATCAGTATTCATACATGGACACCAAACAGACCGCCGCCACGTTCGTCTAGCATAACTAACTGAACATTTTATTTATGTATGTTAATTTTGGACAATTCGATACAGATTCAATATAAATGCCGATCAATTGGCTAACACACACACACTAACACATACAAAATCTCCTGCTACTAATAAGAAGATTAACATGGTTGTTGGGGGGCTAAACCTTTATATTTTGTATCTTTGGGGGCTAAACCACTTGGGGTCGATTGAGTCGAATGAATTTAAAATTCGAAATTGTTTTGTTCAAATCTTTGATTACCTGAGAGATTAGTTGAAAACACGCGCGATCTAAAAATTATGCAAATTTTGCATAATTAAGTTAATTATTGAGAAGACAATAAATTTTAATATTAACTAAAATGTTGCTTATCAATAAGGACGGACAGACAGACAGACAGGCGGACAGACGCAAGCAAATCTCCAACAGTATTGAAATGTTAATTTTCAACTGCTAGAAACTTGTATATATACTAAGTAATAAAAAAAAACACCAACAACAAAACATCACAAAAACTAATAAATATTTTTGTTATTGTGCATTTTGTTAAAATTTTTTGAAAAAAAAATGTAGGTACGTATAATTTTTTTATTTTCCTGCTAATCTAATACAGAAATAATAATAATGAAAATTTGTTAATGCGGATGTCTACGACGATGGCTGCTGTTGCTGCTGCTGCGGTGGCATCAATTGAAATTCTTTAAAAAAATAACAAAAATACCAACAACAATGCTCGCCGCACTAAAACTAATTAACATTGCAATGTTTCAATAATGACCGCTGTTTTTTGTGAAATGATTTGGTCGTCATTACTCTTAGAACAGAGAGCGAACGAACGAGATAACCTTAAGGTTTACTCTGAGCTATTGATGATTAGTAAAAAACACAGAAAATAAAACAAAAATCACACTGGGTAACATCTCCTAGCCTAGAACAATTTGACAAAATCTTCAGGAATTTAAGAATTTTGAAAAACACACACTCACACATACACGCACTAGCAACATCAGCCAAGGTGAAGTGTTGGCTGGCTTTTTTTTACGCAATTTCCAAAAGATTGTTGCCAAGTTTCGTAGATCATCATTAGTTTAAGTTTGGGACATTAATAACAACAATAACTAAATATTATATATATTTAAATTGTATTGCTGCTCGCATAAATGTGTTTTGTTAAATCTATATGTATTATAAAGACGAAACGAAAACGAAAAAAAAAAAAATGTCACTAATATGCCATAAATTAACAAAATTCATTGCTATTGCTAAATCCAGCCAACACAAAAATGCTCATAAAAAACGTATACGCTGCTAAGAGACCATTTACGTTTTTTTTCTTCTGTTGGTTTCTTAAATAAATTTATTTATTGTTTCTATTTGTGTTTTATTGTTGTTGTTGTTGTAGTTTAAAGAAAGAAATGATACAACACCGGCGACAATGACAACGGCGCAACAACAACAACACGGCGACACTGGCGCTGATATGATTTTTCCTGGGTTGATCGCTTTGGGAAAATCTTTAAAACGTGTATTTTCAAGCACAGTGAAATTGGGCCTAAGAAATTAAAAGAAAATCCAGTAAAAAAGTTTCAGTCGGTTAACCCGACTTACATATACCATCACCCTCAGTAAAACAAAACAAATTTATTATATTGATATTATAACTCGATTTCTAAAGTGGGCGGAGTGGTACATTTGTATGGGAGGTACCAGAAGGGGCGTGTCTAGACTTCCAGAAATTTTCTCCAAAACTTTATCATGTTATAACTTAACATAACTTGCGTGTATTGATATTATTACTCCATCTCTAAAGTGGGCGGAAAGGTACATTTGTATGGGAGGTAGCAGAAGGGGCGTGGCTAGACTTCCAGATTTTTTCTCCAAAACTTTATCCTGTTATAACTTAACAAAATACAGAATTTGTGCACGATCGTGTCGAGTGTATTGATATTATAACTCCATCTCTAAAGTGGGCGGAGTGATACATTTGTATGGGAGGTACTAGAAGGGGCGTATTTAGACTTCTAGATTTTTTCTCCAATTTGGGTACGATCGCGTTGGATTTATTGATAATTTTACTCGATTTCTAAAGTGGGCGGAATTGTACATTTGTATGGAAGGTACCAGAAGGGGCGTGGTCATGTAGCCCATTTTCAATACCGTAAGTAGTTTTGGGGAAATATTAACTCGTGCAAAATTTCGAAAGTTATCGTGCGAACTAGCCTGACAGCCAGACAGACAGACGGACATTGCTCAAACGACTTTTAAAAGTCATGAATGAACCTTCTACCTACAGGTAGAAGGGTATATATCATTTGATACGACCCAAAAGTGTAACACATAAAAGGAGTTACTTTAGACCTTAGGTTTCTTTGAACCAAATTCGATTCATGACTTTTGAAGTCGTTTGAGCCATGTCCGTCTGTCCGTCTGTCTGGCTGGTACGCACCATAACTTTCAAGACACAACCAAATGCTTTAAAATTTTGCACGAGTTAATATTTCCCCAAAACTACTTACGGTATTACAAATGGGCCATGTAGGCCCTGCCCCTTCTTGTACCTCCCATACAAATACATTATTTTGCCCACTTTAGAAATCGAGTAATAATATCAATACACCCAACGGGATCGTACCCAAATTCTGTACTTAGTAAAGCTATAACAGGACCCACGCCCCTTCCGGTACGTCTCATAAAAATGTAACTTTCCGCCCACTTTAAAGATGGAGTAATAATATCAATAAATCCAACGCGATCGTACTTAAATTCTTTCTTTAGTAAATCTATAGCAGGATACAGTTTTTGAGAAAAAAATTGGAAGTCTAGCCACGCCCCATCTAGTACCTCCCATACACACCTGTTACCGCCCACTTTAGAAATCGTTTAATATTATAAATAGACCTAACGCGATCTTGCCAAAATTCTGCATTTAGTAAAGATCAATCAGGAAAAAGTTTTACAGAAGAAATCTGGAATTTTAGACACGCCCCTTCTGGTACTTCCTATACACTTTAGAGATGGAGTAATAACATCAATACACTCGACACGATCGTGCCTAAATTCCGTATTTAGTAAAGCTATAACAGGATAAGTCTATCCACGCCCCATCTGGTACCGCCCACTTTAGAAATCGATTAATTCTATTAAAAGACCTAATGCGATCGTGCCCAAATTCTGTATTTGGTAAAGTTCAAGCAGGATAAAGTTTTGAAGAAAAAATCTGGAAGTCTAGACACGCCCCTTCTGTATTAGTTCTGTATTTAGTAAAGTTATAACAGGATAAAGTTATGGAGAATAAATCTGCAAGTCTAGACATACCTCTTCTCGTACCTCACATACAAATGTACCACTCCGCCCACTTTATAATAATAATATAGTAATTATATCAATATAATAGAAATTTTTTTGTTTTACTGAGGGTAAGGGTATATGTAAGTCGGGTCGCCCGACTGGAACTTTCTTCCTGGTTTTAATTACAAATCGGTTAATTTCAATAACTTAAGACTCAAACAATATCTTAAAGTGGGTGATGGTGTTTATCAGTCAGTTTATCTGACTGAAATTTCTGTACTGGTTTTCGATATTAATACATAAGCTATCATTTCGAATTTGAATATTTTGTAAACCTACTTTAGTTATAGACTTTATTTATGGAAGCACAGTTTAACATTATTTTATATTATGTTTGACATTAAGGCAATAAGATGTAAGATGTAATTTCTCCCCCACCTGCCCACTGTGCCCAGCGACCCAAAACTTAAACGCACCGTGATAACCATAAATACTACCGACTAAATGTCAAACATTAAAAAGAAAGCATAGATTTTCACCACCAACAACAAGAAAACAAAACATAACTAAACTAAACTAAACAGCGACACAAACAAACATCACCAAAATGTTTTCCAAAATTTCCGTGTTGCGCCCACCTATTTTTGTTTTTGTTCTAGTTTTTCTTTTTTGTTTTTCAGCTAAATTTTCGGTGGACCATGATGATATGTGAGTGCTTGCGTGCGTGTGTGTCTGTGATGTGATGTGATGTTACTAGAACTTAAAATTCCTTAAAATGATGACATGGATTACAAAACAGAACACACGAATCTCAACAAGGAGATGATCATATGACGACTATGCCACTGACACTTCCCCACTACCAGAGTGGACCCATTTCGATTTTTTTTCTTTTGCTCTTAAATCTTCTTTAGATGTTTTTAAGTGGGAAAGAAAATGTTAAGGCATTAAAATTAATTTTCTGTAGAAGACAAGCAAAAAGAAGAAGAAGAAGAAAAAACGCTTGTTGTAACCATTTCACACTGGTGACTGGTGATGTTTCAAAATTGTTTCCAAAGAAAATACAAAACACTTGGAAAATCCGCCAACAATATGGCCAGGTCAGGCCAGTCACTAAGAATCACAATAGAATAGACTAAGTAAAATATATCAGATAACCCCAAAAAAGAACAAAAAGTGTTGTCTCGCCGTAAGAAGTTTTAAATATTCAAAAATATACAGTTTCGCTAAGGGACAGTGGAACACAAACAAAAAAATTCGGCAGGATAACTCAAGTGGACCTTTAATGATCTCTATGAAAATTTTTCAGACTTAAAATTTTTCAAATTAAAGTAATAGGATTGCTAATGGGCAGAATAGCCCTACCCCTTCTTGTACCTATCATACAAAATTACCTATTTGTATACCCTTCACCATGCGCATGAACAGAGTGAAGGGTATATTAATTTTGTTCTTCCATTTGTAACGCCCATAAGGAGGCGTGGGAGGTATTACAATATATATATATATATAAATGATGATCTGAGTCGATTTAAAGGTGACCGACTGTCCGTCTGTCCGTCCGTCTGTCTGTCCCCGCGATTACAGCCGCAGTTTAAGAGATATCGAGCTGAAATTTGGAATGCAAGCTTCTATCCTCAAAGCGGAGGTTAAGTTCTAAGATGTGCTCGATCGGACAAAAACTACTCCCACCTCCCATACAAACTCCCCCTTTTTGGGGTCTATCCCTACGATTACAACTGTAGTTTAAGGCCATTCAAGCTGAAATTTTGTATGCAAGCTTCCCTACACTAAGTGGAGGTTGAGTAGTAAGATTAGACCGATCGGTCAAAAACTACTCCCATCTCCCATACAAAATCCCTCTTTTTGGGGGATGTCCGTATGTCAGTCCCCGCGATTACATTTGATATGCAAACTTTAATCCTATAACAGGAGGTTACGTTGTAATATGAGCAATAGCAGACGAATACTTCTCCCACCTTCCATACAAACTCCCCCTTTTTAGGGGTGTCCGTCTGTATGTCCCTGTAGCTTATGAGCTTTCGGGCTGAAATTTGGTATGTAAGCTTCTGTCCAGAAGCAGAGGTTAAGTTCTAAAATAAGCACTCTCACATCCCACCCAAATTCCAATCTGTGGGGAGTTACAAAACTCATAAAAATATGCTCCAACTCATAAACTTATCGGTAATCGATAAAAATTATCGATTTTATTCCCATACAAATGACCGAATTCGCCCTCAAAGTTTTACAAACATATCTTTTTTGTTAGTACACTAAATTTGTTTACATTTTATGAAAAATTGATTCTGGAATGAATATGAACTATATCGTCCCACCCTTTTGAGCTACCTCCCATTTTTATACCATCACCCTTAGGGATGAGGGTATATATCATTTGGTACGGCCCAAAAGTGTAACACATAGAAGGAGTCACTTTAGACCCTAGGTTTCTTCGAACCAAATTCGATTCATGACGTTTTAAGTCGTTTGAGCCATGTCCGTCTGTCTGTCTGGCTGTCCGGCTGGTACGCACGTTAAACTTTTGAAAGACGCAACCAAATGTTTTTAAATTTTGCACGAGTTAATATTTCCCCAAAACTACTTACGGTATTGCAAATGGGCTACATGTCCCCGCCCCTTCTAGTACCTCCCATACAAATACATCATTACGCCCACTTTAGAAATCGGGTAATAATATTTATACACCCAACGGGATCGTACACAAATTATGTATTTAGTAAAGCTATTACAGGATAAAGTTTTGGAGAACAAATTGGCAGTCTAGCCACACCCCTTCTGGTACCTTCCATACAAATGTACCTTTCCGCCCACTTTAGACATATGGTAATAATATCAATAAATCCAACGCGATCGTACCCAAATTCATTATTTAGTAAAGCTATAGCAGGATACAGTTTTTGGGGAAAAAAAACTGGAAGTCTAGCCACGCCCTATCTGGTACCTCCCATACACATCTGGTACCGCCCACTTTAGAAATTGATTAATATTATTAATGGACCTAACGCGATTGTGCCCAAATTCTGTATTTGGTAAAGTTCAAGCAGGATAAAGTTTTGAATAGAAAATCTGGAAGTCTAAACACGCCTTTTCTGGTACCTCCCATACAAATGTACCACTCCGCCCACTTTAGAGATGGAGTAATAATATCAATAAACTCGATACGATCTTGCCCAAATTCTGTATTATGTTAAGTTATAACAGGTTAAAGTTTTAAAGAAAAAATTGAAAGTCTAGCGACGCCCCTTATGGTACCTCCCGTACAATTGTACTTTTCCGCCCACTTTAGAAACGGAGTATTAATATCAATATAATAGACATTTTTTGTTTTACTGAGGGTGATGGTATATGTAAGTCGGGTTGCCCGACTGAAACTTTCTTACTGATTCTATTGAAATTTAAAATATTTAAAAGCTTTTTTTTTGTAGAGTTGCTCCACGGTAAGGAAGTCTGTCACTTGGTCGCTTTTTTGGTATTTAATGGTTTTACAATTTCTGTTTAAATTTACTTGATGTTGCCTCCTGTGTGCTAAATGTTGAGTAAGTTGTCTGTGGAGGTGTTGATGAAGATTTTACTTCGCTTGTACAGATGATATCGTGACGTTTTGTCACACTTTGACTATACCGTCCACAGGCTGGCACGTCTGTCCGCTTCGCTCCCCCCTTTATCCCATTCACACGCATTCGACTAGTATTCGTTCTAAATTTATTTGAAAAATTTCGTAAATGTTTTTTTTTCTCCTTCCGTTGTCTGCTGTTGTTCCAAAATAACATTTTCAAAATGAAGGAAAATAGAAAAGTTGAGTTGGGGATGATCATCATCATCATAGAGTGTGTGGGTTTTGTTTTAATGTTGTATAAAGTGTTAAATATTGCGCTGTTTTTGTTGTTGCTGTCGTCTTAATTTTATATAAAAAAATAATAATAAAAATATACACAATTTATTTGTCTTATGGCAACATTTCGGAAAACATTTGAAATATTTTATTAGAAAGGAAAAGTGTTCTAAAATTGGGTTATACAAATGTTAACCGAAATGAGTCCTGTCCTCTTTCCCTGTCCGCCGTTCTTACGTTATTTATTCAAAAATTAGAAATGACAATGATACCTGTTTATTCAAAAATTTTCTTAGAAATTTCCGAATTTTATAACAATTGCTACCTCAAAAATTAAATTTATAATATTTAGAAAAAATTACTCTGACAATTGTCTTGCCACGTTTTCTTTTACCATGACAGCCTTTCAGCCAACAAAAACACCATGAAATCCATATCCGGAATAGAAAGATCCATCTCCTCATCGACGTCATCATCATCGTCAGCACAACAGGCAGAAGATCTTCTGGAATTATATTGTATGACGATCAGTTGACAGTTTGCACTTTATCATTGTGATTACGCACACACACACTTAAGTGTCATTCAACGCACAATTTGACAAATATCAATGACAGCTGAGTTTCATTGTTCTTTGTCGATCTTTTTAGGAAAATTTGTATGTGCAGCCCTGTAGCGTATATAGAGGACGACGACGCAACAGTATGTTGGAACATTTGTTCTTCTTATTGTTGTCACTTGTTAAATATTAAACAAGTACCTACTAGCGAGAATAAATAACATTTCATTTTATTTGTACGAGACACATACAATTTTTGGGTAACAAAAAAAATTGTATGTTAACTTATTTATTTGGTTCGATTGACACAAGTGTTACTTTACTTACCAACAATTTAAGTCAGGGTTTTGTTTTAATTCAGCTAAAGAATTTATCGTTGTCAATTGCTTTAAATGTGTGACAAAAATATTCTATTGTTCTTCTTGTTTTTATAGGGCAAGAAGACAAGTGTTTAGTTGAATAGTTGACAGCTTTTTTTAAACGGCATGTCATAATTATTACTAACCTTAAACTAGTCTAGTTTCCAACAGTAAAAACGTACACATACAAAAGTCTTATTCAAAAATGTTGAATCTTGTTAACTTTTTTAAAATCTTCAACATTAACATCTGTACAAACTTTTTAAAGTCAAAAAAATCCAATATATTTGATAAAGATATGTTTGAAAATATTTTTAAAAAATTTAATAAAAAAATGTGTTACTTCCTTTGTCACTTCCTTTGTCGTTTAAAATCGATAAATATAAAAAGTCGTAATTTAAAGACTAACGGCCTTATTCATAAAAAATTTCTAAAGTAGGTATGAAGCGTTCTCTAGCTAAAATATTCTTTAGCTCTAAAAACCCTTTAATAAGAAATTGTATTCATAAACGTTTTTTATCAGTACTTCAGCCTTATGTGTTCCGGTGGCAACGCCGACTTTTTTGGTCATTAATGATGTATAAAAAAAAGCTTTTTAATCGGATACAAAAGCTTTATAATCGGTTACCAAACATTTATTTGCATTTATAATAACTTTGAACATAATTGTAGCTCAATTTTACATTAACTACGTTTCTCATGATGGTTAGAAAGACGTTAAAGTAAAAATGGCATTAAAATATTGAATTTTCCTTCCCTCATGTTGAAATAATAATCGGATACCGATTACATTGTTTCCTTGTTTTGATTGTTTTTACATCACGAAAATTATTTTATTATTTACATAATATTTTTGAAGATTTTTGAAAATATAATTTTCAAAATGGAATTCATGAATGAAAAGTGTCTATTTATATACTTTTCTATGTGCGGAATGAATATGAAGATAATTTCCTACACAATGAATACATGCAACGGCTCTTTCTCATATTAAAAATTACGAAAAACTCAAAATAAAAATCTCAAATTCATTTATATACAATAAATTGTACAAACGTCAAGTTATAGCATGCTTAAAGTAGGGACAACCCTACTTTAACTTATTAAAGATGTGAATCGTTTATGAATACTGTTTTCTCGAAATTTGCTTAAAAATGATTTATAAACCTCTTATAACTTTTTATGAATAAGGCCGTAAGGCTACTGAAATCTTTGTCTGTAACTATCTTTAAAATATGTCAACATACTGTACATGAAATTGTTTTGTCAAAATATACTGACATTCATTTCTCAGATAAATTCTTGTGCAAATTTTTTATGAAAAAACTGACAGTCTTTAAAATTTTTACTGTCACAATTTTGTCAGTCAAAAAAGTGTTAAAGTAAATAAATTTTAAAATATATCAAGAAGTAAAGAAAACCAGTAAGAAAGTTTCAGTCGGGCAAACCGACTTACATATACCCTCACCCTCAGTAAAACAAAAAATGTTCTATTATATTAATACTCCGTTTCTAAAGTGGGCGGAGAGGTCCATTTGTATGGGACGTACCAGAAGGGGTGTGTTTAGGCTTTCAGACTTTTTCTCCAAAACTTTATCCTGTTATAGCTTAACAAAATACAGAATTTGGGCACGATCGCGTTGGGTGTATTGATATTATTACACCATCTCTAAAGTGGGCGGAGAGGTACATTTGTATGGGAGGTACCAGAAGGGGCGTCGCTAGACTTCCAGTTTTTTTTTCTCAAAAGCTGCGTCCTGCTATAGCTTTACTAAATAAAGAATTTGGGTACGATCGCGTTGGTTTTATTGATATTATTACTCCATCTCTAAAGTGGGCGGAAGATACATTTGTATGGGAGGTACCAGAAGGGGCGTGAGTAGCCTTCCAATTTGTTTTTCTAAAATATTATCCTGTTATAGCTTTACTAAGTGCAGAATTTGGACAAGATCCCGTTGCGTGTATTGATATTATTACGTGATTTCTAAAGTGGGCGGAAAGATACATTTGTATGGGAGGTACCGGAAGGGGCGGGGTCATGTAGCTCATTTTGGGTACAGTAAATTTACCTTTAGTTACCATAAAAGTTCTTTTTAGAACAAGAAATTTTACTTTTAGTGTACAATAAAAGAACTGTCTAGTACAATAAAAGTACTTTTTGGTACAATAAATGTACTATTAAGTAATTTTTGAAAATAGTCTTTCAGGTACACCAAAATCACTTTTTGTGAACAATAAAAGTAGAGAACTTTTTGATACAATAAATTGTACTTTTTAGTACAACGAATGTGCTTTTTAGTACAATAAATTGTACTTTTTATGTAAAATAAATTGTACATTTTAGAAAAATAAAAGTACTTTTTGGTACAAAGTACTTTCTGGTAGATTGTGAACAATAAATTGTTCTTTATGGTACAATAAAAGTACTTTTTGGTAAAATAAATTGCACTTTCTGATTTTTTTTCTTTTTGCTACAATAAAAGCACTTTTTGTGTAAAATAAAAGTACTGTCTGGTTCAATAAAAGTACTTTTTGATACAAAAAATGTACTATTTAGTACCTTTTGTAAATATTCATTCTGGTACAACAAAATCACTTTTTGAGTACAATAAAAGTATGGACGTTAAGACTTATTTTTGGTACAATCAAAGTACTTTTAATACAATAAATTGTTTTTTTTTACAATGAATATACATCTTAGTACAATAAAGTGTACTTTTTTATACAATAAATTGTACTTTTTGTTCAAAATAAATTGTACTTTTATTACGATGTACTTTTGATGCAATAAATGTACTTTTTGATACAAAATCACTTTTGTGTTCAATAAAAGTACATTTTTGTACACATACTTTCTTTTGATACAATAAAAGTACTTTTTGTGAGAAATAAAAGTACTGTTTGGTACAATAAAAGTACTTTTTGAAACATTAATTTAAACTTTTTAGTACTATGAATGTACTATTTAGTACAATAAATTACTTTTTACTTTTTATGTAAAATAAATTGTACTATTGAGTAAAATAAATTTACTTTTTGATACAACAAAAGTACTTTTTGTGTACTATAAAAGTACTTTTTTTTTCGCAAAAAAAACCTTTTTTTGTGCAGTTAAAGTACTTTCTGGTAGATTGAAAGTACTTTTTTACTTTACAATAAATTGTTCTTTATGGTACAATAAACGTACTTTTTGAATTTTTGAATATTTAATAAAATATTCCTGAATTTATAAAATCGTACAAAGTCAAAAGATACCCAAGAACCACAAAATGCTAGGAATTTATTTTTATAAACAACTATAATTGTAATATTATTCAAGGTATGATCTGCTAAGTAAGTACGAGTAAGTCTGAAATGACTAGCAATCCTATTCAAATCTTCATGTTTTAGACATGTGAGGGACATGCAGCTCTCATATAGACTGAGGCGTCAGCTTAACTAATATATAGCCATTGTAGCTTAATATTATCACTTGTGGAATATTGTACTTTAGTAAAAGTGATTATTTTAATCGAAAAACAAACGCCATCTATGGCGTTGCTGTTATTTGTTTGCATTTGCCATTCAGGGGGGGTCAATAGTTTAAATATTTTAATATTTATAACCTTTGGCGATAACATCGCTCCACTAAGTACTAAATATTAAATGCAAAGTTTACTCAAATCGCAAAGGAAGCGCATGACATGATTAGTACCTATACATGTGTGCGTGTGTGTGCGCCGCCTATGAGTGTCTCAAGTTACATACAAAAGTTAGCGTCACGAAATTAGCATTTGGTAAAAAATTCACAAATCGCCAGTAGTGCTATTTAAAGTAAATTATTTTAATCATACATTAAAGTATTACAAAAACGCCTTTACTCGTGGTTGACACTTCATAAAAATAAATATTTATTCATTTACGATTACAATATACACAACGAATGTTTTGACCTGTTTTGCAATGGGAATGGGATTTTGTATTGCCGTTTAATTGTCTCAACTCTAAGAAGGAAGAATAGGGTGACTATATGGTTGTGTTAGCAATCGGTAAATTAATTTATTATGAGCTTTTACTATTAGTTTTCAGTGTAGTTCCTAAATATATAAGCAGGGCAACCGGAAATAAGCTACAGCATGTTTTTTTTACAACGAGGTATTAAAAAATGGGTAATCTATTTACATGTTTTATGGTCCTACAAGTGTTTTGAGGCCTATTTGTTAGAGCATAATTTGGCATATATTACCCATAAAGTCATATTTCGGCAAATTATGGTTTTAGGAGCATAATTTAAAAAAAAAACTCTTTTTTTTCAAAAATATCTCTTTTTAAGCATATTTTATGTTTTTAACATTATTTTTTTGTTCGTAAAAACTTTTTTTCGCGCTTTCTTATTCAATAAGTAAACAACACATAAACTAGCAAGACGGTTATCTTCGGCTATGCCGAAGCTCAGATACCCTTCACCATTTGTAAAAATGGTGATAAAACTGGTTATTTGCACTACAACTATATTTTATTAAACTTTGTACCACAAAACAGGGGAGTTGGTGAGAAGTGGACGTTACTTTTAGCTTCACACATCCATTTTTTTGTCAAAATTTTTTATCGATTTTATTTGATTAACCGACAAGTTTATGAGTTGGAGAATATTTTTATGAATTTTATAACTCCCCAAAAATGGAAATTTGTTTGGGATGTGGGAGTAGTTTAAATCCGATGTTGCTTATCTTAGAAATTAACCTCTGCTTCTGGACATACCAAATTTCAGCCCGAAAGCTCATAAACTATAGGGACATACAGATGGACACCCCCAAAAAGGGGGAGTTTGTATGGAAGGTGGGAGATGTATTCGTCCGATATTGCTCATATTACAACGTAAGCTCCTATTATAGGATTAAAGCTTGCATATCAAATGTCAGCTCGATATTTTCTAACCTACGGCTGAAATCGTGGGGGCAGTTAGGCTGACACCCCAAAGAAGGCAGAGTTTGAATGGGAGGTGGGAGTAGTTTTTGACCGACATTGCTTATCTTAGAAAGTAGCCTCCGCTTAGAGATTGAATCTTGTGTACAAAAGGAACAGACCCCAAAAAGGGAGAGTTTGTATGGTAGGTGAGAGTAGTTTTTGACCGATCGGTCTTATCGTAGAACTTAATATCCATTTAGGGCAGAAAAGCTTGCATACAATATTTCAGCTAGATTGCTCTTAAACTACTGCTGTAATCGCGGGGACTGACAGACGGACACTCCCAAAAAGAGGAATTTTGTAAGGGAGGTGGGAGTAGTTTTTTACCGATCGGTCTCATCTTACTACTCAACCTCCGCTTAGTGTAGGGAAGCTTGCATAAATATTTCAGCTTGATTGCTCTTAAATTACTACTGTAATCGCGGGGACTGACAGACGGACACTCCCAAAAAGAGGAATTTTGTAAGGGAGGTGGGAGTAGTTTTTGACCGATCGGTCTCATCTTATTATTCAATCTCCGTTTAGTGTAGGTAAGCTCACATACAAAATTTCAGCTTGATTGCCCTTAAACTACGGCTGTACTCGCAGGGACAGTCCCGAAAAAGGGGGAGTTTGTATGGGAGGTGGGAGTAGTTTTTGACCGATCGGGCTCATCTTAGAACTTTGAGGATAAAAGCTTGCATTCCAAATTTCAGCTCGATAACTCTTAAGCTGCTTCTGTAATCGCGGGGACAGACAGACGGACGGACAGACGGTCACTTTTAAATCGACTCAGATCTAGATGCTGATCATTTATATATATATAATGTCATACCTACCACGCCTCCTTGTGGGCGTTGCGCATGGTGAAGGGTATAAAGATAAATATTGAATAACAAAAATGTATTATACCTTCTGGTTTATAATATGTAACCAAAAAGAAATTAATTCCCATGTATATTTTTTTACCAATTTTTCCTTGATAAAAAACACTGTGAGTGGCGGCGATAATGCTGTACTCAAGCGATAATGAACACTAAGGAGGGTCGCACTTCATACAAATAAAAAAAGTTTTGCCGGTCACCCCCTAGAATGAAAGATAATTTAAAAACAAATTCAAAAAAAATTTAATTTTTTTTTTCTACCGGAATCTCGGTTTTGTAACGATAAAAAAGTTTTCTAAATTCCATGATATAAATGGTGACACAGGAAACAAAAAACCCAATGCGCGGGGTCAAGGGGCGTGGCAAAAAAAATAAAAAATTTTTTTGAATTCGTTTTTAAATTATCATTTATTCTAGGGGGTGAGCGGCACACCTTTTTTATCGACCCACCCTAATGAACACTTCAAAATTCTAAGCAGATTTTTCAAAACATTACTTGCGAATTAGGTTACTCCATAAAAGAAAAAAAAAAAACACACAATTTTTGCAATTAGAAAATGTTCTACATATTTATTACATATTTAATTGAACTGCGATCATCTTACATCAACGAGTGTCTAAGTAACTGACAGCCAATCTGACGTTATATTAACATACAAACATGTGTGTAAAGACCACCAACATGAGTACGATGTGAGTTATCAGTGAATCAATCAATAGACAAAAATATTTCAAAACCCCTAAAAGACCTAAGTATGCCAAAGAATGACAGTCATGTCATATGTCTGCTGGATGTGTAAGAGCTGATAGCAATTTGAATTTTTTTTCTTTTTCGTTCATAAGAAAATGTTTATGTATTTAAATGGGTTATTATAGCTAAATTATAAAATATTGGTTTAGCTTTAAATAATATCAGTACAATATATAAACATCAACATATTACGAAATATTGTAAAATTGCCGTACGTTACTTTTAAATTCAAATTTAGCTTTGACTGTATAGAATAATATTTTGAATTTCCATGAACTATATGGAGATTATAACGCCTTGACAGCATTTAATTTACTACATCTTTAGAGGGCTGGTAATATAGCATCTGAATCTATCTAGCTACAGTATCTTAAGTATTTATTATTTCAATAATTTCTATTGTATATTTTTGTATCTGTTATATGTGTGTTACCTTCCATCAGCATTAGTTTTTGTTTAAATATTCTACCAGATCGGTGAAACATAATTTAACAAAAAAAAAACACTCAGCAGTAGATCCCAGCTAGAAATGTTTGTATATTATCAACAGCTGCTGGTGCGTCAAAGAGTTTTTAGGAATGTGAAGAAATTTTGTCGCCATTGCCATAAATTTACTGCCACAACATTTTAATAAATTTCCCCCAAAATATTAATGATTATAACATTTAAGACATTAGGTGTGTGTGGTTTTAATCAGAAATCTCAAGAGAATTGACGGCTGTTTAGGAAAGAGAGAGAGAGAGAGAGAAATCAACATTATACGAAAAGGTGACAAAGTTCTAGAAAAGAATTTAAAAAAAATAATTAAATTTACGAATATCTAATGTGAACATACTTAAGGTAGAATTGATTAATAAAGTTTGCCTTTTTTCATAACAATTCCTTACTCATATTTCATATCAAGATAATTTGTCAATTTAAAACAATTTATAGTATTTGTCGAGAATTTTTTAAATCTTTACAAATGATTTATGTTGACAGCTGTCAGTGAAACTTTTTCTTGCATAGAAATTTAACAAATTTGATAAAACTTTTTTTTATATACATATTTCAATATCTTCAATAACTTTCACGCAAAAAATTAATTTTTTAAACTTTAGCAGAAGTTAAATTTTAAAACAACATAAAATATTTTAAAATAACATTAGTTAACAACCATTTGGTCCAGAAGCTGCCACCAACACAGAGCGACAAAAACTAAATTTGTCAGAAGGTTTTTTTTACTTTTCTCTGTACTCAGTATTAATATGAACCTTTCAATTGGCTTTTACCTCGCAACAGTAAATTTTTCAGCTGTGAAATTTTAGAAAAAATCAAAAAACGAAAATCTATTATTCTAACGCTTAAGTTTTATTTGACAATAAGCACTCGTTATGTTTTCTGATCCCCTCGAACTCGAAAAATATGTCAATAAAAAGACTTATATTTTATGGTTAAAGTTCAACAACTACTGCATCGCAGTCTTGCAATCAAAAAAGATCTCCCAGTGGAGATTTATAATCAATGCTGTTGTATGCGATAGTTATCCCCTGCATTGTTCTCACACATATACATAGTTCAAAAGGCCGCTGTCACCACCACTGTATTGATAATCCCCATACGCTACATAAATTTTAATTATAATATCGAATAATTTTTATCTATCTTTCTTTCTTTTAGTTTTTCCAATCCAATATAAAACAGGTGGTGAAGGGTACGACTCTCAAAAACAAAGACCACAACGACGTCGGAATTCCCCAAACAACTTTCCTTTTGTCTCCCTTCTTTCAGCATTGAAAATAATTAAAGGGCCATTTAAAATTTTCCGAAACATAAACGCTGATAACGAAATTGATAGAGAGAAAAACACAACACACACAGAAAAATCAATATGTGCGGTTTTTACATAAATTAACATAAAATAACAATTAAATGAGACTAAAACTATTGAGGCGCGACCAGGCAGGCAACCGAGACAGTTATCCTCTAGCTGAAAAAAATTTACAAAATTTCCAAAAAAAAAAATGAAAAACTATTAACATTTCCTTTGAAGGTGTCATAAATTTCAATTATAGAAAAGGCTACATTACATTCCAAAGCCAGTTCGTGTGTGTGTGTGTGAGATACAGTGAAACATGAAACAAGTGACACTTGTGTGCCACAGCCGCGTTGCACTCTATGTGCGGCTTTTGCTGCATGATTTCTCTTTTACGCTTGCGCGCATTAAACTCTCATTAATTTTATGTGGATTTAGTTAATTGATCCCTAAATTTTTTCTATTAGTATAACCGAAGATTTGTTATGATTGACTAAAATCTCCAGAAACATTTTTTTTGTTAGGAAAAAAAAAATGTCATATATGGGTATTTGCAGCTAAAGGACGGACGATTTCATAGTAAAAAATTGCTATATTTTTTACTTTTTGTTTTTGTAATTATGTAATTAATTTGTTGAACTTTAACAAAACAAACTTTATCCAAATCGGCTAAGAAACTTAAAATCGGTTCATATTTACCCGCGTTACTGGCTTAGAAGTGCGTAAAGGTACGAAAAACCGGTTTTTACCCGAAACTCCAGATGTTGGGGGTTTTGGGAAATTTGAAAAACAGATTCTTGTAGTGCTCAGCAGCACCTACCAGCAAAATAGTATAATTTCCCAGGTATTGATGTGTCCGCAACATGTGTCCGCAACGCACATTTAGATTGAAGTGGCATAAAAGGTAAAAGTATTTTAAATGTGAAGTAAGTTGTTTATATAACCTCAATAAGAAATTTCGCCTTATTTCACAAATTTTCGTAGACACTTCAAGTTGCTGTGGAAAATTGTGTGTGTCCGTAACGCACTTTGTGTTAGTCATAATTTTGAATCCAACATTTTAAGTAAAGTTTCATTAAAAGAACATTATAGTAGTGTCCAAAATCTAAATTTTTTAATATGAACATAATCTTCAAAATATTTCAACATTTCAAGAAAACTACAAAATAAGAAAAAAAAAAAAAGTTCGTCCGCAACGCTAGGAAATACCCATATAGAACATTATAGTGCGAAATCTGTATAGAAATTAAATTTTTCTAGCGTTTTACAGATATTTTAGATATATTAAAAAAGTGGGCGTTGCCAACCATTATTAAAGTCATAGAAAGATAAAATTTGATATAATGTTAGTACTCTGCAACACAATTATGAATATGCAGACGAAATTTTAATTTTCGATAATTTGCGAACAATAAGAAATAAAATTAGTCAAATCGGTCCATGCGTCCTCAAGTGATGGACTTACCAACGCAAAATATATGCCCACTTTTTGGCCGTAGAAGTGGGCGTGTCCAATTTTTTTTTTAAAAAACCAATCAAAGGCTTACGCGAACGTATTACAAAAATTATCGGTTCATGCGTTCTCAAGTACGTTAAAAGTACTTTTTGCGACTTATTTTTTTGTTACAATAAAATTAATTTTTCGGAACAACAAAACTTATTGTAAGAATAAAAGTTTTTCAGAAACAAAGAAGGTACTTTTTGGTACAACAAAAGTTCATTTTGTAGCAGAAAAAATACTTTTTGTAACAATAAAAGTACTTTTTTACAGTGATAGTACTTTATGGAACATTAAAAGAACTCATTGATACAATAAAAGTGATTTTTGGTACATAATAGTACTTTCGATAACTATAAAAGTACTTTTTAAGACAATACATGTACTTTTTGGTACAAAAATAGTACTTTTGCTATAACAAAAGTACTTTTTTATACAATATTACAAAACAATTATTTTTTGGCACAATAAAAGTTTTTTTTTTTGGTACAACAAAAGTATTTTTCACATCATTGAAAGTAATTTTTAATACATTTAAAGTGTTTTTTAAGTACAATAAAAATACCTTTTAATACAATAAAATATCTTTTGGGTACATTAAAACTCCTGTTTGGTACAACAAAAGTACTTTTTGATACACTATAAGTACTTTTTAGTTCAATAAATGTACTTTTTAGCACATAAAAGTACTTTTTGCTAAGACAACTGCATGTTATATTAGAATAAAAATACTTTTTGACACATTAAAGTACTTCTTGGTACAACAAAAGTACATTTTACTACATTGAAAGTAATTTAATTTCAATACAAAAAAGTACTTGTTGGCACAATAAAAGTACTTTTTGTACGTTAAAATTACTTTTGGGTACAATAAAATTCCTCTTTGGTACAGCAAAAGTACTTTTTATTACAATAAAAAATATTTTTGACACATTAAAGTACTTTTTAGCACCACTAAAGTACTTTTTGTTACAACAGAAATACTTTTTGGGTAAAATTAAAGTTCCCTTTGGGTACTATAAATGTAGTTTTTGGTACAACAAAAGTACATTTTACTACAATAAAAAGAAATTAAGTAATTATGCAATAGAAGACTTGTTGATAAAATAAAAGTACTTGTTGACAGAAAAAAATAACTTTTTTTTGTACAATAAATGACTTTTTGGTACCATACAATAATAGTACTTTTTGTTAAAATAAAAGAATATTTTGTTATTTTTATTGTACCAAAGAGTACATTTATTGCACGGAACAGTACTTTAACTGTATGAAAAGAGTACCTTATTTGTACCAACAAGTACAATTTACTGTAGCAAAAATTAAAATTTTTTGTAACAAAAAGTACTTTAATTCTATAAATTAGTACAATTTTTAGTACCAGAAAGTACTTTTATTGTACGTAAAAGTACAATTTATTGTTCTTATGCGTACTATAACTGTACAAATAAGTACTTTTATTGTACCATTAAGTACAATATACTGTACCACCACGTACAATTTATTGTACTAAAAAGTACTTTTATTGTATCAAATACCAAAAAGTTCTATTACACAGTACAACACATGATTTTGGGACTCAGTTCTGAGAACTGAACTTGAAAGTAGCTCCAAAAATAAGACCTTTTTCATCTTTTGCCAAGTTGGCTGCATTAGTTCATTTAATACAAATTCTTTAGCTTTATGTGGATTTTTAACACTTTTTCTATATTTTAACACGGTTTTATCTCGGTATACCGTACGGAATATCTCTTTTGTGCCTGAAGCAAATTTGTAGATATTGAATAGAAAAAAAAATTCTGAAAAAAAGTGAATCGTGTCTTAAAAAGTCGCAAAACTTGAAAAGATTTACCAGTTTTCCCCATATATTACTTCTTTTGCTAAAAACTGGCTTACAAATCGACAAATATTGTGTTTTTCTTTTTTCCTTTATAAACTTTATTTTGCATGAAAATAATCTGGTTATCTGGTTGCCAATTCCTAAGAATGCATTACAAATAGGGTTGCCAGACGGGCTGGATTCGGCTGGATTGTCCAGCTTTTTTTATACTTGTCCAGTATCCAGCTAAATAGTAATTTTTTATTTTTATAAATATCCTTATTAGCACACTTAACACAATAACTTTTGAAAAAATTTATAATTTTCATTTTCTAGAATGAATTGTTATTTTTTTGTTAATTGAATTTTTAATTGTTGTTCTTTTTATATTAAGATTTTTGTGCTTATTATTTAATTTTAATTCTCAGAGGTTTGAGTGAAAAGTAAAATTTTTAATAATTTTTTTACATCATTATTTAAAATCTCAAAAATTTTAAAGACTGAATTAAAGATATTTAAGTTCTGTTGTATTACTTCATGTTTTCAACAATGTTAAAAAATATTTTTTACAAAAAAATTTTATACAAAACTAAGCGGAATTTTTATTCGTAAAGACATTTTTTGAAAATGTCCAGCTATTTTTGCAAAATCTAGTTTTTTTTAATTCGAATGTCCAGCTTTTTGCGAATCTGGATCTGGCAACCCTAATTACAAAACATATTCTAAAGAACGAATACAAATATTTACGATTACTCAATCGATGCTTTATACACTGAATACAATCTATAAATCCAAAAAAGTAATTATTTTAGTATCATGCCTTGCCTTGAGTACGTAAAATTGTTAGTTCCATACTCTATTGCTTTTGTTTTAAATTTTTACTGGGTTTTTTAATTACATAACTTTAATTATCCCCTTTTTCTCTTTATCATTTTATTGTCGCCAATGTGAAATTCTCTTTTCTGCCATTCAGCCAATTAAGCAAAATCGTAAATTATAGCACAAACAACACAAACCGTCTTTAAGATTTTTGTTAATAAATTTAAAAATAATCCATAGATATTTTCTTTTTTTATTAGATATTCTTTGTTTAAACATAAATTAAATTTTTATTAAATTAGCGCAAATGCAGAGAAATAAAAGAAAGCTAATTTAAGATGATGCTCTTAATAAAGGAGTCTTTGATGATTTGGTCTGAACTATATACGTAATAAAATATCGAAAGAAATTTTGGCCAGTGAGTGGAATTTTGTGATTATGTTTTGTTTTTATGACTTTGCGGTCTAGTCTTTTATATGAAATAGAAAATCATTTGTTTATTTATGATTTAGTTAAATTTTAAACTTTGGCGCTTGATAAAATTTTAGTTACTTTCATTTTTGAATGCATTGTTAGAGATGTAAATTATATGAAATATACAGTTCCATTTAAAAATTCACCTGTGTTTATTTTGTAAAGTGAAAATCATGTGATAGCATCGAAGAGAAGGGAAGGAATGCCATTAGAAGTAAGTCGAAATTTTAATATGATTTTTTTATTTTTTTTTTCGTTATACCGAAAAAAATTTTATATCAAATCAAATCTTAAAACATAACGTGAACATTTGATTCTGATTGCTATAAAATTTAAATTTGCGAACTTATAATTATAAACGACTAGTGGACCCGGCAATGCTTCGCTATTGATTACTTGACGAATACTTATAAAATGTTTGGCACGCCTACAACAGTTTGCCATAACAAAATCGTTCTTGTACGCTCTGTAAACAATTCGTTACTCCTTAACCTGGTCAAACTAACCGCGTCTCACTAAACGATTTTTAAACATCCGTCTGCAAATGCATATCTATAGGGCCAAGTACTATCTGTATACAAATATTACCAACGATCGGAAATAAAATGTTTAACTCCATATTCCCGTTGGCCGAAAATAAATTTGTTGTCGGTACATTCATATCTGCATTACCGAGTACTATAAAGGTTCATTCACACTACCGACATCATTGCCAGTATTTCCCTTATAATGTATCAGCATCGTGCATATAAGATTGGCACAGTGTAAATAATCCTAAAACTTGTCAAAAGTAGCAGCAAATAAAATATAAAAATATTATGAAGTTAAGAAAAAACTCTTCTAGTCCTTGCTCTTTGCTTGTTGTCAGTACTTTTGAATACAAAAATAAAAGAACTTTTTGATACAATAAAAATGATTTTTGTTACAATAAAAGTACTTGTTGTTATAAAAAAGTACTCTGTGGTACAATTAATTGTGCTTTTTTTACTAACGAAGTACTCTTTAATACAATAACTTCTACTTTTTGGTACAATAAACGTACTTTTTTGTACAATAAACTGTACTTCTTAGTGTAATATATTGTATTTTTTAGTACGATAAATGAAGTTTTTATTTTGCACTTTTTGATTAAATAAAATGTACTTTTCGGTATCGAATATTATCTATATGTCAAATATCATTGCTCTAGGGCTAAGCTACTGTTTTGCCACGCCCTCTTAAGAACAAATAACAATTTCTTCTGCAAATTTGAACCTGAATGCCGAGTACTATCTGTGCACCAAATTTTATTTTTCTGGCACTGAATTACAAATGTGTCCTCTCCACCCACTGATCCAAATTTAAAATGTCATCTGCATATTCATATTAGGGTTGCCGTGAACTATCTTTGTGTGAAATTGTATCTCTCTAGGGTTAAAATACAGTTTTGTCACGCCCATTCCGCCCACTGTTCCAACTAAAGGCCTGCAGCGTTCCATTCATTCTACTTGTACAAACCGATAAAACAAGTAAGAACCTGATATTATCGGTACAAATACAACAAAGAGTAGAACAAAACATGTGCTCATGCGTTTTGGATTGAGTAGATCGCGTATCATCTCTTTCTCTGGCTCTCATTGTAGTGGAAACTTTTTTTCTCTTTATCTGTTCCACTCAGTGAAGTAACAGTTATTCCTCTTTTTTAAATGGATATATCCATTTAATACAGATATTCCAGATCGTACGCTTTGCGTTGATGATGTTTTCTTACTTTTTTTTATTCTTTTTACAAAAAGTAATGGTGTAAGTTTCATCTGTGGCAAATTTTAACAAAAAAGAAAACAACATTTTCGCTCTTTTTTCTTTATGCTTGCAGCTTCACGCTCTCCACATATTCCAAGCACAGATAACAAGAATACCGATATATCTGTTTGTTGTGTATGTAATCATACAAGTATTTTTGATACTTGGTACTTTCACTCTCTCATACCTATTCTATCGTTATCTAAAAGAGAAATATTCCATACGCACTCAATCCAAAGAGAGCGAAACAGATACAAGCAGATATAAGAAATTTCATCTGCATATAAAATATAGTTTTGTCACGCCCTCTGATACAAACTTTAAATCTACATATTCTTATCAGTGGTGTCGTGAGCTATCTGGTTAGTAAATGTTTTGTCTCTCTAGTTCTTAAATACAGTTTTCTAAGCCAACTCCTACCACTGACCCAAAATTAAATTTTATTTGCATATTTATATTTGTGCTGTAGAATACTATCTGTGTATAAAATTTTGTCTATCTAGGGCTAAAATACAGTTTTTCCGCGCACTCTTCGCCCACTGATCCAAAATTTAAATTTCGTTTGCATATTCATATTAGAGTTGTCATGTACTATCTGTGTATCAAATATTATATCCCTAGCTCTAAAAATATGTTTTGCCACGCCCACTCAGCCCTCTGGTTCAAAATTAAAAATTCGTCCGCATAATCATATTCGTGTTGCCGAGTGCAATATGTGTTTCAAATTGTATCTCCCTAGCTCTAAAAGTATGTTTTGCCACGCCTACTCCGCCCACTGGTCCAAAATTAAAATTTTGTCTGCATAGTCATATTCGCATTGTCGAGTACTATCTAGGCATCAAATTTTATCTCTCTAGCTCTAAAAATATGTTTGCCACGCCTACTACGCCCACTGGTCCAACAATAAAATTTCGTACATATATTCAAATTCGCGTTGTCGAGTACTATCTGGGTATAAAATTTTATCACCCTAGCTTAAAAAGTATATTTTGCCACGCCCACTCCGCCCACTGGTTCAAAATTAACATTTTGTCTGCTTAGTCATATTCGCAGTGTCGAGTACTATCTAGGTATTAAATTTTATCTCTCTAGCTCTAAAAAAAGTTTTGCCACGCCCACACCGCTCATTCGGTAAAAAAAATATATAGCCTATGGTAATTTTGATACTGTATACGAACTACCCTCCAAATTTCATTGAAATCAGTTCAGCCGTTTAGACGTGCTTGAGCCACAAACAAACAAACAGACAAACATTCACATTTATAATATTAATAGGATAGGATGGCATTTGGCGCCGATTAACCCCTAGTTTCTATTACACAGTACAACACATGATTTTGGGACTCAATTCTGAGAACTGCACGTGAAAGTAGCCCCAAAAAGAAAAAGTACTGCATCATTCGTTTTGTCAAGTTACATGCCATTATAATTTAATATCGATTTGAAGTTAGTAAGTATCGTATAGGGGAATTTGTCAAGTTTTAGACCCTTTTGTTTGACATAACATAAATACTATATAGTGGCGTATGATTATCATAAGTAATATTCCAGGATCGCAGTGTTTAATGTAAGATGATATTTCTTAGGATCAGCCTTACTTTGGTAGCCTTTGGTAACCCCATCTCTCCTGCATTGGCTTACCTTCCCCTACTCTTCTTCTTTCTCTGTTTGAGTTTAATCATTTCGATTGTATGACATTTTAAATTATGTTAATATCTTTTGTTTATGATCTCGCCCCACTCTTTGTAAGTCGCATTCGTATGAATCGATACTATCGTTAATTCATTGTTAAGTTATGACCAAAGGTTTGGATGACAACCATCGTCTCTGACCATTTATTTATTTATTTATTTATTTATTTATTCAGTCTACTGATATATATCTTACAGACTAGTATACAAAGTTAGTTATGGAATACATTTAATTAAAAATTTTAAACAAATTTAATTTAAATTGATTTTTTTGCAAACTAAAATCCAATATCGTCGAAAAACTGTTGCAAAGTTTTAAACACCTTGTTATTGGTTCATTAATACCATAGTTAGTACGGTGGAAATCTTCATAAAAAAGCCTTTCTACCCGCAATTCACGGGGAGGAGAATGCAAAATTACCAAATCCGACAACTCATTACATTTAGTTACATTATTCAAAATATTGAAAATAAACATTAAAGAATAGCTAGATCTACGATCCCTTAAAGATTGTAGACCTAGGAGTTTTCGCCTATTTTCATATGTAGTTCCATCTAAGCACCAATTAATCTTTTTAAAAACAAATTTACAGAATATCTTCTGGATTCTTTCAATTCTGTCTGAATGAATTGCATAAAATGGGTTCCATATTAGAGAGCAGTACTCAAGATTGCTTCTAACAAATGAAACATATAAAGCCTTCAGAGTACGGTGATTTTCAAAATCTTTAGCATTTCTTTTAACGAAGCCCAACATTGAATAAGCCTTAGAAGTTATATAATCAATATGACTATTAAACTCTAGCTTTGAGTCAAATATAACACCTAGGTCTTTAACTTCATAAACTCTCTTTAATGTATAATCTCCAATGGAGTAATTAAACAAAACTGGATCTCGACTGCGAACATATGATATTGTGCAACATTTTAACAGATTCAGACCTAATTGGTTTTTACTACACCATTCATTTAAAGCACACAAGTCGCTCTGAATCTGAACAGAATGATTTATATTTGAAATTTCCGCGAACAACTTCAAATCATCCGCAAAAAGGAGAGGTTTACAGAACTTTAAACAATTTGGTAAATCATTAATAAAAATCAAAAATAATAAGGGTCCTAAATGCGTTCCTTGCGGGATCCCTGAAAATGCATTAATTTTAATGCTGGAATACCAAGATCCCATTTTAACTATAAGTTTTCTATCCAATAAAAAACTTTTGAAAAATTTCGATAATTTTCCATTTATACCATATTGACAAAGCTTATATAACAAAATATCATGACTTACTGAATCAAATGCTTTTGCAAAGTCAGTATAAATAACATCGACCTGTGTCTTATTCTCCATAGAGGTTAAAATTTTAGTCTGCCTATGTAATGTGACAGCCAGCGCTCGATGTGATTCCCGCTTAGGGTATTCAAATAAAACGTTTCAACGAAGTTATTTTACATTTTTAATGAACTTAAATAGTATTTCGATCTCTATAGTTTATTTTGTTATTAATACGGGAGAAAGAGACGGAGAGAGAGAGAGAGAGAGCTAAAACAAATAAATAAAAGACTTAATTATTGATTTGATTAGCTAATGGCCGTGTAGTGACAGAACAACAAAACCTATGGATAAAAAGACCGCCGACAGGTGAAAGAAGTTAGAGGATGCTTATGTGGCTTCAACTACCGCAAAACCAAGCCGTTCGTTATGGAAAGTGTTCTGTGAACTTTCTAATAACTTTACTGAATTTAATGTTACTAAATAAAAACTTGATTAAGCATTAAGAAAGTTTCAGGCTGTAAACCCGACTTACATATACCCCACCCTCAATAAAACATAAAATTTTCTAGTATATTCATATTATTACTCGATTTCTAAAGTGGGCAGAGTGCTACATTTGTATGGGAGGTACCAGAAGGAGCGTGGCTAGCCTTAAAATTTATTTTTTCCAAAAGTTTATCCTGCTTTAGCATTACTAAATACAGAATTTGGGTACGATCGCGTTGGATGTATTTATATTATTACTCCATCTCTGAAGGGAACGGAAAGGTACATTTGTATGGGAGGTACCAGAAACAGGGTGGCTAGATTACCAGTTTTTTCTCCAAAACTTAAGCCTCATTTAGTTTTACTAAATACAGAGTTTGGGCCCTATCGATTTCTAAAGTCGGCGGAATGGTTCATTTGTATGGGAGATACCAGAAGGGGCGTGGCTATGAAGCCCATTTGCAATACCGTAAGTAGGGTGAGGGTATAAAAACTTAAGTTTTCTAGAAAGATAACATCAATTATTTTCTCTAACTAACTTTTTTAATATATGACCTAAATATATGGACCTATCTGTGTCGAAGGCGAGTTTCGCCATCGGATGAACCATGAGCTGTACGAGCTTTACCACGACATCGACGTAGCTAAAAGAGTCAGAATCCAACGTATACGATGGCTGGGACATGTTGCCAGGATGGATGTAAATGCTCCAGCGAGAAAGGTGTTTGAAGGCGAACCTGAAGGACGGCGCAGAGCAGGGAGACCCAAACTCCGTTGGAAGGACCAAGTGGTAGGCGATATGCCATCATCTGGTAGGACTAACTGGAGAACACACGCAGAAGACCGAAGCGTGTGGAATTCTTTACTACTTCAGGCCTCAAATTAATGAACTACGTTTCGTAAATTGTAATTGGCCACTTAAGTAAGTAAGTAACTTTTTTATATGAAAACTTTGGTGAATTTTTTTCACGCAAAATCATTTCTAATTTTTACACAGCCTAAGTTTTCTGAAAGAAAATTTACCTTAACTGCACAGAGTGTACTTTAGTGTACACATACAATACATGAAGTTATGATAAAGATTTTCGAACATATGCTTTTTCAATAACTTTAAACCAGTAGTTACAAAAGTTGTTGAAAAGGACTTTCTTAAAGAAAATTTATTGTTCTAAAAATTTCTTTCTTTGTATCAAAAGGTAATTTTAGTGTACCAAAAAGTGCTTTTATTGTATCAAAAAATATTTTTATTGTACCCAAACAAACAGTTGATTATTAAATCATAATTTACTGTACCAAAAAGTACAATATATTGTGTCTTAATTCATTGTAGCAAAAAGTACTTTTTTTGTACCAAAAAGTGTTTTAACAAAAATTATTTTTTTGTATTGTACCAAAAAGTGTTTAAATTGTACCAAATATTAAAATTTATTGTACCAAAAAGTACTTTTATTGTACATTTATATTAACAAAATGTACTTTGAAAAAAAATGTAGATGGCTGGAAGCGGGAATCGAACCCGGGATCTCCCGCATGGTAGTCGCGTGTTCTAACCACCATTTTTCGGAAAAAAAAATTCCGCCATATTGTAATATTCAAAATCAGCGATCCTAAAAACCCCACTAGTACCATGTTTTATGCCCCTTGGAAGTCTTCTTTATATTAAGGCCAAATTTTTCACAGATTCGATGAATGGTACTTAGGGATGAGGGTATATATCATTTGATACGAGAAAAAGTGTAACGCATTGAGGAAAACGATTTAGACCACAAGTATCTTAAGACAAAATTCGTTTCAGGACATTTTAAGACGATTGAACTAACCTACAGGAAAAGTGGTGTTAATTAACCTGAGTATACCTATCTCAGGACGGGTGAAGAGGGGATGTGTCACTAAACTGGTTCTAAAATGTTAAAGAAAAGTCAATTTGACTGATATGTAGTATTCTGCGGCGTTATGTTTCCAACGGCGTTGTTTATAAATAAGTGGAAAAGTCAGAAAAATATAAAATATTTATGCATAATTCAACCCTAGGCAACTTAATAATTTATAAAAAAGTTTTATTTAATTTTTCCGTCTTATTTTGGGGCATGCTAATAAAAAACAGATATCATACTGTCGCCGTCATATAGTTTTAATTCAACGGCTAACAGCGCATAAACAGAAATTACGCCGTTATTTACATATCGTTTAGCTGAGGTGTGTGTAATGTAAACAATGATAAATTGCTCACAATATTTGCAGAAAAACGAAAAACAGTCGCAAGAGATTAAAATTTGTAAAAAATTGGGAAATTTTCGGTTTTTAACTTAAAAAAAAAGTGAAATTAGGTGACTACAATGAAAAGATTGATAAGAAATCATAAAAGAATATTTGGTAAATAACTTCAATATTGACGGAACCCATTGAAAGAAGAGGATGAAAGATTTCAAAAATGTGTTTGCCGCAATCGAAGGAAAGAGACAAAAACTCTTCTGCTGTTGATGCTGAGTTTGATTTATGGGCAAAGAAGGAAGGACAATGACTCAACACTTCCTCAAGATGAACTAAGCTTCTTTGTCAATGCTCCAGTACTAGAATTAAAGCGCAATGTAATAGACGAATGGGAAGAAATGAAATCGGTCTACCCTAAGCTGTACTCTCTTGCACAAAAATATTGCTTTTTGTTTGGCACATCAGAGCAGCTTTTTTCCAAAGCCGGTGCAATAGAAACGGAAAAACGGAACAGATCAACCACGAAATGGCTATCAAAGTTCCTATTTTTAAATTCTGTACTAAACAAATAAATTCTATTATTATTATTATTAAATAGAATAAACAAAATTTTGTAATTAATTATATTATTTTTTTTAATTTATGATAATTTTCAATTGTAGGTGAAAATATCGAATTATCGATTAATCGATTAATTGTTTCCAATTAATCGCGATTAATTTTTTGTCGTTTAGATTTATCATATGGTTAATTAATCGATTATTCTTTTTAAACTGCCATCACCAGACACACCCCTTCTGATACCTTCCATATAAATAACTGAAATTGCCCCTTTTACGTACATATATTTTTTGTATGAAGTGAATTTGTGAATGGTTTTGCATGTCTCTAGACCGCTGGTATTATGACCGAAAGTCCTATCTACAGTCGTTTACGCTCCAAAAGCAAGCAAATAAAATATAAGTAATTTTTTTAATTAAAAATCAGTTAATTTCAACAACTCAAGACTTAAACAATATCTTATATTGGGTGATGGTATTTATCAGTCAATTAACCTGACTGAAATTTCTGTACTGGTTTTAATACATTACTTGAGGTGTATATTTTCAATATATGTATGTACATATTTATTATCAAGAGCAATCAATTGCACCACCATTTTAAAAATAAAATATCAAATCTTGGTCACCGCAACAGAAACGTAGATTAGATTACGTAAATGTGGCAGTAGCCTTCACCACAGCTCACTTGGGTCCTTGTGTGGGTCCCGTTGTGATACCATTTAAAATTCTCGCATGGATGTTACGCAGATCGCCTACTGATTGACAGGTATTTTCCAAAATTTTCATATCTCATGTCACCAAAACCAGGGCAGTGATAAAAAAAAGATGCTCCGTTGTCGCCTTTTCTTCCTCATAATTGAATTTTCTACAAAAATCTCCGTAGGAAAGTTTCACCCCCGGTCAGTAAGTAGATTTTCATTACACACACTCAATCTCACTGACCTATATTTTCTATACACAAAGTATCTTCTTTACATCGTGTTTTCTAAACAAAAACTTCACGGAGACCAATTTTCTGTACTAATAATAGCGTTGATACCTCCAAAGGTACATAGAACCAGCTTGGAAAACCTTTTTCATATCAAAATATCATATTGTCATCTAAAAAAAAAAAAACACATAATTTGCCTTAATCTTTAGCAGTTGCTATTACTTAATTCAATTTTCTTAATTTTATATGTGCATATTCGCATTTTGCATTGCACAAGTATACCTTTACGTTCATTGAACTCATTTACACATTTTGACTGTGTGCACCACAAATATTTCATAAATTGTATGTTTCAATACGGTGTTCTTATTTCCAAAATCCAGACCCACATCCAATTGCCATAAATCACCCAATTTGTCTTGAAACTGGTGTTCCTCAGCTACTCCTAAACAACAACAACAACAACAAGAAAAATTGAGCTCAAAATGTGCCCAAGCATCTTTCCGAATACTTACACTAAAAAAAACCTGTTGCAGGACAACAGCAATCGGCTGCAGCATAGGCACCAGCACCAGTACCAACACTGTTGTTTCTTGTCTTAAGGAATGAGGATTAGGTTGATTCTTATTTGGCAAAAAAAAAATGTTTTTGGAATTTTTCATGGGCCAAGTTAAAATTTTATTAAGACGTACAAAAAAACTCTATGTGAATTTTTTTAATTTTTTTCTTAAAGGTTTAGGGGTCGCTACCGGGGCTCGAAATTCAAAATTTGACCGTCATCCTGAGGGATAAGCTGAATAACTCGAGTAAACCTTAACTGATCCTTATGAAAATTATTCAGTATTAATAATTTCCATAACGAAGTAATGGAATTGTAAATGGGCAGAATTGCCCCACCCCTTCTGGTACCTCCCATACAAAATTACCGATTTTTTGATAATTAATATGTCTCCCATAACTTTCAAACGGGCAGATTGATAGCATTTAAACTTGGTCAGTTTAATAACCTTTTAATAACAGATAAACCCCCAGAAAATCAAAACCTTTGTCACACCCCTTCTGGTACCTCCCATACAAATGACCGAATTAACCCCCATATTTTTACCTACATATCTTTTTAGTAAAAATACTGAATTCAATAAAATTTTGTGCGAGATGAACACATGCCAAAATTTGACTCGTGAGTGACTATGGACTATATAGGCCAACCCCTTCTGGTACCTCCCATACAAAATTACCTATTTTTAACCAAATTATTTTTTACCAATAATTTCCAAACAGACAGCTGGATGGCATTTAAACTTGGCCAGTTTAATAACCTTGTAATAACAGATAAACCCCCAGAAAATCCAAACCTTTGCCATACCCCTTCTGGTACCTCCCATACAAATGACCGAATTAACCCCCATATTTTTACCTACATATCTTTTTAGTAAAATACTGAATTCAATAAAATTGTGTGTGAGATGAACCCATGCATAAGTTTGACTCGTGAGTGAATATGGACTATATCGACCAACCCCTTCTGGTACCTCCCATACAAAATTACCTATTTTTAGACAAATTTGTTTTTACCAATAATATCCAAATGGACGGCTGGATGGCATTTAAACTTGGTCAGTTTAATAACCTTGTAATAACAGATAAACCCCCAGAAAATCAAAACCTTTGCCACACTCCTTCTGGTACCTTCCATACAAATGGCCGAATTAACCCCCATATTTTTACATACATTTTTTTGTAAGTATGCTGAATTCATTTATATTTTGCTAAAGATATACGCTTATAGTAATTTTGCTAATGCTTATCTTAAATATAAATCTAGTTTAATGAATGTTATTAGATATTCAACATAGATAATGCAACGCTATTGTCTTGCCCCCCTCCACTAATTTGCAGTACAACTTTGGAATTTTTACAGTACAGTTAATATGAAATGATTTATTTCAAATTTGTTCATCAGTTTTTGTTGTATTATTACTTAAAAAGGTACATTTCGAAAATAAAAATTAAATTAAACAGTTAATAAATAATATTAAAATAAAAATTTAATATATTAATATTAAACATGAATTCATTGCATGAAAAACTTAACATTAAAAAATATAATTATAAACAAGTGTATTACTCCTTACAATTTTCTTTAAATTTTAAAATATTGTAAAATTTTATCTACACATGGTAGATTTTTTTGGATCTGAATATTTTTTTTCTAAATTCTTTCACCAGTAATAATAGGAACTGCTTCTGTTCTCCATAATGTGTATGCAATTTATTGTATTCCTGCATCAAGGCCACTCCGTGTTCAGCAATATCATTAACAACCTTCAACCTAGACCGAACTAATTCTTTACTTAATTTAAAGTCTGCATCTTGCTCCCAATCTTCAACATTTTTTTAGAAAACCCGATTTAATACCCGTTATGCTGAAAAATCTATGAGTATTGTTGGATACAAATTGCTCGAGACTTTTGGAATGTAGTAGGTTTCCATCCACTGTAACTCGTTTTTCTGGATTATCTACTCCTTCTATGTTTAAAGCATTTACCATCTTCTTCTTAATTTCATGAGAAACTTTGTCATCAAAAATGCAAATCCAACTAGCTCTTCCTAAAAATACCAGAGATGACCTATAATTTTTGTTAAGGCTATTGCCGCTGTCTCTATCTTAATTGTTGCATAAGACTTCAAGTCTTTTAATACCTGGAGGTCATTTCTTGAAGCAGAAGGTCTAGAAGTGGACTCAAACCAATATTTAAGGTAAATATTAATTATAAAACTGCAAACATCCTGTATTCCACATAATTCGCTTTTGTTTAACTTGAACTGCTCTCTGAATAAATATATTTTTAAGGAATATATTACCTTATCCTTCCATCTAGCACGGTGAAGACCTGCTGGTGCTCTGAAGAATATATGTGTTTTTGGAACATCCCGCAGAATATTATTGTCAGCTTAAGTAGCTCTTTGTAGTCCTCTCGTGGCTGAAACTCTTTAAGCTGATTTTCGGCAAAACAAATAGCATTCGCAGAGTTCTTTACTTGTCTTAATATGAGATCTTCCGATATGCCAGGTTTAAAATTGGAATGATCAATTTTTGTCCAAGCATTTTTAAACCTCTTAAAAAGTAATATTACAGGACCGGTTGATATTCCCGAAATACAATGCATGAATCATATTATATGACTTCTACGTTTAAAACTTTTAAGTTAACCTATGAAAAAAATCAAAATTTTCTGTCAAATAATTAGCATAAATATGTAAAACTATGAGGGTGAATTCGGTCATTTGTATGGGAGGTACCAGAAGGGGTGTGACAAAGGTTTCGATTTTCTGGGGGTTTATTTGTTATTACAAGGTAATTAAACTGACCAAGTTTAAATGCCATCCAGCTGTCCGTTTGGAAATTATTGGTAAAAAATAATTTGTCTAAAAATAGGTAATTTTGTATGGGAGGTACCAGAGGGGGTTGGCCTATATAGTCCATAGTCACTCACGAGTCAAATTTTTGCATGTGTTCATCTCACACACAATTTTATTGAATTCAGTATTTTTACTAAAAAGATATGTAGGTAAAATATGGGGGTTAATTCGGTCATTTGTATGGGAGGTACCAGAAGGGGTGTTGCAAAGGTTTTGATTTCCTGGGGGTTTATCTGCTATTATAAGGTTATTAAACTGGCCAAGTTTAAATGCCATCCAGCTGTCCGTTTGGAAATTATTGGTAAAAAATAATTTGGTTAAAAATAGGTAATTTTGTATGGGAGGTACCAGAAGGGGTTGGCCTATATAGTCCATAGTCACTCACGAGTCAAATTTTGGCATGTGTTCATCTTACACAAAATTTTATTGAATTCAGTATTTTTACTAAAAAGATATGTAGGTAAAAATATGGGGGTTAAATCGGTCATTTGTATGGGAGGTACCAGAAGGGGTATGACAAAGGTTTTGATTTTCTGGGGGTTTATCTGTTATTAAAAGGTTATTAAACTGACCAAGTTTAAATGCCATCCAGCTGCCCGTTTGAAAGTTATGGGAGAAATAATAATTATCAAAAAATAGGTAATTTTGTATGGGAGGTACCAGAAGGGGTGGGGCAATTCTGCCCATTTAAAATTCCGTAACTTCGTTATAGAAAATATTAATACTGAAAAATTTTCATAAGGTTCAGTTAAGGTTTACTCGAGTTATTCTGCTTATCCCTCAGGATGACGGTCAAATTTTGAATTTCGAACCCCGGTAGCGACCCCTAAACCTTTAAGAAAAAAATTAAAAAAATTCACATAGAGTTTTTTTGTACGTCTTAATAAAATTTTAACTTGGCCCATGAAAAATTCCAAAAACATTTTTTAAGACTCACCCTAATGAGGATGTTTGTGCGAATTTTACTGGTCCACATAAAAACTTGTAGTTAGTTGTTTGTGTACATCGATCGTCGTGGTTCATTGTTCGGCGCTCAAGAAAACAACTTTTTGTTGTTGCTTCGTTGTTCTGCCAAAGAATGGCGCAAAGGATCGACCGCTATACACATTGATCACAATCATTTGGCAATTTGTGTTATTTTCGAAATTTAACACATAAAAATCCCCCACTCTCCTTCGTGCGACAGCATATCTAAAGGATCTCTGTTGTGTGTAGTGTGATATGTCTTTTAGTGGTCATAAAAATGCATGAGCAGAGTGAGAGAGAGAGAGAGTGATACGGTTGTGATTTCATTTTGGTTGTTTGTATAAATCAAAAGTCGATGAATCTAAGCAAAAAATAAACCAGTAAGAAAGTTTCAGTCGGGCAACCCGACTAACATATACCCTCATCCTCAGTAAAACAAAAAATGTTCTATTGTATTGATATTATAACTCGATTTCTGAAGTGGGCGGAGTGGTACTTTTGTATGGGAGGTACTAGATGGGGCGTGTCTAGACTTCCAGATTTTTTCTCCAAAACTTTATCCTGTTATAGCTTTACTAAATACAGAATTTGGGCACGATCGTGTCGAGTGTATTGATATTATTACTCCATCTCTAAAGTGTACGGAAAGGTACATTTGTATGAGAGGTACCATAAGGGGCGTGTCTAGACTTTCAATATTTTTTCCAAAACTTTATCCTGTTATAACTTAACAAAATACATAATTTGGGCACGATCGTGTCGAGTATTTTGATATTATAACTCCATCTCTAAAGTGGGCGGAGTGGTACATTTGTATGGGAGGTACCAGAAGGGGCGTGTCTAGACTTCCAGATTTTTTTTACAAAACTTTATCCTGCTTGAACTTTACTAAATACAGAATTTTGGCACGATCGCGTTAGGTCTATTAATCGATTTCTAAAGTGGGCAGTACCAGATGTGTATGGGAGGTACCAGATGGAGCGTGGCTAGACTTCCCATTTTTTTCTCAAAAACTGTATCCTGCTAAAGCTTTACAAAAATAAAGAATTTGGGTACGATCGCCTTGGATTTATTGATATTACTACTCCATCTCTTAAGTGGGAGAAAAAGTACATTTGTATGGGAGGTACCAGAAGGGGCGTGTCTAGACTTCCAGATTTTTTCTCAAAAACGTTATCCTGATGAGCTTTTCAAAAAAACAGAATTTGGGCACGATCGTGTCGAGTGTATTGATATTATAACTCCAACTCTAAAATGGGGGGAAAAGTACATTTGTATGGGAGGTACCAGAAGGAGCGTGTCTAGACATCCAAAGACGGACATGGTTTAAAGAAACCTAAGGTCTAAAGTGACTCCTTCTATGTGTAACACTTTTGGGTGGTACCAAATGATATATACCCTCCTACCAGTAAAGTGAGGGTATAAAAAAAATTTTCTATGGGCACTTTAAATTCATGTAAGTCAGTCATACATTTTATATCTTTAGGGGCTATGCCGAGGCAGTTGCAGCTGTCCCCACCTCCTCTTCCCCCATTTTATGGCTCTTGAATGTAGGAGTGTTTTACTCCCATTGGGCTATGGTGTGATTCAAAGGACATTCATATCTCTCTGCCCGTAGTGCCTAATTTAGTCCTCCGAATATGCTAATACATCTATCTTTTACACCGAATATACTTTGTGATATATCGCCGATCTTAAAGATAGCAGAAATATATCTTATATATGTTAGTGTTCACCTCTTATGGGGCTATGGCGTGATGAGAAGGAAATTTATTCCTTTCTGCCCGTGGTGCCGAATATGCTAATACTAAATATCTTTAATACCGCATGTACTTTGAAAACAGTTTATCTTTGGACAATGTAATACAAATTTTTATGTATCATTTTTTGCATTGTTATTGACTATTTTTAAGCTGAAGTATATTTTTTTTCACTTAAAAATCGTTTTGTTAATTTCATACATATTTATGGTTTGCGTCTTCGCTAAATGTATTTAACAATCCTCCCTTTGCTTTTATATGTTAACTAAGTGTTGCTACCCAAAAACTTGTTTCACCTCATCGTTTTCAAATCTAGGTCATTTTGTCACAAAATCTTCACCCTTATCTCTTTAGCCTTCACACCTTTCTTATGGTCAGCTCTTAGAGGGGGAATTTCCTTTTCATATCTTAACTTTTGCTTGCGGTTTTTTTTTATATCCCCAGAACAATGGGTGCCAGTGCCGCCAACCTTAATGGTTTTTGAGGTTTGGCGTTGAACTTGGCTGTGTGAGTGTGTGTGTGTGTGTGGTTTTGACCATTGTCCCTTTTGTTTGATCTTGTCATAACTAAACCGTTTTATGATATCAATATCGCACATCTTGTGATTTCATTTAAAGCACCTGACTTTTTTTTTTGTTTGTTATAAAAAATTTATGTTTTTTTCTGTTGTTTTTTTTTTCTTTCGTCATTAAATTGTTATTCCGTTTAAATATAAGTATGTATATGAGAAATCTTGTTCGACCAGTTTGTTTTTTTTTTGTGTTTTTTTTATTTGTTGTTATCTTGTTAAAGAAAATTTCGAATATTCGATTTGAAACAAATTAGGAAATAAAGCTATTTGGAACAAATACCCGTATACATTTGCATACATTATTTGGAGGAGAATTCAAATTTTTGAAATATTTTTATTACCTTAAGCCGAAGACTAAGACTGTGTGTGTGTGTTAGTATATTATGCACTTGTTACCAAATTTCTAAAACAAAAAAATCTGATCATTTAATATTCAAATTTTATGATCGGCCATAAAACAAATCTAAAGCTCTCGCCGTTGCTAGACGTTGTAGTTGTTGTTGCTGTTGGGCTGGTTGGGTTTACCGGTTTCCTAAAGCCATTGCTGCCGCCAAAGTCCACCACATCTCTGATATGGACACAATAGTAGTGAATAGAGTGGATAGTGTGGTTGTATCACTGGCTGGCTGTTGGACTAGCTACAGGTGGATGATGGCTTTGACGGTCTCACATCTTTGTTGGTGGGGTGGAGGCTGTAGCTGTTGCTGTTGTTGATGATGTTGACGTTGATGCTAATTCATTGAAAGAGCAACAGCAAATGTTGAGAGTAAGAATACAAACAGCAACAACATCAACAAAAACTTGACATCAAATTACGTTATTTCTTTTGATTTTGACTTGAGTTTTGGGGGCAATTAAAATTGCAACAGTGAATTTTTAATTCAAAATTTACTTTTTCATGTCAGTTTTTTTAATTGGAAAGTTATGTTACCGGTTTGAATTTACACCGCCCTGCCCCACTATACAACATTGACGTCCTTCGAAAGGGAATATACCTATACATAGTCAAATAAAATTTGAATAAAGTTAAACTTCATGGGCAAACAATTGGTTGGGTTAGAAAGTAGTGTTTAGGCCCCAACTCTCTTAATTTTTTTCTAAATCTACAAAATGCTCATTCAATAATATTTAGTTATGATGGTATGATATTGAATGACCACTTGCCACTTTTATAATTTCATAAAATAACACGGTACAACATATGATTTTGGGACTCAATTCCAAGAACTGCACGTGAAAATAACCCTAAAAAGAGAAGTTCTGCATCATTCGTTTTGTCAAGTTGCATGCCATAATAATTTAATATCGATTTGAAGTTAATAAGTAAACGTATAGGGGAATTTGTCACGTTTTATGCTTTTTTGTTTGACATAACATAAATAGTATATGGTGGCGTATGGTTATCATAAGTAATATTCCACGTAAATTATACGCCACGGAGTACAACAGTTTTATTGAACTGCTATAAAATAAACCCAGTTCTAAATCATTTGATGAATGGAAAAGTGAAACTGTTGCTTTTGTAGGCAAACGTTATATTAACAGATAAAAGGATGAGGGTATATATCATTTGATATCAAAAGGGTAACGCATTAAAGGAGACGAGTTAGACCCCAAGTATCTTAAGTATCTGGCTGGCTGGCTGGATAACGGGTCAGCAGGATATCTCGAGTAAACCTTAACGGATCGGTATGAAAATTTACCAGTATTAATATTTTTCAAAACGAACTTATGGGATTGTAAATGGGCAGAATAGCCCCACCCCTTCTGGTACCTCCCATACAAAATTACCTATTTTTGGATAATTAGTATTTCTTTCATAATTTCCTAACAGACGACCGGAGGATATTTGAATTTGGCCAGTTTATTTATCTTGCAAAAGTAGACAAACTCTAAGAAAACCACCACTTCTGGTACCTCCCATACAAATTACCGAATTGACCCTCATAGTTTTACATATATATATTTTTTGTAAGTTAACTGAATTCACTCAAATTTTGCGTATGATGTTCGCTTATGAAAATTGGACTCAGGTATGACACCAGCTTTTACATCCATCCATCAGCCATCCATCCAGTCAGCCAACCATCCGGACATGGCTCATCATCTTAGAAATCCTGAAAATAATTTGACCTTAAGATGCTAGGGGTCCAATTCGTCCCCTTAATGTGTTACACTTTTTCTCGTATTAAATGATGTTTACATTCATCCCTAAGGGTAAAGGCATAAATAAGACCATTTTAGAATCTTTCAGAATAACACATTTAAAAATTTAGAATATATATGCAAATTTAAATGTAATTATCATAATTTAAAGGGTCTAATACTTATTTTCTAGAAACATTTATCGCCGACCTAAAAAATACGAAATTCCTAATAAATATTACACACCATAATATCTCTAAAAATCCCTCATGCCTTTTAGTACAATAAAAGTACTTTTTGGTAATGTAGCAGTACTTTTTGAAACGATTACAATAATTTTTGGTATAATAAGATTAGTTTTCGAAAATTATAATGTAAGTACGTTTTGATACATTAATAGTACTTGTTAGTACCCTAAAAATACTTTTCAATGCTCTAAAAGTTATTTTTAATACAATAAATTTACTTTTGATATAATAGAAGTACTTTTTAGTGAAGTAGTTTTTAATACGATTAAAATAATACCATTTTGGTACACTTAAAGTACTTTGTAGTATACTTAAAGTAATTTTTAGTACAATAAAAGTAATTTTTGGTGTAAAAAATTGCTATTTTCTTTAATGGAAAGACTTTTTTTATACAATAAAAGTACTTGTTAGCATACTAAAAGTACTTTTTGGTCCCAACTCATCTTCCCTAATGTGTTACACTTTTTCTCATATCAAATGATATATACTCTCATCCCCAACAGTGAAGGTATATTAAAGAACATTTCACAAACTTTCGGAATAACAAATTTAAAAAATTAGAATATATTTTAATATATAAATGTAATTATCATAATTAAATCGGTTTAATACTTATTTTCTGGGGACCTGACAACCCAAAAAATACGAAATTCCTAAAAGTTATTACATATTAATATATCTCTAGAAATCCTTTATGCCTTTCGGTCCAATAAAAGTACTTTTTGTTAATGTAGCAGTACTTTTTGATACGATTAAATTAAATTTTGGTTTAAAAAGATTACTTTTTGAAATATTATAATCGGAGTACTTTTTAATATAAAAATAGTACTTGTAAGTACCCTAAAAATACTTTTTAATACAATAAAAGTACTTGGTACAATAAAAGTAATTTGGGAATATTAAAATGTACTTTTTAATGTAGTACTTTCTGGAAAGAATAAAGTAACTGTTTGTACACTTAAAGTACTTTATAGTATAATTAAATTACTTTTTGGTGCAAAAATACTTTTTGCTATAATGGAGAGACTTTTTTATACAATAAAAGTACTTGTTAGCATTCTAAAAGTTATTTTTGGTATAATAAAAATACTTGCTAATTTGTTATAATAGAAGTACTTTTTAATACAATAAAAGTACCTTTTTAAAGAATTTTTTTAAATAAAACTACTTTTTTAAATTAAAGTACCTTTTGGTACAATAAAGCCATTTTATGAAATAAAAGTGTGTTGGTAGTACAATAAAATAACTTTAAATTCATTAAAAGTGCTGTTTGGTACAGGAAAGTACTTTTCAATACAATAAAACAACATATAGATACAATAAATGTGATTTTCGATACAATAAAAGTATTTTTAGTTTTCTAAAAGTAATTTGTGGTAAAAAAATAAGTAGTTTTTGATACTATAAACGTAGGTGTTGGTACACTCATAGTAATTTTTGGTATAATAGTTTGGCCGTGGCACAGTGGTTAGAACACGCGACTACCATGCGGTAGGTCATAGGTTCGACTCCTGGCTCCAGACATCTTAAAAAAAATTGCATTCATTGTCGCCTCCCCTCGAATGTTGTTCGACAGCAACTTCGCAGTATTGGTGTCGAATCAATCGGCATGTCTAGTAAGAGCTTCTCAAAAGGTGACGTTCGCATTCGTCGATAAACAAGTAGGTGCCGTTAGTTGTGAGTCTAAAAATAGAAAGCGTGTTAATTCACGACAACGCGAGAAGCTATCCCATATCTCATTCATGGGGTGTAAAGTGAAATTAAGTAAGTAAGTTTGATACGATAAAAGTAATTTGTGCTATTATTGAAGAACTTTTTGTTATAATAAAATAACTTTATGATACAACAAAAGTACTTGTTAGTTTACTTAAAGTACCTTTTGATAAAATTAAAGTACTCTTTAGTATAATAAAAATACTTTATGATTCAACAAAAGTGCTTTTCTGTAAAAAAAAAAGTACTTATGTTACAATAAAAGTACATTTTGATAAAAAATAAAAGTAATTTTTAAAACAATAAAAGTACTTTTTGGTATAATATTAATTATTGATGATTCCAAAAAGGTCTTTTCTGTACAATAAAACTACTTTTTTACAACAAAAGTACTTTTCAGTACAATAAAAGTCCTTTTGGTTTGTTACAATAATAGTAAATTTTAATATAATTCAAGTACTTTTTGATAAAATAAAAGTACTTTTTGGTATAATAAAAATACTTGATGATGCAACAAAAGTACTTTTTGTTTTAAAATAGGATTTTTGATACAATAAAAACATACAATAAAAGTTCTTTTAGTACAATGAAAGTACTTTTTGATGCAGTAAAATGAGATTTGAGTACACATAGGGACCAAGTAGGATACGTTTCTTGTGAATCTAAAATAAAAATTGTGGTAATTCACAACAACGTCCCATACCTCATTCATGGGGTTGAAGATAAAAATTTTTTTTTATTGATAACATGGAAACATTGAACATTAGAAACGGTGGCGTTACAACTGAACTGAACCGCTACATATTGTTCACTGTACAACTCACTATCTCATTGTTGTGAAATCGTTTTTCGAAGTCACGAACCATAAAAACTGCAATTTAGCAATGATAACAATCCTATTAGACACAAAGACTTGCCAGCCAAGAATTGGAAACGATGGAAACAAAATTAATAAGATTTTTATAAGAATAAATAATGCGAGATTTTTATATAAATTACATATTCTTTTTAATACGACTTATTTAATTGTTAACTAATGTTTTTTTAATTTAATATTTTTAAAATTTGTATTTATTAAAATGTTTGTGTTTTTTGAAATGTTGTACGTAATTTTAAAATTGCTTTTCTAACCGTAAGTTTTTATATTTTTTTAATTTTAAGTAACGAATTTTAAGAATTTTTTAATGTTCTTTAATAAATATTTAATTAAAATTTTATTGTGTTGTTTTTTTAATTTTTATTGAAATTTAATATTTTTGTTGAGTTGTAAGTTATTTTAATATTTTGTAATGTTTTTTTTTTATTTTGATTGCTCAATATTTTTTGTGATTTTTTTCTCATTATAATTTTTTTAGAATTTCTAATAGATTTTAAGTAAAATAAAAATATTTATGTAAAATCAAACAAATGGAAAACATTTATTATGTTTTAATTTTATTTCATAATAAAAGAGAGAAAACTAAAAAAGAAAACCTTCAATATGGTGTTTATCCGGGATTTGAGAAGTTTGCCAAGAAAAGATAGACAAAAAGGGTATAATAAGCATAAAGAGGCACAGGGCGTAAAGTTATTTAAAGGAACTAAGTACCTGCGATGAGTGCGCAAAAAGCTAAAATTTAAGAGAAAAAAATAAACAAAAATCTGGTATTAATCAATGTGAAAACGCCCCAAAAAGTCAATTTAAAAATATATATACATTTTTTACGCATTTTGATCGCCCAGCATCGACCTACCATTCCGTTGTTTGGGGATCAAAACGAAGAAAATGCTATATTAGTTTTTGTTTTTAGGCCTTCGCCGCATTTTCTGCTCTTCAGACTTTTTTAGCCCTGCCCTGGTCATGGAATTCAGCCATTCATGCTACTAGTAGAACCGGTTTTATTAATTGCTTAAAACTGTTTTTCTTTAGCTTTTGTTTTGGTTTTTTTTTTAGTAAATACCAAATTTTGTAACGTACTGTCAGCTCTGGCAGTGTTGGATAATACGAAATATATTTGATTTACATTTGTACACTACCCAACACTACCGGCACAATTCAGAAAATACTTAGCAAAACAAAGCAGAGAAAACAATTGTTGGCTTTCTTCAGGTGGTCTGGTTTATAATATTTTCTCTCAAATTGTTAACAAAAATAAATTCTAACAAATGGATGACCCTTTAAAACCAAAAGCAGTGCCACTGGCAGCAGAGACTGTATTATGGTTCGAATTTCTCTTAGACCCAGAGTTAATTACAAAACATCTTAAGAAGGCTCATCCAGGTAAAACAAACAGCCATCAATGTTTATCACCATTATTAAACTTTATTCAATACTAATTTTCTTTTTTGTTTTGTGATGACTTTAGATCCCTCTGCTTTGGAATTGTTAACACAATTCATATCTATGACACCCGACAATGTGGTGGTGCAGCAATTTGATCTTACCACACCCGACCCCCAGACAATACCTAGTGCGGCGGGAGGACCTATCCCTAGCATACTATCGCCAACTAATGAAAATTTACGTTTGACGCGCAAACAAACGGCGCTCAAAGTGCTGGTTCTAAAGGTGGCCACATGGCTCAAATGGAATTTAGATGTTTTGGAGAAGAATCTATCGATAGCCAAACAATTGTTTTTGTTACGAGATCTATGTACTATAAGCTTCGGCAAAACTGTGACCATACCGCTGACGAATGAGTTTCAGGCAAAGATAAGTAAGTTGAGCAAAATTTGGGGAGAAAAAAATGAACATGGCACAGGTATATGGGACCAGTATTAAATATTCCTTATATTATCGGTCCTCATGGATGCCAGTACGGAAGCAATTTCCTTTGTACTCTGTACAGTCTTATAAAAGTCATCAATATGAGAATAGTGTTGCCTTAATTAAGCGCCCAATAAAAATCATACGTGGCATGATGGTTAGAACACTCGATTATCATGTGGGTGATCTGGATTCGATAACAATCACAGCCATCCAAATTTCTTTATTCGGCTGCATCCTTGATGTTCTAGACTGCAGCTTTTGATAAACTCCTTATTTATTAATTTTAAATATGGTCTTTCTTTATGACTTTAAAACACCGTCTCTTAATATTATATTTTTTATTAATTCTCTTTATAATAGCTCCCGATGGCAATGAAAAGGCTGCCAAATTCGCTTTGACTTTTTATCATCGTTGGGTTTTGCGACTGCAGATACTTAAGGATATAGCTGTAAAATCAGCCAGACCAAGCATGGGAAATATGTAAGTATATAGCATCTACATCCATCTATATTTAATATATGCATATTTCTTATAATACCACCCTCTCCCCCTTTACAGGTTTGTTCCCCTAGAGCCAATGCATCAATTTTTCGCTCCCGATGTTTCGCCCCAAACCAGTATTGAATACTTACAAGAGCTGTGCAAGTCTAATGACCACTTTTATATTTTCACCTATGATACATTTATACCACCCCACCCCAATGATGATCATAGTGTACCACAGCAATTTGACAACAATATGTTACGCATCACACCGGCCGAATTAAGGACTCAAATCTATTATGATTTAGTTAACTTCTATTTGTATACAAAACAATATCAATTGGCTCGAGATGCGGTCAATGAGTGTCGTCGTTATTTACACCTGACCAAGGGAGAATATGAAATGATGGGCAAGAAGTCGACACAATTTGTTTTCTGTCACGTTAATGAGGACGAACTGGAAGGATATTTGCTGGCCTGTGGCTTAAGTGTACAGTCACAAACGCTGACGGAACGTTTTAATATGGCTCAGTTGGTGCAATATAAGGTAAGGGGGCTAAGGAGAAGGAAAAAGAAACAAATGTTTCCCTACAATTCAGAATTTGTTTAATGTATTACCTTTGCCGTTGTAGTATGTTTATGAGATTTTTGTTTGTTTTTAGTTTTGTAGCGATTGGAATTAAAATTGAGAAATACAATTTTTTTATTATTCTTCTTTCCAGGACATAATTGAGATACTTAAATTGGACAATCGTTCACGTGAAATACCTTTGGTTAATCGTCGCATTGTGGAACTAGACATTGAGGGTGCCATCTCTCAGGGCATTTTAAAGGAGCCACGACAATTGGAAATGCAAGTGGCTGCCCTTAATGTGGTACGCAGCATATTCGAAGAGGGCAACGTATTTGCCAATGTTGACTACTTTGAAAAGTATGGACTAATGAATTGTTTTTCAGCCCTGGCAGAGGTAAGTTGTAGATTAAAACTAATAAAATGGCATTAGGGTTACACCGGCCGTGGCATAGTGGTTAGACCACGCGACTACCATTCGGGAGATCACAGGTTCAACTCCTGGCTCCAGCCAGCTTAAAAGAAAAAATTTCTTTCATTGTCGGCTCCCCTCGAATGTTGTTGACAGCAACTTCGCAGTATTAAGTGTCGAGTCAATCGGCGTTTCTAGTAAGAGCTTCTCAAACAGTGACGTTCGCATTCGTCGATAAACAAGTAGGTGCCGTTAGTTGTGAATCGAAAAATAGAAAGCGTGTTAATTCACAACAATGCTAGAAGCTTGGGATAGCCTCATTCATGGGGTGTAAAGGGAAATGAAGTTTTTTTATTAGGGTTAAAACACGCGACTATAATGCGGGGGACCAGGGTTTGATTCCCGTCTTAGTCATCTACATTTTTTTTTCCTCGGTCGTATCTGTCTGATAATGAATTCTTTTTTTAAAATAACCCTACTATTGATAAAACCAATTACTCATGTCTTCTTAAAACGTCTCCCACCCAACCCCCCCTCCCCCCTTCCAGGGCATAATGGACGTCCTGCCCTATTCCTCATTGAGTGAACGCAATGCATTGAAACATTTCATAATCGATACCATAATAAGATATCAAAACAAGCAGTGGCTTCAAGAGACCGCGCAATTAAATCTCTTCACCCCCATGGAACTTAAAGATTTGGAACAACAAATACAAGAGGAAGAACTGCCGCAGCCAGCGTTGGCTTTGCTACACGAATGGAAATTCAATTCAAAAATATCACGCATAGAAATTGGCTCATTGGAAAGGCAACTTATTTCATGCACAAATGCAAATACCGTGAGAAAACTTTTGGTAAAACTAGCAGCCACAAATCCCACAAAACCTTTGTGGACAGTAAATCCGAGTTGGGAAATAGCCACACCCATTAAATCTCTGCTAATGTCAATGCAAAGAGGATTTTTGCAAGATTTCGCTTACGTTCTTCTGGGTAAAGCTAGAGAATTGACCGCCAAAGGGGTAAGGATTTTAAATTTCATATACATATTGTTTGAAGTCATTAGAATTGTTTTATTTCTAGGATTATATAGGAGCAGTTTCTATGTTGAGTGTCTTGAAGTCGGAGACTCAAAGACCTGAACTCTCGAATGCCTCAATAATATCTAAGCTGGGAAAGTTGGTTAGTTGGGAAATACTATTGATTCAAATCACTCAATGTTTAGATGAATGGAATCATAAAACTTTGGACTTACAATCTTTGGGCAATCGCTGTAAACAATGCCTGGCTTCGTTACAAAATAATGATAACATTATACCCAGAATAGAGGTAAGTAAGCACAATAGTTTTTAAGCAAATTTTTTAAATGTTATAAATTTAGTTTTATTAATTTATTTGTCTTACTCATTTATAAATGTTATTTTTTCCCCCTTTAGATCATTGAAAGCTGCGCTTTAATGTTACTAAATCTTAACGACTGGTCTGCCGTGGTTTTGCTTGACAAAAGACTGCCCCAATTGGAACTGCCTATAGCTTTTGCGGCCACCTTTTTGGATATGGAAAAAATGAAGGGCCCCAAGAAAATATGTCGTGATGCCTGGGACTTGGTTCTCTCCATGTTTCTTAACACCTCTAAGAGAGGTGGCAGTGTAGGTGGTGGCTCTGGCTCGGGTGGTGGCAGTTCACGTAATTCACCATCCCTGGCAGTTTCAACGGGACTGCAGCCTTTCCTCAAGCGTATACGACATCAAATGTTGTTCAATTTAGCCATCTCAATGCTGGGTAAAATACATAATATACTGAAAGATGATGCCAATCATGATCTTAATGGTGAATACATGCAGCTATGGCCGACGAGCATTAGCAAGTATGTGAAAGAAAGTTAAATCTCTTTAGAATCTTCTAAAAAAAAAGTCGTTTTTCAGTCCCATTGGTTATAGCATAAGATCAGTATGTGAAACTTTGCATTGGCTGCTAACAGAAGCTTTGAAATATTATCCCCAAACAATACCGTGGCTTAAAATGAAAGGCGATTTGGAATTGGGTAAGATTACTAAATAATTGAAAATCAGGGCAGGAATTAAATTAGACCAAAGAAATTAAATTAATTCAATAATTATATAACTTGATATATCCAGGAACTATGTAGACAGTAAAATATTAAAAAAGTAGATGGGAACTAAATTGTATATACATTTGAAACTATTGGGAAGTGTTTAAAATAAGCGGAAGTATGGTTTAAGATTTGTTGGCATATATTTTGAATAGGTTTTTATAAAAGTTTTGAATTTTTGGAAAATGAAGCAAAGAAAGATATATAAAATTAATCCGTCAGTTATGTAATTTTTTTTTTCTGTTTTGTGTTAACGTAAATTCCCATAATAATTTTAGCTGGTTAAAGACAACTTCTACATCAAATCATCTAAATCTACTATTTATAATTTTTTTTAAAAACTTCTACATGTAAATTAATAACATAATTATGTATGTACATCTTTTCATTACACTGTATTTTATGTCATAAAAAACTTCACCATTTGTTTCTATATAATTTATTCTTTTAACCCTAGCTATTGGTAATAATGAAGCCGCTATGCGTTGTTATGTCAATGCCTTGGTCACAGGCACCGACTACTGTAACATCCCTTTGCAACGCAATGTCGCAGATGATTATATAATACGAAAGATGATACGCTGCTCCTCGAATTTAGGTTGCCACATGCAGGCTACAGTTTTATGCCAGGTATTTATATAATAGTTATTATAATTATGTAATTTTTTATTTTATTTTTCTAATTTGATCTATTTTGTTTAATGTTAATATTTTTTTTATAACTTCTGTTCTATTTTTTATATTTACTTTATTTAAATTTTTCGAATTTTTTTTTTTTTTTTGTTTACTATATTTAATTGTATTTTAATTTGATAAATTGTTTTGTTTTTTAATTTTTTTTTGTTTTAATTTAGTTTATTTTTTATTATTATATTTTACTTTATATTTTATTATAACTATTTATTTTTTATATGTTTTTATATTATATAATTGTATTTAATGTAATTTTATTTATATATATTCATCTTATATTATATTACTTTTTTATTTTTTTGTTACTTAATATTTATACTTATTGTATTTTATGTTATTTTGTTTTATTATTGTTTTGTCATTTTACTATTTTATTTTATGTTTTTATTTATTTTGTTGTTTTGCTTTATTTTATTTTATCTTTTACTAAATTTTTTTTTATTTGATGTTAATTTGGTTTTATTTTATATTGTTATTTTATATTTATGTTTATTTATTTTGTTTTATAATTCTATTACTTTTTTGTTACTTAATTTTGATACTTTTGACTTTATTTTGTCATTTCTTTTATTATATAAAATAATTTTTATTTTATGTTGTTTTTTATTTTATATTATTTTGTATATGTATTATTTTATTTTTTATACATATATTCATATTCTAAAATTGTATTAATCAAATAGTGCCCAGCAAAGGACTACTTTTTGATAGATTTATACCTTATTTTATATTTTACTTTTCTTTATTTTGTGTAGTTATACTTTTTTGAGTTATGTTTTTTTAATTTTCTTTTATATTATGTTTTTTTTTTTGTTATTATATTTGTTTGGTCGGTTGTCATTATATTTTATTAATTCTATTTTGTTGAATTTTTTATTTATACTTATGATTATATTTGTATTATTTTATTTTTATTTCATTTTCTTTTTCATTTCATTTTTTAATAATGTATATTTTATTACGTTTTATATTTTATTTTGTGTAATTTTTTATTATATTTTATTTTGTTTTATTTTAATTTTTTTTATATTTTAAATTTTATTTAAACTTTTATTTTTGATATTTACATATTTTTAGAGTATTTTGTATTTTATTTTTTAAGTTTTATTTAATTTTGCTATTTATTTGTTTTATTTAGATTTTTGTTTATATTTCATTTTATTTTGTATTAAATATTTTTAAGTTTATTGAATAATGTTATTTTAATTTTATTTAATTTAATGTTTTTTTATATTTGTTCGATTTTATCCTGACATCCCTCGAATGTATTCTTGGTATTTTTTTTTTTTTTTTTTGATATAAGATTTGAATTTTAAATTTTTTTAATTTTCCCTTTTTAGTTTTTGGAAGAGATAGACTATGGCATCGTTTTCAAAAATCTTACCGAAAAATGCTCAAATTTTACCGATGCCATGGATGCTTACTACAATTGTATATGGGACACAACACTACTGGAGTTTATCATCAATCTGCATTCCAAAAAGGGAGAACACAGCAGAAAATTGGAAGCGGTAATTCACCAACCCTATACCGCACATGTTTCTTTCTATTATTTCCATTCCTCTCCTCTCTTTTAAGATATCCATTATGGGCACCTTAGAATTAAATGCCAACAATAATGACGAGATCAAGCGTGAGGCAGCCTCCATAAGAAAATCACGATTTTTACGAGCCTTGGCCAAGCAGTATTTACTTTAATGCCTGCCGGAAGTTTATTTGGAAATTTAAATGTAACATTAATACGTGTAATGTGACAAACATAATAAAAAAACAAAATACAATAAGGTATCATATGAAATTTATTTTAATTAAGGCGCCATAAACGCCTATTTGGGTCGTCTTCCACGATTTGCAGTACCGCCCGCTTTTGCTTTCTTTTGATTAGCAGTCTTTTTGTCATCCACGGCCTTTCGTTTGGGTGTATTGTTGTTGGCAGAGGGTAAAACTTTAAAGAAACTATCCAAGCGACCCTGAGTTTGTGATTGTTTGGACTTTAAAATCTTTTTGGCTCCAGAGCGAACTCGATCCTCGCTAAATTGACGATCACCGCATAGATATTTAACAAGGCCCTCTTCATCTGGTTCCGTCCATTTAAGCTGAAATAAGAAATCATGACATCAATAATCAAAGTAAGTTTACATGTACATATTCAGTTTTCTTCTTACATCTAATCCAATGGGATCCTGTACTTCGGGATTAACAAATAACTCTCTGGCCACTTGATAGTTCCAGTTCTCGGACACGGTATACTTTTGCCGATCTATATTTTCCAATATTGTTTCTATGTCCCGATATGAATCTATCAGTTCCACGGCTCGTTTAGGTCCTATGCCCCTGATACCATCACAATAGTCACAACCCAAGAGAATGCACAAATCAATAAATTCTTTGCTCGTTAAACCCAAACCCTCGAGAACTTTGCTGTAGTGAAATTCTTTTACTGGCATCTTTCGGGCTTCACTAAAGGTGAGATGGCGCAACAGAACACTGGAACCAAAAGTTAAGGCATCCATATCCTCGGTAGCTGTGGCATAGACTTTGCCCGATTTTACCAAAGCCGCACACTGGGCCTCAGCTTCACATGGTGCCTCCACATAGGGCACACCCATAAGTTTCAACAGATCTTTAGCCTCGTTGGCATGCTCCTTGGTTACTCTGACCAAGCGCCTGTTAAACTTATCCATATCTGCCTCATTGCCTGCTTCGGTGGCAGCTTGCAGAGCCTTTTGGGCCTCTTCCCTGCGTTCGGCACGTTTAGCCAATTCGCCAGACTTTAGGTCTGGTGGTTTCCCATCGAAAACATACACCGGCTTGATGCCATTCTCCAACAAACGGATGGTACGATAAAACATACCCATTAAATGTGATGTTGTCTCACCATCCACCGACGTAAGTTGGGCACCCTCGGCACGCACAGCGATCAGGAATTGATACAAACACATGGAGGCGTCAATGGCCACTTTGCGTCCAAAGTAATGTTTTATTTCACTTTCCTTGATGGCCTGTGGGCAGATGTCCGCAATTAGTTTCGAAAGGCCTAGAATTCCCATGATGCTATTGAAAAATGATGTAAATAACTTGTGCAAAAATGAAAAAGATAATTTGAACGGCTGTACGACAACAACAATAGCCGGTATGGCGGTATTTTATTTGTTTACGTTCTCTTTGCAATTTGGAATGGAACTGAATCGAAATTCGCAAGCGAGCAATAAATACAACTCTGTGAGATATCAAACACAGAGCAGAGTTATAAGGTAACTTCATGGCGCCGGCAGGGATTTCTTTTAGTGGCCGATAATATCAATGAATACCGTCAGCCAACTAGTGAAGGTGGCAAAGTATGAAGTACTGAGTACTTGCTTCTTACTTTTTTTGGGGTAAAAAGTAACTACTCGATACTCTCCACATAAGGAAATACTGTATAAATTTCTATTTTTATAAAAATAACAAAATTTTGTCGTTTAATGAATAAATCTTATATTGTAATGGAATATGAATTTAAAAAACTAGAAATTAAAAATAAATAATTGTTGTTATTGTTGTTGTTTTAACAGCTGGAAGAAGTAGCTGGAGGGATAATTCTTTATACCGATTTTCAATTAATCGGCACTCGATCAGGCATGTAATCCGATTATCATATGCTCATTATTGGAAACTCTGTATCGTTGATTTGTAGATAACAAGGTTTGTGACAAGGATTGCTTGTTGTTGTTGCTTTTGGATTTTAACCACAATTTTCCAACAGATGTCGCCAGCTGGTTTTATTGATTTATTTTTTTAAGATGTCGATAAATCTTATCCTTTTGTCCTTGGTTCTCGTGCAATCTTTATTTTTTTCGAATCCGGCACTTTATGATATGCTGTTTCCACTACTGCCGCATCCACATCCACATCCAAAAATCAATGAACGCGCGTTAAAGCCTATACAAAAACCATAGGCAGTTAAGTATGGGAAAAAGTTGCGTTCATATTGGACGCGACTTCCGATAAATTGCGTTTACTATAAATTCGACTAATTTTGCAATCGAAACCCACCCATACCTATTAATAGCAGCACTGCAAATTGCATATCCCTATTAAAAAAGCTGTTTATCAGCATAAACAGAATTACAGGTTGTTGAGAGTGGTTTGTTAACTTCACGCCGATTGAAATCAATGAATATTGTTCCTCACTTACAAAACACCAGACGCTTCGTGCATTATCCATGAAATATGCAGGGCTGCTTGCTCAATACCTTTTCATCCTCAGTTTCTACTGCGGTAAGCAAAAGAATATCATCCAACTCCATTATTTTGTAACTACACAAAAATATCCAACTTTTCGCGGTCAAGAAAAAATAAACTCAATCAGCTGTTTGGATGTGAACGCGGATGCAAAATACAGTGGAAACACCATGCGTTCATTTTCGATAAATCGTTAACGCGATAACCAAACGCAGGCTAATGGAAACCGCATATCAGATTGTAAATCTACGTCGCTTCCACTGAGCTATCGAAGTCGTTGTAGTTAGTTGCATCGCAAAAGTCGCATGATAATTAATTATTTTAAACCACGCAAAAGTTTTTAAAATTGAAATTTTAAGTTTCTTTGTGGACAGCACCTTAAAATAAAATTATATTTATTATATAATTAAAAAAAATTATAAAGAAAAATTTAGCTATGCGGATAAGTGCGGTAGTGAAATATATTTGTAAAATTTAAAATATTAAAATTAAAAACAATAAAATTTTTACCAAATTATGATGAAAAGCGATGTAAACTTTAAAAGTTCTTACCACCTTAGTGGATTTTTTTAAAACACAAATTTATTACTGTTTAAACTAGAAATAGTTTAATGGTTTTGTACAAATGTTCCTATTATCGTTGGCAACCCTATTTGTGGCTACTTTCTTCGTTAGACTCTATTTCATGCATTTCTATGCATCCTTGTAAAGTAGATTCTAACGAGTTGCGGGTTTAGCTGAATATAAGCCACTTTGCTCCATTACTTTTTCTTATTGTTGTTATTATTAACAAATCACTTGGCTTCGCCTACAGTCGTACGACAACATACAAGGTAATTTCGATAACAATAAAGTTACCCAAATTTCGATTTGGTGCCATTAGCTTAATCTAAACCAAAACCGTGTTTTTCTTTTTTTCATTTATTGCCTCCGCAAACAATTACAAAAATTTAAGGGACGTTGTTACATCTTTTTGAGCATTATAACGCAACTTAACAGAAAAAAATTCCAACTTAAAAATTTATAGATTAATATATTATTAATACATCACCGCTGAAAATAAACAAAAAAAATTGATTAATACATCCGAAGTACCAAAAAACCCTAATCTTCAAAGTCCCAATCCACACACGGAAACTTTTGTTGCCGGAGACTCGAGTTCGTAGGAGATGGGGGAAGATGGAAGAAGAGGGGTACTGTGTCGCCTCCACACTGAGAGACGCTTTGTAAAGTTAAGTAAAGTTTGCTGCATATTGATTTTGGCATTATATTTTTATTCTCATTCGTAGTAATAATAATAACCATTAATAATAATTCAATGACGTTTTAAATAAAAATTTCTTGTCTTTAATTTCCACAGTTGTTCACAAAAACACTAGATTTCGCTTTAATTTACAAAACAAATAAAATAGAACCAAAACTAAAAGTGAGAATATCACAGAAAGCAAACACGAAAAAAATACAAAAGTTACTGAAGTTGCCGGTGGGGATGCTACAGGCAACATCAAATAAGAATCTGATAAGTTTCGAAGACAAAAGTTTCCGTGTGTGGATTGGGCCAAATGCTCCAAAATAACCTTCATCGAACTAAAAGATATACCGAAAACTTGGTAGCACTGGTGACAGTTTCTTTTGTATATTGAGATTTTATACCTAAAGCCACGTACAGACGGTTGCCAAACAAATCCAATGGTGTACTTTTCAAAAATGTGACAGGAACCGTAAAAACAGATTAATTTTTCTCTACATAAATCAACAATATGGAACAAGTGCTGAAAAATATTTTTTTTTGCAAATTTTGAACTTTTTGCGCTTTATACATATATTTTATTATATACATTGTACATTACATTTTCACTAAGTTCACTAAAAGCATAAAGCGCTATTTTCCTTTTAAAAATATATAAAACAACTGATAAAAATAATCTATTTGAAACATTGCCGAATTTGCTAAATTTATCATGTTTATAAAATATAATTATTCTTATATTTCAACGGTAGTCTGAACATGGTATATTCAATGCAATGGTTGGCAACACTTATTCAATGGCTACAAATTACAGGTTAATGTTTGCCAATCAACAATTCAGCTGTTTATTTAAATAAAAAATATTTACAATTGTTTTTCTAAATCAACATAACCCTATATATGGTATAATATAATAAAATAATTACGTTTGCGATATATTCCCACCAACGACATTTCTCTCCAATGCCAGATTATAAATCTACCAATTACTTTTTAATGCAACCCTGTCCAAAAACACACACACAAAGCGAAGAAAGCAAAAAGACGAAATAAAAAAGTAGTGAATATTTTATTTAGTTGAGTGTTTGAGTATTTAGCATGTCGGCTGACGGCGAAAAAGATAAAACCATTGAAAATATGGTATGTAATTAAACAAAAAATGCACCAAAAGTTTAAATAACCAACGGCAAATCGATGGAAATAGAAATTTTGCGTGATATCGAAATATTGTTAACGAAATAATGCAATTATAGAAATCGAGCGCGTCACATTCGCCAAAAAGGAATCGTATCAAAAAGAAAAAAAAAAAGAATTTACACAACGTCGCCTTCTTCGTTCGGTTTTTTTTTCCTCTTCATTGCTTTCTTTTTTCCTATTTCATGCATGGCGTCGGTCCATTTTTCCACCGTGTTTTTTTTGTGTGTGTTTTTGTTCATTCTTTTCTTTTGCTATTCATCATAACCAAACGATGATTGCAAGCAGGCACAGGCCAAGATTCGTCGTGGTGTGCGTATGTATGTATGTGTTTACACATGATGAGAGAGCGCGGCATTAGGCGAATTGATTAAATGGAATAATAAGAAAAGTGCGCCGTCGAAAAGTTGCTTCAATTCGCGAATTATAGTGGGGAATTTGCGATTTGCATGCGTGTCAGTGTTGCCATGTACTCCACACATTTGGGGTACAGTTGGATTGGTAGTAAACCTATCAGAAATAAATCATCATCATATTGTGTGATCCAATTGTATCTTCATCGTTGCATAGGCAACAAATGCTGTTGCTGCTGCTGCATTCTACTAATAATATTTAATGTGGCATGTTAAGAATTGAGAGGGAAACAAAAAACAAAAAGAAGCGAAAAAACGTAGAAAAAAGCGGCAGCGGTACATTCTGGAAATGACACATGTTTGTTGTTCCATCCACCCCCTCCCTTTATCCATGCATAGAGTGTGTGTTGATGGCGGCAGTGTTGCATTCTAGTTTGTCTAAAAATAGCATGAATGAACGACAAGCATATTGTGAAATGCCGCTTAAATAGAGTGAACTTGGAAGATTGTTTATTTTTTTTTATCTATGAAGTGCTTGCGGTTTATTTCTCAATGGACTTCAATAGGAAACAAGACACTGGACATTTAGCAAAAAGAGTAGGGTTTAGCATAGATTGAATTTTTTAAAAAGATTACATTTTTTGAATAAGAAAATTTATTTACTTGTGTTAGATAAAGTAACCGAAATACAAATTTGGATAATTTTTTAAATCTGAAATTAGGAGATAATTGTGATCTTATGAAAACTAAAGATAAAAAAATTAGAAATTATTCAAAAACTCAAATAGGCAAAAAAATATTAAAAAAATAATTTTTAAAAAATGAATTGTAAAAAACAGTTATATAAAGTCGATACGGGATAAAAATTAAATTTTTTAAAATTAAGCTTAATAACTTATTACGGCAATTCTTGATTAAGTTTGACTTGTTTTAGTGCCCCATAGGTTTGCATCCGGAAGCAATATGTCGAGAGAATAACTCACTTAATTTTAAAGTTTTTTGATGTTATGTTTATATAAAATGAATTAAAAAAAATTATAAAAAAATATGAAAATTTAACATATTCTTTATTAAAGAAATACATATATTTTTTATTTTTGTAACTTGTAGTATTTTTAAAACTATGTATGGCCCTAAGGGTTCGGTTTTTATATAAGTACAAATAATAAATAAATTAAAAATAATGCTTATTAATATTTATAATTTTTTATTTATTTATTTTATTTGTACTTATATAAAAATCCGAGCCCCTAGGGCCATACATGGTTTCAAAAATACTACAAATTACAAAAATAAAATGGATATTAGATTATAAACCTTATATAAATAATAATGACAAACATTGTTCTTTTTCTCTTAATCATAAATGCACATGGTACTCACAAATTGAACTACTACTCTGAGGACTACCCCAACAATTATATTAATAATGCATTTACATTAAATAAAATTACATAAATTAAAGAATTAAAAAAAACATAAATTTGGAAATTAATAATAATAAAATCAAAATTTCCTTTTTTTTCTAAACCATAAATGCACATGGTACTTATAAAGTCACTACTACTCTTGTACATATAAAAATTGTATTAATATAAAAACTAAAAACTATTTTTAATATAAAATTTTAAAATTATTTTTGTTAATATAAAAATTAAAAATTATTTTTATTAATATGTATAATAATTAAAAATTATTTTTATTAATATAAAAATTAATTTTTTTTTATTAATACTAATAAAAGAAAAATGTAAAAATAAATTAAAAGTTATTTTTACTAACAAATGTTAAAAAAATTTGGCAAATATCTTGAAAAATACAGGAAATTGCCAACCAGAATAATAAACAAAAAAAATACTAATAAAAACTGCATCAAAATATTTTCATTTGAAGGCTTTTTAATATTAGGTACAATCATTGCTAAAACTCAAAAGAATTACAAAAAATTTAATAAAAAACGAAAGCTACAAAAAATCTAAAAAAAAAAGTTTTTATTAACAAAAAATTAACAAAAAAAAAATCTGCGGATATTAATATAATAAAAAAACATAAAAGGATCTCGCAATCAGGAGAAAATATATCAAGAAATTTAAAAAAAAATAAAAAAAAACGAAAATCCAGCAAATTATAAAATATTAGTTTATTTAAAGGATTTTTTTTAGTTTGGGATCAATTTTTAAAACTATACAATAAATAAAAAAAGAAAATTTTATTAAAAATTTAAAAAAAAAATTGAGAATAACAATAAAAAAAACTATAATTAAAAAATACTTCGAATGTTAATATTACAGTATTAAATAATAAAAATGAAATAATATTAAATTACAATGAAAATTAAAAAAAGTGAAGAAAAGCCGCGAATCAAAAAAAAAAAATTATAAGAAAATTAAACTACAATAAAATCTTAAAAAAAACATACAAAAAATATGAAAAAAAATGCAATTATAAAAAATATTGAATAAAAATAAAAAATATACAAAAATTCTAAAAATAGATAAACTAATTACAAAATATGTTAAAAAAAATAAAAATTTACAAAAAAGTTCAATGTAAAAAAATGTAAATCTATTTCAATATTCTTCAAAAACTTATTTGTCTATAACGCCATATACACACCCAAAAATAATATAATCAATAAAAAATAATACAAATAATAACAAGAACTACTGCAGAGAATTTGAAAAGAATTCAAGAGCGTGATTTTTTCTTCTATGATACACCTACGTATTCCAAAAATTTTTGGTTATTTCTGTAAAAATATTATAATGTTATTTTATTCGTAATGTTTTTAGTATTTTGAATAAAAACTAAATATTAATTTCTACCATCTATATTTTGTTGCTGTTTCAGGACAAAGAAAATAAAACAGAAGAAACAAAAACCTTGGATGCTGCCGCAGATGATAAACCCGTCGAAAATGATAAGAAATCCAACGACGAAGGCGGCGGAGACAGTAAACCATCTGCCGAATCGACAACAACTGAAGAAAAAGATTCTAAAGAATCTGATGCACAAAATAATGATGATGAAGTCGATGAGAAGAAATCAAAAGATGAAGGTAAAACTAAAACTTATTTACAATTATCGTGAAAGTTTATTACAATTAAAATCTTAAAATTGCATTATATTAAACAACATTTCTAATTATTGAAACTACGGAAACATTTGGTTATTGTATTAAACAATTAGCGATTATTAGCGACTTAGTGGCATTATTTTTGAATACGTTTTTAATTTAAAGTCGTACGTAAGCTTTGTACATTTTATATTTAAATTGTCACATTCAAGTTTTTAACTCTTTACATTTAAATTAACATTTTACTTAAAAAATGTTTAAAAATAAACAATTGGCGCTGTTGTGTGGCCATCCGTTTAAATGCTAATGGAACAAATGTTGATATGGCAATTCTGTTTAAGAAGTAGAGAGAGTGAGTTATATATGCTCTTATATGCTCTCCGGTTTCATTTGTTTACGTTGTACTTTAGCCTAGGTGGTTAAGTGCTCGCACACACTTCCCTTTATTTCGTAGGGTTGTGGGTTCGATTCCCATGGAAGCCGTCGATGTTAACAAAGAAAAATGTATAAGAAAATAAAATTATTATTAACCTTGGTTATTTGTTCATGCTTAACAACACTGTGATGGGTTAAGTTCAGTAAACTCCAAGGTAGATCAAAACTTCAATTATTTCATAGTTTATCTCGTGTCATATAACCAGACATTGTTAAACTTCCCAAGCGTGAAGACAAATTGAAATTTTTTTTTTAATATTTTAATACACTTATTTCAAACAAAAATATTTTTAACAAGATCTTTTTGTTTAAATATGTATAAATTTTAAAGTATTTTTTCTCGCTTTTTTTACATTTTATTTTTCCAATTTTTCAAAATTTTTAACTATTCTCCTTTTTTTTGCAGAAAAATCCGACGATGTCTCTGAAACTAACAAAAAGAATTTAAAAGATACTGACAGTGTTGAATCCGGCGATGAGAAAAAATCCAATGATATTAAAAAAGATGAAGATGCCGAAAAGAATGGCAGCGTAGATAAAAAAGATACCAGCAGCAGCAGCAACAACAGCGGCGATGACAAAAAAGAGACAAAAGAAGAAAAGGACAGCAAAGATAAAGATAACGACAAGGACAAGGATGGCGAAAACGAAGAAGTCGCTGAAGACGATGAAAATGTTGTGGCTCTGGCGGAAATTGATAAAATTAATGAAAATATTAATAAAACCCGAGTGGATGGATTACAAACTTTGCATGCGGTATGTCAAAGAAATTGAGATTTATGATTTTTTATTACAATTAATTAAAATTCATTACTTTTATGTTTTGTTTTAATTTTTACAAATGTTTTAACTGTGTTTTGCGTTTCACTTTTTAGATTTGCTTTGGCTCCCAGGGCAAGAATAATGTGGTCAAGAAGAATTTGCGCTCATTTGCCGGTTTCGAATTTGAAAAGGATTCAAGTGATTACAAAAAGAAATTTGATTCTATTAAAAAAGTTGAATTAAAAGCCTTGAAAAATATATGCGATATTTTATCATTGGAACGTAAAGGTATAATAATCAGCTTGTAAAATTTGTTGTTAGTTTTATTGTAGTTATTTGTCAATTTTTAAGGTTCTAAGGATGACTGTGCAAATCGTATTTTGAAATTTCTCATGGAACCTGATGAATCGCTATGCGTTGAAGCTCCCGCTGATGAGGAAGATGCCGAAGAGGAAGAGGAGTTGGGCGAGGAGGAAGAACAAGAGCCTAGTGAGGATGAGAAACGTCCTAAAAGTAAACCTAGCGGCAGATCTGGCGGAGGTGGCGGTCGATCTTCTGGACGTCCCCGTAGAGCTACAGCTGGCAAAAGTATGTTTGTTTTGTAGACTGCACTTAAGATAATAATGCTAATGTTATTGTTGGGTTTTTTTGTCTTTGTTTTAATTTCCAGAAATGTCGGCCTATGTGGATTTCTCAAGCTCAGATGAGGACGCTCGTAAAGTGATACCGGCTAAGCGAAGACGAAATGATGATTCCGAATCGGGTTCTGATGTAAGTTTTTATATCGATGGGTTGTATTTAGAAAATACAATTTCAAACGGAAGAGGAAATAAGCTAGGCTTGAAATAGATAAAGATTTGGAAGAGGGTATACATTTGAAGAAGTGACAATTGTATATGGAATGTCGTTAGGGTTATATTTATATAAAGTATAACAAAGTACTTTTTGATACAATAAATGTGCTTTTAATAAAAGTATTTGTTGGTACAAGGATAGTGCTTCTCAGATTATAAAAGTACTTTTTTCTTAAATAAATTTACTTTTTGATACAACAAATTTACTTTTTGGTATAATAAATATACTTTTTGTTTTAATGGATAACATTTTTTAAAGTACTTTAAAGATTATAAAAGTACTTTTTTCTAAAACAAATTTACTTTTTGATACAACAAATTTACTTTTTGGTACAATAAATGTACTTTTTGATTCAATAAAAGTACTTTTGGGTTAAATGAATAAAATTTGTGGTACAACAAAATACTTTTTGGCTCAATAAAAGTACCATTTGCTACAATAATAGTACCTTTTGGTACAACAAATGTGCTTTCTAGTACAATGAAAGTACTTCTAGTTTAACAAAAACTATTCGGCACTATTAAATAACTTGTTGCTACAATAAAATTACTTTCTGTTACATTGAAAGTACTTTGCATTGTACTTTTTGGTACAATGAATGTACTTTTGTACAATAAAATTAATATCTAATACGATAAATGTACTTTATTGCACAATAAAAGCACCCTTTGGAAAAGCACTTTTTGGTAAAATAACTACCTCTTAGCACAAGTAATGTACTTTTTGGTACAATTAAAGTACTTTCTGATTTGATAAAAGTACTTTTTGGTTCAATGAAATAAATTTTTGGTATAATAAAAGTACTTTCTGGAACATTGAAAGTACTTCTTGGTTCAATAAATGTATCGTTTGCTACAATAGTAGTAACTTTTGGCACGAAAAATGTTCTTCCTGATCAAAAAAGTACTTTCTGGTAGAATAAAAGTTATTTTTGGTACACTACGTGTTCTGCAGATCTGCATTTTATTTCCGATCAATAATTTATAGTAAAAGTATATTAAACTAATATTAATTGTAAAAATTTCTCTAAAATTGTCTCTCTCCTACACTCTAGTACAATCCTTCGGGTAATTCTGATTCTGATGGTGCTAGAGGACGTAAGGCCGCAGCTGCAGCTACACGTGGTGCCCGTGGCCGACCTGCTCGCAAAACTCGCCGAAGAAACTCAGAGTCTGAAGAAGAATCTGAAGTTTCAGAAGCTGAAAGCGATGTAAGTTTTACAACGAATCGCATGTAGTTTTTTACAAAATTCTTAACTTTTTTTCTCCAACCTTTATAAAGGCGCCCAAACGTAAACGCTCCTCCACCAGTGGTGGCAGTGGTGGTGGCAAACGTGGACGTCCTTCCGCTGGAGGCCGAGGTAGAGGACGCTCTTCGGCTGCTGCTGCTTCAGCAGCGAAACCTAAACGCAAGCGCAAGGATTCCGAAAGTGAGGAAGAAGAAGTCTCCGAAGATGAGGAAGAAGAGGAAATGTCTGATGTGGCAACAGAACGTAGTGAGGTAAGATTTACAGACTAGTAAAAAAGAGGAATTGAAAGACTTAAAAAATAGAAACATGTAAAAATATTTTTCACTATGCAGACGGAAATTTTTATTCTAACCTAATTTTTTTTGTCATTTCAGGAGGAAGACAAATCGAAGAAGAACAAAAAACCCATAACACCTGCGAAAAATAATAAAGCCAACAATAAAACTCCACCTAAATGTAAGTTAAGCAACTTAAATCTGCAACAGCAAAACTAACACTTGAATGTATATTCTTTAAGTAAAACATATCAAAATTAAACCAAATTTTATATTTTTGAAACAAACAAGAATTACAATTTTTGGTTCATATTGTAAATTTTATTTTTTCTTTATTTTGTAATTGTTTGTTTGTCATAATTGAAAAATGCAGCTAATGGCTTTTATACAAATCTAGTTTCAATTTTAAATGTGCAATTTTAATAAAACAATATTTATTTTTAAAATTCTAGCGACAGGTCGTCCTAAAAAACCTAAAAAAGCCAACTCGGAAGAGGAAAAAGACGAAAGTGACGAAGATGAGCCTCTGAACAAAAAGGGCAAAGCTTCATTCCCCACGGTATGGAAAAACAATATTCATTATTTTGTTTTTTTTTTTTGTTATTAAGTTGTTTTCTTTTTATCTCTCTTCTTAACTAATACTCAATAGGATGAACAAATTCGTGCTTATGTTAAAGAAATTTTAGATAAGGCTAATCTCGAAGAGATTACCATGAAAACCGTGTGCAAACAAGTCTATGCTAAATATCCAGATTTTGATTTAACAGATAAAAAGGACTTTATCAAAGCTACTGTAAAAGCGGTAAATATTCCATTTCGCACATAATTTTTACCAAGCGCGTATATTAATATATATATAATTTTTCTATTACCTTATCTTTTATAGCTAATTGCTGCTTAAACTCCTTCAAACATCATTTAATAACTTGAACGGATCATTTATTTTTTTGCGTTCTTCTTTAAAGAACCTAATAATTTGTTTTTTTTTTTCTTTCTCTTTAGTTTTTAACCCACAACTATTTTATGTCAAAATCTCGACATATTTAGGCGTAGTGCTCTATCCCCCCTCCTACCACCCCTCCCACAAACATTTAGGTTAAAGATTATTAACACACGATGATGAGGACCCAATTTCAAAAACAAATTTTTAAAATAACACACCAACCAACAACATATTCTTATGATTTCTTTAATTGATTGAGTCTTTAAACAAAATTACAATTTATACATATATATATATTATTATATACAATTTCTATGTAATTTTTACATTTATGATAATGTATATTACAGAAATATTATTAAAAAAACAAACAAACATCATTCTATAAAATTTATAAAGAATAATAAATCCTCCTTGTTTTAGTTTTCCTTTTATAATATAATAATATTAAAAAAAAAACAAAGAAAATAGCGTCAGTACAAAAAAAAAACAGAAAAACAACTTTTTATCCTTCATACAACGGATTGTATGTTATAAATGAATATTTGATCTATATTTGTGACGCAATAATAATCAAAACAAATCGAATTCAAGATAACATTAAATAAAGAAAATGAAAAAATAAAAAAAATCAGCAAGAACATTTAAGTTTTAATTTTTTTTCTTCAAGTGCTAAGCATTCTCAACTATTTTTTTTTTTGTTTGTTTATATTTAAAAAAGAAGTATTGTTTTAAATTTTCTAATCTTAGATCTCTCTCTATTAATATACTATACAACTATTCGTTTACAAAAAAATGTGTATGTTTTTTTTCTCTTCTTATTTTGGTTCAAATCCACACAGGTTTCTCAGTTAGAAAAAAGAAGAACACACTATTAACATACAGTGCAGTGCAGTCAGTCAGTCCTAGAATCTCTCTAGAGTATATTTGCAATAAATAAACATAGTTTTTTCTTTTCAAAGTTCAAATCTTACAAACGTTCAGCAGCAGCCAATAAAATAATATCCCGTAAAAAACCGATCATAGTTATACTTACACACACATATAGTATTGTATGTACGAACTACTCTGAACCAGTAAATACATCTTTACACGACGCAACTACTGAATATTTTTCCTCCCCACACTCACTATCAATATGAATGAATGAATTTAAATGTAATTGTCGGCAAACAGTATAATTAAAATAAATAACAAACAAAAAACTAAAAACACACAAATAAACAAAACACACAAAAGAATATTCATTGTAAATTATGTTTTATTCGATGTTCTTTAAAATAAATATTGTAAAAATATAATAGTGTTGCGCGCACATGTGGTTTTATTCAACAATTGACAATAGAGTAAATGGCGTAAGCAAACGGATAGAAGAGGTATTTCATTCAGTGTGTATGCTAGAGGTATAGCACTCTTGTACGAAAAGCTTTTGCTATTAAAACATTAAGTGCAATAGTCTATAGTAGTATTTGCCTAGTTGAAAAGCCAAATCGTTTAACTCCACTAATTGAGTGTTTTTTTTTTTAATTTTCATTCCAAATCCATCATAAACTAATTTTATTGTATCAAATAATACTTTTATTGTACAGAAAATTACCTTTGTGGTAGCAAAAAGTACTTTTATTGCACAAAAATATTTTATTAACAAAAAGTATTTTTGTTTTTTAATTTTTATTACCAAAAAGTATTTTTGTTTTACCAAAGTATCATCTTATACCAAAAAGTACTTTTATTGTGCCGAAAAGTACTTTTGTTGTACCAAAATGAATTTTGGTTTACCAAAAAGAATTTTTGTTTTGCAAAAAAAGTGGTTTTATTGTATCAGAAAGTACTTTTTTTGTACTGAAAAGTATTTTTATTAAACCGAAAAGTACTTTCATTGTACCAAAAAGTAATTTAATTGTGCCAAAAATTGTTTTTGTTGTATTAAAATGTACTTTTGGTGTACCTTAAAGTACTTTCATCAGCCCAATCATGAAGGAAAATTCCGTGGGAGTTTTTTCCCCTTTCCCTTTTCTCCAATTATGAATGTGTTTATTCCCCTTTTTTTGCAACTGAGGGAAGAGAAAAAATTCCGCGAGAAAAAAGGTAGGCATCATAAATGTAAAAACGGGGGAAAAACACAGCTTTATTTTCAAAATTTTTTCCCCTGCAAATTCGAAGGGAGTTTAAGCAAAAATGTAAGTAGTATTAATTTTACTTAAAATCAAAGGCATTTAAAAGGGTCTTTCTAAATTATTAGGTCCAAAAATACAAGCAAATACCAAATGCAGACCTTAATGGAGGCCAATCCAGATATCGCATGTGGATTTTTTAAGAGAAGTAAGGAGGCTCTGTCACGATTTTGGCGGGACGCTGAGACAGAACTGAATTCCTTAGGATAGTATTTTTGGAACCTGAGAAGAGAAAGGAAATTATTTCTGTTGTGCAAAAGTGTACCGCTGATACTTACAAAGATTGGGGCAAGTCCAGAGGATTTGACGCATCACGCAACTGCCTTCTCGCAATTCTTTCGTTACTGAATTGCTCACATTGTTCTTCTTGCAAGTATAAGTAGCTTGCAAGTATTCTAAACGCAATGCTATGCGTATTTAAAACTTTTATTTAGAAATAATCAAAGAAAATTTAATGTAAACAAAACAAATATGCTGTCTTCTTCTTATTTATTCCATTCAGCTTAGAATGACAGCTGACTCGATTTTCTCTCTCCCTTATTTCTAACTCCCACGGAATACATAATTGGAGGAATATTTTCTCGAGAAAAATAATTTACGTGGGAAATCAATTCCCGGGGAGTATTCATGATTGGGCTGAATATTACCAAAAAGGTACAATTTATTGTGCCGCAAAGTTCTATTATTATACCAATAAGTATTTTTGATGTACCACGAAGTACTTTTTTTACCAATATGTACTTTTACTGTACCCATTAGTACTTTTATTGCACCAAATAGTATTTTTAATACACCAAAATTTACATTAATTGTGCCTACCAGTACATTTGTTGTACTAGAAGGTACATATATTGTACCAAAAAGGTCTTATTGTACCACAAAGTACCTTTTTTTATCAAATAGAACCAAATTTTAATTCAGTAGTACCAAAAATATCTTTTTTTGAGCCAAAAAAGTACAATTTATTGTACCATTCTTTCTTTCATTCTTCCAAAAAGTTCTTTCAGTGTACCAAATATTACTTATTGTACGAAATTTAATTGTGCCAAAAATTCTTTCTATTATATCGAAAAGTACTTTTGGCTTTTATTGTACCAAAAAGTACCTTCAATGTTCAAAAAGCCCATTTATTACACCAGAAAGTACTTTTTTTGTGGCATAAAATACTTCCATTGTGCCAAAAAGTACTGCAAATATACAAAATGTTCATTTATTGTACTAGAAAATACTTTTATTTTACCAATTAGTGCTTTTTTAACTTTTATTATTTTTATTGCATCAAAAGTTCTGTTATACCAAATTGCTAAAATTACTAATGGTTTTTTTCTTAACTTTTTGATATCTATTAATTTTTTTTCTTTGCTATTTTTTAGTCAAAATAATTCAGCCGGATGTTAGGTGGGAGTAGTTTTTGTCCGATCTAACCTAGAACCTAATCTCCGCTTAGATGACAGAAACTTGCATACCAAATTTCAACTCGGTAGCTATAATCGCGTGTACAAAACAGACAGACAGACGGACATCTTTAAATCGACTCAGAATTCGTCGCTGATCATTTATATATGGGTCGATATCACGAAATGACTACATTCTCTGGCCCGACGCATTTAGTATTAAAAATATTGAAAAATTTAAATTCTGAGAACAGAAATAAATAAAACAAAATTTAACGAGGCACGGAAATCAAAATAAAATATTCTACATATTTTTATGGAAGAATTTGGTCGCACGGTGCGAATAGTCATTACCATGGCGTCTGTGCGATCGATTTGTGTTCAGAAATCACAGATTTTCATTAATATTTCAAAATATTTGTATATTATAAATGAAGTACGTCAAGATATTCAAGAAGAATGAACCAAGTCAATTTTAATTTCATAAATATAATATTATTTTATAATTTATGATTTTGAGACATTTTAGTCCGTGTCCAATTTTTTTCGTCATTCCCGTGAGCCAATTTGTTTATTAAGAAAAAAATGATTTAAACCGGTTTTTCGGTTAGGTGTAAATTATTAATGTAACGACAATTTCCGTTAGTTTTAAAGATAATTGACAGAAGTGAAAAATGTAGTCAGTTGTTGAGAGCTGTCGGTGTTTAGTGTTTTTTGCGCATGTTCCTAAAATTTAATCATTCCCGTGGTAAGTATATTTTTCCTTTATTTATATTATAATTTCCAAATTTGTGGTATTGGTTTGTTATTTTTTTAAGTCTTCATTAGATTATATTATATATTATTAGATTATATTATATATAATATAACAAATTTTGAAGATTTCCACATTTAAATCCAAGCATACTCACGTTTCCATCATTACCGTGCAGTCATTACCATGGGTATAACCTAAGTAATTTAAGTAATAATCAGAAGAAAAAAAAACTTGCGCGTATAATTCTTAACATCCTGAAATATACATGACCCATTGCTTATTAATACATAAAATGGTCTTATAAAACTGTATCAATTGAAAAATAATTATTTAAACCCATTTTCGCACTTGGCCGTTTTCAACTCTGGATTGTAGTCATTTCGTGATATCGACCCATATATATACCGTGGTGTGCGATGAAATAGAGTCGCACCTAACCAAAATTGTCAAAGCAAGAAAAATGCACAAAAAAATATTTTTTTATGGAACCTTTAGTTATTTTTATTAAATTTCAATATTAAACTTACAAATTCGAATATCGGTGTGGTAGTTCAATACATAAAATGGCACAAACAAATAAAAATATTTCAAATTCCCAGGTTTTTGCTGTGACAAAAATAGAGTCAAAGAATTTATCAACCTTAATGTAAATGAAATAGTAACTTAAATTACAAAAATATTAAAGTTATATCTTACTTTACCTCAGTAGTTTGTAGAATAGCCATTATTTTTATTTGCTGCTGTGCAAAGCTTTGGCATTGAATCCCCTAACTTTTGACAAGTCCGTATTGGAATATTCTTCCAAGCAGCTTCAATTAATGTCCATTGTTCATTCCTTATTAGAAGGATTTTTTCGTTTCAGAGCCATTTTTACTTCCCGCCACAAATTCTCATCATTATTTAGGTCTGGCAATTGTGCAGGCCATCTTAATACTTAAATTTTGCTGTTTTCGAAATTAATTTTAGCCAACTCCATGTGTGTTTCTGTTCGTTTTCTTGCTAAAACACTCATCGAAGTGGCATTTGCCATTCAGACTAAGGCATCATGAAGCCATTTAAAATATTTGTGTAAAATGTAGCGTAAATTTTACCCTCAGACCGAAATACAGGCCCAGTACTATAGTACGAAAAGTAACCCCATATCAGTATGTTTTCACCATCATGTTTTATGGTCATAATGGTGTGTTGGGGACGATATTCGTTGATGGGGACGATAATCGGTGTTGGGTGGTCTTTGTAAAGGAAGCTCGCTGCGATGAGAGTTAAAAAAACTTCACTTTCGTTTCATATGACCACAAAATATACCGCCACTTGGTTACTGGCCAATCCGCAAGTTCTTTGAGGAATTAATCTCTTCTTTTTACGTTTCGTTTATGGTAAAATAGACGCCAAAGTTTACACAAATGTTCTGAATGACATCATTATGCCTTATGCTGAATGGGAAATGCCACTTTGATGGTGTTTTAGCAAGACAACGACCCGAATCACACATGGAAAATGTCAAATTCGATTTCGAAATAACAAAGTTGGAGTTTTAAGGTGGCCTGCACAATCGCCAGATTTAAATCCTGTTAAGAATTTGTGGCGGGAGTTAGAAGTAGCTCTTAAAGGAAAAAATACATGTGATAAGAATGAACTATGGGCAATGATTAAAGTTCTGTGGTATAATATTTAATACAGACTTGTCAAAAGTTAGGGGATTCAATACCAAATCTTTCCGCCGAAGTAATTAAAAGTAATGGCTGTTCTACTAAGTACTGAGGTAAAGAAAGATATAACTTAACCATTTTTTTAATTTAACTCACTAATTTATTAACTTTCAAGTCGATAAATTCTTTGACTCTATTTTTGTTCACAGCCAAAACCTGGGAATTTGAGATATTTTTATTTGACTGTGCCTATTTAATTTTTGAACTTCCACACTGATATTCAATTTTGTTAGATTAGTATTGAAATTCAATAAAAATAACTAAAAGTTCCATAAAAATATATTTTTTGGTGAATTTTTCTTGCTTTGACAATTTTAGTTAGGTGCGACTCTATTTCATCGCACACCACTGTATATACAGTGAAAGCTCTCATAACCGGACACCCAAGATTGTCCGTTTGTTTGAGGTATAAGTCAGTAAGTGTTGGCACAGAAAAAAAAATCTGGGTTTGATAACACTGTCAAACATTTTCGGTGTCATTGTCTGGGGGTAAGAAATTCCAAGTCAGGGTGAACAACTAGGTCAGTATAGTAAAACCTCCAAAGGGTTTGGCGTACTCCGACCAAACTGTTTTGTATGACCTTTTATATTTTTGCCTTATCTTGATATTTGTTCGCTTAGTTTTTCAACTATAACTTCTCATTTCATTCTTCAACAGAATTGTAGCTAAGGCTTAAATAATTAATCACTATTAATATATCTATGTAAAATATCAAGTTGGACCAATTTTGTAGAATGAAATCTGCAAAAAATTGCCATTCACCTACCTATTGGGGACATTTTTGAAATTTTTGGTCCAGATCCATTAAACTTTGTCATTTGTTTGCATTGCTGAGATTCTTACCTTTCATTTGATACCCATATCGTAATCATATGGTTCGTGGAAATATTTGATTTAATTTTTTGAAAATGGTGTCTCCTTTGTAACTTTGAAGTCCCTTTAAAAAGAAATTCTGACGTTCTGGCGGTAAAGTGAGAACGCAGTTTTACTACATAAGGCCTCTAGTTTCACGTATACATGGTCTTCATCAAGTGTGAAAAAAAAAATTAAAATTGTAGCAGGGTGTTATCGGACATGTCTGCCCATATTTGTGTAAATCAAAATCGATTTGATTTTTTACAGACAAGTCTGCGCAGACCGAATACTTTACCCTAAACTGGGGGATAAGTCTGGCCAGGCGCTATATTTGGCAGACTTGTCTGCCAGTGTAAAGTGGGCTTTACAGAATACCAAATTTGTATCAATAGTTATCAAAAACGACTACGAGAAAAGCGATTTTATATCGTCGTCACAAGATCACGTCGTTTATCATCGACGACGACAACAACGGAAATAAGCTCAACTGTTTGTTGTTTTCCTCCTAACAACTCCCGCCAATTGTGAGATGTAAATGAAGCAGGTACTTTGATACCAAGTACCCGATACCGTTAATAATGTTCAGAGTACATACTAAAAGAACGACGCCGTAACTTATGGCGTACAGACAAAACTGTTGTTTATGCCATCACATATCCAAAATGGGGGGAAAATAAAAAAATGGCCGTTGGTACATTTTCAAAGTCAAGAGTGCAAGAGTGAAATAAATTGAACTTTTTTGAGTTGGCTGGAACTTTATAACAATGGACCTTTACGGAATTTCAACACTGGACTGTATATGTTGTACAGCTGTTGCAGATGCTTGTTTGTTGCTTCATTTTAGAACGTGAAAACATTGCAAATGGAAAATTATATTATGATTTTAATTTGTGAAATAGATGATACTTCAATCGAGAGTTCCGGTAATAAATCATACTGTCCATTTTTCATTGTACCCTTTCGTGTAAATTAATTATTCGCTATTTAAAATTGTTTTCCTCCTAAAAACTTTAGCGATTTGTCAGATGTAAATGAAGCAGGTACTTTGATACCAAGTACCCGATCCCGTAATAATGTTCAAAGTACATACAAAAAAAAAACGACGCCGTACATATCGTCATATGAAATCAAAAAAGGCGTAAGTTACCAAAAATTCAAAATCAACTTTTTGATTAAATACTATGCACCGCATCAAAATACATGTACCTGCTAACTTTTACAGTCATACGACTACAAACGACAATTATATTAACAAAATTCTACGGCTTTTTGTTTGCAAGCGCAAACATTTTAAGGAAGTTTTTTGATTTCATATGACGATATATTGCATACAAACATAACTGTTTTTGCGGCACATGGCCAAAAGGGGGAAAAAGAAAAATGATTTTTTCAACAAAATTGCAGCTACTCCAAAATTAAAAATTAGAATTAAAGACAAAATTATTGTTTTAAGATTTCTTACGATTTAATTTAATTCTTATGTTTAATTTAATTGAAAATTAATGCAAAAATAGTTTAGGTGCTATACAGTCTCCACAATCGTCTCCTAATGTGGCTTAACTTAAGGTCATGCAAGGAAGTGGAACGGACGAATGGTTAAGTTGCAAGGGAACAAAGTTGAACTTTTTTGTGTTGACTGGATCTTTATAGCAATTATTTTACTAAATAATTTAAAATAACTGATTTTAAATCTAATCTCAATTTTTCTTATCAGCTCGCATATTTAAGTTGTAAACACATACATGTCTGTGCGTAAAACAGAACCACACACGAAATGTAAGTGGGTTACTTTTTTAGTTAAAACGAACTGACGCACAATGGTACATCATCAGCTGTATATATATCTACAAATATGTCAAACATGTAAATGCGAATTAGATATCACCTGAAAATGTCCAGCACCAATTATAGTTTGAATTTGACCGTTAATATTCAAGTTTGAGAATGGAGGATATTTTCGCCCATGTCCTGACAATCATGCGATTGTCAAATCACAGGCGATTTGTGAATCGCCAATAATTTTTCCTCCTGTCCTACAGTTCACTCGTTTCTGAACTTATGTTTTGTGGGTCAAAAACACATGAATGTGTGTCAGCACACATTTTTCGAAGATTTGCAAGTCAGCTGTATACTATTGAACCGCCAACTTTTAAAAAAAGAAGATTAGCATTTGCACCAAAAATTTGACAAAAACATTAAACATTTTTTAAATACACATTTTTTACAAAAATTGTTAAGAAACATATATCTTTTTTTGATCAAATAGAAATAAAACATGTTAAATTGTATAGGTACATCGTTTTTTTGTGTGTTTTTAAATACATTCTAGGCAAAAAATATGAGTTCACCAGGTTGGATGCATGTGATTGACAATCGCCAAATATTATGGGATTGCGATCTCTGTGACACCAATTTTGCGATTTGAAATCACAATCGCAAATTTTATCAAAATGCGACTGTCAGGACATGGGCGTTTATCCCCACGTTTCCCTTTTTACCTCTTTACAAGGTTTTGTTGGTAAACTAAGCTAACTTAAATTTTTTATGTCAAAGTAAGCATATAGTTTTTAGGCCGTGCCATGCCAATGTATTTAAACTGCATAGTTTGTTAGTTTAGACTAAAACTAACAAACAATACAGTCCAAAAAAATTCTAACCTATTACATGACCGTGTTAAAAAAAAACACTAACAGAAGGGGGTTGTTCACTGCAAAATCAAGGGCAACTTTCAATCGAGAGCCGTGACCCAAACAAATTGTTCGTACGAAATTTGACTCGGCACGAAAGCATACTCAATGGCGAATGCCGTGAGTAGGCCCCTGATTTGTATTCAGCGTCCCAAATAACCTTAAAAAACAACATTCAGTTGCTAATACATAAATACCTTGTTCCCTTGTGTTATCATTAGCCACCGGTGGCTATAAGTGCCGTCAGTTGCTTTAGATGCATTTGTTTTATGAAGCAAAATTAAATTTATTTCTCAAAAGATCAATTTTCAAATTGTTTTGAACATTGATCAATAATAGTCTACCTTCCTTTGACGACCACATGTAAAATTCTTCCAGCAATCAGAAAGCAGGACAGGAATATTTCTAAATTTTTTGTCTGTAAAATATTTTCTATAACTTAACTAAATTACTCGCCCACTGTAAATTCTTTCACACCGTACTTCAGTATATATGCATATAAATTTATATAATTATCGAAATTTACTTTCAAAACTAGTTTGATAATGCACGACAAGTGACTCATATTTGTCTGTTTTCAGTATGACAATGTGTAACATACCTTGAAAGAGAAAAACTAAATTTTAGTTGCAAGCCTGCAATAGCGCCATACAATTGAAACAATTGTAAAGATAATAAAGAACTTAATAATTTACATTTATTTTATTGTGAAAAATATACGCATATATGTATGTCTAACAAATCACATTTTTTAAAATCAAAATCACACAGGAAATTTAAAATTTTACGATAATAGTAATTATTTTAAGAATGTTACAATTACATTAACGAGACAGTATTAGAATAGAATACAATGGTATGGGCGCAGGTACTATAGATATTTGAAAATTTTTAAATATGTAATTTCTATGATGAAAATACAAAATCTAAATTAGAAAAACAAATGTAAATACAATTTCTAAAATGTCATGTGATTGCGATTTAGGCATATAAATAAAAGACATGTGATTGATGGTGTTTACTTACCCCAATTAAGTTTATACTTACACTGAGTTGTGCATAGATTTTTATAAAATATAATAGTATTTACAAAATTTTCGTTATATTTGAATACGATTGGTAACAGACGCGGTTGTAAGGTCCAGGGCATTTAAAAATTGAACAAATTTCAAAAAAAATTTCAACTATAAGTACAACGTCAACTATTTCTGAGTTTTAAATCCCATACATATATTTTTAAAATTGTAGATATATCTGCCTTCTCCCTTCTCTGTTCTAAAAAAATATCAAAATAACCAAGAACATTTTACAATTACATTTTTAAAAATGTTTTATCTTAGCTTCAACAAAACTAAAATAATAAACGCATTAAGCTTTTATATGGACCTTATTAACCCACAACAATTTTAAGCTATAATGTATTGATCTCGAGCTAAATTATTTAAATATAATATCAATTGATTGATAACAAAAAGGTCGAATGAAAAATAAGTATTGCTTTAACAATATACGCTTTTAAACTATAATACTGACCAATACAAAGCATTAAATAATTAAGGTGAAACCTCCCGAGGCTTCTCTACTTTGGACAATAACTTCTTTATCTGAGATGTTTTTTTTTAATGTTATCACCTTAAGACCAAGTGTTAAATTACTTTTTGTTCAGACCGCATAAAATAAACTTCTATTAACTAAACCCTAAACGTTTAACTTTGATTAAATTATTAAATTTAAACTCTGTAACCACTGTAAATGTAGTATATAACAATATTCTAGATTGTTCTACATTAATTTCGTACTTATTAACAATTACTAGTGGTTTATAAAGTAAAATTTAATAGGAAATCTCTTGTGTTAAACTTTTAACAATTTTTTTTAAATCCATAGTATTCGTTACTAAAAATAGCTTTAAAAGTTTTCACAATTTTCAAGTTTTAAATAAAAATGATGTTACCTAATCTATACAACACTATTAACATACATACGTAGAGTATATAGAAAAAAACATTAAAAAATAAAATCATATTACATACATACATAAAGAAATATCACAATAAAACGCCTAAATACGCAATCATATGAAACACTTTTGAAATTTTAATAGAAAGGCAGAGAAACAAAACAATATTATGCATGTATATCGAAATTTTACACTATAAACGAAAACTTAAGTTGAGATCCTACTAAAGAGAGAGTTGATGCCACAAAGCCCTTTGGAAGAATATAAAAGCAGTTGGATGGATACCCAGAGTACATCTTCAGTGTTATCCACTATGGCATTGACACCCTCTTAAAACTGGTCTGTGGAAATTTCAATATAAAATCATATTTGAAGATGAAAATATGTTGATATAGAAAGTATGTATGCATATGTAAGTAATTATTTATATAGAACAAATTTGAAAAACATTTGGGTTATTATAGTGTTTCATTATTTTAAATAAAAAAAAAATGTGGTCTTTGAAGGTTTACACAAAAAACTGTAATATATTTTAATACAAATCTCAGCATCCATCCATTTCTTTGCTATACATACCACTAAATGGAAATGCTTGTTGTTATGGGTCATCTATATAGTATTGAACTATCTTTAGGCATAAGCGTCGTTCGCTCGCTCGCTGTAATAAATAAAGTTTAACAAATAAAACACAACAAAATATTTCATATATTGTTTTTGGCAAATATGAAATATTGCAAATTTAGATTGAATATTATTATATTTATGTTTTGTTTTATTCTATTGTTTAAAAATTGTTTAAATGTAAGCAGCAATATTCATTGTTTGTTTTTCATCTTCTTCTTTCTTTTTTCATATTGTATGTAATTCATTATCATCATCATCATCATTGTATTAATTTCATTTCAATACCAAAATTATTTATCGAAAAAAAAAAAATGTTGCAACATTTTTTTATGCTTTTGGTTTAATTTCTTTTCTTTTTTTAAAACTTAACTTATAATTATTAAATCTTCAATGAAATTGTATTTTGTTCAGTTAATATAATATATTATGTATGTGTATTTTATATAGGTATGTAATATTATGCAATAATAAATTTGGATTTGGAGTTTAAATAAGAAACAGTAAAAACCATAAAAAATTGACCTTTGTTAAGAAGTAAATCTTACCATAAAAGAGAATTTGAATTGTTACGTTTCGTTTGTTTACACGAGAGTTCATATTTCAAGAGGAGTGAGGTCTTTCCAAAAGAGCTGGAAATAGATTTGATTGATGCAAATACAAATATGGGCATATGGCGGCAAAAGATATAATCGAATTACATATACACATAGATATATATATGATTAAGTATTTATACAAAATACAAAAATATTGGGGAAAATTCAAATGAACAGTAGTTGATTGTGTTGTCGACCACCAAATCTTACCGCTTCTTTTTGAATAACGCTCTTCACATTGTTGAAACAAGAGCAATGTTTGTCTAATGATAATATAATTGCAATTATGTTGGTATATATAGGGTATATGGCAATCATTAGATTATATAAGAAATTTTGGTAGGTCATTTTACAATAACAAAAAAACTAAGTAATTGAAATGTGTTATCATCATTTTGAGAAATGTTATACATCAAAAGAAAAAACTCAGTTTGTAAAATATAACAATATTTAAAAATCACCTTTTTTTCTGTATGAGCAGTACGTACACAGTACAAGGATGTGCAGATGGAATGGGTTGTAAGAGGAGCAGCCCCTTGTGGTTATCTTCATAAAACCTATATAGGATAATTAAACCTTAAGATTGTTAAAAATAAAAAAAAGCAAAAGATGTTGATGTTGTTTAAATAATAATCAAATGATGTCCCACCTTTTAAAATTTTTTTCCTAAATGGTTTGTTTTATGAGAACAATTGACGTTGCCATTGAAATAAGTAAAAATTTTACATTGTGAAATAGGAGCGCTGCGGTAAATTGCTTAAATTTATCGACTATATTTTAATAAAACATTTTCTGACTTTTGGTGGGACGTAACTTAGATGTTGGTTTATTTTAGATTTGTGCGTCAGTATAAAAGTAAAAAAGGCTTTTCTATGATATACGATTTTTAAAAACATATACATATTTAGTACAATAGGTCCTGTGAATAAAGCGTATTGTCAGAATTTTTTTTTTGGTAAAAAAGGGGCGCTTTCCTCCTTTATTAATTAAATCAATTAATTCAATAAAATCAACGAATGTATTAATGAATATTTTAATGAATTTGTTGGATTAAATAAATTTAATAAACTAATTGATTTTAATGAATTATTTTAATTATTGGATTTAATAAATCTATTGGTTTTATTGAATTTTATAATTTTAAAGAAGGTAATAAAATTAATGAATTTATAAAATATATCAAATTTATTACATTTGTTGATTTTATTGAAATTTTTGAACTTATTAAAATAAAATTAATTATATTTTACTGAATTTGTTAAATTAAATTACTTTAACGTATATAACAAAATTAATGAATTTATTAAATTCAATAATGTAATAATTAATTTAATGTATTTAAATTTATTTATTTTAAATTTATTAATAAATTTATTAAATTTAATAAATTCACTAATTTTAATTTTATAAATTAATTATTAATTATTTAATAAGTTAGTTATGTAGATTAATTAATAAATTATAAATTTATTAAAAATTAAAATTAATGAATTTATTAAATTTAATAAAATTGATTAATTTATTAATTAATTTAATTAAATTTTATTAATTTATTAAATTTAATCAATTCATTAAATTTAATATTTATTAATATTATTATTAAATTGAATAAAAGCAATAAAATTAATTTAAAATTTAATTTATAATTTATTGACTTAATTAATTTATAATTTATTAACTTAATTAATTTATTAAATATATTAATTTTATTGCATTTATTGAATTAAATAAATTCATTAATTTTGTTATATACATTAAAGTAATTTAATTTAACAAATTCAATAAAATCTAATTAATTGATTTTAATTAATTCAAAAATTTCAATAAAATCAGCAAATGTAATAAATTATAAAATTAAAATTAAATCATTAAAATCAATTGAACCATTAAATACTTTCAATTCAATAAATTCTTTAAAATCAATTAGTCCATTAAATTCGATATACTCATTAAATACATCAAATGCATTAAACTAATTTAACTAATTAGATAAATTTAAAAATGTAATGAATTTAACAAATTTCATAAATTTAGAGAATTTATTGAATTTACTGAAATTAATGAGTTTAAAATATTTCAATAATTTTATGAATTTAATAAATAAAATTAATTAAAATAATGAAATAAGTTAATTAAATAGATTAAAGTCAATTATTCCATTAAATTCATACAATTCAATAAATTAATTAAAATTTAAATTAATTTTATTTATAAATTATTTTCTTGCATATTATTGTAGAGGACCATCAAATATATAAAGAAAGAATTTATAGACATTACAAAACAGCCCTAACTGTCAAATAACGCACAAAATCGTTTCGCTTTTATTCAGTTTTTTCTCCTATTGTTGTATAGTATAAAAAAAGATACACTTTTCTACATTAAAAAGCCATCAATATAAAGAAACAATATATGTCTTTCAATACCAACAAATATGCTAGCAAATACGAGATATAAAATACAAACTCCGTCAGAAAAAAACATCAATTATAAATAACGTCGTTCTACAGCTTAATTACAGGTGGAAGAGAAAATTGTATCTGCAGCCCTAACTTTATCGATTTCAGCTGTTATTTTTTTTAAAATTTTTTCAACAGTAAATCTTTTTCGAAAATACCAACGCCACTTTTCTATGTGAAAGCCTTAATAACTCTAAAAAATTTTGTTAATTTAGAAAATATTTTGGTCAAAAATGATCAATAAAAATGAGAAGACCACTCCCTCCAGACTCCACTTAACTATTGTTTGAAATTAACATGAACCCATTGTGTTTAACCTTAAAAAAATACAAATTGTTCTCAATGACATGGTGAAAAATACATAGGTTGGGGATGAGGGGCGTACGTAAACAACACCTGAAAAAATTATTAAAATAAACAATCGAGAAATATGTACAGAGTATATGTGAATTGGTATATGAAATTTTTAAAGAATTTTTTTCAAAAAATATATATCGGTCGGTCTTGCAATTATCATGGTGGCGTTTTATAAATATGGAAACATTATTTACTTCTTATAAAGGTTCTTTTCTTTTTCAATATAATAACAACAACAGAAAAAAACAAAAGTAGGTAGGTTGCGCTTTCTCTGAAATTTGTATTACACACACATATGCATATATAGAGTAGTACTAAACATTTTTCGTAAATTTTGGGTTATTTTTTTTTGTTATCTTCTTCATATTGTATATAATAAATTGTTTAAACATTTACAATTATATATAGTAAAAGTGATTTGTGTTACACATCATTTACGAAAAAGATCTTACCACATCATAATATAATCTGTCCCATGATGTTGTCCTTTGTTTGACAAAACAAAACGGGGGCGGGGGGGAGTAATTCGTTGGCAGCGGCTGGTGTTGTTAGAATCATCATGATGGTGTAAGTAATCGATGTTTCTGTTTCAGTATACGCCGCCTCTTGCTAAGAAATAATACTTAACACAGTGATATCTACAGATATTGCATTGTATATAAAGTTATAGATTTATATTTAAAAAAGGAAGTTATGATGTAATCAAGTTCTTTGCATTTCATACTCATTTGTATGTAGAATTTATGATAACTTAAAAGAATCTACTATTCGGTTTAAATAAAGGATAGACAGACACTAAAGTTTTTATTATGTAATAATTACATTGTATATATTCCATACTTTTAAGATCAAAGAGGCCGATAAAGTATTCAATTGATACCGCCGATTGATATAGAAATTTTGATAAATCTTAAGTCATTTTATTTGAAATAGAACAAATATTTAATCTCTTAGCAATTAAGAGAAGTTAATCGACTTGTCTATAAAGCTACTCATATTGTCATCCGGGGATTCATGTGCTCGATGTGCCAAAAATACATTCTGAGTAAATCGAAGTTAAAGTTTAAAAGGCCTATAGAGCAAAGGGATATAGGGCTATCTCAATTTCTAGAGGAGTTAGGCAAAAACGGATCGCAGATTTTAAAAGTTTAGTATCAATAACACAAGATAGCATCGTTAACTCAAAATGGCGTATGGAGCACATGAATCCCCGGGCGACGATATGCCTACAGTCTACAAATCTACATAAATAAAAAAAATCATGTTATATAATGACATTAACTTTTGAAACTTTTAAAACGATTTATATTTAATTAATTTTGATTTTTAACTTTTCCAGTGTGTTTGTCTTTTTTTTCCTTTAACCGAATTATCAAATCTTTAGCTCATTATTTTTCTACATAAAAATTTTGAAATATATATTCTAATTAAAATTTGTTTTGTTGTTTAAAGAATGAAAGGGCGGAAGGTTTTGTTTATATGTAATTTTTTGTTTTTTTTTCGTATTAAAAAAAAAACTCGTGTATTTTTGTCTACAGATATTACGATAGATAGATAATAAACCTAACTTAAAAACGGCCGTTTTTAGACAATCTTGTTTTTTTTTTATTGTGTGTTTGTTTAATAATATTATATTCCTGACAAATATTGTGAGTACTCTACCAATATAATCATCATCATCATCATCGTCATGGTTATGATATTTGCCTTTACTATATATAATAATTATTATCATATCAATCATCATTTATTAAATTAATAATATATTTATGTAAATGTTAGAGTCTGTAAACACTAATGGTGAAAAATTATTTATATTATAATTATTAAATTAAATTTTACTTAAAAACTAAAGAAATGAAGCAAAAAAGATCATATTAATTAATAATATATATATATATATATTAATTATTAAATTGTGAATGCAAGTCATTTACATCAAACCAAACACGACCGACGTCCATACACACAAACAAACATTTCGTAGAAAATCCCAAGTGTTTGCCCTAGGAAACACCAAACTTTATTTATATTAAGTATATAGATAGAGAGAGTCAGACAGACATATGTGGGGGGATATTTGTTTGTTTTTTCATTGCTAGAGGAGGTCATATAATGAAAATTTTTGCTGCAAAGAATATTCGTATGGAAGGAAAAAAGAGATATATTTTCGTTATGTCACAATATTAAATAAATAAAATGTAAATAAATTAAGGAAATCATAATAAATAGGAGAGTGTATCAAAAAAAAAAAATGTAATAACACAACTACAGTTCAGTATAATAATATAAATTGATTATAGGAGGTGTTGAGTAGGCGGCAATGCCAATATAGCACAAAATATATCAACATTTGTATTAGTCAATATAATGATATGTATATTAATTATGTATGTAGCATTTTAAATCAAAAATATATGAGTATAAAAAATATAGTTTGTTTTAATAAAAAAAGGAAAGGTTGTTTTATATAATACAAAAATGTTATATCAAAAACATCCAAATATCAGTAGTTTAATGTTCTTTGAAAACATTTTAAATATACAGTAAAAATTTGTCATTTAATAATATATGTTGAAGGAAATCAAATCAATATATGAAGGAAATCAAATAAAGAGAATATATAGAAAGATTCTGGCTCAAAATAGAAAAACTTACCCTTCGGGAAATCCTTCAACAACACATCGTAAGTTGCTTGTTTGGTTGACTTTAATGTTTATCGCCTTTCTTTTGATTGTTTCCACCCTGGTTGGGACCAACGCCTGGAGGTTGTGCAGCACCGGGATAACCTCCCGGCGCTCCATAACCACCAGCTGATCCGGGACCATAGCCAGGTTGAGGATATCCACCAGCTGCAGCTGCAGCAGCGTAATATTGTGAATATTGAGCATATTGACTAGGTGTCATACCTTGTGGATAGCCACCGCCGGGAACAGAAGCCGGACCACCAGCATTAGCGGCGGGAGCTCCAGGCGTCATATTGGGACCATTACCACCAGGGATGGAACCACCAGCGCTCGCCTGTGTGTTCTACAATGAAAAAGATAAGCGAAAAATAGAACAATGTTGGAATTAATACCATATTTACAGATGAAAATTATAAATTATTTTGCTAAATTGGTTTTTAAATGAATTGATTTTTGGTAAGGGTTTTATAAATTATTAAAATGTGTTAAAGGAAAGAATATAATAAACTTAAAAACGTCAATGAAAATATTATTGATTGATTGCCATTATTTTCTTAAACATAATATCAGAAGGTTTTCAATCACCAATAAATAAAATTTAAATACACATTTAAGAAACAATAGAGTAAATTAAAAAAGATCAATGGGAAAAACATAGATTTGATTTGTAGTAAAAAATATTTTTTTGTTAGTTTTTTTTAAATAATTTTTTAAATTCATTAAAGAATATAATGAACCATTATTTGAAAATATAAATCTGTTTTTCGAAGTCAAGCCACACTTCTTTTAGTTAAATTTCGGTAGTAAATTTAAAAAAAAAGAAGAGGAAATATAAAATTCTTTTCAAAAAAATCCCTGCATTCTCTTAAACTTAAACTTTATATTTTACATTTTTTCTATGGGACTTGGAAAAAATATATGTACATATTTGTATTAGATACACTTAAGGTGTTTTCTTTTCTGTCTAAAGTGTTCCATTTTTTTTTCTAAAAAAAAAAAAAATAAACCAAAATACTGTAAATTGGTAACGTGTATTTTCTATAAATGTTATTTAAAAAGAAAAAATAATAAAATTTTACCCGTAATAATGTTGCAAAGAACCTTCAATTCAAAATGCTGATTTACGAACAGTTGTATAAAATTACTTATTTTTCTTGTTCTATTGTAAGCCTAAAAAATGTAACAATTTTGAAGGTTGGGGGTAACATTTTATAAATGTCAATGGATTTCGAGATTCAGCGTGAGTTACTTTTACTGTCTACTCGTCTACACAATGTAGCAATTCCACACACATCTAAGTTATTTCCGTTTGAAATCACTTCTTAATTTAATATCGTTGTTCTTCCTTCAAAAAATAGCCTAATATTTCTTATACTCATTTAGTTTTACTATTAATGAATTTATGTTCCTACAAATTTGTACTATAAAGATATTAGGAGAGGTAACCTACACCAGCCGATAAATATAACAGTTGATAAATTAGTAAAAAAACATGATTTATGTTAGTTGGCGAAAATGTACATTGGTTATACCTATATGTTATTCATATGGGATACTTCAATAACAAACCTTTCAATCGTACAGAAAAGTACAGAATATTAAAAGACAATTCACCAGTCTATAATACATTTGAGCAACAAAACAGCAACGATTTTTTTACGAAATATTTAAACAAAGTCGAAATATCTGTTCGCTAGAACATCTCACAAGGGAATATATGTACAAATTTCCAACTATGTAGTTGATTTTCTGCTAATGTTCTACGCTTTTTGTGCAAAGCAAATTGGGTGGATTATATGATTGCTGTCAACGTACCTTCATTTGTTTTTCAATAGCTTCCGCTTCCTCTATTTTACCTATACTACGATAATAGTCAGCCCATTGTGCACTATAGTCCTTAGATTGGCCACCAGCGGCAGTCGGAGCGGCACAGCTACTACTACCCGCTGTTGTTGAAGCAGCGCCACCAGCAGGTGCAGAAGATGGCGTTGACTGTGATACCGCCTATTCGTAGTATCATATCAAAACAACAAAACGTAATTCAAGTAATCGATATTTTGAAAGTTAATTGTAGTTTTATGATAAAACATTAAATTACAATAACATTAAAAAATACAAACTACTCAAAAACGTGCATACACACACATACACACAACAATAACCAACAGAAGCTGCTACATAGGAAACCTTCTAATAAATATGCCTTAAACTCTACGCCTAACTTAACAGCAGTGAAATACACAGGTATGTGATGTAAGGATATGCGTCTTGTGCTAATGTATATACAAAACATACCTTCATTTGTTTTTCGATAGCCTCAGCTTCCTCATTTTTGCCTATGCTGCGATAATATTCAGCCCATTGGGCGCTGTAGTCCTGTGACTGACCTCCACCGGCTGCTTGGCCAGCAGCTGTCGAAGCTGAAGCCTGTGTGGCCTGTGGCTGTGGAGCACTTGCGGCTTGTTTAGCTTTCAATTGCTGTTCAATCATTTCGGCTTCTCGGTGCATACCCATTGATCTTTAAAGAAAAATATAGCATTGTAAATAAATAATAAATAATTTAAAGATGTATTAGTTAGTTTAAACTCACTTGTAGTATTCTATCCACTGCGCTGAGTAATCTGCTTGTCCTGCGGCACCTCCACCAGGCGCGGCTTGGTTCATTGCTGCTGCTTGAGGCTGAGCCTGTTCACCCCAGCCGCCTTGTTGGCCATAACCGGCCCATTGTTGTTGATAAGCTGCGGTAGCCGCACTGGGGTCGCTGGCATTGTAACCACCTTGACCGCCGCCATCTTGTTGTTGCGATGGGGGTCCTCCGTTTATTGATTTACGATTGATAATCGGTAGATCCATGTTTATTTTTTCAGCAATCATTTGACGTGCGGCCTCCACCTGCTCGGGTGTGCCTTTGCATTTGAAAAGTTTCTCTGAGGGTGGATTAACTGCGTTGCGATCCATTTCACAATAGGCACCGGATTGTTGATTAATTAACTTAATGGTTTCACCGCCACGACCAATAACAATCTACAGAAATTTTAAGATACAAAAAGTAACATTTTAGGAGCGAGAGAAATAGTTAATCGCAATTTTTTAAAACATGGCATATCAAATATATATGTACTACTTTTATTACATGTATTTAAAAAGATTATGAATACAAAAATAAGTATGTTTCGATGTTTCTGTTTAATAGATACTTTTTTTTGAAATATTTTAATTTAATACTTGAGGAAATCTACTTACACCACATTTTGAAGCTGGTACCATAAAGCTGATCTCCTCCCGCGCAGGCTGCTGGGCATGATTAACACCGTAACCGTAACCATAATTGGAGTTTCCGTTATCTGAGCCACCGCCAGGTGCACCACCGCTGTTACCACCTCCACCGCCACCACCGCCGCCATTACCATTGCGGTTTCGTTGCTAAAATTTAAAGTTTTATTAATAATTGTAATGCGTTTGGAGATCATGTAACTGTATAATTACCATAACATTTTCTATTAAACCATCTATCATTCTTTTAGCATTATCGACCTGTTGCCGTGAGCCTTGGATCAGACATCTACGATCGCCGGGTTCGTCATGTTTGCCCTGAATAAATTGCAATTTGCACTCACATTCCTGCTGTATCTTACGTATCATGTCACCTCCCTTGCCAATAACCACACCCACTGCAATTTTGGGCACGAATACTTCCAGAGATTCGCCCCCATTGTTGCCGAAGTTATTGTAATTGCCGCCGCCGCCGCCACCACCACCATTACCGCCGCCGCCTCCGCTACTAGGACCATTATTTGCTCCCATTCCCGGACCACCGGCACCACCCATGTTAGGCCGATTGTTTTGTTGATTTTGGGCGTCTTTTTGTGCAATCAATTCCAATACCAATTGTTTGGCGTGTTCAATTTTCTGAGGATCTCCAGAAATACGCAATGGTTTCTACAAAAATAAAGATGTTAGGGTCGCCCTTTTAAAAATAACTGCAAAATCTAATGATACTTACAATGACTTCCTGGTTTGGCCCATCTTGAATAATAACCATTTTGGCTCCAGTCTTTTCTTGCAACTGTTTTATTGTATCACCACCCTTTCCTATAACCAATCCCACTTTTGTACCAGGTATCATTATTTCCTGGTATGGCGGATAGCCCGTGGGACCTGGAGGTGGCATATTAATGGTCAACACTACTTCCACAGTACCACCACCATTGCGATTGGCCAGTTGTTGTATAAGATCCCGACCCTTTGTTGCCGACTCTCTTGAACCCCTAAGGGTTATAACCTGATCACCCTCTTGACCCATTTGTATTTTACAACCAGATTCTCCTTGGATGTGAGAAATAGTCTCATTATTGCCGCGGCCAAAGAAGGCATTTACTAGGCTATCCGGAATGCGTATTTGTTCTTCACATGTATTTCCCGCGGTAGCAGCCAAACGGGCTGCCACAGCTGCCGCCTGGGCTAAGGCTTGTGACATATTAGCGGGACCGCCACCCGACGAAGAGCCACCAGCGCTCATATTGGAATTGCTATTGTGGCCGTAATCATTAGCGTCAGGGCTGGTGAAACGCTTGACTTCGGGTCCGGAATCAGACTCGTCGTGCGAACGTTTAAATCCCCCAACACCACCACCTCCGATAGACGGTTGTACGTTTGGTTGTATTTTAGCAGCAATCTAATAAAGAGAAACATGCAGTCAGAAGAGAGACAATTATAAATCAAGAAGAGAGACATCTGAGCATTTTCGGCTTCATTTTCGCCGCCCTTCTTATTCACATCGATTTTTTTCTTTTTCAGCAAAAAAGAAATTTGCTAACAATGGTTAAAAAATTACCTGTTTTGCACGTTGTAATGCTGCCGCAAACGCTTGCGATTGATTTAAATTATTATGCGCTGCGGTGGAACCACCAAAATCTCCCATTGCGTCCTAATAAAAACCCGACAGATACACGTTTATTTCGTTGAAGTGCAAAAAATTTTCTGGTTTTTTTCCTCCTTGGTTACAAGCAGAAGTCGTCTTTTATCGTTTTTAGTTTCCTGCTTTTTTTCGCCTTTATTCTCCAAGATATTAAAGAATTTTTACTGAATGCGATAACCTAAGCACTATAATATATTTTTCTTGCAAAATTATTAAGATTTTTCCTATAATTTTAATAGAAAATCTGAATTTTTCACGGCACTTATACAAAAGTAACTATATATGCGGCGTATGGCGTATAGAGAACGATGCCGACGTAAATTCTTGGTCGTCAGGGGACACAAAGTGAGTTATTTGACGGCGTTAATTAAATCGATTATAAGAACGAGGAAACTGAGAATCATTTGTTTATTCTACCAATGACTCTATTAAACGCGTTAAATTTGGCACAATGGGAAATTTAGGGTAACAGTAGTCAAAATAAAATAGGAATATTCTACTTGCATTTAAACGTGGAACTATGTAAATAAAAACAAAACGTGTCGCTTTAATACTTACGGCGCTATTTATAATCTGGTCAACGGCTTTAACGCGGCTAATATATGGCCATGATAGTGACGTTAATTTCCTATGCAGTTAGCACTGAACTCTAATGGCGTTAGCGTATGCGTATGTGTTTGTATGGAAAAATACAAATGGCGGCCACATCCAATATTTGTTGTGAGCTGCATTTATTAATGGGCCGACCAGAACAGCGTCACTAGGGCACGCCGTACACAGAAAAACATGTCCGCAGATTTATTTAGTGTGGCAAAAATCTACAAAGCCCAGCAATAATATGTTAATTTGATTAATTTTAAATACATATTTTCTTTTTTAACTCTGTAAGAAAATTTTAATTATTATAAAATAAATATAATTAATAGAAAAAGATTTTAGTTTTCATTATTTTTATTCAACATATATTATAAAAAGCCTTAAAAGCATTCATTTAGATTATCTTTACAAAAAAATATTTTTTTGTGTTAATTAACAATTTAATAAAAATGTTAGATTTTAAAAAGCCTTTTTTGAAACATTGAGGACATTATTTAACACGAAAATTTTTTTTGGGAAGATATGTAATTGAAAAATATTGAGAACAATTTGTTGAATAAATTTTTAATATAGAAAAAAATATTACAGTTTTTTTTAGTAAACTTTAAAAGAAATTTATTAGAAGCAGATGTAAATAAAAATTATTTAATAAATTTTTTATATCTAATTATAAGCAAGAAAAGACATAACAAACTGAGCTTGAGATGGACTAAAAACAAATATGTTCCCAAAACAGATCGAACAAAAAAAACAACAAAATTAGTATAAAAGAAATATATAAATTGACCTTATTTAAAAATAATGAACACAATTTGTTATTAAACTCCAAATATTAAAAAAATTATTGTTTTTTTCGTATAACCTGTAAGAAAATTACTAAAATCAAATAAACAAATTAATTTAATTTTTTTTTATATATTTTTATTCCTTTGCGTTAAAATACTGCCACCTTTAGGGAATTCAGATTAAATAAACAGATATAAGATGGTAGAAATATTAAATGGTAGAAATATATTTAAATTGTACAATTTCATTAAAATAAAATTGATTTTGGAAACGACTGAATTGACATACAATTTAAAATTTAATTTTTTTATTTAAAATTATACCAAGGCATTCAAAGCTGTCCACCACATTAATGTAAAGGCCACCAATATAAATTGATATGTCATTATGCTGCAAGTTGCCATCTATATAATCATAGGTACCTTTAAAGACAACTTGCAGATCGTCAACAAAGGCAAAAATGTAGCAGTTGTTAGTAATTATACCGTCAAACAGATCATTCATATACTTTACAAATGTAAGTATTATTATTACTACAAGCATATTGCTTCTATCAAGCGGGTATGAACACATCAAATTATAAGCACTAACAATAAAACCAAACTTGGAATGCAACTTCTCTACTAGCATGGCATGGTCCAATCTGTCAAACGCTTTTTTAAAGTCGAGAGATAAAAGAACACAACAGCCACCATAACCCACATATTTCCTAACTTTATCAGTCAGGCCAATCAACATCGTCGTTGTACTTCTGATACATCTAAAACCTAATTGGCAGTCATGTAACATAGAATTAGTTTCTCAATGATGTACAATTTGTTTTTTTTATAATATGCTCAACCATTCTGGATAAAATGGGCATAATAGATATAGTACGGAAATCAGGGCCAGAATTTGTCCCTTCTTGCGTATTGAAACAACTTTACCAATTTTCCAATCATCAGGAAACTTAGAAGTACGTAATATAGAGTTAACAATGTGCCAAATATGATAACCAAATAACGGAAATACCAATTTCAAAAATTTGAGCTTCAAACCATCATAACCCACAGCAGTGGATTTGATAATATTGAAAACATCAACAACTTTATTATAATTGACCTCGTGAAATGACGTTTTATCAACCTGGTTGGCCATAAACACACCACTCAACTACACTATTTCGTCTTAAAATGTTATTTTTAAAAATCTCTTTTTTTTGCCTTTTTTATCTTAAATTTTGGTTCCCCCTGCAAAACTGTTATCATTTTCCTTGTATTGCATTTTAAACTTATTTACATAATGCTAATAGAAATTTATATTTTTTTTATCATCTTAAAATTCATGAAAACATTGTCAAATAATATTTAGTTTCATTTATAAGATTGCATAATTTTGAAGAAAAATTAGGAAAATATTTAATTTTTTTGATTTTGTTGTTTTTTTTTATAATATTATAAGTACCATAACTATTATCATATATTATTATAAATTATTTTTTTATTGAAGTGTTAATGATGTGATAGTAGAAATTTGTAACCATATATGGCCTTAATGGCTCGGTTATTGAAAATTGTATTAATAAATAAAAAAATAAAAATATGCATGCATTTATATAAACAATAACTAAACAAAAATTGATGTTATATTTCTTACATTGAAAAACTTCATAAAAAAGATGTGCAGGTTTTGGTAAAAATAAAAATACCCTCTAATAGTGTCGGTCGACTTCTGCTAAATGACTTTGATGGTGTGAACAAGGCGTCTTAGACGATGCATCGAAAAAAACAGGCAATATACCTTAAAAAGTATTAAGTACTCATAAGAATTGCTGTTTCACAGGTCTAGTAGCAACGTCCGGCATTTCGCAGCTGTTGTGTCATTAAACACAAATTTTCACTTGTTCCATAGTGATCACACTTGTTTTGCAAATTTAACAGAAATATTTTATTACAATGCCTGCCGATGTGATTGGTTACTTATACGCAGCTACCGTGGCTGCCGGTGGTATTATGGGATATGTAAAAGCAGGTTTGTTTAGGTTTTTTTTAGGACTTTTCCTGTATTGTGCAATAATCGCTATTTCGTTCCATATCACTCCAAGGTTCCGTGCCATCATTGGGTGCCGGTTTAGCCTTTGGTGCCATACTTGGTTTGGGTGCACATTTTAACTCACAGGAGCCACCACGTCCGCTCCTGCAATTGAGCACTTCGCTGCTTTTGGCGGGTATGATGGGTGCACGCTGGAGCCGTTCGGGAAAAATGATGCCAGCAGGCATGATTTGCGTTATTTCTGTTGCAGCCTTGATAAGAAATGTTGTCACATACAATCGTTACTTGCCGTTGCCGGGAAGGAATTAAGAAGGAAAACATGACACTCAACTTTAATATGTACTACTTAAGTTCACATCTTGGTTAAGGGGACAAAATATCTATCGTATCTTTCAAGATTTCTTTATAAGGCAATAAATTGGAGGTTTTCTATGAAATGGCCATCGAATGCTGGTTTAAAATATTAAAAATTAAAATCGGCAAGCGGCTTAATATTATAGAATGCCCTAAATACTTAAAAGAAAATGAGTTTAAATTTTTCAGGGCTAAAATTATTTTTTACATTGAAATGAAGACACTAAATGATAATAGTGATAAAATTAAGCCCTCTGGTGCTTTATCCGATCATAAGTTTCGATTTACTTTTGCGTTTTGTTATGTGCGAAGAACCGAAAGCATTAACTGAATTGGTACAACTCTGTGGTACCATTCACAATAACAGTTTACTTTTTCTTTGGATTTTACTGAACATACTACACAGGAAAGTTAAAACGTAATGAAGACTACCGTTTTTGTTTCAAATTATAATTTGAATGATAAATGTGTAAATTCGATCAAAACTCAAATTTTATTAATGTCGAGTTTTTATACGTGTTGAATTGATATTTTCCAATACAAAACAAAGATACAGAGACTTCATGTCTATATCTGTCTTTTATTTTAATATCTCACATCCCAACGTAGATGCCAGAGTCTTAAAAAAGATAATTCTTAACTTTTTGGAAGTTTTAACGGAAATGTTAACGAGTTCGGTTGATGTTATTTACGTTCACAGGCTGACGTTGGAAACCGATGCCCTTCATGCTCTCTGCCGATAGAATGCCTGAAAAGTAAAGCCTTAAATCAGGGAAATGAGTTCCCTGGAAATTTGTTTATTCATTCATTTAGTAACACTAAAGGCTTTAAGGCCAAATAAATTGATTTTTTTTAGGATTAAAATTCCCCTGTTCTAAATAGACTGCAAAACATTTGCAAAAAAATATTGATTAATATATCAAGATGTTCAGAAAAAACTATTGTAGTTCTTGATTTATTGTACAACAGATATTGTTGATACAACAAAAGTACTTTTTGTTACACGTAGCTCGGCTCATTTTTGGTACCTTTTATGCCGTCTCCCTTTATCCGACACACACATTTATAAGCGAGGACGGATGTGTATGGGACAAGATGTATTAATAATGTATTAATACATCTTTATATGGGATCTTTGAGAATGCACTACTAGGACAAATATAGGGCCTGCTAGAAGAGACCTGAGCAATTTTCTCACTGGGTTTTAATTAAATGCTCTCTTCTAGATTAAAACAACATTCACCCCTAATGCCAAATTTTGCCTAAATTTTTACCTAATTTAAAAGCACAAAAATAAAAGAATCGTTAGCACTAATGCTTACTACTATTTGTAATTTCGATTGGAAATGTTTTACCATTTTATTTTCATACTTATTATCGTATATTCGCTTTAAGATTAGTTTTACAAATTGTTTATAACATAATTGCAATCGATAGACATTTGATGATGATGTGACACAACATAAAGGAAAAGAACACAACACATGCAAGTACAACTCAGGAAGGAAAAAGTCAAACAATTATAGGGAAATACAGTGCTCTACTACACTATAAACAGAAATTAAGTGTAATTAAATGCAAACTAAAAGCAAAACAAAAAGAAACACACGAACAAACAAAAATTATTAACCGAAAAATTTATAAAAATCTATGGAATATTATTGCAAATTAAAGTACGGTACAGTAGTCGCATTACATCTTATCGTAAATACACTTGTAATTCGGAAGCCGATTGAATGAGCACCTTAAGACCAGGCATAAAACCGGCACACTGAGAGAAGTCTGAACCAAAAGCAATCTGTGTATGAATATGTAAGGCATTGGTGTAATCACCAATTTGTGTAAATTGTATTATTTGATTCAAAGCATCAATAGTTGAGGGATGTAGCTAAAATGAAAAGGGCAAAAGCACATAGAAAAATTAGTATTCGAAATTAAGTTGCATCATATCAAAAGCAAACTTACTCTGCCATCTCGAAGACAATCGTAAAGATTTTCCAAACGTTTCGCAACATCGACAAATTTACGTTTAGTGCGCTGTGAAAGAAAGTAAAACAAACAAAAAATATAAAAATTATATGAATAAAAAATACGTGAGTCATATGTAAGTAAGTGTTGTGAAAACAAATATTCTAGTTCTAAGCAACTCTAAATATAAATTTTTTAAAATGTACTAAGTAAATTCATTTCCTAACGATAAATTAAAAATCTTTTCTTTATAAAGTTTACCGCCTGTCGTTACTTACTGGATCATTAGCGGCATTTAAACAATTTGTTTTCAATTCCTCCAAAACTGTTTGCAAATAAATATACTCTTCTGGTAGTGGTGGTTTCACTTTTGGCGGTTCAGGCTGTCGTTGTGGCTGCATAGTATGTTGTTGCTGTTGTTGTTGATTGGGATCTGCATAACCTCCCATGGCTTGAGTGGGTTGTGTTTGCCATGAAGGCATTTGTTGTTGCGGCTGTTGCTGCTGATTAGGCATAGCTGTTGTTTGGAAATTCATTTGTTGTGGTGGTAGATTGTTATTTTGAATAGCAGTCGATGGATTATAATATGGACCACCTGCCACAGGTGGCTGGGCGGCACCAGATGGTGGAGGCGGTAAACCAGTCATCCCTCCCTATATTTAAAAACAAATTAATGAAAAACAATTTACGATTAAAGGTTTAAGCATAACTAACCTGTTGCTGATAGTGAGCATTTGGATCCATATAACCATTTTGGTTTTGATTAGGATCAACACCAAACAATGGATGTGTTATAGGTGCTGCTACAGCAGCAGTTTCAGTTTTCTTAGTCTGAAATCAAATAAAAAATTAGTAATGCGTGATTTTATAATAATTTTTAAAGTTAACAAAAATATATTATAGATTAGTGACAGTTTGTGTTAAAATATCCGATTTTTAATTTAAATTTTTGCAAAACATCTTGGGGAGTTAAGAGGGAGAGCGTACAAATACATACAGCTTACAAGTATGAGCGGTATAAGAAAACTGACTGTTTTCAAGGTTTACTAAAGACTTTAAGGAGAACAAGTGTAAATGGAATCCAGGTTTAAATTCTTGGAGAATGCTTTTAATATAGAAGCATTCTTTTCCTATGGGAAAGTGTTTCGAAAGACATGTTCCATAAAAAATAAATATTTTATATTATTAATATAATAAGAAATTTTTTTAAAATATTTTCCAGTTCGGGGTATTTGTTAATTTTTAATTTTTCGAATTCGAAAAAATATGTGTTTTTTTTTAATTTGTTCGAGTTTTGATTTTTTGAAAACATGCTTTACAGCAGGTTAGGCGTATGACGTCATTTCGACATTAACCACAATGTCTCGTCAGCGTGCTTTGCTTTGTCTTCTCCTCTATCATCACAAACCTTAAGGGAAGAAAGCATGCGTTGAAAACATCCTTGAAGCGCACAACATGCCATTATAATACCCACACAAGCCCTTGCCTATGCATGTGTCCATTGGACAAAATTGCACAGCAGTTTTGTTGTTGACAAAGTGGCAACCCCGTTCTGTGTACCGTCAGTGTTTCGTTGTTCTTGATTTTGTTTTTTGTTGATCTGCAATGAATTATGATATTGTCATAGTTCGGTTAAAGATCAGTTCTATTGGAAACTATTTATTATTGCCAATAGGTTTTTTTTTTCAAGAGTGTGAAAGTGTGATATTTTTAGTTTTAATATATATATTAAATAATATGTTACAATTTCGTAATTTTTTCTTAATAAATTTGAGTTTGGAAAGTTTTATTTTTGTAGTTAGGATTTTTTTTTTTTAATTTTTGAGATCTATTTTGTTTTGTTTTTTTATTTTTTATACTTTTTTGAATTGTCTCGAGTTTTTGTTTTTTTAATTTCTACATCAGAATTTTTTTTGTTTTAATAACTTTCTTTTTTTAATATTTAGAGACCGGAATTTTTTTTTTTTAATTTTCAAAAATATTAAATTTTTTCTTGTTTTGAATATTTACTTTTTTATTTTTGAGATCTGACATTTTTTGAATTTTTTCGAATTCTGTTTCGTTTTTTTATTTTTTGTACTTTTTTGAATTGTCTCGAGTTCTTGTTTTTTTAATTTTCGACATCAGAATTTTTTTTTTGTTTTAATATTTTCAATATTTTTTTAATATTTAGAGACCGGAATTTTTTTTTAAATTTTTGGCATAATTGTAGATATATATACAGCTGATGATGTACCATTGTGCATCAGTTCGTCACAAAGGGGTCTGAAGATGAACTCGTCATGGAGTTCGAAACGCGTCATCCTAGTGCGTGACACACTGAATTTGACCAAAAATATCAAACAATAAATAAAAAAACATTTTTCTGATCTTAAGCCGAATTTGATGTATCATACGATACACTAACGTAAATTGATATAATTTTAAAAAATATTTAATTTTTTATTGTTTTGAATATTAACTTTTTTATTTTTAATTTTTTCTATTATTGGAGTTCTAAAATTATTGTTCTTTAATTCTTTTTTTAGTTGTCTCGAGTTCTAAAATTTTTTAAATGTTTATCTGGTGGTGATTTTTTTGTAATTTTTCCGAGTTCGGATTTTTTTTTTAATGAACATTTTTTTTTCTTTTTTTTAAGTTTGAAAATTTTTCACCACAATTTCGAATTTTTTTTTGAGTTTTGGTTTTTTTTTATTTATTTAAAAAAATTTATTTTATTTTATTATTCTATTTTTTTTTAAATTTTTTCGATCTCTTTAATTTGTTTTGGAGTTTTGAATCATTCTTTCGACATCAAATTTTTTTTTCCCGACTTGTAGTCTTTCTTAATTTTTTAGTTTTCGATTTTTGAAAGGTTTTTCTGTTGTTTTTTTTTTAATTTACTAAGTTCTGTTTATTTTTTAGTTCTGAATATTCAATTTAAATTTTTTAATATGTTTGGTTTCAGATTTTTTTTTGCTTATAGGAATTTTTTACTTTAGTTTTTCTCGAGTTTTTAAATTTTTCTAGTGTTTAACAGTTGTTGTGTTTTTATAGTTTTGAATATTTGTTTATATTTTTTCGGCTCTGAAACGTTTTTTTTAATTTTTTCGCGTATTTATCTTTTTTCCGTGTAATTTCGAAAAAAAAATCTAGATTTTCAAAACGGAATAACTAGTTTTTCAAAATGGAATTTTGTCATGGATATTTTAAAAAATGTACAAACTGTCACTAATCTATTGACAATTTGGTTATTATTAACGAAACAAAAAAAGCTTAGTGGTAGGTGATCAATGACCACTTTAATAAAACAAAACAAAATCTCAATTCTTTTGAATTGCATTAACAATTATCTGCGGTTACAAAATTGTGTTTGGTTAGTAGTATTAAATAAACAATATATTTTCAATAAAACTCAAAGCCTTTACAAGGACAATAAAGAGAGAAAACAAACAACAACAAAAAAAAAAAACAGCCAATGAATAACTGAAACTAGCAAAGAATATGTAAACTAGTGTAAACCACAGGCGTTATTCGAGGAATACCTGATAAAGTATAGACGAATCTTGAATAAGATTAGAAGAAGAGGTAGTAGTAGAATTGGAACTATCATTATTAATACTCGGATGTGTGTACATATCACTTGTACTAATGACACTAGTATCCTTCTTTTCATGATTAATAATTTTTTGCCATTTTCGGGTACCCGCATGCTGAGCAGACATTTCATTAGATCTGTTCTGCGAGTAATAAGGATTCTTAAGATTGTTGAGAGGAAAAGAAATACATAAATAATGATAGACAGAAGAGAAATATTGGAAATTGAAGCTAACAATAGAAATGATAATAGCAAACGAAATGTTAAAAGTAAAGTGTTTTACCAACGGAATTTCGAGCAAGGAATGAAATCTCTTTTATTTAGAAAAAAAATGTTTTCTCGAAATTCCGTATGTACGTGGGCCCTTACTAAAAATTACAATATGTCTATCTTACCTGTCTTGTTGACTTTAATGCTGGAGGATCGTTCCAGCCTGGTGGAGGTGTAGGATTACGCTGTATATTTTGCATGGGTGGTGGCGGTATGGCTGCTGCCGCTGTTTCAATTGGAGCCATGCCCGGCATGTAAGCATTATTTCCAAATGGCGTGGAATTGAATGCAGGTTGCATTATTGATGGTGCCGGAGCAGCTGCTACGGGGTTGGCATTATATTGAGTGTTGTTAAATGCTGTAGGTGCTGGTAAAGGTGCCATCGATGGCTGAGGAGCCGGAGGCTGGTACACATTGCCATAACCACCCATGGGTCCAGCGGGTGCCACCGATGGATCAAGTACGTATTTTGACCTAGATGTCAAGCCGCCACTAGTGCCACCCTGAGAGCTTGAGGTGCTCAAAGGCCTAGGAGGTTGTTGCAACTGTTCGTTGTGGGGAGGTTTAATGGGTGCTGGCATAACACCGGCGGGATTAAACATTGTTGTGGGGCCAGCTGGAATAGGGGCGGGCGCTGCATTGAAATTGTTAGTCATAGGTGCATTCACTGGATTGGAATTCCAAGCGTTACCCGGTGCATATGGATTTGGCATAGCAGCAGATGCTGCTACCGGGAAACCCATACCCGGCTGATTGGGAATCTGAGAAAATGATCCTCTGGGTTTTGGCCTTTGATACACACTCTGTTGACCCATTGGTTGTTGATTTGCATACTGCATTTGTTTTGGTTGCGGCTGTACAATATTGCAGATCCGTTGCTTTAGATCATCCAAATCAGGATGAGTGGCAGAGGCTTTGATTTCCATAATATAGGTTAAAGCAGCAGTAAAAGCTCCTTGGGCTACTAGTAAACCACCATACTCTTTTATAAAGTCTGCCACCTTTGAATTTAACTCTACAGCGATGCCTTGCTCTTCCAACGATTTATTCATCAACATCACCACTTCGGCTAATTCTTGCAGTTCCACCGTGCTTAGTTGATAATTTGAATTTTGATTTTCCAATTGTTTTAATTGATACCAAGCCACCACCAGCTTATCAATGTTACCGGCGCATATATAGCACAACATGGCATTACGTGTACATTCCATGCTCGAGGAGCTTTCGTCCAACAGACGATCACCTAGTTTTTCACATATATCCACCAGTTTACGTTCGCTGTGCTTAAGAGCGGCCACCAATGCCTCCTTCCATGAGTCAATGGTACAACGTGTAACAAAATCCATCCAATCGCGTGTCACTAATGCCGATATAACATTGGATAGTTCAGTTTGTTGTTCTTGCAAATACCGATTTTGGGTTTTCGTCAAAAACTCAATGCCAGCCGTTGAGGCAATAATGAAAGCTTCGGGTATGCGTTTGGAATTCAAACATAGCTGTACGGCAGCCTCTAAGTTGCCGGTGAGTAAAGCTTCGGTAATAAGGCTGTCAGCATCTGGAATGCAAAGGATAGGAGAGTAAAATTATTGATAAGAATTAATATGATCGATAAAATAACTCTTTGGAATAAATATATGTAAAAATTTTAATATTTTGTAAAATAGAGCAAGAAATGTTTATGGGACAAGATATGGTCAAGACCAATTAAAATTTTTACAATAAAAAATAATTTTGGTACCTATAATAAAATCATTCAAAATGTCAGATTATAAATTGAAAAATGTTGTAATTAAAAAAAATAATATTACTGTTTGTGTTGTTTCAAAATAATTGAACAGTTTTTATCCCATTTATCTATATTTTTTTATCATCATTTATCTATTTTTTCGCGTAATAATACAAAACTTACGTTCTCCACTTGGTATTTTAAATTGAGGTGACACTTTCTTATGCTCATCGTTGTGCAATTCCTTTTGAGTAGCAGCAATACCATCAAAAATTGCATTATTGTCCAGAGGTTGCTAAAAGGATATATAGAAAGAATAATGTATAACATCAATAATGTTGTTACTTATTTGTTGAATTCAATATAAATGTTTGCATTTTAATAATTAGCCTTAAGCTTACCGTAAAGCTATTTGTGCTGCCATCAGTACTTTGATCGCACTCAACATCCGTTGAATCACTCTTTAAGTATTGTTATTTTTTTTTTTTGTATATATTTTTATTCCAAATATCAATGTAATGAATTAACAAGAAATGAAAGAGAAATATGAATGAATTTTGTTACACTATACTAAAAATATTAATGCATGTGGCGATTACATGGCAAATTGTGGTTATCAACAATCTCAGTACTGTGTGTATTAATTAAAACGTACACAGCATCTCAGTTTACAGCAGTCAACTGAGATAAGAGCTGTAGTTCATATAATGCATGCTTGGTACTATATAATTACAACAACAACATGTTTCTATACTACAAAATAAAAAATGTGTGTCTGTGAGGGGGCTGAACTCTTATCGCAATTGACGAAATGGGGACAATAGTGAAATAAACGGTTAAACAAGACAGCTGGCAGCAAAAAACTGTACAGCAAAGATTTTTTCTTGCAGTTAAGTGATGATATTTTTTAAGGATGACAGATTTGACTCTAGTTTTATGTGGACTTTTTAGCTAAAAAAAATATGATAAGCTTTTCTGGTGGCTTAAAAGCCAAATCGATTAACGGTATTTAAAGATTTTTTTTAATTTTAATTTCTAATTATTTTCTAGTTTTATCTACCGAAAAAAAAAAATACTACAAAATTAAAAATTAACGCTATTGTACATCGTTAAACTTTTTCATCACTTGTTTGACTTAATAATAAAACAGGAGTTTTATAAAACAATATCTGCTTTTTTTATATGGAATTAATCGATTTGGCAAGTAAAGCATCCATATATCAGTGTTAGGTCGGAACTAAAGTAGTTTACTAAATTACCTAATCAGTAATAATACTAGTTCGGAACTAGTATCACATTAGTTCTTCGTAGACAGCGACCTAGTATACGTTTAATACAAACAATTGCCTACTAGAAAGTTTAGAAATTCTAGCTGGGGAAAACACTAGTTATTACAAATATGTTCTCAAAATAATTCGGCTCCCACTTATCGTTCAATAAAAACTGTGTGGAAACAAAAAAAAACCTTGAAATAAATAAAAGGATTTTAAGTAATAAAGAACAGGTATATTCCAAGCCGTAAAAGACCGCACAAATTAAAATACATACTAATACGCAATTTTAATACAAAAAAATGTCTCAAAAGTTTTTCTAATCGTCAATAAATTACATTAGGTTAGGTTGAATTAGCTATAGTCGCCTAATGCAAAGCTCACCTAAGTCTTTATGTGTGTTAGCCCTGTTGTGTTATCATATTATTTTCTTTACTCTTTTACCAATTATCCTGTGCAGCGAGGTAATTTATTTCAGCCATTTGGACCTTACGTTAAATATATGAATTTCTACTAGACTGCCGTTAGAAAGACTGCTTTTGTCCGCGCTTGTATATTGACCGAACAATTTCTGTCTTAAGTCCCCAAAAAGCAGGGCAATGACAGTGATCTCTTCTCTCATCTCTTCTTCCTAATTGCAAAAGTCGTTATGTGGAATTCGACATCCAATCTATTCCAAACCTATTCGGTTTTATTTTCCCATCTTTAGATGTCTTCCTGTAGCATAAGGTATATTACCCTCTATATCCTCGAGCCTGGGAACCCTTGTAAGTGTAACCAATGAATGTCTCGTTATCTTCTCTAGAGCCATATTTATGACAAGTTCAAAATTAGTACAATTTGGTAATATTTCTCACTCGGTACTTTTCAAATACCAAAAACTGCTAGCGCCATCTAGTGGAAGTTGGAAGTTGAACTAACCAATGGCTTGCGCCATCTAGTGAAGAATCAACAATCCTTCATGTAAAACATGATATCTAAAAGCAAAAAAGGTCTTCTTAAAAACCGCAAGATCGTTGATGACATGACGAGACGAGTGCTTATAAAACTATAACAGATGTTAAGGTTTATCATCTTCAATTACTCAATATATTACAACAACAGCAAATCATTAAAACCTTAGACGATATATATTTTTTATGTATTTAACTCCGTAAGAAACCGTTTGTCTAAAAATTGAGATATGGCTGAAACTCAATTCGCGCAATTGCGATTTAACTCTGAAAGGAAGTTTCTCTCAAATAAAAAATACTACACCAAAATAATGCACCTAAACAAGCCGTAAATAAGTTTATAAATTATCTTTAAATACATAAATAAAAAATATGCATTTACTTACATGTGTTAGCTGAGCCATCCGATTGCCTAATTGGTCGACATCTTGGCTTTGTTGCTGGTCGGTCTCCTCTTCTGGCAAATATTGGGAAAATTTACTATCGACATCATCCTTGTTGAAACCTTAAAACAATAGTCAACATTTGCATTTAAAATCAGGTGTATTCCAAAACTATTACATTTTTATATAACTTACCCAACAGATTTAATATCTCTTCTTTAGGATTACGTTCAAAGTTTGCTTTAATAAAATACCATAAATAGCGGCCATTTTGATCAGTCATCTCATCGGCTTTTTGTCGGCAATATTCAATGAAATTAGCCTCTCCCAAAGATTTCTCTAAAGCCTGGGCACGTTCCACCAACTGGGGCTCAGTAGTGACTTGAGATATGTTAATGGTTTTGTTGGTATTGTTAAAAGAAACCAGCTTGCCGCCAAACTAAAGTAAGTTTAGAAAGCAATTGTAAATAATCGTTATATAATCATAAATATTGTTATAAAATAAGCTCTCTTTGCTAGACTTACCCCAAACGTTACCCCACATGGTTTTTTAATCCATTTTGGTGCATATTTCAAGTCTTGATATACAATTGGTGCTGATTGTTGTGGCATTGGTGCCTGGGCAAATTGATCCATACCCGGAAAAGAGTCGGCAATTTTGTTGGATGTTTGCACCTGTTGCTGAGTGCCACCGAAAAGTGAGTAAATAGAAACATTGCCATCCAAGCTGGAGCTGGCTATTAGAGCGGGATTACGTGGACACCACTGTACATCGGAATACCATGTGGCTGTGGTGGCAACTTCCGAAAGTATTTCACCTTCGGGTACTTGAGTATTGGGATTCCAGCAATAAATACGATTGTCTTTGCCACAGGAAACCATCAAATCCAAATCACGTGGACACCATGACATGCCCAATATACCACGCTGATGAATTTGCATAGTTTTGGCCGGAGCTGTGGCATATCGCAAATCCCATAGCTGTACCACAGGAGCCTGATCGTCTTCCGAAGCCAACCACACCTGTGTGGCGGCCTCAGGATGCCATTGGATGGCATGCCAACGTACTCTGGACTGGGTGTCTGATAACTTGATAATTTGTTCACTTTTACGTAAATCCCAGATGACACAGCGTGAGCTGAACACCGAGGCCAATATATGCTGCACTTGCTTATTCCAGGCGACGTTTTTAACATCTTCAAAAGGTTGCGTTTTAGTACCAGGATTCATGTGGGTGGTGGTGTTATTAAGATCCCATATGAAAATTTCCGATTCTGATGCACAGGAAGCCAAAAGGTTCGTTTGGAAGGGATTGAAGTCCAAACCGCTAACGGGTCCAGTGTGCTTATCTTGCCGGGCTATTAAACCATCTTCGTTGGCCAACATTTTGGAGGGCGAATAAATCATAACATGGCCGCCCTCACAGCCACCAACAATTAAGCCATTTTTATGAGCAGCACCATACCCAGTGGGACTCCAAATGATTTTTTGGAATCTGGAAGAATTAACAAGAAATATAAATAAGTAAATTAAATTTAAGTAGTAATCAAATAAAGGAAGTATTTTAATTTTAACTAAAAAACAACCACAAATTGAAAGCCACTACGATAAGTTGTACTGAGGTGTACAGATTAAAGCAAAAATTGCTCATTACTTTCGATGATAAATTGGCACCAATGTTGTGCTTTAACAAAAAGTACGCGACTCGATAGTTTTTTCGATGGTTTTTAAATTTAAATTACTACGCCCGTTCTCAGGTCTTGCAACTTTATCTCCCATAAAACAACATTGGCTTCTTGCTTCCTACATACTTAATTTTATTGAGGTCACTTTCGTATAACTTACCTATATTGACTTGGCAATGAAGCCTTCAACTCCAAATCATAGCTGGGATCACTAAAATTTGTTGAATACAACTCCAATGATGAATTGGCATTTGAATCAAATTGTTGGGCTGCAGTTCCGGCTGCTAGATAAATCGGATGTTGTGGCAAAGGTGACCAAGCAATATTTACAGTTTTCTGCAATTCCTTCACTTTCATGTTGGCACTTTTTTCCTCTCAATTAATAACTAAAACAATAAACTGAAATGTTATGCTAAATTAATATCCAATGGAAAAAGAAAAATGTATCACGAAATCTGTTTACTGTTGGCACCAATTAAAAATGTCCCCGTCATCAAAAATTCTTCTCTCACAATCATCAAATACTTGTTTGTGTAACTCGAAAAGTTTTAGGGCATATAATTAATGCCCTTTTGGTAAATTTGTATTGGGAACTTGGAATACCTTTTGAAAATAAGAAAATTATTTAATATTAACAATTTAATTAAATTTAAATTGCTAAAAAAAAATGTATTTGTATGCCGACGTATATTTCCTTCGATGTTCTCAACTCTGCGATAAAATAAAATCTGACAGGTCTGATGTGGTGAAATCTACAGCAGAGTTACCAGATACTTAAAGACGAAAAGAAAAGTTATACGACATTTACATTGGCTATTCAGTCGCTTATTTAAAGTATGGTTTACACCCTATCTACTCATATCCCCTCAACAACAAGAGCGAGATAGCCTAATTAGAAAACATGTAGGAGTAAGCAAAGCCAAACACTACAAAATTATAGCAAAGTAATATTAAATTATAGGAAGGTGGATAGGAAATCGAAATGTACTGATTTGACAGTAGATAGGGGATATGGGTGGATAGCGTGTAAATCAGCCTATAGTCATAGAAGTTGATTGTATTATAAAGTATGGTTTACACGCTATCTACCCATATCTACTCATATCCCCTCAACAACATGAGCGAGATAGCCTAATTATAAAACATTTAGGAGTAAGCAAAGACAAACACTACAAAATTATAGCAAAGTAATATTAAATTATAGGAAGGTGGATAGGAAATCAAAATGTACTGGTTTGACAGTAAATAGGGGATATGGGTGGATAGCGTGTAAATCAGCCTTAAGGACAATAGGAAACAAGCAGATAAATGCAATCAATGGTTTAATGCTGATTTAGTGTGTGTTTACACTACTTAGTTTTTATTGCTGCAATATTGAGTCCGTAATGACAACAAAAATTACAAATACAGAATTGTCTCTAAGAAAAGGCTGATTTACACACTATCCACCCATATCCCCTATTTACTGTCAAATCAGTACATTTCGATTTCCTATCCACCTTCCTATAATTCAATATTACTTTGCTATAATTTTGTAGTGTTTGTCTTTGCTTACATATGGGTAGATAGCGTGTAAACCATACTAAAGAGAGAGAGACAAATCAGCGCCAACAAAATATTACTTGTTCATGGTCCAATTGAGCCTCTAAGAAAAAGAAACAAACCAGCACTTGTTCATGGAAATTCCTTGGCAGATCCAAAAAGAATAACAAAATTTGCAGAAACTTACACACGATTCACCTATGTTATACTATCCACCTTTTTTTATTTGAATATCGACTATTCTATAATTTTGTAGTGTGTGTCTCTGCTTACTCCTTATTGGTTTTGTATAAGCTATCTCGTTCATGTTGTCCAGGTGATATGAGTAGATATGGGTAGATTGCGGGTAAACCATAATAAAAACTTAACTAATTTTAAAATTGCAACCACAATATCTGACATAAGTGGAAGTCTATTAAATTGCTATATTAAAAACTGATATGCCCATATGAGGTTTCAAAGAGGTAAGAGGTTTCAAAACTTTGAATCGCTTTCCAGTAAAATTATGAAAATTAGACATGCAACTAATTAAGAAATTAAAACCAAAATAAAGCCTTATGGAAAATAAATAAAAATATATTACTTATCATAAAAAACATGTTACATTATGTGTAAGTAATTGGGTACCCTAGAGTCACATTTTGGCTAACTTTTAGGTTACAAACGAAAATTTTTTAAAACAGAATTTTTTATTGAAAAAAAGTCGAAAAATTGGAAAAATATGGATTTTTTTAGTGAGTGTATTGGGGATACGATTGATGGTGAATTTTTATTATGAAAGAGAGAAAGAGAGGATGACAGTGATTCTAGATGTCACTTAATCTTAATTTTTTTTATTTTTAAAATTAAATAGGTAAATAGAATTCTTGTTCATTAAAAAAAGGTAAGTGCCGTAATCAAATCAAAAGTCGAGACTTAAATATTTTTTTTTATATTTTACACCTGTCACCAAAAACAACCTTTCAATTGAAATGAACGTAATTATATTCAATTGATTCCACATACTGCTTTCGGAAACACCCCCAAAGCAAGTACAAAAGTATATTAAAAAAATATAACTGGCAAAGTTGAAATCCCGGTGGTATTACCCTTAATTTAAGTGTCCTTACTAAGCGGATCCAAACGGACCCAATTTTGGCCCCCCCTAGGGCCCCATGGGAGATATTCTTGGTTTTTGGTCTTCTGGGACTGAACTTATGATAATGACATATTCAGTTTTTCCAGTCAGGCCTCGGCCGGTATTTTGCAATATTGTGCCTCTACAGCAGTTTTAGACCTTGTTAGAACTAGATTAGACGTAATTATTGCAATTTTTTTTTAAAGGTTTTTGATGTAAAGAGCAATTTTTTGTTTGTTTTTAAAATAGAAGACGATTAACATTAATTTTTCCCATGCTGCGCTTTGCACTATCTACCATTTTTTTTACGAATGATACATTTGTAATAAATTATCTTAATTTAAAAAAAATCTCCAAATATTTCATAAAAATTTCCGTCTGCAGTTCATCGAGCCTAGATAAAAAGATTCTCTTTAAATTATTTAAATGTTTAAAAAATAAATCTTGTAATTTTCCATAAAAATACTTAAGTATAGATGGTACTTGGGAGGGGTGACAGATTTTTTATACAAAGACGCATCCTACCAAAATCTAGCAAAGTAAGTATGGTTTAAACGCTATCTACCCATATCTCCTCAAACATGTAAGCAAGATATCCTAATAAGAAAATATGTAGGAGTTAGCAAAGACACACACACCAAATTATAGCAAAGTAGATATTGAGTTACAGGAAGGTGAATAGGAAATCAAAATGTACAGATTTCTCTTTAAGTGTAGAGGGTATAGGTGTATAGCGTGCAAATCAGACTTATTTACCCGCTTATCCTCTATCTACTAAAAAATCAGCACATTTTGATTTCCAATCCATCTGCCTATAATTCGATATCTATTTTGCTATAATTTTATCGTGTGTATTTTGCTTACTCCTACATGATTCCTAATTAGTCTATCTCATTTATGTGTTTGAGGGGATATGGGTAGATAAACCACATTTAAGGTGGATAGCGTGTAAACCAGCCTTTAACATTACTCAACATTTTTTTTCTGTGCACATGTGACTACTTTATAAAACACTCCCATTGTGCATCTCTATTATCTCCGCCAGCATTGCAAAAGAAACTAGTGCCGCCGCCATAAATTGCCCAAGTTCGGCTTCGCTCTTCCGATTGTGATTTTGTGGATTTTGTCAAGAGAATTTTTCGTACGGTGTTTTGGAAGAAAAAAAAGATATCACAGTTTCTTTTTTTAGTGTAGAAGGAAACCAGAGAATAAATTTCATTAAGTTGCGCATTAATCTCTCGAACAATTCTTACTTTTTATAAAAGAAAAAAGTCTGAATTACCTCAGAAGGTTGAAATCGTGCAAAGACCCACTAGCACTTGATCATAAATATATGAATTAAAAATCAATAAATTTGCATAAAGACAAATCTTCGTTTATAACCAAACAAGATAGAACGTAATTTCAAAAGCCAACCACGACGAAAACAAGACGAACAAATAAAAAATTATATATGTAAAATTGTGGTGTGTGTACGAAAAGAGAAAAAAAATACAGAACAAACGAATGAAAAGAAAAACACAAATGTGAAAAAAAAACAACGCACAAGTGAATAAAATTTCTTCAAGTAAAATAAAAGTGTTCTCTATAAAAAAAAGAAAATATACATACAACACAATAACAAAAAGTGGCCATAATTAACACTCCTAACAAAGAATAAATAGAGATAGATAAGTGTTTGTTAGTGTGCGTGAGATTTTTGTTTTCGTTTTTTTTTATAGTCGGAGAGTTTTTTTTCGTATTCCTCCTTCCAATCAGCTAAGTAACATCATGTTGATCTCGTGCAAATGTTTAAATTTCATTGCTACCAGCAACAATCAACAGCGGCCGCAAGAGCAGCAACATGCTGGGCCCATCATTGGTAGCAGCGGTACAACTGCAACAGCAGCTGTTGCAACAGCTGACGTAAAGGAAAACAATGCAGCGCTAGCAGCTGTTGCTATGCAGCAGACGCAGCAGCAGCAGCAGCAATTGTCGGCTAATGCAGTTTGCAACATATCAACAACAAAGGCATCGTCATCTTCGGCCAATGCTAACAATAACGCAGCAACTGGTAGCACATTCGTAGCGGCATTGAGGCAGGCTTTCTTGCAAAAATATCCAAGAAACTTTGTGTTCTATTCGCAGTGTATGGATTTCTTTAAACAGGTAATATATAATATTTACATATTTATATAACAAATTAATGTTTATTACGAGGGCCGGTTCTGGCTGCGTTTTTTAGGATAAAATGTGTAGATACAAAATGTACAACAATATCAAGTGCAACACAAGTGAAATTTGAAAGGAATTGCAGTATTTTTCTAATTTTTCAATATAAAATGTTTACTTTTATCGTGACCTCGGCTTATAAAAATGGAGACTCGTGACAGACTGCTCTTGTCCCGTTTTACATTTAACATGTATTAACCCATGTGCCATGAATTTCGATCATATGCCGAGAGATGGATCTTTTCAGGATCATGTCGCATTGAAATTGCATCAAAGAAGGCCAAATAAGGTATAATCGCCAATAAGATCATGGCATCATTTTTTTGAAGGGTGTTATTTACAACGATTACTTTGAAACGTGAGAAATGTTTACCGGCGGATTTACTTAAAGCAAACCAACAATATCCGATTAAGAAAAAAATGTTCGTCCACCAAGACAATTCAAACTGGATGTTTATGAGATATACCCTCCGAGTACTTTTCTGTTTTAAAAACATAAGAAATGGCTAGACGGTTACAAGTTATCTATGTATTATCTTGTAACTTTTCCGGGTCAATGTTTTTACAAATAGTAGCCTAGTAACTGTGCTGTATTTTAAATGGACATTGCTTTATATTTATTTATTTATAACAAGAATACCTAATGTATTACATGTATATGAATACATATATAATTTTGTGCAAAATAGATATATACATACATAACCGATCATTAACCACTTTTGGAGCCAAATTTCAAACTATTATCCTATTTGACTCGGGAATGAATTCGGGCTATGTAGGTGGACACTTCTGGCTACCTTTGTAAATTGTATTCTGGGACATATGTCACCCATTGCTTGTAGAAAAATCTTTCTTTAAAAGCATTTAATGCAAATTTGTGGATCCATTTATTGTTAAATCAAATTTCTTACTTGAATTGCTTGCCTAACCCATCCTATATTCTTCACTCACCCTACGTACACTTATGCCTTTTCGTTCTTTTTTGGCACTATTTCTATTTGTTAAATGTTTTATCACATTATCTCGCATTGTTTATAACAACAAAAAATGCCAATGTACGTACAAATGTATGTAGTATGTAAATAAATAAAATGTATTTAATTAGATCTTCTCAACAAATGCTGCTTTCTTATAATCGTGAACTGTGTCGCAGGTGATGTTTTCTTAACAAAATAAAATAATGTTTATTAAACGTCATAATAACTTGTTTACGATAAAATTGTCTCAATACAGGTGCGTTATATGCGCATGTAATATATATCTGAGTCAAAAGAAATAGTTTCCAAATTATATAAACAAATATACATATATACGTGTAGCAAATTAGTGATATATCCAAAATATGAAATTTTATTGTTGTGTTGATGAAGCACAATAATCGATAGTGTACCCATATTTTATATTCTTAGGTATAACAAGAAGGATATAATTCAGTAGGCTTGGTCAGGGCAACCTTATTAAAATTCGGGGATCACTTGAAAATAAAAAAAGACATCTATCTGAAAAATGTCCCAGTTATTTCTTTAATTGTTCTCCTTCATGATAAAAAATACTTATTCCTATGGAATCACAATACAACTCCTCTACCTATCTTATGTCAGCTATTAAATACTAAAGGGATATTGTTGTAAAACCTTTAAAAATAGTTTAAATTTTAACGTTGATTGAAATTGACAGTTTTAAAAGCCTTCACTATGTCTCAACCTTTTCTTCAAGAAACCCTCCCCTAGATAGAGTTATCAACTAATTTCGCCAATCCAGCTAAATCACCCAGGCCACTATAGTCGCATTTTTTTCTGCCATTGTATAGGAGAAACTACTACATTTGGGTGATCTTTTTATAATTTGTCACACATTTTTGTTTGTACGAATTCGATGAGAACCTTGTATTGTGTTTATTATATTATATAAACATATGTATGTATGTATATACGGCATTATAGAAATGGATGTATAACTTATACGGCAGACTCATAATAATAATGAAACGTGCTTACTTTTAAATTTTAATCTCTTGCTTTTTCTGTTGTTGTTTATTTCCACCATAACACTCTAGATAGCAGCTACTACCGCTCAGAACACTTTCCGATACAGACATGTACATATATATATATATTTATATTAGTGTATACGAGTATACATCATGAGTACTATGCCACCATAGATACGTCGAGCGGCGAGTACGAATGTCTACATTGAATTTTGTTTACGTTTTATTTTCAAATATAATTCTCATCAGAGATTTTTCTGTTATTGTTGTGTATTTTTATATTTTTGTTTAATGATCGTATGGTCATAATGTTTTTGTGGTTTTTTTTATTTATTTATTTTTTGTTTTCGAGAAATTGTATTGTTCAATTCTTTTCTAGTTTTAATTTCTTGTTTACTTATAAGCGACCGTGGCGGCCGTACGTAGGGCGCAAGAAGATAATCTGTTTTCTAAATACACACTATAATAGTTGTGAATCTGTATGGCTTGGTTTCGAATCGCTGTCTATCTGGTAGCAATTGTGTGCCCCATTAATTCCATAGTTTTCTATGCAAAAATATGTTAATTAATAATGAAATTTGACAATATGAGGATGATGGAAAGCAACATGAACATTTCATCATATATCTTTAAAGAGACCAGATGTTTAAACGAGTTCTATTAAATTATAGTTACACTAACATATTATATGGCGATCGTGATGAGTCCCTACGTGGTGAAGGAGGTAGATAAAATAAATGCCTTGTTAGAGATGGGTTTCTGGGCTGCCTCAAAGTTAAGATTTCCAAAGGGAAAATACTATATCGTCGGCTTAGTATGCAAATCTGCTAACTCCCTTTCAGCACATTTCACAGGAGAGACAAAACACTTATTATATTTAACAATTTTTTGCTTGAGAGAAACACTAAAAATATAATATTAATGTACTAAACTTAACAGTTTTTCTTATCAAACCTTTTTACACCCTTCAAGACTCAAATTGAAGAAAAACTACATCCTGGCCAACGAGGCGTATCGTTCTCTACCACACGGCATTAAAATCTTAAATAAAAGAAATGGATTTAGCAGGTTTGCACCGTTAAGCCTACTTTATTTTATTTCAATTTATTTCATTCGTATTAGTTCAGTTTATTTTTGTTATACATATATATGTTATCTCCAAATCCTTCTTACCCTTTTACTGGAACAGTTAGATTGGACTATAAGATGTCCGAGTTATATAGCCACATATCGTCTAACCTAGTTGGGAATAGAAAGTTTATAGAGTTTTAATGGAAGAATAAAAACTATTCCATTTAAAGGATTAGCCACAGTTAAAATTTTCCATTTATTTTATTTCATTTGTACAACTTTGTTTTGATTAATTAACCATCAAAAATACATTAAACAAATACATTTTTTTTTTAAATTTTATTGTAAATTTTATAACTGTCGACAGTTGTCGACAGCAACTTCGCAGTGTGGTGTCGAGTCAATCAGAAAGTCAGTCTCATTCGTCAGCAAGTCAGTTCGTTTGATCCGATGCCACACTCGTGGGGCGTAAAGGGAATTTAATTTTTTTAAGTTTTATATTTAACAATTTGATTTTATTTTGTTTAGTTGGTTTTTAACGTTATTTTATTTTATATGGTTTTTGTATTCTAAATTGTATATTTTATATATTTTTTTATTTATTCTATTATATTTTATTTTTCTTTATGTTAATTGCTTGTATATAATTTTTTTATTATTTAATTTAACTATTATTTTTAAAAAGCAATTTTAGTTATTTTTTTATATTATATTAGTTGTCTTTATTTTATTTTTTTTCGTTATTTTTTTACTTTCGTTTTATTTTATTTTTTTTATATTTTATTTAGTATTTTTTTTGTTATAATTTATAAAGTTTTTTATTATACTTTCCTTTTTTTCATTCTATTATATATATATATTAATTGTTTTTATTAAACTTTTGTATTATTTTTTTTTACTTTATTTTTTGTTTTAATTAAGAATTTTTTTAATTTCATTTATTTAATTTTTTTTAGTTCCTTTTATTTTGATTAATTTTACATTTTTTTCTTTGTTTATTTTTTGTTGTATTTTATTTATTACTTTTGTTTTATGTTATTTTACTTTATATTTTATATTATTTTCTTTAATTTATTTTAATTTTATGAATTATTTCATTTTATTTTATTAATAAAGAATTTTTTAAATTTATTTTTTAATTTCATTTATTAAATTTTTTTTGGTTCCTTTTATTTTGATTAATTTTAGGTTTTTTTCTTTGTTTATTTTTTGTTATATTTTATGTATTATTTTTGTTTGATGTTATTTTACTTTATATTTTATGCTATTTTCTTTAATTTATTTCAATTTTTTGAATTATTTCATTTTATTTTATTATTCTATTTTGGTTTTATTTTTTTATCTGAATTTGTTTAATTGTCTTTTATTTAATTTATTTGTTTTTATTTTAATTTATGTATTTGATTAATTATTATTTTTTTTATTATCTTCTTTTATTTTGTCTTATATTATGTTATTTTATTTCATTTTTTTTTATAGTTCAATTGTTTATTTTTCTTTTGTTTATTTTTTTTAATTTAGTTTTTTCTTAATTGTCTTTATTTTATAATGAATCATTTTATTATTTTATTTTTGTTTGTTTTATTGTTTTTGTTTTTTTTTTATTTCATAATTTTTTGTTGTGTTATATTTTATTTTTATTTTATTTATTTGTTTTTACTTATTTGATTTTGTAATTCAACTACTTCGGCTAAAAGATATAATAACATATCCCATTAGATCTGGAATTTTTCTTAAATTGAATTTAAAATTTGTTCACGACCAGGAGTTGGAGTTGTCATACAATCTTAGTTAGAAAATTCACCCTTATTTTAATTATTCTATACGTTCTAACCACCACATTTTACCCGTTTTTAACTCTTTTCAGGCTATAGGCCCCGTAGCCGACTTAACCATAAATGCACTCAATCAACGGGATCTCATTTATAGTCTGACCTTGGAGGTGATCATGGAAAACCAACCTTCACAGTCATGGCAGCTAAGTGTCTGTAGCAATTGTAAGGTAGTTCTATGTGCTAAACGTCTTTGTGGCACTCCCGTGTCACCGCAACTGCCACAGTATCTTATTAATTGTGGTATTTTAACCAACAATGAAGAGTTATCTCAAAAACGCTCCGATAAATCATTCTCTGATACCTTTGGCATTCTGATAATGGATCATCAACAGTTGGAAAATTCATCGAATAGTCAGAACAACAGTCAATTGGCAATTGGCTCACTGTCAACGTCGTTTGCCACCAGTGGTTTCAATCATTTGGATTCAAAGCAATTGCGTCTTCGTCAGTTGCAAGGCAATTTGCAGCAACGTTTGCAGCGTGAAATTGCCGAAACCGATGAACGTATACAACGCTATACGGAACAACAGTTTGCACTGTTGAAGAGTTTCCGTGAAAAATCGGAACAAGAGTATCAAATGCTTGTCACACTGATACATTGTATCCCCGAACAACAGGCCAACGAATGGATGGATCGTCAACCGCCTAGTTTGGATGTTAGCAACAATGGCAGTAGTTTGCCATACGGCAATTCCCGTAGACGTAATACCATTTCCAGTCGCCGCGATATATCTAGCACAGCGCCTACAACTCCAACAACCATTCTTCCACCAACTAGTATCTTTGGTAATGCCATTAAGGATACCGTTTTTAAAAGTGCATCTAACAACGCCATAACACCGACTTCACCCACAAGTGCCATAATATCGACAAGTAATACTCGGGCGTCTGCAGCGGCAAGTGTAGCAACAGTAGTGATTAGCCCATCTGTGGCCGTATCAACATCATCGTCAAATTCCTCTACTTTACCCACAATTGTTGGCAGCGCTGGCGGTGGCAGCGGTGTCTCAGCTTTAAATCGTAAAATGTCTAATTTCGATACACCTCCTGCTACGCCAGAAGCTACGCCCATGAGTGTGGGCAATAGTCCAACATTTCGCCAACAACAGCAAAACAATTCATTTGTGGGTCAACAAACTTTCCAACAACAATTTCCCACTCCAACTATAGAGACTGCTGATGATTGCCTATTTGAACTCGAAGGTGTTGATGCTGCTGTTGTTGTTTCATCGGGTAACAATGCCGCCTCGTCGGCGTTCATGAATTCTTCGTCAACAATGTTTATGCAAAACCCGCCCTCGCCAATGCGTCTGCAACTACAACAACAAAATCATAATGTGCCACAACAAATACTGCCAGGATATAATAATTATCAACGTACTCTAAGCTTTAGTAATCAACCACCGGATAATCATATGAGTGATTTGGATGAAAGCGATGGTGCTGAAGAAGCGGAAGGTATGTGTAATAACCCGATGTGGTATAATATGAAATTTTTTCTTTGTTGTTTTCAACATCGACTGTAGATTGTACATCGAATATTGTAAGCAATTAATTAGTAATATGGTGGCCTAGCAAGGCGTTTGCTAATTGCTTCTATTAACTTCTGTAATAACACTAGTTTACAGGCATTTAATAATGTTTTTTTTTATAAATATTTAAGGTGAAAACCTTTTCTCCTGTATATATGGACAAAAAATAGGAAAAAAAATATTTTTGTTTTTGCAAAAGAAATAATAAAAAATATTTGGTAAAGATAATACAATATAAACAAAAATAAAATAATATTAACTTACTTACTTACTTAGCTGGTACTTCTTTGCAATCCCAGTGGATTATATACCGCACGTAGAAAAATATTATAAGCGATCAGATCTTCTGCGCTTCTTCTCCAGTTAGTCACACCAAGTTCTGTAAGGTTCTCAGTAACCTGGTCTTTCCAACGGAGTTTTGGTAGCCCTCTTTTTTCGCCGTCCATCGAGTTCATTGTCGAAGACTTTTCGAGCTGGAGCATTTTCGTCCATGCGTACAACATGACCTAGCCAACGCAACCGTTGCACCTTAATGCGTCTGATCACGTCAATGTCAGTGTACAGCTCGTACAGCTCATGATTCATACGACGCCGATACTCTCCGTTAACGATGATGGGCCCATATATTATACGGAGTATTTTTCTCTCGAATACCGCCAGAACGGATTCATTCGCTTGGGTCATAACCCAGGATTCTGAGCCGTACATTAAGACAGGTAGAACCAGTACCTGGTATAGCTGGAGTTTTGTTCGTCAAGAGAGGGTTCTGTCATTTAATCTCTTGCTTAGTCCGTAGTAGCATTTATTTGCAAGCATGATTCTTCTCCGGATTTCTAGGCTGACATTATTTGCTTTTAAGAAACTATATAAAGTAACAAAATCAAGAAATATAAATAAATAAAAAATGGTAAATTATAATAATTATACCAACTGAAAACAAAAAATATAAATAAATAACAAATATAGAAGAAAGTAAAAGTAACTAAGTAAATCAAGAAAGCTTTAAAAAGACAAAAAATAGTGAAAATTAAAAAATGCAAAGGATGGAATATTAGATATAAAAATAAAAGATATTAAAATTTAAAATCAATAAATTATATATAAAAAATTTAAATAATAAGAATTATCAAACTAAATTAAAAATAAAAAAAAAAAAAAACATATAAAAAAAATTAAAATATTTTATAAAATTTTAAATAAAAAAACAATATAAAATTAATTTCAAATAAAACAAAATTAAATTAAAAACGAAAAAATAAAATAAAATAAATATAGTGCCATGCGAAATGAAACATAAAATAATAAAACGAAAAATTAAAATAAATATTATGAAAATTATAAAAAATAAATATAAAAAAATTTGAAACAAAAAAGTAAAAACAAAAAAATAAATAAAAACAATAGAAAAAGTATAAAAAATTACATAAATATGTATATAATGAAAAAAAAATTGAGAGTATAAAAAATGGGAATTAAAAAATTTTCAAATATAAAAAAGAGAGTAAATAAAGTAAAGAAATAATAAAAATTAAAAAAACATATAAACAGTTTACGATTTATAAATAAAAAATATTATGGATATAGAAAATATAAGTGTAATTAATATAAAATGGAGAATAAATAATATAAAAAAAACCAAAATCAATATAAAGAGTATAATAAAATGAAGTTACAAAAGAAGACGCATGTCAAGTTGACTCTCCTTTTTTAAATATTAAATACAAACAAAAAAATACAGCATTTTACTCTCTATTAACACATATTCCTACAGTGCGTTTACAATCAATATACTAACGTTCTGTTCTGAACATCTATTATTTATTATAACAACTAATCGGGCGCACCTTCATATATACGTGCATACATCAATGTACATTTTAGGTTTACTATCTGCAACTACTACTACAATTACCTTTATCAGATTTTTTATATTTTTAATCTTTTATTTTTCGTATTTTCCTTTTTTGCTTATACAGATGCTTTGGATTTAGATATCGCAACATCTATTCCTATGATGACACCACAGAAACGTATTAACATTAATACCGCAGCAAATATGGTCAATTTCGCAAAAAGTTTGCCCATTGAAATTGCCAATTCTCCCCTAACTACAGGTCGCAGCTATATACCGGCTGAATCTGAGGAAGATGTAAGTGCATATTGTCATGCTAAACACCAGATAAGCGTTTCGATTAATCTCTGCCTTCACTTGTTTTTTCTATTAGGAACTTGACAATAATGTGGATATTGCGGCCAGCATTAAAGCTTTGGCTAAAAGTGTCCATGGTGAAGCTGTTTTTGGTGATTTACCCAGGCCCCGCCTACGTTCACAAATTTAAGAAGAAAAAAGTTTAATGGTTTTCTTTTTTCAACCAAACAAACAACAAAACGAAATTTTAAGATTTTGTTCATCTTTAGTTTTACGATTTATATTTTTTCTTTCTATACTGACTCTGTTTTCGAGCAACAACAAATATTTAATTTTAAGTTTCATTCTTTTAATATTAGACAAAACAAAAGATGTTTGCTTTTAAGTTTAATTAATTATGTGTAATACTAATTTGCTTTTTTTTTATAGAATTCCTAAATACTTTCTATTTTTTTAGAATTTCCAAAATTTTTGCTAACAACTCTCTTGTTTTTTTAACAATCATCAATAATATTGGAAAAGTCCAAAATATAAAGAAAACAAATACGATGCATTCATTTGTTTCGTACTATTTAAACGACGTCTTTGTTAAGAAGATGTTTTGTTAACATAACAAATTTATACACAAATACATACATATATAATTATAAATATGCATAAATACATTTATGTGTGAAATACGTTTAAATAAATAAGAAAATACATTGTAAAAATGCAGTGACATCCAACAGGGATTAACATTCAAAACGATAGTAGTTGAGTTGACATAAATGAGATGGTATTTATCGCAATGTGCTTTTTTAAATTTTATTTAATTGTAGTGGTAATTTTTTAATTTTTGATTGCCTTGAAATTGGGCTTTTGCTGCTTAGTCTGGAATTTGTTTTTAGTAAGTTTACAATGTTTTCTTCTTTTGCTATATAATTTGGAATATTTACTGAATAGATCACAAAAGTATATATACATTTTCTCAAAATTCTGCAAGCAAAAGCCATTTATGCAAAACGCACAAATAGTTGGCATGGTTTTTTAAAATATGTCTTCTATAACTTATTGCAAAATCATTAATATGTTTTGCAATATTCTTTTCTTTTTGTGTTTCGTAAAAGTAAACAAATTCATATTATATTTTTTTACAGACACCTAATAATCGCACAATTACGAGATCGTATGTTTTTTTCTCTTCTAATTCTGGCACCCATTTGTCAACCAACTACTGTATTAGTTCCCATATCATTGCATTTCATTATATGATTAACTAATAATGTGCAGCATAAAATATACGAATAACAAATGTAATATTTTATGTTTTTTATTGTCTGTTTACGATGACTAGTTATTCAATTCAATAATATACATATATGACAAATAATAATGTTGATTTAAGTAATGAATCTTCTATGTAAATGTTATTACAGCTACAAACATATTCGAAAAAACTATTTTCACTCACTGGTACATGAATTACAAAGAAATAAATAAAATAAAGTATTTTCAATTTTTATGCGTTTGGGAAAAAGATATGTTATTGTGGAGCAAATTTGTTTGTGCATTATTTGTTGTTGATAACTCAGCAATATACATATATGGAATTTCTTTATTAATTTAACGATCAAAGATCGTATTATAACAAAACATCATTTCGTTGGCTATATACATATATTCATATTTTGTCCCATTGCATTAATTCTTAATTTTATAACTAAGTATTGTTTTAATATGTCAGAAACAACCAACAGTGGAATAAAATATACGAAAGATAATTTTTTTACATTATATAAATATGTGTTTTATTTAAAATATACAAAGATGCTTTTGGATTTAATATGCGGAATAATTTACACCTAATTGCGATCATTTCGGTTAAAGGTTTTTTGGTGGCAGGTGCAAATTCGAAATAAATTTTTTTCTTATTTTAAAAAATCTTTCTAGGCACTGTTTTGATTTACAAAATTAAATAAAAATAAAAGAAGATGCAAAAATTCAACAAATAAAAATCATAAAATCTATGTAAAATATTTATTTAAATTACTAATTTTTAATATTTCCAGAAAATGACTCTGGAAATTCAATATCTTCTCAATAAAATTAAAATTATCATAATACAAATAATACTTACACACATGTTCTGGAAAACAATTCGGTTGGTAAACAGACCGAAATCGGTTAAAAGTATATGTAAAAAGTGCCGATTTCGGTCTATTTTCGAACTGAATTGCTTTATAGAATAAGGATGTTATTTTAATATTAACAGAGAAACAGCAAAACATTCTAAAATATAACGCAATTTTTCCCCCTAATCGTTCAGTAAAAAAAACCATTAAAGTTTGCAAAGTTTTCAGAAGTTTATTTAAATTCTGTACTCTGGTAATAACATTGCAGCAAGAGAAACAATTTTATGTTGTACTAAATACTTCATCGCAAGGAGTTCCAATAGTATAAAAAAAATAATAATCGATTATGCAGATATATACAATTTTATTCATATTCAATTTTAACAAAAAATATATTTTTTAAATCAAATTGTTATTGCGTAATTGGAAGGAAGGGTTTGTTTTTCATCGGTGCGTTAATCTACCCAATCAGTGTCATTTGAATCATCATCATCGTCTTCAGACGTGTTCCTTGGCTGTGCTGCTGGGGGCGGTGGTATTAAAGAAGAAAGTCTCGAAATTACAGGATTGCCGGAAGGTGTCTTCGTCGCCGCGCCTTGATCATCTTTAGAACCCGAGATGCCTTTACGCCGCATTAAAAGTTTATTATGCAAATCAGCCATAAGATCGCCACCGCTATTTGGCAACGGTTTGCGCTGTTGAGACTTAAACTCCGCTTGTTTTGTATCAACTACATCGGAATTGTCGGAAGTCAAGGGAGCAGCAGCAGTGCGCTTCAAGAGGGCTTTGCCACCAGCATTGCGTATAGCTGCCATAAGTTCCGAACGCGTGTCCGGTGATGATGACGTTTTTGCCGTGGACGTAGATTGCTTCTGTTGAATGACACTTGAAGGCGGAGGAGGTGGTGGTGGCGGAGTCGGGGTTGCCGAAGTTGGAGGCAATGGCGGAGGCGGCGGTGGTGGAGAAACCGATTCTTTAGGTGGTATTGTATTAATATTTTCCCCATCTTCCGCATCGCATTTTGGAATGTTTTTCGTTTCTGTAGATTCCTTTAAGAGATCTTTTAGGTCTGGCAAGCTCTCAACCGCCATTTCTAAGGATGGAGCTATTTTTTGTTTTGCCTCTTGACTTTCGTAACGTAAATCATCAGCTATGCCCGGCAGATCAGGAAGGTCCATGGGTAAATTCAGTTCTGGAGCTTCGCTTAACTTTGGTGTATACTTTAAACCTCCCGAAGGCGTAAGCTTCTCATTTCTATGGGCCAGTGAGTGTGGAGCCGGCTCCAATATTTGTTTAGTTGAGGCTGTTTGGCTATTGGCACTGCCTTTTTGCAACCGTTTGGATTTAAATAACTTGGCTCTTTTCCAGTTATCCGTTTGACTGCCACTACCGCTTTCGCTCTCCTCCAAACTATAGGGACTGTAATCGCTATTGAATAGCAGAACAGAGGAGACTGACCGCAAGTCGTTCGGCATTATACGAAGATCTTGAGATTGTTTTATGCCTACGCGCTCTTTAGTCACACTATGATCGAATGTGGGATGATGACTTTCGCGAACATGAAAAAATACTAGCTTTTCATTGATATTCGGTAAATTTTGTTCTACTTTTGATTTTACTTCATAGGGCTGTTGCGAGTTTCCATTTGTTGCGTCGCCTAAAGCCTCCCTAAAAGTCACGGGAATTTCTTTGAATATATGGGAGGCTGGAAATCGTGCTGGTGCATAAATGTGTATAGCTTTTCGACTGCCCTGTAGATTTGTTATTTTCTGCTGTGATTTCTTTATACGGCTCTGTAGTTCCTCCACTTTGACATTGTTCTTTTCAATACGCTCATCGATACGTTGAAATATTGTATTAATTGTCTTTTGTAGACAATCAAGGGCGTATGCTGCTTGGATTATAGTTTCTTCGTGACGTAAATCAGGTGGTATTATTGGAACCGTAAACATTTTGGAGTTTTTCGGACTATTCCAACGAATCACTGGTATTGAGTAATATGATGTGTTTTTTTTATTATTAACTGCGAAGGATGTTTCTTTTATTTTTGCTTATTATCGTTTTTTAATTGTTTGTTATTGCTGCCATTGTTTCGCTGTTCTTCGCAGTGGATATAATTGCAGTAGAGATGTGAATAGTCAACTGTTGTGATTACTCGCCAAATCGATAACGGAGTACTTATAAATCGTGAGGCTTTTAACGGTTTTTAAATGATATTACTATTTATTATAGTCTTTGGCAAAAATGCATATATTTAATTACAAATTAACAACAACAACAATTCAAAATAATAAAAATAATTTAAAAAAATACTATTTTATTAAAAAAAAAACAATGACATATTTGTTGAAATATGTAAAGCATTATCATTACTTTTAAAAATTAACAAAAATAAATTTAAAAATTATTAAAAACACCAAAAAATTATAAAAAAAAATTTTTATTAATAAAAATACAACAAATATTAAAATTACAAAAAAAAAACAACAAAAATACATAGAAAACTCACAAACATCTCCAAAAATACTAACAATAAAAAACACTAAATTGCTATATGTTAAAATAAATGCTAATTAAAATTTTAAACAAAATTAGAAAAACTAATTACAAAAATTAAACAAAAACATTAATGTTAAAGTATATTAAAGGTAATAAAAATGTATCACTATTTTTACAAATTAGAAAAACATACCAAAAAAAAATTAAAAATTAACAAAAAAAAATTACATAAAAAGTTCGTAATAACAAATATTAAAAAACATTCTTTAAAAGTGTGTAACTTAGCCCAGAATTACTATAGACACCTAAAAATGTCATGGTTGGTATTGTTTTTCATGTTTTAGACGGTATTTGGGAGGATTGACATTTTTTCCCCTACTTCGAACTGTAAACTGCAATTTTACCATTGTATTTTTTAAGGGAGTGAATCCGACTCTTCAAAATAATATTGTATATTCAAAAAATTACTAAAGTAAATTTTTTTCTGTGTACAGTCAGCTGTTGTCTATTTTGTTTTCATTCTTTCTTTTCTGCGTTGCATATCAATTTTTCGCAAAATCGAAATTGTGCATATCATTTTGTGCGTTTCTTTTGCATCTCGCCAAAGTTTGCATTTTCTAACATTCCTGGCTGTGTTGAGTAATTCGTTTTAAGCCTCAAATCGATTACTAAACTGTCGATCACAATCGAGGTCTTACCGGACATATGTTATCAGATCAGTTTGGCAAAAATGCAGAATTCGCAAAAAACTAGCAAAGTGCATTACAAACTAGGATCTGATAATCATTCGAATTTTAAAACGTCATTGCACATGTTAATGGATTACATAGGTAACAATAAAAAGAAAGGGAACAGATTTTTTTTGTTCTATTTGCTCTATTTGATAAATTAAAATCTTTTGCATTTTAGTTTTTAGAAAATTCACGAATAATCATAACATTAAAATGCATTTGCCTCTTGCAGATAATTCTATAAAAATATGTCTGGTGCTTGTTGTGGGCGAGATACTTAGGCGAATGATGCTGGTGGCACGCGAAAGACTTTGGTACATGAATCACTATGAACTCAACGATGGCTTATGGACAATTTTCCGAAGAACGTTTAGTTGCAATCATTCGACCATATTTTTCGCGCTAGCCATTGGAATATTGATGTTTATACGATTCGTCATGACTAAAGACTTCGTATTGCCACCTTTGAATTGGTTTCCTTACATTACGTTGTACTGGATCTTTATGGTGGTTAATGTCGGCTATTCGAATATATCAAATGCCGAATGGTTGCGCGAATCTCATGGTCTGGACTATGCCGAGGGCATGGCTTCAAATTACTTCCATGGATATTTGAAGTTAACATTGCCATCCCATACGGGACATTTAGGATTAAGAGAGCGTATCGAGGATTATGAGGTTCGACATCGTGTCCAGTTTGCTGTTAAGCGTTTGGTGATTCTAATACCAAACACTATGTTTGTTAATTCAAAGATAGAAAGTAAAATTTTAACAAGAGATGGCGTGGCGGTAAGTTGTTAACGAAATAATATAAATTTCATAATTTCAGCGGAAAAATCTATAACTGGAATAAAGAACGAATGAATTCTCATAGTGTAGGAATACAAATGTACAAAGGGACACTCAGAAAGTCGCAGGGAAATTTACATCGCTCTTTATCATTGCTCCCAAATATCTACAACGGGAGAACCTCTATTCTCTAGCTATTTAAATTTGCATTTTTATAAAGAAGAAACGTAAGTGTAAGTAGTCAGGGACTAATCTTTTATAACGCAATTTTTTTTCTTAAACTTTATTTTTATTTCTTCTTTCCCTTTTTATTCGGAGTTCGCAAAATTTTAATTTAATTTAATTACATAGATAAACAAATAAAAAGGAAAATACCTACAAAATTTACAAAAAAATGAAAGCAAATCAAAACAACAAAATAATATTAAAACTAAAAAAAAAAAAACAAATAAAAAAAAAAACAAAATTATTGGTAATAACTAAAATAAATTTCTGAAGTATTTTTAAAGAAATTAAAAAAATTCAATTCATTGTTTAAATAATAAGCAAAATGAGCAAAATTTTTAATTAAAAAAAGATGTATAGTTTTGTTTCGAAAAAAGGTGATAATACCTTTAATAGGGGGTTATATTAGGATCCAAATGGTTTTCGCGCTTTAGGTGATACCTATATGGGAACGTGATTAACTATTCTTTTTCCACTCAGACCTTGCCAGGTCAACTGCATCTTTAGCAAACAAATGTTTGGCTTATTATTTTCCAAAGGAGTCATCTTATGAATTTTCAGAAATATACCGTAGAAAAACATTACTTTCATAAACAAAATCTTTCTTTTAAAAATATTCAATTAAATTTAATTTTCCTTACCATTTTTAATATTTTTAAAGTTGTATAGAATAAACATTAACGTTTTTTAAGTTTAAAATGTAGTGGAAAAAAATAATTTTTTTAAAACGAATCTTTTTTGCAGTTTTAAGTTTTAGAAGGAAATATCCAGAATTTTTCGTTGTTTTAATATTTCACCAATTGTTTCATTAGGTCATTCCAGTTATAGCTTCTCACTTTGCTACAGCACATATAAATTTGATATTTCTTTTTGTCTTAAGCCTCTGGAAACTATTGTAAAAAACCGTGCCGGTGTCGCAAGACCATTCAAAAATGACGTTTATAGATTTACGATACCCATTAATGGCACCCATTTCTATGTGGCCATGGAAGGCGCTACCCCAATGCTGTCATTTTTCGAAGCCATGTCCTTTCAACTCTCTACCACTTGGCAAATGAAAGAGATGAAACGCGAAATTTTATTAAAGTTTTGTAAACATCTTAAGAAACTTTTAAACGAATGGCCAGAAACGCAAGACGAGGCTGAAGTGATATTGTATAATGGTTAGAAAAAAAACAAAAACTGTAACTTGGTTGTGTGTTAATTGATTTTATTTTCAGCTTACAGAAGTGATGGCAGATCCCAGGACGTGGGAGAGGTTTTACTAAGTCATATTACTACTATGTGGAATGAAGGACGGGCTTGAACGAATATGACATTATTATGGATCTAGCAAAAAGAAATTCTAAACTGCTAAACATATAGATTCAAAAATTTTTTTTTAATCTCATATGTACGTTGAAGTTTTTAACTATCTATGTATTTAAAATCGGGTTAAAAACCGAATATATAAAGATTTGGAAACGTAATTTTTTTTATTGTTTTGACATTGTTTGTAAAACGTGACTGACTAACATGACAAATTTTGTATCTGTTTTATATGTATCGTACATATGTATGTGAAATAAATATGCATAACAATATTTTTGTTAAAATTAAATATTGTTATCGTACTTTAGTACGAGGTGGTTTTATTAACTGATGTTGTTTTTAAGTTCAGCCTTCATTATTACTACAGTGGGAAAGATTCCCGATGATTTAAGGGTCCGACTACGTAAAAAGGGCCGAATTACCGTATTCGATTCGTATACTGTATACGTACATATATACGAATACGGTATACATACATATTTATGTATATCAGGAACTTCACAAAATATGTAATGAGCTGCTTTTTTCTATTGATACGCTTCGTATGTGCAAAATTTAAAGGCAAATTAAAAATTTTTGGCACTTTCGTAATAAAAAAGGAGTCTAATCGATTGCAGTAATTCGGCCCCTGGCGTAAGAGATATTGTACAAAATATTCTCTAACTAGCCCTAAAATAATCTAATTTAGGATATGAAAGACTTTAGCTATGTATGAAAAAAATTTAATTAATATTCTGGTTTGTAAAGGAAATCGATCGATGAAAACTGAATTCGTACAGCAATCATTTCATTTATTTTATTACTTATACGAAAAGAATACAATAATTCGATTAAAATTTCAAATAGACAACAAAACATTTTGAAATTCAACATTTTGTCAAACAATGCCAAATCTCTTTAGTAACACATAAATAAAAAAAGTATAAAAAAATGTTTAACTATCAGTATAATTAAAATTTTAGCAACCTAATATCATTACATCTTTATTTTCGCCTAAGTCGTTTTCTTTATCATCCGCCGACTCGTTGGTGACTAAATCATTTTTCTTCAATTTAGCCTCTGCCATGGCTATCATACGTTTTTTCCACTTTTCATAATCCTCTACAGCGTCATGTCTATCCCGTTTAGTGTCATTTTTCTTTTCCGAGTCGTTTTGCTTCGTTTCAGCGTTTTCTTCTGTGTCTTGTAACTTAAGTTTGTTATCCATAGTGTTCTTATAATGTTTGGCTATTAGTTTTTCCCATTTTTGCTCCAATTGTTGCCATTGAGTGGGACGCAAATTACTAAAAGGCATTATTTTAGTTTTTGACAGTTTCTTCTGGCACAGCTTGCAGGCCATCCAGACAGCCATGGCTGCATATTGCGGATGGGTGTCATCAATATCTGTTTGTTCTGCAGCAATAATTTTGCGATAGAGCTCTAGCAGTTCGTCGGCTTTTCTTTTCACTTCATTCAAGCTCAATTGTATACAAATATCATTGACGCCTACCAATTTATTAAGATCCAACAGCTTTTCAATCATACGTTTGTTGTTGGCATAATGAGATTTACGTAAGCCGGACAACTTCAATGATTGTTCCTAAAAGAATGTAACCGAATGCACTGTTTATATGGCAACCAGTTACCAGTCAAAAATGTACAACTAACCTTATCAAATGGCACTCCCAACAAAGTGGCTGCTATATCGGCACACAATACAATTTTGCCATATTCATTAATTTGTAGAGGAACATTGGCGGATCTCAGTTCGAGTAGTCTTACTAGTTCCGTAGTCTTTCTATTCAATTATGTTAAAAATAAATAGTATTTTATGCATTTATGGATTCTATGTTAACTTACTCCAAAACATTTGATTCATCTATTAAACCCATTTTGGTAACCAGCTGTTGAATTAATGTGGCCATGGCCGTGAATTTTTAGTCAAAACACAAACTTTACAAAAGTTAATTGGACCAAGTCAGCAATTTTTTTATTTGTTTAGCAGAATGTTTTTGTTTTCACTTATAATTCCGCTTCTGTTTATATTTATTGTTTACAATTTTTGGCGCCAAACAGCAGTCAGCAGTATTAGATATGATAAAAAATGTACAGGGTTACTACAGATTTTGTACCTACACAGAAAAAAATTATGGAAATTTCGACATATTTAATATACATTGCGTTTTGTTGATAAAAATGCCGACGAAATTAAATAATTTGTAAAATTGATTTTAACAAAAATGAAGAATGTCATATAAAAATTTAAATTACTACAAATTTAATATTAATGTACAATAAAAATAAAACAAAAATTATTTATTTGAAAAAATTAAATTAATACAATTTTAAAAGCTTTAGATTTTTTTGAAGCTCTTGAATTTTTTTTTAATTTTTTTCGTAGGATTTTTATTTTTTTATTTATTCAGTATTTTGCGTTTATTTTTTAATTATAATTAACTTTTTTTTAAATAAAGAAATTTTTTCTTTTTCCCTTTTTAAATTTTTTTTTCAATTTTTTATCATTTTCTTCAAATTTTCTTGAATTTGACTTTTAAAATTTAAAATTTTCTTTTTGCACTTTTTTTTGGCATTTTTTTTAATATTTCTTGAAAATGTCAAGTTTTTCCTTCATTTTTTAGTTTTTTTTCTCAATTTTCTTGTAATTTTATTCTTAATGAGCTTTTTGGGCTCCTTATTCTGTTAAAAAAAATCGCACGATTTTAATTTTTAAAATTTACATTTTATTTTTTCTAAAATTTTTCAACTTATTTCCATACATTTTTCTTATTTTTTCTATGATTTGTTCACATCTTTTTAATTTTTTTTTTGGTTTGTCCTGGAATTTAAAATGGCTCTGGGAACCCATAGTAACTTACAAATACCCAAGGAGACCCTTTTTTGGACCTACCGTTCCCCACGGGCCTTAGCGTCAACTTCGACCTTGATTTTCGTGTTTTAGGGCGTATTTAGGGGGTGGCATTTTGTTTGGCTCCCGCCACTATTCTGCACTTTTTTCAATAAAAAAAAATTTTAATGAAAAAAATTACTGAAAATACCACAAATTTAAAATTAAATTACAATTAACATAAAACAAAAATTATGTATTTAAAAAAATAAATTAATACAAATTTGTAAAGCTTTTGATTTTTTTGTACCATTTGATTTTTTTAAATTTTTTTCGTAGGATTTGTGTTTTTTAAATTATTCGGTATTTTGCGTATATTTTTTAATAATAATTAAAAAAAATTGAAAATTCAACATAGAACAAAAAGAGAAATATAATAATTAAATTTTGGGAGTCAATATAATTGAATATAATTTTGTTTTGTGAAAATACTTTATTATACAAACTGTTTTTTGTTGTATTATAAAATTTTTTAATTTTTTGTAGAGTTTATGTGATTATTGCAATTTTTCGAAATTTTTAGTATTTTTCACATTGGGTTTTATTTTTTGGTATTTTTTTAGTATTATTTTTATTGCAATTTATTTTTTTAAATTATAAAAATTCAGAATAGAACAAAAAGAGAAATATTTAATTTAAGAAATATATTTTTTTCTCCACATTAATTTCTTCAACAACATATTACCGTATCAGTTTTATTAAGTTTTTTTAATTTATTTTCTCTATTTTTTACACTTTTTAAACGTAAAATATTTTTCTTTAATTATTATATATGAAAATTTTGGGTTTTCTCCTTTATAAAAAATATTACAGTTTTGTGAATCAATTTTTTTTTTGACATATTGTACATTTTGTTTATTAAACGACAATCAAAAAATTTAAATCTCTTTTTTATAACTTAATAATAATGAAATTTATCAAAGTTCGCAACGGGGCTTATGTAAAACGTATTTTTTTAATTCGCCTCATACTTATGCTTTTTTTTTGGGTTCCGCCCCATTTTTTGCAATGTCCTATTATTTTTCCGCATAAATACAATACACTTACATATTTACTCGAAACTGGTTCGTTTCTATTTAGAGCAAATTTATATCTCTTTACGAGACGACAACCCTTCCCTCACATATGATTCCAACAAACAGCTGTGTTTTCATTAAAGGCCCAGGGAATTGTTTTTGTATAAATATGACTTATTTTTGTGCAACACAACATTTAACACTTACAAATATTAGAAATTCCTTTTAATTGGCTTAAAGTTAAAAAAATTCACCTTTTAAGAAATGAAAAAACGTGTTGTAATTAAAAAGGTAAATTACACAAACAAAACATACAGTGCGATGCAATGCCTAGTATTAATAAAAGTATCAATTGTGGGGTCATCATGGACCATCGAATTTCTTAAATGAAATAAGTTACCAATTAACAGCATTTGAACCTATAAATATGTAATTTATTTTAGTTTACCATTAACAGCATTTTTAACTAAATGCAAGGGAATAACAAACAAGTAAAATACTTAAAACTATGTAATGTAGTTTTTGTTTTATGGGTTTATATCACCGGTAATTAACCTCCATTCATTCTAATTTTTGTAGATTACGTGTGTTGTGTAAAGAAGAAAAAAAAGATCCCACTTGTTTTTCATATACCACTAGACTGTATTGTATTTTGCACCTTGACATCTAACAGAAAGCATCTAATATGGTTGAATTGGTTGAAGGCGAGGAGGTAAGTGTTTTTGTACTGGAATGTATCTAAACGCATTTTGAACTTTCACAGATACACTATTGTATGCTTACGTACATACATTCATACATATAAACTTTTAATTTAATGTTATTTTTAGATTACGATTGTTATGGTTAAGGATTTAGATTAGATACGAATTTAGAAAGAGGTACGCTTATTTTTGGCCTTTGGATAAAGACTTTTTGATGTGGATTGTTTGTTGCAAGAATTTTATGATTTCTGTTAACACTTAATTCTATGGCTAAGCTCTATAGAGAAATTGACACTCTGACTGAAAATGAAGTAATTGGTCGGAATGGGTTGTTATGTTACATTGAAGTAAGTGGATATAATGGGAAATTTTGGTATAGAAAGCGTCTACTATATAATCGATTTTGTCACTTACCAATTGTTTAATCGAAAAATGAGACAACTTAAAGAAAAAGGTCGAGCTTGGCAAAATTTCGTTGCAAAGTATAAAGTTCGTCAATGAACACACTGTAAACAATTTTCAAAATATCATGTCTTATGTCACAAATGTGAAAGGGAGCATGCTTTATTATAAAAATATGGATTTGTGTATATCGTTCGGTTGAAGATCATTTCTATTATGGCTAAAAGAGGATTTTATACAAGAGTTGTTTGAAAATAAACAAAAAATATTTTCTAGTAAAAGTTTTTTTTTGATCTTCTTTCATTGAATATGGAAGTCAATTTTAGTGTAAGGATTTAACTTTAAATTTTTTTTTTTGTTTTGTTAATATATTCATTAGTAAATTTTTAAACGTTTTGCTGTTTTATTTTTCTATAAGAAATTCTAAATTGTGTACAAGATGTTGGGTTCATATCTGTAGGCGATTCATTGCCAGCCCTCTATTGCCAGCTCTGGTAAGAGTATTCCTCTTTTTTGGAAATTTTGTCATAATGTGAATTTTGTCTGTTGATAATAATATGTTTTTTTACCAATAGTAGTGCACTAATCAAATGCTTGTATGTAATATATTAAAGCCTTTTGAAAATAATTCTAGTAGTACTTTAAAATATAAATCTAAATTAGTCGCACCGTTGCATCTACACTCATACCTTTCCCATGACATATGCTAACAATTCCATATAAAGTTATAACAATCAAGCTTAACCCTGTAGACAGGAGAGTAATGATTAAATGATATTCAAGTCTCTAAACAAATCTATTTACATTCAGAAAAAATCTACAGTCAAACGCTCCATTGACAATGGTTTACCCACTACTCTATACAACTACACTGGACGTATGCGTGAACTTATTGAGGGTTACAATGCTGCCGCACCGTTAATATTTCCCAAGCGTGCCTGGTACATATATCCGGGCTATTTGCAATATGCCGTTTATTGTCGCTATATGAAATACTTTAAAGATAAACATCGTCTAGTGCCGTTGCCCAATACGCTGTATGATCATTTAATCAAAGGTGTGTTTATAAAATCGGAGCATATCGTGTTTGCCTCAGAGGAATTGTACGAAGAATATGCTGAGTCGGAGGAAGTCAATTTTGTAAATTTGACAGTGAATTGTGGCAAGTTAGCTGGCAGCAATGATGAAGTCAAAGAAGCTATGGAAAATGGTAATAGTAGAGGAGAGGATACAGATTCGTTGCTACAGAAGATTTTAAATCCAGTCGTACATACAATGATGCTACAAATTATGCCGGTTAAATATTGCCAAAAGAATTGTCTATTTATACAGGTAAGGAACTACGCAAATTATATATCTGAACAATTCTAAGGGAACATTCTGGTATATTAAGTTTTGGTATAGTAGAAATTTGATAAACTAAATGTAATTTTTGATACAATAATAGTACTTTTTGATACAATAATAGTACTTTTTGGTACATTAATAGTACTTTTTGGTACAAAAATTACTTTTTTAATGTAATTTTTGACACAATAATAGTATCTATTGGTACAATAAAAGTATTTTTTGGTACATTAAAAGTACATTTTGATACAATAAAGGTACTATTTGGTACCATAAACGTATATTTTGGCGCAATGAAAAAATATTTTGATGGAATGAAAGTACTTTTTGGTACAGTAAAATAACTTTTTGGTACCATTAAAGGTCCTTTTTTACAATAAATGTACTTTTTGGTATAATAAATGTACTTTTCGGCGCAAAAATAATGTACTTTGTGTTACAATAAAATTACTGCATGGTAAAATAGAAGTACAAAAAAATAAACTTATTGATACAATAAAAGTACTTTTTAGTACAACAAAATTATTTTTTGGTTTAATAAAAGTACTTATTGTAACATTGAAAGTACTTTTTGGTACAAGCAATCTTCCTTTTGATACATTAAAATTTGCACATCAAAAGTATTTTTTTGTACAATCAAATTACTTTTTTGTTCACCAAAAGTACTTTGTACATTTAAAGTAATTTTTGGTACAATAAATGTAATTTTTGGTATAAAAAAAGTACTTTTGGTACAATTAATATATTTTTGGTAGAATAATTTTTTTTTTATTTTTGATTACTTACTTTTTTGGTACTACAAAAAACTTTTTTCCTTTTTAGGAAAACTTCTATTCAAACCTAATGGAACGCTTTAATGTTTCCAACGCATTGGCGAAAAGGACACAGCTCTGGGCGAAATTAGAACCGCTCAATGAAGAACAAACTATACCCCATATTGCGGTGAAGGCTCATGTATATTTCCTAACTAACCCCTACGAATTGCCACCCGAAGTGTCCGATTATATTTTGAGCAATTATTTCGATACGCCGCGTCTGTTACATCGCGGTCACACTTACCGTATTGAAATCAATGCCGAACTTATAGGCACAGCTCAGTATGCTCATTATTATATGATTTTTGCTTATATGAAATTTGTGCATTTCCGCTGTGTTCATCTAGAGGTCAGGGGGAGTGATTTTGAAATGCAAGCAGTGGTGGCTAAAGGTTTCACTAATCTCGTGCAAGTGGCCACGACACATCAATTTTTGCCTCGACAACTTTTGGATAATTTTACAATAGTCGAGGGTTATCCGACAGGATTACGTAACGCCTATGACTGCCTAAGATCTTCTATTGATGCATTTTTGCCCCGAAAATCTGCATGCCTCTCTTCGAAGCACATAAATCCCATGTTTATATTGCAAGGCGAACGAGGAGCCGGCAAGACAAAGCTGATCGAGGCCGTTGCTAAGGACTTGGGCATGCATACGTATGGTATCGACTGTGCCGAAATAGTTTCTCAAGTGCCTTCACATACGGAGATAAAACTGAAAGCTGTTTTTGCCAAAAGTCTAATAAGTGCACCGCTTTTGATCTGTTTTCACAACTTTGAGGTGAGTAGAAGAATGTGTTAACATCTGTCGATTTACATTGTTTCATAATTTTTTCTTTATTAATTTCTTGCAGATTTTTGGCATTGACAATGAAGGCAACGAAGATCTTCGTCTTTTGGCCTCTTTTCAAGTACAGACCCAAGAACTATTTACTCACAATCGCAAACATCCAGTGGTCATTGTGGCCATAACCAATGAAAATAATTTAAAACCTATGATTCATCGCATGTTTTTGGAAGTGATACGCGTAGAGTCGCCCAACAAAGAGGATCGGTATGAGATTTTAAAATGGCTTCATAAGCGAGAAGTCTTTAAGAACAAAGCTTTCAACATGCGCGAATTGAATGCCATACCTCTGTATCCTCTAGAGATGCAAGAGAGATTTCTACCCAAATTGCTGCCCAAGTGGAATGAAACAAAAGCGGTGTTACGTGAGGTGGCGGATAAGACACAGGGCTTTATACTCGGCGATCTTCAGCTGTTGCATGATAATGCCATACGTCAACAGAGATCGGAAAATAGACGTTCTAAACAATTAACTTATGACCACTTTAACAATCATTTGACTAACATGCAAGCCTCCTTTGCTGATAGCTTGGGTGCACCCAAGGTACCCAAAGTGTTATGGTCTGATATTGGAGGTTTGGCGAAATTAAAAGATGAAATACAATCTAGTATAGGCTTACCCCTGAAACATGTCCAGCTGATGGGTAAAAATTTAAAGAGGTCTGGTATACTACTGTACGGTCCACCAGGCACAGGCAAAACATTGGTGGCTAAGGCAGTGGCTACCGAGTGCAATCTAAGTTTCTTGTCTGTACAAGGACCGGAATTACTTAATATGTACGTGGGGCAGAGTGAACAGAATGTAAGAGAAGTATTTTCTCGTGCCAGATCTGCGGCGCCTTGTGTACTATTTTTGGATGAATTAGATTCGTTGGCGCCTAATCGCGGTGTCGCTGGTGACTCGGGTGGTGTAATGGATCGCGTAGTTTCTCAATTACTAGCCGAAATGGATGGCATGGGTGCGGACTCTAAAAAACCAATATTTATATTAGCTGCAACAAATCGCCCGGACTTAATTGATCCTGCTTTGCTAAGACCTGGTCGGTTTGATAAGCTATTTTACGTAGGACCTTGTTCGACAACAGAGGAAAAGGCTTCCGTCTTGGAGGCCCAGACTAAACGTTTTAAACTAGCCAATAATTGCAATATGCAGGAAATTGCCGACAAATTAAAAGGAGAAATGTCGGGCGCTGATTTATATTCAATATGTTCAAATGCCTGGCTATCGGCTGTCAGGAGAACAATAGACCGTCATCTACAAGGAGAATACGAGGATGAAGACTTAATACCAGAAAATGTTGTAGTCGAACTAGAGGACTTTACGAAGTCGTTTCGTAAATTTATACCTTCTATTAGTAGGCAGGATTTGGATTACTTTAATAAGCTTAAATCGTCATATAGTGTTTAAAGTTAAAGATGGTAGGACAAAAAGTGAGCTAGCGTTGTAAAAAAAAGTTCAAGAAACATTTTGAAACGATTTCAAATTGGTTTTCAGTCAAATTAGATAGATGACTTCTCGAAATCTTTACGAAAGCAGATTCTGGAATATTTTAACAAACATAAATCGTCAGATAGTTCATCAAGTTGAGAAGAAAAAAACACACAGGGAAAAAATATGAAAGTTTAAAAATTGAATTTCATTTGATATCGGATGTAAGATTTATATTTAGCAACAACCTTTGTAATTTTATGTAAATTCTAAAATACAATCGTTAGATTTTATTTCTATTAAAAATAATTGTGGTCGAATTAGAGGACTTCACGAAATCTTTTTGTTAATTTATCACCCAATATCGATCAATTATAAAATTTAGAAAAGGAATATCTGAATATGATGTGAATTTTTATATTTCTACAAAGACAACAAGTGATGACTATGTTGAATTTAAGGTGTTGGTTTGTTGTTTATTACTACTATTTTTTTTTATAAAAGAATAAAATTAAATTAAAATAAAATGCAAAATGAAATACAACACAAGTGTTTTATTACCAGGCATGCATACATACGTATATATGTATATCTTTATATTCTTCACTCTATGGTAATGTGTTCTACGTGATTTTCTTTTTCAAAACAGAAATTAATTAATGTAATTAATTAAAGCCTTAGCAAATTAAACAAATTTTTGTTATAAAGAGCCCAGCATAGGTTTACGGCCCGGCCATGCTTCCTTGGCGTATTTCTTTTTCTGAGGACCCGCGGTACTACCGCCAGCATCTGGATGCATTTGATCTTCGTAACGAGCTTAAATTAAATTTGAAATTGTCATTGTTATTTTTTTCCATGCAAGCTTTATCGCATTATAATTACCATTTGCGTTTGACAAAGCCATTTTTTGAGCTTTTGTCGCCTCACTGGCAGTTAATGCAGGAACCGTATCATTAACTACCGGTGTTACGTCTGGCGCTGGATTAGGTAATAATAAGCCTAGTTTGGCCCCAATAGCTAATGGTCCGGTAACGTCGAAATCTGTCGATCGGGCAGCATGTGGCTCATGTGCTGTGGCCGGTAAACCTTGATACAACGAAGCCAGAGCCGGTGGTGCAGTATTTGTAGGAGAACTTGGATTTTGTAAGTTTTTCGTGTGTTCTTGATAGTTCTGTTGGAATATCTGATGAGGATTGGTGTGATTGCCGGTATGACTAATGATGGCCGTTGGCGATATGCCCATATTTGAGCCATCATAACGGGCACGTTTAATTGGCACTACCGTCGTCTGGACTAGATTACGGAATCGACCAACATTGGGATCAATATCTTCAGGATTTATAATGATTTCCTCGTCGTTAAATGTAACATTTCGTCGTTTGCGTGGATTTTTATTCTGAAAAGTTAAAAAGTAAAAAATAACTAGAAAATATTGGAAAAATATGAAGCTTCTTCACTTCTCTCTCTTGTATAGTATTTGTTTCTTCAAACATTTACCTTTCTTATATCGTCTGCTATACCCAGCATAGAGATTCTTCTATTATGTGCCGTATTATATTCCGTCAGATTCTGTTAAATAAACCAATTAAAATATATCAATAAAAACAATATAATAATGTATCTTTTCCTCTTACATCAAGTTCCGTTTGGCTCTCAGGTAAGCCCAATAAAGCGCCATCACTGGATTCACTCATAGGGATATCTTCCATTATGTTATTCCTTTGGCCGGCTGTAGGCCTTTCACGTAAAATGTAATTTCTGGTCGAGGCTCCGAAGTGAAAAATACTATTCACATGTAGTTGAGTCGGTTTGTTGGCCTCCAAGCGCATAGTGCCAATGTAGGTGCCATGAGCTACAGAGTTAGTGAAATTCATCATCAGACGTTGATCACATTTCTAATAAAAATTACATATCTACTTACTCGACCCCAGATCTACCAAATAGGCAATGTTCAAATGTTTGTGATAAACAAAAGCGGCATGAACCCGAGAACAGGAGGCATGATCTATGCAAAAATCATTCATTTGGTTATTTCTACCGAATAAGTAACATTTCTTTTCGTCCACCATCAATTTCTGCACCAGTTTATCTTCCTTTAACACGTCCAAGTGAAGGCCTGTTGGTGGTTTGCCGGCCCTGTAGAAAAAATGATTGTATAAACACTGTTCTGGTCATAGAGACGCTAAGCATATTGGGTTTACCATGATGGAATCTCATAACTACTGGACATCCTTAAACATAGACACAAAACACTTTCCGGTATAAATTTTATAAATAAAAAAGACTCCGGGAGGAACGAATTGTTTTTCTTTCGGTTCTCTTTGCACTTTATGACAACCCTGGAATAACGCAACAAAACGATGTTGCCAGATTCTGCGTACAGTAGGGAAAATGAGAGGTTTGAATAAGGAGACTACACAGGAAAAATCTATACAATTTGATTGGTAATACATTATTTGTTTGAATATATGAAAAAATATCTTAACATCAAACACGTTAATTTTTACAGAAGCAAATTAAAGTTAAAATAAATAAAATGGCTGCAGAAAAATTTTAGTAGCTTGTTTTTAAAAATATCCATAAAAAGATATTTTGGCACAATTAAAGTACTTTTTGGTACATTAAAAGTACTTTTTAACAGATTAAAAGTTTTTTTTGGCACAATAAAAGTACTGCTTGGTACAATAATTTTAAAAATATTTTGTTAAAAAAATAAACTTTGCACAATAAATGTACTTTTTGGTACAATAAAAACTCTTGGTACAAATTAACCTTTAGTGCAATACAGTACTACTTTTTGGTACAATAAATGTACTTTGTGGCATGACTAAAGTACTTTGCGGTAGAATAAAGAACATACTTATTTTGTATTCTATAAAAGTACATTTATGTACAATTGAATAATTGTTAAAAGAAAAATTTTACTTTTTGGTACAATAATAGTAAGTAATAATAATTCCTTAAATAATAATAAATAATCGTCCGATTTTCATTTAAAACATTGCATTTTTTTTTTTTATTAATTTATCTAAAAAACTAGTCAACTCATTTACATTTTACAACTGTGAGGATATCGGGGGAATGGTATAACATCACGTATGTTTTTAACTCCCGTCAACAATTGTAGATAACGTTCGAAACCCATGCCGAAACCACCAGTTGGCAGGCCTCCAAATTTACGCAACTCCAAATACCATTCTAATCCTGGTGGTAATTGTGGATGACTTCTCAATATCTCCTCGCTGCTCTCGCGCAAACTGCCGCCACACAACTCACCTACCGAAGGCATTAGTAAATCTAAAGCATGAACTTTTGTCTGATCTGTACGTGACTGTTTCATGTAGAAAGGTTTTTGTGCTGCCGGCCAATCCACAACAAAGACAGGCGTTTTACAGTGTTCGACTAGATAAAATTCCTGTTCTTTTGAAAACCCTTCCTCAGGCGTAACGGAAGTTTTGAATTTCTTTTGATTTTTCAAAATAATCTCCAAGGCTTCATTGTAGCTCAGTACAGACCAAGGCTTTTGTAACCAATCCATGCTTTGTGTTTCTCCTAAGGCTTTTTTCTGACAATAATCTATGTCCGCGGAACTTGAGTCTAGGATCTTTTGGGTAACAGTTTTAATCATCTTTTCAATAAAGTCAGAAAGTTGAGTTAATTCTTCCATATGAACTAATTCGGCTTCGAACATAAAGAATTCGGATAAATGTAAGGGGGATTTACAGTTCTCTGCCCTAAATGCGGGACCAAAGCAATAGGTATTACCTACACCATACGACATAGATTCTAAATGAAATTGTCCAGAAACGGTAAGGTAAACTTTCGAGTCAAAATAGCTATCTTGTAAAGCAATCTCAGGGCGAGACATTTGTATTAGTAGTGCTGCAGAATCGGGATGGACGGTAAAGACCTAGAAAATAAAAAGAAGATGCACATATCAAAACATGTAACAAATTGATATTTGAAATTGTACAATTTGAACGAGGGTGCTTGTATTTCAATAAAGGTTTTATTCTATATAAAAGAATTAATTTATATAAGTAATTATCTTCACAATAAAAATAGACCGGAAACATTACATATAATTATGTATAAATGACAATAAGTTTTGCTTCAACAACTGGAACTTAATTTTCATTTATAATAGACTTGAGTTTACAAAAACTATTCTTACCTCTCCTGCACCTTCACAATCATTTGTGGTCAAAACTGGGGTATGAATTTGTACGAATTCTTCATTGTCCATAAAATCATGTATTGCTTTGTGAGCTTTATGTCTCAAACGCATTGCCGAAGCTACATAATCTATGCGGGAACGTAAATGCAAAAAATCTCTAACATACTCGGGTGCATGTTGTTGCTTGGGTGAAAATGGAAAGCCATCCGTTAGATGGCCTTCGGCTGAAAACAAATATAAATATTATTATATACATCACTTTCTTTATTATATCATTGTTTCTCACCTATTGTATGCACCTCATCTGCATGCAACTCATAATGTCCATGTGGTGCTAGTTGTATTTTACCTAAAGCTTTAACCAAACTGCCCGTAGTTATGGTCTTTGTATTATCGTTTTTGGGTACAACAATTTGAAACTTTTGTGTTGTAGATCCATCATTGATATCCAGAAATATATTGTTTTTTAATCGTCTTACGTTTTTTATCCATCCCTAGAGGGAAATTCCCGAATTATAGATTATCTCTACTGGCTAAATGACATCTCAGCAAACTTACCCTCACTCCTAGAGAGTCACCCGGTTGTTTGGTTTTACTTATAGTAGTAATACGCTGAAAACTGCTGCATGATCGTTTAATTAGTAACATTTTAATTTATATTTTTAAATAATTATTATTTTTTATTCAGTCTGTGGTAATGTCCAATGGCAATTGTTGCGAAAACAGCAGCTGTTTTTTATTTACAACCCCGCTGCCGAATTGACATTGAGAATCATTGGGAATTGCCAGGTACAAAGCAGAAATGGCAGAGGCATTGCCATTTTTATTGAATATAGAACAGGGCAATCCTTATAAATGTTGCGAAAAATACGTTACAAAACGGTTTATCATGACAAATTAAAAAATGTATTATGTATTTGTTCTTATGTAATTCATATAATATATAAATGTTCAAATAAAATGTAGGCATTAAATTAAAATCGCGCGATATAAAAGAAATACCTTTAATTTGGATTAGCTCCTCCGCAAGCAGAACTCAGAACTACCAAAAAAAATATTTGTATCGGAGCTACCAAACAGGATGTAGCCATTACACCAATTACCGCTGTGTAATAGATAAAATGATAAATGTATGTCAGAAATACTTTTAGTGTACCAAAAAGTAATTTAAGTGTACCATAAATTACTTTCATGATAGAAAATAGTATTTTTATAGTATTTAAAAGTACTTTTATAGTAAAGTAATTTTTTTGTAACCAAAAAGTAATTTTATAGTAACATATAGTACTTTTATAGTACCAAAAATGCTTTTTTATACTAAAGAGTAAATTTGATGTACAAAAAGTACTTCTAGTGTACTAAAAGGTCTTGCACTGACACAAAGGTACTTTGATTGTGTCCAAAAAGTACTTTTATTGTAACCAAAAGTTCTATTATTATACTAAATAGCGCTTTATCCCTTTAATGACGAGAGCGAAATAATGCGATTTTTTAAAAATTTTACATAAAAAAGTAAGACGAAAAATTTCAGAAAAATATCAATTTTTACTGGTGTTATGACGACTGTGACCATATGGTAACAGCTTTAAAACAGGTAAATAAAAGGAACAAAGTACAAAATAATTCTTATAATACGTTTTTATAATATTTGATATTCTTCTCAAATAACAAAAACTAAAGGTCTTTAATATATCATTCTTTTAACAACCAAAAAATATTCTTAATATGGAGTGACTTTTTATATCCCTCCATATTGCTGTTTTGCGCACATGTGAAAAACACCTATTTTAAATGATCCTCCACGCTCGCTACTGAAATCTGATCGCATAGCGGTAAATCAAAAATAAAAGATCAAAGCATGCTTTGATGAAATCAAAAAAGAAAACTCTTGACATTTATTTTTATGTTTATTTTATTGCGTGCAATATCTAACGCTGTCAACGTTACCATATGGTAACATTCGTCACTATTGGGTTATAGTACCGAAAAGTACAATTATTGTACCAATAAGTACTTTTATTGTATACAAAAGTACTTTTAGTGTAGATAAAGAGAATTGTTATTGTAAAAAGTACTTCTTTTGTACGCAAAAAGTACGTCTATTACACCATCAATGTACCCAAAAAGTACTGTTTTTTTGTCAAAAAATTTAATTTTATTGTACCCTTAAAGTACTATTATTATAACATAAAGTACTTTTATTGCGCACAAAAAGTTCTTTGTTGAACACAAAATTACTTTTATTGGGCCCAAAAAATCCTTCAATACTACCAAAAGTACTTTTATTGTATCAAAAAGTACTTTTAATGCATCAAAAAGTACTTATATCAAAAAGTACTAAAATGTACTTTTTTAATACTAAAAAGTACTTTTTTTTTAATACCAAAGGTTTATACTTGTACAAAAAAATACTTTTATAGTACCAAAAATTACTTTTATTGTTTTCAAAAAATACTATTATTGAACCTAAAAAAGTACTATTACTGTGCCCAAAAAGTACTATTGTTGTGTCCATAAAGTGCCTTTACTTATTACACCAAAAAGTACTATTATTGAGCATATAATTTACTATTATTTTACCAAAAAGTACTTTTATTGTACCTAAAAAACTTTATTATTGTATTAAAAATTACTTTTAATGAGATCCTTAATAAAAAAAAAAACAAATACATTTTATTTATACGAGTATTACTTTATTAGATTACCTTTACTTACATTAATTTATTTCTATTTATTTGGAAGTAGTTTTATTTATTTCCACACAGTTATTTTTACAATTTAGAATATTCCGATTCATGTGCCACCATATTCTGCTGTATGTCACGCAATTTCTGACAACCAGTTAAGGCCATCGTTATATCGAAATCCTTTTTAAGAACTTGCAACATTTCCTTAACGCCAGCATAGCCACCACTACCCAAGCCCCACAAAGCCGGACGTCCTAAAAATACCATTTTAGCTCCCAATGCTAATGCCCTAAAAACATCATTGCCCTGACGTATGCCACCATCCATCATTACAGTTATATCATTGCCCACTGCTTTAACAATTTCCGGTAAAGCTTCAATGCTTGCTGGCACACCATCAAGTTGACGAGCTCCATGATTGGACACAATAACACCATCACAGCCAAATTCTCTTGCTAGGATAGCATCTTCTGCAGTAAGAATACCTTTAACTATAATGGGAAGTTGTGTACGTTGTTTTAGCCATTCGACATCCTTCCAAGTGAGTGTGGCATCGAATTGATTAGATACGTATTCATTTAAACCCGAATTGCCGACTTCGCTGCGCACGCCCTGGGCCTGTGTTGATTGCTCCCGGAAATTAGCCAAACGTAAGTGGGATGGTAAACTAAAGTTATTGCGAACATCGGCCCAGCGTTGGCCGAATATAGGTGCATCAACTGTCAAGACGATAGCTTTGAAATTGGCCTTCTCAACGCGACGCAATAGCTTTTCGGTGAGAGATCTTTAGAAAATATGGAGAGAGAGAGAGAGAGAGAGAGAGACAGAGAGAGAGAGAGAGAGAGAGAAAGGAAGACTTATATGAATAAATCGCAAAGATTTGCAGGTAATTGCATAATTTAACAACTCAGTAATGATTAACACTTTTTTATATGATTATGAATTTCTTATAAAATACAGTATTTTAAGCCTCTCACTCACCGATCTTTATACACATACAGCTGAAACCATTTACATGTATCTGGAGCTGCTTGGGCCACTTCCTCTATTGACATGGTCGATAATGTACTTAATATGTAAACAGAACCCATTTCCCCGGCAGCTTTAGCATTGCCTCCCTCACCGTCTGCGTGAGCCATTTTTTGCATAGCAGTGGGAGCTATGCCCACCGGCCATTTCAACTGGCAGCCCAATATGTTACAGGAGGAATCCACATGAGAGACATCTCTTAGGCAACGAGGACGGATGCGCAATCTATTAAAATGAAAATGTAAAAATTAATTAAATTAATCGCGTAGATAACAGAGAGTGTTTTGAGTTGTTTACTTCAAGATTTTTTCTAAAGATAAAAACCAGTTCCAATAAAATTTTTTGAATATAATATTTTTAATATAATATTCATATTTCTAATAAGTGTCATTCCTCCGATTTGAGTTTTCCTTAAACACTTTTTATATTTTTTTAAGTTTACCTTCTTTTAACGATCAGTTTCAAATTTTTCTAACTGATTTTTCTAAATCATATCAGGTAATTTCTAAATAATTATTTTGTAAGAAATTATAACTTTTCTTAAATTCACCTCCACTTAACAGATAAATTTAGAATGTTTATAATTTTATTGATACCTCTTTAAAGCCTCGCGATTTAAATTCAATGAAAATTGTTCACCAGCACCACTGCGATAATAGTCCAAAGCCTTTTTGTCTATAACTTTATGGGCTTGCTCTTCAAAATCCGCCATACAAACTTTAGGTTGAGCCATTTTTTTTTTTGGTGTGTTTTGTTATCAAATCAGCTTCAGTGGAAAATTCTATTACTTTTTACGTTGAGGTCTGAGTAGAGACTAATCTCTGGTGTATTGATGTGTATAAGCGCTAGCATCTTTTGTACGTAATCGGTTTATAGAGATAATAAGAGAATAATAATAATGCAGCGTCTATAGTATTTAGTAATTATTTGACAAAAGATAAGGTCAAGGCATCTTATCGCATTTCAATAAACAAAATAAATAGGGGAAAATTTACGCATTTTACGAATTTTAAAATTTGTTATCGTACTATATATTTTTTTCTTAATGTTATTTATTTAAAAAATTTCAAATTTATTGTATTTTAGCAACGATCTAAAAAAGTCGGCTAATGTAGAATGCAACTTTTAAATAGTCCTATGTTATTGGACAAATTTAAAATTAGAAAATATGTTATAATTTTACCATTATTTATGATTTTGATATTATCGTTATATAATTTCTTGAATTGCTTTCAAAGAATTTATCTGCAAGCAGATCATTAGGAAGAGAGCAAATCCCGCAATAAAATTATATCTCAAAATAAAATACATATCACAGTATTATTAAATTTAGTTGAAAAAAGAAAAATCATCAAATTGCTTCTAAATGAAATTTAATTTGAAATAACAATAACAAAATTAATAATTTTATTAGCTTTCAATACAAAATTGTTTACATATTTGTGAATTTTTTATTTACTCAGATAGATTTGATTTATGTTTTCCTTTTATTTGATTGACATTTTTTGATTATTTTGTTTATACAAAATATAAATTTCGTTGTTTAAAAAATACACTTGAATAATGTTTTTTATAGATAGCTAATCTGATACCTACTTTCAAAATTTAAATTGTTATATTAGTTATGGTATTTTTTGTCCCGTTCTTAATAAAAATATTTTAATAAAAAAAAATTATTAAAATAAAATAATATGTTTTGGTTTTGTTTTCACCACAGTCTTCTTTTTTTATTTATTGCAATACTAGTGGGCCGAGAATACTTCGGTTTTGAGCACCAAAAACTAAAAAATACTAGCGGAGGTCGGTCATACATTTTACTCCTCTAGAAGGCACCACCGGGCGGCAGGAATTGATTTCATAAAAAATTATAAAAGTACAAAATTGTATGGGGACCACTTTAAGGGTTGCAGAAACAGGGTTCTGAGAAACGGTAGGTTTTACAAAAATATTGGGGGTCGATTATACATTTGACTTCACTACTCTGCGGCGAAAGAAAGGAACTAGAAGGCATTATAGAAAGCCTTTAAAAGCAGTCATAGGGTTTCATTGGGAGGCAAGGCCTTCCATCATCGCTATATTTAAATTTTTTTCCAACGACACACTGTGGTCGATTTCCTTTAAAAAGGCCCGCATTAGGGTCACTTTTGGAAGTTCCAGAAACCTTTTTCTAACTACGTCACTGGTCACATTCGATCCTCTAGATTGTTTTTCTACTTCTTTAAACATTCCTCAAAGATAATTACACTGTTTGGAAGGTCGATTTTTATTTTGCAACCCGAAAATCTTCGAAAGTATTCGTCGAAGACTGAAAAATCCCGTTTTACAGTTTTCAAACATGTGCCACTATTAAGGAACATCTTGCAAAATCTGAAACCAATTTCACCTTAAAGGTAGATCCTTTAGTTACACTTTGTCACCTCTTCTGGTTGCAACAAGTTGCAACTAATGAAAATATCGAAGATTTCCGGGCTGAACACAGGGTTACACATACAACACACATCTCTAATTTTTATAGGTTTTGGTTGCTCAAATGATGGGAACACTGCCCGGAGATTCTTTTCAGATATTGAAATATCATCAGAGATTACAGTGAAGTACCGAGTACTATTAGTATACCAATTTTATTTCTCTGGGGCAACGCCCCACGCCCACACCGTACATTGGATGTAAAATTAAAAAAAAAATAGACTACGATAATTACCATATCGCGACCCAAAGTCGTAAAGGTTGTAAATCAAGATAAATTGAAAACGCATCTGGCTTGAAATAAAAAAAACCACTAAAAATATATGCGTTGTCACCTTTCATACTCATAATTGCATTAATAGTTTTGGAAAAGTAAGTCGTTAAAGGAAAAAGTAAAGTTTTTTGTCCCTCCTGTAAAATTTTGAATTTTGGACTTACACCCTTTACGACTTTAGGTCGCGATATATGTAGAACATTACAGATCGGAATCTATAAAAAAAAAATTTAATTTTTTTTGTAACACTTTTTCATAGGTCGTTTTAGAGTAAATAGAAATTTGAGTTTAATTTATCTCTAAATTATCAAAATGGAGTTGGTCAGTTTACGCAGTATACGAACTATATATTGGAAAAAGTGGTCGTAGAACCTCAATTGCACTATTAAAAAAATGTAAAAAAAACATTTCAGATCGGTTCTCGCGATCTCAAGTGATGCGCTAACCAACGCACATCAAAAAATTTTTATTTATATAGAAGAACTTTTTTACATCTTTGCATATTTCGACTCATGTACCACCATATTTTTCTGTATATCACGCAATTTCTGGCAACCAGTTAAAGCCATCGTTATATCGAAATCCTTCTTAAGAACTTGCAACATGTCCTTAACACCAGCGTAGCCACCACTACCCAAACCCCACAATGCCGGACGTCCCACGAATACCATTTTTGCTCCCAAAGCTAAGGCTCTAAAAACATCATTGCCATGACGTATGCCTCCATCCAGCGTCACAGTTATATCATTGCCCACTGCCCGAACAATTTCAGGTAAAGCCTCAATGGTTGCCGTTACACCATCCAATTGACGAGCTCCATGATTGGATACAATAATGCCAGCACAGCCAGAATTTCGTGCTAAGATGGCATCTTCTGCCGTTAGAATACCTTTTGCTATGATGGGTAAATGGGTTTGCTTCCTCAGCCACTCAATATATTTCCAGGTCTGGGTGGTATCGAATTGATTGGACAAATAGTCATAAATGTTCAAAGTATCTCCTTCAGATTGGGTATATTGGTCGTGGAAATTAGCGAAGCGCAAGTGTGAAGGTACACTAAAATTGTTGCGTAAATCAGACCAGCGTTGACCAAATATGGGAACATCAACTGACAGGACGACAGCTTTGAAATTGGCCTTTTCGGCACGACGCAAAAATGTTTCGGTTAGCGAACTGTTAAAAAAGTAAGATGGGATTATGATAATCTTAATAATATTAAATGTTGTTTATTTAGTATTTTTAATTTTATAATTGAACTTTTTAATATTTTCAAAGATATTCTTATGCGATATCTTATTTTGAATTGTTCTGTTCGCAATGTTGCAAAAAAGGTATCAACTGAACTTTATGTAAAATTGATCATTTTAAAAAAAAGTACTAATTTAAATATAAAAAGAATAAATTGTATGTAATTTATTAACTTAAAATTATCATCGATCGATCTATGTTAAGAACATCTTAAAATTACAGTTTCCTATTAACCATGAACTTACCGATCTTTATACACATACAACTGAAACCATTTACATGTATCTGGAGCTATATGGGCTACTTCTTCAAGTGACATAGTGGACAAGGTGGCTAATATGAAGATCGAACCCATTTCACCGGCAGCTTTGGCATTTCCTCCCTCACCATCAGAATGGGCCATCTTTTGCATAGCTGTGGGGGATATGCCCACAGGCCATTTTAACTGACAACCCAGTATGTTACAGGTGGTATCCATGCGGGAGACATCTCTTAAGAAACGAGGACGGATGCGCAATCTATTCATACAATAAACACAATGAATTTTGTAATGTAAGTTTTTTTTGTTCCTTAAACCTATTATTCAGGTGCTAGCTAGTCTTCGTTTAAAACGCTATCATCACTTTTCTTTAATGACCAACTTATTTTATATATTTGAACTCTTACTCAAGTCGAAATCAGTACAAACCAATTTTATATCTGTTTTATTAAGAATGTTTTTACCTTCTAAAAGCCTCACGATTTAAATTCAATGTAATTTGTTCACCAGCACCACTGCGATAGTAGTCCAAAGCCTTTTTCTCTATTACTTTATGCGCTTGATTTTCAAAATCTTCTACACAAACATTAGGTGCAGTTGTCATATTTTTTCTTCTTATTTTAATATAAAAATGGTCTAATGGAAAATTCTACTTATTTAGTTGAGCGGTAAGAAGAGACTAATCTGATCCAAAGATGAATAAGCATAAAATGCAAAAAGACGCTTGCTTGACAGAGATAATATTGCAATGTCTACGGCATATAATAAATTATAAATAAAATTAACATGTTGAAATAGGTAGACATTTTAATTCTATGTATTTTTTCAAGTTCAAAATCTCTGCACCTTTCTTTATAGGGTGTATAGATTTTGGAGTGAAGAATATTTTATAAAAATCGGTCTTCTATGTTGTGTGTTGGTAAGGGCATTACTTGAGAACGCATAGACCGATTTGACTAATTTTTCTTTTTAATGGTCGTAACAGAGAATAACAATAAGTACTCGTCATTAATGTATACTTAAGTACATACCCATAATTTTTTTTTTTTTTTTTTATTTATATTCAAAATTGTAATTTTAAGCCTTGTGGCCAATATAAATTAAATTACAATAATACAACTTATTTTAAAAATTTTTCTGACAAAAAACCTATTTTTTTTTTAATTAAATTCTATTTATATTCCACTTATACAGCTACTCTTTAATTTGTATAAAAATTATAATAATATATAAAGTATAATTGTTTGAGATTTAATGAAATAATAAATATTTAAGAATTGGTGAATTAAGTAAATTAGAATACAACTAATTTTTTTTTTTGAAAAATTCTAAACTTTTAATAAAAAATGGTGTAGTAACAATTACAAATATAATCTTTGATAAACAAAAAAAAAATTTATTATTTTAGTACTATTTTTTAGTCTTGCACTCATGTTATACAACTACTCCATACATTTTGTATACTTGCGTGGAACTATACCTAACACACAGAGAATGCTTACAAACTCGTAATTGCGTTGAAAAAGACATGTTTGCACACCATTTATAACGAACGTTACCTCTACCTACGCTTACTTTTGTTTCTCATACACAAGTATACACAAAATACTCTTGACGCACACGAGGTCAGAAGACGAAGCAGACTCAACTTAATTATGAAGTTTTTTTAGCTACGATAATGATCATCATTGATTATCGTGTTTGATCGTTCTTAAATTCGTCAACTCTTCTAAGCACTACGAGTGACATGAGTACTCATGTGTACTCCTGTACATTCCCATACTCTACGGAACAGAAATAGAAATTGGACAGGTATAACTAGCACCCAACACAACCAACACTTGTAACAACATGTGCTGGGCTCTCGTGTACTTGGATATACCAATGCACGAGTGTGTGCGGGTATGGGTAAATTGGTCAAGTAATATCGAGGATAGGTTAAAGAGGGTTGTCAATGCACTTTATGCGTGCCGAAAGTCTATAGGTGTAAGTTCGGGACTCAGCCCGAAGGTAACAATGTGACTGTATACCTTGGTAGTTCGGCCAATTATCACCTATTTATGTCTGGTTTGATGGGAGGTCATAGATAAGTGGAATTTATTCAAAATTCTTAGCAAGGTTCAAGGGATGTCTGCAGTGTGGAATATGGGTTAGAAGGAGCACACCGCAAACGGCTTTGGATGTGTTCCTGGTCCTTCCGACCCTGTACTTGTTCCCCAAGACTATTGCAACCCGAGTGGTTATCAGGCTAAAGGGAAACTGACGATTGGCATCGATCTATACACGGTCATGCGAAGATTCTCCGGCTTTTGAACGATGACATTTCTTTTCATTTGCCATCCCGAACTGATTTTTTTTAAGAAATGTGTAGATTTTCGTAAATATCGGAATGGAATGACGGCGGGACACCTTATGGTGACTTATTTTTTGTCTTAAGGCAGCTCACGTGTTTACAGCAAAGACCTTCGGCTAAGCCTCTTTTTCAGGCTACATAATGAATGCAGTGTGTTTCAGGCTGAGGTACTGGCCATTCAGAAAGTCGCGGAGATTCCTGGTAATGAATCAGGAGATCTATTTGCCAGAGGAAGTTGTACTATGTCTGATCATGACTCAGATCCCGATCGCTGTACAAGATTGGCTTGTGCAGGAGAGACCTGAGACTGGCCTGTGGAATTCTAACAGGACATTATCAGGCGCCTGACAGGTAAATGGAATATAATCATACCGGACTACTGGCGTGTGTTTGAGATTGGGAGGAGTCCGAGACAATAGAACATCTTCTTTGTAACTGCCTGCTCCAGCCCGAAGGAGGCTAAAACACTTAGGAGAACGATATATAGAACACCTAGAGTCCCTTTCCTCGGTGCCTTCCATGGCTCACGGGGCCTACATAAGGATTGGGGTTTCCACGATTTTCTCTTTTTTCTATATCAATCCCCACCTTCTTAAATTTTATTTAAATTGTATTCCCATATTTTCAGAATGCAATTTACCAAACCTTTTTAACACACACGCTAGCAACTGCAGTAGAACAGCAACAATAGAACAAAGTCAATGAGTTGATTGCCTGTAGTGCTATATATAACATGCGTACACAACTAAAGCACAACAACATGTATATACATTCGATCTTCTCTATAGCGAATTTCTCTCTTTTACGAATTTTTTTTCAAAAACACATTTTCCTGTTGTTTTGCACACATTTTTACCTCTCTATAACGAATTTCTCTATAACGTAGTTTTATCTATAACGAAGCTTATAAATAACACAGCTGGTGTTTTATGTAAAAAAAAAAACCTGCCTATAGTGAATTTAGGTTATTAGTAGCAAAATTCCAATGAATTTCTGGACAAACAATAAACATTTATAGAATCAAGTAATAATGTCCCGGGTAAAATTTGTTCCTTTTTCAGTAAATGTGAAGATGTTGTCGATGAAATAAGTTTCAATGTTTATTTTGATTTGTATGTATCGAAATAACATCTACATAAATGGAATAAAAAGCAAGTGTTAAAATATATAACCGAAAAATCAATAGTTTCTCTATAACTTAGAAATCGGCGATCCTCAGTGACTTCTTTATAGAGAAGTTCGAATGTATGTGGTTTTGTTGTGTTTGTGAATTATGACTTTGTTGTGCGATAACGCCACATCTTTACATTTCTTTGGACAGTTTGAAATTTTTGAGCACATTCTCTTTGTAGATATACAGCAAATAATGTTCCTAAAAGCACCAATTAAGACACAAAAGGGATCTAATGATGAACTTGACCACTAAATATTAACAATGAACTTTCTGATAGTTCATATAATTTGGTGTGTACTTTTTGATACACTAAAACATATTAAACACAAACAAACTGAGCAAACAAAACTATTGTTTACTTGTTATTAATAGACCTCGAAGACAACTAGTCTCCTACAAAGTACTCTGTAACACTGAGTTAATTTGAACAGCTTTGACGGCAGGCCATTCGCTTCCGCATTTTTTTTTTTAAATCAAAAACTTTGTATTTGGTTCTCATTTTAGTTCAAGGGGCAGACTATTTGTGACATCATCACTGATCGAGTATCAGCCGAAAGACCGAAATTTTACTTTTGCAAATTAATATTAAAATTTAAAGATAAACATTTTTTTGAATTAAGAATAATTCACTTTTTAATATAGATTTGAGCATTTGCATTTTAATTACCATACCATATGCCATTCTTTTTACATAATTGAGGTAAATTCTCAACTTCGACTTTGAGTTCTGTATTTTAAGGGACATTTAGAGGGGGTATGCCTCAACGGCCGTGGCATAGTGGTTAGAACACGCGACTACTATGCGGGAGGTCACAGGTACAACTCCTGGCCCAATCATCTTAAAAAAAATAAAAATTTTCTATCATTGTCGGTTTCCCTCGAATGTTGTTGACAGCAACTTCGCAGTATTAGTGTCGAGTCAATCGGCATGTCTAGTAAAAGCTTCTCAAACATTGACGTTTGCATTCGTCGATAAACTACTAGGTGCCGTTAGTTGTGAATCTAAAAATAGAAAGCTTGTTAATTCGCAACAACGCGAGAAGCTATCCCAAACCTCATTCATGGAGTGTAAAGCGAAATTTTTTTTTCAAATGCCTGAACGGCACTGATTTCTTAACCCATCCTGACTGCATTCCTAAATGCAATGTATTTACACCATATTTAAGGCACTAGAGCAAAATCCTGTACGCGAACACACATAAGCGTATAAATTACCACACAACCAAATCTTTATATAAATATATAATGACCAAACAAAATCATATAAAACTTAGAAAGGTAACTTGTTTTTGTTTTTAGATTTTATAAACAAATTGAGTAAAAGAAATTAGATTTCATTATCACTATCGTCTTCGTTCTTAAAGGCCTCTCCTGCCTCTTTAGCCATGGCAAGCCAAGTGGTGGGATTGATGCGATGTAAGCCATCAGTTGCTTTGCCCACTAAACTCATTTCATAACGGAAATCTTTGTCCTTCAGTTCATCGTGGACTTGGTAAATGCTAAAAGGAAAATAAGACAGGAAAAGTAATTATTATAAAGAAATAAAAAGTAAGCTAAGAGGACAAGAAGTTTGTAAATATTCCCTTTGTTCAAGAAACCAATGTTAAAAATGAAAAAAATTTTGCAGCCACTACTTAGGATTAGTCATATGTAGTGGTTGCAAACAAATTTTATATTTTTAATATTAATTTCTTGTACTTAACGGATATTTACCTAGTTCATTTTGTATACTTTAGGTGATATCCATAATTATATTGACTAATGGGATGCCCTATAAAAATCTTTGTATAAGGGCACCATACACTAGCCAGTCATATCTGGCTTGTGTATTATTTGGGTAATTTGGACACCGCTTTTATCGCATAGAATCAAATTTGACAACGCTCTTTATAACTAATATCTGATTATTTTTCTATCAAATTTCTTACATTTTTCCAGCATTTTGCACTAAATCCTCTGTAGACATTTCACCATAGGTAAATTTCTCCATTTCGGTTTTGGCTTGTTGCTTAGCCTTACCGCTGGCACAGGCAAAGTAGCCGAAAGAAGAGCCTGAGGGTTCTATTTTGTACAATTGAGCACCTTGATCTTCATCCCAGGCAGCAAGTAAAACAGATACGCCGAATGGTCGGACGGCACTGTACAGCGTGTACGCATGAACATATGCAGCGACGCGTTCTGTTAAATGTTTCAATGGTATGGTACGTTCAAACTGTTGACGATAATTGGCTGCCTCCTGTCTGGCTATATCCACGATGTAACGGCCATCGGCTAAAAGACCAGCAATGGCCAAACCAATATTTTTATCTACGGTAAAGATGCGTGCACCGGCATCTTCTTCATACAGCGTGCTAGTCACAATCTTCTCAACAGCCAAAACCACTCCATCTTTACCCCTCAGGCCAACAACGGTACCACTTTTTTCCACTGCTTTACAGGCATAGTCAATTTGGAATACCCGTCCGTCCGGAGAAAATTGTGATGCAGATAAATCGTACTAAAAAAAACAGACAATTCGTAAGTTTTCTTTAACTTTTGAAGAATTTTTACACTCCACTTACGCCTGTACCGATGGAACTCATTTTTTTACAACTTTTGTGGGAGTTTTGTGAGAAAGAAAGTTGTTTTGCTGTTGCTTTTGCAAAACCAAAATGAATTTACAAATTTTTGCAAGTTGTTTGGACGATGAATTGACGGCTTTTTGTTTGGTGTTTTTCTGAGGTTATGTTTACATTTTTGACAGTCATTTAGCAAAGCCGTTGGCAACGTTGATTACTATCGTTGTAGGGATGGCACACAGAGGTTAGTTTTTATACAATAATCGATAAATTAAAATGGTTATAGGAAATCTTAATTTTGTTATGCAAAACAACTGCATTGTGAAAATGTAATTTAAAAATAGGAAAACTACACATAGGGCCGGCAATTAAGAACCATTTCTGAATAAGAAAAACATTGGTTGAACATTCATTGATTATAAAAAAGTATCGGTGCTGCCAAATAAAGGCTGATTAACACGCTATCCACCCATATCCCCTATCTCCTCTCAAATCAGTACATTTTGATATCCTATCCACCTTCCTATAATTCAATATTACTTTGCTATAATTTTGTAGTGTTTGTCTTTGCTTACTCCTACATGTTTTCTAATTAGGCTATCTCGCTCTTGCAGCTGAGGGGATATGAGTAGATATGGGTTGATAGTTTTAGTTTCTTTTTAACATAGGAAAACATTAAAAAGTAAATAAACTACAAAAAGGGCAAAAGTTATTTGTTATATGTTATTAATTAAAAGCTATACTTTTTTGTAACTGAAATTTTGAATTTAATATCTAAAATTTTTTATTATTTTAATACTCATAATTTTGCAATTTATATATATATATGTGTTCCTCTAACTCCCATTGGAGTATTGGACGTCAAATCTTGCAATCTAGTATAAAAAAATAAAAAATTACTAAAAAAAGTTTTCCTCAATATCATCGATTAAAAAATTATTTTGAAAAACAATTTAAAATATATTCAAAAAAATTTTTATAACTTCTAATATTTTTTAAAAAAAATTGTAACTATTCCCGCCGTGCTATTTTTATGCATTTTCGGTAATTGTTTCAATGTTGAAAACAGATTTTTGTTTGTAAATTTTTTACTGTGAGCTTTTTATATAATATACTTTAAATTTTGTTTTAATTTTTATTCTAGTTTTAGTTTTATATTTCGCACAAAAAAGATTGAATAACAAACAAATAAAACAAGCAAACACGTTAAAACGTTGAAATTGCTATAAATTTATCTATGGAAAACTTTGATTAGCAATAATTGACAAACCACAATTAATTATCTCATTGTGGTAGCAGTCTAAACTTCATATTATAATCAACAAGTGCTTTCATTGTGATGTGGCAACTCTATCACATGTTTTCTTTTTCCTCGCACGTTGTTCTTTATTTACATTTTTCAGTTGATTGTGATTTTTGAGACACGGAGTGAACTAAATCAAGATTTATTTAAAAAAATATTACAGAAAAAGTGTAAATAATGTCTCTTAATATAAGCGAAAAAAGGTATTCAGCCGAAATTTATATAAATATTACACCAGACACTAATGAAATTAATCATTCCGCGTCGTTTTCAGTTATGCCGTCGATGCACGTTATGCCAATTTCTATGCTGGCGGCGATGTGGCCTGGAGTAATGATGGAAAATGGATCTATTGCCTGAATGGCTCTGGAATATCAAAAGTTGATGTGGAGACGGGTTTAGTGGCACGTTCATATGGCTTAAACTACAATGAACAGGGAGAACTCATTACCCAAGCGGGGGGTGGCGAAGCCGACGACAACGATGATGAAGATGATGATGCCATTTACTGTTTTGACTTGTCTTCCACCCAGGAATACATGGTCACTGTACATCGTAGTAGTTTAGTGAGACTGTGGCATTTGGCCACGGGAAAAGTTGAAAAATTATGGAAGAGTCAACACAAGGGACCTGTCGTAAAGGTAGTCTTTAGCGCTGATGCCAAGCTGGTGTGCACTAGTGGCTCAGATTCCTCTTTAAGAGTATGGGATTATGAAAATAGCAGATGTCTGTGCGCATTAAAAGAATTCCCAGGACCGGCAACCCTAGTCCAATTTCACCCAAATGCGGGAAAACCTGAAATATTTGCTGCGGCGGCCGATAATGGCATATATCAGTGGAATTATGAAACCAAGCAATTGATGGCTAAAATGAAGGGTCATTTGTCACAAGTCACGGGCTTTGACTTCTCCGATTCGACCAGAGAATGCAAATTTCTAACTACTGTAAGTCGTGACAAAGTTTTGATCGTTTGGAGTTTAGAAGATGGCAAACAACTGAAGGTGGTGCCCTTATATGAAGAAATAGTGGGCGTATATTATAAAGATTCCACAAATGCTGTAGTGGCGGCAGCAAATGGCAATCTTAAGCTGATAAATTGTAAGACCGGTAAAATGTCCTCCCTGTTTGAAAGTCATGAGGAGGAATACGAGATAAAAATGCTGCTGAAGAATGCTTCCACCAAACAATTGGCAGTTGTAACGGCCGATCATAACATACTTCTTTTCAATGTAGAGCCTGTACTGAAATGTTTTAAACAACTGATTGGTTTCAATGATGAAATCTTAGATATTTGCTTTTTAGGTGAAACCGAAAAGTTTTTGGCTATGGCCACCAACAGCAAACACATTAAATTGTATGATATTGATAACAATATGAATTGTAATATAATCATGGGCCACAAAGATACAGTCATGACTCTTTCAACGCCTGGCTCCAGCGATCTGCTACTTTCAGCTGGCAAAGACTTTAGTATATTTTTGTGGCAACTCGACACCGAGAAGGCTATTCTGAAATGCTTAGCCAAACACATGGACAGCCATACATCGACTATAGGTAGCATAAGTTTTGCTTTTCATTCGACTGCGGCTTTTGCTTCTGTCTGCCAAAGTGGTAGTTTAAAGGTGTGGTCTTTGAAAATGAAGCCCAAGCACGAAGAATATCAATTTTCGGTTAAATACGCTGCTGTGGCCCACGACAAGGAGGTCAACTGTGTAACATTTTCGCCAAACAACAAGATTGTGGCTACTGCTTCACAGGACAAGACGGCAAAATTATGGTCCGCCGACTCGCACAGCATCATTGGCACTCTGAGGGGACACACGCGGGGAGTTTGGTGTATACGCTTCTCACCCACCGATCAGATAGCATTAACCACCTCGTCTGATTGCAGTTTGCGTTTGTGGTCATTGGCAAATCTGTCGTGCCTTAAACGTTTGGAACAATCGGCTACCGTTTTGAGAGCAGAATTCATAGATCATGGCAAATACATATTATCCTCCGGTTCCGATGGCCTTCTTAAGCTATGGAACATTAAAACCAACGCCTGTATACAAACGCTCGACGAACACGATGATCGCGCTTGGTCTTTGGCTGTTTCATCAAAAACTCAGAAATATTTCTTTAGCGCTGCCGCTGATTCAAAGTTGGTTAAATGGAAGGACATCACGGAAGAAAGTAAAAATTCTGAAATCGATAAGCGTCAAGAGGAGCTGCTGCAAGAGCAGAATCTACAAAATTTGCTACAACAAAATAAAAATCAGAAAAAAGCTTTTACATTAGCCCTGAGGCTGGGCAAACCTCGTGTTACCTATAAGATATTGAATCAATGCGTACAGAGACGAGATAACAAAACCATTACCGATATGATTTCCCAGCTAAGCAATGATCATAAACAAACCCTATTGGATCATGTGAAGGTGTGGAGTTGTAATGCTCGTTACTCACAAGTGTCCAATGTTGTGCTGCAGCAATTGTTAAATGAAATGATGGTTGAGCCAACGTTACAGGGTAAACTCAATGCCAAGAATGTGGTGGAAGTTGTGACACCCTATGTGCAGAGACATTTCAAACGTGTGACGGAGCTAAGTAAAGAATTGAATTTCCTGGATTTTATTGTACAAAATATATAAACAAAATAAAGTTTATTTTTTTTACGAAATTAAACTTTTGTATGAAAAATTGTTTTTATTAAAAGAATTATGCTTCAAATCTGTTTTATAGCTTCAGAACGTAAGACGCCTACGGGAACTGGTCCCCCATACAATTCAAAATGAAATAAAAATATTTTATTGTTTATTTTATTTCCAAAGTTAAACGAATCGTTTTATTTAAGTAAATTGAACATTCGAAATGAAAAAATATATGATATTTTGATCAACAAAACTGGGACATATGAATAATAATAATAGTTAATGTGTAGTAATAATTATAAACATTTGAAAGGATATTAAAACTAGCAAACAGAAAAAAATAATAATATAAAAAAACAGAACATAAAATATACTTAACAATATGCAAAAACAACATTCATTTGATGACTTTTATAAAAATTAGAAAAAGAAAAAAATTAATATAATTTACAAACTTACAAACTGCTGCTTTGTGCGTAATTCTTCACTTTGCAGGAAATAGAAGGGATAGGGTGTAGGATAACCATACAACAACATTTTAAGGACATAAAAGGAAAACACAGCAAAAATATATACGTTTGTATGTATGTCGGTATGTATATAATTATGGATATAACCTTTACAGCTTAAGTATATAATGATGTTGTCTTATTACTTAATATGTAATCGTTTGCAGTAAAACATAGTATGTACTCGGTTTACATTAAAACACGTCGTCTGCTGTTGTTGGTATTTTTGAACATCTTCGTCTTCTTGATAGGCTTTGAACTATAAAATTGATTGCAGTTATAATTATTTTGCTCAGCGTAGAAATTTGTTTCACAATGTCTTTGTAAAGATATCTAAAATAATTTGTTTTGAGTTCCTTCGTTTCTTTATCATCTCATATAGAACTATATAATATACATATATTCTAAAACTAAGTGGGAGGGAATTGTTGTTGTCGACGCCAGCTCCAGTCTACTCGACTACCATTAACAAATCATCGCCCTCCAATTTCATGCCGTTGTTAATTTCCAATTTCTTTACAATACCAGCTTTGGGTGATTGGACAACCATTTCCATTTTCATGGCAGACAAGACAACCAAAGGTTGACCCTTTTCGACTTTATCGCCTTCCTTGACACGAATGTCAATTACTGTACCAGGCATGGGAGCACCAACTTCGTTCTTGTTGCCCTTGGAGGCCTTGGGATGGATGTGCAATTCCTGAAAATGATAAGAAAATATAAATGGATTAATACCAAGTTTAACAAGGAAACAGAAAACAAAACATTTCAACAAAAGACATTTCAACGGCATTAGGAGTGAGATCGAGAAAAAAACAACATGATGGGATAATGTACAAAGTAAAAAAGGTATAAATGTAAAAATTTTTTCTATAAAAGAAGGGGACCCTATTTCTTAAACAAAACATTTTACAAGAAAACTAGCAAGACATTTTGTATGCAGAAAAGTTCTTCAGCACTCTTTATATATTAAAAATGAATGAACGAAAATTATTACATAAAATCTTTAGTGGAACATTTTATGTTGAGAATAGTGAACCTTTTCATAAAGAAAAGATTCTTAAAAAATTCGCTTGTTTACAAAGAATTGACCTGAAGGTTTCTTTTTTTTTTACCAAAAAAGTGATGAAGGAAAAAACCTTGTTTATCAAAGAAGTGACAATAAAAAAATAACACTTAATATGTAACAATTATGTGAAGATATTCATTACACTTAATCAAAGCATTTAAGAGAGGCCTTGAAACAACCATATCCAAACTTTTCTCTAGACAGTAATTCCGGCACCGCTAAAATCGCCTTGTCCTCAACTTACCTTAACGGCTTCCTTGTCGCGAATAAACACAGATCGCAATTGTCCATTCATTTCAAAGAATACCTCACGTTCACCGTTGGGCGTCAAATCCTCAGCCATAGCCAAAGTCTTCAAACTTAGTGTTTTGCCTCTTTCGAGATTTACTTCGAATTCTTCGCCCACCTTGGGACCCGTCAAGAAAATGCGAGTATTCAATTTATCAACAGGTCCATACGATTCACGGAAGTGCAAGTAGTCATCGGTTACAGCAGGATATAGGGCGGCAGACATAACATCACGATCGCTAACATTGCCATGAGATTCTTTCAAATCCTTTTTCAGTTTGTCAAAGTCCAAGGGTGGTAAATTCTCTCCAGGGCGGCCCTCAATGCGTGGCATATCCTTGAGCACGCGCGAACGCAAAGGTTCAGGGAAGCCACCATAAGGTGTGCCAATGGAACCCTGCAAGAATTCAACAACCGACTTGGGGAATGACAACTCTTCAGCTTTTTCCAATACTTGATCGGCGGTCAATTTATTTTGCACCATGAATTGAGCCAAATCGCCAACAACCTTGGAGGAGGGTGTGACCTTAATGATGTCACCCAACAACAAATTGGCCTCGCGATAGGCCTTTTTGACATCCTCGAAGAAATCACCCAAGCCCAAAGAGAACGCCTGGAATTGCAAATTTGTATATTGGCCACCGGGAATCTCATTCATGTAGACATCAGCATTGCCGGACTTCATGGTGGTTGTGCACTCGAAGGGAGCATACAAGGTGCGAGTTTGTTCCCAGTAGGCGGAGTAGGCGGAAACATCGCTTAAACTGAATTGAGTGTCCAAGGGGGTGCCCTGCAAAGAGGCCACAATGGCGCCCATTGAGGGTTGAGAAGTCATGCCAGACATAGAGTCCACAGCGACATCGACCACATCAGCACCTGCTTCGGCACAGGCCAACATAGAAGCGACGCCAGCACCAGAGGTATCGTGAGTGTGAATGTGAATGGGGATATCGGGATGTCTATCACGAATAGCCGAGATCAATAATCTGCAAAAAGAAAATGACAGTGAGAGATGATTAATACAAGTTTCTTAAGAGAGTAACGGTTGCAAATTTACTTGGCCGATTGGGGTTTCAAGAGACCAGCCATATCCTTAATACACAAAACATGAGTGCCAGCCTTAACAAGTTCATCAGCCAAATTGGTGTAGTATTTTAGGTCATATTTGGTGCGTGATGGATCACCCACATCGCCGGTATATGAAATAGCAGCCTCAACGACACCACCAGCCTTGCCGGCAGCTTCCATGCCCAAAATTAAGTTGGGCAAATAGTTCAGAGAATCGAAGACACGGAAGATATCCATGCCAGTTTGTACCTAAAATAGGAGCAGGAAGGGGAAAGAAGATGGTTAATAAAAAAGAAATAAGGATATCTTATTGACACAAAAAATACATAAAAATTAATAAATAAAATAAATAAAATAAATAAAATAAATAAAATAAATAAAATAAATAAAATAAATAAAATAAATAAAATAAATAAAATAAATAAAATAAATAAAATAAATAAAATAAATAAAATAAATAAAATAAATAAAATAAATAAAATAAATAAAATAAATAAAATAAATAAAATAAATAAAATAAATAAAATAAATAAAATAAATAAAATAAATAAAATAAATAAAATAAATAAAATAAATAAAATAAATAAAATAAATAATATTAATTAATAGTATTTTTTACTCACCGCCAATTCACAGAATTTATATACAACATTATCCGGATAGTTGGTATAACCAACAGCATTTGCGCCTCTCAACAACATTTGGAATGGAATATTGGGTATCTGTTTGCGCATCTCCTCCAAACGTTCCCAGGGGCACTCGTGCAAGAAACGCAGAGCTACATCAAACGTAGCACCACCCCAATTTTCCAAGGAATACAAATTATTGAATTTATTCGCGACATATGGTGAAATGTTCAGCAGATCATGCGAACGAACACGTGTGGCCAACAACGATTGATGGGCATCTCTGAAGGTGGTGTCCATCAACATTAAATTCTTGCGCGAACGAACTTCTTTGGCAAAAGCTTCGGGACCCTGAGTAGTTAAGATATGGCGTAGACCCTTGGGAGGTTCAGTAACTGTATAAAAAAAATATATGGGAAAAGGAAAAAAGAAGGGAAAACGAAAGGAACACCAAACACAAAAGAATTAGAAATGGTTGTAGAGGAGCAGTAGTAAAGATAGAAGATGTTTTAATAAAGTTAGGTAGACAACATTAAATACCAGCTAAGAGCTCGAGAAAGCTTTATTATTATTTAGTAAAGTTTAAATTAAGTTATTTATTTGCTTTTCCAACATATAACATAGAATGAAGTACAAAAAAAATTGTATATACACAATACAAAATTATTCAAATAAATGCTAAAAGAAAAATATACAGAAAATCCTTTACATAAAAAGTGGATTCAAGTCTTCAATATAGAGTAGATAAAAAGAATCATGTTGCCGAAATTGAGTGAAATTATTGTGATTTTTTTTAAATAATTATTATTTGAATATAAATTATAACTTTTTTCATCTTACGATGCCTAATTATTCTTAGACTCTAAGGATCCACTTTCCATTTATAAAAAATTAAAAATTATGTCAACAAAAGAGAAACAAAAAATACATAATGTGTATTGTAACATACCTTTAGCTTCACCACGTTCTTCACGTTCAATGGCTTCCGGCGATAAGTCTTCATTTTGAGATTTTAGATTTAGGTTTTGTTTTCAAGTGGGGGGTAAATTGATTGAATACGTGGCGAACGTGTGACGACATCAAATGCGTATGCCAATTTCATTTCATGATATGATTTAAGGTTTTATATTTGAATGAGATTTGAAGCGTGTTTTTGGTTTTGTTTGTTTTTTTTTAGGCGTGGATTAATAACAAAATGCAACATATAAAAGTAAACAAATTATAAAAATGTTAAATTAAATTGAGGAAATCATAAAAAAAGGAAAAAATAAAGTAAAGCAGAGGATTATTTGTCAAAATTGTGCGCCAGGAGTACAAGAAAAAATCACACACATATAACAGAATAGAGTGAAAATAAGTCCCATGTCCCATCAAAGTGAAATTCGTTATTTGTAAAAGGCTGTCCAATGTCTTATGTTACATAAGTACTAAAAGGCTATTTAATATAAGACAATTAAAGGTCGAGTACCCAAATTGCGTTATTGCTATGTTAATTTGGTCATACGAACCTAACTTTGGTCACCTAGGTGTCTTAATCATTTTGAAAAGAAAAATCAGTAAAGTCTGTAGAGAATAAGGTACATATGAAGATTTTCCATATGGAATGGAAATTAAACTAGCAAATGGAAATATGGTCTTTAGATGACTTAAAAGTTACAAAAGTATTTAAATTGTATATTCTCAATTGTTTAGTTCTATCTTTATTAGTCGCTGTAATATCCCATTTGTTAATATGAAATTGATAATATCTAATAAAACCCGTGTTGGTAAATTTTGGATTGATTATGCCCTTATATGAAGGGGCTAGACGAGAATCCAAAGACAAACACAGTTTGATATGAAATATGAAAGTAATTATTTTGATTTGTGCCATTTTTGGGAAATCATGCAATGAGTCCGTCCTCTGCAAAAGACCATACCGGATTGTCTTTTATTTTTATTTTCAAATTTAAGTTTTTATTTGTTAATTTTTACTTTTAACTTTTTATTTTTTAATTTTTAATTTTTAATTTTTTTTTTTTTGTAATTTGTAATTTGTAATTTGTAATTTGTAACTTGTAATTTGTAATTTGTAATTTGTAATTTGTAATTTGTAATTTGTAATTTGTAATTTGTAATTTGTAATTTGTAATTTGTAATTTGTAATTTGTAATTTGTAATTTGTAATTTGTAATTTGTAATTTGTAATTTGTAATTTGTAATTTGTAATTTGTAATTTGTAATTTGTAATTTGTAATTTGTAATTTGTAATTTGTAATTTGTAATTTGTAATTTGTAATTTGTAATTTGTAATTTGTAATTTGTAATTTGTAATTTGTAATTTGTAATTTGTAATTTGTAATTTGTAATTTGTAATTTGTAATTTGTAATTTGTAATTTGTAATTTGTAATTTGTAATTTGTAATTTGTAATTTGTAATTTGTAATTTGTAATTTGTAATTTGTAATTTGTAATTTGTAATTTGTAATTTGTAATTTGTAATTTGTAATTTGTAATTTGTAATTTGTAATTTGTAATTTGTAATTTGTAATTTGTAATTTGTAATTTGTAATTTGTAATTTGTAATTTGTAATTTGTAATTTGTAATTTGTAATTTGTAATTTGTAATTTGTAATTTGTAATTTGTAATTTGTAATTTGTAATTTGTAATTTGTAATTTGTAATTTGTAATTTGTAATTTGTAATTTGTAATTTGTAATTTGTAATTTGTAATTTGTAATTTGTAATTTGTAATTTGTAATTTGTAATTTGTAATTTGTAATTTTTAGTTTTTAATTTTTAGTTTTTAATTTTACATTTTTAATTTTACATTTTTAATTTTTAATTTTTATTATAATTTTTAATATTTAATTTTTAATTTTAAAAATTTGTTTTAAAAATTATATTATTTAAACAAATAATATTTAAATAATTTTTAATTTTTAAAACTAAATTCATTTAATTTTTAAAACAAAATTTTAATTTTTAATCATTAATTTTCAATTTTTCATTTTTTTTTATTGATTTTTAATTTTTAGTGTTTAATTTTTTATTTTATTCCATTCTATGTCATTCATTATTTTAATAAATCCTAATTCTGTCAGTCATGCTACCGTTCCCCTAACAACTTGCACATGGACACATAACAGGTAACTCCGTCCGGAGGGTTCATCTTACATGGGTTATCAGTAAGCTGTTGCAGCTGCTGCTCACTAGCCTCAAATGCCAAGTGTGTCAAGCAACACTTTGTACTTACCCAAAGGCACTTCTGGTATGTGTGGTGTCACCTCGGCTGGTTTTAAACCTGTGGCCAATGGCGTTTGTGGTCCATTCACCAACACTTCACCCAAATAGTTCAGGAGTTTTTGAGCACGATTTTGTGAGACACGGAATTTGAATAGCTGTGGATGTTCATCGATAAAGTAGGTATCCAAAACGCCGTGCAGGAATTTCTGGTTCTCCAATACGTTCAACAGGAACGGAATGTTGGTCTTAACGCCACGTATACGGAATTCACGCAAGGCACGATTCATTTTGGAGGCAGAGCTTTGTAGGTCACTGGCATGTGAGATAACCTTGACTAGCAACGAATCATAGTAGGGAGAGATAATGGCACCGGCAAAGGCCGAGGCACTGTCCAAACGGATACCCATACCTTCACCAGAACGGAAAACTTCGAGACGGCCGGTGCTGGGTTGGAAATCATTGGCGGGATCTTCGGTGGTAACACGGCATTGAATGGCATAGCCACGAGGTTGGATTTTGTCTTGGGTATAGCCCAATTCGGGCAATGTCATGCCTTCCGCAACACGGATTTGTGATTGAACCAGATCGATACCGGTAATCTCTTCAGTGACGGTGTGCTCGACTTGCAGACGGGCATTGACTTCAATGAAGTAGAAGTTTCCATTTTCATCGCACAAGAATTCAACAGTACCGGCATTTTCGTAACCCACATGGCGGGCCAAGCGAACAGCAGCTTCGGTCATCTTATCACGCACTTCTTTGGGCAAACGTGGGGCGGGAGCAATTTCTACGACCTTTTGATGGCGACGTTGGACAGAGCAATCACGTTCATACAAATGAACCACATTACCGGCCTTGTCACCCAACAATTGGACTTCAATGTGGCGAGGACGTTCAATGAATTTCTCAATGAACATAGCACCATTACCAAAAGCAGCCTTAGCTTCCGAACTAGCTCTCTCAAACATCTCCTCGACATCGCTCATTTTACGCACAACACGCATACCACGACCGCCACCACCGTAGGCTGCCTTAAAGATAACTGGCAGACCGTGCTTTTTACAGAACTCCACAGCCTCTGCCTTGGTGTGCACTGGACCGTCTGTGCCAGGCACAATGGGGACACCAGCCTCAATAGCGGCCACACGAGCGGCAACTTTATCACCCATTTGTTGAACAACTCTTGGTGCGGGACCAATAAACCTAAGACCAGCATCGATGACGGACTGAGCAAAATCACTGCGCTCAGAAAGGAAACCATAACCAGGATGCACAGCATCCACATCATTCTCTTTACAGACACGAATAATTTCTGGAATGTTTAAGTACGCCTCAACGGGGGGCAAACCCTTGCCGACCAAATATGATTCATCGGCCTTTTGACGATGCATGTGCATTTTATCTTGTTCGGAATAGATGGCCACCGACTTGATGCCCAATTCGGTACAGGCACGGAAAACACGAATGGCGATTTCACCGCGATTGGCCACCAAAACGGAGCGAATGGGTTTGTATTCAACCTAGAAAATGATAGGCGACATGATAACATTGATAAAATTTTGGTTAGTTATGATTAAGAGGTTGTAAATAGTGCTGGAGTATCTTCCTACCTGTGTGGAGTAGGCATTTTTGTTGTACAAGTAGACACGGACACGTGGTGTGGTCTGTCGCAAGGACTTGAAAGCCGTTTGGGCGGCACCGAACAACATTTTGAACTGTAATGAAAGAAATGGTAAGGGAATTGTTAATATACTTATAGTTGATTAAAACAATATTTACATTATTAATATTAAAAAGTTGGAAATTTTTATAGGAAAGGACAGCTACGAAATTTAATTGCAGTGCTTAAAATTATTTAAAAATTGTTGCTTATTTTTACCAACTACACAGTACAACACGTGATTTTGGGACTCAATTCTGAGAACTGCACGAGAAAGTAGCCCCAAAAAGATGAAATTCTGCATCATTCGTTTTGTCAAGTAACATGCCATTAACATTTAATATCGATTTGAAGTTAGTAAGTAACGTATAAGGGAATTTCTTACGTTTTAGGCTCTTTTGTTTAAAATAACATATAAACTATATGGTGGCGTATGATTATCATAAGTAATATTCCACGTAAATCATACGCCACGGAGTACAACAGTTTTATTGTAACTGCTACAAAAAACCCAGTTCAAAATCATTTGGTGAATGGAAAAGTTAAACTGATGCTCATATAGGGAAACGTTTTATGAACAGATTAAAGGAATTGTAATTCTTAATTTTTTTTAAATTTGTTCAGCTAAATCGGACTAGTGGTTCTCGAGTTATGTCAAACAAAAGAGCCAAAAACGTGACAAATTCTCCTATACGAAACTTACTACTTCAAATCGATATTAAATTATTATGGTATGTAACTTGACAAAACGAATGATGCTGAACTTCTTCTTTTTGGGAACTACTTTCAAGTCCAGTACTCAGAATTGTGTCCCAAATCAATGAGCTGAAAAATGTTTTACTGTGTAATATAACATAACATATCAATTAAATATTCAGCCCTGGGAATTCATTTTTCCAGGGAATAAAATCTTTATATTCAGAACAGTTAGCGAAGGGAATAATAAGGGAGGCATTTTTGAATATTCCATGTCAGCTATTTTGCTTCGACTGCTTCGTTTTAACTAAACATTTAAAAGATATCAAGAAATTCAGACTGAATCATTGTGGTCTTTGCTGAATGAAATTTAGAAAAATAAAAGCAATAAATGTAGTTTTGATGCTACAATTGTCCCAAAAAGTACTTTAAGTGTATCAAAAAGTTCTTTTGTGCTACCAAAAATTAATTTATTGTACCAAAAATATCTTTTTATTGTACCAATAGTAACAAAAAAGTAAAATTTACTGTACCAAAAACTTCTTTAATTGTACCGAAAAAGCACTTTTTGTACAATCAGTGTACTTTGTGGCACAATAACAGTACTTTTTGCTACAAAAATAAAATTACTTCTGGTACAAAAAAATTACGTCTTATTACACTAAATTATCACACAAATACAATAAATGTACTTTTTGGTACAATTAATAAATTTAAGGTACAGTAAATGTACTTTTTAGTACAATTAAGGTACTTTTTGGTACTATTAAGATTTTTTTTTGGTACAATAAAAAGTTTTTGGGTATAATAATTGTACTTTTTGGTACAATTAACGTAATTTTTGATGCAATAAATTGTACTTTTTGGTACAATGAATTTTAGTTTTTGGGATATAAAAAAATTGTATTTTGAGAAAAGAGTACTTTTTGGTACAATAAAAGCACTTATTGTTTACTATAAAAGTACCTTTTGGCATAATAAAAGTACTTTGTGGCACAATAAAAGTACATTTTGGTACAATGATGGTACTTTGTCGCACAATAACAGTACGTTCAGTTAATTGTATATTATGGTACAATAAAGTTACTTTCTGGTACAAAAAAAAAGTACTTATTAGTACAACAAACTCATTCAAGGTAGATAAATGTACTTTTTGGTATAATAAATTTTAGGTATTTTAAGAGTACTTTTTGGTACAATAAAAGCAAAATACAATAAAAGTACTTTTTGGTACGATAATTTTGGGACAAGAAAAGTACATGGTACTATAATAAAAGCACTTTTCGGTGCAATTAATGTAATTTTCTTTAGACAAAAGTACTTTCCTTATAATAAAATTAAATTTTAATACAATATATATACCAATTGGTACAATAAATTTTAATATAAATGCTAGTTTTTGGAACAATAAAAGTACTTTTTGGCACAACAATAAAAGTACATTTTGGTACAAAAAAAGTACTTTGTGGCACAATAACAGTATGTTTTGCTACAATGAATTTTCTGCTACAATAAAAGTACTTTTTATAAATTAATTAAAAGTACAATAAATGTACTTTTTGGTACAATTAAAGTATTCTTTAGAACAATAAAATTACTTTCTGGTGCAATAAAAGTACTTCTTAGTATAATAAATTGATTTAAGGTACAATTAATGTACTTTTTGGTACAATAAAAGTACTTTTTTGTATAATTAATAAATTTTAGGCACGAAAAAAGTCCTTTCCGGTGTGAAAATTTTCGTTTTTGGTACAATAAATGTTCTTTTGCGTACAAAAAATTTTAGTTTTTGAGACAGTAAAAGTAATTTTTGTTACAATAAATAAAAATACATCTTTGTTACTTTGCGGTACAATAAAAAAAAATTATTAAATACAATAATTGTTCTTTTGGTACAATAAGTTTTACTTTCTTGTACAATAAAAGTACTACTTTTTGGTACAACAAATACATTTAAATTTACCGTTTTTGGTACTATAAATGTTCCTTTGGGTAAAAAAAATTTAGTTTTTGTGACAGTAAAAGTACTTTTCGGTACAATAAACTAACTATTTGATACAATAAATGTACTTTTTATTACAATAAATTGTACTATCTTGTACGATATAAATACTCTTTGGTAAATAAAATTACAATAAAGTAATTTGAAACACAATAAATGTTGAATTTGGTTCAATAAATGTCCTTTTTGGTAAAATAAAAATACATCTTTGCTACAATAAAAGTACTTTTTTGTAATAAATCTATTTTATGGTACAATAAAAGTACAGTTTCGTTTGATAAAAGTACATATAGGTAAAATAAAATTACTATTTGCTACACTTTATATACTTTTTGATACAATAAAAGTACTTTGTATACCATCACCCTTATTGATAAGGGGGTATATATCATTTCATAAGAAAAAAATTTAACGCAATACAGGAAACGAGTTAGACCCCAAGTTTCTTAACACCAAATTCGTTTCAGTACTTCTTAAGACGATTGAGTTTTGTCCGTCTGTCTTGCTGGCTGGTGAGCAGGATAACTCAAGTAAACCTTAATTGATCGGTAAGAAAATTTACCAGTATTAATATTTTCCAAAACGAAGTAAGGGGATTGTAAATGGGCAGAATAGCACCCACCCTTCTGGTACCTCCCATACAAAATTACCTATTTTTGGACAATAAATATTTTCTTTCATAACTTCCAAACGGACAACTGGAGGATATTTAAATTATCTTGTAAATTTACTGATTTTAGTCACATTTTGCGTAAGATGTACACTAGAGTGGCCATAGTGGAAATTTTTTTGAAAAGTTAAATTTTTCGCACTGAAAAATATGAGGTTGGGGATAAAAATAATTATGCATATTTTTTTTTTTTTTTTTTTTGATTCCGAGTACCTCCGGGTTGAGCCCAAACTTTTATTACATTACCCATTTAGGCTGAAGTGCAGAATATGGGGCGGGAGCCCGATTAAAAACCAAAAATATGCCATTGTCTTCATCTTGGCCCCCAAACATCGGAATGGTAGGTCAAAGTTGGCGCTCAGGCCCATGGGGCCCGGGGGGTCAAAAAAGGGGCCCCTTTCGGTTCTATGATGACCCCCCAGGTGCGGGTACTCAAGTGAAAGATATTTTCGAGACGAATCCAACGATGTTATTTTTAGGTTCCTACGGGTCTCCTGGACCGAGTTAGAGCCATTTCCGGGATATACCAAGAAAAAAAAAATATTTTTAACTAAATTTAAAAAATTTTAAAAAAAATGTTGCGTGCGGCACTACTAAACCCAACATAGGTGTACCGTCATTTCGCCCAATGTCATTTCGCCCAAAAACAACCATGACATATCGCCCAAAACATGTCATTTCGACCAAAAACCTAACTACAACATGACATATCGCCCAAATGCTATGACAGAAGACCCAACTCAATTTTTTTGGGCGAAATGTCAGACTCATGGCGACGGCACGCCCTGCTGCATACGTCGCAGTCAGTCTTGTACTCTCTCTCTCGGTGGGGGGCACGCCCTCGCCGCATACGTCGTAGTCAGACTCGCTACTCTCTCTCTTTCTCTGGCATTATTAAAACACGAATGCGGTGGGGGGCACGCCCTCCTAAGTCGGGGGCAATAGTACAAGACTGACTGCGACGTATGCAGCAGCGCGTGCCGTCGTCATGAGTCTGACATTTCGCCCAAAAAAATTGAGTTGGGTCTTCTGACATAGCATTTGGGCGATATGTCATGTTGTAGTTAGGTTTTTGGTCGAAATGACATGTTTTGGGCGATATGTCATGGTTGTTTTTGGGCGAAATGACATTGGGCGAAATGACGGTACACCTATGTTGGGTTTAGTAGTGCCGCACGCAACAATTTTTTTAAAATTTTTTAAATTTAGTTAAAAATATTTTTTTTTTCTTGGTATATCCCGGAAATGGCTCTAACTCGGTCCAGGAGACCCGTAGGAACCTAAAAATAACATCGTTGGATTCGTCTCGAAAATATCTTTCACTTGAGTACCCGCACCTGGGGGGTCATCATAGAACCGAAAGGGGCCCCTTTTTTGACCCCCCGGGCCCCATGGGCCTGAGCGCCAACTTTGACCTACCATTCCGATGTTTGGGGGCCAAGATGAAGACAATGGCATATTTTTGGTTTTTAATCGGGCTCCCGCCCCATATTCTGCACTTCAGCCTAAATGGGTAATGTAATAAAAGTTTGGGCTCAACCCGGAGGTACTCGGAATCAAAAAAAAAAAAAAAAAAAATATGCATAATTATTTTTATCCCCAACCTCATATTTTTCAGTGCGAAAACTTTTGGATTTCACATTTTAAATTTTTTCTATATAACGCTATGGCCAGTCTAATGTACACTTATACAAATTTGACTCAGGAATGAATATGGTTTATATCTGCTGACCAATTCTTGTACCTCCCATATAATTAACTGGCCCAAATTCCTATCTACAACCGCTCTGCAAGCAGGCATATAATAATACATAATGAATTTTAATTATAACTCGGTTAATTTCAATAATACAAGACTTCAACAATATTATATATTGGGTGATGGTATTTATCAGTCCGTTTATCTGACTGAAATTTCTGTACAGGGTTAATATATCAAAAGTAATATCTATTGAAAAAATTTACAACTTTAATTGGCATTCGAAATATTTGAGAAGAGAGAATTTCAAATGCCTTTTACGCATTAGCAATTCGAGATTGTACCGTATAGTAGATGATACCCTTCTAACATTTAATTCTTTTTGTGTTTACTTTTTGTGTATTTTTTTAAACAATTACAAGGTAAAATAAAATTACTATTTGGTACACTTAATATACTTTTTGATACAATAAAAGTACTTTGTATACCATCACCCTTATTGATAAGGGGGTATATATCATTTCATAAGAAAAAAATTTAACGCAATACAGGAAACGAGTTAGACCCCAAGTTTCTTAACACCAAATTCGTTTCAGTACTTCTTAAGACGATTGAGTTTTGTCCGTCTGTCTTGCTGGCTGGTGAGCAGGATAACTCAAGTAAACCTTAATTGATCGGTAAGAAAATTTACCAGTATTAATATTTTCCAAAACGAAGTAAGGGGATTGTAAATGGGCAGAATAGCACCCACCCTTCTGGTACCTCCCATACAAAATTACCTATTTTTGGACAATAAATATTTTCTTTCATAACTTCCAAACGGACAACTGGAGGATATTTAAATTATCTTGTAAATTTACTGATTTTAGTCACATTTTGCGTAAGATGTACACTTATACAAATTTGACTCAGGAATGAATATGGTTTATATCTGCTGACCAATTCTTGTACCTCCCATATAATTAACTGACCCAAATTCCTATCTACAACCGCTCTGCAAGCAGGCATATAATAATACATAATGAATTTTAATTATAACTCGGTTAATTTCAATAATACAAGACTTCAACAATATTATATATTGGGTGATGGTATTTATCAGTCCGTTTATCTGACTGAAATTTCTGTACAGGGTTAATATATCAAAAGTAATATCTATTGAAAAAATTTACAACTTTAATTGGCATTCGAAATATTTGAGAAGAGAGAATTTCAAATGCCTTTTACGCATTAGCAATTCGAGATTGTACCGTATAGTAGATGATACCCTTCTAACATTTAATTCTTTTTGTGTTTACTTTTTGTGTATTTTTTTAAACAATTACAAGTATTAGTCATTTAACAGGTTATCAAAAAACAGACTGTTCAATGAACCACAAAATTTTTGTTATACAGAATTGCAAAATAAAGTTAAAATTATTGTATTTGCCAATAAAGTGAATGGCAATTATGACCGACCGTCAGAGTCGATTGTAGTTGCTTAACTGCAAAACAAACAAAAAACCTTAGTTAATGTAATGAGCAACTTAAACATTTAATATTACATTAACAAACTGAAATGAGAACAAACAAAATGCAGTAATAATTTAACGCAATCTTGCGTGTAGTTAATACTTAGGTTATAAGATAAAGGCATACTAAGCACTTCAACAAATGAGGGCGAGTTTCTAAGTTGACGTTTAAAGTTAAAGAAAACAAATGTTTAATCCACTGAAAGTTGTCTGGACATCATTCAAATTCAGCTTAACTCCTGTTATGAGTTGTCAATTTAATTTGCTACATTTAGGTTGCATACAAATTAACTTTAAATTGCCGGCCGGGTCTGGTTAAGTTTAACCTCGAACTTGAAACAAGTTTTTGAATTTTGAGCACAAAAAAAAAATAAACAACGAAAAATGAAAAATAAAACTCGTGACCGTTTTGATTGGACCGGTTTGTATTGAAATTAATTTAAGACGTAATAAAATAAAAAAAAATTGAAGTTGCCTTAACTGATAGGCAATGATTGTCTGGCATTCGTTGGGAGAAAAGGAAATATAAAGTATATGACAATGGACTATTGTTGTTTCAATAACTGGATTAAATTTTAAGCTATTAATTTAATATAATAAAAATTAAATTTTTATTAAGTATTATTATTTGAAATACTTCAGTAATTGCAAAATTCAACAATTTATGGAGAATTATTTTAAAAACGTAAATAAATAATTAAAAAAAAAGTTTAAAAAATGTGAAATATATAAAAAAATATTTATAATAATAAAAGGACAATTCAAAAATTAAATTTCGCCTGCCAAACATTTCCATAGCCATCTAAACATGTTTTAGAGATATCGTATGAGTAAAAATAGCATATAAGTGTCTGCCGGTCATAAGAGTTTACTGTAATATTGCGTCCTAGAGTCTTTGCTGCTTTAAACGCAATTGTTAAGAATATTCCACTTATGCCATTTGTTTTAGTAGAAATTCCGCTTGAGGCCACTTCTACCATAACCATTATCTCTCGACATACTTAAACTTTGTTGTATGGTCTCATATTTTAGTACCCTCCAGACGATTTGTATAAAAAAAAACAAACAACAAGAATTCTAATTAAAAACATATGTATTAACAAAAATGATTTATGGCATTGTGTTCATACTGTGCGATTATTTTCGAATTTCCTGGGATGAAAAATATAAACATAGATAATGTACTACAGACAAACATTAAAGACTGGCTGCCAATTTGTTATCAGGGGCCCTTAAAAATCTGGTTAATCTTGATTATTAGAAAAAGGTGATAAAGTGCTAGTTTTGAAATTTGAACTGGTCATTATGGACTTTGGTCATAATGATATAGTGATAATGTTTATTAAAATAATTCAAGAAAACAATAGAATTTGTTGTTGCGAATAACAAGCCTTCATGGTTATCAATGCAATTTGTATGATAACGACAACTTTTAGAGAATATTTTGAAAAAAAGTTTTTAAAACACTGAGGGAGTCACACAAATTTTGAACAAAAAACGACTTGCCACTGTTCATGATTACGACGATATTGTGTTAATAACATATTTTAAATTTTTACACTGAGATTTATTTGTTTGGAGTTCATCAATACTTGTTTGTTTTTAAATTGTAAGAAAAAAATAACAGCTGTTTTGTTTTTGTTGTATAGAATTTGTAAGTAAAAACCACTGTACTTGTCATATTTCTTATATTGTTATCATTTTTAATTGAGACTTTAATTTAATTTTTCTGAAATTCAGAAGTTTTTTGTTTTGTATACATATGTATAAATATGTAAAATAACACTTAGTAAATTTATTTCTTTTCATTATTTAGTATGTATTGCATTATGTTTTGGTGTTTTTCCTATCAGCACAGTTTATTTATACAATGTTTTTTTTTATTGATTTTCAAAAACAAATCAAACTATTATGATAACCTTTTGTCCACTATATGGAAAACATACTGTATTTATACTGTCGTACAGTATAAATATAGAATTTAGTATAATCAAACACTAAGTACACATTAGTTAACCCTTCCAATATTTGTATATAGAATACAATAATTATAAAAAAAACTATCTAGAGAAATGCACAACGAGAGAAATCGAATGTGTTTTTGAGCAAAAAAATTTAAAAATGGGGGGAAAATAGTAAAGATGGATATTTTTGCGATTTTTAAGGCAATGGATGCATTAATTTCGGGTGTGTTTGTTCCGCATTATTATTTCTCCTATTCAATATCTACAACTTTGGGTCAAACACAAAAGTGATATTCTGTACGGTAAACCGATATAAAACCGTGTTAAAATATAAAAAAAGTGCTAAAAATCCACTTTGAGCTAAAAAAGTCGTATGGCCATTAAATTATAGATAAAAATCGTTTGAATAACTATTATATAGATTCGAGGTATCATGGCTACCTAAGTACAAAAATGGTAAATGTTTGTTAATTCTATGGATAATTTAGTTTTAAAATAATTTTTAAGTAAAATTTTCAATATTTTGAGACATTACTCTTTATATCGTCATTGTTCTCAAACAACATTTGTTAAACTAAATATACAAAAATTTTGGTTCACAATATCTTTAACCGGTCTATTCTGATGTGGTTACAATAGTCACCACGGTTACAATAGACTACATTGGTTACAAAATCAAAAAATCGGTATTCCGAAACCTTGTCACCGTTACACTTGTTACAAAAATTGTTACCTGCCAAAAAGGAGGTAACAAGGTAGATTCAGCTCGTAGGAATAATATTTTGAGTTGCTAAAATAATTTTAAATTATTGAAGTCGTGGGCAAAACATTTTTAGCCCTTTTTGCTATGGAAATGTAGTGGAAAAATGTGTGGAAAGGGAACAACCGCCAAGAAACCTGCGGGACAGTTGTGACCAATTCTTCATGAGACAGTATTGGTCCAATATTTTCGATTGTCCACTTAACTGGAGCACGTGTGGTCTTCTTAAGCTCAGTCAAATTTGTATACAAATCTAAAAAGTAAAAATATATTTTCTTTTCTCTGTATTGTGTTTTCATTTTTTGTTTTTTAAATTCAAAAATTAGCTGTGAATTGTCAATAATTTACATTTCACCACAAGGTGAACTTTTCCTTGTTACAAAATTGCCAGAATACCCGTAACAAGCATTGGTTACAAAATTGTAACAAATTTAAAGTGACAAATTTTTGTAACCAAATTATAAGAATAGGGCCGTAAATGACGTATACAATTGTTTTTAATGCGATCAATATTTTCAATGTTATGAAACTAATCGTTAGGCAAAAAATAAAAATTGGGAAACAAAAATTATTAAAAAAAAAAATCGGAGAAAATCGAAGACTACAAAAAGTTAAGTCGAACTTCTCTATAGCGAATTTCTTTCTATAACGTTTTTTTTTTTAAAACACTCCTTTTTTTCTGTCGTTTTCCAGACATTTTTAACAATCTATAACGAAGCTTACAAACAACACAGGTGGTGTTTTATGTACCAAAATTTTGTTTAGGAGTAGCAAAATTCCAATGAATTTCTACATACAAATAGAACATTTATAGAATCAAGATAAAATAAATTTGTATGTATTGAAATAACATTTAATTGAAAAAACTAATACATCAGCCAATATAAGATATTGTTTAAGTCTCGAGTTATTGAAATTATAATAATATATTTTTAATTAAAATAAAATCCTTTTTTTCATAAATCAACGTTCAATAAACACTTATCTTAACAAAATTTGTCCGAATTCGGTGTACAAACAAAAATTTTGTGTATGTAAATACACAATATCAATATCGGTTATTTATATGGGAGGTACAAGAAGGGGTGTATCGAATAGTTAGGGTTTCTGAGTTTTGTTAACTGACAAAATTTGATTATCCACCAGGTGCCGTTTTGTAAGTTATGGGAGAAATATTAATTTTCCAAAAATGGTAATTTTGTATGAGAGGTACCAGAAGGGGTGAACCGGTATAGACCATATTTATTCCTGATTAAAATTTCATAACCGTACTACTTACGGAAAATTTGGCAGAATTCAGTGTACTTACAAAAAAGAAATATATGTAAGACTATGACATTTGTATGGGATGTACCAGAAGGGGTGTGTCAAATCGTTAGGTTTTCTGAGGTTTTGTCTTCTATCACAATATAAATTAATCGACCAATTTTCATTACCTCCCAAGTGTCCGATTGAAAGTTATGCGAGAAATATTAATTTTTCTAAAACAGATAATTTTGTATGGGAATTACCAAAAGGCGTTAGCCGATATAGTCCATATTTATTCCTGAGTCCAATATTAATAAATTCAATAAATTTGAGTGAATTCAGTGTACTAACAAAATCAATATGTATGTAAAACTATAAGGATCAATTCGGTCATTTTTATGGTAGGAACCAGATAGGGTATTGCAAAGGTTTCGGTTTACTTACTGGTTGTCCACTTTTGCATGGTAAATAAACTAACCAAATTCAAATATCCTCCACTTGTCCGAAGTTATGAAAGAAATATTAATTATCCAAAAATAGATAATTTTGTATGAGAGGTACCAGAAGTGGTGGGGATAATCTGACCATTTACAATCCCATTAGTTCGTTTTGGAAAATAATAATTCTGGTAAATTTTATACCGACCCGTTAAGGTTTACTCGAGTTATCCTGCCTACCAGCCAGCCAGCCAGTCAGACAAACGGACATAAAAAGTCCTGAAACGAATTTGGTCTTAAGATACTTGGGGTCTAACTGGTCTCCTTTAATGCGTTACACTTTTATTTCGTATCAAATGCTATATACCCTCATCCCTAAGGGTGATGGTATAGCAGTACTTATACATTTCCGGTACATAAGCAGATTTGACAACATTGCAAGATTTGACAATCGTCTCTACATACCCCTTATTACGTATGTCGTACTCGACTTTCTTTCGACAACATTCGATTGTTTTTTTTTATTTGAATAAAATTAGGTATAATTAACTGAAATGTTTAGTGTTGAGAATTTTTCATCATCTGATGAAGAAGAATATAATAGAAGCAAACCCCGCATAGTTTCAATCTCACAAACGACATCAGCGATGCCAAATTTTAAAAACGACAAAACTTCGACGTGACTACGACATACGTAATAAGGGGAATAGCTTCAGAATTGAGTCCCAAATCAATGAGCTGGAAAATGTTGTACGGGGTACTTCACGTCTCAGCTTTCGCTGGGTGGAGTAATCCTTGTTGACAAAAAATTTACCCACCCTAAAGGACATGCTATCTTTATATCGTCTTTGACCAAATTTGTTTTTTAACTTTCAAAATTACAGCAACATTTCCAATGTAAAGAATTTAAAATGGGAAACATGTGCTAGTACCAATAAAGATGTCAAAAATGCAGCACAATTCAAATGTCAATTAAATGAATTATGTCTATGCGCAAAAGTTCAGACACAAGGAATGTGACGAAAGATTTGTCTGTAAAGAGTGTAATCGATAACGAATTTTTATGACATTATGTGTCATCGACAACCGTTCCCACACAAAATGTTCTCGCAGATTCGACAAGTCCGTCAACGAATCCATCTGTCTGAACACTACCTAAGTTAATTTCTAATACTGCCTTTTCACTCTCAAAACACTTTACCCGTTTTCGCTATGCTTGAAAAGTTTTAGTTCTTTGAATTTTCTAAGTAAATTCGGCGAACATGTGTAAGCAATGCAATTTTTTTTAGTAAATTATTGAATAACTTTTATTTTTGAACAAACATTTTAAGAAATTTATAAAAAATAAACTTCCTTAACAAATTTTAGAAACCAGAATATTGATAAGACCTCCGAATTAGGTAGTATTAGCTCAATAACTACTATACATGCAGTTCATTCCTAAAATTATTACAACGGCGGTAAATATAACCGGCGCAAATTAAAATATAAATATTTTAATGCACTGTAAAATTCTACCATAGTGGAAATTACAATATTTTTTATTTTTTTGCGTATAAATAAATTCATTTTTTAGTTGAGCGTCACTTTTTCGAGTTAGTAATGCCAAAAAAAGGCCGATAATTGCCGATAACTAATAAAGTCGCAGAGTTGTGTTTCCAAAACTTGTTAGAAAAAAGTACATTCGAAGATGCTTTCTCACAAAACATCTTTTTCGAGGTGTTATACTCACATGAAAAAATGTATGGGAAAACATGTGTTTTACGATAAACTCTTCAGGAACTTGTTATTCGCCTAATGGAAACGCAGCATAAGACATAATTAATATTTTAGTCATCATTAACTACATATTTTTTTTTGTGTATAGAAAACACATTTCATTGCAGTAATTGTTTGTTCACACATAGCGTGAATTTGCTTATATGAATTTTAGGTTTTTGGACTTCAGCTGATTTTTAACTTGTATTAAAAAAATCATTGATTGTACTTGCCAAAATTATTTCACTTCAAAATCATACCCAGTGCAGACACAGTATTCCTTATAGCATATTTGGCTGTGGGTACATAGCACTATCGAGCACGTAGGCCCTATGTTTGAAAACACATTCACTCTACATTCATGCTTGACCGCAGTGCAAAGAATCAAAAATCAGCAATTGAGTTAAACGTGCAAAACTATTATTGTCCTTGATTTTATAAAACGTATTTGAAAACTCATCAAAATTGTTGCCAAATTTTGTTGGTGTTTCTGGTTATGGCAGATAAACTTATGGTTTTTCCCCTCTCCCAATTTCATTTTGTTGTTAGAATTATAAATGTAGTGGCAAAGAGATATCAATATGGAAGTATAGACAGTTGTTTAAGAAAAAAAATTTTATTACGCCCACATCTGAAATGTTTTTGTGATAAAATGTATAAAAATGTAGGGCATTATAGTACATATGTATATGAATTGTACATTTATGATGTATACATATGTATATACCATAAAGATGAAATTTTTTTTGTAAACAATATAAATTTCTTTTTCCCTACAAAAAAATTCAAAACCTTTAAAAAGTGATCTTTAAGAAAATTTGAAATTCGTTACCTAAAAAAAATTTAATTTGTAAATAAAATTCCATTAACAACACTTTTCTATTACTATACAGTTTTGTTGTAATGGTCTAAAACGGAATTCGTAACGGATTTATTGCTGGTTTTAAAACAGGGTATTGCAAAAGGGAGACATATTCCACTGCCGTTCAACACAATTGTTATTCTTTTTTAAATTGTCTCCACTTTTTGTCGTTATATAGACTTCTTAATTAATTTTCATTGCATTTTAATAAAATTAAAAAAAAATCTTTTTCTGATCATTTAATTAGCAACACACGCTATAGTATTTGCTAGATTTAATACTTATTTATATTTTATTTGTGTAAATTGGCCTTGAGTCCAAAGTACAGCCTCTGTTTTTTTTTATTGCTTAAAAATTTATGATAATTTTCAAATCAACACGAGACACAAAAGAAATGACAGAGCAAAAAAGGCAAAAGTGGAACCACATAACCACACAGCAGTGTGCGATAAAAGGGGCTCGTCTTGTACAAACTTGATGTATACACTACTACCACTACATACATACATTTATATATATATATACACATTAATTTATGCATAACAACCGAAAAAACCACAAGTTCATTATACTTTCGGAACATGATCGTATGTTAAAATTATCAACAATTATTTATGACTCTTATTTGATTCACTTAACAAAGTGCAGAGGAAAAAAACTTGATCTTGGTCGATGATTTTTTTCGGGATAGTGGGATTCAAATTTTATAACATATATACAAGTGAGCCTAGAGTGTTGCCTCAGCAAAAAAAAACTTTATAGCTCTATTGTTAAAATGTATTTTTATTATGTTCGAGATAAACAAAATATAGCGAACTTTTAGAGGTCATTATTTAATATGCCAGACAGACAATCAAGTGATTTTGGATTCGAAAATGTTTCTTTTATACTATGTATATAGAGACTGAATCATAGAGATGAATTAATTAGAGGTTTTGCATTGACAGCTTTACTGTTATGACTCTGTTTGGAAATCAGCCGATTTTTGTTTTGAATGTGTAAAAGTAAAGTTGATATTTACATCATATATAGAGACCTTAAGATATGATTTTTTAAATAAAAAATAGCAATAAAAAGTCCTGCATAACTAGTATTATGTATCTACTGAACTTTTTTTTGATAATAAGATTATTTTGTAAAAAACCACCTGATTTTTGCTTTGATTTTGTATTAAACCAAAAAAAAAACTTATATATATTATTTTTGTTTTTGTTGAAAGATATTCCCACTGTACATCTAAATTATACCACATGTCTGATGGAAGTAACATCAATAGTGGCATGATGTTCTAAACATTTGTCAATTGACGTTTACACAGGCAATTGAACATGGTGGTGTGTTCATTTATTATTTGATTTTGATTACCTCACAAACAAATAAAAATAATGAAACTGATTTTACTGACCGATCGTGGCAGGGTTGTCATAGGATGGCTGTGATGCAATAAATAACAACTACTTTCACATTGCCAATCATTAACAATCAGCTAAGGCCGACCGTGGTACGATGTTTAAAACATCTTTTAAAAATCAGACTCTTTGCGGGAGTTATAATAACAGATACCAGCTGTATATTGTATATAATATTGTTAAGTATATTACCTCATTAGCGCATTTATGCTAAATTTAGCAAAATATTAAAATCGATGTGTAAAGTGCGACGAAATCGTAATACCCCACTGGTAGTTGAGTGTAAACAAAGCATGACTCATCAAATCAATCTAATATCTTAAAAACGTGCGAAACATTTCATGTTTTTGTTTTTCTTTTTACACTTTACTTGATTTTAATATTCTATACTCTCTGAGTGTTTTTATGCCGCCTGCTGCTGCTGCTCAGAGATATCAATTGCTAACTGTCGCTTTATACAAAAGTCTCTTATTACATATCCGTCTATTACGTTGACGTACAAAATGAAAAATCAATATTGACTGTGTGATTTGACAAAGTCATTTAATACGCTTAAATTGTTTTACATCCCCAATGATGATAATAGAAAAATATTTTACTGATGACTTGAAGTCATTCAGTTGCAAAGTTATTTGAGGTACAATTTGATGGTAAGGGTTTAAGTTGAGTTACTTATAATAGTAATGGGGTATTTTTTAAATCAAAATTTTCATGTAATGTTATACTAGATAATAATATTAGATAACATGTTACATAATTTTTATGGATAATTCTACAGATCCGACCAATGTACAATGTAAAGTATTTAAAATGGGAAACATGGTAACATTCAAATGTTAAATAAATTAATTTAATATAAATATAATTTAATAATAATTATGAACCCGCGTAAAGACGGTTGCAGACTCAAGGAATCTTTCGAAAGATTTGTCCGTCGGCAGATCCGTGCGTCTGAACACCGCCTAAGTAAGGGGAATAACACCTAAGACATAGTTAAAATTTTCGTCATCATCAAGTACATATTTTTTTTTTGGTGTACAGAAAACACATTTCATTGTAGTAATTTATAGTATGTTCACACTTATCGTGATTTTGCTAAAATGATTATTATGTTTTAGACCTTCAGCTAATTTTTAATTTGTATTGAAAAAAAAAAACAATCATTGTACTTGCCAAAATTCATGTCGAAATCATACCCATTGGAGACACCGTATTATAAGTCAACGTTCCTTATAGCATATTTGGCTGTTGGTGGATAGACCTATCGAGCACGCAGGTCTCTGGTTGAAAACACATTCACTGAACATTCATGCTTTGCCGCAGTGTAAAGAGTTAAAAATCAATTAATTTTTATCAAAAAGCATTTTTAAACTAACATTTCCTTTTGGTATACAAAAAGTAAAATTATTGTACCAAAAAGTACATTTATTGTACCAAAATGTAACTTCCTGTTTCAAACAGTACCTTCCTAGCACCAAAGATCATTTTTTGTTTTGCCAAAAAATAGCTTAATTATATAATAATAATAATAAAGTACTTTTATTGTACCAAAAAGTACCTACATTGTATCTTAAAGATACTTTTATTGTACCGTAAATAATTTTATTATACCAAAAAGTACATTAATTGTACCTAACAAAGTACTTTTTTCTGTACAACAAAACCATTGTGTTTTTGTCAAACAGTACTTTTATAGTAGCGAAATATATAATACAAAAAGTAAAATTATTGTATCAAAAAGTACGTTTATTGTATATCAAAAGTACTTTTATTGTACCTACAAAGTAGTTTTTTCTTTACAGCAAAACCATATGTTTTTGCCAAAAAGTACTTTAATTGTAGCGAAAAGTAATTTTATTGTACCTAAAAAAACCCATAGCATAGAAAAAAATGTTTTTTATTGTTTTCACATATGTTTTTGCCAAAAAGTACTTTAATTGTAGCGAAAAGTAATTTTATTGTACCTAAAAAAACCCTTGTAGCATAGAAAAAAATGTTTTTTATTGTTTTCACAAAAGGAATTTTGTAATATTTTTTGGAACAATAAAATTATTTAAAAATATTTCAAATAATACTAATTAAAAAAATAATTTCGGCAATAAGATCGATTTTTTGAAATCCAAAATAAAATCAGCTAAATATCGAAACAAAATTATCTCAAAGTGGTGAACCACTTCTTTAAAGATCTAACATTACGGCTAAAGGTATAAAATATTAACTTTTAGTGTTTTTCTATCTGAATAAATAAACCCATTATCTAATTTTATGGATTTACATTTTATTACCCAGAAGGCAAACAAATGTTACTTGTTGAATATACATATATTGTCTAAACGCGCTTAGTCTTCATATCACCAAGTCTATTTATAGGTGGCGGCTACTATCTATATCGGATGATGATGATAATACACAAATCCTTTTGCAACATGACCACACTAAGAGTTTATTGTTTATCGCAATTACATGCGGGTGATAAAGTATGAAGAACAAGGAGGGACGGACACACCCTTTAGGTAAACAACAACACCTGTTTGAGTAACTGACAATCTCATAACTTCATATTGAGGTGGTCTCTATTAGGTGAGGGCATATCGAGTCCATTGTATGCACACTTTCGCTTAGATAAAGTTATGGCACGTACAACCATTTAGATTATTAGCGAGAGATATGGCAGAAAAATAGCCACACAGTTTAGTGGTGGTATATTCTAATCTTATCAATTGTGATAAGAAATATTTGCAATCGATTAGATGAAGGACAACAATGAAATGTATAAATATTAAGTAATTAGCCATAATTTTAAATTGCGTTTTTTATATTTACAATTTTTTTTAATTGTTCTTAGACTTTGTTTACTTTTAAACAAAATCTCGTGCACTTTCTTTATAAAACCACAGCTGTTGCATGGAAAGTAAAAACGCCACACGTCAAAGTGACAACGGTGCCTTAGTATTGTTAATTTCTTGTAAACACTATAAAGTTTAAATTGTCATAATTAAAATGTAGTCAATGACTTAATACATAGTTGTATGTGGTGTTAATTAAATGGTTATTAGCTTGTTAATATACATATGTATATATAGATTATATATATAAGTATATAATATCTGAATTTATATTTATTATCGTTGTCGCTCCACCATTTTCAGTCGCGAGCAAATGTTTGCATTTGTCTTTACCGGTATTTATAATATGTCATTGTTTAGTTTTGCTGTTATTCTTTGCTGTTTATTTAGACGCTTCAAGTGTAAACATTGAATATTTATGTAAACACAAAATTTAATCATTTTTAAATCTTTTTGAAACAAAAAAAATGTCACACGACCGCACGACAATGTCATCACACATTGTCACTGTTATCATTGTCAAGGTTTACAGCGGTGCAAAAGTGAATTGAATGTGCCCCACTAATGTTGAATATAAGAATGTGGTAGTGCATATGAAAAGTTAACACAAAAAATATATTGTGTAATGAATTGTTGTGCATGCATGTGACCCGGAAGTTAAATAGTGCGAGCGTCAGGTGAAAGGCCGTTGGAGGTCATATAACTGTAAGGTTTAAGCTAAGGTAAGATTGTTATAACAGCAAATCAGCTGATTGAATTGGTCTTATACCAAGAAATGTTTGTGTGGGATGATGTCAAAAGTTTATCAAGGGATGAAAATGTAAATACAACATTAAATAACACACTGGTAGATTGCTACTAAAACCTATAGAAATAAAAAGAATTTCCACAAAGTTAATTTTAATTAAGTTATCAACATTAAAATTTGGTCACCTCATTGAATTTTAAATAACATAATTTTGTTATTATTTTTTATTCGACCTTTTTTACAAATTGATAATATTTTCAAATAATCAAGCTCGAGGTCATGTTTTTTCGTATTTTATATTATTTTTATTCGATATTTCGATCCTCTTCGAAGAAGAAAAGGTACTTTCAATGTATCAGAACGTACTTTGTACCAAAAGCTACTTTTATTGTATCAATAAGGTCATTTATTTTATTGTCCCAAATAGTAGATTTATTATTCCAAAAAGTACATTTATTGTACCAAAATGTACTTTTATTGTACGAAAAAGTACAATTATTGTACCAAAAAATACTTTTATTGTAGCGCAGCGTAATTTCAATGCACCAAAATGGACTTTTTAATTGTGCCAAAAGATACTTTTACTGTACCAAGTGTACATTTCTAGAACCAGAAAGTATTTCGATTGTACCAAAAAGTACTTTCATTGTACTTTTTGTGCCAAACAGTACTTATGTCATAAAATATGTTTTTCTTGCACCCAAAAGTACTTTTATCGTATGTGCCAAAGAAGTAATTTGAATGTATTTTTATTATACCCAAAAGTACTTTTGTTGAACCAAAAGGTGCTTTCATTATTTGTACCACAGTATACTTTAATTGCACCAAAAAAAACTTTTATTGTTGAAAAAGACATTATATTATACTAAAAAGTACTTTATTATACCAAAACGCATATTTATTGTACCAAAAAGTCATTTTATTGTACTAAAAAGTAATTTTATTTTACCATAATGTACTAATTGTTCCAAAAAATACTCTGTGTGTCAGACAATATTTTCAATGTACCAAAAAGTACATTTATTGTCCAAGAAAGAACTTTTGTTCTACCAAAAGGTAATTTTATTGTACCATAAAGTATTTTTAATGTAACAGAACTTACTTTTATTTCGCCAAAAATTAATTTTTTTTTTATCAAAAAGAACAATTATTATACAAAAGCCTGCGTTTTGAACGAAAAAGTGTACTTTGTACACTTGTACTAAGAAGCATTTTTAATGTGCCAAAAAGTACTTTAAATGTACTTTGATTATACCAAAAGTACTCTCTTTATACCAGACAGTATATTTATTGCACCAAAACGCACATATGTCGTACCAAAAAGTACTTTTATTTTAATAAAAATTAATTTCATTGTACCTAAAAATACTTCCAATGTACCAGACAGAATATCTAATGTGTAAAAAAGTACATTTATTGTACCAAAAGTACTTTTATTCTACCAAAATTTAATTTTATTGTATCAAAAACAGTATTTCTTATACCTGAAGATGAACTCGTCATGGAGTTCGAAACGCCAAAATGACCAAATATTGACCAAAAATATCAAACAATAAATAAAAAACACTTTTCTGATCTTGAGCCGAATTTGTTGTATCATTTCGATACACTAACGTAAATTAATATAAAAAGTAGTTTTTGTACCAAAAAGTAAATTTATTGTACTAAAGAGCAAAAAGTACTTTTACTGTATCAAAAAATAATATTATTGTGCCAAAAATGTTCTTAAATTGCTCTAAAATTTTTTTTTATTGTATCAAAAGTTTGTTTCTGAGTTATTGATCATTAAAAGTTTATGGCCGCTTCTTTAAATAGACATGGGATATTTTTACGAGGCATAGACTATGAATTTTTGGGATATTTTTGCATCATCAAGTCCGTTTCACAAAAAAGTGGACTTGAGACTCTTTGCTGAATACCCATGATAAATTATACTAAATAAAATTTTTTGTACCAATACTATTATTGTGCCAAAAGTACTGTTATTGCGGCAAAAATTACTTTTATTGCAACAGAGTAATTTTTTGCGTACCAAAATGTACATATACTTTACTAAAAAACAAATTAATGGTACCAAAAAGTACTTTTGATTTTGCAAAAAATACTTTCGATGTACCGGAAAGTACTTTCATTGTACAAAAAGGTACTTTTATTTTGCCAAAAAACAATTAACTGTACTTAAAAGTACTTTTATAGTACCAAAACGTACTTTAATTGTACTTATACTTTGCGTTGTATCTAAGAGTACTGTTATTGTATCAAAAAGTTTAGCTTTTGGGGAAATTTTCCTCTAAAATTTTCTCCTAATTAAAACTCTTTGCTCTCACTTAAAAACGATTTTGATTATTTTTTGTTTTTTTTTTTTTTAATAAATGATTTAAAAAACACGTTTTTTTGTATAATATGTATATATCACTATATATATATACATATTTTATACACAACAACTCCTCCACAACATTCATATTACTCAACAAATGTTGCGATGCTAAAACGCATAAAAAAACTATATTTAATTTTTTCCACTCTAACACAGCAACGGCCAACGAGATGACGATCAAATAATAAATGACATCAAATAAAAATTAAATTTGTGAGAGCTCGTGATTCTATTTGCTACTTGTTAAAAGTGGAAAATCAAAAACACAAACAAAACTTTTCATACACAACAAGAAAACATAAAATGTATTTTTTTATATTTATAAAAATAAAAAAAAGAGAGAGATGACGAAAACCTATCACACGTTTTAAGTTCTTTAGCACTATGTGGCACAAATTTCGTTATATTTCAAGTGTTTTCGGAATGGATTTTGTGTCTTGCCGTTCAATATGCAAAAAGTTTAGTGTAACTACTAAAATTTCGTAGTATGTTTTCCGAGGTTTGAAAACCAGCTGTTGTAAACAGGACCACGTCATTATCGAAGTCAGGCTTAGCGGGGACATAGTATGTATAAGATTAAATCTAAAACTGCTAACAAATAAAAATCGATGTTGCGTATGTTTTCGATAAATTTGAATTGATTTAATATTTAACCAAAAAAATTGTCATTTATTTATAGTTGTAGTTGAAAAAAAATCGTGTTTACCTCTAATAGTAGAATTTATGCCAAACTAAAAAAAATTTATTAGAAATTTTCCAAACACCGATTTTTATAAATAATTGATTAGGAAAATGCCATAGGGAGGAAGACGACAACAGACATAAATATGTATAATAGACATTTACAAAACTAGCAAAAATAAACAATTAAAATATTTGCAAAAATGTCTAACAACAAATGACGCCAAAGTAAAGATAATGTAAAAGATTAGAAGGCAAGGCGAGACGAGACGACAAATAGAGAAGGGCACACAAAATGCAATGTAAAATTAACAATTCTATATTATGCAACGTTTATAAATATATGTATATTGTTTAAAAATACATATCGACGCCATTTGTTGTGCGGTAGGTTAAACAACATTTGTGTGTGATTAAGATGAGGGAGACCTTTAAACTTGTTAACACATTGGCGAATGCCAAATAAATGGTTCGTTAAGGGATGCAAATAAACTTAAAATAAATTGATCAAATATAAGAATTGTGTTAATGAAAAGCCAATTAAGAAAAAATTAACTTAATCAAATAAATGGTGAAAATAGTAATTGAGAAAGTAAATAAAATTTTTAAGATTAATTAACATTTCTATAAATGCACATTTGTAGAAGGAATATTATTAGTATTGATATATAAAACAGTACAGAAATTTTTGTCAGGTGAACAGATAGATAAATAACCTCACCTTATAAATGGTATTGTTTAGCTTTATAGTTATTGAATTTTACAGAATTTATTCCATTTATAAAACGATTAACACTGGTAAAGTTTCATTATGACCAGTAAAGGTTTACTCGAGTAATCATGTCAGCCAGCCGGCCAGACAGACAGACACGGTTCAATCGTGTTTCTTAAAAAGTCCTGAAACAAATTTGGTCTTTTAGATACTAGGGACTCAGCTCGTCTGCTTTATTGTATTACACTTTTTCTCGTATTAAGTGAGGGATAAAGATTTTATACAAATCAGTGATTAAATTAAAACAAAAATTTTATAAATATTAAGATATTGTATTAAAAAGAACATTTCTTGCTTCGAAAAGTACATTTCTTGTAAAACGTACTTATGTTGCACCTCAAAGAATTTACTAAGAGATTTTATAAAAATTCAAGCGGTTTTATAAATATCCAGAAATTAAAGAAGTTTTCTATTGAATACAGTTTCTAAAAAAGCAAACAATTTAAAAATCAAGTATTATTGCAAAAATGTTTATAATGGTTATTTTGTTTAAAAAAACGATTTATGTTTCACAGGGTTTTATTCACACAATGTCTTTACTTTTAAGTGTGTTCTAGAGTTTAAAAAAGATTACCAAACATCAATCTAACAACTCTGTTATTTCACAAACTATTTTCTATATTCGAACAACTATCTTATTCCTTCTAAAGTTTCACTTATCACAAACTCATTTGAAAATATTTGTTCTTTAGTATTTTTTGCAACTATATACTGATAACATCAATATGGTGGCCAAAGGCAAGCAAACAAGCAGGAGGAAAGCAATTCGTATTTCCATTCTATATATACATATGTGTAATGTTAATGAATATTTATAATCTCGTGTCTGTTGTGCCACTTAACAGATAGAGAAGACCGTCGAATTAGCACCATTGACAATAAAAGTTCAAAGTCTCGTTTTCGAAGCTCATTAAAATGCCAGACAACAGCTTGTTTGAACTGATAATTTTTTATGAGTGTGAAAAGTGTCAATATATGGATGTAGCGCATAAGAGATGAGAGAAATGTTCTGAGTGCTCAGACAAGACGTTCTTAGTAGTTTTTCTTTTTTTTGGTTTTACAGAATACCGGCGGTGTTGTCATCAACGCGGTGACAGTATTAAACTCTAGACAGAGATGGGTGGTTAATGTACATAGATACTTCAGTGTTAGTTGGTACTTTTAAAAGCAAATAGAATAAAAGGTTGAAAAGAGATTGAAATGGCAAAAAATACTTTATTTTGAATATGTATAAGATATTGATTTGTTTGATATTATTTCTTATTTTTTTGTTTATTTGACTGTTCAGATCTCTTTGAAAAAATAATGTACATGTTTTTGTTGCAGAGCCTTTAATTGTTGTTCTAGTGCAGTCACCTTATTAAATACAACTTGATTTAAGGAAACGGTATTTTGTTGTGTAGAAGGAGAACAGAATAATAGATAAACATGGTACTTCTCTTTTTTTTAAATAAACGTCTGTTTCATTCGTAGATTTATTTAATAATTTAATTTGAAAAAACATAATTTTTGTATAAATTACTTTTTATCAAAAATTTCTTTAAATTTGAAAATTTAATTTTTTTTTAAATATAATTTTATAATAAAAACAGTTGTTTCTATAAAAAAATACAAAAATCTTTGTTTGTTTTTCAAGATTTGTTTAAGAAATAGAACTGCCATTTAAAATTTTTGGTCATAATTATTTTAAAATATTTTTTTTTTTTTAATTTTATTGTTGGTTTTCAATGTAAAATTTATAGAGATACACTGTTTTTTAAAAATTATTGAACAAAAATAATATAAAATGAAATAAAAATATGTAAAAAAAATTAATTTCACCTATTACTTTTTTTGTATAGAACATAATTTTTCATAAAATAAAACTTTAAAAATCCATGAATATAAAAAAAGTTTAAAAACAGAATTATTCATGTTACATTTTTTAACGAACACTTTTTTTGTGTTATTATGTTGCGTTATTATGTCATTATTATGTTTTTAATAATTTTTTGTTTATCATTCCTATTAAATATAATAAAATAAAGTTTTTTTGAGAAATATTCAAGTACGAAAAATTATTATTTAAAAAAATATTAAATTTAACGAAATGTCAAACAATATTAATCCATTAGATATATTTTTTAAAAAAAATGTAAATGTAATAAAATAGAATTATTGATAAAAAAATATATTTTACGAAAAAATGTGTTTTTTAACAAACATTGCGTTTTTAAAAGATTTTTTTAATTTAAAAATGTGAAATTTTTTAATAAAAGCACACGTCTTTAGGAAACAGCATGGTGGTTTTATAAAAATATATTTTAAAAAAAAATATTAAATTGTACAAAATTCCTAATTATTTTTATATATTTTTTGTAAATTCTTGTTGCAGAAAACAAAATTTTTTTTTATGTAAAAAAAATTTTTTTGCTACAAAATTGGTTTCTTTGTATTACTTTACAAATAAGTTATTTTTTATAAACAATTAATTTTTTGGAGTCAAAACTTACCATGTAAACAAAAAATTTAAAATTATTCAACATAAACATAAAAAAGTTTATAGCGAAACAAATCAATTATTTAAAGTTTTTACGATTAAAAATTTTTTTTTTTAAAAAAGTCGTCTTCTTTTATAAACAATTTATATTTTTTCCTGACCATTTTTTTTTGAAAGGAAAAGGAGGAAAGGAGCCGCTCAAAGTTGAATTCATGTGTTTTATAAAAATTCCATTAAAAAGATTTATTTAACAAACAATCTGGAGGTAAAAGATTTGAAGAAATATACAACTTTTATAGAATACATTAAAAAATAAATTAAAATAATAATAAATCGTTCCATTTTAAAAAAAAATGTTTTTTGAAAGAGGTATAAAAACTAGCTTAAAAATATAATTTTTTATCAGACTTTGGTCTTAAAAATTATTAAAAAATACGTAAAAATTATTTTTTAAAAGTATGGGAAGAGAAAAATTGTCTCACAAAAAAATCAAATTGTAATCTTCGAAAAATATGTAACATTTATATTATATTTAAATATTTTTGATTTTTTTTTTCAAATTGAAGCTTGAGTTCACGGCTATAATTTTAAGCCCATAACAACAACCCTGCATAAGGGTCATATTTTGACTTTCAAAAAACATATACGGGGTAACAAGTCTAAAATTTGTTCCTTAATGGGTTATTGGATCATAAAATATATGTATGTTTCATATGAATGCCCTTTCCTTAAGCTTTCCAACGATACCCTTATTGTCCCGATTAAAGAATGGGACATATAATCAGATATCGGTTATAACCTTGTAACCGATCTCAGTGCAAGAAGTTTACAGAATGGCGAAGGTTAGAATAGGGGAGAATGACTATTTATAAAAAAACATTTTATTGTGAATTTGTTTTCATCGTTCGATTTAAGATCATTTCTATAATTCTATAATAGAGTTTGTTCTACAAGAGTTGTTTAAAATGGATTATGTGACAGCTGGAAAGGCGAATAGCTATTTCAATAGTTGCCAAACTATCTCATTAGCAACCTACGCAGTGACAAACCTTTAGTGTTAAAAGCTGCAAGAAACCATTGAGAAGTCCAAACATAGTGTAAAAAGGCAACAACAAGTCAGCGTTATTAAAATTATATAGTCTGAGTACCCTCACATATATACATGTACATTTGCTATGTATTATAGTCTCAAAAGTTACAAAAGTAATCCAACAAAAAAAAAAAAATATTACTCGGTGAAGAGGAACCATAAGGTCTTGAGAAATATACCATTGGATTCGTCTCGAAAATTTCATTCATTTGAGTACCCACACATATGGTATCATCATAGAGCCCAAGGGTCCCTTTTCGGGCTCAGTAGGGTCACAGTCTTAACTGTGGCCTACCAACACAATATGAATGGTATACTTTTTCTTAAATCGATGATCCGCCCCATATTCAGCACTTCAGGCCATTTTTTTTTAATTTTTAGACAAGTTATCAATAAGTTATTGACTTATGTATACTAATAATTATTAAATAGTTTCGAGTATTCAACATTATCGACACTTCACAACCCTAATAAGCACCCATAAAGTCCACTTTATGATAGATAACTTAAAATTATTAGATGTGTCCGATAAGCTTAAGACCTTTCTAACTCTCTGCTCATGCAAGTACAGTCAACACCAAAGAAAACAAAAAAAAAGCACATTCAAATTGTACTTTGGCCATCCCTAAGCCACCCCTATGTCAAATTGTTGTACCCATCACTGGGTCGAGGTGACGATGGATTGTTGTTTGTTGTTGGTGATAAGTTCATACAACACAAACAATGATTTTAGGTTAATTTCTGTTTCATCAAAATTTCACTTTCAAGTTTCCTTAATTTTCCTCATTATATTTATGACGAATTGATTATGCAAAGTTAAAAATGTTTTAATTGCTAATACATATATATATGAAATGTTAATTACTTTACCTTTTTTGCTATTTAGTTTGACGTAACTTTTGACACTGGTGCTTCTTGAAGCCTTCTGGCTCAATCTCTCTCCGTAAGTCCGAATAGAGTGCAGTGATTTTTGTTTGTTGTTGCGACGTTTAATCTTTGGATATACTTTTATTCTTCTTGTTAAATTTGATTAACAAAAAATCGAATTTCTTTTATTTTGCACGTTAATGAAAATCGCTAAAAACGTTAATGTCACAACGTTGACGTTGATTGCGGCGTTGGCAGGAGACGGGCGTAAGAAAAAAGAATGACCAAAAAGAAAGTGGAAAAAGATAACATTGAATTGCATAAATACGTGTATTACAAAATTATCACAATATTTTCTTTTTTTTACACCATGTACTATATGCAATTGCTTTTATTTAGCTACGCAATATTGCGTCGACAGAAAGTAACTAGATTTTTTCTCATCTTCCAAGCTCACTAAAAAAATTGCCAACAGTATATAATTAAGTAAACACACCACACTAACCAAATAAAAAAAGAAATAAATTCTTTGCTAAAATTTAATTTCACACACTCCGCTTTTTGCTGTTGCTGTGATTCTCAAAAGGGAAAACGACCCACTCGCACCAATGTCTCACGACCGACTGACTTGCTAATAAGCTGCAAAGCGTGAATCTACTAGTAGCACTCACACGATTTTGCCAGACGAAAAAGTTATCACACACAACAACAAAGCTGTGTAGAAAATACGCCGCAAAACACACAAAAGCAACCAAACAATAAAATCCCGAAGAAAAAAACTAACACATGTTCTTTTTTGACTGGCGCTCATTGGGGGCTCGCGCTCTCTCTCGCTCATTGTATCCACATTACAGAGTCCAGCTGTAACGGTTAGTTTATATGGGGATTTGGAGCAAGAACTCCACAAAAATGCCGGGTAGTATCGACAGAGAGGGAGAGCGAATGAATAACAGCAGTTTACAACATTAAAACTCAGCCGCACCGAATGCTGGTGGCATATAAATTAGTTTGTACTGTTTGTGACAGCTTAATAAGTAATTTTATTAAATTTATTACAAAGGATAATAACACAGTGCAACACATAAATTGGTGCCGCCTTCGTACCCAGCTATTTTTGAAGTATATACCGAGACCAAAAAAAACCCCAAAGGATTTGGCCTCATTACATCGAAACATTTTTTTATGGATACTCCAATATTTTTACCGCCATACGATTTTGTGACCATTTTTAGGGAGTCCATATTTCATAAACTGTTCGGAATTTTTTCTTTTCGTCTTCGGCAAAGTTGTAGATCTAAACCAGAGCAAAAAAAGTCTCAAATAGACCGACCCAAAAAAATTGCATCTAGTGCATGAAAATTGTAAAAATATGAGAAAAAAGACTATTTTTTCATGATATTTTCACCATAAAATTATGATTTTAACAAGTAATATTCCACATAATTCATACGCCACGGAGTACAACGAAATACATTTTGTGTGGGAAACATTATAAAAAAATTTCCTTTTTTCCCATATTTTTGAAATTTTCATGCACTGGATGCATTTTTTTGGGTCGGTCTGTTTGAGACTTTTTTTGCTCTGGTTTAGATCTACAACTTTGCCGAAGGCGAAAGGAAAGAATTCCGAACAGTTTATGAAATATGGACTCTGTAAAAATGATAAAAAAATTGTGTTGGAGTGAAAATATTGGAGTTTCCATAAAAAAATGTTTCGATGTAATAGGGCCAAATCCTTTGGGGATTTTTTTAGTCTCGGTATATACTTCAAAAATATCTGGGTACGAAGGCGGCACCAGACGATGACCTTAGAAATGTTGCACTGTGTAATTTTAGAAATCTGATGTAGAAAATTCTTTTTATTCTATTTTTATAATTTGAACGCCCTTTATTTATACAACTTTAAATTTATGCTTAATGGTCTTTAAGGTTGATTTAAAGTTGAACAATTTATTGCGTTGTGTTTATGCTGAAATATATCGTCGGTATTCTGCAAAAAAGTCTTAAATCCACTTTTTATGTTTCAGTTAGTGTTTTGATACAATAACTACACAATTACTTAAAATTTTTTTAGGGCATAGAGTATGACTTTTGGGGCACTTTTGAATCATTGAGTCCATTTCATAAAAAAATTGGCTTGAGATTTTTTTGCATGACTCCGACGATTTCAAAAAAAATTTATTAATATCAATAAAAAATATTATGAATAGATTGGCAGTTCTCGGAAAACTAATACAAAAAATAAGGATTTAGGGCTCTACACTAAACTTTTCTAGTTTATCGAATAATCACATTTTTTATGATTTTTAAGAGGGGTTCAAACAATTGGAGAGATATTAAATAAAGTTTCATACCTAATGTGGCAGCGGCTCTTCCCAATTATCGATCGACATCATTTTCAGAAATAAACACAATTTCTGAAATATTTCCATACTTTCGCAGTGCAGTGAAAGTAGTGCTACAAATTCAAATTTCATTAGCGACCAGACCTTCTCTACATACACACATCCATACATACCTGCATGTATTCATTTGATTGATTTCAAGTTCTTTTTTGCTCTCTGCCGATGGCGCGGTAAAGATAACAAACAAATCAACCACAGTATCAGTACCAAATGTTTAAATCTAAGTTTTTATTTTTTACCATAAATCCACAATATTGGAACGATGTGCGTATGGTTAATATAAAATTCGAATAAAATTAATATTAATCATCCGTCGTGCATGCATGTATGTATGCATGCACTACTTTCACTGTACTGTGAAATTGTGTTTATTTCTGAAAATGATGTCGATCGATAATTGGGAAGAGCCGCTGCCACATTAGGTATGAAACTTTATTAAATATCTCTCCAATTGTACACACCAGTGCTGCCAGTTTGGCATTTTTTATGCTTTTTTAGCATATTTTTTTTGCCTGCTACACTTTTTTTTTGAAACCAAATGCTAAATGCTTTTTAGCATATTTTTTTTGACAATCATCGATTTTTTGTTATTTTTAATGTTGAATTTAGCATTTTTTTGGTCAGAAATAGCATTTTTCACTGTACATGGATGAACCTAATAAAAAGGCAATTCTAAAACTGGATGTCTGCAGAAATTAAAATAATTTCAATTTGAATTGAACTTTATTTAATGGAATATGTATATATATATGGGTAATTCCATTGTGACATATGTGACAGTCGTACGTGTACGTTTAAATGAGATAAAAAACAATGAAAAACTTAATTTTTTTATTACTTCTTTATCTTTTTATATAATACTTAAGCCACACCTCGGCTGAATGACGAATGGGTTGACCTAAAATGGCAACAAAAATGGTAAATGGGGTTTTGTTAGGGGTTAATTGTACATCAAAAATCCACTTGAATCAAAATCCTAGCTGATCCTTTATTTTAAGATAAAATGATTTTTCGTTTTTTTAGTCCGTTTTGCGCTTTTTTTTAGAAGTGATGTTCTTTGCTCCATGATTCCACCATCAAATCATAGAGATAATATATTGCGTTATATCTCATTGGAAGTGTACGGACTTCAGGTTTAAGACACTTCTGTCCAATTTTAAGTTTTCTGCACTAAATTAAGCTTTGCGGAAAAAAACTGAAAGTCTTTTATTTTTTATTTTTCCCAAAAATTTTATATTTTCCTCACATCTCTCCGGAATGATAAATAGGTTGACCTAAAATAGCAACAAAAACGATTAATGGGGTTTTGTTGGGAGTAAATTGTACATTAAAAATCCACAGATTCAAAATCCTAGCTTATCCTTTTTGTAAAATAAAAGTATTTTTTGATTTGTATCTCCGTTTTTTGCTTTTTTAGAAGTGACGTTCTTTGCCCCATGTTATATCTCATTGGAGTTATTTATTGTTGTAACAAATATTTTATGATAAGAATGTACTTACATCATCAGTATATATGTAAAGTATATATTAAAAACTCAAAGATGTGACCAGATCATTGATGCAATTTTGCAGTCCGTTTAATAATAAATGAAAATAAGAAAGGCTTTGCGCATTTTAATTTAATAAAATTTAAGTAATTGTCTTTACTTGCCTTTTTATTTTGGTCACAGGTCCAACTTTCTGTGGTAATGCCCAAAGTTTATAAAGTTTAGTTAAAAGCTTAAAAATGGTTTATAAACCTCTATAACTATATGACTCTATAACTTTTTATGAATACGGCCGTAAATGTTTAATAAACATAAAATATGAAAATACGTATGTTTTAACAAAAAAAAATTTAGCACTGCTTTTTTATGAATTGCACTTTTTTTGGGACTTTTTAGCATATTTTTTTTCCAAATTGCACTTTTGTTTTGAGTTTTAGCATATTTTTTTTGCCGGCTTCTGGCAACACAGGTACACACATTCAAAACCAGTACAGGAATTTAAGTCAGGTAAACTGGCTGATAAATACCATCACCCAATATAAGATTAAGTCTAACTCAAGAAATTAACCGATTTTTAATTGAAATTACTTATGTATTATTATTTGTCTGTTTGTTGAGCGTAAACGGTTGTAGATAGGATTTTTGGTCATAAGACCAAAGGTTTTAGAGACAATTTAGTCATCTAATGTAAAAAGTTCAATTCACGAGTTCTGGGAATTTGGTGATTTTGTATGGATTTCCGAAAGGGTCTTATACCGTACTACCTAAGAAAAAAGGCTTTTTAATTATTTGAACAAAAATATTAAATAAATTAAATAATTTTTAATGGGTGGATATCATTTTGAAAAAACATAAATTTTCGCGAATTTGTATTGAAGCTAGCATTAGGGATTTGGCGGCGTTTGGCCACTCGTCTTGAGACAAGAGGAGATCTTCCCAAGGCTGTCAGCTCCTAAAGCTGCTGTTCGGCTGAGAAAAGCGCTGCGGGTACCAAAGATGTCAAAGAGAAGCCCAGAACATCGACCAGACGACGTGCCAGGCTATTGGGCTTTAGCCGGTGGACTAATTCATCTGTATAAGCGATATCCCCTGTACTGAGTTTGATTATAAATCCCAGATAAAACTGTAGCCTTTGATTTTGTGAACTAAAATTGACACTGTAGCGTATAGACTTTCTCGATACGACCAAACTTTTTTCACTTTTTCCACCATCTCTATCACAATGGTAATTTACTTGTAGAATACTCTCGATGCGTCACACTCACTCTCACGAATATTCTCTAGCCCTCTTGAAAATTCTACTTCCACACTAGCGATATTTCCCTCCTGTATAAAATGTATTTCTCTTCCTATTCAATTTTTATTCTCCATGCAAATCGTACGACTTGACATTTGTTGTGCCGACTGCCTAGATGTGTCGTATGTTTGCACGTTTTTGGTCTTATCAATAGAGCTTTTCTCAACACCAACAGCCGCCAATGAAGAGCAACAATCATCAATGTCAGGTCCAGTGTCACATCGAGCAAATATTACAAATATTTATTTGTTTATTATGTTAATACGAATGAACAAACTACTGCGCTAGTAATAATAATAGAACATCTATCTATTAATTGTGCAAGATAACAGTAATTGAGGTGTTGTTGTTGTTGGAGAAAACACTGTTAATTCAAATAAATTGGGCATTATTATCCATTTTGTAAATAAATAAAAGAATCTCATCGAATAAAATGATATTCACATGTCAGTCTAATAAAACACGTGTCTTTCATGTGCATAGTTTAATGGGTTAATAAATATTTATTATCACTATACTAAAACATGCATATTTATGATGAATTCGTTATAAATATGTATATTTATGTAGTTAGTATTTGACAATAATTGTCTGTCTGTCTAGACGCATTTACTTTTGTTTTTTCGCTCACGTTCAAGTGATATTCATTCTTATCTTTTAGTGGAAAAATTAGTTAAACTTTCTCTCTCTCTCCCTATTGGGACTCACTTTTATTGCATAGATAATTGCTATGAAAATGGATGGAATGTTCCATTGTACTAATTTGACAAATGATGGATTACGACAATCAAATTAATGTGATAAAAACAAATCAGGAAAAGATAAACATGTTCGAAAGAAATCAAATAATTAATTTGTTGAAAATAATTTGAATGGTAGGAAATATTTTTTTCATCGGGAGTTGTAAGGCAACAGTTTTTTAACCATTGTGTACTATTACAGAGATGTTTGAAGATAATGTTATAGACTTTTTAAATGGGAAAAGAGATGTAACTTAAAAAAATTAATAAACTTTATGTGTAAGGTTATGTTTAAAAATTATTGTAATTTAATAAAATTTGTATAAACATTTAAAGTTTGCCCATAAAACACAAAGATAAGAAATTGAAATAAATAAAAAAGTATAAAAAATTTAACTATTTCTGAGTTGTTTAAAGCTCTGTTTTATAAAGACAAACTTATAATAAAAGATTGAGATTTTCTACTCTTGCAAGTTAAAAAAGTGCTCAAAATTAGTCATTGCCGTAAAATTATTTAATAATGACATTTAATAGAAAATTTTACGATTAAGAAAGTGTGTTACAATTTTTAATCATCATTTCGCTTGCAGAGAAATAAAATTAAAAACTAGCATTTGTTATTATTTATTTATAAAAAAGCTAAACATTTACATATTTTTGGTTCGTGATTTTTGACTTTTTTTTAAGAAGTTCAGCATTAATAATGGCAGTAGTACGGTTTTATTAGATGAAAAACTAATTAAAAAATATTTCTGCAATTTTTTGTGTAAGATGTAAGAAGCTGTGTATTTAGTAAAAAAGAACAGAACAACTGAACTGAATGGTCATAAAATATTAGCAACCAAAGAGGGTGACGTGACGTGACAAAACTAGAAGACAGTTTTTTCTTGTTTTACAATAACATAAACCAGTGCGAATTGAGTCAGACATTTTTATAAGTTATAAGTTTGTTTTACAAATTACTGAATAACAAAAATTTTTTTTAAATTTATTTTAAAGCCTTTATTGTGAAACGTCATGTTACGCTACAAGATGTGACATAAATTTTCATTTTGATATAACTTGATAAAAATAATTTTCAAAAAAAAAAAATTTATTAGTTAAAGTAGGTTATAAAGTTTATATTCGAATATTGCATTAGAAAGTCAATAAAATCTAACCAATAATTTGCCGTTAAAATATATTTTTTTAGTATTTTTGGAGTTTTTTATTATTGTATGTTGTGATAGTATGTTGTCTTCATCATATGCCATTAAATTACTAATGCAGCCAACTTGACAAAACGGATGCTGCAGAAGCTCTTTATTTGAAGGCTATGGTCACGTGCGATAGCCCCAAATCAATGTGCTCATAAATTTTGTACAGTGTATTACAAGTAAGAAAAAAAATTTGTTGTCAGCTTTTTATTGGTGTCTTATTAACAAAAAATTACTTTAAATGTAATTACTTTAAATGCTGTATTAAAACGTACGTTTATTGTACCAAAAAGTACTTTAGTGGTACCAATATAAACTTCATTCGTGTCAGAAAGTTCTTTTGTTTCAATAAATATTACTTTTATTACACAAAAAAGAGCTTTAATTTTACTAGAAAGTAATTTTATTCTACCAAAAACTTATTTTTTATCAAAATGTACTATTATTATGCCAAAATATACTTTTATTACGGCAAAAAGAACTTGTATTGTACCAACAAACACTTTAAATTAACTTAAACTTACTTTTGTTGTACCATAAACTACGTTTTTTGTGCCAAAGAGTATTTTTATTCTCTCAAAATGTAGTTTAATTGTACCACAAGTACGTTTATTGTAATTAATTAATTTACGTTTATTGTAAAAAAAATAGTTTCATTGTTTAAAAAACACTATTATTCTACTAAAAAGTATTGTAATTGCAAAAAAAATTATTTTGTTGTACAAAAAAGTACTTTTGTTGTACCAAAAAGTAGTTTTATTGTACATACCAAAATTAATTAAAAAAGTAAATTAATTGTCTTTTGTTCCATCAAAAAGTAATGTATCTATTAATGTATTAAAAATATCTAACTTTTTTAAACCAAAAAGTACTTTTCGTGTAACAAAATGTACTTTTACTTTTATCTTAGTTTTCCAAACTGTACTTTTATTGTACCAACATGTACTTTTAAAGTACCAAAGTACCCTTTTGTAATAATATTTTAATTCTACTAAAAACTACTTTAATAGTACCGAAAAGAACTTTTATTGTACCAAACAGTACTTTTTTGTACCAAATATACTCTTAATCACTTTTGTACCAAAAAATATTTTTTTTCTACTAAAAGACTTTTATTGCATCATAAAGCACTTTATTGTACCAAAAAGATCTTTAATGTACTGAAATACATTTTTTATATTAAAAAGTACTTTTATTCTCCCACTTGCTTTGTAGCAAAAAGTGCTATAATTGTATAAAATAGTAATACAATTGTACCAAAAATACTTTTATTCTACTAAAAAGTACTTTTGTTCCTTTATAAAGTACTTTTTCTGATACTAAAAGTATATTTATGTACTTAAAAAAAGTACATTTAATCAAATAAAGTACTTTTACTTTACCAACAAGTACTTTAATTGTGCCAAAAAGAACTTTAATTGTACCACCAACATTATTCCAATTGAAATTCAAAAAAAAAATTAATTGAAATTCTAACATTGAATTTGATTTTCATAAATTCTATTTGAAATTCAAAAATCGTCAATTACTATTCAAAACTGTCATATGAAATTCAAAGCGCATCAATTAAACACTTCCATTTGAAATTCAAAATTTGTCAATTGATAGGTTTTGTATCTCAATTAACAAATTTTGAATTTAAAAAAAAATGCTTTGAATTGTATTGATGAGTTTTGAATTTCACTAACTGTAATGAAATTGTCCATTATTTGAGTCCATGCTTCAAATGTTTCGTTTATAGAAGTCCAACAAAATGTTCGTCTCTTCAGTGGTTAATAAAAGCTTTGTTTTGTATAACCAAAGCTTTGACAGAGTTGTCATGTACTACTGTTAGATAAGCTTTTATGTATTCTGAAGGAAATTTTCATTGTTAAAAATCGCTCAGAGATTAGTTTGTAACAATGTGTAGTATAGAAATAAGGTGACAGATTCAAATAACATAAATCATAAGTTATTTGAGTAGGAATTTCGATATTTTATGTTGCCATAATTTTTTTTCTTATTTTGATATTTGCACTATTCATAAATTTTTATTTAAGAGTAAATAAAAAGAATATTGCTATTAAAATTCACCTTACTAACCTGTTATACATTTTTATAAATACGTTTGTAAGTATGATAATATTTTAACAAAAAGATATATACTGCAATATTGTTTGCCACTTAAATATTCTCTTTTCTTTTCCTAAACATTTGTTTTTTAAATCCTCTGTAGCCAAACAGTATAAATCACATGGCAACCCTTAGTCTAAAAATAGCTTATGCCGTAAGCTTTTAATTAAAGCTTTTTTGGGTAGCTCCACATACTAGTTTAACGCACATGTATATGTTTAGTTCTGTGTGCTCATGTGGTCCTGTGGCGCAATGGATAACGCGTCTGACTACGGATCAGAAGATTCCAGGTTCGACTCCTGGCAGGATCGGTTATTTTTATAATAATGTTTAATTTTTTTTTTTAATTTTGTTGAAAAACTTACAAGTTTCCAGTTTTCACTTTCATTCACGATGCACTTGAACATCCAGTGACTTGTAATAAAACGCAACTAGAACAAGTTTAATAAACTTGGCCGTTTTGAGAGTATGGCGGTAGACCGGGGAGGTTACAATGGTTGACATACCTACCCACTTGCGTCTGACCGTAGCACGTCATAACAAGCACAACCACGAACATTCAAGCAATTTATACGCACCTTTTATAGCCTCTGCCAATCGATTATGAATACACACGTGATTTATGGCCACCGTTATTGTTTTGCAATTTACATTAAACGACGAAGAGTCAGCGTCGACAACGATGAGGATGAGTTCGAAAAGGCCAAGTCGGACGGACGGACTATCAGCCTTTCTCGATGATGACAAATATCACTTTTTCTTATTCAATTAAATAACTATGCATATTTAATGTTGGGAGCAAGTAGTAGTAAATCGTAAATGATTTTTATGACCACTGCTATGAAGTTTGGAAAAAAGCCACACAGTGGGGACAAAGCTATATGTGGCGCCTTTTGCAAAGGTGTAAAGTAGTAGCAGCAAACAAGTTGATTTATTCATTCAGAAGTTCTTCGGATTAGGGTGAATCAGCAATGGTTTTAACATTGGCTTGTCATAGAAAGGAAGTAGATCATTTCTGTATACCTTTTACTGAAGTAGTGTCAATATGTGGTACAATTTAGATTCTAATAGCCTTTTTACACCAAAAAGCTTTCCGCATTTTAAGCTGAAGATGCGGAATGCTAAAAAGTGGTTTTACACTGCAGTTTCGCATATTGGCAGCTGTTGTCTAGCTCACACATTTTTCCATTTGCCTTGTAAAACTGCAATATTTTCCTGCCACGAACCTATTAACATTGTTACGGAGGCAGTATTCCACGAAGCGCGAATAGTTTTAACTAATTGGAATAACCATTTATTAATATTTTGGCAAAAATTAAATTTTTTGTCCGTCCATGTTGTTTAGCATTTTTCCGATAAATGTAAACAAACAACGAAAAAGGATGGTTGCCGGATCAACATTACTGAGAAAAATCGCTTAAATTCCAATTTTCAGAGTACAACTCAGTGTATTTTTCCGCATCTTTCATGGATGCGAAAATATGTTAACATCTTTCCAACAACAAAATACATTTAAAAATTTTAGCATTTTGGCCGCATCCTTCAAAGATGCGGATTAACGCGGAAATATGTTAAATACCTACGTTCCGGTGTAAAAAGGCTATAAGATGTTATGTTTTTGCAAGATCAGCTAAACAAAATCTTGAAGTAAACGATCTTACTTTGCGTCCTCGAATTGTTTTACTTTTTATAGTTGAGATTAATTAATCATAATAAATAATGCTAAGGTTGTGAAAAAATTGCAAACATGTTGTTTACGCCCTTTTTAAGTTTATAATCAAGGCAACCGAAAATATGCACTAAAAATCGTTTTTTATGCCCTTAAAATATGCCATACAAATAGCAAAATATTCTCTTGCTATACATCGAAATTTTATAGAAATATAAAAGTACAGTCGTGAGTAAGTATTTGTTAACTACTGTCTTTGTTGTCTTAATTTGTTTGTGAAAAATATAAAATATATAAAATATGCCTAAAAGGGATATTTTTTTTATATTATGCTCGATAAAATATGAAATATGTTTAAAAAAGGCTATTTTTCAAAAATATGCTCTTAAAACCAAATATGCTAAACTATGACTTAATGGGTAGAATATGCAAAAATATGCTCTAACAAATAGGTGCCAAACCACTTGTAGGACCATAAAACATATAAATACCTTACCCATTTGTTAATATCTCGTTCTTAAAAAAACATGCATTTGCATATTTCCAGTTACCCTGTTTGTAACAAATAAATACTTTTAAAAACATCAAGCCAGGTTTTAGGGTGAAGTCTAAATTTATATTATGATTACATTAAACTTTATTTTAATTTTCGTACGATAAATATAATTTCTGTTTATTGAAGTACTTTTTACATTTTATTACATTGTACATTTTATTAAAATAAAAGTACTATTTGACACAAAAAATACTTTTTGCAACAACAAACGTACTTTTTGGTGCAATGAAAGTACTTTAAGGTACAATAAAAGTTGTAATTCCTTCATTAATATAAAATTTTGGCAAAATCAAAATTTTTTTAGTATCATAAAAGTACTTTATGTTAAATTAAATCACTTTTGGTACTTGAAAAGTATGGTTTAGGTACAATAAAATAACTATTAGGAACAACAAAGGTATTTTTGGTCTGATAAAAAGTCCTATTTGATGCGCTAAAAACACTTTCTGGTACGTACTGCTTGGGTACAATTAAAGTACTTTTTGGTACATCATAAGTATTTTTGGTCCGATAAAAGTCCTTTATGATGCAATAAAAGCGCTTTATGGTTTTGTAAAAGTACTGTTCAGATACAATAAAAGTACTTTTTGAGGACATTAAAAATACAGTTTAGTACAATCAAAGTACCTTTCCAAGTCAATTTTGGTATAATGAAAGTACTATTTGTTACAATAATAGTACTTAGTGGTACGATGAAATACTTTGGATGCAACAAAAAATATTTGGAAAAAATAAACGAGTTAAGAACCCCTTTGAAAACAACCGTGATTTACTAAAAAGGACCTAACGGCCGAACCATATCCAAAATATTCGCCTATATTTAAGCTTATTAACCGCAATGAAAATCTGAAATAAGAGAACATTTCTCAAAGCACTTAATTAAAATATTTAATAGGCCTTTTTTTTATAAATCACAATAAAATATGATAATAGAGTAATTTTAAAATTGTTGGCACCTTCACTAAATTTATCATAACTAGGGTAAGGAATCTTTAGCTGAATTGAAGCGATTTTTCTCAGTAATGTTGATCCGGCAACCACCATTTTCGTTTTTTGTTTACATTTATTGGAAAAAATGTCAAACAACATAGACGGACAAAAATATACATTTTTGATAAAATATTAATAAATTACTATTCTAATTAACCAAAAGCATTCGCACTTCGTGGAATACTGCCTTTGAAACAATGTTCATAGGTTTGTGGCAGGAAAATATTGCAGGTTTACAAAGCGAATAGAAAAATGTGTGAGCTAGACAACAGCTGACAATATGCGAAACTGCAGTGTAAGACCACTTTTTAGCATTTTGCATTTTCAGCTCAAAATGTAAAATGCATTTTTGGTGTAAAAAGGCTATTATACAAATGCATATTTTTTTTCTGGACATCCTTATATAAAAACAGTTGCCTGGTTTTGTGGGAATGGCGGCTGTTAGTTGATTTAAAGAAACGTGATAAAATTTGCAATACTCTTTGTTAACATAAGGCGTATGTAGATATATGTGTTCATTTGTTTGCATATCAAATTATGAATCGTGGCTCGAATAACATGTATTCTTAAAGCTTATTTAATAATACATATGTAATTAGAGGTAATCGCATACTGTGTAGTTACACTACATTAACATACAATTAAATATTTATTTCACAGACACCCAAGAAGCCGGAGCAAAAATTTAATTGTATTCATCAAAATTTATCATAGATTTAAGTAACAAATTTTTATAGCAGAACATTTAAAATAAATTAACAGTAATGCATCGCATTTTCTCAAACATCTATAAACATAATCTTTGCTATCTTCGTAAAAATGTAAACATTTATCTATATGAAATGTTGTACACCACAAGTTTTTTCAAATAAAGGTAGCGAACTTTTATAGTCTGTCTGACATAAATCTATCTAAAACCTGAGCTATTCCCCTACACACCACTCATACAAGTGCAGTCTGTAACAATACGACCGACCCCTACGTACGATTATAGGAGACATGCTTGTATTATCAAATTTTATGGTTTTGCCTGGTGCAGCTTAAATGTCATTCGAAAAAAAATTAAATTTTGTTTAAAGGAAAGTGATTAAATTTGCAGCAATACACTTTGTGAGCTACGAAAATTTGTTATGTTAATTGTGATAACAAATTATAACTCATATCGTATCATGTTCAGTTTGTGGTTTTGTTTAAAATGTTTTTGGCGGTGTGCGTTAGTGGGAGAGTGAACAGTGGTGGGCAAAAGTTGGTAAGTTAATGTTATTGTTGGGCATAAGCCAATCTAACAATGTTTTTTAAATGCTATTGGTGGCCTTTCTAAAGAGCCTGGCCCCGTTTAATGTCCTAGGATTGTTTTGTTTCCATTATATTAGTTAGTCATTCTAAAAGTACTTTAGTTACAGAAAAAGTACTTTAGTTAGTTTAAAAGTAGTAAATGTACTTTTGTCTTACTAAAAAGTACTGTTATTGCACAAATAAGTACTTTTAGTGTTCCAAAAATTACTTTTTGTTTTACGAAAAAGTACTTATATTTTAGCAAAAAAGTACTTTTATTTAACCAAAAAGTTCTGTTTTTGGACTAAAATTTACTTTTTGTGCTAAAAAGTACTAAAAAGTACTGTGCCAAGAACTGCTGTTTTGTATCTTTTGTACTGGCAAGTGACTTGCTGTACCAACAAATACTTTGATTGTACCAAACAGTATCTTTATTTTCTTGCACTATAATGTACTTTTGTCGTAACAAGAAGTAATTTTATTCCACCAAAAAGTACTTGTATTGTAACCAAAAAGTACTTTTATTAAACCAAAAATTTCAGTTTTTTGACCACATTGCACTTCTATTGTACTTTATAACTGCGTACTAGTATAATTTTGCCAACAAATGCTTTTTTGTACCAACAAGAACATTTATTGTACCGACATGTGCTTTTGCTGTACCAAAAAGTACTTTGATTGTACCTAAGAGTACCGTTACTGTACCAAAAAGTACTTTTCTGTTACCAAAGAGTACATTTGCTGAACCAACAAATCTTGGTATTGTATCAAAAAGTACTTTTCATGTACCAAAAAATTGTTTTTTTTTTTGTTGCAAAATAGTACTTTGATTGTACCAAATAGTATATTAATGTACCAAAAAGTGCTTTTGTTGTACTAAAAAGTATTTTCATTGCACAAAGAGTACATTTGTTGTACAACAAAAGTTTTTTTTATTAATAGGAACATTTAATGTTCCAACAAGTACTTTTATAGTACCAACAAAAAATTGTTTTTTTTTTTGTGGCAAATAGTACTTTTACTGTGCCAAATAGTAAATAAATGTACCAAAAAGTACTTTTGTTGTACTAAAAGTTTTTTTATTGTACCAAAGGGTACATCTATTACAACAAAATTTTTTGTATCAATAAGAACATTTGATGTTTCAAAAAGTACTTTTATAGTACCAAAAAATACCTTTTTTTGGAAAATAGTACTTTTATTGTACCAAATAGCATATAAATGTACCAAAAAGTACTTTTGTTGTTCTAAAACTTATTTTTATTGTACCAAAGAGTACATCTATTGTATCAATAGGACAATTTGATGTTTCCAAAAGTACTTTTATAGTACTAAAAATAAATTTTTTTTGTACCAAAAAGTATATTTTTGTATTTTTTTTTGAACCAAAAAAATATATTGATTGTTTCAAAAAGTTTTATTGCAGCAAATAGTACCTCTATTGTACCAAAAAGTACTTTTGTTGTACCAAAAATAGTTTTCGTGTATCAAAAATACGTTTTATTGGATCAAAAATTATGTTAATTGTACAATAAATATTTTTTTAATCAAAAAAACTTTCGAAGTTCCGAAAAGTACTTTTGTATTACCAAAAAGTACCTTTATGGTATCAAAAAGTATTTAATTGTATCCAAAAGTACTGTTATTGTAACTTATAGTACAGAGTACCAAAAGTACTTTTTATGAACAAAAATTTCTTTGTATTGTAACAAGTTATGCTTTTATGGTCAACAAAGTACTTGTGTCGTACCAAAAAGTACTTTTAGTGTACCAAAATTTTCTTTTATTGTACCCAAAAGTACTTTCAATATACCAATAATGATTTTTATTGCTCCAAAAAGTATTTTCATTGTACAAAAATTATTTTCTTTTTTATTAAAAAGTACTTTAACCGTATCACAATGTACTTTTATATTACCAACAAGTATTTAAATGTACCATATTGTACTTTTTAATATTACAAAAATACATCATAGACTCCCGCTTTAGTGTGCTACCCTTTAAACAGTACTAGACGTGTGCACTTTTCTCCGCCACTGTTATGCTAACACAAAATGCAAATATAAAAGAGTTGCTGCTTGCTGCTGTTAACATTACCGCAAAACCTAACAGAGAGTATCCCCATTACAACAATAACATTATTTGTGTGTGTTACAGGCAGGCAGGCAGGCAACCAAAGGCAGACGTTTTAAAAAATGAAAATACTGTCTGTCTACACTCGACTCTACACACACAATGGGACTGACCAATAAACACAATTTTAATTACTACGAATGAAAATGTTACCCCACACTCAGTTGAATACTTGAAGTTATTGCATCAAGACGATCGTGTGTCGATACTCTCGAACAGCGGTGATTTTGAAATCAACACCCGGACTGTTGGTTCTTCAAATGTTATGGAGGTGAAAAAAAATAAACAAATAATTAAAGAGCTGATTAAACAAAACATTTGTTAAAAAGAAAAACAAGCAAACAAACAAACAAAAACTAAATAAAGTAAAGTAAACTTAAAAGTAACTATGTACTAGTAAACATAAAAGTGGCAACGGTAACAAAGCGACTGTTCTAAGTTTTTTATTTCCGGTCGCTCGATGGGGGAAAAAAGTGTTAAACGCTATTGTTGTACAAAAAAATTTCATGATCATCTCCGATGTTAGACAGTTGCACGTTTTTAGGTTTTTTAATTTCAATTCGAATTCGGTGTTGAATTTAAAATCTTGGTCGTGCCCTATCCAACGTTACATATGCAGCCGTTAGTGTCCAGTGTATTCTCCTATTGTTTTATTGTTGCCGCGGTAAATAACAGCAGACAATTGAATTCCGTTTTGTGAAAATTAATTATTTGTGTGTGTGTGTGTATTTTTTCTGTGATTGCACAAATCTCATTGCAATGCTGTTAAATTGGCAATTGCTGATTGTTTTGATATATTCAATTAATGGTGTAAAATTTACAGTAAAATCATGTGAATTATTATGTGATAAAAATGATTACATTACACTGCCAGAGGCGGCTGTGACACCGCCAAAGGCTAAGGCCAATGTCAACGATGATGTGGGTGCTAGTGAGGAGAAACCCAACCAAGAGAGTGGACAAAAACCTCCTCATATAATATTTATATTAGCCGATGATTTGGTAAGTTTGAGAGAAGGCGTAAGTAATGTTTTAGAAATCAATAGCACTATGCGACGAAAATATTGTGTTTTTTTGTATAATTGTAACCACTAAAAATTTGTGAACACAGAAAATCGCCCTATTTCAAAAAGATTTTTTTAAATGTATGTTTGTATTACTTTTCTATTTTTGGTAAAGCGTTATCAATTTTAGATGTCGTCATTTATATGACATCAATGCCTTCCGTAACATATGATATCGCTAATTTGGTGCAAGACCGGTATACATCAATAAAATCGATTCCGAGATAAACGCGTTAAATGTTTTCAATGTATGTATATCCCACCTTGTATAGAAACGATTAAATTATATATTTTCTCAAGCGGAGTGCATACAAGATATTATATTATTACCTGTAGAGTTTTTGCACAACATTAAGTATGATATAACAAACAATTCAACATCATTAATTCAAAAATCACGTTTTTTAAGTTATCCCGGTCTTGCACTAAAATAGCAATATGCTTGTTGTATAAATATTTTGTAAACATAATTATTCATTGATATTTAAATTGAGTTCAAGATCAAGACCATTTTTGTTTTGATTTTTGCAAGAAGTTTATTAGCAGAGTGATATTTTCATAACACCAGACGGTCTGTACAGCTATTTCGGAATCCTCCTCAGCAGACTTTGGTTCAATGGTTGCAAATTGTACATATTGCACCAGAATCTGACAAAAAATGAGAGATTCATCCTATCAAAAATTAATTTTATTGCTTCACAAAGTACCTTTTGTTGTGCCCCAAAAAGTTATTTTATGGTACCAGTACTTTCATCTAATTAAAAAGTACAATTATTGTATCAAGAAGTATATTCGTTGTGATGAAAAAGTACTTTCATCCTACTACATAGTACTAAATTTTAGTGGATAAAAAGTATCAAAGGTACTTTTACAGATGAAAAAGTATTTTTGTTTTACCCTAAAAAAAACTTATCATATCAAAAAAACTTGTATCGTATTATAAAGTACTTTTTGATGTATTGAAAAGTACGTTTGTTGAGGCCTTTAAGTCTTTTATGGTATCAAAAAGTACTTTATTGTATCAAAAAGGGCTTTTATTTTACCAAAAAGTACTTTTGTTGTGCCCAGAAATAACTTTTATTGAACAACAAACACCTTTGTTGTCTCATAAAGTCCATTTATTTTAAAGTAATTTTATTGTACCTTCATTTTCTCGAAAGTACTTTAATTTTAAAGTACTTTTATGTATCAAACAGTACTTTCAATGCATCAAATAGTACTTTTATTGCATCAAGAGTACTTCTTTACGTTATTGTATCTAATAGTATTTCTATTGCACCAAAAAGTACTTTTGAAGTTATTTTATTGTATCAAACCGTACTTTTGTTGTACTAAAAATTACTATCATTGTAGCAAAAAGTACTTTTACTTTACAGAAAACTGAATTTTTTAAATAAAAAGTACTTCATAAAGTACATCTGGTGTACAAAACAACTTTATTCGTATCAAAAAGGACAGTTGGTATGCCAAAAAGTACTTTCATTATATCAGAAAGTATAAATGTACTTTCATCGTATCGAAATGTAATTTTACTGTATCAAATTACTTTAGTTGTCTCCCAAAAATGTACTTTTAATGTACTTTCATCGTATCAAAAACACTTATATTGTGTCCAAAAGTACTTTTATTATACCAGAAAGTATTTATCGTATCGGATTGAAATTTGACTATATAAAATTACTTTTGTTGTACCCGAAAATGTACTTTTGAAGGATTATATTTTAATGTACCGAAAAATATTTTGTGCCATCACTTTAATTGCACTTTTATTGTATTACAAATATTTTGATTGCACATTTGGTACATTTATTGTATTAAAAGTACCAAAAATATAATTTTACTGTATCAAATAACTATTGTTGACCACTTTAATTGTGTCCAAAAGTACTTTTATTATACCAAAATGTACTTTCATTATATCAGAAAGTACTTTCAATGCGCCAAAAAGTACTTTCATCACATCGCAATGTAATTTTACTGTGTTTCTTTTATTTTAATGTACCAGAAAGTACTTTCATCGTATCAAAAATCACTTTTATTGTGTCAAAAAGTACTTTTATTTTAACAAAAAGTACTTCCAGTATGTCATAAAGTACTTCCAATGTGTCAAAAAGTACTTTAAATACTTTTGCCAGAAAGTATTTTAAATGTACCAGAAAATACTTTCATCATATCAAAATCACTTTATTGTGCTCAAAAGTTCTTATTTTTTACCTAAAAGTACTTTAATTATGTCAGAAAGTACTTTCAATGTGCCAGAAGGACTTTCATAATATCGAAATGTAATTTTACTTTATCCAATTAATTGTATTGCACCCTCAAAAATGTACTTTTAATGTAACAGAAAGTACTTTTATCGTATCAAAAACACTTAAATTGTGTCCAAAAGTCCTTTTATTATACCAAAATGCACTTTCATTATATCAGAAAGTACTTTCATTGTACTTTCAAATTACTTTTGTTGTTCCCCAAAAATGTACTTTTAATGTACCAGTTGGTAAAAAATACTTTTAGTATGTCCAAAAGTACATTTATTATACCAAAAAGTACTTTCATCGTATCGAAATGTAATTTTACTGTATCAAATTATTTTTGTTGTATCCCAAAAATGTACTTTGATGTACCAGAAAGTACTTTCATCGTATCAAAAAACACTTTTGTTGTGTAAAAAAGTACTTTTATTATACCAGAAAGTACTTTTGTTATATCGGAAAGTACTTTCAATGCCTCAAAAAGTACTTTCATAGTATCAAAATGTAATTTTACTTTTGTTGTCTCTCAAAAATTTACTTTTGTACTGTGCCAAATGTTACTTAATTTGTATGAGAAAGTACTTTTGCTGCGTTAAAAAATACTTTTATATTTACAAAAAATACTTTTTTTGAATCAAAAAGTTTTGAAATTTTAATCTTTCAGTATCCTTTAACACTCACAGTACTCAAAATATCATTAAATTAATTAATTTAATAAAGTTGTTTAAATTCGTCAAATTCATTAAATTCGCTAAATTCACTAAACACATTAATATCATTATATTCATTAAATTCATAAACTCCAATTTAATTCATTAAACTCAATAAATTGATTAAATTATTAAATTCATTCAATTAATTAAATTCAAGACATCATTAAAAACACTAAATTTATTGAGAACACAAAATTAATTTTTTAAATTAAATTCATTAAATTCATTCGATTTACTAAATTAATTAAAAAATAATTAAATAATTAAATTAAAAAAATTTATTATATTCATAAAATTTATTGCACATTAAATTTATTAAATTCATCAATTACAATTTTTAAATCATAATATTCAATTATTTCATTTCATTGAATTCATTAAGTTTATTAAATTCATTTATTAAATTCATTAATTTAATTTAATTAATTAATTAATTAATAATGATGAATTAATCAAATTCATTAAATTCATTAGACTTTTTTAATTTAAGTTTAATTTAAGTTAAGAATTTAATGAATTCATTAAATTCACTTTAATTAATTTAATTTATTAAATTCATTAATTTAATTAAATTGTTTAAATTCACCAAATTTATCAAATCCATTAAATTCATAAACATTTTTTAATTAAATTAAACTCTTTAAATACAATAAAATCATTTTTTCCATTAAATTTTCTAAATTCATTCAAATGAATAAATACATACAATTAATTAAATACATTAAATTCATTAAAATCTAACTACTTATTATTTTGTTTTTAGGAAGTGAAACAAAAAAAGTTGTCATCCTTTATTATCCTTTAATACTCACAGTATAATTTTCAAATTTGTTATTCTATGTTGGATACTTTTTGTTTAACTAACTATAACTTTTTAAAATATTCATAAAATTAAAACGTATAACACTAATTGTTGATTACAAAACTCATTTGAGTTTTGAATTTTAATTGACGAGTTTTGATTTTCATTTTAATATTTTGAATTTAAAATGAGTTTTGAATTTCAGTTGATGGGTTTAGAATTTTTATTGAATTTTGAATTTCAATTGTTATATTTATTTTTTTTTTTTAATGGGAAATTTGAATTTTAATTGAGGTTTCAATTGTGTTTTCAATTTCAAATGCTTTTTTCGAATTTCAATTGATTTTCTTTAAATGTTATTTGGAAATGTTCTATTTATTTGATTTTTAGTTATTTCATAACACCGAGATACATAAATTGTTTTTCTGTAAATAAAGTGATAATAATCGTTTATGAATCCATGTATAATGGGTTTTTAGAGCTATTAAGTGCTTAAGCTAAAGTTCACTTATATCCAAATTAATTAATTTTATTAATTTGGTTGATACTCATTAATAAATGTCAATAAAGCGCAAGTATCCGTTTTTCTATGAGTACTAGTTATTTTACATATGCACAACATTTTTTACATTTATGGAAATCGGTAATGATCTCACAGTGATTACAGTGAGGAAACTATCGATTCAAATTTCTTACAAAAACACTTTATTTAAATGTTCCTATGAAGTGTAATCGGAACATGCGATAGCTTGTCGATTTGGAATGAGGGAACAAAAATCGATTCCGATTCCGATCAGGTGAGAGTGACATCAAGATTACGTCAAATCGGTAAAACGGACTACTGTTCATATAACGTTTCCCTACATAGGCAACAGTTTCACTATTCCATTCATTAGTTCTCAGTTCTCAGAATTGAGTCCCAAATCAATGAGCTTATTTATAAAATTTGTTGAGCTTTGTTAGGCTCGCTCAATAGTATACAATACCAATAGTGGCATTGAGTTCGCATTTTGACTGTCGACTAAAGTGATCTCATTCGCTGTCTCTCATTTCAGGGGTTTAATGATGTCGGTTTCCGTGGTGCGTCCGATATACCCACACCCAATATTGATGCTTTGGCTTTCTCGGGTATAATATTAAATCGTTATTATGTTAATCCCATATGCACACCCTCCAGATCGGCCTTAATGACCGGCAAATACCCCATACATACAGGTAATTAATAAAAATTAAAAAAAGTTTAATATAAAATATAAAGCAATAACATTTTCAAATTTCAACCTTTTATTTTTTTTATTTATGTATTTAATTTCTTTTCTTACGCCTTTTAGGTATGCAACATACGGTACTGTATGGTGCTGAACCACGTGGCCTACCCTTGAATGAACGCATAATGCCACAATATTTTAATGAATTAGGGTAAAACTATCTGAATATAATTATAAAGAGCATTTAAAGTTAGTTATTTGCTAAGTAGTTTCTTAATTTTTGCAGTTATTCATCACATATTGCTGGCAAATGGCATTTGGGCCACTATAAACGTGTCTACACTCCACTCTATCGGGGTTTTCAATCTCATGTGGGCTATTGGACGGGTCATCATGATTACTATGATCATACTGCTATGGAGAGTGGTCAATGGGGTTTGGACATAAGAGATGGTAAGATAGATAACAATCTGAAGAGCGGGAAGAGAGAGATTTATCTAAAGTAAAAAATAAATTAGCAAAAATAATCTGAAGAGCGGAAAGAGATATATCTAAACTAAAAAATTAATTAGATTTAATTCAAAATATTTTTCGGAAAACCAATTTTTAAATATATAGTTTGTATTTGTAATTGTTAGGTATGGATGTTGGATATCATTTGCATGGGAAATATTCCACTGATCTCATCACCGAAGAATCACTGCGGGTTATATCCACTCACAACGCCTCCTCGCCACTGTTTCTATATGTTGCTCATGCTGGTGTTCATTCGGGGAATCCCTATGATCCTTTAAGGGCTCCCGACATGGAAGTTTCAAAGATGCAACATATTAAACATTACGGAAGGCAAAAATATGCCGGTGAGTATTAACAAAAATTTATAAATTTAACAAAGTAAAAAAAATGAACAACATTTTATAAAGTCTTTCAAATAAAAAAATCTCTAAATTTATAGGAAAAAAAAATTCAATAAATTCTTTAAATAAAAAAAAATTAATAAAAATTATAAATTTTTATGAATTCATAAAATCTACAAAATTTATTAAATTCATTAAGCTCATTAAATTTATTAAATCTACTGGTATACAAAAAAAATATTTTTCATTTTTCTGGGTGTCTGAATTGGGATTCCTATAGTTATTAATATCATGATTTCAAATATGTTTTCAGATTTTTTTCATCAGGAACAGTTTTTTAGTTATTTACATATGAACATAAAAAATTAGAACAACAAATATGTATTTTCTATTAGTTAAGAAAGTTTTTATTTATTTCATGAATATCCTTGCAGTGTCCTAAAATGTTCCCGAGCAGTCAGCGAATATTTTTCTGGGTATCTGAATTGTGATTACCATGGTTATTAATATCACGATTTCAAATATGTTTTCAGATTTTTTTATCAGGCACAGTTTTTTAGTTATTTGAATTTAAATAAAAGAAATCCAAATAAGAGGGCAAAAACGCATTTTCAAGGACACCGAATATTACTTAGAATATTAAAAAGAGAATAAGGTGATTATAAAATAGAATAGGGCGATAATTGCAGCCGAAAAGGCATGTTGCTGATGTTGCCACCTGTTTCTACTACATTTTTTAAACAATCGCCTCCATGCAAATTTTCAATGGAAAACAAAACTTATTTTCAAATAACCAAAAAACTATGACTGATAGCTAAATTCTGATTACGTATTTGAATTTCCCATGTCAAAAACTCTTAGAAACACATAATGAAACAAGAAAAATAACCTCTGTTGAACAGAATGATGAAACAAGAAAAATAACCTCTGTTGAACAGTGCTAAATTTATTCAATCCATTAAATTCATTAAATTGATTGAAATTACTAATTTCATTAAATGCATTAAATTCATTAAATACGTTGCACTCATTAAATTCATTATATTCATTAAATTCATTTAATTCATTAAATTCATTAAATTCATTAAATTCATTAAATTCATTAAATTCATTAAATTCATTAAATCCATTAAATTCATTAAATTTATTTAATTTATTAAATTTATTAAATTTATTAAATTTATTAAATTTATTAAATTCATTAAATTTATTAAGTTCATTAAATTCATTAAATTTATTATATTCATTAAATTATTTAAATTCATTAAACTCTTTAAATTCATTAAATTCATTAAACCAATAAATGCATAAATTCCTTAAATTTATAAAATTCATTAAATTTATTAAATTCATTAAATTAATTAAATTTATTCAATTCATTAAATTCTTAAAATTCATTAAATTCATCAAGTTCACTAAATTCAATAAATTTATTAAATTCATTAAATTCATAAAATTCATTAAATTCATTAAACTCATTAAATTCATTAAATTTATTAAAATTCATTAAATTTCTTAAATTCGTTAAATTCATTAAACCAATAAATGCATAAATTCCTTAAATTTATAAAATTCATTAAATTTATTAAATTCATTAAATTTATTCAATTCATTAAATTCTTAAAATTCATTAAATTCATCAAGTTCACTAAATTCAATAAATGCATTAAATTCATTAAATTCTTTGCACTCATTAAATTCATTAAACTCATTAAATTCATTTAATTCATTAAATTCATTAAATTCATTAAATTCATTAAATTTATTAAAATTCATTAAATTTCTTAAATTCGTTAAATTCATTAAATTCATTAAATTCATTAAATTCATTAAGTTCATTAAATTCATTAAATTCATTAAATCCATTAAGTTCATTAAATTCATTATATTCATTAAATTAATTTAATTTATTAAATTCATTAAATTCATTAATTTAATTAAATTCATTAAATTCATTAAATTCATTAAATTTATTAAATTCATAAAATTCATCAAATTCGATAAATTCAATATCATCAAATTCATAAAATTCATCTAATTCATTAAATTCATTAAATACATTAAATTTATTAAATTTATTAAATTTATTAAATTTATTAAATTTATTAAATTTATTAAATTTATTAAATTTATTAAATTTATTAAATTTATTAAATTTATTAAATTCATTAAATTCATAAAATTATTCAATAATGTAAATTCATAAAATTAATTAAATTTATTAAATTCATTACATTCAATAAATTCATTAAACTCATTAAATTTATTAAATTCATTGAGTTTATAAAATTCATTAAATACATTAAACTCATTAAATTCGTTAAATTTATTTAATTAATTTAATTCATTAAATTTATTAAATTCATATAATTCATTAAATTCACTTAACTCACTAAACTCATCCAATTCATTGAGTTTTTTAATTTTATTAATTTTATAAAATTCATCTAATTTATTAAATGCATTAATATCAGAAAATTCATTCATTAAATTCATTAAATTTATTAAATTCATTAAATTCATTAAATTCATTATAATTCATTAAATTGATTAAACCAATAAATGCATAAATTCATTAAATTTATAAACTTCATTAAATTCATTATATTTATAAAATTCATTAAATTCATTATATTCACTTAATTCAATAAATTTATTAAATTTATTATATCTTGAGTTCCATCTACTGTCATGGGAATTGTTCATGTTGCCACAATATTTTTTTTGCCAATATCATCATATAGCCCTTTATCAGCAGACTCTGGAAGTAGGTTGAGGGTATGACAAAAGCTCTCGCACTCTTGGCATCGCACACAAAACAATTATAACTCATATGAACCTTAAAATATTATTTCATTACAAAAAAAAAAAAACACATGCAATGACTACAACTGGCAGACACACTGACTAATTTCACGTCAGACCAATTAAATCATCATGATAATGACTAATGAAAGACCTGCCTGTGGTGCTTGATGTTCCCAGCATCACAGATTGGAACTTTTGCACACACCACCAACCGTCATTGGTGGAAATATGAAATGTGTAATTTGTAATTAAATCTTTGAAAAAAGTCAAATAACCGCCATGTACTAAATGTCACCTGTAACGGTTTTTTAATTTAATGTATCTGCTTATCTTTTTTTCCAGCAATGGTGTCCAAAGTGGATCAGTCCGTGGGACTGATAGTGCAGCAGCTGCAGAAGCAGAATATGCTAAATGATTCCATCATAGTGTTTAGCACCGATAATGGGGGACCGGCCGAGGGTTTCAATTTGAATCATGCCTCCAATTGGCCCTTGAGGGGTGTTAAGAACACTTTGTGGGAGGGTGGTGTACGGGGAGCAGGACTGTTGTGGTCACCGCGGCTGGCAAAAAAGAGGCGCGTGGCTGATCAAACGATGCACATTGTGGACTGGCTACCAACTTTGTTGACAGCAATTAAGGGGGATGAGGCTTTACTGTGAGCGTTACGACAAAAATATTTCGTAATGATAAAATTAACATAATGCAATTTATATATCCTTTTTAGCAATCTGTCTTCTTTGCCCTTGGATGGCATTAGCCTGTGGGATGCCTTGTCAACCGATGACTCTTCTCCTCGCAAATCTATACTCCACAACATAGATGACATTTGGGGCAGTGCTGCGTTTACGCGCAGCGATTGGAAAGTCATAAGCGGCGCTCATTATAATGGAGCCTGGGATGGTTGGTATGGCCCGGCCGGAGATCGTAATGCCCGTTTGTATAACTATAAAGCAGTACGCACGAGCTATGCTGGTCGTTCTTTGGCAGATATCAATATGTTACCAACACTAGCGGATATATCGCGCATGCGCATGGAATCTAATATTGATTGTTCGGTGCGCATGCACTATCTGAAAGAGGGTACAGTGTGCAAACCTCTGGAGAAGCCTTGTTTATTTAATGTCAAAGATGATCCCTGTGAGAAATACAATTTGGCTCACAAGTAAGAAATTGTCGAATAAAAAGTCGAGAAGGAATGCATTTTTTATTATTGATTAATTTTTTCCAGATATCCTTCCGTATTGAAAGCTTTGCTGGAGGAATTGAAAACTATCAATGCCACAGCGGTGCCGCCCTCAAATAAACCTTTGGACCCCAATGGTTATCCTGTGAAATGGGGTTATACCTGGACGAATTTTGGTGACTATGAGGTAAATGATGTTATAGGCAGTCTATGAGCAAAACGATATTATTATAATTTATTTTGTAATTATTATAAGTTTTGAAAACGATTAATTTATAATATTAAATAAACAAGTCTATAAAACATTATTTCAGTTTTTCTTTTTTCCCCCGAAAAATAGGTAAGCGAAAGATTAATGTTTCGTTATATTGCAAAATTGGAGTAATTGTATTTCGTACTGCTGCAAAGTTAATTGCAATGACAAATTAACAAAATATAAATTAAAGTGTTTTAGATAGATGAACTAGTAATATGCACTTGAATAGGTGAAGTGACGATTGCACCAAAAAGTACTTTTATTCTACTAAAAAATATTTTAATTGTGCCAAAAATGATTTTAATTATAAGTACCACAAAAGTACATTAATTTTACCAAGAAGTTATTTTTTTCTACTAAAAAGTACGTTAATTGTACCGAAAAGGACTTTAATTCCACAAAAAAGGTTTCTTATAGCCTTTTTATACCAAAAAAGTATTAAGCATTTTGAGCTGAATATGCGAAATGCTAAAATGTGGTTTTACACTGCAATCTCGCATATCAGCAATCAGCTGTTTTCTAATTCACACATTTTTCCATTTGCCTTGTAAAAGTGCAACAAAAATTACTTTTTTGTATGAGAAAGTTATTGTATCAAAAAATAATTTTCTTGTACAAAAAAGTACTTTTTATCGTATTACAAATTACTTCTATTATACTACTAAAAAGTACTTTATATCTTACCAAAAAGTTCTCCAATAGTATTAAGGATTATTGTTGTTTCAAAAAGTAACATTATTGTATCAAAAGAACTTTTTTGTATCAGAAAATTATTGTATCAAAGAGTACTTCTTTGTACTACAAAGTACTTTATTGTACCAAAAAAAGTAGTTCTTTTATTTTTACTTTCTTTCCATGTTGTTTGACATTTTGTCCGATAAATGTAAACAGACAACGAAAATTGTGGTAGCCGATTGAACATTATTGAGAAAAATCGCTTAAATTCAGCTATTTCAGAGTACAGCTCAGAGCATTTTTCTGCATGGATAAGAAAATAAGCCAACATCTTTCCAATAACAAAATATGTTCATGTAAAAATTTTAGCATGTTGGCCGCATCTTTCAAAAAATGCGGAAAAATGCTAAAATATGCTAAATGCATTCCGGTGTAAAAAGGCTATTAATTGTATCTTCTACTTCTAAAAAACCTACCATTGTGAACTGCTAAACTAAAAACTGCATTTAATCTACCAAAAAGTATGATCTGCTATTAGAGCTGTTTCAAAAGTTATCGTATGTACCAATATAAACAAACATTTCACTCAAAGGGTCGATATACATATTGTCACCTGAAATTGCCAAAGACGTAACTCTCATATCATATTTTTGTAGGATAAGTTTAAATGATAATTTTTCGGAGAAGCAAAAAGCGTTATAAAACGAAAAGTATTTTATTTTTAGACACAATTTTTGCACAGCTTCCATTAAGATCAACGATAAATTTATATATGAAGAGAAATATTTTTTTTTGGAATTTAGCTGGGTTATGTCTTTTGTGATTGATAATGTAATTTGTGCAATAAAATCGTTATTTTTAGACGTTGAATCATAAAATTTTGGAGGGGCATGTAAATTAGCTTGGTATACCATTTTAATTTAAAAATTGAAACTTTTATCTTTTGAGGGTTACGTCTTTTTGTATTTTAGGTGACCATATGTATAATAATTATTCAGAGGTTGTTTTACTTGCTGATCCGGGACTAAAAAGAGACATGTTCTGGAAACCAATTCGGTTTGGAAACACAGCAAAATCGGAAAAAATTTATTAAAAAGTATTACCTTTTTACCGATTTTGTTCAAACCGATTTGTTTTTTAGAACATGGCTGATAGTCTAAATTTAAAACCAAATTCTAATATTGTAATAAATATCGATTGTGTAACAAAAAAAAACAAATAACTCATAGCGATTTGTATTTTTTATAAAATATATTCGTTTTTATTCTTTGTATTTTTACAATATCATTTTGTAAACCTTATGCAGATGCCATCGACTTAAATTAATATGGGGTGGTGGAAAAAAATGCATGTTATATAATACTAAAATATGATATGCGTGTTCGTTCGTTTGTTGGTTTGATATTTTTTTTTTTGGGAGTCCTTTAAACAAAGGACATTTTTTTTTTGCATAACAAATATGTGTGGTAAAAAAATGAAAGAAAATTTCTATGAAACGAAAAAGATTGCAAGGAAATGTAACATAAATAGTAAAGATTTTCGGAAATGAATAAGGATTAGCGTTGGGGGTAATGGTATATCAATCCTTTTACAAGGATTCAATGTGAATGGATAATTTACAATATGCCACATTTGTTATTACATATATTAAATATACATTTAGATATAGTTTAAGACTTAAATGCTAATGCTTTATATTAAACATAAACTAGATTACCAGAATAATAGTCTAGCACAGTAAGTTGTAGCCTTATTTGAAAATAAAAATCCTATAAAATTCAAATAGTTCGTGTTCGTGTGTGTTAAATCATAGTCCAAACGTAGCCGGAAATGTCTTGTCATAATCACCCTTTGTAAATATTGTGACTCATTTTTTTATTTAATAGCGGTAACCACTGCCATCATTGTCGCCGTTTTGTCCACCAGCGCCGAAACCATTGGAACCCTGTTGCTCATAGTTGTAACCGTTGCTGCCATTGCCGCCGCCTCCGTTGCGTCCTCCATTGCCACCACCATTGCCATTACGATAACCACCACCGTTGCCGTTGCCGCCGCCGTTTCCATTGCGGCCTCCGCCATTGCCATTGGGACGACCACTACTATAGCCTTGACCATTGGTGTTGTATTGACCACCAGCACCATTACCACCATTGCCATTACGTCCTCCTTGGCCATTACCATTACCATTTGGCGCTCCACTAGAATAACCATTGGCTCCTAAGTCTTGACCGCCAGGTCTGCCGCTTGAATAGCCATTGCCGCCCAAATCTTGACCACCGGGTCTGCCATTGCTATAGCCATTACCGCCTAAACTTTGACCACCGGGGCTACCATTGCTATAGCCATTAGCACCCAAACTTTGTCCACCACCATTGCCATTGGAACGACCGCCATTGCCATTGGAATAACCGCCATTGCCGTTGCCGTTGCCGCCGGGACGACCACTAGAATAACCATTAGCTCCCAAGTCTTGACCACCAGCACTGCCAGCGCCGCCTCCCTGTCCACCAGCACCATTTTGTTCGTATGCATACCCGTCAGCACCACCAGCACCGCCTGCGCCGCCTCCCTGACCACCTTCGGCGGCATCACCTTCATAACGTACCTGGGGACGATAGCCTTCTTGATCAGCTTCATACTCGACGATCTAAGGGAGTGAGAAGAGAAAAACAAAGGTTAGGAAATGAACAATGCTGAATTATTAAATTATTCAGTATTTTAACATAAAAAAATTTTAATTTTGATACTGTTTCAATGATTTTTTTTTCACAAAATCTGTCTTAAAGAAGAGTTTTTGTTCAATTAGTTTTAATGAAGAATAAGTTTTAGGTTCGTCTTAAGGTTTTTATGGAATAAAAGGTTTAAACCAAAATCAAACGAATGGTGAAAGATCTCATTTAGAGCTTTAATGATAAAGCTTATCTTTAAGATGTCGTTTTAGGTAAGATCTAAAGATATGTTTTCTTAAGATTTTGTATCATTTTGGAAGCCAAAGCTTTTGCAGAAATGTTTGGCGTCACATATTATTATTATTTTATTATTTTTTATTATTGTTTTTAATAAAGTTTACAGAGGACGGAAGTGTAAAACTTTGCGTTTTAAATTTAACGACGTTAGTCGAAATATCGGGCAAATAATTTACAAAAAAACAAATATAAACAAGATTTTCATTTCAACGACCTATGAGCCGAACAAACACCAAATATTTTTTATTATTTTAAATTTGTTCGAATTTATATCTGTTGAGATAAAAACTTTTACGTTTTATACTGTAAATTCATCGATACTAAGTAAATTATGAGCCAAAGATGTAGTATAATTTAGTAATATAATTTTTATCAAAAAGTATCTCTTTTAACAATATAATAAACTTTACAAATTAAATTTTTTGCATTAAAAAGTTATTTTTATTGTTCCAAAAAGGTACTTGTATTTACCAATAAGAACTTTTTTGTGTCAAAAAGTTTTTTAATTGCACCAAAAATTACTTTTTCATATAGAAAAACGTAATTTTCTTGCTTTTATTGTATTTTACTTTGTACTATTGTACTAGAAAACACTTTCTGTACCAAAAGCTAAGTTTTTTGTACAAAATTTACTTTTATTGTACCAAAAGTATTTATATTGTATTAACACAGTACTTTTTGTATCAGAGTTTTTTTTATCAAACAGAACGTTTCTTGTACTTAAAAGTACTTGCTTTTTTAACAGATTTTACTTTTATTTAACTAAAAAGTAGTTATTTCGTATGAAAAACTGCTTGCATATAAAAGTACTTTTTTATACTAAAAGGTACTTTTTATCGTTCTAAAAAGTACTCCAATTGTATTAAGGATTACTTGCATTGTTTCAAAAAGTACCATTATTATATCAAAATGTACTATTTTGTAAAATAAAATGTTTGTAGCAAAGAGTACTTGTTTGTACTACAAAGTACTTTATTGTACCAACAAGTACTTTTATTAAATGAAAAAGAACTTTTATTTTTACCAAATAGTACTTTTATTGCATCAAAAATTACTGTTTTGTATCAGAAAGTTTTTTTATCAAAAAATAATTTTCTTGTACGAAAAAGTACTTTTTATCGTATCACAAAGTACCTCTATTATACTACTAAAAAGTACTTTATATCGTACCAAAACTTGTATTGTTTCAAAAAGTACCATTATTGTATCAAAATAACTTTTTTGTATCAGAAAATTATTGTATCGAAGAGTACTTCTTTGTACTACAAAGTACTTTATTGTACCAACAAGTACTTTTTTTAAATGAAAAAGTACTTTTATTTTTACCAAATAGTTTTTTTATTGTATGAAATATTACTGTTATTGCATCAAAAATTACTTTTTTGTATTAGAAAGTTATTGTATCAAAAAATAATTTTCTTGTACGAAACAGTACTTTTTATCGTATCACAATTTACTTCTATTATACTACTAAAAAGTACTTTTTATCGTGCTAAAAAGTACTCCAATTGTATTAAGGATTACTTGTATGGTTTCAAAAAGTACCATTATTGTATCAAAAGAACTTTTTTGTATCAGAAAATTATTGTATCGAAGAGTACTTCTTTGTACTACAAAGTACTTTATTGTACCAACAAGTACTTTTATTAAATAAAAAAGTATTTTATTTTTACCAAAAAGTACTTTTATTGTATGAAATATTACTGTTATTGCATTAAAAATTACTTTTTTGTATCAGAAAGTTATTGAATCAAAAAATAATTTTCTTGTACGAAAAAATACTTTTTATCGTATCACAAATTACTTCAATAATACTACTAAAAAGTACTTTATATCGTACCAAAAAGTTCTCCAATAGTATTAAGGATTACTTGTATTGTTTCAAAATGTACCATTATTGTATCAAAAGAACTTTTTTGTATCAGAAAATTATTGTATCAAAGAGTACTTCTTTGTACTACAAAGTACTTTATTGTACCAACAAATAATTTTATTAAATGAAAAAGTACTTATATTTTTACCAAATAGCATTTTAGTTGTATGAAATAATACAGTTATTGTATCAAAAAGTACTTTTTTGTATCAGAAAGTTATTGTATCAAAAAATAATTTTCTTGTACGAAAAAGTACTTTTTATCGTATCACAAATTACTTCTATTATACTACTAAAAAGTACTTTATATCGTACCAAACAGTTCTTCAATAGTATTAAGGATTACTTGTATTGTTTCAAAAAGTACCATTATTGTAACAAAAGAACTTTTTTGTATCAGAAAATTATTGTATCAAAGAGTACTTCATTGTACTTTATTGTACCAACAAATAATTTTATTAAATGAAAAAGTACTTATATTTTTACCAAATAGCATTTTAATTGTATGAAATATTACAGTTATTGTATCAAAAAGTACTTTTTTGTATCAGAAAGTTATTGTATCAAAAAATAATTTTCTTGTACGAAAAAGTCCTTTTTATCGTATCACAAAGTATCTCTATTATACTACAGAGTACTTTTATTGTATCAAAAAGAAATTTTATTATATCAGAAAGTACCCTTTTTGTATCAGACCATGATTGTATATAAAAAGTAATTTTTTTTGTACTACAAAGTTATTTTTATTATACCAAAAGTACTTTTATTTATCAAAAAGTACTTTTCTCGTGCTTAAAAGCATTTTTCATTGTAGCAAAAAGTACTTCTATTGTATCAAAAAGTACTTTTATTGTAGTGAAATACCAATACCATTGTACCAAAAATAACTTCTATAGTATGCAAAAGTACTGTTATTGTATCAAAAAGTACTTTTTGTAACAGAAACTTATTGTATCAAAAAGTGTTATTCTTTTACTAAAAAGTACATTTTATGGTACCACAAGATACTTCTATTGTACCAGAGACCACTTTCATTGTATTAAAAAGTACTTTTATTGTATCAAAAAGTATTTTTTTATATAAGAAAATTATTGTATCTAAAGTACTTTTTTGGTACTACAAAGTACTACTTTTATTTTATTGTACCAAAAAAGTACTTTTTTGTATCACATCGTACTTTTATCAAATGTACTTTTATTGTATTAAAAAGTATTTTTATTTTTTACAAAATGTGTTTTTATTGCATCAAAAAGTACTTTTAGTATATCAAAGATAACTTTTCTTACACCAAAAAGTACTTTTTATCAAAAATGTGTTATATTGCAAAGTATCTTTGTTTGTATTTAAAAGTTTTTGTATTGAAATTTACTTTTACTGTATCAAAATGTACTTTCATTGTATTAAAAAGTACTTTTACTGGATCAAATTGAGTTTTTGTGATTTTCTTGTACTAAAAAGTACTTTTTTTGTAATAAAAAATACTTGTTATTGTAAAAAAAGATATTTTATCAAAATGACCAAATTTTTATCAAAAAGTACTTTTATCAAATGCACTTTTACTGTACTTTTATTTTTAATGCAACGTATTTTTATTAAATTAAAAACTTACTTTCATTGTATTAAAATTATATCAAAGATTTCTTTCTTTATACTGAAAAGCACTTTTTTGTTATCATTTTTATTAAATTAAAAACTTACTTTCATTGTATTAAAATTATATCAAAGATTTCTTTCTTTATACTGAAAAGTACTTTTTTGTTATCAAAAAGTACGTTTTTTGTATCAAAAAGTTATAATATTGACATGTACCCTTTTTGCATCAAAATATATTTTCATTGTGTTAAAAAGTACTTTATTGTATTAAAAAGTTTTATTCTAGTACAAAAGGGACAATTCCTTCATTTCAAGGATATCTATGTGTTAAATGTGGAATGTGAACTAGTTCACATGTAAGTCACTAACTAGTACTTTACTAGTTTCGAACTAGAATTTTTTCCTACTGGGAGCTTTCAAAGCTATTTGAGGCGAATGGAAATATCAAAGTATCAAAGTGATTTAGAAGGACATCCTAGTATCGAATTTGTAGAAAATTGTAGCATTACTTTAAATTCAAGTAAAAGGTATGCAAACATAAACTAGTTCCTTCATGGGAGATGCTAATGTTAAAATCAGCCAAATCTGAAGTACTTTTGAATGAGCAAATCTTATTTCTTTGTTGATTCTAGTTCATGTTACTACAGCTAAAACCTCTCATACAATGATTTTATCGCTAATTCATATATTTTATATGAACTCTAACTTAAGGTTAACTTTTAATTAACCTTTGCTCTTATTCGAATCTTTATTATCCCTTATGTCCGCCCTAAATTTAGTTAACTTTATCATAGAACTCCGCCGAATTTCGAAACATCTTAGTAGATTACTCGATAAAGAGAGATTCGAAGAAGAATAAAATTAAATATTTAATGACAGGAATGAAAACTTTTCATTACATCAGTTACATTTTCACTACAATTTTCTAGTTAAAAAGTTTTTTAGCCTTAACCGACATTCTATTCCGTCTTTTGTCCGGAGAATTTTCAGTTTAGTTATAACTTAACTTCTAGGTTTAATAAATACTTTAACCTTAACCTATATCAAAAATATAACCTGAGGTTAAAATAACCTTAAATCAAATGAAAATCTTTTGGATATGTTCTCCGGATTATAAAAAGTTTTTTAACCTTAAAAGATTACCTAAGGTCAGAATTCTAAAATCTAACCTTGGGTTATCCGTCTAAAAAACTCAACTGAATTATGCATTTTCTTTCATCTTACTTGCTTTCTGCCATCAGGTAATAGAACATTATATTGTCCTGTGGTAAAATCACCATCACGCATTTCCGAATGGCCAAACGACAAACCACTTGGAGCATCTTCAACTTGATAGCTAAACTCGTATTTAGCTGGTTCCTATAAAAACGAAGGATGGAAATGAAGGAGTGGGAGGATATTCAAATGTGTCATTAGAGTTTTCGATTTGGGCTAGTTTTGTTTTGTTAAGCAATTTGATTTTATGTAAAAGCATAATTTGTTTTGAAAGAAAAGTTTTAGAGTCCAAGTGATTTGTGGTAAGGTATAGTGAAATTTTTAAGTGAATTCCAATTGAGTGTAAATTTAAATTGAATTTTGAAATGTGTAAGAATTTAGCCTTAAATTATGCGCTAGGATATTTGCGTAAGCAACTCGGTGCAACGTGTGGTGCTTTTGCAGTTTGTTTTTGTACCATTACCTATCAGATGTTGTTGTTTTTTTTTTTGAAGCAAGTAAGACCATTTGTTCGCCCCTGTCAATAATCGGGTTAATAGCTATGAGCTTTTTTTTTGTCTTTGAAGCTTTAAGGTTAGGGTGCCAGCTTAAGCTGATGTGATTGAGGGGGTATGTGGAGGGGAGAGGTAAACTTACATTGCTGCCATCGTCACCACCATAACCGCCGCCGCTGCCGCCTTGACCTCCAGCGCCTCCTTGTCCGCCAGCACCAGATTGAGAGTAATCATAGCCATCAGCACCGCCATTGCCGCCATTAGCACCACCGCCTCCATTGCGGCCACCTCCTTGATTGGGTGGTAGATATTCCTGATTGGGTTGACCACCGCGACCACCTGAACCGCCATTGCCATTGCCATTACGACCACCACCATTGCCAGATGCGGGAGGACCATAACTATCGGAAGGACGACCATTGCCTTGACCGGGAGCACCGTAGGTAGAAGAAGGTTTGCCGTTGCCATTGCCATTAGAACCGCCGCCTGAACCGGGAGCGCCATAGGTGGAAGAGGGTCTGCCAGCGCCGTTGCCATTGCCATTACCTCCGCCTGAGCCGGGAGCGCCATAAGTGGAGGAGGGTCTGCCGTTACCGTTACCATTGCCATTACCCGCGCCTGGAGCTCCGTAGGAAGAGGAAGGAGTGCCGAAACCATTACCATTGCCATTGGAGGGAGCGCCATAGGTGGAAGAGGGTCTGCCACCGCCATTGCCATTAGAGCCACCACCTGCACCAGGAGCGCCATACGAAGAAGATGGTCTGCCTGCACCACCGTTGCCATTGGAACCGCCACCTGCGCCAGGAGCGCCATACGAAGAAGAAGGTCTGCCTGCACCGCCGCCATTGCCATTGGAACCGCCTCCTGCACCAGGAGCGCCATAGGAAGAAGAAGGTCTGCCCGCTCCGCCGCCGTTACCATTGGAACCGCCGCCAAAACCAGGAGCACCATAGGAAGAAGAGGGCGCACCACCGTTACCACCACCGCCTCCGCCTCCATTGCCACCTCCTGCACCAGGAGCGCCATACGAAGAAGAAGGAGCTCTACCAGCGCCATTACCACCACCTAAACCGGGAGCACCATATGAATCTGAAGGAGCCAAAGGCGAACCACCTGAGCCGCCGCCACCACCCGCACCAGGAGCACCATAGCTATCCGAGGGAGGCAGATATGAGTTCACAGGAGGCTCGGGTCGAGCCAACACTGATGATATCACTAAAGCCACACACACTAACTTAAACATTGCACTTAGTAACTTTTTTTTTAATTTAAATTTAAACACACAACAAAATTAACGACTTTTAAAACAACCCTTTAAAATAATCGTTTTAAAATTTAATATTATATTATAATAGTAATAGTCCTGTGAATTGCCGTTAAAAGTTTTTAAACTTTTATGTTTTCACAACTCGAGATTCGATTCTTCTATACTGTAGGTGTTCTTTAAGATGAAACCGTTTTAATGAAAATCCAAATCGAAACTGATGTTTTCATCTCAAAATGTTCAAATATTTATATGAAAAACTCTTTTGTCTCCCCATAACTGCCAAAAACAAAATGTTACACATAGGAAAATCACAGTCTCAGTCAAGTCTCCGACAACGAAACCAACCAGCCAAAGTCAAGCTAAAACCTAATGTCCGTCTGTCCTCAGACACTATATGCTGTGTGTCGGTCTGTTGTATGCTGTATGTGGCAGCGAGAGGATCTTTGTGAATTATGAATTTTTGAATTGCTCTTCACCGATGTGTGGTTAGCTTGAAACATACGATACACAATACCATCGTGTGTTGTAGAAAACAAAGTCATGTCTTTGACAACTACGTCACCTTAGATTAGTTCAGTCATTCAGACGGACGGACAGACGGACGTATAAACAATACATATAAGTACAATCACTCGTGCCACATGCTAAACTATCTAACGCGACGGCTTATACATACAGCAGAGTTACTACTGCCACACAGCGAATACCTAGAGCCAGGTTAGTACAAAGCGCATTGGTTAGGTGTAGACGTCATGAGCGTTTTATGGATGTATGTATATAGATTTGTACGAGTATGTATGTTAGTAGTACTTACATTGCTGCAGCATCTTCATTGTCCCCAAAGTCACTACACAGTGGTTAGAAAATTTGAGTGATTGTAAAAGATGTCCTGGCGACTTTGAATGTGAAAAATAAAGTCTTGTAGGTAGTATAGACAAAATTGTTGATACATATAAATAATACTTATGTATATGACGCACTTACTACATTCAGGCACTTGAAGCTCTTTACTAAACATTGAGTTAATATTTGATAACTTTTGTAATACAGAGTAGTTAGAATTAGATTTCGACAGATCTAAATTGATTTGAAAATTGTGCTAGTTATTTTTTTTGTGTGTTTTTTTAAAGAGGTAGATTAAAAAATCCCTGGGACCGGCCGTGGCAAAGTGGTTAGAGCACGCGACTACCATGCGGGAGATCGCAGGTTCAACCCTGGTTTCAGTCATCTTAAAAAAAATTGTTCTTTCATTGTCGGCTCCCCTCGAATGTTGTTGACAGCAAGTTCGCAGTATAAGTGTCGAGTCAATCGGCATGTCAAGTAAGAGCATCTCAAACAGTGACGTTCGCATTCTTCGATAAACAAGTAGGTGCCGTTAGTTGTGAATCTAAAAATAGAAAGCGTGTTAATTCACAACAACGTAAGAAGCTATCCCATACCTCATTCATGGGGTGTAAAGGGAAATTAAGTAAGTAAGTAAGTAGGTAAAATCCCTTCGGTTCATCAAATGTCGTCGCATTTGGTATGTAGTGCTTCCACTAAAAACCTCATCCTCTATCCGGAACTGCGTGTGCATTATGAAGACCCAGGGTAGTTTAGCTACGTACAGTAGTTACTTTGTAACCTCTCTTCTAGGTCACCATTTTTCGTCTTAAGGACAAACTCTGCATATTTCGCCACCTTCTTCCAATTTTCATTTCCACTTAGCATTTTGCCTGCTATATTCTCAACAGTAACGGACCAATAACCTGGCCCAATTTAATTTTCATGTTGTGCCACCGACTGCATTTGAAGAAAGTATGCTCTGCGTCGCCAACATCTTCGTCTCCATACAAACAGCCTTGACTTTTACTTTTTCCCATTGCAAACAGGTATTCCGGAAGTAGCCGTTCCCCAATAGCATTTGAGTAACATAGTAGTTTACCTTTCCCTCTCTTCTATTGTACCACTCATCAAATTTCGCTTCGCTGTCCATCTTCTTTTTGTACTACCATTCTATTTTTCCTGCAGTTGCCCTAGTTGGCATGCGTCTACTTTATTGCCTTGCCTTCGTTCAGCCCATATTCTCACTGTCTCTTCAATCAAACGATTTATGGGGATAGTACTGCTTATTACACAAACCGCTTCTTGTAAGTTAGTTCTATCTTCTACTCATAGCGTCGATGTTCTTAGCACAGCCAGTAGCAAGTTTCGTCTTCTCTGCGCTTTAAGATACGTACCCCACACTTCGCTACCATATAGAAGCACAGAGTTTGTGGTATCCATTAATAATTTTCGATTGAGCTGTTACGGTCCTCCTATATTTGGTCCTCCTATATTTGGCATAATTAATCTGTTGAGTAAATTTTATCCTGCTGTCGAATCTGACCCCCAAGTATTTCAGCATATCTGACGTCGTTATGATCGTTCCTGGGACCTCAAAATCTACCTGTAAGGGTATACACTAGAGCCCCGACTTGCGTCGTTAATGGGAACTGGAGAAACACGACGCAAATCGAAACGACGAAATTGAATCACCTATTGTATTTTTGATAAAAAAAAAACAAGTTATTATTTTGATCATGTTTCCAAATTGAAAGATGGGACTCCATCTTAACCAATAAGTGATTTCTTGCTATAGTATCTTGTTTAGATTGGAGGGGTGTGACTATTTTAGCTAATTGATTTATTTTATCACTGTCTCCGTTGCAAATTGTTCTTACTGTTGCAGGTGCTAGTTCAGAGTTCTCGGACCTATATTAACAGCCTTTTCTACCAAATTTAAACGTTTTTTTACGTCCAATTTTAATTCCAAACTTATTACTTTTCATTTACTTTATATGAAACAGTCCAACTAAACCACAGTGCATCATTACAGTTATTCATTCATACAAACGTTATCGCGAGAGGTTCTTACTACTACTTAATTTTTGCTTTTGTTTTTTATTTTATTTTGTGATTTCGGAAAATTGTGATCTTATTCACAACTTCACGTGTTGTTTTCATTTCATTATTGTGGTTTTTCTTTTTGTTGTTGTTTTACTTGTCGACAAAACCCATAAGACTCAGCAGTCATCAGCCAAAGAGTCATTCGTACTATCAAAAAACAAAAAAAATAAATTGATCATCTTCATATTATAACGTTTGATGAGGATGACGACAACGTCACCACCATTCAGCCAGCCAGCCACTCTTCTGATGATGGCGTTGATGACAAAGACGAGTTGGAGAGTGGTCGTGTTGCTGTTGCTGCTGCTGATGATGATCAACTTTACAACCCTCTCCCCATATCTAAGTGGAGCCCGTAGAAAAAGTACTAAATGCAACAACAGAACTTTGGTGTTGATCTTAAGTGATTGTATCTTTAAGGTTGTGTTGTTGTTGTTGCTGGTATTGCTGTTGTTATAACAATCTTTAACTGGGTTTTGAGATTTAAGTTTTCTCGTATAGTTTCCTTGAAATACAGAAAAATAAAAAGCATTTTTTTTTTGTTAATTTTATTGTTTCTTATTTTGTTGTTATGATTTTTTTGGGATTTTCTTCATCGTCAGTTACGAGATGTGTCGCATTTGGCGGCAGTTTCATTTGTATTTCGATTTCAAATTCGAAATGTACGCCAAATGTACGCCAGGGTAGGGAAACATTTTTTAATAATTAAAAAAATAAATATGTTAATATATTAAAAAAATATTTAATATAAAAAAAATATTACAAATATAAAATATATATAACAAATATTAAAAACATTAAATTCCTCAAAAGTATTTAAAAATACTACGAAAAACAATAAACAATAAAATTGCAAAATATTAAAAAAAATTAAACATTTTAAAAAATGTGAAATAATTAAAGATATTAAAAATTTAAAAATATTAAATATGTAAAATATTAAAAATATAAAATACATAACAAAAATAACAAATATTAAAAAAATAAAATATTACAAATATTTTTAATAATAATAAAAAAATCAAAAATATTATATTTAATAGAAATATTAAAAATATTATAAAAATTATAAATATTAAATTTATTAAAAATATTAAAATTCCTAAAAATATTAAACATATTTAACATAATAAAAATATGAAAATTGTGGAAAATATTGAAAATATAAAAAATATAAAAAATAATGAAAATAATAAAAATAATAATAATATTAAAAACATTAAAAATATTGCAAATATTAAGAATATTAAAAATATTAAAAATATTTAATATTAAATATATTAAAAATATTAGAAATATTAAAATATTAAAAAACATAACAAATATTAAGAATATTAAATATATTAAAAATATTAAAAATTTTAAAAGTTTTAAAAATATTGAAAATATAAAACATATTACAAATATTAAATATATCAAAAATATTAAAAATATTAAAAAAATTTAAAAATATTAAAAATATAATAAATATTTGATATATTAAAAATGTTAAAAATATTAACAATATAAATAGTATTAAAAATATTAAAAACATTAAAAATACTAAAAATAATAAAAATATTTTAAATATTAATATAAATAAATATAAAATATTAATGTCGAAATGACGTCATACGCCTAACCTGCTGTCAACATAATACATTTCACACTCTTGAATATTAAATATATTAAAAATATAAGAAATATTAAAAATATTAATAATATTTATAACTTTGAAAACATTACAAATATTAAGAATATTAAAAATATTAAAATCATTATAAATATTAAAAATATTAAAATATAAAAAATATTAAAAATATGAAAATTATAATTAATATTAGATATATTAAAAATGTTAAAAATATTAACAATATTAATAGTATTAAAAATATTAAAAACCATTACAAATATTAAAAATTATAAAAATTTTAAAAGTTTTAAAAATATAAAAAATATTAAATATGTCAAAAATATTAAAAAACGTTAAAAATAATCAAAATATAAAAATTTTAAAAATATTTAAAATGTTGAAAATATTTAAAATATTGAAAACATTAAAAATATAAAAAATTTAAAAATATTAAAAATATTTATAATATAAAAAATATTAAAATTATTTAAAATATTAAAAATATATTATTAAAAATATTATAAATATTAAAAATATAAAAATTTTAAAAATATTATAATATTATAAATATAAAAAATATTAAAAATATTTGAAATATTTAAAGTATTAAAACTATTTAAAATATTTTAAATATTTTAAATATTAAAAATATTATGAATATTCTAAATATTAAAAATATTACAAATATTAATTTAAATTTTAAAAATTTTCAAAGTAATTAAAATATTAAAAATGTTAGAAATAAAAAAAAATAAAAAAAAATATGAAACTTTTTAAAATTTAAAAATATTGAAATAATAAACATAAAATTTAAAAATAATAAAACTATTAAAAATTTCAAAAAATATTCAAAACATTATAGAAAGCATATTGATATATTGAAATTTTATAAAAATATAGTAAAGAAATAAAAAAACCATAAAATCCCAAGTCCGTACCCTGCCTGCCTGCTTGCATATAAGTAGGCGCTTTTTTATCATTTTTTCTCCGCTTTAGAGTTCTGTCTGGGCTGTTTTTTTTCTACATTTACAATTTTTTTACGGGTATTGTTAACAAAAAATTTTGGGGAGATTGTTTTAGCAAAATGCAAACATAACTTAAAAATCGTGAAATCTTTTGCCAAACAAAAAAATATTGAATGCAACTGAAGAACAACAACAAAAATGTGATGACAAAATCCATCTAAGCAGCATCATTAGACAGACGATCACACACAATTTACGTAGGTTTATTATATGAATACGTTTTTGTTGCCGTTGTTGTTGGTCTCTAAATTTTAATTGCCTCGATGCGGTGCGTCTTTGTGATATTAGAATTTTGTGTTTTTGTGCATCTCCGCCATTTGGCCAATAAATGCTAACCACGAAATGAGAAAAAAACGAGTGAATTGAAATCACGTTTAGAGGAAGTTGAAAACATGTGAGATCATTATAATAAGAAACTCACGCATCGTAGTCGATTTTTTGTTGTTGTTTTTTTTGTGGATAATAATGAGGGTGGACGATTTTATTAAATATTGTCAAATGAAAGGAAAAATGCCAAAAATTTTGTAGGGAATAATTAAAATGAAAAGTGAAAAATGGAAACTGCATTTCATTCAATAATCAGTCTTACAGAAAAATCCCTGAACTACAAGGAATACATACTCGCCACCTACCTGGACATCAAAGGAACTTTCAATAATGTCAAACCATCTGAGATTAATCCAGCGGTTATTCCAATTGTTGAACCACTCCTAAATTTTAGGCGCACTGGATTAAGTAGAACTACTCTCTTCACTACTATGGAATATCAACATAGTTCTGGCCGAAATAGCGGCCATTAGAATAGCCGTGGAGTAAATTTTGTATCATTGGGCGAAGTTTATGATCACATTGGTGTTATTCTCCTTATTGCTAAGGAAATATGGGTGAAAGAACCTACTTGCACAGCGACCAAACAGATTTGGTCTACCATGGATATACAGAGGACACAATTTGGCCGGTTAGCAAACACGCTGAGGGATTAAAACTTTCCTAGAACGATTTTTCTGGAAGGTGCAATGATGATAAAGAAGAGGAGATCACGGAGCGTATATTATGTCACTGTCCTTCTTTTGGTGTCCTGAGATATGATAAGTTTGGTCATCGGACACTTAAGGTCAATACCTATCTATCAGTAGCCAATCTGTATAACATCCACGCCACAATGAAAGTACTTTTTTTAAAAAAATAAAAGCACTTTTAATAACAGACGAGTACGGTTATAGCGAACTTCCTACAATGTTTTTATTATTTCAGCAACGGTAACGTAAACAAATATGGTTCGTTATACGTAAAGTTCGCTATAACAGTAAAGAATTATATGAAGAAATGAAGCAAAACCGTTGGGACCAGAAAAAGTGTTCGTTATAAGCGGTGTTCGTTATAAACGTACTCGACTGTACAATAAAAGTTAGGGTGGATCGATTTTGGTACACTGAAAGTACATTGAGGTATAAAAATAGTACTTTCTGGAACAATAAAAGATCATTGCGGTACATAAAAAGTGATTTTGATACACTAAAATTACTTTTAGATACAATACAAATAATACTTGGGGCAATAAAAGTACTCTTTGGTACAATTAAAGTTCTTTGTGCTACAATAAAAGTACTTTTTGGTACTAGAAATGTACGGTGTGATACAATAAAAGTACTTTCCTTTTGGTACAGTAAATATACCTGTTGGTACATCAATGGAACTTTGTGATTTATCAAAAGTACGTTTTGATACAACAAAAGTACTTGGTGTTACAATAAAAGTACATTTTGTACTCTGCCGTACATAAAAAGTACTTTTTGGTACACAAAATGTGTGGTTTGGTAAACTGAAAGTACTTTTCGGAACAATAAAAAGTACTTTGCGGTACAATAAAATATCTTTGCGGTACATTAAAAGTACTTTTTGATATAATAAAAGTACTTTTTGGTACAATAAAGTTACCTTTTGGTACATTAAATGTACCTGTTGGTACAATAAATGTACTTTGTTATTCATCATAAGCACGTTTTGATACAACAAAAGTACTTTGTGTTACATTAAAAGTAATTTTTGATATAATTAAAGTTCTACTTGGCACAATAAAAGTAAATTTTGGTACAATTAAAGTACTTTGTGGTACATAAAATGTACGGTTTGATACAATAAAAGTACTCTGCCGTACATAAAACGTACTTTTTAATAAAAATAAAAGTACTTTTTGGTACACCAAATGTGTGGTATGGTAAACTGAAAGTACTTTTCGGAACAATAAAAAGTACTTTGTGGTACAATAAAATATCTTTGCGGTACATTAAAAGTATCTTTTGATACAATAAAATTACCTGTTGGTACAATAAATGTACTTTGTGATACAGCATAAGTACGTTTTAATTGTGGTACATTAAAAGTACTTTTTGATATAATAAAAAAAATTACTTCTTGAACACTGAAAGTATAATTTTTGGAAGTAGACTATTTGGTACTTTTTTTTGGTAAAAAAGTACTTTTTGGTACACTAATATTACTTTGGGTACTTCAAATGTACTTTGTGGTAAAATAAAATATATTTGTGGTACATTAAAAGTACTATTTAATACAACAAAAGTATGCATGACATTTTGGTACAATTAAAGTACTTTGTGGTACTTCTAAAGTAAGTACCTGTAAGGAAGCTTTTTGGTACAATAAATGTTTGATTTGGTACACTAAAAGTACTTTTAATAAAACAAAAGTACTTTGTGGTATATTCAAAATAGTTTTTAATATAATAAAAGTTCCTTTGGTAAAATAGGTACTTTTTGGTACACGGAATTTACTTTGGGTATATAAAAAGCTCTTTGTGTTACAATAATATGTATTTGTGGTACATTAAAAGTACTATTTGATACAATAAAAGTACTTTCAGATACAAATGAAATAATACTAGGCACAATAAAATTACTTTTTGTACAACAATAGTACATTACGGTACTTACTTTGTACTTAGTGGTACAATAAATGTACTTTGTGGAAGAATAAAGTATTTTTTGGTAAAATAAAAGTTCTTTTTGGTGCACTTATGTACATTTTGGACATTACAAATGTTTTGTGGTACATTAACAGTTCTTTTTGACACAACAAGAATAATAATACTTGGCACAAAAAAAGTAAGTTTTGGTACAATTCAACTTCTTTGTGGTACAATTCAACTTCTTTGTGGTACAATTCAACTTCTTTGTGGTACAATAATATTTTTTAAAAATAAATACATTTTGGTCACTGAAAGTACTATGTGGAACAATAAAAGTACTTTGTGGTACGTAAAAGTACGTATTGGTACATTTAAAGTACTTTTTTGATACAATTAAAGTACCTTCTGGTATTGTAATATTACTCTTAGATTCAATAAGAATGAAACAAAAATTTAATAAAAAAAAATTATAGTCACGGCCAAATTTTGTTGGTTAATTTTTTTTTCATGAAAGATTTCCAAAAAATTCTTTTAAAATATTCTGTACTTATGCAATTTTTTCTTAAAAAAAATTTTGTAACAAATTTTCAAACCAATCTTACAAAGAAAAGATTTAAGAGATTTTTTAAAATTATATTTTTTTATTAATATAATTTTTATCAAAAAAGGACATGAAAATATGATAAATGCAACATTAAATGTAAATTTATTTTATTCTTGTTCGTCAAAAATATTTTTTTTTTTAAATTTTTGGTTATATTTGTTAACAAGTATATAGTTTCTAACAATAAAAATTAGTAAAACAATTTTTTTATATTTTTTAAACAAAAAAATATGTAATATAACAAATTTAAAAAAAATATATTAAACAAAAAATGTTTATCACCTTTCTCCCAAAAGTTTAAAAACTTAAAATAACCAACAAATTATTTTTGTCAACAAATTAATAAAAGTATTTAAATTAACAAAATAAATAAAAATTTATTAAATAAAATATTATCCCTGCAATATTTTTTGAATTCTTCTTTCTGAAAGGTTTCCAAAAATTCTATTAACAAATTTTAATATTATGAAATCTTTATAAAATTTTGTAACAAACTTGTTTTGTCTACCAAGAAGAGATAAATGTACCACAAAGTTTTATTGATTTTTTAAAAATGTCATTAAAAGCTTATTTTTTAATAATAAGAAAAAATTATACTTAATCAAGAATTTAAAAGTGATACAAAATTTGACCCAATATTTATCTAAAACATTGTTTTCACTTTTTACTTTTTTGACATGAACAATTTTTTTATCCAGATATTTCCCAAAAATGTAATAAATTAGTAAAATCAGCAAATAATTTTTTTATCAAATACGTATGATTAATTTTTTATCTAAACGAAGTTCCCGCAACCTTGTAAAAGTACTGGTTGCGTTGCACAGAGGGTAGAAATGTACCAAAAGTGAGGATAAATTCAAAAATTAAATTTATCTTGCACTGAAATATTTGGTATTGGAAGAAAGATAATAAAATTCTACATCAAAAATTACTAAAATTACTGCTTTATTACTTTATTGGCAGTGAGCAGACAAAGTTAAACAAATTTTCCAAACTTTTCGTGACATGGCAAAAACAGAAAATTGAGATATTTCTATTACTTATAATTTTTGTAAGGTCTTCTAAAAGTAAAAAATATTATAATGGAACTATCAACTTCAGGTATTTGAGTATATAACTAAATAAATTTTGTTTAGATAAATGTTGTGCAAATATTTTTAATAAAAGTGCTCCATAAATGTTGTATTTTCGATATAAACATTGAGTTTTAACTAGTTTCGAGAGCGAGATCAAGCAAATTTTATTAAATGCTTTTATAAAAGGAGATATCAGCTTATATATCCAAAAGAAAAATCTTGCGGATTTACTGCGTTTTTTTTACTAATTTAAGTTATTGTAAAAGGAACCCCAGTTGCTAAAAACATATGATAATGAAGAAGATGATTATAATGATGATTATGATGATCATGATGATGTTGTTGATGATGATAATGATAATGACGGGGATGATGACTTTTATCACAGTAATACCTAAAATAGGTTTAAATCCATATTTATGTATATATTATTTTTCTCTTATTTTTTATAAAAAAATTTTTTTTATATTATTTTTTTTTCAAAAACCATTTTTTTGTACTAAATGATGTTTAGTTATTCCAAAAAAAAAATATAAATATCAGTAATCCCATTAATCCATTCTTCCCTGAATTAATCCCCAGTTTACCTATGTTTCATCCCACTGTGCGTTGCTGAGAAGAAGTATAGGGTTATCCGTTAAATTTGAACTACAGTTTCAGATTAAGGTATTTTTCTACAGACTACTTGCCTACTTGTAGGCGGCAACTGCCCCGATGCACATGTGTCTCATTAGTTTTTCAAAGCGTTATATTTTTACTTGAAATAAATGTTATATACGTTCATCCCTATAGGTGAGAGCGATATACGTTTTTCAACCACCCTCACCCTTCCCTAGCACATAATACAAAAACAAATATAAAAATTTCCAAATTGTCAAACAGATCAATCTACAATATTTAAATTCTTACAAAATTAATATTTTCCATTTACTAAAACTCCTACATACATATGTATCTTCTCCACATAGGTACATAATCGTACAAGCTCAGCTGGAGATCAATAGAAGGTCCACACAATTATTTATTCTGTTTAAGGTTCATGAATACTAATGCGATATTTCTTCTGCTAACTACTGTATTTGAACAATTTATACAAAATTCAGACATTTCAAACAATTTATTGCTGTTTTGAACATAACATCGAAGCGAAAACATCATAGATTACATTTATTATGACACTAAAATGAGTTTTTTAGAAGGGATTTTTTTGACACTTGACATACATTTAATCTAAATATGTACACTTACATACATATGTATGAATTTGAAAATGACATACAAAAAAAAACAACTACAGGCAACATAAGCAACAACTAAAAGAAGATGAACATCCAGCAGCAGCAGCATCTTTAGCACAACACTAACAACAACATCATGACACATTAGCAGATGAAGAACAACCAAAATCACAAACGACATCAAAGTTAACATTGCAACAAATATAATTTACAATTTAACGTCAAAAATAACATTAATGCACTCACTCCACACCACTATCGGTATAAATGCTCATACGCTCGCACGCTCATGGCTGCTCAACTTCAATATGACATGACACAGTCAAAAATGTGGCTGACTGTTGTTGTTGTTTATTGATGTCGTTGTCGAATAACGGACGAATGGTAAAGTTTTTATTTTGGAAAAGAATGATGATGACTTGAATTCATTTGTTGCATTTGTTTATTTTTCCAAAATTTTGTCGGCAGAAGCTCTGTTTAAAAGCATTTAACTATTAATTTGTTGCAATCAAAATGTGTAGTGCGGTGCAGTGTAGTTCAGTGCTCACTTATTTATTCATAGTGTCAATATTTATTTATAGAGTCGAAAATTGACTTAGATTTACGCTTAAATCTTAAGAGATTTCGTAATACCCGGCCCCCATGTGCAATAATTTCATGATTTACTTTGTTTAATATTTATGAGTCGCGCGCTAGACCTGTCAAAGGTACTTACCTTAATGTTGTTGTTGCTGCAAAGCATCATAAAAAGACACATGATGAAATTATTAAGGTGTCATAAATAAGGTTGCATTTGTGTCAAAAGCGATTGCGGTAAAATTTGCTTGATTTTTAATGTCTTCATAGACAACAAAGTCAAGCCAACAACAGCACAGTTGTGGATGATGAAATAGGGATACACAAATTAAGAGAGAGGATTAGTATTTAAATATGTTGCAGAGTGAAAGAAATTTAAAGGCCTCGAGGCTTAATAAATACTCTTACATGTCGTTCTATACGAAAAAACAAAAGATTTTTATAAGACAAAATATACAACAGAATTGTGTATGTATTTCTATCTCGTCATTCCAGAAGTGAGAGATTTTGAGATAACTTTGCTCTGGGTATAATAACATCTCTACTTTTACACACAAAAAAATAAGTACTATGTAAATAAGGACTCAATTTTGAGAACTGCACGTGAAGGTAGCCTCAAAAAGAAGAAGTTCTACATCATTCGTTTTGTCAAGTTAATAATAATTTAATATCGATGTGAAGTTAGTAAGTATTGTAAAGGGAAATTTGTCATGTTTTAGGCTCGTTTGTTCGACATAACATAAATACTATATGGTGGCGTATGATTATCATAAGTAATATTCCACTTAAATCATACGCCAACGGAGTACTACAGTTTTTTGTATTTGCTACAAAATAAACTTCAAAACTAAATTTTCTTTTGCACCCCATGAATGAGGAATGGGACAGCTTCTCGCGTTGTTGTGAATTAACACGCTTTCTAGTTTTAGATTCACAACTAACGGCACCTACTTGTTTATCGACGAATGCGAACGTCACTGTTTGAGAAGCTCTTACTAGACATGCCGATGACTCGACACTGATACTGCGAAGTTGCTGTCAACAACATTCGAGGGGAGCCGACAATGAAAGAACAATTTTTGTTTTTAAGATGACTGGAGCCAGGTTTAAACCTGCGATCTCCCGCATGGTAGTCGCGTGTTCTAACCACTATGCCACGGCCGGTCCCACCTTCGGGTAAAACAAAAGTAATTTTTGGTACAATAAAAGAACTTATTGGTACAATAAAAGTACTTTTAAGTACAATAAAAGTACTTTTTGGTACAATTAAATTTCTTATTGATGCAATAAAAGTACTTTCTGGTACATTGGAAGTTCTTATTGGCAGACTTTTCTCTAAGACTGAATATATTTTCTTCTTTTACTATTAAAATATAAAATACTCAATTTTTCTGTACAGCTCTCTTGAAATTTTTTTCAAAAATTATTTCCAAAATTTGTCATCAAATTCTCTCCTTTTTTCATTCTTAAAGGCTACTTTCTGCTCTGGGAATAGTTTCCTATTATCAAAGTTAGTTTATAGTAATGAAATGGAGAAAAATATCCCGGGTAGATATTTTTTGTATAGGAAACAAGTAAGAAAGATTTAGTCGAACGACCCGACTTAGATATACCCTTACCCTAAGTAAATCTTAAAATTTTCTATTATATTATTATTACTTCATTTCTGAGGTAAAGGTACATTTGAATCGGAGGTACCAGAAGGGGCGCGGCTATGTTGGACTTCCAGTTCATTTTTCAAAACTTTATCCTGTAAAAGCTTAACAAAATACAGATTAAGGCACGATCGTGTCGAGTGTATTGGTATTATTACTCCATTTCCAAAGTAGGCGGAGTGGTACATTTGTCGCGGAGGTACCAGAAGGGCGTGGCTAGACTTCAAATTTATTTCCCAAAAAATTATCCTGTAATAGCTTAACAAAATACAGAATTTGGCGTACCAGCAGAACAGATGGACGAACATAGCTCAAACGACCTTAAAAGTCATGAATCGAAGTTGTTTCAAAGAAATATAGGGTCTAATGTGGCTCCTTTTATGTGTTACACTTTTCGGTCGTATCAAACCCTACCTACATGTAGGGTGAGGGTATAAAAAACTCTTTTCAAATTACATAATAATCTGTTAATATAATTGTATGGAAAAAATAAGATCGGTTCTACATTTTAAATCCTTTCTCTTTTAAGAGGAACCATGAGAACGAGAGGAGCTGATTTCACGAAAAATTTTAAGAAATAAAGATAAATTATATGGGGACCACCTTAACGGTTGAAGATATGTTCTGAGAAACTGATAGGGTTAAAAAAATATTGAGGGTCAGTCATACATTTAATTTCTATAGGGGCACCTTTGGGACAGTTAGAGCGGTGGAAACAAGCTATATAAAAAATTGATTTTGTAAAGGAGCCTACTTTGGGGGTGGATGGAGGAGGGGTTAGGTAAATTTTAGAAACACGTTAGTGCCTTGTCCCCTTAGGAGGCACCATGGGAGCATCAGCAGCTGCTTTCATAAAAAAATACAAAATTAAAAAAAGTTATGGGGACCACCTCAATGGTTGAAAATAGAATGTCGATATGTTCTGAGTAACTGTTGGGATTTGCAAAAATATTGGGTGTCGGTCAAAAATGTATTCGACTTCTATAGAGCACCTTTGGGGCAGTTAGAGCGGTGGTAGCAAATTTTATAAAATTAGATTTTTGTAGGTATGCTAGGAGAAAAGAGTTAGGAGGAAAAATTAATAGGGGTCGGTCGACTCCGGGCCAGTTGTTGTGGACTTTTTTCTTTTCATCGCCTACTTTGACCCCTACAGCTACGATAATTGTAAGACAGTTTTGAAAAAAGTTAATGTAAATCATTAGTTACACCTTCACAACCTTATAATTGTTATCCTAACATCTTGCCCACTTTGTATTATTTTTTATGTCTATGTCTAAATATCCATTCAAACTGAAAAATCCTTTCCAAACGAAATAATAAAGCCATTTGTAGTTATGTTGTCAATGAAATGGGAATTAGCTAATGCTAGTTCCTTTCATGTGAATACCAAAAAAAAAACATAAAACATAAAACAACTCTTTACACCGATATTAGTAAATCATCTTCTTGTTTTGTTGTCTGTTTGCAGCAAAAACAAATTAAATAAATTTACAATTGTTTTTCGCTCGCGTAAATGGTTTGGCAATATCAATACGTATGTATGTACTTGCAGCAGACAGATCCCAGCCACAATGCTCCTCCTCCTCCTCCTTTGTGATAAAAGGGGGAATATCGGCTAAAAATACAAATATATGCAAGCCATATGTAGTAACGAGTACTAAGGAAAAATTTTGTCTCGATCATGTAGAAACGTAGTGCTGTAGTTCAGTGCATTGCATTGCATTTTAGGGGTATTGTTTTAAAAAAATTGTGTACACCATCATGCATTTATTGTATTTGTAATAATGCTTAGGAAATTTGCTAAATTTATTTTTATGTAAATTGTCACTAAAACTCGTGATCTCATAAATTAAATCTCTTTAAAAGTATTCAAGACAACAAAAACATTAGCAACAGTTCAAACGAAAATCAAACCATTCAGCCAGTCAGTCAACCAGCTATCCAGTCATCCATCCATCCACCTATCCATCCGGCCTCAATGCCGACGACCTAAAGATTCAAACAACCACCGCGCTGCAATGCTCTTTGTCGCGGATTTGTAGTAAAATGTACACACGAGTACTTACTTGGTGTCTAAGCAGAGGTAACATCTTCACGTATAGTTGACACGTTTAAGTAGTTAAATTTGTAATGCACAGAGGGTTATGCGGACTTTACAGCGGGATGGGTTATTCTTTGGCTTACAGCCGAGGAAAAATATTTAAGGGGGAAAAAATAGCATAGTTGCTAAATTTGTAATAATGTCATACTGATATGGAAATGTTTATATTTTTAATATGCAAATCATTCAGTCATTGGCAATTTGGAGGTCAGTATCTAATTCACTCGATTCGGTGGATGAAAAATAAGATTTTGATTTTTGTATGGAAAAACCTTTAGGTGGTGAAGATGGGGGGTAGGTATGTTCGGAAAAAAATGTTAGAAGGGTAAAGTGACTGGGGATCGGTCATACATGTTACCCCTCTAAAATGCTCCACGACAGCGGCTAATGCTAAATTCATAAAAAAAAATAAAAAAATGTTATGCGGACCAAATTAAGGATTGAAGGTATTGGTTAGATATGTTCTGAGAAACTATTGGGGTTGCAAAAAATTAGGGGTCAATTATAATTGACTTCTACAGAGGCACATTTGGGGCATTTTGAACCGTAAGAGCAAATTTTATAAAAAAATTTATAAAAAATGTTGATTTTTGTATGGGGGCCCCTTAGGTGGTGCAGATTGGAAGTAAGTAAGTTTGGGGAATATGTTAAGAGGGAAAATTAGTGGGGATCGGCCATACAGGTTACCCCTCATAAGAAAAAATTATAAAAAAAAAATATTGTATGGGAACCAGATTAAGGGTTGAAGAAAAAGGATAGGTATGTTCTGGGAAACTATGGGGGTTGACAAAAAATTAGAGGTCGGTCATAATTGACTTCTACAGAGGTACCTTTGGGGCAGTTAGAGCGGTGAGAGCAAATTTTATAAAAATTTGATTATTGTATGGGAGTAGGTATGTTCGAAAAAAAAGGTTTGGAGGGAAAAATTACTGGGGTCGGTCATACATTTTACCCCTCTAGGGTCAACGCCTCACAAAACTAAGGGTTGAGTCGTATTCAAATATTGTTATTAAGGACCTCCATACATCACTATCCCATGCCTATTGTTCACGTAAAAAAAACAAACAAGTAAGAAAGTTTCAGTCGAGTAAATAAATACGGACTTATATATACCCACACCCTCAGTAAAAACATAAAATTTCCAAATATTATTACTCGAATTCTATAGTAGGCGGAATGGTACATATGTATGGGAGTTACCAGAAGGGGCGTGGTTGGACTTTTAATATTTTCTCCAATACTTTATCCTGTTATAGCTTAACAAAATACAGGATATGGGCACGATATCGTAGGGTGTTTTGATAGTATTTCTCGATTTCTAAAGTGGGCAGAATGGTATATTTGTAAGGGTGGTACCAGAAGGGGTAAGGCTGGCATTTTAATGTTTTCTCCAAAACTTTTTTTAAAGTGGACGGAATTGTACATAGTTGTATGGGAGGTACCAGAAGACGCGTGGCTAGACTTCCAGTTTTTTTCTCCAAAACTTTATCCTGTTATAGCTTACCAAAATACAAAATTTGGGCACTATCGCGTTTGATGTATTGATATTATTACTCGATTTCTAAAGTGGGTGGAATGGTACATAGTTGTATGGGAGGTACCAGAAGGGGCGTGACTAGACTTCCAATTTTTTAGATTTACTAAATACAAGATTTGGGCACAATGGCGTTGGGTATATTGATATTAATAGTAGTACTTTTTCTCTAAAGTGGACATAATGGCACATTTGTATGGGAGGTACCAGAAACAGCGTGGTCATGTACCCCATATGCAATCCCGTAATTATTTTAGGGAGTAAAGTTATAACAGAATACCAAAAATATTCTAAATTTATTTTAAATATTAAAAAAAAACATATCTCTCGTTCCAATTTTCACTAACATTTTTCTCTGAGTGTATTGTCTCTCTGTGTTTTGATAGTAAGTCGTCTTCTTAATGCAGTGAAACGATGTCATTGATTTGACATCATTTGATTTTCGAGAAGAAAAAAAAGTGTCACTGGGGGTGTTAAACCGCACCATACAATATTACCACCACTGTGTTTATACATATCCCCCCAACGCCCCCCTCTATGAAACATTCATAAATGCAACAATAATTTTATGTTTCTTATCTCTGATATATGTAAATTTATTATTGTGTACAAATTATGCATAACAACAATGATAATTATCGATGATTCAGAGAGGGGCATAGAGAGCGAGAGCAAGAGATGGAGAGAAAAGATATCAGCAAATTAATATTAATTTTATGATGACATGTTAAGTGATGTTTAATGAACGTAACAGATATAAGAGATACAAGGAAAAATATAATATGACAAAAAGATATGAAAATATATTAAATCTGTAGTATTGCGGTCATTTTTCAAAGGTTGTTTTTGTATAAATAACATACGTGTTTCTTAAATTTTTAGTATGCATATTTTTTTTCTTACTTTTTTTTTTCTTAAAAATAGAAATTTTGTGTAGCTTTTTTTTATTTTTCATTATTCTTACTTTTTTTCTTATTTTTAAAAATAAGAAATTTTAACTTTTTAATAGTTTTATCTTTATTTCCCCATTTGTAATAAAATTACTGCAGCAAATCAATTAATATTACAAATTGTACTTTATTAGTTTGTTTGGTGGGTTTCAGGAAAATGTCTTCTTACATTTAATTTTATGTTAAATTTTATGTTTCAAATTATTCTATTTTATTATTATGTTGTTCTGCTAACTTTTCCCTATGACGCCACCTCCACCACTTGTTGCGTGTGCTTAACATTTCCCATAGACACAAAATGTTAACAACATAGATGGTTATGCAGACGACACAAATGTTATCCAAAATATATAACAAATATGCCAAATATAGCGACATAACATTAGAGAGCACACAGAAGAGCAGCTGATATAATATCACACGAGAGCGATGTACAAAGGCTGAAATTATTGTTTTATTATTAAAAAAAAAAATAAAATTTATGTTTTTCTCTTCTTTACTTACTGCTAGCAAACAGTGCTCCATAGTAGATTAAGCCAAATATACCATTGGGAGGATTCCAATTGGCGAAAGATTCAGGTATTATGTAGTCTAAAAAGCCAAAACTTTTGCCATATCTGAAATCATTTAGTTAAAATTTATTTATTTATGTTTTTAATTACACCAACTTACGATGAACTAAACACTGCTGTACAACTCAATTTGGGAGCGATGTCACACAAAGCCTTGTAGTCCTTATTGAATATTAACTTAAATTCTACAAACGTGGCATAAAGTGACAACAAGAAGCCACAGATACACCAGATACGTAAACGTCGTCGGCAATCGGTCATAGTTGGAGCAGCGTTAACACAAATATGTAGGCTTGTGTGTGAACAATTTCAGTTTGAGTCTTTTCAGCGATTAAGTCCTTTAGAGTGAATTGAATGTTGTGATGGTTTTCAGCTTACTGATTTCACACGTGGTAGCAAAATCATCCCGAAGTCTAATTAAAAGCTAAAGGAGAGATGGTATGAAAGGTACAGAGGGTTACCTTACTTCATGTTAAAGATACTGTAGCATCAACTTTTATATAAATTTTACTATTTGCCAGTTTACGGCTACCCTGTTTAGCGCAGCCGCATTGACGTATGTGCAATATCAACAGAGGAATCAAATAACATAACGTCTACTCCATCACTAACCACCTGTTTCATTAACATGTGACGTCAACGTTTTGAATACACATCTAAGGACATACGTACATATGTGTTAATATTAACGGTAATATTTGTAATGACTATTTTCGTCACTTGGTTTACGTGGCAGCATACAATACTTATACCGCATGGCTAACGCTCGTATGTATATTTTTTGGACCAAAAACAGTACATTTCACTGAATTTTTTTAAAAAAAGGCGGTACATCGATTTGGAAAAACAGTACTTTTCGCAGTATATATTTTATTCAATATGCAAAAAAAAAATTAACAATCATTTCCATCATCTGAATCATTTCCATCAGAATTAGCTTTTGTGGTTGTTTTGTATTTGTCGTTTGAAGCAATTTGAATAAGCAATTCCGGCTTCGTTGTTTTGAAGTAATGGTTGAAATCAACGCATTTGTACTTCATATTACATTTGACGCTCAGAATCGCCTTCAATGATTGCACATCTAATCGGGATTTGTCTGACGTCCAAGTTTTGTTCACTGCAGAGAAGATTCGTTCCACTGATGCTGAAGTTCCTGGCAAACATAAAATATATTCAACGATCTTGGCCACATCTTTGAATTCGCAATCTGCGTAATTGAGATGAATTAATATCTCCACCCACCGATCCACAATCGAAACATTGCAGTCCGTAGTAGCATTTTTTGCAAGCAGGATTCTTCTCCGGATTTCTAGGCTGACATTATTTGCTTTGTTGATGGCGGAGCCTTGGAAGACAAAATTATCTACCACCTCAAAATTATAGTTGTCAACGTTCACGCAGTTTCCTAAACGAGTAGGTTCTTTGTTCGTTGAAACTAATAACTTCGTTTTGTCCTCGTTCACCGTTAGGCCCATTTTCGCTGATTTCTTCCTTTATACCTGAGAAGGCTGCAGTCACATCCCGCAGTTTTCGACCGATGATGTCAAAGTCATCAGCGTACGCGAGTAGCATGTGGCTTTTGTTGAATATAGTGCCACTTGTGTTTACTGCAGCTTTTCTGGTACAGAATGGCTCCGTAAGATCCTTGCCAATCTTCACTGAAGACTTCGTGTCAGTCAGCGTCATTCCGCAAAGACGTATCAGCTTCGCTGGAATACCAAACTCACCCATGGCTTCGTGTAATTTCTGCCGTATCGGGCTGTCGAAGGCAGCTTTATAGTCGACGAAAAGATGGTACGTATCGATCTGTTTCTCTTGGCACACTGATCCCGCGGTAGTTGAAGCACACACTTGGATCACCTTTTTTCAGCACAAGAAATAATACGCTTAAATTCCAATCGTCGGGCATGCACTCTTTAAGCCAAACCGTGCGCAAGAGCTGGTGCATGCTCGTTATCAGCTCCTCGCCACCGGACTTGAAGAGCTCTGCGGGCTGACCGTCGGGTGCTTTGTTGTTTTTCAGCCGCGATATTGCTCTTCTTACCTCGGCTTGACTTGGTGGTGGGCAATCTAAGCCGTTGTCGACAATTGGCGTGATAACTTCACGTGCGCTTGTGCAGCACACTCTGCGTATCTGTGACCAGATTTTCATCCTTGTTCTTACAGGAGGGGAGGCCATTACCGCATCCATTTGCTCTTACTTTCGGGTCTCACCTCTATCCCTGTATCGCTCTATATCCTCGTTCTCCCGTTACTTCATCTGACGTTTTTTTCGCCTAAATAGCTGCCTCGCCTGTTTTGCTGTAGCGTTGCCCTATAAGCAGTATCCTGTTCCTCAGACGCTATGCGACATTCTTCATCGTACCAGGATTCGCCTGAGCACCGCTTTTCATATCCTAGCACGGTTGTTGCGGCGGTTGCCATGGAATGCGCAATATGCTGCCACTATGTATCGGGAACGTCAGAAGTAGAGGTATTGTGTCGTAAAAGTTGGGAGAGCTGGTTGGAGTAGGTAGTAGCTATCTCTGGGGTTTGCAGCTTCGTGATGTCCAGCTTTCTTTGTGTTTGGTTACGTGCGTTTTTTGCTCTGCTCAATCTTGTGTGCTCCTTGGCTGCAACCAGGTAATGATCCGAGCCAATATTAGCACCACGGATCACACGCACGTCCATGACACTAGATGCAGGGTTAAACCGCGAGGCCAGGTGTCGAAGTCTCTTGCTGTCTATGAAACCACATTCAAATTCGTGTCTTTCTGCATGGCAGCTGTAAAAGATGTCACAGTTCTTTCGTCGTGTGCATCCCTGTCCCGTCCATCTCATTTCCTGTATGGCGGTGATGTCAGCCTTGTATTTGTCGAGGACATCCGCCAGTTGGATAGAGGCACCATCTCTGTAAAGAGTTCGGACATTCCAGGTGCATATCTTTTAATCATGGTCCTTATATCGTTTGCGGGGGTCGTCAACATTTGGGGGGTGAGGTTTCTTGTTTTATTTATTCTCCGTGTTTTCATAATAAATTTTGTTAAAGGAGAGTGACTTATTAGGCCACCGCTCCCGATCCTAGTTTCTTTGGGCTGCCAAAGCCCAAATTCCTTAAATAATGCTGTGGCAAATATTCTCTATATAGAACTCTTTTGGTAATTACTCTATACCAATATCTTTATTTCAAATTGAATGTTCTCTTACTTCTATCCGGATCTTGTGTATTCATTGGCCTCACACGTCTGTGGACGTTCTTCTTCACGTTGGCTGTTGGCTGCAAAATTAATTTTGAATCCTAGAATTAAGGTGAGCCAAAATTGCACAGTTGTCGCCACAGCTTATAGTTAGCTGCTAGACTCCGCTAGTAAATCCGCATTTGCACGTGACTAAAATACGGTTGCATTCATTTTTCGGTTTCTTATCCAAAACAAGAGACTACTACTTGAAGAATGTGAGACTTGATTGTTTTCGGTCTGACAAATGTTTGCAGAACAATTAAAAACCAGCAAATTATAGACTTGCTGTGGCTGCCAGGTTAGCACAGTCTAGCTGCTTGTTCTTCTCTTGCTCCCTCCACGTTCGTGTCGCCATGAAGATGAGCCACAAATCATGTGCAACCTTAAAGTACTTAGACGACTGTCGCGCCGTCGAGTAACTGAGTGAGTGCACATACAATTACGCAATTCTTATTAGATTCGAGTCAATCCAAGTGGAGTCGAGTAGAGTCGACTCAAGTCGAGTACATTCAAAACAATGTTTTTTTTTTCATTTCAAACGTGCACCCGCAACAGGTATGAATGGAATGATGCCGTTACTGGCTTAGACATTGCCTTAAGCCGCAAACGGAGGCACCATCACGAACTCTATTAGTGGAGACCCGTCTGTAGCCAATATGATGATGACACAACTCATACGAAAAGCTCTAAACATCTTAAGTAAGTAAAACAGAGTGCGCGCGCAGCCTTTCAAACATTCAAGATATGGACGCTGTGAACACGTGATATATCATCGGCAATATGACTGCTGAATATGATTGCTGACTGACGGCGGTGTTGTGTGTGTCCTTCGAACCTTTACCATTCATTCATTCATTCATGCACCATCGATTGCCTTTATGTGTGCTGGCGTTTTTTTGTGCCCCATGAAGTTCAATATAAAAATCAATGCGTTCGTTGATGCGGCGGACTTCTATGGTCAATCGTCAGAGTGCAGTCTCCAATTGCACTTCCACCATCACGATCGATTGGTTGGTTGTAGCATTTGCTGCTGCTTTGTCATTGACATTAAGAGCTTGTGAGTTGTAGAGTCTACATAGGAGCGCGCCACCGCGTTCTTTCAGCTTAGTCCATTCACATTACGAATGACCGCTGCTGATTGAGTTTCATGTTACATTTGATCAATGTCAGATCAGATGCGTGGTCGGTCTGTCTGTCTGTCCGTCCGTCCGTCTGCTTGTCGTGTGTCTTGTCGCTACTTAAGAATATTGTAATTATTAAAATGCGTCATAATTGGTGGTCAATGGATCAGGTATCAGGCAAGCGATGTTCCTGGTCAAGAACATAGCTAACATATATGCAAAAATGAAGCTTGTGAGTCAAATGATGACGAAGACGCTAAGGTGTATAAAAATAACGTACATACATATATGTATAGAAATGCCAATCAATTGATCTGGAAAGAGAAAATATTGTAAGTTTAAAAAATAATTACAAAAAAAATTACAAAAATCGTCATTTGACTAAAATAACCAAAGACCACATCACACTTATAAAAAAATCGCTAAAATTTTAATATGTCTATTTCTCATAAATAAAGCGTCCAATCGCCAAATAAACAAAAAAATTGACCTATGTAGATATATATCATTATGCGGACTTTATCACTATTCCAAAATCGCCTGTTTATAAAAATCGCTAAATTGGAAAAATATCTAAATCATGAAAATGGAACGCCCTATGCTCCAAAAGGGAGAGAGAGGAACACATATATATAGTTTATAAAAATCGCTTAAATCTACATACATACATTTTTTTACGAAGTACATATAAAAAATCTCGAAAAAAGCGTTAATTATAAAGATTTTACAAATAAAATCAAACTTTAAAAAAAAATCACTAAAATTTTAATATGTCCTTTTCTCATAAATGAAACGTCCAATCGCCAAATAAACACAAATTTTGAAGTACATATATACAAATCTTTCATTATACGGATTTCATCACTGTTCAAAAAATCGCTAAATTGGAAAACTATCCAAGTCATGAAAATGAAACGCCATAATAACCAAACCGTTGACCTCCTTAGAACACTTATATTATTTGGAATTTATAAGTTCGTAAAAATCGGTCAGTTTACAAAAATCGCTAAAATGTACATACCTACCTATATCAACATTTCGCAAAATTAAGCGTTCAAGCAGCAACATAACTAAAATCTAGAACCCAGTAGAAAAGTTTTCTTTTATTATATTTTTTTTACGAATTATACAAAATCGCGATTTTGCAAATATATATAAATCGCTATAATGCAATTAGTTCTTATGTCGCTTAAAAATCCAAAAAACAAAATCGCTAAAATGTCATTACCAATACGACCTTGAAATCTTACCAAATTTCATTAATAAATTTGTCAGATTTATCTGACAGTGTGGAATCCAGTCAGTCTTTTTGGATATTACTCTAATGGCCGCTACATTACACTTATCAGCGATCTGACCAACTGTCTCTTATTATATACTTATTATAACACTAACTACTAAAAAAAATCATTTCATTTAAATGTTCTATTTGTCAGATTAATGCGACGTTGTGAACACAGCCACATCGAATCGTTTTATTTGTCCCATGACCGTTATATTAAAAAAAAGTCAACGATCTGGCATTAACGGATTATTAACTATCTGGCATCACTGCCTGAATGCAACAATTTGACATTTCCTCTTATCGCTCCGGCAAACGAAATCAATCAAAGGGTAGGTCGGCAAAAGAATTTCGCAGAAAATTTGCATTAACTCAGTTTTTTAATAGATTTTGGCCAGATTTGTTGAAGATTCACGGCGAACACACAAAAACCATAAACAGAAAAATGTTTGCTCTCAGCCGTAATGTCAGCAATGTAGCTAAGTAAGTAAAGACAAAGCAAAGCTAACAAAGAACATAATATACCACAAGAACAGACAAAAGGTCTAGAACTGTGATTACATAAATAAACCCTGCAACCCTGTTGCCCTGTGCCGTTATGTTTCTAAAATAATCGATATTTGTCTGTTATCCTTCCCACAGGAATGCCGTTCGTGGCAAGCACACCCTGCCCAAGCTGCCCTATGATTATGCTGCCTTGGAACCCATTGTCTGCCGTGAAATCATGGAGTTGCATCACACCAAGCATCACCAGACCTATGTCAACAATTTGAATGCTGCCGAGGAACAATTGGCCGAAGCCCAAAGCAAAAATGATGTCACCAAGATCATCTCTTTGGCTCCCGCATTGCGTTTCAATGGTGGTGGTCACATTAACCACTCGATTTTCTGGCAAAATCTAACCAGTGAGAAGACTCAACCCTCCGCTGACTTGAAGAAAGCCATCGAATCTCAATGGAAGAGTTTGGATCAATTCAAAAAGGAAATGACCACTCTGACCGTGGCCGTTCAGGGTTCCGGCTGGGGTTGGTTGGGTTACAATAAGAAAACCCAGAAATTGCAAATTGTGGCTATGCCCAATCAAGACCCTTTGGAGGCCAGTACTGGTAAGACGAGAAAGGCTAAAATTTTTATTAGTTGTAAGTAGAGTAAATTGAACTCGTTTCTTAATTTCAGGTTTGGTCCCTTTGTTTGGCATCGATGTTTGGGAGCATGCCTACTATTTGCAATACAAAAACTTGCGTCCCTCTTATGTAGAGGCCGTATGGGACATTGCCAACTGGAATGATATCTCCACACGTTTCGCCAATGCATCCAAGTAGACGTAAAGCAGCGCAGGCGTTGTCTACAAGCTTTTATGATCATATATAAACACCAGATATACATTAAAATAGAATGAAAGCCTTTTAGGCTAAAGATCTTTGTAAAAGATTAAAATACGCATACTAATAAAAGAATTTAGAGATTATGAAGTGGAATTATTAAGGGAAAGGTGAACTGTTGAGCCTAGATAAGCCAATAATGTGGTACAGACAGAATGAAATTAGAGCATCGCTTATAGCTTAATGGAGAAGAATGATACTAATGTGTGAAATTAGTGCATTGCTTATAGCTTAATGGAGAAGAATGCTACTACTGAATGAAATGAGTGCATCGCTTGCAACTTCTTAGAGGAGAATACGTTTTGAACTACACATTTAGGAAAGGGATATAAATGATGTTGCCTATATTTTTGTACAAAAAAAGTGGAAGAAAGAGCTGTCTTATGCAATAAAATACAAAATATTTTTCGAAATCAATACAGATGATTTCGATTCATAATAAATTTGGAATTAAATGTGTTATCTATCACTATGATTCCAACTATGACCTTTGCGATACGGCTATTCTGGATGAAGTTAGACTTTGGGTATCTCCTTAGGCGTACTTCCGTAAGCAGTTGTTGGAATCATTTAGACATAATAACGGTAATTTTACTGAAAGGATTTTGACTCAGAGGCAATGTTAAACTTATTACAATTGTCAAAAATTCTTCACTATTAAAAAATTACTACATACTAATTTAAAAAAATAGAAAAAGTATAAAAAAAGTCAGAAATTATAAAAATGTAAAACAAAACATTTTTATATATTTTTTTTTAAATTTTTTGCTAATCCTAAATATCAACAAGAAAACAAAAAAAAAACGAAAAAAAACGTCTCTTAACAAAAATCTGTAAATTGCTGAAAACTAACCAAAAATTAATTACAATTAAAATAAAAAAACGCGAATAATTTAAAAATTCAACAAAAAAAAAAGAAATACAAAAACTACAAATAAATAAACAATGAAACACAACACAAGATTTATATTAACAAAAATTTCAAAATTTGAAATTAAATTTGTCGCTGTTACTTAATATCAACAAGCAAACCCAAAAAAGAAAAAAAATCTTAACAAAAACAAACCATTTTTATCAAATCTTTTTTTTTTAAATATGTCTCTGTTACTAAATAGCTACAGAAAAATTCAAAAAAAAATATCTTAACAAAAATCTGTAAATCTTCAAATTACTAAAAGCAAACCAAAAAAAAAATTTCAATAAAAATAAAAAATATCGCAAATAATTTAAAAAATAAATAATTTAAAACTAATAATTTTAAAACTAAAATAAATTAAAAAATTAAGCAAACTTTTACGAAGAAAATACTACTAACAAATAGATATTTTTAAAATTATTATTATGTAGTTTATCAATATATTAAAAAAGTTAACAATAAAAAAATTATTAAATTTTACTTAAAAAGGCACAAAAAACTTATAAATTACAACAGAAAAATACCAATTCAGAATAACGAAATATGAGAAAATTATAAAAAAGTTATTGAAATTACATAAAAAAGAAAACATAAAAAGTATAAAAAGAAAAAAAAACAATTTTTTTTAACAAAAATTAAAAAGTCTAAAATAAAAATTCATAAAATCATATTAAAAATTGCCGAAAAACAACACCGATGAAGAAATATGAGAAAATTCATCATAATAATAAAAACGAAAAAAGTGTAAAAATAAATCAAAAACAATTTGTTTTAACAAAAATTAAAAAGACGTCTTGCATAGAAATTCAGAAGAAAATAACACAAAAAACAAAAGATAAAAAATTAAAAAAAAAACTGAAAAATTTTAAAAATTTAAAAAAGAAATTTCTACAAACATTAAAAAATAATGATTATTTTTAGCGTTAATCCACGCCAAAATAAAATTACAATTTCATCATAATGAATTTTTTGGACAATTTTTACATTCTCGCCATAATTTTTATTTTTTTAATTATAGGAACTATTTCTATATGAACTATTACGTAATTAAATGCTGCCTTATTAAGACTTAAGTAGTTCTCGAATCTAATAAATGTTGGAAGGCCGGCCAACAGTTAACCTCAAATTAAGATTTAAACACCGATGAACATACTCGTTATTTGGCAAGTTTAAGATATCGGATCATAGTCAAAGTTATTTCCTTCCCAGTATAAGATATTTCTTGGTTTACTCATCGCTTGAATTTGATTCGGGTAGAAAAATATTTTTTCATAAAACACAATAAAAAATCAAAATAAATCAGCTGATGTACAAATGTTACAAATAAAATTTATTGAAAAAGGATAATTAAATTTTGAATGATGTATTTATAATAGATTCCAGAGAAAAATATAAAATTTCATAAAAAAAATTCTAAAGCAATAATTGGAAAAAAAATATTTAATAATTAAAATTATTGAATAATTCAATTAAATAAACAAAATTCTGCTGTTTAATAAAAATGACTGATAAAAAATGTAAAATTTTTGCATTTACTCTATAACATACAGAATCTTTTTTACAATTTTCAATAACTATATAAAAATATTTCAAATCAAAAAAATTAAATTCTTAAGGACCAAAAAAAATTTATTGTTAAAATAGTGGAAAAAACAATGTGGAAAAAAAAATAATTTTTAACAATAATATATTTTTTAAGGAAAAAATAAAATGTTTCACAGAAAAGTATTTAAAACTCCATCAATGTCTGCGTTAGATGGTCGCCATAGACATCATCACTGTTTTATTCCTTAAGCCATTAGGAAGAATTATTATATTATTGTATGTATATCAACGCAGCCCCATTCGTTTGAACTAAACGGTGTCATGTGCTCATTCGCTACCATTTCATCATATACATCTCTGGCATCAACTGTACTATCTGGCATCCTCTGACATTTAACTGACACAGATTATGAGGGAACAGATAATTCAAATTGGCTGCCCACCACGCCGCTAGGGGAAGCCGTGTATTTGTTTTGGGTTTAATTGTTCTCAAATCGGGTTAATTACTCTCAAGAGAAGACTCAAATGGGTTTAATTTTACTCAATTCAGATGAATGTTGAGGTATTGCCATTTATTCCGTTGAGTTTTTACTTAATTGTTTGAAAAAACGGCGGTTGGTAAAGAAAAATTAATGAAATTTGAATCAGACGGCTTTTGGGAGCCGGTCCGTTAAGACGGCATTAGAAAAGGTAAGTGGCGCACGTGGTTATGTAGAAATTAGAAATAAATACGATGTTTTATTTTTTTGCAGTTTTGCCGACGGGAAAACAAATTGGATAAATGTGGAAATTATATAAAAGGGTTATGCGAGTTTACAAGGTAATCTATGAAATATGTAGCGCAGATTTTCCTTTGCCCGCAACTAACACATAATTCATTTACACTTATTTCTGCTATTTTTTGGATTATTTTAGGATCGCGGTCAACAGAAGATGAAGAACTCTTGTAAGATGGGATCAATGTCGATGTCAACAACAACACACATTGGAAGTTAATCGAAATTTTCTGGCCGAAATTAAAAGTTAAATTGTTCAATTCGTATTTTTTTTAAATCATTTTTATATATGAAGTAAACACTCCAAATAAGCAGAAAAAAAAACAAAAAAATTGTTCTTGTGATAATTTGCCGTAATGCGGTAGCCATTCAAAGTTGACTTATGGTGAGTTATAACTAATGGTAGATTTTTGTTTAAACAATAAAAATATAATTTTGTTGTGAATTGAAATGGTCAAATATTTTACTTTAATTGTGTTTTTTGTTTCAATAAAATAGGGGGTTTTTTAAAAGGTTCAAAAATTCACATAATTATTATTAAAAAATTCAAATTTCATCTTCATTCTGAAATAATATTTGAATTTTATTATTATTATGAAATATTTCGGAATAAAGGGTGTGGGTGCAAATTGAATGCCCAAAATAGAGTATCGTGATTTTGGAAGCAGTTGGTGGATAAAAACCTCTTTCTGTGTAAGTCGCAATTTATTCTTTTTTTATAATTTCAAAAGTTTATTCTAAGCTGGTTAAATAAATCGTCTTAATTCTAAAATAAATCGATTTTCATATATTAAAAAAAAAGATTTTAAATAAGGGCAATTCCATAGTCATATATATGACAGTCGTACGTTTCAATGAGATGATAAGCAATGAAAAACTTGATTTTTTAATTACTTCTTTATTTTTTGTGTAATACTTAAGAAGCTCTATACTTAGTAAAAGAGACGATGGTTCTTAAATATTAGCTAATAATGAGGGTGACGTTGAGTCGGACTTTTTTGATAAAACCTTTTTTAATATGATTTGGAGTATTATAAATTTGTTTAAGCATTTGCTAAACTTTAAAAACTTATTTAATTTCTTTCTACAACCAATTTTGTGAAACGTGACGTTGCGTAATTTATGACTAAATATTTTAAAATATTTTTTCATTTGCGAAATTAGGGAATATTATAAAGTTTATATACAAAAAATAGTTGATCACGAATGTTACATTAGATCAAAATTTTGCAGCTAACTGGCCATTTTTTACTATTATTGGAGTTTTTTTACTATATTTTTTGATAAGAGTGCACTTGCATCATCTGTAAATATATTATAAATAATTAAAAGATGTGACCAGAAAACTAATACAATTTTACAGTCCGTTTAATCGTAAATGAAAATAAAATAAGATTTGGATATTTTAATTTAATAAAATTGAAGTATTGGTCTTTATTAATACAAGTCAGAAAACTTTTTTTTTAACCTTCTTTTCTAATGCGCTGGACTTTTCTGTGGAAATACCCATATTTTGTTTTTTACATTTTTAAATAATACATATTTGGTACAAATTTTAATTTCTATTTATCAATCATTAACTTTTCGGAAAAAAATTTAAGCTTCCGAATATGTCATATTTTTGGTAACACCATCCCACAAATTTTGGACTTTTCTGTGCAAATAAGACTTCAAAACACTTTATTCATATAAATTGACCTCCTAAACACGAAAATAATTTTTAAAAAATTTTCTTAGTTGCCGCTTTTTTTAATAAAAATTTTTAAAAAACTTTTATTAAATTTTGGAGGGGTGGAGTTGAGGTTAGGGGCAAATGAATGCGCATCGTGGTCATAATTGGTGGGGAAGGTAAAAAAAAAAATCCACAACAACCCCCGCAACTGCCCCGAATTAACCGCTATAGGGATGTAATGTATGACTGACCTTCAATATTTTTGCAAGCTGAACAGTTTGTCAGAACATATCTACCCATTATCTTTAACCCTTACGGTGGTCCCGATTCAATTTTTTATTTTTAATATTTTTATAAAAAAATTTATAAAAAAACTGCACCTAAGAATACTTTTTAACAATCATTTTCTGTCTATGGAAAAACAGTTTTGAAATCTGGTTTGCAAAAAATTGTTGCCCTGTGTAATTAAAGTATTTATTATTTAATACTTTATTCATTTAAATTTGAATGTACAGGTTTTATTTTAAAAAACAAAGTAGAGAAAAGAACAGTATTTAAAAGAAAATTTTAACATTTTGGTCATGAACATAAAACAGTGCAGCTAAGTTATTGGCCATCACTATATTCGTATTTATATTTATACCTATGTCTCTATAAATCTTATTAACATTACAATACACACTCAATAGTTACTTGCTTATTGCTATTGAGAAGTTGTTCCTATGCTGTACGCTTATTCACAAAACTATATGGGTATTTCCAGCAGAAGGACGGACGATTTCATAGTAAAAAATTGCTATATTTTTAACATTTTGTTTCTGTAATTGTATAATGAAATTATTGAATTTTAACAAAACAAACTATATATATCGTTGCAAAATCTTTTCTTTCCAAATCCGCTGAGAAACTTAAAATCGGTTTATATTTATCCGCGTAACTCGCTTATAAGTGCGTAAAAGTACGAAAACCCGGTTTTTTTATCCGTAACTCAAGATTTTGGGGGTTTTGGGAAATTTGAAAAACAGATTCTTGTAGTGCTTAGCAGCATCTACCAGAAAAATAGTATAATTTCCCAGGTATCGTTTTTTGTGTCCTGCCCTGTGTTACCCATAGAACAATGCGGGTGTCCGCAACGCACATTTAGATTGAAGTAGCGTAAAAGGTAAAAGTATTTTAAAAAGGTAAAAGTATTCACGGGCAGTACTTGCAAAAGGTTGAATTTAGTTTAGAACAGGTTCATTTTATTTTGAAAATATTTAATAAAGTCTGCAGATTTCACATATAGAATATGTTTAAAATTCGTAGACTACCTATGCGCGGTCTGTTACGGGATAATATTAAAATGGCAATGCTGCAAATGAGTGAAAAGTTGATTGAGCGATTAGGTGATTTTAGCGATTTTTTCAAAATTCTACGATTTTTATATGCGAACATATAAGTTTTGGCTGCTTTTTTTATGAATGCATTAAAAATATCAAACAACGCAGATTAATATGCGTAAATTCCTTATTAACGTGGTAAATCGACTTCGTTTTTGATTGAAAATCTATTTTCGGCATTTAAAAATATCAATTTAAAATAAATTTGTTATTTTAATTTTTTATTGTAAAATCCATGTTTTAGCAGAGTTCAGTCAGACTTATAACAACTTAATAATTACCCATAAATTTTAAAAAGGCATGGTTGAAACAAATATTAGTTATTGGAGAAAAATTTAAAAAGAAAATTTTCCAAATGTGTAATGAAGCAAAACAATGCATTAAAACCAATTTTAATTTTGTTTTTAATTTTACTTATTAATTTTTTTCGAAAACAAATCGTATTTTTGAATATGTAATTATTTGTTCCTTCAAATTAAATACAAAACCCTACAAAAGCACCGCTCAAATAATTTTTTTAACCCATAAAAATAAATATTAAATGCTATTAATTATAAATAAGTATTATTAATCAAATTTAAATATATTTTTTTTATTTTCGCTACATATATATAAGAATCAAATGAATTTTTCATTCAGTCATCTAGGACCAGTACTGCAAAAATTTAGCCCATACGTTAGAAATTACTTTCATTGGCACCACTAACTGTGCCACTTCTGAAAATGGCCATAAACATGTTTTTAAGGTGAATATATTAAGGTGGTATAAGATGCCAGCTGATTTGAAGTTTCATTATTGTAGTTCTTGTATTTATCCCGATTTGTTTACCTTTTGTCCTGATTCTGTCAAATTAATTTGACAAATCGCGACAATTTGCCAAAGCGATGTGCATTTTGTTTGTTTCAAATCGATGTTGTTATTAAAGTGATACCAATTTCTTACATGCGTCTTCCATTTCATATTATTTTTTCGTATTAAGACATCCTGAGTTAAATGCGCCAAATTAATTAAAGATATTAAATAAAAAGCGCTATAAATAATGCTATCACTAGAAAATTCATTTATCTTCACTCTAAGTTTGAGTTGAAATATTTATCTAAAAAACGACATCAGCGCCATCGTGGTTCGGCTCTCTCCGGAATTATTCACCACACCAAAATAAATTATCTTATGGTTTCTTTGTCTATGTAACTGACATAGACAAAGAAACCATAAGATAATTTATTTTGGTGTGGTGAATAATTCCGGAGAGAGCCGAACCACGATGGCGCTGATGTCGTTTTTTAGATAAATATTTCAACTCAAACTTAGAGTGAAGATAAATGAATTTTCTAGTGATAGCATTATTTATAGCGCTTTTTATTTAATATCTTTAATTAATTTGGCGCATTTAACTCAGGATGTCTTAATACGAAAAAATAATATGAAATGGAAGACGCATGTAAGAAATTGGTATCACTTTAATAACAACATCGATTTGAAACAAACAAAATGCACATCGCTTTGGCAAATTGTCGCGATTTGTCAAATTAATTTGACAGAATCAGGACAAAAGGTAAACAAATCGGGATAAATACAAGAACTACAATAATGAAACTTCAAATCAGCTGGCATCTTATACCACCTTAATATATTCACCTTAAAAACATGTTTATGGCCATTTTCAGAAGTGGCACAGTTAGTGGTGCCAATGAAAGTAATTTCTAACGTATGGGCTAAATTTTTGCAGTACTGGTCCTAGATGACTGAATGAAAAATTCATTTGATTCTTATATATATGTAGCGAAAATAAAAAAAATATATTTAAATTTGATTAATAATACTTATTTATAATTAATAGCATTTAATATTTATTTTTATGGGTTAAAAAAATTATTTGAGCGGTGCTTTTGTAGGGTTTTGTATTTAATTTGAAGGAACAAATAATTACATATTCAAAAATACGATTTGTTTTCGAAAAAAATTAATAAGTAAAATTAAAAACAAAATTAAAATTGGTTTTAATGCATTGTTTTGCTTCATTACACATTTGGAAAATTTTCTTTTTAAATTTTTCTCCAATAACTAATATTTGTTTCAACCATGCCTTTTTAAAATTTATGGGTAATTATTAAGTTGTTATAAGTCTGACTGAACTCTGCTAAAACATGGATTTTACAATAAAAAATTAAAATAACAAATTTATTTTAAATTGATATTTTTAAATGCCGAAAATAGATTTTCAATCAAAAACGAAGTCGATTTACCACGTTAATAAGGAATTTACGCATATTAATCTGCGTTGTTTGATATTTTTAATGCATTCATAAAAAAAGCAGCCAAAACTTATATGTTCGCATATAAAAATCGTAGAATTTTGAAAAAATCGCTAAAATCACCTAATCGCTCAATCAACTTTTCACTCATTTGCAGCATTGCCATTTTAATATTATCCCGTAACAGACCGCGCATAGGTAGTCTACGAATTTTAAACATATTCTATATGTGAAATCTGCAGACTTTATTAAATATTTTCAAAATAAAATGAACCTGTTCTAAACTAAATTCAACCTTTTGCAAGTACTGCCCGTGAATACTTTTACCTTTTTAAAATACTTTTACCTTTTACGCTACTTCAATCTAAATGTGCGTTGCGGACACCCGCATTGTTCTATGGGTAACACAGGGCAGGACACAAAAAACGATACCTGGGAAATTATACTATTTTTCTGGTAGATGCTGCTAAGCACTACAAGAATCTGTTTTTCAAATTTCCCAAAACCCCCAAAATCTTGAGTTACGGATAAAAAAACCGGGTTTTCGTACTTTTACGCACTTATAAGCGAGTTACGCGGATAAATATAAACCGATTTTAAGTTTCTCAGCGGATTTGGAAAGAAAAGATTTTGCAACGATATATATAGTTTGTTTTGTTAAAATTCAATAATTTCATTATACAATTACAGAAACAAAATGTTAAAAATATAGCAATTTTTTACTATGAAATCGTCCGTCCTTCTGCTGGAAATACCCATATAGTTTTGTGAATAAGCGTACAGCATAGGAACAACTTCTCAATAGCAATAAGCAAGTAACTATTGAGTGTGTATTGTAATGTTAATAAGATTTATAGAGACATAGGTATAAATATAAATACGAATATAGTGATGGCCAATAACTTAGCTGCACTGTTTTATGTTCATGACCAAAATGTTAAAATTTTCTTTTAAATACTGTTCTTTTCTCTACTTTGTTTTTTAAAATAAAACCTGTACATTCAAATTTAAATGAATAAAGTATTAAATAATAAATACTTTAATTACACAGGGCAACAATTTTTTGCAAACCAGATTTCAAAACTGTTTTTCCATAGACAGAAAATGATTGTTAAAAAGTATTCTTAGGTGCAGTTTTTTTATAAATTTTTTTATAAAAATATTAAAAATAAAAAATTGAATCGGGACCACCGTAAGGGTTAAAGATAATGGGTAGATATGTTCTGACAAACTGTTCAGCTTGCAAAAATATTGAAGGTCAGTCATACATTACATCCCTATAGCGGTTAATTCGGGGCAGTTGCGGGGGTTGTTGTGGATTTTTTTTTTTACCTTCCCCACCAATTATGACCACGATGCGCATTCATTTGCCCCTAACCTCAACTCCACCCCTCCAAAATTTAATAAAAGTTTTTTAAAAATTTTTATTAAAAAAAGCGGCAACTAAGAAAATTTTTTAAAAATTATTTTCGTGTTTAGGAGGTCAATTTATATGAATAAAGTGTTTTGAAGTCTTATTTGCACAGAAAAGTCCAAAATTTGTGGGATGGTGTTACCAAAAATATGACATATTCGGAAGCTTAAATTTTTTTCCGAAAAGTTAATGATTGATAAATAGAAATTAAAATTTGTACCAAATATGTATTATTTAAAAATGTAAAAAACAAAATATGGGTATTTCCACAGAAAAGTCCAGCGCATTAGAAAAGAAGGTTAAAAAAAAAGTTTTCTGACTTGTATTAATAAAGACCAATACTTCAATTTTATTAAATTAAAATATCCAAATCTTATTTTATTTTCATTTACGATTAAACGGACTGTAAAATTGTATTAGTTTTCTGGTCACATCTTTTAATTATTTATAATATATTTACAGATGATGCAAGTGCACTCTTATCAAAAAATATAGTAAAAAAACTCCAATAATAGTAAAAAATGGCCAGTTAGCTGCAAAATTTTGATCTAATGTAACATTCGTGATCAACTATTTTTTGTATATAAACTTTATAATATTCCCTAATTTCGCAAATGAAAAAATATTTTAAAATATTTAGTCATAAATTACGCAACGTCACGTTTCACAAAATTGGTTGTAGAAAGAAATTAAATAAGTTTTTAAAGTTTAGCAAATGCTTAAACAAATTTATAATACTCCAAATCATATTAAAAAAGGTTTTATCAAAAAAGTCCGACTCAACGTCACCCTCATTATTAGCTAATATTTAAGAACCATCGTCTCTTTTACTAAGTATAGAGCTTCTTAAGTATTACACAAAAAATAAAGAAGTAATTAAAAAATCAAGTTTTTCATTGCTTATCATCTCATTGAAACGTACGACTGTCATATATATGACTATGGAATTGCCCTTATTTAAAATCTTTTTTTTTAATATATGAAAATCGATTTATTTTAGAATTAAGACGATTTATTTAACCAGCTTAGAATAAACTTTTGAAATTATAAAAAAAGAATAAATTGCGACTTACACAGAAAGAGGTTTTTATCCACCAACTGCTTCCAAAATCACGATACTCTATTTTGGGCATTCAATTTGCACCCACACCCTTTATTCCGAAATATTTCATAATAATAATAAAATTCAAATATTATTTCAGAATGAAGATGAAATTTGAATTTTTTAATAATAATTATGTGAATTTTTGAACCTTTTAAAAAACCCCCTATTTTATTGAAACAAAAAACACAATTAAAGTAAAATATTTGACCATTTCAATTCACAACAAAATTATATTTTTATTGTTTAAACAAAAATCTACCATTAGTTATAACTCACCATAAGTCAACTTTGAATGGCTACCGCATTACGGCAAATTATCACAAGAACAATTTTTTTGTTTTTTTTTCTGCTTATTTGGAGTGTTTACTTCATATATAAAAATGATTTAAAAAAAATACGAATTGAACAATTTAACTTTTAATTTCGGCCAGAAAATTTCGATTAACTTCCAATGTGTGTTGTTGTTGACATCGACATTGATCCCATCTTACAAGAGTTCTTCATCTTCTGTTGACCGCGATCCTAAAATAATCCAAAAAATAGCAGAAATAAGTGTAAATGAATTATGTGTTAGTTGCGGGCAAAGGAAAATCTGCGCTACATATTTCATAGATTACCTTGTAAACTCGCATAACCCTTTTATATAATTTCCACATTTATCCAATTTGTTTTCCCGTCGGCAAAACTGCAAAAAAATAAAACATCGTATTTATTTCTAATTTCTACATAACCACGTGCGCCACTTACCTTTTCTAATGCCGTCTTAACGGACCGGCTCCCAAAAGCCGTCTGATTCAAATTTCATTAATTTTTCTTTACCAACCGCCGTTTTTTCAAACAATTAAGTAAAAACTCAACGGAATAAATGGCAATACCTCAACATTCATCTGAATTGAGTAAAATTAAACCCATTTGAGTCTTCTCTTGAGAGTAATTAACCCGATTTGAGAACAATTAAACCCAAAACAAATACACGGCTTCCCCTAGCGGCGTGGTGGGCAGCCAATTTGAATTATCTGTTCCCTCATAATCTGTGTAACTGATGACAACAGACAAGTTTCTATATGTGGCCACTCTAAAAATGCCAAATGCTGATTTAATAAATTTTGTCAACGGACGCTTTGTTTACGCGCGTCACTACAACAAATTTAGCGAAATTTTAAAAGAATCTCGGTTTAATGTAACAGTTGCAACGCCACAAGATGTACATCAAGTCGGTCATCATTGATGGCTTTAAATCTTACGGTCGACGTACAGAAATCCATGGCTTCGATCCAGAATTCACGGCCATTACCGGTCTCAATGGTACAGGAAAGTCCAACATATTAGATTCGATATGTTTCGTGCTGGGCATTATGAACTTGGGCCAGGTGAGAGCGGCTTCCTTGCAGGATTTGGTGTATAAAAGTGGTCAGGCGGGCATAACCAAGGCTACGGTGACGCTAATCTTTGACAATTCCAATCCAAATCAATGCCCTTTGGGCTATGAGAAATGCCGGGAAATCTCGGTAACGCGTCAGATAGTAGTGGGAGGCAAGAACAAGTATTTGATCAATGGCAAATTGGTACAGAATAAGAAAGTGTCGGATTTCTTCTGTTCGGTGCAGTTGAATGTCAACAATCCCAACTTCTTGATTATGCAGGGACGCATTACAAAGGTGTTGAATATGAAGCCGCATGAGGTAAGAGATATTTTGGCTTGAAAACATCCGAAAACTAGTTTTTATTTGCGTGTGTTCTCATATAGATATTATCAATGATCGAGGAGGCAGCTGGCACTAGCATGTATGAGACAAAACGTGAAGCAACCACCAAATTGATTGAAAAGAAGGACGCCAAAGTCAGAGAAACTAACACACTTCTGCACGAGGAAGTTGAACCGAAATTGGAAAAATTGCGTAAAGAACGTTCGGCCTATATGGATTTTCAAAAGATTTGCCGTGACATTGAATATCTAACCAGAATTCATGTCTCTCATCGTTGGCTGAAATACACGGAAGCCGTAAAAGCTATAGAGGCTAATATTGAAAAACTAACAGGCCGCATAGAGGCAGCCAAACAGAACATTGTCGATAATGATGCTGAACGTGAACGACTAAAGGAGGCCACTAAAGAAATGCAGCACAAGATTGACACTGAAAGTGGTGGAGAACTTAAACAAATCGAGGCAGAATTGGACAAAGAATTACAGAATGAGGCCAAGACTACGGGAAATCTTAAGGCTGGCCAAGGAGCCGTTGATCAAGAGGAGAAAAAAATGAAATCTTTAGTGAAAAGCTTAAATGACGATGAGAAAAGTCTCAAGTCCAAAGAAGCTGAAATGGCAAAGGTGAAAGATCTTTTCCAAAACCTTAAAGAAGCTGACGAGAGGGATACTTTGGCGTACGAAGAGGCGCAAAAGAAGTTTGAAGCTGTAACGCAGGGTTTGTTAACTAACGAAGATGGTCAAGCTTCATCGCTGCAGGATCAGTTAATGAGTAAGTATAAAAAAATGAAAAATTTATAAATACTAAAGTTCGTTTTTTCATCTCTTTCCTATAGAGGCCAAACAAGCGGCTAGCGAGGCGCAAACTACCATCAAGACATCGGACATGGAGCTGCGCCATTGTCGCCAGACCTTAAAACAAAAGGAAAATGAAACGCAAAACAGTGATGCTGCCTACAACAAAGATAAAAATCTTTCTGATAATTTATCTAGAGATATCCAGGGATTAACCCAAAAACTTCAGAGTATTGATTACGAAGAGGGAGCCTTTGAACGCATGCAAGAGCGCAAACAAGTGTTGCACAATGAGATACGACAGTTGCAGCAGCAATTGGATCGCCGCAATGCCTATCGCTATGATTTGCAATATCGCGATCCTGAGCCCAACTTTGATCGCAGTAAAGTACGGGGCATGGTGGGCAAGCTGTTTAATGTTTTGGATGAACGCAACTGTTTGGCTTTGATGATGACAGCCGGTGGCAGTGTAAGTTAAATGCCAAACATATACAGTAAATCAAAAAATTATCGATCGTTTTCTCTTTTGTTTTATAGCTTTACAGTCATGTAACAGATGATGATGTGACCAGCAAAAAAATCTTACAAAAGGGACAGTTGCAACAGCGCGTTACTATAATACCTATAAATAAGATATCTTCACATCCCATTAATCAGAGCGTGGTAGATTTTGCTCAGCGTCTGGTGGGAAAGGAGAATGTGAGCTCGGCTTTGTCGTTGATAGAATATGATCGTTATTTCGATCCAGTCATGAAGTTTGTGTTTGGCCACACATTAATTTGCCGTGATCTGAATATAGCCAAGCAGGTTGGTTTTTAATTAAATTTGCAAGGAGACCACCGTAATAATCACTGACTTTTAGGTAACCTATCACCGAAACATTCACTGCCGTTCTGTGACCTTGGAGGGTGATGTTGTCGATCCCGAAGGTACTCTATCCGGTGGTTCCAAGCCTAAAGGTGGCAATATTCTTCAAGAATTGGCGGAAATTAAACGTTTGGAACGTGACATAAAAGAGCGCAAGCAGGAAATGGTCCAAATCGACCGGGAGTTGGCTAACATTGATAACCGGGCCAAAACATACAATAAGCTTAAGGAAACCCTAGAGTTGAGGCAGCACGAATTAAATGCTTGCAACCAACGTTTGGGGCAAAGCACATTCCAACAGCATCAAGAGGAGATTTTGTCTCTTAAAGAGCGTATCAAGTCTTTGGAAGCGGATTTGCTTAATGCCCGGGAGACTCAGAAAAACTCCCAAGCCAAGGCTAAGGACATTGAGGCCAAAATAGCCGATGCTAAAGGTTTTCGAGAGCGTGAGCTAAAGGCTGCTTCCGATGCCATGAAGCAGGCCAAGATAAATGCGGAGAAGTCCAGCAAAGATTGGAAGAAACACGAACAAGGCTACGAGACGTTAACCATGGAAATTGAGGCTTTGCAAAAGGATATAACCACGTCCAAAGAACAACTTACTGGGCTCGAGAGTAACATTGCGCTCCTAAAGCAGGATTTAGAGGAAATGAGGAACAAAAGTAAAGACGCAGGTCAAGTAGTGGCAGAGCTGAGGAAACGTATCAAGGATCAAAAAGATAAAATCAGTTCCCAAAACAAAGAGTTAAAAAATATGTTTGTCAAAAGAGATAAATTAGAAAAACACAATCAAGAACTAACACTGGACATAAAGAAACGTGAGAACGAGGTGACCAAGGTACGCTCCGACAGCAAAGAGTCCGGCAAGAAACTGGAAAATCTCGAAAAGAAATATCCCTGGATCAATGAAGACAAAGAATTCTTTGGCACGAAAAACACACGTTACGACTACTCCAAAGAGAATCCAGTTGAAGCCGGTGAGAAATTGTCCGCCATGATTGAACAGAAAGATAAAATGGAACGGCATATTAATCTTAAAGCCATGGTATTGCTTGAACGCGAAGAGGAACAGTATCAAGAGACGATGAGACGAAAGAAAATTGTGGAACAGGACAAGGAGAAAATCAAACACATTATATGCAAAATGGACGAAAAGAAGCGAGAAAAGGTGGAAAAAGCCTGGAAGGTGGTAGATGACAATTTCGGCAGTATTTTTAGCACATTGCTGCAAGGTGCTCAGGCATGCCTCAATCCAGTGAAACAAAACAACCAACTGATGGGCTTAGAAATCAAGGTTGGTTTCAATGGGGTATGGAAAGAATCTTTGGGTGAACTATCGGGAGGCCAACGGTCGCTGGTGGCCTTGTCTTTGGTCTTGGCTATGTTAAAGTTCTCTCCAGCTCCCCTATACATTCTGGACGAGGTAGATGCTGCCTTGGATATGTCTCACACTCAGAATATTGGCAACATGTTAAAGGCACATTTCACAGCATCACAGTTTATTATTGTCTCGTTAAAGGATGGTATGTTCAATAATGCCAATGTTTTATTCCGCACCAAGTTTGAGGAAGGCGTCTCTGCTGTCACACGAACAGTGAATCCGAAAATAGTTAGCCGGAGATAAGGCGAGAGATAAAGTTTTAGTATTAAGATATTTTTTTGAAATAAATGTTAACATGTGTTTTTTATACGCAAATTTAAAAAAAAAGAAAAAAATGTTATTGGGGTAGGGTTGGTACGACTAGATGCGCAAGCGGCATAGTTTTTGCGATGGAGTTGAGAAAAAAGGGGAATACAATCTGGACAATATGGCAGAACGTAGAAGCAACCACATAATAAAAGGTTTAATCTGTGAACACATCAAAATAGCTTAAAAAAAGTTATCTTTGGAGAATTGCTGGAACGTAGAACAGAAACGTTCATGTATGCTCCTTTTATAATTATGTAATAACAAATAAAAATATACAAAATGTAAATCTAGTAAATTTGTAATTTTTTTCTTTTTTTTTTGTTAAAAAATATTTTATAACAATTCGTGTACATATTTTTTTTTTAAATATTTTTGTTTGTTTCATAGTTCGGTTTTAGGTTATACTATTTTTTTATTATTTGTATTTAGCGTAAAATTTAAAATTTTTCTCTAAATTTATACTTTATTTATTTTATAAATAATACTGGCATTATGAGAATATCATTCTGCTAAAAACTTCTTTCAAAAACCCTCGTCTTAAGCTTGAAATAAATTTCAAATCAATATTATAATACTTTTATTTAAAGTTACCGTTTTTTAATGAGTTTTTGAAAAAAATAAATTTTTACGTATTAAATTTTCTTTAAAATCGAAAAGAACAAAATATTAAATAAAAATAAAGGAAAATATGGCATCGAGCTTAATTATTAAAAATATCAATTTAAAATATTTTGTTTACATATTTTTCTTTTTATAAAAAAAAAAAATAATGTCAACTATAATTGTTATTATTTTCATAGATTTGTTTGTATCAATAACCATCATCTTATAATATCTTATAACCATCACTCATTCCATATTATTTTTTTGACAATAATCCTATTGCATCTCTCTGTGTCCCTCTCTTCGTAAATTTTCTACTGGGCCCCTTGCTATACGATTGCTTCACGTATAGAGGCAATAGAGGCGAACCACAGTGGACGACGACGAGCAAAGCAATTGACATTTGCTGCTGCCTGCCAAAATGGCATGTGTATTGGTGAGCGAGTGAGATGGCGGGTGTGACGGTACGTACGTATATGAAAACAACGAAAATGCCAACAACAACAACAATAGCAACTACAACACCACCACCAGCAGCAGCAACAACACACCAGTAAAAAATACCAACATTCAGACGACGACGAGAACGACGACGACAGTCAGAGGAAAATGACGAACTGTGGCAAAGACGAACACTAGAAGTGCAAGACAAAAAAACAGAGCGTTTGGTCTTCGAGAAGCTCCAAAATTCTTGCTGAAAATCTCGAATTTCCAACGCAGAAACCCATCATAGTTTGGCCAAAATGGTAAGTGGTGGACAAGTGTGTGCTGTGCAGTGAATTCCATAGTGTGGATGGATGGGGATGCCTGAATTTAAACAACAACGAAATGTGAAATGGACGAGTATAAGGCACAGACACGGACACACACACACACACACGCACAAGTGAATTGGTGTTACAGACCAACCAACCAACCAACTGTCCGTCCGTCGGTCGGTCGTTCTTTTCGGGTGCTCCCATAGTAGCGGCAGCAGCAGCAAAAAAAAAAGGGAAGCCCTGTGCATAGAAAAAAGAACAGAAAACACAGACAAAGTGACAAATCACAGTGATCGCCGGCCGGTAGATGGCGCTAAAGTAAGGCTATTGAGTCGTTGGCGCTGCTATTGTGAATTGTTGTGTTTATAACGGATATTTCCATTTCGTGTGACTGTTTAAATTCAGGCAAACCAAAACAAAACAATAATGAGAAAACAACAGTTATATTTTTATGAGTGAACTGTGTGTATGAGAGAAATTATCATTAAAAATGTAATGCAGTGGTCCATTGAATATCTGGTAGGCTTAGAATAATAAAATATTAAATTAAATAAAGGAAGATAGGAAGAAAATTTAAGATATAGCATTGAAAACGAACTTTATATTAAACAATTGTGTATTAATTTTTAATGACTTTATGAATAGGAAATAATACTCAGAATTAAATACATCTAATAGAAAAATTCGGCGTACATATAATTATAGTTATTTCGCCAAATTGTTGGTCTCTTAACACATCAGTCAAATATTTAAAAATGTTTAAGAAGCAAACCAACAAGCAAGGTGAAAAACACTCCTATTCATAGGTGGCATTTTAAAAAGTCTACGTACAAAAATTAGGTAGTGGGATCAATGGTTCTTATTTAACTTTAAATTTAAATTTTGTACTATTTTCAATTGTATTCATTTGTCAAACTGACCAAACAGCAATTTAAAAAAATTCGCTATGAATCGAAAAGGAAAAGAAATAAACCCTGCCGAAAGAAACATTTTTGTATATTTTTGGTAACAATAAAAAAATTGGTAATCTTGTCGAATGCGTACATTCTTCTGTTCAAAGAGTAGTTAATACTTAAAAGGAAACAGAAAATTTTCTATCTAAGCCACTCTCTGGTAGCCCTTCAATATTAACCGAAAGAGAAAGACGTTATGTAGTCCAGTTTGTACAACAGAACCGGAGAAGTACTGAATCTAAAGTGTTTGCAAATGTTAGGGGACACTTAGAAAACAATTTGCAATGACTCTGTTCAGACTATCATTACAAAGTAAGTTTATCAAGGCCGTTGTTTCAATACAAAACCGACAAAAACGAATTAAATTAGCAAAAGACAATAAAAATAAGCCACTAGAGTTTGGAAAAAAATTACACAGTACAACACATGATTTGCCAACTCAATTCTGTGAACTGTATGTGAAATTAGACCCAAAAAGAAGAATTTCTGCATCATTCGTTTTGTCTTCTTACCTGCGATTTGAAGTTAGTATCGATTTGAAGTTAGTACTATCGTATAGGGGAATTTATCACGTTTTAGGCCCTGATGTTTGACATAGCTCGACAACCACTAGCCCAATTTAGTTGAAATAAATTTTAAAAAATTAAGAATTACAATTCCCTTAATCTGTTCATATATTGTTTTCCTATACAAGTAACACTTTCGAAGTTAAAAATGAATGTATGAAGGGAAAAAATTATTTTTTGCCTAAAAATTTAATTTTTTTTTTTAAATATACATAAAAAATCCAAAATGGAAAAAAGTTTCAAGTCTAGTTATTTTTTCGCAAAGTCACATAACCTATGAGCAAAATGAGACAAAGATCATAAAAATCGATGCACGCGTTTCGCTTTTATTCGTAATTGAGTAAATGTATGAATTTCAAAAATTTGCTCGAGATATGCACAACATTATTTGGAGAAAACATTGACACCTTTTTCATGATTCTGAGAATTAAAAAAAAAAGGAATAAACAAAAGGTTATTTGATTTTTATGATTGCGGTAATAAATGTACGTGGACAATTAAACGGAAAGTGGACCTTTTTATTATTTGGGTTTTTCCGGTGGCTACCTATATGATTTTTTACAGAAATTGCACCCACATTTAAGGGTGGTCATTATTTGGAAAGTTTTGCACAGTTTGAAACGTACAAGTGCTGAATCAGGTATATAGCCAGCCGCCCTTAAAATATGCGCCCATTTATAAGTACCTGGCAGTAAAATATTCAAAAATACGTAGTATTTATAGGTGTGCATTAATCGTGCCGACGAACGCGAACAGTAAAAGTGATTTTTCTCCAGTTTTTTAAAAGTGAATAACAACAAAACATAAAATATATCAATATGGAAAACAACAAGTGCCCATATTTGGATGAATATTGTTACGTTTGTGGTCATATCGTCCGAAAAATACAGAAAAAAGATCGAAAAAATTTGTTTACTGAGCAATTTTTTTTTGCATGATAATTTTTTAATTTATATTTTTATTTTTATTTTAAGGGTGGTGGCTATAACTGATTTTTGAAATTCATACCTTTACTCAATTGCGAATAAAAGCGAAACGCGTGCATCGATTTTTATGATCTTTATCTCATTTTGCTCATAGGTTATGTGACTTTGCGAAAAAATAACTAGACTTGAAACTTTTTTCCATTTTGGATTTTTTATGTATTTTTAAAAAAAAAAATTTAAATTTTTATGCAAAAAATAATTTTTTCCCTTCATACATTCATTTTTAACTTCGAAAGTGTTACTTGTATAGGAAAACAATATATGAACAGATTAAGGGAATTGTAATTCTTAATTTTTTAAAATTTATTTCAACTAAATTGGGCTAGTGGTTATCGAGCTATGTCAAACAACAGGGCCTAAAACGTGATAAATTCCCCTATACGATAGTACTAACTTCAAATCGATACTAACTTCAAATCGCAGGTAAGAAGACAAAACGAATGATGCAGAAATTCTTCTTTTTGGGTCTAATTTCACATACAGTTCACAGAATTGAGTTGGCAATCAATTAACTGAAAAATGTTGTACTGTGTTATATTCCCCCTTATTATGTTTGTCGTAGCCACGTCGAATCTTTGTCGTTTTTAAAATATGGCATCGCTAATGTCGTTTGTGAGACTGAAAATAAAGTAGCTGTACAAATGGAAGGCTGTAAATAGTACTTAATTAAAAAGTTAGGGTTTTTGTCGTTAATTTATATTTGTATTAATAATACAGTAGTTCATTTTCCAACTTCAAACTTGAACCAATTGAGACCCCCAAAATCTGAAAGCTTATGATAGTAGAAGAAAAACCCTAACTGGGTTATGAATTATAAGCTAAGGTTTTCTTTTAATTAATTTTTAAAGTTTTCGACTGGGAGGAGGATTTTAGTACATTTTTCAAAGAACCTATACTGATTCTAAGTCTATATCTTGTGAACTATTCCAAATATACTGGTATTGCACTTAAGCATGGAGGAAGTGGAATTATGTTGTGGGGGTGTATGACAGCTAATAGTGTAGAAAAATGCAATTCATTGGGTCAACTATGGACAAACGATTTAACATTGGTATATGGAAGTTAAGTTTAAACAAATTGCAGTGCAATTGGAACCTCAGGGCCACTATTTATTTTGCCAAGATAACGACACGATGCATACAGTCGAAATTGTGAAGCTCCTGTTGATATATAACGTCCCACACCAGTTATGTACCCCTCCGCAGTCCCCTGATCACAAACCCATTGAGCAGCTGTGGGAATTATTGGAAAAAGAGTTACGGCAGCAATGAATTTCATCAAAAAGTAATGCAGCAGGAATGGGGAAAATAGCATCAAAATAAACCTAGATAAAAACTGTTTGAAACTTCCGAAGAAGTTCAAAATACTAATATTTTACGATTAAATAAAAGCTAAAAGCAGATGTGTAAATCTTTCGTTTTAAAGGAATTTTAGATTATTGGCTTAAAATTATTAGAATCCTATTTATTGAATGTTAAGTTATAAATAATATTAAATAAATGAAGATAGACCCAAGATTTATACAACAAAGGTATTATATTTAAAGATATATTCGGTAAATATTGATTCTCAGCTTTGTTTAAACATTAAAATTCCAATTCCGTTTACAAGTTACAAAAAAGCTTCCAAATATGTATTTATATAAAGCCTTAGTGATACTTGTCAGGTAGTCTGCGAGCATAAAATTTGGTTACCAATTGCTTGAAAATTAAAATATCGTTTTTTTCTATAGCTTTCTGTTCAGACTTATCGTATAAAGTGTTTCAGCCTTATCTGATTACTTGATATGTATCTAAAATAAAAAGTTTCGATACAAATATTTAACTTTTTGTTTACCGTTTGTTTTATTTTATCGGGGGGACATCATAAAAAAAATAATACGCGTGCCAATGCAATTATTATTATATCCCCTAGTATAATCTTGTAGATATCAAATAAAAACACAAACGAGATATTATAGATTATTCTATTTTAATATTTTGTCAGACATATTTAGACACAAATATTTCTTAGGAATATTATTGCACCATTTTGGCAATAGTTGATATGTCAAATGTTCATGATTTTACAGAAATCATATTCAAATTTTAGAAAACTCATTAAGACATAAGTAAAAATCAGCTTTTTATAAAGCCATTTAATAGACTTCCACTTAAATATATCATCCTTAGACCACTTGTTCTAAAAGTCCTTAAAGTTATATAAAAAAATAGCTATTTTTTTAAAAAAAAGAAGCATCATAATATTCCCTCAGAAATCTTCTGTTTGTCGTTAGACGTTCTAGTAACTTTTGCTTAAATACAAAACCAATTTATTAAAACTCAGTTTAAGAAACATCCCTCTTTCCAAATTTTTTCCCCAACTCGATTACATTGGACTGCTGCCTCACGTTTTTTTTAGCATAATTAGAATTACGATTTAACCTTTCTCCATATTTATTATTCTGCAATTTTTGTGTGAATTTTCGAATTTTTGCAATTTCTTTCGTTTTTTAAATTTAAGGTTTTCAATATTTTATTCAAGGATCGTGTCACAAAGCCCCAGAAGAAAATGCTTATTAGCCTGTTGAGGGAGACTAAATACATGGAAGGCAAAAAAGAAAAGGAATGGTATTGGGAAAAGATCCAGGAGGCCTTGAATAAAATAGGACCAAAAAAGACCATCATACAATGGAAAAAGGTACGTAGCGTTGTAGTTTTAGTGTAAGCAGCTCTTGCGAAAGTATAAACATTAATTGTATTCCCTTTTCAGTGCTGGCGGGATATGCGTCTCACCACACGCAAAAAACTTGCCGAATTGAAGCGCTGTCAAATGGCCGGTGGTTCTCCACCTCCAGGCATAGAACTTAGCCAAGAAGATAATGATATTATTGATATAGTTGGTACCGAATATTTCTACGAGGAAATGAATGGCGAACTGAAGCCGGAAAACTTTATGTCTGGCTTTGATTATGTGCCCGAACACTTTTGTGATGCTATTCTTACCGCAGCCGCTGTATCCAGTGGCCAGCAGCATATGCAGCATCAGAAGGAGCAACAACAACAACATGCTGCTGCCCAACAGCAGCAGCAGGACCATCACACTAACGATGGTGAGACTAATGATGCACCCGGTTCGTCCAGCCATACCGATGCCCAGGGAGGAGCCTTCGGTCAGGGTAGTGTTTCGCAGATGGCCGGACATAATGGTGATCATTCGAATTCTACGGGAACTTTGCAACAGCACAATATAATGCCTCCTCATCCTGCATTTTCAGGTGGCCTACATCCGCATCTAATGAGGCGTCAGCAACATGCCTCGGCAGCATTTCATCGTGAGGCTGTTTTCGAGGAGAAACTTTTGCAATTCATGCAGGATGCCTTTCCCAAGAAGAGTAAAAAACGAAAAAGCCGTGATCCCGATAAACTTTTCCTGCTCTCGCTGTATGAAGAGATCAAGCGGGTGCCCGAAGATATACGTTTGGACGTAAAGAGTGAATTGATACAGGTCTTGAAGCGATATCAAAAGAAGTCACCCATTAAACAGGAGAAGACCCATCACACTCACACGCAATCATCATCAAGTTCGGGCAAATCATCGGGCAACACCACGCCCAATGACAAAATCCAACTACCCCAGCATAGCCAGTTGTCGCACAGCATGTATCAGCTGCAAAAGAAGTACGACAAGAGCGAAAAGGAACCTTCACCTCAGTCCCAAGTGGAGCGAGTGCAACAACACTCTAGGGAACAGGCACCCACCAGTACAGTGGCTCTGCATGCACCTCAGCAAATACCACACACTCTCTTCCAGCTCCAAAAGAAGTACGAAGAGACCACAGCCGAAAAGGTGCACCAGCAAAACGAGCAGCGTAAACATGTGGAGACGGCTCACCAGCAGCACCAGGCCGCCCATCAACAACCTCCACCACCACCGCCTTCCAATGACCAGCATCTTCATCATCCCCAAATGCCGCATGGCATTATGTTTCCTCTCCCGCAGATACGCAACGAGCAACCGGGAGCCCAACAGCATCACACCCACAATCCGCATCAACAGCCACAGCAGTCCCAGCATCCCCATCAGCAGGCGCAGCAACATCATCCCCCCTCCATATTTGGCAATTCTGCAGCCTCTGCACCCGGCATGAGTACAGATCGTCCCGCCATATCGTACGAGAATGTCGGGTGAATGTGGAGCCGTTTGTGGGAAGCCGCCTGGGAGGTTCGATTTCCATTAAACGTTTCTTTGTTAGATAATAGTGAAGCTGAATAGGCTCTAAAACAAACAAACAACAAACAAACAGAAAAATTGATAATGTCGTTATTGTATGTATAGTATAGAATTATTATAGAAAGCGGAAGAAGGAAGAAGAAGGAAACCTTCATTTCATTTACATTTTACACACACACACCGACACACATACATTTACACACGTTAATAAACAGAAAACAATTATACGTTTATTACTTACATATATAAACATTAAATGAAAAAAAAAATACTGATCATATATGTTATATAAATTACTAATTTGTCCGTTAGATTTTTATGGTTTAATGAGTTTTTAAATTGAGTTTTTATTTTGGCGTAACGCAAAACAAATAAATGTGAATATATATCTTAAAAAAAAATAAATTAAAGAAATAGCATTTTGAAATTTAACAACGTAGATCACAGAGAGAGGGGCTATTGGAATAACAAGGAATATTTTATGTCTGCATTTCGAATAATGGTTTGTTTACTTGATATGCTTTTTTAGTTGCCAAAGGTTGATATGTCTGAGATAAGATGACTATATAAAAAGATGGCCTGCCTTTATGTCTATTTGTAATTTCAAAACTTTGAATCGGTTTCCTCGTTTGAATTTCGGTTTCAATTTTTCAAATTTACTTAATATGAATTCATTTAAAAAAAAATTAACACATTTAACAGTTGCGTCATTACCACATTCGTTTCAAATAGAATTCATGTTTATGGAAGTACAGCGTATACATTTGTATTTAAAAATCAAAAATATTTGCACATATGGAGCGAATTCTTAGATAAAAACATCTCCATCCGGATATAAATGTTGCCGTAAGCTCAAATTTTATTTTTAACTAAATGCTGATAAACTCCAAGTTTTCCTACAATATTTACAAAATCTGGAAGATTTTTTTTTTTTTAAGGAATTTCAATTTTTTATACCTCTCTAGGAGTTTGCTTAATTTTGCCATATTTTTGTTCTCATTGATTAACAAATGTTTATGGTAATAATAAACAAAACAAACGGTAGGGGTTAACAAATTGTGTATTGATTGAGTAAAGAAAACATTTAATTAATGATTTATTAATAAAACACAGGTAATTTATATCTATTTGAACAAAATTCGCTCAGCAACTAACTAAAAATAAAATGCAAGTGTTTTTATTACAGCTCGCAACACACAAACAATGTGTAATTGTGTGATAGAAACAGATATTATTTACTGTCGTCATTTAAAATGCAATTGTAAGTTCTTGATTTTGTAAAATCAGAAAGTTATTGTTATTAAGTACATAAACTGCGTTAATTGACCTCAGGGAGAGATATAGAGAGAAAGAGAGAATAAAAGTGTAATTGTTATCTATTTAAGAATGCAGAATGCTGACTAATGACATTGCATTATATGTTAATTATTCAAATGTTGATGAATTAAGCTCATAATGTAGAAACAGTTTTCCACATTTTTAATTCATGCTAATTTTATTACTGGAAATTTAAAAAAAAATATATTCATTCTACACCATTTTCAATCTGAAGATATATAATGGAAATTTAAAAATTTTACTTGAAATTCAAAAATCGAAAAAAAAAATTTATAATCCGATTATCATACGATCACACTTTCACATCTTTAAGTCCATTTCACAAAAAAGTTAAATTGTGACTTAAAAAAGCTGATCTTAGGTGGCGAAATTTTTAATCGACTTCCTATAAAATTATAAAAATTTGACATACCAACTTTTTCTATAAAGTATATAAATATGAAGACGAACTTTGTATTTTAAATCGGTGGGAGGAGTGGCTTGAAAAAAATGGCTAATTAAGGCACAGAGAGATACAAATAGGTACACACAATCGACCCGGCACTAATAATATGAACAGAATTTATTTTCGATTAGTGGTCGATGTTGTTTATCTCCCTATATATAATAAATGTACATTTTGCTGCAATAAAATCACTATTTGGTACGTTGGATGTACTATTTCGTATAATGAAAGTACTTTTTGCTACAATTACTTCTTGGTACAATAATTTGTACTTTTTGGAACCATAAATTGTTCATTTCGGTACAATAAATTTACTTTATGGTACAAAAAATTTACTTTTTGGAGCGATAAAATTAATTTTTTTGGTACAACAAATTATATTTGTTGGTACAATTAATGTACTTTTTCATACAATTAAATTACTTTTTGATACTGCGACGTGGTGCGCTGGGCTTGCAACCCGCCACCGACGTTTTAAACTATTGCAATGAAAAGAAGTAAGAAAAGAATAAAATGGACCCCCCAAAATGTTGACGACCACCGCAAACGAATAAAGGACCATGATGCCACATGCCACTAGCCTATGCCGATGATATAGACATCATTGGCCGAAATCTGCGGGATGTTACTGCAGTTTTCTCATCACTAAAAAAGGAGTCAGCAAAAATGGGTTTAGCGGTCAACGAGGACAATACAAAAATAATGATTTCGATTGAACGTTGACAATTATTGTTTTGAGGTAGTCGACGAATTTACCTACCTTAGATCTTCCGTCAACAAGAAAAATAATGTCAGCCAAGAAATTAAACGGAGAATAGTGCTAGCCAATAGATGTTTCTACGGACTTCGGCAGCACTTTAGTAACACCACCTTATCTCGGAATACTAAGAAACAGCTATACCAGGTGCTTATGTTACCTGTTCTGTTCTGCCGAATCATGGGTGCTTACTACAACGGACATACAAAACCTGGGAGTATTCGAAAGAAAAGTAAAGAAAAATATATGTACCTATCAGTGTCGAAGGCGAGTTTCGCCATCGGATGAACCATGAGCTGTTTGAGCTTTACCACGACATCGACGTAGCTAAAAGAGTCAGAATCCAACGACTTCGATGGCTGGGACATGTTGCCAGGATGGATGTAAATGCTCCAGCGAGAAAGGTGTTTGAAGGCGAACCTGAAGGACGGCGCAGAGCAGGGAGACCCAAACTCCGTTGGAAGGGCCAAGTGGTAGGCGATGTGCCATCATCTGGTAGGACTAACTGGAGAACACACGCAGAAGACCGAAGCGTGTGGAATTCTTTATTATTTCAGGCCTCAAATTTATGAACTACGTTTCGTAAATTGTAATTGGCCACTTAAGTAAGTAAGTAAGAAGTACTTTTTGGTACTATGCGTTATGATTTTAAGTACAACAATTGTACTTTTTGGTACAATAAATTGTACTTTTTTATTGTACCACTTTTTGCAGTCGTTAAAAGTTCTTTTCGATACATTAAATGTACTTTTTGGTTTCAAATGTACTTTTTGGTACAATAAATTCTACTTTTTGGTACAATAAATGTTCTTTCTGGTACTTTAAATTGTACTTTTTGGTTTCAAATGTACTTTTTGGTACCATAAATGTACTTTCTTATACGATAAATTGTACGAATTTACAATAAATTTACATTTTCGTGCAAAAAAGTACATTTTTAGGTACAACAAAAGTACTATTTGGTATAATACGACGTTCTTTTTGTTGATATAATTTTACTATTTGGTGGGCTAAATGTATTGTTTGTACTATTTGACAGTACTTTTTTACTTTTAAATACTATACATTTACTTTTTGGTACAATAAATTGTACCCATTGGTACATAAAAGTACTTTTAAGTACAAAATTTTTTACTTTATGGTACAATAAGTGTACTTTTTGGTACAGTAAACGTACTTTTTGATACAATTAAAGTACTTTTTGGTAATATAAATGCATTTTCTTTATTCAAAAGTTCCTAATAATGAAAAAATTGAATAATGAAAAAATTCCCATAAAATTCGATTAAATTAGTTTGAATTTCAATCTAAAAAACAATGCAATGTTTTCTCCCGTTATTTAAATCAAATTAAATGTTTAAAAATGTACGTAACATTTTTTTATTATTTTTTATTCGACCTTTTTAACAAATTGATAATATTTTCAAATGACCTCGAGCTTGATTATTTGAAAATATTATCAATTTTTTTTTACTTTACTCAGTTAATTTTGAGTTACTTTTGATATTTGCAACTAAAAAAAAAAACTGTAGTGCATTTATTAGCCGAAATGACCAGCTACTCATACTTGGGACGAGAGAACACCAACAGCGACTAAAAGCCTTACTCGTATTTATATTTAACTTCTGATCCACTTATTACGTTTATGAGCACAAACATACACCGCACATGCAAACAAAAATGAAACATTATTGAACTTCAATAAGTATCGGCAATATTATTTAGTGCAAGATAAAAAATCTGATATTAAAATTTAAATTTTATGATAATGATAATTTAATGATGCAATAAAACACATTATTGAACTCTTCTTCTGTTGAAAATTGCTCAACCGATAAATGCTTGTTTATGTTTGTGGGTGACTTAATTTACATTCAATAATAACGTCTAAAATCAGATATTAAAAATAACTGTTAATAACCAATTTTTTCAATTTTAAATGTGGAATATATCTTATTTAGTTTACATTAACCCTAAAAGACAAGTAAAAAATCACGATAAGTAGGTATTAAATGGAATTTAGACCTTTAAATTAACTGTTTATTTTACAAAAACAAACATTAAGTATTTATGATTGTTTTATCTTAACTGTAAGTGGATTTTTTTCAGCAAATTACCGCTATAAATAAACTAACAAATCTTCTTAATAGCATTTGTAGAAAATTTAATTAATATCACAGATTTGAAGTAATCTTATGATAAGCGGGAATATCATAAAGATAGGTGATGGGGCATGTTGAGATGTAGAGCTAATAGTTTATAAAGCGTAGTTTTTCTTTAAACTAACAATAACACAATAAAGATAGTAAATAGTAACTGTAACTTAATTACCACACTAATTACTGTGTTATGACGAAGTAAATAAAAGATTTTTTTTTAGATGCGTACCAGAGGAAATAAATTGAATCAGTCTTTTTGTAAATGTTGCTAATAGCTGATAGGGTGAGATACATATCCATTTTATAAACATTTGTATGCAACTCACAAAACTTTGGGGAAGATGTGAACTAAATAAAGTATATTTTTTATTTTCTTTAAACTTATAATAGCTATAATCTCGATAAAATTGTAACGCTTTGGAAATTAGACCTTTAAATTTTCTAAAAAAAAACTTTTGGTATTTAAGATTATTTTATTTTAAGTATTAGTATTAATTATCAAACAACTTGATCGTTATAATTGAACACACAAATGTTATAAAAATATTTGAGTAAAACGAAATTATAAATAAACATTTATATTCATCTTATAAAGAAACATCATAAAGATTGGAGGTTAATTCTGTACTACACCTTAATAGATTTAATGTAGATTTATCTGCGATAATATGGACAGAAGCAATACCAAATTATATTTGACTTAGTTAATTTTAACACTTAATAGCTATCATCTTCACATTTGTATTTTTCACAAATTATGTTATCTACCAATAATCGTAACTGCGTCTAATGTGCTTCTTTTTAAAAGGCCTATTATCGATTAAGTGTTCAAGCATTTCGAGTGGTAAATGACGCTAGTAATAATAGATAAATAGACTTTGGAATATATGTATATATAGCTCCAATGAAAAAATTGTAGATCTTGTCATGTAATTTAGCTACTTAAAGAATTGTTTTAACAATAATGCTGTCAGTGTCTTTACACATTGTGTGACAAGTAGCGCCGCACAGTTATTATATTTATTAAAAAAAATCATAGAATTTTGAAAATGGCAAACATTTTTTTATTTAATATATTTCTAGATCAGAGTGCAGAGTTGACGAATACCAAAAAAAAACATAAATCACAAAACTGCTTCACTGTTACAATTGCTATATATACTGAAAAATATCAACAATAGGCAGTTGAAATAAAAATACGTGTAGTCGTTTTTTTTCTGTCCACATTCGAAGAGATAAAGTGTTCCACATATTGAGCATTTTCTCAAATTTTTTCAATAAGACATTATAAATAGTGAAATTATCTTTAGTTATAATCGGTAAATATGTTATATAAATATGTTTTAAAATTTTTATTATTTTTGTTTCGAATTATTTTTCCTTTTGGCATATGTCGAATATCAGAAAGCGGGAATTGTGCAACACTATTCCACATTACCCGCTCACTATTTTTTTGAATATTCTCTAATAGACAATATTGAAACATGTCAAAAAAAGACTTGATTCGCAAATGGGATCTAACGAATTTGAAGATAGGTCAAGAAGCAGTAAAAATTAAAAAATAAGAGTGTTCCACATTACCCTACAATTTTCAAAATGTCAGTTTTTCGGGCTCATCTGATTTTTCATATACATATATCATTGTGAATGTTAATAGAATTAACTTTTTGTAATACACTACGTTTGGCAATCGATCAACAAACATATTGGAATCAATCCGGTGAAATTTTTGCTGATACATTTTCGAAGACCGGAAAAATATAATTTGGGGTTCCACAATAACCGAAGTTACTATACATATGCCGAATCGGCATTTGATTAATTTAGATATTTTTTGTATGGTGACGATAGGGAGAAGTTCGGGAAAAATGTTAGGAGGGAGATACTAAAGGAGGTCGGTTATACATTTTACCCCTCTAGCGGGCACACCGGAAGAGGCTGGAGTGGCGACCACGTTGGTTTGAAGGGTTGATAAGTTTTGAGAAACTGTTGGTGTTGCAAGAATATTGGGGGCTCGGTCATACAAATACTTTGAAACCGCTTTCAAAGCACGAAAATATTATTTTGAGCTTACATACTTATGTGAAATCTGGAAAGAGTTAAAATTTTAAATAAAAAGTTGAATTAAAAGATTATAATTTTTAAAATTTAAATCTTTTAAAATTATGCTCGAGAGGGAAATTGAGTTAAAGATTTAATTTGGGAGTTTAATTATTTCTTATTGCAAAATATGGAAAAATTTATGTTACAATGAAAAAAAAAGCTTTTATTGTACAAAAAAGTACATTTATTGTATCAAAAAGTAAATTTTTTGTACAAAAATTACAATTACTACAAAAATACTAAAAAAGTACATTATATTGTACAATAACTAATTTTTATTGTATCATAAAATAATTTTACAATACCAAAAAGAACCATTTATTGTACAAAGAAAAAGTACATTTTTGTAAATTCTTAAATTTTATGGCATAGAATGTACAGTTATTGTACTAAAAAGTAAATTTATTGTACCAAAAGTAATTTTCTTGTACCAAAATTTTAAATTTTTTGTAGAAATTTATAAATTTATTTTGCCGACAAAAATATTTTCTGTTCTGAAAAGTAAAATTTATTGTACCAAAAGGTACATTAATTTTACCCAACATACGTTTGTTCTATCAAATAGTAAAACTTATTGTACCAAATAATTTATTGTAGGAAAATAAATATTTAATATAACAAAAAGTACATTTAATGTATTAATTTGTTCTAAAAGATTTGCCACGCCCCTTTCGCCTACTGCCAGAAAATAAAAGTTTCGTCTGCATATTTTGATTTAAATTTTTATTATAAAAATTTCTACTTGAAATGGGAAATTTATTAACTGAAATTTAAAACTCGTAAATTGAAATTTAAAACACTAATTGAAATTCAAAACTCGCCCATTGAAATTCAAAACACATCAATCGAAATTAAAATATCACATTTAAAATGCAAAATGTATAAGTTGAAATTCAAAACACGTCAATTGATATTAAAACTCGTCAAATAAAATTCTAAACACATCAATCGAAATTCAAAAGTCATTAATTGAAATTCAAATATAGTAAACTAAAACCAAAACTGAATTTCGAAACTCGCCAATTGAAATTAAAATATATTTGTCGATTTCTGAATTTTAAGTGGAATTTTTTAATTTCCTTTGACTTCAAATTTCTATTGAAAATGGTGTAGAATATATTTTTTTTTAATTTTCAATAAAAAAAACTATGGGCCACCGTATATGAAAAAATGTGCATAATTACATTAACATTTGGATAATTTACATATAATGCAATGTTGTTAGTCAACATTCTGCATTCTAAAATAGTTACCAATCAATCTTTTATTCTCATTGGCTTTCTCAGGTCAATGAACTCATTTTATGTACTTAATACCAATAATTTTCTGATTTTACAAAATCAAGTACTTACAATTGCATTTAACAAAACGACTATTAACAATACCTGTTTCTATCACTCAATTATTACAATTCGCAGCAAACAATGTGTAACGTTTGTTGCGAATTGTAATAAAAACACTTGCATTTTATTCTACATTATCTATATAAATTAAAAACCTGCAGTGCCGAGTACTATCTGTGTACCAAATTATATCTCCTTATGACTTAAATACAGTATGGCCACGACCAATCCGCCCACTGATCAAAAAGAAAAATTTCGTCTACAAATTTGAATCTGAAGTGCCGAGTAAGATCTTTGAACCAAATTTTATCTCTCTAGAGCTAAAGTATAGTTGTGCCACGCCATAACCGCCCACTGATCGAAAATGAAAATTCGTCTGCAAATTTTAACCTGTAGTGCCGAGCACTATCTATATACCAAATTTTATCTCTCTAGAACTTAAATACAATTTTGCCACGCCCTATCGGCCCACTGCAAATTTGCATTTGTAGTGCAGAGTACTATCTGTGTTTTAACTTTTGTCTCCTTAGGGCTTAAATACAATTATATTACGCCCCCTTCGCCCACTGACTCAAATTAAAAATTTCTTCTGCAAATTTTAATCTGTAGTGGCGAATACTATTTGCGTACCTAATTTTATCTCTTTAGCACTGAAATACGGTTTTGCCCCGCACTATCGGCCCACTGATCGAAAATAAAAATTGCGTCTGTAAATTTGTAATTGTAGTGCCCAGTACTATCTGTGTATTAAATTGTATCTCCATAGGACTAAAATACAGTTTTGCCACGACCACTCCGCCCAGTGATCGAAAATAAAATTTATTCTCTCAATTTTTATCTCTCTAGGACTAAATACAGTTTGGCCCCGCCCACTCCGGCCACTTATCGAAAATTACAATTTTGTCTGCATATTCGTATTTGTGTTGCCAAGTACGATCTGTGTACCAAATTTTATCACTCTTGCTCTAAAAAAAGTTTTGCCACCCCCACTTCGCCCATTGGGTCCAAAATTTAAAAAATATGTAGTCTATAGTTATTTCCATATAGTGCACTAACAGTTTATCAAATTTCATTGAAATTTCATTTCAACCATTTAGATGTGATTAAGGCACAAATAAAAAAGCATTACAATGGATAATAATCCATCATCTTATTTCCTTCAATATATTTTTTTATAATCAAAAATATTATAATATAACTAGTGGGCCCGGCAATGCTTCGCTATTGCATATCAACTTGTAACACATTTCAGATTTCTTGCCATCCTAAATGCTATATAAACGCTAATTAATACATTTGTAGGTCTACAAAGTATGTACTTTGAAAATGGTACTTAAGCTCGACAATAATATGTTGAGTTTATTAACTTATGTAACTAATTTCGAGTTAATCCTTAACATGGAAGTTAACCAATTAAGATTTATTGTTTTAAATGCTTAATATCGTAGGCTCTATGACGATTGTAAAAAGTTCATCAGCAAAGTCATATCTATCATATCTGTATGTAGGGCGAAAAACCACTTATTTCTCAAATCGGACATTCTGCTAAAGTTCAAAATTAAATTTTTATTTTTTCTGTAGTAGCGGGTATCTTCTGTATACTAACTATCTCTTTGGGCGTAAAAAACATTTTTGGCATGTCTTCTCCGCCTAATGACCTCAAATAAAAATTTCGTTTGAAGATTTATGCCTTTAGCCATAAAAACCTCTTTCGCCATGTCTTCTTCGCCCACGAATCAAGAATATTTCCGAATACTGTATTTGCATTGAACTCGTGTTCCCATTTTTTAAGATAATTCGGTCACCAAACGCTTGACGCTTGCAGCGCCTCGGCACTTTTTATTCTTTTAGTTCCAAATAGCCTGTTTATTAGGACGGATCAATTTAATCGTATGCCAAAATCGGAACCTACGAAAATTTCACCAAGAAACAACACCCGCACTTAGAGGGTCATCATAGAATCCAAGAGGCCCTTATTTTGACCCCATGTGCTCCGGCTCCAATTTTGACCTACCATTCAGATGTTTGGAGACCAAGACGAAGAGAATAGTATATTTCTGATGCTGTTTGAGATCCCGCCCTACATATTGGACTTCCGCCAAAGGCAAAAATTCAAGGATTTTAAAAAACTTTATTTCTGCTTGCCAACTTTCAAAGGCCATAACTTATTTTGCACAGTTTTCCGCAGAAGGTTTCAAAAAATATATATGAAGTTTTCGGTTTTTGCTTATTTAAAAACAAAAAAAAACTCTACCTATCTCTAGGCGAACTGCAATATAATATGGAATTTAGAGGACGATCAAACTATTACTATGGCAGTTATAACTGGGATGTGGCACAGCCCACTTCCACCCTTGCAGTAATTTATACTGTAACAAATCTTATCTATATACCTCTGATAGTTCATGAGATATAGCCCTTTTGATTTTCAAGTTATATGGGCGGTGCCACACCCCTTTATCCAATCACAACCAATTATAGCCAGGAACTATCAACAGGTCAACAGTACCAATTGGTACAATTTTCGTATCAATCGGTCTATTAGAAAAGCTGTTAGAGCGATTTTTGAAAAAGGGGCGTGGCACCGCCCACTTCCAGCCTGGTTGTAATTAATACTGCTCCAACAACATATATACCAAATCTCATCTTCATACCTCTGATAGTTCATGAGATACAGCCCTTTTGATTTTCAAGTTGTATGGGCGGTGCCACGCCCCTTTATCCAATCACAGCCTATTATAGCCAGGGACTATCAACAGGTCAACAGTACCACTTGGTAAAATTTTCGTATCAATCGGTCTATTAGAAAAGCCGTTAGAGCGATTTTTGAAAGGGGGGCGTGGCACCGCCCACTTCTACCTTGGCTGAAATTAATACTGCTTCAACAACATATATACCAAATCTCATCTTCATACCTCTGACAGTTCATGAGATACAGCCCTTTTGATTTTCAAGTTGTATGGGCGGTGCCACGCCCCTTTGTCCAATTGGACCGAATTGTAAATCTAAACCATCCGGGGCGCCACCCAAACGCATACAAAAAAATTTATGCAAATCGGTCCAGCCGTTTAGGAGGAGTTCAGTCACAACACACGTACGGTAGAATTTTATATATAAAGATTATAATTCAACAGCCTTAACCTCCTCCACCTATAAGTTCTTATCGTGTTACTACGAGCATAATCTAACATCAATCTACTCTTAAATTTTAGGTCACTCAGACCTCCCTCGTATCTTAACAATATTTCTGCATGTCAAAAGATAACCGCAAATCTGTTAAAAACAAATTAATTTTTCACAAGTTTTATAATAAGATTTGTAGGCAGTTTATTTATAATGGCAGTCTATTTGCCAGCCAACTAAAATTTTAGATAAACGTCTGTGTGTATAGCCGTCGTCTCTAAAATTTTAGCCATCAAGATAATTCTGATTATCTTCAATGTGTAGCACAAATATAACAACATAATTATTGTTGTGTATTATCTTCAAGGAGGAGAAATATTCGCTTGGCGGTGAGTGTGAATAAAAATCACAATCTGTACATGTGAACATGATGAATACTCGAATACGCCGCAGTCACCAACCGATCGCTCCAGTTGTAAATAATGATATGCACAGCACAGCACAGCGCGTCTGTCCGAACGCTATCGCTGGCATTTTAACTTTTATTATTACTCGCATAATAGATTTTTTTTTATAACATTTCGCCCGAGCCCAGAAGGTGGAGAAGAACACTTTCGCGCGTCGTTATCACCCCAGCTAAGCAAACGTCGTCGCTGCCAGTGGCCGTTGCTGATGACGATTACGATGATGTTGATGATGGCGGGAGAGCGAGTCGTCATTAAGCAGATCCACAGCCAGTGATTGCATTCTACTCGTGCCATTCCAAACGTACAGATCAACTTACACCAGTAGAGTAGTACACAGTAGTACCGGCTGCCCACGACTTAGAACGTTCGCATGTCCGTAATCCACCGACTAACTAGCGTTTGACTAAACTAAACCCGGTCGATCGTTTGTTCTCTAAAGAACGATGGATGTTTTTAATTTTTATTAAGTAAAACGAATTAAAAATAATAATACAAAAATAAAAAAAAACATAATCCAAATTGAACTACGCGAACACAAGAGTGAAGACGTTCAAGTGCTTAGATAAAGAGAGCGATAGAGAACCGAGATCAAGTGTTGGTCGAGCGTCATATCGGCGCCCTGTGGCTGTTTGAGCGGAAGAAGGAAGAGGAGGATCTCAAGTTTAATTTTTGATTGCCAAACAAATTTCAATATATCATAACATTGATTTGTGCCGTTGTGTTATTTACCAAAAAAAAGACGGTGATTATCGCAATTACTTTTAAAGATAATCGCAACAAAGAAATATGTCCAGTTAAACGATCGCTTAAGTGCTTAGCGTGAGAGTGCGTGCGTTTGTTATAGAACGTCGGTTTTACAAAAGAAACAAAAACAAAATATTTAACATTTATTTATTTTTTACAAAACAACAACGTGAAGACAACAATAACAATTCAATATGTCTAATGGTAAGTGTCCGGAAGAAACTATAAATTATAAATTTTCTGTAACGATAAATGTGTTTGTTTGTTTGTGAAAGTGAACTAAGTCGCATGTATTTGAAACGAAAAAAAAAAAAATACTGTAAAAATGTTAATTTTATATAATATGCAAAAATGTGCAGTGATGCAAAGAAGAAATAGTTGATTTAAAAATAACTTGCGTTGAGGCAGTACTCTTGTTTGTCGTTAAGAGTGAAAGCGAACTAAGTAAGTTGTCGAAAAAATTTAAGAAAATAATAATTTGAAAAAAAAGTGACAAATGAAAAAATAAAAGTTAACCAAGTTGCTTGTAGTCGTTTTTTGTTAAAATAAATGACAACACATATAAATATTTGAAATTATTTTATAGATATGAACAAGTGTATTATATGAAAAATTGTTAATTCCAAAAAAGCCGCCGTTCGCTGTGAAATCAAATTAAGTTATACCAAAAATAAAAGAAATTAATACAATTTTCCAAACTGAAGAAAGATTTTTTTTTAAAAAAATTTTACTTTGTGAATAATTTTTATTTATATTAAAAATGTGAATGTTTGTGTGTTTATTTGTGCCTCATTCAATTCTAAAAGGCTAAAAGTTTGTAGGCCGTTAGTGTACTATGTATATGGCAATTAATATAGGCTACATATTTTTTTAAATTTTGGATCCCATAAATAGGTAAAATTTGATACCCAGTTAGCAATCTGCAACAAAAATATGAGTTTGCAGACGAAATTTTTATTTTCGATAAGTGGGCGGAGAGGGCGTGGCCATGCTGTATATATGTCCTAGAGAGATATAATTTTGTACGCAGATAGTACTCGGCACTACAGGTTCAAAATTGCAGACAACATTTTAATATTCGATCAGTGGGCGGAGTGGGCATGACAAAACTGTATTTGAGCGCTAGAGAGATAACATTTGGCACACAGATAGTATTCTGCAACACAATTATGACTATGCAGACAAAATTTTAATTTTCGATCAGTGGGAGGTTGGGGCGTGGGAAAACTATATGGTGGCTCTAGAGATATAAAATTTGGTACACAGGTTGTACTCGGCACTACAGGTTTAAATTGACAGACGAAATTTTTATTTCCGTTCAGTGGGCATGACAAAACTGTACTTTAGCGCTAGGGAGATAACATTTGGCACTCTGCAACAATATACAGACAAAAATTTAATTTTTTATCAGTTTGCGGATGGGTCGTGTCAAAACAATATTAAAGTCCTTAGAGATAAAATTTGGTATGCAGATAATACTCTGCACTACTATTACAAATAAGAAGGCGAAATTTTATTCTCCCATTAGGGGGTGGAAGGGGCGTGGCATAACCATATATAAGCCCTAGAGAGATACAATTTGGTACTAAGATAGTACTCGGCACAACAGGTTCAAGTTCAAGCAAACGAAATTTTTATATTCGATCAATGGGCGAAGGAGGCGTGGCCATACTGTATTAAAGTCCTAGAGAGACAATATTTGGTACACAGATATCACTCGGCAACACAAATATGAATTTACAAACGAAATTTTTATTTTCGATCAGTGGACGGAGGGGGCAGGGCAAAACTGCATTTAAACCCTAGTGAGATAAAATTTGGCACACAGATAGTACACTGCAACACAAGTATGAATATGCAGACGAAATTTTTATATTCGACCAGCGGTAGGGCGTGGTAAAACTATATGTTAGCCATAGAAAGATACAATTTGATAGGTTGGCAGTACACAGAAAAAAACACAATTGTTGTTAAGTAATTAAATAAAATTGTTAGCATTAAATTTTGATTTATAACAATTTTTCCATTTGAGAGTGGTTGTATATTGTCATATTTACAAATTTTCTACCACTGTTCAAATGCAACAAAAATAAAAAATTGTAAATGTGACAACACTGTTTATTGTTTTTACAATTTCGGTTGTTGGCGCCTTTTTAATTAAATATTTAATTGTATTGACGAAATGGTATTTAATATGACAATTTATTTGTCGTAATTTTTTTCTGTGTACTTTGCAGCACAATTATAAATATGCAGACAACATTTTTTTTCGATTAGTGGGCACATGGGGCGTGGTAAAACTATTTTTTTTGTTCTAGAGAGATAAAATTTGATACACAGATAGTACTCAACACTCGGCAACACAAATAGAAATATGTAGACGAAGTTTTAATTTTCGATCAGTAGGCGGATGGGGCGTGCCAAAACTGTATTTAAGTCCTTGTGTAATAAAACTTGATATATACATATGTACATTAGGGTGAGTCTTAAAAAATGTTTTTGGAATTTTTCATGGGCCAAGTTAAAATTTTATTAAGACGTACAAAAAAACTCTATGTGAATTTTTTTAATTTTTTTCTTAAAGGTTTAGGGGTCGCTACCGGGGTTCGAAATTCAAAATTTTACCGTCATCCTGAGGGATAAGCAGAATAACTCGAGTAAACCTTAACTGATCCTTATGAAAATTTTTCAGTATTAATATTTTCTATAACGAAGTTATGGAATTGTAAATGAGCGGAATTGCACCACCCCTTCTGGTACCTCCCATACAAAATTACCTATTTTTTGATAATTATTATTTCTCCCATAACTTTCAAACGGGCAGCTGGATGGCATTTAAACTTGGTTAGTTTAATTACCTTGTAATAACAGATAAACCCTCGGAAAATCAAAACCTTTGTCACACCCCTTCTGGTACCTCCCATACAAATGACCGAATTAACCCCCACATTTTTACCTACATATCTTTTTAGTAAAAATACTGAATTCAATAAAATTTTGTGTGAGATGAACACATGCTAAAATTTGACTCGTGAGTGAATATGGACTATATCGGCCAACCCCTTCTGGTACCTCCCATACAAAATTACCTATTTTTAGACAAATTATTTTTTACCAATAATTTCCAAACGGACAGCTGGATGGCATTTAAACTTGGTCAGTTTAATTACCTTGCAATAACAGATGAACCCCCAGAAAATCGAAACCTTTGTCACACCCCTTCTGGTACCTTCCATACAAATGACCGAATTAACCCCCACATTTTTACCTACATATCTTTTTAGTAAAAATACTGAATTCAATAAAATTTTGTGTGAGATGAACACATGCTAAAATTTGACTCGTGAGTGAATATGGACTATATCGGCCAACCCCTTCTGGTACCTCCCATACAAAATTACCTATTTTTAGACAAATTATTTTTTACCAATAATTTCCAAACGGACAGCTGAATGGCATTTAAACTTGGTCAGTTTAATTACCTTGTAATAACAAATAAACCCCCAGAAAATCGAAACCTTTGTCACACCCCTTCTGGTACCTCCCATACAAATGACCGAATTCACCCTCATAGTTTTACATATTTATGCTAATTATTTGACAGAAAATTTTGATTTTTTTCATAGGTTAACTTAAAAGTTTTAAACGTAGAAGTCATATAATATGGTTTATGCATTGTATTTCGGGAATATCAACCGGTCCTGTAATATTACTTTTTAAGAGGTTTAAAAATGCCTGGACAAAAGTTGATCATTCCAATTTTAAACCTGGCATATCGGATGATCTCATATTAAGACAAGTAAAGAATTTTGCGAATGCTATTTGTTTTGCCGAAAATCAGCTTAAAGAGTTTCAGCCACGAGAGGACTACAAAGAGCTACTTAAGCTGACAATAATATTCTGCGGGATGTTCCAAAAACACAAATATTCTTCAGAGCACCAGCAGGTCTTTACCGTGCTAGATGGAAGGCTAAGGTAATATATTCCTTAAAAATATATTTATTCAGAGATCAGTTCAAGTTAAACAAAAGCGAATTATGTGGAATACAGGATGTTTGCAGTTTTATAATTAATATTTACCTTAAATTTTGGTTTGAATCCACTTCTGGACCTTCTGCTTCAAGAAATGACCTTCAGTTATTAAAGACTTGAAGTCTTATGCAACAGTTAATAAAGAGACAGCGGCAATAGCCTTAAAAAAATTATAGGTCATCTCTGGTATTTTTAGGAAGAGCTAGTTGGATTTGCATTTTTGATGACAAAGTTTCTCATCAAATAAGGAAGAAGATGGTAAATGCTTTAAACATAGAAGGAGTAGATAATCCAGAAAAACGAGTTACAGTGGATGGAAAACTACTACATTCCAAAAGTCTTGAGCATTTTGTATCCAACAATACTCTTAGATTTTTCAGCATAACGGGTATTAAATCGGGTTTCCTAAAAAATATGTTGAAGATTGGGAGCAAGATGCAGACTTTAAATTAAGTAAAGAATTAGTTCGGTCTAGGTTGAAGGTTGTTAATGATGTTGCTGAACACGGAGTGGCCTTGATGCAGGAATACAATAAATTGCATACACATTATGGAGAACAGAAGTATTTCCTATTATTATTGGTGAAAGAATTTAGAAAAAAAATATTCAGATCCAAAAAAATCTACCATGTGTAAATAATATTTTACAATATTTTCAAATTTAAAGAAAATTGTAAGCAGTTATACAGTTGTTTATAATTATATTTTCGTGAATAGATTCGTGGCTGAATCCGATACATCTGTACAGACTGCCTGGCATTATGAGAATATCATTCTGCTTTTAACTTCTTTCAAAACCCCTGGTCTTGAGCTTGAGATAAATTCTAAAGTCAATATTTTTTAATGTTAAGTTTTTCATGCAATGAATTCATGTTTAATATTAATATATTAAATTTTTATTTTAATATTATTTGTTAACTGTTTAATTTAATTTTTATTTTCGAAATGTACCTTTTTAAGTAATAATACAACAAAAACTGATGAACAAATTTGAAATAAATCATTTCATATTAACTGTACTGTAAAAATTCCAAAGTTGGACTGCAAATTAGTGGAGGTGGCGAGACAATAGCGTTGCATTATCTATGTTGAATATCTAATAACATTCATTAAACTAGATTTATATTTAAGATAAGCATTAGTAAAATTACAATAAGCGTATATCTATAGCAAAATATAAATGAATTCAGCATACTTACAAAAAATGTATGTAAAAATATGGTTGTTATTTCGGCCATTTGTATGGGAGGTACCAGAAGGGGTGTGAAAAAGGTTTTGATTTTCTGGGGGTTTATCTGTTATTACAAGGTTATTAAACTGACCAAGTTTAAATGCTATCCATCTGCCCGTTTGAAAGTTATGGGAGAAATATTAATTATAAAAAAATAGGTAATTTTGTATGGGAGGTACTAGAAGGGGTGGGGCAATTCCGCCCAGATACAGTTCCGTTACTTCGTTATGGAAATTATTAATACTGAAAAATTTTCATAAGGATCAGTTAAGGTTTACTCGAGTTAATCTGCTTATCCCTCAGGATGACGGTAAAATTTTGAATTTTGAACCCCGGTAGCGACCCCTAAACCTTTAAGAAAAAAATTAAAAAAATTCACATAGAGTTTTTTTGTACGTCTTAATAAAATTTTAACTTGGCCCATGAAAAATTCCAAAAACATTTTTTTTTTGCCAAATAAGAATCAACCTAATGTACATACATAGTGTTCTGCACTACAATTAAAAATTTGAAGACGAAATTGGAATTTTTGGTCAGAGGGCGTATGGGGCGTGGACGGAGTAGGCGTGGCCATACTGTATTTAAGTCATAGAAAGATATGAACCTCCCCGTTCACTTACCGGAATTTAAAAATCAGTCTGACAATTTAAATCTATAGTGCCGCGTACTACTGCATACAAATATTACCTTATATAGCCCTACAAAAAAATGAACCTATACTATATATAATACTTATTAGTCAAATCATTTGATAACAACAAAATATAAATTTCTCTGATGTGACCAAAAAGTGTAACACATTAGAAGGAGTCACTTTAAACCCTAGGTTTCTTTAAACCAAATTCGATTCATGACTTTTTAAGTCGTTTGAATCATGTCCGTCTGTCTGTCTGGTTGTCCGGCTGGTACGCACATTAACTTTCGAAAGACGCAACCAAATGTTTTGAAACTTTGCACGAGTTAATATTTCCCCAAAAATACTTACTGTATTGCAAATGGGCTACATGGCTTCGCCCCGCCCCTACTGATACCTCCCATACAAATATATTATTCCGCCCACTTTAGAAATTAAGTAATAATATAAATATAATATAGAAAATATTAAATTTTACTCAGAGTGATTGTATATGTAAGTCGGTTTTCTCGACTGAAACTTTCTTACTGGCTCCTGGAAGGAACGTTTGAATTTATGATCACTTTAAATTTACGCGAATTTTAATGGTGGTTAAAATTTTGATAGGCACGTAAAAATCAGTCACTTGTCGAAGGTTTAGACATATTTTTAGAATATATATATGTTATATTGGGAAAATCCATCGTACTTTGTTGGCACTATTATATGATTACATATAAACAATCGCAATTATATTACAAATAATTTGGCAAAGTTTTAATGCAATCGAACGTATGGCTTAGGAACCTATAGGGAATATACAGACAAAAGCGCATATATTTTTTATATAAATCAAGAAAATTTTTAATTTAATGATAACTTTTAGTTTCTCTCAAAACATAATGTCGGTTAAATATTTGTAAGCATATTGAATGCAAATACTATATGGCAAAGTATTAGCCTTTATTTTGATTATATTTTTTCTGCGCCACCTATCGCTCTTAAACTGCACTACGTTATGAATTGTATATAAACATTTGCAAAAATATTATAAATAATTGTAAAAGTTTCACCGCAATCGAACGTATAGTATGGGAGTCTATAAGAAATACACATACATCTTTAGTTTTTTCTGAAAATATTTAGTTGAAGATATCCTGAAACCGGATATCCTGGAGCGGCCGTGGCATGATGGTTAGAACACGCGACTACCATACGGGAGATCCCAGGTTCAACTCCTGGATCCAGTCATCTTAGAAACAAATTTTTCTTTCATTACCGGCCCCCCCTTGATGTTGTTTGGTATAGGAGCCTATAAGGACCACACAGACAGAAACATATACACGATTTATATAAAATGGAATCTGTGTGTATCCATTCTGGGTATCGATGAATACTTTAATTGTTAATATAGAAACATTCGCAAAAATATTAAGTATTATTTTCCAAAGTTTCATCGCAATCCTATGTTTGGTATAAGAGCCTATAAGAAACACACAGACAGAAACTTAATTATTTCAATATATGAGAGAATCTGTGTATTGATGAAAACTTTAACTGTTTATAAATAAACATTCGCACAAATATTAACAATAATTTGTCAAAGTTTCGGTACAATACTTTGTTTGGTATAAGAGCCTACAAATAACTCAGACAGAAACGTATTTATTTCTATATACATATGAGAGAATCTGTGTATCGATGAATACTTCTACAATGCTTTTATATGGTATATAAAATAATAACAGAATTTTTAGGAACTTGTAAGGAACACACAGACTAAATCGATTTTTTTTTTGCTATATGAAAAAGATTCTATGAAAGGATGTACATTTGTTTTTGAATTAAAATTATCAAAATCAATGTAATTACAACAAATAAATACATATGATAACACAAAAACATATGTTATATGTTTCCAAGGGTCAATAACCTAAAATTGGTCAGTTAAACATTTGTTTACCATATACCAAAAAAAAAATATTAATAATACTACAATGCCGGCGATTCTACAATATACCCAGGGCGAAAGTCATGTATACACTGTTAACATATACTTGGACTAGTATTTCCATGCCACTTACGTTCACTCTTATTTTAAAACATATTAATATATAGTTGCCTAACAAAATACCTAGTTTCACTTACATCAGCTATCTCCGGCTTACTTAGTGCTCATAGTGCTAATATGTAATTATATGTTCTTATAATAATACCTATTAAATTGTATTGTTCTAATAATAATAATAATATTAATCCATATTTCGTTATTCAAACAACAAACAGTTGAGGCGCGTACCGTACTGTGGTATCTTGTATTTGTGGGATTTGCTGTCAATTATATGATACGTATCAATCTGAATATAACAATTGTTGAAATGGTAGCTAATAAAGGTAAAGCGATATCACAATCGCCTGTGCCATCGTTGCTGCCTCCACTGGCAGTGGAAACTACACTACCCCCCTCATTGGGTGCTGTGGAAACGGATACGGTGGCGGCATCGCGTACCGCAGTGTTATCAGTGTTGACAACGAGCGGAGGAGGTGCTGTGGCTCAACGAAATATTTCCGGGGATATTGAGGAATTTCAACGTCATAATGGAGCTGCTAAACATCAATATGCTGAGAATGCGAGTGGTTTGACAGCGGTAGCACAACAACAACAGCAGCAGCAGCAACAGCAACATCGTCTTATTATGAACGCTACAAATGTAAGTTTAATAAATGATAGATTGCGCGGCACCAACGAACGGACAGACATGTAGTGCACGTGTATGTGATTTCAAGCGGTCAATGGTTTTATGAATGATTTAGCAAAGTGAGATATATATACATACATATGTATGTATGTAGTATAGTAAACAACTTTGAATATTTGCGGTTTTTTAAATATGCCGCGCAAAAATTGTATAAGATATGAAATATGATATGAAGACTGGTAGGCGCGTATAAATTTACGAGAATGTTATGAAAACCGCAAGTGATCGTAACTTTTAAGGAGAATGAAATTAATTTTTATATAATTTTTATGTGAAGTGACGTGTATCCTTTTGATATAAAAATATGCAAAAAAAAAGAGTTTTGTTACATTGCATTTTACAAATCAGGAAAAATGTTTAAATTGTTGCCTTGAATTTGGTTACTTTGAATTTTAAGCAACAAGACAATTTTATAAACTTGTAATTTGGTTAATTTTATATTTCCTTAGCTATACAAATTCAGAAACAGTAGAGACATTTTTGCGTTGCAAAGAATTAAATAATGAGTTTAAGATTAAAATAAAAATTTATTTTTGGTATAGAAATCTTCATGCGCCACCTATCGTTCGAAAATTGTATTATTGTTAGAATAGCTATAAACTTCTATCAATAAGTATAGAACGACTTTTCAAAGTTTCTTTGCATGGGAGTGAATGGTATGGTAGCCTATGAGGAATATACAGACGAAAGCGGAGGGTTAGGCATTTTTTTAGATTATATTTTTGTTATATTGGGAACATCTATCGTACTTTATTGGCATCGCAATAATATTAGAAATAATTTGGCAAAGTTTCATTGCAATCGTACGTATGGTTTAGTAGCCTATAAGGAACACACAGACAAAAGCGCATAAATTTTTTATAAAAACCAAGAAAACTTTTAATAATATATTAATATATGATATACACAAATACCCAAGAAATTTTGTTGTAGTATTTCGGACTCATCTAGGAACGACTTGTAGGTTATCTTTAATATAAAATTCATTGAACATAGTTAAGATTTTCATCCTTTATTTTTGCCCAGATCGCTCTAAACGACGATGAACCACAAGGCTATGACTGGAATGAGTATCAACAAGGTTTGGTGTTGGGCTCCTTTTTCTGGGCTCATTGGGTCACACAAATACCTGGAGGTATATTGGCCAAAAAATATGGCACCAAATTAGTGTTTGGCCTTTCAAATGCCATAGGTTGTTGGATGTGTTTCCTTATACCGGCAGCCTCCGACTGGGACTATAGAGTTTTGATATGGCTGCGAGTGTTGCAGGGTTTAATAACGGTAAGTTGAAAAAAAATTACTTAGTTTAATATAATTTTAAGATAGTTTTAATATATTTTTGTAGCATAGTTATAATTTAATTAATGTAATTAATTACCATGATCTACTATTAAATAAACTCCATTGAAATAACTTAAACGCCATCAAAATTTTTCTTAAAGCTATTAACTATACCTTGCGACACCTATCGTTTACTAATTGTACTATTTTATAATAATACATACAAACATTCAGCAATAAGTTAAGAACAAATTGCCAAAGTTTCATTGCTTACGTATAAATGGTTTAGGATTCTATAAAGAACACACAGACAGAAACGTATTTATACCGTACATATTTCTTCTTTATACTGTCAAATGTATCATACGACACCTATCGTATACTAATTGTACTATTATATACGAATACATACAAACATTCATCATTAAGTTAAGAACAAATTGTCAGAATTGCATTGCTAACGTATAAATACTTTAGGATTCTATAAGATACACACAGATGGAATCGTATTCACGCTTTCTCTATTTTTTCATGATACTATTAAATGTATCATGCGACACCTATCGTATACTAATTGTACAATTGTAAGAATACATACAAACATTCCCTAATAAGTTAAGAACAAATTGTCAAAGTTTCATTGCAAATCAATGAATGTTTTAGGTTTCTATTACGAACACACACATACAGAAATGTATTTACGCCATATAAATTTTTTCTTTATACTATAAAATGTATCATGCTACACCTATCGTCTACTAACTGTACTATTATATACGAATACATACGAACATTCAGCAATAAGTTAGGAACAAATTGACAAAGTTTCATTGCTAAGGAATGAATGGTTTAGGATTCTATGTAGAACACACAGATGGAAACGTATTCACGCCGTCTATATTTTTTCTTTATACTATTAATGATAATGATATATGCGACACCTATCGCCTACTAATTGTGATATTATATATGAATACATTCAAACATAAGTTTATAACTAATTCCCAAAGTTTCATTGCAAATTAATGAACAGTCTACATTTTTATAAAGAACACACAGACGAAAATGTATTTAGTTTTTATGTATGAAAATTCCAATAATGATTTTTAGTTTCTCAGCGGCCTTTCCAACGATATATATAGTTAAGAGGTAACTTATCATGTATATCTGTTTTATAACATAGTGGCTACAAACTTCTTCAAACTTAAAATATATTGAAAAAAATCCAAAAAGTTTGTGATTTCGACTCAAAACCAGACAGATATGATAAGTTATTCTTGTGTATAACTATATATATATCGTTGAAAAGGACGTAGTCTCTTCTTTTCAAATCCGCTGAGAATCTTTAAACCGGTTCATGTTCAATCACCTCACTGGCTTATATGGTGCGAAAGGCCGTTTTTTACCCGTAGCTCAAGATTTCAGGGGTATTTGGGAAATTTCACAAACAGATTCTTGCTATACTTAGCGGCACCTTCCAGAAAAGTATTATCATTTCCCAAGTATTTCGACCTATTTTTGTTGACAAACAGCGTTTTGCGTTTGCTCTAGAATTTCGTGGATAATTTATTATCCTTTGGTTAAAGACTATTGATGGCCGGGATTGAGGAAGATATTGATAGCGAGAGAATCGACGAAATAAATTAATTCCAATGAACTTACACGAATTGTAAAGACTAAATTAGGTAACAGCTAACGAGCAGATCAAATGGGAACTGATAAGAGAGAGAAAATGACTTTGATTTCAGATATTGTTATATATGAAACTATAACACATGAAATTTCAACAGAAAATTAGTGGACATAAAAAGGATATAAGGCAAAGTTGAAGAAAATGTATTTGTTGTACAAAATTCGGATGGCATGCGCAGCATTAGACGTAACTTCTAGTTATAATCGTATTTCTTTACAGATAAAGAATTGCTATAAAAAGGATATATGGAAAAGTTAAGCAAAAGCATAGCAAGGTGTAAAATTTCAACGGCATATGCAACAGTAAACAATAATGCAAATTGTAAGCTTGTATTTTTTTAAGAATAACATTAAATTCAGAAATTTTTATATAGATCCAAAAAAATTATACTTCGAACGACTTTTCTAATGCAATTGTATGTGTATTGCCACAATTCTTTAATATTATATATTTCCCATAGTTTCTAGTACAATATGTAGATGGACATGAAAAAAGAATATGTGGGAAAGTTAGTGAATATGAATGCCAGTTACAAAATTCCAATGACGTATACAACACTAGACTTTATATAAAGTTGTAAGCATAATTTCTTACAAATAAGAGAGGTAAAACTAGAAGGGACATACAAACCGTGTAATCGGTTATTGTGCTGACTGATAAGAGAGAGAAAATGTCGTTGATAATTCCACTATAATGAAGGAAATTTTAAATAAAAATTTAGTGAACATAAAAAAGGATACAAGGCAAAGTTGAAGAAAAGACATGTGTTGTACAAAATTCGGATGGCATGTGCAGCATAAGACGTAATTTGAAGTTGTAAGCGTTTTTCTGTACAGATACAGAATTGGTATAAAAAAGGATATATGAAAAAGTTAGGCAAAAGCCTTGCAAGGTGTAAAATTTCAACGGCATATGCAACAGTATACAATAAGACATATTGTAAGCACGTTTTTTTAATAAAAAATTTAAGTTTAAAGTTTTTTATATAGATAAAAAAAAATATACTTTAAACGACTTTTCTAATGCAATTGTATGTGTATTGCCACAATTCTTTAATATTATATAATTCCCATAGTTTCTAGTACGATATGTATAATATTATAGTTTTTCCTTAGTTTCTAGTACGATATGTATAGACATGTATATAGATATGTATGACCTGAAAAAAGGATATGTGGCAGAGGTAGCGTAAAGGGATGGTAGGTATAAAATTCCGATGGCGTATACAACACTAGACTTTATATAAAGTTGTAAGCATAATTTCTAACAAATAAACCTTAATTTAAATGTAAAATATTTTTAAACAAAATCGAAATATTACGATATATCTTTGATATTATAGCATTTAATTACATTTAAACATTAACTTTATTAGTAGCACGAATTTTTAAGTGGATCTAAAAAAAAGAGTATATATACACTTAAGGTTTTTTTGTCGTACTGTGGTGAATGGTTATACTCTGAAATCAGTTTTTGTTTTAGCATAAAAGCATAAATAACATAGTTATAATACAAATATAACACAGTTATGAAATAGTTATAATATTATACGATAATTATAATATAGTTATAAAACAGTTATAATATACTTATAACACTGTTATAACATAGTCATAACACGGTTATAACATAGTTATAATACAATTATAACATAGTTATAATACAAATATAACATAGTTATAAAACAATTACAACAGTTATAACATAGTTATAGTACAATTATAACATAGTTAAAATGCAGTTATAACATAGTTATAACACTGTTATAACATACTTATAACACAGTTATAACATAGCTTTAACACAGTTATAACATAGTATAACACAGGTATAACATAAGTTATAATATAAAGGTATTATTTTTCCCATTTTAATGCTCCTCCACTTTAATATTTACCTTTTCTCATCCAGGGCTTAGCTTGGCCTGCCATGCACGTCATGACCGCCAAATGGATACCACCCAATGAACGTAGTAAATTTGTCACCGCCTATTTGGGTAGTTCGGTAGGCATTGCGGTCTTCTATCCCCTCTTCGGCTACGTTATGCATTGGACATCCTGGCAATGGGTCTATCATATTTGTGGCATTATTGGTACCATCTGGTATTTGGGTTGGTTGTTCTTTGTCTATGATAGCCCAGCGCAACATCCGCGTATAAGTGAAACGGAAACGCGATACATCGAAAAATCTTTAGGAGCCACAGTGCATACGGTGGCAGCAAGTGGTACACCTTGGAAGGAAATTTTACTATCGCGCCCTGTATGGATGAATGTTATAGCCCAATTTGGTGGTATATGGGGTCTATTCACGCTGATGACACAAGCTCCTACATACTTTAGGGTTATACACAATTGGAATATAAGAGCGGTAAGTTGAGTGGTATAAAGAGAACTTTATGAGGTGAAGGTTTTAATAGACGCTAAAAGAGAGAGAGAGAGTAGGAGAGATAGAGAGTTGGTGATAGGGAATGTGACAAAGTTACGAGTTAATGTTTTCTTGCAATTTCAGACTGGTTTGCTGTCCGGTTTGCCTCATTTGATGCGTATGATTTTTGCCTATGTCTTTTCCTTGATAGCCGATTTTTTGCTGAGATCGGAAAAGATGAGTCGTACAAATATAAGGAAATTAGCCACAGCCTTTTGTAAGTATTTGTATTAAACTTTTATAAATTCAATTTAATAAAATTATGATTGTGCTTCACTTTGAGGCGAGAGCTATGTAATGACATGTCTTTTTTATAAAATTAATTGTAAAAAACATGTTATCTGGGTATCCTAAGATACCAAGTATTTCTTAGATAAAAAAGTATATTATATTAAATAAAAATATGTTTGTGCCCAACTTTAAGGCAAAAGCTGTCTAATGACATGTTATTTAAAAAAAAAAATATTTGTAAAAAACATGTTCTCTGGGTATCCCAAGATACCAAGTATATATTGGATACTACAGTATATTAAATTTATAAAAAATATGATTGTGCACAACTTTAAGGCGAAAGCTTTCTTAGTAAGCGTTACTTTAATATAATTAATTGTAAAAAACATATTTTCTAGGTATTCAAAAATATAATGGTTGCCTATGGTATTGAATAAAAATATATATTTAAAAAAAATATGATTGTGCACAACTTTGAGGCAAGATCTATCTAATGACATGTCTCTTTAATACAATTAATTGTAAAAAACATATTATCTAGGTGTTCTAAGATATCAAGTCTTTCTTAGGTACTATAATGTATTAAAATAAATAAAAATATGATTGTGCACAACTTTGAGGCAAGAGCTGTCTAATGATATATACATTTTATTAAATTTATTGTAAAAAACAAGTTTTCTTGGTATTCAAAGTAAAGTAGTAGTAAATTTAATAAATATTTTTTTCTTTTTCTTTCTTCTAATACTAGGCTGCATCGTTAAAGGTGTATTGGTTATGGCTTTGGCCTATTTCGGCCATAATTCTACGGCGGCTATAGTCTTTTTGACATTGGCCACCATGTTTCATGGTGCGGTATCATCGGGTCCTTTGGCCTCTGTGGTAGATATAGCGCCCAATTTTGCTGGTATTGTTTTGGGTATTAGTGGCATGATTGGCGTTTTGCCCGGCTTTATATCACCTTACATTATTGGCATTCTAACACTGGGAAATGTAAGTATTATGGCATTAGTATTATATGAATTTTCTACCAGGAATTAAGTTTTCGGAATCCAGTTTTCTTTCTTGCTCCTTTTGAAATCTTTCTAACCTATCAAATAACTAATCCTTTTCTCTTTCCCCTCTATCCATTTTAGCAATCATTTGAAGCTTGGAAAAATGTCTTCCTCATCAGCGCCGCTATGCTCATAGGCAGTGGAGTCCTTTATGTCTGTTTCGGCGACTCCACGTTGCAAAAATGGAATGACTATAACAACCACAAGGACGACAAGGAATTGCAGGCATTGAATAAAGAAAATAAACTCATAGAAAAGGTTCTGGACCAGAAAATAGCAGACAAAAAGACTGAACTAAATAATGGCCACGATGAAGTTGCACAAGAGAAAACTACAGTTTTGCCATAGACAGGAATGTCAATCTATTAAAGTCGATTATATAATCGCCTCGTAAAGTTCCATCATTGCAGACAGACAGACAATTGTTGTCTCATTTTCGAGATTAACACACACGTTACAGAGATGCTGTTTTTGTTTACTTATGTGATATTAATTGTATTTACTTAAAAAAAAAACACACACTCACACGCACACACAGTCCCATATCGTCTATTGTATTACCTCCTACAGTATTCCCGAGCCCATGTTGTTAAATATAAATCATAAGAGACACTTAAACTTCAGCGTAATTATTTATTTAGTAAATCTGCCTTTGTCTCAAAAAATGTCAAATGGCGTTGGATTTCTGTCGCTTTTAGCGTTGATAAGAATTTGTTTTGCGGTGTCGTCAAAATTTACTACATTTTAAATTATCTTTTTGAGTTGAGTTAATCTTGATGATTAACATTTTACACACACACGAAATGAGATGTTTTTGTTTAGTTTTCTGTGAGATATCAGTTAAATTAATCTAAATCAAGAGTCTTTTTTAATAGAGATAAGTGAGGAAAGTTAATTGCAGAGATTAGGGGTAGGAATAAATTCGCCGCAGCAATGGTCATGTAGAAAATGCGATTAGCGATAAGTTAAGACAACAGTTAGCAACAAATTTATCAACATTTATTTATTTTCACAGTAACATACAATTTTTCATATTTGTGCTATATAAGACGTAATCCTGTGCTGTACAAAAGGCTTCAGATGACTCCAGTTTCATGTTATTTAATTTTGACTTCCTTTTCACGGTTACTTGACCTCTTCTTTTTTTTAAAGCGTGGAATGACAGTGAAACAGTATTTTTGTTTTTTTTTTGTTTCCTCTAGAATTTCGTGAATAATTTATGATCCTTTGGTTAGAGACCGACGACCATCGAATTGAGGAAGAAATTGACAGCGAAAGAATCGAAAAATAAATTAATCCCAATGAACTTACAAGAATTGTAAAGATTAAATTAGGTATCAGCTAACGAGCAGATCAATTGGGCTAAGGCCAAAAATATAGGTTTTTGCTGACTGGTAAGAGACCGAAGTTGGGTATACCATTGTTGGTTTTGTAAGTCTATTTTGAAGCAAATTACTTTGATTTCAAATATTGTTATAGCAGCAATGAAAAAATATACAAATTTCCTAAAGAAAATGTATGTATGGGATATACACACTTCTGTCCAAAAAAAATATATTAATTTAGAGTTTATAGTAAAGCAAAGATGTCTACAACTCGTAGTATTGTCTTATGTGGTATGTTATACCAAAATTTTGTCTGAATCTTCACTTTTAACAAACTTTGCCATATATCCTTTTTTATGGCCATTTCAAAATTCGTACTAGAAATGAAAGAAAATATATTAATTTAGAGTTTATAGTAAAGCAAAGATGTCTACAACTCGTAGTATTGTCTTATGTGGTATGTTATACCAAAATTTTGTCTGAATCTTCACTTTTAACAAACTTTGCCATATATCCTTTTTTATGGCCATTTCAAAATTCGTACTAGAAATGAAAGAAATGCTGTAAAATTGAAGAGATGTGATAATATACATAAATTTCCATTAGAAAGGTCGTATATTTATTGTTTTAACCTTTATAAAAATATCTGCATTCAAAGTTATTTGTAAAAAAGTAGGCTACCAATTTGTATTAAAAACTAATGTTGCATATGGCTTTAAAATTTTATATCTCCTAAGCCTTTTGTCTAACTTTGTCATATATCTTTTTTCTTACCTATGTGTTATCTGTAAAAAAATCGCTTACAATTTGAAGTTACATCTTATATTCCACATGACATCCGAATTTTGTACCACATATCACTTTTCACCCCCTTTGCCTCATATCCTTTTTTCATGTCTACTCTAAATTCTATAATATTAGAGAGATGTGATAACATTCATTTATACATACATTTTCATTAAAAATTTCGTATATTTTATTATTTATTTTAATTTTAGTATGAATTTTTACTTAGTATACATAAGGAATATTGTTAAAAATTAGGCTAACAATTTGTATTAAAAACTAATGTGTCATATGCCGTTTGAATTTTATACCTACCAAGTCTTTTGCCTTACTTTGTCATATATCCTTTTTTCTTACCTATGTTTTATCTGTAAAAAAACGCTTACTAACTTCATCTTATATTTCACATGACATCCGAATTTTGTACCACACATCCCTTATCTCCAGCTTTGCCTCGTATCCTTTTTTCATGTCTACTATAAATTCGTTGTAGACTAGAAATAAATACTATAACATTAAAAAGATGTTATTATATACATACATATTCATGAAAAATTTCGATTATTTCAGTATTTATTTTCTTGATAGTATACATTTTTACTAAGTTTTTATACTATAGTATAAATTCTAGTACGAATTTGTAGTGGTCATAAAAAAGGGATAAAAGGCAAAGTTCGGGAAAATGTATGTTTGGTACAAAATCCTTGTAACATGTACAACACTAGACAAAACCACAAGTTGTAAGCGTATTTTTTAAAGATAAAGCATGGGCACGAAAAAGGATATATGGCATGGTTATGTAAAAGCCTTGGTAGGTATAAAATTCCAACTGCATATACAACACTAGACTTTTATACAAATCGTAAGCCCATGCTTCTTACAAAAAACTTTAAGTGCAGATATTTGTAAATAGGTCAATAAATATACTATATACGACATTTCTAATTCAAATGTATTTTTATTAACACAACTCTTTAATATTATAGTTTCCTTAGCATTTAGTGCGATATGTAGATGGACAGGAAAAAAAGGATATGTAGCAAAGTTAGTGAATATGAACGCCAGATACAAAACTCCAATGGCGATTACAAAACTAGACTTGATAACATGTTGTAAGCATATTTTCTTAAAAATAATTTAAAATTCGGAGATTTTTGGGAAATTAAAAAATTAAGTAAAAATTACATTACAGATTTCAAAATGTGTAATAGCACATTTCTTTTATACTATCGAATTCAATTTCATTCTAATATTAATTTCATTTTTAGCACTAATTTGTAAAAGGACATGAAAAAAGGATACATGACAGAGTTAGGGAGAAAGGATGCTAGATGAAAATTTCCAATGGCATATGGAGAACTAGACTCAACTACAGGTTGTAAGCTTATTTTTTTACAAAATTAATCCAAATTTAGTTTTTTTTTGTGTAAGTTGAAGTCATAACAATGTTCTAAGTTAAAATGTATGTTAATTTTAACTTGCGTAGCTATGATTTTTTTTTGTTTTTTTTTTGTTCTAGCAGAAATTTCTATAGCATGTAGTACAAATCTGTAGGTGAGTATAAAAAAAGGATATATGAAAAAGTTAGTTAAAAGGCATGATAGATGTAGAATTCTGATAGAAAATACAACACTAGACTTTATTACAAGTTGTAAGCATATTTTCTTACATATAAATATAAATTGAAATATTTATGTATAATTTTAACATCTATGTATGTATGAATGCGCATATTAGAATATTTTTTTGTATTATCGCATTATTATATATTTAAATTAACTTCATTGGTAGCATGCATTTGTGGAAGGTCATGAAAAAAGGATATATGGCAAAATTAGTGAAAAATTATGTGAGATAAAAATTTCCGATATGATATGCTACACTAGACTCATATACAAGTCCTTAGCATGTTATCTAACAATTTAATCGAAATTGAAAAATGATGTATGAGATAAAAGAAAATAAAGGTAGGTTTTAAATTAAAATAAATTTACAAGATTTTTTTTTAATATAATAATGTATATAATATATTTTAACATTAATTTCTTTAAGAGCACAAATTTGTAGATGCACGTGAAAAAAAGGATATATGAAAAAGTTATTTATAAGGCATAATAGCTAAAAACTGTCGATGGCATAACAAACACTACACCTTATAACAAGTTGTAATGATATTTTCTTATAAATTAATATTAATTTAGGTATTTTTATATGGCTTCATAAATTTTAATATGTAAAATAATATTTTTTTTATTATTGCATCTTTACAACCTTTACCTGTAGAGATATCTTTAGTAGTATGAATTTGTACGTGGTCATAAAAAAGGATATACAGCAAAGTTATTGAAAAGGCATGCTAGATATGAAATTTTGTTGTCATTTGAAACACTAGCCTTTACGACGAGTTGTAAGCATAGTTTTTTTTTATCAATAAAAACAAATTCTGAAAATTTGGCGTTAGAACAAAAAAATATTTTTTAATTTTTTGTTATTCTTTTCGTAAGAATGAAAGCGTGAGAGAATCAAAGACGCTTTTGAGAAAACAAAATTCCTTCAAAAGCGGCCTTCCCAATACAGCATATGTGTATTACCTTCCTTCAAAAAATTTAGTTTCTATATCTACTGACATTACATAGACAAAACTGCTAATTTTGTAGATTCTAATTCCACTATAAAAATAAAGAAATTTTTGGATATTTTCAAAATAATACTCAACCGGTTTCAAAATCCTAATTTTTAACTACACTAACAAAAGAATAAAAACCAACCTAACAGCCTATGGACGAGTCACTCCACATCAACCTTCTACTTACTTCATTCTGCATTTAGTTGCAGAGACCAAAAACACAATTCTCCCCTATCTCCCACCCCTGACAATGTCCTGTACATAATATCCTATCATTCCTGCTGAATTGTGGTTCAATTCAATCACTCCCTCGAGTACAATCGCTTTCCAATGCCGTATCGTATAAATGAATGAATTCTACATAAGTACGAGAAAAACGGCTGAATTAAAAATTTCTAAATGTTTAATATGAAACCGTTTTTTGCAATTATAAAACCAATAAAGACAACTAAAAAGTTTCTCATTTCTTGGGGAAAAATTTAATCATTTTGTTTTAAGTAAAAAAGTTATGTTTTTTCGCCAAAAATAAAAATGAAAGTCTTTGGAAACCTGAGCAATATATTATGTTTAACACGTTTCATATTCAATTTATAACAATTGTCCTTATGAATGTGATAATTGAGGGATTTTTTTAAGATTATCCAATGACAGACAACAACAAGCACCCCTTGTTGACAGCCTGCTGCTTATGGTGACCATATGCCCAACATTGAGGTTGGATTTCTTCCAATTTCGTTGTTTTGTATACGAGTGTGAGTGTGCAAAATATGCGTCTAAAAAGTTTAGCCCAACATTAATCATTCCGATGAGGGACCTGCAAAAAAATACGACTGGTCATCTTTGGCAGTGGTAGCAGCCTGAGGAAGGGGACTCACAGTCTGGTTGTGAAAGTGCCAAACGTGGCAAGAGGACAACGACGACGTGTTGAAATTTAGACACATTTTGTTATTTTTTATAAATTGTAAAAGTAAAAAATGAAATATTTCATTCACAGGCTACAAATTTCCTTAGAGATTCATTCTCACCCAAACCAACATCAAAAGGAGAGAAAAAAAAACATATAAATGCATTTGTTAAGTTCTATTTTGAAAAGGTCATATGCTCATATCCCTGACACGTCCTGTACCACTCGCCGCTGGTATTAAGGCTTTTGCTATGGCTGCTGGTGCCGCCAAAGTCCTGTGGTTTAAGTGTGTGTGATAGGTGGTGAGTAAGGTGTTTAACTTTGACAGCCGTCGTGGGACACGTTTGAAATGGGCAAAACGTTTGTATACGAAATATAACTTATTTGGCTGGCACTACATGTCAATATCAAAATAGCTAACAAATTATCCTTGGACGACGACGGACGCGTCTTTGTAAAGGAGGTTTAAACAATATCTTAGTAACAGGAATGGGGATTTTATATTTAAAGCTAATTTCGGTAGGCGTTAACAAACTTATTGTTATACAAAAATGAGGAATTGCATAATTGCAAGAAAGTGATATTTTATTTGAAAAATATTACATTGAAAACATTTGGAAGGGGAGTGAAATCTGGGCGTCCAAATATTGCAGCAAAATCAAGGAACCTTATATGATATTCTGGAATTGCATTCTTTTCTTGCAATAACAGCTTTAGCAACTTGATTCTTAAGTATCTTATAGACATTAAGTAGGTAAGTATGACAAATCTGCAGATGTTAATGGCCGTGATTGCTAGACTTTATAACAAGTTATAAGCATATATTCTTACAAAAAAAATTTTAAATCGGATATTTGGATATATTTGTTACAGAAATAGCTTTTATTTTATTAAATTAAATTTTATTTTGACATTAATTGCATTAGTAGTATTAATTTGTAGAAGTACATGAAAAAAGGATACATGGCGAAGTAAGCAAAAAAGGATGCTCGATGAAAATTCCAATGGCTAATAAAACACTAGTCTTAACTACTTGTTGCAAGCTAATTTCCTAGCAAATTAAATTTATTTGAATTTAATTACAAAAAAATTATTTTATTTTTAAGAAAATATGCTTATAACCTTTTATAAATTATAATATTCTATATGTCATCAACATTTTATGTCTAACGTCCTTTCTCACCAACTTTGCCATATATCCTTTTTTTGTGTTCAAGTAAAAGTTATTCAAAATGGCAAATATTATTGATCATTCACAAGATACATTTTAACCAGTCTTCTTATTATATTTGTCCATTTGACTAAGTTTCAAGTAAGCGTAGAAAAAGGATGTATAGAAATGTTACTAAATTTATGCTAGCTTAACATTTTCATTCACACTTTCAAGCTTAGCCTTTTGTACGAATTGTAAACATATTTGGTATGTTATGATTTTATCACCAGCATAATTAATATACCTTAAATAGTTTTAGGCAGGATACTTTGAATTTAAGTTATACCCATAACCTGCCGTAAGAAACTTTTAGGTGATGCAAGTTTGAAAACATAATTCGCAGGACAAATGTTGACCAGTCTATAAATAGAGAGTGAAAAATTGACAAAAATGTAGATAAGTGTGCAGTTGTGTTCCTTTACACTACCTCTGCCTACTAGCATGAGATGAGATCAATTTTTAATTACCAGAGATGATGTCTAGCAGGAAAACAGTTTATTTGCACTAGAATTTGATACTTTGAAGGCGAATGTCTTGAATTCAACTTTTGGTCACTGATTCTAACCCCAATTGAAATTTTCCCATTTGTCACGTAATTTGTATGTAATATTTTAAGTTAGCTTTTCATTTCACCAGCATTGCTACTTATCCTTTTTTCAACTGCAATGTCGCTTACAACTTATGCAAAAGGGTCGGCTTTCAATTGCCATTCATAGGTTTTAGTTAGCGTTCGCTGGCACTAACCTTGCCAAATATCCTTTTTTCATGATGAACTGTAAGTTATCCAAAATGGTAAATATTGTTGAAAGGATCATTTACAAGATAAATCTTGAATTATTTTCTATTTATTTTGCCTATTTGGCAATCAATTTGTATCTAATATTAATAGCTAGTTTTTCATTTCACCAGCATTGCTATATATCCTTTTTTTCAACTGAAATTTCGCTTACAACTTGTTCAAAAGTATAGACTTGCAATTGCCCTTGAGAGATAATAGTTAGCGTTCGTTTTCACAAACCTTGCCTTATATCCTTTGTTCTTGATCAACTGTAAGATAGCCAAAATGGTAAATATTGTTGAAAGGATCATTCACAAGACGCATCTTGACTAATCTTTTAATTTTTTGGAACATTTGTCAAGCAATTTTTATCTAATATTTTTAAGCAAGCGTTTAGTTTTATCAGAATTCCTATATTACCTCATTTTCAACTGAAATTTCGCTTACAACATGTGCAAAAGTATAGGCTGGCAATTGTCATTGAGAATTAAAAGTTATCGTTTATTTTCACTAACTATGTCATATATCCTTTTTTCTTGATCTGCTGTACATTAGCAAAAATCATAAATAATGTTAAAAAGATAATTCAAAAGACACATCTTGACTGATCTCTTAATTATATTTGCCCATTTGACAAACAATTGTCTTCTAATATTTTTAGCTAGTTTTTCATTTGACCAACATATATCCTTTTTTTCAAATAAAATTTCGCTTACAACTCGTGAAAAAGGGTAGGATTGCAATTGTCATTTAGTGTTTTTAGTTAGCACTCTTTTGCACTAAACCCTCCATATATCCTTTTTTTGATGAACTATGAGTTGCCCAAAATTGTAAATATTGTTAAAAGGATTTACAACACACATTGTGATCTTGATCCTAATTATATTTGCCCACTGGACAAAGTTTCAAGTGAGCGTAAAAAAGGATATATGGCAAAGTCCTTCAAAATCTATGTTAGCTTAAAATTCTCGGTAAAACATTCAAGCTTAGACTTTTGTACGTATTGTAAGCATATTATCTACGATTTTATTACAAGACTAGAAAAAAGGCCTTACAATTTTTTTTTATTTATCCTGTATAAATTAAACTCATCAGCTGCCTTAAGAAACTTTCAGTAAGGTAAGTAATGTAAGTTTGTCGATTTGACACGTTATTTGTATCTTATATTTTTAGAATGCGTTTCATTTCACCAATATTTCTATATATCCTTTTTTCAACTGCGATTTCGCTTACAACTTGTGCAATAAGGTATTATTGTAATTGACATTCCGAGTTTTTAGTTAGCTCTCGTTTGCACTAACTTTACCATATATCCTTTTTTCTTGATTAACTGTAATTTATCCAAATTAATAAATATTGTTGAAAGGATTACTCACAGGACACATCTTGACTAAACCCCTAATTATATTTGTCCATTTGACTAAGTTTCAAGTGAATGTAGAAAAAGGATATATGGCAAAGTCCTTGAAAATGTATGGTAGCTTAAAATTCTCAGTGACATATTCAAGCTTAGGCTTTTGTACGAATTGTAAGCATATTTGCTTAGACAAATTTGTAAATACAAGTACTGTTAAACAAAAAATAAACTTTTAATGAAGAATATAGAATATTTTAAATTACAATAAAAATCATCATTTGCAGTGAGAAGCTTTTCAAATCATGTTTGTCTAATAAAATGTTGTTGGTATTTATAATAAATTCCAATAATAAACTTGACAACTATTTTACTAAAACTTTAAATTAAATTCCTTTTTCATTTAGGATTACAATTTGTTTTCGAGAAACAAAACTAACTCATGCGTTACCCACATGAGACTTATCTACGATGCCATCAGTGGGATTGCCAATCACACAAAGGACCTTGTGGTCACCCCATTTGTAATGAATCTATTTTGATACTGATTGCTAATCAACAATACCAAGAAGACATGTTTCTTAAATTGGTGTATATGATTGCTAAAAAAAATATGGAAATATCTAAAACATTTACATTTGCATTTACATATGTCTATAAATGATAATGTCTTAAAAATAGCAAACTTCTTACACAAAGGGTCTTTCGTTAGGGCACCAACAATTTAGTTATAATATTTAGGGTTTCATATTAAGAATATATAGTTGGTATTGTAATAAATTAAAATAAATTTTTATTGCATTTCAACGTTGATATATTTTGAAATTATTTAAAAATTCTTGCCGTTTTAACGTCGAATCCTTTATGTCTAAGGAAATTCCTTGAAACCATAACTTATTAAGGCTACAATTTTAATTTTCTACTTGCATGAATATACGACGTTTTTGTTTTTTTTTTTGTCAAACAAATATTGAGGACGATTGTGGTTGTTCTGCTTGTTTGATTCGTCCTTTATCATCATTTCGCCAATTAGATTTGCCAATAGTATCCTTTGGCATAGCAATGACTGATGGAAATGATATAGATGTTCGCTTGCAATTTACAAATGCAAATAACCATACCGAAAAGTGTAAACCAAGCGGACATGCTGAAGGCATTTCGGGTAATTTTCAGCATTAGCTCAAGCAACCCCCCTTCAGATGTCAGCAATCAACAGACGCTTATAATCAGACTGAATGGTATTCTAGAATGGAGTTGTGCTACTGTGTCTTCGTGTTATGCGTGTTTGTGCATGTTGAGGACCTTTGAAGTGCACTCCAAAGCTACATGTCCTTTGTAGGGTTCTCTTATCCTTTTTATATAAAGTGGTGGAAAAACTACATAGTAGCATAAGGATTGAATAGTGCGTGGTCACCAAAATATTTGAATGCGTTTTAATAAATGCTGAAATATAAGATATGGTGACTTGTGAACTACAAGACTTGTTGCAGCTTTTTTACCGACTTATTCTGTTTTTTAACCAACCTATTCTACATTGCAACTATACTACTCTTGTCTTCTTTAAGGGTAGAAATCCACCAGCTTTAACATTAAGAGAATAAGCCATTAATAATTCTTATTACAGATTGCAGTCAAGTCAAGAGCTTAGATATTTATAAGGATATTAATTATTCGCCTCAACATGACCATAAAATGTTACTACTTATATGAGTATTTGCTCATTTAAAAGATGTTCACACAGATTATTATATTCTTACTCTCCAACGAACACACACGTCTTATTCCCTTCTCTTTCTCTCTCTCTCTCTCTCTTTCACTGGCCTTTGGATTAATGCATTTTGATGTAATGAAATTTGTACATTATTTATAAATTTATGTATGCAAATTGAATTAGAACGCTGGACCAATGTTCTTTGTAAATGTAATTCATACAACACAACACATTGAATACTGCGAATGCCATAACAAATGTCCTCTCATAAGGATATGCACTATAGTTGTATATATCAATGTATATACTTGCATACGCCAAATATTGTACATACATATTTCCAAAATGGTTTCATAAACATATTTTTACACATTTACCCTTTGTTCTCTCTAACGATTTCTGGCTGATGTCCTCTCGACGTTTGCCAGCCACATATCCTGCCGGTGTCTTGAGCCCCTTATCTGCTAGTTGAGGTAAATGGGTGGTGGACATGGAGAATAGGACATTTCCTTGTGGCAGTAGCTGGGGGAGGGCAGAACAAGTGCCGGCGTGTGTGAATTTAGATACTGTGAGTGTGGAACATAGCATCTTGTATTCTAATAAATGTGCAAGGACAATTCCCAGGATAAACATTTATTGTGATTATGCACACACAGAAACATGTATTTCAATGTATTGCTTGTTGCTGCTGCACACAATGGACGGCTACATATAGGTACGAGTTGTCTCTAAATATGTAAAGAAACTGCTATTTTAAAGGGGTTTTTTTTATTAGTGTTCAAAACCACACCACCGAGAGTGCTCTACACGGTACTTCAATTCAATTTTGAAATCCTTGCAAAAAAAAACATCAAAACCCGTAGAAAGTTATGGTTATAAAAAACAATAACGGCATGCAAAAAGCAAATATTGGATTATTAAATTATTATCATTCGATTGTTTATAATGTTATTTCTCTTTTTGACACTTTTTGTGCTTTCGTTCGTTGTCAAAACTTGGTGTGTTAGTGTGTGTGTGTTGTAAGGAATGGGGTTTATGCGATTTTAAAGAAAACCCCTTGAAACGACTTTAGACCATTAAAGTATAATGTGTTGACTTTTGAAAGGCATAACGTTGGGAAAACAACCACGATAAGCATTTTCACACATTATAAGTTATGTTAATGAAGATATAGATCGATAATGAAACTGTAAAGGGTAAAAGTGGGTCATAATTAGTAGCTTAAACAAGTTGCAAGTGAGGTTGAAAAGAACAAATCTTGACCAGTCTATTAATTATATATGCTCATTTGGCAAGCCATTTGCTTTTCTTGCATTTCTCCAGCATTGCTTATATACTTTTTTTTTACTGAAATTCGCAACTTGTAAAAAAGTATTGGCTTGCTATTTTCATGTAGCGTTTTCAATAAGCGCTTGTTTGCATTTACATTACCATATATCCTTTTTTCTTGATGAACTGTAAATTACCTAAAAAGGTAAATATTGTTGAAAAGATCATCTTATCCAGTCTCCTAAATACATTAAGCGATTTGGCTAAGTTTCAAGTGAACGAAAGAAAAAGGATATATAGAAAAGTTCCTGAAAATTTATGCTAGCTTAAAATTATTATTGAGTCGTCCAAGCATTGACATTTATACAAATTGTAAACATGAGTTGCTATGATTTTTTAAGAAAAACATTTATATGCAGGATACTCATCCACTGCCGCATGAACTTTGGTTAAGCAGATAATACGCAGGACAAATCTTGACCGTACTGTTAATTTTATAACAAGGTAATTTTAACAGTTTAAGCAAGTGTTTCATTCCACCAACTTTGCTATATATCATTATTTCAACTGAAATTTCGTTTACAACTTGTGCAAAAGTGTAGGCTTGCAATTGCCATTAAGTGTTTTCAGTTTGTGCACGTTTGAACTAACCTTACCATATATCCTTTTTTCTTGATGAACTGTAAATTACCTTAAATGTTAAATATTGTTGAAAAGATCATTCACAAGACATACCTCGACCAATGTCTTACCTATATTTAGCTATTTGGCGAAGTTTCAAGTGAGCATAGAAAAAGGATATATAGAAAAGGTCTTAAAAAATGTATGCTAGCTTAAAATATTTTTTGACCTTTTCAAGCTTTAATATTTTTACAAATAGTAAGCACGTTTACAATGATTTTTAATAGCTGCATAATAGACATACCCTAAATATTTTATATGCAGTATACTTAAAATTTTGAATAAAACTCAATATCTGCCGTAAGAAAATTTTAAAGTAATGCAAGTTTGAAAAGATAATTTGCAGAACAAATCTTGGCAAGTATATAAATTATAAATGCTCAATAGGAAGCAATTTTCTTCTAAAAATTTAAGTTAGCATATATATCCTTTTTTCAACTGAAATAACGCTTACAACTTGTGTAAACATCTAGGCTGGCAATTATCAATTAGTGTTGTTAGTTAGCGCTCGTTTGCCCTAACCTTACAATATATCCTTATTTTTCTTGATGAACTAAAATGTATCCAAACTATTGAATATTGTTATAAGCGTCATTCACAAGGCACATTTTGTTTAGTCTTCTAACAATATTTGCCCATTTGGCTAACTTTCAAGTGGGCGTAGAAAAAGGATATATAAAAAATTTACTAAAATTGTAAGACAGCTTAAAATTTTTATTGAATCTTTTAAGCTTTGATATTTGTACAAATTGTAAGCATATTTGCTATGATTTTATTACCTGCATAATAAATATACCTTGATTGACGTTTTATTTTACCAGCAGTGCTATATATCCTTTTTTTCTACTGAAATTTCGCTTACAATTTGTGTAAAAGTGTAGGCTAGCTATTGTAATTTAGTGTTTTTAGTTAGCGATCGTTTTAACCAACTTTACCATATATCCTTTATTTCTTGATGAACTAAAAGTTGTCAAAAATGGTAAATATTGTTGAAAAGATCATTCGCAAGACACATCTTGATCAGTCTTCTAATTATATTTGCCCATTTGGCGAAGTTTTAAGTAAGCAATGAAAAAGGATATATAGACAAAATTTTAAAAATTTATGGTAGCTTAAAATTTTCATTGACTTTTTCAAGCTGTGTCTTTCATACAAATTGTAAGCGAGTTCATGTTTGGTTCAAGATTATAAATCACTTCTTAATTGACAATTTCTCCGATTGACAATTTCTTTTAATATTAGTGGCCTCACCATCTCTAATTCAATTTAGTCTCCTCTTCCCCCCTCCTCTTCACTTAAGCCTTAACTAGAGTCCTTCTTTTTCATTCCATTACTATTCTGACCCCTCCCAATCCCTTTTCCGATGGCCATTAGTTACTTATGTTCCACAATATTGTGGTAATTTTAAATGAATTTCATTACAACAACCTGTCATATTAAATTAATTGAACTACATAAAGTTGTCAGAAGATGTAAATATTTCTTACAAGACCTTCGAAACAGACTTTGCAGTGGTGCTTATCCACTTGATTTTAAATGCAAAATACTAGTATATACATTTATTATCCGTGGGTGGGGGACGAGAAATAGCTTCTTCCACAACAACCATACACTCACATGGCTGCCACCACATACGATTTTGGGGCAGGAGTGGAATACTCCATGTACACATTATTATTAATCCAGAAGAGCAAACAACTTTAACAGCGATGATAAATCATAAACCGCCTAAAGTTTGTTGGACAGCTACAATACTACAGCCATAACAACAATAACAACAACAACAGCAAGACAAATAGAACACCCTCAAAAAACAAAAAGCGACAGCGACAACAACAACAAAGGAACCCAAATGTATGCAAATATCCCAAACGAAGACCTCAAACATAAGGCCAGAAGGATCATCCTCATCATATGTGTAGATGAGGACATACGCATATCCTGTAAGTGCGAATGTCTATACGAAGTAATGGAGCGACGGCAGCGGAGGACATGCCAGCAGTACCAGTGGTAAGTAGATGGCGAAGGTCTTCATGCAAAACAGTAACAATATGTGAATATGTTATTTGCTTGGGGAATTCCCAAAATCTCAACAGGTTCCCTTACTTTGCATACACCCGTAATTTTTAATTCAAAAGAAGCAGCAGAAGAATAATTCGAACGTACGAACACAAGCCAGCGAACGACCAAAACATATAAACGAAAGGACGAACGAATTGAATGAATCTTTAGCAAGGATGGTTGGTTGCCAGCATAGAATAGAATACCTCAATGTGGCTTAAGTTTGTGGGAGTTCAGTTCTACGTTTGGGTGGTGAGATGGTAAGTGGATGGAGGGAGGGGGTGTATTACGGGTATGGGTAGTGGCGACTATAAATGTAACCGCCCATCACTGGGGCCAGTATTTCTGTAAAGAAACGAGGTTGACTTGAAGGGAAATGCAAAAAAATTTTATATTTTAGAGGACATAAAGAGTTTTCCGTACATGGCAAGGACCTTTTACACTTAACAAATTGAGGATATGATGATCACATGATGAATTTATGATATCCAAATGAAGCTTGACTCTCATTAAGCGATAAATTTAAAAACCTGAATATATAGCAAACACTTGATGTACTTCGAATTTATTTCCAAATCTCATGGCTTTGAAAGGGAACGAAGTCAATGATGAATTTATGTTAGCCAAACACAGCCACCCTCTATCTATGAATATATCCAAAACTGAACTGGATAAAAATTATCATTAACGGTCGAATACTTCATCGATTGCGTCTGAAACTTAAAAATTTTCCAACAGAAAACCAGACTAACATTTTCATAAGCGGTTGAATCAATTCTGCTTGTAACCCAACACTTGTCCAACAACCCTCGTACATTAAACAAAACACACAAATATGCTCATTTGTAATGGATATACATATGAATAAGTGTGTGTGTTTGTGTGCATGACTCTGTAAGGATTTGAATACGAAACGACCTCATATCCTTAATAAACCAATGTTTATACTTGGTTAAAAACCTTAAATATTTGTGGATTTTTCAAACAAATACAAATAGGAATTATACCAAAAATTCCAAGTTAATACACAAATACTCTTATGCAATGAAATGTCCATAGCATTGTCGCATACCTCGCATATACACAGCAAGAGACACAGAGAGAGAGAGACAGAACTCTTCGTCCTTATGCCATTTCATTTATTTGCTTAAGGTCTGTCAACGCGACATTTCGCACTTGGTTTGTGGTAAAGTTTTTAATTATTATAATTAAGTACTTTGAACTTTGTGCTGCTCGTCGTCGTAACTCTTTCGATTCGGAGAAGAAACACAACGTTACAGCAAGGATCCAGGCGACACACACTCTCACACACAGCTGATGATGAACTTTTTGAAGCTATTAATTTAACATATTACGCTGAGGTTTAATTTGTTTAGCTACTTTTTATGTTGCATACCAAGAAGTCTACATATAATCAACTGAAGATGAGCGTATAAGAATGGGAGTTATGTAGTATGTAAATTAGGAAATATTTTCGTGGATCTTTAAATGTTGTTGCATTTCGTTAGTTGTTAGGAGGGCAAAGGAAATATTAAGATTTATTCCACGTTCTTTTGCCTACTTTTGATTATAGTAATTAATTTTGTTGTTTTTGCATGGAAAATAGATGATCTAATTAAGAATAAGTAATGGAAAATTTGACAGGTAAACGAGTGGAATGTAAATGACAAAAGAAGGATTTTGGAAGGATGTGAATTATGTATTACAAAAAAAGGATATATGAGCTAGTTAATCAAATGGCGTGTTAGTTAAAAAATCCTGATGGCATTTACAGGATCAGACTTTACAATAAGTTGTGAGTTATATTAAATAGAAATATCTCTAAAGTTTAAGGTTTCCTATAAAACTAAAAAAAAATAAAATAAACTATCCAGATTTTAAATTAAGAATTATGTTGACATTATTGGATGTTATAATGAATTTGGCGATAAGACTAAGCTTAAGAAGTCTTTATAATACTACTTTTGAGATAAACATGAATAAATGATAATAGGCAAAGTTTTTTTAAAAAGATGTTAGTTAAAAAACTTCGACGGAGATTACAAAACAATAATTTACTACTAGTTGTAGACATATTTTTTAATATAAAAATTGTATGTACAAAAAAAGGATATATGTAGCAGTTGCTTAAATGACGTTGAAGTTAAAAAATCCTGATGGCATTTATATGCCAAGACTATCCAACAAGTTGTAAGTCAAATTTCCTAAAAAAGATCCCTAAATTTTAAATTATCTTACAAAACTTTAAAAATAAAAGAAAAGATTTTAAATTAAGAATTATGTTTAATTTATCGAATGTTATAATGATTTTTTTAGTAATAAAGCTTAAGTTGCATTTACAATACTACTTTTCAGATGGACATGAAAAAAGGATATTGGGAAAAGTTTTTGTAAAACGGTGTTGGTTAAAAAACATCGATGGAAGTAACCAACCTATAATTGACTACTAGTTGTAGGCATATTTTTTAATAAAAAGCATTTACCGTAAGACGTATATTATGTATTACAAAAAAAGGATATATGTACAAGTCAAAGAAATGGCGTGTTAGTTAAAAAATATTGATGAAATTTACACGATCAGACTATACCACAAGTTGTTAGTCAAGTTACCTAGAAATATTTGTAAATTTAATGGATCTTAAAAAATTAGAAAATAATATAAATGAACAATATTTGAAATCAGGGATTATGTCAAAGTTTTCGAATATAATAAAAATGAATTGCAGCTTAAGTAGCTTTCTAGACGAATATGAAAAAAGGATATTCGCAAGGTTTTATTTAAAACGATGTTAGTTAAAAAACTTCTATGGAGATTATAAAGCAATAATTTGCTACTAGTTGTAGGTATATTTTGTAATAAAAAATCATTTTGTATGACGTATATTATGTATTACAAAAAAAGGATATATGAAATAGTTAATGAAATGGCGTGTTAGTTAAAAAATCCTTATGGCATTTACAGGATCACATTATATCACAAGTTGTGAGTCAAATTTCCTAAATATATCTCTAAATTTTATGGATCTTATAGAACTAAACAAAAAATAATATAAATGACGAATATTTTAAATGTCAACGGTGTTGAATGTTAATGTTAACAAATAATTTTTCACTCAGACGAAGTTAAAGTAACCTTTATAATACTACTTTCCACATAAACATGAAAAAAGGATATTCCGAAAAGTTTTTGTAAAACGGTGTAAGTTAAGAAACTTCGATGGATATTGCAATTCATTAATTTACTACTAGTTGTAGGAATATTTTTTAATAAAAACGATTTTCGTTGGACGGATATTATGTATTGCAAAGAAAGGATACATGAACCAGATAATGAAATGGCGTGTTAGTTAAAAATCTTGTTGAAATTTACACGATCTGTCTATAACACAAGTTGTGAGTCAAATTTCCTTGTAATATTTCTAAATTTAATGGATATTATAAAATAATAAGAATGACCCACATTTTATATCAAGGATTATGTCAAAGTTTTCGAATGTTATAATAATGATTTTTTTAGTGAGCCGCAGCTTAAGTAGCCTTTATAATACCACTTTCCAGATGAACATAAAAAAGGATATTCGCCAAGTTTTATTTTAAACGATTTTAGTAAAATAATTTCGATGGATATCACAAACTAATAGTTAACTACGGGTTGTAGGCATATTTTTTAATATAAAAAGTTTAAGTAGAAAAAAAGGATATGTGTAGCAGTTAAGTAAACGACGTTGAAGTTAAAAAAAATCCTGTTTGAGTCATGTTTCCTAAAAATATTTCTAAATTTAAAGATATCTTATAAAATTAAATAAAAATTATAAAATGAAAAATAATATAAATGATTCAGATTTTAAATGCAAAAGTTAATGAATGTTATAAAAATTATCTCTCCAGTAAGATGAAGTTAAAATAACCTTTATAAAAGTAATTTCCAGATGGACATAGAAAAAGGATATTCGGCAAACTTTTTGTAAAACGATGTTAGTCAAAAAACCGATGGAAATTACAAACCAATCATTTACCACGAGTTGTAGGCATATTTTTTATTAAAAAATTCTCCGTTAAACGTACATTAGACATGTAAATCAAAAAAAGGATATATGAACCAGTTAATGAAATGGCGTGTTAGACAAAAATCTTGATGAAATTTACACGATCAGACTATACCACAAGTTGTGAGTCATATTTCCTAGAAATATTTTAAAATTTAATGGATCTTATAAAATTAGAAATTAATATACAGAAATGACCCACACTTGAAATCAAGGATTATGTCAAATGTTTTCGAATATAATAATAATGAATTTTTCTGTAAGGCGCAGCTTATGCAGCCTTTCTAATATAATTTTTCAGATCACCGTAAAAAAGGATATTCGGCAAAGTTTTTGTAAAGCGGTGTTAGTTAAAAAACTTCGATGGAAATTTCAAACCAATCATTTACCACGAGTTGTAGGCATATTTTTTATAAAAAAAATTCTCCGTAAAACGTACATTAAACATGTAAATCAAAAAAAGGATATATGAACCAGTTAATGAAAGAAAATAATATTAATGACCCACATTTGAAATCAAGGATTATGTCAAAGTTTTCGAATATAATAAAAATGTCTTTTTCAGTAAAACGCAGCTAAAGTAGCCTTTATAATACCACTTTCCAGACGAATATGAAAAAAGGTTATTCGCAAAGTATTTTAAAGACGATCTTAGTTAAAAAACTTCGATGGATATTAAACACAAATAGTTTATTACCAATTGTGGGCATATTTTTGAATAAAAAAACAATTTCCGTAAAACGTATATTATGTATTAGGAAAAAGGACATATGAACTAGTAATGAAATGGCGTGTTTTTTTAAAATCCTGATGACATTTACAATATCAGACTATACCACAGGTTGTGAGTCATGTTTCCTAAAAATATCTCTAAATTTAATGGATCTTATAAAATTAGAAAGTAATATTATGACCCACATTTGAAATGTAAGATTACGTCAAAGTTTTCGAATATAATAACAAGGACCTTTCAGTAAGACGTAGCGTAACGAAATATACATAATCTTTTTTCCTCACTTTCAAGATGAACATGAAAAAGGACATTCGACGAAGTGAGTTATTTTTTACTCTAGCAAAAAAAAATGTCAGTGAATATTATAAACCTATAATTTACCACCAAATGTAGATGTATTATCTAATATAAAGCAATTCCAATGAAAGTTATTACCGTTATAACATTTTTGACTATTTTTCAGATTTACGTAAAAAAAGGATATTTACCGAAGTGGACAAAACATGATGCTGACTACAAAATTCCTTTGACATAAACAGTATTATACTTTACTACAAGTTGTAAGCATATTTTTGTGGAAATATTTTAGAATTTGAAGTGATTTTTAGAAAATCGAAAAATAACTGTATGTATAAAAGCAATGTTTCAAATTAAATAAACTTATCCCCATTCGTTTTACTAGATGAACTACAATTGAGTTAGATGACTGCTATTAAAAATTTGATCCATTCTACAGATGTTTTCGTATGTAATATCATATTCAAATGTTTTGCATACCAAAAAAAATGATGAAAGAAGGATCAACAAACGAAAGAAAATTTTTTACAATTTTTTTTTATCATAATCAGAAATTTATATTTTTACATTAAGGGACTTTAAGATCATTGAAATAGCCAAAATATAAGTCTATTCTACAGATGACGAATTTTAAATTTAAAAGAGAATTTTTAATTATAGAAATATTTCCGTAATCTACATACAATGATAGAGAATAAACCATCAATATAAATAGGTTACAAAACGGACAAGAGAATGTAATATCAGCTATTACCGTTCAATTCATTCATTGTAACATCAACTTCTATTGTTCATTTCAAAAGTAATTAATAGTTTCGCTGTGGTCAGCATGTGCCAACTATGCTATCTACCGCCCACAAACTCTTAAACTGTAGCAAATCACGTAAGACTTTTCTTTGCATCGACTTTGCATCATACATAAAAGGATCAACAATTACACAATAATATCCTTTTGTTTCATTCATATATGACCAAATATTTGCACAAGAAAATCTCCCAAAAAATATAAACCCCAAATTGGGTTGAAATGATTAAATCCTTTCTACAACTTTGGCTATGTCCTAAGCCATCACACTCAAACTTTGTCACTTGTGGTAATTGGCTATGATAAGGATTATTGCTCCTATATTCGACATGGTATAAAGCAATGATGCTAATGATGGCGACGACGACGATGATGATGATGACGACTGATGTGAATGTGATGGTGCCATTGATGATGTTGTTGGTGCTACGGCTTTTGTTAATAATGATGGTAAGGGTAATGGCATGACTGGTGCGGGATACTGATGATGGTGACGCTTTTGCTGCTGCTGTTGTTGTTGCTGCTGCTGATATTCTCATTGCTATTGGATTACTACACGATTACAATAAAATTCCTGGGGGACAATCTTGTTAATTACTACAAGTGCCAGTGCCAGTGCCATTTCCATAGGACATCGATTGCTCTGCAGCACAATAATACACAAAACGACAAGTACAAATTCTTGTCGTACTATTTACAACAAAGTATGAATGTTTTGCCTTCAAACTAAATGTAAACTTGCAATATACAATCCATCCATACCGTCAGCTAGCTAGCGTCCATTTGTGTAGCAGCCGTTCCACCTCTACAAGTGGTTGGTTGGTTGACTGGTCTGTTGTTGTTGATTTACGCCTTTGCCCCATTGTGAGCTATAAGCGCTTGTTCTCTTTAGTCAACCCACCAGTCATCAATTGGCAGCCACTAAGAAAAAGGAGTTGGACGACGCCGCCGACGTTCAAGCTCATAAAATGGCAATTTTTTAATCTAAGCACGTATTTTAATCACTGTCCCCAATGAAGTTTTTCTTTTATGTTTTTGCGTATTGCCAATAACCAGAGTGTTGCTATTTTTCTGTGAACGGCCAAAGATAGAAAGATAGACACAAACAGACGGACGAATGAACTAACAGACTTGTGATGACGGATGATTACCTTGTGGCGTTGGCTACAATTGTTGATTGTGCTTTAGAGCGGAGTTGTGTGTGGGTTTTCATAAATCACAGGCCGCATATCCTTTGAAGGGAGTAACAAAAAGATGATTTGTTTTTTTCGTGTGTGTGTGTGTGGGTTTTGGCATGGTGGGCGTCTTTTAATCTTCTAAAAAGCTTTAGCGTTTCAATTGCGGTTTTGCGCGCTGGAACAAAAGAACTTACAAAAGCGTTTACACTCAATAAAATTGCTGAAAGTGTTAAGGATATCAGCACATGAGTCCAAGGCGAGACAAATTTATGAAAGCTGCAAAAAGTGCAGTAAGTCATTTGTTAAAGGGTTTTGGGGGTGGGAGAAGGAAAATTGAATAGAGTTTTTGCTGTTAGATGTTATTAATTTGCATTGATGACGGAAGATTTCTGTTGGAGGAAATGTTGTGAAATGGAGAGTAAATGAGTAATCCTCAGGACTGGGATCAGCTGCTACTTTAAGTATTCATAAGTTGGCAAACGTGTTCTATAGATCATTTTTTGAACATAGCTCAAGTGTTAACTTAAATTGGATAAAGCTGAAATGATGTATACGCGGAATAGTCAACATGTAATGGACAGCAGACATTGTTTAATGCCTTTTAATGAATTTTCTTTAATTCGACTAATTGCAATCGAATATATGACGGTAGACTATTTCTTACTTTATTTTCGGTTATGATATATATCGTCGCTTTTAACTTTAATTGGATGAGATTGCTAAACAATTTAGTACATAAAAAAGACTTTGAAGATGCTTCAAGGAACACAATGCAAAGATTGGATAAGTCTAAATGTTTGAATATTTTACAAGCTGGTTTAAATAATTCGTCGCTATATGAGATTCAAAGTTAACTTTAGACAATAAAAGAACCTAGTGAGACGTCAAGTGATATATTTGACAAAATCATTTTTTCTCGTTAGCACTTTGATTATATAAGCTATGGCTTGCGACATTTTTTTTGCTAGTCTACTACTGAATGTTATTAGCAGCCTAACAAGCAATCTAAGTAAAGTTTTAGACCACTTTTTAGATGCAGATGATAAAGGATTCTTGACAAAATTTGTAAAAACTAAGGTTAGTTACAAATTGTCGATGGATTTTACAAACAACTCGTGGAATAGTCTAAGGTCATAAATTCCTTTAAGATTTTTAACCTTGTGTCACTTCTGACTAACATCACCATATATCCTTTTTTCATACTTAACTAAATCTTAAGGAATTTGAAAAATATATTGCAGAGAATGCGCAATGTCCATCGTTTTAAATAAATCTGACTTAAAAAACAAAATAACAAAAAAAATAAACAATACAGCAACATTTTTATATTTATTTTATTCGTTAAATTTATAGATATTTATGAGAAAAAATATCTCCACAACTTGTAGCAAAGTCTTATGTTCAAAATGATACCAGCATTTTTTAACTAGCATGATATTTAGCAAATTTTACCATATATCCTTTTTTATATTTAAGGGGAAAATAATAATGGAATATAATGATGAATAATGATGGAGTTGACGAAAATGTGTGATTTTATAAATAAATGTATATGTATGTGTCCTTAAACAAATTTTACTTTTAATAAACAATAGCACATTAACACATCGCGAATTAGTTATATTCATAGGTACATATACTTACAAATCGTAGTAAAATATAACTATGTAAAAACCATTACCATTTTTTACTACCATTGTATATCACAGACAGCAAACGATGTCCTTTTTTTTACAGTCATCAATCAGTTTATAGAGACTATAAAATGTAAATCATACTGCAAATATAACGTTACATTGGTTAATGAATATTCAAGAAAGTAAGATGTAATTAGTTTAAAAACAAGGGCACACATTTATTTTTAAGTTTTAAAAAACTTCTTAAATTTAAAGATATTTCTAAAAAAAATAAGCTTACAACTCGTATTAAAGACTGAGGATGTATATTCCTTAATTATTTTCAGACTAGTGTCACTTTTCACTAACTTCACCATATATCCTTTTTTTCTTACTAAACTAAATATTATAAAAATTGACAAATGTATTGTATTCATCCTGCTGAATAAATTAGTTTAAAAATAACAAAAAAATAAACAATACCGTTTTGTATTTTTAGTTATTTTGCTAAAACTAACTACATTTACAGATATTTATGACAAAACATATGTATCTCCACAACTTTTAGCAAAGTCTAATGTTCAAAATGATACTATATTTTTTTATCTAGCATAAGTTTTGGCAAACTTTGTCTAATATCCTTTTTTTACATGTAAGGGTAAAATAATGAAACCGGCTAGTTTAGCTGATGATGTTTCGAATTCTTCGTTTGAACATCCAAATAATAGAGGTAACGAAAAATGTGCGATGTTATAATTTGAAATATTTGTCCCTTACAACATCTTTTATTTTCAGCACTCAATACAACTTTAATGCCCCAATATTTAGAGATATTGCTGGGAAAATATGCTTACAATTTGCAGTAGAAATGAAACCATCAACATTTTTAACTATCAATGTATTTCACAGACAGCACAAGATGTCCTTTAATAAATTTATGATTGTTAACTTTTAATAATCTTACTGAAAAAAGAGCTTAACACGGGTTAAAAAAAATTCAAAAAATGTTCTAGTTATAGAAAATACCGTAAAATAAAATATATTTCTATAAGAATAAGATTACAACTCGTAGAATAATTCAAGTTTTATAGATTGCATTAAAATTTTTTACCACGGGGCACTTTTTACTGACTTTTCAATATATCCTTTTTTCCGCACTTGTTCCAAATCTTAAGTAAATTAACAAATATATTATGAAAAATACGCAATGTCCGTTCTGCTGAAAAAAAGGAATCTTATAATAAACACAGAAGATAATTTGCATTTTAGTTTTTTTTTTGCGTAACCACTAAATTAAGATATATTTATGAAAAAACTCTCTACAACTTGTAGTATATTCCATTGCACAAAATGCCGTCAAAAATTTTAAACTAGCAAAATTTTTAGCAATATTGGCCATATATCCTTTTCTATAATTAAGTGAAAAATAATTAAATAAAAACAAAATTAATTGCCTATTACACCCCATGAATGAGGTATGGGATAATATGCTCACAATTCGCAGTATAATATAACTATGTAAAAACCATTAAATTTTTTCACAGACATCACAAGATGTCCTTTTTAGTTAGCCTTCAATAAATTTGGTTATTAAACGTTAATCTTACTAAACAAATAACTAAACACTGGTTAAAAAATATTTAAAAAAAAAATTATATAACTCCTGGTTTAAAAATCTAGATCACCTATGTAAGTTATTCAAGTTTTAGAAAATGCCTTAAATTAAAATATATTTCTGCAAACATTAGATTACAACTCGTAGAATAGTCTAAGTTTGTATATTCCATTAGGATTTTCAATCACGGGGCGCTTTTTACTGGCTTCTCCATATATCCTTTTTTCGGTACATACTCTAAAACTTAAGTAAATTAACAAATATATTTTGAAAAATACGCAATGTCCATTCTGGTGAAAAAAAGAATCTTAAAATAACCACAAAATCAAATGACACAACATAATTTGCAATTCAGATTTTTTTGCGTAACCACTAAACTAAGATATATTTATGATAAAACTCCCTACATCTTGTAGTATATTCCATTGCACAAAATGCCGTCAAAATTTTTAAACTAGCAAAATTTTTCGCAAACTTGGCCATATATCCTTTTTTATAATTAAGGGAAAAATAATTAAATAAAAACAAAATTAATTTCCATTTACACCCCATGAATGAGGTATGGTGTAGCTTCTCGCTTTGTCTTGAATTAACACGCTTTCTATTTTTAGATTCAAAACTAACGGCACCTACTTGTTTAACGACGAATGCGAAAGTCACCGTTTAAGAAGACTTTACTAGACATGCCGATTGACTCGTCACTTTACTGCAATTTTGCTGTCGACAACATCGATCAAATAAAAAAAAAATAAAATATAGAATTCTATGGTTTGACAAAAATACACATGTTATAAATTGAAACATTTATGAAAAAAATCTAATAACAATTTTTTTCTTTTTTAGTACTTGTAATAAAGTCGAATGTTCGGTATGCCATCAGAGTTTTTTAACTAGCTTATTTTTTCGCAAACTTGTCCATATATCCTTTTTTTATATCTTACAGGAAAATAATGAAACCGTTAAATTTAGCTGAAAGTATGTATAAATTCTTTGTTTTGAAGATAATCTTTAGCTCAGCATCTTCTTTTACAAATTTGTCCATATGGCCTTTGCAACGTATGCTAGTCGCTTAATAGCGGTAACACAAATATATATATTGATTTTTATGCTACTCACTGTGGCCATTACGGATTTCTTGTTTCAGTTAAAATAAAGGACCCAGATTTTGACTTATTGTCCTTTTGAAACTCCCCATCTTTGCTCCCGCCCATTTGTTTTACTCCTGGCACTTAGAACGCGGCCTCATAATATTAATAACCACTTAATTTATGAAAGCTCTCGTATATCACTTCCAACAGCAGCCACTCAAGTATGAAAGAACGTGCCTTAGCGTACAGCCACAGCCACAGTCGCAAAGCAAAGATAGGTATAAATATTTTTAAGGTAAATTAAATAAATTAAATTTATTGCTCTCAGATACACTGGCAGGTAACATTTATTATAAACGAACACATGTCTCCTTGTGGCTAAAACGTGGAAGCGTGCAGTCAGCATTAGATACAACATACTGCACTGCCATTGCTCTATCCTTACTTAAGGATATATGAGCATGTATGTATGTCTAAATGTGTTACCTGTAGCTGGGTGTAAACGACATGTTGTTGGTTACATTTCCGGGATTTAAAGGATGCGTATATGTGAAACAAGGCAAGCAACGTTAGGAATAAAAAACAATCCGCGAAAATAGAAAATTAAAAAAAAAATGGAAGCACAAAATTTATATGGCAAGGATGTGTGGTGCACGTTGACTTTTTTAACAAGCAGCACATAATAAAGCCATAAGAACACCAGTATACACCTCTTAAAAATTTCCCACTCACACCCCGTCGACCTGAAGCAGCCACAGCAGCATTGCGAATCGCGTTACCCCCCCTGCCACCAGAAATTATATGTGGGTGGTTTTTTTCGCTCTTTGTCTTTGAATTCTTTGCTGGCTGATATGAACCGAAGGATAAGCGTTAATGCTTTGTTTGAATGAATTTTTGATTGCATTGTTTACGATTGAATTTTTTCGCTATAAATTGTTTATGCTGGCAAAAATCCTCCATCTCCAGAGACTTGGGTGGCATTGCAAAGAGGGCGCGTTCACTTTTTAAACTCTAAGGTATGGATGGGAGGGAGTGAGACCAATGCCATGGAAATATGCAAGATACTCAGAGTATTAGCAAATCTGTGTTGTACCTTTTGGGGAATTTGCATATACGAGTTGTGTCAGTCTTTGGGTTAACAGCGATTTATGTTGTTGGTTTTGTTTTGTTGTTTTTTGTTTTTGTTTTTGCAGAAGTCTTCTTTTGGTGTAAGTGTAATGCTTTGGTAGGTGGAATCCCTTGCAGCTTCTTGTTGTCATTTGAAATTCTTGTCGCGCTGGTGTTTAGTAGTTGTTTAATGTTAATGTAAATAGACTTTATGACTTTGATGCCATAACTTCAGACAGCAACTTCAAGCGAGGGGAAGTTTGTCGATTCGCTGGCAGCCATTCGCGAAATACCATCTAGGGTCACATAAGCCGATAAGGATAATGGCTTTCATTGCCTGTAGTGATTGGTATAGCTGCTGCTGCCGCTGCTGTTTTGTAAATTCCACACAATTGTGTTGAGCTGGAACATTTTTAAAAACGCATCGATGTTGCAGATTAAATTAGTGATAATTTTTCTACATGAATAAACAATCGGATAATTGAGTAGTCATTTATGGCAGCACAGAAGAAATCTGCATTTGCATGGGGGAACTTTGTATATGTATATGGGAATATCGGAATTTATGTTTCAGATTGTTTGCTATTGTTTATGGTTTATTTAAATGGATTTTTAATATAATCGGGAAGTGGTTAGAGTAAAAAGAAGTGAATCGAATAAAAAAGAGTAATGCTTTAGAAGATTTTAAAATATTCGACTGTAAGCATATGACCCTAGAAATGTTTTGGAATTTGGCTTTTTGTTTAAAATCCAATTATCATCCAATTTTATGTTTATTCTAACATTAGTTTAGTAAGTTAGACGACTATTTAACAGTCTTAGCAGGATATATATACATATGTACCAATTTATTAAACTTTCAGTTGAGTACGAAAAAAAGGATATATAATAAAGTTAGAGGATATGAGAACTACTGTCAAATTTCTTATGGCACTTACAGCCCCGGACTTAACGACTAGTTGTAAGCATATTTCTACAATTATATTTTAATTTGAAGTGTTTTTATAAAATGAAAAAAAAACCATGCCAATTTTAACTCTTAATAAAATATTTAATATATTTATACAAAAACTTGTCGATTTACTCAATATTGATATTGTTAGTAAAATAAATCATAAGATGTCTACAAAAATTACTTGACTAGTCTTCAGATGAGCTTAAACAAAGATATTCGGCGAAGTTTGAAGAAGATGATGCTAGTCAAGAAATGCCTATGGCTATTACAGGGATATGTTTAAATACTAGTTGTAATAAGCATGAAAATTTATGATCCTGATTTAAAATCTAGATCACTTATATAAGTTATTCAAGTTTTAAAGACTTTAAATAAAAAGATATTACTACAAAAATATTATTACAACTCGTAGAATAGCCTAAGGTTGTATATTCCATTATGATTTTTAATCACAGGGTGCTTTCTACAGACTTTACCATATATCCTTTTTTCCGTACTTTTTCCAAATCTTAAGTAAATTAACAAATATATTGTGAAAAAAAAATCTTAAAATAACCACAAAATCAGACGACACAACATAATTTGCATTTAATTTTTTTTTTCGCGTAACCACTAAATTAGAAGATATTTATGAGAACACTTCCTACAACTTGTTGTAAAGTCCATTGTACAAAATACCGTCAAAATTTTGAATCTAGCTTAAGTTTTCGCAAACTTCACCATATATCCTTTTTTTTATAACTAACGGGAAAATAATGAAATCGGTAAATTTGCTGATTAGAAATTCCTATGGCGTTCGCCGGGTTAAGTTCAAATACTAGTTGACATATCCATGAAAAAAGGATATTCGCCGAAGTTTGTAAAAAATAATGATAGCCATGAAATTATTGTGGCTATTACAGGTTCACGTTCAAATACTAGTTCTAAGCATAATTTTTTTCATATAATATAAAAATTATTTTGTTTTAAATAAGATCAACAAATTATATAGGACTCAAACCAAAATTTTATAATTCTAATATTAAGTAATTTAACTGTAGTTTGTTAAATTTTTTAGTAATATATCAATTTGTCGAACTTTCAATTATATGTAAAAGAGGATATATGTCGCAGCAAGTAAAAAGAGGTAGTTGTTTAAAAATATTGATGGCATTTACTTTCCTACATATTACTACAAGTTGTTAGTGTATTTTACACTAAAAATATCTGTAAATTCTAAGCGTTTTATAAAACCTAATTTCAACGGAATTTACAAGGACACATCTAGGTTGTGATGCAAAACTGTTATAGCCTGCACAAAAATAGTGTCTAGAAGGCATATTTCCTGCTTCGAACTATCGTAGGACATTTTTTTAAATAAAATTATCAAGTTATACTAGAAATGTGTCTGGAACTTTAGCCAATAACGCTAAACCATTGGAATTCTAAAAATCATTATTATGCATGGTAATCATCGCTGCAATATTTTAAGTTGTCTATAAAAACTTGTTAGCTAAAATTTCATAGATTATCAAAAAAGGATATTCGTCAACGTATGTGAAAATAGATGCTAGTCAAAAAATTTCTATGGCAATTGACAACCTATATTCAACTACGAGTCGTAATCATATTTTTTTTCACAAAATAAATTATTTTGCATAAGTTTAAAAAACTATATATGACTGTAATTTCAAAACAAATTCCATTATTTAATCAGTATGTAAGCATTTTCAATGCAGTGTATTCAGTTAGACAATTGCTACATAATCCTAATAATATATACGTCAATTTACTGAACTTTCAGTTTCGCATGAAAAAAAGGATATATGAAACGAAAAGTGAAAAGGAATACTAAGTTAAAAATACTGATGACATTTTTATCTTCCGTCCTAAATATAACTTGTAAGCTCATTTTTAAAAAAATTTTCTTTAAATCCTATATATTTTTGAACAAATGATAAAAATCATGGCGGATATTACACTAAATGCAGTATTCGCATTTTCCTCTTCATGATTTCGTCATTCAAAGGAATCTTTTGTTTTTTTTTTAACTTTTTCAATAGCATTACGTATAATATAAAAAAAGGATATTAGTTAAGGCTTGCGAAAAATGGTACTAGTCAAAAAAATTTCTACGGCAATTGCAAGCTTATATTCCACTACAAGTTGTGAGAATATTTTGGACAAACTTTATCTAAAATATAACTTGTTAACTCACATTCAGTAGAATATAAAAAAGGATACATGAAAAAACAAGTGCAAAGGGATGCTGAGTTAAAAATTCTGATTAAATTTTTAGCTACCGTCCTAAATACAACTTGTAAGCTCATTTTTCTAAAATTATAATACATTATAATTATATACATTACAATGTAATATTTGTATTTTCCTAACCATGATTTCGTCATTAAAAGGAATCTTTTTTTAACTTTTTAACTAGCATTCAGTAGAATAACAAAAAAAGGATATTCGTCAAGGTTCTTAAAAAAAGATTTTAGTTAAATAATAATATCTACGGCAATTGCAAACCTATATTTATCTACGAGTAGATGGCATATTTTCCTAAAATTTTTCACAAAATTAAACTTGTTAACTCGCATTCAGTAGAATATAAAAAAGGATTCATGAAAAAAACAAGTGCAAAGGGATGCTGAGTTTAAAATTCTGATTACATTTTTAGCTACTTTCCTAAATACAACTTGTAAACTAATTTTTCTAAAATGTTCTTAATTTTCTTTCGAACAAATGATTAAAAGTCATGGCGGATGTGTTACACTTTAATGTAATATTTGTATTTTCCTAACCATGATTTCGTCATTAAAATGAATCTTTTTTTTAACTTTTTAACTAGCATTCAGTAGAATAAAAAAAAAGGATATTCGTCAAGGTACTTCAAAAATGATTTTAGTAAAAAAAATTCTACGGAATTTGCAGTAGTAAGCATATTTTCCTAAAATTTTTCACAGAATTAAACTTGTTAACTCGCATTCAGTAGAATATAAAAAAAGGATATATGAAAAGACAAGAGAAAAAGTATGCTAAATTTGAAATTCTGATGCACTGTTAAGCCTCTGTCCTAAATACAACTCGTAAGCAAATTTTTCTAAAATTGTCTTTAAATTCTATATATTTTTTAATTAAAATGTAATATTTGCATTTTCCTATCCATGAAAAGGAATATTTTGTTTTTTTTTTTTAACTTTTTAACTAGCATTCAGTAGAATATCAAAAAAGGATATTCGTCAAGGTATGTGAATATAGATGCTAATCAAAAAATTTTATTGGCAATTTCAAGACAACTTTGAACTACCGGCTGTGAGCATATTTTTCTCATAAAATTCAGAAAATATATTGTTTTACATAAGTTTGAGAAACTAGATATGACTGTGATGTCAAGTCAAATTCCATAATTTAATTTTTGGGTATTTTAAATTTAATTTTATTTTATTTTTTAAGACGGCAGTAATCAATTTTTACAATATAATTTCTGAAATTTCAGTTATAAGAAAAAAAGGATATATGGCACTGCAAATAAGAAAAGGCACTTATTGACAAATCTTCATGGCATTTATTGTCTCAGATAATACTACAAGTAGTAAGCGCGTTTTTCTAGAAACATCTATAAATTTAAGGTGTTTCATAAAAACCTAAGAAATATCTGGTAAATAAAACTGGTAAAATCACAAATATTTGAGTATTTAATTTTATTTTTTTTTAATTTTTGAGTATTTTAACTTTAGTTTATTTGATAAGATGGCAGTAATCAATTTTTACAATATAATTTCTGAAATTTGTGTTATATGGAAAAAAGGATATATGGTACAGCAAGTAAAAAGAGTCGCTTATTGGAAAATCTTGATGGCATTTATAGTCTTAGATATTATAACAAGTTGTAAGCTCATTTTTCTAGAAATATCTATAAATTTAATGCGTTTCATAAAAACCTATGAAATATCTAGTAAGAAATCTAGTCTAAAAATTAAAAAATAAGTGAGCCCTCTAATAAAACATTTACTTAGAAGAGCGACTGGCTTGGCAGGTTCCTTTTATAAAATTATTGAAGGACATTCTTTCTTAATATCAAAAAAATGTTTCTAACAATTACTGCATTAGCCAATATCTTTAAACCATTGCAACTCTAAGAATCCTAATAATGCCAGATAATCATCACTAATTCAGTGGCACGTTTGATTGAACGTTTTAAGGGACTCTTCTCTAATATTTATACACTCTCCAGTAAACGGAGCCACTGTCACATATTCATTAAAATATGCACACTCTTATTGTTCGGCGTGACCCAAAAATTCCATCTCGTTGTTGTTAAGCTAATGGCTTTTAGGCATTATTAGAAATTCATCATCATCATCAACAGTAACATCTAATGCTTGAGAGTAAGTTAGAAAATATATGTATATTCCATGTGAAATCCATCATAATCCATCTGCTAAAGATCATAAAGTTAAAGGTAATAATACAGAGCTAAAGTTCAAAAGGTTTTTGTAATTGATTTAACAGGATATGAGAGAGAGAGAAAAGGAGATGAAGATGATTAAAATAATTAAACGTTATGAAAATTTGCCGCCGAATAGTGTAATACAAATGCGATAGAACTTTGCTATTAAACTTTGTGTAGAGTTTGTGCCTGGAAGTGCAAAACTTCTTAGTTTCGTCTTCAGTTTAAGTTAGTTAAACTAATAAACTTTGAGGCATGGAAATAGTAAAAAGGATATTCATAACCATATGAAGTTTCACAACTATTAATATGTGGGTATGTAGCAACTGTAGTTATTCTTATAATTTGTTAGAAAACTTGAAAAAGTTCACCCCAAAAATTTATTATGTATATAGTAGCAGTGAAAACGAACACAAAGTTGTTATAAGGATTTGTAATTAAATTAGGTTTGTTATATATGATGAATGGTTAATGCAGTAAAAGGGAGCAATATTTTTTATATTGATTTAATATAAAGCATTGTTTTAATATTAACCATTTTTAATGCTATCATTTTAATCTCATTATCTTGTTTAATGCATCCTTTCATGTTCTATCCTTCCCATCCTGTCATTTAATGAATAATTTCATAACATTTCTTTTCCTCATTTGTTTACCGGAATGTATCATTTACCTTCAGTTATTTACATTATTTGGCATTCACTAAATAAAATGTTGTATTTGATTACCCATCCGGTCGTTTGTTTTTGTTGTTGTTGATACTCAACAGACTGGAAGTATTAAAAAATGCATAAAGCCTAAAAAAAGGATAAAGGATTTGTTGGGGCGCACAATTCGTAAACAGTGAAAGATGAATTGAAACCTACCAAAAAAAAGGAAGTACAATGTAAACACAGGTGTATATGGTCGAGTGGGTCGCATTGTTTTTAATGAGTTAGGCCTGCCGGAACTTTGGCAAGGAAAGGATTTAGAGAAAAAGACAAAAAAGTGAAATATTTCATGTAACCAAACGAGAAATAAGGCAATGCAGTGTTAATCAAATGGGGCACATTTAAGAGGAAAAATCAACCAAACCAATATAAAAATACCTGATCACTATGAAAAAGTAGTTGAATTCATAGAAAGAGCGCTATAAGATACTATCAAACTCTAGAGAAATCATCTAAACTCATATGAGGAACTTTAAATGCATATATCTCGTAAACTTAGCGCCACATTGGCTTAAGGGGCTTAATTTGTGATCACTTAAACAAACTGAAGGAACCTTTACAAAAGAGCAATGAAATAGACTACGAAACTATGGATAAATCATCAAAACTCATATGAGAATCTTTAAATGCATTTATCTCGTAAACTAAGCGTCCTATAATAAACTTTATTTTTGATCATTATGGAAAAAGTTGAGGAACGTATAGAAGGCAATTTTAGCCAATTTTAAAAAATAAAAGATTTAAAAAAAAAATTAGTCTTACAAATTTTTGTAATGCTTACAACTCGTAGTAACGTGTAAGGTTGTATAAGAAAGTAATATATTGTGGCTAGCTTACTTTTTCTCTAAGTTTGCCATATATCCTTTTTTCATGCTCAACTAAAACATAGCTAAATTTGCAAATAAAGAGTGTGGATTGCTTAAGATCATGTTAAAAGCCATTAAAGGCGTTTGGAAGGATTTTGTCAAGGCTTTTTGACTAATTACAAAATAATCAAAAAAATATTTTTATAAAAAAAACTATATTCACGACAAATAGTAAACTCTCAGGTTTTAAATAGAATTAATATTCTGGGATAAGTTTTCATTTCCTGAAACTCTGTTATATATCCTTTTTTCTACTGAGCTTTTTAATTGACTACAAGTCGTAGTAAAGTGTAAGGTTGATTACTGAATTACTATTTCACGACTAGCTTTCTTTTCCTTTAACTTTGTCATATATCCTTTTTTTCTACTCAATTGAAAATAAGTGAATTTGGCAAATGTGGAGGATAGGCCGCTCAACATCGTGTTAATTGTCGTCAAATTGTATGGTATATATGTATATTTAATTCAAATCACAGTAGAATGTACCATATTAAAATTATTTTAAAATAATCAAATTATATTTCTAAATTTATATGCTTACAAGTCGTACTAAAGTCAGAGGTTGGTTATTAAATTACAATTTTGGGTTTAGTTATCTTCTCCTCCAACTTTGCCATATATCCTTTATTCATGCTCAAATGAAACATAGTTGAAATGTTGGAAATGTAGTATATGGGAGGTAGTTTAAATCATGTTAAGAACCTTAAATTGAATAAACATATGTAAAAATTTAATCTTTTTATAAAAACAAAAAATTGAATTTTTTTTTTTCAAAAAATTTATGATTACAAGTCGTAGTCATGTGCAAGGTTGGTTAAAAAACTTCTATTTTACGTGTAGATTAATTTGTCTTCAACTTTACGCTATATCCTTTTTTTCTACTCAATTGTAAATAAGTGAATTTGCAAATGTTGAGGGAAACATTTCTAATAATTTGTGCTTACAACACTAAGTAATTTCTAAGGTTGATTATTAAATTACTATTTTGCGTCTAGTTGTCTTTCCCTGCAACTTTGCCCTATATCCTTTTTTCTACTGTTTTAACTGCTCTTTCTGGTAAAAAGTTAACTTTATTTTGCGTTTGATTTGACTGCTTTTAGTAAGTCTCTATCAAAAAAAACAACCTCCCAACAAAACCTTATTACAATAACCAGTCCCCATAAACTAATTATACAATGACCATCATCCTCATCAAATGTAGATTTCCTCTACAGTAACTTAGTTCACAATCATTCAGCAAATGGAAATTCAAATTATAAAGAGGTTATTGTAGGCTATAAATCTCCTTGACAGAATTCACACATTTGACCAAATTAAGAGTTACACACATGTGCATGGGCCAAAAGGAGTGGGAGGTATAAAATTGGTGCGTGCCTTCGGGTCATTTAAAAGCTTTTACACATAATTAGGCCACACACACATACACACAATTAAACACGTAGTATGTGAGACTATATAGAATACGTGAGCTCTATGTGTTGGTCACCAATACTAAAATGTACAAAGTGTAACGATATGGAAATAAAATTCCTGCAAAATTAGTTTAAAAGGTTTCATCCTTTCGGCACAGCACCAATAAAAAGGTAAGCATTAGAACATTATCATATTCACATAGCATAAAATACGTGCAATCGTTACTGGGCTCAAAACTTACTAGTAAGTACGTTTATGGCCACGTAACACCTATGCTGGGTAGGACATTTTGAAATTAAAGAAGAGGGTGGCAACAAAAATTATTATTGCTGTAAAGCCAATGTATATACTACATCAGTGCATATTCCTATGTTTCAAAACTTCCTGTTTGGACCTCGTTTAGCTGATTAGGTACAATTATGAAGGGATTCTTTGGAGAGTGTGTTTTTATGGCCATTTGAGCTGTTTGACTAACCAACTCACAGGGATAATGATATGAGTAGTACCTCAAGCACTTTATAAGCCTACAATTATCCAAATTCAAGCACACACATTTGCATATCAAACGAACGTGTAATCAACACCTTAAAAAGTCTACGATGCAAGGACCTTTAGAAAAATCATAAAAATGTAACTGCACAGAGGAAATGTAAATATGAATATGTGTGGCTCATTTTCCGTTGGATAATGGCACAAGTAAATTATGGTTATGATGCTTCTAAAGAGAGGTTATGTGGTTATATTTGCATTACGGCATAGGAGGAAACTAGTACAACGGGCAGAGGCACATTCATAGTGGTTAACGGACTGTTTCTAATGTTTTCTACTAAAAAGGTGGATAAATAAGTTAATGTGGTTTTGTAATTAGTATGATTATCATGGACCAAAGTCTTAACGATGCTGTAGGAACAATTTAATAAATTTTTGAGTTTTATATATTATTCCCATTTTTGTGGTGGCATTTTATCTTCGTTACTATTTATTTAACAATCTATATAATATTTTTGTAAAGAAACAATGTTCACGACATGTAGTAAAGGCTAAGGTTGTAAATGTAATTAATATAGTTTTCTTTTCCTAAAACTCTTTCATATATCCTTTTTTTCTAATAAGTGAACTTTTTAAATGGTGTTTTTTAATAAATTGAAAATTAGCAACAAAATTAAAGAACCCTTTTTTAGAACTTCTTGTATGTATGTTTGTAAGTTCTTTTTAAAGGATTTCTTAGAGAGGTTAAAGGCTGACCTCCATCAATATTTCTGTTCTTAAAATAATTAAAACAATATTTTTGTAAACTAAAATTATGTTCACAACATGTAGTAAAGAGTAAAATTGTAAATGAAACTAATATTTTGTGAATAGTACTCTTTTCTCGGAATTCTGTCATATATCCTTTTTTGCTAATTTATTTAAAATTGGAAAAATTTGAATATTTAAAGTGTGTATAGTTCAAGGTACGTTTTAATAATCCACCGATGGCCAGTTAGGAAATTGAGGACATGCATTTTTTTTGTTACTGCAATCTTATTACTGAAAATTCGGAAATTTTTCTAAAAAAATATGCTTACAATTTGCAGTAAAGTCTAAAGATGTACATAAAATTAATATTTTGTGTTTAGTTTTTATCCTCTCTTACCTTACCATATATCCTTTTTATTTAATCAATTAGAAATTAGCTAAATTGTTTAATATATATTGTGAGCTTCAAAGGATTTGTCTAAATACGGCTGGGTAGACAGTTAACAATATATGATATTATTTATAATTTAACACTGAAACTTTTATACAGTTTTATTTTATAACGTAGTCCATAAATCAATAAAAATGTCTGCTTACAACTTGTTGTAAAATCTAAGGTTGTAAAAAGAATAAATATTTTGTTATAAGCCTTTATCCCCCCGATCTTACCATATATCCTTTTTTTCTACTTAACTCTTCTTAAAACAATTAAACAATATTTTTTCTAAACTAAAATTATGTTCACAACATGTAGTAAAGAGTTAAATTGTAAACAAAACTAATATTTTGTGAATAGTGCTCTTTTTTCGGAATTCTGTCATATATCCTTTTTTGCTAATTTATTTAAAATTGGTAAAATTTTAATATTTAAAGTGTGTATAGTTCAAGGTTCGTCTTAATAGTCTACCGATGGCCAGTTAGGAAATTGAGGACATGAATTTTTTTTTTGTTACTGCAATTTTTTTATTGAAAATTCGAAAGTTTTTCTAAAAAATATGGTTACAATTTGCAGTAAAGTCTATGGATGTATATAAAATTAATATTTTGTGTTAAGTTGTTATCCTCTCTTACCTTACCATATATCCTTTTTTTAATCAATTAGAAATTAGCTTAATTGTTTAATATAGTGTGAGCTTCAAAGGATTTGTCTAAATACGGCTGGGTAGACAGTTGAAAATAGATGATATTATTTTTTATGTAACACCGAAACATTTATAGAGTTTTTTTTTCAACGTAGTCCATATATCAATAAAAAGTTCTGCTTACAATTTGTAGTAAAGTCTAAGGTTGTATATGGAATTAATATTTTCTTATTAGTTTTTATCCCCCTGACCTTGCCATATATCCTTTTTTCTTCTCAACTGAAAAATAGCTACAATTTCGAAAGATTTGTCTTAAGACGGCTGGGTAGTCAGTTAACAATAGATGATAATAGTTTTTATTTAACACCGAAATAGTTTTTTTTAGCATATTTCATAAAACTGTACAAATGTCTAAGCCTTTCCTAAAAGTATGCTTACAATTTGCAGTAAGGTCTGAGGTTGTATATAGAATTAACATTTTGTGTTTGGCTTTTATACCATCTGACTCAGCCTTATATCCTTTTTTTTAGTTAAACAAGAATTAGCTAAATTTTATAATACAGTGGAAGTTCCTTAAGTTTTGTCTTTATTGTGCATCAATGCCACTTAATATAAAATGATATTATTTTTTATTTTCCACCTAGATAAATAATAAATCAAACATTTAAAGTTTAAAATTTAAAAAAAAAATGGTTACAACTGGTCGTGAACTCTATCATTGTATATAGCATTAACACGCTGAGACTAGCTTGTATCCTCTCTAAGCCAGTCATATATCCTTTTTGCGACTCAACTAAAAATTAGCTAAATTTTAAAATACAGAATGTGATATTCTTAAGACAAGTCTTTATAGTACTGCAACGGCATTTAAATAAAGTTAATATTATAACGTTCTCTTTTTATAACGTTCTCTTAAACAAAATCGTAAAATAATCTTAATTTTAAATTTTTTATAAAAAATTGTGTTCACAACATGTAATAAAGTCTAACTCTGCAAGTGGTTTTCCTTTTCTGTGACTAGCTTGTGTTTCGTCCAACTTTGTCATATATCCTTTTTTTACTAAACTAAAGATTAACGAAATTTTTAAATGTTAATGTGTTAGTTGCTCGTTTCCATTTTAAAAGATCTGGAATGACCGATTATTAATATGTGACATGCATTTTTACTTAATAGCGGGTGAATATCTTGACTTTTTTACCGTATCCCAAAAAATCCAAACTGAGAGTTTTTTTCTACAATATTTACATACAATTTACTCTTTAGCATAAGGTTTCAAATGTAAGTGGGATTATTTAACTATCATTCTTTTTCATTAACTTTGATGTATATCCTGTATATCCTCAAATTGGCTAAAGATCAAATCTTGTTCTGGAATAGAGTAGAGCAGACCTCCTACATATTTATCCCTTGTGCAATAGTTATGTGTTGTATTTTGTAACATCCTTTTGATGTTATTTTAAAACAATACAGTGCCAATAAATTTGCTTCAGTCATTTTCTCTAGCATTTTGCCAACATCCCATTAATATCCTTATGATGTAATATTTTGTCAATACGTAGCTTTGCTGTAGACAATTATAAACGGCCGCATCACTGTCTCTAAAATAAAACATTATTCATTTAATAGCCCTTTTGCGTTTAATGCAAGACGAAGTCGATGCAATCCCTTAAGGATACTCAGCAAAAAATACAAACAAAATAAGCTAACAAAATACCAACAAAACAAGGGCATCAGCAAATGACATTTTAGTTGAAGTATCCTTAAAACTTACCGAGATATCCTATCTCGTAAATTATCATGATCCTTTTTGGCGTGGAGTGCCTTAAGTGTGAGTGTGTATATATAACAAAGAACACACACCCACACACATGTGTAAATTACGTAAACCTAAAGGAACTGGACATCCTTGATAACCAGTAAAATAACATAACATCAGTAAAAAAGGACATTAGCTTAAAAGTACACTGTTAAAAAATGGGTGACCAAATCAATAGCTCTAGAATTGAGCTTTAAATGAGAAAGTGGACCACTGCATGTGTACGTATCTTAATCCTTTTAAGAGTGACCTTTATGAAGGGCTATAAATATCTCAAAGGGGGGTTAGTTACTACTCCAATGTTCGAAAACATTTTGGTAAGTGTAATCACATGTTTATACATATATAGGGTATGGTTATGCGCAAAGAAATTAACCCTTGCATTAGCAATGACACCATTTGGTGTGGGGCAATCCCCCCTACCCTTACATGCGACTAGAAGACCAGTTTATTATATAAAATAGCACCTCATATGTTTCATAGGGTTTAATTGGACTATAAAATAATGTATGTGGTAGAGTATTTTGGCATTATGTATTACCCCAAAGGCAACAGGGAAAAAACAAACAAATGTGTTTAGTCTGTTATAAATATTAGTTAACTAAAACAAAATATAAAAAAATTAAGATTACCATACGTAGGGAAGTATTGGAATGCAAGATAAATTAATATTATGTGTTTACTTTGTAATTTGTTTAACGTTGTCATATATCGTTTTTTTCTAATTAACTTAAGATAAGCTTAAATGGGGACCGGCCGTGGCATAGTGGTTAGAACACGCGACTACCATGCGGCAGATCGCAGGTTCAAACCTGGCTCCAGTCATCTTAAAAGAAAAAAATTAAAAAAATTTTCTTTCATTGTCGGCTCCCCTCGAATGTTGTTTGACAGCAACTTCGCAGTATTAAGCGTCGATTCAATCGTCGTGTCTAGTAAGAGCTTCTCAAAACAGTGACGTTCGCATTCGTCGATAAATAAGTAGGTGCCGTTAGTTGTGAATCTAAAAATAGAAAGCGTGTTAATTCACAACAACGCGAGAAGCTACCCCATACCTCATTCATGGGGTGCAAAGGGAAATTAAGTTTTTTAAGTTAAGCTTAAATGTAGAATTGCAGTTCGCTAAGGTCCATCTAGCCAATGCTAGAATGGTTAATTAACATTTAATGAAAGCAATTTTTAGTTAACACTGTTGTAAAATTAATTTTTTTAATGTATCCAAAACAAGCAACATTTTGACTTTTTCTCAATATAAATTACACACAACTAGTAGTTTAGTATAAGGTTGAAGGTACACACAAAAATATTTTATTCGCACATCCTTAAACCGACTATGCCTTATATCCTTTTAAATTTTTCTACTAAATTATGCCGATAACTTGAAGTAAAGTCTAAGGATTAACATAATACTAATATACTGTGACTACTTGGTTTTTCCTGCAACTTTTCCATATATCCTTTTTTTCTACTAAACTAGAAATTATTGAAATTTTTAAATATGAGTTTCTCTATATCCGTCTGGAAGAGCTGGTATACTCTTTTAACATTTAATGATTTCAATTCTTATGTGATACTGTACATTCAATTGTTTTTTTAATGTATCCGAAAAATTACACATTTTGAGTTATTACAAAAATAAATTACATACAATTTGTGGCTAAGTCTAAGGTTGAAAATACGCGTGGAAGTATTAAACTCTCATTACTTTTGACTAACTTTGCCATATATCCTTTATAAATTTTCTAATAAATTATGCTGAGGTTTTAAATAAAACCAATAATTTGTGACTAGATGTTGTTACCTCCAACTTTAACATATATCCTTTTTTTCAATTGAACTGCAAATTAGCATAAATTTTAAAATGTAACGTGTGGGAAGCTCGGGACCATCTTACTAAGTTTGAATAACCTAGAAATATTGTTTAAAATTAACACGCATTTTTTATGACTAAAATTGCTCCTTGTCCTTTAACATTTTTCTACAAAAATATGCTTACAGCTTGTGGTTAGGTCTAAGGTTCTATATGCAATTTAATTTTTTGTTCTACTAAACTGAAAAATAGCGAAACATATTGTATGAAATATAAAATAAAAATATAAAAAAATATGCTTACAATATGTTATTAAGTCCAAGGTTGTACGAGGAATTAGTTTTTTTGTGACTTGCTTCCTTTTCCTTAAACTTTTCCATATATCCTTTTTTCTACTTAACTGAAAATTAGCGAAATTTGGAAAGTGAATGTGTGTGAAATGTTTAAGATCTAGTGAATTATGTTTGAATAGCCAAAAATATTGTATAAAATTAACTCTCAGTAATTTTGTATAACTTTGGCACATATCGTTTAAGATATTTTGCAAAAAATTATGCTTATAATATGTGGTTAAGTCTAAGGTTGTTAGCCCTGTAACATTTTTCAAACTAGCTTTCTTTTATTACAACTTTGCCATATATCCTTTTTTTAACTGAACTGGAAACTATGTTTAAAATATGTGGTTAAGTCTAAGGTTTTTAGGGCAATAACATTTTTGTGACTAGCTTTCTTTTCCTAAAACTTTTCCGTATATCCTTTTTTCTACTAAACTGGAAATTAGCAAAATTTGGAAAGGGAATGTGTGTGAAATGTTCAAGATCTCTTGAATTATATTTAAATAACAAAAACATATCGTAAAAAATATGTTGCATCTCTGTAAAAAAAAATTTTTCTACTTACCCTTTAACATTTTCCTATAAAAATATGCTAACAATATGTGAGTAAGTCTAAGATCGTCAGTGTAATTAAATTTTTGTGGATAGCTTTCTTTGCCTAAAACTTTGCCATATATCCTTTTTAATACTTAACTGGAAATTGGCGAAACTTGAAATTGAGTGTGTGAAATGTTCAAGATCTATTGAATAATGTTTGAATAACCAATTAATATTGTATAAAATTAACCTCACAGAAATTTTGACTAACTTTTGCACATTTCCCTAAAAATATTTTACAAAAAAATTATGTTTACAATATGTGGTTAAGTCTAAGGTTGTTAGTGCAATTACATTTTTATTACTAGCTCTGTTATCTTAAAACTTTACCATATATCCTTTTTTCTACTAAACTAGAAATCAGCGGAATTTGAATATTAAAGTATGAAATGCTCAAGATCTATTGAATTATGTTTGAATGACCAATAAATATTATATAAAATTAACCTCTCAAAAATTTTGACTAACTTTTGCACATTATCCTAAAGATATTTTACAAAAAAAATATGTTTACAATACGTGGTTAAGTCTAAGGTTATTAGTGCAATTACATTTTTGTCACTAGCTGTCTTTTCCTAAAATTTTGTCAAATATCCTTTTTTTCTTACAAAACTGAAATCAGCGAAATTGGAATATGATAAATGCGAGTTGTTTAAGATCCATCTTATTCTATTTAAATAACCAATAAATATTGAATGATATTAACTCGCATTCATCTTGACACATTTTTCTAAAACATTTTTCTTTAAAAATATGCTTACATTATGTAGTTAAGTCAAAGGTTGTAAATGCAATTAGTATTTTGTGACTAAACTTCTCTTCTTGAGACTTTGCCATATATCCTTTTTATCTACTGAACTGAAAATAAAAAAAGAATAAACAGGTAGGATGTGAGTTTGTATTGTATGTTCTGCAATGGTTAAAAAATATTTTATGATAGGCGTTTTTATTAACAAATAAAATGAAAGACATTCAAATTAATAAAAATTAAAAAAAAATAGGGAAATGTGTTAAATTCCAGTATTTTTTTCCTACATATATAGGCTAAAGTTCTGAAAAATTTCGATGATTTATTCTTTCATTTAAGTATTACCTTAGATTAGTATTATCTACCATTGAACTATCTTATGGTCAGATCCTTCAAACTCGTTCCCTTGAAAAAATTTAAAATGTGTCGCCTGTGCTTTAAATATTGTAAGTATACAAATCTTTTAAATTTGAACTGAAATATCTAACAGATTTCCTCTAAATTTTATCTTAAAGTTATTATCTTTGGTAAGCCCCAATTCAACATCAACTCCTTTAAGTCCTTGCAGCATCACATCAACTGTAAGGATTTCCCAGTCGCAGTGCCTACTTCCACTAAGGAAGTTGTAATAATTTATTCTATTATCTCTGCACATATATACGATAAATACCCCAAACACAACAAAATACATAATAATAATATTTTAAAAAGCTAGATCAATAAATTTCTTACCAACAAACCCCACACTCCCCCTCTCTCTCGAAGTGAGTGAGTGAATCCTTGTTAAAGACTGATGCCATCCTTTATGTCAGTAACGCTTTGCCACAGAGACGTAACGAGCGGGCGACATTCGATAAAGGCTTAAAAGCTAAAACCTGTTGAGATTTACATTCAAATCCCCAAACACTTTGTCAATGAATGAATCTCAGTGAATTTATATGGATTTTCTACAAAATATTTGTCAATGAAGACGGAAAGTGTAACACATCTTCCAGAGCGAGGAAATGCACACAGTTACTTAAGAATTTAGTGAAAGGAGTCTCAGAAATGCAAAGAAGAATAAAGAAAGGATGATGAGATGGGTGTTTCAAACAAATGTATTGTTTGTTTTTGTATGTATTGTCATATCAATTTGTGAAATACTTCAATTGAGTGTAACCATGACGAAATAACGCTAGATGGTTGACAAGGACCAAGATGTCGGAGACGACTTGATAATAAAAGTGGCACGATGAGAAGAAAGCGGCTTCATTTGGTTATCATGTAAATTGTTTGACAATGACTGCTGCCAGACTATTGATGTGTTGGTGGTAACGAGGATATTAGTGGTAACTGCCATTGCTTTGCCAAGCCACTCAAGTATTAACTTAGCCTTTGGTGTCCTTTCTACGTTTTTTTTTATTATTTTTTTATCCTTAAAAAAGTAGGAAATCTACTTACTTTCCTTTGTTAATTTAGTCGTTGTTTTATAAAAACGAATTGAAATGTTTTCAATTGTATTGATGTCTTGGTTTGTGGCTAAACAATAGTTTCCACCCTAACAACCCCTTTGATTTAGGTTTTTATTTAGAGTGTTAGTAATATCGTATCATGAGCCCAATTTATGGGATGTTCCTCCTGTGGCGATATGCTATTGATGGTGTCACCTTTTGTTAAAATGCATTGACATGTTTTTTTTGGGTTATATCTTTATCTTTAATTAGATGCTTACAGTCGGTGACGAAAAAAGGTTATTAATAAAATAAGTTCTTTAACATGAACAAATATAGCATTACAAAATAAGGAACCAGTTGGAAACCGATGGCAGAAGTGTAGGCTTACTATATCAAGTTAGAGCTTATAGAAGAGATACTACGGAGAAGGTATTGCAATTGGTTTTACATTATATATGTATAATATTTTTTTCATCAAAATTTGTTAATGTTTTTACAGTTTGCAGGACTTTTTTTTAAAAAAAGGACTAACACAAATTTCTTTAAAATTTTTGATAAAAACTTATGCTTACAATGTGTGGTTAAGTCGTGAGTTGCAAGTGCAGTTAGTTTTTTGTAACTAGATTTTGTTTCCTAAAACTTTGCCATATGTCCTTTTATTCTACTAGACTGAAAAAAATCGAAATTTTAAATGTTGAGTGTACGATGCTTAAAATCCATCTTATAATGTTTGAATTAAATATTGTATAAAATAAACTCGCATTCATTTTGACTTATTTGTCTACATATCCTTAAACATTTTTTCAAAAAGTCATGTTCACAATATGCCGTTTAGTCTAAGGCTTCAACTGCAATTACTTTTTTGTGACTTACTTTCTTTTCCTGAAACTTTGCCATATATCCTTTTTTTACTAAACTAAAAAAATAGCAAAATTTGTAAATGTTAAATATACGATATTTCTGATACCTTCAATTATCTTTGAAAAACCAAAAAAATATTGTATAAAATTAACTTCTCAATAATTTTGACTACCGCGAAGAGGTACCCGTCAACATTTTTCTAAAATATTATGCTTACAGTATGTGATTAAATCTATGGTTGTTAGTGTAATTAAATTTTTGTCACTGGCTTTCTTTTCCCAAAACTTTGCCATGTGTCCTTTTTTTCTACTAAACCAGAAAATATCCGAAATTTTAAATATTAAATGTAAGATACTTAAGATCCATCTTATTATGTTTGTATAACCAAAAAATACTGTATAAAACTAACTCGCATTCATTTTGAGTAATTTGTCTATATATCCTTAAACATTTGTTGAAAAACTGCAATTACTTTTTTGTGACTTACTTTCTTTTCCTAAAACTTTGCCATATATCCTTTTTTTACTAAACTAAAAAAATAGCAAAATTTGTAAATGTTAAATATACGATATTTATGATACCTTCAATTATCTTTGAAAAACCAAAAAATATTGTACGAAATTAACTTCTCAATAATTTTGACTATAATTTGGCAACCGCGATAAGGTTCAAATGAACATTATTGTTAAAAATTATGCTTAGAATATGTGATTACGTCTAAGGTTGTTAATGTAATTAAATTTTTTTGACTTCCCTTTTTTTTCCTAAAACTTTGCCATATGTCCTTTTTTTCTACTATACTGGAAATAGCAGAAATTTTAAATGTTGAGTGTACGATGCTTAAGATCCATCTTATTATGTTTGAATAACCAAAAGATATTGTATAAAATTAACTCGCATTCATTTTGACTAATTTGTCTACATATCCTTAAACATTTTTTATGTTTACAATATACCGTTATGTTCACAATATGCCGTTAAGTCTAAGGCTTTAACTGCAATTACTTTTTTGTGACTTCCTTTCTTTTTCTGAAACTTTGCCATATATCCTTTTTTTCTACTAAACTAAAAAATAGCAAAATTTAAAAATGTTAAATGTACGATATTCATGATCCATCTAAATATCTTTGAAAAACAAAAAATATATTGTATAAAATTATCTTCTTAATAATTTTGACTACCACGAAAAGTTACCCGTCAAAAAACAAACGTCAACCAACCAAAAGTTAGTTTTATACATTTTCTACCACATAACATGATCTCTTCGCGCCGACTGTATTATACAATTAAGAATCTCTGCAGATGTATGTATGTGTATGTGTTGATATATAAATATTGGAAATATTTATAATTATTTGGTAGTAGGATATGATTGCACACAAAACTTTGTACGACCTAATTAACTTTGACACTTGAATATAGTAATTCATTTATTATAAACCACAAATAATACGAAATACAAAATGTATATCACAAATTATCCTCGAATAATGCCAACAAAATAATGAGTATTTTTCAGCTTTCTACCACTTAGGAATTGGCAAATAATTAATCATTCATTATTAATTGGAAATACCAATACCAACACAATATTAGTTGGTTATTTCTCTCAAATACAACGAGAACATTTCCAATTACAACTTTATGTTTACTCATACATTTGGAAAATAAACATTCGGCCAGGATATACAGGACTAGTCATGAAGTCATTGTTGTGTCGAAGACAATCTATTGAAGTAGTGACAACCCCTACAGCGGCATCAGTAGTCGTCGTTTTGTTTAGTTTGAATTCACACTTTGGCATGTGTAGAGTTTATTGTGAGATTGCATAAGTAGAGTTGGGCGGAACTTAATGTGCTTTGTGCTCCTGGGATTGAAAAGTGAAATGCTTTTTTTTTTTTGGGATATTATATGAAAGAAAAGCTTGCATTTCGAGTATTATGCAATGTCATTTAAGATAATTTAGGTTTAAAGTTAAGCCGCACATCACAAATTCTTAACAACATTTGTAGTTTATAGTTAAGAAATTTTTTTCTCAGAAATCACAGTGGGTTGACTGATATTTGATGGTTTTCCTATAGAAAAGCTTTGTTTTGATTTCTTTAAGACAATATGTATATTGAAATTTTTTAAATTTCTGTAATAGATATTTTCGACACTTGTAAAATTCATAAAAATTCTGCAGTTAATGTTGAATCTCATTATACTGCACCAATTTTTTTTTTTGTATACCACTCTGATTTCTCAAGCTAAATTATTAAACATTTTGTGTTCGGCATTAATTTTCTCACCAAAAGTGAAACAGAAACCATCTTTTACGGTGGCTTTCACAACAAAACATCTCCTTCTTTTTGCTCAAACTCATATAAATATCTTCAGACTCCTTAGGGAAATTTGCGAATCGCACTCCATTTTCATTCATTGCAGTGGCGGTGGGATGCTGTGTGTGGTGTGTTGATATAAACTGAACTAGAGTGTTTTTATACATGTCCTGGTTTTCTTGTATTTTTTTCCCATACATTTTGTTGTTTTGGCTGCAGAGTCTCTAAACAAATCTTGGTGTTGAATATGTGGTTGCAGATTCATTATTATTATTATTATAAGACTAACTGTATTGTTTTTGGTTAAAGGGGAGGGAGTGGAGCAGTGGTAATGTGGGCGGTATTCATTTCTAAGTCATGTGATATACCAGCTCGAGAAAATCATCATCACATTCACTGCTCATTTGAGGAAGCACAGTTGAGGAGTCGAAACAAATGAGCAACTTCACATGAAAAGGCGAGAAAAATAAATAAAAGAATTGTTTTTTTCTTAACTTGCTCACGTTTGTCAGTCATAGCAGTATTACCGACATATATTTGTTTTGCATACACAAGCATACTCTCTCGTAATTATAACAGGCGTGAAAATTGCAATTACTCGGTTTATTATAGAGGGGTTTGTCAGAATTGTTTAATGAAATTACTTTTGCACTAACATCATCAGCAAAGAAATTAAATAATAAAGAAAATAATTTTTCTTTGAAGATCATTGCGAAAAACTTAAAATATTTAAACATATAATATCTCTTTTTACTTTATAACATTAGTTTTACAATTACGGCGTTTCTAATGCAACCTTTTCATTATAATTGTGATTTTTGTTAAGTGTTTTTGTAAAGTATGAAAAAAGGATATACGACAGTAACTGTAAAAAATATCAGCAATTAAAAAATTTCGATGTCATTCATAACTATAGACTTGGGTACAAGTTGTAAGAGAAAAATTACTTGTAGAGAATGAAAAAGGATAGTTGACAGAAATTGTAAAAAATAACAAAAATTAAAAAATTTCGATGACATTCATAACTCTAGTCATTGGCACAAGTTGTAAGAGAAAAATTTTTTAAATTTAAACGGATATGTGGTAAAAGGATATGTGACAAAAATTTTAAAAAATAATAACAATTAAAAATTTTTAATGGTAATTATAACACTAGACTTTTGTACAAGTTGTAAGAGGAAAAGTTTGTATATTTAAAGGGTAAACATTTGTGTACGGCTAGGATAAAAACTTAAACTATGTACATACATGTATAACAATTTTTTACCATTAAGACGCATCTCAGATGCAACCATTTCATTATAATTGTGATTTTGCTTAAGTATGAAAAGTATAAAAAAGGATATGTGACGAAAATTGTATAAGATACCTTTATTTAAAAAATAAAAAAAATACCTTTGACATTCATAGCTCTAGCCTTTGGTACAAGTTGTAGGGGAAAAATATTTACATTTTAACGTAAACAATTGTAGACGGCAGGGATGCAAACTGACAAAAAGTATCTGTGGAATTCTTGTTTTCCACTTTATTACATCAGTTTTACCATTAAAACTCATCTAAGATGCAACCAATTCATTACTATTGAGATTTAAGTTAAGTTTTTGTAAAGTATGAAAATAGGATATTTTACACAAATTGTAAAAAATAAAAACAATTATAAATTGTTAATGGCATTGATAACTCTAGACTTTGGTACAAGTTGTAAGATAAAATGTTTCTAAATTTAAACAGTAAGCAAATGTGTGCGGCAGGCACATATATAAATGTTTAATACCTTTTCCCCACTATATAACATCAGTTTTATCATTAAGTCGCATCTAAGGCAACTTTTTCATTAGAATTGTGATTTTGGAAAAAAAGGATATATGACAGAAATTGTAAAATATACATTTAGTTAAAAAATTCCAACGGCTTTCGTAGCTGTAGAGTTCAAAACAAGTTGTAAGAGAACAATTTTATAAATGTAAACGGTATACAATTAGAAACGACAGGTTTAAAAACATTAACTATATACCTGAATATAATATTTTTTCCACCTTATTACATTAGTTTTACCATTAAGAAGCATCTACCTATTCATTAAAATTTTGTTTTGGTTAAGTTTTTGTAAAGTATAAAAAAAGGATATGTGATGAAAATTATAAAAGATACGTATAATGACAAAATTCCGTTGGCATTCGTAGCTCTAGGCTATGCAACTAGTTGTAAGAGGAAAGGTTTGTAAATTTAAACGATAAATTCAAACTAAAGAAAATAATCTTTAATTTGTCTAATACCGTTTTCCACTATATAACATCAGTTTTATCATTAATTCGCATCTAAGGCCATCTTCTGCTATTGTAATTGCGATTTTACTTTAATTTTGCTACTTATCAAAAAAGGATATATGACAGAAATTGTAAAAAATAACAAAAATTAAAAAATTTCGGTGACATTCATAACTCTAGACTTTGGTACAAGTTGTAAGAGAAAAAGTTTCTAAATTTAAAGGGTAAACAATAGCTAACGGCAGGATTAAAACTTAAACTATGTACATTTATAGTATCTTTTTTCCACTTTAATACATTGGTTTTACGATTAATACGCATCTAAGATGCAACCTTTTCATTAAAATTTTGATTTTAGTTAAGTTTTTGTAAAGTATAAAAAAAGGATATATGACAGAAATTGTAAGAAATAGCTAAAGATAAAAAATGCCGATGGCATTCATAGCTCTAAGCTTTGGTACAAGTTGTAGGGGGAAAATATCTACATTTTAACGTAAACAATTGGAAACGGCAGGGATGGAAACTGACAAAAAGTATCTGTGTAATTCTTTTTTTCCACTTTATTACATCAGTTTTACCATTAAGACTCATCTAAGATGCAACCAATTCATTATAATTGAGATTTTATATGTGTTTGTAAAGTATGAAAAACGGATATGTTACATAAATTGTAAAAAATAACAACAATTGAATAAATTCGATAGCATTTATAACTGTAGACTTTAATATAAGTTGTAAAGAAAAATTTTCTAAATTTTAACGGCATTACATAAAAAATATATTTTTAATTTCTCAAACAAAAAAAAAACAAATCTTTAATTTCTTTTATACTGTTTTTCCACATAATAACGTTAGTTTTATCATTAAGTCGCAACTTTTCCTTATAATTGTGATTTTGGTTACGTTTTTGTAAAGTATGAAAAAAGAATATGTGACAAAAATTTACAAAATAACTATAGTTAAAAAATTCATAGCTCTAGACAGCGGAATAGGTTATAAGAGGAAAGGTTTGTAAATTTAAATGTTATTATATTAAAAGAAAATATTTGCAATTTCTCAAACGAAAGAAAAAAAATTTTAATTTGTCTAATACCTTTTTCCCCTCTATATAACATCGGTTTGATCATTAAGAAAATGAATGATAGGATTTCATCATAATTAATATTTTTTTAACTTTTGTAATTTTTTCCGTGAAGAGTTATTTCCATTAAAATATGCCCACAACTTGTAGTTTAGTTTAATTTGTTAAAGCCCTGCAATATTTTATACCTAGCAAACATTTTTGTACTCCTTGCGACATATCCTTTTTTTCTAACTCAACTTAAACTAAGCTAAAATTATCATTTTAATGCATTGAGTAATTCGCATTTGTCTTATAGAAGAAATTAATGATATGTTTATCATAATGTTTATTTTTAACTTTTATAAAATAATTTTTATGAAGAGTTATTTGCATTAAAATGTGCCCACAACTTGTAGTTTAGTTTAATTTAGTAAGAGCTTGCAATATTTTGTAGCTAGCACTCATTTTCGTAAACTTTGCCATATATCCTTTTTTCGTACTCAACTCAAACCGAGCCAAATTGGTCATTAAAATGCGTTGAGAAGTTCACAGTCGTCTTACAGAATAAATTAGTGATATATTTATAATTTTTATTATATTAATTTATATTCTTTAACATTTGTCAAATTATTTTCATGTATATTTATTTGCAGTAAAATGTGTCCACAACTTGTTGTTTAGTTTAATTAATCAAAGGCTTGCAATATTTTGTACCTAGCTGATATTTTCGCACACCTTGCCACATATCCTTTTTTCGCATTCGACTTAAACTTCGTCAAATTGACAATTATAATTTTTTAACAATTAAACTTATTAAATTTTGTGAAGCAGAACTAAAAATAGGCTTTACCTCTAGGCTTTTCAACATGAAAAAGTGTTTTTTTAATATTTGTTACACATTTACCTCTTCTATGAAAAGGACCCTCGAATTTTGATACATTTTTGTGTAAGAATATTTGTACCAATCCTATTGCTACAATTTTCCTATACATCTTAAAATTTCCTCAATTTCATATCTCAACTTTAAGCCTAAATCTCATATTCATATTAGCCCCAGAAACGCACAATCAATTGTTCCTTCCCTTACACTAGCCACCGAATAGTAGATGAGGCCAAAAAGAAATCATTGTCCCTTAGTCATAAACTCACAACTGAGGGATAATATTAAATTAATTTTGGGTAATTTTTTTCTTCAGAATTCGTCGAATTTTTTTTGTTAATTTACTCACTGGAGGCCAGCGAAAGGCATAACTTGCTAGAATCGCCGCCAGAACGTTGAGAAAAGTATAAGAGTAAGTAGCAGCAGCAGCAGCAGCATCAGAAAAAAAGAGTACCAACCGAACAGGCCGTCGCATAGACATTTGTATTTACAGAAACAAAATTCATTTATTTTCATTTATTGTTTCACATTTCCCCCCGGGACAACCAGGATGGCAGTTGCAATTTTAACAATATCATAAAAGAAGTAACAGCAGCAGCAATGGCAGTAGCAGCAACATCATCAACAAACAACCACATCAACTACCAATGACTGCCGTATTGGACTGGCGAGCACAAGACAACTACAATAACAATCAGCTACGGCAACAACAACTTTGGACGCATAAAACTTTTCTTATGATCCACCATGCTGCTGGCCAATAGAGATTCAGAGGCAAACAAAAGAAAAAAGTGTTCATAATTTTTGTTGAATTGTCGTGTAGATTGTGAATATTTGAAGTGAAGTTTTTTCTTTCCGTAGGACACAAAGTCCTTGTAATTGAATCAAATGTCAAAACATTACAAACGCTCTCAGCCACCAAACGAAGACCAACTCAAGGATCAAAAAAACATGACATTCTGAGCAGTCAATTTTGTTGTTTACAACTTTGCAATGGTTGGCCGGTTGGCTGAGGGGGCAAACAGAAGACGACCACAAACTTTATTTGATGGACAACACGAGAAAAGGGTTTTTTGATTGCTTTAGCTGAGAGGGGAAAAGTTATCAGTTGTAATTCACTTGCAAAAGAAGAGAAACGGTTTAGCAAGGGGTTGAGGAGAAGGAGAAAGTAAAATGTTTAATATTACAAAAACAAATTTTTGTTAAAAATTTGTGTTTATGAAGAGAAAATGTGAGATATTTTATAAAATTTCTAAAGATAAATGTAAACGAAAATCTTATTAAAAACTTGTGTTATATAGCAAACTAATTTGTAATGTCGGCTTGTTACAGAACAATTAAAAAAAATTATACAAGAAATTGTTACAAAATTTATTACAGAAAATTTCCTAGTTGTACAGTACCTGAGAGGGACCAAAACTAAGAACTAACTATTGCGCCACCTATCATGTATTAGATGTACTACTCCAAGTATAGACTCCTACATGTACAACGATTAGGTGTCAATTCGTTTATATGCAAATTAATAATTTGTTTTCATTTGTTTGAGAAATTGCACATATTTTTATTTTTTTTATATAATACCGTGTTAATTTACAAACCTTTCCTCTTACAACTTGTGCCAAAGTCTAGAGCTGTGAATGCCATTGGAATTTTTTAGCTATAGTTATCTTTTAGAGTTTTTCTCACATATCCTTTTTCCATACTTTGCAAAAACTTAACCAAAATCACAATTATAATGAATATGTTGCATCTTAGATGCAACTTAATGATAAAACTAATGTATTTATATTCTGGGAAAACGGTATTAAACAAATTAGAGATTTTTTTCTTTTGTTTGAAAAATTGCAATTATTTTTTTTTATATAATACCGTTTAAATTTTCAAACCTTTCCTCTTACAACTTGTGCTGAAGTCTAGAGCTATGAATACCATCAAAATTTTTTAAACATATTTATTTTTTAAAATTTTTGTTACACATCCTTTTTTCATACATTACAAAAACTTAACCAAAAATCACAACTATAATGGAAAGATTACCTTAGATGCGTCTTAATGTTAAAACTAATGTAATTAAGTGGAAAAATAGTATTACACAGGTACTTTTTGTAAGTTTTCATCCCTGCCTTTTTCAATTGTTTACCTAAAAATTTATATACTTTTCCCCTAAAACTTGTGCCAAAGTCTAGAGTTATGAATGCCATCGAAATTTTTTAATTGTTGATATTTTTTGCAATTTCTGTCATATATCCTTTTTTAATACTTTACATAAACTTAACCAAAATATCAATTATAATGAAAATATTGTTCAAGTCGCATTTAAGGCAATTAATTTATTGTAATTGTGATTTTGTTGGCGTTTAAGTAGAGTATGAAAAAAGGATATATGACAAAAATGGTGAAGAATAGCAATATATCAAAAATTTCGAAGACGTTCCCTACTCTAGAGATTGGTACAAGTTGTAAGAGGAAAAGTTTCTAAATTTAAACAACTAATGTATTTATATTCTGGGAAAACGGTATTAAACAAATTAGAGATTTTTTTCTTTTGTTTGAAAAATTGCAATTATTTTTTTTTATATAATACCGTTTAAATTTTCAAACCTTTCCTCTTACAACTTGTGCTGAAGTCTAGAGCTATGAATACCATCAAAATTTTTTAAACATATTTATTTTTTAAAATTTTTGTTACACATCCTTTTTCATACATTACAAAAACTTAACCAAAAATCACAACTATAATGGAAAGATTACCTTAGATGCGTCTTAATGTTAAAACTAATGTAATTAAGTGGAAAAATAGTATTACACAGGTACTTTTTGTAAGTTTTCATCCCTGCCTTTTTTAATTGTTGCTATTTTTTGCAATTTCTGTCATATATCCTTTTTTAATACTTTACATAAACTTAACCAAAATATCAATTATAATGAAAATATTGTTCAAGTCGCATTTAAGGCAATTAATTTATTGTAATTGTGATTTTGTTGGCGTTTAAGTAGAGTATGAAAAAAGGATATATGACAAAAATGGTGAAGAATAGCAATATATCAAAAATTTCGAAGACGTTCCCTACTCTAGAGATTGGTACAAGTTGTAAGAGGAAAAGTTTCTAAATTTAAACAATTGTAAATTCCAGCGATCAAAACATAAAATAAGTGCACTTCTATCACCTTTTCCCACTATATTACATCAGTTTTAGCATTAAGTCGCATCTAAGGCAACCTATTTTTTTGTAATTGTGATTTTGTTAAGGATTAAGTAGTGTATGAAAAAAGGATATACGACAAAAATCTTAACACATTACAATAGTTATAAAATTACGATGGCATTCATAACTGGAGACATTGGTGCAAGTTGTAAGAGAAAAAGTTTCTAATTTTTAACGGTAAACATTTTGTTAACGGCAGGGATAAAAACTTAAAAAATGTACATGTATAATACCTTTTTCCAACTTTGTTACATTTGTTTTACTGTTAAGTCGCATCTAAGGCAAGTAATTTATTAAAATTGTGCTTTAGTTAAGTTTTTGTAGAGTATGAAAAAAGGATACATGACAGTTATTGTAAAAAATAACAGTATTTAAAGAATTCCGATGTTATTCACAACTCGAGACATTGCTACAAGTTGTCAGATAAAATTTTTTCAGCAAGACGAACACAAAAATTTGATAACAGGAAAAAGGATATGTGACGAAGTTAGCAGAAGTGTATGGTAGCTTAGAAATTGTAGTGGAATCTACATCATAAGATTTTAGCTTAACTTGTGAGTACATTTTTGTGGTCAACATTAATATCTATTGCAGGGATTGTAACTTTGTCCTAGGCATCAGAAAAAATCTCTTCCGACATTATTTTAGAATATAATTTTTAATTCCCACCATAATTTTTTTATAGATAAATCTAATGTAATTAAATTAACTTATAAGCTAAAGACGTTGACTTTGATATAGTGTTTGTTACAATTCATTTTCTCTTTCTTGAAAATTATTTATTTGGGTCTATAGCGAATGATGAGGAATATTTTCTTTACTATTTGCCTCATGTTTGACCTTGGCATGATGGTTAGAATCCGCGATTATTATACAGGTTTCGTGGGTTCGAGCCCTGGCACAGCAATCTACATTTCTTGGAACGGCGGTCACGTCGATGCTGTCGACAGCCTTATCTCATTAGTAAAGTTACACGGCTTGTCTAGTAAAAGCTTCCCAAACAGCTGACATTCGTATTTGTTGTTAAACTATAGGTGCCATTGTGTGAGTCCAAAAATGAGATGCGAAAAGCTCTTCAACATCTTATTCATGCAAAGGAAATATACGTTTTTTTATTCGCGCCAGATGTCATTACTTTTAATTTGCTACTTCATCTGACACCTGTACTGTACAATAATTCAAATGTCTCCCATTAATGTTTATAACGCCATTGAAATTTCACAAATGTCCTTATACAAATATACACCAGTTATCCTTTAACAATATAACACTACAGATGAAATTAATTTTTCATTTCATTTTTGGCACGAAACATTCAAATGTAAAACATTATTGCCACGAATATGTGTTTTAAAATGTATTATATACTCATATACAGCCCCCCAAATAATGATTTCGCCAATACAACAGTCAGCCACTGACAAAAAGACATTGCAACGAAAGGGGAAAACCAGGGACAGATTAAAGGTGAAAATGTGTCGTTACAAGACCATAAAGTATCATAAAAATACGTTAAACCAACGACATCTTATCGAAAAATGCCTTACTGCTTTGCAGTGGGTGGAGTGGAGACATTGTCAAGGAACAAGGTACAAATACGTACTTTTTGTTGTTGTTATTTTCTGTTGCTCGTGCTGCCGCTAACATATTCAATATAAAATTGGTGTGTTTTTTTTGGAGGTCCTTTTAAAATACATACAACCTTTGCTGATGGGCCATCTTCAGGACGGCGACGACGATGCGACAACTCTTTATGCCGCCCAGGAAAAAACTGTAAATGTGAGTGGTTTAAATATTTATGTAAGATGTAGTGCAGTCTCCATGAATAACTTGGAGGCTATGAATTTTCAATTGACACATCGTTAGTTTCCTTTTAGTCCTGACTTGTTGTTTCGCAACTTCCTCCTGTGCCTTTTTTTTTGTTTTTTTTTTGCTTATGGTGAAACGCATTTTATGCATGAACTTTGTCGTCCTTTAAAGTTAAGGCAAGGGGTTGACAAAGTTTTGTATTTGTTGTTTTTGTTGAGGTAAAATTGGAAGGATATTTTAAAGTAAAATTGATAAAAGGACTTGTGTCCTGTGACAGCAACTGCGTTATATTGAATGTCTAGTAAGAAGGAATCTGGGAAGTATTCAAATTATATAATCAGTTAATGTTAGTGTATCAAATGATACATCAAATTCGGCTAAACGATCAGAAAAGTGTTTTATTGTTTGATATTTTTGGTTAACTGTATCATATTACTACAATATTTTTTTTTAAATTATATAAATATCCTCTAATATAAATATATTTATATAAATGTGAGCTTACAACTTGTAGTAAAGCTAGCAGTTGAAATTGTCCTTGGAATTGTTTGGCTATCAACTTTATTCGTTAACTTGTCTATATATCCTTTATTCGAGTGTTAGCCAAATAGACAAATATAATAGTAAGTTTTTTAAGATCTCTTTAATTTGTTTAAATATTAATCTCAAGTTTTAAAATGTGCCAAAATTGTTATTCACTCCATAGATACTCACCTCATGCCAATTATCAACCATACTTGCCGCCTGCCATACTAACAGGTGTTTATTTACCTTTGAACCCATTTAAATATTATCCCCTCCCCACAACTCTTAACTATAAAATGAATAAATTTGTCGTTGTTCGAAAACAATTTAACCGTAACACCAACACAAGACCCAATGGCCCGAGTCTAAAGGCCAATATGCTGCCCATTGGTAAATAACCGCAAAACAAACATTTGGTTTTTGTGGTCATTCAATTGGGTCAATTTTTTGTGACTTAATCAAGCAACAAAACATCACAGGATGTTGGTACTCGTCTCGTCAACAACATCAAGCGGCAGCAACAACCACAACCCTTGACATAAAAACAAAAAAACCTGCTGGTCTCTTACTCCACCTCCTTCCAGATCGAACCTTTTGTAAATTGATCCACTATGAGTTCGGGTATTTACCTATCAGTTTACAGTGTCCGTCCACCCACATATGCGAGGTACGCACGAATGACCAAATTCTCTGCACATAATGAAAAAAAGCGAGATGAACTGTCAAAGTGCCACTCGGCCAACTCGGTCCGCTTGTCATAAGAGTACATATCTAACCATACAGTAGTCAGCCTGCTGCCTGGGGTTGGGGCCATTTGTCCGTTCGATTCGGTTGGTGGCATTCGGTTTTTGCAATTTCATCACACACACACCGGTTGATGTGATTTTATTTGAATTTTATTGTTATGGTTATTTTTATTTACGTAATTGAATGACGGTTTTATGGTTCCACTACGGATGACCACTTTACGATTGGTTAGAGGCTAACAAAACATGACCTGATGGGGTTGGGGTGGGGACGTAAAGAGTACCTGTAACCTGTTGGTGAGCGTATGCAATTGTAGCTGTAGGAAGAGAAAATTTGCAAAATGTTTATGAGGTAATTTTAGGAATCATCCCTTTGAGAAAAAAATCTTTGCAATTTATTCTTGTTGGGTTTTATGGAAATTTTTCATATATTTTACTTAAAGCAGAATTTTAATAGTTGCAAGGACAAACTCCTGGTGTAAATTCTCTAAGAACGTGAAAAGGGTTTGAGAACATTCCAGTTACATATTTGTTTGGAAATAACTCTAAATTTATATAGTTTTTACAGGTAGGAACAATTTTTAGTACCTTAATTATATATCGTTAGGTATTCTAACATAAATTTAAGTTTTTTTTTTATAACTTACAAAAAAAGTAGTCTACATCCTTAATCGCGCCATAAAATGTGCCTAATTTTCTATCATTGCTTATATCAATATTAGTTTTTTTTTGTAAAATGAACGTAAAATTGTTTATTTCCTAATTTTTATAGAATCTAAAAAAAGGATATATAGCGAAGTCTACGAAAAATAATACTAGTTAACATATTTTGATGTTTTATATAAAACTACACTAAACTACAAGTTGTAAGCGCAATTTCATGGTTATAATCATAACATTAGTTATTAAGACACCACCTTTCCCGTTTAATGATATTATGTAAGATCAGCAAGGATAATATTAAAATTATCTAGTGAGTCTGTTAAAAAGGATACATGACAAAGTCTGTGCAAAATAATCCTAGTTAAAATTTGTTGATGGTTTATATAACACAACACTTAACTACAAGTTTTAATTGCATTTTCATGGCATTAATCTTAATCGTAGACCTTAAGTTTGAAAATTAAAGTTTATGACATCCACGTTTTCTGTTGAATGACATTTTGTTTCGTCAGCAATGATAAATTTTAGAAACAGATCATTTAGATTTTAGTTTTATGTAAATCTATAAAAAAGGATATATGGCAAAGCGGGCGAAAAATAAATTTCGTTAAATTTTTGTTGATGACAATTAAAACACAACACTCAACTACAAGTTTTAAGTGCAGTTTCATGGCAATAATTTTAGTCAAAAACTTTAAGTTCAATATAGTGTTAGTCTGTAAAAAAGGATATATGGCAAAGTCTGCGAAAAATAATCTTAGTTAAAATTTTTTGATGTTATTTAATACAATACTTTTAAATACAAGTTGTATGTGCATTTTCAAGATAGTAAAGTCAATTTAAGTCAATAAGATTGCAAACGTTAGTTTAACATGTCCACCTTTTCCACTACACAATATTTTGTAATACATGCAATGTTTAATTAACAAGAGCCTTAGATCTCACTTTTGAGTGAGTCTATTAAAAAAGGGTATATGGCAAAATCTGCGAAAACATAAAACTAGTCAAAATTATTTTCTGGTGTTTACAACACTACATTCAACTACAAGTTGTAACTGCATTTTCATAGTTATATTCTAAATCTAAGTAGCTAATGTTGCAAAACAAAGTTAAACACTTCCACCTTGTCCGCTACATGACATTTTATTACATCAGCAATGTTTATTTTGAAAAGAACTTCTTAAGATTATACTTTTGAGTGAGTCTGTAAAAAAGGATATATGGCAAAGTTTGCGAAAAATAATTCAGGTTAACATATTTTGATGGTATTTACAATAGTACACTTAACTATAAGTTGTAAGAGCTATTGCATAGTAATTACCTTAATCTTAGTCTTTAAAACTAAAAACTAAGCCTTATTTCATTATTTTTTTTTTATTTAGTGACATCAGCAATTGCTATTTAAAAAAATCATTTGAAATTTCACTTTTGAATGAATCTATAAAAAAGTATTCTATTTACAAATTTTTGATGGAATTTGCAAAACTACACTGAACCCCATGTTGTAAGTACATTTTCTTGATAATATTACTCTAAAAGCTGTTATAAGTTGCAAAATAAGCTCACCTATAAGTTTGTTTGAAAAAAGGATATATGGTGACATTGCCCAAAAACGATCATGGACAAAAAATGTCGATGAAATTGGAAACACTAGACGTAAATACAAGTTATGAGTAACATTTTTGGAAAATAAATAATTATTCGGATTTTTTATAAGTACAGAAAATAATGTCCATCCTTACGCAACTTAAAATGTATGGAATTCTCTATTATCGGATATTTTAACACCAGATCTCTTAGTAAAATAAAACTATATGAGGTTACGTTTATAAATTGTACAGAGTATGACAAAGGATATATGGCAAAGTCTGCGAAAAATAATCATAGTTAAAATTTGTTAACGGTTTTTATAATACTACACTTAGTTACTAGCTGTAAGTGCATTTTCATGGTAATACTCATAAAGATTGCAAATTGAAGTTTAACACTTCCACCTTTTCGCTTAATAAATCAGCAATTGTTATCTTTAAAAAAAACTTTATTATATTATAGTTTTGAGTTAGTCTGTAAAAAAGGATATATGGCAAAGTTAACAAAAAAAGATCATAGTTGAAAATTTTCGATGGCATTTGTAACACTACACCTAACTACATGTTATAAGTAAATTTTTTTAAAAATTACTTTGCCCAAAAAGGATCATAAAAAATTATCAATGAAATTCGCAACAACAAGTTCTGAGAAACATTTTAGAACAATAAATTAACAATCGTGGTTTTATTAAGTTTAAAATGGGCAAGATCTTTAATCGTAACTTGAATTATATGGAATTCTCTATCATCATCTATTTTAACATTAGATCCCTTAGTAATATGAAGCAAATGGAAGGTCCTATTTTAGCAGACTATGAATATAATAGTGAAAACTAATCCTCGGTACATGTTGTAAGTGCATTTTCACGGTTATAATCATAAACATAACCCTTTAAATTTTAAACCCATGTTCCTTACTTCCATTTTTATCGTTTAATGATATTTTATCACATCGGAATATGTTATCTTAGAAAATACTCTTTAAAATTTTACTTTTGAGTAAATCCGAAAAAGGATATATGGCAGTGTTAGCGAAAAAAGCTCCTAGTTCAAAATTTCCGACGTCATTGACAACATTACATGTAACTACATGTTGTAGGCCAATTTTTTGACAAATACTCCAAATATAACTTGATTTTAAATAAAAGTAATTAAATTGCTTACCTACTAGCTGATTTTTGAGAAAGGATATATGAAAGAGTTTTTAAAAGAAAACGATAGGTAAAAACTATTCTTAGCATTTAGGGCTTTGTACATAGTTGCAAGTCATAATTTAATTTTCTCAATTTTCTATAATTCAAAAACTAAAAATATCTTGTATTTCCAAAGAAAATGCAAATCATTTATTATTTTTCGCTGCTTCGACATTCGTACCATAAGTTAAAACAATCTAAAGCACATTATTGCATTTTGTAGGTAATTTTTTTAGTTTGTGTGAAAAAGGATATATGGAGGAGTATGTAAAAAATGTTCTCAATTTAAAATATCCGATAAAATGTTTAATGTTAGACTTTTCTGCAAGTTGTAGACACATTTCCTTGGTAATAACTTTTTGTTATGTATAAATTGAAGCTATAATATATTTAAGGTCTAGATTTGCATGGTTTAAATTTTAAGCTGCTGATTAACAATTTGTGTGATAGCCATCAAAATAATGTATTTTATAAAGAGGTAACGTTTAATGTTAGAGTTATTGCAAATAATTATCCTTTAATTGCCGTTCTCCTGTTGACGGCCACATCTTTTCAATAGTTTTGCTCTCTCCCTTCCACTTGACGAAAGTGAATTCATCACAATTTTGTTTTTGTCACCACAAATTATCTAACACCCACATCGATTCTTAAAGATTCTCCACTGCCTTAACGCTTACTTGTCACATCCCATTTGATGACATCCTCTGTAACTCTTATAAGTCGCAAACAACATTCTTCCTTCGTTGTTAGCAAATGATTGGCTTCCTCGTACATTGTCAATTATTCATGTGACAATGAATGAAACAAATATCGTCGTGAGGCATTTAAGAAAATTAAAAAAATAAATGCTCTTGAATGTTAGTCCTTTGGAACTTTTCTGTTTCTTATTTATTAATCAAATTTTTGTGTGCCAAGCGGTAAAACGACAAATACACGGCAAATAAAATCCTACGGCCTTTTCACGTAAACACATAGTTGTTAAGGGTCTCGTAAGTTGCTTGGACTTTGGTTGGCTGGCTGCTTTGGTGGATTTCCATCTTTGGGCCTGAGCAGTTTATTAAACAACAAATGGGCCGTTATGTAGCAAATTTGTAGTCGTTTCTGTTGGCACTTTTATATCTTTATTATGTGGGTGGACTTATTGCTGCGGCCACTGCGGGTGAGAGATTTTTCTTTATGGGGTCAGCAGCATATTGTGTCCCCACCACCCTCGGTGTCATTCGTTGGTGGTGTTAGTTTCGTGTTTTTTTTCGTTTTTTTTTTGTTGCCGATGGTGTCGCTTGACTCTCGATGGTTCCCAAAACGGCTGCTGGCATTCTACCCCTGGGAAATCATTGTCTATGGTAAACAACCAGGACAACACCAGAAAAACAAAAAAAAAAAACTTAAAAAAAACGACAACAGTTTTAAATACAGCCAGCGTGAAGCGAACACAAAAAAACCAGTGTGAAGTTATGCCTTAATTATTTTACTGTCATTTTAAGGACTTGACTTTATGCTTCATACAATATGAATATTAAATTAATAATAAAAAATGTAAAAATTTTAATTTTGTCCGTAAAAATCACTGGCAAGGAAGGACCTACATAAAGGCCGCCAGCTAGAGGGAAGTAAATTTCAACATCTGTTGTTTATTTTGTCGGGTCGGTGGCATTATGAGTGCATGGATTAACTACAGGATATTTATGACCCAATGCAATGCAAACACTTCATATAGCCATAGACACAATCACACAAACGGTAAGTCATATCTTTACAAGCACCGGCAGTGCTGATGATATTTACAATGTTGCTGCCAGTCGATGTTCATACGATTAACATAATTTGTTATACAGTTTATATAACAATTTCCAGTGGATATATTCATATGAATGTTTACATTTTACTATTATTATTTAAACACAAAAAAAAATACAGCAACAGCGTAGGTCTTGCTTGCAAAGGTCCTTTTATCGTAATTGTTTTGATACAGATGGTCACTTGCGGTCATGTTCATGTGGGTGGACACAGGACACTTGAGTGTAGGCTTACGGTGGTATGTGAAAAAACACAAACGTTTAAAATGCAATTCAATGTTTTTAATTGAACATTTTTTAATGAATCTAAAAGAAAAGTTCTATAAGAAATCATTCTGAATGAAAAGTCTTCAAGTAACGCATACAGGTAAAGAGTCTATAAAGAGACTTAGGTATTATTTTACCTTTGCCATACGGATAGGAGCATATATATCAATTAATACGACCCAAATTTTCTTTCATTGTCGGCTCCCCTCGAATGTTGTTTGACAGCAACTTCGCAGTATTAAGCGTCGATTCAATCGTCGTGTCTAGTAAGAGCTTCTCAAAACAGTGACGTTCGCATTCGTCGATAAATAAGTAGGTGCCGTTAGTTGTGAATCTAAAAATAGAAAGCGTGTTAATTCACAACAACGCGAGAAGCTATCCCATACCTCATTCATGGGGTGCAAAGGGAAATTAAGTTTTTTAATTAAGTTTTAATACGACCCAAAAGTGTTACACATAGAAGGAGTCACTTTAGACCGGAGGTTTATTTGAACCAAATTCGTTTCATGACTTTTTAAGTCGATCGAACCATTAAGTCGTTCGAGCCAAGTCCGTCTGCCTGTCCGGCTGGTACATACGATAACTTTTGCAACGCAACAAAATGTTTTGAAACTTTGTATAGGTTTATATTTTCTAAAATTACTAACGTTACTGCAACATGGCCACGCCCCCTTCGGTACCTCCCATTAAAATATATATTATTATACACCCAACGCGATCTTGCCCAAATTCTGTATTTTGTTCAGCTATAATAGAATAAAGTTATTGAAAAAAAAATTGGAAGTCTAGCCACGCCATATCCATATCCATATCCATATCCATATCCATATCCATATCCATATCCATATCCATATCCATATCCATATCCATATCCATATCCATATCCATATCCATATCCATATCCATATCCATATCCATATCCATATCCATATCCATATCCATATCCATATCCATATCCATATCCATATCCATATCCATATCCATATCCATATCCATATCCATATCCATATCCATATCCATATCCATATCCATATCCATATCCATATCCATATCCATATCCATATCCATATCCATATCCATATCCATATCCATATCCATATCCATATCCATATCCATATCCATATCCATATCCATATCCATATCCATATCCATATCCATATCCATATCCATATCCATATCCATATCCATATCCATATCCATATCCATATCCATATCCATATCCATATCCATATCCATATCCATATCCAAATTTTGTATTTAGTTAAGCAATGACAGGATAAAGTTTTGAAGAAAAACTGGAAGTTAAGCCACGCCCCTTCTGATACCTCCCATACAAATGTACCATTCCACCCACTTTAGAGTTGGAGTAGTAATATCTATACACCCAACGCGATCATGCCCGAATTCTGTATCTAGTAAAGCTTTAATAGGATAAAGTTTTGGAGGGGAAAAATGGTAGTCTATCCACGCCCCTTTTGGTACCTCCCATACAAATATACCTCCTCATAAAATATCAATATACTGGAAATTTTATGTTTTTCACCACTGAAACTTTCTTACTGTTTTTTTCTTCTTATTTGATCCGTCTTCTGATCCGTCAAACAAATTTATTGTCATTATTAAGTACTTCTTCATTAGTTTTCCCTGTGGCCGTCGCACGATGCCTTGGTGTCATTTAATATTTGTGTCCGGTAAATATTTTAAACGTTTTACTATACAACAATACAAAAGGTGTATAAATTATAATTGTTTACGAGATTTTTAAGCTCAATTAAATTAATTTGCACAAGTACGTGCATTCATACCCACCTATAGTATAGGTATGTGTGTATGTGCATATATACATAGAGGTATTCCCATAAATAGGGTTGATACATATGACCACATACTATATGTAGACCAATGTGTAACTTTAGTATCCAATGTTGTCATAATACACCAGAGATCCACAGGCTATAAATACCACAAAAAGGTTTATAAAATGTTTTGATCAAACTACAAAAACATATGGGATTGTTGGTGGACTTAATAGTCCACAACGAGGGTAGTTAAGGCAATAATGAATAATTGGCGACAAAACAAATTTAGTTAATATTTGAAATGTATGGCAAATGCCTATAATTTAAATTTCTTAGTGATAACTTTAAATAATATTTAAATTTATTTGTTTTTCTTTGGGAAAATTTTTAAACTTCTTGTGTCCTTAAAAACTTTTCAACCATAATTTCTTATTAACCATTTGTTCGAACAACATGTATTTTTATTCTAGTTCCCTTGCCCTTACCTTGTAAATAATTAATAATATTAGCAATTTAATTGCATAATTATAAATCTAACCAGCACAACTACTAGTCCCCAGAGTAATTGTCTTCCCATTTAAATATGACACCACCTCTGTACGCATTGCCACATTTGCCAATTGAGGCCGCCGCCATTTGCGCAAGCAGCATGATGTCATTTTGGACACAACCCTTTAAACACGCAGTGGTACTTTATCTCCATCACCATTGCCGTCGTCATCATCTCCTTCGTCGTCATCTCCGTCGTCCTTAACAAAAAGTGCCTTGGAGAGACATTGTGAGGAAGTGTTAACATTTCACGCTAACGGCCTTGTAAACTTATTTAGAAATTTGTTTATACAAAACCATGAACAAAAAAAAAACTCCCTTTCATAAAAAAGGAAGACTAAAGAGTTAAGCAGCAAGTACTGTCATTGCTTTGTATTTAGGATAATTATGGCTCAAATGAGGCATAGGAAAGAAACCAGTAAACAACCAAGAAAAACAAAAAAAGTGCCACCGGCCCGGCCCATAAAACCTTATGATGGCATTTTGAGTAGCTGTAAAATTTTAAGAAAAGTGATAAGTTAATAAGCCTTAAAGTTAACATTGAATGGTTGACTGGAGACCAGAGACCGCGGAAAGATTTCTACAAGTGGTAAATAACAAAAAACAAAAAAACGAGTTTATAGGAAAGCTAGTAGCTGGAGGTGACTGGGTTGTGGAGTAATTACACAGGAGGTAAATTTCTAAAATGGCCGCAATTAAAAGTAAATCAAACTCTCTGGGTTTGTTTTTTACATTGAGAAAAAAATGGAAAAAAATAGAAATAAATTATGGTTTAGACAACTGTTTGCATTATGATGATAGAAAACTGGCCATATTTCCAAATGACTTCGAATTTCAATGTCGTTTCAATTGAAAACAAGAAAACAACTTGGAATAAACACAAAGACAACTTAAAACTACAAACAATGATACGAATATTGAGATGTTGAGAATATGAATGAAATTTATTTCCTAAAGAAAATATACTGCTGTACTGTTTTTCCAAGCCCACAGTAGCAGGATAAAGTTTTAAAGATAAAACTGGAAGTCTAGCCACGCCCCATCTGGTACCTCCCATACCCATAAGGTACCGCTCACTGAGAAATCGATTAATATTATCAAAAGATCTAACGCGATTGTGACCAAATTCTGTATTTAGTAAAGCTCAAGCAGTACAAAGTTTTGGAGAAATAATCTGGAAGTCTAGACCCGCCCCTTCTGGTACCCCCCATACAAACGGCTAGACTTCCATTTTTTTCTCAAAAACATTATCCTCTTATAGTTTAACAAAAAACAGAATTTGGGCAAGTCGCATTGGGTTTATTGGTATTAGAACACCGTCGCGGTGACGGAACGATATTACGAAATATGTTTTGACTAAAGAATGCTTGGCCGATTATTGGAATTTGAGTGTTCTATGTCCTGTGCTTAAGAAAGGCGAACCAATTGTGTGTACCAACTATCGCGAGATTAGCCTTATGCCCCTACCATACAAGCTCCTGTCGAGTGTGTTATGTGAAAGACTTAAACCATCTACATTATCAATGTGGCTTTAGGCCTCCTAAATTCACAACTAAACAGATATTCACACTACGACCATTTTCTACCAAGCAAGGCTTAAGACAGGTCAACAGCCTATAATTAGATTTCTTTAACATCGTGCGGTTAACACGAAATCTTTAATAAAATTCACATGCTGTTGGCTTTTGCCGATAATATAAATATCACAGGCCGATAACAGCGGAATGTTACCTTTATAGGCATTGAGAAGCAGACAACAGAAGTGGGTCTGGGTCAACACACTTATTTGGAACACTACGTTAACATTGACAACTATAACTATGAAGTAATAGATGATTTGTTTACTTTGGATAAATCGTAAATAAAAAAATGTCAATCGGAAAATCGAGAGACGTAAAAAACTACAACTGCAACAGACACAGGTCCTACCTTCATAGAAAAAACTAGCGGCAAGTTTTAACTAATTAAAAGGAATTGATTTCAACAATAAATTTAATCATATCAATTAAATGCGTTGTTAATATGATAATCACGGTCAAAAACAAAATTTTCAATAATTAAGCTAAAATATAAGTAGGCACAGAATCATGAGTAATGATGAGAGAAAAATACTCCGTTAACAACGTCGTCGCATGAAGCATTTATTGTTTATTATACCAGACTTAGCAAAAAAGTACTTCAATTTACCAGAAAATAAATTTATTGTACAAAAAATACTTTTATTGTACTGCAAAATAATTTTATTGTACCAAAAAGTTCTTTTACTGTACCGAAAATTACTTTTAAAAACCTTTTATTGCTAAAAAAAAGTATTTCGATTGTATCAAAAAGTACTTTAATTACGCCAAAAAGTAAATTTTCTGTACCCAAAAAGAACCTTTATTGTACTAAAAAGGACTTTAATTGTACAAAAAAGTACATGTCCTGTACCATAAAGTACATTTATTTAAGCGAAGATTTCTTTAAATGTACCAAAAAGTAATTTTATTGTATCATAACGTACTTACACTGTGGTGCAAAAATGAGCCAATGTTTTAAAAAATGTACGTTATTAAATATTTTTTATTCTTTTTATTATATTATTTTCAAACCTTTTGCTAAATTTAAAATATGCATCTGTAGCATATGTAAAGCAATAATAAAAATATAACATACATTACTGTAAGTATATAAAAACAAAAAATTTTCTAAATCAGACCATTGGCACAATTTTGCTCCAAGGTTTTTCTTATCTAAATTTAATAATTATTACTGCATATTTTTACATTCTTTAAATGATCCATCCTATTTGGCGTATATTGACAAATTGAGCAGCAGGAATTTTGATTTCATTTAGCCAGAACCCACTCCCACAGCTCATTAATACTTTTCGGCGCTCATTCGTTTCAGCCTGCCCGCGTTTCAGGTAAGCCCACAGGTTTTTGATCGGGTTCAGATCTGGACTCTCCAGTGGTAACCCCAGATGGTGTGGGACTACTTATACGAATCGAAGGAATAATGCGAAAGGAAGACTATCTTCGCATTTTCCAAGATAATTTGCCCCATAGCCCTGGCCAAATTCCAGGTAGACCAGAGAATGTCGTCTGCCAATATGACAACGTCCCAAAACATTCTGTAAAAATTGTCAAGGAATGGCTTAGTTCTCAGGTGTTTGGGGTCATGGAGTAACCACTGCAGAGTCCAGATCTGACCCCGATCGAAAATCTGTGAGCTTACCTAAAACGCGGGCTGACAGAAACGAAAGAGCCCCGAAAAGTATAAATGAGCTGTGGGAGTGGGTTCTGGCTGAATGAAATAAAATTCCTGAATATTATGTTGCTCAACTTTGTCAATATACGCCAAATAGGATAGATCATTGGAAGAAAGTAAAAATATGCAGGAATAATTATTAAATTTAGATAAGAAAAACTTTGGAGCAAAAGTGTGCCAATGGTCTGATTTTGAAAATGTTTTTTTTTTATATACCTACAGTAATGTAAGTTTTGTTTTTGTTATTGCTTAACATATGTTACAGATGCATATTTTAAATTTAGCAAAAGGTTTGAAAATAATACAATAAAAAGTATAAAAAATATTTTATAACATACCTTGTTTAAAACATTGGCTCATTTTTGCACCACAATGTACATTGTTCCAGTAAGTACTTTTTTTGTACCGCAAAGAACTTTATTGCACCAAAAAGGACTTTTATTGTACCAAAAATTACTTTTATTATGCAAAGAAGTACATTTTATTTTCCAGAAAGTACTATTATTCTACTACAAAGCACTTTTGTTGTACAAAAAGTACATGTTCTGTACCAAAAAGTCCATTTATATTAACGAAGAGTTCATTTATTATACCAAAAAGTACTTTTTTGTATCAAAGAGTACTTTTAATATATTACAACGTAAATTTTTTATCTCAAAGTTGTTTTATTGTACCAAAAAGTAATCTTTGTGTACCAACAGGTACTTTTATTGTTCCAAAAAGTACTTTTACTGTATCAAAATCTACTTGAATTATACCAAAAAGGACCTTTAATGTAACAAACAGTAAAGTTTGTTGCCAAAAAGTAACTTTATTCTTCTTTAAAGCATTTTTATTGTACAAAAAGTACGTATTCTGTACCAAAAAGTTCATTTATTTTACCGAAAAATTCATTTATTATACCAAAAATTACTTTTTTTGTATCAAGGAATACTTTAACTGTTTTAAAACGTAAATTTTTTGTACAGCAAAGTACTTTTATTGTACCAAAAAGTATTTTTTATACCAAAAAGTACTTTTATTGTTCCAAAAACTTTTACTGTATCAAAGTCTACTTGAATTATACCAAAATTACAAATATTGTACCAAACAAATGTCTTTTGCGCCAAAATGTCTTTTGTTGTACCAAAAAGTACTTTAAATGTAATTAAAAGTACATTTTTGTAACAAAACGAATTTTAATGTACCAAAAAGGACTTTAATTACGTTAAAAAGTAAATTTTCTGTACCAAAAAGTACATTTATTGTACCACAAAGCACTTGTATTGTAGCGAAAAGTTCATTATTTGTACCAAAAAGTACTTTTATTTCATCAAAACGTATTTCATTGTATCAAAAAAAAAACTTTTTTCGTACCGCAAAGTACTTTTATTGTACCAATAAGTAATTTTTTGTACCACAAAGTATTCTTATTGTTAGAAAAAGTACTTTTATATTTATCAAAAACTACTTTAATTATACGAAAAAGTACATTTATTGTACCTAAAACTAAATTTTGCTGCACAAAAAGGTAACGAGAAGTATTTTTAAAAATTTTTATTGTACCAAAAAGTACTTTAAATTTATAAAAAAGTACTTTAACTACGCAAACAGTACATTTATAGTACCTGACTTAGGAAAAAGTATGCTACAAATTACTTTTATTGTACCGAAGAGTTCATTATTTGTACCAAAAAGGACTTTTATTGCATCAAAACGTACTTTCATTGTACCAAAAGGTACTTTTTTTGTACCGCAAAGTACTTTTGTTGTACCAAAGAGTATTTTATTGCATCAAAACGTACTTTCATTTTAACAAACAGTATTTTTTTTGTACCGCAAAGTACTTTTATTGTACCAAAAAGTAATTTTTTTGTACCATTAAGCATTCTTATTGTACTTTTATTTTATTAAAAACTTCTTTAATTATACGAAAAAGTACATTTATTGTACCAAAAACTATATTTTGCTGCACAAAAAGGTAACAAAAAGTACTTTTAATGTATCAAAAAGTACTTTAACTACGCAAAAAGTACATTTATAGTACCTGACTTACGAAAAAGTATGCCACAAAGTACTTTTATTATGCCGAAGAGTTCATTTATTGTACCAAAAAGTACTTTTATTGTATCATTATACAAAAAAGTACTTTTTTGGTATCGCAAAGTACTTTTATTGTTCCGAAAGGTACTTATATTTTATTAAAAACTACTTAAATTTGGTACCAAAAAGTAAAATATGCTGCACCAATGTCTTTTATTGTACCAAAAGTACTTTAATTGAAACTAAAAGTACATTTTTGTATCAATAAGAATTTTTAATATACCAAAAAAGAACTTCAATTGTGTCAAACAATACTTTAACTACGTCAAAAAGTTAATTTTCTGTACCAAAAAATATATTTATTGTACCTGACTTAGAAAAAAGTATGCCAGAAAGTAGTTTTATTGTACCGAAGAGTTCATTTGTTGTACCAAAAAGTACTTTTTATTGTACCGAAGAGTTCATTTTATGTACCGAAAACAACAAAAAGTGCTTTTATTTTATAAAAAAAAATTCTTTACTTATACAAAAAAGTAAATTTATTGTACCGCAAATAAATTTTAGTGCACTAAAAAGTACTTTTTTGTTTAAAAAGTACTTTATTGTACCAAAAACTAATTTAATTGTAAGAAGAAGTACATTTATTGTACCAAAAAGTAAATTTTGCTATACAAAAAAGTCTTTTGTTGAACCAAAAAGTACTTTAATTGTACATTTTTGTATTAAAATTTATTATATGTACCAAAAAGGACTTTAATTGCGGCAAAATGTGAACTAAAAGAGCTACAACTGTTTTATCTTAACTTTTTGATATTTTTTGTAAAGTTTTAGTCAAAACAAAACAGCAGAAGCAAACCATCTGACTTCGAATTCTTGAAATTTCCCTCACTGGTATTTTTCTTTCCCAGAGAATTTATTTCAATGCGAACATTTAGAGTTGGGCTGACTACAGATAACATTGTCCTTTGAATGTATAACTTTAGACAATTTTAACATCGAAAGGAAAGTGAGTAAAAATTTCAATTTTCAGATTTTTACTTAAACAGTTATAACGAAATTTTCACAATGAAGTGTTGTTCATCCAGCAAAAACATTATATCCAAAGATGCAAAAAAATTACTTAAAATTTTACAAAAAAAAGTGTCATAGTTATTGAATTTGATAAATTTGCCTAAAACGTTTTTCGGACAGCATTCAAAATTCTTTTTGGACTTTAATAAAAAAAACATCTACAAGTTAACACATCTATGACCAATCCCCATCGAAATTTTTATTGCAAATACACAAGTTTTCTCCCTCTGCCCTTAAAATATTCATCTCATCTTTCCACATCTCTTTTCTCCCTTTTCACACAAATATTTTATGACATTTGTTGCAAAGTGTTTTTTTGGCAATATATTTCTTGTCCAACAGAACCCATATTGCAAAATCTATTAAACTTATGAAACTTTTTAAGTTTTTGACAACATAAATTTGAATATTTGTTTGCAGGTTCTTTTTTTCCTTCTTTGCAGTGTGTGTGGTTAACTGAGAGCAACCGAATTCCTTGGGGGTGGTCAATGTGACAATAAATAACAATCGAATCTAATGAATAATTTTAAAAGAAAAATAAACAAATGACAAGAGGGTTTAAAAAAAATTGGGAGGAAGTTGTAGACATTTGCGGTGCAAATGTAAAGAAAGTGTAAGTGTTGTTTGAAGTTCCTAAGAGCATAGTTTCAAATTTTTGAGGCTTTCAAAGTTGGTACAAAATTTTACCTTGTTTTATTTGAAGAAACATTGTTTACATTTGTTCAGCTCTTCTAATATTTTAAGGTTAGCCGTTCTTGTCCCTGCTACCACAGAAAAGAGGACGTTTATGGTGACGTTATCAAATTTGTCATTTCCAGCTCAAGGTAACGACATTTCTATACAAAAATGTTATATCTTCATACCCCACTCCATCTTTATAAAGAACCCATTTATACCACAACCTTATGCTACATGAACACTTAGAGCCTTATATCCTTTAAAATAAAAGTTTTTGACATGTGTCCTTGAAGGCAGTCAAACATTGAGGTGTTAATGCTTGAAACAAATGGAAATTTCTAAAAGAAAAACTCTCACAATGTTATACATTTCAATATGTAAATGCAAATGAAAGAGGGTGGTGTCTACCCTTCAAAAGGGAATATTAGGAAAACAAATCAAATTCCCAAATTATAAGAAATCCATTTGCTGTTATTTTTTTGTGTTCAATGGCTCTTAAGGTATTTGTCATTTTAGATTTCGTAGATGTCTAAGGTGATAATATCGTTATGATTGATTGGAAAATATTGACAAAACATTGAAATGCTTTTTAAGATTATTGAAACAAGATTTTAATACCAGTAAAATAACGAAGGACTTAAAGCCTTCTGTCGCATAAAATCCTATTTTGATAAATTACAAAACGACAGCCAATTTATGCAAATCAGTTATGGACTAAAGAAACCTCTAAGCTAATTTTAATGGTTCCTAAGAGAAAGACTACTCCAAAGATATAATATTAAATTATATAAATGGAACAAAGGCATTTACATAGCTTGAGAAATACTTTTACTTTACATAAGGGAGGGGAGAGAAATTTAACATCTTTATTCTAGAAAATCAAAAGCGTAACAGAGAAATGATGTGTTTAATATCGTACGCTCAATGTGATGCTCATGTAATTATCGTAAAACCATTTAGATATCGTTACGGATACCACAAAGCATGGCGTGAGACGGCGAGTGTAAGTGAGTGCTTACCTCACAGCCCCCACTCACTCTGCCATGAAATACGATTCTTGACTCGTTGTACTATTCTCATCATTTGCATTATTTCGCTTTGGCATACAAGATTAATGCAGAACATTTCTTGTGTGAAATTTTATGGCACCCTCGAGTGCTCTATTCGATGATTATGAGATCCTTGAAGTTTTGCAACACATGCATCGTACCCAGGAGCTCATCACTAGTATCTTTATTCTGCATATACAACAATATGGTCCAATACACCAGTTAGGAATACAAATTTATATGTTAATTTAGTCACAATTTAGTTTGACTTGTTGGGGAGAGTGGATTGTTTTGTTTTTTTTTTCCATCAGTTTGAGTTGGCATAGAAACAAATCTTAAATAATTTTTGACATCAATTCGTTGTTGTTTGTAGTGTAAATTGTTAGTTTTTTTCTATATTTCATTTGTTGTTTTTTTATTTTGTACTCTTGCTGAGTTTTTCTTTTTCTGAGACTCATTTTTTACTTAAAATTATATTAAACAGTTTCAATGTTGTTTTGTGGCTATTGGGGGAATTTTAAATTCAGGGTAATACTCACTTAAATATAAATTCAAAAGGATTATGGGCGCCTGAAGATGTTTTTGGCACTTTGCCAACAAACACTACCAGCATATGTGACCACAGGGGAGAGCAAATCTTCAGGGCCTGTGGCAAGGTTTTGTGGGACAAAGGAGTCAGACTCTAGGAAGGCCTTTTGATACTAAAATGCAAGATATATGCACTATGAAGAAAAACAAGTCATTGAAGCAATGTTAAGGATATATGACATCGACTGTAATAGATTTGGCACAAAACAAAATTGTTGAGAAAACTGAAGAAAGTTTAATCCTATTAAATAAAATAGAATATCCCTATTAAAACCAGTTTTATACTCTTTAAGTATATCGTCAGCTGAAATACAACCGACCCTAACTAACGTATTTATTATTTTGCAGGAGAAGCAAATAACTTTGTATACAAAAGAATAAACTTGTTGTAAGAGTATTGAATTGAATTTTGTTAATTAAATCTCCATATTTAAACGCAGCACTCTAAAATGTTGTGTGGACATGGAGATTGTTCAGATACATCATACTGCATCAAAGCATCGATTTAGATTTTTTTGTTAATTAGGGCCTTTTGCATTTCAGCTGACGATATTCAAAAGAAATGCAAAATTATCCCATAATTTTTATACACTTTAAGCGTCCGTCTTTATAGTAACTAGCAACTGCTTCGAACTTCCTGGCGCATGTGGTGATGGTCTGACTTGATACAAATCATGCTAATGGAAATAGAATAGCGCAACTTCATTCTGAAAATTTGCTCTTATTACAATATAAGGACTAAATATAAAGTTCCAACGATTCAAATGATTAGCAAATGGTTGCAGAAGTTCAAGGAGACAGGTTCAACAATGAATCAACTATTATCCGACCGACCAAGAACTTCAAAGGAGCCCGAAAACATAGAACGTGTAAAATTGTCTGTTCCGGTGCAATATTCAATAGCTCAGTGGAAGCGTTGTAGATTAGCAATCCGAAGGTGCCGGGTTCGATTCCCGACCAGGGTACTGGCCAAATCAACATCGATGAAAAATTACTTTTCAAATACTTTCGAATTCTCCAGCCAACAAGACTTATCCTAGATGTTTGCACTACAAAAATCCGGATTGCGCAAGGACCAAGGAGAAAGGAAATGATTTATCAACATCGCAAAATAAGTCAACAAAAAAACCAGCTGGCGCCATCTTTGGAGAAATTTGGTGGTTAAAACTCACAACAACAACACCTAAACAATCCCTTGACACAAACCTTTTTATATACAAAGGAACGAAAAAGAGTTGCCAACCGTGATTGTATGATAATCGGATTATATAAACGATCGAGTGCCGATAAATTGAAAATCAGTATAAAGAATATCACCCCAGCTACTTCCTCCAGCTGTTACAACAACAAAAGTTGAAATAGTACTTCTGATGCATCATAAAGCATTTTTGTTGTCCCAAATAGTACTTTTTGTACCAATAAATTTATGTATTGCACCATAAAGTACTTTTGTTGTAACAAAATGTACTTTTTTGTATCAAAAAATACTTTTGTTGCACCAAAAAGTACTTTTATTGTACCTCGAATACTTTTATTTAGTACGGTTATTGTACTGTAAAGTACTTTTGTTGTACCTAAAGATACTTTTCAACCACCAAAAATAGTTTTGTTGTATCAAAATGTACATTTATTCTACCAAAAAGTACTTAAATAATACCGCAAAGTACTTTTATTGTACCGCAAAGTACTTAGGATTTACCACACAGTATTTTTGGTACACCAAAAAGTACAATTAGTGTACCAAAAGTAATTATAGACTTATTGTACCAAAAAGTACTTTTGGTATACCGCAAAGAAAATTTTTCGGTATCACAAGTCTAATATTGCACCAAAAAGGATTATATTGTACCAAACAAAATATGTTTATACCAAAACGTATATTTATTGTACCAAAAATTTTTATTTTTGTACATTTTTTGTACTAAAAAGTACTTTTGTTGTATCAAAAAATACTTATATAGTACCAAAAACTATATATCAACAAAAATTGTGCCTTAAAAGTATTTTATTGTACCAAAATGTACTATAATTGTAACAATAATTTTTTAGTAAATTAATAGTACCAAAAGAGACATGTATTATACCAAAAAGTATATTTAGTGTATCAACAAAGAACTTTTATTGCACTAAAATGTACTTTAATTGTAATTAATTTGCATAATTTTATTGCATAAAAAAGTACGTTAATTGTACCACAAAGTACATATATTGTACCAAAAAGTACTTTTATTCTACCTAGAAATACTTTTATTGTACCGGACTCAGCGAAAAAGTACGTTAATTTACTAGAAAGTACATTTATTGCACCAAAAATTAATTTTATTGTACCGCAAACTAATTTTTTATGTATACAAAAGTACTTTTTATGTACCAAAAAATACTTGTACTGTACCAAAAAGTATATTTATTGTACTGAAGAGTTCATTAATTGTACCAAAAAGTAATTTTATTGTATCAAAACGTACTTTCATTGTACCAATTATTACTTTTTTGTACCACAAAGTGATTTTAGTGTCACAAAAATTTTTGTTTTAGAACCATAAAGTACTTTTTTTGTATCAAAAATTTCTTTAATTACTCAAAAAAATACATTTATTTTACTAAAAAGTCTTTGATGTGCCAAAAAGTACTTAAACTGTAAATAAAAGTACATATATGTTAAAAAAAAATTATTGTACCAATAAGGACTTTAGTTGTGTATGAAAGTGAACTATAACAACTACAACAGTTATTTCTAAACTTCTTAATAATTTTTTTTGCAAATTTTTAGTCAGAACAAAACAGTTGACGTAAAAGAGCTGACTTCGAATACTTGAAATTTCCCTCCCTGATTATTTTTTTACCCAGAGACCTCATTTTAATGGGAATATTTAAAATTGGGCTGATAGAGTTTTTGTTTTCCCCTTAAACCACACGAGCTCCGACCAACCGTTGTACTTTTTTTTTAATTATTTTAAATTTGTTGTATACTTTTATTTAGCCCAAACATTTCAACGTGATACAGCTAATTTGATTCTGAATATTGCCATGAGAACGAACTGCATACAAGAATTTATCTGAAAACATATCGCGTACTTCTACTAAGTGAAGACAATTTATTTATTCTTTATTTATTTTATTACTTTTTTTAATCACACTTTGAGTTTTTACATCAATTTGCATAAATTTCTATTCACAATGCGAACAAACTGTTGAGCTATATTGTGAATAGCTAATGTTCATACGCTTCGTCAAGAAATTGATGGGAAACGGAAAGTGCCAACGATTAACATGTGATCTCGAAACAAACCCACCCACCAACCTTTAATATCCGTTTAACTGCACACGCATGTACACTAGGGTAAAAACTTTTTTGGACAAGATTCTCCCCAGGGCTTTTCTAATGGCAAATATTGTATTAATGATAAAAAAAATTTTTTCAGTTCAATATGCTAAAAAAAACTTACGCATCGACAGCGATTTCTAAAATGCCTTTAATATATGTTTTTTTATTTTTTTTAATAAAATTTTTTTTTGAGTATGGTTTATTTATATGTAAGTATGTAAACAAATAATAACAATAAATGATTAAAAGTAGGTATTGTAAGATATAAACTTTAGGTTCAAAGTACGCGATGTTTTACAAGGCGGATATATAAGATATATATATATCCTATATATACTATTTTTATTTCACATGAAAAAAAAATTTAAACTTTGCTTGATTCAAAACTTTACACGTTTGGTGCGTAACCTTTTTTAACGATAGCGAAAAACTAAAAACGCAGTTCTTAATATTTTTCCATGCTCTACACGATTTTGTCTGGGGAGATTTGATATTTGCAAAAAATGCAAAAAGTTATTACCCTAATGCACACTTATGCTCTCATAAGTGTCTTCTCTCCACACTTCTCTTTTCCATCGACTGATTTGTGCAACAAAACGAACACAAAATTTACAAGAAGAAATATTTGCACTCTCTACTCTCTGAAACTTATACTTCCAAACTCATACTTAACATTTCTTATCTTTTTTCTTTTCATAGTTCATTTCATAGTTCTTTTTATCGGTACTTTCACTTTTTTTCCTAGCCCACACACAATTTCTAAAAGAAACATGCATCGGCAGAGATTTTAATTTCCTACATTACGCCAAAGAATTAGTTGGGAAACGGAAAGCGCAAACGACTAACATTTAATCGTTTAAACCCGTTTATTGTTAAACAAATCTTTGATACCTATTCCCTAATTCTTCACATTCGCATGCACACAAATTTCCCTACATCGCCTCTCCAGCTTTCATTCGCATTATAGCACAACTTCCTCACCAAAAAGCACAAAAATCTAACGTAAACCACTTTTGCATTCTCAATAACTATTTGCACTCAATAATAAACAACAACTCCTTACCTCTTTCCTTTTCCTATTTGTATTAACACGCAGAGTCATCATTAAAACAAACATGCACAGGCCAACCGACACAATTTTTCTTGCACACACAATTTCACTGTTTAATATTTTTCGCGACGTTTCCTCTACTTTTACTTATTAATGTCACAATAATCTAATAACTATCCGAAGATTTATTGATTTTATGCACTTTTTTCACAATTCCATCACATTAAACGAACAAATTACTTAATTTCTTAAAGAAATTGTCAAATTTCGCGCACTCTGCCCCAAAATTCTAGTTAGACTGAAGAAAATATCAAAGGAGAGCAACAAAAATAATTGACAACAGGCACCGAAAGAGATCAGTGTCGAGCAACAGGTGAACGGTTAAATCATCGGCGCTAATTATGTACAATACGCGCATATCGTTTTTGTCTATCATTGTGTTCCGTATCATAATCTCCCAGGCGCATAGTAATTAAAGGCGCCACGGCGTTCACTAATTGACTGGCATTGATCTCTGGCTACGTGGATTTGGATCTCTCCCGCTCTCTTTTGACATTTTCTTTAGTCTAACTAGAATTTTGGGGCAAAGTGCGTGTAACTTGACAATTTCTGCATGAAATTAAGTAATCCGTCCGTTTTAAATGATTTTATTGTGCAAAAAGTGAATAAAACCAATAAATCTTTGGATATTTATTAGATTATTGTGAAGTTAATAAGTAAAATTGGAGTAATCGTCGCGAAAACCTCAATTAAACTGTGAAATTACTGAGTGCAAGAAAAGCTGTGTCGTTTGGCCTGTGCATGTTTGTTTCAATGATGATTCTTCGTGTAAATGCAAATAGGAAAAGGAAAGAGGTAAGCAATATGTTGTTGTTTTATTATTGAATGCAAAGTGTTGTGGTGAAAGAAAAAGAGGTTTATGTTTTATGCTTGTGTTCTGTGGTGAGGAAGTTTTGTCAGAATGAAAATACTATCGGGAGAGGGAAGGGGGGTAATAAGTGCGCGTGCGATTGTGAAGCATTATAGAATAGATATCAAAGATTTGTTTAGCAATGAAAGAGTTGTTATGTGTGTTTGTTAAACGATCAAATGATAGACGTTAGCACTTTCCGTTTCCCAACCAATTCTTTGCTGAAATGTATGAAATTAAAATCTTTGCCGATGCATGTTTCTTTTCTCTCTTTGCATGACTATCCGTGAAAGATGTATTAATTAATAATAATTTTTTATTTCATGTAAATTATTAGAGAGTGCAAATAAGAGTTTTGCTAGATTTTTATGCTTTGAAATGCAGAAGATATGCTATAAAGAGTGTGTAAGTGGGAGAGGGCAGATGATAAGTATGTGTAAAAGACAGTAAAGAATTTGGTTATATCTCTGTGTATGTTTAAGACTGAAAGGGTTTGTTTTTAAGTGGTTTTTTTGAAGATCAGTGTCAATTGTTTTGCCTACAAATTCGTTGGCGAAATCTATGAAATTAAACTCTTTGACGTCATTGTCATACATTGTTACAAAGACTAAGTACGTTTCGTACCTAGTTGAAAGTATCTAGTAAAAGTAAAGTTGTGTTGCAATAAGAAAGCAAGTATAGGAGGGAAGACAAAGAAATTTTTATGTATAAATGTGGCTATGAAGAATTAGGAAATACTGGAGACTGAGTAACAATTCGCTTGCTTAAGATGGAAGACTCTAAGTCCACTTTTTTTTAAAAAAATTAAGATTTTAATGAAGTAGTGTACAATTAGTAAAAATACATCGATTACAAACCAAAAAATACAGTTATCTCATTTGTTGTTGTTGTTTTGTAGTGATGAGCAAAAGCGCTAATTTTAATTTATCATATCTTTGTGTAACATCTCACTTCTTACAATGTTGTCATGTCAAATGTTTCGCGCAGAATAGTCTGAGATTCCAACCAATTGACATATTTCGCCACACTCCCACCAGCTGATAAGGTACTTGTCTGCGTTGTGCATTGGGCTTATAAAATATAAACTTAGAATTAGATTTAGAATTTGATTTGTGTTAGTGTATCATTTGATACATTGGCTAAATGATCAGAAAAGTTTGTTTATAATTGATATTAATGGTTAATTCATTGTCACACACTAGGATTACGGGCACCATACCAACCTTTCGTTGTGAAAATCTCTGTAGAAATTTGCGATTAGTTTGTTTTTAAAATTGAAACAATTTTGGCTTAAAATTTCATAAAAAGATTTCAAAATAACTATTTTAATATGAAAAACTATTTTAACGTGCAAAAATGTTGAAAAGTGCAGTATACAAACCTCTTACCTATGAACATAATTTTTGTTTTATAAAATGTCATAATTTGTAATTTTAATTTAGAAGAGACTTTCTTTAAGGATTTAATTTGTATATGAATATTGTATTTCGAAAATGAGTAAATGAACGAAATTTTCAGAGGACATAATCAGTTTTATGCAAATAAGCAATAAAAGAAATAATTTATGTTTTAAAATTTATAAAATGGGAATTATTTTTGTAAATTTTTTAGAATTTTTATAATATTGGGTCATTAATTTGCGTTATTGTACAAAGATATTTCTAAAATAGAGCGGAGATGATAAAAATTTTCATTCGGAGGGATCAACATAATCCATTTTACACAACTCTTGTAAAACAAATTCTATTAGCAATAATAGAATAGATCTTGAACCGAACAATGGAACCAAACTCATTATTTACATTCACAGATCAACAATATAAAACAAGAGGGATCAATTATATTTAAAAATGTTGTTATTTTTTGTAAATTCAATCAAAATTGTATGGATATGAGATGGTTTTATCCCCAGCGAACCACATTTACCTTCGATTTTCGATGTTTGGGAACCAGACAAAGAAAATACAAATATTTCGTGGACTTGACTCAAATTATTTCGTATATGGAAATATATAAAATATTATTTTCATTGAGAAATTTTGATTTTTTCTGATAATGACCAATTTTTTTCAGAAATTGGTTTACAAAAGACAGTTTAAAAAATTTTAAAATTTAAATAGGGCAAAAGATAAAAAATATTTCATTTTGTACTCTATACAAATTTAAAAATATTAATGTAAATATCAATAAAGTTTTGGACAATATTACAAAAAAAAGAAAGATGTTTTTCACAACTTGTAGCCAACCTTCTGGTAATTAAGGTTCAGTTTGGAGGAACGCGTCTCGTCTATTGACGTAATCCAATCATTTACTCTTTTTTGGTTTGTTTATATGAAGTGACCTTTTGCAGGGACAGATAAAACGTTTCCCAAAAGTCTATGCCATGTAAAAAAGTACCATGTCTATTTAAAGTAGTTTCGTAGTTATTGTATCAAAACACAAACTGCCATAAAGTTTCATCAATAATTCAGAAACACAAAAAGTGCACTTGTGACATTTTTGCAAGATACTGACGATATGTCATCTGCGATGTCTGCAGAGTACGGTACATAAGGCAGGCTTTTAGGCATTTGCTGACATTAGACTCATCCACTCCTGAAGCGTTTGTATTCGTCCAATGATTCCAATTCTTTATCTTATTTTTGTCGTCTTAACCATTTTTAAAGCATTATAAACCCTTTTTAAAAAACCACCTCCGACACGTTTCCTCTGGTAGAGAACTCGCCGTAAGCTTTAACTAAGATTCGATGACCTTCGGCACGCGATTTTAAACACTAATAATTTCTTCTAATGTTCTTCATCATACGAAACATAACCTTTCAATGAAATTTGTTAAAAGAAAAGAGTTTTTCAAAAAAAATGTTCTATACGATGACTTGATCCTATTTTCTACTTAAATATTTGCAATGTATGAGGAGACTGCAGTAGCATTATTTATTGTGCATGGAAGAATTTTCTGCGAAATAATGTTTTACTCTGGTATTTCATTGAAGAAAACTTCTTCCTAACTTATCAGATGCATAATGAATACTTGTGCAGTCTTCTCACACATTGAATATGTAAAATGACGCTATTTTCTATTGCCCCCCGAATTCTGCCCTGTTTTCATGCACCCCACCGGGCAAACTTTAGACTTTCATTTAATATTCCTAATGCAAAGTGAATTGACACTTTACTGGCAGATCAACAATGTCAAAGTCATAGATTTCCTTGCACTCGAACACGAGCAGACGAAATAGTCAATTTGAAATGAATTTCAAATACGCCAACATAAAATCATCTATTTACAACCGCAACACAAACAAATATCTAATACCACAACGACAAGAATTCATGAGATGCAATCACATTTCAATTTAGTAGCATAGGACGTGCCCAAATTGCAATTGGCGTAAACGAAAGACATTTTCCTTTTTAAACCAAAAGTATCAAGGTAAAAAAACAAGATCAAATGACACACAAGGCTACAATGCGACAGTTCACTGCTGTCGTAATGATATTAATGATACACCAGACCATCTTAACTCAATAAGTCACCCCCGTTGCCGTGTATTACTGTTTTGCTCTTAAAATTGAATTTGTTTTCTTATACTTAATCAAGTAGACCACAACGATGAGGGCCATAAAAGTTAACGATGGCATGAAATTTTTGCAAAATTGTCATAATCAAATGTTAATTTAAAATTCAATAATGTTCATCAATTATGAAGACAATTAATTTGCGTTTTTGCCTTAGCAAATGAATCGCAATTGATTGCATTATAAGGCATTTGACATTACGCTGCGCGCATTTACATATAATCTAAGCATAACCCCCTCATAACCAATGGATCAGCACCCTGTCCACCGTCGTGTTCATTGCTGCCATCCTCCCATGTAATCGTAACATTTACATTAAATTCGTCTCGTATGTCCGCATATCCTGGTTATCCTTTGTGCCAACATTTCACACAGATGGTCCATACAATTCGCATTTAATTCCAATTTTCAAAATCCAATTCGACACTTTTTGTTCACTTTATGTTTGCAAGTGTTGTGGCATCCATCTCTTGTGTTGGTTGTAATAATAACCCCGAAGTGTGGTTTGTTTGCTAGGACTACACTGTCAACCGCATTACTACCACCGCAGCAGCGCACCACACTGCCCCTTTCACTGTGTTGTGTAGTGTTGTTGTCGTGTCGTCGTTTGTGCAATGGCCTCATACAATTGAAATTTGTTCACAATTTCATTTGCTCATTTGTGTGAATTGTATTCGAATCGAATCGAATTGTTTATACTTGATTACAAATCCTCATGGTTAGTTAACCTTTGCGCCCGCATCATACCCACGAGTTTGGCGACAATAACCATACGACAATAATCGTTAGACGACATCCTGTTTAATGTTTGTCAAGGATCTCCGTTGAAAGTGGGAGGAGGAGGAGGAGGCATTTGTTGTATAAGGAGTGTGATGCTGTTATGGGTTTTCCCGTTGTAACAACAAGTACTAGTGTTACACTTGTTGTATGTGGTGTGTGTGTATAGGGAGCATAAGGATAATTTGATCAATTTAAATTTTAAAATGTAAGAGAATGTTGAATTTGTATAAAATAGTATTGGAGTTGTAGTATTATGGAAAAACTCACTGTTGCATATGAATGTTTTTTTCAAGTTGTAGAAAACACCTCAAATTTAAAGATTTTTCTATAAAAAAAAGCCTACAACTCGTTGTATAGTCTAAGGCTGTATGTTTCTTTAGAATTTTTAATCTAGTGTCGCTTTTTATTAACTTTCCCATATATCCTTTTTCTATACTTAACTGAATCTAAGGAAAAATTACAAAAATAATGCCTAAGATGAGCAATGTTCATTCAGTTAATTAAAAGAATCTTAAAAAGTTGGTCACATGTTTTTCTAGTTGTACAAAACAATTCAAGTTTAAAGATTTTTCTATTAAAATTAACCTGCGACTCGTAGTATAGCCTTTTTCTCATACTTTACTGTATCTTAGGATAATTAACAAATATATTGCATAAGATGAGCAATGTTCTTCCAGTAAATTAAATGAATTTTGAAATAGGTCACTTATGTTTTTCTAGTTTTAGAAAACAACTCAAATTTAAAGATTTTATTATAAAAATTTATTCAGTTTATTCAGTAAATTAAAAAAATATTAAAAATTAGGTCACTTAGTTTTTTTAGTTGAAGAAAACCATCTCAAATTTAAAGATTTTTCTATAAAAATAAGCTTACAACACGTAGTATAGTCTGAGGCTGTCTGCCTCTTAAGAATTTTTAAACTAGTGACGCTATTTATTAACTGTCCCATATATCCTTTTTTTGTACTTCCCTGAATCTATATATCCTTTTTTAGACTTTACTGATTCTAAGAAAAATTAACAAATATATTGCATAAGATTAACAATGTTCTTTGAACATATTAAATAAATATTTAAAAGCGGGTCACTTTTGCTTTTCTAGTTGTAGAAATCAACTCAAATTAAATGATTTTACTTTAAAAATAAGATCACAACTCGTAGTATAACATGAGGCTGTATGTTTCTTTGGAATTTTTAAACTAAAGTCGCTTTTTATTAACTTTCCCCGCATATCCTTTTTCTCATACTTTAGTGAATCTAAGAAAAATATACAAATATATTTGTTTTTTAAGTTGTAGAAACCCCTTTGAATTTAAAGATTTTTCTATAAAAATAAGCCTGCAAGTCGTATTATAGTCTGAGGCTATATGTTCTTTAGAATTTCTGAATTAAAGTTGATTTTTATTAACTTTTCCATACATCCTTTTTCACATACTTTACTGGATCATAGGAAAAATTAACAAAAATATTGCGTATTGAAGATATTTTTACATAAAAGTTTTTATTGATATCACATATGATCTCTCTTTGAATAATTACAAAATTTTTTCCTGAAATTTTCTTTAAATTTCCAGCAAAATCTCTAGAATAACTCCTAACACATTAACAGACATTGATTTTATATTCATACCTTCATATGTTAACAATTCTTTGCTAATGATATCTTCAACAACAACTTGACAGCAAACTAATGGTGCAAACAGCTTCCCTACTGTTACACCAAGCGCAAACGGCGTCAACAAAACTATCCTACAACAAATTATAAACATAACGAGCGCCTCTCTCTCTCTCTCTTTCTCTCTGTTGCATATTTTCTAGCATATGAAATGATTATTATTTTTATGAAATTGTAATGAATACAATTCACAACATTCCATATGGATAGATTCATAGCTAGGGCAGGCACATACAAAATATGACACCACCGCCATCATTATCGCCAGTTATTGGGTAAGGATTGCAGCGGCAATAACAACAACAACTGCGGTGATATCATCACAAACAACAAATTGATAGTTTCAGTTGTAGTTGATTACGTAAAATGAGTAACGCATATGTGCAAATAATTCCGTTCGTAGTAAGCACCTTTGGCAACAGGATCGTAACGCCACACCACTCTACGCCGCGCAAGGACCATGGCTACTTGACACTCGAACGGCAGTAGTAGCACAACAAAATTTACAGCCACAAAAGGATAATGCCACCGCTAACTCTGAAGCTGCTGGTGTGATTTCCACCACCATTGGCTAAGCTGGTGCAAGGACAGGCACAGTGGTGAAGAGGTAGCTGGGAATAAATAACATTTTAAATACAAAATAAATGGGGTTTTAGAAAATTTCAAAGTCAAACACTTGCATATATCAATTCTGTCTCACTTACCTCGAAATCTTCTCATAAAATTCTTGTTCTATTTACTGATGTACATTGAATATAAAAATTAATTTGAGCGAAATTTATCGCGAGGTTTTTGTAATAGATCACACATTTTTTTTATGTTGTATCTCAATTTAAATATATTTCTATAAGAATAAGCTTACAACTCGTAGTATAGTCTGAGGCGGCTTGTTTCTTGATAATTTTTCAAAAAGTGTCGCTTTTTATTAACTTTCCCATATATCCTTTTATGATGCTTTACTAAATCTGAGCGCAATGCTCGACGAGAAGAATATCAAAAATAATCTTGGCGAAATTTATTTTTTTTTTATATACAAAATCTACATGTTTTTCAAGTTGAAGAAAACACATTAAATTTAAGGATACGTCTATAAAAATCAGCCTAACACTCGAAGTACAGTCTGAGGCTGTTTGTGTCTGTAGAACTGTTAAACTAGTGTCGCTTTTTATATACTTCCCCATATATCCTTTTTTCATACTTTACCTAATCTGAGGGATATACAAAAATATATATTACGTAAGAAAGTCCATCATACAGATTAAATACATTTTAGAACCACAAAATAATATTTGTTTTTGTTTTTTACGATCAATTTTCGCAAACTTCGCCATATGTCCTGTGACTGTTTACCAGGAAAATAATGAAATCGAAAAATTTTACTAATTAGAAATTTTTCGTTTATTAGCTAAAGGCGACGTCACTGATGAGTCTTCTAAATTATGATTAACTCCTTATGACCAACGTGCCAATGTTCGAATCTCAGCTCGGTCCTTGAAATGTTCCACTTTTTAAAATATTAATACCATAAAATTTTGTGATATTGTCATAGTTTTATTTGTCTAACTATGAATACAATTTTGAAAGGAACAAAATATACATATAGAAAGAATATAAGTGGTAATAATAACAATATTCTTTATGCATTTTATGAATGAGGGAAGCTTCTCACATTTGAATGACCTTCAGTTTAATGCCGAATTCAAACATCAGCTTTTTGAGAAGTTTTTACCTGAGAGATGTATGCTCCAAATAGTCATTAGCAGACCGTGACGGGTGTGACCTTATGAGGAATTCCTCTTTTACTAGGGTGGGCGGTCATCTCATTGTGTCCGACAGCACTTCAAGTTGTCAAGAAATAGACATCTCTCGGGTAAAAACTTCCCAAAAACTTCTCGACAACTTGAAGTGCCGTCGGACACAATGAGAAGACCGCCCGCCTTAATAAAAGAGGAATTTCTCATAAGGTCACACCCGTCTGATAATGACTATTTGGAGCATGTATCATGTTCTTTCTGTTTCTACTAGTTATTAAAAGTTTTTAACATTAATATCGTTGGAAAACGCAGACTAGTTTTTAATAACAAATTTTATATTTTTTCAATTATAAGTTCACCGTCACACCAGTCACAATGGTAGTGTTCAAAAGTAGATAGTTGTGTTGTCTCGAATCCGGATCACCCATATGATAGTTGCGTTTTATTTTGTAAATTTGCAACAATATATAGAATTAAAATTTTCTCGAACATTTTACGGATAAATACTATTATGAATATGGGTGCCGCTTTAGCCCACTATAGGTCTGAAAACAACTTTATTTCCCTTTACACCTCAAAAATAAGGTATGTGATAGCTTTTACTAGACATTTCGATTGACTCGACACTATACTGCGAAGTTGCTGTCGACAACATCGAGGGCGCCGACAATGAAAGAAAAATGTAGATGACTGGCGACAGGATTCGAACCATGGATCTCCCGCATGGCAATAGCGTGTGCCACCCATCATGTTACGGCGGGTCACCATAGACTATGTGTTTATTTTAACGGTGCCAAAATTGTTTTAATTGATTTGGTTATAATCCAGCAGAATAAAAATAAAATGATTGAATTAGTAACTAAACGAGATGAAGGGAAGTCCCAATAAAGGATTTCACCTATTGAACTAGCTCCGATAAAAGCGAAGGTGGTGGGGTTGATTAGGAAGTGGTGGCGATCTCTACGGATACGCCTTATAAAAAATTTTTCAGCTCAACATTTTTCAGCTCATTGATTTGGGACTCAATTCGAAGAACTGCACGTGAAAGTAGCCCCAAGAAGCAGAAGTTCTGCATCATTCGTTTGGTCAAGTTACATGCCATAATAAATTAATATCGATTTGAAGTTAGTAAGTACGAATAGAAACGGGATTGTTCAACAAATCGTCAATTCTATAACATAATTTACACAGCAAATTATACGGACGGCTTGAAGAAGTAGGAGTTTTGTGGTATGTATGTATGTATAGAGCGGAACCTATAACTGGATGCGACACCAGTTTAATTGCTTGACGTACAATGAATAGTTTGTCGTGCTCAACCACTGTGCGACGAAAACACCACAATCACCACCACTTCACAAAAAAAAATTCACTCCCGGTAATCGGTCATTATTCATATTCCTACTGAAGTTGTTAATGTTGTTGTTGTTGTTGCTGTTTTTTGTTATTCTAAAATGCCAAAATGGTACTTGAGCCCACGTTGCACAACAATCGGAAAAAATCAAACAAACCAAAACAAAGGCTCTTCAGCCCGAATTAAGAAATTTTAAATAATTTAATTAACACACACACACACATAAACACACTCGAAGACCATACGTCCTTGCGACCGTTTGGGCTAAGGTTAAGGACCTTCAGACATTTGGTCCTTAAATCCTTATTATAAAGAATAAAACACTTTTCTGATCGTAAGCCAAATTTGATGTATCAATTGATACACTAACGTAAATTGATATATATACAATACGATCGACTAAAACTAACAAACAATACAGTTTAAAAGTAAAATTTTCAATATATTTTTTTTTATAATAAAATTCTAAGCAATTTTTTCAATATTTTTTTAATAAAATAAACTTCTAAGCAACGGCAAATCATAACTTTTTATCAAGTCATCTAGTTAGCCCGCAATTTCTAAAACATTTTGACGTAATTTTTGTTTATGCAAATTATTTATTCTCTTCTTCTATTTGCTGTTTTGCTATATTACACGCTCCAACAACTGTAGTCCTTTGTTAACTGAAATATGAAGAGCATTTTTGTGTTTCCACCCATTCAAATGCCGGGGCCGGGCTGGTGTTATCGACTTTCGACGTTTTGTTTCACATTTCAAAACGTTTCATCACCATAAGGAGCCACATAAAAAGGACCTTCCCCTCTTTTGGAGCAGTGGCGCAGTTGTGTTATGCGCCACTTGGCGCTTAACCAACCTAAACCTCAACCCCCAGGAATTTTTAGGATTGGCATCAAACTACCAATAGCAAACTTGTGGAATTCTATGGTATCATGATAAGGGAGCAGCAGCACAAGCAGAAACAGCAACAACAACCCAATATAGGGCCTGACAAAAGGAAACGCAAAACACACAACCGTAAAGGAAAAAAAAACTACCAATTCATGTTAATGGCTGGCTGCTTGTCAGTAGTGCTGTTGTTGTTGCTAGCGAGGGCACCTACCAAAACCAGGCCACCGTCACAGAAATGGAACTAATGACTGTGCCTGGATGTGTAATGCCAGTTTGTTTTTTTTTATTGTTGCTGTTTTAAATAGTATAACCAACTGCGACTACTGAACCTACCTGTTGTTGTCTCATTCATTCTCATTTTGGGCCATTTAAACGTTTGCCAACCAATGGGAGTGGTAACTTAAATATGTACCAGCTTAAAAGATATATATGTACCATATATATACTCCCAACTAATGTTATATATTCATGACCATATAAATTTGATGTTTATTTAACATAAGATAACAAGAATTTATTATGAGAGTTGTTGCTAAAGCAACAACACAGAAGAATGGCCAAAGTTTTGTGACATCAGGGTGGGGTGGGGGTAGATGAGAGCGAGCCGTGTGATGATGGCAGAGCAGCGGCAAATGAATTCATTTGGAACATCATCTACATCTAACTGGCTGAATAAATATGCATTTGCTAAGCAAATTGTAGGTATTCGTAACGTTTTATGTGTGTGACGGTCGTTGTTCAAATGTTATTAATTATGTTAATAACATCGAACTCCCCAATGAGATGACCTATAACTTTAATTCGTGGGGAATTTAATGAGAAATTTGTAAAGAGAAATAACATTTAAAGTATTAAAATCGAACTTATGTACAAAAGAAGTAAAGAATTTTGTCATCGAATTTGTCTAGATGTAGGCAATTGTTGTTTAAGTTTGGGAAAACTTAATTTCAAACTAAAAAATCACAAGTATTATATAAATTGAGTAACTACTTCTGCAATTTACACAGTACAACACATGATTTTGGGACTCAGTTCTTAGAACTGCACGTGAAAGTAGCCCCAAAAAGTAGAAGTTCTGCATCATTCGTTTTGTCAAGTTACATGCCGTATTAATTTAATATCGATTTGAAGTTAGTAAGTATGGCAAAGAAAAGAGCCTAAAATGTGACAAATTCCCCTTTACGAAGTCCCAAATCAATGAGCTGTATAAGTACAAATTGTGAAAATTATTATATCTTTTGTTTTATGATGTTACCGTAGCCTCCTCAAACATTGAGAGTAAATCGAAGAAAGTTGGTAATTTGTGTAAGTGTATCTAATGATATATCAAATTGACTAAACGATGATAAAAAGTTTTTATTGTTAATATTAATGGTCAATTCAGTGTCAGGCACTACTAGGATGCCGCCTGACGGGTTCAAAATCAAACCCCTTTGTGACGAATTGGTGCTCTGTGTTGGTTTGGCTTAAACAAGTACAATATCCAGAGCCAAGGACTACTACTTTGCAGTTACCGATGCTTAGTTATTCATCAGGAGTTATAAGGTACTGACATTAACTATTAAATGGTAAGAACTCTCTCCGGACAGTTGTAAATTCAGCTGTCCTAGACATTTTCTCTGTGTTATGAAAGTCATCGACAGAAGTTGTTATTTTCCTTTTGGATTCCATGAATGAAATATGGGACCATTTCATGTATTTGTGTGACATTAATATTATATTGATACCTACGGCTCCAACTTGGAGCAAAGGGCCGTAATATAATATGTGTGACTTAGCACTCTTCTAAGTATAAATTAACATGTGACGGGACTTGTAGGCTGACGCGTCAGTCTTATTCGGAAACTTTTTCTCCGATTTTGTTGGATATTTTTAAATATTTTCAGGAATATTTATTGAAATGTTTTTAATAATGCCAATACAGGGCAATTGGCCGTAGTCAATTTATCGTAGACAAAAGTAGGCGCCAGACAAGATTTCGTATAGAAAAGTTGGCATCAGGCAGGATTTTGTAGAGAAAAGTCAGTGTCAAGTGTGTTTCGTATAGAGAAGTTGTGTTCAGGCAAGTTGTCGTATAGAAAAGTTGGTGTTAGGCAAATTTTCGTGTAGTAAAATTAGTGCCAGAAAAGTTTTAGTAAATAAAATTTAGTATCAGGTAAGTTTTCTTTAGAAAAGTTTTTGACATGCAAGTTTTCTTATAAAAAATTTGGGCATAGGCAAGTTTTCTTATAGAAATGTTGGTGTCAGTCAAATTTTCGTGTAGTAAAATTAGTGCCAGAAAAGTTCTTGTATATTAAATTTAGTATCAGCAAGATGATAAGCAAGTTTTCTTGTGGAAATATTGGTGATAAGCAAGTTTTCTTATAGAAAAGTTGGTGATAGGCAAGTTTTCTTATAGAAAAGTTGATGATAGGCAAGTTTTCTTATAAAAAAGTTGATGATAGACAAGTTAGCATATAGAAAAGTTGGTGATAGACAAGTTTTCATATAGAAAAGTTGGTGATAGACTAGTTTTCATATAGAAAAATTGGTGATAGACAAGTTTTCATATAGAAAAGTTGGTGATAGGCAAGTTTTCTTATAGAAAAGTTGGTGATGTTCCCCTATAGAAAAGTTGTTGTCAGGCAAATTATCGTATAGAAAAATTGGTGATAGGCAAGTTTTCTTATAGAAAAGTTGGTCTAAGGCAAGTTTTTTTTATAGAAAAGTTGGTCTAAAGCAAGTTTTCTTATAGAAAAGTTGGTCTAAAGCAAGTTTTCGTACAGACAAGTTGGATATAGGCAAGTTTTCTTATAGAAAATTTGATGATAGGCAAATTATCGTATAGAAAAGTTGGTGATAGGCAAGTTTTCTTATAGAAAAGTTGGTGATAAGCAAGATTTCTTATGGAAAAGTTGCTGATAAGCAAGATTTCTTATAGAAAAGTTGGTGATAAGCAAGATTTCTTATAGAAAAGTTGGTGATAGGTTTTTATATATAAATGCTGGTATCAAGCAAGTTTCCGTATAGAAAACATTGCGTCAAGAATGTTTCCCTATAGAAAAGTTGGTGTCAGGCAAATTATCGTATGGAAAAGTTGGACATAGGCAAGTTTTCTTTAGAAAAGTTTTTGACATGCAAGTTTTCTTATAAAAAATTTGGTCTAAAGCAAGTTTTCTTATAGAAATGTTGGTGTCAGTCAAATTTTCGTGTAGTAAAATTAGTGCCAGAAAAGTTCTCGTATATACAATTTAGTATCAGCAAGATGATAAGCAAGTTTTCTTGTAGAAATATTGGTGATAAGCAAGTTTTCTTATAGAAAAGTTGGTGATAGGCAAGTTTTCTTATAGAAAAGTTGGTGATAGGCAAGTTTTCTTATATAAATGCTGGTATCAAGCAAGTTTCCGTATAGAAAACATTGCGTCAAGCATGTTTCTCTATAGAAAAGTTGTTGTCAGGCAAATTATCGTATAGAAAATTTGGTGATAGGCAAGTTTTCTTATAGAAAATTAGGTGATAGGCAAGTTTTCTTATAGAAAATTTGGTGATAGGCAAGTTTTCTTATAGAAAAGTTGGTGAAAGGCAAGTTTTCTTATAGAAAAGTTGGTGATAGGCAAGTTTTCTTATAGAAAAGTTGGTCTAAGGCAAGTTTTCGTACAGACAATTTGGTGATAGGCAAGTTTTCTTATAGAAAAGTTGATGATAGGCAAATTATCGTATAGAAAAGTTGGTGATAGGCAAGTTTTCTTATAGAAAAGTTGGTGATAAGCAAGATTTCTTATAGAAAAGTTGGTGATAAGCATGATTTCTTATAGAAAAGTTGGTGATAAGCATGATTTCTTATAGAAAAGTTGGTGATAAGCAAGATTTCTTTTAGAAAAGTTGGTGATAGGCAAGTTTTCTTATAGAAAAGTTGGTTATAGGCAAGTTTTCTTATAGAAAAGTTTTCTTAAAGAAAAGTTGGTTATAGGCAAGTTTTCTTATAGAAAAGTTAGTTTCAGTCAAATTTTCGTATATAAAAGTTGGTGGCAGGCAGATTTTCCTGTAGAAATTTTGTTGTCAGGCAAGATTCCGTATACAAAAGTTGGTATACAACAATTTTTTGCATAAAAAACTTGATGTCAGGCAAGTTTCCTAACATATGGCACCAGGCCATATATTAAAGTTAATTTACGTATGGTTTTTATATATGAGCTGGAAAGAGCAGGATAGAGTTCCTATAAATTACTTTGTACTGCTGCCGCTAAAAATATTTCTAAAATATTTTGTTTACAATTGAATATTTCTGACAATTGAAAGGTTTATCGAAAGTTTCCTTTAAAATATAGAAAATTTTTTATCTAGATTTCAAATTAATCTGATGTTTTATGTTTGTTCAAAATCAATTCAAATATTAGTGTTATATAAATATTTTCTATTTCCAATATGGTGCTATTCTCACTGATTTATACAGTTTTTAATATACAGGACAAAGTTCAATAACTTCTACTACATTTGCTAGTATTTACATGGTCATTCACCAGCCAACACTAAGGTAACTTCAACCAATATTTGGTTGTGAACAAAACCCATTAAATATTTCCGTTTTAACTACACATATCCCAATTTTACAATCATAGAGAAAAATTAAAGCCTCATTCGAGGTTAATGAAACTTTAAACAAAGAATTGAAATTTCCGACAATAAGGACATTTACAGCTATTATTGATACCAACAACAATGTGTTTGCTTACACACAGGTATTTGTTCGTATGGGAGTGTGTATGTGTAACTTAACATATTTGTGTTTATTTGTTTGTTTGTGTTGGTGTAGATATCCTTTTTGCAGCTCGGGGACCATAAGTGACAATCTTGTTTCCTTTTTTTTGCTGCTGGTTGTCCCTTTGATTAGGGTTGTGGTCACCAACAGACCTTAGCAAGGGTAACAAATGAGGAAACAATGTTACGAGTCCGAGAATCGAAATCAAAAAGTAATCGTTGTTCCTAAGGTTAGATGAGATGGGGGAAGGCATAGCAGATGGAGGCCAGAGATATTCACAGGTTTGTCCAGCTAAGCAGTTATTGCGGTTTGTTGGCCACCAAAGTGTACCAAAGGTAATGGTTATTGGTTGTAGATGCTGCCATTATTAGAGACACCCAGAGTCATTGGCACAAGTGTCAACACATAGAAAATTGCCATCCAAAGAAGATTATTAAAGTCCAAGGTAAGCAAATCAATGGACCATTTATGACGTCATTCTAGCCATTATGGCGTGACAATAATGGCCAACAAACAATCACTGGTAATTTCGTTGTTCTACTTTATGGGCAATTTCTGTTTGGTTATCAAATGGGACACAGTAGAAATTTGCAAAAATTTAATTAGTTTTCATAGTCTACATGCAAGGTATAGTTCGGGGGAAGGGAAACGGAAACGGAAATTGTAGTTTGTCTTGTTTACTAATGTGTTGTGAAATCTACTGTTGAAATGTTCTCTTTAATGCTAATTCTCGTGTCATGTTATCAGTTTAACGGAGTCCAAGTTGTAAATCAATTATATCCTGATTAATATCCGGTAAATGTCTTTATTTTGTTGTGAGTTATACTACAGCCATTGTTTGTCATATGTCAGAGCCTGGGAAAATCAAACAAGTGGCCCCTTTTGGAAATGCACTCTCCGTTAAACCGCTTTAAACGCTGTTCAGCCACTAATGGGCAAAGACTTAATTTTGTTGCTGTGTAGAAAATTTCTCTATCTGCCTGCCACCCTGCCACGCTCATTACTACTATTATGGTTGCAAACGCCTACTTGGTAGATGTTAAACAACCATTATTTCCGCCCGTGTAGACGTCCTTGCTTCCGTCCTTACTTTCTCCAAGCAAACAATGGGAAAAATTGCGTTTGAAAAAATTCGCCACATTTATCCGATCAAAATCGCGTTTGTATATTTGGCTTCCAACAAATATTAAAACGGCCGGGAGTCTGTGAGTCACGTGACTTTAGGTGACACGTGTTGTTATCATTCTCATCATCACCGTCATCCACTGCTTGATGGTGCTGCCGTTCGATCCTCCTCTCTGTGTGGCTCTTTGTAACGGGCGTATGTCCTTTTTTTGTTTGTAATATCCTTTTGCTATTTGTATTCTGGATTAATCACGCCCAACCCTTATCTCTGCACAAAGGTGAGTGCATATCAATATTGTTTTTTTTGTTTGTTTTTGATTTCGTTGTTGTTGCAAAAGTTGCATTGTTTTGTAAAGAATCCTTAGAATCGATGTTTTGCGTTGTTGTTTTTTCTATTTTTCTAATAGAGTTATTATCTGGTACCCAAGAACGATTATTATAGCAATTACTGTATCGAATGGTTCCGGTAACACCCACTTGGATTTGTGAGAATATTGTAAATAACTCAAAGGAGAAACAGAAAAGAACAGCGTGACAATGGCAGTGAAACCAAACAATTTTATTAGTTAATTGATGAGAACAAAAAACATATTGGAGGATGAATGTCCTTAATAAAGGAAATTACACAACAAAAATATGGAATAATTGAATTTTCTCATAGGAATTTTCTTGTTAAGCGATTTTAATATAAAGAATCTCTACTAGTAGAGAAATTAATGTTTCGAAAAGTTGTTGGCAATTAAGTTTTTGTATAGAAAGTTTTGAGTAAGGCAAGTTTTCATATAGGAAATTTTGAGCCAAACACATTTTTGTGTATAATATTTGGCTTCAGGCAAGAATAGTTAGTATTAAGCTAGTTTTCGTATAGAAACGTTGGTTACGGGCAAATTTTCGTCTAGAAAGGCGCCTTGCATTATCTTTTCTATAGGAAAACTTGCCTGACAATATATTTTATACAGGAAAACTTTCTTGACACCTACATTTCCATTGGAAAACTTGCCTTCCACCAACTTATCTATAAGAAAACTTGCCAGCCACCAACTTTTCTATGAGAATACTCGCCTATCAACAAACTTGCCTGGCACCAACTTTTCTTTACGAAAACTAGCATGGTACCAACTTTTCTATAGTAAAACTTGCCTGGCACTAACTTTTATTTAAGAAAACTTATCTACCACCAACTTATCTATAAGAAAACTTGTCTACCACCAACTTATCTTTAAGAAAACTTGCCTGGGACCAATTTTTCTATAACTTGCCTTCCACCAACTTTTCTTTAAGAAAACTTGCCTTCCACCAACTTTTCTATAAGAAAACTTGCCTTCCACCAACTTTTCTATAAGAAAACTTGCCTTCCACCAACTTTTCTATAAGAAAACTTGCCTTCCACCAACTTTTCTATAAGAAAACTTGCCTTCCACCAACTTTTCTATAAGAAAACTTGCCTTCCATCAACTTTTCTATAAGAAAACTTGCCTTCCATCAACTTTTCTATAAGAAAACTTGCCTTCCACCAACTTTTCTATAAGAAAACTTGCCTATAAGAAAACTTGTCTTCCACCAACTAATCTATAAGAAAACTTGCCTGGCAGCAACTTTTCTTTACGAAAACTAGCGCGACACCAACTTTTATTTAAGAAAACTTGTCTACCACCAACTTATCTATAAGAAAACTTGCCTGGCACAAACTTTTCCACAGGAAAACTTGCCTACCACCAACTTTTATATCGTTTATAATTTTGACTCAGTTAGGTCCTTTAGAATCGTTTAACATTTTACTATGACAACTCTTTTTTTGCATTGCAATTTCAATAACATTTTAAAGGCCGGAATATTTGTTGCCCTTTGTAAACATAAACTTCCCGTCCACATACTGCCCAAAATGTCACACCACATATGTAAGCCCAAGAAAAGGAAGCCGCCACAAACTTCAAGACAAAACCATCAGGTGACTCTATACATGAAAATGTTTAGCGGGGCTAACACTTTACACATGACATTTTAATGTCCTTATCCAATTAAATGTGTATTTATATGCATGGTTATGACTTTTAAAGGTTCAAAATATTAATAACTAATGAGTGGAGGAGGGAGGGTGGCAGAGAGTAAGAGAGAAAGGGTATGAATATCTTTGTAAGTATTACCCACAGCTAAGTCCACCCACATATGTTTACTTACAATGATGGTTATTGTATGCAGTACCTATCTATGTATTACTATATGTATGTGTGTGTATGTTAAGGATTATTATTAACGTTAACATTAAGCATCCTTTTTATAACGCCAGCTTGCTCTGTCTCTTCTATGTACCTATACTTTGTAGCAATTTTTCATTTTATGAGTTGTTTCTGTGCTGTAGATGATACAAGGTCCTGGGCTTTAATATTTTACAAAGTATGTATGCGTGTGTGTGTGTTTTGTTGTGTTAATGTGACATTCATTAGAAGTTTGTCAATTCGAACGGGTTTGGTCTTGTGATCCTTTTTTTGTTTGAAAACCGGTTTATAATTAACTTAAATGTAACGTCAAGTTTTCCTGCTCTTTTTGAGTTATTAAAGTTATTAAAGGTTGGTTGGTTGGTTATTGACAATGATTATGACAGGATAATAGCAATGACCCTAAGTATTGTGGTCTAAAGGTTGACTTAGTGTTTTTGAATGATAAATATAGAGATTACTTTTAAACTATCGTAAGGGCATTTCCATTACTAAAATTTAAGGAAGTAAATTAGTTCAAGTAGTATGAAGCAGAAATTCAAAGGACATGCGGTGTTTAAGAAATGTTATTAAGTTAGAAACCCATTACAGATAAAACTAGTAGTCTCTTGACAAATATATCTTTTATATAAATGCCGATACATCTTGTTAAATCGTATCTCACTATGAATCCTTACACATTTCAGGCTATCTCATCTTTTGTTATTTATCTTTAGTTTATGTGTTTTTTTTCTTTCTTTCTTTCGTTAACGCCTTTAAAGTCTTCATTAATAGTTTTCATTTTGATTTCCCCACAGGACCGCCACAAAATGTCGCTTTGTTATAGTTCACATCTGAATGCGAAAGCGAAAACGTGAATGCAGCGCGCAAATCTTGTGCTCTTGTGTCCAGTCCAGTGGACACATCTCACCTGTAACATGTGTCCATATTTAATTACGACACTTGGTCGGCATTGTTTAGACGCTAAGTGCATCGGAAAGGCATTTTAGTTGATGGGTTAGCAGATAGAAACGGTCGGCGTTAGGTTTTAACACTTTCATCATGGCGCATGGCGTTGGTTGGTTGGCTGTAAAGCTAGCTGGCAGGCTGGTTGCAACAAACGAGCATTTGTGCAACAACAATGAAAGCACGGAAACATGAACACAACATCCCTTTTAATTTAGATAAAAGTTTAACGAAAAATGCATTTTTATGTTGGCAACAATTATGGTTTAGACGTGAGTTGTTAGTTGACTGATGGGCGGACGGACGCACGGACGGACTAACCGAATGGATGAGTGCGACTCAAGAGAGGGTGTGAGTGAATTAAACAATCAATAATGCAGCGGCACAACGGGGAAATTTATAGGGTTTCGCTACTGTGGTGCAGAAGTATGTTATAGTGACACTTATATCTAGAAATTCTATCTGAAACTCAGGTGAAGCCAATGTAAGATAACACAGTGCAACACATGATTTTGGGACTCAATTCTGAGAACTGCAAGTGAATGTAGCCCCAAAAAGACAAAGTTTTGCATCCATCGTTTTGTCAAGTTACAAGCCATAATACTTTAATATTGATTTGAAGTTAGTAAGTATCGTATAGGGGATTTTGTCACGTTCTAGGCATCATAAGTAATATTACACGTAAAGCAGACTCCACGGAGTACAACAGTTTTATTGTAACTGCTACAAAATAAACCCAGTTCAAAACCATTTGAGTAATGGAAAAGTGAAACTGTTACTTATTTAAATCTCTTAAATCGGACTTTGGTATGTTGAATCGGACTTCGGTCTGTTAAATCGGTTCAGCTTCGGTCTATTAAATCGGACTTCGGTCTGTTTAATCGGACTTCGGTCTGTTGAATCGCACTTCGGTTTGTAGACTCGGACTTCGGTCTGTTGAATCGGACTTTGGTCTGTTGAATCGGACTTCGGTTATGTTGAATTGGAGTTAGATCTGTAAAATCTGACTTCGGTCTTTTAAATCGGACTTCGCTCTGTTTAATCGAACTATGGTCTGCGAAATCGGACTTCGGTCTGTTGAATCGAACTTCGGTGTGTTGAATCGGACTTTGGCCTGTTAAATCGGACTTCGGTCTGTTAAATCGAACTGCGGTATACTGAATTGGACTTCGGTCTGTTTGAATCGAACTTCGATGTGTTAAATCAGATTTCGGTCTGTTAAATCGGACTTCGGGCTGTTAAATCGGACTTCGATCTGTTGTATCGGACTTCGGACTGTTAAATTGTACTTCGGTCTGTTGAATCGGACTTCTGTCTCTTTAATCGCTCTTCGGTTTGTAAAGTCGGACTTCGGTCTGTTAAATACGACTTTGGTCTGTTAAATTGGACTTCGGTCTGTTGAAACGGACTTCGGTCTGTTGAATCGGACTTCGGTCTGTTAAATTCGACTTCGGTCTATTAAATTGGACTTCTGTTTGTTGAATCGGACTTCGGTCTGTTTACGACAAAAGCCGAATCATCGACATTATCACGAGCTGCAGAAGTCGATTTGCTGAAAACCGCGAGTCGCCGATTTAACAATATATTCCCGAATTGTTGAAATTAACTTGAACCACCGACAGTTTTGCTGATATAAACCCAAATCATCAACAAAACCTGAATCATTGAATTGTTGACATTAACCCGAACTATCGACAAACCCGAGTCATCAATCATCACTTGCTGATATTAACCTGAATCTCCGACAAAACTCGAATCACCAAACTTACCACATACTGCTGCTATTAATGGACAAATCAACCGACGAACCCGAATCATCAGTACGCTGCCGAGTTGATGGTACGAGCCTGAATTATCGAAAGTACCCGAATTACCACGTTCCTGAATACCAAAACGATCCTGACCCATCTGACCTCTACTGTTTTGTGAGTATAGTAAAAGTTCCCGATCACATAAAATCGACCGATTCGCAAAGTTCCCGATTATCTTAAATCGACCCGAGTATCGAAACCTGTAATTGCAGTCATAGGTCACATCAATACTAGTCGAGCGTATACTAAATATTCTCGATCATCTAAAATCGGCCTGGGTACAAATTACCGGACAAGACAACAACGCTATCACTGAATCCGAATCGGAATTGTTTTCGAATCTTAATATTTTATCTGCAAGATTATAAGTTTGAATTTGTATGGAATGTGAACAAGTTCAAAGTCTATGAAGAAATAGTATGGAACTAGATGGAGCCCCATACAGAGTTACAGTTCATAAATATACAAAGTTGTAGTTTCTTACGCAATATTTATGGAAAGATACTTCAAATATTAAATGACCAGTCTTGGCAGATATATTTGTGCAACTGTATATCTGTCCAACTTCAAGTCTGCCCAACTTTAAATCTGTCCAACTTCAAGTCTATCCAACTTTAAGTTTGTCCAACTTTAAATCTGTCCAACTTTAAGTTTGTCCAACTTTAAGTCTGTCCAACTTTAAGTTTGTCCAAATCTGTCCAACTCTACTTCTCTGCAACTTTGAATATCTTCAACTTAAGCCCTCAACACTTTATACGTTCATTAACCATTACAATCACAGCATAATATCGCGTGCGTATAACCCTAACTAACTACTACGAAAAGACAACATAGAATAATGAAACAAAATTGTGATTTGATTGGTTCGAGTATGAGGCTCCAACAAATCAAATGTTACCGAACATGAATTGTAATAGAAAATGTACGAGTACAACGTGTCTTGAATGGTTAAACTGTAAGTTGGTTTCAATTGTATGAGTGCCAACAAATGGGGGATACAAATGAATATCTACTATGACTACAACTACTGCGACTAATACTAGTACAAAATAGCAAATATTATTGTAGTTACAACACTTAGATACGACTGCATTGCGCATTTGATATAATTTAGCAAAGCGTGCAAACATACGAGTATATAGATTATAATGCTATGAACAAACATACGTGTATGTACTCACTTCCATCAAATAAGCCTACTCCCCCACCCCTTCACCTGGTCGCCATAGCTTTCTCTATGAACTTCCGCCTTTCGGTTGTTGCCTCCCATATCATGTGTGCAAACTTTGTACTTTCCATCATGTGAATTTGTTCGAGTTTGTTGCTGCTACATTACTGAGTGTTAGAGTGATTTGTATGTAGAATATAACATAGCTATAGATTTGTGAGTGAGTGTGCAAACGTGCATTGTTCAAATGTTCGGTGATTTACGAGTATTTTGCATAATTGATGACTAATCTATTTAACCCCTCACACTTACGCCCCCCAATTGCCTGCCCGTTACCCCCGTTTTTCCGTTTTCGACTGGCTGTCATTTATACATCTGCTAAATTATTGGACATATGAGTTGAATGTTTGCTGCATCCCAATCACTGTTTAGATCAACGGTGTGGGGAGGCAACGGAGGCCAACTGGTGGAGAGGTCAAATTGGGAGGGATGTGAGAAAATAATTTATAAAAGTGGCCAACAATTAAGTACCATAATCATCACATAAATATTATTCAACTGTTAATAATTTGTATGTGTTAATGAAGGGGTTATGGAAAGGGCGTGGGGGGAGGGCTCTTTAATGCAAATGAGTTAGTTAGAATTTAACTGTGGTCGAATGGTAAAAAAACGGATTATGATATAAATGCTAATGTATTTTTTAAAACAGTTATAGGTAATATATATTAATAACGAATTGAAAATCTGCAACAAGAAAAATTAGGACATAAAAACAATAAACAAATTTGCATTATTCACCATACGCACTTGATGTTTATTTATAGCAAAGATTACAAAAGAATCTAAAAAAACGCGACGGCAGCTTTTATATTATGTGACACCACCTTTTAAATGTAGAATTTATGGGCCTGCTAGCATGGATACTGTAGAACTTCTTAAAATAACACAGTACAACTTTTTTCAGCTCATTGATTTGGAACTTAATTCTGAGAACTGCTCGTGAAAGTAGCCTCAAAAAGTAAAAGCTCTGCATCATTCGTTTTGTCAAGTTACATGCCATAATAATTTCATATCGATTTGAAGTTTGACATAACATAAAGACTATATGGTGGCGTTCGTTGGAATAAATATCTTATCTCAATGCTTGAAAAGGCTGCAGTAACATCCCGTAGTCCTCTGCCAATGATATATATATATCGTCGACGTCCGCAAACAGCATGTGACTTGTACTAAAGATGCTACTTGTCGCGCTGACTGCACTGCAGTTTTTCTCATGATCATCTTCATTAAGATGTTAAAAATACCACATGACAGACTGTGGACCAGTCTGAAGCCTCGCTTTATAATTAATTGTTCTTTTAGACTTTTTCGTATCTTCACTGAAGACTTTGTGCCGGTAATACAGAATTTGGTCACGATCGCGTTGGATCTATTAATAATATCAAACGATTTCTAAAGTGGGCAGTGGATATGGGAGGTACCAGATGGGGCTAGACTTCCAGTTTTTTTCTCCAAAACTTTATCCTGTTATAGTTTTACTAAATATAGAAATTGGGAACTATCGCGTTGGTATTGATATTATTACTCGATTTCTTAAGTGGGCGGAATGGTACATTTGTATGGGAAGTACCAGAAGGGGCATGGACATGTAGCCCATTTGCAATACCGTAAGTAGTTTTGGGGAAATATGAACCCTTGTAAAGTTCCAAACCAATTAGTTGCGTCTTTCGAATTTAATCGTGCATTCCTGTTTGACAGACAGACGGACTGACAGACAGACAGACATGGCTCAAACGACTTAAAAAGTCATGAATCAAATTTGTTTGAAAGAAATCTAAGGTCTAAATTGACTCCTTCTATGTGTTACACTTTTGGGTCGTATCAAATGATATTTACCCTTCTACCCGTAGTGTGAGGGTACGCCGGACAGACAGACAGTGGTTCGATTCCTATTGTGCGACAGCAACTTCGCAGTATAGTGTCGAGTAATTCGGCATGTCTAGTAAAAGCTTATCAAACAGTGACGTTCGCTTTCATCGATAAATAAATGGGTGCCGTTAGTTATGAATCTAAAAATAGAAAGCGTGTTAATTTACAACAACGCAAGAAGCTATCCCATAGCTCATTTGTGGGGTGTAAAAGGAAATAATGTTTTTTTAAGTTAAGTGTCGAACTCTGCGCGTCCTTAAGCAGATTTCCATCTCTGTCTTTACAGGTGGGGATCTCTGTATCCAAACCTTTTTACATATAAGTAGGACTTACGGACTACACCTCCATCTCTGTACTTTTGATATCCTCATTCTCCCTGCTACTCCGTAGAGGCTTTTCTGATACAAGAGGCGTTTCGTCTATCCACTTTTCCATATTTCGTTCCTTCCTAGCATGCGTAACCATAGCACAGTGGTTGCCGTTTCATACAAAGAGCGGCCAAAAATAGAAGGAGTTGTCATAGGTGAATAATATTTGGCACATCTCACAGTCTCTTTAAATGACACCAATTTCTAAAATTTGGTTAACATCTGTAAAAGGATTCAAGGACCTCTCTTAGATCCTGAAAATTTAAATTTCAAAGTAGACACACCAAAATCGGCATATCCATTGATTCCTTCAAAATATGACTAAATCTAAAATTTGGTCAACGTCGGACAAAGGATTGAAGGACCTCTTTTAGATCCTGAAAATTTAATTTTTATAGTAGGCAAATCCATTGATTCCATCAATCTATGATTAAATTTAAAATTTGGTCAATGTCGGGCAAAGGATTCAAGGACCTCTCTTAGATCCTGAAAATTTAAATTTCATAGTAGGCATACCAAAGTCGGTACATCCATTGATTTCATCAATCTATAACTAAATCTACAGTTTGGTCATTGTCGGACAAAGGATTCAAGGACCTCTCTTAGAGTACACTATCAAAAAAAAAAGACACCGAAAACGGTGAGGCCGCTTTGGTCTGAGAGAGATAATACAAAGATGATATTACCAATTTTAGTATCTTGAAATATTAACTAATACACCAAATAAAATCCCATTGGAGACTTCAGGGGGGAACACAACTAAAACTCTAGTTATATTTACATATATGGACGAACGAACACTAACAACGACACTGGAAAAATATTAACTTTGTAACAAATCTACAACAAGCTTAACACATTGTTATTATTTTAAAATATAGTTAATACAATTTAATTCAATATTCATTTCGATTTATTTCAACAGAAGTTTTTTTTCTATTGTTTTATTTAATTTTAAGTTGCACTTAATTTTCCAATTTTTCACGCTGCAAGTAAACAGTTGGTTTACTTGCTCTCTTTTTTGAAGCTGTTCTTAAAAAGTACAGATGGTATAAAACAAAAACAACTATAAATTTTAAAACCTTGTTTTTATAAGAAACAGTGATGCCACACTTGGTGACAAACTTCTGACTTGATATTTTTCTTTTTGGCCAATGGGATCGACCACTGTGCATTGGCTGCAATGTTGACATGTATACAGCATACTTTTTATCGCACCGGGATTCGTACCAGGTAAGGTCTTTACGGCAGTGGCCATATAATGCCCACTGTTTGTCAGGAACATCGCAATTATGGGCGTTTGTTTGCAGGCATTGGCTATCTCGGGGGTATGCAACCTTGCGATATCTAACTAAGTTAAATCTCGTGCGTACTTTGGTTTTAACTAGGTGGTGATCCGTGTCTATATTTGCACTACGCATCACATCGATTACCACATGACCAATTTGGTTTCTTGTCTATTGATCCTTCCTATTTAAGCCTTTAAATCTCTCAGGATAATTTTAACATCATGGCCAGGATGGCGGTCATATATTTCCTTCAGGCGCTCATAGAATGAATCTTGAGATGCTGATAAATCATGGCCCTATAAACTTTCGAGGGTCGTCAACATTTAAGAAAAAAAATTTACGTCAAGGACTTTTCATCAAATTTTTGATTTCCATCCAAATATTTACAAACGAATGAATGAGTAAAGCAAAGTGTTGATAATCCTTTTCACTATTAGTAAAAATATTTAATTGATTAGTTTTTTTGTGGTCATTTGACTACATTGAAATTTTATCTAATGCGTACCCTCTTCACCCATACAACCCTAACTTTGCAGAAAACAACACAGATACTTCTATAATATAACCCCAAATAGTGCTACATCCATCATTGTAACGAGGTGTAAAAGGTAAATGACTTCATTTACTTCTTAAATTAACATAAAACCATACATCTTTCAATATTGGACACATTTGGAGGATCCACTCACGTCGTAGTCCGAATGTTAATGTTATGGGGGAGAGAGCGACACCAACACATCCACATAGATCAAAGTGAAAAAACGCGTGCTAACCTGGCACACGTATTAACTTAATTAATTGCCTCATTTTGGGTTAACAATGTTGTGTTAATTTCAACGAATTAAATGATAATATCTTGACATTAACTATATGCACGTAGCAATGAACCAAACAACAACATACGAGGCAGACAGACACAGACCGATACTATCCACCAAGATGATGACCATCATTCAGTCAGCACATAACATCAGCACTTACACAGACAGCCAAAACAGTACCACACGCTGTTTCACTGAGTTTGGCCGTTGTCTATTTGGCCAGCTCCCTGATCACCTTTATAGGTCCTTTACATAAAGGATAATGTATAAGTTTGTTTATCATTAGTGACATAAAACATTTCTATCCACTGTTTAGTAGAGAAAGAGAATAGTTAATGTGCCAGCATGAAGGTGTGCGTGTCAAAGGATGTGTCAACAAGCCAACAAGGCTCATTTACATACGTTATGTGTTAGTGTTAGCTTGTAAAAAGGATTAGTATCGAAGAGTGTCAATTTCAAGTGTTCATTGTAACATATTTTATATCAATTGGGCTACACAACAGCGTAGCGACTATGTATGACATTTGCATAATAGCACAAGTAAGATATATGAGTATGTGCCTATAAGGACAAAAAGGATACCTTGGCGTGTAGCTTCTTTCAATTATCATTTGTGCTACAACTTCAACGCCCTTTCAGTTTACCCACTCAATACGGCATACAAATGATAATTTATGAGCGCGTTTAGGTTCAAGATACCAGCGCGAAACAACAATCTTTACGAACAGTTGTGCCTTTTAGATTTGGTAATTAATTTCACTTTTCTGTCTTTTTGTTATATTATTAACATTTTTGCCTAAAGCCACAACTCTTTTTCACCCTAAGGGTGATAGCAGCATTTAAACGAAATTTACTTACGTGTTTGTGTGTGTGAGTGTGAGTGTAAGAGCAAGGGGTGAATCAAGGTAGTGGTAGAGGTTTTTTTTTCAACAACTGCAACTATTCGTTATTCTACAATGCAATGAAGGGGAACTTTGTTGTTTTTTCTCTCTTTATATCCTGAAGTGTTATTTTGGAGTATTTGCTGCTGTTGTTTCCTTTTGTTTCCTAATAAACTTGTATTCAACCATATTACAGAGAGAGAGTCCTTGTTATATCTATTCACCGAAAAAATAAAATGTGGTCATATGTTAGATACACGCATACATTATTTGTATGCATACGACTGTGTACATATCAAAGTAATACATCATTTTGAGTCATTTCAAAACATTTGCATTGTCTAAATATAATTTGCCTAGATTGTTTGTAGCATTTTCCAAACAGAAGAACTCATTCATTAGCTGTCAGGGAGACAGTAATGAAAGTAGAAACTGTTTTTTTGTTGTTGAAGTGGGCACTTGCAATATGCATCATAACAGAGATTATTTTAGGGACAGGATTGCAAAGGACCAAAAAAAAACATACTCAGTGTGTTTGCCTACATATCTTTCCACGAGCGTCAAATCGGCTCAAGGATATATCCAGCACATATAAGTGTAGACCACCTTCTAGAGCCTATTTTAGAAACAGGATTGCAAAGGACCAAAAAAAATAGTCAGTTTGTTTGCCTAAATATGTTTTTACTAGCGTCAAATCGGCTCAAGGATATAACCCATACATCTAAGTGTAGACCACTTACTTCCTTAAAGGACCTTCTTTGATATAATTTTGTATTTAACAGCAACTTAGATTGTAGTGACATCCTTAAAAATTTCTTTACAATATTAAGAATTTATCTTGAAACTCTTTTTCTTTAGCTCAAAATATCCTTCTCTTCTAATCATGATTTTCAACTATACCCCCCAACTTTTCATTTCATTTATAGCCTTTAGCACAAAACTCTTTATAATTTATGATCTTAACCACCAACAACATACATAGTACTTAACAACAATGACGCGCTCTTATCGCACCAACTTGATCAGTCAGACAGCGGCGCAAGCAAGCAAGTCAAGTCAAGTCAAATCGTAGCTGGAGTTATTAATAACTGCCTAATGATGATCACTGACAAACATTAAAAACTTATAAATATTTATAATTTCATAATGATATCTTTGCAATATCATATACTACGGCTGCTACTAACTATCATTGACTGCTTGCAGCAAACTATCCATCATAAGTTATGGTTCGAACTGTCAAATGTAAAAGGCCTTTTTGTTGGTCCTTTCAATGCGCATGTGTGAAGAATGCCTTAGCATGAGTGCCTTTTATGGTACGACTGCAACAATATCTTTGACACATTTTAAACTTTTTGACCACCTAATGGTGGTGGTGCTGGTGGTGGCAGAGATCGTGGTTTTCACAAATTATGTTTTGCAAATGTTTTCCTGCCTTGCGTCCTCTCTCTCTCTCTATCACTCCCTCTTTAATTTCAAGCAATTCCTTTAAACAGTTAACACCTTTTGCTTTGCGCCATTACCGCCAGTGGAAAGGAATCTGTTGGCGTTTTTAAAGATCTTTGGCCAGAGATAAAGTTGTGCAAACATTTCACAGGAGCCACATGAATTGGGAGTATCGCTAAATATGGATTTTATTGCATTGAATAGTTCACATGGTAAGAGTAGTTAATTTCTGAGATATAACATCGCGGGGTGAAGGTATTGTTTCTAGGAGGATAATTTAATATTACATAGACAATATTCAGAGCTACTTGTAAGTACCAATCAACGAAAATTTAAAGGACTTGTTTTTTACTTACACAGTATAACACATGATTTTGGGACTCAATTCTGAGAACTGCATGTGAAAGTAGCCCCAAAAAGAAGAAGTTCTGCATCATTCGTTTTCCCAAGTTACATGCTATAATAATTTAATATTGATTTGAAGTTAGTAAGTATCGTAAAGGGGAATTTGTCACTGAATCTGTTCCGGGGTAACTTCTATTGACATTTACGAAAGGTGTAAGAGATGCTTAGGGAATGTCTTCTGGAATATCTCTAACTCATTCATGCAGGACAACTAAAGAAGGCATTGCGACAAGACCGTACCTGCCTTCCAAAATATACAGTATACATTTCCATCACTTTTAAATAAAAAAAAGGAGTTGACAACATGTTTAGAGAATGCTTTCTGGAAGATGTCCCATTTAGTTCTTGTAAACTTTCTCCATAAGTTCGGGCAGCTGGCCTTTTTGTTATTCTTATTCAAAATCCAGTTCACTTTTCCCCATCACTTCTAAATGGAAGTATTAGCCAGCCTTGTACATAAGTAGCTATACGGTCTGCGTAAGGACATGAATAAGGAAGTCCTACAGAATGCTTCTTAAGAGGTTCCTAATACGTTATTTAGGGACTTCCTTAAAAGGTCCAATTTCTTTCATTACATCTTTAATGTTCCACTTACAATTTTTAAAGGAAGCGGCAACGCCATTGTATTTTGGTGACCTCCCATTGCTGGTATGGAGCTTTGGAATCATTGCGCGTAACTCCTTTTGTATTTAAGGTTGTTTATAGGGATGGGTGTAACAGATGCCTACGGTATGCCTTCTGGGAGATCCTTATCTTATTATTGTAGGCCATCTCGAGAAGGCATGACAAGACGCACACTTCTCTGAAAACTAGAGAATTAAACAATTTTGAAAGCTCCTCTAGATCGTTCTGGCATAACTTTAACTACAAGGTCGAGTAAGTGGCATTTCTCTGTCTTATTAAAAATGCAGTTCACTTTTTAAATCACTTCTAAATGGAGGCATTAGCAAGACTTGTTAGAAAGTGACTGCAAGGACTGCGTAAGGACATGAGTAGATGAGGCCTAGAATTTCCATGCACTGAATTTTTTTCCTTAGGTTACTCCTATTGTCAGGTGGAAAAATATTGTTTGGTACAGGTTCCAGAACAATGCTCAAACACAAGAGAAAGATATTCCCAGTGCATTATTTTAGGGCTTCTATGCCTTCTCAAAAAAGTCGTTGATCTGTAAAACAGTAAAAAAATTTTCAGCTCATTGATTTGGGACTTAATTTTAAAAACTGCACGTGAAAGTAGCTCCAAAAAGAAAAAGTTCTGCATCATTCGTATTGTCAAGGTACATGCCATAATAATTTAACATTGATTTGAAAAGTTAGTAAGTATCGTATAAGGGAATTTGTGATGTTTTAGGCACTTGATTTGGGACTCAATTCTGAACACTGCACGTAAAACTAGCCCCAACAAGCTTTGTCAAGTAACATGCCCCTATACGATACTTACTTACTTCAAATCGATATTAAATTATTATGCCAAGTAACTTGACAAAACGAATGATGCAGAAGTCGTTGGGCCGTCCTCTGCAGCTCCAGCTACCAAACTGCCGACCCGTAAAATAAGATTTGTTTAATAACAAAAGTTTTCATTTTTGGGTCTAATACGCCCAGTTGAGGCCGATTGTCCTTTTGCAGCAGCATAGAGCTGTTGCGGCTTTGCTAGGCCTCACCTGGAGTGTTCAGATTCATTTTATTGTCCACTATGAACCCAAGTGCAAATAGTGGTTTGGCATATGGAGGGATTTTGTATCTCCGAGTGAATAGTACCAGTTCCGTTTTACTCGGTTTTCCACCAAGTCCACAGTTATGACACCATTTTAGCAGAACTTTCAGCGCAGATTCCATTAGCTCAGGAAGTAATTTAGGATCCTTGCCAGTAACTATCAGTGCTACGGCATCCGCATATGAGAAGGTTATAAGCACGTTTTTTCCATCGTCCTCAGGAGAGCGTTGATGTTGAGATTCCATAGTAGTAGAGATAGTACTCCTTGTTGTGGAGTACTGCAAATCGCCACTTTGGAAATATTTGACAAGCCCAACTAGGTTCGAAGCGCCTAAATTTTAGAAATTTTTTAACTAATTTGTTTATGAAATTTTCTGTTTTTTATATTCTTAAATACGAAATTGTGAAAAAATTAGATTTAGTTAAAATGGCCAATGTCCTTGAAGTTTTTCATAAAATTTAAAGTTTTTTAAAATATGCAATCTTTTGTAATCTTAATGCGTTTTTCAATAATGACAGACACATTTTTCTATATGGCAACATTATTTCTGTTAATTTTCATTAGATATTTACCCTTCCTAAGCATTTCATTAACGATATATTTATATTTATCCTTCATAAGCATTTCATTAACGAATATTTTTGACTGTAATATTTTTTTTTTTTTTAACAAAAGTATATTGTACTTTTTCCCTCCATTCTTAAGGCCCTGCCACTTGTTAAAAATAATAAGTTTTACAAAACTTATTACAATCTGCTTTATTTTTTTTCATATTCCTGACTGAACTGTCACAAGTCTTTTCAAACAACAAAATTGTGAATTTCTTTGTCAAACTGCAATTTGACATCTTATCATCGTGTAATTTGTGAAAATGACACAAATTTAAACTTGTACACATTTGCACACGATTGCTTTAATCAGCCACACAAAGGCATCTCTATCAAAGCCACGATTTATATAGCCAAAGTCACATCTCCTCTTACACATGTGTAAATGAGGTTATTCCTTTAATATCCTGGTTATTTTTTGTTTTCTTTGGTTTGGCTGTCTAAAAGTTGCCAACGCAAGTAAAACAAAGTTTTAGTTAAACTCTTGTGGAACATTTGCAATAACACAGTCAACTTGCCCCCCAGAGTGTACTTTTTTTTGTTTTCGTGGTTAACCTTTTTTTTTTTGGTTATATTTTCAGAGGGGAGCCTCAAACCATCGACGTGTATTTAAAGGTACAACTAAACACTAAGAAAAGATAAAGTTAACAATAGTAAATATGTGATGTTACACCATTTCCCCCCTATCCAAACAAACAATAACATATAATAAACTTTCATATGGACTTGCGTATGTGTGTGTGTGTGTGTTAACAATTCCTACTCGCAGGACTAATAAACCAAAGATAAATATAAGATTCATTACAAACAATTCATATCATAGCTATCAGTATAACAAGACCACCACCACACCGCTCTTGTTGTTATAACAATATTTAACAAAGTTTTTCTTACACATGATGACCTGGTTGTATAATGCTTAGGGAAATATTCATAATGTAGCATCAAAAGGAGATTGACAGTTTCCTTAGACATGTGTGAGTGTTTACATATCATGCTGTTTCATTTCCAGTTATATAGATTAAATGGACTGGAATTTTTCTCTGCAAAAATCTTGGTCCATTACAATGTCCTTAATTTTTTTTCTTAATTTCAGTTTTTAATTGCAGTTAAGTAGAAATAAAAAATATAACCACCATTTCGAAGCTGTGAGCAAACGCGGCACCCATTTTTCAATGTTTGTACCACATTGTGTTTTGCCAATATCAAATATGTCATTTCATCTTAAGGTCTCTCCCACAAAAATTTCAGTAATGTCCTTTATTTTTCTGTAATAACCTATAGGTGTCACAATGGGTTCCTATGGACTTAAGTGATCTCCTCTGAGTAGGAGATGTTGCATACCAACCAACCTATAGCCACTTTGGTTACCAATTTCATAAACTTCCTCATATACAATTAATCACAACAATTAAAAGCCAGGCTAAACTTAAAACTATTTTCGTAGTTCTTGACCTAAAACAATGTAATACACTCCTTGCTGTGCAAATATCCCTTCCCTTCCCCTCTCCCCACTCTCATCACAACGAAAATATTGCAAAAGCGTGCAATATTGGCTGGAATCTCTAAGCATGTCGGGACAACATTTTGAAATGCCAACAAGGATAGACGGATGGCTGGATGGATGTTTGGATGGATGGATGGCTGTCTGCTTGGGATACCTGTTTTGCAAAAAGGTACTCGTACTATGACAACGTCTGGTACATGCCACAACACAACACAAATACTCCGCTCTTGTCTACACTTGTTCATCGACGGGGGCACTTCAGCACCACCAAAAATGGGGGCCCACAAAAAAATGTTGATGACGATAACACGACAACGACAAGCGAAACTGATGATGATGCTGCTGCTGATGCTGATGTTGATGACGGAGACGGCGGTGACGACGATGACGACACAAGAACTACTAAATACAAACTTTAGAAAAATTCTCGTAATGTCGACAGATCCGGATGATGAGTAAGGTGCTGTTGTGGCTGATAATGATGACGAAGGCAGCAGCGCGTTGAAGTAAAATCGACCAACAGACGGACGGACAGACGGCCTTTCTTTAAGAGCCAACAACTTGTTTGAAATGCTTCCGAGAACATTTCACAACTGACAGTTGTCATTAGTGATTTATAAGTAATATTTATACGTGTGTTATGGCAAAACTAAAACTAACGAAAAAAAAACAAAACAATAACAATAACAAACAGTAGCTATAGCATAGTACAAATGATAAAAAACTGTTAAAGTTATACACTGGAAAAAATGGGGCATATAATAACACTTACAAACTAACTTATTTAATTTCCCTTTACATTCCTTCTGGCATTATTGTGAATTAAGACGCTTCTATTTTTAGACACACGCAACGGGACCATACACAGTACAACATTTTTCAACTCATTGATTTGGGACCCAATTCTGAGAATTGCACGTGAAAGTAGCCCCAAAAAGGACAAGTTCTGCTTCATTCATTTGGTCAAGTTACATGCTATAATAATTCAATATTGATTTGAAGTTTGTAAGTATCGTATAGGGGAATTTGTCACGTTTTAGGCTCTTTTGTTATATTGTTATTCGTCTCTTGATTTTCAGGCTGACATTGTAAATTATATTTACGAAGGAAATATACCTAAGTAATTGTTGTCAACGTTCACTCAGCGCCCAAATGTTCGTTGAAACAGTCAATTGTTCGCAGTCCTCGGACAATGATACATATATAACATCATCGTACATCATCATCATCTTAACTGCAGCCTTCCGCTTGATTATCTCAATTAAAATGTTAAAGAGATCGCATGACATACTCTCACCCTGTCTGAGGCTACGTTTGGTAGAAAACGGCTCTGTCAGATCTTTTCTACACTCTCTAAAGACTTTGTGTCGGTCAGTGTCATTCCGCAAAGTCGTATCGGGTGTTACAGACCAATAGAGTAGCGAAGTCTGGCAAGATAGGCCTCACCTTGACCAAAAGAGTATATGTCCGTACTCTCATACCCAATTTGGTATTTCCTGGTTAGAAGAAAGAGCCGACAGTTGATGTTGTCGACACCAATTTCGCAGTAAAAGACTAGTAAAAGCTGTTCAAACCACTGACGTTTGCATTCATCTATAAAGAAGATGTGTGAGTCTAAAAATATAAGCGTGTCAATTCACAATAACGCGAGAAGCAACGCCACGCCTCCTTCATGGGATGTAAAGGAAAATTAAGAGTTTAAAGGCTGAGTGTCCATTAGACCGTATCACCTTACAGGCACACAAAAAGGAGTCGCCTTTTTAGTTTTTTCGTTATATCTTCCATATTAACAGTCCGATCTTAAAGCTTGATATAGCGAATTTTTTGCTCTTAGGTCCATTGACCCCAAGAGTACCGTTCTAGCACTAACCCCTCAAATCTAATTTCCTACCACCCTAATGTGACAGCCTAATGTTAGAAATTTATAGTTCGCAAAAAACCATAAAACTTTTGCGAAGAAAGCAACAATGAATTTAAAAAAGCATTTTTTAGATAGTTGTGCTGTATTTATCGAGATACTTTCTTCGCAAAAGTTTTATGGTTTTTTGCGAGCTATAAATTTCTAACATTAGAGTGGTAGGAAATTAGATTTGGGGGGTAAGTACTAGAACGGTACACTTGAGGTCAATGGACCTGAGCAAAAATATTGGCCTCGCCAAAACAAAATGGCCTACGTTCGGCAAAAAAATTTTTTTTTAAATGTCCTTGGAACAATGTTTCATATTCGCTGGTGTACGGATAACTTTTTTTTTTGTGATACGGTCTAGTGTCCATGTTTATATTTTGATATATGTGGGAATCTCTGTTCCAAAATCTTTACATTTTACCTTTAGGTGCAAAGTTTGTGCTTCACTTCTTTCCCTTTACTTTCTATATATTCTCTCTCTTCTTTTCCTGATAGAAGCTTTTCTGTTTTAAATAGCGTTTCGTGTCGCATTTCTTCTCTTCTCTTTCGATTGTTCTCTCACAATTTAAGTTACCATTGGCTGCAGTTATCTATTGTATGCAGGCAGTATCCTATTACTCGACAATACGCTACATTTTGTATCGTAACAGAACTTGACTGGTAGTGGGTTTTCATACCGTTGTGGCAGTGTTTCTTGAAATACACAATAAGTTGCAACTGTCACTATATCTATAAAGTTGGTTGAAATAGGCATTGGCTAGCTCGGGTATATGCAGCCTTGCTATGTATAGGTTCCTTTGCATTCGGTTACGAGCGTTTTACGCATAGCATATTCGCGTGAGTATCTTAACTGCAACTAGGTGGTGATTCAAGTCTATATTATCTCCACGCATCACACGCATGTCCATGATGCTTGAGACATGATCACTGTGACTTCTTGGGCTTTAATTAGGGGCTATACAGATTGTCTTGTGGATATTTTAAGCTTCCCAGTCTGAATCCAATACCGAAGGTGTTGCTGTGTTGACTGAATTTTCCAAGCCGCTGAACCAAGAGCATCTTCTCTTCCTAAATTGGCATTAAATCTCCCAGGATAACATTCATATATTACCTCCAGACGCTCATATAATGCATATTTAATATCCCCGTCTTTGTCTTCGGTAGGAGCGTGTACACAAATCAGCGTGAGGTGATAATAATTGTATCCTAATGCGGATAGAGGCTATTCGATCACTTATAGGTTTAAACTGCGAAACCAGCTACAACTATGAATCCACATCTAAATTCATATTTTTCTGCAAGGACGCTGTAAAAGATATAACATTTCATTCGTTGTGTGCATACCTGCCCCGCGAAGCTGATTCTACTTCTACAAAGCGAGATGATCATGTGAAAGACTGCAGTAAACAGAACTGGTACCTTCTTTAACAAAACTCACATGCTGCTCGTGTATGCTGATGATATACATATACAAGGGCGTAGCCAGGATCTTATGTAGGGGGGGGCAGTCGGTTTTACATTTCATGTTAATAGTATGTTTACAAAAAAAATAAAACTAAGAACCTAACGAAAAATCAATACTCATGGTTTTGACAATATTTTATCATACAAAAGTAGCCTATAATTTTTTTTTTTAAATTTTAAGTCATCGAGTTCATGTAGTACCAAAAATTTGTTTTTAAACATCTTAGTTGTTTTGTTTTTTGTACATTTTTTGAGCGATTTTAAAAATTTTTTATCTTGTGTTATTTGAAACAAAATTGTGCACAGAATGAACGTTTTTTTTTTATTCTGAATTCCTCATCATTATTTTTTTTATATGTTTTAAAGTCCATGAAAAAATAATTTTTGACTTTAATTTCAAATATTTTTTAAATTACTACCAAAAAATTTTGAACTTCCGCAATTATTGTGAGCATATGTTACAAATTGAACTAACTAATTTTTTTTTGCTTATATACCAAAAATTAAATTTAAAACTATAAATGAAATAATATTTTGTGTTTACAAGTAGGCTAAGTAGTGTGCCTTTCATTTGAAAAGACCAATACGGTAACATGTTACATTATCTGTCAAAATAAAGAAATTTCATCGAATGTGACAATTTTTATAAAAATAATGATAAGGAATGTAGAATAACAAATCTTTCTGTGCACAACTTTGTTATAATACAATAAAAGATTTTGAAAATCGGTCAAGAATTGGGGCCTAAAATTTCATATGTCCTAAAAACCCTTTTTTCCACTGTGCAGGCTCAAAACAGATTTAGGTTGCATGAAAATGACGATGCAAAGTATAAATGCCACTGTATTCTGGGTTGATCATACATCAAAAAATGCTTGAATTAAAATCCTAGCTGATCCTTTCATGAAAATATCGATATTTTTCATTTCCTCAGACTGTACCAAAAATCTTTGTAATTTTTAATCAACGACAGTACAAAAACTGGACAAATGAGATAAAATCTTTTTGTGTAAGTGTATTCGATACTTTGGCTAAACGATCAGAAAAGATTTTTTATTGTTGATATTAATGGTCAATTCATTCTCACGCACTAGGACAACACGTTATGAACTTCATGACAAGTTCATCTTCAGACCCCTTTGTGACGAATTGATGCAATCTGCTACATCAGTAAATGTAAATCTGGTAAATCTGTTTAGTTATTTAAAAGTACACAAACAGGGATTTAATTATTATTCTCATATTGTCTTCGATATTTTGACATTGCTACAACATGGAGGCTTAGCAGGCATTACAATTTTACATTTAAGGTACAAAAAACCTAGTTTGATAGATAAAAAAAAGAAGAAATTTAGCATGCCATAGCCTCCAACTAGGAGAAATACAGAAATAAATTGTTTAAATTCCTATATCCTTTAAAATATTAAAGTCCTTTATAAATTAACGAAACCGTGGATGAAAAAGTAAGTATGTAGTATCCTATACATAGTCACTACTATCACTTGTATTTAGTTTCGATCATTGGTCATAATTGGTGTCTCATGGTGTCATATACTTGGTATTGGGTAAAGGATTTCAATTACGAACGTTAGTTTTTACTGGTTTTCTGAATCAAACCTGGTTTTAGAGTTTAATTTGGAACAACTTTCATAATAAAAATTTATCGACACAACCAACCGAATAGAAGTTAGAGGCTGTTAAAATTGAGTCAAAATCGGAAAATAAAAATAATCTACCAATTTAGTAAAAACAAAAGTTTTCTGTTAAAAAGTCATAGAAACTCAAAAACTAATGATGCAGTTCGATTCCTCGTGTCTGAATTAAAGTAGCTCAATTTGTCACACCAATTTTCCAAGACCTTGTTAATCCTTTCGGGCTGTAGCTCATGTATTGCTTTAGTGATATTGACCTTAAGTATTTGAATCGCTTCTGGATTAAAATAATCTATGATTTTAAAATTAACTTGTATTTGGCCCACCCTCTATATCATTTGACAAGAGAAAAAGTGTAACGTATTAATATGTTGGACCTTAAGTATCTGAAGAGCGAATTCAATTCTGGAACCATGTTCGTCTGTCTGGGCGGCTGGCTGGTGTGCAGGGTAACGAGAGTAAACTTTACTGATCCTTTTAAAGATTTAACAGTTTTATTATTTTTCAAAATTTAGTTTGAACTTCCTAATGAAAAACATAACTTCCTAATGAAAAACTAGACGACATTTGAATTTGGTCAGTTAGTTATCTTACAACAATAGGTAAAATCTCAGAAAACCGAAATATTTTCTACAACCCTTTTGGTACCTTTAATACAAATTGCAAGTGCACTAAAAACAGTATACATTTTGCGCAATTGAACGTTAACATACGACCAAAAAAGGGCCTCGTTCTGACTACTACTACTTCTAATACAAGGTAGTCTAAATTTTCACTATAATTTCAAGGAACTCTTTGTTAAAATATATACTAGAATTTTGGAGAATGAACATAAGGTGAAATTTCTTATCAGTTAGTGAAATTTCTGTACTGTTTTTTTTTTTTGATTTTCATATATTACGGAATTTTGACAGATTTTCCAATCTGTAGGGGGGGGCAGCTGCCCCCCCCTGCTCCTACCTGGCTACGCCCTTGTACATATATATCATTGCCTGAGGACTGCGGGATGTTACTGCAGCCTTTTCGATCATTGAGAAGCAGTCGGCAGAAGTGGCGGTCTGGTGATTAATGAGGACAAAATCAAGTTATTTGTTTCAACTAACAAAGGGTCTACTCGTTTGGGATATGACGAAGATTCACATTCATATACACTTATAAGAATTTGTTGTATAGACATATTTAGGCTAACATCTCAAGCCAAGGTTCCACTGATTTTTCTTCTAATCACACCTTTGGCATTCTAAGTGTTACCTTGGCCTTCCCAGCAGTTGCTCTGATTTCCATACAACCAACCCCCACTCTAGTTTCTCTCAGTGTACAACTGATTTGTTCGATTGATATTGATACCTAAGCTTGCATAATCATTCAAAAAACAATCATAAACACAACCAATGCAGTAAAACAATAATAACACAAAAAAAAAACTTCACCAAAGTGATGAAAACTGAAAAATTTCTGTAAGACCTGTGAAGTCACATATGAACAGCAGCAGAGAGAGTGCGCGTTAAAAACAAACAAAAAAACTCGAAACGTAGACCTCTGCCAAAGGTGTTTACAAGTTTATCGGTTTCGGTTGTTCCAACGACAAAAACTTGTTAAAATGTTGCATTAGTGTTCAACACCAAGGCCGCAAGAAAAAAAAATCTAAAACAATCAAAAAAAACGCCGAAGAAAGAAAACAATTTAACAATATTGCAACATGTTGTACAATGCGTTAATTTTGTTTTTTGTGCTGCTACTGATGTTGTTGTTGCTTTTTATGTTTTCATTTCTGGCAACATGAAATCGAAATATAAGGACGTTTGGCCGACCGCTCGTTCAATTCAGCGCGAAATACAAAAAATAATATGCCACCAGCATAATTCTGAAAAGAAAAACGTGATTGTGCTACTGATTGCTGCTGCTGCTGTGGCTGATATTGCCACCACCACTTCACAGGCCGGCCAAACACTTTACAGATTCCTTTTCCAAAGGGCGCACTCAAAGCACAAGGTGCAAGGCTGCCTGGTCCTCGATATCAACTATGGTTCTGGCTGCATATCTAAGGTGACTACTGGTCCTCTTTAACAATATTGCTGTTAAGCGCGCAAGCAGTGGAACCACTTGCTCGCGCTTGATGTATGATATATGGGAATGTGTTAAATTTCTAACCTTTTGCACGCTTTCTGCAATGATGGACACATGAAATGCCCGTCTGTCCTTTTTGTACTTGTAGTGCTAAAAGTCCGTCCGTCCTTTGTGCCGCACTACTCTTGTTGTATCACACCATAAACAAAAACCAAAAACTGAGTGCGAAACACTTTGGAAATCGGTTAACGAAAATCATTGCATTTGTTTAAGCACGTGTTGTGGATAATTAAATTAAATTTATTTTTAAAACCGGCAATTCACCCAAAAACGTAAACTCCCCCCCCCCCCCATACTCTTACTAAGGGCAGTAAGTGGAAAAAACGTTTATGTAAACAATTGGAAATTGTTTAGCTAAATACAAACACGTGACCGCCATCAGTTCCGATCGAAGCAAACCAGTCACTCAGCCTACGAGACAGCAAGCCAGCCATCGTTCCATACGCCTGACAAGGCCGTGGCCAACAAGTGTTCAAGTGGCGGTGGCCACTTGCCACAAACAAAGGCTAGCTAAGGAGAAGTAGCAAGAGCGGGTTGCTGCTATTTACATTACAAGTCCTCTGTCCCTTTGAAAATAGCTAACAACTCTGGGGGTAGATTTCGATTTGTGGGTTAATATTCTTTTTAAAAAGGGAAATAAATCAAAATCGTTTAAGTCGATCAATGTTGAAGGGATATTATGTGTTTATGTGGCAGCGAGTGCAATTGCGTTTTATTTTTAAGGAAACTCAAATTGAACGAAAATATAAAGGAAGTAGTGTTGACTTGGGAAACACTCAAGTCTGGTGGCGTTTGGTAAAGGACTATACATATAGGACATACATATGTTGCAATTAGAATAAACGGCAAACAGCAGAGAATCGACAAATTTATTACAGAGAATTGTTGTAGCATATATATATACGATTTCATGGGAACGTCCCGAGTAACGGCAGAATCTTATGTAAAAGTACCTCCTGTTTGAACATTACCACATCTCCCCACCCCCACAGCGGTTCTCAACTGCTTTGAGGTTTACCTAACGAACCAATAAGAATCGGTGATTAATGAAATCGTATCAGATTTTATAAAGTAATGACAAAAACATTACTGATACTGGATTTTTAAAATCTTACCTCACTTCAAAGCTGTCCACAACTGGTTTAAGGTGTACTTACTTACTTATTTAAGTGGCCAATTACAATTTACGAAACGTAGTTCATAAATTTGGGGCCTGAAGTAATACAGAATTCCACACGCTTCGGTCTTCTGCGTGTGTTCTCCAGTTAGTCCTACCAGATGATGGCACATAGTCTACCACTTGGTCCTTCCAACGGAGTTGGGTCTCCCTGCTCTGCGCCGTCCTTCAGGTTCGCCTTCAAACACCTTTCTCGCTGGAGCATTTACATCCATCCTGGCAACATGTCCCAGCCATCGAAGTCGTTGGATTCTGACTCTTTTAGCTACTTCGATGTCGTGGTGTTACTAAAGTGCTGCCGAAGTTCGTAGAAACATCTATTGACTACCACTATTCTCCGTTTAATTTCTTGGCTGACATTATTTTTCTTGTTGACGGAAGATTCACCTTTGCAGGAATACCAAACTCAGACATGGCCTCATAAAGCCTATTCCTTATCGGAGAGTCGAAGGCAACTTTGTAGTCGACAAAGAGGTGGTAGGTGTCGATCTGCTTTTCATGGGTTTTTTCCAGGATTTGTCGTAAGGTGAATATTTGATCCGTCGTAGATTTGCCAGGTCTAAACAATATGCTTGAAAGGACCTTGTACGCAATTGGTAATAGGCTTATTCCACGGTAGTTCTTACATTCACTACGATCTCCTTTCTTGTATATGGGACATAACAGACTGAGATTCCAATCCCCTCTCCTCTTGCCAGATGTTCTCCATGAGCTGATGCATGCTCCTAATCAGCTCCTCCCCGCCAGCCTTAAACAATTCAGCAGGGAGACCATCGGCTCCAGCAGCTTTGTTGTTTTTAAGGCGGGAGATTGCCACACGTATCTCGATCTGGCTCGGAGGCGGACAGTAAAAACCATCGTCATGGATTGGAGCGGGGTCTTCTGGAGTGGTGTCTGCATCCAATAAATTTTTAAAATGATTTCTCCATATCCTCAGAACGTTATCCGGGTACGTCACTAGCTGACCATCGCTGTCCTTGCAGGAGGGTAACCCTGTTACACGCGTTCTCGTCTTAACTCTCTTGTAGAATTTTCGGGCTTCCCCTCTTTTTCGGAGCAACTCTGTGCACTCATCCTGCCTCTTCTTCAGCTCCTTCTTTTTCCGTCTAAAAAGACGAGTTGCCTCTGGTCTCTTCTCCCTGTGCCGTTCACGAACAGCTCGCGTTGCCATTGGCTGCAGTTTCGCCCTGTATGCAGCAACCGTCTCTCTCGTGGCATTGCGACATTCATCATCGTACCAGGCATCTTCTTAAGACGGCTTTGAGTACCCAAGTACGCTTCTCGCAGCCCGTTCTAAGGAGTCGGCTATATTTTGCCACTGCGAGGTTATATTGTCAGGGGTTGGAGCATTCCGCAGCAGTTGAGTTAGGTGGTTGGCGGAAGTCCTCGAAGAATACGAGACATGGGTGCTCGTGCATGAAAGCGTGTGACATCTAATATAGTAGCCATGTGGACAAGCACCGAGTTTTACGGTTCAACCCGTTGTGTGAACGAATAGCAATCATAAGAGTCAAATCAAAGATTTTTCACATAACACATATGTGCCCATGCTCCGACGAGGACAAAGACGAGTTCTACGAGAGCCTAAAAAATATATATGACCGTAGCCGGAGCCATGACATCAAAATTGAGCATTTGAGCATACCATCAGAAAATTTGACTATAGAAATATTCATAAGGCAACATGGTTATATCCAGATCAATTGACGGAGAATCAGATAGATCACGTGGTAGTCGATAGAAGGCACGCATCGATTGTTCTGGAAATACGAGTGATCATTGGTGCGAACATTAACTCCGATCACTCGCTTACCGCAGTTAAGGTACCCACAAGGCAAAGCATGGCGAAAAACGTACGTAACCAGGAACAACGAAAGCTGGACTTCGGGAAACTGCGGACCACCGAGATAGCGGACGCCTACTCCAACCACCTAACTCAACTTTAGGCTGAAGAAAAAAGAGCTAAAGAAGAGGCAGGATAAGTGCACAGAGTTGCTCCAAGGTAGAGGAGAAGGCCAAAAATTCTACCAAAAAGTTAAGACGAGAATGCGTGGAACAGTGTTGCCCTCCTGCAAGGATAGCGATGGCCAGCTATTGACGGACCTGGATAACGTTCTGAAGATATAAAGAGAGAACATTTCTGAAATCTGCTGGATACGGACTCCACTGCAGAAGACCCCGCTCCTATCCATGACGATGGTATTAACTGTCCACCATCGAACCAGAGTGGCACTATCCCGTCTTAAAAATTACAAAGCAGCTGGAGCCGATGGTCTCCCGACTGAATTATTCAAAGCAGTTGGAGAGAAGCTGATTAGGAGCATGCATCAGCTCATGGAGAACATATGGCTACAGGAGAGCATGTCCGGGGATTGGAGTCTCAGTCTGTAATGTCCCATATACAAGAAAGGAGATCGTTATGAATATAAGAACAACCGTGAAATAAGCCTATTACCAATAGCGTACAAGGTCCTTTCGAGCATATTGTGTGAACGTCTAAAGCCAAAAGTAGAAAAACTAACTTGACCTTATCAGTCCGGCTTTAGACCTGGTAAATCTGCGACGGATCAAATATTCACTTAACAACAAATCCTGGGAAAAAAACTCATAAAAAGCAGATCAGCACCTACCTCCTTTTTGTTGGCTACAAATCTGCCTTCGACTCTCCGATCAGGAGTAAGTTTTATGAAGCCATGTCTGAGTTTAATATTCCTGCAAAGCTAATTCGATTTTGCAGATGTATCTTAGAAAACCTTAAATCCTCGGTTAAGATTGGTAAGAATCATTCTGAACCATTCGACACGAAAAGAGGTCTCAGGCAGGGTGATAGCTTGTCCTGCACACTATTTAATATAGTTATAGAGAATGTGATAAGGTGTCAACATGTCTAGCACCATACTGCAGTTTTCTCATCACTGAGAAAGAAGTCAGCAAAAATGGCTTAAGCGGTCAACGAGGACATAAAAAAAATGATGAATGATTTCGATGAACAAAGATTCCTCTCGATGAAGACGCACCGTGCTCGTTGTCAATTATTGTTTTGAGGTAGTAGATGAATTTACCCAAATCGGATCTTCCGTCAATAAGAAAAATAATGTCAGCCAAGAAATTTTGCGGAGTATAGCGCTCGCCAATAGATGTTTTTACGTACTTCGGCAGGACTTTAGTAACACCACCTTATGGCGAGTTTCGCCATCGGATGAGCCATGAGCTCTATGAGCTTTACCGCGACATCGACAAATCCAGCGACTTCGATGGCTGGGACATGTTGCCAGGATGGATGGAAATGCTCCAGCGAGAAAGGTCTTTAAAGACGAACCTGAAGGACGACGCAGAGCAGGGAGACTCAAACTTCGTTAGAAGGGACAAGTTGTAGGCGACGTGCCATTATCTGGAAGAACTAACTTGATAAGGCACGCAGAAGACCGCAGCGTGTGGAATTCTTTAATACTTCAGGCCTCTAATTAATGAACCAAGTTCGTAAATTGTAATGGGCCACTTAAGTAAGTAAGAAAGGTTTTATATTTAAGTATATTAATTTCGATAGCCGTCTGAAATTTTTTGAAAATTAACATATAAAAGGATATTAGTATGTATCAAGGTCCTTGAAAGACCAGTCTGCAACTTACTACTAGCCAGCAACCTAGAGATTTGATATTTTTTCTGTAAAATTTAGTGTAAAGTTCACACTTTTAATTTAAGTACATCACCTACGATAAATATCGGAAATTAAAACAATTTTTGAAAAGGGGCCTAGGTCCTTGAACACCCCATTAGTTCAGGTCGCATTACAAATAGTTCATTTAAAGTTATTTTACTTAAATTTAGATCCCGCAATTGCATTTAAGAATGCTACTGGCTATAGCCAGTATATATATAGAAAAAATTGTCAAGGAGATTCAAAGGAACCATTGTCCTTAAAATCGCATATTAATTCAAGTACAATGTATGTTTTTTTGTTGTTGTTTGTTTTGGAAATCTTCTAACTTTTATTTTGAAGAATATTACTCCCGATAACAACATGAAACATTAAAAACAAATATTTGAAACCTGGAAGGACCTAGATCCTTAAAATACCGAAATTTGAAAAAAAAATATTTAAAATGAATACAAGATTGTTAATATTTTTCTTTCAATTTTGTGCAATAAGTGTAATTTTGAGTATTTTTCAATATTGCATTAAGGTAAGGTACAAATTTGTTGTTTATCAAACAAATAAATAAAAAAAATCCTTAATTTTGCTAAAACAATATTAATCTTTTAATTTTTATTCATAGACATCAATTTCGGTATATTCAGCGTATTTCCTACAACATAACGCTGCAGCTCTTGAACATCCCTAATATATTACAACCATTCCAAATGCCTATCACTTAATTTCATTCACATTTTCATACAAAATTTATGGTTCAAAACCATAACAAAATAATTTCATTTTTTATTTTATATATTTTAATGAATTTATGAAATCAAATGCATCCAAATGATTTTTCATTTTTCACAGGCGGCAAAAAAAACCGCTGCCACATACAACAAACAGCCCTTTATTTCTACACATTCTTTACATCAACCTTCTTAGTTGCCCCCTTTGCTCATTGCACTGAGGCAGTTGGCAGTGAAGTACCTTTTTTTTATATTGTGTGTTAAACTAATAAATAACTTTGTTTACCCAATCAAAAAACAAAAAGTTATACAAAATATTTTAATTTTTTTCGCTGCTCATAATAAAAAAGGACTCTTCTCCACGCTTACTTTGAAAGGGAAATAGTAATTTGTATCGAAATGAAAATTTATGAGCATGATGAAGTCTAGATTTGTACAAAACAAAAATACGAACAAGATTTGGTTGTCTGGAAGAAAATTTACATTTTTATTGCTCTCATGCAGTACGATGTAAAAAAAGGAAGTCATATTATGCTTGGCAAGAGTTTGGGTAATTAAGACGTTCGCGCCCATTTGCATTTGAGGAACACAAATAAAACATACGATTTGTAACAAATTTGAATTTAGTTTTACATATGTTTTGTTTCGATGCATATTTCAAAAGGTCCAATCGTTTTAAGTATTTGTGCTGAGACCATGTAAAGTAATTATGTTTTTGCCTTCGTGTGTCTTTGGTTATTTCCATATTTCCATTTGACGCCGCCACAGCATTAAATATTTATGAATACATTTCATTTCCGAAAAGTAAACCCCCTCTAATATGTAAGTAAGACAAAAGGACATTTATGCTAGTATAAGATTTTATGACTTTTGTTGTTGTTCATCAACATCGTGTTCATCATCGTGGCATCCTTCCCTTTTGCTACACGAAGAGCAAAGTCCAGAGAGTCGCTACTTCTGTCTGAATGTTTGGGCATACACGTTATAAAATATGTAAAACGTGTGTGACTGGCATTAATTGCCCCCCAAGGATTTTGGGAAAAAGTTCAACCATAGAGCACCGCAAAACTGTCAAGCTGCCACAGAACCTAGGCCACCAATGCAAATGGCCACAGTCAGTCAGTGGCAGTGTGACAACAATAGAGTAGAGGAATTGTATTTGGTCTTGAGATGTGCATCTCTCAATTCAGCTGTCCCTAGACATCATTAATTAATAAAATATTCATAGATTTTCAAAGAGTTTTGAAGAGTTTTCCTGTCACTGCAGCTCGTTTGCATACCATCAGAGGTTATAACGCCGCCATTAACATTAGAACCACCTCCACTTCCTAATGCTGCCAGCAGTTGGCTCATTATTAGAGTGAATGTGACACTCTTGTGTGTTAAGCTATTTTTACAATGATATATCGTAAATTAGCTGGAAATTAACCAAGGCAACACCCACTAACACGGCATAGGCTAGAGATTCCCACGAGATTTTTTGAAATGTTAGCGTTGGCGGCAGCCGCACGCCATAGTTCGATGTTCTTGTGTCAGAGGCCAACCCTTTGTGGTTAAATGTTAATCGCATGATTTCAAAGTGTTTTATTACCAAACAAATGGGCTATAAAATAAACAAGCAATAGAAATAGTATTTCGACATTCTTAGCAGTACAAAAAAAACTGCTACAAAAAGAGATAAACTTATCAAATTCGACAGAATTGAATTCAAAACTATAAGTTATGTAACAGTTTCGTTTTCAAGAGAGTGTAAATGTAATTATTTGAAGTTTTAATTACAAAATTATGTGATGTGATTTTGTTATACACTCCTCATATGGTAACAAAATTACTCTAGAAACTATTCTAATCATTCAAGGAATAATTCATAAAAGTTTCATCACAATTGCGTGGATAGTCTAGAAGCCTATTGGTAACACACAGACATGCTAGCAATTATACTTATTTATATATATATAGCTTTTTTTGTTTGTCTTATCTTGCTCATTTCTTTAATGGTTCAGAACTTGGCAGTGTAAGTAAACTACTCTAGAAACTATTCTAACATTTAAAGAGTAACCTGTTTTAGACCTGGCAAATCTACGACGGATTTTGATAATTTACGACAAATCCTGGGGAAAAAAACACATGAAAAGCAGATCGACACCTACTGTCGGCTGCAAAGCTGCCTTTGACTCTCTAATAAGGAATAGGCCATATGTGGCCATGGCTGAGTTTGATATTCCTGCAAAACTGATTCGACTTTGCAGATGTACCTTAATTTGGTAAGGATTGGTAAGAATCACTCTGAACCATTCAACACGGAATGAGGTCTTAGGCAGGGCGAAAGCTTGTCCTGCACACTATTTATATAGTTATGAAGAAGGCGATGGTGTCAACATGTCTGGCACAATATTTTACAAGAGCCACATGCCACTAGCCTATGCCGGTAATATATACATCATTGGCTAAAATCTGCGAGATGTTATTGCAATTTTCTCAACATTAGAAAAGGAGTCAGCAAAAATGGGTTTAGCGGTCAACGAGGACAAAACAAAAGTAATGATTTCGACGAACCGATGGGGACGCACGGTCAATGTTCAAAATTATTGTTTGATTGAAAAGTACTCCAAAATATGGACAATATATGGACCTTAGGGTGTTCCTTATATTGGACTTTTGGGAATTTCGTTAAATAAAAGGTATTAGTAGCGAGGTTGGACATCAAGCTCCACCTTTCGTTTGTTGTTTGTGCGAAATTTGGAATCGATAGTTAGACGTTAGTGTGCCGCAAAAAGGTCAAAGTTCGATTTTGTGTTCAATTCAGTTTATCGTCGCTGAATATTTGTTGTAGATAGACGAACTAGTAATATACCGTTGAATAGGTGAAGTGACAACCTAGAAAAGTATATATTTGGATTTACCATATCTCTTATAGATATCGAGATATTTTATGCAAAAGTAGGGGTATTTTTGAAAAAAAAATTAACAAAAATTTTTCAAACTGCTTTACGAAGTAGGTTTAAGCTGACCACAATATATTTCAACAATTTAGCATATATCAAGTCAAAGTCTACAAAAAAGTATATGTGTATATTTTCGATATCTCTATCCGTTCCCGTTATATCAGGATTTAAAAACGTTATTTTGACATTAAATATTGCAAATACTAATGAGTTTAACTGGCTGAATCATGTTGCCAGGATAGAAGTAAATGCTCCAGCGAGTAAGGTGTTTGAAGACGAACCTGAATGACGACGCAGAGCAGGGAGACCCAAACTTCTTTAAAAGGACCAAGTGGTAGGCGACGTTAGCTCTTCTAGTTAGTTCTTCGACCATCTGGAAGAACTAACTGGAGAACGCACGAATTATTTAATACTTCAGGTCTCTAATTTATAAACCACGTTTGTAAGTTGTAATGGGCCACTTAGGTAAGTAAGTAAGTAAGTGTTGAATAATACGAAATTGTCTCAAAGGACACCCCGTTCTCCCATATATCCTGAAATGTTATAATTTTATAATAAAATATTTATGGGAGTTGGGCTTGTTCTTTGAGGTAATCTCATATAATTTAATACAGTTGTCAGTACAATATCAGGGACATATCGAGCCAAATTGGGTCCAATAACAACAGAAATGTTGTAAAATATAAGTTTTTTCCATTTCAGGATATATGAATGGTAGGCGTGCTCTTTGAGATAACTTCATATAATTTAACACAGTTAACAGTAATATGTCGAGACAAATTTGGTTTAATACTAGCTACAATTTCGGCATAAATTAGTTTTTTCCCATTCCAGGATCAAGGGGAGATGTTAGTGTCCTTCGTGGTAAATTCATATTATTCAACACAGTTGTCCGTAAAATATCAGAGACAAATCAAGCCACATTTGGTTCAATATCAGCTACAATTTTAGCAAATATTAGTTTTTTCTATTCCAGGATATATGGTAGGTGTTAGTGTCCTTTGAGATAAATTCATATAATTCAACACAGTTAACAGTAATATATCACAGACAAATCGAGCCAAATTTGGTTTAATACTAACAACAATTTTGGAAAATATAGGTTTTTTTTAATTTCAGGATATATGGAAGGTGGGCGTGTCCTTTGAGATAACTTCATATAATTCAACACAGTCGTCAGTAAAACATCAGGGACAAATCGAGCCAAATTTGGTTATATACTAGCGACAAATTTTGGCATATATTAGTTTTTTTCATTCCAGGATATATGGGAGGTGTTAGTGTCCTTTAAGATAACTTAATATACTACAACACAGTTAACAGTAATATATCAGGGACAAATCGAGCCATATTTGGTTTAATAACAGCGACAATTAATGCATATATTAGTTTTTTACATTCCAGGATATATGGTAGGTGTTAGTGTCCTTTGAGATAACTTTATATACTACAACACAGTTAACAGTAATATATCAGAGTCAAATTGAGCCAAATTTGGTTTAATAACAGCAACAATTTTGGCATATATTAGTTTTTTTCCATTCCAGGATATATGGACGGTGGGCGTGTCCTTTGAAATAGCTTTATATAATTCAACACAGTGAACAGTAATATATCAGAGACAAATCGAGCCATATTTGGTTTAATAACAGCGGCAATTATGGCATATATTAGTTTTTTACATTCCAGGATATATGGTAGGTGTTAGTGTCCTTTGAGATAACTTTATATACTACAACACAGTTAACAGTAATATATCAGAGACAAATTGAGCCAAATTTGGTTTAATAACAGCAACAATTTTGGCATATATTAGTATTTTTCCATTTCAGGAAATATGGACGGTGGGCGTGTCCTTTGAGATAACTTCATGTACTACAACACAGTTAACAGTAATATATCACAGACAAATCGACCCATATAAAGTTCAATACCAGCGACAATTAGTTTTTTTCCATTCCAGGATATGTGGGAGGTGGGTGTGTCCTTTGCGATAACTTCACATAATTCAACACAGTTATCAGTAATATTAGAGACAAATTGAGCCAAAATTGGTTCAATACCAGCGACAATTTTGACATGTAATAGTTTTTTCCATTCCAGGATATGTGTGAGGTGGGCGGATCCTTTGAAATAACTTTATATAATTCGACACAGTGAACAGTAATATATCAGAGACAAATCGAGCCATATTTGGTTTAATAACGGCGACAATTATGGCATATATTAGTTTTTTACATTTCAGGATATATGGGAGATGGGTGTGTCCTTTGAAATAACTTTATATAATTCAACATAGTGAACAGTTATATATCAGAGACAAATCGAGCCATATTTGGTTTAATAACAGCGACAATTATGGCATATATATATTAGTTTTTTACATTCCATGATTCACATAATTCAACAAAGTTATCAGTAATATATCAGAGACAAATTGAGCCAAATTAGGTTTAATACTAGCGACAATTTTGGCATATATTAGTTTTTTCCATTCCAGGATTATGGAAGGTGGGCGAGTCCTTTAGGATAATTTTATATCATTCAAGAAAGTTATCAGTATTATATCAGAGATAAATCTAGCCAAATTTGGTTTAATAACAGCGACAATTTTGGCATATACCTATTAGCTTTTTCCATTCCAGGATATATGGGAGGTGGGCGTGTCCTTTGAAATAACTTCATATAATTCAACACAGAGACAAATCGAGCCATATTTGGTTTAATAACAGCGACAATTATGGCATATATTAGCTTTTTACATTCCAGGATATATGGTAGGTGGTAGTTTCCTTTATGATAATTTCATATAATCCAACAAAGTTATCAGCAATATATCAGAGACAAATTGAGCCAAATTTGGTTTAATACTAGCGACAATTTTGGCATATATTAGTTTTTTCCATTCCAGGATTATGGAAGGTGGGCGAGTCCTTTAGGATAATTTCATATCATTCAAGAATGTTATCAGTATTATATCAGAGATAAATCGAGCCAAATTTGGTTTAATAACAGCGACAATTTTGGTATATACCTATTAGCTTTTTCCATTCCAGGATATATGGGAGGTGGGCGTGTCCTTTGAAAATACTTCATATAATTCAACACAGTGAACAGTAATATATCAGAGACAAATCGATCCAAATTTGGTTTAATAACGGCGACAATTATGGCATATATTAGTTTTTTCCATTCCAGGATATATGGTAGGTGTTAGTGTCCTTTGAGATAACTTCATATACTACAACACAGTTAACAGTAATATATCAGAGACAAATCGAGCCATATTTGGTTTAATAACAGCGACAATTATGGCATATATTAGTTTTTTAGATTCCAGGATATGTGGAAGGTGGGCGTGTCCTTTGAGATAACTGCATATACTACAACACAGTAACAGTTATATATCAGAGACAAATCGAGCCATATTAAGTTCAATACCAGCGACAATTTTGACATATAATAGTTTTTTCCACTCCAGGATATATGGAAGGTGGGCGTGTCCTTTAAGACAATTTCATATAATTCAACAAAGTTTTCAGTAATATATCAGAGACAAATCGAGCCAAATTTGGTTCTATACCAGCGAAAATGTTGGCATATATTAGTTTTTTCCATTCCAGGATATATGGGAGGTGGGCGTGTCCTTTGAAATAACTTCATATAATTCAACACGGTTAACAGTAATATATCAGAGACAAATCGAGCAAAATTTGGTACAATACTAACAACAATTTTGGAAAATATAAGTTTTTCCATTTCAGAATAGAAAGTGAAAATGAAAATAGAAAATTTAAAGAATAAATTAAAGGGAAAAGAAGAGGGAATAAAAACTTACTTTTTTAAAGTCTACACACTAGATAAAGTTAAATATTAAAATATTAAAAAAGGCTTTGAACAAATTTCCAAAAAAAATTAAAAAGGATTAATCCGATAGAAATAACAAATTAGAAATACTAGAGGAAAACCTGAACCCAATACCTTTGACCAAATCTGTAGAATGTCAACTTTTTCCAGTCGATTAAAATCCCTTTACTCTGAAATTTCTTCAAAGTACAACCAAAACATGTATGACTTTTTTTATTTTCTTTGATTCTGTCACATTCTATATACAAACAACAGTCATTGTTTAAACATCAAGACCACCAGTGAAGTTAGCGTACACACGTCAGTGTATTGTTAGTCCTTATTGTTGTTATAAAGTTATGGTTTCATATTTTATAAGAAACATGATTAGGCAAATTTTATTCGTTTTTAAGGAAAAGGATTTTTATGACAATTTTAGTTTTTGTATACAAAGCATCCATCGATCATTTTCTTCAATGTTTGACAAATATTTATACAATACAATTATTTACAGGAATTTTATGGCATTAATTAGTAATTTTGTAAATACAGGGAAATCGTAACGAATTGTATTGAGCAGGGGCTGCAAGAAACTGACAGTGTTATGAGTAGTTATTGTGAGCGATTGTCGTACAATGAATTGAAATTTGAATTGAAACATAGTAAAAAAAATACTGGGAAAATTATTTAAAATTTACACCTACTATACAAGAATTAAAATTTCGTTATGGTCTCTAAGCTCGAACATCAGTTGGGACAAATGCAATGGATAATTTAATTTTTTTCCGCAGTCCTTTTAGTACTACGGATGTTATTTTTTCAAAGGTTTCCAAAAGGATGTTGCCTTCGAAATTTTTTTTAAATTACAAACCTACGTATTCATTAAAAAACGAACAACACATTAGTAATATTTTTTTTAGTTATTCAAAATATTAGCTACATCTATGTTTTTCAATACAAACATGTTCATTAATGCTAATACTTGGAACAAACAGTTGGAATCCTTTCATCCAGTGTGTTTTTTTTTCTAATGTCCTGCTCCTTGTGGACTTCTCTGGGAACTGTGGTATGTGACCTGTCGCGATTTTCATCAGCCAGCCAGCCCTTTTTGTCTTTGGCAATGCATAGCGATGATGATGATGACGGTGATGACCCCTTATGTTCAGGCTTTCACATTCTAATTGTAGGGGTGTGTTAATCCCATTAGGGAATTTTAACGCTAAACATACAAACAAACCAACAGCAGCAGCAACAACAACAACATGAACAACTTCAAAACCAAACTTCAGAAGCCACAAAAACCAACAGCAGCAGCACCAGCAACAACAACAACACGTAGCATAAACACAGCCATACAAACAAATATTTCTTTGACTCACAGCGGCACTGAAATGAAAAATCATGTGTAAAACAAGGATCAAATAAAGAGACTTACACATTTTCACACCCTTTCCACAAATCACTCACGAACGTCCTTTCAGCGCTTTGGCAACGCTACTTCTTTGCACTGCTTACTGAAATTCTACACACTCATCTCATCAGCCGCGGCAGCATTCACTCAGTCAGTCATTCAGTTAGTCTGTCCGTCCGTCCGTTCCTCAATCAGTTGGTTAACTGTTGTTAGTACTTGTACCGGTTTCTTGTGCGTTGATGGGTGTGATTTTCGTATTTTTTTCTCTTGTTTCGTTGTAAAACCACAAAATTCTAAACCAGCGTTACATTACAATTTAAACGCTTATGGTTTGACTTTTTTGGGATTTAGGTTTTACGAGGAATTTGTGTGCAAATAACTCTTCTGAGTACCTTTGTGCATAGGTATGCAATGTACTTAACTAATAATGAGCCATTGGTAGAGAGGCGTGATTCGCACTATGCGGTACTAGGTTACAGTAATGTTTTATTTTTTTTGCAGAAAAGGATAACAAAAGTATATTTTGGTTATTTGCTGGTTTAAGGGAATTATAGAAATATTTTTGTTGATTGTTTAAAATTTAAATAGTTTGCTGAAGTCAATCCGAAGTTAGCCTGATCACGTTTATAATTTTCTGAGATTATACAGGTTAACTTAATATTTTGGCAGCGATTTTAGGCGTTTGACTTAAAAGGATCTGATTAATGTTTCTAAAAACTTTAAACTATTTTTTGTAAATATTTAAGAACCATGAAAAATTATATTCTATTATAGAATATTTTTTTATGAAAAGTTTATGAATACAGCCGTTACTCTTTTCAAGAAGACTGTAAGGATGCTAGCAAGAAGCAAACGGCTTTTTTAATAATTAAGCCTGATGCAGCTATATTAAAGGTGTCATTTTAGATAAAAATCATTAAAGACCAATTTCAAGCTAGGAAAGGCGCTTTAGAGACATTATGTCTGACTATTGGTATTCTAAAACCCTTGTATCCTTTCTGCTTAAAAGTGATGTATGTAAATCGGTGACATTTGGAAAATATAAATTTTTAAAACTCAATATCTTAGGGGTAAAAGATGTTTTCACTCATAACATTTTAGTGCTGTTTTAATTGAAATACAGAACCTTCTTATTCATTTAAAAAATGTTTAGATTGCATATGTAGTTAAGCGGATATGACCGATATAAAATGTCATTTGCAGTTTTCCATGAAAAGAAAAACCTAACTAAGCTGTTCAAAATGAGCGATGACTTCCTAACCATTGGAAGGTGAGATTCATACAATATCTTAGTGATTTCACAAATATTATATAAGAATAGCAATTTAAGCCCTTTTTTTGCGATTGGATGCTTAGTTTGGGAGATAGTGACAATTGTAAGTTTTTTTTATATGAATACGGACGACATCCAACTCATTTTAAGATAAGGGGAAACCGTCATCTAGCATCAAAGTTTCAAAGAAGACCCCGCTCTAATCCATGACGATGGTGTTTATTGTCCGCTTCCGAGCCAGAGCGAGATACGTGTGGCAATCTCCCGCCTTAAAATCAACAAAGCTGCTGGAGCCGATGGCCTCCCTGCTGAATTGTTTAAGGCTGGCGGGGAGGAGCTGATTAGGAGCATGCATCAGCTCATGGAGAACATCTGGCAAGAGGAGAGCATGCCCGGGGATTGGAGTCTCAGTCTGTTATGTCCCATATACAAGAAAGAAGATCGTAGTGAATGTAAGGCTTACCGTGGAATAAGCCAAATCCACGACGGATCAAATATTCACCTTACGACAAATCCTGGAAAAAACCCATGAAAAGCAGATCGACACCTACCACCTCTTTGTCGACTACAAAGCTGCCTTCGACTCTCCGATAAGGAATAGGCTTTATGAGGACATGTCTGAATTTGGTATTCCTGCAAAGCTGATTCGACTTTGCAAATGTACCTTAGACAACACCAAATCCTCGGTTTAGATTGGTAAGGATCAGTCTGAACCATCCAAAACGGAAAGAGGTCTCAGGCAGGACGATAGCCTGTCCTGTACACTATTTAATATAGTTATGGAGAAGGTGATGAGAAAGGCTGGTGTCAATATGTCTGGCACCATATTCCACAAGAGCCACATGCTACTAGCCTATGCCGATGATATAGACATCATTGGCCGAAATCTGCGGGATGTTACTGCAGTTTTCTCATCACTAGAAAAGGAGTCAGCAAAAATGGGTTTAGCGGTCAACGAGGACAAAACAAAAATAATGATTTCGACGAACAAAGAGTCCTCTCGATGGGGACGCACCGTGAACGTTGACAATTATTGTTTTGAGGTAGTCGACGACTTTACCTACCTCGGATCTTCCGTCAACAAGAAATAATATGTCAGCCAAGAATTTAAACGGAGAATAGTGCTAGCGAATAGATGTTTTTACGGACTTCGGCAGAACTTTAGTACACCACCTTATCTCGGAATACTAAGAAACAGCTATACCAGGTGCTTATCTCACCTGTTCAACGGACTTACAAAACCTGAGAGTATTCAAGAGAAAAGTACTCCGAAAAATATATGAACCTATCTGTGTCGAAGGCGAGTTTCGCCATCGGATGAACCATGAGCTGTATGAGCTTTACCACGACATCGACGTAGCTAAGAGTCAGAATCCAACGACTTCGATGGCTGGGACATGTTGCCAGGATGGATGTAAATGTTCCAGCGAGAGAGCAGGGAGACCCAAACTCCGTTGGAAGGACCAAGTGGTAGGCGATGTGCCATCATCTGGTAGGACTAACTGGAGAACACACGCATAATTCGGTCTTCTGCGTGTGGAATTCTTTATTACTTCAGTCCTTAAATTTATGAACTACGTTTCGTAAATTGTAATTGGCCACTTAAGTAAGTAAGTTATCTCCTAAACTAATTATCCGATCGCAAAAAGGAGAACATTTATGATCACCTTACAATAGTTGGGAAATGACCAAGTTATATTTGGGAACTCATCTTGAAATAGATTGGGATTTCACATAGAAATGAGTGGGAAGCCGTCGGTATTCATATGAAAAACGTTGTTCTCTTATTTCCTCTATTAAGCGTCCAATGGTAAAACGGAGTTTTAATTTGTGATCAAATCGATACCTTAATTCTAGCTAAATACGAATTGGATAATACAAATTTTTAATAATACTAAATGTGAGCCCTTAAATATTGGGAATAGATTGAACACCATGGCTCCAGAGCTTCTAAGACCTAATGTATCCTTCTGGATAAAAAAGAAACTTAATTTCCCTTTGCACCCCATGAATAAGGTATGGGATAACATCTCGCGTTGTTGTGAATTAACACGCTTTCTATTTTTAGATTCACAACTAACGGCACCTACTTGTTTATCGACGAATGCGAACGTCACTGCTTGAGAAGCTCTTACTAGACACGCCGATTGACTCGACACTTATACTGCGAAGTTGCTGTCAACAACATTCGAGGGGAGCCGACAATGAAAGAACAATTTTTTTTAAGATGACTGGAGCCAGGTTTGAACCTGCGATCTCCCGCATGGTAGTCGCGTGTTCTAACCACTATGCCACGGCCGGTCCCTTCTGGAGAGCTGTTTGAAATTAATGACCATTCTGTCGACGTTATTTTTGTTTCAGCAACAAGGGACTACTAACTCGAGTCTGTCGGATGTTGACATTATACATAAAACAATTCTTCTACTTAATTGGTAGCAGCAACAGAAATTCATCTATCAGTAGCCGCACGTAGATAGTTAGTCACAGCAAGTGTATGTAACAGCTCTTTCGCCTGGTCCATTCCACTAAGTTTTGGTCGCTCCCTCCAGCGCCGTCCATCTAGTTTATTAACAAAGACCTTCGATCTGGAACATTTTCATCCATTCGTACAATGTGTCCAAACCAGTGCATTCGTTCTATTTCAAAGAGCTTGACTACTTCAATGTCGTTTTATAGCTCATACAACTGGTAGTTGGTGTAGATGATGGGTCCAAATATTTTACGAAGTATTTTTCTCTCAATGACTCCCAAAATAGATTGATCCGCTTGTGTCATTACCCAGGATTCTGCGCTGTAGGGCAAAACAGGTAGAGCCAGAGTCTGGTAGAGTTGAATCTTTGTTCTTCCAGAGAGCGCTTGGTCACTAAGCGCTCTTCAAACAAGGAAATCTTTGCAATCAACCAAAGGGATATTTTTTTTAAAAATATGGTCTAATAAATATGAAATATGTTTAAAAAAATATATATATTTTTTTAAATACGCCCTTAAAACCAATATATATGCTAAAATATGATTTTCTGAGTAAAATATGCCAGAATATGCTCTAACAAATAGGTGTCAAAACACTTATAAGAGTATGAAACATATAAATACCTTACCCATTTGTTGATATCTCTTTCTAAAAAAAACATGCATTTGCATATTTCGGGTTGTCCTGCTTATAATATAAATTTTTATTGATTTTCCACTTAAACAAAATTTAAAAAATATTCTCAAAACAAAATTTAACAACAATTCTTTTTAGAAGCGTAACAGTAAAAGTGATAAAATTTCTACTTTTTACAGCGAAATAAATATCCTTAGATGTCCTTCCGTGAAACTGTTTATTTGATAGCAAAATAATGTTGTTATACCTAGCTTTCTTTCGATTGTTTTAATGAAAGTCATAACTTTAGCTTCGATTGGTTTTACTCTACACATCACTGGTGTCACCTATAAAACTCTTTGAAGGTGGACTGAAGTCAGTTGCTGGAATAAACCAAATATAGGTACAATGAGTAAGACATTATAGGGATTATAGGTATTATTACTCATATAAATATGTGAGCTTGCAGACAGTCACAAGTTTTCGTCGTCAATCTCTTGGTAGTGGTTGATGAGCACACTGTAAATTAAATGTCTTTGCAACATGATGATGATGATCATCATTATTATTACAATCTGTGAAGATGTTAAGCCAACGCCTTAGTGCCAAATGGCTACAATGTGTAACTTATGAAGCTCCTCCTTTAATAAAAACAAAAAAATATCTATGAAATAAAAATGAACCTAACAAATTTGTAAGCAGCAGCCTAGGTATAATAAGAAAAAGTATAGCAACAATATTTGTTACATTTCTTAAGAACATGTTTTTATAGCAGTTTTATTTCTCTCATTTTTTATTTTAATGTTTGTTTTTTTTGTTTTTGTCTAATATTATGTGTAAGTATTTCTTGCGTCTTCCCAACATGCCATTGGCCAATGGCATACAAGTGAGTAAGTCAGTGTCTTGTTTGGTATGATTGTAAGCAAAGAAAACAATTAAATTCCGTTGCTATGGTATTGTTTCATTCCACAGAGTGAAACAGAGAGGGGAAGTAAAAACTGCTTTATCGACTGTTTTACTATAACCAATTCCAAACGTTCCCCCCTTGTTTAAGGTGGTTGTTTAGTGCGCATGTGTTGGATCGAACAACCAATCAGCTATGAGAGCCTTTGCCTAACCAATAGAAGGGGCGAGTTGGCTGGGGAGTGAGCAAATGTTTCAATGCCGTTTTGCTGTGTAATGGAAACGAAAAGGGGAATGTGTGAAATATTAGTATGTGGGGTACTTAATAACAAAATAGGGAACGTATTTTTTATTCTATGCAACAATTATACAAATATTTGTTTAATATTATACACAACCTTTGTTTTACTTATTTATTTTGTTTTATTTTATTTTTTTCTGCTAGTTTTTGTATTAATTCTTTATTTGTTATTGTTTTCCCTTAGCTTCATGTATTCTAACGGGATTTGTTTGCTGTCCTCTTGTCCCTTTTCTCCCAAAATCCCTTAACACTTGTTATCTTGGGGTTTCCTTTTAGTGCTCTGTGCAATTCTTACTCCCTCTCCTGCTCTGTCGGTCTTTTTTTTTTGTTTAGTTTATTATTTTCATATATATTTTGTCTTTGTCTCTCTTAGACATTTGTGTGCTCTTGCTCGCTCTTGCTTTTGTTTGGTTAAGTCCCACCAGTTGATGTTATTGCTGCTGTTGTTGTTGTTGCTGAGTGTGAGTGAATGAATGTGTTTTCCTTAGTGTAACAGTTCGTGATGGAGGTGTCAGTGGTGGTGGTTGTTGTTATTGCTGTTGTAGCTGTTTAAGTTCAACCTTTTTGTATGGTGGCTGCCTTCGTTGTTGCTGTTGTTATTGTTGTGTATGGCTCCCGTATACGAGGGCACTTGGCACGAACACCAACGCGCAGTTCTCCGAGGATTTGTAGAAGGTGCGTATATTTTGCTTTGTTTTGTTTTTGATGTGCGCGCGGTGGCGATGTTGAAGATCGTATGGCTGCATATGACAAGGGGCCGACACTCAGTCTCGCGCGCTCTCTCTCTCTCACTATTTACACTACAGTGGATAGGCTAACATAGAGTTAACATAATACAACACACAACGGTTCTCTATGGTGTCGCTAAAGCAGTCTCTAGACAACAACACTAGTGCACTATGCACTGACAAAGAGGTGGGCTGGGTTGGGTTGGTTGGTGGCCATGAGTAAGGCAACGACGACAATGAAGATGATAATGACGTTGCTGATGAGAGCACTAGTGAGCGGTGGTTGTTTGACAACTTAATAATGATGTTATTGTTAACTAAGTTGTTAACAGTTGAGAGTGTGTGTGCGTGTAAATGGGTGGTGTGTATTCGCAATGTGACTAGCCAAAGAAGACCAGTTCCGTTTCGTTTCCGTTTTTCGTTTCATGTAATGCTAGTACGGGTAGAGGAGTGTGTGTGTGCCGTTGTGTTGCACTGGGAGGTTTGTCTGCCTGTAAGAGCTATGAGCATTAGCAGTACAACGCATAGCATAGTTGTAATATCGGCTAGTACGTAGTCGCTGTGCTCGCTGCTTGTCTGCTGCTGTTGTGTCGGTCGCTTGGTCGCCTGTGTCTCTCTGCACACACCGTTCTGTGGATTGTGCCCGTGGTCGGTTGGTCGTTCTGTGCCAGCAGTGCTCGCGTTGTGTTGTAGTGTGTGCGCGCCGCTTGTGATTTTGAACCTAGGAGTCATCATCGTCGTCGTCGTCGTCATCATCCATAAGATTGTCGTCGTTTCATAACATCACATTGCGGGATTCAGTTGGGGTTTAACTGCCACTCGGGACGGTAGATCGCGCTTACAATTGTTTTGTGACTATTTAGTGAATAAAAAAAAATAACACACACATATAACCTAGTGTATGCTACTACTACTACTATAACACATTCAATCAATATCAAACGACATGATTTGAAAATTCCCAAATTCTCGGAGGTGCATTGATACTAACAACAACAACAACAAACGACATCACCCACATTTACCATAAAGTGTTGATAATAACCCCCCATCTAATACCCAAAATAAACAGCAAAGTGACAATAGAGCCACAAAAAGCAAAATCAAAATATAAAAACCAAATTTTTTGCAAAAACAACAAACAATTAATAAAAGCAAAATAATAAAGCAAAACATATGTAAAGTCAAATCGGATTAAAACCAAAAACCTTAAATCCAAAAAAGATCGCTTTTAAAGAACTTAAAAACAAATCATTTAAAACAAACAATTATTAAGGCTAGATTTTTAAACTTTACACCAAAACTTTGAATGTTTAAACATTAACGCATACAAGTGTAAAAAGTTATAAATTTATAAAAAGTGTTGATATTTCCTATTGGTTACTAGTGTTGTCAATCGTTTTTTTTGCCTATTACTTCCTTGCTGTGACGTTTTTTTCTCATAACCACAAACATCTCGTGCTTAGAGTCTTTTTCTTCACCGCCTGTTTTTATAAACAGCTTCAAACTGCGTTCCGACGAGCCTGTGCCGGGTTTTAGCTCGGCTTCACCCTGGCCTACCCTCGATTTAGAATGGGGCCGCAAACTGTATCCTACGGCGGCTCCACGCACCGCTGGCGGCTTAATGTTTGGCCTGCCACCTACGGCCGCCGATATGAATCAGCCGCGGGGACCGATGACATCGCTGAAAGAGGAGCCACTGGGCGCCAGGGCATGGATGCAGCCAGTGGTGGATCAAACCAAGTATGTATGAAAGTAGAGATAAAGGGATATGGGAAATGTTGAAATTTGAGAGAATTTTTTATAAAATTATATACTGGAAATAGTAAAAAATGAGACTAAGAAACAAGTACAACACATGATATGGAACTAAATTAACCCCTTGAGGTCGTACACTAGCATATATTAAATTAAATTTAAATAAAGAAATTAAGTAACAAATAAAGCCCATTTAATATGTACAATTTTTTTTTTTATAAAAAGTTGCACTAAGCTGCTAATGAAGCCAACTGGTTTAATCAATTAACCCCTTGAGAGCGTAGATTAGTATTTAATAATTGCAATGCTAAAGCATTAACTAATTAATTAATAGGTATTTAGGGGAAAATTAATGTAGAAAATGTACAAAAATTCCAGAACACTACAAAAAAAGTTCTTATGCAAGTTATCTTATATTTTTCTAAAAAATGTGAATATCAGTAAGAACAATTAGATTTTAGAATCAGGATGACAGTTAGTGATTGGTGAGAGAGTTTTTTTTAGCATTTTTTCATATAGGTATTTCAAGAACAAACGTTCATTAATTTAACGAAGAATTTCATAAGAACATCATAAAATTTTCACAGTACAACATTTTGCAACTAATTGATTTGGGACTCAATTCTGAGAACTGCTGGTGAAAGTAATCCCAAAAAGAAAAAGTTCTGCATCATTCGTTTTGTCAAGTTACATGCCATAATAATTTAATATAAACAAACATTCATTAATATAATGAGAAATTTCATAGTTTTATCTCAAAAATTTGTTTAAAAAACTTTAACGTTACCAAAAAAATTATAGGTTTTTAATTGTTATGTTATTTTTTTATAATTTGACTCGAAATATTTAAAAAAATTATTGAAAATTAAGTAATTGTTAAAAAATTAATGAAAAAAAGGTACAGAGTACTTATTTTATAAGCCATATTAAGAGAATACGTTGTATTTAGGGCTTTATAGTTCAAGTTTTTGATAGTGACAGGTTTTTTTAAAATATTTTTTCACAGATTTCAGGAATACATTTATTTTTTCTTAAATTTCATGAATGGAGTTCGAAATGCGTCATCCTAGTGCGTGACACACTGAATTTGACCAAAATATTTAAACAATAAAATAAAAAACACTTTTCTGATCGTAAGCCGAATTTGATGTATCATTTGGTACACTTAACGTAAGTTTAATATATAAAAACACGATCGACTAAAATTAACAATCAAACAGTTTAAAATATTCATCAATTTAATGAATAATTTCATACATACATATGTACAATGTATATCCAAACAGAGCATCAGTTTATAAAGTATTATCAATTATATCAATTTAAAAATGTATTAGTTCATGTTTAAGAATATTGGGGAAAAGTTCCTTAAAACGATGTAAATGTTCATAAATTCAACGAAAATATTAAGTACAAAAGTAAATTTTTTTTTTTCAATTTTACTAAAATTATCCCAAAAGAAGTAACGATCTGAGGCAAGAATTTTAAAATTATGTATAAAATTCTGATTTCTATCGTATTTCTGCTTAGTGATACCATTTTCTGTATTTCGTATTTTTTTTCTATTTAATGAATAAATTCATTGAATTAATGAACACCTTTTTTAAAAAGCATTATACTGTCTTAGCGATATATTTAATATTATCTCTTTGATATATTTCAAATTTATATCGAAATTGGTAATTTTAGAAAAAAAAAAAAATTAAAAATCTTGAGTTGTTTACAAATTTTTTTGCTAAAATCATATTAAATAAAAATGCATTGACTATATTCAAAACAAAGAAGATGAATCAAGCGAACAGGCGCAAAGGTGGCAGACAGCGCCACAACCATCAAGATTGAACCAAAGTATTCATAGGGATCATATTTAAAACTAAAACCAAAAAGTAGTTTTTTAATTATGTGGTTGCCTAGGTGCATTACAATCATGTTTAGTTCAGCGTATGAGTAATATTAATTTTATGCGGATTTTATAGTAATCATACGCACTTCGTTTCAATATTGTGGAATGCTAAGCTGTAGTTTCTAGTGTTTACAGCTATGGTTAAAATGTGAGCGAAATATTACAACTTTAAGCCGTGACCCAAAGAGGTCAAAGGTGAAATCTCTATATTTGGCAACAAAGTTCGTGATCCAACAAAAAATGGGCGCTATCAGATCAGTGGGCGTGGTTTAAAACTTAAAAAGGCTGAATCTTATAAACTATTAGAGGTTCATCTGAGTCTCGTATATGTTGTTGGTACAGTATGAATTACAGCCAGGGTGAAAGTGGGCTGTGCCACGCCCTATTTTAAAAAAACCGTTATAACAGCCATAATAATAGTTCGATCGTTCTGAAAATATAGTACAGTATAGTATAGTAGAGAATATCCAAGTTATTTGGGGCCAAGTTGGCAAAAAGGGCCGAGGCGCCGCCTACATATGTCAATAAATATTTGACTATCACATATTTGGTAGAAAATTATACAATTCCTGAATCGAAAATTAGTAAAAAAAACATAGGATTTACTAAGAACCCTAACCTTTGACCTCTTTGGTAAATGCGTAAATGTGTTTACACATGTTCCACTATGTACCTGCTTTGGACTTACATCTGAGTAGAAATTTTGACTCAATCATATCAATGAAGCGAATTTATACGCGTTGAGTCTTCAATTGACTCTTCTTTTGCTAGAAATCATTGATAAAGTTTACAAATACCTATATTTTGACTGTAACTGCGTGTAACTACTAACAATGAAGTTGAACGTGTTTGTAAATCTACTTACTTATGTTGTAGAGTCGAATTCGGCTTTGTCTGGTTCAATTATTTTAATAAATCCATACATGTTCCAACATAGTTCCTTTGGTATGTTCAATAAAGTTATATTTCCTGTAATTCATTAATATAGTCCTCCATCAGGTTTTGACTGTGATTGCGACTGTGTCTTATCCGTTAAGCGAATTTGAACGTGTACGTACATTCACTCGTACATTCACTTGCAATGCATCTTGTTCTTCTATTCTAATAATGCATCCACAACATTAACTTAATTTAGTGAACTTTACTGCCAAAAAACCCACTTCCAGAGGAGTTGAAGGCAGTTAAGGTGGTAGCAAAGGTGATTTTTCCAAATTTTTTAGGTATCCGCGATATAACTCATATCCCTAAACATCCACGGCAGGAGTTGTCATTATAATAATAAAATAAAAATGACATCGGAAACAAAAATGTCCAATTGACAAAATGTAGCCCATGAATAGGAACCATAGCCATACAGCATAATAAATACTATCTAGCGGGGTCGTAGGGTGCACGGCTCAAAAAAAGTTTTGATGTCATCAAATTGTCTTTGGAAAAACTATAAAACAAGGGAGTGAACGCTTCAACTTTTTTTTTTATCGAACCTGGCAGACAGTGTAAAAATTTTATCTACGAATAGTATTTTGGCATTTAGTCCGATTATTTACTATTTTCACAAGAAATTATTGCGTAATGAGTATGATTAACGTGGAATATTACTTATGATAATCATACGCCACCGTATAGTATTTATATTATGTCAAACAAAAGAGCCCAAAACATGACAAATTCCCCTATACGATACTTACTAACTTTAAATCGATATTAAATTTTTTATGGCATGTAACTTGACAAAACGAATGATGCAGAACTTCCAGTTATTGGGGCTACTTTTACGTGCAGTTCTCAGAATTTAGTCCCAAATCAGTGAGCTGAAAAATGTTTTACTGTTAACATACGAATTTTTCCCATATCTCCAACGGATGCAAAGTATTTTTTGTTTGAGTTTGTTAACGTGTTTCATGTTATGTATTTTTAAATGTTGTTACATAACAGTTTTGGATCAGAAGTACATTTATCATACTTCTGTTATTAACATAACTGTTACAGTAACATTAAAATTTCAACATTTTATATTGTTTGGCAATTGTGTTTATGATACTTTATACTCTTAATATCTGTTAACCGAAGCTTAAATTTTATATTGTTACATATAGTTGTAGTTCTTTCCGAAAACAATAATGTTAATGTACAGCAATTCCTCCATCAAGTTAGTTTTAATGTTAACAACATCATGTTAACTTATAATGTACATTGTACATATCCATAATTTTGATTAACTTTATAACACCTGTTTTTTTTTGTATATACCCATTTTACATATTGGCGCCTTTTTGTCGGCTTTATACCTAACTCCTTTTCTCCCTCTCTTCGTCCCCCTTTATTTCAATTAACGATCATTAAATGCTAATAACAGTTTATCCACCTCCTTAATACCCCGTTGATAGAGTACAAAAGCATAAGCACGTGTGTCTCTTAAGCTCTACGAGTAGTTACGTGTGTGAGTGTGTATCTTGATTTGGCGGTAAGGAAACACAAACAAATCTCATAAATATCCTTTAGGGGGTCCTTGTGTTTGTTAACACTTGTAAGCCTATTGTGAAGCCTACTTGTGATAAAGGACGACTAACTCTTACGCACTCTTGTTGGTGTCAGCTGCTTATGCTCTTAACTTTTGCTAACGCTTTCTTATCAGCATACAAGTTTTGCGCTAAAGAGCATAAGACAAACATGTTCACAAAAGCCTAGCAGCGTTATGTCAACACTTGTAAGATATCTTGACATGTACGCCTTAATGTTATAAACTCTCTTAGCTAAGTTGCGTTCCGCCACTCAAATTTTGAGTTGAAATTGAGTTTTATTTTTTGTGGCTTATTTTGTTTTTCATATTCTTAGACCATTTTGTGTAAATAAACAATGATGACTTTATTTGTAAACATACGCAATCGTCGTTGTCGCCGCTCCAACAACCACCTAAAGCCAACAAAGTTTGAGTCCTGTGCTAGTCCTTTATTTGTTATTTACTTTATGGCCAGGACTGAACGTTTTGTTGATTAACTTTAGAGTCATCTCCCCTCTCCGCTTCATTTTCGAAGGGCCATAAAAAAAGCTCCTTCCCGTAAGCATCCCCCAAAAATAAAAGTGCGTGTGCCGTCTAAGAATCTCCGGTGGATAAACATTTATTTTGGGGTTTACTTTGTGTTTTAGGTTGAAAAAGGGACTGGGAGATGAAGTCTTTCTCATTCAACCTGCTTCGAGGGGGTTGTTTTTCAAGTTCATTGAAATATTTGCGTTACGGTGTTGTTTTTTGGTCTTTGATATACTCAAAAGCTCGACAACATCTCATTTAGTAGACCTAGAGATGTTTAACCAGTGAGATGTTTTTGTTAAGAAACGCTAAAACGCCAGAAAGTCACGAAGAAACGCAATACGTAAAAATGACCGCGGGTTTTTTACAAACGGCCCCCACCATGGCCCGTCACGGCAATCAAACGCCCACCAATGGCAAACTAATAAGGTGATAAAGTGTTCAAATCTGTAACAAAAAATAGAAAGACTTTAAAATAGTTTCATCGACAAAAAAAATTTAATAAATACCTAAAAGAAAATCTAAAAAAAACACAAGGATTACACATTTTCTGCTGCGCGAAGAAGTGGTGGGGACAACGATGACGACGACGACTACAGTGTTATGGAGGCCATAAAAAACAGTTAACTCGTATAACAAGAAATAATAAAACTCTCATGGACATTTTCCGTTTCCGTTTCCGCTTTGTAGATGGATGGATGGATGGATGGACCATACAGCCAGCCATCCAACGAGATTTGTTTGTTTGCCTGCTGCTTTTTGTTGTTGTTGTCGTTGTTTTTCTGAGAAGAGATACTCGATGATGTTTTATTAAGTCCGGCACATTTACACAGTAAAGCAAAGTTTTTTTTTGTTGATAGGGAAAATCTGTTGGAAAAAAACGTGGATATATTGTCAAGCGTTTAAAGTGAATAATTGGCTTATGATAGAGCGGAACACACACACACACATATACAGTTAGAACTTTAATGTAGGACCAGCAATTAGTCTAAGTAAAGGACATTTGCATGATTTGGAAAAAATTGAAAGGAATTTTTTGATTTTGTGAAGTGAATTAATTGGCAGGAGTTGAATGATTTGAAAGTGAAGTGAAAGAGTACAATGAATACAATGATTTGAAGAGTATTAATTAAATGCCAATAGATTTTAATCTAATTGAGTAAATTGTAATAAATACAAATGAATTTAAATTCATTTTAATGAATTGGAATGAATTTATAAACTTAAGTTAAAGAAAAGAGCCTAAAACGTGACAAATTCAACTAAACGATATTAAATTTGTTATGGCATGTAACTTGACAAAACGAATGATGCAGAACTTCTTCTTTTTGGAGCTACTTTCACGTGCAGTTCTCATAATTGGGTCCCAAAATTAACACAAAAAATGAATTGAAAAATTTTCATAGAATTACATTAAATGAATAGAATGGTTTCGATTAACTCATATGATTTTCAATGAAATTTTTTTGAGATAAAATAATCTTCCGTAAACTTAAAATATCCGCCATATTGGATTTTCAAAATTTTACTCCGGATTCGAAATCAGCGACCCCAAAAACCCCCTTAGGCACAATATCAGTTAAATGTAAGCATTTTTTGAAAAATTTGTCCGCTATTTTGTATCCGCCCATTTGTATTTTCAAAATTTTACTCCGGGTTCGAAATCAGCGACCCCAAACACCTCCTTAGCGGGAACAGACAGGAGGACACCTCTTAAAAAAGGGTGAGTTTGTATGTTAAGTGGGAGTAGTTTTTGTACGATCTTGCTTACTTAAAACTTTACCTCTCCTTAGAATTTCGGCTCGATACGGCGGACACCTCTTAAAAGGTTGAATTTGTATGAGAAGTAGGAGTAGTTTTCGCCCGATTATTCTAATCTACAACTTAACTTCTATTTAGATAACAGAAGCTTGCATACCAAATTTAAGCTCGATATCAATTAAATTACGGCGGCAACCGCGGGACAGACAGACGGACACCCCCAAAATATGGGAGTTTGTATGTGAGGTGAGAGTAGTTTTTGTCCGATCTAGCTCATCTCAGAACTTAACCTTCGCTTAGGAGATAGTGGCATACATACCCAATTTTAGCTCGATAGGTCTTAAACAACGGCTGTAATCGCGGGACAGTTAGATGGACACCTCTAAACAGTAGGAGCTTGTATGAGAGGTAGGAGTAGTTTTTGTCCGATCTTGCTTAGCTAAGAACTTAACCTCTGCTAAGAGTATTGACACATGTATACCTAATTTCGACTCAATAGCTCATGAGACCGCTCGTGGCATGATGGTTAGAACACTTGACTACCATGCGGGAGATCCCAGGTTCAACTCCTGGCTTCAGTCGACTAAAAAAAATTTTTCGTAAAAGCTTCTCAAACAGTGACGTTCGCATTCGTCGATAAACAAATAGGTGCCGCGTTTGTTGTGAATCTAACTGTTGTGAATCTGTTTATTCACAGCACCTCAAGAAGCATCCCATACCTTATTCATGGGGTGTAAAGGGAAATTAAGTTTAAGTGGCAAGTCTGGTCTACGAGGTGGTCAGTTATTGCAACTCTTTTGGATAACACTTTTTGCTGAGTAACTAAGCTGAATAACTTGCACTCAATGAGTCGTTGGAGATGTGACATGTTGCCCTATGTTGGCTAAAAACCAAGTTCGTTTAATAAAACCAGTGGTAGGCATAACCCAACGCACGCACATAACAATATAGTATGTCATATAGTATGCTGTCGTCGAATTGTACATGTTGTACTCTTCTAAGAATCGTTAAATAATCGTTGTATGTCTGCACTTGTGTCTGTTTTTGTGTTGAACACGAAACAAGCGTGTGTGGTGTTGCTTTCATAACACTCAAGCAAAGATTGACTGACAAAGCTTTCGAGTAAGTGTGTATTACCAAACGTGTTTGTGTGAGAAACATGTTTTCCAGCCTCGCGAGTCTATGGGATGCCTTTTACTGAATTAAACCATTGAAACTCTATTGCGATGATGAAAAAATGCTCTGTAGCATTTGTAATATATATCGCTTTGTATTCACTGTAACAGAAAATCTTCTTTAATCTTCATAACAGTATGAATCAATAACGCTTCCCGGTGACAAAGCTGCCTATACAGTAAATTTAGGTGAATGCCGGGGTTTGTAATGCTTTGTAATTTTACAATATTTTATTAATTAGTCTTTCTTTGTTAACACAATAGATATCAGTATTAAAGCTTTAGCTTAGGACTAGTACCGACATACTTATTTTACCTTTCTCATCTCATGAATAAGATATGGGAAAGCTTCTCACATTTGAATGTTTTTTAGACTCACACAAGTAGACCTACAGTTTAACGACGAAACCCAGCGTCAGCGCCAGTGATCGAGCCCTGGTATGTCGCATGATAGTCGCTTGTTCTGAAAATTATGCCAACGTCGGCTTTAGGATGAGTAACACTCCAATACCTGTAAGTTTTCCAGTTTACAAGCTGATGATCCTTTGTAGTAGTCTGGAGTCTGTGAGCATGAACTCTAGTCTTTAATTCTTGTATTATATATTAGACTTTTGTTAAAAGTTTATGTAAAACTGTGTAAAACTGTAATGCGGTTGAGAGAAGTTCTGAGCCCATTAAAGACGCCAGATCGCTTTAATGTACACTCTTTACGACTTTGGGATCCCTTAAAGTTCTACTCGGCCGGAAGTGGTTGATTCATTGTTGAACCTGTGTCCTTGAACTTCTGTAAACAATTTCTAATCAATTGAATCGATAGAGCTGCATTTCTATGCCGTATGCTATTATGAGCTCATAAAAACACCATTGAAGCCGCCATTGCACTGAATTCCCTTAGGCTGCTCTTGAATTTCGTTACCCCATTACCACAACGCGCCATGGCAGCTCGACGTAGCTACCAATTCAAATGTAAACGGATTTTTGGTCCACCCTGTAGTTGTGCCTATTTCAAGGACCAATAGTTCCTGTTAAGCCCCAAGTATTTCTTAAATATCTTACTAAAGTACACATATGGCAGTGCAACTTTACACTAATGATTGTCTCATGATAGTCTTCTTTCATGGAAATTTGAAGTTGGTTCTAACATTCCAGAAGTTTACGCTTAGTTTCAACAATGAATATAAATAATTTGCCTTTCTCTTTAATAAGGCTATTAAATCCTTGCCCATTTTAAAAACAACAGTTTTTTTGCCTTATTTGTCCAGATAATTTCTTAATTTTTGTTTTATTTTCTCTCTCAATTTAAAGTAGACATTTAAAATGTTCATTCTCCCATATAAATATTTGTTGAATTATAGCTTTTCACATTGGTTTTTCACACTGAACATCTTTTCGAAATGTAATAAATGTAATTTATATAACAAAAGATACTATAACTTTTTCGTTTTAACTCATGCATGTATGTGTGTGTGTGCAATGCACTATCATGAATCCTTTAACCTGTGCGCCTCCTATAGACCTCTTGATGCAATTCCATTCATATTGGGTGTGTGTAAGTGTGTTGGAGTTGTGCTCTCATTTTTTGCAGACCAACTCTTTTGTAATGTAATTGACAAGGTCGATAGGTAAATAAATCGAATGCAAAAATAATGAACGTGATTTATGAGTGGATACCTTCCCTACCCTCTACCCCCTTCTCCCTCTTTACCACCCTCCACAATATACAATGGTTGCTGCAGCTCTATGATACCGGATAATATCACCGAATCAAGAGTGTTATTTATGTTCTTCACTCACAAGCAAAAGTTCAGAGACAATGAAAATATGGTTTAAAACATTTAACAAAAGTACTGGAGCATAAACAACAACAAAAAACACAACACAAACAAAAGAGTAACACGCAAACATATGAACAAGAGTATTTATTTGTATGAGAGAATGTATGTGTGGCCTTTCTATACTTAACGAAGGATACTTAACTTTATTGTAATATTTCACTCTTATAGATCACACATTCACACGCACAATGCAAAGATATGTAAATGTTAGAAGAACATGATTGCCGGTGCAGATACAACGACAGACCGTCAGACAGACACACAAACAAGAAAATACACTTTTACATAGAAAGTACAAAAAGGACTAACAACAGCACACTTTGCCTTGTAGTCGAATATTTGCCTACTTCATTGTTGTACTACACCAACCGACTAATAACAAAGTATTTCTATGTGTATGCCGCCAGTAATGAGGAGACTCTGTATTAACACGCACACACACATACTTTCTTACTACATCTATACATGACTCCAAACAAGGACTTTAAGGAGGAGTTTCTTTTGGGTGTATGTTTGTATATATAGTATAAATGCTTGTATTTGTACTATAATGTATTATCATCGACATGTTGTATAACCTTTTAATACATTATTATTACATTTAAATTGTCGGTGGTTATGTTATCCTACTACCATGTCCTGTTCTGCGTAAGATACTTGCTAATGATATACTGTGGTGTGTACATACATATAGCCATATATTATATGTGTTCGTATACTCCTCCCATTTTACAAACATTTCGACAATTTACACGTTTAAATCGAGTATCCAGCTGCTGTCGTCATATAGTCCTTACGCGGTTTGTATGTGTTTGAGTATGGGACCAAAGACTAACTTCCTGCCTGCCAAAAAAGCGGAGGAGAAAAAATGCAAAAGAAACAATAAAAGTCCATTGAAAAAATCTCAAAAGTCAGCAGTTTTCGGTTTTTGGGTATTCTTCTTTTACTATGACTTCTGTTGGCAGTATCAAATGTTTATGCTTTCTGGTTGTGTTAGCACGCTTAGCTTGGTCCTTTTTGAAGTACTATGTTACTACGAATGTTAGGAAGTGGAGAACAAACATAAATTAACCGGGGGTGTATATAAAAGATGTGCAGAATATTGACTGTAGGCAGTGAAGAAAGGATTTATAGTGTAATATAAGAATTTGATGTACATAAATGTTGCTTTACATTGGTATGTTATTAAACATAAGAATGTTGTATAACATAAAAATGCTGTGATATTGCATAATGTAATAAATGTTATATAACATAATGTTATATAACATAATGTTATATAACATAATGTTATATAACATAATGTTATATAACATAAAAATGTTGTGGTGTTACCTAATATATTAAAACAAATATATTCACAATGTTATATAACATAAAAGTTCTGATATGTTATTTAACATTATGCTATTTAATATTGTATGTTAATTAACATGTTATATATAAAATTGTTATATTAGTTATTTATTTTTACATAAAATTTTTATGTATATGTATGTTATATAATATAAATAACGTTATCGTTAACATTAATGTTTTATCGCATTATGTTATGTAACATATTGAACTTATATAACGTTTATGGTAGATAACATAATAAAGTTATATTACATTATTAAATAATATAACATTGTTATGTTATATAACATTATGTTATACAACATTAATGTGGTTTTAGATTATGTTATATACTATAACAATGTTGTGTTATATAATGTTAACAAATATAATAATATTATGCTAAAAAATATGATATTACATTGTTATGATATATTACATGATTAACATTGTTATGTTATGTAACATTATGCCGTGCAGCATTATGTTCCATTTCATTGTTATGTTATGGAATATTTTTTACACAACACTGTTCAATATAAAATATTGTAACATAATAGGTTATGTCATATAATATTTTGTATAACATTATGTTATATAACATTAATCTGGTGTCATATAAAGGTATATACTATAACAAAGTTATGTTATGTAATGCTATAAAATATAATAATGTTATGTAAAAAAAAATACGATATAACATTTTAATTATGTATAACATTATATTCCATAACATTGTTATGTTATGAAACATTATGCCGCGCAGCATTATGTTCCATTTCATTGTTATGTTATAGAATATTTGTCACAACACTGTTCAATATAAAATATTGTAACATACAATGTTATGTAATATAATATTTTGTATAACATTATGTTATATAACATTAATGTGAAATCAGATAATGTTATGTACTATAACAATGTTATGTTATATAATGTTTAAAAATATATAAATTTTATTTAAAAAAAAAATATGATATTACGTTAAAGTTCTATGTAACATTATGCTATATAACATTAAAACGTCATGGAATATAATATTTTATAACTAAACAATGATTTATAGTTTTATGTAACATACTACTATTATGCAGCATTATGTTATATAACATAACATTGTTTGGTTATATAACATTAATGTTATGTCATATTATGTTATAACAATGTTATGTAACTTAATGTTGTATAACATAATAGTGGTATGTAAAAAAATGTTATGTAACATTACAACTTCAAGCAACATAATGTTTTGTAACATAACAATTTTATGATTTATCATTTTATGTAGCATGCCATTTGTAACATTATGCTATATAACACCAATGTTATGGCACATTATGTTATAAAAATGTTATGTAGCATAATATTGTATAATATAATAATAGTATGTAAAACAATTTTATGTTACATTTAAACGTAATGGAATATAATGTTATAAAACTTAACAATGTTATGAGTTATCGTTTTATGTAACATAACATTGTTTGGTTATATAACATTAATGTTATGTCACACTATTGTATTTTGATATAACAATGTTATGTAACATAATGTTGTAAAACATGATAATGTTATGTTAAATTTTTTTATATTCTATAATTCTATGAAACATAACAAAATTATGTAACACTATATTATTCTCCATATCATTGTTATATAACATTATGTTGTTATGTAACACAATTTTATAAAAAACTAGCTGGCCCGGCAGACTTCGTCCTGCCACCAAATTATTGTAAAATATGTTGAGTGCAGTTGAAATCTAATTCCGATTGGATCATTAAATTGGACTCTGAAATATTTCAATTTGAAGGGCGAGGTTTTCCCGGACAAATTCAGTACTTCATATATCTAAACTATTATTATATATTATTGTCAGAGTTGCTAAAATGGATCAGCAGTGTCGACCATGATATGATGAAAACTTACTTATTGTTAGGCATATATTCTAAAACAAAATTAACTGACATAAGTATTACATTCTCCATTGGAGTAATGATAACACTTTGCCTCTTTAATCCCCCTACAACCCTATTAACCGTTTAGTCTCGGTGAGAGCAACAGTTTTCTTATTTCGGGTTTGTCCCCTAAAAGTTCGAAATGCGAAAAACCTTTTTTTTGAAGCTCTGTAATTCTATAGGAAGTGCGCCGTATGCGGCCTGGGTGACCATCTGCAGCCTATTCCACCTTACACTGCAATTTTGCTCAAAATCGGTTTAAAAGTTTTCGCAATTAGTGGTGTCTTTTCGTTTGAAGATGGATAAAGGCATGCATCCATAAAAACCTCTTTTGCCATGTCTTCTTCTCACATGGATCAAGAATATTTCCGAATACTATCTATGTATTGAACTCATATTACCATTCTATGAGATAATTCGGTCACCAAAGTTTGGCTTTACAAAGTGATGATCTCACGCGGCATTTTACGCCGTCGTGTTGGAACCATTTCTCCTTCAAATAATGTGCAATGACATGATAAATAAAAAAAAATCAATTGATCATCCACTGGTTTTAGTTCTTCTACCAGGTGTATATATGAATATAAGCCAAAATCTTTCCTCAGCATTTGCAGAGACCGAGTTGCTGAGAACGCCGTCGGTTCGATAAATTCGAGTCCCCTGTCACATTTACGTCTACAGCGTCGATGGCTTCTATTAGCTGCTCAGATGGATGAGTATATGCACCATAAACTTCACAAAGGGCAAACAGAACGCGCATTTTGAAAATAAATTTGCAAGCTTTGTAAACGTTGTTCGTGTGTAGTCTTTACATGGTGATTTTTCAAAGAAAGTCTTAATGAAAGTCTATCACACTTCACACACCTCGCCTGAATGACGAATTGGTTGACCTAAAATGGCAACAAAAACGGTAAATGGGTGAGGGGTCAATTGTACATTAAAAATCCACATGAATTAAAATCCTACCTGATACTTTTTTTAAGATAAAAGGATTTTTCGTTTATTTACTCCGTTTTGCGCTTCTTTTAGAAGTGACGTTCGTTGCCCCATGATTTTTGAAAGCGTACAGACTTCAGCTTTAAGACACTTCTATCAAAATTTCAGTTTTCTGCACTAAATTAAGCTTTTCCAGCGCGAGCTAGGAATTGATATTACACACAAAGTTTATTGGTGACATTTTCTAACAATTCATCGTAGATTTGGTTACAAATTTTTGCGAATAAAAAAACTGGCCCACCTTACTGTTCATATCTCTAGGCGAACTGCAATATACTGTGGAATTTTGACAGTTATAACTGTTTATTTTAAAAGGGGTGTGGTACAGCCCACATCCACTCTTACTGTAATTTATACTGCAACAACAATATATGTAACAAATCTCATCTTCATACCTCTTTTAGTTCATGAGATATAGCCCTTTTTATTATCATGTTGTATGGGCAGTGCCACGCCCCTTTATCAAATCACAACCAAATATAGCCAGGGACTATCTACAGGTCATCTGTACCACTTGGTAAAATTTTCGTATCAATCTGTCTATTGGAAAAACCTGCAGAGCGGTTTTGAAAAGGGGGCGTGGCACCCCCCCACTTCCACGCTGGCTGTAATTAATACTGCTCCAACAACATATATACCAAATCCCATCTTCATACCTCTGATAGTTTATGAGATATAGCCCTTTTGATTTTCAAGTTGTATCAGCGGTGCCACGCCCCTTTATCCAATCACAATCTATTATAGCCAGGGACTATCAACAGGTCAACAGTACCATTAGGTAAAATTTTCGTATCAATCGGTCTATTAGAAAAGCCGATAGGGCGATTTTTGAAAAGGGGGCGTGGCACCGCCCACTTCTACCCTGGCTGTAATTTGTACTGCTCCAACAACATATATACCAAATCTCATCTTCATACCTCTGATAGTTCATGAGATACAGCCCTTTTGATTTTCAAGTTGTGTGGGCGGTGCCACGCCCCTTTGTCCAATTGGACCGAATTGTAAATATAAACCATCCGGGGCGCCACCCAAACTCATATAAAAAAAATTTATGCAAATCGGTCCAGCCGTTCGTGAGTTATGAAGTCACAACATACTTGCAACAATTTTTTATATATATAGATAACAATGGCACAGAACAGAGCATCTTGATTAACATATCATTTTGCTACTTTATGCTAACAACATAACTTCACAATGTTACATAATATAACTATATTACATAAGACCAAAATGTTACATTACATCATGTTACATAACATAATAAAATTACATAACATAACAATGTCATACATAAACAATGTTACCATAACTATGTTATATAACATTGAAATGTTATATGTATAACAAAACAACGTTATATAACAGAACTATGTTGTAAAACAGAACAATGTGACTTAAGATAATAATCTTGAATAACATAATAATGTTAAATAACATAACCATGTTAACTAACATAACTACGTTATATAACAATTCTGGTGTTTTTTATAATATTTATAAAAGGAATATATGTTACATAGGTGTAACAATTTTAGCTACAAAGACATTTCAAGACTCAGCTAACAGTATAAAGTAATCAGTAATGAAGTGATATCGATCTTTGCTATTAATTTGTAAATTGTAGACAAAATATTTTCTACAAGTATCAACTTTATTAATATTATCTTCTGGGAAATTTTATATTTCTAAGACTATCCCTCGTTTACATCTTCTTCTACGCTCCACCATACAACTTCAAATATGCTATGAATGAAACAGTAAATGGTACTATACAATGTAGTTTAGTATACCTACATATGCATATCCATATATCCCATTGTTTCTATGTATAATTTTGTACACCTAACCAACATATGTATGTTTATAATATTTATGATTGTTTATTTGTCTTGCATGCCCCTTTTTATGTTCATTGACATTTAACATTCCGGCTATGTCGACATGTTCTGCCGTTACTCCCTCCCCAACCCCTATGTTAGTATAACTTACATATGTTGCACTTTTTGTTTGTCAAAGATTCTAGTTCATTCTGCTTTCATTTCACTACTTATTGTATTAGTTAGCACAAGTGTTTAGTATTAGTTAGAAGACAGCTAGCAGCGGCTAATCTTTGGTTTTATATTTCGACATTGAGCCAGTGTATGTGTGTGTGTATACGCAATTACAATATTTGCTTAGCCTAGTAAAATATTAGTAATAATAATAGTCTAAAAGGACATTTAAACATTCGTTATTGTCTTTATGATATGATAAATTTTTGTTTATTTGTATTTGTACTGTCTATCTTGGCCATTGCATCAAATAACAAAAACAGGACACCAACTAATGTCGGCCGTTTTTTTCTGCTTATTTATTTAATGAAAACCCCGTAATTAAAAAAAAAACACCCATAAGAGAGGACCTTTTTGCATTCTAATGAACACCGGCTATTAGTTGGACTCTTTAACTTGTGTTATATGACAACTGACGAAATTGTTACATTTTCATATAGTACTTGAAGTAATTATATAACCATTAGTCATCAGGTGGATGATGATGATGTTAATGAAACTAGAGCATACATAAGGAGGGATAATTGTAATAATTAGAGTAGTGTAAATAACTTTATTAGGTCTGATATTAGAGGGCAGTGAAATATCAAGATTATACAGCTTGTTAAAGCTATGATAAATTATATAATTATTTCTATTTTTTTTCTGTACATTACAGCCTTGGCATTGGTCGCGCCCACTTTGAAAAACAGCCACCCAGTAATTTGAGAAAGTCAAACTTTTTCCATTTCGTCATTGCCTTATACGATCGCGCGGGACAACCCATCGAAATCGAAAGGACAGCGTTTATCGGTTTCATAGAAAAGGAATCGGAAGCGGATACCACAAAGACAAACAATGGAATACAATACAGACTGCAGTTACTATATGCAAATGGTAAGAGAAAAGAAGATAAAAATATAAACAGAAAAATGGACAAAAAACGGAAGGAACTCATAAATTCGTAAATCCATAAATTCATTAAATACATAAAATTCATTAAATTCATTAAAATCATTAAATTTATTAAATTCATTAAATTCATTAGAGTCATTAAATTTATAAATTCATTAAACTCATTAAATGCATTAAATTTATTACAATCATTAAATTCATTAGATTCATTTAATACATTAAACTCATTTAATTCATTTGTTTAATTACATGCATTAAATTCATTAAATTTATTAAATTTATTAAATGCATTAAATTCATTAAATTCATTAATTGCATCAAATACATTTAATTCATTAAATTCATTAATTTCATTAAACTCAATTAATTCATTAAATTTGTTGCCTTCATTATATTCAATAAATTCATTGATTGCATCAAATTAATTAAATTCAGTAAATTCATTAAATTCAATTAATTCATTATATTTATTAAAATCATTAAATTCATTTATTTACTTACATGCATTGAATTCATTAAATTCATTGAATTCATTAATTCATTAATTCATTAAATTCATTAAATTCATCAAAATTATTTAAATTCATTAAATTCGTTAAATTCATTAAGCTCATTAATTTAATTAAATTCATTAAATTTGCTATATTCATTGAATTCATTAACTTTACTAAATTCAATAAATTCATTACATGCAATAAATTCATTAAATTCATTGAGTTCATTAAATTCGTTAAATTCATTAAATTCATTAAGTTCATTAAATTCATTAAATTCATTAAATTTATTAAATTCATGAAATTCATTAACTTGATTACATTCATAAAATTAAATTAATTTATTACATGCATTAAATGTATTAAAATCATTAAATTCATTAAATTAATTAAATTCAATAAATTCATTAAAATTATTAAATTCGTTTAATTCATTAAATTCATTTAATTCATTAAATTCATTAAATTCATTAAATTCATTAAATTCATTAAATTCATTAAATTCATTAAATTCATTAAATTCATTAAATTCATTAAATTCATTAAATTCATTAAATTCATTAAATTCATTAAATTCATTAAATTCATTAAATTCACTAAATTCATTAAATTCTTTAAATTTTGTAAATTTATTGCATTCATTACATTCAATAAATTCACTGATTGCATCAAAATTCATTAAATTCAATTAATTCATTATATTTATTAAAATCATTAAATTCATTAGATTTATTAAATACATTAAATTTATTTATTTACTTATATGCATTGAATTCATTAAATTCATCAAATTCATTAAATTCATACATGCAATAAATTCATTAAATTCATTAAATGTATAATATTAAATTCATTAAATTCATTAAATTCATTAAATCTATTAAATTCATTAAATTAATTAAATACATACAATTCATGAAATTCATAAAATTTATATAATTCAGAAAATTGATTAAATTCATTACTTGCGTTAAATGTATTTAAATTACTAAATTCATTAAAACCATTAAATTCATTAGACTCATTAAATTCAAAAAATTCATAAAATTTATAAATTCATAAAATTAATTAAATTCATTACATGCATTAAATGCATTAAATTCATTTAATTTATTCATTAAATTAATTAAATTTGTTAAGTTAATTAAATTCAATCATTTTTTAAATTAATTGAATTCAATAAATAAATGTAATTCGTAAAATTCACGAAATTCATTAAAATCTTTAAATTCTTTAAATTCACTTAATTTATTAAATTCATTAATTGCATTTAATTCTTTAAATTCATTTATTGCATTAAATTCATTAAATTTATTAAATTCTATAAATTTATTTAATTTAATGAATTAAAATCACTAAATTCATTAAATTTATTTAATTTATTAAATTCATTAAAGTCATTTAATTCATTACATGCATTAAATCCATTAAAGTAATTTAATTCATTGAATTCATTAAATTCATTAAATTAATAAAATTCATTAAATTCATTAAAATCATTAAATTCACTAAGTAAATTAAATTTTATTAAATTCATTCATTAAGATTAATATAATCGTAAAATTTTTACTTTTATTTTCTCTATTTCAACTTTCTTTTCACGTTTTTAAAACTTTCCTCTTTCTCTTTCTCCCTTTTTCAGGTGCTCGCCAGGAACAGGATATTTTCGTGCGTCTCATCGATTCGGTGACGAAACAAGTAAGTGCATCACCATAAATCTCTGTAACAAATTGCACAAATTTTCCAACGTGCTGCCATTAAAAAAGTTTGTCCATTCCATTTGTGTTCTACAAGAGCGGGAGGGGAACAATAATTGAGCCATAAGTTGCATTCAAAATTGATTGTCACAGTTAATTAAGTGCGTCCAGGACACGCATCAAACGACCATTATAGGACTGCACGAAGTGAGTGAACTCCAATCAATAAATTGAGTTGTCACAAGAGCAAAAACTAACAGATCTCTATTGGATCTGGTGGCAAAATGTTAAAATGTTACAAACACATGCACACACACACTCAAACACACAGCAGGCAACGTACGTAGGATATATAGACATTAAACCATTACCTTTCAAGGTAGCGCCCACTAAAAAAAAGGATTGTTTACTGCCACACAATCCTAAGGGGGTAACAGTCACCAGCCAACTAGCCGCCCGGTCAGCCAGCCAGCATTCATACATTTAGTTAGACCATCCTACGTTTCTACGCAGAACATAAAGTGCAAACGCAGCGACATTAGTAGGACAAAAAAATTGCTTGTTAAACTGACCATATGTCTTACTAAGGACTACAACAATTCTTCAACGCGAAGAAGGACTAAGTCAGGGGCGAACTTTGGTAACAGTAGCTAGTAATACACCCACTCATATATTGGCAGAGCTCTGACTTCTCTGCATATTCATATTGATTTGACTGTTGTTGGCCTTAGTGTTATTGGTATTAGTGCAGTTGTTGTTGTTGCTGTTATTGTTGTTGGCAATGTTGTTTTGTTTCAAGGGCAATTAATTTCTAGGGTGACAAATTTTTATGGACTTTATGCCGCCGCGAGTGATAGCAGTGTAAGAGGGGTGGGGAACAGCAGTTGCTGCCGCTTGGCATCATCATAATGGGGTAAACATAGACTCATGTGGCCGGCCAAAGGGGGTCATTTGTTTATTGATTGTCAAATTTAGATTTCTTTTTGCAGTTTTCGATTTTTGGGTGTTAAAGTTCCAAATCGAGAAAAAAACATACCCCTTTTTGCGTTGATAGTGTTCAATTAATGGGTGTTTTTTTCTGACTCTTCTTTGAGTCAACAATCTCTGCTATTTCTATTGATCATATAGATTTTGTTGGTGTTGTTCTGGTTGTTGCTATTGAAGTTGTTATAAATCGTTTAGTTTGGTCTCTGCTGTCCATGTAGATTCAATGAGCCATGTGTCTTTTTGTCGGTTATAGCATTGGACAATGGGGTAATGGTGATAGAGATGATGACGATGAGGAGGTCGGCTCTTGGTGATTACTAGATAATAGAATAAATTCTACAATGACAATGTGATGCTTTGCTATTTGCAAGACTACAAAAAACAGAGATTTTTATTATCACATTTGTAAAAAAAAAAAAACACAAATATAAAGGTCACATAAGACGGCGTTAGGAAGACAATTATGACGATATGAGGCGAGGTCAATAAAATCGAAAATAACAATGCGGAATAAGATTTGCAAAAGACTACAAAAAATAATTGGTAACTAGTTAAATTTTGTTTTATGGAGTTGCAAATTAGCCTAAAAAACTAGATAGGAGAGGACATAACATTACTATAACGAAAATATTTATTTTTTTTGCATTCAATTTAAATTTTGACGTGTTTGTTCAGCTTGAGTTTAATGAATTCAATGAATTAATTAATTTAATAAATTTAATGTCTTTATTGAATTTAATGAATTTAATGTATTTGATGAATTCAATGAATTTAATGAATTTAATTAATTTAATGAAATTAATGAATTTAATTATTAATGAATTAGTGAATTCAATGAATTTACTGAATTTAATAAATTTAATGAATTTAATGAATTTAATGAATTTATTGAATTTAATGAATTCAATGAATTTAATGAATTTAATGAACTTAATGAATTTAATGAGTTTAATGAACCAAATGAATTTAATTATTAAAGTGAATTCAATGAATTTAATAAATTTAATGAATTTGGTGAATTCGATGAATTTAATGAATTTAATGAATTTAAAGAATTTAATTAATTTAATGAATTTAATGAATTTAATGAATTAAATGAATTTATTGAATTTAATGAATTTAATAAATTTAATGAATTTAATGATTTTAATGAATTTTATGAATTTAATAAATTTAATGTATTTAATGAATTTAATAAACTTAATTGAATCTAATGAATTTTAATGAATTTAATGCATTTAATGAATTTAATGCATTTAATTAATTTAATGAATTTAATAAATTTAATAACTTTAATGAATTTAATTAATTTAATGAATTTAATAAATTTAATAACTTTAATGAATTTAATAAATTTAATGAATTTAATGCACTTAATGAATTTAATGAATTTAATGAATTTAGTGAACTAAATGAATTTAATGAATTTAATGAATTTAATAAATTTAATGTATTTAATGAATTTAAAAAACTTAATTAAATCTAATGAATTTTAATGAATTTAATGCATTTAATGAATTTAATGCACTTAATGAATTTAGTGAACTAAATGAATTTAATTATTAATGAATTAAGTGAATTCAATGAATTTACTGAATTTAATAAATTTAATGAATTTAATGAATTTATTGAATTTAATGAATTTAATGAATTTAATGAATTCAATGAATTTAATGAATTTAATGAACTTAATGAATTTAATGAATTTAATGAATTTAATGAATTTAATGAATTTAATGAATTTAATGCATTTAATGAATTTAATGAACTATGAATTTAGTGAATTTACTGAATTTAATGAAGTTAATGAAGTTAATGAATTTAATAAATTTAATAAATTTAATAAATTTAATGAATTTAATGAATTGAATGAATTTAATGAATTTAATGAATTTAATGAATTTAACGAATTTAATGAATTTAATGAAATTAATGAATTTAGTTATTAATGAATTTAGTAAATTTAATAAATTTAATGAATTCAATGAATTCAACGAATTTAATGAATTTAATGAATTTAATAAATTTAATGAATTTAATGAATTTAATGAATTTAATGTATTTATTGAATTTAATAAATTTAATAACTTTAATGAATTTAATGAATTTAATGAATTTAATGAATTTAATGAATTTAATGAATTTAATGAATTTAATGAATTTAATGAATTAAGTAAATTTAGTGAATTTAATGATACACAATGAATTTAATGATGAATTTAAGAATTTAATGAATGTAATGAATTTGTAATTATTAAGAAATTTGATTATCATTTTTCTAATTTTCATCATTTTTGTGAATTTTTTACATTTTCATACATTTAGTGAATTTAATAAATTTAATGAATTCAATGAATTCAACGAATTTAATGAATTTAATGAATTTAATAAATTTAATGAATTTAATGAATTTAATGTATTTAATGTATTTAATATGAATTTAATGAATTTAATGAATTTAATGAATTTAATGAATTTAATGAATTTAATGAATTTAATGAATTTAATGAATTTAATGAGTTTAATGAATTTAATGAATTTAATGAATTTTATGAATTTTATGAATTTAATGAATTTAATAAATTTAATGAATTTATTGAATTTAATAAATTTAATAACTTTAATGAATTTAATGAATTTAATGAATTTAATGAATTTAATGAATTTAATGAATTTAATGATTTTAATGAATTTAATGAATTTAATAAATTAAGTAAATTTAATGAATTTAATGATAAACAATGAATTTAATGATGAATTTAAGAATTTAATGAATTTATGAATTTGTAATTATTAAAAAATTTGATTATAGTTTTTCTAATTTTCATCATTTTTGTGAATATTTTAGATTTTCATTATTTTTTATTAATTCTTTTGACCTGCTAGTCTTTAAATCGTTGTATTCTATGTTGAGGTCCCTTTGATTTTCACGCCTCTTTATTTTCTTAATTATCCTGTGCCAGGATTTATTTTCAGTCCAAGTACCTTTTCTATTTTTTCCCACATTTGGTTTGTAAAAAGGCTTAGCCCTTGCATGGGGGGGAAGTTAGAGCGACAAAAGAACAATCACTTTATCCGATTACTTGCATTTAGATCAAAGTTATATCATTACGATAAGAGATAATTTAGAGCAGAACACTGGGAGTGTGTCCTTTTTGTTGTCGTTTTTTGAAATTGTAACAAAATTAGGGGAGGGTTGTTTGTTGTTATTGCCTGTCTGATGTACTGGGCGTTTTTAGTGGGTTGGTGAAGGTTTTGAATTTAAATATGACAACTATTATTTGCTAAGAATTCTAAGTAAAGGGGGGTTGTATGTAAATTACAGTTACTGAAAGGAAGTTTCCCTTTGCAGGTTGGGTACAGGAATAATTGTTGTCTGTAGAAAAGACAAGAGAATCTATTGTCCTTTGGGAGGCGTAGGTGCCATACTGTTAAACCTAAGAGAATCTATCAGCTGCCCCTTTAAAAATTGACCCATTTTCGAGTATGAAAGGACTCCGACGTTGCACCTGAGATATTCTAAATTGCGTCTTGGGTCTACAAATTTGAACCATTTATGAGTATGATGAAGTTAGAGGATCCGAAGCAGGTCCCCTAACTTATGCTCTTGAATTTTGACAAGTGTCTACGTTATATTAGAACACTCCCCTCTCTTGCCCTCTCTTTACTATTCCTGTACATCAAAGTTCATTTGATCTCATCTATTGCGCCAATCATCTTTGATTGCTTGTAATACTATTCCTGGTAATTCAACACTCAAGGGTTAAAGTGGCTGACGTCGATGGAATTGTAACAAATTCACCCTAATACCGGCCAAAGGATGATAAAAACCCGACAAACGGAAAAAATTTTAACAAAAATACATATTCATAATTACACTTGATCAGATAAGCGAAGAAACAAACGCTTTTAAAGCGCTTAATCTGTACATAAATTTTTGGCCTACAACAAAAGGGAAGAATGCGCAGGACAAATGCAACGTCCATTCGAAGCAACAAAGGATGAAGGAAGGAAGGACGTACGAAAGCACATGTATTTGTGGGTTTTAAATGGCAGCAATGTAGGAAGGAAGAAAGGACGGAAGGAACAATATGTATGGCAGGAAGGCAGTTTGCAATTGCTGTAATTTGAGGACACATGATGCCGATGTCGAGGCTATGCTGCTGCTGATGATGATGCCGCCGTTGTTGCAGCCACCACGTGCTGATATGGCCCATAGATTATTGGCTACAATAGGATCATATTTCAAAAAATTGTGTTGTACTACCACCGTCATAACCCGAAACCAAAGCGAATGCAATGCCAAATGCTTTTGCCAGCCGTTCACAGTATCTCTCTGTCGTGTGTTGTTGATGTTGATGCTTTTCAACTGCATAAAAAAGACAACAGCAACAACTACGACATCCACCAATTTATCGCGATTTTACGCATTTTATACACCAAAAATATATACAATGACCGCCGCCACATTGTATGCATGTGGAAATTGTTGTGAATGTATCCTGTGAATCGCCGCAAAATGCATCGCCATTCATGGCCGGCAAACAAAAACGTTTTATATTTCCCCCCAACTACTACTGCCAGGGCGATTTTTTTTTGACAACCGGCTAGTTGATAGCATAGGATAGGACACACACAGTCTCCTCTGGTGGTTACCAACATACTCCATGTATGTGTTATGGTATCCTTGTTGTCTATTGTTGTAGAGAGAGTGAATGATACCGTGTTCAGTCAGCCTGACTGTCTATTTGGCATTGCATGTAACAACTAACCATAAAAACAATAACCATAATGATGACGTCGATGATTAGCAGCATTCTATTTATGAATATATCAGTTGCTGTTGTTGTTGTCGTTGGTGTTCTCGCTATTGTTGTTGCTGTTGCCTTGCATGTTAGACATAAAGAACTTGAAAAGGTCACTTAGTCCTTTTATGCTAAAATGTTGTATGCTCACATTTAGAACAGTGTTTTGAATGTGTGCTGGTGTGTGTTTGTGTTAGCCATGCCGTTGACTTGGTTAACATGCACCAGGTAAATTGTTTTTCATGCTTTATTAATATGCACATGAAATATGTTTGATTTCATATCAATGTAGTTTCATTTAACTTAAGTGCTATTAATGAAAAGTTACAGAGGACAATTTGTTAGTAATACTATAATTTTGCACTCAAAGAAGAGGAATTGGGATTTAAGGATATATCAATACCTAGGAGTTAAATACTTGAAAGAGAAGACAATTACTGATAAGAAGACAATTACGGATGACAAGTTCGAGCCACGATATGGATATCCATAATTTGTGAAGGTTTTTCGAAATTCGAGCTATGAGGGATAGAAGGGCTGAAAAAGGGATACAACTGACTCCATCACCCAGAGCTAAAGGCAAAAGATAGAATCACGAAAATTGAGGTGAATATGTATTTCAGAAAGCAGTTGTTCGATACAAAGGAATTTTCCGAAATTTGAACTTTAAAGGAAAAAAGACGGGAAAAAGGGTAGATTTGCGAAAATGGGGGGGGGGGGGGGGTGAATATTTATGTTATGGGGTAGTTGTTTGAAGCGACTTCAAGTGATTTTTCGAAATTCGTACTTTTAGGTATGAAAAGGCAAACAAGTGGTACCATCGCCCAGACTTAACGACTTAAGATACGCAGGAGTGCAAGAGCTGCCAATGTGAATGAAGAGCCATGGTGTCATTCAGCGGACCACAACTTGCATTCTGCTGACGCGAATACTGTCGATATAAAGATTATTCGACCATAGTGCAACGATTAAGTAAATTGATAAGGCAAAGGATACAGAATTTAAAGGAATTCAATAACAATGTTTAATAACACATAATTTTGAGACTTAAATCTGAGAACTGCACGTGAAAGTAGCCACAAAAAAAAGAAGTTCTGCATCATTAGTTTTGTCGAATTACATGCCATAACAATTTAATATCAATTTGAAGTTAGTAAGTATCGAATAGGGGAATTTGTCACATTAAAGGCTTTTTGGTTTGGCATAACACGAAACGGCGGCCGAGCTAGAACTTCAAGGGATCACGATAAAGTAGAGCCTGTAATATTACTGTACGTACAATATTTTTGCTTCAGAGCATTAGAATTTCAATGATTTCAATCAACAAGAGTGGTTTCAATAACACCTCTAAGGACTCATTGGATGTTGTATGCCAATTTTTTTTTGGGCAGAAAGTATTGTGTTAAAAAAGTGACATTGACTGGACAGTTCGTAGCCCACAATTATTTCCAATAGAATTTTTCCTTTTTCTACCTTAAAAGTAAAGATTTCAACAGCAACCCAATGTCACTTTAGCACTGTATTTGCGAGGAAATGCCCAAAATTTCCCGAAACAAAAACGTATATTACAAATTTCGACTTCAAGTTGCGGCAGCGTCAAAATTGATTAGTTTCATTATAATAAACAGTTTTTATGTAATTTTTTTTAATTTTTTGTTATCATCGTTTCAATAGTAAAAAGTCTTTTGGTTCGCATTGTATTTTTTTAAAAGATTAATCAACATCAAAATTTTATGAAAAAGAAACATATCTTTGGTTATAACTGCAAATATCCCAAGAAATCCCGATCTTTTTAGGACCTATATCTCTAATAAAGCATTGCTCAGCATTGATGCTACTCGCGCGCCCTCTATAGTTTTTAAGTGGTACTATGTGAAAACAAAATAATAATATCACAAAGTTACCTGAAATAAAGGTCGAATACAAAAAAAACCTTAACATCCCACAAATAAGATATGATTAAGCTTCTAAAATCTGAGTGGTTCGCACCACTTCTATTTCTTCTATTTTTCGCATCACTTAACGGAACCTACGGTATACTACCCATGAAATACAGAGATAAATGGAAAAATGTTATATTTTAGATAGATTAGGACCGACCGTGGAAACTTTTTAGTATAAGTGTCGAGTTTAACGGCATGTCTAGTTAAAGCTAAAAGCTTCCCAAACAGTAACGTTCGCATTCGTTGATAAACAAGTAAGTGCCATTTGTTGTAAATCTTTAATAAAATTGTGTTTATTCATAACAATGCGAGAAGCTATCACATACCTCATTCATGGGGTGTAAAGTGAAATTAAGTTTATAGATTTGATTGCACATAAAAAATATTATCAGTGTAAAAATTTGCTGGTAAAAACCGGCAGTCAGTTATGACCTTTTGCCCTCAGGGGTAATTCAATGATATAAATCGTTAACCAGTAGACTGTCACGAGCCAGAGCGAGATACGCATGGCCATCTCCCGCCTTAAAAACAACAAACAAGAAAGGAGATCGTAGTGAATGTAAGAACTACCGTACAAGGTCCTTTCAAGAATATTGTGTGAACGTCTAAAGCCAATTGTAGAAAAACTAATTGGACCATATCATTGCGGCTTTAGACCTGGCAAATCTACGACGGATCAAATATTCACCTTACGACAAATCCTGGAAAAAAACCCATGAAAAGCAGATCGACACCTACCACCTCTTTGTCGACTACAAAGCTGCCTTCGACTCTCCGATAAGGAATAGGCTTTATGAGGCCATGTCTGAGTTTGGTATTCCTGCAAAGCTGATTCGACTTTGCAAATGTATCATAGACAACACCAAATCCTCGGTTAAGATTGGTAAGGATCAGTCTGAACCATTCAACACGGAAAGAGGTCTCAGGCAGGGCGATAGCCTGTCCTGTACACTATTTAATATAGTTATGGAGAAGGTGATGAGAAAGGCTGGTGTCAACATGTCTGGCACCATATTCCACAAGAGCCACATGCCACTAGCCTATGCCGATGATATAGACATCATTGGCCGAAATCTGCGGGATGTTACTGCAGTTTTCTCATCACTAGAAAAGGAGTCAGCAAAAATGGGTTTAGCGGTCAACGAGGACAAAACAAAAATAATGATTTCGACGAACAAAGAACAAGTTTCCAATGCCTTGAAAGTGCAAGTACAACCACGTCAAAACTCATATAAACCTTCTCTGCAAGGACATACATTTGTGTTTTCGACGTTTGAGGTTTAAATTAATGTGTACAGACTCTTTTCGTAATATTAGCAATAACATTTCAAATCTCTTCCCAGCATTGCCCACATTGACCTCTGCTGTCTATCGCTACATGTACAAGTAACATTTTCCAGCCGTCTATCCCACATACATACACATGTAGCCACTCATTGGTCTCCAGCGTATAGACCACAGGCAACAACAACAACAATAACAACACAATGATAGTCTAAAACAAACTGCATTTGACTATTCCTAAAAGTTGCAATTGTTGTGTTTTATGGAATTTTTTGGCATTTTTTTTTACTTGCCAGAGTGATTCAATTAACAAATATTTAAATATCAGTGGCACAGGCAAAACGTCAAAACTGCAATTCAATTGTCAAGTATCACAATTCAATTGTCAAACCAAATAACCAAATTGTTAGAATGGATGATGGACAAAAAAAAAACTATACACAGCTAACAAAAAAAGTTGATGTATCAAATGGATACGGAGGCAGGAAAATAAACAGCAAAAAACTGACAACTAAACCAGAAATTTTTGTCCTATTTTTTTTTTGTGGGGAAAAAATTCTAATGGATTTATTGTGTCTCAAATCAAATTTGATGGTACATCAGATGCTAAAAGGGAGGTGGGGGTAGATGAACTCAACTTAGGCCTAAATATATATGAACTAACTCTTAATTTGTGCATGACATATTCAAGTCAGTGTATTCTCGCGTATGAACATTTCATTCAACTGTATTAGAAATGTTTGAATTTTTGAGGCAAATTTCTATGATATTTTGTAGCTATACTTAGCAGTCATTCGACAGCTTTTAGTTTAGCTTGTTATTTTTTTGTGGCCTTGTCTCTAATGATGATAGACACATGTCCTTGAGGTAGCAGCAGAAGGTTTTTCTTGTAATAATATGTGTTGCTCCCCTCCCCCGGTTTTTGGATAATATGGGTTAGGTTTAAGCCTAATGTTTGTGGAAATTCAATGACGTTCAATGATGATTTTTCATTAGATCTAATCAAAGATAAACTATAAACATGACACCGACCCCGCGTTCGATCCCGGTCCCTTATCATCATCGAGTCATTTGTTGCCGATTTATTAACATGGGCCTATAAGTGTGTTGCTAATGCTGTTCATCGCTGTTCATTGTTGAATGTTAATGTTGACTGTTGTTGTTGTCATCTATTGTTGTTGCCTGTCATTTGTTTATTTTTATTTGCACATTTTTGTTGTTGCTGTTGTCACGATTTCATTTTAAGCACAAATTTATGGGCTTTAAAAATGGGCAAAACAGCCAGTCAGCCAAGCAGCCGTACAGCCAGCCAGCCAGCCATTGTGGTTATCACTTAATGTTGCAACCAATATTCACGCTGATTTTAATGGTGAACCAACAACAGCAACAAAAAAGCCACTTGCTCGCTCATTCACTCACACATGCTCTCAGCCACATTTATACCTCTATAGAGAAGAGATTTTTATTGTGGGGCGTCGTTTAAAACACTCACATGTTGCGGGCCCCTGTCCGGCCCTGGTCCAAGCCTGCATGTGTATGCAAATTTGCCCCCCAACATATTATGAACAGCCGGCCGGCCATATTTGTTGGCTTTTATCTCCTCCGTTGCTTGTTTGTGTGGCATCCGCAGCCACCTCTTCTTATTTGGCATTTTTATTGGTCTCCTCTTTGGGCTGCACTGCTGCATTTCGTCCATGTTGGTGTATAATGACAAAGTGTTGACGTTCGAATTAATTTTATCGCTTAATTAACACTTTCGAAAACATTCAGGCACATAAACACAAATGCACTTAATGCACAGCTTGGTGTACTTCCGCATCCGCAGTTTGTATGTCGCCTGTCGCTGCCGCTACCATATCGTTGCAGTAAATCGTATGACAAATTGATAAATGTACCGAACCGATAGTCCGTCCGTCCTTTTGCCTATATTTTACAAGCAACAGTCGGGGTTATGTTTCATAAAGTTCTACGGTATAATAACAAAGATTCAGAAGATTTGGGATATTGCATAAAGATTTCGCACGTCCTCTATAGTTTTTTTATTGCACTATTTGTAAAACTAACGTCTATCTAGTGCATTATGAATTTGTACACCTAATTTTCCTAACACTCTTAAAATCTTGGCTTGCGGTTAATAAAAAGGGTTTTTCGTTACTTGCCTCACTTGTGGGCTAATGACTCAGATAATTTTTGATTCCCTAGCTGGTTTACAATAAAGAATCTTACATCTTACCAACTATATGTTTAGTTATATAGATAACTAGCTTTCCCGGCTCGCGTTGCTTCACCCGTACTTACAATGAATTGTCTCAAGAATATAAGCAATACTGATAAAATTCAAACGCTTCATAAGACGATGAGATTGCAGCTTTATCCCATTGGATAGGGACTTTATTTAGTCCCTTTTTATTCCTAAAAGTATGAATTTCAAGAGGTACATTCGTATTGCACAACTAAAATAGACTGGTACCCCATCTAATTCTACAGGGAGCATGCCCATATACGTTTAGTCTAGGTAATGTTACCAGTTTAATCTTTTTTCGGCCTTTTAAAACCACATCTGGCGCCTCTCTAATGTTGTAGGTTGCAATTCTATGTTAATTTTTGGGACTCAACCTTTCGGCATTTGGTCTAGGTGATTGAACAGTTTTATCTCTTTTTCCGAACGAATTTCGAAAAATAACTTTATATTTCGGATTTCGAAAAATTAATTCCCTTTTTGCTTCGTTCTAATTCTATAGGGAGCAAGCATCATATCATTCGCCGTTGGGTCTGCGCGACAGTTACATTTTTATCGCTTTTTCGATTCTTTTACCTAGAAATATCGGATTTGAAAAAAACCTTCAATCCAATTTAGCCGATTGGTCTGATGCTTGTACCAGTTTTATTAGTAATTTTTACCTTTAAAGGTATGAATTTCCAAAATTTCATCATCTTATTAAGAGCCATTTTACCCAACAACTTTTTTTAAAAGGGACGTGGCACCGCCCGTAATCCCCATGTACCTTTTACATCTGAAAGCTTGATATTTTGGTTTGTGTGAGCGGTGTCACGCCGCATTGTCTAATAATGTTTTCATGTAGCCTATGATGGAAGCCCTACATATAGTACTACACAGTGAAATTTTTATTGCAATCGGTCCATTTATTTCGCCGAGCGTGGCACCGTCAATTTTCAGCGAGACGCAGTCCTCCTTGTACCAGTAACATATGCAGAAAATCTCATCTTCAAACCTCTAATGGCTCCTGAGATATGACCGATTGAAATATCGGTTGTTTTGGGCGGTGCCACGCCCCTTTGTCTAATTATGTTTCCATATAGCCTATGATAGAGACCCTATGGACAGTATCACACAAAGGAAATATAATTACAATCGGTTCATTTATTTGGCCAATATAACAATTTTATAAAATGGGGTGTTGCACCGCCCTCTTTCCACAAACAAAGTATTTTTTCTTTTACGAACGATATACGTACCACATCTCGACTTTATACCTATAATGGTTTAAAAGAAACAGCCATTGCAAATTCGAGTTGTATGGGGCGGTACCACGCCTATTTTACCCCTTACAGTCCGAATTTACCAAAATCCCGTCTTAGTACGCGCCTACGTCATGAAAGGAATCTACATTCCAAATTTTACGCTTCTAGCTTTAGCCGTTTGGGCTGGGGAGTGATCAGTCAGTCAACCAACCCTTTTATATATATATGTAGATTTGCTATATCTGTCTGTTTTTTGCCTCAAATTTGCAAAATTTTTGGATATTTTCATTTTTTTTATGTTTAAAGAAGTTTTTAGCCACTATTTTATAAATGATCCCATATGTTTATTATATTAATATACTTGATTTTGGGACTCAATTCTAAGAACTGCACGTGAAAGTATCGCCAAAAAGCAGAAGTTTTGCATCGTTCGTTTTGTCAAGTTACATGCCATAATAATTTAATATCGATTTGAAGTTAGTAAGTATCGTATAGGGGAATTTGTCACGTTTTAGGCTCTTTTGTTTGACATAACTCGAGAACCACTAGTTCGATTTAGCTGAAACAAATTTTTAAAATACTAAGAATTATAATTCCTTTAACGAGTACATATAACGTTTCCCTACGTAAGCAACAGTTTCACTTTTCCATTCATCAAATGATTTTGAACTGGACTAATTTTGTAGTAGTTACAATGGCGTATGATTTACGTGGTATATTTTTTATGATAATCATACGCTACCATATAACAAAAGAGCCTAAAACGTGACATATTCCCCTATACGATACTTACTAACTTCAAATCGGTATTAAATTATTATGGCATGTAACTTTACAAAACGAATAGTGCAGATCTTCTTTTTGGGGCTACTTTCACGTGCAGTTCTCAGAATTGAGTCCCAAAATCATGTGTTGTACTGTGTATGTTAATAGCTTGGTATTCTTGACTATTCACTTCCGCACAGGCGATGTTTTGAATATAGTACAAATTTTATACTATAGGGGGCATGGGAGTAACAAAAGTATATAACAATTTTTCGGAATAATTTTGTAGTTCCCAAAACTTCTTTATAGAGCATATGAGAAAATTTAAAGAAATTGTCCAAGAATTTGTTTATAATATTGTGAACTCTAAAAGTTTAAACGCTTAAAAATTTTAAACGGTCGTATACTGGCAATTTTTGTCGAAAATATGTAATATACAAAATTTTTTTTTTCGAAAATATTTAACAAGACGTTAGCAGCCAATGTTATGCAAAGTATACTTTGATCACAATGCCCTTGAAAAATTTTAAAATTTCTTGTACAATATTATTCTTGTCTAAAACTTTGACACCCATACATGTTTTCCTACAATGTGATGGATTTGTTAAAATTCATACTTTTTCAAGTTTTTCTTACTAGGGTAGCATAATTTGCACATATATATTTACATTTTCAAAAAATAAACAACTACTGAACGTTAATTAACATTTTCAATTACCACTATTTACCTGTCAAAAGCTAATCATACTCAATTGTTACTTGTTTACGAAGAAAAAAAAACAACAAATGTTAATATTCGAACATATGTAGGTTGTACAAAGGAAGCTACTCTCTACTCTCTGTCTGCCTCTGTCAAATTTTAATCATCCATCAAATTATGACCACGGACGAGAACGATTGTATAGTCAGACCTACATCAAGGCAATAGGAATGAAATTTTGCTGGCAAAAGAAACTACAGCAAGGATATCACAAAAAATTATGCCATATGTAAAAATTGTCTATGAGTTTTCTATCTCTCTCTTACATTGTTTTTTTCCTCTTGGCTGCATACAATCTCAATAAAGCATAGAAACCGCAAAGTGTTTTTTTTCTGGGATTATTGGGCCAGATGAGTTACCTCATCCAGTATCCTGGCATAAAATGCAACTATCACTAACCTTCAACCCTGCTCTCATACCGCTCATACCTCTTCTCCTTAAATATCTATCAAATTTCAAGTGCCTCTTTGGTATTGTGAATGCAATATGCAAACAAACAAACCACCCATTTCCTGCAATGCCCTCTCTCTAACAGCCAGAGATAACCATTAGTGGGCTGGTGTGAGAGCTGGTAACAAAAAAGACAATGCCATCAGCTCAACCAGTCTAATTTGAAAATAATTAAATACAAAATATAAGCACGAGCTGCAATTGTATGGCAGACAGATAGTACGCCGGCAGTAACATGTGTAATCCTATAGCTTCAGCGAAAATGGTCCAACAAGAATCAATCGCATTTGGAGGGTGTGTAATCTTGGCGCGTTATCTGCTGAACATACGTATACATTTTATTATATTTATCATATGGATTGAAGGTTGGGATGGCACAACAAAAATAATACTGAGTAGTTATAATTTGTGTTTTCATATGATAAATTGAGAGACACAAGGACGAACAGGAGTAGGCAGACAGATAATAATTTCTACAACAAATGTACACCAAACAAAGCCATTTGCCACCACCACTACCACTACCACCTAAAAGTGCTACCAGTAAAAACCATCTCACCACCATCACAACGCATCTTTATGTCGCTTCAAAAAGGACACACTCGGCAGAAATATACACAGCCCCTTTATGGGTGTATGAGAGTTTAGGGCCAAACTTAAAACTTTTTCCTTGTCAAACTGTCGCAAGGTACAAGTAGTAACGAGCACTAGTCTAGATAATGCATTTACAAATCCGAACACTGTTTGTTACAGTATTGTTGTAGGATAACTGTTACCATATGTGCCCACCACCACCACCATATGCAACAAAATAGAAAATTACTGCAAGTACTCTAGGTGACACACCAGCACACACAAAACAAAAACATAATCAGAAATTAATTTTTGCGCAAAAGTATCAAACACTAATCATTGAAGGATTTACAGCCTAACCCTGTAAGGATAACACAACAGAACAATGAGAAGGCAGTTATCCCTTCGTTGTGTTATTGTTGTGGTGGTCGTTTGTTGTTTGTCATGAATGAGAAACAAATGAATTGTTATTTGGCAAGTGTTTGATGGTCTAGCAGGTTTTTCTTTTTTCAAGAGGGGGTAAAGTGTTTTTTTTTCTTTGTGGTGGCATCAAATTGAAGAGATATCCTAACGAAGTGATGTCATAAATTATCGTAGACATATGTGCAAATAATACAAAGTTGTCGATAAGTGCAAGTAGATTTTATGAAAATATAGATTTTTTTATGCAAAGAAAATATAAAATAATGACAAAAACTATGGTCTAAATGTCCTTAAAACTTCTTAAAAGTTTATATTGTAAAAATTTGTCAGTAGCAACATATTTTAAACCCTAGTAGGAAACTATGAAAACATTTCTGAGAAAATATGTATAAACTTTTATTATGAGCGTACCATTACTGGTAGTCTAGTCTGTTCTATATATGACGGGTGCTGTATGTTTCTGGTTTTTATGGAAATAGATTTGTATTCTGATTTCTCATTTCACAGGCTCTTGTCCTATCTGTCATTTAAACATGAAACTTTTAGGATTGTAGGATTATAAATTCTATTATGGTTTCTCATGCAATAAAATTTTTGTACTATAGGTGGCGCTTGATGTTTATATGTGAAATTCAAAGTATGACTGTCAAGGAGCCCTCATCAAACTTTATGTGTAAGACAACTGGAAATTACAGAATTTCCAGCAAAGCGACATCTATCGGTTATTTTTTGTAGTGCTATGGAAACTAGCATTGGAACTTTTTTAATATCCAGCATAAATTCAATGTACGATTATGCTCTCATTAAACTCTATAAGGAAAATCGCTAGAAGTTTCTACTAAGGCGCCACCTATCAGTTATTTTTTAAGAGTACCATGACACCAATCGTAATAATTTTAAAAATATTCAGATTAAATTCGATTGCAATTTTATTACCCAATATAGGAGACAATGATAAAAAGGACATTGATTTTTAATTGTTTAAAAAAATAGATGGCCGTCTGTTATTTAAAGACCTATACACCAATTTTAGAATTTCGAATAAAAAAAAAAGAAGAAAAATCAACATAATAATGAAAGTGTTTCGTCAATATCGATTACAATTTTATCAAATTTTTCAAATCCATGAGATTTGCATTCTTCATATATAATATACTTATATAATATAATATTCTTATCTATAATATACGTTTTTGTATAAACCTAATGTGCAGAAATTGACTCATGTCCAACTTATCGCGTGGCTTCTAATATTTACAGAATTATTTCGAAAACTCTTGCTAACACATTAGTAATACCTAGCCAAAGTTTCATCATTGCTGGACCAACGCTTCAGGAACCTATATGTAACACACATACACACTTAGTTTTATATTCACTTAACAGTAACTTAAGCATTTTCACCTATACAGTTTTAACGTTGTCTTTTTTTTGTAAGCTATACAAGCATTACGTTTTCGATTTAAAAATAAATAAAAGTAAACAGAATTTAACTATACAAATTAGTAATTCTTGATTTGTTTGTGATTCTTAAAACCTAAGTTTTTTCTTATACTCAAAAGCTTTGCAAATATCACAAAGTTTTTTAATGGCATATGCGATGCTTGCATCCTATACCTTTACATTATCACAGTAACATAGCTATTGAAACCCTTTTTTTTATTAAAGTTTGCCATATGGTTATTTAAAATCTGTGTGTTTCGTATAGGCTCCGTTACTTTCAAAGCGATTGCAATGAAACTTTTCGGAGATACCATCGACATGTTGTGGAAGGTTTATATAATAGTACAATTACTAACCGATAGGTGGCACATGTGTTATTCTTACGTGTATTGCATGTACGCATTTGCTGATTAAAATAATCCCATATGGTTTATTAAGAAATCTGTGTGTTTTGTATAGGCTCTGTTACCTTTAATGCAATTACTATGCAACTTTGCTGAGATATCATCAACATGTTGCTGAAAATTTCTATGGCAGTACAATTACTAACCAATAGGTGGCACATGTGTTTTTACGTTTATCACATGTACGCGATTACTGATTAAAACTTATTGAAATCTGTGTGTTTCATATAGGCAACAATATTGTCCTTGTGATTGCGTTTAAACTTTGTTAAATCATTATCTTCATATTGCTAGATGTTTTTAAAGTAGTGCAATTTGTATACGATAGGTGGCTCGGGAAATAGTTCTGTGTGTTTTGCATAGACACCTATAACGTTGGGTTTATTTTGAAATGTGTGTGTTTCGCATAAGCTCCGGTACCATCAGTAAGATTGCACACGAACTTTGCTAAGTTATCATCTACATGTTGCTTAATGTTTAGAAAATAGTACAAATTATATACTATAGGTGGCATGGGGGATATTTCCGTGTGTTTTTTATATATTCCTATAACTTTTGCTTAATTTTTAAATCTGTGTGTTTTGTATAGGCTCCAATACCATCCATGCGATTGAAATGAAACTTTGCTTAGTTATCATCTATATATTCCTGAATGTTTAGAATATAGTTTGATTATTTTACGATAGGTGGCACGGGAGATATTTTAGTGTGTTTCGCATATTCTTCTATACCAACCATGTGATTGAAATTAAACTTTTCTCAGTTATCATACATATTGCTGAATGTTTAGAATGTAGTTTAATTATTATACGATAGGGGGCACGCGAGATACTTTTATGTGTTTTGCTTAATCTCCAAAACCGCTTAACTTCAAAATCTGTGTGCTTGGTATAGGCTCAGGTACCGTTCATAGGATTGCAGTGAAACTTTGCTTAATTATCGCCGACATGTTGATGAATGTTTTGAAAGTAGTGCAATTATTATACGATAGGTGGCACAGGTCCTGTTTGTTGTGAATATAATAATAAAATCCTTTACCGTTTAGTTAATTTTTAAATCAGTATGTTTTGCATAGACTCTGTTACCGTTTATGCAATCGCATTTTAACTTTGCTCTCTTATAATCTACATATTGCTGAATGTTAAGAAAATAGTACAATTATTGTACGATAGGTGGCACCGGATGTAATTCAGTATAAATGTAATGTAATTCGCATAGACACCTATACCGTTTGGTTTGCAACAAAATCTGTGTGTTTTGTATAGGTTCCATTAACGTTTATGCAAGTGCATTGAAACTTTGTTGATTTATCATCTACATGTAACATATTGTTTATATTATAGTATAATTATTAAGCGATAGGTGGCACTGGCGATATTTCTGTGTGTTTCGCATAGACACCTAAACTATGCCATAAATTGTAATGCAATTTAAATTAGGTATTACTTAGGCGTCGTTGAAAGTTTTTAAAGTAAAATGGATAATATACGTCATAAAACGTCATAAAACTGAAATACATGGCATTAGCCCAACCTAAAACTATGCATCACATTTGATGAAAACATACTAAAAAAACATATTCCACTCAGAAAGTTTAGCTCAAAAATTTTCAATACGAGGGAAAAAGGGAAATTGTGGGGAAAACCTATTCTCCATTCTCATTGCTGCATGGACATTGTCGGAACTTTAGGTTGACGCAGGACTCTTCTTTATATATATTAAAAGTTAAACTACAAGAATTTAAAGATGGTGCAGAAGTTCTCTTTTAATAGTTAAATTACAATCAACATCTGTGAGGTCTGTACCTACAGCTTTAGCAAATTTAATTTAGTTCTTGAGGTAATATTTTACCAATTAAATAACACAATATTTAAGTTGTTCATTTAATATTTTTTGTATTTTCTTTTTTCCATATATTTTGGTTATTTTTGAGTTTAAGTTCATAACTTTTATTACAATATTTCTTTCATTTGATTTTTTTGCAGGCCATCATCTATGAAGGCCAGGATAAAAATCCTGAAATGTGCCGGGTGCTGTTAACCCACGAAGTAATGTGCAGGTAAGTTAAATTTATACACATCTTAAAGTTAGCCCAGCTTTAAACATTAGCGTATTTTTTTCCCCGTTGATTGTTTTATTTTTCTTCCTTTTCTACTGATGTTAAAATATCCACTTCGTATATTTGCATAATAAACTTATAAAATGGAAACTGAAACACACAAAACCAAAATCATATCTAAAGCAAGCCTAGCACACGGCAACCCCTTGAGCATTCACTCATATATTTACATAGCAAAGATATATTACGTGAATTCTGTGTAGTTTTTTGTTTCCTTTATAGATTATGTTGAAGTAAAGTGAAATACTGCACAAACAGGATTTTTTTACACTTTTTGTAATATTATTTTATATTTTTTTTTTGAATGTTATATATTTTCACACTTTTTTTGGCAACTATTTACTTAAGTTGGTGTTGGTTTTCTGGTTAGGCTTCTGTTCTGGTATATCCTTGCAGTTATGGCTTTCTCTTCATTTTTTGTTTATTTTCTCGTTTATTTGAGTTGATTTTGTGTTATAATTTTATAAGAAATTCACTTCATTTGTTTAGTTATTCCTTTTTGTGTTTGATTTTCGTTAATACCCATCATTTTGTCTGTCTGTCTGCCTGTTTTGGCATTCGTCTGTGGGTTCATCCTGGCAAGGATAACGAATTTGTACTCGTTAGCCCAGCCATTTACACAATCACAGACTGAATGTGGAGCCTTAAGTGAAGTGAAATTTAGACTTCAGCAACAATCTTAACACTTTTACTTAAGTCCTGCGTTGAATAAATAGAGCCAATCATTCGTGCTGTGTTTTCTTTTTTCCTTTCTTCTTTATTTTGTTTTGAGTTTGTTCCGTTAAGAAAATGGCCTTGCTGTAAGCAATTTCTATGGCCTTTACTCCCCTTCCCCCTCCTCATGGAGACTACTTTTATGTATCACAGTCCAAAGCGTTTTTGTATTATGGCCATACTAAATGGCCGGCATCTTTGTCCTTACTCTTTCGCCTCATAAAATGGAGTTAACTTGTATGCCATCATACAAAAGCCATTACTTTCTCCCTTTCTCCTCTCTGGCGTAGCGAGGGTTGCTTGCTTTTGGCCAGTTGTCCCCCGCCCGCTACTAGATCATACAGCATCAGCCATGTAATGGCTGTTAAAGCTTTACTACGCACCCAAAGTCGTCCTTTTCTGCTAACATGTTATCGCTTACTTATTTCATGTTTGGTACTTGTTGGTGTTTTTGTCTGTATGTGTGTGAGGCTGTGTGTTTGGTTGTTTGGCTATTCACGTTTTTCGTCCTGTAGCTATTATCCTTGTCACTCCTTTTTTTTACGCCAAAGTATCACCAAACAACAACAGCAGCGGGGAAACAAAAAACAAACCCAAACAAAATTATGTGTTGTAGTTAAACATTATCATTATCCTGCAAAGGATTCTATGCTGCATGTTATAAGCTGTGCAAGGATAACAAAGAATATTTGGCATTTGTCCATATTTTTACGCATTACAAGGTATTGTGACAAAAGCAAAATCACACCGAGAGAATAGCATAGAAGGAGTAAGGATTATTATCCTTATAATACCTGTAGTAACAATAAAGTTATTGATTACAAAGCTTAGAGAGGATGTACTCGTATAAGTAAAGAAAACATGAATTATGCGTTTAAAGAGTTAAAGATGACCAGATGTTAAAAAATCATATGAAGTTATATGAATAAAAAATAAAGGACATTTCAGGTTTCAAATTAAAAAGAGATCCTTATAAATAAAATTCTGGCATACCATACTTAAATACTGTACAGAAGTCTACGTTTATCGAAACTGTCTATAGTTTTTCTTACTGAGATAACTTTAGCATAGCAGAAACAAACTTCAGTCTTTTCAGACTTCTTTTAATTTGATTTCCCGATTGAGCTGTGTCATAAATCTGTGTGTTTGATATAGGTCTTTATATTGGACATCGGATTGCAAAGAGACTTTATTTAGTTATTGTCTACATATCATTAAATGTTTTTAGTATAGTTCAGTTATCACACGATAGGTGGCGCATGAGTTATATCCATGAATTTTCATATACTTTACTTTTTTTTTATTGCTGAAGTCACAGCACAAAATATAAGATTTATTGCCGATTAAACTAAACCGGATTACCAAATAAAATATGAAAAATATAACATTTTATAAATCTGTGTGTTTCGTATGAGCTCAGATACCAATCAGATGATTATAATAAAACTTTGCGATGTTATAAACTACGAATCGCCGAAGGAATCTAGAGTATGACAATAACTAGACTTTATAATGTTTTACGCAAATATTTGTGTTTTAATACTAAAGCTTTACCTATCTACAAAAAAACAAGTACCGCTTACTTTACATTTGATCCAATGTCCAGATTTGACCCATGTCTGTGAATCTGTGTGTTTTGTATAGACTCCTTTACCGATCATGAGATTTCAATGAAACTTTGTTAAGATTTCTACCAAGTTCTGTGTTGACGATGTGATACGCCAGAAATCAAATTTTGCGATTTTCGGTAATTTTTGTATCTGTGTGTTTCGTATAGTCTTAGAAACCGACAATGCGATTATAATGAAACTTTACCTAAATGTTATTAACATGTGGCCGAAAGTTTCTTAGATAGTTTAAATAGCAAACGATAGATGGCGCGTGAGTTTTATAAAAAAATTATTGCCTATGGTATACCTTTTTTATACATTTGCCACAATTTTCGTACGAACTTTATTGAAGGATTTCAGTAAGCCATTTACCCTACAAGGGACCATAGGAACGGGACAGAGGTACCCCGCCCACCCCGTGGTGACCTTTACTAGCTGTCTTTCTCTCACAGCTTCCACCAAGTTCTGTGTTGACGATGTGATATGCCAGAAATCAAATTTTGCGGTTTTGGGTAATTTTTGTATCTGTGTGTTTCATATAGACTTAGAAACCGACAATGCGATTACAATGAAACTTTAAATAAATGTTATTAACATGTGGCCGAAAGTTTCGAATATAGTATAAATAGCAAATAACAGGGGGCGCATAAGTTGTGTTAATAAATATCTCCATGCTGTACCTTTCCTTCTAAAGAAAGTCACCGTAGTGCTAGTGGTCAAAGGAATTCGAGGTTACCAGTTATCGAACCTAATTTACTAAGCTCACAATGTTTCTTGAACTTCTATGAGTATCTTATAAGTCCGAACCATAAGTTATGTAATAACAGGTCAAGTTTTGATGATCAATAGCACATAACTAAAGATAAATTTTGAAACTGGTAATATCAGCTTAAAATCCCATAATTTTTAACACCTATTACAAATATTTAGGGGTATTAACCCTGTAAAGCCGCCTACCCACATTTTATATATCAAAAAAAAAAACTCACTCCTCATTACGCTTAAATTCCAGTCCTTGTGCAAAACCATACCTAATGTCGACATTTTAAACGTTTTATATTACAAACCATTATAAATTATGATCTTCGCTTAAAAATCTACAATTTGTAACTCTTTTTGAAGTGATTTTTAACTACCTTCCCCCTGTAGAGTTGTCTGCCCAATAACACCTTATACACTTTTATTCCATTTAGTCCAGCCCCATTTCGCTTAAGTTTCTTTACTCTTACAAAACAATTTCCCATGAAAAATTTGTATACATATATATTGTATTTAAATTGCATTTTTACATTAAACCAATTACATTTTATAGATTTTATATTTATGCTTTACCATATTTCCATTCTCTTTTTTCCAGTCGCTGTTGTGACAAAAAAAGTTGTGGCAACCGCAATGAAACACCATCGGATCCTGTCATTATTGATCGGTAAGTAAATGCAGTTGTCTCCGACCATATCATTGTATATTATATCATATCATATCAAGTCATAATAATAAGCATTATATTCAACTATACCGTGGCGATGCCACAATATCCTTTTTCTCTGTTATGAACGCACACACATACGTATATATACGTAAACATCAATATTATCCTGACTGTCAGGACATCAATAAATTGTAACCAACAACATTGGTGGATATACTACATATACGTACACAATAACGCACCGCATCGCTCGCTGTGTTCACATTATTTTCCCTTTCGCAGTTGACATTTTAAGCAGCTTTTCATTATAATAAATATCAGACTGGCACAAACTTATATACTCGTGTTTTCGAGCTGTAAAGGATACTTATGCGTTGAGGCTGCCACCAATGTCATGTAAGGATCCTATGCACTTTGTCATATTGCAGGGAATAAAGGGAGTAGGTGAGGGGAAAGGCTGTTAGGACAGAGTAAAGCATTTTCTGGCATCCTTGCTGGTTTTTAAGTGCTTTATAGAAGCAGTAGCTGCGTTGAAGGCGAAAGCATTTTTTTTTTGTATACTTGTAAGGATGCATTGATAATACTTTACGCTTTTGTTGATTTATGTCAATAAAACTTGAAGAGTATCTAGTAGTTTTTTTGTTTTGTGTGGTTGGCGTTAAGCTGTTTAACAATAACATAAAGGGAAAGAAAGAAGAATTTATGCTTATAGACGACTATGATAAGAAAGTACAAATTATTTCTAAGGTTTAGCAAGGTAATCTACAACAGAACTTGGTTTTACTAAAACAATTTGTGAATTAGTACCAATAATGTACTATAGGAGGCGTTTTAAACGTTTTTTTAATTTAAATTTACATTGATAATACAAACTTAATTTAAACGGTCTAAAATAAAGTTTAAAAATTATACTTTGTACATTTTGCTTCTGTATAGTGTGTCTGTGTGTTCTTTATGGGCTGCTACACTTGTTTTTTGATTACTTCGAAATTATGGCACATTATTGCTTAGACGTTGGCCATAGTTTTCATATATAAACGGCTTATATCATAACATATTAAGTTGACTTAAACTGTGTTGTTAATGTCCTCTAAAAATATTTCACATAATTAATCAAAAACTGTGCCTAGTTTTATTAAAACGCTTTCTAAAATAGTACAATTAATGTACTATAGGGGGCGTGCTAATCATTTTACAAATTCCTATTTACGTTTACGCTTCAAAAAAATACTGTGAATGTCCTGCTTCTACATAGTGTGTCTGTGTGTTCTTTATGGGATTCTACAATTATTTGTTAAAGTCTTTGAAATTATGACAAATTATTGCTTAGACGTTGGCAATAGTTTTTATATATTAATGAATCATATCAAAACAGATTGAGTTGACTTAAAATGTGTTATTAATGTCCTCCAAAAATAAACCACATAATTCATAGTTGATGACCTTTGTGCTTAGTTTTATTAAAACGATTTCTATAATAGTACAATTAATGTGCTATAGGGGGCGCTCTGTGTGTTTTACAAACTACAAACAACTTTACAATCTAACTTAAACGCTGCAAAACTCCTTGCTATTGAAATCATTCACATGTTCGACAGTTTCATTTAATTCAGTTTATTTTATTGTCTATGAAATAATGCAACAGTTATACATTTGTTATAAATGTTTAATATTTAAATCAGTTTAAATTTGAAATATTAAATTTTAATCTTGACAAACAACTGTTGGCCTTAATCATCAAATGTATGACTATTTTTTGTGCCAGTCCATATACAAATAAACTTAACTAAATAAAATAAAATTATGATAAAAAATTTGTTAATAAAAATTTAATAATTCCGGTTGATGTTCAACACAACACTACTACTTCAGCCCACTTACATATAACATATCCAATTCATATCATTCGTACCATTTACGCTGCAAAAAAAACGATCCACCATGTCACGTGTCAACAAATTATACAACATCGATGATGATGACGATGACGCTATGCTGATGATGATGTCGTCAACATCCTTTCGCCACAGCCCTACCAGCTCTCATTTGTTTTTGTAAAACTTATATAAATTGTCTGTCTGCATGTGTGGCTGCATGCAACGTGTCGATAATTTTTACCGCCTCCCAGCTCATCATCCTGATTATACAACAACACGGGATGTATTGCCATCATGTATTGCCTTACTTTGTAGGAAAATTTAAATATTAGTTGTGTGTATATTTTTATATAAAGGTTATAAATTGACAACTCATGTTGTGTTGCTTGTTATGTTTAACATGCCAACAAATGGGGTTGAGGTTTGGGTAGGTTGGTAGCTGATACAGAGACGGACATGCGACCAAACCACAGCAGGCTCAAAGGATGCACTCAAAAAGGACTTGTTTCCTACCACCCCCTGGTTGCGCGGCGGTAAAGTGGTTAAGTTGTTGTTAGGTTAATTGGTTACAACAAGAAGCTATTTGCCACCAGTCATTAAAACCACGAGTACGACACGTGAGTTATAAAATTCGTTATGGTTTTTGGGTTGAAGCCGCCCTAATTTAAAGGACATAGTGAAATTCTTTTAAAATAGTTCCCTTTGAAGGCTGTAAAGGACATACAATGATTGGTAGATGGTTTGGAAATATCAGAAACAAATCGATTTAAAATAACGTATTATATTCCAAATATACCGCTTAACTATAAGACACTTTAGTAACGATATTACTAGGAGCCATAAGAGCTATGGGTGGACTAAAAGCCTGTTTTCATTTGAATCGGTTGCCGCGTCGAGCTGCCACGGTAGGAAAGGGCGGAGAATCTACCAAATGCAAGTTCTAAATTGACGATGCGGTTTTCCAACATTTAAATTGACGATTTTAGTTACTTTTTAAATCTGTGTGTGTTTCGTACGGACTTAGAAACCGACAATGCATTTATAATGAAAGTTTACGAATATGTTACTAACATGTCGCCGAAAGTTTATAATATAGTACAAATAGCAAATGATAGGTGGCGCGTGAGTTATGTTAATACATTTCCCTATTCTGTTGTTCTTTTTATTACTAAAACAGTCAACATTTTGGTATCTGTGTGTTTCGTATAGACTTATAAACCAACAATGCAATTATAATGAAACTTAACGAATATTTTATTAACATGTCGTCGAAAGTTTATAACATAGTACAAACAGCAAAAGATAGGTGGCGCGTGAGTTATGTTAATACATTTCCCAACACCGCTCTTACACTTTTATAGCTTTCCCAACAATTATTTAGCTTCTATAGTGTCGTTTAGAGCAGCACAACGTGCGTTTTGGTTACCCAGGTACTATTTAAACAACGATTTTTTGAATATAGTGCAACGAAAATTTTGCAGTCACTACAACATATGATATAGAAATAAAACACTATTAAGTTAATTGACTAGAAAATAAGTGAAAAAGTTTGAGGAGACAGGTACAACAATGAATTTACCACGATCCGGTTGAGCTAGAACTTGCTATATTTTGTGATATTAGTATTTAATTAAGTCTTAAGTAGATTTTGTAAATAATACCATGAATGTCCTGCTTCTGAATAGTGTGTCTGTGTGTTCTTTAAAGTCTGCAACACTGATTTGTTGACTTTGAAATTATAATAAATACTGGCTTAGATGTTGGCCATAGTTTTGGCATATATATATTACTCTTATTACTCATATCATAACAGCTTTAGTTGACTTCAACTAAATAATGTTGTTAATGTCCTGTCGAAATTTCTCACATACTTCGACGGTACTTTATTTTGTGATACTTGTAGTGATATTTAATGAAGTCTACTGTAAATTTGGTAAATAATACTATGAATTACCTAATTTTGTATAGGGTGTCTGAGTGTTCTTTATAGGCTGCTACACTAATTTGTTGATGGCTTTGAAATAATGACAAATTATTGCTTAGACATTGGCGATAGTTTCAATACATCTTTCAATTATATTATAATAAATTCGTTAAATATAAACTAATGTCATTATAGTTCTTCGAGAAAATATTCTACATAATTCAAGGGTACTTTTGTTTTAATGCTTTGTCATACTTTATAATAAATAAAGCGTACAGTATTTTTGGTAAATAATACTATGAATTACCTACTTTTAAATAGTGTGTCCGTGTGTTCTTTATAGGCTGCTACACTGATCGGGCGATGGGTTTCAAATTATGGCAAATTATTGCTTAGACATGAACCATAGTTTTAATATACCTTTCTCTCAAATTATAACAGCTTAAGTTCACTTTAACAATTGTTTTTAATGTCTTCCCAAAATATACCATATACTTTGAGGGTACATTACTTTGTGATACTTATTGTCATATTTAATATTTAGTTAGGTCTACAATAACTTTTGTAAATAATATTATGAATCGCCTGCATCTGAATAGTATGTCTGTGTGTTTTTTATAGACTACTACACTGATTTGTTTATGGGATCAGTACTATGGTAAATTATTGCTTAGACATGGGCTATAGTTTTAAGATATATTTCGCTCAAATCATAATAGCTTTAGTTAACTTTAATCAATGGTATAATTGTCTTCTAAAAAATACTTCATAAATCAAGGGTACTTTAGTTTTGGTACTTGTTGTCATACATTATTTATTGAATATGTGAGATTGAAAAATATTTCAGGAAAATTTTGCTTTGAAAAAATAGTGTGTCTGTGTGTTCTTTATAGGCTACTACACTGATCTCTCAATAGCTTTGAAATTATGTCGGGATATCTTTAACATACAATTTATGAAAAATTGTGTCTTCTGTGGAAATATCTCCAAAACTATCAACAATTTCAATGTTAATCAAAGTTCTATCAACTCTCTCTCTCTCTCCCTCTCTACGTAGCTTGCTGCACAATGAATTGCTATTGTTGTACAAAGAAATTAGATTCCAGGGTTCCTATGTTGTGTATTAGCTAATATTTCTGATTCTGATATTGTCATTTAGTCCACTAAGCCTGTCACTGTCTTATGAACCAACATTGGCTACAATTTTGTATATTTTACCTATAAAATATCGTCAATAGTACATTTAAAGACCGATAGGAGGCGCGACAGTGCCACAAAGGATACAGAAATTAACTTGATAATACTTTCATTCGCTGGAATTTAACAATTCAAAGCTAGTTTATACTAGCAACAGTAAGGTCAGCATATCTTTAACTTATAATTTACGAAAAATTTTGTCTGAAATTACGTGAAATTATCCCCAAAACTCTGCAACAATTTCATTGTTAATCAAAGTTCCATCAACACTCTCTCTCTATACGTGTCCTGCTGCACAATGCATTGCTATTGTTGTACAAAGAAATTGAATTCAAAGGTTCCAATGTTATGTATAAGCTAATCCTATTACAGCCTATACAAAGATTTCGATTTCTTTTGAAAATTTACTCCCCCAGCCCTTCCCCCATAAAAGGATGGGGACAATGTATTGGGGGTTCAACGCAGCAGTTTCGGCAAATAAATATTGCGTTTTATATTTTGTTTACTTTTTGTTACATATTTGTATCTGCAGCGGCCGTACCAGACTCGTTTTGTCTGTTTTGTCCTGGCTTTCTTTCGTTCATTTTGTTTTTGGCCAAAATCCCAACAGCATGAGTTTGAATCCCAAAGCAACCCCCAAAAAATTGGACACAAAGATGTTGTGATGCGTAAAAAGCACCCTTTTGGGATAAAAACAAAAATAACAAGTAAAATAAGGTAAAGATTCAAATGGCAACGAAGGGGGAAGTAAAAGAAAACAAAAAGGTAGTCAGAGAATAAGCAGAGAGATGGGGGAAGTCATAGCCATGTTAGTTTAATGGTGGAGGATGAAGGGCTCTAAGGCTTATCAAAGAAATGAGTGGAAAATAATACACTCAATTACCAAATGAGTAAGAAGTTAAGGCAAATAATTGAAAAAAATTATAAAAAACTAAAAAAAATATTGACCGAAATTTATAAGGATTCTTAACAAAAGTATCCTTATAAGTTTCCATTTTGTTGTTTTTAGCTTTTCTTTTCTTTAATTTCCACTCAAGAGAAGCAACAGGACTTTGTGTTATGTTTTCTTTTGTTTCTTTTTATCTTTTTTGTTTCTTCTTCCGTCCCCCAAAGGACATTCACTTTTCTTGCCTCTCCAGCTTTTGTTTTGTTTTGCCGCTCGCTTTGAGCAACAAAAAGTGAAAGTGAAAGCTTTTGATTGTCATCATCATCATATCATATCAACAACTTTAAGAAGGACTACAAACATCTCAACAAGTTCGCCAAAGGCCACTCTCGCAGAAAGGAAACGCACAGCAATGCCAAAGGGGTTTTTCTGTCTTACCGATAAGAAATCTTAGACGACGTTACCAAATAATTGTATGCTGTTAAAAGTCATGGGCATGGACACACAATCTCCCCAAAAAGCAAAAAAAGCTTTACCATCAAGTAAACTAAACAAAATGGTGGTGGGCCTTTAATGGCGTTAAGAAGGAGGCTAGAAACACTCTCCCAAAAACGTTACAACAAACTGCCATTGTGGAAAATTCGCACATCAATAGAATGGCGGCGGCATTGCTCGTTATCCTCTCAACCATCCTCTTGAACTTCTTTACAGTTCATTTCAATACAGACATAAAACTTCTACTTCGACAAGTAGTAGAGCACGCATAGACAAATGTATCGATAAAAATATAAACGAACCGAGAGCAGTTAAAGAAACACAAAACCTTTCCATGAGGATGGCAACATTTACATGTCCTGTGCTGCTGTTTTATAGTTTGACCTTTAATTTAAAGGTCAATTTTGCCAATTGAGCTTAAAAAAAACAAATGTATTATTTAAACGCACACACACAGTCGAAATAAAACTAAACTAAACAATTGGGAAAAAGAAATCTCTAAGAAATTTTAAACACGTCTTTGGAAACTCATTACACACATCATTGATTACATTCTTTCTTCAATTTGTTTATCAAAAAAACAACCAAAAAATAAGCTTAGTTAAAAAGCAAATGGAAAAAAAGACATTTTGGTTATGTTGGCCCACTCATTTTGCGCCAATTTCTCGTAAACTTTTTACACGAACTCATCTGGGGGCCCCTTACAGGAGGAGAATAAGGAGCAGAAAGTCATAAAAAGTTTAACCAACACCATGTTGGTTATTTATCAGCCACCCTTGGGCTGCTGAGATTGAATTATAAAGCGCTGGGCGCTTTTGTTATTGCTAAAGCTAGTACGACAATTCATTAAGACGACATTATATGGTTAGCTAAGTAGATGACATAAACAGATAATCCAAAAACAATCAGTGTATTTATGTACTACTCAAAGTATTTTACAGATTTCGTAAGTACTTTACTGTGACACTTATTATCGTAGTTAATATTTATAAAGATCTGTAGTAAATTTGTAAATTTGCGTAATAATAATACAAAAAGCTTTGCTTAGATGTAGTGTGTCTGTGTGTTGTTAATAGGCTAAAGTATCCTTAATCCAATGTTTCGAAATTATGGAAAACTGAATGCTTAGATGTTAGCCATGGTTTTTATATATCTTTTAGAACATATCATAATAGCTTAAGTGTATATAACTTAATAGCATTATTGTCCTGAAAAACTATTACTTATTATTCGAGGATACTTAAATTTTGATACTTGATGTTATACATACTTTCTATGCTAGGTCTACAGAAATATTAAAGAATTACACTATGAACGACTAAATTGTGTAAATTGTCTTAATTGTGTGTCTGTGTGTTGTTTATAGGCTGCAGTACCGCTTATTCAATTGCTTTGAAATTATGGAAAATTATTGCTTAGACATTGGCCATAGTTTGTATATACATCTTGAAACATATCATAACATCTTAAGTCTACATAAACTATTACAACTATAGTCCTTTAAAAATATCTAATATAATTCGAGGGTACTTTAACTTTGATACCTGTTGTCATACTTTGTATGCTACTAGGTCTACAAAAATATTAAAGAATTACACTATGAATGACTAAAATGTGTAAACTGTATTTATTGTGTGTCTGTGAATTATTAATAGGCCGCAGTATCGTTCATTTAATTGCTTTGAAATTATGGAAAATTATTGCTTAGACATCGGCCTTAGTTTGTATATATATCTTGACTATATATAATAATAGTTTAAGTAGGACAAATCTACATTTTCTAATTTCCATTTAGTCTACTATACCAACCACTGTCTTATGAACCAAAATTGGCTACAATTTGATATGTTTTACCTAGTGATCATCACCATTGGTACATTTAGTGACCGATAGGAGGCGCAGCAGTACCAACAAGTATACAGAAATTAACTTGATAACATTTGTGTATAAAGAACGCTTTACATCATTCTCTGTCGCAGGAGTTTTATATGGTAAAACTAGTATGTCCTGGCAGCAGTAACATATCAATCAATAACATATCTTTAACTACAAATTTACGAAAAATTGTGTCTTCCATGCAAATATCCCACAAACTCTGCAACAATTTCTTTTAAACAAAGTTCCATCAACTCTCTCTCTCTCTCTCTCTATAAATATATGTTTCTTGCTGCACAATGCATTGCTATTGTCGTACAAAAAATTGGATCTAAGCGTTCCAATGTTGTGCTACTTTAGCTTTGATACTTGTTGTCATACTATGTATTCTATAAGTTCTACCGAAATTTGTACAAATAATACTATGAATTACTAAATTGTGTAAATTGTCTTAATATTGTGTCTGTGTGTTATTAATAGGCTGCAATACCGTTCATTCAATTACTTTCAAATTGTAGAAAATTATTGCTTAGACATCCCTTAGACTTCCAGAGTACTTTAGTTAAATATTTGTTGTCATACTTTATATTTAAACTGATGTACAAAAAATTTTGTATATAACACTATAAACAACCTACTTCTGCATAGTGTGTCTGTGTGGTACTTATACGCTGCTACACTTATTTTTTAATGGCTTTGAAATTCCACCAAACTATTGCTTAGACATGTACCATAGTTTCAATATATCTTTTGTTCATAGTATACAATTTTGAGTTAAGTAAAACTAATGTTAATATCGTTATATATAGACAGTTACGACAAATTACCAATTACTTTAAGATTTCGAAAAACTGTTGCTTAAAAGACGGCCATAGTTTTTACATATTTATAGGATATGATTATAAAAACTTAAGTTGACTTAAGGCGGTATAACTTTTACCCTAAAAGTATATCTCATAGTTAAAAATTACACCGGAATGTTGAAAATAACATTGGAAATCCTGATGAGAATTGGTTTTCCTGTCAGATCTAGCTTTATCTGACCCTTTCTCAAAATCAGAGAAGATTGCATTAACATTTCACAGCCTTCAACCATTGATTTGTGATTTGTAGATGATGCAAACAGTATGTGAATCTTGAATAACATATTTCTAAATAGTGTGTCTGTGTGTTCTTAATAGGCCGCTATACGAATTTTTCAACTACCCTGAAGTTGTGGCAAATTATTGCTAAGACATCGGCAATAGTTTCTCCATATATGTTGGGATATACCATTGTAGCTTAAGTTTTTTTAAATAGGTGATAATATTGCACTCAACTTATACCACAGATTTTGCATGTAACCTTCTAAATAGTATGTCTGTGTGTTCTTTATGGGCGGCTACATGTGTTTTCCTATTACATTGATGTTGTGGCATATTATAGCTTAGATGTCAGCAAAAGTTCTAACATATATGTTGGAAAATACCATTCTAACTTAAGTTGAATTAAATCGGTGTTAAAATCGCACTCAGCTTATTCTACAGATATCCAGTGTAACCTAATTTTATACTTCTTTTCATACTGTATTATAGAAAATAATAGAAAATCTTATGTCACATTGGTATATCTGTGTTCTATATAGACAACCACGCCGATCTATCAATGACTCTAAAGTTGCGAAAAATTATTGATTTGAAGACGGACATAGTTTCTACATATCTATAGGCTATGATGATAAAAAGTTAAATTAAATCAATCTCTCGTAGTCGCAAAAAGCACCGGAAATCCTGCTGAGAATTGAATTTCCCGTCAGTTCAACACTTTTCTGACTCTTTCTCTAAGTCTGAGAAGGTTGCAGTAACATTCTCTGAACATTGATTATCAGGATACTACTGCTTGTAACTTTTGTACAAGACAGTAACATTCAAAACTCTAGCACAAGTACCAGCCAAAATATGTTGAACCTACAAATTAAAGACGCTACTTTACCTTCATCGTCGTAGGGACAGCAACTACCTCTGCCCTTGCCAACAATTACACCAAATACTACTTCCAATTGCATCATTTTTTTGTTTTCTCAGTTTAACAACAGATAATTAGCTTTACATATCCAAAATTACCATAACATTATATTATCTCCTTTAATTTGCCCTCCTTTAAACTTTTCCTACTGCCAAATCACTCTACATTGCCTGTGTGGAGCTGCTTTACCAGCAACCAGCCAACAACAACCCACCACCACCAACCACCATATTGTCATGCTGAGACAATCTAGCTAATTACAGCACTTGGGTGGTCCTCATGTCGACAGCCAACAGTCAAAACGTACAACGGAGATTGCTCCAGGGATGTCCACCAATATGGTAAGAGCGGCAATCGCTTGAAGTGTGCCGTAAATGCTTTCAACTACGCAGACACCACAAGAAGTCAAGGAATTTCTGAAATAAAAAATACATTCAAACAAAAAAAAAATATATCAACGAAATCACATAAAACAACAGCAACAACACAACACCAACATATAAATATCCTTAAGGATTTAAAAATCAAACTATATCATCGAGCAGCAGCAGCAGCAGCAAAAACTTAAGGCGGAAAAAAACAAACACCTGAATATCTTATTGGCAACAATTTACTAACAAGCGACAAGACGGACATCTGACAGTTGCTAGTGTTGTTGTTGTTAATGCCAAAGCTTAACGTTTTGGTGCGTTTTTGTTGCTGTTGCTGCTGTTTTGTTCTTTAGCTATCGTACGTACGTACGTTTTTCATTATCATTTTGTGATTTGTAATTGCATTTTTTCCAATTGCGATAAAACATAATGATTTCATTACTCAACGTGATGTTATTAGTGATGTTAGTAACATTCGTAATTATCCCATAACTGGCATATTAATTAAACATTTTCCACAACTCTCAACTAAGTGTATAGCATACAAGTTGCTACTCTAGATCTACTACATAGCCCCACCAGTGGGGCTTTACTACTACACACCATCACTACTACTAACCTGACCATAGTTTGATGGTTAACATCTTTTAGTACAACATAGTATGTAGTACAAGTATAGTTAGTTGGTGGTGACAAAGTAGGAATATTACCTGTGAGAGTTTTGTTGACTAGTATGTATGTATGTATGTATGTTTGTGCGGCTGACTACTTCCACATAATTGCTGATTGGCAATTTAACGCTTAAGTGTTGTCTCGATTTTCATATCGTTGCTGCTATTGTTGTTTTTGCTGTTGCCGTTTTTACTCCTTCTCGTTCTCTCTCTATAGCGCTTTTTGCAAATTGGCCACGTTACTGTGAATGTGTTAAATCTAAAGTTTTGCTTTACCATCATATATGTAGAAGATCAATTGTTAGTACGTTCATTCGATCGATCATCATTGGCATTGTTACATATTTTTGTTTCTATATTTATATATTTTTTAATGATCTCGTTTCAAATGTGCAGATATTTCATGCCTCATTGTGTTGTGATAAAAGAGACGAAGAAAAAAACCCTTTAGCATTACATATTTGGGTTAACAGAGCTGGACACACTATGGGGCGTGGGAGGGACATACATAGTTATGAAAAAATGTTATTTTAAATATAAGACAAATGTCACAAATATCACTAATATCAAGTATAACCTATTTTGATTCTTTTTTAGAAAATACTTTATTATAGAAAATAAAGAGAAAATATTGTAACACAATTGTATGTCTGTGTGTTGTTAATAGGCAACTACGCCAATTTGTGAATTACTTTGAAATTGCGAAATATGATTGCCTAGACAATGGCCATGGTTTCTATATATCTATGGAACAATATTATATCAATTTAAGTTGACTTAAGGTGGTGGTGTTATTATTGCTCTCAAAGTATTACTTATAGTTCAAGATAACATTTGTTTTTAAACCTGTCTTCATACTTTGTATTCTATCAGGGACAAGGTAATTTTTGAATATAATACTGTAAATCCTGTGTCTGTGTGCTTTATATAGATTTATATATGGATCTTTTTAAACACCCTGAAGTTTTGGCAAATGATTCTCTGGACATCGTTTATAGTATATAGTGGAATGTCATACAGCTTAAGCCGATTCAAATCGGTGTTATTATTTCACTCAACTTATACGACACATTGCGAATGTAACATATTTTGATACTTGTTTTAATACTTTTTTATATAATACAAAGGAAAATCTTGTAACACAATTGTATGTCTGTGTGTTCTTTATAGGCAGCTACACCGATTTGTGAATTACTTTGAAATTGCGAAATACTGTTGCTTAGACAATAGCCATGGTTTATATATATCAATGGGATAATATTAAAATGAGTGTATATAATATGTCTGTGTGTTCTTTATAAGCGTCTATACACGTTTTCCCATTACCTTGATGTTAAGGCAAATTTTTGCTTAGGCATCGGCAATAGTTTTAACATATCTGTTTAGACATATCATTAAAACTTAAGTTGATTAAAATCAACGATATTGTTTTGATCAGCTTATCCCACATATTTCGAGTGTAACGTATTTTGATTGTAGTTTTCATATTTTATAATAGGAAATAATATAAAATCACAGTTGTTTGTCTGTGTGTTCTTTGTAGGTAGCTACATCGATTTTTGAATTATTTTAAAATTCCGAAATACTATTTTTTTGACAAAAGACTTAGTTTCTATATATCAACGGGATTATATTACAACAACATAAGTTGACTTTTGGTAGCTTTATTTATAGCCCTCGAAGTATATTTCATAGTTCAAAGGAGCATTAGTTTTGCTACTTTTTGTTTTACTTTATATTCTATAAGGGACATGTTAAATTTTTCAAATATTTCTGGGAATGACCTGCTCCTAACCGATGTGTCTGTGTGTTTTTTATAAGCTGCTATATGGATTTTTTTATTACCTTTAAATTGTGGCAACTTATTGCCTAGACATGGTTGAAAGTTTGAACATATATGTTGAGACATATAGTTGCAGCTTAAGTTGACTAAAATCGTTGGATCTATTCCACTCGGTTTATACCGCAAATATCAAGTATAACCTATTTTGAGACTTTGTTATAGAAAATAAAAGAAAAATTTGAGTCATAATATTATGTCTGTGTTTTCTTTATAAACTTATACACCGGTTTCTTAATTTCATTAAAATAGTGAAATATTATTGCTGAGTCTTGGGCCATAGTTTCTATATATCTATGGGATAATATTGTAACAATATAAGTTGACTTTATGTGGCGTTTTTTTATAGTAGCCCTCGAAGTATATTTCATAGTTCAAAGGTTCTTTAGTTTTCTCTTGTTGTCTTACTTATTTCATTCTATTAGGAACATATTACATTTTTGGCAATAATTCTGGGAACTGCTTTCAACCGGAGTGTCTGTGTGTTCTTTATAAGCTGCTTTATGGATTTTTCAATTACCTTTAATTTGCGGCTAATATTTTCTTAGACTTTGGCAAAAGTTTTTACATATCTGATACCCTCAAAGTATCTAATTACACCGGAAATCCTGGTGGAAATTGGATTTACTGTCAGATTCAACTTTTTCTGACTCTTTTTCAATATCAGAGAAGACTGCATTAATATTTCACAGCCTCCAATCATTGATTATCAGATGAAACAAGCTGCATAAGAATCTTGAATAAAATGCTTTTAAATAGTGTGTCTGTGTGTTCTTTATAGGCTGCTGTATTAATTTAGTAATAACCCTCAAATTGTGGCAAATTATTGTTTATACGTAGGCGAAAGTTTCAACGTATCTTATGGGACAAATCGTTACCCTCAAACTATCTCTCATAGTTGAAAATAACACCGAAATGTTGAAAACAACACCCGAAATCCTGATGGGAAATGGATTTCCTGTCAAATCCAACTTTTTACGACTCTTTTTCAATATTAGAGAAGACTGCATTAACATTTCACAGCCTTCAATCATTAATTATGACGTGAAGCAAGCAGTATAAAAATCTTGAATAATATGTTTCTAAAACGTCTGTGTGTTCTTTATAGGCTGCTAGATGGATTTATGTATTTCAATGAAGTTGTGGCAAATTATTGCTACCAAGTCTGCAAAAGTTCCTACATACCTGATGGGACATATCGTTGGAGCTTAAGTTGTTTCAAATCGGTGTTAATATTACACTCAGCTTATTCTACAAATCTCAAGTGTAACCTATTTTGTCACTTGGTTTTATACTTTATTGTTAGAACTTCAATAGAATATCTTGTGTTACATTTGTCTGTCTATGTGTTTTTTGCAAACAATTACATCAATCTCCAATTGCTTTGATACAACGAATAATTATTGCCTAGAAGATGGATATGGTTTCTACATATCTATTGCATTAAATTATAACAACATAAGTTGACTTTAGAAGGTATTATTATTGCCCTCAGAGTATCTACAACAGTTTGAGCGTCCTTTAGTTCTTGCTATTTGTTTTCATGCTTTATATTCTGACAGATCCAGGAAATATAGCTAAAATTTTTCAATGAAATTAGTGTGTCTGTGTGTTTTTTATAGGCAGCTGCACTGGTTTCTGAATTGCTTAGAAATTCTCAAATATTATTGCTTGGACTATAGCCAAAGTTTTAACATATCTATAGGATACCACAGTGCAACATTTTTCAGCTCATTGATTTGGGACTCAATTCTGAGAACTACGCGTGAAAGTAGCCCCAAAAACAAGAAGTTCTGCATCATTCGTTTTGTAAAGTTACATGCCATAATAATTTTATATCGATTTGAAGTTAGTAAGTATCGTATAGGAGAATTTGTCACGTTTAGGCTCTGTTTATCAACAATTTCTATTTGTAATTTATAACACCTCCTTCGTCTACCCTTTTATACCCTTCTCTGGTACTTTAGGTTGGTTAACCCCTCCCTCGGCTCATATAACCAATTTCTTCGTTATTGTTTTTTTTTTGTTGTTAGCTTCTCTCTTTTTTTGCTTCGAACTCTTGTTGTCATTTGGATTAATAATAAAACATCACCACAATTGGACGTTATGGAATGTCGCACGTTTCAAAGTTTGAAAATCTCGTGGTATTGACAGCCGGGATGTTGGACATTCTCACATTTGGACAACAACATAGCTGGACGTCGTCTTAGTATGTATAACCCCAACCGCACATACTACATACACTTGAAATATTTAACAATACTAATAATAATTTCATGTATTTACATTACGACCATATAAATAATGGTATTGAGCGAGAGAAAATGAGCGAAATAACCACTCGCTCACCTGCACACACACACGCGCTTATAATCAATATGATCCATACTTTATACAATTTCTTAACAAGTCATCGTTGAAGCAAACAAAAAAAAGCCGCCATACATTCGTAGCTAAGAAAAGTTGACGAAAATGGCTAATCCGCCAAACCAAATATGCCAAGTGATCTGTGGCTAAGGCAGCAGCGCATTGCATCTATAAGTTTGCATGTGTAGAAATCTTAAGCTATGGTTAAAACTCACAATGTATAGTTTTACCTAACAAAAGCACTAGAAGCACCAGCAGCAATGCTACTTAGCTTGGCTCTAGGTTCCTGATCTCTATAGCCCCATGTTTGTCATGTTGTTTTGGTTGGCCGTTTACATAGGATGGCAATGGATGAGACTGACTGGACGTATGATGACGATGACGACGATCATCATCACCATCACCATCAGCATCACCATCATTGTGATCATCGTAGTAGCCGTCATCGTCGTCATCGTCCGCGGGCTGATCGTTACTTTAAAAATCAATTGTCGGCGGCATCTTAGCACTCGTCAATCAGTTGTGAGACCACAGTGGCTTAAAACACTCCAACCAACCTGCCGCACGCCTTTTCTCCCCCCTCCCCTACAGACCTACAAACAAAAACCTAGTTAATGTTAACAAAACGCTTTCAAAATGCCGCCGTTTTAACTAAAACAAAAAAAAAACACAAATAGATATTACACATACAGCTTAAGGAGTTGGGGAGCTGGGATCAAGGCATTTCGCGTGAGGTTTGTGCTCATGTGGTAGGAAAGTCTTGTGATCGTTCGGCTTTTTTGTGAATTAATTCATTTTACACAAAAGACAAAAGGATTCATCTCGTTATAATCTAGCACGCGTTACAATTCATAAGCTATGCGCTTTGTCACTGTACTGCATAGCAGCTTAGGCAGTGCTGTGCTGTGCTTTGCTCTGCTTATGCGTGTGTGGTTTGCGCAGGGGGGGAGGGATATGTGTAATTTATCCACAGCTTAAGCACTTTGATCCATCACAAATCTTGTTGTAGTTTACTTAAGCCTGTAGCCTGCATACTGCCCCTGTTTGTAGCTCTTCGATCCTCGATCTCCTCTTACGCTCTTGCTCTCAGTTTCTTTCTTTGTTGGTTGGTTGGTTGGTTGGTCCCCATCAAAAATGCTTTTTTAAAGTTTTATTATATTATGCCGGCGATTTAGTGATTTGATCTATGTTCATGTAGAGTAGTGTTGCAAATAGCGCGTAAAGCGCAAACTTCAGTGGAGGTCCCTGCCACTTAGATGTTGCGATCGATCGATCGATTGAACATTCGTTCGAATGGTGCCAAGCCAAGCCAGGCCAGGCCAGGCCATATAACATGCCATGCTCAGCAATCGATCGATCACAGATCGTATAAATAAGCAATGTTGCTGCTACTGTTGCTACTGCTCTTGCTGCCTTTCAATAAATGGTTGCGTTGGTGACTTGTCACCCAGCTTTCTTGACCACCATCACACTGGTATTGTTGTTACAAAACAATTGTTTCACCCAGCAGCAGTAGCTACACCAACAACACCAATCACTCGGTCACCATTGAAACCCTAACAACAGCAGCAGCAGCAGCAACAACATCAAAACGCTAACACAAATGACCAAATGTCTGGTTGACGAGATGACGCGTATACCTTAATGCTTACAAGTTGGAGTGTATAACTGACTGACGAACTAAACTGGATGGACGTGGTATAAATGTTGTTGGTAGGTTGGCAGGATAGATGGATGGTTGCTTGGCTGCGTGAATAGCTGACTGAATGACTAACTGACTGACTGACTGGATGCATGGATGGATAGATGGTTCGTTTCAAGTGATACTGGATAGATTGTATGGCCTAACAGACTGAGAGATTGTTACTAATGTGAAAACTCTTGAATACAGATCAATCAAAGAACACTCAGGCATCAGACTGTAATGAACAGTGGTTTGCAAGGTATAGGGAACAAAGGAAGTTAAGGATCTTTTTTACTTTTAACCAGGAAATGTTTAGAAAAGCGTTGTAAACAAAGCGATACTATTAGAATTAACCTAACGTCCGGGTTTCGGCCTAAAAAAATGGAAGACTTCACAGTTCGATACATTATTTTGGGACTCAATTCTAAGAAATGCATGTGAAAGTAGCCCCAAAGAGAAGAAATTCTGCATCATTCGTTACAGGCCATAATAATTTAATATTGATTTGAAGTTAGTAAGGATCGTATAGGGGAATTTGTCACGTTTTAGTCTCTTTTGTTATATTGTTATATGGTGGCCATACACCAACAGTTTTTTTGTAACTGCTACAAAATAAACCCTGTTCAAAATCATTTGATGAATGGAAAAGTGAAACTTTTGCTTATGCAGGGAAACTTTATATTAACAGATTAAAGGAATTATAATTCTTAAATTTGTTTCAGCTAAATCAGACTAGTGGTTATCGAGTTATGTCAAACAAAAGAGCCTAAAACGTGACAAATTCCCCTATACTGTACTTACTAGCTTCAAATCGATATTAAATTATTGTGTCATGTAACTTGACAAAACGAATAATGCAAAACTTCTTCTTTATGGGGCTACTTTCACGTGCAGTTCTCAGAATTGAGACCCAAATCAATGACCTGAAAAATGTTGTACTGTGTAATGATTATTGCGTAACCTTTTATGCCATCCTTCAAGATTAAGTAGAAAAAGGAGAGGATTCTAAAGAAGACTTTGAAATATACCACCGTAAGAGTAAAAAATTGTTATGTCAATCTAGTCGTTCGAATTCGGGTACCTACGAATTTGTTCTAATTTCACCGACAGCGTTTGTACAGATAACAAAATAGTAGGATGGATTATATTGATTGAAATTGTAGCTTACAGCTTTAACTTTATTATGTCGAAGCTCAAATTTAGCTAAGAAGTCTAAACCATGGTAGAATTTCGATGTTTCAGCAATGCTGATTCTGTAGAAAACTTAGTGACAGAAAGAAATGTCGGAACTTAAATGATAGTTTAGAACATAGGCTTTAATGGCACGAACATAAAATGTTTATATAGTATTATGTAAACATTCTTAGATTCTCTGAATAATAGTCAAGTTTTAATGTTCATGGTTAGAATATAGAACCTAGAAGTTTTTTGAGTTTTTATCGATAGTGTTTTCATAGAAACCGAAGGGGTAGACAAGAGAATAAGGCTTTAAATTAAGGTTCAAACCTTAGACTTTAAACACTCGAAGCCAAATTTGATCATCAGATAATGTACAGCTTTAAAAGTCTCTCCAAAAAAGTCAACGAATCCAACCGCCATCAAGTTCCTGTCCCTGAGATCTCTTTTATATTTCACCGAGATTTGTTCTTGTTCTTCTTCTTCTGGTTTAGGAATATATAACAAGACTTAAAGAAAACTACATCACTTAGTTATACATAGAATTTCCATAGGAAACGAAGTATTAGGAAGGACTTCAATTGATGATTGTGTTGTTTCCCCAAGGAAACTCTAGAAACTTTTTTCTGTTTTAGCCGGTGGCGTTGTCACAGAAAAGGATGTAGCAGGATGATGAAATAGGACCGTACTTAAAGTTCAAATCAATGACTTTAATGTGTCGAGGCCGAATTTGAACTAAATGTTATGACAAGTTTTTAAAACTCCCCTGAAATAAGAAAGTCAATAATTTCCACGAACTAATGGTTAGAATCTGGAAAATTTTCGAAACTGAAAACATTTTATATGTGAATGCTGACGATAAACTTAAGTATTATTCCAATTTAGCTTGCAAACTCGAAAACCTGGAAGATTTTTTGAGTTTAACCAATATCGTTGTCATTGAAAACGAAGTGGTAAGGCGATGGTTTAGGACTTAAATTAAAATTCAAACCATAGACTTTAGTGTTTCGAAGGCATAATTTACATAGAGATTATGAGTACATTTAAGAATCCAAACGATATAAGAAAGTTAATCATTCTAGAATCTGAAGATTCAATGAGTTGCTACGGAGGGGAACATCTTCGAATCTTTATAAAAAGAAGTAAATTATCGGGTATCTGGGAAAATTGTTGAGCCGAGTGCTTTCCTAAAGAAAATAAAGTGTAAAAATAAACTCTGATATAATTTATGGAATACACGAAGCTGAAGTTGGATTAACACAGTACAAAATTTTTCAGCTCATTGATTTGGGACTCAATTCTAAGAACTGCACGTGAAAGTTGACCCAAAAAGAAGAAGTTCTGCGTCATTCGTTTTGTCAAGTTACATACCAAGAGTCCCAAAATCATGTGTTGTACGTGTAAGGAGACCTTTTTGTGACTACATCGAATGACATAAGTCAAATACAGTCCGATAAAATAACTGACTTGATATAGTAGAGTTTAATGCTAAGGATTTTCCTAGAGTTTGAATTTTAAAAGATTGATGGTCAAATTCCCTTACGAATTATTATCTCTTTTCAAATTTAACTTATCATTAGCCGTGCTAACTACTGTGCTCCTTTAACAACAAACATATGCCTTGCCAAAAAACTATCATAACTGCTGCTGCTTCATTTTTTTGCTTTGTCTCCTTTGCGGTAGCAACACATCTCCTTTACCGCCGCCAACAAGGGTCGCCGCCGTCTGTCTGTTTCTTGCTTGATTTTTATTTTTTGTACTCACATGTTTTATTGATGAATTTGTTTCGTTTCGGGATCTGGTTGTTGGGGCAAAATTGCAATTGTTTTAAATCAGCCCCAGAAACCGAATTTCAAATTATGCCGTGAACCAGTGGTGACTACTATGGGCTAGCTGCTAGCTGACGCGATCACAGAGTGTCGGCGGCGGTTATAAGCTACTTCGTCATCATGATCATCATGCGTCCACCTCCACTACCTTCTGAAGCCGCCTTGCCATCATCACACACAGTTCAATTCCTTGTTGCTTCCTTCAATTTTTGTTGGTTTTATTATGATTTGTTAGTTGTTCAACTTCAAACTATACAACTACGGCGACACTTTTGCATTATAGGTACTTTTTTTTGGTATAGTTACGTTGCGATTTTTTCGTTTTTTGGTTTGTTTGCCCCAAGATCCATCGTCTCTTTGTTCGTTGTCCGGCTGGCATTGGAGGCGACTTTGGAATTATTCCAATGTTTTATGGGGCGATGGAAATATGCGTGCATCGTGTGAGTTCAAGAATTAAATGAATTTAAGGATTCACCACACTGTTCACTTAATGTTGTACGAGTAAGTATTATTGTTCGCATTTCACGGTGTGTGGTTTCATCATGTAAACCCTTTTTTTTGTGCCATCGCCGCCGCCACTCTACTGCTACCAATTCTTGATTGTTGTTGCACCGCTGCTTGAACGCTTGTTGACTTTAAAATTATGGGAGTTTTCATGGAGGTTTCTGTGTCGTTGGTTGTTGTATGTAGGTTTTTTTGCTCTTTTGCCGCAGCTTTTTACTGTGGTGGTGATGGATTTTAATGTCATTAAAGCTATAAAAGAAATAGAAATTTCTTACGTATGTTTGCTCACAATGGGAATCTGGTAGTCCCGATGATCGGTGACCAGATGTTGGCTGCCGATGATGACATGATTGAGAGTAATGATAATTAAAAGAGAGAGAGAGAGAGAGGCGAGGAGGGTGGCAAGGTGGAGGAACAAATTAAAGAAAAATCTTGGCCAACATCAAAAGGATTGCATTAAAAATTTAAAAAGATTTGATTAGTTGCAGAGGGGAGTAATTGGTAGAGTATGATTGGTGTGCCAAAATATTGAAAACAAGTGGAATAAAGTTGAAGGTTTACTAACGAAATAAGAGATTTGCTAATCTCTAACAGTCTTTAGGAAAAATTAAGTAATTTAACTTTCATATCGATTTTTTTATAAGATACAATTTCCAAAAACTTCTATGTTTCTAGGTTAAGTACGATACAATTTTAAAGCAATTGTATTGTCCTTAACCTAGAGACATACAAGTTTTTAGAAATTTCCTATTCGGCGTTCCTATAGAAGACGACATGACGGAAGGGATTTCCTGGATTGCACTTTAATTTCCATTACTTAACTTTAAAAACTCGAACGTTGAAATCAGCTAAGTTTTAAAGGAACAGCTAAGAAGTCATTCAATAAGAAATTGTCAATTCGGAGATTTACTTCGAAAACAAGACATATCTGAGAAGTACAACAGTCTGGGGACGAAACCATCAAAGGTGCAAAGTGGCCAAGAAAACAAACAAGCTCTTTAAGTGGCTGGGATGGTCAGGCTTGGCCTGATGGCAAAATCAGCACAGTAAACTGGGCAAAACTTCAGAAATTGACTCTGAGTATAACCGATCCTAGTATAAGCACAGATCAGGTAAGCTTTTGGATGTGTACAGTTCAAAGTTATTCAAAATTATTGACTTTGAAAATTAGAAGACCGTCAATCATTTCAAAATCATAGTTGTCTGCCCTGGCGCCATAGTGGAAGTTGTTCCTAGATCTGTGCTTTCACTTCAGCAGATCGCTATGGTATGGATTCCAACACACATTAAGACGACGAAGCTGGCTATTCTCCCTCCTACAACACCGATACCTGTAAGGAAATCATCTCGGTGCCATGTTCTGAGAACAGAGCAATGAATCTCCAGCTGTCAATTGGCACATACACTTTGTCCTTACTGGTTGCTCAAGAGGGCAGGATGAGAGTTGGATTTTGGGCTGTAAGGTTTCATCATTTTTCCATCACCAGAAAGAAGTAAGCAAAAGGGGCTATTGCACCACAAAGGTCTATAAGACTGAGGGAAGCTAGCGTGGGTATAACTTGAGAAGTTGACTCTGAATATGACCGATCCTAGTATAAGAATGGTGAACTCTGGCCTGTCGCCAGACTGGAAGTTGTTCCTAGATATGTGCTTTTACTTCGGCAGGTCACTACGGTATGGTTTCCACCACACATTAAGTCGACGAAGCTTGCTATTGACCCAATGGCGAAACAGAATCCCTCCCTCAACACCGGTACCTGTAACAAAATTTCCTCGGTGTCATGTTCTGAGAACAGAGGAATGCATTTTCAGCTGTTAATTGGCGCATGCACTTTGAGGGCAGGATGAGAGATGGATTTGGGACTGTAAGGTTCTGTCATTTCTCCATTACCAGAAAGAAGTAAGCAAAAGGAGCTATTGCAGCCCAAAGGGATATCAGACTGAGGGTAGCTGGCGGGTGGCATCAATACACATAGGATGCGAAGATTCTTCGGCTTTTGGGTAATGGCGTTTCTTTTCATCCGTTACCGCGTACTGATTTTTTTTAAGAAATGTGTGGATTTCCGTAAAATAAACGCTACAATTCCGGAAAGGTCGGAATGGAATGACAGCGGGACTCTTTATGGTGACTTCATTTCTGTTTTTTTGTTTTTCAAAAATTCGAACAGGGCACAGGACCTAGTGTTTACAGCGAAGACCTGCAGCTATACCTCTCTTTCAGTATACATTACACAGTACAACATTTTTCAGTTTATTGATTTGGGACTCATATCTAAAAACTGCACGTGAAAGTAGCCCCAAAAAGAAGAAGTTCTGCATCATTCGTTTTGTCAAGTTACATGCCATAATAATTTAATATCGATTTGAAGTTAGAACGTATCGTATAGGGGATTTTGTCACGTTTTAGGCTCTTTTGTTTATACTTAGGAGAATTTTTATGTAAAAGACCTAGAGCCTCTCTTCTCGGTCCTAACAAGCGATGCTTACCGTGGCTAACTGGGCCAAAATGACGATTGGGGTAACCACGATGGAAATTCTAAAATTGTTTAATAAAATTAAATAAAATTAGAATTTGTTCTTAACTAAAATCTTAAAAAATTCTATAAAAAAAATGTGTCAACTCTCTTCCCCTCCCCCAAAAAACTATTTCATTTCTCAATCTACAACACAAAAATCATTATATATGATAATTTCAAATCCTCACACGTCTTAACCAACTATGGTATTTAATATTTTCTGTGTTTATTTGTTTCATGAACGATTTATTACATTTTCCCCTCTCCACCCGGTAATTGTTAACAAATGGCAATTTCCTGTTTGTCAAGTGACAACTTTAAACAAAAAGTGAGAGTCTCTCCCGTCGCCTGACATTATAGGAAGTAATAAGCATAAAGAAAACAAAAAAAAACAACAAAACTAAAATCCTGTGGCGTTTCAATGTTTTATCCTTAAATGTCCTGCAAGCTGGGGAGAGTGTCAACAACACTTCATACGGTGTAAAACCCTCTTAATTTCAGTGGTAATGATTTGTTGTTGTTGTTGATTAAAATGATCTCAATGTAGCTATTATAATGTTGTGCCTCTCTCTCTCTCTCTGTTGCATCCTGTGTTACCTTTTGCTCTTTTTTATATCATTTTTGTAATGAATGTTTGCTTGTTTTATATTGATACATAAGGGGCTGGATTGGACATCATTGCAAACTTCTTTTTAGTATTTAAAATGATATGTTAGTTTTTTTTTGTTGTTGTTGTTTTGTCGCCCTTCCTTGTAGGCCTCTAAAAATCGCCTGCTGTGCAATATTTATCAGTAAGCGAATTTGTCTGCTATTTGCCCAACGGTGGGGGGTAACTCGATTGTTAGCTTCCGTTTGTATGGGGTTACTATATTGCATTCATTGTATGCGTTTGTTCGTTCGTTCGTCCTTTATCCTTAGGCAAATTTATTTATCCGTGTGAATTCAATTTGTCGCCCTGGGGTTTATTAATGGGTGCACTTGATATAGCTAGATGTCTGTCTACTGGTTGCCCAAAAAACACCCAATGCCAATAAAGTCAGAGACAAGACAGTCAGGACATAGAACAGACGGAAGGACGGACGGACAGACAAACAAATAGACAGACGCAGCGACCCCGAATTGAGCAGTATAGTACTCGTATTTATTTACGTGTAGTGTAAATAACTAATTGCCCTTAGGCAAACATCTGTTCGATTTATTTGGCCGACAAATGTCCAAAAAAAAAAAACGACAAAGTAAAAAAGGAGTCACCAGGATATGTTACACCAGGATACATATCAAATGCACGTAGGCTTTTTATGATTTTTACGCACGTTTAGAATTGTTGCTCTTATACCTTTCATTAGAGATGTAACGATTTTTTTTTTGGAGTAAATTGAACAGTGATATACTCACATGTTTCACATGCTAAGGATTGTGCAAAGTAGGTGAGGTACTCAATTCTGGGACCCAATTCTGAGAACTGCACGTGAAAGTAGCCCCAAAAAGAAGAAGTTCTGCATCATTTGTTTTGTCAAGTTACATGCCATAATAATTTAATATCGATGTGAAGTTAGTAAGTATCGTATAGGGGAATTTGTCACGTTTTAGACTCTAGAACAACTAGTCCGATTTAGCTGAAACTTGACAAAACGAATGATGCAGAACTTCTTCTTTTTGGGGCTACTTTCACTTGCAGTTCTCAGAATTGAGTCCCAATCCCAAAATCATGTGTTGTACTGTGTTATTTTTCCCTATGCACCAACTTTAGTCCCATAACATGATCCCATACTCGTTCTCTTAAAGTGTTACTTTTGACCTTTGCATTCTAGATTTGCTGCCGGCGTCATAAGTTATGGCTGCCATTTATATGGCAATTTTAATTAGACACTGACATAAAACGGGACTTGTAAAAGACTAGCCCCTTAATAATTGGCCAACAATTAGAGCGTAGTGCAAAATCAACACGAGGTAGGTTATAAAAGTGTAGCAACTTTGAGAAGCTATGAGAAATTCTTTTGCGAATTCCTTCATACCCAAAAGAACCTGTCATGTTATGGCAACAGAAAAAAACTATGGGCTATAAACTTTCATTACACTTTCGGTGACATTCCAGCGTATAGCGTTAAACGTGCTGCTGCAACAAACTGTTACAACATTACCTTAAACATTGCCGGTCCGACAAATGTGAAACGAAGTAAAGTGTAAAAATGTCCTTGTATCCTTTGGCCGGTTGACCACATATATATATGCAACTATGCATTGTGGTGTGGTTGTGCTGTGTCACATATTGTGATATGTTCACAAGTTATTAAAATGTTACCTCGGCCCGCACTATTTGCATACCTCTCTTATATTTACATATCTAGGACCTTTTAGGTGGTTTTTTCGCAGTTCTCTCTCTCTATCGCTCTCATTGCCTGACATTCTAAACATGGTTGCATGTTGCATATACTAGTATGCGTCCCAGAGTTTACTTTGACAAAATGCTCGTTTTAAAGTGCAAATAATAATAACAATAATAATAGTTGGTTGATGACAGCGTTCAGCGTTATACCTTCGCACTAACACCACTACCGGATTTACACAAGAAAATGCATTTAGAAAATTAAAAAATTTTTGCCACTAGAAAAAAAAAATAGGAAAAAGGAAGAAAAATTGTAGCATAGCATAGAGTTTTGATAAAAACAAACAACCTTTTAGCGCCAAGGGGATTATTGTGTAAAACGCAAAGGTAACGCAGAAGGCTAGAATTTATATGTAACAACATTTGGAGCTAGTGGTTGGATTGTATTCCCGAAGGACGAAACTGAAGAATGTTATGGTAATACATCTCTAAAAAGTTGAATCCTCGAAACTGCAACCAGCCAAGTATTACACAGTACATTCCATTCCTTACACAGTACAGCACATGATTTTGGGACTTAACTCTGAGAGTTGCACGTGAAAGTAGCCCCAAATAGAAGAAGTTCTGCATCATTCGTTTTGTCAAGTTACATGCCATAATAATTTAATATCGATTTGAAGTTAGTAAGTATCGTATAGAGGAATTTGTCACGTTTTAAGCTCTTTTGTTTGATAATCATACGCCACCATATAGTATTTATATTATGTCAAACAAAAGAGCCTAAAACGTGACAAATTCCTCTATACGATACTTACCTAATTCAAATCGATATTAAATTATTATGGCATGTAATTTGACAAAACGAATGATGCAGAACTTCTTCTTATTGGGGCTACTTTCACGTACAGTTCTCAGAACTGAGTCCCAAATAAATGATCTAATTAATTTTGTACTGTGTTATGCACCAAATAAAAATCCAAACTGTTTATTCGGAAAAAGTGTCACCTAAAAAAACCTTTCTACGTATTTTTAAGGATACCATAATATTTTCATATAAATTACAATTGTTATAGTAGTTCAAAAAGTCAACCATTCATACCACAGTACAACACATGATTTTGGGACTCAATTCTGAGAACTATAGTGAAAGTAGTCCCAAAAAGGAAAAGTTTTCCATCATTCGTTTTGGCAAGTTACATGCCATAATAATTTAGTATCGATTTGAAGTTAGTAGGTACCGTATAGGAGAATTTGTCACGTTTAAGGCTCTTTCATATAAATTACAATTGTTGCCCAAGTTTTCGCGATTTTCTAATAGTCTTTTTTAAAATAACCCCTCCAAACGCGACGTTTAACAAAATAACCTCCATACTATTACCCAAACAAACTAACGACAGAGGAAAAAAAACCAACAAGTCAGCAAAAGTTTTGTCATCATTTAAAGCGATTACACTAGTGCGGTCACGCGATATGCACTCTACGTACAAAACAACACCAACTATAGCTACAGGATAAATGCACAAGGATAAATGGTGGGTTCAACTAAAATACAAAAAAAGAAAAAACTAAAAGACTACAAACTATACATACTGCAGTTGAATGTGCATGATACACCAATTATATGGTATGTACGAGCAGCACTCCATATGAATTAAATTCAGTGCTGATGATGATGACGATGACCACGATAAAGGATAGCGCCAATTGTGGTGGATGGAGTCTCTGATATGGCATAACAAATTTCATAATAAATACTTTTAATAATTGCCTAAACAAAAGTAAACCATATGGATAGCAAAGCAATCAATTAGAATGTTATAAAATTTTGAGGTATTAGTTTAAAGTTATTGTATAAATTTGAAAGTATTAAAGGATATATGAAAGATTTAAAGGATAAGAGATTATTGTAATAGGGAATCAATACAAAGACCAGAAACTCGAGCTAATTGTGCCATACACCTGGTGTTAAGGTGTAGTTTAGTTAAAATGTATCTTTAATTCCTAACATAGTACAACATTTTTTAGCTCATTGATTTGGGGCTCAATTCTGAGAACTAAACGTAATAGTAGACCCAAAAAGCAGAAGTTCTGCATCGTTCGTTTTGTCAAGTTACATGCCATAATAATTTAATATTGATTTGAAGTTAGTTAGTATCGTATAGGGAACTTGTCAGGTTTTAGGATCTTTTATAATATTATTATATGGTGGCGTATGATTATCTTATCATATTTTCTTACAATATTTTTAATAATTTCTATTTTTTACTATAAGACATCCAAACGTCTCTGTATGAACATTTATATTTCCGTTTAAATCTTAGATTACAAAAACTATCCGAAATATTTAAATTATGCCAAGCGATGACAGATTTATGGCAAAAAAAAAATACACAATCTTCTTTTCTTTACAAAGATTTCCAAAAATCCTCCACGATATGTTAAATAACTGACACATTGTCCAACTAATTGCCCATAAGTACCTAACACTCAAAAAGTCCTCGAACTCACACTCAAAAACACATACACACACACACGCAGCGCATGTTCATATTCATATTTCTACTATCAAAACAACGGATGGCAACCCCCCACCCCTCTGCCTCCTTAGAAAAACTCACACACACATAAATATTACCATTGATTTCATTAAAAACATAAAGAAGATCAACAACCAAAAATCATCCCTTGAGTATAAAGATTTGAACAGTTGCATAACAAACACACATACAGGATACAACAGGACCAATGTTCTCTGACTGACTAGATGTATGTAGTTTAGCATAGGATATCATACAAAGAGTGCCAGTGTACTATGATGATGGCTTTGCCGCCTTACTAAAGTGTTGGCATCGAATTTCATTTGTACATACAACATACACCAGCAACAACAACAACAACATTAACATTAAAAATGAACTAAAAACGGGAAAACATTTGAACTGAAATTTGAATACCAAAGTAACTTTAACATATAACAAATTCGATTATTAGTACTCTCCTAAACCTTGTCCCCGTCCCAACAACCCCCGAGAGGTGTATGTAAATGTTTTTAAATGTAAATTAGACAACAGCCAGATAAATTTCTCAACAATTGTGTTTAACCTTCTGTTGTTGAGGTAATAAATTTTAAAGATTTCAAAGAAAACATTAAACTCTGCCTGAGAAAAGTGTCAAGTTTAAGATTTTTATGACTTTGTAAGCGGAGCTGTAATAAGAAATATTATGACATGATTTTTTTTTACATAAAATAATAATTAATTATATGTCTCTATGTGTTTTTTTGTTCTATTTGCAGTTTCTTTTTGAAATTCTTTTTAAAGTGCAATCAAAATTGTTTGAAAAATGCTGGTAATCCACGAGATATGAGACGGTTTCAGGTAAGCGATAAAAAAACACAGAAAATTTTGATATATTATTGTTATAAATATCTAAAATAAAAAAATATTTACACAAATAAATTAACGATATAAATTTTTAAATTTATAAATTATATTTTGTTTTTTTTTCTAAAATTATTTTACAAAATGTTTTAAAATGAATATAAAAAATATTCAACGTTTTTATGAATTAAAAAAAATAAAATTCAATAAAAGATCCATATTTTTTTTTAATTTATACAGAAATTTCTGTACAATAATAAATAAAGATTCTAAAAAAATTTATGAATATAATTTTTGTGATTTAACGATTTGTTTTTTCCAAATTGTTATATAAATTTTTTATATATAATATTTTAATTCAAAAAATTTTCTTGTTTTTTGTTCACATTTTTTTTATATAAAAATTGCATATTTGTTTTTTCTAAAATTGTTATATAAATCATTGAATATAAATACCAAAACAAAGTTTATGAATTAATTGTATCTTTAAAATTTGAAAAAAATCTATAAATTAAAATAATTATAATCATAATTTTTTTTTAAATATTTATAAATATATTTGTATACAAATTTCTATATATATTATTATTTGTATAAACATTTCTATTTTATAAATAAAATATCAATTTACGTTAGTGTATCGAATGATACATCAAATTCGGCTAGAGATCAGAAAACAGTTTTTTATTTTTTATTGTTTGATATTTTTGGTCAAATTCAGTGTGTCACGCACTAGGATGACGCTTTTCGAACTCCATGACGAGTTCATCTTCAGACCCCTTTGTGACGAACTGATTTGTTTTCATTCAAAAACATTTTTTTTTTTTATTTTTTTTATATTCATATTTTTTATTATATAAATTATGTTTTTATTTTTTTCTAAAATTATTTTATAAATCTTTTAATATGAATTTTAAAAAAAATTAAAAATTGTTTATGAATAAAAAAAATATATCTATAAACTTTATTGAACAATTTGAGATGAAAAAAAAATTATAGATTTTTTTCTCAAATTTTTATATAAATTATATACATAAATTTTTTAATTCATAAATTTAAACAACTGTTAATAGAAATTGATATACAAATATATAAAAAATTTACAAAAAAAATTATTTTTATTAGTATTTATCTTATAGATTTGTTTTTCTTCTCAAATTGTTATATTAATTTTTTATATATATTTTTTTAATTCATAAACTGTTTTGTTTTTTAATTCGTATTATTCATATTTATATAATAATTTTAGAGAAAATAAAAATATAATTTCTATATTAAAATATTTACATACAAATATATATAAATTTCTAAAAAAAATTATGCATATAATTTTTTAATTTATAGATTCTTTTCTTGCCTCGAATTGTTATTTTTTTTTCTTAAATTATTATATAATTTTTTTTTTATTATATTTCATTATTGAAGTTTTTATTTTATATGTATTTCTATAAATTTCAATAAAAATATTAAGGAAAAATTTTTTTTAAATTTTTTTAAAAACTATTTTAAATATTAAAAATATTATATCTATAAAATTTATATAACAATATGTGAAGTAAAAAATCTTTAAATTAAAAAAATTATCCATTATTTTTTTTAAATTTATATACAAAGGTGTAAAGAAACTATTATAAAAATATATGTATATAAATTTCTAACAAAATAAAATTTATTAAATTTATAGATTTTTATCATTTCAAATTGTTATATATATATTATACATATAATTTTTTTAATTCAAAAAATTTTTTATTTTCGTATTAAAATATATACTTATATATATATAAATAAATTTTAGAAAAAACCAAAAAAAATATTATATAATAAAAAAGTTATATACCAATATATACAAATTTCTAAAAAATATTATGTTTATTATTTATTTATTTTATAGATTTGTTTTTCTTCTCAAATTGTTATATAAATTGTATATATAACATTTTTTAATTCAAAACTTTTTTATTTTTTTATTCATATTTATATAAGAATTTTAGAGAAAATAAACATATAATTTTTATATTAAAAAGTTCACATACAAATTAATTTCTAAGAAAAATTATGGATATAATTTTTTTTAATTTATATATTATTTTTGTATTTGTATGTATTATTTTTGATGTATTTATTTTTTATTTTTTTTTTAAGTTAATATAATATTTAAAACATATATAAATTTCTAAAAAATATATCTAAAAATTTATTTAAAAAATATAACAAATTATATTTTTGTTTCTTCTTAAATTCTATATATATTAAATTATTATATATTTATATAAATTTCTAAAAAAAATTATAAATGTAATTATTTTAATTTATTATATATATAATTTATTAATTTATATATATAATTTTTTTTACTCATAAATTTTTTTTATTTTCTTCTTAAATTCATACATAATATTTTTTATTACTTTCAAATTTTGATCGTAAGCCGAATTTGATGTATCATTTGATACACTTTAACGTAAATTTAGTATATAAAACACGATCGACTAAAACTAACAAACAAACAGTTTAAAAATATATAAAAAATTTTTTATTTCTTCTCAAATTTTAATATTGTATTAAATTTTGTTTTAAGTTTATAGATTTTTTGCTCGCAAATTGTTTTATAAATTTTATAGATAAATATTTTTTAACTTATAATTTTTTTTCTCTCATAAATTCTTATATAATTTTTTTTATTATATTCAAATATTGATGTTTTTATTTTTTTAAAGTTATATAAATAGTTTAACATATTCAAACATTAATCTAAATTTCTCAAAATATTCTTTAGAAATAATTTTTTAAATAAACATATTTTTTTCTTTTTAAATTCTTATATAATTTGTTAATATATTCAAATATTAATGTATTTTTTGATTTATTTATTTTTAATATGTTTATATAAATTTCTCAAAGTATTCTGCAGATAAAATAATTAATTTTAAATTTTTTTTCTTTTTAAATCTTATATGATTTTTGTTAATATATTCAAATATTGATGTAACATTTATATTATTTTTACTAAGATTTCTAAATTTTTTTTAATTTTTTCTTTGGAAGTTATTACACAAATTTTTCAACATTTAACATTTTTGTGTGTTTTTTTCTTTTTTTTTTCATTTACCAGGTTGTCATCTCCACCCAGGTGAGCGTGGAGGGTCCCCTCTTGGCTATCTCGGATAATATGTTTGTGCACAATAATTCGAAACATGGCCGACGTGCCAAACGTTTGGATACCACGGAAGGTACAGGCAATTCCTCCCTGTCCATAACGGGACATCCCCTAGCGCCTGACAGTACCTATGATGGTCTGTACTCAAAATTCCATTCCATTTCTTGTGTTGTTGCGATTATTATTTGTTTTTTTTTTTTTGTTTGTTTGTTAAGCAACATTTTGCACTTAATTGCTAAAGTAGTATGTTATGCTAGGTTAATTTTTTTACATAACTTAAAATATAAGTTAAGGTTTAAATTTTCATTAAATAATTAAACAAATATAATATAAGTTAAGCTTGCATAACATTAAAGTAGTTACTTTGTTTAATTTGTGTAACATCAGTGGCGTGTTTTTCGTTGTTGTTGTTAGTGCAATCCTTTAATTGGCATACCTCCCCTCTTGCATAAAAATTGTATTTTAAATTGTTGTTTCATATATAAATTAAACTAAATGTTCTTTTTTTATCTTGTCATTTTTTAGGTTTATATCCCCCCTTACCTGTGGCCACACCCTGCATTAAGGCTATATCACCCAGTGAGGGCTGGACTACCGGCGGCGCTACGGTTATCATTGTGGGCGATAACTTTTTCGATGGCCTTCAAGTGGTGTTTGGTACTATGCTCGTGTGGAGTGAGCTGATTACCTCGCATGCCATACGAGTACAGACCCCGCCTCGTCATATACCGGGTGTGGTAGAGGTTACACTGTCCTACAAAAGTAAACAGTTTTGTAAGGGTTCACCGGGACGTTTTGTATATGTTTGTAAGTATTTTGAAATTATGTAAAAAAATAAACATTATATTTAATACTTTAATTTATTAAATAAAATAAGATATGTAACAAATGAAAGTCTTATTTTGATATTAATAAAAATTATAATCACCGGCTGTTCTCCTTTGTCTTATACGCAGTCATATGTGAATTTTTTAGTGCATTTTGCTTGCCCCCTATCGGTTGTTAATTGAACTATTCTATTAAATATCACCGACATTAAGAGCGCCAAATTTTAGCCAAAGTGCGGCCTATAGTACTTTTATTGTATTTTACAGACTTATCGCCGAAAATACCATGTTTTTTTAAGACTAGTAGAAAGCTGTTTGAATTTTACATTGCCAACAGTTGTTATTTATCTAAGCTTCTCTTTTTGAAATAAAGAAACTTTTCCAATTTGTTTTTTTTTAATGAATTCATCACAATTTTTGTTTTTTTCTCTCTTTTTAGCATTAAATGAACCCACCATTGATTATGGTTTCCAACGCCTGCAAAAGTTGATACCCCGTCATCCGGGTGATCCTGAAAAGTTACAAAAGGAAATTATCTTAAAGAGAGCGGCCGATTTGGTAGAGGCTTTATACTCAATGCCAAGGTAAGAGTAAGATAAAATAAAGAATTGGGAATGTAGTAACTAACCAAGATATGTCTTCTTTTCCTCTCTCTCACTCTAGATCCCCTGGCGGTTCTACAGGCTTCAATTCATATGCCGGCCAATTGGCCGTTAGCGTTCAAGATGGTTCTGGCCAATGGACCGAAGATGAATATCAACGTACCCAATCGAGTAGTGTTAGTCCACGTGGCGGTTACTGCAGTAGTGCTTCGACGCCTCACAGTTCGGGTGGTTCATATGGAGCCACTACCACGGCTGCTACCAATGGCTATGGTGCTACGACCAATATGGGCACATTATCATCATCGCCTGGCAGTGTTTTCAATTCGACATCAAGTTAGTATTGGAGGCTGAAATGTGAATTTAGTTTATTATGAAAAGCTTGTCTAGGCTGACAAAGAGAGCTAAGAGAAATTTAGTTAACTCTTGGACTAAAATGTTGTAGTCCCGGCAAAAGTGCAGAATATTGGGGCCCAAAAAAAAAATTCCACTAACCCCAAATACGCCCTAAAACACGAAAATCAAGGTCAAAGTTGGCGCTAAGGCCCATGGGGCCCCTGGTTTCTATAATAATCCCCCATGTGTGGGTACTCGAATGAAAGATATTTTCGAGACGAATCCTGGACCGAGTTAGAGCCATTAAAATTTCCGGGATATACCAAAAAAAAAATCAATTAGAAAGATTTAAGGAAATAAATTGAAAAATTTTAAAAAAATAGAAAAATAAAAAATATGAAAAAATCATGGAAAATTAGAAAAATTTAAGGAAATGAATTAAAAAATTCTATAAAAAAAAGAAAAATGAAATGTCATCAAAAATGTGTGAAAATTTGAAATTTTTTTATGAATTTTTTAGTTTTTTTTTTTAATTAAAAAAAGAAAATTGAGAAAAAATTAAAAAAATTAAGGAAACAAATGGACAATTTCAAGAAATATTTAAAAAATAAAAAAGAAAATTGGTAAAAAAAAAATTTAAGGAAAATTTAAGGGAAAAAAATAGGCAAATTCAATAAAATTTGAAGAAAATGTTAAAAAAGAAGTTTGAAAAAAAAATTTTTAAAAAAAGATTAAAAGTGGAAAAGTTGAAGAAAAATTTAAAAAATATTTGAAAAAGCGTGTAAATTTTTAATTTTTTTGTTGATATTTCCCTTTAAGTTATTATTTGTTTTGTAAATTAGGGTGGTAACGGTTAAGATGGTAGCTTACCGCGCGATTCTTTTAAAAAAAAAATTGTTTTTTTTTTGTAAATTAGAGTGAAAATGGATATTTTGGGAGTAAAAACGCGTCAGGCAAAAATAATTTTTAAAATTATTTTTTTTTGTATATCCCGCAAATTTAAATGGCTCTAACATTGCGCAGGAGACACGTAGACCACTAACTCCCCCCCCCCCCGCAAATGGGGGGTCATCATAGAAACGAAGGCGGCTTTTTTGACTCCCGGGACCCATGGGCCTAAGCGCCAACTTTGACCTACCATTCCGATGTTTGGGGACCGAGACAAAGACAATGGCATATTTTTTTTTTAATTCGGACTCCCGCCGCATATTCTGTACTTCAGCCATAATCCCTAACCCAGAGAACATTTTTCAGCTCATTGATTTGGGACTCAATTCTGAGAGCTGTACGTGAAGTAATTACTAACTACAAATCGATATTAAATTATTATGGCGTGTAACTGGACAAAACGAATGAGGCACAACTTCTTCTTTTTAGGGCTACTTTCATGTGCAGTTCTCAGAATTAAGTCCCAAACTCATGTGTTGTACTGTGTAATTCATATCTAGTTCGCTTCATGCTTTTCTGAAAGCAGCCTAAACATGTTTTTTTTTATTTGTACAATAAATTTGTAGGACTTTTGTTTGTAACTCTGAACTTTGTTATAATTTTTTGGAGTTTTTCTATTTTTTTGTATGTAATTTTTGTTTTATGTCTTATTTATAATTTAACACAAAACCATTTGTTTAAAAAATTTATGAAAAAAAAAACCTACTACTACCCTCATACCAAAAGCTAAAGCTGAGCATTTTCGCCATTAATTTCAACAGTGACCTCCACTTGGCACCAGGCGCTGGTACAACATCATCACACACATCCGCATCACTATCATCATCCGCATCAGCCTTGGCACAATTCAGCGGTTTCGGCGGCCACAGCGGCAGTTTAAGGCTTCGGTATGTCCCTAACCCAGCCACCAGCAGCGGCTTCTATACCCTAAACAATCAGAATCCAACGCACACACACACCACCACCCCCTACTACTGATGACGCTCTACGAGTTAAGAAGCGTTTCAAAGGATAACCCTACCTGGCCGCCTTACTGTACTTGTATATGGGAAACCAGCAACGTTTAGGAACACTTTAAACACTCTAATAGACTATCTAGGTACTATGATTTTCCTTGTTTTTCTATCTGAATTGGTTTCAAATTATATTAATTTTTATTAAGTTTTTGATTTAAAAATAATTTCTTTCAGTTCGTTAACATTGATATTTTGTTAATTTGTTATAACATTTTTATTAAAAACCCTTTATTAATCTTAATTTTCTTCTTTCCCGCCACTCTTTCATTTCCAGGAGTTAGCAGTTTAAGTTTTAATCCCTTCACCTTACCCACTTGCAATACACAAGGCTACAGTAGTTCACAACTGGTGACGTCATCTAAATAATATTACTATTAAACAGAGGAAGTCAACAACGAAGCCCCGCCCGCCCGCCTCGTCTAAAACGCCCTTCCTGAAAGCTGTTACATCTCGTATTCCTACTCCTTAAGAAGCTGAAGGCACCGTGCAATAATCTAGATCCCTTTCCCCACATATTCCAGCCGTTTTTCTCTCTTAACCATCAACAAGTGATTTTGTAACCAAAACAAAACAAAACAAAATCTAAACATTTGCAATGAAATCAAAATATTTAAAAAACAAAAAACCAACACAAAATCGTATAAAACTCCCCTCGCCCCACCCCCCTAAGAAAACGTTACAATTGCAACAAAACGATATTAAATTAATGTATACGACGAAGTTATGAAAAAAAGAACATTTTTATTAACTTAATAATAGTAACAATCTTTAAACAAACACACAAAAGTTAAAATGATATTAAACAAAAAGATAGAACTAACTAACGATTTATTAAAATGTCATCATAAGACCATTTTTTAAATATTATAATAACAACATACAAATTTTTTGCATTGTAATCACACAAAAAATTAAGAAGAGAATTTGTGAGAGTTTAACAAATTAAGGCCTAAACACTTAACAAAACAAGTAATTCCCCCTCCCCCCTCAAAATGTTATTAACCATAAGTAGTCCAATTTAAACAATAAACAAACGAAAAATACAACTCTGCAGACATATCACAGGCACACACACACACACAAAGAACAAACGGTATACAGAGTGATTAACTGAAGTGGTATGAATACAAAGATTATAGGGAACACAAATCACAAAACACTTGAGGGTGACATGATTATGATGATAACAATAGTTGTGGTATATAAATATACCACCGTTTGAATTATAGCTCAATCAGTCTTCATTTAACTTAACAAAACTTATACATTTTGTATGAAAGTAGTTATTAATCACCTACTTATTACTTACTCCGTTAGGAAGAAATGGAAAATGAACAATGAAAAGTTAATTTCTCTAGTGCAAAATTATACTTTTTTGTACGACATCGTTTAAAAATATGTTTATATTCATTGTCTCTTAAGTTGTCAATAATGACTACATTGGCACTTTGTTACGTTATGTTAAGTTTAGTTCTGAGCCATTATATCCGCCTTAAATGTGTAAATATTTATAATAGCCATAATACAGCTGAGCTGTAGAGCATTAAGAGAGCTTGAGAGTAAAATGAGAGCTGTTTTTAATGGTGATTTGTAAAATATTGCCACATAATTGCAAAAAAAAAAACATTGATTTTCCGAAATCACGTTTAGTGAAAATATACTCTTAACAATAAAGGAACTATTTGGTAGAATAAATGTACTTTTTAATACGCTTTTTAGTGCCGTAAAAGTTTTTGGCACAATAAAAGTTCTTTTTTGGTACAATAAACTTACTTTTTGGTATAATAAAAGTATGTTTTGGTACAATAATATAATTTTTTAATACAATAAATTGTACTTTTTTTACAAAAAATTACAATTTATTGTTTTTTACAAAAAATTACAATTTATTGTATTCTTTGGTATAATAAATTGTACTATTTTCTAAAATAAACGTCCGTTTTGGTACAATAAAAGTACCTTTTTTGTACTTTGTTGTAAAACAAGGTTTACTTTTAGTACAATAAATTGTACTTTTTGGTATCATAAATCTTATTTTTTAGTACAATAAATTGTACTTTTCAGTATTTTGCTTGAATAAATTGCACTTTTTTGGTAAAATTATTTTTTTTTTGGCCAAATAAATTGGAACTTTTTGGTACAATACAATAAAAGTACTATCTGATACTGTAAATTGTACTATTTGGTACAATAAAAGTACTTTTTGGTAAAATTAAAGTACTTTTTGGTACAATAGAATTTTTTAGTACAATAAATTGTACTATCTGCTACAAAAAAATGTCACAATTAAGTACAATATATTGAGTTCTTTGGTACAATAAATTGTGCTACTTGGCACAGTAAATTGTAGTTCATAGTGCAAAGAATTGTACCATTTTGGTACAATAAATCGTACTTTTTGGTACAATTTACATTTTGGGACAATAAATTGTACTTTCTCGTACAATGAAAGTACCCTTTGGTGCAATATTAAGCATAAGGAATTGTACTTTTTTTAAATAAATTGTCCTATTAAGGACAACAAATTGTACTTATTGGTACAGTTATAGTAATTTTTTATACAGTTAATTGCAATATTTGGTACAATAAAATGTACTTTACTTTTTGGTAAAATAAAAGTACTTTTGGTACAATTAAAGTACTTTTTGACAATATTTGATAAAATTAACGAAGTTTTTGGTAAAATAAATTTTAATTTTTGGTACAATAAAAGTAATTTTTGGTTCAATAAATTTTAATTTTTTGATAAATAACCCTTTTTGGACAAAAGTATATTGTACTTTTTGGTACAATAAATTATCCTTTTTAGTTAAAAGTACTTTAAGTTAAAGTACTTTTTGGTACGATTTTTAGTACAAAGAATTGTACTTTTTGTTGAAATAAATTGTGCTTTGTTGTCCAATAACTAGTACTTTTTGGTACAATAAATGTACTTTTTCGTACAATATAGAAACTTGTACTTTTCGATAAAATAAATGTTACTTTTAGGTACTTCAAATTGTACATTTTTATAAAATAAATTGTACTTTTACTTGTACTTTTTTTAACTTTTTGCTAAAATAAATTTTACTTGTTGGTACAAGTCCTTTTTGGTACAATAAAGTGAACATATTACTATATGGTACAGTTAATTGTACTATTTGATTCAACAAAAGTACTTTTTGGATCAATAAGATTTACGTTATGGTAAAGTAAAGTGTACCTCTTTGTACAATAAATGTATTATATGGTACAGTTAATTGTTCTATTTGGTACATAAAAGTATATTTTGGACCAGAATTTCACTTTTCGGTACAATAAATTGTACTTTTTCGTACAATAAGTTGTACTTTTTGGACCAATAAAGTGTACCTTTTGGTCAAATAAATACGGTACAATAATTAGATTTTTTGGAAAAGAAAATTGTTCAATAAATTGTACTTTTTGGTACTATAAATGGTACTTTAAAATTTAAAAGTACTTATTATTACACCGAATGTACTTTTTAGTGCAAACACATTTGGTTTTGAATCATTTACAGTCGTACATTACATATTCAAGTGCATTTGTTTTACAAAACACAGCTTTGATCAAAACTAAAACTCTTTCGTTCTAACGCTCTCTTGTTTTTTTTTTGTTTCTTTATCAATACCTTTGTCGTGTATGTAGTCTTGTTTGCGGAATCAAAACAATCACATGTATAGATAAAAACACAAATGGACTTGAAATCATAAAGAATGGCTTACATCAACCATAGTAATGTAATCAGCAATTGTAATAAGAAGTGCAGCGGTTGGTTTTTCATACAGGACTGCGCACGAATCGTGCTTCGTGTAACAGTTGCAGCTAATGGGGACCGTTGTTTAAAGATGTTGAAGAAGTTTACAGCGGTTGTTTTTCCATACTAATTCAAAGGAAACAGCCACATAGATTTTTCGGAAAGTCATTACTATCAAAATTATGATTATTGGAGATATTTTAGAATGCTCCACTGGTCGCAACTAAATATGATAACACATTTAAACGATTTTGGCATAACCAGCCGCTGTTAATTTACATAGAAATGAATAACAAAAATCAGCTACATTTCTAACTGCAAATTCTCATTATCAAAATCATGCTCAATGGAGACATGGTGTATATAAGAATATTGTAAACGAGTTGCTTTAAAGATATGTTACAGCGTCTGTTAAAGAGCGACTGCTTATTAAAAGCAGCCGTTTTTTTAGTGAAATCACTAGCCAAGACATTTTGACGACAAAGTTAATACTGCCTTATTAATTATTTTTAAGGTTTCTAAAAATGTTCCTTTAAAAAATTTCCGCTACAACAAAATGTCCTTGTTAATTATTTCTTTATTTTTATTAAACTGCATTTGACACTAAAGTTAATCACTCTCTTTGACCTAAATACATACAACGAACAATATGAACCATTTTTTTAACAATTGGCAACAGAGGTAAAATACATAACGATAATAATAATAATGTTCATCACTGATGTTGGCAAAAAGTGGTCCATATCACATAAAACAACAAATATTATCTGGATATGCAATAACAACAAATTGCTTGAGCATGTAAAGAAAATGAAAAAATGCAACAAAAACAAAACATAACATAACTTAAATTGCAAACATAAACAAATCATCATACACATACATATCGTTAAACAATTTTAAACATTTCAAACAAGCAACAAAAAAATATTTAAAAAACAGTTTTACTTTTGACTTTACTCTAGGCACAGTGTTTTGAGTTGAAGTTTAGCTGAACCTAAACTCAATTTGCTGTTAATTAATAAAAATTTATACATATTTATAAAAAAAAAACGAAAAATTTACCCCAGATCGATATGAACATATCTTCGTATATCTACTAGGTAACACAAATTGAATAAATTATAATGTTGTATATTAAATATATTTGGCATAAAACAAACAAAAAAAAACAAAAACATTTAAACAATACTAAACACACACATCACAATGTATTTACAAAATATATGTAATATTTGTTGTTAACATTTTATTATTACTATTACTTGAGTTGTTTTCTTTTCAAATAAGTCAAATTTCGTTTTTCATTCATTATAATAAGTCCAGAGATTACACACGAAATCGCTATGAGATTATTTATAAAAACCAACAAACGTAAGAACACACATACACACTTATAAAACACTTACATTTACATTTAAAAAATATTAAATTAAATAAAATAAATTTAAGCTTTTTTATAGTTTTAATTATAAAATGGAATACAAGAAAATATCAATTGTAATATAAACTAAATATACATACATAAAATACATATCTGCGGATTTAGTTCATTTGATTGGTACTAAGAAATGTATAAAAACAAAAACAAAAAAACAAAACAATTTAATAAAGAATTAAAAAATATAATAAAAAAAACTAAATACACTGGATTTTTATTTATTCAATAAACAAAAATCGAAAAATTTTAAAACAAATATCATGGTTGTAATGGAAAATCGTGTACGCAAAGTAAATCATTTGTTTACATTCGGTCTAGTTGATTAGAGAAGCTTTATAAATGGGTCAAAATTAATTTTTATTGTCCAAAATTTAAATACTCTTGGTCTAGTAGGAATTTTCTAATTCTGTAATATGATCATTTATTTACATTATTTTTTTACCCTAAATTTCGACCATGTTTATTAAATGAAGTTTATCGAGGACAAGTGGTTTAAAAATTATTTTATTGGCCAAAATTTAAGAACTTTTGGTCTAGTAGGAATTTTCTAATTCTGTAAATTATTGATAGTATTTTGAGCTATACAAAATAAAAATCTAAGATTTGGAAAGAAACTTCTCCACCGAAAAATGCCTGAGTTTATAGTCTTCGACTAAAATTCAAGAATTGTAAACTGGTACGAATTAGTAATATTAGTAAATTTTGTTTTTAAATGTTAAGATTTCTTTTTTTGCGCTCTAAAATAATTCTTATGTTCTTCCTTATGTTTGTATTAAATACAACAAAGGTTGAGCTTTTTTGAAATTTTCAAATATATAAAAAAACTTTAAGGAAATAAAATTTGGTTGTGATTTTTTTGACAATTTCCAAAATTTTATTCATATTGTAGAAAAGTGTGAAAGACACTATGACACTATGTAAATTTTCAAATGATTTCTCCTTTTCTTTAATATATATGTCTGTCTTGGACAATATACATTTATGATCGGTTGAATATTGAAATTATCAAAAAAAATCCCTTAAATTATTAACTAAACTTAAATTTAAACAATGAGCTCAAAATTGACCTATTCGGTCCGATTAACTTAGGAAAGAAAGTTTAGGGATAGAGAACAGATCCCTACCAACTCTCTCTTGACTGATATTAGACGTCAGTTTGATGAATAGGCTCAAGCGAATTCTAACATGTTCGATGTTCGAAGTGGGAATAAATATGTCACTTATTTTCTTGAAAATCTACCAAAAATACTACTAAAATTTAATGTTAAATTGCGAAATATGTTAAGTTTTTCCAATTTGGGCACCCAGCAAAACAAAAAACGCAGTTTTTTAAATCTCTTTCTTCCACGCGCAACTTACGATCCACATTGTCCCTCCTTTCAAACATTTCCCCTACAATTTGCTCGAGCCTATGGAACCTAATTTTCGTGAGCGAGTTGGTGTCTATATATTATATTGCTCTATGATAGAGAAGCTTTATATAAAGAAGAAAAATTACAACTAAAAGAACATGGAATATAATTTTTTATCAAATTAATTTGGAATCGTATTATAACATAGGTCAGATCTATTTCTTTCCAAAGAGGCCACATAGACAGGTCTGCTAAAAAATATTGCTGAATTGGTATGTCAAATGACGTTTTATTGTCGTTGAGAATATAAAGATTTATAGAATTTTCCTCTTCTCCTTATTATGTCTCAATATTATTTCGTCGCTGCGCCGACCAAACAAGTCATATGTTTTTCAATTGATTTTCAGGAAAGCCAAAAACACTTCATTTTGGAAAAATTCTCATATATTCTTCATATAACTGAAAATGTTATATAAATGTAATAAAAAAAATTCGAAAAATTAACTGATTTGGTCGGTTAAGCGATGATTTGCCATCACCATTTAAAATATATACTATTTTCTTCTCAAATTTCTCTTCATTTCTCTACAAACAACTCATTCCTATAGGAAATTTAAAACTCAACGCTCCCCACATTCCAATTAGACCAATGCCAAAAGCATTACCATCTCCATAATCCCATCATTGCCAACTACAGTAATCCAACAATTTATTCCAACCACTTGGCAATGCCTTCCAATACCCTCGCAAGTGGCAATGCCATCAAATACACAAAAAGAGCTGCCGGAGTTTTTACGCCCAGCCTCTGGCAACACTCCCATCTCAAACTGTCAAATCAAAGCAGCAGCAGTAGTAGACTCTTTATTATTTGCATTACGGGTTGAGTTAAAAAAACAGGTATAGCGCAGTCCGTGAAACTGCTGTCGATTTTTGTGAAAAGAAATACTACTACTTACAACCTACACACAAAGTTTAAACATTAACAAAACAAACACTCGAAGCTAAACCAAAACTAATAATTGCATTAATATCGACAACAACGATAAAGGGAAATTAGTGAACTGATTTTGTATTAAAAATACTAAGCAAAAGTTGAAAAAAGTGTTGCTTTTTCTGAGTAGTTTTCTCGAACGACAAACGGCAGAACACACAGCTAAAAAAAAAGTGTAAAAGAAAGAGCGAGTGAGAGAGAAAAAGAAATAATTTTTGCTATGTCATTAGCAAAGTGAAGTTATTGGTGAGAAAGAGAGAATAAAATAGAGTTTGTAACCGAACATCGCTGCTGTACGATGCAGATTCACACACCAAACGTCGAGGAGGAATAATAGCAATCCAACAAAAAAAAAATTGTGTTAACTTTTTGCATTGCAGGAAAAAGTATTAAATTTGACGCGAAAGTGAGCTAGACTAAATCGATTTAGTGGTTTTATAAGAATGCCAATAGGAAAGAATTGAAACAAAGCAGAAAACCTCAAAGAAAAAGGTGAAAAAACACAATTTATAAACAGCTGACGGTGACGTTAACGACGTGAACGTCGCATCGAATGCCGCTGTTGTCTGCTACGACCACCGCTGTTGCTGCTGCCGCTGCCTAACAAAACCCCTACGCCCACCGCGGTTGTTGAGTGTGAATCACTATTTGCTTCTGGCTTCGAGTTTCGTGTTTTCTTCTCGCTGCTGCTGTCGGTGTTTCATTCAAAGTGCAGTTATTTTTCTTCTGTGTAATCATGGACGGACACTGAACTTCTTTTTCATCGACTTGGTCATAATGACGATGATGTTGATGGCTGCAACGATGTTGTGAGCGAGGTGCACTTGCACGAGTTAGCCCGGACAATTATTAATTACCCCTTAGTTGCTGAGTTGCAAACCCAAAGGAAAGTCAGTCCAGCTACCCAACAGTATTGGCGAATTAAGATTTTCATGGTGTCACGGTGAAAGTAAGCGGAAAGAAGTTACACAGACACAGGAGAAATAACACACAGTAAAAAAGCAAAGGAGAAGAAGAAGAAGAAGCAGATACAACTACTACATTTTCCATTTTTTCTATGTGGAAACGCCTGCCTGCCTGCCCTGTGTGGTGTGGTGCAAAAGCTGAGCCAGCCAGCTACATAACGAGCGAAAAGAAGTAGTAGTGAAGGAAGGAACGACGAAGAAGAAGAAGAAGAGTCAGAAACACACTCCTCTGACTTCATACAATCTGCCAGCAATCACAACGGCTGCTGCTGCTGTCACCACCGTAGCCGCCGCGAACTTCGCTGCCCTTACTGTCACAATCAGCCAGTGCGGCAGAGGTTGAACATTTTTGTCTATTTGTGTGAACGCGTCGAGGGACGACAAAAATATTACACAAAACTCATCATCATCATCACAAAATCGCACAATGGACGAAACACAAGAGATACGTCAGGTATGTGTTATGGAAATGTCAACTAAATCAATCACCTACACAACAAATTATTCCAAAAACAAATAAAAAAACAATAAAAGAACAGAACGAAATAAGAAAAATGCGTAACCCCAAGTCGGAAGATACTCAAAAGAACACACAAACGACAGACATGATCTTAATCATTCGCCATTTCATTCTCTTTTCATTCATGGAAGTCAATTGGAATGTTAGATATTTTTTCTGTTTGTATATTTTTTTTTTATTTAATAATTTCAATGTTACGGAGCATTCATTTGAGTAACTCTCCGCTCAAGTTAATAATAATGGATAACAAAAAAAATAGCAACAACAGCAAAACCAACGACATCATTTAAATAGTTTGTAGAAGGTGTTTTTATGCTGTTTTTGTTGCTAGTATTATTAGGTTTTCGGGTTTGTTTCTCTTCTGGGTATGGTGGTGGTGTCATTCGCCTACATCTATTGCCAAAAGAGTAAAAGCTGTCAACTTTATTGTGTTATTTTTGCTGTTTCGTTGTTGTTATTGATGTTGTTGTTATTGGTGGTATAAACGATATATAAACACAGAATGTTTGTTATAAATTATGCGAGCACAGAGACTATCGTCATCGTCTTAGCAGTGTTCCCCTCTGCAGCTCCACCCCACCAGATGGCTACCCACCCAGTCAGTCAATCGGTTGGTCTGTCCGTCCGTCCGTCCCAAATGCATGTCAATCATCATCGGTTTCATTCAAGTAGATCGAGAGTCGGAACGACGACCAAACAGTGTTGGGAAATCGAAGACAAGTGTACAATTTTAGGTATGATTATGATTGGTGGGGTACAATGACATTTATGGTTGGGCAACTTGGGGAATATGTTTTCTAATTTGAATCTAAAGAGAACCAGACATGTGTCAATATCAGAGGCAGATGTTGCAGATACATACATATAGCATTTGAAGGGGCATGTAAGCAACAACTGATGTAGAAAGTAAAGAAAAATAAATACACCGGAATATGGAGAAGAAATTAAGCAGTGAGGAATTGTTGCGTTCTATACAAGATTTTATTTTAAAATAGTTAAAAAATCTCGGCATTGTTAACAAATTATGAACCGCCAATTTTGTTACATGGGGCATGATCTTGTATAGTTATAAAAATATGTATTTTTTCTTCAAGCACTACAACAGTATGGGGACCATCCATGAGGATTTGGTTTTCGGTTGACACTTAAAGAAAGAAAATTTGAATAACTAAATCATTTGGGGTAGGTCACAAATTGAAGTCTCCATTAAGTGTAGTTTTGGGACCTTACTAATCAAATAAGGATTGTAAGACTTGGGACAGCATTTTACATAATAACATGTGCTCCGTGCCAACATCTGCATATTTCAAATCGGTCAATTTACAATACTCACTGAATATTACCCAAACAAATTATGACACAGATGATGAAGTAAATCAATTTATGCTAATTATTCATTATCATTGGAAGATATGGGTGTTTATAGGTAATTCCTTTTTACAAATGAGTGCTTAGAATCGATGGCAGTCCAGTGATAGGTCTTCGTTTTTTGATTAGTGAAGCCGAATAGTTTGAATTTTGATAGCTCTTCTAATTACACTGTTGTAGTCGACAAAAAAGCGAAGACTGGACTAGACGGTATTTTAAGATTTAAAAGACAAACTATAGTTTGGTTTTCGGATTAGCTTGACTTTTTTAAAACAACTTTGTCGAAGACGGCATATCTGAAAAACCAACTATAGTCTACGAAAATCTATTTGAGTTCTTAAACCCCCAATTTAAGTTCCGTTGGAGCCATAGAGATCTTAGTGAAATTTTTATCAACAATGAGTTTATCACACAATGGCGCAGAAATATTAAAATTCTTACATTGTACAACGGAGTCAGTGATCTTCAGTGCCTCCCTATCAGAGGTATCACAACGTCTGTCACTAGAATAAGTGCAGCCAGCAAAGTAACAGCAACGGTGAACGCGTTTTCTTAGGTATCTCAGATAAATGCTATTGTGCTTTAGATCACTATGGATCTGGGGTCGTCAATGAAGTGCTTGGCACATTTTTAACTCTTCTAAAATGTTTACTGAACAAAATTCAATAATTTCTTTGTAAATTTTTTTAAATTTTGACAATTTAACTGCAAAGTTTTGTCATTAAAAACGAAGATTTGCACTACTGATTTTTGTTTATCGCAGGATATTTTAATATATAGCAAAAATACTTACTAAATCCTTGTCTTCTCCACTGTTATAATACCAGTTTGTGAAGCTTTTACAAAGCTCTTACATGTGGTTTAGTATAAACCAATTCATTACTTATGGACCTTATCCAAAATATGAAGATTACCTGATGCTTTGTTATTCATACGAGATACGAAGGGTCTCTTTTCCATATATATATATTGTGTCACCGCCCCTGGCATGATGGTTAGAACAGGCTACTACCATGCGCGATATCCCTGGTTTAATTCCTGGCTCCAGTCATTGCCGGCCCTCTCGATGTGTCGACAGCAACTTCGCAGTATAAGTGTATAATTAAACAAAGGGTCGAGTCAACCGGCATGTATAGTAAAAGCTTCTCTAATAGTGTTTTTTTATGATCATGTCCAGTGGGACCAGATCTAAAAAGCTAAAGCTATTTAATATCATTTCAGTACACTTCTCAAATTTTAATTATAAAATAAATACATTATCAAATGAATATTCTTCCTCAACATCCGAAGAGTCGGTCGAAATATCATTATTATACATGTTTTTATCACATTTTTTTATGAGATCATTGGTAATTTTAAAAAATTCGCAACATTTATTTTATGAAATTTCTGCAGGAAACATGCACAGTACGATATCAATAAACTTAAATAACAATTATGCATTATTTATTTGCGGCCACATTGTTAAATGAAGTTCACATAAGTGTGGTTGCCGCGGTGAAATCGAGACCACCACTAGCTATTGTAGAAACAATGAGGAATTATTAAAAACTACCCGATCTCTGCATAAATTTGGCCGCATTGAATACACTTATGATTATGTATTTCAATTTCATAAACATCTACATTACGTCAATCTTTAGGGAAAATAAGCATTGAAGAGAAGTTTAAATTTGATTGCACATAAGTTAATGTGTGACAGAAGTTGTAAGCAAAAATTATGGCGTTTTAAGGATATATTAAGTATTAACTGTCGCCTTATAAACTCAGATCCATATAAACAAGTTATTTTATAACTTGTTCGTTTAGTTGACTTTATAATGTACCCAATTTTCATTAAAGGGGCTTTATGCTTTATATAAAATAATTGTTTTACGTGTTGGAGCAGTTTTAAGATAATATTTAAATAATAATTAAATTTTAACTACTAATTTCTAGATGTGATTTTTTATATTTACCTTGTTGCAGAAATTTGCATAAAGTTTACTTTAGTTCTGTTGGTTAAAGATATCGTTATATCTATCTAAAGTATGCTTAGTCGACTTAGCATGTCTTCGATTAGATAGATGTTTTGGATTCAGTTAGCTTCAATTTATATTCTATTTAAATCTCAGATTGATTCAAACAGAAGTTATAAGAAATATAAACTTACAGCCGTATTCATAAACATTTATAAAACATTAATAAATCAAATTTTATATACTAAAATCTTTCTATAAACCTATTTTATATTGTTATGAATAAGGCCTTTAATATATAACCGGAATCTTTTTTACTCTTTGAACGCGTTTCCTGTTAAATTTGTGTTATAGTTCAGAATAAAGGTATAGCTATATTTAACAAAAAAGTGTGAGATCTTACATCACTTACATTTTGTATTAATAATTTTGAAAAAGGCGCAACAGATGTATTGGTCTCTTGTCATAGTTGACCACAACTCAACGAAATTTGAATTGTTAAAACGTTAATTGTGCTCACAAACATCTACACGGCAAATGTGTGTACTATCGAGGGCGTTACTCTCGACCACAACAAACAAAGCTAGGCTTTAATGTTTTTCTCAATTACGACTATTTTAAATATTCTAAATCCAGCTTAATACTTACTCACAGCTCTTTCCAAAGTAGTTCTTAAATACTTAGAATTACGCTCTTCGTTTAACATCATTAGACTTCGTATCGGCCTCTCCTCTCTATACCAAGTACACCGGTTAAGTTTAAACTTAAACAGCCGTCCCTTAATAAGTTTTTATATTGATAACAATGTTTACCTGTTTGTTAGCTCTCGCTTATATAGTAAACTTAACTTGTGTCTGCTCTTTGTTTTGTTCCTTTTGTTTTACTTCTTATCTTAAGCTTGTCTTAATTAATTAATGCTTAAATAATCAAATTTAAAGAAATAACTTTGTTATTATTTATATTAGTTGAATATATTCATGAGAAACGTCACTGCTATAAGTGGATGTGTTCGGAAATCATCTTTTTGTGTTATGAGATCATATCCGATTATATTTGTTGGCTTCTTCTGAGCGGTAGCTATTTAATGTGTTACTGGGTCATCATTATTTTGATTATTAAAGGGGTATATTAGCAATCTTTTAGTGTCACTTAAATATCTTTTATCATAATAAATGGATAATGGATAATTTATTTATAACTGGACATTTTATTTCTGTTGGAGAAGGGTTTTTTCAAAATTCTTTAATGCTACATATCAGTGATTATTTCTACCTAGATGGGCTGGGTAAAATCGCTTTTGTCTATGTAATCATGAACAGTTTAGGTTGATCATCCAAAATTTGCTGAATATCGGAGTATAATTTTAATATAATGATTTTTGTTGGATAATTACCGCGACGCTTTTGTTTTATTGGTAACAGTTGTGATGTTATGTAAAAAAAGTAAAATTAAAAATAATATCCCAGTAAAAAATCTTCCAACTATTTCCAAAACGTACTAGTTCAAAAGTATGGGATTGTGAACTACTTTAAAAATGAATTTTGGATCAGTTAAACGTTTCTACTGCTAAATGACAGATGAAAAATTATTGAAAAATTTTAATTATTGTATTTTATTATAAAATCGTATTTAAAATACTGGGACCGGCCGTCGCAAGATGGTTAGAACACGCGACTACCATGCGGAAGATCCCAGGTCCAACTCCTGACTCCAGTCATCTAAAAAGCCAATTTTCTTTCATTGCCGGCCCCTCGATGTTGTCGACAGCAACTTCGCAGTATAAGTGTCGAGTCCATTGGCATGTCTAGTAAAAGCCTCTCAAACAGTGACGTTCGCATTCGTCGAGAAACAAGTAGGTGCCGTTTGTTGTGTATATAAAATCAGAAGCGTGTTAATTTACAACAACGCGAGAAGCATCCTATACCTCATTCATGGGGTGTAAAGGGAGATTAAGTTTTTTATTTTATTTAAAATACTAGTAGAATTCTATCTCAAATTTTCTAGAATAGTACTAGTTCTAAAGCGTTAGTTTTGTACTAGTCCTCATAAATATCTTTTGAAGTAGTTCCAAACTAGTTTAAAAGTGAGACTTAACTACCGAATTGCTGAACTGGACTATTCTAATACAAAAGAGATAATTCCCCCCAAGCCTAGGACAATTACGTGTTGAATGAGACTGTTGCTTGTGTGGAATGTGAACTAGTTCACTGTCCTAGTATTTTTTCCTACTGGGATGTTTTTTTAATTTTTATTATTTTGAACTTCGTCGATAATTTTCTCCAAGAATCCCTTAAAATAAAAACTTACCTAGCGTTCTTTTCTCTCCGAAGCTTTTAGTTTCCGACCTAGGAGTCGATATCACAAAAAAAAAATAATAAAAAAAATTAAAAAGATTATGTGAATTATTTATATTTTGTTTTTTATTCTATTCTATTTTTTTTCATTCGTCCGTTATCCTTAATATATTTTTATACACTTTTTTTGAATCTCAGTTTAATTTTGTGTATTATTCATACTTTGTTTTTATATTCTACCCATTTTTATTTATATTTATAATTTGATAAATACAAAAATTAAATTGTGGTTAATTTTAAAAATTTTTTTGGAAATATCGCAATCAAAATTTTCATCCATGTACATTTTATTACTGTTCAAAATTCAATTTTGTACGTTTTATGACAACCCATTACCGACAAAACACCAACAACAACTTGCCGCACTTAATGACATATCGCCGCCGCATATGTGGACACACTTCGCTCTTTGTTCAACCGCTCTGCCCATGCTCGTTACGCTCATTCATGTTTATGTCCATATTTATGTACTACTACTGCTGCTGCTGTTGGGTGAGTTTAACCTACACCCAATATTGTTTTTGCGCTATTGGTAATTTCACTTTTGTTCTGTGTCTTTCAACGTTTGTTGTCTCCTTCTGCCGCTGCTGCAGCCGTTGCTCTTTCCACTGCGCTGTGGAGCAGTTTACGTCTTGTCCACTTGTCAATTACTTAAAACAGGTTCACCTCATGCAGTTAGGAGGTACCTGTGTAACTAGAGTCCGACTACATACATTTGGCAATCATATACAACAACATTCTACAGCAGGGCCCCCACACATTTTGTTGGTTTGGAATTGACAGAGAGCAAAAGATGAAGAATGTTTATTTTAGCCAAACAGCCCAAAAACGCTGACATAATTTTGCTATAGAGCTCAACATGGCTAAAATGAAAAGTACTGTGTGTGTGTGTGTTTGTGTACGCGAGGTGCGACTGGCCGCCCTATAAATAAATAAAATTGGCCGGCGGCGACGCATATTTCGCTTGTGCAAAAGGGGCCATCAGGCAAAAGCTAAAAATATGCGTCTGCCGCCACTGTAGTACATACAACGTTTGTGCATCTGGAATAATTAAAGTGATGCATTCATCAATTCATTTATTTTATTGCTATATTGCTAAATCATGCAGTCGATCATCATCCTCATTATTTATTTGTGTTTATCTTGTTTGTTTTTTTTCTTCTCTCTCCTCTCTTAGGCCCGCTATCGTGCCTCTGTGAAATGGTTACTCTCAAAAGCCTACAATAACCGTGTACCAGACAATTTGAAGGAGCCCTTCTATCGCGATCATGAGAATCAGGAACGATTGAAACCAAAAATTGTGGTGGATTTAGGAAATGCCACTCTGTATTGTCAAACACTGTCGAATTTATATTCAGATCCAAATTACCAAAGCCTTAATCACTGGTCCATACTGCAGACATTGGCTCGCAAGGGAGTGCCAGTGAATGAAACCAAGGATATGCCACTGACCGAGACGGTGTTGATACAAACGAATCCCTTAAGGATTGTAAGTAGTAGAAATTTATTTGTTAACATTTTAACTATATTTAGAATAGTTGCATTAGTTTGTTGTAGGTGTCAACAATGCTATAATGCATAGACGTCATTCAATTGCTGTGAGATATTACATAAAAAATCTTTTAAAGGATGTTATGCTCACACGTAAAAAAATAACAATCTGTAGCGTTTTTTTTTAGCTTTTTTTTCTTTTTAAAACAATAAGATATATAATTTACGCTTTTAAAGTAAACTTTCTTTTAGGATTAGAAACACGTAAATAATTTAAGAAATTTTACCTTTATTCTTTTTTCACTGAGTTATCAAAAGTCATAGTCTAAGCAGTGATCTTATGCGCTTACCACAATGTTACCACTCCCATTCTCTTCGTGTTATAAGAATATCAATTAAATAGATATTTTATCACCAAATAGTATTTAATATCGAGCACATTCTGGAAAATATTATAGGTTTCCTTCCCACGGTATCAATTGATTTAGTTTTACCTCCCGATATCCTCATTGAAATCTGCTACAAAAAGTAGCCAGTACAGTCTTTTTTTACATGGAATAAGCGATTAATTGTTGTTTAAGTATAAACGTCATTTTTTTGCCCACAATATAATTTACAACACTTGTACAATCACTCAATACTATATGTTATATACCCCCTTTGTATTACAACTTTGTTGTATAATCAGACAGATTGTTTAAAGCTCATATCGATAACACTATCAGGGCCACCTTCTTCATCTTGGTTTAGATCCTGCAACAAGACAAGTTTTATACAAACTTTCTTAAGAAGAGCATCTGCAGCTCCATCCTAAACATACCGATTTCCATCTTAACATACAAACATGTATCCACGCAATTCCTTTATACGAAGGTAATACAAATAAACGCTATTTAAGAAAGCAACATAACATTAACATTCAATTGGATACTTACTTCAATCCCCAACCTATGGAAATACATCTATTACATCACTGCTCCGCAAAGAATTGTCTTATCATAAGCGTTACCAAAAACACCATAAAATACAAAGTCTCTTGCAACCGAATTCTGAATTTTTTAATAAATTCTTTCATGGTACGATTTGTGAGTAAACTCCAAAGAAATCGAATGATGCTTTCAAATTTTCACCATTAAATACTAGACCTTTTTCAGTCTCTTCTTAAATATAGTCACCTATAAACTCTACAAAAACCCCAAACTTTTACCTCCTTCCTCAACAAAATACAACAGAAGATTGCCTACATGTAGGCCTTTTATCGTCTACATTTTTCAATGGAAACTATATATAAACGTAACACCTATTTGTCGATATCATATCTTTTGGCCACATATGACTAATGACTCATTTACAAGAACCCTCTATATATATATATATATATATATGTGGAAACAATTCCCTGAATTTAATTGGTAACATGTTGAGCAAACATTAACTTTGATTACTCATTAAGGTGTTTTATATTCTGGTTGCTGTTACTAATCTTAACTTTTTCTTTTTCCTTAACAGGTGGCCCATATAGCTGTTATAGAATCATTAATGATGTTATATGCCAAGGAAATATCTTCCAATGATCGTGTTAACAACGCGATAAGACGAATCTCCGGCAATGTTAATCAACAATTGCCTACTGGTAATATAGAACAAACCGCCTTGACATGGGTCTCTCATACGTGTGCGGCTTTAAAAAAGCGCATTGAAAGGGAGTTGCAAACTTCATTGGATGAGGATAGTGTAAGTTATATTTTTTTTTAGTTATATGTAACAATAATTTTAATTTATTTTTTTATCACCCCCAGAGCAAACGCCTACAAACGCTTGATATTCCGCCCGTCAGAGATTTTCAAGATCTGTGCGATGGCATTTGTTTGGCTCTGTTGATTTCTTACTATTGCCCCAAAGTGGTGCAGTGGACGGAAGTGCGCATCAACTATTTGCCCGCTGTCGAAGACTCCATACATAATGTATTGATTGTAAGCAACTTCTCCCAAAAATATCTGCCATACAATGTGTTCCATATGCTTCCCGAAGATGTCACCTATATGCGGGGGTAAGACGTATTATACGTTTTGTTGTCAAACATAAATCATTGTTATTCTCTATGTTTTTTGTTTCGTTTCAGTTCAATGAAATTGAATTTGTTGGTCCTGCTGGCTGACTTGTTTAATCTTTTTGAGATACATCCAGCCAATTGTGTCACCTATCCTGGCATGGATTCTAGTGGTAAGTTTAGCTTTTTGAATTTTTTCTTATTTTTTTTTTCGTGGGACTTTTTATGTTTGTCTCTATCTCTTATTTTCTTTTCATATTTTTTTTACTTTCTTATAATTTCTATTCTATTTTGCTTTCATATTTTGCGTTTCTTATTCCAAAGAACAAGGTTTGTTTGGTATTGGTCTATCTATATACAATTGTTTGGAACATGTACTTCACCACACTTATGTTGGCCACTTAGAGTAAACCGTAACTCAGCACTCTACCTCTTTATGTACTATGCTACTAAGGCTTTTCGTTCGTTCGTTGTTTTTTTTTTCTATGTTCTCAATTCGATCCATCTTAAAAGTCATGATGAATTTCCTTTAATGTGGTGAATTTGTAAATAGGTTAAATTAGAAATCATTAATGCAAAGTGGTTGTGGACTTACTTACTTACGTGTAACCCCTTAAAAAATCAGTCCAGCCTAAAGAAACACACACACACACAAACACGCCCGCAAATCTATGTGTTGAGCACATCATATTCAAAGCTTTTCAGTCAATGTTGAGCAAAGTGTAATATAGTTTATATGCCGTACAAAAGTGAGTTAATAACGACACTCTAGTCCTTGCCATTAATATTGCCATTTCTAAGATAATCTTCCATTTGTGGAGTCATCTATGTATGTCTATACTATCTGCTAGCTATAACGTGTGCTATGTATGTATATTCAGTGTCTTTTTGTATCCAATGCCCGTCGATGTCACCCCCGCCCCCCTTGTAGGGAACGAACCGCCCACCAATCAACATTTGAATATGTTGTTGTATTTTGTCCTTGGTTTGGAGTTTATGTTTTACATAAAAAATAATAGGTGTTTTTGTGTACCGCAAAATATGTTTACAGACTCTTTGATATTAATCCTTAACTATGTTTTTCTTTTATCTTTCTTTCTCTCGCTGTTTCTTCTGTTCAAAACTCAATAAAATTGAAAATCTTAAAATGTTGAATTAAAAACAATCGACAACACTTGTTATGTTAACGAAAATGAATACAAAAAATATAATTAAAAACAAAAAAACAGAGATCATCGCTAAACAAAATGCCGGTGCCAATGAACATGGAATTTATCATCGTCGTGGTTTAACAATGCCTACAGTGACACCAATACCCGATCTAAGAAGTGAATTAGATCAACCTTCTAGCTCGCCAACGACACGACCTCAGTTTCAAGGTCATTATTATATACAAAACGAAAATTTGTTAAATTAATTGTTCTTATTTTTGTTTATTGTTTGTTGTTTACTACATATGTTTACTTGTTAATAGTTGAGTTGCGCAATTTGAAAATTTTATTTCCTCATCTCAGATTTGGAGAAGAAGATGTTGGCGCCGCGTATAAGGAAGCTTTCTTCTTCTCCAGCAAATCATATATATATAAATATATTTCATTTCCGCTTTTCCGTTTTCGTGTTATGTTAACTTAGTTATAGTCGTTTGTTTTTTTGTTTTTGTTTTTTCATGTTTGTTTTTATTTATGTAATTGTGCATGTGATTTTTAAGAGTTTTCAGTTGAGTTTTTAAAACATAAAGACCATATTTCAACACCCATTAACATTACACTAAGCATAGTCCACTAGAACAATCATCCATCAACCTGTTAAGCCTGCTTATTTTTGTGGTCTGAGATGATGAAGGGAATATTTTTTCTCTAAATTTCTCCTAAGGAAGAAATATTAAAGCTTTTTAGTTACGGAAAAGTATTAAAATGGATTCTGACATATTGATCTCTATAATAGTGGTCACAGTGATTTTCTGATCAACAGCTTTAGGTTATTCCATTCCCTAAATCACTATATTCCTATTAGTATATTGCTCCATTAATTAGAGAACTAGTTCCGTATTATTATCTACTAGGAATTTGTCGGAAACCAGTAGAAAATAGTCATAGTAGTTCAAAAACGTACTAGTTACATACTCACACAACAGAGACAATTCGTCTCAAACCTAGGACATTTCCAATTTCGAATGGATCCAATATCTATGGAGAACTAGTGCGGAAATAGTTCTTAACTAGTATTATTCCTTACTGGGAAATAATGTAACCTCTCTTCTTGTTTAGATTGAAGCAATAATTATAATGTCTCCTTATTAACTCTCCTCAACATTTCATTAAATATGCTTTAAAGCGTATACGTAATATTGACGTATATTGCATTTAAGGAAGTAGCCAAAGTGCCATCTATCTTACGTAAAACATACTACATATTTTTGAAAAACTCTGCATTTTTTTTCATCCACAACGGAGTTGGTTAGGAACTTGTATTGCATATATTAACATATTTTTATTGATTTTTGGATTCTGTCCAATTCTTAATATTCTCAGGGAAATAATCTGCATTTTTAGCGGGAGTATAAACCCATTCAAAACATTCTAGAAAGAGAAAAGCAAAGGAGAGAAATTTCAAGAATTCGAAGTCACCTGTATTGTTTTGACTTAACAACTGCCAATTTTTTTTTAAATATAAAAAGTTATGAAAAATTTGTTGGTAGTTCTTGCTTCTTGGTACAACAACAGATCATTTACTGTTTGGTACACTAAAAATATTTGTTGACACTGTTAAAGTACTTTTAGGTACAATTAATTTAAGTTCTTTTTGATAGGATAAAAATAGTTTCTTGTACAATTAAAGTACTTTTTGGTACAATAAAAATACTTTTTGGTACAACAAAAGCACTTTTTGGTACAATGAAATTGCTTTGTGTTACATCAAAAGTACTCTACGGTACAAAAAAAATTACTTTTTGGTACAATAAAATCCTTTCTTCTACATTGAAAGTACTTTTTAGTACAATAAATTTACTCTTAGGTACAATAAAAGCACTTTTTGGTACAATGAAATTGCTTTGTGTTACATCAAAAGTTCTCTGCGGTACAATAAAAGTACTTTTTGTTACAATAAAATTCTTTCTGATATATTGAAAGTACTTTTTAGTACAATAAATTAACTTTTAGGTAATAAAAGCACTTTTTGGTAGAATAAAATTACTTTTTGTTACATCAAAAGTAGTCTGCGGTACAATAAAAGTTCTTTTCTGTACAATTAAAGTATTTTTTGGTAAAATAAAACACTTTGGTACAGTAAAATCACTTTTTAGTACAATAAAATTACATCAAAAAGTACTTTACTGTACTATAAAAGTAGTTATATGTACAATAAAATCCCTTCTTGGAACATTGAAAGTACTTTTTGGTACAATAAATTGATGCAATAAAAGTACTTTTTGGTATAATAAATTGATGCAATAAAAGTACTTTTTGGTACAATAAATTTACTTTGTCTAACATCAAATGTACTTTTCTGTACAATAAAAGTACTTTTTGGTACAATAAAGTACCTTTATGGTACATTAAAAGTACTTTTTGGTACAATAAATTTTAATTTTTGATACAATAAAAGTACTGATTGGTACAATAATTTGTAATATTTTATACAATAAAAGATTGCTTTTTGGTACAATAAAACTTCTTTGTGTTACATCGGAAGTATTTTTCTGTACAATAAAAGTACTTTTTGTTACAATAAAATCCTTTTCTGGTACATTGAAAGTACTTTGTGGTTCATCAACTGTATTATTTGGTACAACAAAAGCACTCTCCGATACAATCAAAGCACTTAAATGATTCCTAAGAAGAAGGGAAGGTGTCACTTTCAAAGAAAAGAAAAACTTTTCTTAGACAAACCTTAACCCTTCCCCAATTGCCATATATATATATTTTTTTTTTAATTAATTTTTTCCCATTGCAATATAAATAGTGGAAAAACACTACAAACAATTTTTTTTTTGTAAAACTGACTATATTTTCTTCAACAAAGATGCACGTTTCCTTGGAGATGATACCTTTCCTAATATCTTGTAATACTTCTCTGAGAGTAGATGCTACATTGCCCTTAAGAAATTAAAAATATTTTTCAAATTATGTAATTTTTTTTCTTTTTGAGAAAAATTAACAGGAAATGATAGTGGTGTCTCCAAAATTTTGAAACCAGAATATTAAATACCTACTTTGAATTAACAAAATGATGTTAAGAAATACAAAGATATTGAGAAATTTATAATTAAAATTGTAGTAAAGTATTATAACCCCCTTCCCCCTGTAATTTCATTTGATGTAATTTGAAAAAAACCGTATAACTTTCATCATCTCTGCTTTGTCCGCACATATCAACATATAAATTCTCACATACACAATTATACATATAAACATTCGTACTTTTATTATCGTGACTTTAAGCTGCCCGCCCCCTCTGTCCTTGTTTTTAATATAAGATATTACTAATATATAGAAAACTAAATTGCTTTTAAAGCCACTTGTTTAATCCTTTATACATATCTCTATGTGTGTGTTTCTTTAACACTTTTTGAGCTTTTAGTTAACCCATTGAAAAGTTTCATAAACATATCCTTAGTAAAAATTTATCTGATTGATATCGTTTGTTGTTATTTTTTACCAACTAATTGGTCTTTTCTTTAGACTTGCCACAGAAATCGTTTACAATCTCGCCCTCCACCCACCCCCTTACAATCTCACCCATCCTGTGTGTTTGTTTAAAATCTTTTGATTAAAGCTCTTTAATAAAAAAAAAAAAAAAAAAATTGGCTAAACTAAAACCCGGACAATTGCAATATGTCTGACTGCTGCACACAACCACTACCACCACCTACACACATTATACACGAACGATTTGTTCTACTATTTCCTCTATTGTGTTTTATTTAATTTATTATTTATCACCTTTTTTAGTAACTTATACAAATTCGGCAAGTGGCTTTATCAATAGACCAGCAGCAGTACCCATCCAACACCACCACCACCACCCTCAACAACAACAGTCATCATCACAAATCGATGCTCATGCAATGGCTGAAAATACTCATTTCGAAAATGAAGGTAATTTTTTGTTATTTATGTATATTTATTCTGTCGATATTTTATCTCAAATTGTTCAATCAGCATTGAACATTTTGTTATGGAGACGAAAATACGCTTTTTGTTCTCTTAAGAAAAAGCCTATTTCCTTAGGAGATTCATTATCTCCTCGAGCGCTGTCCGAAATCCCACCTTTTTAAGAATTATTTTAAAATTTTCAGTTTCTTTTCTCTTAATTTATAATTAATCTATTCACGTCTGTTCACCACTTTAATCATCCTTTAGCATTTGTTGTGCACAAATCACGTGGTATTACCACATTATCATCCATGCATATGCAACAGCAACAACAGCAGGATCCATTAATGCCCGCCCGTTTAAGGCAAGCCAAAGAGAAGTCAAACACCGAAACAAAGGCAGATGAAAGAGGTTTGTCCAAATTAATTCCACCACTACCACTAGCACACACCCACTCACTCACTCGGTCGCTCTTGCATATACATACACACAAAGTTAAATTTTTCATTTCCGTTTTAATTTATTCTACACACGTTTATTTTTTTTCTATTAAGTATTGAATATTATACGTATATAAATATGCATTGAGTAGAGCCTGTAGATTCTTAGATCAAATTTAAACATTGAGTTAATTTCTTAATATAGGTGATAATATACCGGCGGGACGACCCAGTAACTGGGAACAAAGCCGAAGGCCCAGCTATGCAGGTAAACTGTTCAAACATAATAATTATAACTAAAACTTTAACTTTACTAACTGTCATATATATTTCTTAGGGCGACGTTCTCGACGAAATTCTTCCAGTGAAGACTCTCAACTAACCATTGAGAACTTTGGTGGTTCTCAAGATCAGTTAAATACATTGGATCGTTTTGATAGGGAAAGAGAACGTAAACTATCCAATACCACAATAGGTACAATAGGTAATATATACATAGAACAAGTGTTTGTTAGACATGTGCAGCAAATTGTTTTGTCTCCTTTCATAGAACACGTAGTCCCTGTGCGTTCTTCCATAGCCGATGCCCGGGGCACATTACAGCTGGGCTATGACACCGATTCCGGCTCTGAGAAACAAGATCATGACACGGAAAAACAACAACCCTTGAGACGGCAGCCTAGGTAAGTTGTTAGTTATATAAATGTTATTAAAAGGTTTCGATATCCTGTTTTAATAGACAATTTATGCTTTAAATATCTTCTTTTTAACACTATTAATAAAAAAAGAAGATTTTAATAATCTAAAATATTGATCATTCAAATTTTACCTGTTGCTATCTATTTTATCCTTTCAGTTGCGACAGCGTTAATATTCAGGCCACTACTCCCACTCCGAAAAACAATGGCAACAGTAGCGGTGGCAGTGTACATGCCAACAATTCTACGATGGGGAGTGCCCAGCCACAAAAGCATTCCAATAGTCCAGAATTGGCAGATGAACCGCCGAGAGATCCAAATGCTACACTTACTAGGAAATCCTCTAATGCCAGCATGCATATGAAAACAGCGAATTGGCAAAATAATACGAGCGGTGGTGGTGAGTGGCAATATTAACAAAACGAAAGTGGGCGGCGAATGAAATTGAATTTTTTTTTAAATATTTTTTGCACAGATCTTTATGACGATGACACTCGCTCGCAAGAAAGTGCTTATAAACTTTCTAATATACGCATGAAATTGGAAGAGAGGCGTCGCATGATAGAACAAGATAAGAGAAGAATTGAAATGGCTTTAATGAGGTATCAGGAGAAGGTAAGTTGAGAGCAATAATGTTAACTAATGATAAAGGAAATTAGTGATAAGAGAGATAGAGAGATGTATTTAGTCCATAGGAGAAATAATAGATAATACTATACACTGTGGTGCAGAAATGAGCCAATGTTTTAAAAAAAGTACGTTATTAAATATTTTTTATACTTTTCATTATATTATTTTCAAACCTTTTGCTAAATTTAAAATATGCATCTGTAAAAAATGTAAAGCAATAACAAAAACAAAACTTACATTACTGTTAGTATATACAAACAAAACATTTTTAAAATCAGAAGATTGGCACACTTTTGCTCCAAGGTTTTTCTTATCTAAATTTAATAATAAGTTCTGCATATTTTTACTTTCTTCAAATGATCCACCCTATTTGGCTTATATTGACAAAGTTGAGCAACATAATATACAGGAATTTTGTTTCATTCAGCCAGAACCCACTCCTACAGCTCATTTATACTTTTCGGGGCTCTTTCGTTTCTGTCAGCCCGCGTTTTAGGTAAGCTCACAGATTTTCTATAGGGTTCAGATCTGGACTCTGCAGTCGTTACTCCCTGACCCCAAACACCTAAAACTAAACCATTCCTTGACAATTTTTACAGGATGTTTTGGGACGTTATCATATTGGCAGACGACATTCTCTGGTCTACCTGGAATTTGGCCAGGGCTATGGGGCAAATTATCTTGCAATCTGCGAAGATAGTCTTCCTTTCGCATTATTCCATTGATCCGTATAAGTAGTCCCACACCATATGGGGTTTCACATCCCCAAATCATAACAGAACCGCCTCCGTGCTTAATGGTTTGTGATACATGAGCTTGATTTGGTGTGTTTGATCAATTGGCCCAATAAAAAACCTTCCCAACTGATTGGTATCTATTGATTTTGGTCTCATGTGTCCACACGACCAACAAGATAATAATATATTTAATTTGTATTAGTTAAAACAAATACTCACCAGATGCCAATCTCAAACCATCTAGCACGGAGGCGGTTCTGTTATGATTTGGGGATGTGTAACCCCAGATGGTGTGGGACTACTTATACGGATCGAAGGAATAATGCGAAAGGAAGACTATCTTCGCAGATTGCAAGATAATTTGCCCCATAGCCCTGGCCAAATTCCAGGTAGACCAGAGAATGTCGTCTGCCAATATGATAACGTCCCAAAACATCCTGTAAAAATTGTCAAGGAATGGTTTAGTTCTCAGGTGTTTGGGGTCAGGGAGTAACGACTGCAGAGTCCAGATCTGAACCCTATCGAAAATCTGTGAGCTTACCTAAAACGCGGGCTGACAGAAACGAAGGAGCCCTGAAAAGTATAAATGAGCTGTGGGAGTGGGTTCTGGTTGAATGAAACAAAATTCCTGTATATTATGTTGCTCAACTTTGTCAATATACGCCAAATAGGGTGGATCATTAGAAGAAAGTAAAAATATGCAGGACTAATTATTAAATTTAGATAAGCAAAACCTTGGAGCAAAAGTGTGCCAATGGTCTGATTTTGAAAATGTTTTGTTTGTATATACTAACAGTAATGTAAGTTTTGTTTTTGTTATTGCTTTACATTTTTTACAGATGCATATTTTAAATTTAGCAAAAGGTTTGAAAATAATATAATAGCGGTTTTCACCCTTTGAGTTAACTTTACAACCCTGATTTATTTACTACCATTTTACACTACAAAGCATGAGCGTCTTTTTCGTTTATATTGTAAACTTATGAATCAGCTGATTTTTGTTTTGGTTTTTGTCAGTTTAAATGCTTAAATACATAAAAACTTTAGGTTTTTATCCATATTCTTTCAAATTCTTTTAATAGTTAACACAAAATTTAAAATTAAATATCAAACCAAATATTTTTGTTACCAAATGTTTTTGATGATCAGCTGTTTAATTCTGGTAAATTTATCACACATGTTTACTACAGCTATTTGCGTGATTTTTTAACCACGGCGTAGTAAATTGTAGTCTAGTACATTTTGTTGTTGCAGTGTTGTAAATGTTAGTAAATTAACTACATTAACAAGATTAACAAGATCTACAAGGGTACTTTACTACCAAGGGTGAAAACCGCTAATGAAAAGTATAAAAAATATTTAATAACGTACTTTTTTTAAAACATTGGATCATTTTTGCACCACAGTGTATGTATGTCGTAGTCACGTCGAATCTTTGTCGTTTTTAAATATGGCTTCGCTGATCTGGTTTGTGAAACCGAAATAAGACTTGTTCTAGCTCCTATCATATTCTTCTTCATCAGATGATGCAAAATTCTCAACACTAAACATTTCTGTTAACTTACGCTAATTTTTTTTAACTAAAAAAATAATCGAATGTTGCCGAAAGTCGACTACGACATCCGTAATCAGGGGGATTGTGATTTCTAATAAAAAGTAATTGTATATTGTGATTTAATAAGATTAAGTTTTCTTTGACGAAGCAGCTGTAGATAAACGCGTGTTTTAATGCCGAAATGTACATTAAAAGTAATTTTTGGTCCAAAAGAGTACAAAAAAGTACTCTGGTACAAAAAATAGTACTTTGTACCGAAAAGTACATTAAAATTACTTTTGGTACAAAAAAGTACTCTGGTACAAAAAAAGTACTTTGTGCCGAAAAGTACATTTAAAGTACTTTTGGTACAAAAAAGTACTCTGGTACAAAAAAAGTACTTTGTGCCGAAAAGTACATTAAAAGTACTTTTGCTACAAAAAATAATCTGGTACAAAAAAAGTACTTTGTGCCGAAAATAACATTAAAATTACTTTTGTAGTATTTTTATGGACAATATATTTTACTTACAATTTTCGTACTTTTTTGTAGAATTCAATTTTAGCGCTTTTAACTTTACATAGCTCAGTACATTTGGTACTATTTTAGTATTTTGGTACAATTTTAGTATTATTTAAAACAATTTAGGTACTATTTGGTGTAATTTTATTACTTTTTGATTGATACATTGGCTCTTTTTGTACAAATTTGAATTTGGAAAAATTTGGTGTAATTTTAGCACTTTTTTTATAACCTTAGTAAACTTATACTACTTTTATGAACTATCGGGACTTTTTTGTACAATTTAGAACTTTTTTGTAAAATTTAAGTATTTGTTGTTACAAATTTAGTACACTTGTAGAACTTTTATGGACTCTTTCGGGACTTTTTGGTACTTTTCGTAAAATTGTAGTTCTTTTTGGTACAATTTCAGCGTTTTTTAGTATAGTTCTAGTACAATTTGATGAAATTTTAGTATTTTGATACAATTGTGGACCTTTTTGGTACAATTTTATTTCTGTTTGATACAATTTAGGTATTTTTTGGGATAATTTTAGTACTATTTGTTACAACATCAGAAAATGTTGGTATACTTTTTGTATTTTTGCTAATTAATACTTTTTGGTACCTTTATAGTAATTTTTGATAATCTTTTAGTACTTGTTTAGTACTTTTATGTACACTTTCAGTACTTTTTGAAACCCTTTAGTACTTTCGAGGTTTACTGTCGGTACTTGTTGGTACACTATTTTACAGTATTTTTGTATACCGTAAATGAAAATTCGTACACTTTTAGTAATTTACGCAAAAGAACAAAAGAGAATCAAATTAAATTGTACATCAATTTTCGAAATACAATAAGAAAAAATTATTTCCCTATACTATTACGTACTCTGTTCCTATTTTCTGCACATTACGTACTTATGGAAACTCTCAAAACAATAAATCCTTTTATAGTTGAGTTTCACGATAGTAATACTTTTTTCAATCAAAATTAACCAAATATGCATTTTTATGTTTATATTTCTTAAAAAAACAGTTAGAAAGTGAGGCTTTATCGGGACAAAAATTTAATCGGCGGGATTACAATTTTCTTTATGTGCAATATATATAATGTATATATGCATTACATTTTTTTAAGGGTAGGACCATATTTTCACTTTCGATTTCTTCTATCTCATTTATTTCCAGCTCAACCAGGAGGATTTAATGCCTGATGATTATATGAAATGGGAAACTATGAGCAATGATTCAAAGCGTACTTCCGATATAGATCCCAATGAATTGGACAAATACCAGGTAAGTAAGGTAAAAATAAACAAATCGAAGAAGAAGAAAAAAAGGAAATGGATGGTGGCAGTTAACTATAACCGAATTTGGTCTAACAATGTAACCCTATGTGACTCTCGCATTACTAATCATGTGGAATTCGTTTAGAGATCAATATGGAAAAAATTTGGCAAAAAAAATAAAGAAATTCTGTAAAATTTGTGCACTCTAATTCCCATCTAAAGTGTTGTATTGTGTAGCTTACGTACTTTATGTTTTCCAATCAAATAGCAAAGTAGCACATAGACGACCAATTGAATTTAAATTGAATTGTATTTTAATCTATATATATATATATGTATATGTTTTATGTACAATTGATTGTTACTTTTTGTCACTTTTACAACCAGTCCTCGTTGTCGCAGTCGTCGTCATCAATATTTAAGACATGTTTGTAGTGTGTATTTTCAGTCACTTTAGCAGAGAAAAGAGTTGTTCACAGTTGTGTGTTTCTTTCTGTTGTTAAGAGAACACATCTGAGTATCACATAGTCATATTGTACCACAATCTATTTTGTTTACACCCATCTCGTGACCGTTATTAACCTGCCATTTTATTAACTCCAAACCCAACCTTTCAATCATTCAATCATACACAGCAAAGCATCGCTATTATGAATATGAATCTACAAGATATCCAACAAGATATACAAAGATTAGCGACCCAGCAAAATCAGATACAGGCCCAACAAATGCAAGCCCAACAGCTCCTGCAGGCCCAACAGATTGCGAATATGTTGAACCAGGTAAACATCATGCACACATTCAGCACATCAACAATCAGACAACAACCAACAAAAAAAAAACAGATATTCTAAAAGCACCACCTTCTCACAGAATACACAACATCAACACCATACTCATGATACGTTTTCCATACGTTTTTCTTTTGGCATCAATTAAAAGCTACTCTACTAAATTGTTATATGTTGAGCACCCAATTTTACTGTCTTGTCTAATGCTTCACTGCTTCATTTATGTTGTAAATTTGTTAACCATTTAGTAATAAAGAATATTTCTGTTTCTCTGGCTCGCTAGCAACATCAAAACTTTGGCTCGCAGCAACATTTGGCCGATCCCTATCCAACGCGTCCTCTGCAACACCAGCAGAACTTTGGTTCATCACCCCACTTGCCACAGTCATTCAACGCAGGCGGCGGCGTTAATCCGTATGGTTCTCGTCCACCCAGCAGGGATCCCTATCAGCAAATGCAAACAATGCCGGTGCAGTACATGAACGATGCGGCCCCACCCTACATGTATAGTCAGCAGCAATCGATGGTGCCACAGTCCCAATACAATGCCATGCATCCGCACTACAGCGACAACAATGCCGTGCCTTACAACAACAGCAGCAACCACAATTACGGCGGTGGTGGTGGCGGTGGTGTTGGACAGCAATACAATAACCAAGGACCACCACCTCCTGTGCATCACCCCCCTCCACAACATCAGCAACAGTACATTCCACGACAAAGTATTTACGATGACTATCCGCAACAGTCGATGCTGGGCCGAGAACCGAATATGTCGCCGCAGCCCAACAACTTTTACGGGCACGAACCAAACGTTGTGCAGCAACAGTATGCTCCCCCTCCCACCCAAAGGAGAACATGGGCTCAGCCTTCGTTTGTCGATCCCATGCAAATGGTTGATGTCAACGCTTGGCAGAGGCGTTCACAAAAGTCCGAAGACGCTGGCCCCAGTTGGGGTAGTCCTCAGCAGGATAACAGCGCGCAGCCGCAGCAGCATCATCGTTCATCCATACACCAAAATGGTGATAGTCAGCACATGCCCATGTACCCGGTACACTCGTCGCCTATACACAGCCAACGCATGTCTAATAGTGGTGTCGGCGGCGGCGGCGTGCAAAGGCAACAATCGATGACCAATCTGAGAGAGACGAGATCACCCAATGTTGTTCCAAAAGCTTCGTCGGCCCCCACACCACCCGACGATGTCATGGCACCCCAGAGTATTTGTTTTATAGGTGACGAGGACGATATAGATGAAATCGAACGCAATGTTATTGAGAAGATGCAGTCTACTGGACTCTCCGAGTACAGTTTTCCTATACACCACCAGGCACACCACCCACAGCAAATGCATCCACAGCAAAGGGACGATCGGGGCAACAACTACGACGAATATGGAGGAGGTGGCGGCGGCGGTGGCATGCATGACATGATGATGTCGCAAAAGTTAAACATAACCAGCGGAAACCTGACCTATCGAATACCCTCACCACAACGTCCACAACTCCATCCAAACAGCTTCCAGGTAAGTTAAGAAATTTCGCACTATCCTTCATATTAACACAACACATAATTTATTTCATTTTAGGATCCCCGTTCGGCTGAAAAAAATTCCAGCGAAAAGGGCTTCTACATATCGTTCGACGATGATCAGCCCAAGCGACCCAAACCACCTTTGCGCACCAAACGCTCGCCTAAGAAAGAGAGGAGTATGGACGGCGTTGACCACCAGAACATGAACAATACCGACTCGACAACCGACTATTCCGATTTAATCAATCCCGATGTGATTGAGCCAAAAATAAGATCCAAAGTACATCAGCTGAGCTACAGTGAGAACAACGGCAGTAGTCCAAAGTCGTCTATGGATATTAATAAGGCCACTTACAACAAATATACGGATAGTCCCATACAACTAAGTCAAGTCATGTCGGTGGGTGTTGATAACAACAACAAAAACTTTTCCGCGGTACACAGCAGCAACAGCAACAATCAACCGCAAACTCCTCCGCCGTCTATAGCCTCCACATCGCCAACGCATATTAGCAGCAGCAGCAATAGTGCTCCATTAGGGAATAGGGATAGTAGCATTAAAAGCAAAGCTTTAGTTATAGGCACCGATACAACTAATTTGGATCCCGTAAGTGTAAGAAACTGGTGGTGGTGGAGAGGATGTATGGTTAGAAAACGAACAAAAGTAGAAAGCAAAGGAGCTCATTATGGGAAAGGAAATGTGCCTTAATTAATATATCGAAATGTTTTTTTTTCAAAATAGGGAAAAGAAAGACCATTTGTGCTTGACAGAAAGAAGGGGTATATTGGAAACCACGAATGATTGTAATGCAGATGTCGCATAATAATACAAAAACGAAGATCGTCGATAGTGTTAATGTAGTTCGAATGAGGACATAAGATGTTATTGGCATCTAAACGATATCGTTTTTATCTGATTTTGTATTTTTAATAAATTTTTTCCAAACTATGAATAAGATACACAAATGGAATTGGTGTTTAGTTGACACAATTAATAGTCAAACGGATACGGATAAACAAATACGTTATACAATTTTCTAAGCAATCCTCCCATAGCTTTTTCGGATAAAAACTGCTTTTATCAGTTACCAATAATCTCATTCCTTTAGCTTAAAATTGTTCGTTTTCTGGTTTGTGTGTATGCGTGACATTTTGTTTGTGAACAGAGACCATTAAGAAAAATTGTTTTTTTTTGTTGTTTTTGTCTTTGCTCACTTTAGCAATCTGCTGATGAAATGGAACGTCGCAAGGAAAAGATAATGCTGATGTCACTTCAACGACGCCAACAACAAGAAGAGGCCAAGGAACGCAAAGAACAAGAGGCTTCTCGGAAACGAGAAATGGAACGTGAAAAGGAGGAGGAGAAACAGCGAAAGAAAGAAGAACAAATGGCTCGCAGAGCAGCAATTTTAGAACAACATCGCCTTAAAAAGGCTTTAGAGGAAGCGGAACGGGAGGTAAGTGAATGAGTATAAATGAGTTGTTTAACAAGTTAAGAACATGAATACAAAAACGGACATCCTGTGTAAAAAAAAAGTGTAGGTCGATTTGGATCTAATAAGTCAGATCCGAATAATGTTTATATCTGAATGGATCCGATTTCAACGGTGTTGGTTTAGTTGTATCTAATTATATTTAAACTGATTTGACATAGTTGTTGTTTTTAGTACAACAACAAGAAAAGTACTTTTTGGTACAATTAAAGAATTATTTGGTTCAACAAAAGTACTTTTTGTTACAAAAAAGTAAATTTAACAATAAAAGTACTTTTTTTGTATAAAAGTACAATAAACTGTACTTATTATAGAACAAAGCTACTTTTTAGACAATAAAATTTTTGGTACAATAAATATACTTTTTGGTACAATAAAAGTACTTTTCGTGGAATGGAAATATTTTTCGGTACAAAATCCTTTTTGTTACAGTAGATGGGGTGCTTTGGTTCAATAGGTTGTACTATTTGGTACAATGAAAATATTTTTTGCTACACTAAAAGTACTTTTTGGTACTATAAATGTACTTTTTGATACAATAGAAGTACTTTGTATTTGGGACAAAAAGTACTTAGTGGTAAACTATAAATTCTCTTTGGTTCAATAAATTTTACTTTTTGGTACAAAAAAATTTTCTTTTAGATACAATTAAAGTACTTTTCAGTACAAAAATTTTTACTATTTGGTACAATATTAATTGTACTATTTGGTACCACAATCTGTACTCTTTAATACAATAAATGTACTTTTTGTACATTAAATATCCTTTTTGGTACAATAAAACTACTTTTCAGTACAAAAAATTTTACTTTTTGGTACAATATAATTTGTACTCTATGGGTATGTATGTACTTTTTGTACATTAAATCTACTTTTTGGTACAATAAAATAACTTTTTGTTACAATAAATTCACTCTTTGGTACAATAAAAGTACTTTGAGTAAAATAACTACTTTTTGGTACAATAAATTGTACTTTTAGGTAAAATAAAAGTATTTTTCAGTACAAAAATTTTTACTATTTCGTATAATATTAATTGTATTGTTTGGTATCATAAATTGCACTCTATGGTACAATAAATGTTCTTTTTGTACATAATATAATATACTTTTTGGTACAATAAAAGTATTTTTTGGTACAATATATTTTATTTTGGTACAAAAAATTTTACTGTTTAGTACAATATTAATTGTATTATTTGGTACCATAAATTGTACTCTTTGGTGCAATAAATGTACTTTTTGTACATTAAATATTCTTTTTGGTACAATAAAAGTACTTTTTGTTAAAATAAATGTACTTTTTAGTACAACAAATTTGTTTTGCTACAAGAAATGTACTCTTTTGTACAATAAATGTATTTTTTGTGCAATAAATATACTTTTTGGTATAATACAATAACTTTTTGGTACTTAAAATTTTTCATTTTGTAGAACAAAAGTACTTTTTGGTACAATAAATGTACTCTTTGTTAAATAAAAGTCCTTTTTGGTACAATAAATGTACTCTTTGTTAAATAAAAGTACTTTTTGGTACAATAAATGTTCTTTTTGTACATTAAATATACTTTTTGGTACAATATAAAGACTTTTTGTTACAAAAAATGTACATTTTGGTACAATAAATGTACGTTTTGGTACAATGATATTGTTCTTTTTGTGCAATAAATGTACTTTTTGGTACGATTAAATAACTTTTTGGTACAATAAATGTACTTTTGGTACAATAAAAGCACCTTTTGGTACAACAAAAATTATTGTTGGTACATAAAAGCCATTCTTCGTAAAAATAATGTTGCTATTTAGTACAATAAAAGTTATATTTTGTACAAATAAATTTTGTTTTGAATCATTTGCTGTCGTAATTAACAGATTAAGTCCATCTGGGACCGGCCGTGGCATAGTGGTTAGAACACCCGACTACCACGCGGGAGATCACAGGCTCAACTCCTGGCTCCAGTCATCTTAAAAAAAAATGTTCTTTCATTGTCGGCTTCCCTCGAATGTTGTCGACAGCAACTTCGCAGTATTAGTGTCGAGTCAATCGGCATGTCTAGTAAGAGCTTCTCAAACAGTGACGTTCGCATTCGTCGATAAACAAGTAGGTGCCGTTAGTTGTGAATCTAAAAATAGAAAGCGTGTTAATTCCCAAAAACGCGAGAAGCTATCCCGTACCTCATTCATAGGGTGTAAAGGGAAATTAAGTTTAAGTTTTTCAAAACACTCTTTTTATTAAAACTTACACTCTTTCTCTATAACACTCTCTTGCTTTTGTTGGTTGTTTTTATTAAAACAACACCGTTGTCGTGTATGTCTTGTTCGAAGAATCAAAACAATCACATGTCTTAAAACCGTTTTAAGAGCTATGCACTATATGATTAACCTTTACATTGTCTAAATTAGATTTTTCCTTACCCTACTTATTTACAGTGTTATAAATTTCACTTATTAAATGCATATTTTTTTATTTTAGGGCAAAACGATAGATCGCTCTGATATGGGCCACAAGCCCAGCTCCCAAACGAACACTGTAACGCGGACAAAAAGAAACACACGCCCACGTCCCAAAACCATTCATGTAGATGATGGTTCTGTGGATATCAGCGAGGCGTCCAGCATCTCTAGTCGTGGTAAAAAAGGATCGAGTTCAAACATTACAGGTAATATAAAGAACTTCCAAAATCAAGACATAGAACGATCTATAGGAAATCAAATATAAGATAGACATGTACCCTAGGTCGTGTGCGACAGAAATGCCCTTCAGACTTGATGTTACAAATGTGTTCCTATATGTTTTGATTTAATTCACTTTTACTTTCTCTTATCATTTTTCTTTTGTTTCCGTTTGTTAATTTTACGTTTATGTTTTTCTTCATTTCAAATTTGTTTGCATGGCTCGTTGTTATGTTGTGATGGTCAAAACTTTCAAAAACCGCCCTCCACAAAAACCTCAGCAGGTTATGGCCAATCAAATTTAAACTCTATGAGACGAGATTATTACAGAGGCTCCCAAGACTCCCTGACAGTGAAAGGTAATTATTTGTTGTTGTGTTACTTTTTATCTCTTGGTAATTTGTCATATAATTTTATACTCTAATAATATTCTAGTATGGTAAAGTAGTTTAGTTTTATTTTTATTTACTACTAACTAGTTTTTTTCGGCTAGAAAAATACCTAAATTATGTTAAAGATTGATTTATAATTTATATTGGTTTTGCTTATGTACTAATAATCATTTGGCATGGAATTTTAACATTTTAACCGATTTGACTACTGAAGATAAGCTTTTTGTTTTAAACCGTCAAGTAATACGCTTCCATAGTCGTATATGCTCTATACTTCATGTGTAATTCATCATTTAAATGATTTCTCTTTTATTAGAATCACCTGATGAATACCCGAGTACAAGTTCAACACCGATTGGACGCCGGGGCTCTTATAAGTTATCTAAAGGTTGGTGGTGGGCAATATTTAGCATAATGTTTAGTTACATAACTTGATAATACCTTGAGTTTTGTTACCCCCTGTTGATTGTTTATGCTTTCTTTTAATGTTTTTGGTTCGTTGTGAAAGAATCTAAGTTATTTGAATTTGAATTTTACTTCTACTTTTACTTTTTCTAAAAAAAAACTGTTATGACAATGCTTAACCCACCTTTTAACAAAACAAGAATACAAATAAAAGAACAGATCCAAAAAGAACACTTAATACTGAGTACTCCACTCCACTGAGAGCAGCACCACTTGTTGGCTTTATCATGTTAATTTGCATTCCTTTTTCACTGGTTCCAATAACGCCCGCCTTGCTCTTGCTCTTTAATAACCCTAGTTTGCGCATGCCACATAACGAGAATGTGTTCCGTTCTAAAAAAAAAAAATAACGCTCTCGTTTGAATGACGTTTTATGAATGTTAACAACTCTATAACTACCACACATTATATAATCTAAGATACAAATACATATGTACTACGTATATATTATACCATAGAAAGTGTATGTAAGACAGGTTTAGGTTTGCAACTGAAAGTGTTTTGGTTTTATGGTTATTTCTTACTTATTTACTTATATTACATTTTTTTTTCATTCTTACAAGTCATAAGGTCAAAGGTCTTTGCAAAGGTTTTGGGCTATAATTTATCTTTATATACATAACTACATAGGTTTTTGTTTAAGGCTTACTGATATTTGTAAACAGATTTCAGTTTACCAATAACCATAAAAACATACATACATTTAAAAATATCCTTGTTCATTCTCAAACCAATATGAAATATATATGGGAATTCTTCCAGAACCAAATGTCGAACGAGGTCGTACTCTATCACGTATTTCTGTAGCCAAAGGAAGTACTCTAAATTTCCGTGGGCGCAAGTCAAATTCACTTATGAACCTGTGCGGTAAGAGTTTCTGTCACCATGTTTATTTTATTTTTTTTTTGTTTTTCTTAATTGTTCCTCATCTATTTGTTACATATGTATCTCTCTTTATATACCCATATATATATAAATGTTATTTTTTGCTTCATTTATACCCCCAACAAAGTATTCATATAATTTCTTATGTGTTTTTTTTTTCGTTTGGGGCTTTTCTAATTGAGGAAAGCCCAGAAATTGCCAACAAAATAACAATTTGTAGGCTAAATCATTTTGGTGGCTTGTGATGGTTGTTTTAGTTTAAAATTAGTTAATTATAGTTATTACTTTACTCTTTTTTTTTCTTGGTATTTTGCACACACACATAAATATACTGTAACTACTTACATAAGCCCACTCTCCCCTCAGTCAGTCGCGCACACCTAACTTTAAAAAACACCTCCGTGTTTTGTTGTTTTTGGAAATCATCATAATCACTTCATTTTCATGAAACAGGAAAAAAAATAATTTAGAGACGTGATGGAGCTAAAAAGAAAATAGTTTAATACTCATACTCCAAAACAGTATTTAAGTATTTAATAACATTATATCCCAATACAATACATACAAACGTTGAAATGTTGAAATCGTTCATATTAGAGTTGGTTTAAATATTTCGTTGTATTTCGTTGATGTTCAAAGAAATTTATTTTAGATAAAGGTTAATAATATATATATGTATACAGTTATGCGTTATAAGTTTAACATTTGAAGCTAGATGTTTTTTTTTGTAACGTTACAACAAATTTTATAATATTCATACAAAATTGGCTAAAATTGTACGGAGAGTTGTTCTGTGTTAAACATTTCATTTAAATGGATAGATTTTATTCCTCCATAGATATCATATGAACTATTTTTTTTTACTGAAGGGACTTTTTTAAAAAAATAAAGCAAGGAAAGTGTTAAGCAAGACACTAGTTTTTTGTAAAGAATATATCAAAGAAAATAAAAGTTATCTAAATTGTTAATAGTAATGTTAAAAATAGATTTTCAACTAGTTTTATAACAATCTTATTACAAAGTTAGCTACAATTATACGAAGAGGTGTAGGTTTAGATCAACACAAGCGTTAATAAATAATACCATTCTCATTCTCCTAGCTCGCGAGCTAAGAGCCAATTTTCAGGAAAAGAGCGGCTCGCGAGCTAGCCAATACGAACCCTGCATTCATTGTAATTTTGGTACTATATATTTATTTTAAGAACAATAAATTGTACATTTTTGTGCAAAATACCGATATACTATTTGGTACAATATTTGCACTTTTTGGTGGAATAAATTGTACTATTACTTTAAATTGTACTATTTACTTTTTTGTAGTATATATTTTACTTTTTAAAACAATAAAGTGTACATTTTTGTGCAAAAGATTACTTTTTGGTACTATAAATTGTACTTTTTTTACAATAATTGCACTTTTTGGTGGAATAAATTTTACTATTTGGTACAATAAAATTACTTTTTGGTACTATAAATGGTACTTTTTAAAACAATAAATTTTACTTTTTGGTACAATAAATTGTTATATTTGGTACAATAAAATACTTTTTGGTAATATAAATTGTAGTTTCTAGTACAATAAATTGAACTCTTTGGTACAATAAATTGTACTGTACTACATATTTTGTACAATAAAAGTAATTTGGTACAACAAATTGTACAATAAATGCACTTTTTGGTAAACCAATTTTACTTTTTGGTATAATAAAATGTCCTCTTTGGTACAATAAATTTACATTTTAATACAATAAATTTTACTTTTTAGTACAATAAAAGTATTTTTTAGTACAATAAATTGTACATTTTGTATAATAAAAGCACTTTTTACTTTTTTTAGTACAATAAATTGTATTTTTTGTACAATAAATCATCAATTGAATTTCAAATGACGAGTTTTGAATTTCAATTGATGAATTTTGAATATCAATTGATGTGTTTTGAATTTCAGTTGATGAGTTTTGAATTTGAATTGATGTTTTTCGAATTCCAAACGGAAATTTTTAACTTGAATTAATATTTTTTGAATTTCAAATGGATTTTTGAAATATAAATTGACGAGATTTGAATTTCAAATGGAATATATGAATTTCAATTGATTTGGAAATGGTGTAGTTCGAACAATGTCTGAGAAGTCTCTAACACGTTTTTGTTAAAATTAAAAAATACTTGGGTTTAATTGCACTTTATCGTGCGAGGTCTCTTCTGTTCAGTCCCGGAAAATCGGAACATAAATCAAAGTTGTACCTGGGACCATGAGGCCCTTGGGAGCCCCAAATAATAGCCGTTTGATCCTATTATAACCCTCTACATGTGGCTACTTATATTATAAGTTTTTCAACCGCGCCCCTACGGTACTCGTGGGAGTTATAATAGGCTCCAACTGGTCTCTTGTTTTGGGTCCCTAGTGCCCTATGATCTTTGATTTCCTGTTTAATTGAATATTAGGAAGGTGTTGACATGTTTTTTTTCCGCAATTTTGCCAATAATCGTTCTACTAACAACTGAGCACATTGTGTTGGGTTCTAAAAATAGGTTTAGTTTTAAAATATGTCTAGCCAAAATTGATATAACTGTAGGGTTTACCAATTTCTAACGATACTCAACGGCAATAATGTCTATCTATATTTTCTTTTTTACATTTATTTATTTGTTTTATTTTGTACTATCACGAAAAGCTTCATGAACTTTTTATATCACCCCACATTTTATTTTCTGTTTTTTTTTTCATATTACGCCTTTTGTTCTATTTGGATTTCAACACTTTATCCTCACAACTCATGTGTATTTTTATGTTTTGTGTATACTATTTATGTATAATTACATTGTTTTTTTTTTTTCATTTTGTTAATAACCTTCATAAATTGCTTAATTATGATCTTTTCACCATTCTAAACTGCTGAAACTCAACTAATTTCCATACTGTTTTTTTACTTTCTTTTTGTACTGCATACCGAATTGAAAACACAAAACTAAATATTAATAAATAAACCCTGGTGGCAAACTAAACTAAACTTAAATTATTTGCAATTAAATCGAAACATAAAAAATGACAATGTATAAAAAAATCATCATCCTTTATTGCTTCTCACGACATCTACTGATCCCTTGATACATACATACATACATCATATACAAACAAATCATCGACGCGTTGACACACGAATTGAATTGAACGAACTAACGATCTCAATCGATCGATCGATCCATCCATGTTATGTTCTGTATATGTTGTTGTTTTTGTGTGTGAATTGTTGTGTGAATGATACCCTTTGATGTTTGGCTAGAAATAGATTCTGGCATAGGAAGAGCCACGCCACCACGTCGAGCACCCTCGCCCGGCATGAACACGCTGAGTAGACATATGCCTTCACCATCGGGTCCAGGTTCATTGCCGCCGGGCTTGATATCGAAACGACGTGGCATGGATGATGGATCAAGTGATATCTCATCGACGGGCAATTCAATGATGGACTATTCGGGTTCGTATTTAAATTTATATTAAAACAAAAATTTAAAATAAAAAAAATGTGTCATATCCATCTTTTAAGTTCAATTGAGATTAATTTTTTTTTAAAGCAAAAATAAAACATTTTTTTAATTTTGTAAATTATAATTTGAATCATTAGTAAAAGGACAAAACGTTAGGCGCTGGTTTAGATAATGGCTAGACAAAAGCGACAAAATCGGTTAGGGATATAAAAAGTCTCTAAGCTGTATTATTAGTTGGTTTTTCAGAGTTTAGTTATAAGTTGAGGTATAGCGCCCTAAGTTTAGTGCAGCGTATGAAAGCTTGCCGTACGTCAACGTTGTCGTCTACTAAGTTATCCTTCTAACAAAACCCTAACCCCTTCCATTTAGTACTAGTTAGTGGCTTGCTTACGTGATAGTGAAGATTTGTGAACATGTTTTTTTCTTTTGTTATGTTACGTTACGTTTCGTTTTATGTTTATGATTGTTTTCTATCTTTGACTTGTGTTATTTGCTTGTTTATTGAAAATGCCTAAAAGGGTTTATTTTCCCCTATGATTTGCACCCACTTTATTAAACATATCAGAGTATAAAGGACTCTGAGTTCTTATTTTCTTTTCTTATTTGCTTTTATAAATATATTTTTCAGTTTTTTTTTTTAATTATAAATAATAATAATAATATATTTTGTTGTTGTTTATGTGTACCTCCTTCAATAGGACCGAAGTTGTATAAGCAACCTGCAGCCAAATCGAATCGTGGCATCATTTTAAATGCCGTCGAATATTGTGTGTTCCCTGGAGCCGTTAACCGTGATGCCAAACAAAAAGTTCTCGAGAAGATAGCCCGTTCAGAAGCCAAACATTTCCTAATATTATTCCGTGATGCCGGTTGCCAATTTCGGGCACTATACAGCTACACTCCCGAAACGGAGCAAGTGGTTAAATTGTATGGCACAGGACCTAGTCAAGTGGATGAAGTCATGTTTGATAAATTCTTCAAGTAAGTACGAAATGTTAATGTGTAAAAAATTTCAGTAATCCTAAAAATTATCAAGGAAATGGTAAAAAAATTGTATGAATAATTGAATTTTCATTAAAAAAAAACAGTCAATTCTAATATTCCGGGGTAAAATCTAACCAATCTAAACTGTCGGGAAGGGTTATAACATGTGAGACAAATTTCACGTAATCGAAGTTAGCTGTTTTGCTTTGGCTTTGATTTAAAAATTTTAAGAAGTTGAGAGAGGTCAGAAATGGCTTTTATTGTACTAAATTTTATTTTAATTAAAAAAAAATTATTGTACTAAAAAACACTTTTATTGTAAAGTGCAATATTGTGTCAAAAATTACTTTTATCTTACAAAAAAAAATATTTTTATTGTAAAAAAATTTACCGACAAATACTTTATCAATGTACCAAAAAGTACTTTTTTACCGCAAAGTATTTTTGTTGTACCAAAAAGTACTTTAATAGTGCCAAAAGTACATTTATTGTGCCAATAAGTACTTCGAATATGTCACAAAGTAATTTTATTGCGGCAAAAAATACTTTTGTTGGAACAAAAAGTACTTTTATTTTACCTAAAAGTACAATTTATTTTAACAAAAAGTAAACTTTATTGTACCAAAATGTACTTTCGTTGCACCAAAAGTAACAAAGAGTACTTTAACTGGTACAATTAAAAAGATCTTTTTTTATCGAAAAGTACTTTTATGGTACCAAACAGTACTTTTATTTTACAAAAATGTAAATTTTTTGTGCCAAAAAGTACCTTTTTCATTTATTGTACCAACAAGTTCTTTTAATTTATGAAAAAGTACTTTTACTGTACCGAAAAGTGTTTTTAATGTATAAAAAAGTACTTTTACTGTACCGAAAAGTAACTTTATTGTTCCGAATCGTACTTTTTTTGTTCCGCAAAGTATTTTTATTGTACCAAAAAGTACAATTTATTGTACCAAAAAGTACAATTTATTGTACAAAAAAGACATTTATTGCACCTAAAAGTACATTTATTGTACCAAAAAGTACTTTATTTTGCCAAAAATTACTTTTATTGAACCAAAAAGTACTTTTATTTTATCAAAAAGTCCTTTTTGTGGACCGAATAGAATTTTTACTGTACCAGAAATTGCCAAAACGTACTTTTGTACTAAAAGTACATTAGGTTGTACCAAAAGTGAATTTTATTGTACCAGAAAGTAATTGTATAGTTACAAAAGTATTTTGATAGTACCAAAAGTACATTTATTGAGCCAATAAGTACTTCCAATATGCCACAAAGCACATTTATTGTGCCAAAAAATACTTTGGTTGTGCCAAAACAGTACAATTTATTTTCCCAAAAAGTACAATTTATTGTACTAAAATGTACTTTCATTGCACCAAAACGTACCAACGAGTACTTTAAGCACTTTATAGTACATTTTATTTTCCCAAAAAGTACAATTTATTGTTCTAAAATGTACTTTCATTGCACCAAGCTCTTTTTAGTACAATAAATTGTACTTTTCGGAATTTTTTAAAACAAAAATTTTGGTACACAAAAATATTTTTTTCCCACAATCAAAGTATTTTTTGGTACAATAATATACTTTTTGATACAATTAATGTACTTTTTGGTACAATAAAAGTACTATTTGGTAGAATAAAACACTTTTTTGTAAAATAAAAGTACTTTTTGGGCCATCAAAAGTAGTTTTGTAAATTGTTCTTTTTGGTACAATTAAATTCACTTTTGGTACACTAATGTGTACGTTTGGTGCAATAAATTTTGCTTTTTGATACAATAAAAGTACTTTTTGTTACAAATAAAAGTAATTTCTGGCATATTGCAAGTACTTTTTGGGACAATAAATGTACTTTTAGCACTACAGTAGTACTTTCTGGAACAATTAAAGTACTTACTGATACAATAAAAGTACTTTTTGGTACAACAAAAGTACGTTTTGGAACAGTAAAAGTACTTTCCAAAATACTTTTCGGTCCACAAAAAGGACTTTTTGATACTATAAAAGTTCTTCTTCATACCGGAAAAATTATATTTAGAATAGAGGAACAAGGAATAGCGAATAAATTCCCTATGCATTGTTATTCAGAATCAGGGTGAATATTTTCAAAGTATTTAATATCTCAGTACCAAGAAATCTTTATAAAAGTGATTTCTTCATTAATTTAAACTTTTACTCTTTCTCTTTTTCTCTTGCAGGTATAACTCAGGAGGCAAATGTTTCTCCCAAGTCCATACAAAACATTTAACTGTTACCATCGATGCGTTTACAATACACAATTCTCTGTGGCAGGGTAAAAAAGTAAATTTACCCAGTAAAAAAGACATGGCTTTGGTCATCTAAACTAATCCCTTAGCGCGACGTAGTGTTCTTGTATTGTATTCTACCTATATATGTATACACAAAACTCACTCTAAGCTTGATGATTAGTATTGATGGATGATGATGCCGGTATTGAATTTATTTGGAGACAACAAAAATTAACACTACAACCCAACCCGCCTGCCTTTTTTCCCTTCCTTCTGCTCCTATACTACATTGTGCCCTAACTTAACTCTACGTTCTTATGTTGTTATGTTAATATTATTTAAACTTTCTTCTTATAGTTTAGCACTTTAAACTTCCCTTTTTCCTCTCACTCACTCACTCACTCACTCACTCTATTATTGTCCCTGAAAATTATCTCTTAAGTACTGAAGGAAAATATTACTACTATTTACTATATAACTAATGATATAACATATATATACAAGTCGTCGTGTATAAATTGCTAAACAATTTAACTAAAAAAAAGAAAAACAAAACAAGAAACAACAAAGAAAACCACAAAAAATACGAATGAAAACTGAAACATTATTGAATATTAACGGAATAATCCAAAAAACAAAAAGAAGAAAGAAACGAGAGAGGAAGAAGAAAAAAACAGAAACTAAAGTCAAACCCTATAATTCTACTTTAATTATACTCTATTAATAATATTTATGCTGAGAATGCATATAAAAATAAATATAAATATATATATAAATATGTATTACTTATTAATTCGTTAAACAACAACAACAACAACAAGAAACAAAAAAGCAGAAAAAACAAATAACAACAAGAAAAATATATATTATTATAAATTAATTAAATAGTTTTAATACTTTTTTAGTCTGAATCATTTCTCATCAAACCACAAGTAATCCCCCCCTACCTACCTACTACCTATCAATCCCCTCTCAACTTTTATCACCTTATTTAATTTTTTTCTTTTTTTGTTTACAAAAAATACTATTGTGTTTTTGTTTTTCTTCTTTTAACCCATCTCCCGAAATAATTAATCTCATTACTAACTTCCATAGGTTATCATCAAGTGTAACACATTTCTCTAAACTGAGATGAACCGAAACAAATTTTAACAAAACTCAAAAATTCTTCTTATTAAGGTTTGTGTCGAGTTCGTTTTTATACTTTATTTTGTTTTTCTTCGCATACACCATAACATAGTTTGAATGTTTTTGGAAATTTTATATTTTTGTTTTGCGCAGCCACAAACCACAAAAAATATTTAAATAAAGAGGAATTCCACACATATGTACTTTATTATTATTATTAAACAATAAACGAAAAATATTTTGTATTTCAAATAAAACATTAAAAAAAAAGTCTTGTTTAAAAAATATCCTCCTACACAGTGGACGTTGTTTTTCTTTTGTTGTGGGAAAAAGGTTATTGGGGGTTAAATATGAAGAAAAATATATATTAAGGGTGGGAAAGAGAGTTTTATAACAAATGTTGTTTAAATAATCGCCCCTATTCCCGTTGTCGTCTTCGACGCAAAACGACGTCGTCTTGTGACGACGGAGTAAAATCGGTATTCTCGTAGTCGTTTTCGATATCTATCGACGACTATTGACAAAAATTTGGTATTCTGTAAGGAAATGTGACGACGACGTTGAATCATAACGACTCTGAATCTGTCGTCAAAGTTTTTGATAACGACTTGAAACAATTTGAAGGAATAATTTTAGTTTTTGTAAATTTTAAAAACGTTATGTTAAATGAAGTCAAGAATTAACATATTGGGTAAAAGGATTTCGGATTAAGCAGTTCTCGAATCTAAAATATAAACAAAAGTTGGAAGGCCGGCCAACAGGTAACCTCAAATTAGGACTTTAACACTTATGGCATAGTGGTTAGAGCACGCGACTACCATGCGGGAGATCGCAGGTTCAAACCTGGCTCCAGTTATCTTAAAAAAAAATTGTTCTTTCATTGTCGGCTCCCCTCGAATGTTGTTGACAGCAACTTCGCAGTATAAGTGTCGAGTCAATCGGCGTGTCTAGTAAGAGCTTCTCAAACAGTGACGTTCGCATTCGTCGATAAACAAGTAGGTGCCGTTAGTTGTGAATCTAAAAATAGAAAACGTGTTAATTCACAACAACGCGAGAAGCTATCCCATACCTCATTCATGGGGTGCAAAGGGAAATTAAGTAAGTTAAGTTGTCAAAGTATTTTTCTTTCCAGTATAATATGTTTTTGGCTCTCCTCATCGCTGGAATCTGAATCGGTCACAAAAATAATTTTTCATAAAACACAATAAAAATCAAAATAAATCAGCTGATGTATAAATGTTACATCAGCTGTTGTAATTTCTTTCATGTAATCGATAAGCAGTCAACGTCGTCTAATGAAAGTTACAGAATAGCGAAATAGCGTTAATGTGACAACGATGTTGACATAAAAACGACGACGACAACGGGTATAGTGGTGTATGGTGAAATTTTACAAAGGTTACATTTATAAAGAAGTTTTTTAATTACTTACAAATGTTTTTTTGAAAAAAATCAAATAAAAAAAAATTGTGAAAAAAAAAATATTAAATTGGTAATATAAATGCGTATTTTCTTTAGAAAATTTTATCTAAGGTTACATTTTCCATAGAAAAGGATATCGAGATACGAATTTTTCTTTAATGAAACGGGACATTTTATGTAGATAATTGTTTAGTGAATTCAATTTTCTATGCCAAATTTTCTTTAAAATTCATTATCCGAATGTTAAATTTATATAGGATTTTTTTATAATTATAAATTTTCTATGGAGTATGTTATATAACTAAAAATTTTTTGAAATAAATAATATTGTTTTATTGCATAGTTAATATAAAGATACATTTTCTTTAGAAAATGTTATCTAACTTTACATTTTCTTTAGAAAATGATATCTACAGGCGAATTTTCTGTGACGTAACGATAAATTTTTGATAGAAAACTGCGTTTTACAAACAATTTTCTAAATAAAATGTAATGTAATGCTGAAATTTCTATAAAATACATTATCCGAAGTCATAATTTATATAGAATATTTTATCCACTTATAAATTTACTATGTAAATTTTAACTAACTAAAGATTTTTTACAATAATATTAAAGTTTTTTACTAAAAGACAACATATCTAGCGTTACATTTTCTATAGAAAATGATATCGAGTGACGAATTTTCTGTCACGTAATGCAGAATTTTGTATAAAAAACTATATTCAAAGGTAAAATTTATATAGAATTATTTATCTAGTTATAAATATTCTTTGAAAAATTGTATCTAACTGAAAAATTTCTACAACAAAGAAACTTTTTTTTATAGAAAATGCAATATAAAGATGAATTTCCTTTTAAAAAATTTGTCTAACTTTACATTTTCTATAGAAAAATTAATCTGAATATTAATTTTTATAGAATTTTTTATATTTTTAAAAATTTTCTAAAGAAAATGTTTTCATAAATACGAATTTTCTAAAGAAAGTGTGTAAATAAAGATGAATTTTTACTCTAGATAACATTTTCTTCCAATATCCACATTTTTGATAGAAACCCAAAAAATGTATTTCACAATCAATAATATATAGCAAAATGTAATATAATTGCAAATTTCCTACATATTAAATTTATATAGAAATTGTTATCTAGTTATATATTTTTTATGGAAAAGGTATCTACAATAACCTCAAACTTTCTATAGGAAACGTTATTTAACTACAAGTTGTTTTTGATATATAAGATATTAACGGCGAAATTGTTTTAGAAAATATTATCTAACGGTGAACTTTGTGTAGAAAGTTTAATCTAGACCTGAATTTTCTGCTGAAAATGTTTTTTTAACGATAAATTTTCTGTTGGCAATGCAATAAAAATTTTGTTTTGAGATGTGCAAAGATTTTTCTATAGAATATTTTATCCAGCGAAGAATAATATCTAATGAATTATTTTCTATAGCAAAAGCTCTCTAACTTTATTCAAACAAAAGCAATTTAGGGAAAAATTTCTGTCAGTAATTGCACCTCTTAATCAATATTCTGTGAAAAACGAATATTAAAAAAATAAAATAATTAAAAAAAAATGTTTTGACATTATTTCTATAAAAAGAATCGATTTGGAATACATTTTCCAACGAAAAAATTTGGTTGGTGACATTTTCTTAAAATTAAAGTGATGTTTATCATCGTTCTTCCTATAAAATTGTTCATATAAAATTTAGTCATATAAAAAAGATGGCTTAACCCATTTTAAAAAAAAAATTATCGTAATTTAAAATACTACGACACATTTTCTGTATAAAAAGTATCTATATTTTTTTTCTATATAAAAAGTATTAGCGGGCACTGAATAATATATTCCTACATACTTTTTTAAATAAGTATATCTCTATTAATAACCGTTCTCTATGAAGTTTAATCTGGTGAGACATTTATTATAAAAAGAATTACCTACAGACATACTCCATTTCTATATTTCAAACGACGCCTTTCTATATCTAGTCTACTACTACCGCGGGTTTTACTACTCTATGGTAAAGTAATCATCCGACAATTTTCTTAATGAAGTGCTTCACTAAACAATTTTTTATATAGTCAGCTGAAATGCAAACCGCCCTAACTAATATATCGTCGCTGCGCCGACCAAAACAAGTTTCTTTCAATTACTTTTCAGGAGAGCCAAATAAAATTGTTTATTTTGGAACATTTCTCATATATTTATTTAAAAATTACACATAACTGATTTGGTCGACGCAGCGACGATATATATTATTTTACAGAAGAAGCAATAAACTTAGTATTTTGTATCACACTTGTAGTAAGTGCCTATAGAATTTCGTTAAATTATCTGTATTTGATCCCAGCACCTTAAAATGTTGTGGACATGGTGCTTGTTAAAATGCAAAATAAATTTTGTATATAAAATGTGTCACTAGAATCATTCCTTATCAAAAGTGGCTATGAAATTATGTTGATTTATTTTTCTGTATAATTTTCACATTACGGACTTTACTACGATTTCCTATATAAAATTACATATAATTCGTTCCCAAAACTTTTTATTCAGAATCTTATTCAAATTCGAAATGTTCTACTCTTTCCCAATCATGGGATGTGAACGAAACTTGTTTTCGGTTAATTTGCCTCACCAGACCTCCGAACTAAAACTTAGTTTTAGCATTTAATGTTTTTCAACAAAGCGATAGCAACCACTATCCTTTACACAAGAACCAAAATTTCTTCGAATTCATTGAAACAAATTTATTTACTACATACTTAAAACGAATTATAATTGAAAATCATCACGCAAATCATTGTAGGACATAACATGCTGTTTAATTTTGGAGCCATCAACCCATGTAACGAAATCTTCCAAATTTCGTGATACAAGAAACGCAGGATCTTTGACCATTTCAGTGCCGACACGCACATGGCCGGCTTCTATTAAATCGGTGGCATTTTTTATATTCTGCGATAGTTTGTCTGGAAATGTATGATGAATTAATACACATTATAGCTGTTGGGGTCATTGCAAACACCCAATGGGGAACCTACTTTTCACCATTACCACTGGCAATCGTCGACGGCAGAAACAGCTTGCTGACACTTTGCTGGCAGTTTCCAGCTCTTGTTTGTCATTTAGTAGACCCATGCCGTATAGTTTCTCTAGCAGCATATAAGAGGCTTCGGCCTTAAAAGAATCATGTTGCTCCAGTTTGGCTATTTTTTCCACAAGTTCACGTATTTGTCGCGATAGTTTGTTGTATCTAAAAGCCGCCGTGTCAATGCAATGTGAAGGAGTAAAAAAATATAAAACAAACTTACTTTGTGTAGTCTTCACGCTTGCGTATATTGTACCGCCTTAGTACCGCATTCTCTTGGCCACCATTGTCCACTTTCCAGGTAATAAAATCTACCTTTTTCAATAGTTTCTTTTCATGAAATTTAAGTTTTCGCACCATGTTGTACTGCTGGAGTTGAAAATACAAAATAAAAACAACGTGAACTTACAAAGCGATGCCAGATGTAGCTTGGGCTGTTTAGGGATGCCAGACTATGATTGATGTATGACAGAGTTGTGCTATAGTAAATCTGAGGGTGATTATTATGATGAAACAAATTTGTTGGGAGTTTAGCGGATTTTTTGTTGTGATTACATTTATTTATTTATTTTTGTTTATATTGAAGCTATCAAATTTGCTTTGTATTAAGAACAAGCGCTGTATATGGCATACTAGTTTATAAGCAATGAACATTATTGCGAAATTTAATGATTTTGGGAGGTGGAAAGATTATTTTTTATATAAATTCAAAATATAAATCAGTTAAATGATTTCGATATATTCACTTTTTAAATTTATACCCCATCTCCATTACTGTCGTAACCTCTATTAGCGGGGTTTGTAGTAAAATTACTACGGGAGTATTTTTAACAGGGAAATAAGAAGTAAAACCACCATTCTACAATCGGGAAGGAATAAACATTTGTGGAAAAAAATTAAAAATAACAAGAATTTAAGAAATAATCTTTGTAGTTCTTGCTTTCTGGCACAACAATAAAACTTTTTGTACACTAGAAGTACTTTTTAATACTATAATAAAAATTTCAACAAACGATTGGAAAACAACAAAAAAATATCAAGCAGTTAAAAAAAACTATTGGTTTTTGCTTTTTGGACAACAAAAAAACATTTTGAACCTTAAATTACTTTTTAATACTTTGATAACAGTTTTAGTTATTTTATGTACTCTTTGTTGTACAATGCAGTACAATTTTGTACTTTTTTGTATTTTTTTTTTTGTATTTTACATAGATAATACATTCAAAGAACTTTTTGGAACTATTAAAACACTTTTTGTACAATATAAGTTATACCTGGCCAATAAAAGTACTTTATGGTACAATAATAGTACTTCTTGGTAATATAAATTGTACTTTTTGATACAATAAATTGTACTGTTTGATACAATAAATTGTACTTTTTGGAAAAATGTTACTTTTTGGTATAATAATAGTAGTTTTTGGTACAATAAATTGTACTTTTTGGTACAAAAAATTAAAAAATCAAGAAGCTTAGAAAAAACTTTTGTAACTATTGATTTTTGGTATAATAAAAGTTCTCTTTAGTAAAACAAAAATTAAATATGACCCAATGAAAGTACTTTTTCGTACAATAAACTTATTTGTTGGTACAATAAACATATAATAAATTATTCCTTTTTTGTACAATAACACTACTTTTACTTTTTGATACAATAAAAGTACTTATTGGTAGGGTAAAAGTACTTTTTCGTACAATAAATTGTACTTTTTGGTACAATAAAAACTATTTGTTATACTGTAAATTGTACTTTTTGGTTTGTTAAAAGTACTTAATGGTACATTAAAAGTACTTTACGTAACGTACTTGTACAAAAAAGTACTTATTGGTACACAAAAAGTACTTTGTGGTACAACAAAAGTACTCTTTGGTACAACAAAACTACTTTTTGGTACAATAAACTGTACTATTTGCAACAATTAAAGTACTTTTTGGTACACGTTTTGGTACAATAAATGTATTTTTGATACAATAAAACTACTTTTTAATTCAAGAAAAACAATAATAGTACTTATTTGTACAACAAAAGTACAAAATAAAAGTACTTAACGCTACAAAAAAGTAATTACTGGTCCTAAAATGTAGTAATTGGTACACAAAATTTACTTTGTGGTACAACAAAACTAATTTTTGGTACAATAAAACTAATTTTTACAACAAAAGTACTTTTTGGTACAATAAATTGTACGTTTTTCAACAATCAAAGTACTTTTTGGTACAATATTGGTACATTTTTGTACAGCCAGAGTACTTTTTGGTACAAAAAATGTATTTTTGATACAATAAAATTAAATTTTGGTTCAAGAAATGGGTTCTTTGGTACAATAATAGTACTTATTTGTACAACAAAAGTAAAAAATAAAAGTAGTTTACGTTACAAAAAAGTAATTTCTGGTCCAAAAATTGGTACACAAAAAGTACTTTAGTATAACATAAGTACTCTTTGGTACAACAAAACTACTTTTAAGTATAACACAGTGCAACACATAAATTGGTGCCACCTTCGTACCCAGCTATTTTTAAAGTATATACCGAAACTAAAAGGATCCCCAAAGGACTTGGCCCCATTACATCGAAACATTTTTTTATGGATACTCCAATATTTTTCCCCAACACGATTTTTGAAAAAAGAACCATTTTTACGGAGTCCATATTTCATAAACCGTTCGGATTTTTTTCTTTTTGTCTTCGGCAAAGTTGGAGATCTAAACCAGAGCAAAAAAAGCCTCAAATAGACTGACCCAAAAAAATTGCATCCAGTGCAAAAAATATGGGAACAAATTCTATTTTTTCATGATGTTTTCACCATAAAATTACACAGAACAAAGATTTTTTTTTTTAAATTTTTGGAGGTGCGCTCATATTTTGGGTATCTCTTACCCGATCTTCATATTTAACCACCTAAGTTAGGGTTGCCAGGCACCGCATTCAAAAAGTCGGGAAAACCGAGACTAAAAAGCGGGATTTGTCGGGACAAATGTAAAGATCATATTATATTGGTTTTGACATTTTTTATTAAGAAATATTATTTGAAAACTCATTGCAGTTTCATGCTGATAACAACCATTATTATAACGGATTAAAAAAAAAACTCAAACATAACAATATTCAGACATGACTTACACATATACTTTGTGTTATTTTTCACCGAATTGACTAGTTTTACTACCTCTTCAGTTGTTAAAAATCTTTACAGCTCTTACCAATATTCAATCTTATGATTAGTTCAGCCTTTATAATATCAAAATACATTCAGTTTCTATCTTTCGTTTATAAATTGTTTAAAATACTATATACTTTATCACAATAAGCGTTACTTATCGGCAAAGAAAATATAAATAAGATCAATTTAAACAAATTCAAGTGATTTTCTTTGCCACATTTGGTAAAAATGTGACCATAACATATTTTATCATCTATGGGCAATTCTCCATTAACAGCTCGAAGACTGCAGTAGTCGCTGTACAGCATGACATTGTCCACTGCATCTGATAATTGTAGGACTTTGGGAACTTCTCCCAAAAATTGACATTTCTTGAAAGTTGTAATATTATGAACAGCTGTTGTAAAATCAGATGATAGACAATTGCTAGGGATGGGAAAGAAATTAATACCAGTGATGAAAAAATGTTAGGTGCACACAACCAGTTCATAAGAGAAAAGAATTTTTTTGTACATATATTAAAAAGTCGGGATTTTCCCCTGAATTGATTCAATACTCGGGACTCGGGATTTTCGCGAGAAGTCGGGAAAATCCCGCCTATTCCCGACCATCTGGCAAGCCTAACCTAAGTTAAAGACAACAAAATTCTAAACAAGTTCTTCCTTAAAGTTTTTAAATAAGTAATTTCGTTTCGATGCTAGCGATTTAAAAAACTTGAAAACTGGTCTAGATCTACAACTTTGCCGACGACAAAAAGAAAAAATTCCGAACGGTTTATGAAATATGGACTCCGTACAAATGGTCCTTTTTTTAAAAAAAACGTGTAAAATAAATATATTTATTTGTAATCATCAGCTTATGATTGATTCATTACGTTGATGCTTACCATTCCGGAGCGTTTCACTACTAATTTATTTGAAATTCCAGCATATTGCAAGCTAACAGGAAGAAATATATCCCTTACATGGGGTCTACAACTGATATAAGATATAAGATTTTATATCAGCAAACGTCTAATTCAATCACAAAGAGTATTATCTTACATGTGGATTTTCAAATATTGTTAGTGTTAGTATTATATTAAATGTTATATTATTTCGATTAAGGTTAAAAATGTCCCACAATATAGTTAAATTTTTCCTCATTCCATTCCCAAGGAATCGTTATCTAGAATCACATTGAAGAAGTCCCACAATTTATGTATTTTTATTTTGACTTTGTGCGCCAACATTTTTTCGAGTAAAGAAATTTTTATTATTTTATTTCATTTAAAATTACAAATTACATTTCGATAATCATCTTACAATAAATTTGTTACCAAATAACTAAAGTAAAAGGATTTTTTTAATAGCTTAACTTAAAGTAGTTGTGTTGTTTTTTGAGTTTTCAAAATTTTTGAGAATCTACCCCATTTTTGTGTTATTATTATGTATGTATGTATAAGCAAACAAGTTCCAAAAAGAAGTGCATTTCAATGGAAGCATCAGTTGTATTCCGAGGGGTGGGGATAAGGGGTTAAAACACAAAAGTGTTCCCATTAAAAATAGTCCGAGGGACGAACATCTTTAGCAATTCTCAATAGAACTTGACATATGTTTTTCTGCTCTCTTTTTACTGAGGAGTCAAAACACCGTTGGTCATTATAGCAAAAGCTTCTTCTCCTCCTCCTGCTCTTCGGAGGGAGTACAAAATATCAGACTTATATCTAGATACGATTATGATTACTTAAATGTTTGGTTGTGTAAGTTTAGTTTAGTGTTGTGGACTGCGTGGGGGGTGAACTTATTCCTCATTGTTGTTGTTGTTAACGGCCACTGATTTCTCGCCCAACACACGCATGGCATTCGAATAATCGGAATCAATTTGTGGTATTATCTGTTTATCATTGGGGCGCAATGTGCGTATGAGGTCGGTCAGTGAGAGGAACGACTGATGACCGATATCATCAAGATCGGGTGTCAAGGAGGGTATGTGACGATTCTCCTCGTTGGTACGCTTTTCAACCTCTTGAGAGATTTGTTTCAATCTCACCTCGACGCCGGGCATCTCGGCGTTGCTGTTATCGGTTTCGTAGCTGTCAACGGCGGATGATTTATCTCTGGCGGCCAATTCCTCGGATACTTCTTCGTGCGAGGCGGATGTTAGTTGTTTATCTGCATCATCGGCTTGAGCTGAAGACTTGTTGTTGCTGTTGTCTTCTTCTTCGTGGAATTCTTCGGGTGTATCATGTTGTTCCGCCGATGTTTCCAAACTCTGTATGGGTTCAAGTTCATGTTCCCCACCCTCCTCGTTGGCCAAATCACGAGCTTGTACATCATCGCCAGCGCTGACACTAACTTCTTCCTCATCGTGTTCCGCTTCGTGTTCATCGTCATTTTCGAAGGAGACATTTTGATTACTTTCCGCCTCTGCGGTTTCCAAGGCGCGTTCCTGATCGAGTTTCAGTGACACATACGAGGGTTGGTTGATCTTTTTGGCAGTGGCAAAGGAAGACATCAACAATGGCAATGGTGTGGTGGTTTTCATTTCGGTTTGAATAGAATCGACTATGCTGCGGGGCGTGGTAGTAGTGATGGGGCGTCTAAAGTGGCGATGGATGGATGATAAAAGAAAAAAGTTAGTTTCTTGTCGTAACAAATGCAAAGGTAAATAATAAGCTTGCTATCATCTACTCGGTATTAAAAACTACTTTTAGGAAAGCTAAGCCCCAATTCACCATATTTTGAAACTTAAAAAAGTCTAAAAGGAAGGAGAGTAGAAGAGGGTGGTGGATTAGTTTAAATTATGATAGTTTCGTAGTGTATATGCATTAAAAGTAAGAGGCTTGTGTTTTCGTTGGTGACTTAAACTAAATAAGAATAAGCAACTGGACGCAGGAAAACCCTTTAAAAAAAACTGCTTTCTTGATATTTTAAAGTGAAAGCATGAGTTCAACCCTGAGGTAATAATACTCTGTCTTTACTAAGCATGATTACGAATTTAAATAATTTTGCAGCGGTTGATTTTTTTTATACAAATTTTTGATACAGTAAAAGTACTTTTTAAGAATATAAGAACAATATTTGTCAACATTTAAGTACTTTTTGGTTAAATAAACGTACTATCTGGTACAATTAAAGTACTTTTTGGTACAATATAAGTACGTTCTGGAACAATAAAAGTACTTATTGGTACAATAAAAGTACTTTTTGATACATTAAAAGTACTTTTTGGAACAATAACAGTACTTTTTGGTACAATAAAAGTACTTTCTGGTACAATAAAAGTACTTTTTGGTACAATAAAAGTACTTTTTGGTACAATAAAAGTACTTTCTGGTACAATCAAAGTACTTTTTAGTATAAAAATTTTACTTTTTTTTTTTACAAATGTACTTTTTCGGTACAATTCAAGCCACAATGAAAGTAATTTCTAACCCAATAAAAGTACTTTTTTGAGCAATAAAACTACGTTCTGGTACAATAAAGGTACTTTTTGGTACAATAAAAGTAATTTTTAGTACAGTAAATTGTACTTTCTTGTACAATGAAAGTAATATCTGGTACAATCATTAAACTTTTTGGTACAATAAGTGTACTTTTTGGTACAACAAATGTACTTTTTCTGTAAGAAAAAGTACTTTTTGGAACAATAACAGTACTTTTTGGTACAATACAAGTACTTTTTGGTACAATAAAAGGACTTTTCGGTACAACAAATGTACTTTTTACCTTAAAAATACTTTCTGGTACAATGAAAGTAATATCCGGTACAATCATTATACGTTTTGGTACAATAAGTGTACTTTTGGTACAAAAAACTAATTTATGGTTCAATAAAAGTACCTTTTAAAACAATAACAGTACTTTTTGGTACAATACAAGTATTTTCTGGTACAATAAAAGTACTTTTTGATACACAAATGTACTTCTTTACAATGAAAGTACTTTTTGGAACAATAAAACTACTTTCTGGTACAATGAATGTACTTTTTGGTAAGATAAAAGTACTTTTTAGTACAATAAAAGTACTATTTAGTAAAAAAATTTTACTTTTTGGTACAATAAAAAATGGCATAATAAAAGTAATTTGTGATAAATCAAAAGTTCTTTTTGGTACAATAAAGTGTACATTTCGGTACAATAAAAGTATTTTTTTACAAAGAAAGTACTTTTTAGTACATACAAATATTTTTTGGTAAAATTAAAGTAAAAGTGTCCAATAAACGTGATTTCGACACAGAGATAATGGGCTTGACTACGGTTTTAACTAATTTGCAGCGGTTGTTTTTGTTTATACAAATTTAAAGTAATAATCAGTTAAAATTCAAATATCATTACACTATGTTTCCACTTGCATGATAATGAAATTATTTTGTTTTAACAGAAACAGCGGTTGTTTACGCTTTAAAACTCAAACCAACAATCAGCGAAATTCCAACATTTGGTTTGGAAATCAGCAGATTTTTGTTTTCAATTTATATATAAAACAAGAATACACAACATAGGGATTTCGTTATCATGTTGAGTGGAGAAGGTCTAATTTATTTTAAATCTAAGCTGGTTTTTCGTTTAAATTTCTACAACCAAAAAAAAAGCTGTAACAGCCAAAAATCAAATATTTGGGTTATCATACTTAATGGAAACATATTATAATTCGGTTTAAATTTCAGCACAACTTGATACAAATTTTGTATAAGCAAAAACAACCGCTGTAATTGTCAGTAAATTTCGTTATAACGCTCAGTAACGCTGTTTGAATTTCAGCTGATATTTTTTAATTTGTGTAAACTGAAACAACCGCTGTAAAATTAAATTGATGCAACTGCCAGCCAAAAAACTAACTTTTCATTTAATTTTTTGTATAAAAAAATTTAAATTTTTTCTTTTCATTTTCATTTTATAAAAATTATGCTATAGCTTATAACAAAATTACTAAATTTCGTTGGCAGTTTGAATCAATAAAAACCTAGAAACTCTATCAGCTTTCAATGCTCTCATCTCATGCCGCTTTTTCCCGTTACTGTTCTCATTTAGGTTAAGTCATTAAAAAAAAAACACAAATATTAGAAATTAGAAAAAGAAATAGCAGTCACATAAAAATTAGTTGTAACAAGCCAGCATACAATAATTGTTATTTGTGGTTGGTGGTAGGGTTAATGCCAGAGTGTTATTCTTATATAAATATCTATGTATATATATACGAGATTTGATCTTTGTATGAACTGGGGGGTTTAGCTCACCTAAAATAACTTTATGCGAGTTCGATGAAGACATTCTGTCACTTTCACTTTCATTTCATTTTTCGTATCCATAAAAGTTTTTATATTGTGTGTAAGTTTTCAGTTTTATTATGTGCTTAAAGTAACTTTTGTATTTATTACAGGCTAACTTTTTTTGTTGTAAGTTTTGTATTTTGTCTCGGTTGAGAGAGAGGGGGAAGTAGAGTTGAGGGTCTTTTGTATATAATTTCATTATAGTAGTAGTCAGTAGGTAATGTAGTAGTAGTAGTAGTAGTAGTGTGGTAGTAGTAGTGCTAGTAGTAGTGTAACTCCTTAGCTCAGTAGTAGGAGTCGGGCTCTTCTTACCCCTGCGCTGAAGATACGGGAATACTGCCATAATTGTAATAATAACAGCGGGTCTGTTCGCATATAAAGTCCTTGACGGCCGAGCAATCTTCGGGCATCCATTTCAAGGTGGGCTGTTTCAAGATAACGCAACCTTTCTCGGCTCCGCTGCTGCTGTTGAGGTAACACAAAACCAAGAGTTAGTAAAATGGCAGACAGAGTAAGAAGAGGGGATGCGAGGAGAATTCCGAAAGTTTGTGTAAGATGTGATCTTACAAGTAGGACTATTTATTAAAGTAGATAAATTTAAATTTATTACAGGCCTAGATTCTTAGGTCGAACAACTTTCTCGTGTTTTATTTTATTTTATTTTATTTTATTTTATTTTATTTTATTTTATTTTATTTTATTTTATTTTATTTTATTTTATTTTATTTTATTTTATTTTATTTTATTTTATTTTATTTTATTTTATTTTATTTTATTTTATTTTATTTTATTTTATTTTATTTTATTTTATTTTATTTTATTTTATTTTATTTTATTTTATTTTATTTTATTTTATTTTATTTTATTTTATTTTATTTTATTTTATTTTATTTTATTTTATTTTATTTTATTTTATTTTATTTTATTTTATTTTATTTTATTTTATTTTATTTTATTTTATTTTAAATTTAAATCAATTATAGTTTTTATAGTAAAATAAATAAATATTGTATTTTATAACCAGTTTTTCATTCTACTCCTCACAACTTTCAGTTACCTCACTCGTTGACTCTCTTTATAACTCTGTTATATAAACTTACCTATCTCTGGCCGTTCTTTGTGGCGAAGTGTTGCTGTTATGATCCACAGGATCCAAAAGACCCGCTTGTATGGCATCGGCGGTATTTTCGAAAAAGTCAAAGGTGGCATTGAAGGGCAATCCAGTGCTCATCCACAGGAACATGCCGGTGCCTAAACGATTGCCCGAAGTCCAGAAATCATAGTTTCCATAGCCGGCATTCTTCAAATACGTAGTCATCGATTCAGCCTTCTCTTTCGTCTCGAACGAAGCCAACTGTAGACCCAACGAACGGCAATACTGATAGGCCAAGAAATAATTCAATTCGGGTGAATAGGGATTCATGCGACTAATGAAATACTGGACGCCATCCAAATGAATGGTGGTAATGCGTTGGCCTAAAAGACAAAAAGCAAAAAAATAGGTCAACAATTTGATAGAAATTTTTATCACAAATAAGAACAAATTGTAACATCAACTGCAAATTCACAGCGGCTGTGTAATTTTGTTATGGTAAGAAAACAAGTTCATTGACTTAGCCCCTATCGTAACGCAACGTATCGTTCAGTGTGTGCCAAAAATTAAATTAGTAATTACGGTTTCTTATATATTTTATGGAAATTATACCAAACGGTTTATCAACTTTTTTTCTTCAACGCACTTTTTTTGTTACTATTATTCTATAGCCATAATCGACCGACCGACCGGCCATTACACTTAACTCTGCGTTGACTTGAAATCACTTCCTGTAATTAAAATTCACCTCATACGCCCGACCACTCAGTTTTATGGTCATCTATCTATTGTGCTGGTGTGGTGGTGGTGGCGACAACGGGGCAGTTTCTTGTAAGTGTTTAGAATTTTTCTCAGGTATGATAAAGACCGTCACGATGATGATGTGATGGTGGCGTTGTCTGCAGTCATGTAAGAATTTCTTTCATATTTTATGGTGCGAGTATATAATTTCTAACTATGCCAAAAAAATAATGAGGGGGGTTCTGTCGCACGCTCTCGCTGAAGTTACAAAGTTCTCTTTACTTCACATAAGGGCAAAAGGGGTAAATGAACGATTAACTCTCACAGAATGTTTAATTTTAGTTGTTTGGAATAAATTAAATGAATTTGTTAAAGTTTAAGAAATATTTTAATGGCTATCATAATAAACATATGGTTATGATGTTACCAGCATTGGCTAAACCTTTCATTTAGGACTTACCTATCTATTAGGAAGATTTCGAAATCTTGTCACTACATGAAAGTTATTTGTTTCTTGTAATAATTTTTACAATATAAAATAAACTTATTAACCCAATCTAAATTATTGATCATAGTCATACAGCCATGTTCTGGAAAACAATTCGGTTTGTAAACATGGCAAAATCGGAAAAAAAAGGAAATACTTTTTAGCACATTTTTATTTGTTTTTATTTGATTTTGCTATCTTTTCAAATCGAATTGTTTTCCAGAATATTGCTGATAGTCTATTTATTTTGAAATTCGATATTAACCCAAAATAAGTTGAGAAATACAATTTTTTTAAATCGGAACTAGAAAAACTTAATATGTAGGCATAGTTTCCATTTGCAAATGATAATTTTATTTATTTATTATTTTTTCATATTTTTTGGCGCCAAACGAAAATAAATCAAATTTTAGAAATCAAACCTATAAACATTTTAACACGTAATAGTTATTTAAGCAAAACTTTGTTTAGTGTTAATAAAACAAAAAAGTAAACATTGTGTGGCATAAAGATGATTTCATAAAGTTAAAAACATAAATAAATTAAAAACGTGCGACTCAAAATAAGCGAAATTCTCTTCCCTATCTTATAATTCAAGTTTAATGTGATCACTTAACATAATTTATTAAATTTATTTTATTTTTAAACAAAAAAAAAATTAAATTTAATAAGACTGTAGTTCTTAATTGTCTGAAAAGACAGCTATGCTCTGGAAAACAATTCGGTTTCAAAACAGAGCAAAATCGGTAAAATGGTAATACTTTTTAATACATTATGACCGATTTTGCTCTGTTTTCAAACCGAATTGTTTTCCAGAACATGGGTGAGAGTTTTAGTACATTAATATGAAAACTTTGATTTTTATCGTCATATTTGGAATTTGTACAGAAATAAATAACAAAAATAAGAAGTTTTTAATGTTCAAGAAAGCATAACAAGGCGTTTTTTATTATATTTTTAAAAAATGTACATGCGACATAATTTAAATTTTTCTTTTATAATATTTCAGGTTTTAATTAATTGACCTCGAGCATAATTGAGGAGGTAGTTTTCAAAACTTAATCATTCCATTTTTGTGTTTTTGAACAATTTGAAAAAAAAATTTTAGGTAGGCCCGTATATATTTAAATTACCCGAAATTATTCAAAAAATTAGCACTAATTTATTTTTAATAAATATAAAATTTGAAATGGAAAAATCTAGTTTTGATGCGGCTGATTGAAATAATGAAGCTTTGTTATGACTTAGAGGAAAAAGTTATGTTATGTTGTAAGTTAGACAAAAATGGTTAGTTAACTTCGAGATTAATCATATTTTTCCCCCTAAAAGTATTTTTCAAATGGGTAACGTTTTGAAAAGTTACTCCTCAATTAATCAAATGGTGTAATATTGCAATAAATCCATAAAGGTAAAATAAATATTAATACAAAACGACTGTGGAAATATAATAAACTTTTTTTAGACGTTTTTTCGAAAATTTTAACTTTATGATCCGCACTTAGAAATCTGTAAGAATTGGAAAATACTGTTAAATAATTTTTTACTTGATTTTTGTTGATCTAAACTAAATATGAATTGATAATTTTTTATTATTGCTAATAGAATTTATTTTCTAAAGGTTGCGGCAGAGTGGATAGCTCTTTCGATATTTGCCAAATATCTAATTAATACCATTATTTGTGACCAGACAACTGATTTTAATACCAAAATACGGTACTTTTGAAGTTTTTCGTCATAAAAAACGAACTTACAAGTCCAAAATCAAATGTTTATTGTTCGGAAAGTTTTTCAATTCTAAAGTTAATAAAAATATTAAATTTAATTGTTATTTTTCTTTGATTAAAATAAAAATTTTATCAATTTTGTGTTAGCGCATAAAATCGGCTAAACGATCAAAAATTTTTTTTATTGTTTTTCCATCATTATTTTTATTTATTTTGAACATGAGAGTAATGTTTTTAAACGAACATTTTTAACTTATGTGTTGAAAATTATTATTCAACTTCTATTTTAGTATTCTAGTATTTTATTTTTGTAAGAAACGAAAAAAGATTTGTGGTGTCTCCAAATTTATCACAAACTTTCTATCTAATATTAATATTTAAGTTTAAATTTAAAATTGAGTTAATTAAAAAATATATATCCATTAATTATTTAAATTTTATTCTAAATTCTTTGCAATAAAAAAAAATATACGTTTTTGTATTTTTTTATTTGCTATAATTTTTTATAGTTTTCGAATTTTGAATTTTTTAAAATAACTTAAAAATCAGAATCATAGCTCGTTATTTACAAAATTAACTCTAGTTAGTATAATTAAACAATGATAACTTTTGCGTTTTTTTTCTTATTGAAAAAAATAGCTTTTCTAGGTGTTACTTTCCCTCCTGAGCTGACTGAATCAGTATAATTATCTTTTTTAATAATTTAAAAATTGCAAGACTGATCTGGTATTCGAACCCGGGCATTTCAGCCGTGAGCGTTTTACATCACATGAATGTGATATTGGAGAGCTTCTCACATTATTGTGAATTAACATGCTTCTGTTTTAACTGGGTTTGTCGATAAAACTAATGTATACTGAGATAGGAAGAGGTCTGAGATCCTGGTCTCCAGCATGATAGTCGCGTGTTCTAACTATTTCTCGTAATCTCATATAATTAAGATGATCTTAATTATATGAGATTATAGATTATACAAATTAAATAATTGCATAATTTATTTTTCAATAGTCCACTTAATATTAATCTGATCATTTCGTTACAAATTGTGCTCTTCATCTTATGCCTAATATAACAGTATTTTTGTCTTAATCCATTAATTAATAGTTGCGTATTTGGTAAAACTATTATTTAAATATTTTCATTTAAAGAAATGTGAAATATACGATTTTTTGCAATTAATTGATTTTATTCGTAGAAATTTAATTTTTATTCAAAAAAGTTATTAATTGCGCAATATAAAATTCACTTACAAGCCAAACAATTCTGCCAAATTATTTATTATTCAATTAGGGCCTAATTTTTATTTTTAACATTATTTTTATTACATTTGAGACTTTTGAATACTATTTAAGTAATTGTCATAGACGAAACAATTGCATGCTGTATATTTTTTTTTTTTATTTTTTATTAGAAGTAACTTATTTAGCAACTAACTTATTATTTTTTTAGGTAATTTTTTTTTTAAATTTTAAATAAATTAATAAATAATTCTAAATTCATAATATTTGCAATAAAACTTGGTTTTTAACTCTGTAGTTTTAAACTCGCATTTAATAAAGGGCGAACGTTTCCTGCCTTAGCAGTTTGTATTGTTAAATTATAGCAAATTTTTTTCTTTAGGTGCAATATGAAAACCGTTATTTGCGATAGATATCTTTTAAAATTGTTTTTAAATAATATAATAGTTTTTCTTAAAATTTTTTTTACCAAAATGAAATATTGTTCCTTATAATTTAAATATGATCTATTTTTTATATATAAAATTATTATTTATAAATTATTAATTATAACATACGTTACAAGTTTTCACTGAAAACTATGTTTTTTTTAATAGTTTTTCAATTAATTAACTCCTTTTAGGTATAAAAAAATTTTCATCTATTAATTGTGTTTCCTCTAGAAATTCACCAAATTATTTTTATTTATACTCAAAGAAAAAAGTAATTTAATTTAAAATAGTTAAATTTTTAAAGATAACTTTTAAATTAATTCTTCAGAAAAGCTAAATCCGTTTCTTTTTAAATATCATTTTTTTCTGATCATCAGTCAGTGATTAGAATATTTGGTTTTCAGAATTATTAATATTGAAATAAATTTGTATTTTTATCCTTTGAGAAAATTTACATTAAAGTTAAAATTTAACTTTAATCTCTAATTTCTAAAATAGTTTTTATTCTTTTACTCCTGCTAATCAAAAATCCAATAGGTTTTTTGTTTTATTTTCTATTTAAGATATTTTTTTGTTCAAATTTTCATTTCCTATATTAATTTATATTTTTATCCACCAGGACAACGAAAGTTAAATTTTGTTTAATTATTGTCTTTCAATATTTTTTTTTTAACAAATACGATTTCACCAATTCCACAAAATTTGACTTCCATAAAGTTATTCCGTTAAATGGTTTATTTAAAACATTTCATATTTCCAATTGTTTAACATTTTTTTCTAATAGTTATTATCTTCTTTATCTCTTCTATAACACTCACCTGTTGACAGGACCACTAAACTTAGCAGACAAATCAGGATTTTATTCATTTTTGCTGTGGTTAAGTTAAAACACGACTTTAATTTAATTGATATCGCAGAAAATCCACTGTTGCTGGGCTCGTTTTCAAAACCTTTGGTAACGGCCGTCTCCCTGACTGATCTTTTGGTTAACTTAAATGAGAATGGCTCAAAATGCGCGCGCGCCTCTACCCGCACACAAAACACTCCACAGAGAACTTTCAACACAGATAACACTTTCACACACAACGCCCAATGTTGTCGTCGTCAATCCAACAATCCTGTTGGTCTATGTGGCACACAAACAAATTGTTCACTCTTTATATAGTTAGTATATAGTTGTGTATATATTATATATATATACAATTGTTATGTACAATGTATGGCCACCACAAATAGATAAAAAAAATAATTGTATTTCCTTTTTATTTTTTATATTTTGCTTTTTTGGGATTTTAGCTGAGTTCTGAGTTCTTGTGAGCGCGAGTTGTTTCCGATTCAAATTCTCGATCGCGAATGCCTGAAATTGGGATATGTTGTAAGCTTAAAAGGAATTCTTAGCCCGACTTCTAGAGGAAAAAGTAAATACATACATACGCACCTAGAGCCAAACCAAAAGAATACTCACACACAGGCATACGCGCAAGCAGAAGCTACCAACAATAGTACTCAATAAAAAAGAAGCCACGGTAAAAGACTGGCTTAAAGGTATGTCCGTCCATTTCTATCTGTCTGTCTGTCTGTTTGCCACCCGGCCTGTGTGTGTGTGTGTGTATGTGTGCGTGTTGGAGTTAAGTACACAGTACATACATAGTACCATCATACTTCAGCCATACCCATCATGGACGAAATGTGTAGAGAAAATACAAGAATCGACGAAAAAAAAGAAAGAATTAACAGAAACCTAAATCAAACCAAACCGAATACCAAAGCGGCGGCCAACAAGAAAAAAGAAGAACCCCTTTAAGCCAACAATTGGAAGAACGAACCCAGCACCAGCAACAGCGACAGCACAAACCAAAATCAAAACGAACGAACGACAAACAAAAAAAAAAGTTCAACGTGCAATGTTGGAGTTCTGTCGGAGATGATAAATGACAGTTCGCTGAAAAGGTACTAAAACAACGGATTGTTAACCCCAAGCAAAATGACATTTTACCAGAACATCGATCGATCATAACACTTGGGGGTGTATTTAGTTTCTTATGCAAATTCAAAGTTCTTTAAAGTCGGTGTTTTACTTAGCCAACAGCCAAGAAAACAAAAAGACGCATAATAGCGGTTGAAAGGGCCAGCAGCTGACTTGTGTTTGGATTAAGTGGAAGAATACGATTGCAACCAAGAAATTTTATGAGGAACATATATTTTATAAACTTTGCACCAACAACGGTTAACTAGTCCTGTAAGCGATAAGGCTTGAAAAAACTAATGAGATTTTTTTTAATTAATAAATTTTATGATAATTTAATTGTAATTTAATTAATTAAATTGGTTTAGTTAAAGTAATTAATTAATTTCTTTTTTAATTAATGTTAAATTAAGTTAAGCTAAAGTTAAACTAATTACATAAATTTAATTAAAAAATTATTTAATGAAATAATGCAATTCAAGTTAAATTAATTAATGTAATTAATGTTGATAAATAAAACAAAAACATAGACCTCGAGCCTTAACTTGGGATATTATAATAATTTAATCGATTAAGTTAAATTAACCAATTTATTTATTAAATTAATGTAATTGATTTAGTTTAATTAATGTTATTAATTTTTTTAATTTATTTAATAAAATTAATTAATTCATAATTATTTTAATACCTAATTAATCTACTTAATTTATTTATATAATAAGTTAATTAAATTAATCAATTTAATTTAATTGATTGTATTTTATTTAATTTAATAGATTTTATAAATTCAAAAAGTTTAATTAATTTAAATATTTACATTTATTAAACTAAAATCATTAATTGAATTAATTTATTAATTTTATTTAATTCAATTAATTTAAATCTTTCATAATTAATTTAAATTATTAATTATGAATGTTGGGTTATCCATCGGGTGGTGGATAGTGAAAGCCACGGCTATCTTCAGTGGTGAAGCGGGTCATAGCTCCGGTAAAGTCTCGCTCGCGAACCAACCTAGTTCCAGTTGCCGATCGGGGAAGGTAAGTCGGGAAGATAAGCCGGAACCTGAGAAGCACGCAGTTCGCCTGCTACCCTGTGTAGGAACTGGATACCGGCCTGAATGAGGGGTAAATGTTACGGTCATGTCTCTGGCATTGGCCTCAATTTTGGGACGGTGAAAGTGTGTTTCTGCAGGAGAGAAGAAGACTTTCTTTAAACAAAACCCCCCAACCCTTGGTGGGCTGCATAGGCCGAGGGATGTATGGCTATAGGGGTTACATATTAGTCGTTACTATGTCAAACTCAGGTGAGGGCGCACACCTGTTTCAATCCAATGCCTTCTTGCGCTAAAGGGCTCTGGCGTAAGTGACCGTTTTGTCCATCTTCATCTCATTAGGTCCCGATTAATTTATTAATTTATTAATTTATTAATTTATTAATTTTTTAATTTATTAATTTTTTAATTTATTAATTTATTAATTTATTAATTTATTAATTTATTAATTTATTAATTTATTAATTTATTAATTTATTAATTTATTAATTTATTAATTTATTAATTTATTAATTTATTAATTTATTAATTTATTAATTTATTAATTTATTAATTTATTAATTTATTAATTTATTAATTTATTAATTTATTAATTTATTAATTTATTAATTTATTAATTTATTAATTAATTAATTTATTAATTTATTAATTTATTAATTTATTAATTTATTAATTTATTAATTTATTAATTTATTAATTTATTAATTTATTAATTTATTAATTTATTAATTTATTAATTTATTAATTTATTAATTTATTAATTTATTAATTTATTAATTTATTAATTTATTAATTTATTAATTTATTAATTTATTAATTTATTAATTTATTAATTTATTAATTTATTAATTTATTAATTTATTAATTTATTAATTTATTAATTTATTAATTTATTAATTTATTAATTTATTAATTTGGTTGGTTGGTTGGTTGGTATGCAGGCATCTCCTTCTTCAAAGGAGAACACTTAGGTCCTTATGGACCCATTGTGACACCCGTTGGGCATTTGTGCCATCCCTTCAACCTATGCTATCAGCGCGTGTGCTGACTGATCGCGTTGTCGATTGGGAATCCGGAGTTTCGATCCAATCCGTCCAGTTGATAATTTTACAAAAGTTGTTAATCCTTCCGATGTCCAACGATGCAAGTTCTTCTACACCATTTAAGAAGGGTTTCCCCAGGGTTTCCAGTCTCCTTCTGTATAGCGCTGGGCAATCACAAATAATGTGGTCGGTGGATGGTTCACTGCTACTGTTTCCGCAGTAGTAGCATTCGCTTTTCGTTGCGAATCCCATTCTTCTCGCATGCTTGCCTATGGGTCCATGTCCCGTCAGGAAGGCAATAATCTTCCTTATCTGGTCCCTCTCAAGACTTACCAGGTACGATGCACGTTTCGCGTTGTATTCTGGCCAAGTCATTTTGGCCTTTCTACAGGTTTCTTCATTCTTCCATCTGTCGTTTGCAATTCTAAACGTTAGATTTTCAATGGTACTTTTACAGGTGGATATAGGGCGAAGTGCTACGTGTTCAACGTCGCTTTCCAGCAGGGCTGAGCCCTGTCTGGCCTCTTCATCCGCTCTACAGTTGCCCTTGATTCCGCTGTGTCCGGGAATCCACGTAACCAGAACTCTGTTGTTCCACTTTCGATTTGATGTCACAGGACTTCAACGAGTTTACCGCCGCTAGACTATCCGTGAACAGGAGAATATCCTCCTGTGATATCTTCCTCACGTTGATCACGTCCGCGGCTCGTTTAATAGCAAGTATTTCCGCTTGGAAAACGCTGCAGAAATCTGGAATTCTTGATCTTATATTTAGGCCCAGATCCGCGGAGTAGATACCGTAGCCGACCTTGTCATCCAGTTTGGACCCATCGGTAAATATGTTTATTGGTCCATACATTGCGTTCTCGTTCTCTGCCCACTCCTTTCTGGAGGGCGTTCTAGTTTCGTATAGAACGTTTGATTTCCGTGTGTTTAGCACGTAGTCAGTTTCGAGTGAGATGTTGATATGGTTCAGGATCTTTGAATGTCCGATGGAACGATCCCAATGATCAATCTCGTTTAGTCGAATAGCCGATTTGAGAGCGGAGCATTTGCAGCTCAGATCAGGTGGTAGTAGATTGAGTATCGTGTAGAGAGCCTTAGAGGGGGTCGATCTCATACATCCGGTTATCAGGAGACAAGAGGACCGTTGAACACGATTCAGTTGTTTGAATTTGCTCTTCTTGTCGAGCGCGTACCACCAAACTATAGAGCCGTATTGTAGTATTGGCTTCACTATAGCATTGTAAATCCAGAGTGTTACCTTGGGTTTAAATCCCCATGTTTTCCCGATAGCTTTACGACATGTATATAAAGCTATGAGTGCTTTGCTGGATCTGCTTTCAATGTTCTGTCTCCAATTAAGCTTCCTGTCTAATATAAGGCCCAGGTAGTTCGCCGTATCGGAGAAGTTGAGTTGTTTGTTGCCCAGATAGATGTTGGATGTAGCGGGCGATTTCTGTTTCCGACTGAAAAGTACCAGTTCTGTTTTGTCCGGGTTCGCATTGAGCCCTCTACTGGCACACCAGTTTGCCAGGATGTTGATATAGTCCTGCATCCTTTGTTCGAGACAAGATAAACTTCCCCCAGAGACGCAGAGTGCTATATCGTCTGCATACGCTACTACTGTACATCCTTCCGACTCCAACCGTTTGAGAACGTCGTTGACGGCAAAATTCCATAATAGCGGCGTTAATACTCCCCCTTGAGGGGTGCCTCTAGTCACTCTTCTAGTGAGGGTGTGATTTCCCAGCTTTGAGGTGATAGTTCTCTTTAATAGCATGTTGCGAATCAGCTTGCTAATATGTGAGTTGATATGTAGGCTGTTGAGCTCTGTCATGATGCAGAGGGGTTCGATGTTGTTGAAAGCTTCCTCTATGTCCATAAAGGCAACAAGAGAAAATTCTTTCTTGTCTAGCGATTTCTCTATGGGATACAATAGTGCATGGAGTGCGGTTTCTGTCGATTTCCCCTTTGTGTAAGCATGCTGAGCATTCGAAAGGAGATCCGGGCCAATTGAATTTTTGATGATGTCGTCCATGATTCGCTCAAGGGTTTTCAAAAGGAATGAAGTAAGACTTATAGGTCTGAAGTCCTTCGCTTTGGTGTGTGATGGCTTTCCCGCCTTTGGGATGAAGACCACCTTTGCCGTTCTCCATCGTATTGGTAGGTAGGATAATTTCACACAGCCGTTAAAAATAGCCTCCAGCCATGGCAATAGTATCTCCAGTGACTGTTGAAGTTCGGCGGGTATGATGTCGTCCGGACCGGGTGATTTGTAGGGATCAAAGTCGTTGATGGCGTCTTTGATCATGTTCCTTTCAATTACCGGTATTCTATCGCATAAGTCGGTAGGTGCGACGGTTATGGAGTTGGACTCTCCCCTTGGAAAGTGGGTATCCGATAGGATTTCCAAGGTTTCCTTTGAGGATTCAGTCCAGGTACCATAATTTTTCATTATGTATGCCGGGGCGCTGGTTGTCGAGGATAATACTTTCCTAAGTCTACTTACCTCTGCGGTTTTTTCGACATCGTTGGTGTATGTCCTCCATGAAGATCTTTTCGCCTTCTTTAGTAGTTTCTTGAAGAGTCTTAGATTCTCCTTGTACTCCTCCCATTGGCCTGTTCTCTTGGCCTTGTTGAAGGATTTTCTGGTGGAAGCACGGGATCTAGAGATATCGTCGTTCCACCATGGAGGCTTCTGCTTTTTCCCATCTTTTCGTCTTGGGCAGGATTTCCTGGTGCATAAGGCCAAGGCTTTTGTAACTTTACCTACCATGCTGTCCAACTCTTGTGGGCTGTCAATGGTGAGATCAGTTGTATTCGGTAGGAGTCTTGCAAGGTGTTCCCTGTAGACGTCCCATTTCATCCGTCTCTTGTTGAAGGTTACTATCGGCTTCGTTATTTGAGCAGATATTTCAAAGGAAATGTATTGGTGGTCGGAGAAGGAGTGAACATCCTCCACCCGCCAGTTTGATATCAAGTCGTTTTTGGCATTAGAAATTGTCAGGTCTATGACCTGCTCAGTGATCGAGTTAATAAAGGTGGGCGTATCTCCCTGGTTGTGCACTACTAAGTTTCTACTTAGAATATAATCAAAGAGTAACTCACCTCGTTTGTTGATCGTTTTACCTCCCCACAGCGTGTGGTGTGCGTTTGCATCCATTCCGACAATGAGGGTGGTCTTGTTGTGTTCCGCCGTTAGTACTGCTTTCTTCAGTTCCTCTGATGGGGGGTTTTGGTCTTCGTAAGGAAGATATGCCGAAGCTATCCATAGGGTTGATTGTTTCATTTCTAAACCTATAATTGTAAGATCTTCGTTACCGAAAGTATTTAGCAGGAATGCGTCAAGCTGTTTCCGTACTAGGATGCACGCTCGTATTTTAGCATTTACCTTACCTTGGTAGAGTCTATAATTTTTGTGGTTTAATCCACAGACTCTGTTTTGATTTATCCAGGGCTCCTGGATGAGAAGTACGTCCTCCTGGAGCTCGGAGAGACGTACCTGAAGTGCTGCTGAAGCACTCTTAGAGTGGTGGAGGTTTATCTGTACCACCCGAAGAATGCTCAATGACGGTGTTGTTGGCGTCGTCGTCATCGCTCATCAGTAGGTCATCCTCATCGGCCTCCTGGAAAAGCCCTCCTAAGCTGACCATGGTAGATGCCATGGATTCAGCATCTGAGCAGTGCTCTTCATCTGCCGGATTGTTGCTTGGCGCTGCGAGGTTGTCCTCAGCGGGAGCTGCGGTTATTGGTGTCGGAGCGACGGATGGTGCTGTAGCTGCGGGAGTTGCAGTTGTTGATGTAGCTGCGGGAGTTGCAGTTATTGGTGTCAGAGCGACAGATGGTGCTGTAGCTGTGGGTGGCACGTCTGCGGTTACAGTCTGTGTGGCATGTTTTGTTTTATATATCCACATCATTGTTTCGGTGAAGCCGCAGAATATTAGGTTGTTCATTTCCTTTATTAGGTCACTGCTTTCATCGGTGATGAGGAGGGTGACGTGAACGAAGGTGTCCCGTGATTCCGATACCTTCAAGATTTTCCAGTTTTCCACATCGAGGCTGGGGTTGGAAATTTGCAGAAGCTCAAGGATTACCTTTCGGTTACTAGCCATTATATCTGGGATTTTTATACGACCTCTAGGCCTGTTGGGGATATCGCACTGCTCGACCAGACAGAGTTTAGCCCCTGGCCATACTTCGCCAATGACCGTTAGAGCTTTTTCGAATAACTCTAACGAGCGTTGGTCGTGGAATGCCATGAGCTTTACTCTGTTCAGATGCCAGCCTGCGTCAGTACATCTTGCTGGAGTGCCAGGATTGTCCCTTATTACACTAGCGTACGCAACAAGCAGCTTAGCGTTAGCTTTCCTCCAGTTATCAAACGAGATGCTACCGCTGGGATGTGAGTTGTCTACGACGGCGCGTGTGAGACTGTTCCTGGCTATGTCGCTGTATCGGACTCTTTCTTGGATCTTTGATCTTTTATGTGAACTGGCAATGCCAGGTTCATCAGCGGATCGCTGACGTTTTATGTTAGCAGTCCCTTGTGGGGTCTGAGATTGGTTCAGTTGGTTTTTGGCCTTTTGAACCAATTGGTTTTGCTCCGTGGATCTTTGAACCTCGGGGATTTTGCCAACAGTTGAAAGGATGTAGTTGGCCCTTCGACGGTCACGGTAGCGTCGATCATGAGGTCGTACCCGTTTAGCTGGCTTGCCAGCGCGAGGTGGGGAGGCATTGCCCGGCGTCGGCTTGCTGGTCCCCGAAGTATATGCTGCCGTATCCCCATTAGGGGGGGCTTCTTCTGCCGCGTTCTTCTTAAAGAAGGAAGATAAGGTACTAATATTGTGCCTCTTGGCTTCTTGCGACAATTTAGTCGAGCCGAAAGGTCTGCCTCTTTTCGAGGGAGTAGAAATGGAGGGTCCGTTACCAGACTTCTCCGAAGTTGTTGTTTGTTGTTGTTTTGTTTGTTTGGTTTGTGTATTCATATTTATGGTTCGGTCCTTAGGCCGCCGTAGAAGCCGTCGGGACATAATGAGATGAGGAGGGACAAAACGGTCACTTACGCCAGAGCCCTTTAGCGCAAGAAGGCATTGGATTGAAACAGGTGTGCGCCCTCACCTGAGTTTGACATAGTAACGACTAAAATGTAACCCCTATAGCCATACATCCCTCGGCCTATGCAGCCCACCTTGGATTGGGGGGTTTTGTTTAAAGAGAGTCTCCTTCTCTCCCACAGAAACACACTTTCACCGTCCCAAAATTGAGGCTAATGCCAGAGACATGACCGTAACATTAACCCCTCATTCAGGCCGGTATCCAGTTCCTACACTGGGAAATCCTACGGTAGGAGGCGATCTGCGTGCTTCTCAGTTCCGGCTTATCTACTCGACTTACCTTCCCCGATTGGCAACTGGAACTAGGTTGGTTCGCGAGCGGGCTTTTACCGAAGCTATGACCCGCTTCACCACGGAAGATAGCCGTGGCTTTCACTATCCACCACCTGTGACGCGCCCGATGGATAACCCAACCACACGGGAATTGAATTTACTTATTTAATTAAAATTAATATAATTAATTTAATTTATTAAATTAATGTAATTAATTTGATTTATTTATATAATGTAATTTACTTAATTAATTAAGTTTATTATTTTAATTAATTTTTAATTTTATTAATTTAATAAGATTAGTTTATTTAATTCATAATAAATTAAATTCGTAATTAATTAAATTAATTAATTTATTTAATTATTTTAAATAATTAAACAAGTTAATAATTTTATTAATTTAATATATTTAATTGGTTAAATTAATTAATTAATTAATTAAATTAAAAAATATTTACTGAATTAATGAATAATTCAAATAATAGTTAGATTAATAGATTAATTCAATAGTTAATGTAATTATTTTAATTAATGTAATTATTTTAATTATTTTAATTGATTTAGTTATATTAACTAATTTATTAATTGATTTAATTTTATTTAAAGTAATTTTTCTAAAGTTATGGAATTTAATTTATGTATTTAATTAAAGTAATGTAATTTTATTTCATTTAAATTTTTTACATTTAATTAATTAAATTAATATAATTGATTTAGTTAAATTATATTGTTAATTCATTTAATTAATGTTTAATTACCTTAAGTTAAAGTTAAATAACCTACATTAATTTAATACATTTAATTAACAAATTGTTTATTAAATTAATATAATTTTAGTTTATTTTAAATAATTTAATATTAATTTTAATTAAGAAAAGTATTTAAATTTTTTAATTGTTTTAAATTAATATGTATTTTAATGTATTTTGTGTATTTAATGTATGTAATTAATTTAAAAACAACAATTAATGTAATTAATTTATAAAATGTAATTAAATAATTAATTTAATGTAATTCATTTAAATCATTTAAATTATATACTTTAATTTTAAATAATTTAGTTATTTCATTAATTTAATTAATGAGAATAATTATATTTATATTAATGCAAATAAATTATTAAGTTCATATAATTTAATTATCTTAAGTAATTATCTTAAGAATTAATGTAATTTTAGTTTATTTTAAATAATTTAATATTAATTTTAATTAAGAAAAGTATTTAAATTTTTTAATTGTTTTAGTTAAATTAACTAATTTGTGTATTTAATTAATGTAATTAATTTAAAAACAACAACTAATGTAATTAATTTATAAAATGTAATTAAATAATTAATTTAATGTAATTATATCATTTAAATTATATACTTTTTTTTAAATAATTTAGTTATATTATTAATTTAATTAATGAGAATAATTATATTTATATTAATGCAAATAAATTATTAAGTTCATATAATTTAATTATCTTAAGTAATTTGATTATGTGCTTTATTTAATTGTAAATAATGTATTTAATTTAAAATGCTCCTTAAAAGTACCAACATAAAAATTATCCCATCCCTAGATTCCTGGCCGTAACCGTCAACTGGGCTCAATACAGGCTCTTAGGTTCACTCGCTCGTTGGCTCGTTGCTCGTTGGCCTGTCATCCAGCCAACAAGCACCCATAGTGATCGAATATATTTTTAGAACTGTGCTCTTCTTCTGCCTTTTTCTCCACACACTTGTTGTTGTTGCTGTTGTTGTGGTTGTCGCTGTAACTATTTTTCTTCGTTGGCCGGTGGTGGTGGTAGCTCTTGGCTTATTTGTTGATTGTGTCCGCATCCGTGGCCATAGCCGTGTCCGTGTCCCATGGCTAAGATTGAGCGAGCGCGCGCTCGTATGTGTGAAGGTTCTTAATGTGATTACTATTTTATTTTGTTTTGTTTTTTTTATTTTATAACTGATGACAACAGTATGTGAAAATTCCTTAATAGTCTTAAAATATATATTTATTGTACACACATTGCCGTCCCTTGGGCCGTCCGTCAGTCCGTCCATCCATTCGCCCCGTCTGAGGCTGCCGTATTTGTGTTAAAGCCGTAAAAGGGGTCTTTGCCCAAAAAAAATGAAAGAAATGCTTAGACCAAAATGCCTTCGCAGTGTCATTGATATGTACAAAGCGATTTGGTATGAAATGATTTTTGATTCTAAACGAAACCGTTTTGTTACCTGTTCCTGTTAACTGGTCTCAAATACGCGCATTGTTTGTCATCGTAATCATCATCATTGTCGTCGTCGTCGTCGTCGCAAGAATGCAGTCGACGACGTCTTAACTCTCCCTTAAAATTCCGTTGCAATTTTCAATGAACCTACTAAGCGAGCAAGTAGCGCGGCAGTGTGTGTGCGCCTGCGCACACGCTTCTCTAACATAGAAGATAGCAAGATGGCCGAGATTGAACAGCAACCGAGTTCGTTTCATCTGCGGCGGATCTGATTCGAGTCAATCATTTGGTCGTTTTTTTTTTTTCTTGTGGCGGTGGTGACACAAAGAATGTAGTAATATGTAATAATCATAATGAAAGGTGAAAAAACACTAGCAACTTTATCAGCCGAAACTGCCAACAAAATGCCGCCATCGCCAGCCAGAAAACACCTCACCTTATCTCCGTCACTGTGCCTGTCACTGTAACCGTCACCGTGAGCCAGCAACAGGTAACCGGGGGATAACAACAAAGGTGTTTGCCTATTATTAGTCAAAGTAGTCAGGGGCCGCTGCTGTGGTCATGACAGTAGTGGTGATTGCTGCTGCTGCTGTTGGCGAAGAAAAGGCAATTTCCTCCTATTCAATCATTACCGTGGATGATGTAGCCTTTTTTGCCCCAAACAACTATTACTACTACTAGTCGTACTACTGCTATGAGTTAGTGATGGTGCCCACAGTGCCACAGGCTACGAGTCAATCCATTGCGCTCCATTCTGTGCCATTTGGATTTCTAGTAGGAGCGATGGAAGCGATAGTTTCCTTTAAACCACAAAACTTGTTTTCTTTCCTGGGTTCTTTGGGGGTTTTTTAATCGGTTCTTTTGCATTCGTTGTTGTTATTGTAGTTGTTGGTTGACTTTGGTCGTCGTGCCATGGACTGAAAATGAATAATAATGAAAATATGTTCTATGTATGTATGTATGTATAGAAATGAATGCGCCGCATACACAGGCATATGATGGTTGTACATAATATATGTATGTCTGTAAATAAAATATACTAAGACCATGACGCTCTGATTATGTACAACAAAATAAAATGTTCGATTGTCGGAGTATGAATTTCTCAAAAGCCAAGAATTTACACTTTAGTCAAAACGAAGAGACTTCCTTCCATTAGCGGAATGTGGACTCCTCTAGATAAGTTTTATATCTAACAAAAATTTCACACGATCAGGCATGTTTACAGTAAATAAAGTTGGTTGCAAAATACAGATATGACAGATATGAAATAAATATACGAAAAAAAAGAGAAAATTAAATATTTTAAAATAATTTCGATTAATGAAGTTTTTTTTTTCAAATTATTTAATGTAAAAGCATTATTGAAGAATTATACGTTATATTTATAAAATATGTACATTGCATTTTTTTTTTTTAATTTTTTATGAAGGCAATAATGGAAAAAAAAACTTTAAAATTGTAAAACTAAAATAAAAAAAAAATTATTTTCAAATCATATAAATTCTATTTACAACTTAGGAATGATCAACCCTATATTTTTGATACTCCGATTCTCAATTCTGTGAAAATTTCTGGCAAAAAATTTGCCACTAAGAATTGAATGTCTTACGTTGCCAAGGCCTTTACGACGGGCTCATGTAAAACCACGTGGACCGAATTTCACCACGATTCTAAATATAGAATTTGGGCAGGATCGCGTTGGGTGGATTGATATTATAACTCCATCTCTAAAATGGGTGGAATGATACATTTGTATGGGAGGTATCAGAAGGTGCGTGGTTGGTCTTTCAATATGTTCTCCAAAAACTTTATCCTGTTATAGATTTACTAAATACAGAATTTGGGCATGATCGCGTTAGGTGTATTGATATTACTACTAGCTTTCAAAAGTGGGCGGGACCGGCCGTGGCATAGTGGTTAGAACACGCGACTACCATGCGGGAGATCGCAGGTTCAAACCTGGCTCCAGTCATCTTAAAAGAAAAAAAATAAATAAAATTTTCTTTCATTGTCGGCTCCCCTCGAATGTTGTTGTCATCAACTTCGCAGTATTAAGCGTCGATTCAATCGTTGTGTCTAGTAAGAGCTTCTCAATCAGTGACGTTCGCATTCGTCGATAAACAAGTAGGTGCCGTTAGTTGTGAATCTAAAAATAGAAAGCGTGTTACTTCACAATAACGCGAGAAGCTATCCCATACCTCATTCATGGGGTGCAGAGGGAAATTAAGTTTTTTTTTAAGTTCAAAAGTGGGCGGGATGGTACATTTGTACGGAAGTTACCAGAAGGGACGTGGCTGGACTTCCAATACAGAATTTGGGCACAATCGCGTTGTATGTATTGATATTGTTACTCGATTTCTACAGAGGACGGAATGTTAAATTTGTATGGGAAGTACCAGAAAAGGCGCGACCATGTAGCCCATGTGCAATGGGTAAGTAGTTTTAGAACAATATTAATCCGTGCTTAGTTTCAAAACAATTGGTTACGTCATTTTATAGTTATTGTATATACCAACCGGACAGACAGACGGACATGGATTAAACGATTTTAAAAGTCATGTATAGGGTAAGAAATCTTGTGCAAAGGAAAATTTTTTCTACACATCTTAAAATAGAAACGGTTTAGTTATTCATACGAGTGATGAAATTTCCTTTAAAATAACATTCAGTCGTTTTGCATATTTTGGAAAAAATATGTGTTTTTGCATTTTTGTGCGCATATTTTAGCAAGTTTTACAATACCTAAATATCAAGTTTTATCTCTCTATAGCTAAAATACAATTTGACCACGCCCTCTCCGCCCACTGATTGAAAGTAACAGTTTCGTCTACAAATTTCAACTAGTCCTGCCGAGTACTATCTGTGCACCAAATTGCATCTCTGTAGGGCTAAATTATAGTTTTGCCACGCCCCACTGCCCACTGATCGAAAATTAAAATTTCGTCTTCATATTCATAACTATATTGGACAGTACTATCAGAATATAAAATTTTTATGTCGCTATGACTTATGTACATTTTGACACGCCCTTTCCGCCCACTGATTGAAAGTAACAGTTTCGTCTACAAATTTCAACTAGTCCTGCCGAGTACTACCTGTGTACCGAATTTTATCTCTCTAGGACTTAAGTACAGTTTGGTCACGCCCTCTCCGCCCACTGATTGAAAATAAAAATTTCGTCTGCAAATCTGAACGAGTCCTGCCGAGTACTATCTGTGTACCAAATTGTATCACTCCTGCTGTAAAATGTAGTTTTGACACGCCCCCTCTGTCCACTTATTGAAAATTAAAGTTTCGTCTGCGTTTTCATAATTATGTTGCACAGTACTATCAGAATATCATCTATATAGGACTTAAGTACAGTTTGGTCTCGCCCTCTCCGCCCACTGATTGAAAATAACAGTTTCGTCTACAAATTTCAAATAGTCCTGCCGAGTACTACCTGTGTACCGAATTTTATCTCTCTAGGACTTAAGTACAGTTTGGTCACGCCCTCTCCGCCCACTGATTGAAAATAAAAATTTCGTCTGCAGATTTGAACGAATCCTGCCGAGTACTACCTATGTACCAAATTGTATCACTCCTGCCCACTTATCGAAAATTAGTTTCGTCTGCGTATTCATAATTTTGTTGCACAGTACAATCATAATATCAAATTTTATCTCTCTCCGCCCACCGATTGAAAATAAATATTTCGTCTGTGAATTTCAACCTGTCCTGTCGAGTACTATCTGTGTACCGAATTTGATCTCTCTAGGACTTAAATACAGTTTGGCCACGTCCTCTGAACGAAAAACAAAATTTCGTCTGCATATTTTAACCTGAATTGCCGAGTACTATATGTGTACCAAATTTTATCTCTTAAGCGCTAAGTTTTGCCACGCCCACTCCGCCCATTGGCTCAACAATTTCAATATATAGCCTATGATAATTTTCATATAGAACATTATAAAGCGGAATTTGTAAATAAATGTATTTTTTAATATTTTTTTTATAGATATTTTAGATAAACTGCTACTTTTTTTTTATAGATATTATAGATTTACTGTCACTTGCAACTGCCACAAGTTTCCAACACCCATAATCATGACTCCATTTACAATTAAGACCCCCAAAAAGATCATCTTAACTTTAAGATATATTTTTAAAAATGAGCAGTGTTTTTCTTCTTCCAACTGCCAACTGCCAACATGTCGCGTCTGTTCTCCACCAGCAACAGCAACAACAACAACAACAACATTAACAACTTGTCTTAAACATAAAGTAAATTATTGGTTCCTGGCCATAAGAATATAGATGAATGATTAGTGTACATATGCGAGTGTGTCCGCATGTCGTCTATATGGACACACATATAAAGATAAGAAAATACAACAACAAAAAAACAGACACCAGCACATAAAAATTGAGATAAAATTTATATACATTGCTAAGGTATTAATGTTTGTACATATATCTTGTTGCTGTTGTTGTTGCGGCGGTTTATTATACTCTCTCGTACGTACAACATATACGCGTCCGTGTTGTATCCCAGGCCATCATATCCATTTCATGCCGCCAAATTCATTTGAATAAAAAAGAGATTTTGCTAAGATTCAAATCCAGTCCGGTGTCAGAACCCGGTGACTTAAGGATTAATAAGGTTTCACTTTTCTTGTCCACCTATCACGTTCATCCTTCCCCACCGCTACACTGCGATTGCCTGTGAGAGAGTGTAGACAACACAACGCACATGCGTTTGTGTGTTTGTGACCATATCTCTGTGGCCGGCTGGCTGGCTGGTTGCCTGGCTAGTTGTCTTGATCGCTTGCTAAGGCTAAGGCTAAAGCTATGGCTAGCCAAATGTTATATTGGTGGCAGCAACCAAATGCACTTCGTTGAATTTTGACAGCCCTTTTAGGCACGCTTTTGTAAGCCTTCAGCATTTTTATAACCCATGACCATGGATGGCTGCGATGTCTGCAAAAGACATAACATACCACACATTTATGACATACAGACGGCCAGAGAAGGAAGACACCGTCCCAACCAACCAACCAGCCAACAACCCTTTTACGTCGTCATCGCTGTGTGATTGTTTGTTAAAGCTTCACTCATGCACGGCCGTTTTATCCGTTCGCGAGAATCTTCCCATGGCCATGGAAGAATCTGTTGGTTGGCCCTACAAACAAATAAATAAACATTTGACCAAGCCACCAAGTGCAGGCAACATCTGTTGCTTGACTTCAAACTGGAGGTATTTAGAGTGGTCATCCTTCCCCCGCCGCCTTTGGTAGGTAGTTAGAGTTGTGCGCGCTTGGGCTACTAATAGGATGGATGTCAGGAGAATCTTGAATTCTCAGGGATTAAGATTTACGCCTTTCAACTCTTTCGACATTATTATTATTATTGCTTGTTGTTTGTTGCTGCCAAGTTGTTGCCTGTTGCTGTTGCCGTTTTTTTTTTGTTGGTTGGTTATTTGTTGTTTTCTTACCCCACCTCTTGGCTTTGTGTGGTTATTTGCGAGTGACTTACAGTGGTGCACAAAATTGAAGTCGTTTGCTTTTAGCAGAGCAGAAATTTGACAATTTTACATGAAATGAGTACAATAGGAAAACGGTTAAGCATTTAAAGTGTAAGAAAAAACCGAGTTAAAATTGTTGCCTTAAATACTTTTAACGACATAATAATTACATACTATTATAAAAACTTAATTTCTCTTAAGAGGAACAGATAAAAAATAAAATTTTTTTTTTTCAAAAAAGCTTTTCTTTCCCTAACACAGAATGAATATAAATACTAAAAAGATCGACTTAAAGTCAAAAAATAAGAACATTTCAAACAACATAAACATTTAAATCAAAGTGGCAAAAATCTCACACATCCCTTAAAAAAAAGCGTGGGGCGCCCATACCAACCTGAATTGAGTTGAGCATTTTGTTTCAACGCGCCCTACGCTTTTTTTTAAGGGATGTTTATTTATATTGTTTGAAATGTTCTTATTTTTAGACTTTTAGTCGATTTTTTTAGTATTCATAATCATTTTGTGTTCACAACTGATCAATATATTAATGTAAAGAAAACCGTTTCTTAAATATATTTTTTTATTTTTATTTTTTTAGAGCTAGAGAGATACAAATTTGGTACACAAATAATATACGGCACTTTGAAGACGAAATTTTTATTTTAGATCAGTGGGCGGAGGAGGAGTGGCCAAACTGTATTTAAGTCTTAGAGAGATAAAATTCGATATACTGATAGTACTCTGCAACACAATTATGAATATGCAAACGAAATTTAAATTTCCGATCAGTGGGCGTGGCAAAACTGCATTATAGTCCTAAAAAGATACAATTTGGTGCACAGATAGTACTTGACAGGAATGGTTGAAATTTACAGACAATTATACAGATATACAAATTTAGGTGAAATGATTTTTTTCCGATCAGTGGGCGGGTTTTATGTGCCAAGAGACAAATCAAATTTGATATACAGATACTACAGCTATTCATATGAAGACCAACCATTTTGATATCGAATAGCGGACGGAGGGGTTAATTTTTGATACACATACAAACTCGGCAATACACCCATGTATGTACAGTCGAACTTCTCTTCAGCGAATTTCTCTCTATAATGAGACTACCTCGGAATCGCCCTTAGAGGGTTAAAATGTGTGACCGACCCCAGACATTTTTTCTTTTACATTTTTCCCAAACATAACTACTAAGGGTTCAAATTCAAAAGCTAAGACAGTTATCGAAAAAATACTATATAAAACATATACTAAAATAAATACTTTATATTTTAATTTAATGTTTTTATATTAAAAAAGAGTTAAAAAAATCGATACTATTTTTAAAAAAATAATATATTTTAGGGTATTTGTTTATCTTCCTATGGGCCATATAGGTCCGTCCGACGGCTACTTTTTCGATTTCTCGCACATTTAACAATTTATTTAATTTCGGTTATTTTTCAATAAACTAAAACATTTATCGAAAAGACATACTTCATGTTTTAATATTATTTTGATCTTACATATAAAACTTACTTAATTTCCCTTTGCACCCCATGAATGAGGTATGGGATAGCTTCTCGCGTTGTTGTGAATTAACACGCTTTCTATTTTTAGATTCACAACTAACGGCACCTACTTATTTATCGACGAATGCGAACGTCACTGTTTTGAGAAGCTCTTACTAGACACGACGATTGAATCGACGCTTAATACTGCGAAGTTGCTGTCAAACAACATTCGAGGGGAGCCGACAGTGAAAGAAAATTTTATTTATTTTTTCTTTTAAGATGACTGGAGCCAGGTTTGAACCTGCGATCTCCCACATGGTAGTCGCGTGTTCTAACCACTATGCCACGGCCGGTCCCAACATATAAAAAGAGTTGAATTGATACATTTATACAAATTTGGGGCCCTTGTTTAGGTCCTTGTGGGCCACATTGGTCCATCCGATGGCTAATTTTTTCAACATCCAGCAATTCAAATATCGGTTTCGATTTTTAAAAAAATTTGTACGGTAATTTGCCAAGAAAATTTTGCCAAGAAATTTAAATAATAATTTTTTTATATTTAAAAAATGTATGACTACGATAGTTATTGATAAAAAATATAAAAAATGTGTTAAAACATTTTTTCAAAAAAAACTTCGATTTCATCGTTCGATAACTCGACAACTAAGACAATTATCCAAAAATATACTTTATGTTTTAATATTATTTAGAGCCTTAAATAAAACGTGTTAAAAAAATCTATACTTTGTTTTTTGTTTTTAAAATCACATATTTTGGGGCCCTTGCTTAGGTCTTTATGGGCCACATAGGTACGTCCGATTTCTCGTACTTTTAAAGTTTTCTTTAAATAAGTTTTTTTCATAAATGTTTACCGCTGGCCCGGGTCTGGTAAGTTGGCCAAAAACATTTTGAACCGAAAACAATACCAGGTATGTTCTTCAATAATTATACCCTCAACCTACGGGTAGGAGGGTATATATCATTTGATACGACCCAAAAGTGTAACACATAGAAGAAGTCACTTTAGACCTTAGGTTTCTTTGAACCAAATTCGATTCATAACTTTTTAAATCGTTTGAGCCAAGACCGTCTGGCTGGTACCCATAAAAACTTTCGAAAGTTCCAACCAAATGGGATAGCATAAGGGCACCATGCCACGCCCCTTCTGGTACCTCCCATACATATATATTATTCCGTCCACTTTAGAAATCGAGTAATAATATCAATGCAGCCAACGCGATCGCGCCCAATTTCTGTATTTAGTAAAGATAAATCAGGATCTTTACAGGTAGTCTAGCCACGCCCCTTCTGGTACCTCCAATACAAATGTTACACTCCGCCCACTTCAGTAAACTAATAATAATATTAATATAGTAGAAAATTTTATGTTTTTCTGAGGGCGAGGAACTTTTTGAGAAAACTACAAAATAAGAAAAAAAAAACTTGCGTCCGCAACGCCAGGAAATACCCATAAACTTTCTTACTGTTTTTTTTTATAAGTCGAGAAAAATTTTTCCTTAAGTAGAAAATTTACAAAAAATTTCGAAGAGCTCACATTGAAATAGAAAAAATAGAAAATTTAAAGTTGATTCTTTGTTAAAAATATTTTAGTATCGATATGAAATATTATATTTCTTATTTCAGATAATAATTTCGCCCCCCACTGTACGCATTTGCAATGGGGCAGGGTAAGAAACAGCAACCACCTCTACTACTACTAGTACTACTACCACTATTTTCACTGATTCTTGTGTGCTTTATAATGAGGCAGTAGGATATGCTTGCTTTGCCACAAGCTTGAACTGCTGAAGAGGAGATGATGATGACTTTGGCTTTGACTGTGGCAGTGACTCTGGTTCTGACTTTGGCTTTGTTGTTTGTTGGCAGATTTGTTTAGTTTTAGTTTTTTTTGTTCTTTACTGCGCCTGTCTTTCTAGACTGCGATGGCAATGACGACAACGACAACGACGACGACGAAGTTTTAGTTTTTGTCTAAAAATAAAACTTACGCCGTGTGGCAATGTTCAGGTATTTATTTAGCCTTTGGCTTTAGCTTTGGTTTTAACTCCGGTTCTTCGTTTGGTTTTGGCTGAGACTTTGGATCTTACACTCAGAATTTCCAGAATGGCAACAAAAAAAAGGAGCCACAAGAAGACAACAAACCAACCACCACCACCTAGCCTAGCGAGGAGTAAGAAGATGAAGTCAGAAGCAGATGAAAGAAATGCAAGAAACTACGAGACTACGATTTGTTGAGAAATTCGTACTTTGGTGGGATACGAATGTGACTAAGGCAACAAAATATCTGATGTTCGTCTTACTGTCAGGAGGACACTGTGTGTGAGTGTGTGTGTTGGTGTCCACTTGGTTATGGGTGTACAAGTACGAGCACACTATGTAGAAATGTACATAATACATGTGTACATACAAAGGTACCTTTGCTGTGACGTCTTTAACTATTTAAAGTACAATACGGGTGTGAGGGGGAGGGGCAGGAACGTAGAAGTACCAACGTATCGTACGTACGTGCAATATAATTTTAACTCTATTGCATGGATTTGTTATGCTTCTTCTTTGGTTTTTTGTTTCCTTTGTTGTTGTTGTTAAAGGAAGTACAATCATGATTGTTTTCCTACGACTTGCCTTGCCCGCACCCCATCCTCAGCACTACCATGTGAGTTTACAGCTCGTATGGCTGAACTTTGATTTGGAAATAAATAGACAGACCAACAACAACAACTACAGCAGCAGCAACAACAATTGCAATTGCAACTGCAACTGCAATTGCAACAGCTACAACAACTACAGCAACAACTACTGTAGTAGAGTACAAATTTACTGTAATTTCGTGCAATTCAAGAAATTTTTATAACAGTTTTCAATTTTCCACGCTAGAATACACAGAAGGTCAAATAAAATGAGGCAAACAAATCGAATTGAACAACAAAGCCCACCATCATCCCCACTCTGCACTCTGTACCACGACAGGCTACAAATCCAGTCAGGGATAGCAGCAACTTCAGGAACAACATTTTCTAGCAAAGCCATCACCCGCAGCAGCAGCAACAGCCGCAACAAGGAGAACAATAGAAAATTTTCGAAAATTGTTGGCACAACAATTTGCAAACAAAGTAATACTTAACTGCCAACATGAATAGATCGTTACCATTCATGCCATTCACATAAACGTCATCAACATCATCATCATTGTCATCATTACTATGACCGTCATCATCATCGTCATGATTTTCATCACGATCCTCATCATGGTCGCGTCGTCGTCAGCCGCCAACATTTGATTCCATACGGATTCTCTGGTGAAATGTATAGAAATATTCCATAAATAATAATTGTAATATCCAGAATATGAGGGCGAACGTGACATTTCGCACGTTGATATCTAACTATGTATTCACATACTTAGCCTCCAGATGTCGAAGGAAGACATCAGCAGCAACAACTACAACAACAATAGCAACAACTAGTATGCGCAACAAATAGCCAGAAATTATTTGCAATTTATTCTAGTATGTAGAAGAAAGGTCAGATTGGGTTAGATATGACATCAGGCATGCATATTTTGCAAACGTGAACCACATTGGAATTCAATTACGATTGAATGTTTGAATATAAAATCTTGTAAAAAAGTGGTCTAGTTGGTGGGGCTTTGAGTGTCAGGACTTTAATGGTAAGAAGATTGTGTTTTACATGTAATAATAGGTGGACTAGAAGTTTAAGGACAAACTAGAAGTAATCTAGATTTATATAATGGAATTTTGTATAAAATCCTTGGTCCGCTTAACGGAGGGGCGTTGCTGGATTTCCAATTTTTTCTCCAAAACTTTATCCTGTTATAGCTTTACATAATACAGAATTTGGTCACGATCGCGTTAGTTGTATTGATGTTATTACTCGATTTCTAAAGCGGGCGGAATGATACATTTGTATAAGAGGTACCAGAAAGGGCATGGCTAGATTTCCAGTTTTTTTCTCCATAACTTTTTCCTGCTACAGATTTACTAAATACAGAATTTGGGTACGATCTCGTTGGGAGTATTGATATCATTACTCGATTTCTAAAATGGGCCAAAACGTACATTTGTATGGGAGTTACCAGAAGGAGCGTTGCTAGACTTCCAGTTTTTTTCTCCATAACTTTTTCCTGCTACAGATTTACTAAATACAGAATTTGGGCACGATCATGTTGGGTGTACTAATAATATTAATCGACTTCTAAAGTGGGCGGTACCAGATGGATATGAGAGGTACCAGAAGGGGCGTAGCTAGACTTCCAATTTTTCCTCCAAAGCTTTATCCTGATATAAATTTACTACAAACAGAATTTGGGCACGATCGCGTGGTTGTATTGATATTATTATTATTCGATTTCTAATGTGGGCAGAATGATATATTTGTATGGGAGGTACCGGAAGGGCGTGGCCATGAAGTGGCCATGAAATACGTACTCATACAAAGTTTCAAAACAATTGATTACTACGTCTTTCGAAAGTTGTCGTGCGTATCAACCGGACAGCCAGACAGACTGGCAGGCGGATATGGCTCAAACGACTTGAAAAGTCATGAATCGAATTTGGTTCAGTTTAAAGAGACTCCTTCTATATGTTACTCTTTTGGGTCGTATCAAATGATATATTCCCTTTAACCCGTAGGGTGTTAGTGTAATAAATCCATTAAATATTCTACACCTATCCCTCGATTTACGTATAACGTATCTACTGTTCCTGTACATCGAATTCGAAACATTTTGTATAAAAAATTGTGTAAATCGTAAAATAGACAAATTTAGGTACGTACGAACCGAAGGGTATATTTAGTTAGTTCATCCATTATTAACGCCCAGACGGAGGCGTGGTTGGTATGACAATATACATTCGGGTGGCAGCGAAAATTCAACTTTTGATTTTCCGTAATAGCCGAGCGAAATATTGTGTCAGTTGTTATAAAACGGACAACTTTAAGCTGTACCCCAAAGAGATCAAAGGTCAATCAATATATATGAAAAAGATTTTGTGTTTGTGGTTCCTTTGCAATTTTTAGTCCCGTATAGACTCAAAAACGTCTGGAATGATCTTTATGAAATTTTTACCGAATGTAACTGGTGGCATGATGGTTAGATTAAGCGACTACCTTGCGCGAGATTCCAGGTTAAATTTCCGCCTTCAGTCAGCTACATTTTTCTATTATTTCTGGCCCCCTCGATGTTGTCGACAGCAACTTCGTAGTATGTGTCGAGTCAATCGGCATGTCTAGTAGAAAGCTTCTCAAACAGTGACGTTCGCATTCGTCGATAAACAAGTAGGTGCCGTTTGTTGTGAATCTAAAATAGAAAGCGGGTTAATTCACAACAACGCGAGAAGCGTTTTCAGTAGCTGTGTGGTCGGTGGTGAAAAATGGAAACTTGAATTTTTGACATATCAATTGGCCATGGCCACGTCCATTGGACCCTATTTTTCAAAACACAATATCTGGCACAATATTTGGCAGCAAAATTCATGATCTAATAAAAAACGGTCAGGATCGTATTAGTGGGCTTGGCATACACCTTGAAACTTTAAATGGCTGTATCTCATGAACTATCAGCGGTATGACGATGATATTTGGTATATATGTTGTTGGAACAGCCAGAATGAAAGTGGGCGGTACCACGCCCCTTTTAAAAGAAACCGTTATAACAACCATAATAATCGTTTGATCATCCTGAAAATTTCACAGTTGGCCTAAAGATATGAACAGGCTATTTGGAACCAAGTTGGCAAAAAGAGCCGAGGTGCTGCCCACACACGTCAATATTTGACTTTTACATATACACTAAATCATACAATTGTCCGTACACCAGGCAGTTGCTCATTGGTCGGATCTGTAAAAAATTAGGCCTTAATATGAAGAAGACTTCCAATGAGCATAAAAGATGGTACTGAAGTGGTTTGGGCCGTTGATTTCGAATCCGGAGTAAAATTTGAAACAAACCAGTACAGAAATATCAATCAAGTAAACTGACTAATAAATGCCATCACCCAATATAAGATGTTATTGGGGGGTATCAGAATGGGTGTGACAAATAGTTAGGTTTTCTGAGGTTTTGCCTCATATCACAATATAAGTTAACTCCCCCAAGTGTCCGTTTGGACGTTATGGGGAAATATTAAATATCCAAAAATAGGTCATTTTCTATGGAGGTACTGATATACATAGTCCATACTCATTCCTGATTCAAATTTTCATAACCGTAAAACTTACGCAAAATTTGACTGAATTCAGAGCACTTACAAAAAAGATATGTATGTAAGACTATGAAGTTGAATTCGGTCATTGTATAGGAGGCACCAGAAGAGATGTGTCAAATAGTTAGGTTTTTTGAGGATTTGCCTCCTATTATTATACAATATAAATTAAAAGACCAATTTTTATTTCCCCCTAAGTGTCTGCTTGGAAGTTTTGGGAAAAATAGTAAATTTCTTAAAATAGGTAATTTTGTATGGGAAGTACCAGAAGGCGTGAACCGATATAGTCTATATTCATTCAGTTCAATTTTATAAGTAAAACATTATACGTAAAATGTTACTAAATTCATTGTACTTACAAAAAATATATATGTGTAAAACTATGAGGTCAATTCGGTCATTTGTATGTGAGGTACTAGAAGGGCTATGGCAAAGGTTTCGGTTTTCTTAGGGTTTGTCAACTTTTGCAAAATAAATAAATAGACCAAATTCAAATATCCCCCGGTCATCCATTTGGAAGTTATAAAAAAAGTTATTTTCATACCCATCAGTAAAGTTTTACTCGAGTTATCCTGCTCACTATCCATCCAGCCAGTCTGTCAGACAGACGGACGTAGCTCAATCGTCTTTAAAAGTACTGAAACGAATTTGGTCTTAAGATACTTGGGCGTTACACTTTTTCTCGTATCAAATGATATATACCCTCATCCTAAGGGCGATGGTATTAATATATGTCCGATTCGATTCAAAAACTGTATTTAAGGCCCGGAGAGATTAAATTGCATTATTGTTTGTATATGCCAAAAGTTTTTTTTTAACCCTAGAGAAATAAAATTAAATACTACAGTTATGCTGTAGAAGAAGGACATTTGACATAATTTCACCAAGTGGGCGAAATAGGCGTGGCAAAAATATTTTTAGTGCTAAATAATTTGCATAAAACTATTCTCAGTTCATACAAACAGTTTAGCCACAGTTTTTAACATTTCAATAGTAATAAAAAATTACTGACAAAAAATGACTGTGATAGGATCCTTCTCATTCCTTATTTTTGCGGTAAAATAATTAAACATGGTGAAGGGTATCTGAGCTTCAGCATAGCCGAAAATAATTATCTTACTTGTTTAAAATATTTTTTGTCGTTAACCCTAATTTATAAATCTTTTTAACTATACTTCAGTGTAGTTTTACAAGATAAGACCCCCCCAATGGTTGCCACGCCTTTGAACCCCTAGTAAATTTGTGTCCAAAATAATTATCTCCCAACTGCTACTGGTTGGCGCTTACTAACCAGTCCGCACAGCTGTTACTCTCTGTTTTATTTGCAGTATTAAAATGTTAAATTAAAAATAAAATATTGTCAATTTTAATTACTGCTTGCGTTGCGTTGCCATACATATTCTGTTAGAATGTATTACGACAGCGTGCGCCTTGTGAAAGGTTTATGGGCAGCAGCACGGGAAATGTATTGTTATATAAAAGTAACGTGTATTATGTCACCATCATCACAGTACTCACTGAGAGTTATTTCATAACAGTCAAGATATCAGTTCGAGATTATTAGCATGTTTGTTCCTAAACTCCTTGCAGTCTTCGCCCTGATCCTTGTGATCAGTTTATCACAGTGTAGGCCACAAATTGAACATGGCTCGTTGTTGGGTCCTAGCGGGGTAAGATATAAACTTTAATGTTATTGATATTTGTTAATTATGATATTAATTTTATATTTTATCTTTTCTTTACAGCGCTTTGAACGTACTAAGAACTGGGCTTCTCCTCCGGCTGACCCTAACAAAGCACCCATATTCTTACCCGAATTTATTCCCATACATGAAGATAATGGCGAAATTCAACCAGATTTTGAAGCAAATTTTGGAAAATAAAAACATTTAGATAAAATTTTTATTTATTACTATATTTAATGTTATTTTAATATAAATTAGAAATAAATTAAGCAATAGTCATTAAAATACAAAAATATTTTTAAAAAAGTATTGGATTTTTTAAAAAAAAAATTATAGATGGGTTTTAACATAACATATTTATTAAAAAGTAGTAAAAAATAAATATAAAAAACTACAAGAGAAAAATAACAAACAATTTGTTACTACTAATTTAGGCTGGAAACACAATATCGTTTTATTGAGTGTTGTAAAGGATAATTGACATTTAAAATAGTATTATGTCACTCTTTAGGTCATACTTCGTATATACTCGAAGATCCAAATAAAGTTTAGTTCGTAAATCGGTTATATTTCATTATATTTTGGACCCATTCGAAAATATCACGAAGAAATATTTTTTTTAACTAAAACCTTCATGTTCGAAAATTTAATTTTTTTTCACTTTAAATTCGATGATCCAAATAAAGTTTAGTGCCGAAATTTGGTGATTTTATGTTAAATTATTTTTTTAGACTGATTTGCAAATATCAAACAAAATTTTTTTCTTTACCAAAACAGAATGCAGTATTATTTTTTTTTATCCCACCATTTGCCCATACTTCGAAATTAATAGAAGATCCAAAAAGAATTTAGTTCAGCAATTCAATAATTTTAGATTTATTCATTCTTTCGAAAATTTGTCAATGTTCGAAAATTATATTTTATTCCACTATTTAGATCATACTTCGAAAATATTCGAAAATTCAAGTAGAGCCTAGTGCCGCATTTCGGAGAATTTATGTTTCATTATCTTTGCGACTGATTCGAAAATTTAAAATTTTTTTTTTGGCTGAATCGTCAGTTCGAAAATTATTATTTTTTTTTTCTTAAGTTTAGTTTGCAATTCGTTGATTTAATATTTCAATATTTTTTGGACCGATTCGAAAATATAAAAAAAAAAAATTTTTTTTACTAAAATCATTATGTATCAAAACTTGTGTCTACGGCGCGACAGAATGCAGTATAACTATCACTATACGCGTAAAAATCAAACATAACAAATCAGATAAATATTTAATGATCGAAAAAATTCGAAATTAAAAATTGTGCTGGTTTTTTGCCAAGTATAATACATATATTTTATTTTAAATTTTGTAATTATTATATTTCAGTTTTTATTCGACCTGTTTTTCTTTAATATTCTTGGAATAATTAGTCGAGCTCAAGGTCTTTTATTTTTAATATTTATTTCGATATTTCGCTATCCGTCGGATAGCATCTTCAGGAATCTTTAAACAATAAGAAATACAAATTGTTTTGGTCATTATTTATGTTCACATCACAAGATTAAACAAAACTTACGAGTAACAATTATAAAAAGGTCATTTACATACAAATTTAAAAATTGCACTAACGTTAACATCTATTGTTTTTACAGATGATGTGTCTGTAGTTTAATGCTAAGTTCTCAATATCCGATTTGTAGTTCATTCTTCTCTCTTTCGGTATATTGATTATGTGCAACATTTCAAGCATAAATCTTTTGCTGTAATGCTGTTCCGTATCCAGAATGTTAACATTTTCTAAATCCGGTATATGTCCTCTCTCCGCACAGTGGGTAGCAAGTGCGGTTTTTTGGGTTGCGGATTTGACCCTACTTTTAATGTCCGATTTATGTCCGGACATTCTTGTACGAAGTTTATTTTTGGTTGTACCTACATATACCTTGTCGCATTCGTTGTTACTTTCCCCAGAGCAGCTGATTTTATAAATGACGTTGGATTTGTCCATTTTGTCCAGTTTACTTTTTGTGTTTGAAAATAGTTGTTTTAGTGTGTTTGTCGATTTATGTGCAATTTTGTATTTGTTTTTGTCATATATTTTCGATTTTTCCATTCTTTCCGACAATTTTGGAATGTATGCCATTGCTTTGTAGATTTTGGGTTCTTCTTGTTCTTGTGGGTTGCATTGTTTTTGACAATTATTTATTAATTTTGCAATAACATTTCTAGGGAAACTATTTTGTTCCAGTATTGTCGTTATTTTTATTTTGTTTTCTTTGTGGAATTGTCTGTCACTTATCTCCAACACCCGTCTGGCAAAATTTCTGGCAGTGTTCATGATAATATTTTCATGGTGACACGAATAATAATTTATTAATCTTCCTGAGGAAGTTGGTTTTTGGTACCAGTCAACCTTGAGTATATTGCCTTCCTTGACAATAATTGTATCCAAATACGGAAGTCGTCCATTTTTCTCCACTTCGAGTGTAAACTGAATTTGTCGATGAAAACTATTAAGTTTGCTTAACGTTTCATTTATTGCACTTTTCTTCACAATCCCAAAAAGGTCGTCAACGTATTTGGTCAGAAGTCTGGGTTTTATGTGTGGTCCTTGAAAACAATCTTTTAACAGTTCCTCCATCACAATATCTGCAACGATTGGAGAGGCAGGGGATCCCATGGGTAAGCCTTTACATTGAGTATACAATTTTTCCTTATATTTAAAATATCTGTTGTCCTTGATACAGAATTTCAATATTTTTAAGAACAATTCTCTTGAGATTGAGGTGTGTTTTTCGATCTCTTCCCACTTCCTGTTGATCACGTCAATAGCATAGTCCACAGGGATGCTCGGAAATAAAGATACCACGTCAAAAGATACTAAAAGTTCGTCATTTAATATTGCACTATTATTGATTTTTTCTTTAAATTGCACAGCATCCCTTACATTAAACTCTGATTTTTCCGTTAGTTTTTTTAAAATGTTCGTTAAAAACTTGCATAATTCTGTAGAAGGCGCATTTATTGAGGAACAGATAGGTCTTAGAGGCATACCTTCCTTATGGATCTTCGGCAACCCATAAATTCTTGGAGCGTATTTGGATACAATTATTGTCAAGGAAGGCAATATACTCAAGGTTGACTGGTACCAAAAACCAACTTCCTCAGGAAGATTAATAAATTATTATTCGTGTCACCATGAAAATATTATCATGAACACTGCCAGAAATTTTGCCAGACGGGTGTTGGAGATAAGTGACAGACAATTCCACAAAGAAAACAAAATAAAAATAACGACAATACTGGAACAAAATAGTTTCCCTAGAAATGTTATTGCAAAATTAATAAATAATTGTCAAAAACAATGCAACCCACAAGAACAAGAAGAACCCAAAATCTACAAAGCAATGGCATACATTCCAAAATTGTCGGAAAGAATGGAAAAATCGAAAATATATGACAAAAACAAATACAAAATTGCACATAAATCGACAAACACACTAAAACAACTATTTTCAAACACAAAAAGTAAACTGGACAAAATGGACAAATCCAACGTCATTTATAAAATCAGCTGCTCTGGGGAAAGTAACAACGAATGCGACAAGGTATATGTAGGTACAACCAAAAATAAACTTCGTACAAGAATGTCCGGACATAAATCGGACATTAAAAGTAGGGTCAAATCCGCAACCCAAAAAACCGCACTTGCTACCCACTGTGCGGAGAGAGGACATATACCGGATTTAGAAAATGTTAACATTCTGGATACGGAACAGCATTACAGCAAAAGATTTATGCTTGAAATGTTGCACATAATCAATATACCGAAAGAGAGAAGAATGAACTACAAATCGGATATTGAGAACTTAGCATTAAACTACAGACACATCATCTGTAAAAACAATAGATGTTAACGTTAGTGCAATTTTTAAATTTGTATGTAAATGACCTTTTTATAATTGTTACTCGTAAGTTTTGTTTAATCTTGTGATGTGAACATAAATAATGACCAAAACAATTTGTATTTCTTATTGTTTAAAGATTCCTGAAGATGCTATCCGACGGATAGCGAAATATCGAAATAAATATTAAAAATAAAAGACCTTGAGCTCGACTAATTATTCCAAGAATATTTTGTAATTATTACTACAAAAATGTAAAACTTTAGCACTAATATTTTGGTTTTTTTCAATCTTCGAAAAATTTTGCAACTAAGATCTATAAATTGAATATCACCATTTTTAAATACAGCATTGTAAAATTTAATATTATTACTTGCTTATATCAAATCTCTCATTAAATCACATAAAAATTATATGTTCGAAAAATTTCGAAATTATAAAAGTGTGTATTTCGTTGGAGTTTTGACGAAAATACTTATATGCAATAAAATTATTACAGTTTTGTTACGTTATAAGTGTAGAAAAATAGGTCCGTAGTTTTGAATGTGAAAATTTTGGGTTTTTTATTGAAACTGTCATGTTCGAAAATCATATTTTAATTCGAAGATCAATTTTTGTGTTCTGCGTTGTTTTGATTTCACAATATCGTCATTATGGCTAGTTTTGTATTAAATCACATTAAAATTATATGTTCGAAAATTTTCGATATAAATAAATGTGTGTGTGTTACGCTGGAGTTTTGACGAAAATACTTACATATATGCAATAATTGTTACTTTATGAATGACGAACAATAGCTTCGTAACTTTAAACGTAAAAATTTTGATTTTTTCGATTGAAATTGTTATGTTCGAAATTATATATCAATTCAAATATTAAAATTTTTGTATTCCGCGTTGTTTTGATTTTACAATATCGCCATTATAGCTAGTTTTTATTAAAACCGTTAAAAATTGTATGTTCGAAAATTTTCGATATTATAAATTGTGTGTATATTGACGCATACTTGACGAATTTCGAATAAATTTAAAAATAATTGCGATTATTATTACATACTTTGCAAATGTTTAACAATAGATCTGTTTTTGCCGCATTGTTTTATCTTCGAAAAATTGTGGAACTTCTAAAATGTTCGAATATTAAACTTTAATTTCAATATCAATTACTATCACTCATAATTAGTATTATTATTGCTTATAGCAACTCTTTTATCAAATCAGATAAAAATTTTATGTTCGAAAATTTTCGGTATTATAAATTGTGTGTATATTGACGCATATTTGACTAATTTCGAAAAAATTCAAAATTAAATGCGGTTATTATTACATACTTTACAAATGTTAAAAATAAATCTGTTTTTTCGCATTTTTGTATCTTCGAAAAATTGTGGAACTCCTAAAATGTTCGAAAATAATACTTTAATTTCAATAATAATTACTATCACTCATAATTAGTATTATTATTGCTTATAGCTACTCTTTTATTAAATGAAATAAAAATCGTATGTTTGAAAATTTTCGATATTAAAAAATTTTGTGTATATTGATGCATATTTGACGAATTTTGAATATATTCAAAAATAAATGCGCTTCTTATTACATACTTTACAAATGTAAAATAATAACTATGTTTATGTCGCATTTTTGTATAATCGAATAATTGTGAAACTCGTAAGATATTCGAAAATAATACTTAAATTACAATATCAATTACTATCCCTAATAATTAATATTATTATTGCTTATAGTGACTCATTTATCAAATCGGATAAAAATTTTATGTTCGAAAATTTTCGATATTACAAATTGTGTATATATTGTTGCTTATTTGACGAATATTGTATATATTTAATAATGAAGGTGTTTTTGGTTGTATAAATGTTGAACAATAGCTTTGTTGCAACGAATTTTTGTATCTTCGAAAAATGAAGTTCCAAATAACATGTTTGTAAATAATATTTTAATTCCGATATCAAAATTTGTATTACCGCTCATAATTATCATTATTATTGCTTGTGGAAAATCTTTTATTAAATCACATAAAAATTTTATGTTCGAAAAGTTTCGATATTAAAGAACTCCTAAATTGAGTTCAGTGATGCAGGTTTATTACTTGATGGTTTACTTGATGGTCATATACTTTTTGGAATATGTCCAAAAATTCATAAAATTTAACATTTCTATCAAAATTGTTATGTTCGAAAATTATTTTTTTATTCGAATATCAACATTTTCGCATTCAGCGTGGGAAAACCGAAACATTATCATTATTATTATCACTTATAGCAAATCTTTTGACAAATCACATAAAATTGAATGTTCGAAAAATTTTTATATCAATAAACTGTGAGTTTGTTAATGTTAAACAATAGCGCTGTTATTTCGAATTTGTGGAACTCCTAAATTGAGTTCAGTGAAGCAGATTTATGATTTGATGGTCATATAAGTTTAGTATAGGTTCAAAAATTCATAAACAGTTACGACATTACAATTTGTGTGTATTGTGTTGGTTTTTTGACGAATAAACATACTTTAAATAATAAATTGTGCAATAATTACTACAAAAATTTAAAACTTTAGCAATGACCTCAATTTTTCAAATCTTCGAAAAATTTTCCAACTTTGTTCTATGAATTGATGGTCACATTTTTTTGGAATGAATTCAAAAACTCAAATTTTTTACAAAAATACAAGTTCCACAATTTTTCGAAGATACAAAAATGCCAACAGAGTTATAGTTTAACATTTGTAAAGAATCTAATAATAAACACATTTATATTTGAATATACACAAAATTTATAATATCGAAATTTTTCGAACATAAAATTTTTAATAAAAACTAGCTATAATGACGATATTGTGAACTCAAAACAACGCGGAATCCAAAATTTTGATATTCGAATTAAAATATGATTTCGAACATAGCAATTTCGATAAATAAAATCAAGATTTTTACGTTCAAAGTTACGTCACATTCATAAAGTAACAATAATTGCATATATGTAAGTATTTTCGTCAAAACTCCAGCGTAATACAAACATTTGGTAATGTCGAAATTTTTCGAACATATAATTTTAATGTGATTTAATACAAAACTAGCTATAATGAGGATATAATGGAATTTGAACAATGCGGAACAAGGAAATGTTGATATTCGAATTGAAATATGATTTTCGAACATCACAATTTCAAGAAAAAAATTAAAAATTTTCACATTGAAAATTACGGAGCTATTGTTCTATACATATAACGTAACAAATATAATATTTTTATTGCATATATAAGTATTTTCGTCGAAACTCCAGCAAAATACACACATTTATAATGTCGAAATTTTACTTTTTGAATTGATTTCAAAATATATTAAAATTTTTATAAAAAAATTTCGAAAATATTATTATTAAATATCAACACTTATGTATTGAGCATTGTAAAAATTCAATATAATAATAATAATAATTCAATAAAATTCAATATAATAATCACTATTATTACCAAATCAGATAAAAATTTGAAGTTCGAAAAATTTCGATATTATATTATTTATATATTATATTATTTAACAAAAATTCGATAATTTCTTTTTGTTATAGAAAATTATTTTCCCCCATTGTGCGTGGGTGTCAAAATAGATTATAACTGTCCATACCGGGCCTTATAATTATTCCCATAATTAGGGGTAATTGTCGGTGAAATTAATACCATTCCATTCCACCCCTCCCCCTTTTCCGTTTCCCCTCATGGACCATTCGACATATGGATAATTTAGTTTGTCATGTTTTTGGTTTCTACCTAATATAACTTTTTCTACTACAGCTCTCTCTCTGTCCACCTTCAGCTGGGGGCTTTTGTCGGTCGCATGATCAAAAATACTAGCAAAGGAATAAAGCAATGGAGCAACGGAGTAATCATGGATCTACGGTGCGTGCGTGCGTGCGTGGCGTGTAATTAGCGTTGGAGAGTTCTAATTTCGGTTACTACAACACAAACTTTGTTGTTGTGTTTTGGGTGAAAGGGGCTAAGCGGGATGCTGCTGCTGCTGGTGATGCCTTAAGATCATGACAATCATGATAATGATGATGATGATGAAGGCGATATTGGGTATATTGACTTTAATGTTTATTTGTTTCGTTCGGGTGTGCTTCAGTCAGTCACTCACTCACTCACTCAGTCAGTCATACAGTTCATTCGTTAACCAAATAATAATCTTTTTCTCCACATCTTCATGGAGTCGAATTAAAGCTTAAAGAAGTAATTACAGTTCCATAGGCATCAGCACCATCAGAGCCAACACAACGGACGGCCAGGCCACTATCATCATCAACAACTGCGTGTCTACTACAATGGAGCGGGAGGTGGAGGGAGGGGCTATTATTTAATTGTGTATAGTATTCTTAAACAGATGATTTATCATTCCATGGATAGTTGCTGGGATAGACGGCTAGATGGATGGATGGATGGATGGCTGCATGGATGGGGTATTGGGTACTTGCGTTATACGACTAAAGCTGTGCCCTATGAGTGAATGTAGTTTTTTTTTTTGGCTAAAGACTACAACTCTTGCTGTGTGTGAGTGTGTGCTTGGTGCGTCCGATGAACCAACAAAACCCCTTGGATGCCATTTCACAAACAGTGAAATAATATAATAAAAATTGGTGCTCATGTTAGTGATCATTATGAGGCTGGCCAATGTTTCTACATCTACTCAAAGCTCATCATCATCATCATCACCAGCAGCAGCAACGTAATCAAGATTATTTTCATCGTCATCGTCTTTATGGTGTTTTCAACTTTAATAATGTTGTTGCTGTTGTTGGATATGTTGCTGTTATATAAAAAAAAAACAGAATCTTTTTAATGTCAGAATATTTTACCAATTTGCTAAAGCAAAAAACAAGAGAAAAAATTAAAAAAAAAATACCATTCGAAAAAAGTCCAAACTACCACTAGAGAAGACGCTTGTATCAGTTGTCAGAAGTTGAAAATAACAAGAGGAAGAAAAAAAAAGCACATCATATAACATGATTGTGGCATCATCATCACCATCCTCCGAAGCAAAGCCATCCCCACCACTAAAGTTTCATCATCTTCATCACCACCAGAGTGCCAGAGCACCACCACCAACACCACTCTCAAAAGAGTTTCTAGACAGTCTTCTTCTTAAAAGCCTTTTCTGTACAGTTGAGTTGTGTTCCTTCACTCAGGTAGAAAACCCTAAACATTAACTGCAAACCCCGCAACACCATCACCAACAGTCACTACGTCCTTCTTACCATAGCAGACGTCATCATCATCATCATCGTCATCGACGTCGCCATCCTCGTTGTTATCCTCTTCATCGCTTTGATCTTGGACACAGCTGTGGTGAGCCAGCCAGCCCATCACATTGGTGGGGGTCGTCTCGTCTCGTTCCGTCTCTTTGATATTCGATGCGTTTATGAATAGATTCAATTTTTAGGGGCATCCTTTGCAAATATTTGCACCAATTCTTATCATTGCCTGTTGGCACAGGAGGGGTAGGGGGCGTTGTGACTTCAAAACAACAACAAGACGTTTCGTTCGAAAAAATTCCTCAAGCTTAGGTAGACGCTTAATATATGTGGGAATTAGGCAGATTATTTTAAGACAAACATGTGGATATCATACAAAATGATACAAAAAAACAAAAAACACACACACGCACAATTTTTTGTGTGGCATTTTTAATAATCGCCTTAAAAGGAATTTTCCTTTGAAATATATCCTTTTAGATTTTTTAATTTTAAGTCTTAAAAATCTCTGTTGTTCTTTGAAATCTATCCAGTTGACATTTATTTTCTTAAGGGTTATGAATTTTTATTTATTATACAGTGAGGGCCAAAAGTCTTTTTACTTCTCAAACTACAGGAATTGTATAAAAAATTTATTTTTTATTTTAAAAAATATTACTATTTAAAAGTATCATCACCAATATATGCGATCCTTTATTATATTAACACATTTGCAAGCTAAAGCTGAAATTGTCAATGATTTTGCGATGAAATGTTCTGCGAATATCTTAATTTAATACCTCAAGTGATTGAAATCTGCAAATTTAAGGTTTGCCCAAAGAAAAGATAAATTCGAACTTAAAAAAGTATTTAAGTATTATCGAAATTATCTTCCAAGTTTTTTTCTAGCTGTTTATGTTGCTATGAAATAACTTTTTGTGGCTGATTCTAAAGTTTTGAAAAAACAATTCAACTTCGAAAATCAAAATATTGGTTCTAAGCTAAGTAGCCCAAGTAGAATTGCTAAAAAATCATTATACAAATAACGAACTATAGCAAAAAAAAATTTCAAAAAATTTCGAAATAAAATTTAAAAAAAATTTAGAAAAAAAAACAAATATTGTTCGAAAAAAAAATTTGTAGTTGTTGATGTTACCATACTTTTTTAAGGTCGATTCTAACATTTGAACAATTTTTTAATCAACATTTACCAAAAATTATGAATTTCTAAAAAAAATTTCAACTTCGAAAACAAAATATTGGTTCTAAGCTAAGGAACGTAAGTAAGATTGCTAAAAATATCTTTTTACAAATAAAAATAAGTGTTTTTTTAGAAATCTACAGTAAACAAACATCTTCGAAAATTTTCGAACTTCAAATTGTATAAAATTATGCCTTTTTTTAATTGCTTTTAAACAATGGTTTATTCTCTACAACTCATAAAATATTATAACAGACATATTTGTGTTATTTTTTTAATTCGGAAATTATAAAAATAGGTTCGAAAGCGACGAATTCTTAAATTCCACTAGACCAATTTGTCTTTGACTTTGCTATTAAGATCTTGTTGAGAATAAGTAACGTATTCTAACATTATCAAAAAAAAATATGTATCAAAAAATTTAATTTTCGAAAAACAAAAAACTTCGAAATCTAAAATATTTGTTTTTCAACAAAGCTGCGCAAGTAGAATTGCTAAAAAAAATCAGTATACATATAACAATTCGTATTTTTTTTATAAATCTGTAGCAAATAAATATCTTCGAAATTAAATTTTTTTTCGAAAATTAAATTGGGCAGAAACTACACTTCGTAAATCAAAATATTGGTTTTAAACTAATTAAAGCAAGTAGAATTACTAAAACGTCTCTGTACAAAAATAATCACCATTTTTTTTAGTTATATAGTAAATATATATATTCGAAAATTTTCGAACTTCTAAATTGTCTATTAAGTCAAATTTTAATTGTTTTTATTTATTATCATATTTTTTATACAAATTACAATTAGTATTATTTTTTATAAATATTCGAAAATTTTCAAAATATGATTTTCGAAAAAATTCAACTTGAAAATAAATACATTGGTTTAAAATTGGTTTGCATGAACAGAATGACTTAAAAAATTTCAATACAAATAACGATCTGCATTTTTGTTATAACTGAATAGTATAAACATATATATATATTATATTCGAAAATTTTCGAAAAAAAACATTTAACTTCGAAAATGCGCAAGTAAAATTACTTTAACTGCTCTGTACAAATACAGCCCGATTCTGAATACTCCCCGGAAGATAATTCCCGGGGAATTTATTTTTCCCGGGAATAAAATCCTCCTATTCTAAACAATCGGGGAGAACAATAAAAGGGAGAGAGAATTTCGGTTTTTCGAAATCAGCTGTTTTGCGTCAGCTGTTTTGTTTGGCTAACAATTAGCTAATTATTTTCATGAAGTTTTTAATGTAAAAAGCGAATATAGTGAATATAAACAACAAATACCTACAAAAAACAATATACAAATGTTCAGTGCTGCGTTTGTGATGCTATCTAAAGCAGAAAGCACTTTGCAATTTCCCCGCTTGTGAAATTGAGGTCAATTCCTCGCTTCCTTGGCGAAGGTGGCTACCAGACAGGTATAGGGAGAGATTGGGAAACCACAGCTTAAAAAATTTAGTTTAGTGAGTGATTTTATTCAAGCTTCATCTATATAATTAAAAAAAAACTATTTACAGGTGTGTGATCGTGAGCTAAAGATACGGTACGATGACACCTACCATCCTGGTGCGTGGCAAGACTCATTTACTTGAAATTCCAGCAAATTGCGAGCTTACCTTGACGAAAAAATCTATCCCTTCCCAAAGGCTGACAAATGTTTTGTACTTTTATCATTTAAATATTAAATACTTTAATTTTTTAGTACAATTCCCTTAAAATTTGATGGCGGAATTTTCCGCAAAATTTGTCATCAATTTCTCCCTTTTATTTACATTCGTAATACCTACTTTATTCCCGGGGAATTTTTCCTCACTTTCGAAGTTCGTTTAGAATAAGGGAATAGGGAGAAGGGAAAAAATTCCCGGGGAGATTTCATTTAGAATAGGGGAACAGGGAATAGGGAAAAAATTCCCGGGGAATTGCCATTCATAATCGGGGCGATAATAATAATCAGTACTTTTTGTTATAAATATCTAGTAAACAAATATCTTCGAAAATTTTCGAACTTCAAAATTATGTACAATTATGTCATATCTTAATTGCGAATAGATAGATTCTATTAAAATAGAATAAGTTGTGTCGTTTTCTGCATTAGAAATTTCAAAATCAAAATTCGAAAATCAAAATTTTGGTTTTAAACTAATAACAGCAAGTAGAATTGCTTAAATATGTCTACAAAAATAACAATCTGTATTTTTTTGTAATCAATGTATAGTACACAAATATTTGGGAAATTTTCGAAAAAATAATTAACTTCGAAAGTCAATACATTGGTATAAAAATGATTTACGTAAATAGAATAACTTAAAAAAATTTTTTACAATTAGCAATGTAATTTTTTGTTAAATCTAAAATAAAAAATATCTTCGAATAATTTTCGAAATTCAAAATTATGTTAAATCTGTAAATATTGTCTTATTTAAATTTTTTCAAAGGAATGGTTAATAGTAAACATATTAAAAAACATGAAAGCAAAATCATATGCTTTATTTTCTAAATTGGAATCTGATAAAAAAATGTTCGAAAGCCGTATGTTCTTTAATTCCGCTTGAGCAAATTTTCTTAAAAGGCATTGCAATTGAGGTTTTCGATTTTTTTCATATTTGTATGTTCAACTTTTTCTAGGCTAATTCTAACATATTTAAAAAATATTTTCAATATTTTCCAAAAAAAAAATAAATTAAAAAAAAGAATAAACTTCGAAAATCAAAATACTGGTTCTAAACTAAGCATTGCAAGAAGATTTGCTAAGAAATCTGTATACAAATAACAATCAATTGTTTTTGCTATAAATCTATAGCAAATAAACATATTTAAAAAAAATCCGAAATTTAATTTTCGAAAAAAAAAATATGAATTTTGATAATCAATACATACGCTTTAAATTGGTTTGCGTAAATAGAATTGCTAAAAAAATCTCTACACAAATAACAGATAGTATTTTTTATAAATCTATGCAAACAAATATTTTCGAAAATTTTCGAAATTTCTAATTGTATATGTATGCCTTATTTTAATTGTTTCAAATCAATACTTAATTGTTAACATATCAAAAAACCTTTAAAAGGAATTGATTGTGTCATTTTCTAAATTCGAATTTTCTAAAAAGGAATGTTCGAATGCGTTATTTTTTAAATTTCGCTTGTCCACTTCGCCTTGCTGTCGCTTTGCTGTTGGTATTTTGTATTTGTTTTAAATTTTGTGGCAAATTTTTTTGATTTCCGAAAAATTTGGAAATTCGAATATCTAAATATTGGTTTTAAACTAATTTTCACAAGTAAAATTACTAAAAATCTCTATAGAAATGATATATAGTAGTTTTTTTCATATCATCGAAAATTTTCGAAATTCAAAATTTTTAGAAAATTGCCTCATTTTAATTGTTTTAAATAAAGCTTTATTGTTAAAAAATTATAAAACATAAAATCACAATCATTTTCTGAGGCTTTCCAAAAAAACTTTGAAGTTCGAAAATTTTCAAAGATATTTGTTTAGTTTAAATAGATTTTTTATTCGAAATTTCAAAAATAAATCTCAAATTAAAATTAAAAAAAATATTATATCATGTTTTTTTGTGATTTCGTTTTCAAGCCAAATAATTTTTAGGAAAAGAAAAAAAAACTAATTTTCTAAATTTAAAAAACGTATACCAGAAAAATTTTTGCGAAAAGATAATAAGAAAATTTTTTTAAAATAATAATTTTCCAAAATCTATATAAAACAATTCCTTATGTTGTTTTTTTTTTCATATACAACAATCCACCATGAATTCCGTTAGAAAATAATCATATCCACAAGTTATTTGTTCATTAATTTTAAATGCATTGCTATAACTCCCCCCTTTGACAGTCCCTATCAGATGCGTAGTAGAAAAATAGAACTAGTTCGTAGAAAATACTTATTAGATGATATAATACTCGCCGTACATTTACGCATTTTGGCATCACATGTCCAATTAAGAGAACATAAAAATTTGAACTTGATATAAATTTCATAATTTACTGATAATTTTAATTTATGAATTATGAATAAGAACATTTCACTTCTTCAATTTTCACAAGAACCATACCAATGACATCAGTTATCAGCAATCCGCCTCTTTCGTTGCGTTGTCCAGCTTTGGTTTATCGAAAAAGTGTATGTATGTGTGTATGAGGGTGAGAATGGGTATATGAGTTGACAAAGAAATGCTTCAATTAGAATTCCAAATTCAGCAAAGTTTGCAAAGCATAAAGAAACGAAGACAAAGACGAACATCGTAGGCGCTGCAGAAGAGGAAATAATCAAATTTGTTATACGTTTTCAAATATATTTGAATTGTTGAAATTTTTCGAAATTCAGTTCGAAAACTTTGTTTTATTAGTAAGCGAAATTTGTTTTTGCTTATTGGAAGAGATTCAATTTCATATACCTATATATGTATATCTTTGGGCCAAACAAATTAATTTCATTTGTTATGTTCGAAATAACCATTTTTATATTTTTAAATTAGAATTCAACTAAAATTAGAAATACATTTTTTTTTACTCAAAAAGTTTATGTTCGAATATTTTCGAAATTATAAAATTGACAGTAATAGCTTGAAAATTAAACGAATTGCTATTGACTAGTTATTTTTTACATTCATACTTATTAATAATACATGTTCGAAATTATTTCGTACTCCCCACAAAAAAAAATAAATTATCCATTCAAGTACATTAACGTAACGAAATGTGTTTATAATTACATTTCTGAACGCACATGTAGAATCTTAAATCAATCATACCACGCAGCTATGGTGCAGGGGCAAACAGAAATGCCACACAGAACACGGCCCCACGGAACGATTGTCGTATTTAATATGTAGCGCGAAAAAGGAGTTGTGTACGATGAAAACACAGTCACACAAACATACCTGGTATTTGCATAATTTACTCATCGTCATTAAGCATAAATATATTTATAAGTGTAAACACATGCATACATATGTCCGTATGTATGTACGTATGTATGTGGGTACACACTATGTCCTCATATGTTGTTGAGATTTTTACAGAATAATAATAATAAAAATCAACTTTAATGAGTTGCAACTTATTTTTTTCTGTTTGTTTGTTTGTCCATAAGGCTATGATGACTGACGGCCTGAGCTCTCTGCCACACAATGTTACCATTGATTTCCTCTGAGCCCTACGATCGATACCTGTGCTCAGCTGAGGATGATTTGTCGATTTGCTTAATGTAGAAACGTAATCGAGGTATAAAAGAATATCAACTTCCGGTTGAAATGTGGCTTGTCACATGTTTGACTGGGATCTTGTTGGTATGCATCAAGCATTGGGTACGTTACCTATGCAGTACGTAAGGAGCGATAGGAATAAATTCTATTCCTGCCATAGGAAATCTGTTGTTGTATTAAAGTGCGTACATACGTACATATACGCACAACATTGAGATTGAGGGCCACAGTGAAGAAAGATGGTACAACACAACTGTCAATATGAAATTGTTCATTAACATAATGAACTTTAGCTTGTTGCATGTCGATGATAAAAAAATCACTGTCAGTCGAAGAAATGGAATACGGAAAAGCTTTCCATATCAGTAATTGGATCTACAGTTTGAAAATTTATAAATTTTTTAAAAATTTTTGGATCCATAAATTTCACTGATACAAATATGTTCAAAGCTGCACTAATTCAAACATACATTGCAATCATAAAATTCATTAAATTTATAACATATAAGAAATTCATAAAATTTATTTTAATATATTTATTATATTTATTAAATATATTAAATTAATTAATTTAATTAAATCCAATGAATTAAATTTTTTAAGTTCAGTAAATTTAAATTCATTAATTTAATTAAATTCATTAAATTCAAAAAATTCATTAAATTCAAATTCATTAACTTCATTAAATTCATTAACTTCATTAAATTCATTAAATTCATTAAATTCATTAAATTTATTAAACTCATTAAATTCATTATATTTATTAAATTCAATAAATTCAATAAATTCATTAAATTCCTTAAATTTATTAAATTCATTAATTAATTAAATTCATTAAATTTATTAAATTTAATAAATTCATTAAATTCATTAAATTCCTTAAATTTATTTAACTCATTAAATTCATTAAATTCCTTAAATTTATTAAATTCAATAAATTCAATAAATTCATTAAAATCACTAAATTAATTAAATTCTTTAAATTTATTAAAAATCATTGAATTCATTAAATGCATTAAATTCATTAAATTAATTAAATTCATTAAATTCATTAAATTAGTTAAATTCTTTAAATTCAATTAATTCATTAAATTCATTAAATTAATAAATTCATTAAATTCATTAAATTCATTAAATTCATTAAATTCATTAAATTCATTAAATTCATTAAATTCATTAAATTCATTAATTTCATTAATTTCATTGAACTCATTAAGTACATTAAATTCATTAAATTTATTAATATCGTTAAACCCATTAAACCTATTAAATTGATACAATTCACTAAATTCATTAAATTAGTTAAATTAATTATATTCAGTAAATTCATTAAATTCATAAAACCCATTAATTTTATAAAAGTCACTAAATTCGTTAAATTCATTAAATACATTGAATTATTAAATTTAAATACATTAAATTATTAAGTTTAAAAACATTAAATTATTTTAATTCATTAAATTCGTCAAATTAATTAAACTCATATAATTTATTTAATTTTTGAAATTAATTTAGTTCATTTAAGTTCACTCAATTGATTAAAATCATTAAATTTTTGAAATTTATTAAATTCTTTAAATTCATTAATCCGTTGAATTTATCAAAATCAGTAGATCCATTAAAAATATCAAATTTATTAAATTCATTAAGTTTACTAAATTCATTAATTGCATTTAATTCATTAAATATATTAAATTCATTAAATCTATTACATTCATTAAATTCATTAAATTAATTAAATTCATTAAATTCATTAAATTCATTAAATTTATTAAATTCACTTTATTCATTAAATTCATTAAATTCAATAAATTCGTTAAATTCTTTAAATTCATTAAATTCATTAAATGCATTAAATTTATTAAATTCATTGAATTTAGTAAGTTCATTAAATTTTATTAGAAGCATTAAATTTATTTAATTCATTAAATTATTTACATTAATTAAATTCATTAAATTCATTAAATTTATTAAATTTATTAAATTTATTAAATTCATTAAATTCATTAAATTAATAAAATTCATTAAATTCGTTAAATTCGTTAAATTCATTAAATTCATTAAATCCATTAATTGCATTTAATTCATTAAATATATTAAATTCATTAAAATAATTAAATTGATTAAATTCATTAAATTCAATTAATTCATTAAATTCTTTAAATTCATTAAATTCATCAAATGCATTAAGTTCTTAAAATTCGTAAAATTAAAAATTCCAAAAATTTATAAATTTATAATATCATAGACTTACTTATCCACAGGGGCTTATTAATTCACTATTGATTCAGTGATTCATCCATTATTACATTATTACTCCATTGATCGTTCCCTTCTATCCGTCGATCATTTACACTGTTCTCATTTATCCACCACCATTAGTTGCCCATTAGTAATCACTGCTGCCCTCTTAAATATTTACATAAATTAACAATGTAACCCCCCCCCCATATTCAACTTCTTTAGGCCCTTCTTTTATCCCTCCCCCCAAGGTGGGCGTTTCTCCCTCCCATTCTCTGCATAGGTCATAATTACAATTGTTCATAGAGATGCTAATGAATGGAACCACCTTCTGGGCTCTCGCCTCAAACGTTAATGTGTTGATTGACTCCTATTATAGGATTATGGAAATGGTTGGCCCCGCTGTCAGTAAATGGTTCCGGGGCACGGGTACGATTAATGAAGTACGACGACCAGCCAGCAGGTAGAGTCAGTCATATTAGTCAGTTAAGCAGTCAGTTAGTCGGTCGTGCGCATGTGCGTGTGTGTATGTGTGTGAATGTAAACGCTTATTGAGCTTCAATCAAATCATGATGCAGACGCAGTTGAGAAATTGTTTGAGTTCATGCCACCACGATGTTATTTTCTTAAATAATTATAGTGATTAATACATTTCATCTCTATTCGTATTATATTAGAAGTTCTTTGAACCCTGTCTACCTTTACCCCCCTGGGGTGGGCACGATGTTAGAGTGTGGTAATATGAAATCTGACCGAGAGTGAATTTCTATTGTTAACACAGCAGTAACAACAACAGCAACGCTAATGTTAATGTTGCCGGAATTGTGTTCTATTGTGTGTGTGTGTGAGAATTATGTGAATCAACAGATAGATTTATTATAATTAGTTTACAAATCGATAGCGATTTTCTTTCCTTAGAACATGTGAATTTTGTTTTCCATGATGATTTGTTCCAGCTCTCAAAGCTGAGGTGGTGATGGTGATGATGGAGGAACCCACCATGGTGGTTAACAAGATGTTGATAATGATTTCGGTGTTTGTTCCAATACAAAGTAATATCAGAGTCATGGAGGAGTTACGCTTCATTTGTAAAGGGATTCATCAGTTAGAGAGAGAAGAAAAAAGTAAATAATGTTGAATAAATTAGACAGATTATCAGGAAGTGAAAAGAAGTAAACATGACCATAATATCATGGATGATTATGCATTGTATAGAAATTTTGTTGATCGGGGAGGGGGAAGAGAGAGAGAGTGGGGATAATTATGCATTGTATAGAAACGTTGTTGATCGGGAGAGGGGAAGAGAGAGAGATAATTAATCAGAACATCTATATTATATAATCACTTGATGTTCAATAAAAAAATAAAAAAGATAGCAACTAAGCTTAGACATTAACATTAAGCTTTCGATGTCGGCTTTTACGCAGCGATTATAAGCAAAGTTTCAGATATCGCCATTACGATTAAATACTATATTTTTAATATAAGGGAAAGTGAGGCAGTAATTCTCGCTGTTACCATTTCACCATTCATGAGCTGACTAACCAGGAAAATTGTTTTTTTTTATTTGAAAATTTGACGAATTTAAATTGATAATTATCGATTATAAATTAAACTTAATTCGAACTTTATTGCACTGTAGTAAACTTATAAAAATTGACCACATTGACTTAATACCGTTACAGCAGTCTTCTCCAACATTATTTATTCAGGTAATCTACTTTAGAAGACTTTATGGAATTTATATATAAGATAATAGTTTATAGAGACAAGTTAATGGGTAAATAGGGTAACATTATGTATTGCCTGCATTAAGTTTGAAACACCAGCTTAGAAATGGATAATTTAGCATTGGATATAAATATTATTGCTTTTGAGATTATATTGTGAAATTCGCCAAATTTCAATTAATGGAAAAATACATTATTTTAAAGGAGTTGTGTTTACCTATAGCTACTTTATTGAGTTTACTATTTGTTTATCACTATCATACCAAAGTTAATGAGCTGCAACCACTATTAAGGTTGCAGCACCACGTTAAGAAACAGCAGCGTTTTAACTATTGTGACTGATGTGCTAGGGATAGATAGCAAAGACCACTACCTTTTGTTAGTGTTTTTGGCGACATCTAGTAGATCATAGCTTAAACTATGTGCTATGAGACGACAGGCGTCGCTCATTCATTAAATCAAAAAAATCTTACAATTTATAAATTCTTATAACTTATAAAAAAATTCCGTAAAATACATAACATGTTATTTGTAGAACGAATAAAATTTTTTAAATTCATAAAAACCTATAAAATTTGTTATATTTATAAAAAATTTAAATTTACTAGATTTATAAAGTTATGATATACATAAAATTAATAAAAGTCATTCATATCATTCAAAGTTTTTAAAATGCATAAAAGTTTTAATATTTAATAAATTTTAAAAATCCATAAAATTTAAAATATTCATAAAAGTAATACAAAATTCAAATCGATATAAATATGTCGTAACAAAAGGTATTTTTCTGTTTTATCTTTAATGCTAATTAAATTTTTTTGTTTAATTAATTTTTTGGCTGAAGTGCAGAACATGGGGCGGGAGCCCGATTAAAAAAAAATATGCCATTGTCTTCGTCTTGTCCCCAAACATCGGAATGGTAGGTCAAAGTTGGCGCTAAGGCCCGGGGGGCTCGGGGGCCAAAAAAAGGGGCCCCTTGGGTTCTATGATGACCCCCCATGTGTGGGTACTCAAATGAAAGATATTTTCGAGGCGAATCCTACGGGTTCGGTTCCTACGGGTCTCCTGGACCGAGTTAGAGCCATTTGAATTTCCGGGATATACCGGCGCTGCTAAATCCAACATAACCATTTCCACTCTAATTTACAAAAAAAATATTTTTTCCGGGATATACCAAAAAAAAAATTATTTTTAAAAAAATCTAATTAAAAAAAAACAAATAATATTTAAAAGGGAAATATCAAAAAAAAATTATATAATTAGTAATTACAATACATAGCTTTTTTTAAATATTTTTTAAATTTTTCCTCATTTCTTCCACTTTTATCCTTTTTTAATCAATTTTCTTCTTGCAAATATTTCTCTTTAGACTTTTTCTTGAATTTTTTTTAAATATTTCTTGAAATTTTCCTTTAAGAACCTAAAAAAATTCAAAAAAATTTAAAATGTTCACACATTTTTCATGACATTTCATTTTTCTATGGAATTTTTCAATTCATTTCGTTAAATTATTCTAATATTGCATGATTTTTCCCCATTTTTTTTAAATTTTTTACGGGGTTTTTCAAAAAAAAATATTTTTTTTTAAATCGCGCGGTTTTTAAATTTCCTATTTTTTTAGAATTTTTCAATTTATTTCCTTAAATTTTCTTAACTTTTTCCATGATTTTTTTTTAAATTTTTTCAATTTTTTTTTTGGTATATCCCATAAATTTAAATGGATCTAACTCGGTCCAGGAGACCCGTAGGAACTTAAAAATAACATCGTTGGACACATGGGGGGTCATCATAGAACCCAAGGGGCCCCCGGGCCTTAGCGCCAACTTTGACCTCAATTTTTGTGTTTTGGGGCGTATTTATTGTATATTTTTTAAATTTCTATTATATTATAAAACCTTATTTATAAAACCGATCCCTTAAAAGGTTTCAAAAATACTACAAGTTACAAAAATAAAACGGATATGATTATAAATCTTGTATAAATAATAATGACCATCTATATTTCTTTTTCCCTAAATTATAAATGCACATGGTACTCATAAATTGAACTACAACCTAGGGACTACCCTACCATATATATTTATATTGCATTTATCTTTATCTTTATCTTTATCTTTATCTTTATCTTTATCTTTATCTTTATCTTTATCTTTATCTTTATCTTTATCTTTATCTTTATCTTTATCTTTATCTTTATCTTTATCTTTATCTTTATCTTTATCTTTATCTTTATCTTTATCTTTATCTTTATCTTTATCTTTATCTTTATCTTTATCTTTATCTTTATCTTTATCTTTATCTTTATCTTTATCTTTATCTTTATCTTTATCTTTATCTTTATCTTTATCTTTATCTTTATCTTTATCTTTATCTTTATCTTTATCTTTATCTTTATCTTTATCTTTATCTTTATCTTTATCTTTATCTTTATCTTTATCTTTATCTTTATCTTTATCTTTATCTTTATCTTTATCTTTATCTTTATCTTTATCTTTATCTTTATCTTTATCTTTATCTTTATCTTTATCTTTATCTTTATCTTTATCTTTATCTTTATCTTTATCTTTATCTTTATCTTTATCTTTATCTTTATCTTTATCTTTATCTTTATCTTTATCTTTATCTTTATCTTTATCTTTATCTTTATCTTTATCTTTATCTTTATCTTTATCTTTATCTTTATCTTTATCTTTATCTTTATCTTTATCTTTATCTTTATCTTTATCTTTATCTTTATCTTTATCTTTATCTTTATCTTTATCTTTATCTTTATCTTTATCTTTATCTTTATCTTTATCTTTATCTTTATCTTTATCTTTATCTTTATCTTTATCTTTATCTTTATCTTTATCTTTATCTTTATCTTTATCTTTATCTTTATCTTTATCTTTATCTTTATCTTTATCTTTATCTTTATCTTTATCTTTATCTTTATCTTTATCTTTATCTTTATCTTTATCTTTATCTTTATCTTTATCTTTATCTTTATCTTTATCTTTATCTTTATCTTTATCTTTATCTTTATCTTTATCTTTATCTTTATCTTTATCTTTATCTTTATCTTTATCTTTATCTTTATCTTTATCTTTATCTTTATCTTTATCTTTATCTTTATCTTTATCTTTATCTTTATCTTTATCTTTATCTTTATCTTTATCTTTATCTTTATCTTTATCTTTATCTTTATCTTTATCTTTATCTTTATCTTTATCTTTATCTTTATCTTTATCTTTATCTTTATCTTTATCTTTATCTTTATCTTTATCTTAAAATCATTACATTCATTAGAATCATTAAATTCATTAAATTCATTAAATTCATTAAATTCATTAAATTCATTAAATTTATTAAATTCATTAAATTCATTAAATTCATTAAATTCATTACATTCATTAAATTCATTAAATGCATTAAATTCATTAAATCCATTACATTCATTAAATTCATTTAATTCATTTAATTCATTAAATTCATTAAATTTATTAAATTCATTAATTCGCATTTATTTTGGACTTAAAGGCTTTAGTGTTACTAAATGAATGAATAAATAAATAAAAAATAAATGCATTAAATTCATTAAATCCATTACATTCATTAAATTCTTTCAATTCATTAAATTCATTAAATTTATTAAATTCATTAAATTTATTAAATTCATTAAATTTATAAAATTCATTAAATATATAAAATTCATTAAATTTATTAAATCCATTGAATTCATTTAATTCATTAAATTATTTCTTATTTCTTGTTTCTTATTTCTTATTTCTTATTACTAAATAAATAATTTTTTATTTTTAACGAAATTTTTCTCCGAGTGTAACATTATTTAGAATGCATTTCACAAACACGTCTTATCTCTAATAGATACGATAACTAATTAGATGAAACAGCAACAGCACTAACATCCCAATTACAACACGGCAACTTGAAACAACAAATAAATAATCGTTTATCAAAAGAAGAAGAAAAAAATCTATCATTAACTTGACGTCGTTGACATTAAACGACAAACGTCAATTGTTGTCACAATGTGACTCTAAGAGTTTTCCGAGAATCTCAAATCTACCATATGCCGTTTGTTACATATATACAGATTTTCCAAGTCAATCACTTACAAACACTTACGCACACATTTACACAATAATGTCAAGAATTTTGCACATTCCATAATTTAATAATGGCTTTCACTCAGTGACTGAGTTTATTGAAAACGAAAAAAAAAATACATAAAATTATAAATAAATAAATAAGTAAATTCAAGAATGAAAACTTCCGGTTCTTGGCATTACATACATACTAAGACTGGGGCGCGCTTGCATACACATATCTGCCTGCCTGCCTGACTGACTGTCCCCACACACCTGTCGCTTGCCGCTGCAGTTAATTGTAATGTTAAATTACAAATGAAATATTTTTATATTTAATCACACTGAAAGGCACGGGTATGTATTAATAATAAGCATTGAATGAATGCGCTTTCCTTGGTGATTGCAGAATTATGACATTCATGCTGCAATGTGGAATGTATTACGAAGCACCGCGCCTTGTGAAAGGTTTCTTCTGGGCAGCAGCGCGGGAATTGTGTTCTTATATAAAAGTCACAAACGTTAAGTGACCATTATCGCAGTATTCACTCAAGGTTATTACATAACAGTCAGAGATATCAGTTCGAGATTATTACGATGTTCGCTTGTAAACTTCTTGCAGCCTTGGCCCTGATCCTTGCGATTATTTTGTCTCAAGCGGAGGCAAGGGCTCAGATTGGACATGGCGAGTTGCTGGGACCTAGCGGGGTAAGATATAAGTTATTAAAGTGTGAAGTTATACAAATTATTCTAATAATGATTTCTTTGGTCTTCGCAGCGTTTTGAACGTACTAAAAATTTGGCTCAACCTCCTGCTGATTTGAACAAACCGCCAATATTTTTACCCGAATTTATTCCCATACATGAAGATAATGGCGAAAATCCTCGACCTGCTGGCTCAAAATAATCGTAATTAACTTTGAAGTCACATGTAGCTAAAACAGAAACTTTATTTATTTTTAGATTTAATGTACATTTTAATAAATTAAATTAATTGTAATGCTGTGGAAATAAATGTGATAAAATTTATTTAAATACGATGTAAAGAAAATAATTAATAAAACAGTGGTTTAACATGCAGAATGCTATTGTCTTTGAAAAATAATATAGTTTTGTTAATCATTTGGGTAAAATGGCTTAAAACATTACATAATATTTCCAATACCAAAATATCTTGTCTAGTTTTTAATTTACTACATATCTTGCTAATTAATCAAAATTTGATACAAATATTATATTTTTTCATTGCTGGAAGACAAAACCCGTCGGTGGCCATACATTTCGAATACAAATTATTTGAGATCCAGTGGATCCAGTTAAGGGAAAGAAGATAGCACTCATTTTTTATAAATTTCATATTTAATTTAACACAAAATGACAATACTTTTTTATTGATCTTCAGGACTAGATTAAAATGCCTGGAAAGGCTGAACATTTTTAAGTTTTTTTATAGAGAAAAACAGAGTGACTTTTAAATTTCATAAAAACTTAGCAAAAAATCAATTTTAATTTATTGAAATTAGGGAAAAAAATTATGAAAATCAATACTAAATATTTGTGTTAAACTGCAAATTATATCAAAAACTTGAAAATATTTAAATGATAAAATTTTTTTCTTTATTTAAAAAAAATACATATAACATAAAAAAGTTTTTGGTACAATATTTTAAATAGGATAAAGTTAAACTTTTTATCAGCTTAATATTTGAAATTTAATTTATAAGAATGGAAAAGATTTAAATATAATTAAGTAATGAATTAAGAATTTATTTTCTTAATTTAAAACAGAAATATAACATGCAAAAGTTTTTGGCACAAAATTTTAAAAAGAAAAAGTTTAACTTTGTGCTGGCTTAAATTTTAAAAAATTTATAAAAATTAAAAAACAAAAAAAAAATTTTGCAATTTGGGCAAAGTTAATATTTAAATAAAAAAAATTAAGTTGATGTTATGTTATAAAGACCCCAGTGCAAAATATTCAAAAGAAATAAGTAAAATTTGAATTTAAAAAAAAATATTTTTTTTGATAACATTTCCGGAATTAGATGAAGTTAGGATGGGATATATAAAAAATAGGACAACTGCTAAAATTCTTTCTAAGTTAAAAGAAAACAAAAATTTGGACAAAAAAATTAAATAGGACAAAGTTAAACATTTTACCAGCTTAAATTTTGTTTTAGATAAAACTTTCGCTATTTTGATGGAATTTATAATGAGCCCATAAAAATATTATGTATTTTTTTGTTTGAGAAAAAATTTTATTAAATTGAAATATTACTTTGCAAGAATGCCTTCACCACATATATAAAATATTTTTAAATTAATTATAAGCTTATAAATGTGTAAATTAAACAGTTTTTGTTGTTTTTATTAGTTATATATATTACATTAAAAAAAAATATTTTTGATAGTTTTAAAGATAAAATTGTGATGGGATTTAAAATATGGCCTAATTTTAATGTACCAAAAAGTACCTTTCTAGCACCAAAAAGTACTTTAATTCAAAAAGTCATTTATTCCGTCAAAAAGTATTTTTTTGTACAATAACTAAAAGTACTTTTTTTGTCCAAAAAGTAGTACTTTTATTCTTCCAAACTGTACATTTTTCAAAAAAAAGGAATTTTATTGTACCACAAAGTACTTTTTAGTACCATAAAATGCTTTTAATTACAAAAAAACGTACTTTTGTTCACCAAAAGTCCTTAAATTGTACCAAAATGTACATTTATAGTAACAAAAAGTACTCTAATTGTACCAAAATGTACATTTATAGTACCAAAAAGTACTCTAATTGTATCGAAAAGTACTTTTGATGTACCAAATATTATTTTTTTTGTACCAAAAATAACTTTAATTGTACCAAAAGCACTTTAATAGTGCCAGAAAATACTTTTACTCTACCAAAAAGTAGTTTCAGTGTCTCAAAAGTACTTTTATTGTACCAAAAAGTAATCTTATAGTACAAAAAAGTACTTTTTTTATTACAATAGATCCAAAAGTTCTTTTAATGTACCAAATAGTATCTTTTTTTTTTGTCAAAATTCACTTTTATTGCATTAAAATGTATTTTTTCGGTACCAAATAGTACTTTGACTGTACCAAAAAGTACCTTTTTTGTCAAAAAATACTGCACTTAACAGAACTTTTAATGTACTAAATAGTACTTTTGGTGTACAAAAGTGTATCCTTTTTGTACCAACTCGTACTTTTCTTGTCCCAGAACTTTTATTTTACTAAAAAGTAATTTTGTTACTCCAATAGATCAAAAAGTATTTTTACTGTACCAAATAGTACCTTTATTTTGTCAAAATTTACTATTATTGTATTAAAATGGATCTATTTTTCTACCAAATAGTACTTTTATTGTACCGGAAAGTTCTTTTATTTCACTTTTATTCTGCTAAAAAGTGTTTTTATTTTACCAAAAAGTACTTTTATTGTACCATAAAGTACTCATATAGTACCAAAAAGTACTTTAATTATACTAAAAGTACTCTTAAAGTACCAAAAAGTATTGTACCACAAAGTATTTTTTTGCACCAAATATTATTTTTTTTTGTACCAAAAAGAACTTAAATTGTACCAAAAGCACATTAATAGTGCCAGAAAATACTTTTATTCTACCAAATAGTAGTTTTAGTGTCCCAAAAGTACCAAAAGTATTTTACCAAAAATTACTCTTATAGTACAAAAAGTACTTTTATTGTGTCACAGGGTACTTTTGTTACTCCAATAGTATCAAAAAGGACCGTTATTTTGTCAAAAAGTATTTTTATTGTATTGTTATTGTACCAAAAAGTACCTTTATTTTGTCAAAAAATATTTTTTTGTTGTCAGAAAGTACTTTTATTGCTCTAAAAAGAACTTTATGTACTTAATAGTATTTTTGGTGCAAAAAATTTAACCTTTTTGTATCAAGCAGTACTTTTATCGTGCCAGAAAGTGTTTTTATTTTACGAAAAAGTACTTTTATTGTGATCAAAAGTCCGAAAAAGTAATTATATTGTACCAAAAAGTAGTTTTTGAGCACAAAAAAAAAATACTTTAATGGTTTCTAAAAGTACCAGTAGTGTGCCAAAATTACTTTCTTAGAAACAAAAATATAATTTTAAGTGTACCAAAAAGTACTATTATTCAACCAAAAAGTACTTTTGCAGTACCAAAAAGTAATTTTATTGTACCAAAAAGTACTTTAATTCTACCAAAATGTACTCCTATGGACCAAAACAGTAACACCTCCAAAAAGTATTTTTTTAGAACCAAAAATTACTTTAATTATACCAAAAAGTACTTAAATTGTACAAAAAGAGTTTTAAACAACAAAAACATAATTTTAATTGTACCAAACAGTAATTTTACTTTACCCGAAATCACTTTTATTGTGGCAAAAAGTACTTTTTTGTAACAAATATAAATTTTATTGTATCGAAAAGTTTTGTTGCTGCCCTTTAACATACATCTCGACTTTTTTTTAAATTTTCAACCAATTTTTATTGAAAACAAAACAGCCACAGCAAAACAGCTGAATATAATAATAATTTTTTGGATTAAATTTGCAATTTTTTTTAATTAAAAAATTCAATGAAATTTTAAATCAACTAAAATTTTATTATATTTTTCAAAATCTTTAAGCATTTATAACACAACATTTTTTTGTTATTTGTATTAATTAAGTTTTAAATTTTCTGTTTAATGACAAAAAAAGTAATTTGACAACAAATTTGTTATTAATTTTTACTTGAATAAATTTTATTATTTGTTTTATTCCAAAAGACATTGTTGACTAAAATATATACAATATTATTTCAAATTTGTTATCGTTTATCTTGTCAAAACCACTGTGCTCATACCCTATAAGGCATCTTCTAACAACATTTTCCGCCGAAAAAATTCTAACTATGAAATGAAATCGAAAATTATTTACGGCTTTCAATGGATTCCTAATAATATTGAAAACGAAAACAAACAACAAATGGTTTTTGTATATCCGCACAAGAAAAACAGACCATTATAATCATGATTATGATACACAAAGTGTGAAATGACCATAAATTATATAACAACAACAACAACAACAACAGCAGCAGAAATAGCAATACAACAGCCACAACAGCAACCGCAACTCAAGCGGCTGCTGGCCACTGACTGCTTAATTACGCCGCTTATGTAATTCAACAACATGCAACAATAACAACAACACACTGGAGATACAAAACGCCAAAGTAGAGACCCAACAAAGATAGGAGGCGACATGTTATAGGCCCGATAACAATGACAACACGGCATCAACACTACTAATGTTGTTGTTGCTATTGTTAAAGTTTATTAGGCAAAACACTTGTTAATTGCAACAAAACGCTCATAATTCATCCATTCTCCATTCCACAGCCAATGATCATATGACAGTATGAGGGGCAAACGTTTAAGGGAGCGGCAAGTGACAAGTGATTCCATCCACCCACAGCTGCAAAAATCCAATATATCCAATGTATGAGGCACATGCGAGAGTTCATCCATCTGGAGTCATTTTTTGCTTGGTAGGGATATGAATGTAGCAAAGTGGCGCTGGAATTGACACGGAATGATACATCCGTACGAGGGGCTGTGCAAAAGTACATGGAGGAATTAATTGTTTACTTAATTATACGATATAATTTGGGTTGAAAAATAATTGGGTTAGAAAAAAATCCAACAATTGAATAACAGCAATTACTCACCTTAGTTATTACGCGCAAAACAATTAAATTAACAATTTGCAATTCTAACAGTTATTTAATGGATCACATAATCAATTAATTTGCTAGTTAGTCACATTTTCAATGGGAGTTATAAAATGAAAAAAAATTTTCAGAGATGTAAAAATACTTCACTAAATATTGGGTATAATTTTTCGAAATTTATACTTTAAGGGATAAAAAGTGGTAATTGGCGCAAACGCTTATGTTATGAACTAGTTATGCGATTAAAGAGGTTTTTTTCGAAATTCGTACTTTTAGAGGTAAAAAGGGTAAAAAGTGGTACCACTGCCCAGGGCAAATGGCTAACGCGATATTTACTAAAATAGATATAAACGTTCAAGTTATAAAATTATGGTGCAATACGAAGGGATTTATCGAAATTCGTACTTTTAGAGATAAAAAGGGTAAAAATTGGTACCATAGCCCAGAGCAAAAGGGCTACAGCTACAATAACTAAAATTGGCGTGAACGTTTATGTTGCAAAGTAGTTATGTGATTTAAGAGGGATTTTTTCGAAATTTGTACTTTAAGGGATAAAAAGGGTAAAAAGTGGTACCATAGCCCAGAGCAAACTGCTAACGCCATAATCACTAAAATGGGTATAAACGTTCATGTAATGGAATTAATGTGCGATACGAAGGAATTTTACGAAATTCGTACTTTTCGGGATAAAATGGGTAAAAAGTAGTGCAATAGTCCAGAGAAAATGGCTAAAGCCACAATCACTAAGAAGGAAATTTAGTACACATTAATTTTATAAATAGGAAAGAAAAAAAAAATTGTTTTGTGAAAATCACAAACCTTACATTTTGTTAAAATTGTTGTGGGTATTGATCCCAATTTGGCTCAATTTGTCGTTAATATATATCTGACAACTCTGTTGAACTATATCAAATAATTTCAAAGGATTCGCACACCTCCCATATATCCTGAAATGGAAAAAACTTATATTTTCTAAAATTGTTGTTAGTACCGAACCTAATTAAGATCGATTTTTCTGTGATATATTACTAACAACTCTATTGAATTATATCAAATTATCTCAAAGGACACACCCACGACTCATACATCCTGAAGGGAAAAAATTTATATTTTCCAAAATTGTTGTTAGTATTGAACCAAATTTAGTTCAATTTGTCTGTGATATATTACTGACAACTGTGTTGAATTATATCAAATTATCTCGAAGGACACTTCCACCTTCCATATATCCTAAAATGGATAAAACTTATATTTTCCAAAATTGTTTTTAGTATTGAACCAAATTTGCCTTAATTTGTTTTTGATATATTAGTCACAACTGAGTTGAATTATATCAAGTTATCTCAAAGGACACGCCCACCTCCCATATATACTGAAATGGAAAAAACTTATATTTTCCAAAATTGTTGTTAGTACCGAACCAAATTAAGCTCGATTTTTTTTCTGATATATTACTGACAACTCTGTTGAACTATATCAAATTATTTCAAAGGATACGCACACCTCCCATATATCCTGAATGGAAAAAATTTATATTTTCCAAAATTGTTGTTGGTATTGAACCAAATTTGCCTCAATAGGTGTGTGATATATTACTGACAACTCTATTGAATTCTATCAAATTATCTCAAAAGGACACACCCACGACTCATACATCCTGAATTTATATTTTCCAAAATTGTTGTTAGTATTGAACCAAATTTAGTTCAATTTGTCTGTGATATATTACTGACAACTCTGTTGAATTATATGAAATTATCTCAAAGGATACGCCCACCTTCCATATATCCTTAAATGGAAAAAAAACTTATATTTTTCAAAATAAATGTTGGTATTGAACCAAATTTAGCTCGATGTGATATACGATACTTACTTATTTCAAATCGATATTAAATTACACTATGACACAAAATCAAACTTTTTGAAAAACACCCGAACGTGACTATATAGGTTCGATAGTACAACCGGAGCTGAGTAAAACCCTAGCTCAGTTTGGCTAGATTGGCTACCAATTTTTTTTTTTTGGCCCCCTAAACTTTTTGAAATCCCTTGGACCCCTTGAAAAAAGGTGACATCAATTGTTGGCCAACAGTTTCTACAGTTTTTAATCTAGCTCTTTCTCTTCTTCAGCAAAGTTTTAGCTAATAGTCCGCTTAAGAAACTGATATAATAAAATTTCCCAAAAAGATTAGACTTCCCTCGTTTATTTTCAAAAAACTTCGATAAAAATTCTAATTTTTTCACTATTTTTTATATAAGTCGTAGGGAATCCAGATTTTTTGCATACTCTATTCAGTGAAATTGTAGTTTAGGTAACACCGAATAACTTCTCTGAACAAACCTATGCAATCTGAACAAGTCTAGGGAAATTAAATAGCTCTCAAAACACACTATCTACTTTAAACAAATCAGTTTTTTAGGAGTTTTGGGCCATTGTGCAATGTTTTTACTTGCTATCTTTACCAAAAACGTACTTATTGCATAACTGAATAACTTCTGTAAACAACCAATATGATCGGAATACTCAACCCCCTTAATTGTTCACAAAGAGCATTAGGGTGTTCCTTATATGGCATTTTTTTCGAAGTTCGTTAAAAATATGTATTAATCGCGATGTTGGTCATCTATCTTCACCTTACGTTTCTTTTTGCCAATATTAGGAATATGTTATGAGATATTTTGTATCGATAGTTGGACATTAGGGTGTGCCGCAATGAGGTTAAAGTATGAATTTGTTCTCAAATCAGTTTATTGCCGCTGAGTATTTTTCTTTCGTATATAGACTAAGTAGTAAAAAGCCGTTCAATAGCTGAAATAAAGACCTAAAATAATATGTGTTTGCTTTTACCATATCTCTTATAGTCGCCGAGATATTTGATATAGAAGTTGGGGTATTTTTAAAAAAATTATTAAAAATGTTGAAATTGAATTTCGATGTAGATTATTATGGGCAATTATATATTTCAACTTTTAAAGGTTAATCAAGTTAAAATCTATATGTTTAAAAAGTATATGTGTATATTATCACTATCTCTATCAATTCTTGAGAAAAAATCCCCTCAAAAGACCATTGCATATTAATGGTTTTGGTGACATTTGTAAGCATACACAATGGATATACAGGTGAAACAAAAGTTAAGTAGTCATTGCTATGCTTTTTAAGCCCCTGATATCTCGAGAATTGATAGAGATAGTGATAATATACACATATACTTTTTAAACATATAGATTTTAACTTGATTAACTTTCAAAAGTTGAAATATATAATTGCCCATAATAATCTACATCGAAATTCAATTTCAACATTTTTAATAATTTTTTTAAAAACACCCCAACTTCTATGTCAAATATCTCGGCGACTATAAGAGATATGGTAAAAGCAAACACATATTATTTTAGGTCTTTATTTCAGCTATTGAACGGCTTGTTACTACTTAGTCTATATACGAAAGAAAAATACTCAACGGCAATAAACTGATTTGAGAACAAATTCATACTTTAACCTCATTGCGGCACACCCTAATGTCCAACTATCGATACAAAATTTCTCACAATATATTCCTAATATTGGCAAAAAGAAACGTAAGGTGAAGATAGATGACCAACATCGCGATTAATACATATTTTTAACGAAATTCGAAAAAATGCCATATAAGGAACACCCTAATGCTCTTTGTGAACAATTAAGGGGGTGGAGTATTCCGATCATATTGGTTGTTTACAGAAGTTATTCAGTTATACAATAAGTACGTTTTTGGTAAAGATAGCAAGTAAAAACATTGCACAATGGCCCAAAACTCCTAAAAAACTGATTTGTTTAAAGTAGATAGTGTGTTTTGAGAGCTATTTAATATCCCTAGACTTGTTCAGATTGCATAGGTTTGTTCAGAGAAGTTATTCGGTGTTACCTAAACTACAATTTCACTGAATGGAGTATGCAAAAAATCTGGATTCCCTACGACTTATATAAAAAATAGTGAAAAAATTAGAATTTTTATCGAAGTTTTTTGAAAATAAACGAGGGAAGTCTAATTTTTTTGGGAAATTTTGTTATATCAGTTTCTAAAGCGGACTATTAGCTAAAACTTTGTTGAAGAAGAGAAAGAGCTAGATTAAAAACTGTAGAAACTGTTGGCCAACAATTGATGTCACCTTTTTCCAAGGGGTCCAAGGGATTTCAAAAAGTTTAGGGGGCCAAAAAAAAAATTTGGTAGCCAATCTAGCCAAACTGAGCTAGGGTTTTACTCAGCTCCGGTTGTACTATCGAACCTATATAGTCTCGTTCGGGTGTTTTTTTCACTGTTGCACTGTGTTATTATATGGCATGTAACTTGACAAAACGAATGATGCAGAACTTCCGCTTTTTGGGGCTACTTTCACGTGCAGTTCTCAGAATTGAGTCCCAAATCAATAGGCTGAAAAAAGTTGCACTGTGATATTAAATCCCTTATTTGTAAAAAAAATTATTTTTTCTTTAAATACATAAACATCTTTTATATTTACATATTTAATTTTTATTATTTAATATTTAATTTTATCACTCTACTTTAATTTTTTTTAAAATATTAATTAACATATTTTTTATTAATTATTTAATATTTCATTTTACCACTGTACTTTTTGATCTACCCTCGTGCATCGTTTACAAATAACAACTCTACCGAATTTTGTGGAATTTTGTCGAACTATCTTGTCCAGTATCTTCTACGTACCACTGTGCACCGGCCTCACCGACTGCCACCGCTGTCACCGTACGCGTAGCTGCTGCTATTGCATCTCATAGAATACCGAAAGCTCTTGTATCCATAGGATCGATCAGATGTATGGGGATGACAGCGGCCACACGGCACAGCCACCGCCGCCGTCAGTTTGTGGGCAAGTGTTGCTGCCGTCGCTTCGTTCGTTTATAGTCTTTTGATAGTGTAACAATACACAACAATAAGAGCACAATAATAAAACCAAAAAAAAGAAATAAAACAGCGACAGCAACAACTTTAACTAATTTCAGATAGTGTCATTTTGTTGTTTGCACATACTGCTGCTGCTGCTGCGAGTAATACAAGCGAGTACCGCCAAACAAATCCATTGAGTACTCATTCACTCAGCCATCGAAACGGTCGCTCGCTTGGTGGTTCGATATTTCGCGGTTAAAGTGATCGCGCGTCGGTTTCATTCTGCAATTAAGCAATTTCAAAATCTAGCATTCAGTTTGATTTAAGGCATCGAGCGGGAAGATTCAAAGTGAGAAATAAATCCAAATATTCCGAACATTCATCATCCCACCCAATTAGTAATTGATCAAAGAGATTTGTTACAATTTCACGTATTGAAATTTAAAAGAAAATACGTGATATTTCGGGTTTTAGCTGCTCTACAGTTGTTGCTGCCGTTGTTGTTGTTGTTGTTAGACCTATATATTGACTTACCTAATTAGTGTAAATTTATTGTAAATAGTTTTAACATCTAATTTGTTGTATTGTGCAAATCAAAAGTTAACAGCAAACAAAAACAGCTCAGTATAAGCTCATCATGATGATGATGATGCAGATGACGATGATGATGTTGTTGTTGCATCATTAAATAGTTTACGGCATGCGGTACGCCTCCTGTGAATTGTACAAATAAAAAAAATACTAAATAAAATTTCATATGTGAAAGCGATTAACAAGTATAGATTTACTACTGCGAAAAAAATATGAATTGTAATTTTATTAAGAATTTTGTGAAAAACGAATAACTTTGCGTGCTGAAACATCCGCTGCACCGATCCATATCACGTAAAGAACATGCAATTTCTTTGGAAAATAAAAATTGTCAACAATAGTGAATATCACGAAGAGAATAATAAAAAAAAAATATGGAATATAGTAACACAGTACAACACATGAGTATGGGACTTAATTCCTAGAACTGCATGTGAAAGTATCCCCAAAAAGAAGTAGTTCTGCATCATTCGTTTTGCCAAGTTACATGCCATAATAATTTAATATCGATTTGAAGTTAGTAAGTATCGTATAGGGGAATTGGTAACGTTTTAGGCTCTTTTGTTATATTGTTATATGGTGGCGTATGCTTATCCATATGATTATAATATTCCATGTAAATCATACGCCGCGGAGTACAACAGTTTTATTGTAACTGCTATAGAACAAAAACCCTGTTCAAAATCATATAATGAATGTAAAAGTGAAACTGTTGCTTATGAAGGGAAACCTTATATGAACATGTTAAAGGAATTGTAATTCTTAATTTTTTTAAATTTGTTTCAGCTAAATCGTACTAGAGGTTCTCGAGTTATATCAAACAAAAGTGCCTAAAACGTGACAAATTCCCCTACAAGATACTTACTAACTTTAAATTGATATTAAATTATTATGGCACATAACTTGACAAAATCAATGATGAAGAACATCTCGTTTTTGGGGCTACTTTTATGTGCAGTTTTCAGAATTGAGTCCCAAATTAATGAGATGAATGATGCATGATGAGAAATGGAGAAAACAAATATTGCATTTTTAATAAAATTTTAAATTCAAATACGATAAAAAATAAAACAACAAATAATGACAGCTATGGCCTAGGACGATAAAGGAACTTACAGTGTCCTATGTACCAAGAAAGCTAGGAGGGAAGACCAATTTAAACTTTAAAGAAAATTATAACATTAAAATATGACAAAAAAGAATCACAGCCCCTTAAATTGTTCTAGAGACCAAAAAGGACCTTACAGTAATCCAAGGATCAAGAAAGCAAAAAAAACTGGTGCTATCGCTCATAACAAACAGTTAATGCTAGAAATGCGAAAATTTAGGTGGACATGCTTCTAAGAGAGTTAATGAGTCGCCAGAAGAAATTTTTCGAAAATCGTGTCTTTGGGGGTTAATAAGGAAAGAAAGGAAAAAAACGCTGCATCTCATATCAAATTACTAAATCTACATTTACAACATTGTATACCCGTTCATATTATAAAGTAATTGCGCATTATGCAGGAATTTTTCGAAATTCGTACTTTTAGGGATAAAAAGGGTAAAAAGTGGTACCAACGCAATGAGCTAACGTCTGAAGCTAAAATCACAAAAATTAGGAAACCCATTCATCTTAGGGAATAGTTGTGCAATATAAATGGATTTTTAAAAATTTGTACTTTAAGGATAATAAGGGAGGCAAGTTGTACCAATGCCCAGTGCAAAGGGCCAAAGATACAACCACTAAAAGGCGGATAAACGTTCATGTTATAAAGTAGTTCTTCGATCAAAGAGGTATTTTTGGAAAATTGTACTTTAAGGAATAAAAAGGGACGAAAAATGTACCACTGCTCGGAACAACGGCTAAAGCTATAAAACTACAATCAATCAACAATCAAAACAAACGTTCATGTTATAGAGTAGTTGTGCGATAAGGACGAATTTTTCGTATTCCTTACAGTGTTACGAGGACCATAGACAAACAAAGCTTAAAAGAAAGCAAAGGGGACAAAAATGGTACTGTCGCCCAGAACAAACGGCTAAAGCTACAACCACTAAAATTGGCGTGAACATTCTTCATATGCAGAAGTTGTGCAATACGGTTATTTTGCGATATTCGTACTTTTAGGGACAAAAGGGGTAAAATGTGGTAACCTCCCCCACATCAAACGGTTATAGCTACAACCACTTAAATTGGCGTGAACATTTGTTTTATAAAGTAGTTGTGTAATACGCAGTAATTTTTCGATATTCGTACTTTTAGGGATAAAAAGGGAGAAAAGTAGTACCATCGCCCAGAGCAAACGGCTAAACCTAAATCACTAAAAGGCGGATAAACGTTCATATACGAAGTCATTTTTTGATATTTGTACTTTTAGGGATAAAAAGGGGCCAAAAATAGTACCATCGGCCAGAGCAAACGGCTAAAGCTACACCCACAAAAACTGTAGAATATGTTCATCTTATGAAGTTGTAGCGCAATGCGAACTAATTTTTTGATATTTGTACTTTTAGGGATAAAAAGGGACAAAAAAAGTATCTTCCGTTACAGCAAACGGCTATAGTTACAACCACTTAAATTGGATTGAACTTTTATCTTATGAAGTAGTTATGCGATTAAAGAGAATTTTTTGGAAATTGGTACTTTAAGGGAATAAAAGGGATAAAAACTGTACCATCGACCAGAACAAACGACTAATACTACAATCACAAGAATTGAGACACCCATTCATCGATATTCGTACTTTTAGGGACAAAAAGGGTATAATGTGGCAAACCTCTCCCACAACAAACCGCTATATATACAACCACTAAAATTAGCATGAACGTTCATCTCATGAAGTAGTAGTGCTATAAAAAGAAATTTTTCGAAATTCGTACTTTTTGTTAAAAAAGGGGTAAAAAATTGTACTACGTCCCAGAGCAAACGGCTGAAGCTACAAACACTTAAATTGTGGTGAACGTTCATCTTAGGAAATAATTGTGCAATACGAAGTAATTTTTTGATATTCGCACTTTTAGGAATTAAATGCTACGGCTATGCTACAATTTTTCGATATATGTACTTTATGGGATAAAAAGGGAACAAAAGTGCTCAGAGCAACGGCTAAACCGATGATCATTAAAATTGGGATAGACGTTCATGTTGTGGAGTTATTATGCGAAATGAAGGGATTTTTACAAATTCGTAATTTTAGGGATGAAAAGGGACAAAATTAGTACCATCGCCCTGAGCAAACGGCTTAAGCTAAAATAACTAAAAATGAGGTGAACGTTTATGTTAAGAAGAAGTTGTGCGATAAGAATACATTTTTTCGAAGTTCAAGACCGAGAACCATAACCAAAGAAGGAGTTTTTGACCTCATACTATCTACCTTTGGCCATTTGGTCTGAGTGATGGTACCCGTTGTATCTCCTTTTTGGGCTAGTTTTTAGATTTTACTTATATTTCTGTAAAAAAAATTAAAAACATTTCCTAAAATGTAATTGAAATTTCACACGTTCTTTACAGGAAGCGAATTTTTTTTTTTTGAATTGCTTTCTAAGTTTTAGGCAAAGCCCCTTACCAGAAGTGGCAATACAACAACGTTTCCATAAATAAACTTTTTTTGTTTATATTTTCCCATAAAATATAATTGTTAAGGGTCGTCGAAGTACAAAACAGTTAAGTTGTTAATTTTATTTATTTAGTACGCAGCTGTAATTAGTATGTCCGTAGCTACGATACTTTGAGATTGCCAGCTGGTTTATTTGTTTGCCAAACAATATTACAGCATTTAATAAGACAACAATTGTGCAATATATAATAAAACAAAAGTTAATAAGAAGTACTAGGCCTGACTTCATAGAATTGTATTGCAATTGTAAATAACAACAACAAAGAAAAGGAAAATAAACAAAATTGTGCAAACTTATATACAAAAATCGAATTAAATAATTCTTAATCATAAAAGCTATTATTAAGATGATCAACAACATGATCATCTAGTAGCTTTAACTAAACCAAGATTAGGCCATTGACCGGTTTGGTGTTTTTTTTTTAATCTGATAACTTTAAATTTTAATGCATATAATTAATATATAAAACATAAATTTGCAGAGACTTATTAGAAGATATTTTAAATTTTATGTATTTAAAAAAAGCACATAAATTTGAAATTCTATGAAATTCTAGACATTCAAAAAATTTGTTGTTCTAGCTTAGTGGACCTTAATACATTAGAAGACTATAATAGCTTAGTTTGGTTATAAACTAGTTAACTACTAGTTATTAATATATTTTAAAATTTGTCTTAATAAAATTAGGTCATCTTTTTTGAAAGTCTAAAAATAGTTGTTTTTATACATATATGTAGAAGGTGATAAGCTGCCCTCACCCTTTCCATTTAGGTGCCGTAATGGAAATTTGTTTTTGTTTTTATTTGCTTGTTTTGATTTTGTAATATATATGAGTAATTTTCTGCTGTCAAATATTAAAACATTTGAGTTTTTAGGGGTCAGCATTTATGGAGCTTAGACGCTGATAAAGCTACATATACATTTCATTGAGATTCACACAGCTCTAGTGTTGTTTGAGTCTGTGATTTTGGCTTTGTTCCCATTTATTTTTGCTTTTTATCTAAAGCTAAACAAATTTCTTATAAAATGGTATGGCAAGAGACAAAACACGAAATCGTGAGGTCAATACCTTAGATGTGATAAGAGTAAAAGTAAATGAAAGCAAAGCTTACGATCGGAAGTTTTTTTGTTATCTTTTTTATGCAATTCATATAAAATGTTTGTTAGCTTATTTGTGGCATTTATTTCCAGACAAATTTATCTAAAATTATCTTTATTGTATTTGAAATGTATCAGATACGTTTTATATCCCAATTTGCCAACATTTTTGTACTATATTAATTTTTTTTGATTTGATCATGAACAAAAATGTATATAAATATTTTTAAATAGATTTTTGGGTCATTGACATTGGTCCCACCAGACTAGAGATCAGCTTATTTTTTGTGAGACTATAAGGGGGGTTTTTAAATAAAAACCAGTACAGATGTTTGATTCAGGTGAACTGACTTATAAATACACTCACCTTAAGTATGATAATGAAAGTTTATGAAATTTACCGTAAAAAGGTTAATATAATATCTCTGGGCGTATAATCATTCGGTTTTCTTAAAATAGGTTTTTTTGTATGGGAGATACCAGAAGGGCTCAGCATATGTGGCCCACTTTCATATCTGAGTTTGTGCATAATTCTTTTGATTCCCAAATGTATATAGGTGAATTCGGATATTTGTTTAGAAGGTACCCGAAGGGGTGTGACAAATGCTTCGGATTTCTGCAATTCTGTATACTATTAAAAGATAATTAATCTGATTGAATTCAAATATTCTGCAGTTTTCCGCTTGGAATTTATAAGAGAAATTTTATTTTCCCTCAAATACGTAGTTTTGTACGGAAGGTACCAAAAGGCTTTGGCCAATTGGGCCCACATGCATTCTTGAGCTATATCTCTATAACAATCTTACTAATTTTTAATCAATTCGTTAATTTTTATAAATATAAGTTTTATTAATTTTATTGTTATTAATTAATATTAAAATATTTTAAATTAATTATTATTAATTTAGAAAAATTAAATTAATAATTATTAAGTAAAATAAAATTAAAATTAATTTATTTATTAAATTAAATAAATTCAATTGTTTATTTAATTAAAATAATCAATAAAACTATTTTTCTTAAATTAAGTAAATTAATTACATTATTTTTTTTTTGTACAAAATTTCATTAATAAAATTAAGGTAAATAAAATTTTATTTATTAATTAAGTTAATGACTCAATTTAATTTTATTATTCAATTAAGTTAAATAATTAATTTTATTACATGTTTTACAATTAAAAATTTTACTTTTACTAATTTTTAATCATTTCGTTAATTTTTGTTACTATAAGTTTTATTAATTTTATTGTTATTAATTAATATTAAAATATTTAAAACTAATTAATATTAATTAACTTAAATTAAATTAAAATAAATTTATTTACTTAATTAAACAAAAATGTATCTTATTTCCTTAAAACAATTAATAAAATTATTTTTCTTTAATTAAGTAAATGTATAAAATTATTTTTTACTGTACAAAATTTAATTAATGAAATCAATGTAAATAAAATTAAAATTATTAATTAAGTTATAATCTTATTTATTTTTATTGTTAAATTAAGTAAAAAAATTAATTTAATTACATATTTTGCAATTTAAAAATTAATTTATTAATAAATTAATTACTTTTAATATGTTTTATTAACTATATTGTAATTAATTAACATTAAAATATTTTAAATTAATTATTATTAATTAAGTTAAACTAAATTAAGTTCATTAAATACATTAAAATCATTAAAGTAATTAAATTTATTAAATTCATTAAATATATAAAATTAAAGTTAAACAAATTCTTTAAATTCATTAAATTTATTAAATTGATTAAATTCATTATATTCATTAAATTCTTTAAATTCATTAAATTCAATAAAATCATTAAATTAGTTAAATTCATTAAATCTTTTAAATTCATTAAATTTATTAAATTCATTAAATTTATTAAATTTATTAAATTTATTAAATTTATTAAATTTATTAAATTTATTAAATTTATTAAATTCATTAAATTCATTAAATTCATTAAATTCATTAAATTAATTAAATTCATAAAATTCATTAAATTCATTAAATTCATTAAATTCATTAAATTCATTAAATTCATTAAATTCATTAAATTTATTAAATTCATTAAATTCATTAAATTCATTAAATTCATTGAATTCATTAAATTCATTTCATTCATTAAATTTATTAAATTTATTAAATTTATTAAATTTATTAAATTCATTAAATTAATTAAATTAATTAAATTCATTAAATTCATTAAAATCATTACATTCATTAAATTCTTTAAATTCTTTAAATTCTTTAAATTCTTCAACTTCTTTAAATTCATTAAATTTATTAAATTCATTAAATATTTTAAATTTATTAAATTCATTAAATTTATTAAAATCATTAAATTCATTAAATTCATTAAAATCATTAAATCCATTAAATTCATTAAATTCATTAAATTCATTAAATTCATTAAATTCATTAAATTCATTAAATTCATTAAATTCATTAAATTCATTAAATTCATTAAATTCATTAAATTCATTAAATTCATTAAATTCATTAAATTCATTAAATTCATTAAATTCATTAAATTCACTAAATTCATTAAATTCTTTTAATTCATTAATTCATTAGAGTAGTTAAATTGATTTAATTTATTAAATTCATTAAATTTATTAAAATCATTAAATTCATTAAATTCATTAAATCCATTAAATTCATTAAATCCATTAAATTTATTAAATTCATCAAATTCATATAAATCATTAAATTCATTAAATTCATTAAATTCATTAAATTCATTAAATTCATTAAATTCATTAAATTCATTAAATTCATTAAATTCATTAAATTCATTAAATTAATTAAATTAATTAAATTAATTAAATTAATTAAATTCATTAAATTCATTAAATTCATTAAATTCATTAAATTCATTAAATTCATTAAATTCATTAAATTCATTAAATTCATTAAATTCATTAAATTCATTAAATTCATTAAATTCATTAAATTCGTTAAATTCATTAAATTCATTAAATTCATTAAAATCATTAAATTCATTAAATATGTATGTTAAATTCATTAAATTTATTAAATTCAAAAATACATTAAATTTTGTAAATTCGTTAAATTCATTAAATTCATTGAATTTATTATATTCATTAAATTCATTAAATTCATTAAATTCATTAAATTATAGAATTATTTCTCGAAATAACCTAAATTTATTTGTAATTAAATACACTAATTCAAGTATTAACATATATTGTTTATTTTAATTAATTTTCTTAATAATAAAATCGTTAGCAATAGATTAATAAAAATGATTTTAATAGATAGTCTTTTAATAAAAATAATTTTTCAATATTAATTAATTTAATTATTTTGTAACCATTTTCTGACATTTTATTTAAATTTAATTTCTTTAAAAAAAGATTTGTAGAAAAAACAATATGATTCATTGGCCTATAAAAAAATCCTAATATCTGTACCAAACCAACATATTATTTGACAAATTCTCAGAATATATTTGTCTGTGTTAAATAAAACGTGACTTTTTGTTGGAACTGCGTATTAGAATGTAAGTGCAATTGTGTGCTTATAGTTTGCAATAACAAATCATTACCATATTTTTCGAAATATTCTAATAACTACTACCCAATCTACCCAGACCTTGTTCCCATAGAATCTATTTTTTTTATTTCATTTGTCCTCTATGACCCCAAGGCTTTTACTTCATGCATGATATTTCGATACACATTCGCTTTAACCAAAATCTTAGACTATCGCAGACACTTTATCTCTAGTCGCACTTTATCGCCATTACAACCAAATATAAATCACATTTCTCAATGTTCTACAAACAACTTAATAGTTATTTCCTTATACGGGCGAAACGATCTATCAACTCACATGGGCACGAGTATATCCACCATATATTGATTGAAATCTTGGAACAAGCTTTTAAATTAGATTTGACCACCATATATATATCAAAAATCATGGCCATGATTAAGCACCGTTGTGTCGACGACGACGATGCGACGTCAGTGCAAAACCATATGACTTGTATCATCGTCGTCATCTTGTCAAACGTATAAGAATTAAAGGCGTTAATAAAAATATTCACACACAATTGTAAGCCGCCGAGTACTTTCCAATATTGTGGTAAATCACTTTCAGTAGAATTTTTTCCCTTAGCCATCGTTTTGGTTGGGTTTTTTGTTGTTCTTTATTTTTTTTTCGCGTGAGTGTTAATTTTATAAGGTTTTAAATCGTGCAAACTGTCAGTAGATTAGATTGGCTTTAGATAGATAGAAATGTTCTAAGTGTTTATCAACACAAAATCAACAAGGCAATAATTTGTGTATGTTTTTTTCCAAGATTTCATATCGGCCATCATTGCTTTAACGCAAATACATTTTGTTTCAATGGTCAGGCAGCGCACAGTGGGGGAGCTAAAGTATAGGGTTGAGTTAAAATCGCTAATAGTGGGGGGGGGGAGAGTGAACGGACATAACATCCCGTTATTCAATAATTGCCATATGGATGCTTTCATTATCTATTTGGAACATTTAACATGTCTTGTTAGCATTTGGCAGAATGTTTTCAAATTAAGATAAACAAAAGGGGCAAAGTGATAAGAAATTCTATGAATGAGCAAGAAAAAATGTATCTAAATTAAAATCACAGTGTATCTGCATTGAAAACGAGAGTGATTTTTTTCTATGGAATATCTGGATAATATCCTGTATTCAAGTATCTTGTGTTAGATTACCTTATAGAGTATTCTTCGCAAGTGATGAATTATGCAATTTAATTTTGTAATTATGTATAACTATCACCAAGTTACCAAGTACGTTATCCCATTTGTTTCCGTATTTTTAAATAATTTTCCATTTTTGTATTTGTCATGTCTGCTAATAACTTAGCTTGCATTGAATCCTTTCAACCGTTAAACATGATTTGTCATCCCATTCAAATTGTATTTAAATCAGTTGTAAACAAATAGAAGAGAACAAAAGTATATCGATCACAGTAAGTCAGAGACGTAGACGACATCTGTCACCTGCCACAATTACCATACGGAGACTCTATCATTGCGAAGTTGTTAATATCATGTCATTGCTGCAGAGGCAACTTTTGCTAGCATTTGTAATACATTATTTATAACAACATATACCTGTACCATGGCAGCTGTCAGACCTTACATTGATAACAATTGACACATTTACAACATATCGCGACACATGTCCATGCGAGCAGCAATAGATGTCAAATTGAACAATTCACATACGCAGCGGGTATAAATTACGTTTTATGTCCCAGACATCAGTAGAAGATTCGTTATGAAATAATAAATTCAGATATTGGATCCTTGTACCTTTTATGCTTCCGGCAAAGTTCTAATGCGGATTACATTAAAAGATACCACCCTTGTACAAAACGAGATAAGTATTTAATAAAAAAAATGATCAATCAAAATAGTTATTAATCCTCAAATACGTCAACCAACGGTGAATATCGGAAAAAATCATTAATTCTGGAGACAGCTAATTGCTCTTACGTCTTTGTTACAAATTTGGTCATAGCGAAATTATTAAATCATTTCGGTTTCTAATTTTAAACTATTTATCATAGAATAAATTGTTGTTGTGGAGCGAAAAAACACTGCAATACTTTTAACAGATGCCTAATAAATTATGCAGTCAATCAATTATCAATCAATTATAGCTGCAACAAAAAATTGTTTGCAAAACAGTTTACAAATCACATTAATCTGTTAACAATAGTCAAAGTTTAGACGGCAAGAACAAAGGCTTGCCCAAGAAATTTTTAGACAAGATTTATAGCCAGAAATGAGAATATTACACAGAAACAGAATTAGTAAAGATGCCCTACCCTAAAGTGGAGGAAGCAAAACTAAATAACTTACAAATAACTTGACTTACTTGTCATCAATGCAAATAGCTGAAATCAAATTCAATAAATTTATAGAATTGAAACAAAAAAACATAAAATATTAAAATTTTTTAACTTTATAAATTTCGAAACATTTATAAAATATGTAAAATTTATGAATTGTTAAGTTCATAAAATTTAATCAATTTTCTGAATTTATGAGTCAATGAACTTAATGATTTTAATGAATTTATGATCTTGTTACTTTATGAATTTAATGATTATAATGAATTTAATGTTTAAATGAATTTATAAATTTATGAATTTATGTTTTCAAGAATTTTTAAATTTATGAATTTATGATATTTTAAAATTCATTAAATTCATTAAATTCATTAAACTCATTAAATTATTAATATCATTAAATTCATTAAACTCATTTAATTCAATAAATTCATTAATTTCATTAAATTCATTAAATTTATTAAATTAATTAAATTCAATAAATTCAAAAAATTTATTAAATTCATTAAATTATTAAATTATTAATATCATTAAATTCATTAAATTAATTAAATTCATTAAATTCGTTAAATTCATTAAATTCATTAAACTCATTAAATTCAATAAATTCATTAATTTCATTAAATTCATTAAATTTATTAAATTTATTAAATTCATTAAAATCATTAAAATTCATTAAATCCATTTAATTCACTAACTTCATTAAATTCACTAACTTCATTAAATTCACTAACTTCATTAAATATTAAATTAATTATATTCATTAAATTCGTTAAATTCGTTAAATTCTTTAAATTCATTGAATTCATTAAATTCATTAAATTTTTAAATGCATTAAATTCATTTAATTCGTTAAATACATAAAGTTCATTAAATTCATTTTAAACAAATTTATTAAATTAATAAAATTTTCCAAATTCATTTAATTCATTAAATTCGTTAAAGTCATTAAATTCATTTATTTCATTAAATTCATTAAGTTCATTAAATTCATTAAATTTTTTAAATGCATTAAATCATTAAATTCAATAAATTCATTAATTTCATTAAATTCATTAAATTTATTAAATTAAATTCACTAACTTTATTAAATATTAAATTTATTATATTCATTAAATTTAATAAATTCGTTAAAATCATTAAATTCATTAAATTCATTAAATTCATTAAATTCATTAAATTCATTAAATTCATTTAATTCATTTAATACATTTAATTCATTAAATTCACTAAATTCATAAAATTTATTAAATTCATTAAATACATTAAATTCATTTAATTAATTAAATTCATTAAATTCATAAAATTCTTTAAATTTATTAAATTCATTAGATTCGTTACATTTATTTAATTAATTGACTTTAATCAACTTATAAAATTATTTTATTTCGTTAAATTCATTAAATGCATTAAATTTACTAAATTCATATAATTCATTAAATCCATTAAATTCATTAAATTTATTAAATTCGTGAAAATCATTAAATTCATTAAACTCATTAAATTCATTAAATTCATTAAATTCATTAAATTCATTAATTTCATTACATTCATTAAATTCATTAAATCCATTAAATTCATTAAATTCATTAAATGCATTAAATTCATTGAATTCATTTAATTCATTAAATCCATTTCATTCATTAAATTCATAGAATGCATTAAATTCATTTAATTCGTTAAATACATAAAGTTCATTAAATTCATTTAAACAAATTTATTAAATTAATTAAATTTTCTAAATTCATTAAATTCATTAAATTCAATAAATTTATTAAATTCATAAAATTTTTAAAATTCATTCAAATCATTAAATACATTAAATTCATTAAATTAACTAAATTCTTAATTGTATTAAATTTATAAAATTCATTAAATTTATTAAATTCATTAAATACATTAAATTCATTAAATTCATTAAATTCATTAAATTCATTAAATTCATTAAATTCATTAAATTCATTAAATTCATTAAATTCATTAAATTCATTAAATTCATTAAATTCATTAAATTCATTAAATTCATTAAATTCATTAAATTCATTAAATTCATTAAATTCATTAAATTCTTTAAATTTATTAAATTCATTAGATTCATTACTTTTATTAAATTAATTGAATACAATCAACTTATAAAATGTATTCAAAATTTAAATTCATTAAATTGATTAAAATCATTTAATACATTAAATTAATTAAAGCCATTAAATTTACAAAATTCATTTCAGTCATTAACTAAATTCATTAAGCATTCAATTATAAAATAGGACCCATCCATTTTTTTTAAATAATTTTTATATATTTATTTGTTCTGCAGATGTGCAGGTGTGTTTGTTAGATGTTTAAGCATCTGCTATAAAATAATGTCAACTTTTCTCTTAAATCATATTTAAACTCATGCTTTGTTCGCCCTTGACTCAAGTCTTAGTAATAATGACCTTTTAACAAAAAAAAACTGGTTTCGGTGTCTTTTTTATTAGCTTCATGCCCTTCCATCCTTTGTAATCTATCTAAATGTATGTATGACCCTCTCTCTCACCTTTTGTTGCCATATATTTACAGCATTAGAGAAGAAGGGTCTGGTATCAAACTAACTAAAAGCGAGACCACATATGGCATCTCAGGTAGTCAGGTGAAGTACAAAAGGAAACTCGATCTGATCATAAAAAAAAAACCAAATGTTTATTTTTTTGTGATGGTTATTTAGTCCAAAGGAATCAATTGACCAAAAGGTGTAATGGCATCGAAACATTGAAGTTATTTTTAGTCACGAAACACTTTCGTTATGAAACGGCCGTGTTTGGTTAAGTTTAGATAACAGACGGAATTGTATGTAGTCCGGTTTTAAGAGCACGAATTTCATAAACAACAAACCCGGTTAGTACTGGTGGCCTATAACAAGTGTTTGTATCGGCGAATTAAGTGCATAATTTTTTTGGTACGCATCTGTGAACCGGAGGCTGTATAACCAGCAGCACGGGACTTCACCGCCACGATTTAAGGTATATTTGAATTTAAACAACAGCGTTTCGTCAATTAGCAATGTAGAACACGACGACGTCAGCAACAACAGCAACAGGTTTCTTATTAATGATAATCTTTATTAAAAAACGTTGAATATTAATTGAGCGTGATACATTTCAACGTATTTTGTTATTAATCGTGATGTGTTTGTCTGTTTTGTTATTTTGTCACAGATCATTCCTAAAAATTTATCATCACGATGATGACGAACGCACCCCGTCAACTATTGCCCTGCCTGTGTTTACTGTTAATTGGTTTAGGGCGCCTGGAGGCAAATCCCATTAATGTACGCAGTCTTGATGTAGCCACCGAGTTGATAATTCTGCATAACAATGATATGCACGCCCGCTTCGAGCAGACCAGCAAAAACATTGGAAAGTGCACCCCAGAGCTGGCCAACACAAATCAATGTTATGGTGGATTCGCCCGGGTGGCTTACGAGTAAGTGCTCTACTGCCCTATCAATGTACTTGAATTCCATTTAACATCTCTCTTTTGCAGAGTTCGTAAACACCGTAAAGAGGCCGAGAATGGAGGCACTCCCGTGCTGTATCTGAATGCCGGTGATACCTATTCGGGCACTACTTGGTTTTCTATATTCAAGGACAACATTACGACGGCCTTCCTGAACAAGCTCAAACCCGATGCTATCGTAAGTTTTGCTATCCTTTGCTCTAGATATTTTCTTTAATTTTTTTCTCTTGTTTAACAGTCCTTGGGTAATCATGAATTTGACGAAGGTTCCGAGGGTTTGGTGCCTTTCCTGAACAAAGCTGAATTCCCTGTTCTGGTTACAAATCTTGACTTAAGTGAGGAACCTGAATTGGCCCATAGCAAGAGTTTGGCCAACTCTACAGTATTAGATGTAAGGGGTACCAAAGTTGGTGTCATTGGTTATTTAACACCCGATACGAAAAACCTAACCAGAGCCAACAAAGTTATCTTCCATCCAGAAATTCAAGCTATCAAGTTAGTTTTATTATTACACAAAAAAATATAAAATAATTTTATTATTTTACTTTTTTATAATAACAGCGAAGAGGCTGACCGTCTCAAAGCTCAGGGTGTTAATATCATCATTGCTTTGGGTCATTCGGGCTACAAAAAGGATCAGGAAATTGCCGCCAACTGTCCGGAAGTTGATATGGTCATTGGTGGCCACACCAATACCTTTTTGTATAATGGCGATAAACCCGATGTAGAGGAAATCAATGGTCCCTATCCCACCATGGTCAAACAGAGCAGTGGCAAGGAGGTACCCGTTGTGCAGGCTTTTGCCTACACCAAATATTTGGGCAAATTGCATGTGCAGGTAAGTCGTGCCACTATTATTGTCACTTTACAAAAATACTCACAAGCTCCTCCCACTCTCTCTCCCTCTCTCTTGTAACTCAGTTCGACAAGGATGGCAATCTCATAGAATTCGATGGCACTCCCATTTTGCTCAATGCTGATATACCCAGAGAGGATGATGTTTTGCAGCTGCTTGAATTGTATAGACCCAATATTACTTTGCTAGAGTCACAAATTGTTGGTCACACCAAAGTAGAATTGGTGGGCAAATCTACAGTTTGTAGGGCTCAAGAATGCAACTTGGGTAACTTGATAACCGATTCGATGGTTTATGCGCGAGTCATGGAAGATTTTGGTGGAGCCTACTGGACTGATGCGCCCATTGCTTTCATAATGGGAGGAGGTAAGTAAAAAAGCAACAAAATTTAATGAATTTGAGGAATTCAGGAATTTTAAGGATACATATTAAGAATTTTATAACTTGAGTTTAATGAATTTAAAGAAATTTCAGGAATTTAATGAATTTTATAAATTTTATGAATTCAATGAATTACATGAATGTAATGAATTTAATTAATTTAATGCATTTAATGATTTTAATAAATTTAAGGAATTTAATGAATTTGATGAATTCAATGAATTTATTGATTTTAAAAAATATATTACATTTAATAAATTTTATAAATATAATAAATTTAATGAATTTACTGAATTTACTGAATATAATTAATTTCATCAATTTAATGAAATTAATAAATTTATTAAAGTTAATGAATTTTATTAACTTAATGAATTTACTGAATTTACTGAATTTACTGAATTTAATTAATTTCATGAATTTAATGAATGTAATGAATTTAATGAATTTAATGAATTTAATGAATTTAATAAATTTAATGAATTTCATGAATTTAATAAATTTACTGAATTTAATAATTTTTATGAATTTAATCAATTTAATGAATTTAATAAATTTTATGAATTTAATGAGTTTCATTAGTTTATTGATTATAATGAATTAAATGAATTTAATAAATATAATGAATTTAATAAATTTAATGAATTTAATAAATTTAATGAATTTAATAAATTTAATGAATTAAATAAATTTTATAAATTAAATGAATTTTATGAATTTAATGAGTATAATTAATTTATTGAACTTAATGAATTTAATGAATTTAATGAATTCAATGAATTTAATATATTTAATGAATTTAATGGATTTAATGAATTTAATGAATTTAATGATGTTAATGAATTTACTGAATTTAATGGATTTTAATGAATTAAATGAATTTAATATATTTAATGAATTTAATGGATTTAATGAATTTAATGAATTTAATAAATTTAATGAATTTAATGATGTTAATGGATTTTATGAATTTAGTGAATTTAATAAATTTAATGAATTTAATAAATTTAATGAATTTAATAAATTTAATGAATTAAATAAATTTTATAAATTAAATGAATTTTATGAATTTAATAAGTATAATTAATTTATTGAACTTAATGAATTTAATGAATTTAATGAATTCAATGAATTTAATATATTTAATGAATTTAATGGATTTAATGAATTTAATGAATTTAATGATGTTAATGAATTTACTGAATTTAATGGATTTTAATGAATTTAATGAATTTGATGAATTTAATGAATTTAATGAATTTAATGAATTTAATGAATTTAATGGATTTAATGAATTTAATGAATTTAATGAATTTAATGAATTCAATGAATTTAATGAATTCAATGAATTTATTGATTTGAAAAAATATATTAAATTTAATAAATTTTATAAATATAACAAATTTAATAAATTTAATGACATATGAATTTAATTAATTTCATAAATTTAATGAAATTAATGAATTTATTAAAGTTAATGAATTTTATTAACTTAATGAATTTAATGAATTTACTGAATTTACTGAATTTACTGAATTTACTGAATTTAATTAATTTCATGAATTTAATGAATTTAATGAATTTCATGATTTTAATAAATTTACTGAATTTAATAATTTTTATGAATTTAATAAATTTAATAAATTTTATGAATTTAATTAGTTTCATTAGTTTATTGATTATAATGAATTAAATGAATTTAATAAATTTAATGAATTTAATAAATAAAATGAATTTCATGAATTCAATGAATTTAATCAATTTAATAAATTTAATGAATTTTATGAATTTAATAAATTAAATGTATTTAATGAATTAAATGTATTTAATGAATTTAATGAATTAAATGTATTTAATGAATTTAATGAATTTAATGGATGTAATGAATTTAATGAATTAAATAAATTTAATAAATTTAATGAGTTTAATGGATTTTATGAATTTAGTGAATTTAATAAATTTAATGAATTAAATAAATTTAGTGAATTTAATAAATTTAATGAATTAAATAAATTTAATAAATTAAATGAATTTTATGAATTTAATGAGTATAATGAATTTATTGAACTTAATGAATTTAATGAATTTAATATATTTAATGAATTTAATTGATTTAATGAATTTAATGATTTTAATGAATTTACTGAATTTAATGAATTTAATGGATTTTAATGAATTAAATGAATTTAATGAATTTATTGATTTAATAAATTTGATGAATTCAATAAATTTAGTGAATTTAATAAATTTAATGAATTAAATAAATGTAATAAATTAAATGAATTTTATGAATTTAATGAATTTATTGAACTTAATGAATTTAATATATTTAATGAATTTAATTGATTTAATGAATTTAATGATTTTAATGAATTTACTGAATTTAATGGATTTTAATGAATTAAATGAATTTATTGATTTAATAAATTTGATGAATTCAATAAATTAATTTGATCTAATGAATATAATAAACTTTATAAATTAAATGAATTTAATGAATGGAATGAATTAAAAATATTTAATGAATTAATGATTTAAAGATTTTATAAATTAAACAATTTAAAAAATGTTAAATGATTTAAATTTAAAAAATATTCATAAATTCATAAATTCAAAAAATTAGTAAATTCATCAGATTTATGAAATTCATTATGAAATTTCATTAAATGGATTTTATAGTGCTTCAAATACTTTCAAAATTTCATAAATTTTATCTACGTTATTATTTTTTTTATTTTTGGAATTTTTTCTTTAAGTTCTATAAAACTAATTTTTGCTCTCTTCCCATGTTTCCTAGGCATTCGCAGCTCCATTGAGAAGCGTTCCGATGGCTCCATCTACAAAACTGACGTCATCGATGTCCTTAACCACCACAATGACTTGTACATGACCAAAGTCAGCGGCAAAACTATTAAAGCCGCTTTGGAACGTTCAGCCAATCTGAGGGGTACGGATTCCAGTGGCGGTTTCTTGCAGATGTCTGGTGTTCATGTCACCTACGATTTCAACCAGGAGGTTGGTAGTCGAGTGGTGTCCGCTGAGGCTCGTTGTGCTGCCTGCGAAGTGCCCGACTTTAAACCCTTGGAAATGGATGAACTATATAGTGTCATTGTACCACAGTTCCTGCTGACGGGCGGTGATGGTCACACCTTTGTTGAGAGTAACGGCCAAGAGCCCGAGCGTCTGGCGTTGCCAGATCGCGAGGCTTTGGAGGCATATCTTGGCAAGCGTGACTTTGTGTATCCTGGTATTGAGGAGAGAATTACCATAATTGAGAAAAAGTCTGGTGAAGACGGTGATGGTGATAGTGAAGGTGATGGTGCTTTCTCGCTGGCCAGCTCCCTAGTCGTAGTAGTGGTGTCGTTCATAACCTTAAGTTTGATCAACTAAATTTCCATTGTAGTAGATTAATTTAACCAAAGATAAAGAAAAAACTCAGGATATTTGTACTGTTAAATTCTTTTTTTATTATTCTGTTTATCAGTAACAAAAAAGAAAATCATTAAACAATTGGAAAATGTAACAAAATCGATGTTTTTTTTAAATGGGTTCACAACTTGTGCTTAAACAATAGGGTAACTGCACTCGCTGGCAATGCCGCAGAAGTTCTTGCCACGAGGCAAACGGAAGTAACCGTCTTCGCCCCATACCTTATCCCAGGAGTTCTTTACGATCCAGTAGTCCTGGCCATTTTCACTGCCATAGCCTACCACCAAGATGGAGTGGTTAACTTCGCCCTTGTTGCATTCCTCGTCAGCGTAGATACCCTTTTTGTACAACAACAGAGACTCGAGACCGTTAACCGAGCAGGCCAATGGGCCCAAGGTGGCAATGACCTTCTTCATGGTGGCCTCATCTTTAGGATCTACGGCGGCAAAACCTTGGATATCGGCGCCCTTTAAATCGCCCTTGTAGTGGCAAGTGTCCTGTTTATCCAAATAGGGATAGCCTTCACCCTTGGCGATGCCTTTTTGGACGGTGACAAAATTGAAACCATATTCTTGGAAACCGCCATCGCAGCCACCCAGGCCAAGTTCTATTTTTCCACAGTCGATGAGATTTTGTTCGGAGAGATTAACCAATTTACCGGTCTTACGGAAGACATGACCCTCAATGGCGCCAGTGACAGCAAAAGACCAACAAGAACCGCATTCACCTTGGAACTTAACGGGCGTAACACCACCCTTTTCACGCCAATCAAAGGCGTCGGGAATTGCTTTAGATGCAGCAGGTGCAGCCTTTCGGCGATTTTTCTTAGCTTCGGTTCTAATAAAAGGAAGATTTTGCAATTACAACTATTAACGTTTCAAGTCTGTGGCTAACTTACTCTCCCGTGGAGGATTTGCGGTTACCAGTGAGCTGGGACAAGAATTCAGCATTGGTAAGATCAGCAAAAGCGTTAATGCCCAATTCATAGGTAGATTTGCCGGCAGCAAAAGCGGCATTATTGCCATCAACCAAAGAAAGGCGGGCTTTGAAGATACCTTCACGCAAAGTTTTTTCAGCGGCGGTGGCATAAGTTTTGCCAGTTTGTGCCTATATTACACAAAATTCAAATATAAAACTACGATTCTAAACAAATTTAAGTAATACGGAGTAATTTCACACACAGTACAACATTTTTCAGCTCATTGATTTGGTTTGATTGATACGATACTCACTAACTTCAAATCGATATTAAATTATTATGGCATGTAACTTGTCAAAACGAATGATGCAGGAGTTCTTCTTTTTGGGGCTAATTTCACGTGCAGTTCTCAGAATTGAGTCCCGAAATTATGTGTTGTACACAAAGGCGATTACAGAAAACGCTATTCTCCAGGAAACTATCAAAGATTTCCCACCAAATTTCAAAATTTACTATCAATTCCGGCATAATATACTACAATTGAATTCAAATCAACACTACTCCCCACTGATGTTCTCATTACACTCTATTAACTTCACTATACTTACAGCAAAATCAGCAAAATTTGCCACATTGCCCACAAGTGGTACACCTTTCAAGGGGGACGCTAGAGTGCTAACACCCTGCGATAAAGTGTTAGCTACATTGCCAGTCAAACCACCAAATCCTCCGAATCCACCAAATTGGCCATAGGCCAAAGCAAAGCACAAAGGCAAGATGAACAATACCAATTTCATTTTGTTGATCTACCAGAAGACTTCCTCGCACGAAATCTATAAGGCGTAAGTAAATTAAATTAATAACCAAAACAAAATTTTAATCAAACTCCAGTTAAAACTAGATCAAAAATTGTATAGTTAATGATAACGATGACAATGACAATGATTGGGGGATCACAACGTCACGTATAACAGCCAGCAGCAGCAACCAACCAACCTGTCGAATGTAACCTCTAATAATATTTGCCAATATCTCGGGTAACATCTTTTATAGATTTTCTAATTGTCTATTCGTGTTTATTAATTAACTAACTTGGCTAACTAACCGGTGCTACTGTTTTATGTGTCTTTTTTTATAATTTTTGTTTTTTTTTTATTTTGTTTGTTATGAAGATGAACTCACTCGCTCACTCACTAACTTCTGGTCATCGTTGACTGTTTCACCCACCCTACGTGTCAGAACAGCTAACAAATTAAGGCTTGGCTACAGAGATAAAGTTAAACTTATATTGAGATAGCGCCTCAACAAATGTTGCACCGGCATCAAGTTCTAAGACGATAGACGATTTATGATGATGATGCTGATGTCGATTGTCAGTCATATTTCTGAGATTGTTTCATTTCGTCATATACTAAGTCAAGTCTCAATTATTTATATGCACATATAAACATTTACATCTGTGTGTTCGTCTGTCTGTTCGCAGTTGAGATAGACTTGATATTGAAATTAGTAATTAGTGTTGGAAAACCAGTTTCGTTGCACATCACATTTTCACTCACTTACACATCATTTGAAAGAATTAGTTTTTAAACTTTTTCCACAAATTCTTGCAGGCTGAGGAAATTTTTATGTTTACAAATATGGAATTTTAGTGCAAATTCCATTTTAGTTAATTTTTAGTTTAAGATATGTCTCAAATTAATGAATAACACCATTTCCATTTGTATTCAAACATTTTAAATGAAATTGAAAAACTATATTTGATATTAAAATTCGTCATTTGAAATTGAAAAATCGTCAGTTAAAGTTTCCATTTGATATTTAAAGGAAATCCAAATACTCCATTTAAAGTACGCAATGCCTCAAATGAAATTTAAAGCACTTGAAATTCAAATTATCAATATTCAAAATATTTCCATCGCATAAAATTCAAAACACTCGAATTTAAAATATTCAGAATATTTGCTAACTTCTCTTTACGTTTCATGAATGCGATGTAAGAGAACTTCTCACATTACCTCTCTACTATTTTACACTAACACAGTACAACATTTTTCAGCTCATTGATTTCGGACTCAATTCTGAGAACTGCACGTGAAAGTAGACCCTTAAAGAAGAAGTTCTGCATCATTCGTTTTGTCAAGTTACATGCCATAATTATTTAATATCGATTTGATGTTAGTAAGTATCGTATAGGGGAATTTGTCACGTTTTGGTGACAGTGACTGTGACAGGATCGAACCCTGGTCTTCAGCGTGATAGTTGAGTGTCTAACTATCATGCCACGGCCCCACTTTTTCCATAATTCAATATTACCCAAGAAAATTGTTGAAAAAATATCAAGGATTTTTAACAGGGCTGAAATCTTTAAAAAAATAGGTCAAAAGAGGAATGTTTTTTAGAAATGTGGAAAAATTTAAAATTTTTTCTTGGTACAATATGAGTAAAGGCATTTTCTGATAAAATGATACAAAAATACTTTTTGGTGCCATAAAACAATTATTTGTCCAAATAAAAGGACATTTTCGCAATATAATGTTCTTTTTAGTGCAATAAGAGTACTTTTTTATACAACAAAAAAAAGTTTTTTTTTGGTACAATATAGTGCAATTTAGTATGTTAAAGTACTTTTATAATGAACTTAATATAATGAACTTTTTGGTATATTAAAAATACTTTCTGTTTCAATAAAAGTACTCTCTGTTACAATAAATCTACTGTTTGGAAAAAGAAAGATACATTTTTGTACACAAAAGTACTATATAGTACATAAAAAGTTATTTTAGTACATTACAAATACTTTTTAGTACAATTAAAGTTTTTTTTGACAAAATGAAAGTACTTTCTGGTACAAAAGTACTGTTTTGCACAAAAACGATATATTTTTGCACACCAAAAGTACTATTAAGTAAATTAAAAGTACTTTTTTGTACAAATAAAGTACTTGTTGGTACAATAAAAGTACTTTTCGGTACAATTAAAGTACTTATTGGTACAAAAAGTAAATTTTTGTACACCAAAAGCACTACTTAAAACATTAAAAGTACTTCCCTATCTAATAAAGTACTTTTTGGTACAATAAAAGGACTTTCTGGTACAATAAAAGTACTGTTTGAACAAAAACAATACAATTTTTAAAACCAAAAGTACTATTTATTACAATAAAAATTCTGTTTCGTAAATAACGATAAAAAAATGTACACCAAATATACTATTACTTACTTACTTAAGTGGCCAATTACAATTTACGAAACGTAGTTCATAAATTTGAGGCCTGAAGTAATAAAGAATTCCACACGCTTCGGTCTTCTGCGTGTGTTCTCCAGTTAGTCCTACCAGATGATGGCACATCGCCTACCACTTGGTCCTTCCAACGGAGTTTGGGTCTCCCTGCTCTGCGCCGTCCTTCAGGTTCGCCTTCAAACACCTTTCTCGCTGGAGCATTCACATCCATCCTGGCAACATGTCCCAGCCATCGAAGTCGTTGGATTCTGACTCTTTTAGCTACGTCGATGTCGTGGTAAAGCTCATACAGCTCATGGTTCATCCGATGGCGAAACTGGCCTTCGACACAAATAGGTCCATATATTTTTCGGAGTACTTTTCTCTCGAATACTCCCAGGTTTTGTATGTCCGTTGTAGTAAGCACCCATGATTCGGCACCATACAACAGAACAGGTAAGATAAGCACCTGGTATAGCTGTTTCTTAGTATTCCGAGAGAAGGTGGTGTTACTAAAGTGCTGCCGAAGTCCGTAGAAACATCTATTGGCTAGCACTATTCTCCGTTTAATTTCTTGGCTGACATTATTCATCTTGTTGACGGAAGATCCGAGGTAGGTAAATTCGTCGACTACCTCAAAACAATAATTGTCAACGTTCACGGTGCGTCCCCATCGAGAGGACTCTTTGTTCGTCGAAATCATTATTTTTGTTTTGTCCTCGTTGACCGCTAAACCCATTTTTGCTGACTCCTTTTCTAGCGATGAGAAAACTGCAGTAACATCCCGCAGATTTCGGCCAATGATATCTATATCATCGGCGTAGGCTAGTGGCATGTGGCTTTTGTGGAATATGGTGCCAGACATGTTGATACCAGCCTTTCTCATCACCTTCTCCATAACTATGTTAAATAGTGTACAGGACAGGCTATCGCCCTGCCTGAGACCTCTTTCCGTGTTGAATGGTTCAGACTGATCCTTACCAATCTTAACCGAGGATTTGGTGTTGTCTAAGGTACATTTGCAAAGTCGAATCAGCTTTGCAGGAATACCAAACTCAGACATGGCCTCATAAAGCCTATTCCTTATCGGAGAGTCGAAGGCAGCTTTGTAGTCGACAAAGAGGTGGTAGGTGTCGATCTGCTTTTCATGGGTTTTTTCCAGGATTTGTCGTAAGGTGAATATTTGATCCGTCGTAGATTTGCCAGGTCTAAAGCCGCACTGATATGGTCCAATTAGTTTTTCTACAATTGGCTTTAGACGTTCACACAATATGCTTGAAAGGACCTTGTACGCAATTGGTAATAGGCTTATTCCACGGTAGTTCTTACATTCACTACGATCTCCTTTCTTGTATATGGGACATAACAGACTGAGACTCCAATCCCCGGGCATGCTCTCCTCTTGCCAGATGTTCTCCATGAGCTGATGCATGCTCCTAATCAGCTCCTCCCCGCCAGCCTTAAACAATTCAGCAGGGAGACCATCGGCTCCAGCAGCTTTGTTGTTTTTAAGGCGGGAGATGGCCATACGTATCTCGCTCTGGCTCGGAGGTGGACAGTTAATACCATCGTCATGGATTGGAGCGGGGTCTTCTGGAGTGGTGTCAGTATCCAGTAAATTTCTAAAGTGATCTCTCCATATCTTCAGAACGTTATCCGGGTCCGTCACTAGCTGACCATCGCTGTCCTTGCAGGAGGGCAACCCTGTTCCACGCATTCTCGCTTTCACTCTCTTGTAGAATTTTCGGGCTTCCCCTCTACTTCGGAGCAACTCAGTGCACTCGTCCTGCCTCTTCTTCAGCTCCTTCTTTTTTCTTCTAAAAAGACGCGTTGCCTGTCGTCTCTTCTCCCTGTGCCGTTCACGAACAGCTCGCGTTGCCATTGGCTGCAGTTTCGCCCTGTATGCAGCAACCGTCTCTCTCGTGGCATTGCGACATTCATCATCGTACCAGGCATCTTCTTGAGACGGCTTTGAGTACCCAAGTACGCTTCTCGCAGCCCGTTCTAAGGAGTCGGCTATATTTTGCCACTGCGAGGTTATATTGTCAGGGGTTGGAGCATTCCGCAGCAGTTGAGTTAGGTGGTTGGAGTAGGCGTTTGCTACCTCTGTAAATATACTATTAGGTAAATTAAAAGTACTTTTTGTACAATGAAAGTACTTTTTGGTACAATAAAGTACTTTCTGGTACAATAACTGCATTGTTTGGTACAAAAAATAATCACCTTTGTACACCAAAAGTACTATTAAGAAAATTAAAAGTACTTATTAGCACAATTAAAGTACTTTGTGACAAAATAAAAGTACTTTTTGGCACAACAAAAGTACTTTCTGGTACAATAGAAGTATAGTTTCGTACAAATATTATACATTTTTGTACACCAAAAGTTCTATAAAGTAAATGAAAAGTACTTTTTAGCACAATTAAAGTACTTTTTACAAAATAAAAGTATTTTTTGGTACAATTAAAGTACTTTCTGGTACAATAGAATTTGTACACCAAAAGTACTATTAAATAAAAAGTACTTTTTGTACTATTAAAGTCCACCAAAAGTACTACTTTGTACATTAAAGGTACTTTTTGAGAAAATAAAAGTATATTTTGGTGCAATAAAAGTATTTTGTGGTACAATAAAAGTACTTTTGTTGCAATAAATGTGCAATCTTGTACAATAAACGTAATTTCTGGTACAATAAAATAACTTTTTGATAAAATTAAAGTACTTTTTGGAACAATAAAAGTATTTTTTTAATACAGTAAAAGTACTTCCTGGTACAGCAAAAGTATTGTTTGGTACAGAACGATACATTTTTGTACACCAAAAGTACCCTTTAGTACATTAAAAATACTTTTTAATACAATTAAAGTACTTTTTGGTACAATAAAAGTTATTTCCGTTGCAATAAAAGTACTGTTTGGTACAAAAAGGATATATTGTTGTATACCACAAGTACTACTTAGTACATTAAAAGTACTTTTTAGTACGATAAAAATACTGTTTGACAAAATAACAGTACTTTTTGTACAATAAAAGTACTTTTTGGCAAAATAAAAGTACCTTTTGGAATAATAAAAGTATTTTTTGATACAATAAACGCATTTTTTAGTACAATAATAGTACTTTTTGTTACAAGGAACGTATTTTTTGGTACAATAAGAGTACTATCTGGAACATAAAAGTATTCTTTGATAGAATAAAAGTATGTTTTGGTACAATAAAAGTACGTTTTGGTACAACAAGAGTATTTTTTGGTACAATAAGAGTATTTTTTGGTACAATAAAAGTACATTTTAGAGAAATAAAAGTATGTCCTGATACAATAAAGTTACTTTTTAGTTATCATGAGGGTACTTATTGGTACAAGAAACGTACTTTTTAGTACACTAAAAGATCTTTTTAGTACAATAAGGTATTTTTGGCTAAATAAATTTATATTGGTACACTAAAAGCACTTTTTAATATATATAAGTACTGTTTGGTACAAAAACGATACATTTGTGTTTCCATATAAATATCAGCTGTTTAACTTAGATAAATATTGAACAAATATTTTAATTATTACAGCAATAAAAATCAACTTACGATCTTACTATGAACTAAATTATCTTACTGTACCGCCATCCATAGTCGGTTTTCACCAAATCGTTTGGTTAACACCTTTTTTATGGTCTCTTCCATAGATTTCTCAGCAACTAATTAATAATAACTAATAAATAACAGGATTTCAAAGAATCGTAAAATTGATACAAGACACATAATATTTGTTTGTTATATAGGTGGGGTATTTATTAACTAATGGTCTTTCACAAACAATTAGTGAAAAATTTGTTAATAATTAAACATAATAGTTTGATTATAAAATTAATAAACAAAAATATAACACATTGCTCAATTGCCAAACAGGTGAGAAAGTTACAAGAATTATTGTGCAGACTTTATGAAAACATTTAAATATACATACATATATGTATTTGTTTATAAATATATACTAATTATAACGGAAGGCTATAATAAATTAAGTTAGTTGAGGACGGGTTATGCTAATAAAGCTGCACTTATAAATAATATAATCAGGAGAAATGTTAAACGTTTAGTTCCACTGGATTGGTTTTTTATAGGGATTTTAAACACGACTTTAATCGTCGTATCTTCATTAGGAAATAAATGCAAGAAAGTGTAGCAAAAATACTTAAAAAAGATTACTGCACGTGTATATTGGCAAGTTCTTGTTCTAAATACCGTTCGTAAAATGAATATGAAATTAAGTACCCCACAAAATGTTTTACATATTAAATAATAAATATCTATGTAATAAGTTCCTGGGAATTCAGTCCAGAAAGGAAGGAACAAGAGAGATAAATTTTAAGAAATTTGCTTTAACTTAACACACCGCCTGATTGCCAACTTCTCTTACCAAACTTAAATTTTTTGCTTGTTATTTTATACAATAGAAGAACTTTTTGGTACAATTAAAGGTACTTTTTTACATTCAACGTATATTTTGATTAATGAAAGAAAATTTTGATACAATAATTGTACTTTTTGGTACAATAAAAATACTATTTTACACAATGAAAATAATTTGTTACACTAAAACTACATTTTGGTACTGCAAATGTACTATTTGGTACAAAAAAAGGTACTTTTTGGTACTATAAAACTACTTTTTGACACAATTAAAGTACTTTTTGATACGATGAAAGTGCTTTCGTAACAAACAAAAAGTAATTTATGGTATGATAAATGTACTTTTTGGTACAAAAAATTTAATATTTGCCATTTTTTTTAAATTTTTGTTACAAAAAAAAGTACTTTATAGTACTTAAAAAGTACTGTGCGGTAAAAAACAAATATTTATTTTTACAATAAAAGTACTTTCTATTACAATAAAAATCATTATTGGTACAACAAAAATACTTTTTTAAGAATACTTTGTGGTATATAAAAGTACTTTTTTGTACAATATAAGTACTTTTGGCCCAATAAAAGTACTTTTTGATAAAATAAAAGTACTTTTTGGCATAACTAACGTACCTTTTAAGTATAATAAAAGTACTTTTTGACACAATAAAAGTACTTTTTGCTACAATAAAAGTACTTTTTGGCACAATTAAAGTACGTTTTTGTGCCATAAAAGTACTTTTTTTGTACAAAAAAACACTTTTTTGTACAATAAAATTACTTTTTGGCATAATTAAAGTACCTTTTTGTACAATAAAAGTACTTTTTTGTAAAAAAAAACTGCTGCTATAAAAGTACTTTTTGGCTCAATAAATGTTCTTCTTGATATACTAAAAGTACTTTTTTGTACAATTAAAGTCCCTTTTTGTACAATAAAAATACTTTTTGGCACAATTAAAGTACCATTTTGTACAATAAAAGTACTTTTTTTGTACAATAAATGCACTCTTTTGTGCAATAAAAGTACTTTTTGGTAAAAAAAGTACTTTTCTGCACAAAAAACTTTTTTCTGCTACAAAAGTACTTTTGACACAATAAAAGTACTTTTGGTACAATAAAAGTACCTTATGTTTCAGGAAATGTTCTTCTTGATATAATAAAAATACTGTTTTGTACAATTAAAGTACCTTTCTGTACAATAAAAGTACTTTTAGGCACAATTAAAGTACCTTTTGTCCATTAAAAGTACTTTTTTGTACAATTAAAGCACTCCTTTGTGCAATAGAAGTAAAACTTGAAAAAAAACTTTTTGCTACTATAAAAGTACTTTTTAGCACAATAAAAGTGCTTTTGGTACAATAAGATAAATTTCGGTTCATGGAATTTTCTTCTTGATATAATGAAAGTACTTTTTGGTACAATTAAAGTACCTTATTGTACAATCAAAAGAACTTTTTTGTATAATAAAAAAAACTTTTTTGTACAGTTAAAGTACTTTTTGGTACAATTTAAGTACTTTTTTGCACAAGAAACTTTTTGCTGCTATAAACGTACTTTTTGGCACAATAAAAGTACTTTTGGTACAATAAAAGTACTTTTTGGAACTTGAAATGTTTTTTTTGCTATAATAAAAGTACTTTTGGTACAATAAAGGTAATTTTTGCTACAATAAATTTGCTTTTTGGTACAATACAAATTTATATGCGGTACAAAAAACGTACTTTTTGGTACTTGAAATGTTTTTTTAATATAATAAAAGTACTTTTTGATACAACAAAAGTATTTTGTGAAGTATCTAAAGCACTTTTTGGTACAGCAAAAGTAAAAGTTATTGCTATAAGAATTGTTCTTTCTGATATAATAAAATAAATTTTTAGTACAACAAAGAAATTAGTACGAGAAAAGTACTTGTTGACACAATAAATGTAAAATTTGGCACATAAAAAGTAATTATTTGAAGCAATAAAAATATTTGTTGTTACAATGCATTTACCTTTTGACACAATTAAAGTACTATTTTACACAAAAGCACTTTTTAGTACAATATATCTACTTTTTGTCAAAATAAATGTACTGTTTAACAATAAAGTACTTTTTGTTACAATAGATGTACTTCTTGGTACAATAAAATTATTATTTGGCACTATAAAAGTACATTTTGGTACAACAAAGTACTTTGCGATGCACCAAAGATACTTTTTTGGTACAACAATAGTATATTTTTGGTACAAATTCCTTAAAATTTGTTGGCAGAACTATTTCAAAATCTCTCATCAAACTTTCCCTTTAATTTTCATTCAAAATGCCTACATTCTTTCCATGGAATAATTTGCCATTTTTGAATTTCGTTTACAGAAAACTGTTTCGGCGAGATTTTACTAAGACAATTGCCCGGAAACTGTTATGCAGAATCAGGTTGAATATGTTCGAACTTAGAATCGAATTAATTTATTATCGTATGTCGAATAATATACTAAATATATCCTTCAGACCGAATTTATGAAACTCAATCTAGCTACTACATATAAACAACTTTCTAAGTATCTTATCTGACAATAATAAATTGTGATTAAGATATTAATAATCAATCCTTCAATTCGAACAGCATTACGTATGATCGCCGCTCATATTAATTGCCAGTTTATATCTAGATGAAATAAAAAGACTCCAATTACTTGCATTGTATAACATGCTTTTAAAACTTTAATTTCAATTTACAATATTAAAATGTATATATCGAAGACTTACTATACAATAAACTCGAAAACAATATAAATAAATAGTAATACAATACCAAGAACTTTGAACCGAGGAAAAGTGGACACATTACTTCAAATGTTTAACGTTTAGAATTATGTCGAGCTATGTGTCAACTGCTGCCAAAGTCGTTTGGAAACCATTCGAGTGCCGTCTTTCATAAATTTCGACACAAGAACAAAGCAAGCCATTTGACCCGTAAAAACACCCTCAAGAATTTTAACGTAGTGTCGCAAATTTTTGAAAGTTGACGGTACTAAATTTTCCAAACAGCTCCAGAGGATAGTGACGATCTTCTACGGGCGCATGTATACGTATCTGACGCATATGAGTATCGCGGCCATTTTGATGATTGGATATGACAGCTATCTGCAACATAAAAGTGCGTATGCACTTAACAGCGCCATCCTTAATGGGTATGGTGACCCAACCTTAATGTTGAAGAACAAAGCAAATTAACAACATAAATCTTTCCATATAATCATTTCCTACCCGTTGGTTCAATTAAATCCACTATTTGCAGTTCCTGCAAATCATTGAAATGTGAGCCGGCTCTTATGGATATGCGTGAGGGTGTATAACTTTCATCGAGTTTGTAGTCTGTGTAGATGTAGATTTGACTGATATTAGTTTTCCTATGAAATTGTATGTTCACCAAGTGTGGCAGTTGGCCATCCGATTGCCAATAAGTGTCCATGATGTTGTCACGCAAACGCTCAACGCCAAATCCTATTGGGAGTTAACCGATTGTTAACGAAAAAACACTTAAGGGACATTGATTGTCTATGGCACTGTGTTTTATTACCTGGTTTGCATGATGATAGACTCCACACCGCCTGATTGCCAACTTCTCTTACCAAACCCTGGCGTTCTTCCTCCAGTGGATCCTCTTTAAGTTCTGGTTTATCAGCCTCATCATTATTGCCTGCCACTTTGAGATTTTTTTAAGCGAAACCGCTTCCAAGCAAAGAATACAAAACACAAAGGCCGTATAAAAATGTAAACAATAGCTAAAGTGTCAAAAGAGCAATGTTCCATCTGGTTCAATCTTCAAAAGAGTGTTGCCAGATTAACTTGAGAGTGGTATATGATGAATATTGACAAATATGATGATTGACAAACATTTTTTGTAGATATTTTGTAATTAGCAAAATTAATAAAAATAAATTGAATTAATGAATTAATTAAAAACTTAATAAATAAAATAAAATAAAAAAATAAATTTTAAATTTTTTTTAACAGTGATAATATTGTTGATTAGAGGAACTTCTAAATATATCCCTGAACTATTGGAATTTTTATTTATTTATTTATTTACTTTGACTTATTTAAAAATTAGTCATATATGGTTTTAAAAATACTAAATTTTATTTTTTTTAATCGTGTGTAAGGTTAAGATCAATTTAAAGTTGAGCTTCTCGAATTTTTGTAAATCTTCTATTTCAAGACTCATAGAACGGGGTATACTGTTATGATGAAATCGAACGTTAGCTGTTTTTTTGTAATTTTTGTTTATGAAAAAAAAAAACAAATATTTTAATAAAAATGTTTGTTATATTGGGGGGTTTATTAGCGATTTTAAACGGGATTTTACAAAAAAAAAAAATTTAAGGCTTTCTTATAGATTTTACATTTTTTGTTTTAAATTCAGTCTTTTTGGTATCTTTTGTAGTTGTTGTATTTTTCTTTTCGCAAAAAGCAGCTGATAGATACATAAACTTCTTATTCGGCCATTCGGTTGTATGCTTTTTTATTTAAATAAAAAAAGTAATTATTAAAAGAAATGTTTACTTTTTCTATATTTTTCATCTTCCAATGAAGAAAAACATTATATGTGCAAGTAACTTATAAGTTCTCAAATTTTAATGCAAGTTTTCTGTGGATTCATGTAGAATTTAAAATTAAACGGTTTTTCCACAGAGTTAAAAGCAACATAAGATTGACTAATGTGAATCCCCGCTGAAGGATATCAAAAAGGATCTGGAAATGATATTAATTTGTGCCTTTGCAACCTGCAATATGTTCTGAGCGTAGATGAATCATTTGTCTTTATGCTAGCCCAGACTTTTATCCATACTTCGCGCGAGGAAGGACCAATGCTGTTCACCCTTCCTGTTATGACATTCCATTGCCTTTTTATCAACTTTTATTTTTTGTGGTACGGTTTAGCAATGTTTCGAGTTTTAAGCATGTAGTCAACAAGTCTTTTAAATTGCTTTGGTGTTGTTTTTGCATCCTCGGATCGTGTTGTTAGTACCTTTAATTTAAGCGCCCACATGTATAGAACGCAAAGGGCCTCTATTTTGGGCGCCGGCGCCTTGGTTTTCGTGATTCTAGAACTGAACTGAAGTCAATGGCATCTTCACTTTTTATAGCCAGGCCTAACCCGGTGGAGTGTAATTCAGACATATTCTTCATTATTGCTGCAGCATTATCATTTCGATACCTATTCCTATTCCCAATACCTATTCGATTTCAGACGAAGCAAAAATAAACCCTTAGTTTACACTGTAAATTGCAGTAATATTATTATTGTAATCTTTACACATTCACAATAATACATACAAATTTCTTGTATTTTTTTCACTTATGTGCCCTCTTTAGCACTAATCCATCATAAAAGCACAATCCAGTTTACGCATTGCATAGAGGCTTCCAGCGAAATGTCAACAACAAATTGTCTTCAATATCCCAAACAAAACCTCACTCACCTTTGTTTTCCTTCTCGTGTTTTCATTTCCTTCTCGCATTACCATTTCCATCTTGCACTCTAAGATTCCTTCTCGTGTTTTCATTTCCTTCTCGCATTACCATTTCCATCTTGCACTCTAAGATTCGCACTTCCGAAAAGACGTTAGTCAAACACATGCACGAACCGATCGATCACCGAAATGTTTTATGCACACATTCGCACGATTTTAAATACACGTTTTACAACGTTTTCCCGACATTAACTCACTAATTTCTTTATAAATCAAAGAATTACTTTCTTTAATTTAGTTCTAAGCACATTTGTTGCAATTTATTGCACTTTAAACGAATAACATTAACAATTTCATGTGAAAGTTGTTAGATTACGCGCACTATATGCCCCAAAATTCAAGTTAGACTAAAGAAAATGTCGAAGGAGAGTGACAGAGATCCATGTCGACTGGCAGTTATATGTACGGCGTCATTACATGTTCTCATATGGTCCGTTGTTAACTGATTGAATCTTTCACGCAAACGTACCGTAACAATAAGTGACGCCGTAATAACGAACTGTTGGTCGGCATGGATCTATATTATTCTCTAATGACATTTGGTTTAGTCTAACTGAATTTTGAGGCAAAGTGCGCGTATTCTAACAACTTTCACATTAAATTAACTTTTTGTTACGTTAAAAGTGTGTTAAATTACACAAAAAGTGAGCTAAAGTAAATAAATAACAGTAATTGATTCGATTACGATGAATTTAGTGAGTAAATGACGGTAAAACATTGCAACAAGTCATGCTCAATCGTGCAAGTGTGTGTATAAAATATGTCGGTGACCGGTATTTCTTTTTGTTAGTAATGATATTTCGTGAAAATGAGAGGTAGAAGGAAATGAAACTGGTTCAAGCAAATGTGAGTAAAGTTTGTTTATTGACAATTTTTGTCCCTTCACGGAAGTGTGGTTACAAAATCAAGTGTGAAAAGTAATTCGCGAAATGTGTTGTTATATTTGTGTGTGGCCGTTTCAGCATAAGAAATACAGTTTGTTTATCGGATATAAGGAGAGCTTTTTGTAGGGTTGCTTAGATTTCCAATTTAATTCGTTTGCATAGGCAATGCAAATAGCTTTTTGGATATAAATAGAGCTTTTTATAGGGTTGCTCAAGTTCCAAATTAATTTGTATGCGCTTTTCCGGTTATCGTTGATTTTTGCCAAGTTTTTGAAAATAAACTTTTGGTCAGGGAATCGTGGAAGTATCTCGTGTTGAAAAAGAAGAGATGAGTTTCTCGTGTTGAAAAAGAAGTGTTAAAGCAAAAACTATGATGAAGCTCAGCTAGAAAAGATGTTATTAAAAAGAGCAGGCGTTATTTGCTACAAACAGGTAAGTTACAACAATTAATTTAATTCAGGGACCGTAACTGTTATAAGTTTTAAAATAAAAATTGGAATATAACAATTATTTTCAAATTTTTATTTAAAAGTTATAAAATAACACTTATTTTTTAATTTTTTCAATTAAAATATAAAATAAGTTATTTTTGATTTTTTAAATAAATGTTACGAAATAACAGTTATTTTTGATTTTTACAATAAAAGTCAAAAATAGGAGTTATTTTTATTTTTTTTTTAAGATATTTGAATTTTACGACGATCTGAGATAGAGGAAAGTGTAGTGAATTACTTTATAAAAAGCTGATATGTCCTTGTTTATTAATGAGATTTCACAACTTTGAATTGGTTTTCTGTAAAATTAGGAAAATTGGACTCATTAACTTTTATCGTTAAATCGCTATAGCACTAACCTTATTTATCCAGTCCAAAAAATACAATTTTTTAATCAAAAATGTTGAAGTTCAGCAAATAATTTTAGGAAATAAAAAAGGCTTGGGACGTAACCAATATCTTGGAAACTTTTACAATTCATAAAACTTTTTGAGCTGAGCCTGCCCTTCTATGTCAATCGCAAATGTGCAAGGAGTTACGGGATCTCAAAATATAGACCTTCCATATAAGATGCTTCACTTGCCAAACCGATCAAGTCCTCTTTTTGATTTACTTTAATTTTAAATCACTGATATATTCGATATTTATTCTACTAGAAAAAAAATCCTCCAATAATAAAAATTAGCACTGCTGAACAGCACTAAGGGTAGGTTAGGTTAATTCGGCAGTCACGTTTAACACAACTCACATGGGTCCTAGTATGAGTCCCGTTGTGATACCTTTTCCAAATTTTCGCACCAAATATTCCTATTCTAACCAGTTTAGTATCGTAAACAGTGCCTTAGTTGGAGTAGTTCTAAGTGCCCCTGTTATCATGATTGCCATCAGTCGTATAATTCCTTCGAATTTCAGTCTTTGAGACGTTATACCTAGCGCCAAGGCACCAGATTGCCGATCGGTAAAATAAGATGGGTTTAATAACATATAACCAGTCCACATTTTTGGGGCTCATTCCCCAATTGAGGCCGATTGCCCTTTTGCAGATGTATAGAACCACAACCGCTTTGCTAGGCCTGGCCTGGGTGTTCAAATTCCAATTAAGTTTACTGTCTAATATTAGCCCGAGGTACATACATCACTTACATCGTTAAATTTTTTATTAAAATTCATATGGACTTGGTCGGTTTGGCAAGTGAAGCATTCATATACAAATCCGGACAATTATCCCATTAAGGAACAGTAGAATTGTTATCTCAAATTTTGTCGTAAGAGTTCGATCGGAGAAAAGTTATCACATATACTCAGAAAATTTGTTCAAAATTTAGAGGTCCTTAAATCTAGAAGTAAGGCCGACCGACAAAAAAATATGCAGGACTCTGAGCGAAATGATCTCCGCACCTACCCAAAAGACAATGGAAGAACATAGGGGAGGTATACGTAAAGTAAAGCTGATCCCTCTTCTTACTTTTCCAGCGATTATAAAAGTTCACAAATAGGAATTTTATTTCTATTCTACTTTAGGCTCATACAACGACCCCTACAGTTTAAAGACTACTGAAAACGTTAGCTGTTTGAAAAGCATTTCCTAGACTTTTACTGCGAAGTTGTTGTCGACAACATTGAGGGGCCGCCAAAAAAATAAATGTAGATGAATGAGGCAGGAATCGAACTCTGGACTCCCAGATGATTGTCACGTGCTGTCACCATCCGGCCCCTTTTTTGTTGTATTAGCGTGAAATGAATCCTTCGCCAAACTAATTTTCGCAGACATTTTCAACGCACACTAATCCATGCAAACAATGTCGCCATAGAAAATGTCCTCTAAAATATTTCTTTTAACTCACATTAAAATATAAGTAAAGTACCTTGGAAACAATCCAACCACTTCCTTAGAGCATATTGCCAACTCAAAGACTTCCCCCAACCTCAGTGCCCATGACCCTATCTTATAATGGCAAATACCTACAATATATAATGATTTACTTTTGTTGTTTCAAATTTCAAACGAGAAATTTCTCATCCATGTTACTTCAACATATGGAAACAGCTTTCTCATGCACCGGAATTAATGATGCAATTTTACAAACCACAGTTACAACATCAATCAAGGATATCGATATAATGCATTACAACAAAGAAATCCCGGATATGTCACCCTTCTCCTTCTTCCACCTACACCATTGGCAAACATTATTGCACAATTTAATAAAGACATAAAGTCTTAAAGCCATAATTATCACATAAGAATGTGTACATACTCAGTCCGTACAATGTAAAAGTAAATAGTACTACACACTTACGTAGTACGATGTATGTACTATGGAACACGTAACCTTTTGATCCAACCGGATTGCTTTTTAAGTGCTCTCGCCATCAAAAGAAAAAGAAACTGAGGATATAGACATGAGTGTGCACAGAAGAAGGAGAAGCGCTCACACTCTCGCAGCACGCCGCTTCAGCTACAAGTACGTACATGTGAAACCATCTCATTCTTTTGTACTTTCTTCTGCTTTTCAACCCGTCCTTGACCCAATTCCAATGGACTATAGACAACACATCAGCGCCATGTACAATGTCAAATGCAATGTGTCTGTATCTGTATACATTGGTCGAAGGGTGGTAATGGGACGGACAGCTGGAATGGGCTGGATGCGATGCTCTCCCATGGCGCTTGTACCTCGCCAAAAAATTTACCTCTTTTTCTGGTTCAGTCTGCATTAGGCATACGACAGACCAGCAACTAAACGAATTGTGTCGTGCTCTACTCTCCGAGAAACCAAACCCATTTTAGTGAACCAGTCAGCCAGCAATCAGCCACTCCACTCCCACCATAACATTTAACCCCACACTCTGGCGACATGGCGGGCGCACAATTATAACATTCACAGATCCATACATACGGTGAGGCAGGCGGCGGGCGGACGTCATCGCCAAAAGCCAAACTTTTGTGCATACAGCCACGGCCAGGCAGAATTCCACTTTATTTGTTCGTTCGCCTCGAAATGTACACTGAAGTAAAAATCCTTCCTGGTACGAGTAATGAGTCATCATCATCCGTAATGTCGATGATATGATGCGATGCGAATGTCTTGTACATACGTTGGGGGGAAGGGACAGACAGACGGATGGAATGGCGCATGGAATGGGTGAGCGAACAAATGTGTTTTCATATGTAAGTCGTGTGTACTGCACACGGACAATTTAAACAGCCCGCAGTGGGAGCAAACGTACACACACATTTTCAGGGGTGGGTTTCACACAAACCAACCGCAAACAAAAATATACACGAATTTTTGAATAGAATGAAGGAAAAAGAGCAACGGTTTTCAAATTGAGTAGCACAAACACACAGGCAGAGTTGCCCCTAGTATTTATAAAAAGAGGTAGTAATCGGTAAAATTAATACCCAGAAATGTCAAAAAAAAAAATATAAAATAAGAAATGCAGAAATTAATAAATATTATAATCAAAATTATAAACATGTGTAAATGTAATAAAATGCATACACATTCGTTTTCCTTTGCATCCCTTGAATCTGATAGTAAATTCATATTTCATTCTCAGATAATCTTTACCAATCTTGAGAAGTCCAACTTTATATGCTTAACGATGTATTAGGACCAAGTCAATATAAAAGTTCTGATTCCCTATTGCTGTTTTCAAACCTTGGTTTGAAAAACGCTGTAAACAAACATCTAAACCGACCCTAATTCAACAAAGAGCAAATCAGTCTGGCTGGCGACTGAAATTCCTGTCATTGCAACTGACTGAGAAACTATTCCAATATAACCTTAGACCTGTTTCGTTTGAAAAACGCTGTGGGCAAAACATATATACCTACCCGAAGTCAACAGAGACCAAATCAATCTGGCTGGTAATTGAAATTGCCTGTCGCGTTAAACTTTGGCTAAAAAATCGGCGCAAACACCAAAACCTACTCCAAAGTCCTCCTTTGCATCTTAACCATTGGAATGTGTTTCTTTTCCCCTTATTCTGTGAATGCAAAGAGAAAAAATTTGTATTTCTGCTAACTTTAAGTCGCGTCTCTCTGTCTGAGTTGCGTTCTGCTCTTATTGTAGGCCGTTTTCCTGTCCGACTTTCATGTTTGCTGTTTCAAAATAACCACCAAACACCACATTGGGACCTGACCCTTTGATGTCAGCCACAGCAAATTTCGGAGTGTCCTGGCGTGTTTTACTTGTATAGTGGTTAACTTTCCTGATTTTTCGGCGTTCTAACTCTTGAAAAATACCGCGAACAAAATACCAAAACCAACTTCGAAGTCAACTTAAAGACATGACCATTGGCATGAGACTCTTTGCCCCCAGTTTTTTGATTCCATGGATTAGAAGTACAAAGAGAGAATACGAAGATTTAGGAATGACATGGAACCAAGTTCAAACTTTAGCTAATCATCGTGACAGATGGGGAGAATTCGTTAGTGCCCTAAGTTCACATTGAACGTTTTATCAAACTGTTTATCTAAGCAAAAATTTAATAAATAAAGGAAAAAACAAAACAAATCGTGTTTGTGATGTGGTTCATGCATGTTGACAGCAGTCCACGGGTATCCACAGTTTCATTGTTTTTAAGCCGTACAATTGCTTCACTGATCTTGTCTTGACTTGGTGAGTGGCATGATTTAGTCCCTTATGCTGTCTTCGGAAATGTGCATAGTATAAATATGTTCCCTCTTTATTTGGGAATTCCTGTTCCAAAACCTTTGGAAGAACTTTCGGGCTACACATCTATCCCTGTACTTACCCAAAGTGCCATCCAGATCCGTTTCGGACTCGTTACTGATCCGTTTCCTTTGCTTTTTTCGAGAGGAATTTCATACGAAATCGGATACGAGTCGGATCTGATTTCCCTTCCCAACGAATTCGAAAAATCATAAAAAAAACTGGTTTCACACTGAGGATTTTTTTTTTTTTTTGAATAAAACGGGTTTTAGATTTTATAAAGTTTCGGATCAGATTTCACTGATTCCGTTTTTAAGTCTTTTTCTGACCCGTTTTGAATTCGAGTCCGTTTTTATGCACATTGGTTATCGATATCCTGACTCTCTCTTTCCTTAAATAGACGCTTGTTCTGTCAGATTAGGCGTTTCGTCGCTCTACTCATCTTGTTATATCGTTATTATTTTATCATTCTCTTATTTGACAGCAGTAACAGAAATTCATCCATCAGTAGCCCCACGTAGAAAAGAATTCCAAGCGCTTCGGTCTTTTGTGCTCCGTAGATAGATCGTCACACCAAGTTCAGATAACAGCTATTTCACCTGGTCCAACCAACGAAGTTTTGGTTGCCACCTCCTGCTTCACCCACCGAGTTTGTTGCCGAGTACTTTTTGACCCGGATCATTACCATTCAAGGGTCCAAGTTAGCACATGCGATATATTTGAACGCGCTTGACTACGTCGTTATACAGCTCATCATATCAATCCAGACTTTTTTTGTCATCCTTCAATTCCTGTCTCAGTCCTGTACATTTCTTTTATCGGCAGTCTTAAATTAAAAACATGTTTTGCATCACTTACAATTAAGATAATCATGGTTAATCAATTGAAATAAAAAAAAACTCCTCCTTTCAGAGCACAACCCATGACTTTTGGGACTCAATTCTAAGAATTGCATGTGAAAGTAGCCCCAAAAAGAAAAAATTCTGCATCATTCGTTTTGTCAAGTTAAATGCTATAATAATTAAATATCGATTTGAAGTTAGTAAGTGTCATATAGGGGAACTTGTCACGTTTTAGGCTCTTTTGTTTGACATAACAGAAATACTTTTGTTTGACATAACAGAAATACTATATGGTGGCGTGTGATTAGCATAAGTATTATTCCACGTAAATCATACGCCACGGAGTACAACAGTTTTATTGTAACTGCTATAAAATAAACCAAGTTCACAGTTCATTAAACTGTTGCTTATGTAGGGAAACGTTTTATGAACAGAGTAAAGGAATTGTAATTCTAAATTTTTTTAAATTTGTTTTAGCTACATCGGTCGAACAAAAGAGCCTTAAACGTGATAAATTTAAATCGATATTAAATTATTATAGCATGTAAGTGCACAAAACGAATGATGCAGAATTTCTTCTGTTTGGGGCTATTTTCACGCGCCGTTTTCAGATTTGAGTCCCAAATCAATGAGCTGAAAAATGTTGTACTGTGTAATCGATTCACGATAATTGATATTCCCGGTTTATTGTATAACGGATAATCTATCCTCAATTGTATGAAAATAATTCAGTTCTAGGGCATAACAGTTAAAGTTGAATTTCTTAAAATGCCATTAAACTTAGTTAACAATGAAAATGGTGACTCAAGTTCCAGCACTGACCTCGAATGGCATTCCGTCACTACAATGAAAAGTTTCTTTTTGGGCCATCTGTATATGGTTAATGGCTGGTTCTGCACCGGTATCACAACGGGAAATTGTTTTTATTTTGTTGCTAATTTTATATGTTCCCATGTTAATTTTTAATAGTCACAAACACCAATATCCTTTCCGGTTCCCAAATCGTTCTCCCATTCCGATAATGTTTCCGTTTGGCGGAATAACAAAACTCAAACTTCATCCTCACCTCCGCGTTTTTATAAACATACATATATCATGCTTATACTTAATAATATAGTCAAAAACTTATCTAAAGTGTTAATTTTATAGTTTGGCAAAATGACAGCTATAATAAATTTTGTTAACATGTGTCCGCAAGCATTAACCAATTAATTTTTACAGCTTGGGTGAGCCATGCGAATTGTGCGAATTTTTTGAGACGCCGGTAGACACATTAACGTTTAACTAATACCCGCCTACACGCATTATCCCCGCTGTCAGAGGTGATGGTGGTGGTGATATTTCCCCCTACTCTGGCAATACTGGCTATACAAAGAGACGGAAGACACACAACGTTTTCCAGCAACAGCAGCAGCAGTGTCAAGTAGGGTGGTTGGTTCGTTGGTAAGTTGATTGATCATTAAAGATATACACAACAACTACTACGACTACTCCTCACCCATTCATATGAACGAACATTTGCAAGAATACATTTCCTCGCTCCTTTGTTGAGTCGAGTTCTCTGTGCTCTCTCTCTGTCTCTATTTAGCACTGTGTGTATCTTTCTCTCTGTCTCTATCCCAAATATATGTGTGCAAACCGGAAAATACCGACCGACTAAATAGCAGACAACAACAATCCGCCACTGTTTTGCTCGTTTCGTACGCCGTTCGCTCGTCGTTTGTCCCGTATACTCGTAGTACTATGTTTGGGCCTCTATGCCCAGCAAATGCTATTACCACACATCAGTTTGTATTTATGTCAAGTCCAGCGCGGTTGATTTACATCAAAGCCATCAGCAGCGAGATACAATAACGATTTTCATTTCTGGATTATAAATAAACATTTTTCCAAAAGACACCAACAACAACAACAGCGAACACACAAAAAAAGAACTACTATTGTGCAAATAACGCACAATAACAACAAACAACAGAAGAAAGTGGTGTATCTAAAAGAAGATACAACAACAACAACGATACAACAAAAATAATTAGAATTTAAAAAGTGAATTTAGTTGAAATTTAAAAAAGATTAAAAATGCATTTGCAGCAAGTGAATAAAGGAATTTTGCCATTGATATTCATTGTGGGATTATTTAAAATCACAGGTAAATTCAGCACTAGACTAATCGATAATGCCAAAAATTTCAAGCAAAGATGATAATTGTGACATCTTTAAACTGAAAACAAAAACAGAAAACATTTGAAATATTTATTGATGTACCAAACAAAAAAAAAACAGTTTGGATTAATTGTTTAATAGACACGATTCAAAAAAGGGGTGTTTTCCCTAACAACAACAACAATAACATCATCAGAGTAAACAGCAGCAGCACCAGCAAAAACAATAGTAATCATAATAGAACCCATACACGCCACTCTTTGGATACACTGGTTGATTTGCGGCCACTTCTGACTGCCATGGAAATGTTAGTGCAAGGAGTGTGGTTACAAAATAATGCTGGTTGCTGGTAGTACATATTCCAGCCAGGGATGATAGTTGTACAAAGGTACATTTTTTGGTACTTAACTAACATAAATGTACCCCGTTTCGAAAAAAGCGTCACATGCCACACGATTCTGTGACTCACACAATTTGGAATGCATAAAGGACTTTGCATTGCATTCCAGTTTTCACTGGAATTTGAGAGAAATGTTTGTTGCTGTGTTTGCAAGAGCAAACGCAAAAAAAACTCTAGGGACCTTTTGGTATTTTCATGAATAAGTTTGCAAATACCACTGTAGGTGAAATTCACAACACCGCAGATGTACATACGTAGTAATCAAAGACATACGAGGATATGTGAGAAAAGTAGGTCAACTCTAGTTGTTTTTGAAGTTTACAGTCATATCGTGTGACTAACCACCACTATGGGTTTATAGTAAAATGTACTTAGGGGCCATAATTTAAATTGTTTACGTTGACTGGGAGGAGGGGGAGGGGGTATGGAATGTGTGTGCGATCAATAAAATTTTAATTAATTTTTAGACACCAAACGACAAAGACCTAAATTATCTGCATATTTTAGAGTTACACTATTAGCACAATAGCTATTTGAAATTATTCATCTAATTTTCGGTATATAAACTTTTCATTGTAGTGACGGAATGCTGTTCGAGGTCAGTGTTGGAACTTGAGTCACCATTTTCATTGTTAACTAAGTTTAATGGAATTTTAAGAAATAAAACTTCAACTGTTATTCTCTAGAACTGAATTATTTTAATACAGTTAAGGATAAATTATCCGTCATACAATAAACCGGGAATATCAATTATTGTGGATCGATTACACAGTGTAACATTTGTCGGCTCATTGATTTGGGACTGAATTCCGAAAACTGTACGTAAAAGTAGACTCAACAAAAAGATGTACTGCATCATTCGTTTTGTTAAGTTACATGCCATAATAATTTAATATCGATTTGAAATTAGTAAGTATCGTATAGGGGAATTTGTCTCGTTTAAAGCTCTTTTGTTTGACAAACTTGAGCTGAAACAAATTTGAAAAAAAAATTAAGAATTACAATTCTTTTAATCTGTTCAAATAACGTTTCCGCTACATAAGCAACAGTTTCACGTGGCGGATGATTTACATGGAATATTACTTGTGATAATCATACCCCTAATACAACAAAAGAGCCTAAAACGTGACAAATTTCCCTATACGATGATCTCAGAATTGAGTCCCAAATCATTGAGCTGAAAAAAGTTGTACTGTCTTAGGTAAACATTCTTAGATCTTCACAAGAACATAACAAAACCTTCTACTGACTTAAACTTTGTAATAATTTTTCAAAGTACGAATATAGAACCTAGAACATTTTTTTAGTTTTCCTCGATGTTGTTTTCGTAGAAACCGAAGTGGTACACACGAGAATAAGGTTCAAAACTTAGACTTTAATCACTCAAAGCCAAAATAGACCAAAAGATAATGTACAGCTTTAAAAAGCCTTTCCAAAAAAAGTCAACGTCCTGTATCTAAGGTTTCTTCTATATTTCACCGATATTTTATTCTTAGGAAAATAATGGTTTAGGAATATCTAAGAAGAGTTAAAGAAAACTACAGCACTTTGTTATGAATAGAATTACCATAGAAAACGAAGTAGTAGGAAGGAGACTTCTTAGGACTACAATTGACGATCCTATTGTTCTGCCCAGGAAATTCTAGAACCTGAAAATTTGTAATAGATTTTTATAAAGAATTTTCTGATATTACATCTTTAGCTTCCAAATTCGGAAACCGGGAAGTTTTTTAAGTTTTTGCCATTGGCGTTGTCACAGAATACGAAGTGGTGGGATGATGGAATAGAAACTTACTTAAAGTTCAAATCAATGGCTTAAATGTCTTGAGGCCGAATTTGAACTAAATGTACTGTGTAAGTTTAAAAGCTTTTTAAAAAATGGGTTCGTTAAATAAAACTTTAACTGTTAAGGCATAACAGTTTTATAACTGAATTATTTTAATACAGTTGGGAATAGATTATCCGTTATACAATTAACCGTGGATCAGTAAAGAAAGGACGATTTTTTTTATTTCAATTGATTAACCGTGATTATCTCAATTATCTCATGTTTTTATTTTGAGATTGGACTGAGACAGGTATCGAACCTTGGCCTCTCTGGCATGGCAGTCGCATATTCCAATCATCAAGCCGCGTTTAGTCCAAATATTTAAACCTCCCTTTAGAGAGTCATCCATTGCTCCTATACGAATTACAATGTCCGCCGTGACCTATATTGCATTTGTATGGAATTTTATAATGTTAACTCCAATTTGTTTGTTTGTGTGTTAGTGATGTGTTGAAACAATAAAAAATAAAAATGATTTCTTGAAATTTTAGAGTGAAAAGGTTCCAACGGTTATACTCCCTTGGAATACATTTGGCGGTCGGGTATACTTTCCATGGGCCATTAAGGGACCTTCTCACTTATCGGAGGGTTAAAAAAACTGGTGTCTGTTCAAACATTATCACAAAAATATGGTGTTGGGAAAAAACTTTCTTTCTTACTTAAGTGAAAAGAATTCCACACGCTTCGGTTTTCTGTGTGCGTTCTCTAGTTAAAAGTTTTGGTATCCCTGCCCAGCGTCGTCCTTCTCGCTGGAACATGTTCCAGCTATCGAAGTCGTACTTGTGTACGTAACCCGCGTTAAATGACACTATATTACTACTGTATTCCCACTAGATGATCTTGCAGTTTATAACTCCATCGTCATTACCATCCTTGGCCACCGATATAATTCCTAACGGACATTTGGTCTTTCTAGTAAACTCCCCTATAAATATATAATTCCTCCTTACAAAGAGTTTTTGGGTGACTTTTTCGAGTATTACATGAATTATAAACTTCTCAAATGGATGTCCAGATTTACTGCAATACTTAGGGACCCGTTTGCCAAGTAATATACAAAATTGGGAATCTCTTCTTATGATGTTTTATAATTCACAAATATTTAAGATAATATTTTAAAATTCCCAAACTAACATTAAAAATTTATCAACTTTCGACAAGATCACCACCTTCATCTTTTTTTCAGATGTCACCCTAAATTTTTAAAATAGGTGGCCGGATGTATTGCACTTCACATCACTAAATTATTGCCCATAGGTATATAGTATCTGGCAGTTTCATAGAAATAACTATATCTTATCACGGTTTTTTTTTCGGTGATACTTTGACCCGCAATGGGTCACACAAGCGTCAATGCTATTTCTATTTCTAAGCACGCGCCGCGATCTTTCATTATCAAATACTAAGTTTTTATAGTGTGTCTAAAAATGCAAACCACAGATTCTCGATAGCTTGTGTTGGTAGAAGAATGAACTTTTGGATCTATAGGTTTGACGACGATTCTTCTAAGCCATATCATGCTGTGAGAATTCTTACTATCTATCGAGAAGAATATTCCATTGCAGTGCATGGATAGGTGTAGGTTAAAAAAATAAGGTTAAAATATATTGCGTGGTTTACGTTTTATGGTCTATATAAAATAGGAAGCTTCGTGAATCTCATTAGTTTTTTAATTATATTTATATTTCTTCTAAACTCATAAATATTTCCTAGATTGTTTAGACTTAAGCGTGTGAATAAAACTAAAAACAGAACAGAGATTTTTCGATTGGAAGTTAAAATATTGCACCATATTAAAATTTAGTACCAATTGAAAAGAAAGACAGCTGTAATATTTTTAAACAAGGTCTGTCGTTTTTTCCTAGTCTCTTCTAATGTTCTAATGTTCTTTTTGAACTTTAAAGAGTTCCATTGACAATTAACTCCTGGTTCTTCTGAAGGGAAAGAAACTTTGAACGATATAGAACACCTGTGGTTTCGGCTTAAAACTTACAGGGATCTTAGTTTAGCTAATGGTTTCTCATAGTAAATGGTTGTGAATTTTTTTGAGTTTATGCACTCAAGAAAGAATTCTCATTTTGTTGTGACTTTCTGGTGCATAAGACTTGATGAACAATTTGCTATTTTTTTACGATGTGGATTCGTGGCTGAATCCGAAACAACTGTCCAGACTGCCTGGCATTATGAGAATATCATTCCTGATTTGAATACTGCGACACGGAAACCCTTTGGGGTCAAGTTTTATGCACATTGGAAGTCTACTTCATATTAAGGCCAACCAATGTGCAACGTAATCATGGGTTATTTTTATTAGTTATTGTTGTGCTATCCATGATTTCTATTGCAATGTTAATCATCTATTAGCACTCCCTCAGAAACATGGATATGTCAGTGGATTTACCACCCGAAAGTGTTATCGATAACCCATTTTTTGGACAATATTCCTGCTGTTTCGATAAATTCTGCCAAATATATTTGTATTATGAACGGTACGTACTTTAAGGACCGCGTTCAGACTCGCGAATCTGTCTACGGATTATTCTGTCGAGAGCGTTATCGTTAAAACATTATTTTGACAATATTTCTGCTGTTTCGATAAATTTTGCCAATATATTTGTGTCCTGAACGGTACGTACTTTAAGGACCGCGTTCAGACTTACGGATTTGTCGACGGATTTATCTGTCGAGAGTGTTATCGATAACGCATGTCAGCAACCAGCCACTCCCAACTTTTTCTGGCAGATTAGATAAACCTGTTCACTATGTGTCTGAACGCGCCTAAAGGCCCCAAATTGCTTTGACATTTTTGTAACAGATCCTTGTTTGTATTTTTAGGTACAGTTCCCAGACTTGCATATCTGTTGACAGATTTATCTATCGAGATTGTTATCGATAACGCATTGCTATAGCATACTAGTTGTCAGCAATCGTCCACATCACACTTTTTCTGGCAGATTAGATAAATCCGTTCACAAATATGTGTGTGTGAACGCACCTTAAGGCCCCATTCAGGTTTAGATCCCTCAACTGTTATCGATAACTAATAGCTTTTGACATTTTGGTATGTCGACAATCGTTTTTCCAAAAAGTGTTATAATAGATAGATCCCTGTATCTGAACGCGCCTTAAGATTCTCAATAAGTTTATTAGTGTTGCCTTTAGCAAATTAATTAGTGTAGCCAACCACATCGGTGTTAAACTCTGCAGCATTACTTTAATCCCGTTCAGACACATGGAAATGACGAAAGATTTGACGCTCAAAAGGGTTATCGATTACGAGTTGATAATCGTTCACATACAATATATTTCTCGCAGATTCGAACAAGTCCCTCGACTCCACCCTGTATCTGAGCGCGCCTTTGGTGCCTTTCAGCTCTTTTTCAGCTCTTCATCCTGTGTGTACAGGATAAAATGAACGTAACTGCAACACGATTTCCTCTTTGTAGTTTCAGTGCCGCCCTTACAAGTACCATTTTTGGTACACATTGCGGCAATGTCGCAAAGTGTCAAGTCTGATTCCAGTCATAATTAATAAATAACCATAACACATACTACTGTTTTTGGTATACCGAAAATTTAAAGAAACCATTCTAAACAGGGAATAAATTGTGAAAATCGATACTTTAAATGGTTTTCGTCTTCGTTTGTTTTTTTTTTGGAAGAAATGATGGTTGTTTAATTTTACATTAGGAATAGAAACCAACAACGTTTTGTTTTTATTGTTGTTGCTGTGTTGAACTTTACAACCACCAGCAATAACAATAACAACAACAGCAACAAAAACAAAACGTTAATTACAAGCATAGTTATGCCAAAACAATCATGATGATGATGATGGCGTTGAACAACTCGATAATGACGTTTATAGTTCTGCTGTTAGCGATGATGGCGATGATGAGTTTGTAAATGATAATGATGACACCATCACCACTAGCGCAATCGGTCGCCCGTCCGCCTTCGATGCCGCTTTCCTTACTTAGGCGAATATTGTGAATTTTCTCTTTGTATCGAGTGGGAATGGGTGACACTCCTATAAAAAGCGTGTAATGAATTAAAGTAATTGAAATAAAATTTTTTCGCTTTTTCTGTGTTTTTGAGAACCGCATTTATAAAAAAAAAAACTATCATATTTTGGACGTGACTAAATGTGTTTGCTATATTCATACATCATAATTATCATCGTCATCATTATCATTTTTGTGTTGTAGTAAGTAATAGTTGATGGCGGGTGGCGGTGGTGGCAGTGTTGCTGCTGCAGAAGTTGTTGATGTCGTTGTTGTAATTCATGTTTTATATTGTACAAAACATACGGACGACATACACATACACGCATATTAACAGCGATATATGTAAATGTACCCACCATAATGTACATTAGGCCGTTTTTTTTTTCATTTCGCTGGTATGCATAAACATTTAAATATTGGAAAACTACATTCTGACTCTGACATCATCACTTCAATGAACACACAGGCGAACAGACGGACGGACGTACGGGCGGACGGATCAACAACCAACAATAATACAGTGAACACTAAACAGTCGTCCACACGACCAGGCAAACAGCCAAAGACACCAACCAGGCAACTCATTCAATGCGTGTGCAATATGTACTAACTATTTATGTATAAATGTGGGTACATACATTTGTACATAAGTAAGTTTCCATCATACACACGTTGTCGTCTTTTTTTTCAAAAAAAAAAAAAACTTTGGATAATACATAACCGATTCTAAGTTATACATACACACATTTCCATACATGTGGAAAGATATGTCTCCTCAAGACGCATTCGCACTCTCTAATACATTTACATGAAATGTATCTTATTTTCTTAAAACGATATCCAAAAAAAAGAAAACAACAACAACGAAAACAAACGAACGAATAAGAAAAATTGCATGGTTATCAACAGCCCCCAGAGCATAGTCGCGTCATCAAAACAAAAACTAAAAGCATCGTCAGTCAGCCAATGGCCCAAACTTCATCTAAAATCTTCCTCATCATCATCGCCAACGACAACAATAACAACATCATTGTCAGTTTGTTGAGAGAGGCAAAGAATTTTGTTTATGTAGCAAACTGATGAGAAGTGTGGGGGGGGGGGGTTTGTTTCGAATCCTTTAATGATTATTTGGCAAATTTGCAACAAGAAAAATACATGATGGAAATATAATAAGAATATACGAATAAGTAATTAATAGAATAAATGTATAAACAATGAATTCATACATGAACAACAAATGAATTCATGAATTAATATTTGAATAAACAAAGTAATAATTGCAAAAAAAACATAATTTTATAAAAATTAAACAACTCATAAACACAAAACAAAATACACTAATAAATAAATTCCTAATATCATAAATTCTTAAATTAAAAAAATAAATACATAAATTCGTAAATTGATGAGTTCATGAATGTAAAAATTTATAAATACAGAAATTCACAAATACATAAATTCATTAATACATAAATTTATGATTTCAAAATTTATAAATTCATAAATACATGAATACGTAAATTTATATATTCATAATTTCATATATTCATTAATCCATAAACAGAGAAATCATTCACTCAATATATTCATAAATTCAAAACTTAAATGAAATTCATTTATTCATATTTTTTTAAATTCATACATTCATTAAATTTAAAATTTCATTAATTCATATGCTCATAAATAGAAAAAATCTAATAATTAATATTTTCATTCATTATATGTACTGTCATTATCATTATATCATTATAAATCATAAAATTTATTAAGTAAACTCGTTATTTTCATTAAATTCATTAATTTTAATAAATTTATTAAATTAAATTAACTAATTTGATAAATTAACTAAATTCATTTAATTTATTAAATTTAATTAATTCATTGAATTCATTGAGTACATCAAATTCATTTAAATCATTGAATTCACTAAATACTTTAAATTCATTAAATTACTTAAATTCATTTAGTTTATTAAATTCATTAAGTTTTTAAAAAATTAATTAAATTAATTCATTAAATTCATAAATTTATTCTTATTATTGCATTAATTTTTTTTAAACTCATTAATCTTATTACATTCAGTTTAATAAAATATTTTAATTCTTTAAATTTACTTAGTAAATTAAGTTTATTAAATTCATTGAATTCATAAAATTGATTATTGCATTAAATTTTTTAAATTCATTAAATTTATTGGAATCAATTATTGAATAAAATTTATTAAATTTATTGATTTGATTACTAAATTAAGATTACTAAATTCATTAAATTCATAAAATTCTCTAAATTCATTAATTGCAATTTTTGAAATTCATTCATTAAGTTCATTAAATGCATTAAATTTATTAAATTCTTTAAATTCATTAATTGCACCAAATCTATAAAATAAATTTTATTTATTAAATTCATTAAATTTATTAAAATCATTAATTCATTAAATTCATTTATCTCATTAAATGTACTAAATTTATTACATTATTGAAATTCATTAATGGCAATAAATCTGTAAAATTCATTAAATTCATTAGATTCATTAAAATAATTATATTCATTTAATTCATTAAATGCATTAAAATTATTAAATTCTTTAAATTCAGTATTTGCACCAAATCTATAAAATTTATTTAATTTATTAAATTCATTTAGATCATTAAATGCATTAAATTTTTTAAATTCTTTAAATTCATTAATTGCACCAAATATATAAAATTTATTTAATTTATTAAATTCATTAAATTTATTAAAATCATTGAATTCACTATATTCGTTAAATTCATAAGATTCATTAAATACATAAAATTCATTAAGTTAATTAAACGATAAATAAATTAATTAATTAAATTCGTAAAATTTTATAATTGCATTGATTTTATTTTAATTCATTAAACTTATTAAATTCATAAATATTATTAAAATATTTAAATTCATTTAATTTTTTAAATCTTGTTATTAAAAGCCCCATGGCCAATATTAGATTAATTTATGCAATTCATTAAATTTTTTCAATTCATTGAATTCGTAAAATTGATTAAATTAAAAATTAACTTAATTCATTAAATTTATTAAAATGAATATATTAATAATATTAATATATTAATTGAAAAATTAATGCATTAAATTCAACAAATTTCATCCGATGGTCCAAATTTTCGATGACGCTCAGGCATACTTGAGGTTATATGTCGTTAATGTGCCGAATTATCTCATTCGTTAGCTCTTGAATTGTTGTTGGCTTATCGACGTACACCTTTTTTTCAAATAACCCCAAAAAAATAAGTTCAACGGTGTCAAACCACATGATCTTGGCGGCCAATTGACATCGCCATCACGTGAGATAACACGGCCATTGAATTTGTCGCGCAAAAGAGCCATTGTTTCGTCAGCTGTGTGGCAAGTGACACCGTCCTGTTGACATCACATATCGTTCACATCCATATCTTCAAATTCGGGCCATAAAAAGTTTGTTATCATCTCACGATAGTGAACACCATTCACAGTGACTGCCTGACCGGCCTCATTTTGGAAAAAAAAACGGCCCGCTGATTCCTCCAGCCCATAAATCGGATGCATTGGTGTTCGACAATCACTCTTGGATTATCATTCGCCCAAATGCGGCAATTCTGCTTATTGACCAATTCATTGAGGTGAAAATGTGCCACATCACTGAAGATGATTTTCTTCGAAAATTGATCATCCAATGTTACAATTTCTTGTCACCATTCTGACCATTGACGACGTTTGGGATGGTCAAGAGGCTTTAGTTATTGAGCCAATTGCACCTTGTAAGCGTGTTAATGCAAGTCTTAAGGCATAATGAGAGGTAAAATTGTTGTGCACGACGACGAGTTGAGGTGGACGTCTCTTCAGCCACACTATCACGAACAGCAGCAATATTTTCTGCAGTACATGCTGCACGCGCATTCACTGGTGTTTTCACATCACCTACAGACCCGGTTTGCTTAAATTTTTGCACGTTTTTTCCGATTGTACGCACATTTAAACGATTAAATGACCGAAAAAATCAGTATTGTATTGAGTATCTCAGTATTGAGTATCTTTCCATGGTTCAAACAGAGTTAGTCTGAAATTAAGAAATGTCAAATGAAATGCAAAAAAGAACTTGACGTTTAGGTCCGGTTCATATTCAACATCGGCCCTTACAATTTAACCACCCTTCATTAAAAAACAGGTGGACTAAAAGTCTTTTTACTTTTCCGACTAAGTTATAAAAACTAGATGCTGACACAGCTTCAACTTTCATCAATGGCTTGGCTGGGAAGTGTGTCTCGTCTGACAAAAATACATATGTTGGTAAAGCTGGTGAATCTCTTTAGCATATCGTTAATAATCTGAATGATCTTGAGGCTTGGACTACTTTATCATTTGAATTTGTAAGGGTGTAGATGTAAATCTTTGTAAAGAAAGCGGTTTAAAGATGTTCTCGACACTTTTAAGACGCCTGGCCGTTTTCTAGTGGAGTCTGTGATGTTCACGAAAGGCCGCTCTTTCATACCCTATGTTTTCGGGATCCCTAGAAACTCTAGGTCTGCCGAATCGTGTTTAATTTATTGTATCACCTGTTGCTTCAAACTACTGTACTAATTTTTTAAGAAATTGAACCATCGAAATTTCATTTCTATGCCGTATGTTGTAATGAGCGCTAGATTTTCGTCGCGCTTTGGTTCAACATCCGTTATTTCGGTAGTACACTCTTACGACAGTACTCTCTTAACCTACATTGTGCTCCTCTGTATGAGCCATAGTGCAGAATTCCCATTGACTGTTTTTGCATTTGGTAAGACTTCCATCCCAAACCAACGTGGCTGCTCAATGCAGCCACTGACTCAAATGTAAACGGATTTTTGGTCTAATCGGCACTTAAAGTTATATGGATTATGTATGTAACGGGTAAACTCGAAAACAACTGAAACTATTTTTACAAATCTTCTTTTAAGACAAAACTATTTAGCTAACGAATAGGATAGAGTATTATTTATTATGAATGCTCAAACTTTAATTAACAAAATTTTTGGAATTATTAATTATATTTTGTTATCTAATCTAATATGCTCTAACTCTCTTTATTGTCTATCCTTACAGGCTTAGAGGCTGTGGAGAATCAAAAGGGCAAACAAGATGTGGTGGATTATGAATACAGCGATGAGTCTGAAGCCAGCACTGGAGTGGTGACCCCATCGACTACACACTCCGAGTTTGATGATGTAAAAATTGTTTATGCACATGAAGGAGAGAATGTTACCTTAAATTGTACACCGAAAAAGTTAAATGGTAATTAAGATGTCCGTATAAAGAGAAAAACATTTAAGTTACAAATTAAAATGTTTTACATGTATCACCAAAATGTATACGCATATAAGTTTTCATATAACCATATAAGGCCTAACTATGTATGTAAATAGTATTTATAGTTTTATGTATATGGAAATCTTTTTCAATTTTTTTGGCAACCTTATGTGTCTGCCTGCTGTACAATGTACGTATGACCATACGTATGTATGTACGTGTCCCATATAAATGTGGCCAAGGGCAATTCTAACGCAAATCAATTCCAAAAATACGTACGTACACACAAACTTCCTAGAGCCCACTGGCCGGTCATTTAGTAACACTTGAGTCCATATGTTGGCATTTATTTTCTTTTTGTTTTGTTTCTTTTTTTGGCCGGAAATAAATGCGGGTTCGCGTTTTAGTTAATAGAATTTATGATTAGGAAATTTTGGTTTTTATGGGCTCACATGCAAATTTTGGGCAAAATGATTTAATAACATAATAACATACATTTAAATTTGATGATATACATATAGCGTAACAAATCTAAAAAGTCAATGTCAAAACGTTTTAAATGTATTTTAATTGAAATCTTTTAAATGATAAGTTGGATAACTAGAGAGTGCTAATAAAATAGGCTAATCATGCTTAAGGTTAACTAAATTCGTTTTAAAAACAGCACGTGTTTTTAAATTATATGTTGTTAGTCAGTATTAAGTGTAGACTAATGCAGAAAACAATGGGCAGATGTGTCGGATATCAGCCAATGTCGAACATTTTGGTTTGCTGGGAGACGTGCGTGGTGTTACTTTCACAATACTCAAGCAGAGACTAATCATAGACTGACTGCTTTAAATCAAACATAGCTTTGCGTACGTACGAAATGCGTAACAAATCTAAAAATCAGTTAACACAAGAACTCAAGCCGGCCGATCATTAACAACATCGTGTCTTTGCTGATTGGCTCCTTGAAATGCATGAAAATTGTCCGGAATTTCATCGCAAAATCATCTTGTTTGATGAGGCCTCGGTGGCTACATCAACAAGCAAAATTGTCGCATGTGGGGCTCGGAAAACGCAAGAGTTATTGTTGAGAAACCTCTCCATCCTCAACGTGTGACTGTTTGGTGCGGTTTATGGTCCGGCGGTGTCATTGGACCTTACTTTTTCGAAAATGAGGTTGGATCAACAGTTACGGTGAATGGATTGCGCTATCGAGAGATGATTAATGATTTTTTATGGTCGGAGTTGGATGGTATTGATCTGGACAACGTTTACTTTCAACAAGACGGCGCTACGTGCCACACAAGCAATGAAACCATTGATCTTTTACGGGGAAAGTTTCCGGGCCGTGTTATCTTTCGAAGAGATGATCACAATTGGGCACCGAAATCTTGTGATTTAACACCTTGCGACTTCTTCCTTTGGGACCACGTGAAAGATAAGGTCTACGCCAACAGCCCAGCGTCGATACAAGACCTCAAAGATATAATTCGTATCTAGGACATAGGGCAGCCACTTTCCGATTTGGCTATGGAAAACTGCATAAAAAGGATATGGTCCTATAAGCGTGCTCGTGGTGACCATTTGGCTGATGTTATTTTTCATGATTAACGGCATACCTTCCTCTTTATTATGAAATAAACATCCGATCAAAAAATTAAATTTTTCTTTGAATACCAAAATAACAGCACTTATTGGAAATCCTTTACATATGCGGGCAGCTCTCCCCATTTTTCAGTCATGTGATGTATACATGCAAACTTTTTTTCGACACTTTATTGCCACATTAGACCCAACTATGTTATTTTGCAGTGTTAGTTATTTTTCGTGTAAATATTCAGTGCTTCACTGATTTAAGAGGGAACCGACAATATGAAAAAGATGATTATTGCCGCCCTCGCGAGGCTATGGGATGCCTATCACTGATCTAAAAATAGAAACTTATTATCTGACCAGTATAAATACGAGTAACTCTTCCATTTCTGTAAGGGAAAATTAGGTTCTATTCTTGTAAGTTTTAGGTTAGCTTACACAGTACAACATTTTTCAGCTCATTAATTTGGGACTCAATTCTGAGAACTGCACGTGAAAGAAGCCCCAAAAAGAAAAAGTTATGCATCATTCGTTTTGTCAAGTTACATGCTATAATAATTCAAATTCGATTTGAAGTTAGTAAGAAGTTGTCACGTTTTAGGCTCTTTTGTTTGACTTAATTCGAGAACCAATAGTCCGATTTAGCTGAAAGAACATTAAAAAAATTTTGATTTTGATCTGGGTTTATTTTGTAGCAGTTACAATAAAACTGTTATACTCCGTGGCGTATGATTTACGTGGAATATTTCATATGATAATCATACGCCACCATATTGTATTTATGTCAAACAAAAGAGCCTAAAATGTGACTAATTCCCCTAAAATATACTATGGCATGTAACTTGACAAAACGAATGATGCAGAACTTCTTCTTTTTGAGGCTACTTACACGTGCAGTTCTCAGAATTGAGTCCCAAAATCAAATGATTTTGAACTGGTTTTATTTTGTAGCAGTTACAATAAAACTGTTATACTCCGTGGCGTATGATTTACGTGGAATATTACTTATGATAATCATACGCCACCAAATAGTATTTACGTTATGTCAAACAACAGAGCCTAAAACGTGACAAATTCCCCTATACGATACTTACTAACTTCAAATCGATATTAAATTATTATGGCATGTAACTTGACAAAACGAATGATGGAAAACTTATTCTTTTTGGGACTACTTTCACGTGCAGTTCTCAGAATTGAGTCCCAAAATCATGTGTTGTACTGTGTTATCTTATATAAAAGTATTTTATTTTTACTAAATATAAATATTATTGTTTTGTAAATATTCTTGTAAAACCAAACAAAGTCCACCTCTATTTATTTTCCTTGTTCTTTTTTCAGAAACAAAACAACAACAAGAAATCTTATGGTATCGCGATTCTCTACCCATCACCACTGGCAACACCACTCTGGTCGTGGGTGACTTTGAGCTCGACAACAAATTTGGCTTGACCATTTTCAACTACACTCAAAAGACGCCGGGTAATTTCTCTTGTCGTGTTCTGCCCGCCGATTTGCGCCAGTGGATGAGTATTGAATTCAACGCTCCCGATAATATATCCGAACACAATAGCGCCGCCATCATCAACTCATACTTAATGATGACCACCCTAGTAGCTGTAGTGATGACAGCTGTTGTCTGGTATTAAAGGCTCAGGCCTAGTAGCAATCCCAACAACAACACAAAAAATGATGAAACAAAAGACCGATCTACCGATTTATATATACTATATACATCAAAAATCTATATAGTCTGCCTAGGTGTGTGCGTGTGTGTGCATGAACGAGCTTGCATGTGAGCGTGCATGCATCTAAACGAACTGTGAAACGCAAGTGTAGAAGAGAGAGGCTGCAACATTTCATATCTCCATTTAAACGCGACTTATTAACAATTATGTACTTACACATACAGACATACAAACATACATACTAACATATGTAGCCTTGTTAGGGAAATTGAATTATGTTTTTATTTCTTGTATAGAACAAAAAAAAACAAAAAGAAAACAAAATATGGTTACGCTGCCACTTTATTTTAACGGTACTCATAGTATTATGTTCTCTTGTGCCACACAGAGAAGCAACGAGAAGGGACAACAAATTGAAATCGCCTGACGAATGCGAAATGCTAAAGCCTGCAACACCAATGCCCCGCTCCGCCTCATTGCGCCCCCAAAGTCTAATGTTTTCCAAACTCCCCCCTCGCCAGACTCAAAATATAGAATATACTTAGTTTGCCTTACTAAACTTCCACATAAAATTAAAAATTAGTTTATATTATATTGGATGAGAAGATCTTTTTGGTTTTGCCGTTATGAAAGAAACCTCGAATGGGCCAATTTTAGAACAAACGAACAAACAAAAAAGCCAAGCAAAAACACAAAATCATTTGCATATGATTGTAATATTTTAAGCGCGCAAATTGTTAAAACTCTTTCTTTTTGTTCTTAGTACTACTTCCTATACATACATATAGTTTTTTTTTTGTAAATGTTTTCTGTTTTGCATTCAAATTTTGTGTATTTTTGCAAAATGTAAGCCAAAGTTATTATTATTATACATTAGAGTGCCTCCATAGAATTTTTCAAAGTATCGAAATAAGTTTTTTTTACACATTAATTATTATATACTTATAAATTAAATTTACACAAACTTATGCATCTATATACAAAACAATTACATATATAGTATGATGAAAACATAACGAAGTAAACGAATAAGCAAAGACAACTGAAAACAAAATACAGAAAAACAAACAGAACAAAAACCAGTACCGATGGAACAATGTCAAACAAAAGTGCAAAATCCACCATCCCAGTGTTATTTTTAGTGCCTGCCGCCGCCTCTATGCGTTACTTACTCATAAGTACGAGTTTAAGCTGTTTGGACATGCGTGTGTGTAATTTTTGTAATTTAAGCTACAGTTATGGACTAGGGATACGGATATGAGACACCACTACCACCACCACCCGAGATTATATAAATTTGCTCTGGTGTGTGTGTGTATTTAAGGATAACTTCCTTCCTCCTGCTCCTACCCTTACTCCATTGTCATTTACATCCAGCAAACTTAATACCAATTTGTTATATAGTTTAAATTCCATAAGAAGACTATTTAATAAATTAAATAAGAATAGAAATACAAATACAAAACAAACAAAAAAAAACAACCAATATCGAATCTAGATGAATCTCTCAAGACACAAAACAAAAATCAAATGAACAAATTAATTAATAAAATGATATTAATCTATAACATATTTGCAGTTTTTTTTTTTCTTATAAAGTTGATTTTAGGAATGGTGATAGGATTTATTTTAAAAAGTTCAAACTATTGGAGAAAAGTCTGTAAATAATTTTTTGTGTAATCTTCGTTTTTTTACAGCCTTTTTAATCGAAAGATACGATCAACTATTCATAATCTCCCTCACGCAGTACAACACATGATTTTGGGACTCAGTTCTGAGAACTGCTGGTGAAAGTAGCCCCAAAAAGAAGAATTTCAGCATTATTCGTTTTAGCAAGTTAAATGCCATAATAATTTAATATCGATTTGAAGCTAGTAAGTATCGTATAGGGCAATTTGTCAAGTTTTAGTCTTTTTTATTATATTGTTATATGGTGGCGTATGATTCTCATAAATAAAATTCCACGTAAATCATACGCCACGAAGTACAACATTTTTATTGCAAGTGCTACGAAATAAAACCCTTAGATGTTAATTAGATGGGCTCTTGACTGGTTCAGCGCAAAATCATGTTCTCTGTATGTCCACTGTCGCCCAAATCTGTTTGGTAGCTGTACAGTGTATTCGTTAACCCATCCTTCCTTAGAAATAATGTTCAGTATATCCGCAACTAGCTATTTCCCCTCTGTAAGAGGAACACCAATGTAACCGTACCATATATGTCCCATATTGGTTACCATATATGTCCCCATCTACTATCTACTCCAGAGACGACCCGCATATTTGACCACTTCTCGAAATAACATTCACGTTCTCCAGGGATCTGATAGCTGCTTTACATTAAGTAAGTAAATAAATATTGCCGTCCAGTTTTCAAATAAAACTGAATTTGGGTATCCATCTCGTTGGAGTGTGTGACATCTGCAGACAGGCTCTGAAGATTATTAAAAACCAGGACGTAAAAACGACGATGTTCTTCTGTAGATCCGCCAGAATAATACAATTAGGTTCCATAAATTGTAAAAAGTATTAATGTCTGAGTTTTCTACAGAGCCGTAAACACTTTTCAGACTGTCTGTGCTTTCATCAGTTTCATGAAACATCTGCTGGTCCATGAACCATCTGTTCTCTGTTTGTACGATGGTAATGTTCGATTCAGCAGACAAGGTACGCACGCTATTAAGCAGTGGTAAATTATCGTAACCGAATGCAAAGGAAGTTAGACATCACAAAGCTGCATACTACCAAGATAGCCAATGCCTCTAACCAACTCACTCAATTACTTCAAACAAACCCCACAAAGTCTGGTGTTTCTGACACACAGTGGCAGCATATTGCTAATTCTATGACCACTGCCGCAACGATCGTCCTGGGTTATGAAAAATCACACTCAGACAGGCCCTGCTACGATAAGGAATATCGCGCAATGTCTGAGGAAAAGGAAAACAGTAGCCAATGACAACGAGTGCGGTGATGGAACGATATAATAAGAAGAAGATTAAATGAAGATAGCGTTCATTTAAGAAAAGAGATGTCGAAAAGGACGGTGATAGAGAAAAGTGACGCCTATCATCGACGACAGAGTAGATTGTCCACCACCGAGCCAAAACGAGATCAGTTATGTTATGTGAAAAACTGTTTTAATAAAAAAGTATTATTTCGCAATCAAAAAACATAAACACAACTAAATACAATAACACACTACAATACATGATTTTGGAACTCAACTCTGAGAATTGTACGTGAAAGTAGCCACAAAAAGAAGAAGTTTCGCATCATTCGTTTTGTCAAGTTACATGCCTTAAAAATTTAATATTGATTTGAAGTTAGCAAAAAAGTTAGGCGCTTTTGTTATATGGTTGCGTATGATTATCATAAGTAATTTTCCACGTGAATCATACGCCACGGAGTACAACAGCTTTATTGTAACTGCTATAAAATAAACCAAGTTCAAAATCATTTGATGAATGGAAAAGCGAAACTGTTGCTTATGTAGGGAAACGTTAAACGAACCGATTAAAGGAATCGTAATTCTTATTTTTTGTTTCAGCTAAAATGTGATAATTAAAACGATAATTATTAACTTAACGATAACTAATGTAACAGAACTTCTTTTTTTTGGGGCTACTTTCACGTGCAGTTTTCAGAATTGAGTCCCAAATTAATGAGCTAAAAAATGTTGTACTGTGTAAGTTAGTTCACTTAAAAATCGTTTAATTTTTATAACATAGAGTAAACAATATTTAACAGCATTTTGGATAGTGCACATAGGGCGAGGGTATTTATCAGTCAGTTAACCCGACAGAAATTTGTGTACTGGTCTTTATAATTCAGCTTTAATAAATAAACCCACATATTTGCCCAACCCTCGCAGGTTTACACAGTGGCCGGACGTCTGATTAGTACGACCAATTACAGCGAGAGAACAATGTAAAGGGGGAAAAATCTATCACCGACTCATTGTTGCTCTTGTCAGGTGTTGTGCTACTTTACTGTTAATGTATCCGCTCGTTTTTTTTTGAATGTGAATTCAAATAATTGTGTGCAAGTAATTGTTGCTAAACATGTTGCCAGCTGTTGGCGAACGATAATGCTGCTGTTGCTGTTAACGGTAAGAGATAAACACATAACGAACGCTCTACGATAAAGTACTGCTAGTACTCACAATTGGCCATATCTCTTGTACATACTTGTGCCTCCTACTACTCGTGCACTCTGTGATCTACTATTCCGTCTGTAGTGTAGTACCTCTACAGCTGTTAAAGACCGTGTGTTCGTCGTGCCGTTGAAGGAGTTGAGTGCGACGAGTACAACGAGCAGCCGCTTACCGTCACAATCAAGACGCTGGGCGCAATTACAATTTAGTTGAATTCCGTTAGAGCGACCGAGTAGTTAGAGAATTTAGTTCAGGTGCAACAACGTGCACAAGTGAGTGAGTAGTGAATAGCGCTAGAATCGACAGTGTAACAGTTCATTGGTGGCAGATAAAACGCTGCTCTGCTCTTGTTTGTTGTAAATGTAAAACAAAACAATGTAAAAATAAATAAACAAAATTAAACGAAAATGAAAATGTATTGAAAGAAAAAAAAAAACGCCACAACAACTTAACACTCGGTGAAAACGAAAAAAAAGCTAAAAAAAAAAACAACACAAACAAAATAAAATTAAAACGGCGGATGGACGTCGTCGTCAAAGTGTTTTGAGAATGCAACAGCATTTTGAAAAGTGAATAATATTAAGAATTTGCATATGAACGTGTGCATAATTTAAGGCAATTTTTTCTGAATGTATTTGTTTTCTTAAGCGATGCAAATGCCACGCTCGCTAGCTAATGTTATTAAATAACACAAATCATAAATCTTAAGAGTTATTAATAAATTAACGAATTTATTTAATTCGCCTAGAAAATTGTGCATTTTAAACTTTTAGCAGCAGCTCTAAATCATACCACCCCACCCACCCGCCAAACAACGAACGAATTTTTTGAAAATGTCTAAGCTAATGTGGCGTTTTCCAGCCCTCATCGTTATTTGCCTAGTTATAGGATTTATTAACACAGGTAAGTGTTAAAATTAGCCAAAGACTCATAATTGACCTTAAGAAGAGTCTTATAAACAAGTGTAAAATGTTTTGTTGCTAAAACAACAACGACAACGGCAACAATATTATTTGCCATGCAATTGTTAAATTAAATCTAGAACACTTCTACAAATACCAACAAGCTGTTTACTCACAAACACATACATACACTCAAAAAAATATGTTTCTAGCATGTACATCGCCAACGTCTTGCCTTTCAACGCCTCGCCCCGCCCCGCGCCCCATTGCATCTCATCCTCATCGTCATTACACATCACTTTGAGTCAATTTGTCTTTGGTCCACCTCACACTTTCTTTAATTTTTCTCACCCTTTACCAAATATCAAAATAATATTACATAAATAAAAAGAAATACAAATGAAAAAACTTAAAAAAAAAACAAAAACACCTTTTTAATTGTTCAGCAGCTTTTCTTGGTTATTGGTTTTTTTATCCCTCCACATTTAATAAATTGTCTTATAAGTTTGTTATTTTGTGCGGAAAGTTATGATACGCGCTTAGCGCTGCCTGCCTGCCTGCCTGCCTTAGGTATCCCAGCAGCGATAGTAGCAGTTATCTTATCAGAACTACAAAATGCTTATCCGGTCCTCCTCTTGGAATCATAGTACATACATACATAGCAAGCAAGACTATCTAATATAGTAAGCTACATACAACAAAGTCGTGCCTAACCATATGTGTAGCTACATACTTACCTATTTATGTATATATTGTCAACTATGTATGTACTTGGAAGGTACGATACGTACTACCTACCGTATCTTAAATCGAGAGTATGAATGTGTTCTTTACTTATCATATTGGGCCCACAAATATTTGGGATTTTAGTTTGCGTCAGTCGCACCATATGATGTTGGCCATGATTTTGTTACACACCTAAGTAAATAGTGGAGAGATGTGTGGTTTTTTTTTTGTATCAAGGTTCAGATTTTTGATTGAGGGGAAGGTGGAGCAGGAGAGGGGAAATGATTAATAAAGGTAGTATGTTTGAGATATAGCACAAAATTAAAATATTTCACCATAGAATGTTATCAAATATAAATTTATGAATACTACTATGAGTAATGAAATGAAGGTGAATTTGCATTTTTCGGAATAAAAACTAAGGAACTTTCTTATTATTATTATTAATTCCTTGGGTTCCTACAAGGAACATAGGGCCTCAAGGAACTTCCTTAGTTCCATAGACATTTTGCTTGAGGAATCATAGATTTCATTATTTTTCAGATTTTCATAAGCAGAGATGATCTGTCGGTAACAGTGACGTATGTTATAGTATAGGTTCCTTTCTACTACACAGTATAACACATGATTTTGGGACTCAATTCTGAGAACTGCACGTGAAAGTAGCTCCAAATAGAAGAAGTTCTGCATCATTCGTTTTGTCAAGTTACATGCCATAATAGTTTATTATCGGTTTGAAGTTAGTACTTTTCTCTCGTATACTCCCGATGAGGTAACTGCAGTTACATCTCGCAGATTTCGGCCAATGATGTCTATATGGTGTCAGACATGTTCACACCAGCCTTTCTCATCACCTTCTCCATAACTATATTAAATAGTGCACAGGACAAGCTATCACCCTGCCTTAGACCTCTTTCCGTGTTGAATGGTTCAGAGTGATCCTTACTAATCTTAATAGAGGATTTAGTGTTTCCCAAGGTACATCTCCAAAGTCGAATTAGTTTTGCAGGAATTCCAAACTCAGACATGGGCTCATATATTCTATTCCTTATCGGAGAGTCGAAGGTAGCTTTGCAGTCGACAAAAAGGTGGTAGGTGTCGATCTGCTTTTCATGATTTTTTTCCAGGATTTGTCGTAAAGTGAATATTTGATCCGTCGTAGATTTGCCAGGCCTCAAACCGCACTGAGAAGGTCCCATCAGGTTTTCCACAATTGGCTTTAGCCGTTTACACAATATGCTCGAAAGTACCTTGTATGCAATTGGTAATAGGCTTATTCCACGGTAGTTCGAACATTCTTAACGATGTCCTTCCTCGTATATGGGACATAACAGACTGAGACTCCAATCCCCGGGCATGCTCTCCTCCAGCCATATGTTGTACATGAGCTGATGCATGCTCCTAATCAGCTCCTCCCCGCCGGCCTTAAACAATTCAGGCGGGAGACCATCGGCTGTAGCTGCTTTGTTGTGTTTAAGGCGGGAGATGGCCATACGTATCTCGCGTCAATGGTACGTCGCAGTTTTCTCCTCCTGCCAGGATTTTATTACAGCCGCCCATTCTGGGTCAGACGCTGACCGGAGTACCGCTCACTCTGAGTTGACGTGTCTGGGTTTTAGGTTTCGCCCCTCACAGTTAGCCGTGCTCTGACTCGTGTCAAAGGTGTCAGTTGTGGAGTAATTAGTCTCTTTCAAGGCTACTGTATGTAGTTAAAATTTCTCACTTGCAATTTACTTGTCAAAAACATTTCCTACAAACATGTACCAGATTTGGCTGTTACATTTGAAAAAAGTTGCCAAGATTTCCCTGTTTTTTAGGAACGAAAATTTATGTGAAATGTATAAAATATACTTAAAAAGAGATATTTTTTTAAAAATATTCTTTAAAAAGCCATATTTTTTTAATATTCTTTTAAAATCAAAATATGCATTTATGGGTAAAATATGCAAAAATATGCTCTAACAAATAGGTGTCAAAACACTTGTAAGAGTATGAAACATATAAATACCTCACCCATTTGTTAATATCTCGTTCTAAAAAAACATGCATTTACATATTTCCGGTTACTCTGCTAATTAGAATGTCTAAATGTCAAGGGATCTGTTCAAAATATCCTTCAAATATCTTTTAGACACTAACGCTTTCCCAAACTATTATAATCAGAAACTTATAACTTAGATAGCTTTTTCTTCACTTGTATGAATAAGTATTTTTAAATACTTTTTGACTTATACATTATGTCATTATTAGCGATCAATCGATATTGCATCATCTCCAGGTGTCCATGCTGCTAGTAAAATAAGCATTCTATATAAACAATAAATATAACAGATTTATTCTATCAAGTTGTCAGAAAAATGCAATGCAAGTCCGTGAATATATTTAACATGCGAGTGATAAAAGCAATATGTTTAAATTGTAGCCAATGATAACATTAGAGGGCGGGCGGGCGATAACAATTATGTTATAGCCACGTAATAAATATCCGAAAAATACAGACCCAACATTCTTTATATGCAAAATATAACCAAAACTACATAAGCTTAGTTAAACTATTATAGATAAAAAAAACATCGATAAAATTATACAATAGTTATTCATTTTTATATAAAACATAAGACCAACAAACAAGATAGGAATGTCGCCACCCTCATGCTAAGGTGACGGAAATTCTTATGAGTAATGTTTAATATGGGAAATCAGTTAACTTATATTAAACTGTTTTTATTTTATAATGACGAATATTAAAAAAAATTCCCGGTGAATAATTTCTAATAGAGCAAATCAGTTAAAATAGTAATATGTTTAATGTTGTTAATGAAGAATATTTAAGTAGTACATATTTTTTATATGAAATAAAAGACCCAACCAAATAGGAATGTCGGCACCATCATACTGAGTTAATGGAAATTTTTTGTGAGTAATGTTAAATATTAGATATCAGTTAAAATATATTTAACTGTTGATATTTTATAATGACTAGTAGAAAAAAGTTATGCGTTCAATAATTTTAAATATTGCAAATCACTTTTAATAAAATGCATACATGATTTCGCGACTCAAATCTGAGAATTGCTCGTAATAGTAGAAAAACCGCTAAAAATCCACCTTGAGAGAAAAAACTCCGTATGGCCATTAAATTATTAATGCAGCCAACTTAACAAAACGAATGATGCAAAAGTTCTTATTTTTAGGGCTACTTTCACTTGCAATTCTCAAAATGGAGTCCCAAATCTATGAGCTGAAAAATATTGTACTGCGCTCTTGATATTATTTTGGCTGGACAATGGAGAACAGTTAATATAACGATTTTAATGTATTACAAATTTTAAATGACGATTGTTTGTCTGTTTTCATTTACAAAACGAAATTATTCGTTTTCATATAAACAATTTTGTTTTTGTTCGAAAAGTTCACATTACCTGTTTTCAATAATACTTATCTGCGTCATATATAGGTTTAACACGTCATACAGCATGTCAAATGAAAGCTTAACATATTCATTGTCATATCAAAGATTAAAAAATCATATCAGTAGAACAATGCACCAACGAGTACTTTCTGCTGGAATAGAGATAGGTGTACATAAGATGGTGTTCAAGTTCATAGTAAAATTAATTAAGTTAAATGCAATTAATAAAATAATTTTTTTTTGTATTTTTATAATTTTAATTTTTTTTTAATTGCTTTTTTTTATAAGTATGTTAAATTGTATATTTAAATATTTATTCAATTATTTAATGTAATTTTACTTTTTTGGCTGCATTATGCATTTAAATTTTTAGTTATTTAATTTATTAAATATATTTTTTTAAATATTTGTTTCTTCTTTGCATTTTTATTTTTTTTATAAGAAAATCAAATGGTAATTTTATTAATTTTAATGTTTATTCAATTATTTAATGTAATTTTAATTTTTTTTGAGTGTATTATGCATTTAATTTTTGAGTTATTTAAATTATTAAATATATATTTAAAAATAATTTTTTTTGTATTTTTATATTTTTTTATTATTAAAATTTTTTATTTTTTTTATAAGTAAATTAAATTGTAATTTTATTAATTTAAATATTGATTCAATTATTTAATGTAATTTTATTTATTTTTTTTTGTGTATTATGCATTTAATTTTTTAGTTAATTAATTTATTAAATATATTTTTTAAATTTAATTTTTTTGTTTTTAAATATTTTTTTATTATTACAATTTTTTATTTTTTTTATAAGTAAATTAAATTGTAATTTTATTAATTTAAATATTGATTCAATTATTTAATGTAATTTTATTTTTTTTTTTTTGTGTATTATGCATTTAATTTTTTAGTTAATTAATTTATTAAATATATTTTTTAAATTTAATTTTTTTTGTGTTTTAATATTTTTTTATTATCTTTTTTATTTTTTTATAAGTAATTTAAATTGTAATTTTATTAATTTAAATTTTTATTATATTATTTAATGTAATTTTTTTTTTGTGTGTTATGCATTGAAATTTTTATTTAATTTATTAAATATATTTTTTAAAATAATTTTTTTTATTGTTAATTTTTTTAAAAAGTAAATAACATTTTAATTTAATTAATATAAATTTTTATTTAATTATTTAATGTAATTTTTTTTTTGGTGTATTTTGCATTTAAATGTGTGATTATTTAATTAATTATAACTTTAATTTTATTCTTCCTAATTTTCAAATTTAACATTTCTAAAATTTTTCATTTTCTCTTCATATTCGTTATATCGACTCTGTACTTTTTTACCAAATAGTTTCGTTTTTTTTTGCACTTTCGCATTTTTAAACCAATTTCTTACTTGCAAATATATATTTTGCATAAACAATTTCATTGCGCGTTCCTTTAACTATATTCGTGTGCAAACAGTATCATTATTTTCGTTTTTCGTCGTCATCGTCGCACCACTATTTTTAAGAGGCAATTAACATATTGTGTGTGTTTTTTTCTTTTTGTACCACAATTTTGTGCGTTTGTTTAAATGTTTCACTGCGGATATTGTATCGCGTTGCATTTTTTCTCATGACACGACCGCCAATTGAGATGATACGAATTGATAGAATTAATCTGCTAATGTTTAATGTTTATATGTCGGAGGTTTATTTTTTATATCTTGACCACCTGGAGATGAATAACTGAGCTAGTGGGTATGCCAAATATTTGGAGAATTGCATAAGTCTAAAACAATTCAATAGAAGCGGAGAGAATTCAACTTTAATGTTGGATATAGCGGATGGTATGAGAGTTAACGTACCACAAGCAGTTCCTAAATTGTAACTCTTGCCCATGTTTGACATTAACTGGTCTATATTGATATTGTTCATTTGTCAACTCCTTTTTAAACCTTGAGAAGGTTGTAGTAACAAAAATATGTTTTATATCTATATTGTCTATAACACCAGCGTATGCTAGAAACATCCGAATTTTCGTTTAAAGTGCTGTCAACCGTGTTGACTGCAGATCTTAACGATTTATTATATATTTTTTGTTAGATATTATTACACATTTTTCAGCTCATTGATTCGGGACTCAATTCTGAGAATTGCACGTGAAAGTAGCCACAAAGAAGAAGAAGTTCTGCATCATTCGTTTTGTCAAGTTACATGCCATAGTAATTTAATATCGATTTGAAGTTAGAAAGTATCGTATAGAGGAATTTGTCACGTTTTAGGCTCTTTTGTTACATTGTTATATGGTGGCGTATGATTTTGGGGCTACTTTCGAGTGCAGTTCTTAGAATTGAGTCCCAAAATCATGTGTTGTACTATGTAAGAAGGCGTCGAATTATGAGTCGATTTAAAAATGTCTGTCCGACTGCCCCAGCGATTATACTCTATGTGAAGGTTAAGTTCTAAGATGAGCAAGATCGGAAAAAAATTACTCCCACTTTCCATAAAAACTGCCTCTTTTGGGGGTGTCCGTCTGTCTGCCCTAGTGGTTACAGTCATAGTTGTAGAACTATCAAGCTGATATTTGAAATACAATATTCTATACTCTTAATATAGATTAAGTTCTAAGACCAATAAGATCATTTGTTAAATTTTTTTGGAATATTACAAAAAAAAATGTTTTTATATTTAAAATATTTTAAAAATAGTTCATATTTTTTTATAATAATAAAAACATCACATTTTTTATAATTTTTTTTTTTGTTTTGGATTTTTTTTTAATTTCATTTTAAAATTTTTAAATTGTCGTCCTTTCGACTTTTTATTCTTTTTAATTTTTTTATAACAAAAATTAATTTATTTTTTATAATTTAAAAAATATTATTAATAAATTATTTTTTTTTTTTTGGTAATGAAATTTTTTTTATTTTTTAATTTTTCTATTTAACACAAAAATTAATTTATTTTTTAAAATTAAATATCAATCTGCCAAAAATAAATGTATATTGTTTTTTTAATTAATTTTGAATTTATTATTTTGAATTTGAATTTATTATATTTATATATATATTTTTTTGTCTTTTCTTCGCTAACAGTTTCATTTAAAAAGTTTTAAATTTTCGCCCTTTCGACTTTTTTTGTTTTTTAATTTTTTTATTTATAACAAAATTTAATTTATTTTCTAAAATTTAATATAAATCTGACAAAAATAAATAAAAATAGTTTTTTTTTATTATTTTGAGTTTATAATTAAAATTAATAGCTTTATTTTTCTAAATTCAAAATCAATGTGATTGATGAAAATAAATATTTTTTTTTTACTATAGAATTTGTTCCTGATATTATATGTTAAAAAATTTTTAAATATAAGAAAAAAAATATGAATTTATTTTCAATTTTTATAAATTTGTAAAAATATACTAAATATTTTTTTTATTTTGCTCTTGTTTTGTATTGTTGGTCTATGTATGTAAATAATGAGTTTGGTTTCATTGTTCGATTCAAGATTTATTCTATTATTTCAAATAGTTTGTTTTACAAGAGTTGTGTGATTTTTTTCTATTTATTTTTTTTTTTTAATTTTTTTTAACAATTTCATGTATAAACTTATCGATTTTTTTTAATTTGAAATTTCGTTCGTTCAATATTAATGATACATGTATATAAAACAATTTTTTTAAATTTAAAATCAATGTGACTAAAATAAATAAATTTTTTTTTAATTCTGAATTTGTTATTTTGATTTTATAAATTGTCAAATAACAATAAAAATATATTATTGATATTAACAATTTAAATTTTTATAAAAAGTTAAAATATTCTATTTTTAAATATAAATAATAATAATGAATTTATATCAAATTTCTCCAAAAATATTTTGTTTGAAAATTTATTTAAGACTTTTTCTTTTATGAAATATTTAAATCTTTTTTTTTTGGAATATAAAAAAAATGTTATGTATATTTAATTTTTAAAAATAGTACGCGTTTGCAGATTTTGGAATCTGCTTCGTCTGAACTTGAAAAATTTTACGTATTCTACAAGTCCGTTTCGTCAAAAGTTAGTTGATTGTATAAACTCTATTTCATGAAGTTTTAATATTTAATATATTTTAATATTTATTATTTTAGTTTTCTTTTAAGGTTAAATTTTTGAATTTTTAATAATTATAAAAGAAACAACTGTTGAATACATACATATTTAATATTTATTTATATATACTATATATATAATGTATACTTTTTTGAGAAAAGCTTTGTATGATACTTTTGTATTTTAATGTGATGTCATATAATTGGCCTTTATATGGCTTCCATACATCATAAAAATAAATGAAATGAATATTTTGTTATATTTTTATAATTAAAAAAATCATTAATTTTCATATATTAATTTGTCTTTCAAAAAATATTTTGGAATTTTTGTTATAAAATTTTGAATATTTTTTTTTTAATTAATTTATTTTTGTCAATTTCAATATTTAAAAAATATTTGTTTTTAATATTTCTTCTTTAACAATTTCTTATATAAACTTTTGAAAATGATGTTTTCTTTTTATTTTGTTTTTTTTTTTTTAATTTTAAATTTTCTTATGTATAAAAATTGTATTTAAATTTAAAATCAATGTGAGGAAATTAATGTTTTTTTTTATTTTGAATTTATTATTTTGGGTTTATAATTTGGTAAAGAAAAATAATAAAAAAATTTATTGATATATATTAAAAATTAATATTATATATTGATAAATAGTTAAAATATTATATTTTTTAATATAAACAACAATAATATATTTAAATTAAATTAAATAAATTTTATATAAATTCTGTTGGGAATTCTAAATTTTATATAGCAGTTATTAATCCTATCCTTATCTTATAGAATTAAAAAAATCTAGAGTTAAAACAACTGATAAATAAATTATTAAAAAAGATAGTTAGACGTGTAATAAGATTTTGTTGTGACCCATTGTTGAAATTCCTAAATAGGATGTACAGAAATAACAACCAGTTAAGATCCCCCCGGTTATAACGCCTTGTCGTTTACAACATCGATCGCTTTGTGTAGAACAGCCAACATCAATTCAAAGAGTCAACTGCACACACACAGCGAGTTTACGATTGCCAACAACGTTCAAACATTAATTTTAATCGCTGTCATGCAGCAGGAAATTTGCTCATTAATGCCAAATAGCATTTTGTGTTTTTTTCCTCTAATTACAATTTAAAAAGAAAATCTTCTGCCATCTCCCCCACGAGTTAGTTAAGACAATCGTTTCTCACAGTGCATTTGTATTAATTGTTATTCTCGTTTGTTCTTGTTATTTTTGTTTTTACAATACGAGCACGAGATTTAGCATAAGCTCAATAATTAAAAAGACAATAACTGAGTACTAAATATCTGCTATAAAAAGTAGACTATACGACAGGTACTAGATAGAGTCTTGCCGTATACATATGTACATACAGATGTGTTTGTCAGTACATAAATATTAACATTATTACTCAACCCTATGTCAATACAGCAAATAAGATAGCGAACATGCGTCTCTCTAAAGCAGATATAAAAAAACAATTCATACTTTGTTATTTTTAACACACACACACACTCTAAAAATTGGCAAAAATATTTAAACAGCCAAGAGAGCCTCTTCAACAGCCGGCAATTTACCAAGCCACAAAACCTTGAAATTGACACTGAAAAAGCTGCAAAAGTCTGGCAGAGATTTGCCAAGTACATACATCTAGCCTAAAGTAGTAGTATGTACATAGTTGCAACACCCACGCCGTAAACTTTCTCCCATACCACATACATACATTTAATCCAGTAGCTATATAACAAACTCTGCCTCATCGCTTGCCCACTCGTTATCATGATTATGCTTTGTATTGCGGCGCAAAGTAAACATTGTATTGTTGGTATTATTTTCACTACTACACGTTTCAGTTGTAAACCCCTTTATCCATCTTTTTCCTCTTTTTCCACCTCTTACCGCTCCTTTACCTTAACTCCTCCTATCTTAAAGTGCCAAGTGAGGCCGAGCCAGTGGATGACCGTGATTTCTACGAAGACGATTATTATGACGAAAATGAAGTACCCAACGGGCCGGACCCTTTGACGGATGCCACAGATGATCCACCCTATTTTGAGCAAACGGAAGTACGTCTCACCACCTATGCAAACACGGATGTTCTTATGAACTGTGACGTCAGAAATTTCCACGGTAAGTAACCAACGAATGAACGTCGAACTACCGGTCGACGTCAAACCAAAGTATATTGACACAAAAAAGCCCTCCTCAGCGATAATATTTAAAAGCCGTAGATAACAAAATTGTTTATTGTCTCTCCTCTCTCTCTCGCTCTCTCTCTCTCTCTCTGTTGTCATTTGTTGTTATCACCTTTACAGTGAATAATGTCGTCATTTGGTACAAGGACAGCACGGCCATAGTCAATGGCCAATACTCGATGAACGAACGATATGAAAGTATGAAGAACAACTCTATCTTGCTTAAAAATGCTCAGGCTGAAGATGCCGGTAATTACTATTGTGCTGTATTGCCACAAAATATAACGCAGCATTTGACACTGGTGGTGGGCAAGACATTGACGATCCTGTGTGATGGTCGAGAGGTGTTGAATCGTGTTGTCACCTACAGACAGGGTGAATCTCATAGGTGTGAGTGCAAGACACCTGGTATGGAGGATGGCAACATCAAATGGTTTCTCAATGTAAGTAAATATGGTGCAATGTAGGAAAATGGATACAAACTAAACGAATAACAAAAATACAAATGACACTTCCTCACCAAATATCTTCAATGCTTAAAAACTGTGTAAAGTTCCTTAGGGATCTTAAAAGGCTGTTATAGGGATTATATTTTAACTGCGGGTGTCATTATACTCAAATAAAAGATATATTTGAAATGAATAGAGTTGGAACAATATCTTACGTTGTCGGTTGAAGGCACAAGAAACAATTGGCCTTTGATAGCTCAGTGGAAGCGACGTAGATTAACAATCCGAAGAGGCCGGGTTCGAATTCCGGCCGGGGCACAGGACAAATCAACATCGATGAAAAAGTACTTTTTAAATACTTTCGAGTTCTTTAGCTAACAAAACTCATCCTAGATGCTTCCACCAGAAACATCCAGATTTCGCAAGGACCAAGGAAATAGGAAATGATTTATCAACATTGCAAAATAAATCAACATAAACCAGCTGGCGCCATGTTTGGAGGAATTTGGCGGTTAAAACTCACAACGTCAAACTAAACAATTCCTTGACACAAACCTTGTTATCTTCAAAGGAACAAAACAGAGTTGCCAACAATGATCGATAAACCGATAAATTGAAAATCGGTTTAAAGATTTATCACCCCAGTTACTTCCTTAAGCTGTTACAACAACAACAACAACAAGTGAAAGTAAAGTTTAGTAAGCGTAGAAAATTTCGAGGGTTGCCATCTGAAGGCAAACTGAGGAACAAATAGGATTTTGACCTGAACCCTGATATTATTTTAATAAATATCTGTTAAATTATAAAGTCAAATAAATTTTGTAAACTATTTGACGATGTATGAAATGTTTAGCAGTAATAATTTTTATTAGGAAAAATATGGAGTTAATCGATTTGACTTTTGAGCCATTCATATGTAGCCTGGTTTTTTTCCAAATTTAGGATATTTTAAAGAACTTATAAGAAACGCATTTCCTTAATTCTGAGAACTGCACGAGAAAGTATCCCCAAAAAGAAGTTCTGCATCATTCGTGTTGTCAAGTTACATAAAGTTAGTAAGTATCGTATAGAGGAATTTGTCACGTTTAAATTTAAATAATAAATAAATTTAAGAATTACAATTCCTTTAATCTGTTCACTTAACGTTTCCCTACATAAGCAACAGTTTCACTTTTCCATCCATCAAATTTAAGATCATTTGGGTTTATTTTATTAGCAGTTACAATAAAACTGTTGTACTCCGTGGCGTATGATTTACGTGGAATATTACTTATGATAATCATACGGCACCATATAGTATTTATTTTATGTCAAACAAAAGAGCCTAAAATGTGACAAATTCCTCTTTTCGATACTTACTAACTTCAAATCGATAATAAATTACTATGGCATGTAACTTGACAAAACGAATGATGCAGAACTTCTTCTTTTTGGGGCTACTTTCAAGTGCAGTTCTCAGAATTGAATCCCAAAATCAAGAGTGGTACTGTGTTATAAAAAAAAATTGGAATAATATTTGGAACATTCTCCTTAAAGATTTTTTACAAAAATAAAGTAAAGTATGCAGGAAGACACTTTTACCATTTTAAAAAAGTATACACGAATATGTTTTTTTTATTAATAAAGAAACCCTAGATTTACATAATATTCCTTTATAGAGAAGAAACAGGGTATTAAACTTTCTTCTTGAATACGTCTTTTTATAGAAAATAGTCTAATTTTTTTATAGAAATAAAATTTTTTCTTCGAATAGAACCCTGAAGTATATTTTAAACTTCAATCATTTACAATCTTTTCATAGCAAATGCCTTGAAATGTATGTATTTGTTATATAGAAAAATGCCTTGCGTTGTCCATTTTCCTATTTGATTAAAATCGTTTACTTTTCAAACTAATCCCCCCTCTACTACTCCTATAACAGGGTCAACGTTCTGAAAAGGCCGATCTAGAAGTCGAAGACAACTTTCTCTACCTAAATGACATCGAGGAACGTCACATGGGTATTATTCAGTGTCTGGACGATGATGGCTCTGAAAAACCTCGCTATGGCATGTTTGAGGTAATTGTTCATATAGCACCCAAGGTTACCACCCACCGACATCATATAAACACCGAAATTGGAGGAACAGCAGAGCTATACTGCGATTACAGAGGTGATCCCTTAGCTATTAGTCGTTGGATTAAAAACAATCAAGTGTTGGGTTATTCGGAAAAACATTTGATAACTTATGCCAAAGAGAAACATTTCAATCGTACAACCCTAACGGTCAGAGATGTGGCAGTGGACGATTTGGGCGAATACATATGTCAAGCGGAGGTAAGTGGCTCTGCCCTATAAGTAATATGCAAATAATGTTTTGTTTTCCATTATAGAATGTAGTCGGTTCCAGTGAGCTGAGAGTCCATCTAATGTTGGAGCCTGAAAAGGGCCAATTTGAAAATATCCAAATCGAGGGTAACCGTGTCACCTTGGAGTGGTTAGTGCGCAGTTTGCAGCCTTTATCGGAGGCTGTATTGGATTACAAAATGACGGGGGTATATATATTGTTGGCTTTGTTGTAGCCCTTTTTGAAAAATATGTTTTGAAAGATGTTTTTCCATTAAGGCTTACACGTGGAGTTCTACAACAGTGCTGCATACTCATCGACACGAGGGTGGCATATGGAAGGTAACCCATGAAATGGACTTACTGCCGGGTGAGTGGCAAACAAGAATGAAAACTAAAAATACCGTAGGCTGGTCGAAATTCTCTATGCCGTATGTCTTTCAAATAGATGATGAAGGTAAGTTGAGGGGAATGAAATCGTGAGGGTAATATTCGATATTGGGTTTCTAATGCTAAGAGACCTATTTTTTAAACTGGGCTGGACCACTTTTCGTAGCACCTTTTTCAACATGCTGATGATATTCTTATCTAATTCTTATTTCCTCTACATTTCAGACTCTATTGCAGATAACTCCACCTTGGACCGCGATCGCGTGGTGGTCGCCAGCTTTGGAGGTGGTAACCGCAATTCCACCTCTAGCTGCCTAATACCTCGTCTACCGGTGATGTTCCTGCTGCCTCTTATCAGAAGTATTCTAAATTGATAACCCCCCCTGCGTGCCTGCGTGAGAGGTATCAACGATCAAAACCAATCAACTTAGTCATTTACTTGTAAACCAAATACATAATTAATTATATTTAGTGCAAATTGAATAAAAGTTTAAATAGGATTCTCTAACAGAGATACACACACACAAATAAGACGATCCGATCCAACCAACCATCAATCAACAAACAATGACTGAGACTTAAGTGTGTGTGTGTGTGCTTACCTTCAGTAAATGACACTCGTAGTGGATCGTCGACGATCCCCACATATGTAGATACAAAAAAGAAGATCACTTGCATTGGATTAGATTACCGCTCAAGTGGATATCTATTCAAACATCAGCAGCATAAATTATCATTATTATTGTGGATGTTGTTGATGTTCTTATTGTTTCTCTTATTGTTGTTGTTGTATTTATTTATTGTTATTTGGTAAAGAATTTGTGTACAATCATGATGATGATTACAAAACCTGCACCACCACCATTTGTTATCCACCACTTTAAGCTGAGATAGCCGCTTGACCTACACCCCGCCGCTGCCGCCGAGGAGAACACAAACATGCTCGAGTACAGCGTCTTATCTTTGTCGGCGGCCAGTGGATTCTCTGTAATGTCATTACTGGTTATTTCAGAATTGCCTCCATCATTGCCATCACCAGCGTCAGCCGCACCGTTGGCAGCTAAATCATCAGTGATACCGTATCTGTCGGCTTCCGTTGAGTAATTGGGGAATTCAACTGCATAAAACGTAAAGAAAACAACACGGCGGCGTTAGTTTTATCATAGCTTAACACACAACAATATCAACAATTCAGTGGCACTCTTACCTTCTCCACCCGTGGCAAAGCGCAAAATCTTGCTGCTATCACTCCAGCCGAAATGATTGCGTGCCAAGACTACCACCTGGTAAATACTGGCGGGATGTAGGCCATACAAAGTGTAGGTGGTTGTGTAGATGGGACCTAAAAAAAGCAAACGTATATGAATTTATATTTAATGATCGGTAACATTGCATTGCATTCTTACCTATCGATATATCCGAGGGTATGGTCAGTTCCGTCCATTCGAGTCTATTGGCCACGGTGGTAAGAGGAAAGGCACTTTCTGTGTGTGTTTTTAAATAAACAAACAATAAAACAATTATGTGGTGCTTAGTGCTCGCGTTTAATTGAATTGAATGATCACTCCCCTCCCCCCCTCTTCCTACTTGAGCAATTTGTCACTTAACAACACTCACCAGATGGCACTTGACGAAATTTCAGCTTAAACTCAATGACAGGCGAAAAACTCTCCGTCTGCCACACCAACACATGCGATGTGGGACTTTGCATGTCGGGACTTATTTTAAACGTACAGGGCATGGGACGAAATGTCACTTCCATGTAAACACTTTGCACTCCAATGGTATTTTCCGCACGGCACTCGTACATGCCCATGTCTGATTCGCGAGCATTTTTGATAATGAGTGTGTGTCGCATATCCGCATAGTAATGATGTTGTGGTGTCGTAGCATTGGCAGGCACTTCCGCATCCTGTCGAGTGTAATGAGGTCCCGGCATTATTGGTTTGCCAGCATGCAGCCAACGCACCTTAGCCAGGGGAGATGATTGGACGAAACATTCGAGAGCCAGGCGACCACCAACTTTGGAGTAGTATATCTTTTGGGGGGAACGTATTTCAGGAGCGACTGAGACGGTAAGAAGGTGGCAAATTGAAAGGATAAGTATATGGCGAATAATAATAAGACGTAAAGTAGAATGAGAAAAAGAAGAAGAAAACTATAAAAGATAAGCAACCCTTAGGCATTAGGCAGATTTGGTTGCCCATAGTATAAATTCAGTTGAATAACACTATATCACAATTTGAGGGTTATTGTCTCGGGGTTGAACGAAACCATTGTTCATGTCCATGGTGACCTATATTTACATTTTCCGCGAAATATTTCCTAGGAACATTTTAACCCACTAGCTCTTACCCGTACGGAGCATCCCTCCAAAATTTACTTTTCGGCAGTTTTTAAAAAGAGGGTTAAAATATTCCGAGGAAATACTCCCCGGAAAATTTTAATATAGGTCTTCGAAAGCATGAACAATCCCAAATGTATTGATAGTATTCTTAGATTCCACTTTTGACCAAAAATATCAAATTTCAAGACACTGTCAAAAAAAATTGTGACGTAGTGGAGAAAAATTGAGTTTAAGTTTTTGTTACTGGGCCTTAAATGTCCCATACTGGTCGTAGCTAGAGGGTTAAAATGTACCGAGGAAATATTCCCAGAAAATGTTACTATAGGTCTCCGAAGACATGAACTATCGCAGATGTAGTTTTACACATTATTTTTCATATTCTTTGATTCCACTTTTGACCAAAAAAATCAAATTTCCAACCACTGTAGAATAAACTGTGAGGTAGTGGAGCAAAAAGGAGTTTAAGGTTTTGTTACTGATGTCAAATTCTGGGGCAATAAAAGTACTTTTTAGTGCAATTAAAGTAATTTTTGGTAGACTAAAAGTGTTTTATGGTACTATAAATTGTACTTTTTGGTACTTAAAGTTATGCTTTTTTGGTACTATAAATTGTACTATTTACAACAATAAATTGTACTATTTGGCACAATAAATAATACTTTTTGGTATAATAAAAGTACTTTTTGGTACAACTGTTTGGTACCATAAATTGTACTTTTTAGTACAATAACCTGTACTTTTTGGTACAACAAATTGTACTTTTCGGTATAACAAATAGTAATTTTTCCAGTACCATAAAATATATTTTTTATTTAAAGTATATTTATTAAAATAAATTGTACTTTTTGGTCTAATAAGTTATAAATTTTGGTACAATAAATTGTACTTTTTGGTACTATAAGGTTAATATTTGATACCAAAATTTGGTAAAATAAATTAAACTTTTTAGTACAATAAATTGTACGGTTTGGTACCATAAATTGTACTTTTTCATACAATAATTTGTACTGTTTTGTACCATAAATTATATTTTTTAGTACAATAAAAGTACTTTTTGATACAGTAAATTGTACTATTTAGCACAAAAATTGTACTAATTGGGCTATAAATTGTACTATTTGCTACTTACAATTTTACTTTTTGATACTATAAATTGTACTATTTAGTACAATAAAGTGTACTTTTTGGTGCAATAAATAGTACATTTTGATATAATATAAGTACTTTTTGGTGCAATAATTTTTCTTTTTAGTGCTATTAATGTTACTATTTAATACCAAAAAATTGTGCTACTGTACTTTTTGGTACAATAAATTGTACGTTTTTATACCATAAATTGTACAGTTTGGTACCATAAATTGTACTTTTTAGTACAATAAACTGTACCTTTTTGAACAATAAATTGTACTTTTTAGTACAATAAAAGTACTTTTTAATACAGTAAATTGTACTATTTGGTTCAAATAATTGTACTATTTGGCACAAAAATAATTTGTACTATAAATTGTACTATTTGGGACCATAAATTTTACTTTTTTGTACAGTATTTTTAGCTTTTTCGTAAAGTAAATTGTACTTTTTGGTCTAATAAGTTGAACTATCGTATAATAAATTATATTTATTTGGAACAATAAAAGTACTTTTTGATACAATAAATGGTAATATTTGGTACAATAAAAGTACTTTTTGATATAATAAATTTTACTATTTGGTACAATAAATTTTACTATTTGGCACAATAAATTGTACTATATCGTACAATTAATTGTACTATTTGGTACAATACAAGTACTTTTTAGTACATTAAAAGTACTATTACATTTGATACAATAAAAAACTTTTAAACCAATTTAATAGTTTAGAAGATTTTTCTTATTTTTGAAAATTTTAATCTCTTGTATGTTTTGGAATATTCTGAACTATTCGAATATTCAAATTATTTTAGATTTTTTCAATTATTTTGAAGATTTCTTAATATTTTTGAGAATATTTGAATATTTTGACTTTTTGTATATTTTATTGTTATTCTGAATTCGTATTAAATTTGAGTATTTGAGTATTAAGCAAAAATCTTATATTTTTTAAAAATTTTTGAATTTGTAATTATTTTTAAGTTTTTGAATATTTTTCTATTTAATATATTTTATATTGTTTTATTATAATATTTTGAATATTTTGACTTTTTGTATATTTTTAACTTTATGAACATTTTATTGTTTTGTATTTTTCGGAATATTTTGACTAATAAAATATTTTTTTGAATACATCGAATACTTTTGAATATATTTTAGAAATATTTCAGTAATTTACAAATTTTAATTATTCTGAATTTTCATAAAATTTGAATATTTTAATTATGCAAAAAAATTTATATTTGTATATTTTTAGATTTTTTATTTTTTAAAAGTTCTTGAAGTTCTTTTAACATTTTTTCTATTTAATATTTTATATTTTATTTTAATATTTTGACTTTTGGTATTTTTTGAACTTTATAAACATTGTAATATTTTGACTCAATAAAATATTTTTTTAATACATCGAATACTTTTGAATATATTTTAGAAAAATTTTATATTTTCTAGATTCTTATATTTTTTAAAAAATATTGCAATTTTAATTATTTTTTCTATTTAATAGTTTTTATTTTATTTTAATATTTTGAATATTTTGACTTTTAGTATATTTTGAACTTTATGAGCATTTTATTGTTTTGTTTTTTGGAAAATTTTGATTAATTGAATTATTGTTTTTTTTTTTGAGTACATCGAATATTTTTGAATATATTTTTAAAATATTTAAGTAAATTAAAAATTTTAAATGTTCTGAATGTTTCAAAAATGTTGAATTTTTCAATTATTTTGAAAATTATAAATTTTTGAATTTTTTTAATATTTTGAATGTTTAAATATTTCAAATAAATATTAGTCATATAAATATTAGACAATATTTGAATACGTCGAATATTTTGAATATTTTAGTAATTTGAAAATATTAAATATTCTGAATGTTTAAAATATATTGAATATTTTGAAATTTTCGATTATTTTGAAAATCATAAATATATTGAATTTTTTGAATATTTTAAATATTTTGAATGTTTAAATATTTTAAATACTTCAAATGTAATTAATATTAAAAAATTTCGTATTTTTTAAATATGTTGATATTTTAAATATTTTGGAAATTTGGATTACTCTGAACTGTTCAAATATTCAAAATATTTTAAATGTACTGAATATTTTAAATTTATTGATTATTTTAAATTTAACTTTTAATATTTACACATTTTGGCTAGATGTAAGATATCCTTTAGATCATATTTCATATATAGCAGTATAAATTTTTCTGTCAAACTTACACAACACCAGTAGTTCCACACCATCCGCTATCGGCTGACCCACACCATTTTTTGCCACACACTCGATTTGACCTGACATATTGCGTGACTTGATCTCCACTATATGACTCTGACGATTGCCCACCAAATAATCGATTATGGTTTCGTTATTATGCGTCCAGGTAACAGCCGGTTGGGGTACACCCTCCGTTTCGCAAATAATTTCCAAAACGGCACCAATGGGCAATTCGATAAGGCCACTGGGTGTGGCAAATACCCGCGGTGCATACTGTACCTCTATCGAGTGAGCCTGCACAGCCTTTCCAGAGTCTGTTGAGACCATTTCACAAAAATATCTGCCCGTATCTTCGGTTTGCACGTCCATCACCACCAAACTGCCGTTGGTGAGCAAATGGTACCGACTGAGAAATACTTCCTCCAGGTAAGGAGCTTCCATCAACAATTCGTCATCTCTTAGCCAACGCACCAGACGATAGGAAGCTATAGAAGAATTTGAATTTAATAACGCTAACTGAACACTGTTTTCGCGTGTCTGGAACAGATGGATGGAGATGGTCATTTTAGCCGTGTTCACTTACACTTGTAGCCACAGGGTAATAACACGGTATCGTTCTCATAGGTTTTCACTGTGGTGGGTACACTGTAAAAATCGCGACTGTATATCTCTTCAGCACTTGGCAAGGCGTTGCCATTGGCCAGCACTACGGCGATAGTAAGCGATACTAGAGTAAGCGCCATTAGCGATAAACGTGGCGCAATCATGTTTTTTTCGAAATAAGCGCGTTTGCGACCAACCGAAATATTGCCGTCAGTAATTGGCGTGTAATGATGCGTTAAATTCACTTTTATTTTTTTAACGTTTTTCCCCGTTTGCACTCCGTGTGAGACCAGCGTTCGTTGAGAACTGCTCTTCAAATTTCGACTACCGGCAGAACTTGATCTTGCTTCTGTGGAATGACCAGCCATGAGCACATACACACACACATATATACCCACCCCGGGACCAATTGTTCGCCTGCGCATTTGTGACATATTGTTATTGTTACTGTTGTTATTATTATTATTCAATTAAAGACGTGCTTTTGTCGCAGATGTGCAGATAATGCGCGATCTATTTGTTGTCCGATTCTCTGGATGTGTCCGTCCGTCGGTCCGTTTGTCTGTCTGACTGCCAAACACATTGTACACATTTCGTTTGGGCGAGGGGGCCACATTACGGCTGCCACCCTGCGCTTAATAGCAGCCGCGCTTAATAAGCCCCCAATAACAAATACACACATCTATCTTATGTGTGATGAGAGTTACTTAAAATCTAAATGGATATCTTAAACGTTCTACAACAATGCCAAAGCGATACACACATTTGAGTTGAACATACATAGCAGCAACAAGTAGACCGATATACGGACAGACAGACAGTCCGTATGAATACGTTATTTTTATAACGCACACACACACACAAGTGTGCATCTTCTCTTTCACCTATATAGGATTTAATCCTAAGGGGCTCCTCTATCAATCTACTTTCCATACGTAGTACTATTGAAATTTTCAGTTTATTTGTTATTTGGACACATCTGAAGAAGATCTGCGATGCAGAGCTGACATTCACTCACTCACTGTATACTCATGTACCCATACATCTATAGACAATTAGCCATTTCCTTTCTGGAAGGGGCGTTCGAGCAAGCGAGTGTAAAAGAAAGTTCTTAATGTGTTGCACAAAATCTAAATCCCGTAGAGACGACATTAGCATATTATCAAAAGCAAATCAATAGACAATGGAGACACTATACAGACACACACACACACAGAATTTCGTACAGTGCATATTTGAAAAGTGAAATTTCTAATATGAAGCATTGCAGTGGGGCAGAGGGTTAGGGGATGCGACTTAGGAGCACAACATGCAAATGCAATCGTGAGGACTAATAATTACGATAGCCTATAGTGTTACACCAGTGGGAATGAATTTAGCACTTTTCGATAATTATGCAATATTTCTAAAAAAAATACTTTGAACAAAAAATGATTATTTCAATATTATACATTTACAATATTTTCGAATATTTTGAATGGTTTGAGTATTTAAAACAATTAAAATTTCGAAATATTCCTAATATTAAAAATAATCGAAAATTTCAAAATATTCAACATATGTTAAAAATATTTACCACATTTAACATTTTTTAATTTTTTTTTTAAATATGTTAAATATTTTTAGTATTCCAAATAAGTTTAGTACTTAATATTTTCTTAATCTTTTAATTTTTTTAATTATTTTGATAATTTTTTTATATTTTAACATAATATTTGAAATTTTTAAAAACTTTGATATTTTTGAATAGTTGAAGTCTTTTTGATATTTTGGAAATGCTTTTGTTTTATTGTTGAATATTTTATTTATGTTATGTTGAATATTTTAAAAATTTTAAATTAGTTATTTATTATTTTATATATATTCTAAATATATCGAATGTTTCAAATATGCTAAATGTTCTGATATTTTTAATTATTTTGATATTTTAAAGTTTTTAAAATATTTTGTATATTTTGAATATATAATATATAATTCCGATTGTGGGAAAAAATTTAGCACCTTTTTAAAAAAATAGCAATTTTTCTAAAACAAAACACATTTAACGAATATTAAAATTTTGTTTTTCATAATTTCAAAAAAAAAGTGCAAATGAATTGTAATTTTTGACAATAAAAAATTTTAATGCTATAATATTTGAAATTTTTATTTGTACTCGTATATCCGAAACATTTAATTTATTTATTAAATATGGAAAATATTCAAAATTTTTAAAATATTTAAAATGTTCGAAATGTTCGAAAATATTAAAATTTTTTTAAAAAAAATGGGAACATTCCAAAATGGACAAAAAAAAATATTTAACAAATTAATATGTTTCAAAATTTTCAAATATTTAAAATGCTCAAAAATATTAAAATTTTTAAAATATTCAAAAAAAAAATATATATTTTTTCCAAAATCAATTTTGGAAAATTTAAAAAAATATTTAAATTTTTTTTAATACTTTTTTGGATAAATTTGCGTCACTAAAAAAATTTTAAACAAACCTTTTGATGCAAATTTATCCAGAGACGTATTAAACAAAAATTTAAATATTTTTTTAAAATTTTCCAAAATTGATTTTGAAAAAAATTGATATTTTTCATTTTTGAATATTTTAAAAATTTTAATATTTTTGAAAATTTTAATATTTTTGAAAATATTTTTTTAAAATATACTTTATTTTCATTTTAAAACTAGTTTCTTAAAATTTTTACAATTTTGTTTTATTACTAAACTAAATTCAAACTCCACCCAAATTATAAAATTTTTAATAAATTAAATGTAAAAAATTCATATATTCAAAAATTAAAAAATTCTATAAGAAAAATTTTGTTAAATACTTTCTAGGATAAATTTGCATCAAAATATTTGTTAAAATTTTTTTTAGTAATGCATATTTATCATGAAAATTTTTTTTTTTTTAAAATAGACTTTGTTTTTATTCTTTAATTTTTCAATATTAAATTTTTTGCAATAAAAAAAATTTTTATTTTTGAAATTATAAAAAAACAAAATTTTTGTTCAATACTTTTTGGGATACATTTGCATCAAAATGTTTTTTTTTGAATATTTTTAGTGACGCAAATTTTTTTATTTTCTATAAAATTACTTATTTTAATTCTTTAGTTTTTGAATTTCTCAATATTCACTTTTTCATATTTTTTCATTTGGAATTACATTTTAAAACTAGTTTCTTCAAATTTTAAAATTATAAATTTTTTTTTAATTTTTGTAAATATTAAAAATTTTGTTACGTTTATTAATTTTTTTTTTTAAATAATAAAAAAAATATTTTATAAAAAAATTAATTTTTTTAAAAGTTTAAAATGGAAACATTAAGTAAAATTAATGGAAACATTAAGTAAAATTCTCGTCCTAAAAGTTTTCATTTAAAATTATCTTTTAATACTAGTTACTTCATATTTTTAAAATGTTTTTTATTTTAAAATAAAAATAATAAATCTTTAATGAAAAAAAAATTCAAACTCTAACCAAATAAAAAAATAAAATTTCTAAATAAATTAATTATTAATTTTAGAAAAAAAATTTTAAATATTTTTAATTATTGAAAAAAATTTGTTAAGTTTATGAACTAATTTTGTTTAAAGAAGTTTTCAATAAAAATTACATTTTAAAACTAGTTAATTCAAATTTTTAAAATTTGTTTATTTTAAAATAAAAATAATAAATTTTTAATGAAAACAAAATTCAAACTCTACCCAAATTATCAAATTTGTAATTAATCGATGTGTTTATATTTATTTATTTATATTTATGTATGAGCTTGAGATAAATTCCAAAGTCAATATTTTAAAATAAATTTATAACTCATTTTTGATTTTTTTTTTAATTTTTTTTTAATTATTGTAAATTTTATACGTTTAACAAATTTTTACTTAAAATTAATACGATTTGTCAAAAAAACCTATGCATTTTTTAAATAAACTTCTTAGATCGAACAAAATTAATTTTTTTTATTAAATTTTGAAATTTAATTATTTGTTTGTTGGATATTTCAACCATTTTCAATATATATGTCAGTCAGCCTTTTTAAACTTTTGAATTTAAAAAATATGCACATTTAGTAAAAAATTTGAATAGAATCGAAAAAAAATATTTTTAAAAAACTTGAGTTTTTGCTGAAAAATTCAAATTATCATAACTTACGATGCAAAATTTTATTAAAAAATAACAATTGAAACACTCTTTAAAATAAAAGGTTTTTACATAAATTCACATTTTAACAAAATTTTGAAAATATTTTTTTTGCATAAATCTAAGTTTTGGGAATGTTGTTAATAATTTTATTAAACTAAAGTATTTTCTAACGACATATGCATTTTTAATGCCCTTTTGCTTTTTTTAACAACTAATTTTAAAACAATTGGTTTTTTTAAAAATAAGAATATGTTTCTTAAATTACGTATAAAAATTTAAATTTTCTCGTCATTTAATATTATTTTTTTTAGGATTTTTTCCCTCTTTTATTTTTTTAAATAAAGGTCTGGTCAACCTTTATATGTAAAAAAAATCAAGTTTTTAATAAAAATTTACGTTTTGATTTTTGTTTAGTTTAGAAATATTATTTTCCTATGAAAAACTCAATTACAATTTTCGTCAACAAATAAAGTTTTTTTAATTTTTAGTAAACTAAGATATTTTTATGCATGTAATGCAATGCAATTTAAAAAAAAATTATATAAATAACAAATTATCAAAATTTAATTTTGAACCAAAATTTCTGAAAGATATTCTTATTTTTAATAAATATTATTATGTAAAAACTAGAAATAAAAAAGTGGATTAAAAAACTTTTTTATTGCTAATTTTCAAATAGTGGACTAAAAAACTATTTTATTTCAAGTTTTCAAATGATTTTTTTTTAAATTAAAATATTTTTCAGAAATATTATAATTAAAAAATATTCAAAAATTAGTTTTGAACCAAAATTTCTGAAGGATATTCTTATTTCTAAAAAAAATCATTATTTGAAAACCAAAAACTTTTTTAATTGCTTGTTTTCAAATAGTGGATTAAAAAATATTTTTTAGAAAAAAGAATAAAAAAATGTTGCTTCAAAATTAAATTTTATATTTGTTTAATTTATATAATTTTTTTTTAATTTTAACCTTTCCATCTTATTAAATATAAATCTGTAATTTTATATCTTTATACTTTGAAAAATCAGCTTTTAAGTTAAATTTACATACGTTTTTTTTTTTAATTTGAAAAAAAAAAGAATTTTCTTTGAAAAACTCAAAATCAAATTCTGCTCAAATAATTAGGCTTTTATATTTTTTTTAACTAATGTTATATTTATTTGGCCTAAAATTTCCACTGGTTATTTCATCGTCACCCACTGTGCTATGTATTTTAGCATAACTATGCCCACCATGCTAACATGCAATGTATATGTTCTTTTGAACATCCTCGATTAGTTTTAATGGCTACATGTTAATGATTAATAAATAAAAAAATTATTTATAAAATAAACATTATTAGTGCAACATGTTAACTAAAAATTTTGAACGCATCTTCAAGAAGTTTCTAAAATGGTTTCGTCAAGAAAGTCTTTATCATAGGTTAGTAAAAAAGCAAAATTTTTCTTAGTATCTTTAAGTAACCATATCACCTTTAACACTACCTATAGAATATTCTGGTCCATCATTATAAGCGTTTCGGCATGGAATATTTTTTCGATTTTTGTATTAACCCTTAAGCGTTACTTTTCCGATTCCATAAGTATTGGCATTGAAACAACCTACCTCCATTGGAATAGTACATTTCCGGCCATTAGTTTTTGCTTAACCAAAAATCGTTCTAGTGGTCCGGTAGGAGAATTTGTTAAACGCGAAGAGATACCACATTCGGTGTCTAGGACAAGTTATGTAAAAAATTTGCATGATTATATGTTTACCAATCCGAATAATTTACATTTCAAAGATGATTATTGTGATGGTTTAAATTCGACTTGTGGCGTGGACATCTTACGGGTCAGGCGGGAGGTGAGTGGGAGTTGATTGTGATGTTTCAAATTATAAAAAAATATATAATGATTATTGTTTGTCTGCTTATGTCTAAGCTTTTGCCCAGCTCTTGTGAAGTTTTTATGGTCAATGTTACCTATTTGGGTAAAACATATGAAAACTGCAGTGATATCTTTAAATTCCATCAATTGGAAATGGGCTATTGTTATTTGGCAAATAATATATTGGACTTGTAAGTACATATATTTATAAAAACATATCAAAATAACAAGATGATGATGTCAAGCATTTATGGAAATATTCCACTACGGTCAAAAATCATGTCATGTTCTGGAAAACACTTTGGTTTGAAAACAGAGCGAAATCGATAAAAAAAAGTGATACCTTTTATAAAGGTAATACATACCTTTAACCTTTCGGTTTGAAAACAGAGCAAAATCGGTTAAAAGATATTATCTTTTTAAAAGGTTTCAAAACAGTGCAAAATCGGTAAAAAGGTAATAACTTTTAAAAAGGTATTACCTTTCAACCGATTTTGCTCTGTTTTCAAACCGAATTGTTTTCCAGAACATATAAAAAATATAAAATATTTATTATTATATTTTAATAACAAAAAGAAAATTACACAATGCAACAAATTTTTGATCCCGGCTTCTAAATAGTTGATCCTTATGTAAAATTTCACGCTGAATTCAAATCTGCTCTCAGATATGTGGAAAGTAGAACAGATTTTGAGATAAGGTCCAATTTCCATTTTTAGTGTTTTGAAAAAAGGTTGGTCTACTAAAATGCCATTTTCTCTGGCTATAATTCACCGATTTTACTGAACTGTAACAATAAAATAAAAGTTAATAAACTTATTTCTTAAAAAAACGATAGTTGATTAAAATCCAATCATTAATGACGAAATTATGGCACATCAAAGTTGGATTTTTGTAAAAATTTTAATGATTTTTCAAGTTTTCGCTGCCTTTAGTTAGGTTTTTTTCGTGTTTCCGTAAAAATTGCTCCGGTTTCAGACTATTACATGATAGAATAATATGTTACAAAAATTTTTTGCCCTTGGTCATCAAAATCGGATAAAAAATCCTTCCGCATTTGCAGTATTTGGTAAAATAAACCAAGTTTTTTTTTTAGATATTCCTATGTGACTTGTTTAACAAAAAACTTGAGTTATATTTCGGAGAGCAAGCAAAACAACAATTACTACTACTCTCAAGAAGAGGTATCTGTACTTAATTGTGAATGTAGCGTTTATTTTTCAACCGATTTTGATTACCAAGGGCAAAAAATTTTTGAAACATATTATTCTATCATGTAATGGTCTGAAACCGGAGCAATTGTTACGGAAACACGGAAAAAACTTTATTAAAGGCAGCAAAAACTTGAAAAATCATTAAAATTTTTACAAAAATCCAACTTTGATGTGCCATAACTTCGTCATTAATGATTGGATTTTAATTAACTATCGTTTTTTTAAGAAATAAGTTTATTAACTTTTATTTTTGTTACAGTTCAGTAAAATCGGTGAATTATGGCCAGAGAAAATGGCATTTTAGTAGACTTACCTTTTTTCAAAACACTAAAAATGGAAATTGGACCATATCTCAAAATATGTTCTACTTTCCACATATCTGAGAGCAGATTTGAATTCAGCGTAAAATTTTACATTAAAATGTATTATTAAATGTCCCGGATACAGAAACTTTTGAAATTTTGTGACATAGTGTTATTACTGACCAACTTATTTTAAACTTATTTCAAAACTTTTAGCAAAACCCTGGACAAGTTACCTTTAAAATTTGATATATCCCATAAGGTCAAGAATTTGCAGGTACATTTGGCTGGAGGATTTCTATGGAAATATGAAGTAAGTAAAAATATAGTGTTTATAGTTTTATATAGTATATGTACTATATGTTATGTTCTATGCTATATGTTCTCCCCTTTGTAGATGTATGTCCATAGCCCCGAGGATTTGCCGTATTTTAATTCCATAACATATGATGCCTTCTCGGATCCAACTATCTATCGGTTTAATGTCGAAGAATATGACAATAATATTGATGTTAAAAATGAACCTATACAACAAAGATCTTGTAAATTTCCGGAAGAAAAAGACCCTGGATCACCATGGCATTATAGGTGGGGATTATAGATAAATACTGAAATTATATAGTGATTTAATGCTGATGAGTGTAGTTTTCTAGTTTCTCAACTTGCATGTCCTATTTAAGGATCAAATTTGAATTGGAACAATGTAATTGTACTCATTTTACCTCACCGGAAATATGTAAGTAGAGCTTCGTATACAAATAGAGCTTCCAACAGCTGATAAAAAACGAATTGGGACGTAAACTAGATCTAATTTCGTGCGTTTTGAGATCAAGTTTGATTTAAGGTCTAGATCTCATAGCAGCCCAAAATGCTGTGTTTCGGAAGTTCTACATTGTTTTATTGTATTTATCAGCTGTTATGGCAAACAAACAGCCAAGAAAACTATTCGGATTGAAAACAGAGCAAAATCGGTAAAAAATGTATTAAAAAGTATTACCTTTTTACTGATTTTGGCCTGTTTTCCTGAACGAATTGTTTTCCAGAACATGGCTGAAAATCTCGATTTTATTGTCTTAAAAATCCGATTAATATTTTTAATTCAAATCAATATATTACAGTCAACATTTTTTTTTATTCATTCAAATATTTTTAGACAAATCAAAATATTGTGACACCAAAGGATTGAGATGTATCGCAGATGGTAAGTTTTATAATGCCAAGACCAATTGATAGAAAAATTTAATAGATTTTAATATCGAAAATATGATTACAATAAAACGGCTACTACACTACCATAGAAATCTATTGATTTGAGATTTTATATAACATAAAAGCTGATATTTTTATGAAAAGTCAGCAATTAGTAACAAAATCACAAATCACACGATTATTGGTTGGATTATATTGGTCGACATCTATTGATTTGAGATTTAATATAACATAACAGCTGATATTTATATGGAAAGTAAGCAATTAATAACAAAATCTTAAATCACAAGATTTTCGGTTGGATTACATTGGTCGAAATCTGTTGATTTGAGATTTTAAGTAACAAAATAGTTGGTAGTTATATGAAAAGTCAGCAATTATTAATAAAATCACAAATCACACGATTTTCGGTTGGATTACATTGGTTTCAATAAATATCCCTTTCTTTCAGCTCAAATTTCTTCACAAGTCAAAGAATATGTGGTCAATACAGATGTATGTTATGCATCATGTGTAGAGCAGCAAATCACATTAGTGGGGTAAGTTAAAACAAAAGCAAATAATTCACCCATGTTCTGGAAAACAATTTGGTTGGAAAACAGACCGAAATCGGTACTTTTTACATACAATTTTTACCGATTTCGGTCTGTTTTCAAACCGAATTGTTTTCCAGAACATGGTTGATTAAGTACCATTTAAATCTCTTGAATCATAATTTCATTCAACAAAACAGTTCATTTTTACATGATGATTCAAATCGTGCTCTAAACACAACAATTCGTTTTGAAAACAGAGCAAAATCGATAAAAAGGTAATACCTTTTTAAAAAGGTAATCGGTAAATAGGTATTACCTTTTATCGATATTGCTCTGTTTTTAAACCGAATCGTTTTTCAGAGCTTTTTTAAAAGGTATTACCTTTTCCAGAACATGGCTGATAAAAAAAGTTTTAATAAAAATGTATGGGATGTCAAGTGGTTGCTTCCATATCTCCAGGAAATTATGCTATTTTTTGTAAGAGACTTAAGATACACTTCTCTTTTACAGCTCTAATGAAATCAATGATTTGGAGAATGTTAACACCTTTTATGTGGAAATAAGTATAACCAACTTGCCTACAGTGCGATACAATCGTTTGGTAACTCAGACATATTTGGATTTAGTAGGTATGTAATTAAAAATATACACAAAATATATAAAAAAAACTAATGTTTTATAATACAATTGAATTTAGTTGCAGTTGGTGGTGTTATTGGCCTGTTTGCAGGAGCTTCGGTTTTAAACATATTCGAAATATTTTATGTGTTACTGCGTCCAAACAAATAAAGGAGCCAGAGCAAACCTTAATTTCGATCAAAAAAAATAATATAATGCACAATATATTTAATTTGTTAATTAATATTCATATTTATAATGTGTATTTTTCACAATAACACTTAACAATCTTTATATTTCGAAGACAATAAATTCTTAAAAAAAAAACTAAAAAACGAAAACGAGTATTTTTTCAATTTTGTATTTATTTATTTTTTATTTACATTTCTTTCTAATTATTATATTTTCTTTCACTTTTTTATCAATAATTTTTCCTATTTTATATTATATCATTTTATGTTATTTTATTTTATTTTATTCTATTCTATTCTATTCTATTCTATTCTATTCTATTCTATTCTATTCTATTCTATTCTATTCTATTCTATTCTATTCTATTTTATTTTATTTTATTTTATTCTATTTTATTTTATTTTATTTCATTTTATTTTCTTTTATTTTATTTTATTTTGTTTTATTTTATTTTATTTTATTTTATTTTATTTTATTTTATTTTTTTTTTATTTTTTTTTATTTTATTTTATTTTATTTTATTTTATTTTATTTTATTTTGCCCTTCGATCCAAATTAAACTATGCCCAACAGTTCACAACATTTCCTTTGTTAACTCATATGGCAAGATTATCTGGCAACTCTCTGCCCAAATATTTCTCTTGTTTTCGCACACTTTTGACATTTTGCATTTGGTGCGTGTATGTCTCTTGTCGGCTACTGTAGTTGAAAACATTTTTGTTCCAAAAACAAACGCTGTATTCCCAGAATGGTTTTCTATTTCAAAAGCACTGAAGTCGATCCTCCGGCCATTCTGTACATGGGCAGAGACAAACATGAAAGTAACTATAGAATTATGAATTTCCTTGAAGTCCTAACGTTGACAATATTTACTTCTTATTGACAGATGAAGACTTAATCAAATGGGGCTGGCCGGAAGATGTTTGGTTCCATGTCCACAACTATTCGTCGGCTCACGTGTATCTAAGACTAGAAAAGGTGGGTACAGCGTCACATTGTAACACTTACTATCAAACTACCTTAACGATCACTGTACTACATTTCAATTGTTAGGGTCAAACCATTGATGACATTCCCACCAATGTTGTTAACGATGCCGTCCAACTGGTTAAGGCCAACAGTATTCAGGGTAACAAACTTAATAACATTGATGTCGTGTACACCATGTGGGCGAATCTTAAGAAAACGCCCGACATGGAAGCTGGACAAGTAGCATATTTCGATGAGAAGGCTGTAAAGAAAATTCGCGTTGAAAAAAGACGAAACGATGTAGTAAATCGCCTAAACAGAACTAAGACAGAAGATTATCCCGACTTAAGAGTACAGCGTGAACAGCGCGATGCTGCAGAAAGACAGGAAGAAAAGGCCAAGGCCCGTAGCCAAAGAGAATTAGAAAAGGAACTGGAAAAGAAACGTCAACAGGAACAGGAGTTGCGTAGCTATACCGCCTTACTGAAGAGTGAAAATATGACAACGAATTATGACAATGGCAACGATTCCGATGATTTTATGTAAATATGTAGATGGCTGAGTTGGATGGTACGTGGACGAGACAATTTATAAACCGGCGACGTACACCACATACAGCGTACTGTGTAAAAATTATTAGATTTTAAATAAAAATAAAATTGTTATTGGAAATTAAAAAAAAGGCAGATGATTTTCTAAAATTACAAACTTACTGATGCAGTAAAAATATTGACAACAATCTCTATCTTGTACTGTATACGAACCTCAATGGGTACAATGAGAAAATGGTTGAGGAAGGGTACCATTCCCCTTGATGTAAATAAGATATATGTGATAGATTGTGAGAATTTCAAAAGGATCCTGTGAAACAAGGCAACAGTCTAAAGGAGATATTTTAAAGAAATTATTTAACTGAAGTTAATATGATTTGACTATTCGGGTTATTATGTGTAATGTTCGTTGATGATCCTGACCTCTTCCAACCTCCAGCCAACTGTACGTTTTTTACGTACATTAAAAGCGCAGAATATGGGGCGTAATCAAAAAAAACTGTCACGCTCCCCCAAGTATACCCTAAAACGTGAAAATCAAAACTAAAGTTTGGGTCGGCGATTTGTGACGGCAAGAAAGGAGCCACTTGGGATTTACAGAACCCCTATGTGATGGTACTGAAATTTAAGATATTTTTGAGACGAAACAATAGTGTAATTCTATAGGTCATACAAAGATAAAAATTCAAATACGGTCTAAAAGCGAAAAAAGGTCATTATACAAATTAAGCCTGAATTAATGGTATAATTTTTGTGTAGCCTATAACTTTTAGCAAAAAACAGAAAGCAAATTATACATAATCCTGTGCCTTGTATTTTTCCCATCAATAATTTGAGGCCGTTATAAACTAATTTACAACTCTTTCCTTAGATTCCCAGCAATACAGATTTGCTATTCCTCTGCCGTTTAATAAAACCCACTTCAGATTTGATTACTTGATATTTTACTTTATTACTGACACAAATGCGTTTTTTATTATTATTATTTACTTGTTTTACAGAGTTTTTTCTTTTTGTGATTTTGTTAGTGTACAGGATTGTTTTAAAGGTATTATTCTTTTTTTAGTTGTTGTTTTCCTTCTTCCATTTATTTGCAATTTCTTTTATAACCACACATGTAATTGGCATTTAATTTTTATTGGTTTTATATATAAATTTGAAGAGAAGCTGTATGACATCATAATGATCATGATCACTTTTTTCACTATGATACTTTTTTTTTGAATTTTTTTTTTTTGTTTGTTTAATTTTTACTTTTCGTTTCGCTCTTAATACTATTGTTACTTGTTTTTGTTTCATTTTTCTTCTGAATATTTTTTTGTTTTGTTTAGTCCACAATGTAAACCTGTATGTGTGTGTGTGTGTGGTGTGTGTATGTATTGTGTGTATGTGTGTGTTTTTATTTAAAATTGTTACTACTAAAGTTGACGCTAATTTGCGCCATTTGAATTCTTTTGCATAGAATTGCCTCCTATTATGTACATGGATTTATTGCCATCTCGTTCACTGCCATAAATTTTACCGGCCTTTTTCGCCATGGAACCCAACAGCTCCTGAGACACTTTGTGCGCTGAACGTAATGAATAGGCCCATTCTTTTAAACCGATTTCATCCTAAGAAGAATATATAATATTAATAAATGTTTACATAGTTTGTAATGGAACTAGAGAAAAAATAAACCTCTTAGGCTACATTAAATAAAACAATATTTGCCATCAATAAGTTGTTTTCAACTATAAATTCTTTGATTACTTACGGAATTCGTTAATAAAATTCGTCCGTCACGAGAACCATCATTGACTCGTATCTGAATACACTGCTCACCCTTGTATGGCACAAAATCTGAGGAGATATCCTCAATTTGATCCATAAATATCAATTCTGGCTTATTGTTACCACTTTCCGAGTGTAACTCCAGGCTGAAAATGATACAAAATAATAGCTCTTAAAAACAAGTTCATTGTGCTAACGCTTGCTGCTAGCTAACCGGTTGGGATACAATTTGGCATATTTGGTTTGCCACAAGGAGGCAAAGGAACCTCCATATTTTTTTATATAACCATGTAAAATGCAATCAGACTCCTTTTCATCGGCGTCGAAATGCTGTTTCTGTTTGGCCTTCTTCTTTTGCTCAATTTTATCCGTTTCCTGATTGATGGTCTCGTAAACCGTTTCTATCACTTCCTGTTGCCATCTGCAAAGAATACACACAACACACAGATATAGAACTAGTTTATCCTAAAATAAATTGTTTTCCTTTCTCACCTTTCCGATATTGTTAGATTGAAGTTTTTATACAGTTCCTGATCCGATTCTGTGAGTTTAATACCCTTTGTATCTTCCTCATCAAATGAACCAATATCAAAGGCATCGGCAGCATTGACTTCTCCCCGCGGTGGTATTAGTGGCGGTGTATACTTGTGCATATACACCTGATGCCAATCGATGCCCGAAAAGAATGGATGAGATTTTACTTCCTCAGCTCTACAAGATTTGGAAACACACACACACATTAATATTAAAACTGATTCCTTTGCTTTACAATAGAATTATCAAAACGACACTATACCCATTACCCATGCAACCGAGACGTTTATCAACGTCCCTTTGAAGCAGTAAATCTAATAAATTTTTCAGTTCGGGACTAAACGTATCAGGAAGTTCTACGTTCTGCACCGCTCAATGACATTTCAATATTAGTTAGTCGAATGTAAACGAACGAATCGAATGGATGAATGAAGAATTAGAGGCAAACCACAAATTGAAAGATGTATCAGTCATCAACTCTACTCACCATGGTCAGCGTCATCTTATCGATTTCGTGTTTATCTTTGGTTTTGTGCTGTCGAAATGGTGAGTGGCCCTTGAGCAATTTGTAAAGCATACAACCGAAACTGAACCAGTCAGCACAAGAGTCATACGCTGTGCCTTTGGACAGTACCTCAGGCGCCATATATCCATGGGTGCCCACAGAGGCATGTGGTTTTTTACGTGAGAAATCACAGGCTAAACCCAAATCGGAAATGCGTATGTGTCCGTTTTCGTCCAGCAAAATATTAGCTGGCTTAAGGTCCCGGTACACAATAAAACGTTTGTGCATGTGTTCCAGACCCAAAATTACCTAATAAAAAAAGAGAATAATTAGTAACAACTAAAGCGTAAGTACACTACAAATTATACCTCAGCTGCGTAAAACTTCATTTCATCCTCATTGAAGACCCCATGTTGTGACAAATGATAATGCAAGTCACCGCCATTCATTAGGTCCAATATAAAACACAGTTTATCGGGGGTATGGAAAGCGTATGTCATGCATACTATAAAAGGGCAGTCATTCTATAACGAAGGCGGAGAGAAACAAAATAATTATAATAATTAATACATAAAATATCATCGCTATGCACTTACCCCTGTGCTAACCACTTGCAACATGGAACGTTCATTTAATGCCAGCATTTCACCCTGTTTCATTTTGATGCGCTTCTTATCTAAACATTTCATGGCATACATTTTTCCAGTGTCGGCTTTCCGGCAGCCATAAACTTCACCAAATCCACCGCGTCCTATAATACGATGGACGCTAAAGTCGTTCATAGTAAGCTGCAACAAAAAAAATCACACAAACATTAACAAATCACATAAACAATACTTTTAATCTTTCTCACAACTCACTTGTATATTCAACTCCAAGTTCTTCCATTGGCAAAAACGGGTAAACTTTTCACTAGAATACAAAAGTAAGGAATAAAACTTACTGCAATTGTTTTGCGCTATTCTTTGTCATACCTTTCTAAAAACTTTTTAAAGGGTTTACCCTTCAAATAACTAAAAATTTCTTCGATATATGGCTGTAAAAAACAAGAGTGTTTTTATGGTGTCATTTAGATTGTATACAAATTATGTTTATATTTTAAAAAATTTACCTCAAATAGATTAGTGGGTACCTCGTTTTTTAACAAATACTTTTGTACACTTATAACCGCATCTTTGGAGTAGTCCTGGAAATATTTTGGCAAAATTATAATACGAACTTACGACAGGGCAAATGTTGTAAATAATGAATTGAAAGTGTTTCATGTAATTAAAAATAAAATAACAAAAAAAAAATTATGTAAAGTTTGACGATATTACGTCTCTAACTTATGATGTCAGAGTTTTAGGACGTTTTCTGCGGGCAAAATATCTCAAAACATAATATAAATTGACTAATGCCCCTATTACGGTTTACAACTCGACTCAGTTGAGTTGAAATTGGAAACAACTGCTATTGAGTTGTAAACACCCCAAAGTCCCAATTACAAAGCTAGGAAAACAATGCTTTAATAAAAAAAAGCATTCCGTATTGTTATGTTGATTACAAATATTTTCTTCAATTTTTTATTTTATTTTTTGTTTATTTTATATTTTATTTAATTTGTTTTATTTTTTATTTATTCTATTTATTTATTTCATTTTTTTTATTTACTTTATTTATTTTATTTATTTTACTTATTTTATTTATTTTCTTTATTTTCTTTATTTTATTTATTTCAAATATTGTATTTATTTTATTTATTTAATTTATTTTTTTTATTTTATTTACATTATTTATTTTATTTATTTTATCCGCTTAGAATCATGTTATGGATTTAATTCACTCGGAGTGGAAAGTATTCTAAAAATGTTTTCCAAAACGTATAAAGGGAGGTATTTTTGAAAACAAAGATATTTCACTCAACTAAAGTCCTATTATTTGCTTGTCATGCCTCCTACTAAAATAAGCTATATAGGCTGGAACATACAAAATATCTATTCTATGTTATGTATGATGAAATGATTTAAACAATCCTAATAGCATACAATGGTTTTATAGTGACAGATACTGTTACTGTTGATAAGAAATGATAAAAAGTATCAACTTCAACCAAATTGACATAAACCAGTATTGAATATTAACAGTACAGCGAAGATTTTATCTATTAAAGCCCAGATAGAGTATGCAAAGCAGCCAGTGGGTAAATTCCTAAAAATATGCAACAGTTTTCATACTATTTCCTCATTAAAAACCCCCATTGTTTTAAACAACCTGCCATTTATAATAATAAGATTTAATTGCTGAATTACTAACTTAATTTAATAGCTGAATTAGTATTTACTACATCTGTTCGATTATTTAGAAGAAAAAAAAAAAACAATTTATAACATTAAATACATACATATGTGTGCGATAGCATCTCTTCCATTATAAAATTGTCATAGATTTCACGGGCCATCTTTTTACGTTCCTCATAACACTCGGTCTTCTCAAATTGTTTAATCTAAGTAATAAACGATTTGTTTATAATAAACGAAATAGTGTAGGAATTTCTATAAACAACCAACCTGTTCATAAAACTTAAATTGCTGTATGGGTTCCTCGGAATCATTCTCACAGAAATCTTTGAAGAGATTATAACCTATAATTGGTGGGCGAACGTAACACACACAGGGGGGAAGGGAGGGGGCACCATGAGTTGACACAGTAATGTAATAGCGAACGCACTTTTTTTTTGTTTATCTACGTACCTATAACCTGATTGAATATCTTGTGGAATTCCAATTCGTTTTCCTTTTCCAAATATTTATACATAACACTGCGAACGCTGAAAAGAACGAGAGGAGAGGCGGGGTATTAATCACATTACTGCTTTTGGGGTCAAGGGGTAGGAAGGCAGGCAGCGGGCGGGCGACTTTTGAGGGAAGGGAGTTGGGGAGTGCTTACCTTGGATCTGGCAATATCAGTTTCTTGCTGGCCCTTGCTGCTGGTGTGCACTTGGATTTCTCCATGGCCATCAAGTAACTGACATCTGCCAAGACAGCCTCTAGATCAGCCATTGTGTCCTCTGCTTCGTATTACTGTTGTTGTTATTATGTTTGCCAATTTAAATGTGTGTGTGTGTGTTTAGGTGGTTCCTTCTTCAAACAGTTTCCTTCTGCATGTTATTGTTTGTTTGGGTGGAAAAAAACGTATAAGAAAAAATATTATTAAAATGGCATGACAAAAGATCAACGCATACAAAGGTAGTTTAATACTCATTCGTATTGGAAACTGGACATTTATTCACTCAGCTGTCCATTGATCTACAGCAACGATGCCCCCCAGTTGAGCTCGCGAGCGAAAACAGCTTTTTGTGCTTTTACATCTACACATAAAGAGCTTTTGTGCTTTCACACATACACGATTTAATTTGCTTTTCGACTGTTGATCAGTTGTCATGTAGACATCAAGCGAGAAGGTAGTACACGCAAATCGGAAAGCGAATTACAGTATTGCGCAAAATGTTTAACGATGTTTGGGAAAATGTTTTTTTGTTTTCGCGAAACAGCGTTGGCGCGCCAGTATGTTTGGTATGCCAACGAAATGTTAAGCGTAACCACAAATTTAATGTCGAAAGGCATTACAGGTCTTGCCATAAACAATATTTCGATATTTTAGTTGAGGAAAGAGAAATTTTAATTGATAATTTAAAAAAAAATGTTGTTGAAGGAGAAGCAGGAAACATTTTAAATATTAATGTTGAAAAGGCGTCTTTTATTGTTTCGCTTGCCTTATCAAAACGCTGCCGTCCTTTTGATGATGGCATTTTTTTTAAGGTGCTCGCTAAAGACGTGCTTGGTTGTTTTGGAAGTAAGGGGAGAGAAATGGCCAACATTTTAGAAAAAGTACCATTATCAAGGAACACAATTACCCGTAGGACAGAACAAATTATTTCGTATATGTTTTCCCTCACCAAAAATTCGGAAGTCTTAATCTTATTTTTAACAAAAATAATTTGTAATTTGTAATGCAAAGATATTTAATGTCAGTTGTGATGAAGTGCGTCACTTTTGCACCACACTGTTTGCCGAAATAACAATAAAAGAGCTTTTATGCATACCCAACACACTCGAACAAATCGCATACATTGACGTTGGGCATCACTGATCTACAGATTCCTCTTTCAGATTTCCTCAGTTAATGTACTACATTGTATCACAGGCACCTTTGCACACACACACACTTGCTCGCACGTATTCTCATAATCTCCACACGCACACACACACTCTCAAAACTTCATTGGCCTGTATGTGTTTGTGTGTGTGTTCACTTGTACACACATTCATTCAATCAACACCTCTAATGCACCAAATAAAAATTTCTGGTTCAGGTATCCATCCATTCAACTCAACCAACCGTATCCACACATCGTTACACAGAAAATGGGTATACCCACTATTTTTCTTCGCCAATTGAAGTCACTTACACTTAATCTCACGTCCCAATTGTGCACTCAAATTATAACTATCAATTGATTGTTTTCGCTATGGTGCCTTTCTCATTTTTCGCACTCATAATTGAAGAACATTTCCAATATATATTAATTTCTAATATCTATACTAACATGAATAATACACTTTGGAATTAATAATGTTACTCTCGATATGTACAAATAAACAAAACTATAACACAGAGTGACACGCGCACCCACAATACTGTGACAGCAGGTCAGCAGGGTGTAGCGGATGGTTGTTTAAGTTGTGTATGCTATTTATGATGTACCCTGTAGAATGCGTACGGTTTTTTATGTGCGAAAACGTTTACAGTTCGTTTTGGTGATGGTAGAACATAAAAAGAGATTGACTGGATAGACTTGAAGCAGAAAGAGATTTTGTGAAATTCGCTCAATGTTATTATAATTACTTTAGATATTTACAACAAATATGTACTAAGGAATTGCATGTTATAGCAACGAGGTAAGAGTGTGAGTATTTGAAAGAGGAAAACAATATCTTTTGGTGAATAGTAATGTTAAGTTATAGAGGCAGGTTTTGAATAGATAGTACATACTAATGGTAAATAAAAATAATATAACAAGAAATGAGACGCAAAAGAAGAAAATAATTATAATGACGCGCCATATGACAAAATGAACCTAACATAATTCAACAAGAGAAGAATTATTTCAGACACTTATGGCAAAAGTTGGTAATTACGTTTTTTTAATTGTGTACCTAATAAAACTATGTAGCAAATGGAAGCAGATTTTTAATAAAAATATGGAAATTAGAGCTCAGAAATAAATACCGGAAATGTTCGCATTCTTGAAAAAATGAAGACAATTATAACTAAGAAATTTTTTTTTTATTGAACATTGGCCCCAAAAACAATAGTTTATCTTATATATCACTTGCTTATCTTGTATATCACTTACTTTATTTACTTTATCGTATATACACTTTTCTTATGAAGGTTTAATGCTTTTATTTTGTCTATATAATCAAAGAGCTTCGGGAATAACAATTGCAACGACTTCCATGGTGCCCCACTGAACCCAAAATTGGATCCCTCGTTATTATTTTAAATCCCCACCACGATTTTAAATATGGCGATTCTACAGCAAGTTATTTTTTTTTGTAATTTTTTTATTTGTAAACAATTTTTTTTTTGATAGTTTTATTTATTTATTTTGTGTTTAAATAAACCGGTTAAAAGGGCTTTTTTATACTCTCCCTTTTGAGGGTTCTGCCATTTAAATTACAGCGGTGGTTTAAGAGCTATAGAGCTGAAATTTGGTGTGCATGCTTCTATTCTCTAGGCGGAGGATAAGTTCTAAAATGAGCAAGATCGTACAAAAACTACTCCTACCTCCCTATACAAACTTCCCATATTTGGGGGTCTGCCCCTGGGAATGCAGTGGTGGTTTAAGAGCTGTCGATCTTAAATTTAGTATGAAAGCTTTTATTCTCTAGCAGGAGGTTACGTTTAAAGATGAGCAAGATCGGACAAAAACTACTGCCACCTTTCATAAAAACTCCCCTTTTTGGGGATTTAAAAAAATTCGTTAAAAAAGAATTTAAGCATAATTTGGGTTATTTACGATCTTAAGTGGCTGTAGCAAACATTTTAAATAATTTTTTTTATTGCAATTTGGTATGTAATTTGTTTTTGTACGTATTTGAAATGTACTTCAATTACTTAACTAGTCAAAAATATTGCAATACATGACCAAATACTTGTGATGGTCAATACCCCTAATAGTTTTATCACCAAGTTTACAACTGATAAAGTGTATTGAGTCGAAAATAATAATCTTCCTAGTTTTTTTTTTTAATTTTTATATATTTTTAAATCTGTTAAAATAAAAAAAGCAAAGGTTTTTTAAATATAGTCATTGACATGAAAAAATCCTGAAATTAAATACTTTATGCTGTTATGTCTATACCAACTGCATCCGAAAAAACGTCTATAGAGGCATAAAAACTTGCCCAACTTGGTCCAGAATTTTCGGAGGGATCTTAATCTTTTAAGTATCCACACATATAATATAATTGTAAAACCCAAAGGGCTTCTACTTTGGAGTCCCAAGGACGCCAATTTTTTCCATCGATTCTGATTGGATTTTTTCAGCCAGATATCGCATGGTGAAGTGAAATTTAACAATTGTTTACCTCAAATGCAAACCAATCATCCAGTATATTTTAATTCATTCATTTGAATGAATTGTACCACATCGAGATCAATTAATCCCCTTTTTAGTTACTTCCAAGTCATGTATGGGTGTATTTTATGCTGCTTATAGTCCACAATCGCGTGTTCTTACTATGCTTTAAGGATGCTGCAACTACGGTTCCCGATCATTCCAAAGTTCTTCGTCAAAGTATTCCCCTTAATTTTGCTTACCTGTTACAAACATGATTAACATAGTATAAGTTACAAAACGTTACGTATACGCTCCAAACAACTACTCTCTTTAATAAATTTGAAATAAGGCAACATTTTGTTTCGTATCTTGCAAAATAGTACTCACAAACAATATTGCAAAATAGGTTTTCATTTGTTACCATGACATCTGCTGTTGCTCTTCCATGTAAAGTTCCATACTAGACAAAAACAAACCCCCCCTCCTCGTGTAGAATAGTACTAGTACAATATGTGTGTCTCTCTCTTCTCGTCTATTTCCAATTTAGAATACGTCTACTTTATTTGTTCCGTTTCGAAATTTAGCATAAATGGATCTATTCACTTTTAAAAATGTATCTTCATAATGATGATTAATCAGAAATCGCCAACTTGTTGTTGTTGTTGTATCAAGTTTAAAAAAAGAATCTAAAATTCTCCATCTAAGCTTAATGCAAAAAGAATTAACGATCTCTGAAAAATCTTTGCTATGAATTTATTTTGATATATGTTTGTTTGTATGTTTGCTGCTTGTGTGTAGATATAGTTTTGGAATTAGTCTAGTACTATGGTATGGTATATGGTTATGTAATATGTAGTTTTGTATTTTGTTGTTGTTGTTGTTGTATATCTGTATGTATATATATGCAAAAAATAAAACGTAAAATAATTAACCAACTCAATATGATACAATATTATTATAGATTATTTTATGTATAAATATTCCGTTTTTGTTTTGATCATAATAGCGTATTAATATGAAAAAATAATATAATTATCCGTAATCATAATATTAATATTAATTAAATAACTGTATTATATAATATATGTATATTACTTTATAAATGTTATATGCATGTATATAAATATGTATGTAGTTCAATGTGTTTTGAATAGCATTTTTCCTCTTATCCGAACCAGTTTTTCGAGTGTCTAGCCTGATGAGATCAGTTTAACAGTTACTCCTTCTGCTTAATTCGGGCAAGGTATGATCTCCCTTTCACTCTCTCTCTCTTTCTCTCTCTCACACACACACACACACTTTATTGCACAAATCTAGGTATGCTGCTCAGAAAATATGGACAGGATCGAACGTAATGAGTGTCACTGTTGATTGCCGTCATTCATAAGTTGAGCACTGAACGATAAATCATCCTAAAACATGAGAAAATTCAAGGGGGAAATATGTTAAAAATTGTTGTGTTTTTATATTAATTGTTTAACAAATATTAAGTTCTTACATCGAACATATCTTTAAATGAAGATGATTCATTGCCAAATGGACTGGGTGAACGAGATTCTGAATAATTATGTTCAGATTGCTGGTCATGCATTGTGCTTTTCTGCATTATTCCTATAGTTAGGAAAATAATTAAAAGCGTAAAAAAATGTACATCGTGCTCCAAAAATTTTTGTATCGAAATGAAAAATAAAATGGGCAAATTAAATAAATTAAAAGAGCTCGACCAAATTTTTTGTGTTTAATTAGAAAATGTCTACAAAGTAAGTTGAGTAAAGGCAAATGTTTTTATTAAAAATATTGACGACGGACGAATTCATAAACAGAATTTAGAGTTTGCAAAAAATTATTCACAATTTTTTTATATTTTTCAATATAATGTTAATTTATAAATATTTTTAAACCAAAAATTAAAAAAAAGTAGAATATTTATTTAGAATTTTTTTTGGAGAAAAATTTAGTTTGATATAATTTTTATTTAGAAAATCACTAATTTTTTTGAAATCTTTTAGAAACATTTTAAAATTATTGTAGAATTTTTTAGTGTAAACATAAAATGTTACCACCAAGTCATTAACTAAAGTAGTTTTAAAAATAATATAAATTTTTATATTTTCGATTGCTGTAGTTTATTTGTAATTTTCTTTTTTTCAAATTTTTCTGCTAAGTAAGGCGGTGTCTAAGTTTCGATTTCATACAAAACGAAATCCAAAAGTATAAAATATATTAAAGTAAATCACTGTATGACATTTTCTTATACTTTTCATATTAAGATTTCTAATATTATTCTAAAAAAATAAATTTTTCTTTTGAATGAAATACGCGAATTAGAAAAATATTAAATTGCTGTATTTGCAAAACAACTTTGGACTTTTTAAAAAAATCCCTTTGTTCTGTTAACTTCTCAAGGCAGAGAGTGAGATATCACAAACTTTTTCCTATGATGTTTAAATTTAATTTTGATTATGATTTGCTGAAAAACATCCTTTGGGTAGAGCTCTTTTTAATTCATAATACCACACTTACCATTATTGTGACCTATTTTAAGTTGCCTGAATTGTTTTAACGACGCCATATCAGGCTGTATCATATTTAACAATTGACTACGAGATTCATTAGGGCTCTCAATGGAGGTTGGCAAATCCAACAAACGTTGATTTTGTATACCATCACCGGGGCCCATGTGCGATATATGATTGAAATTGGTGGGAGCTGAAATCATTTTTGATCTTCTATCCGTGCTGTAAGAATTAAAGAAATATTAAGGCAAACGGTATATTTAAGCACAAAAAACTAGTTACTTTTTGATCGTTTTATTGATTTCCCTCATTGAAAATCGTCTTTTCGTATTGATGCCACTAATGCGTTTGAGATTTTTCGACTGAAACAGACCCTCTGTAAAGAAAGCGCATAACAAATGACATACCGAAATACCAAATTTCATTCTCTGTCACCACTTACTTGTATGTATATTAGCTAAATAAACTACATTGGGAGTATCATTGATGTGTGTAAGAACAATATTCCCTTGTTGACTTAGAGGTGATGACCTTTTCAGGCCTAATGATTGAACCCATTCTGCGGTTTGTGTATTAAATATATCGAGATGAGTTTCGGAAAACACTAACAAATGGCCATCCGAATAAGCTGCAACAATTTTCAATACAAATAATTAATTTCTCCAAATGTTGTTGTTCCCGTATGTTAAGGCTTACTGATATTTGAGGGTACAGCTGGATACATTATCTCGCGATCCCTGGATTTTCGACCTTGTAAATCCACATATATTGCCAGCGTTTGAAATACTAGTAAATACTCGCCATAGCCACCGCCCGCACATTGTATTTCAATGACTCGTATTGCATCCACGCCCGAATAATTGAGAAAGGCACACAATTGGTTTTCAGGATGAATTAGAGCTAGAAGATATACATAATAACATTAACTTTCAACATTTCACCTCCTTTCTTGTGGTGTTGTAGCCCAACTTACACATGGCTGTTGCTTCTCCCTGCAACAGGTATGCGGTGAAACCACTTTGATGACCTATTACCAATCTCATATCGGACAGGATCTGTACACATTGCACGGTATATGCCACCGTAAACTCACACATTTTTTGGTGTCTTAAGCGGTTACGATTGATTTCGTACACAATTATTTGTGTCTGATTTGTGGGCTTTTTCAAGGCCACCACAAAACAATAGACCAGCGCTGGTATACGTTTGATAATGCCCGTACATGCGGCCACACAATTCTTTGAATCCGCCACCTTTATCCATTCCACATCACTACATTCCAGTGCCCGTATGGGCAGCAAACGAATATGCCTCTGTTTGCCACACAACAACACCAGGATATGCTCTTCTTCAATGTACCAGATTTGTAGAATTTTCTTGCTGTCGCCAATTCGAGCTATCTCATACTGTTCAAAATTGATACAATACAGGCCATCATCGGTACCCAGCAACAATTGATCTGGATACACGATGAGAGCACTCAATGCATTGCGCATCAGAGCCAACGAACTATCCAAAATCTCGTTGACCTTATATATAGCGGTGTTCGGCAAGTTGTTACGCTTTAGTATGCGATGCAATTCACTTAAAGCCACAACCCACTTGGTTTTCTCTGACTCATTGTCGGCCAGCATTAGAGTATTTAGGCAGGGACCACCTTCAATCAAAGACGTTTTGATCTGCAACGGAATAGAATAGTAGAGATTTGTTGAATGTTTATTTTGAATGCATTCATTTCAACGGAAACGCATCGCTAACCTTGAAGATACATGGCACATCTTTTTTGGCGGCATGAATGACGTCACTCTCCCTCACACTTGTTACCGCAAATTCCGTATCCCTCATGTCCAATACCTGCGAGACATTCACACATGGCAAAGCACTGCGGTCCGCAGAAATATCGTACAGAAATAGCTTGAAATCACACACCACCACGAATTGGCGCACCCAACCACGTTTGACCACACCCTGTTTGGGTACCTTGACGTAGCCTTCATAGGCTGTGCCAATGCCACGTGTGGGATCAATGCCCAATGGCCGCTTGGTCTGATCATTTGGTACAGGACATACAGTAGGAACCTTTTGACAACAATTTGTGTGACAGGCGAAACCACATATCTCACACACCACACCCTGACGCGTCAGACCAACCATCAGCGATGTACAGTGGTTGCATTTGGTAGGACTGCTAAAGGTACGAACCAAAAATTGATGTATCTTTTGTTTGTGTACGCTGGGTGTTTGTTGTTGTTGTTGCGACTGCTGTTGTGACGACTGCTGTTGCTGCTGCTGTTGATGATGATGCGAAGGAGGTTCTGTCACAATAGAGAATAAATTATTCTTTAAATGGGCAAAATATTAAAAAGAGCTGTGGGGGGTAGTGGTTTTACCATCTTCGCCATATGATAGATTGTGTTCGGGAGACAGATTCATAGGATAACTACCGCTAAATACAGCGGAAGACATGGGCACAGCTTGCCGTTGATCCGAGTCATCCGAGAAGAAAATATTCGAGGAAGAATTCATCTAAAGAGTAATCATAGCGAAAGAGAGAAAGAGAGAGAGAGACATTTAGTACACAATTTATAAGTGAAGAGGATAAAGGCAAAAATGTCAGTATTTAGTAAAGATATATAATTAATTAAGTAAATAATTTAAATACTTTATAATTATAATAACAATTTATAAAGATAAAAAAATTGAATAAATTATGCGATTTCATTTATAATTATATAAATAATCAAATTAATAAATAATGTTTTAAATACATCTTTAGTATTTTAGTGTGACTTTATGGAAATAAGTAACTTTATTGAATCAGTCTAGTTCTAAATCTCTTCCATACTGGCAAAAGTTGATATGTTTGTTTATTTTGAAGAGTGTTATTTTTTTTGTTTGATATGTCCTTTAGGACTTTTAGAACAGGTAGGCAAAGTGATTTGTCTGAGATAAGTAGGTCTATTAAATTTCTATACATATAAAAAGCTGACAAGCCCATATGTCATTATGAGGTTTCAAAAGTTTGAAACGGTTTACTGAAAAATTATCGAAATTGGACATATCAACTATTGCCATAATGGTACAGAACTATTAACAGGGAATTTTGGTACACTTTTTAGCAGAAAAATTTAATTTTTGGCACAATAAATTTTACTTCTTGGTACAATAAGTCATTTCTGATACAAAAAAAAGTACTTTTTGGAACAATAAAAGTACTTATTGGTACAATAAAAGTAACTTCTGATACTTCTGGTACAATAAAAGTTATTTCTTATGCATTTAAAGTACTTTTTGGTGCAATTAAAATATAAATAAATTTTTGATACAATAAGTCATTCCTGGTACAATAAATTGTACTTTTTGGTGCACTACAAGTAAATTTCGGCACAATAAAAGTACTTTCTGGTACAATATGTCATTTCTTGTACATTGAAAAAACTTTTGTACAATAAATTGTACTTTTGGTATAACAAATCATTTCTGGTATATTGAAAGAAAAGTGATTTTTGATACAACAGATTCGGGGTATGATAAAAGTTCTTTTTGATACATTTTTGGTATAATAAGCCATTTTTGATAAAAAAAAATACCTTTTTGGTACAATAAAAGTATTTTTTGGAACAATAAAAGTACTTAATGGTACAATAAAAGTAACTTCTGACACAATGAAAGTACAATTAGAGTACTTTCTGGTACAATAAAAGTAATTTCTGGTGCACTAAAAGTACTATTTGGAAATAAATTTTTGGTACAAGTCATTCCTGGTACAACAAATTGTACTTTTCGGTACAATAATAGTTCTTTTTTGATACACAATAAGTAAATTTTGGCACAATACAAGTACTTTCTGGTACAATGTCTTTTCCGGTACATTGAAAGTACTTTTGGTACAATATATTGTACTTTTTAGTACAATAAGTCGTTTCTGGTATATTAAAAGAAATGTTATTTTTGGTAAAATAAATTTGAAGAAAAATAAAAGTACTTTTTGGTACAATAGTAATTTTTGGTATATTAAGCCATTTCTGCTACAATTAATAGTACTTTTTAGTACAACAAAGGTACTTTTTGGTACAAAATAATAATTTTGAGAACATAAAAGTAAGCTGTAGGGAATCGCCAAATAAGTTCAAAAACGTACTAATTCAAAAGTATGGAATTGTGAACTAATCCCAAAATGAACTAGTTCTAAACTATCGAATTTTGAACCATTTAAATGTTATTAGCTGATGAATAAGAAATAGAGAATTTTTCAATAATTTCATAAGTTATATTTCGAGAAGACAAATAATTCTAAGTGACTTTTAGATGAAAAAATATATATTTCAATTATTGTACGTATTTAATTATAATATTGTGTTTTTTACCCACTTTAAAATGTATTTTGGATGTCGTATATTTTTTTTCCTTATTTTCGTATTTAAAATACTAGTACAGACTAGCTCAAATTTTCTAGAATAATACTAGTTCTTTTTTTAAGTAGTTCCAAACTAGTTCAAAGGAGACAATCAACCGCCCGACTAGAATTTTTGAACTAGTTCTATTCTAGTACAAAAGGGACAATTCCCCCCAAGCCTAGGACAACTAAGTGTTAAATGAGACAGTTGATTGTATTGAAGGTGAATTAGTTCACTGTCCTATGGAGAACTAGTATTTTACTAGTTCCGAACTAGTATTTTTCCCTACTGGGTACTTATTGGTACAATAAAAGTAATTTTTGATACAATAAGTCTTTTTTGGTACAATAAATTGTACTTTTTGGTACAACAAATGTACTTTTTGGAACGACAAATGTACTTTTTGGCACAATAAAAGTACTTTGAAGTGACATAAAACTGTTTATTTTGACAAAAAAAAAAGTAAAAATATTTACAATCCTGTGATCATAACCTGAGGATTCAGCTCATACAAGATTTATTTATTTGAATTTCGAGTTTATTTTTAGTTTATTACGGCAAAAGGTGATATGTCCGCATTTTTGAAAAATGGGTTTTTTACTTAATTTAATAGGCAAAATTATGATATGTCTTATAAAAGTAAAAGTTTATAAAAAGGCTATATAAAAAACTGATATGCCCTTTTGTTTCGATTAGATTCCAAAGCGTTGAATCGGTTTCTAGTTAAAATTTCAAATTGGACATATACTGCATATACTTTTTATACTGCAATATTGAATTTGAGAGTAGTCTCTAATATTATCTAATATTAAGAATAATATTAAGATATAAATAAAAATAAAAAATAAATACAAAAATAATCTAACTTTTTAAAATTAATATTAATTTTGATATTTTTTTTTAATAAAAACTTCTTATTTTTCAATACTTTGATAAAAAATTAATATCTAAATAATTTCCAATTTAATAATTTCACTATGTTACTGTATATAAATGTTTTGTTTTAACTTACCACTGTATCGCCCATGGACAGACCACATATGTTGGGGTCGGATTCCTTGAACATAGCTGCCGCTTCTTTATTGAAATAATTATAAGATACCTGTGAATTGGATCTCTCCAGAACTGCGTAGTAGTACATTTTTAGGATGGAAATGATTTTTGTTTTTTTGTTGGTTTGCAGAAATAACACACAAACACACACACACACATAGAAAGTTATGTTGTGCAAGCATAGTATGTAGTACGTAAGTATGTGTATATGTGTATGTATAAATAAAAAAAGAACAAATATTTAGTTACAAAAAAGAACAATGGACAGATCTGAGAGGGAAATGATGAAACACTTTAAAATTTTTATTGCTTAATTTAAATATTTTTTTTTGTTTTTCCGAATTTTAATTTAAAATTTTCTGGTGCTTTTATACCAATAGCAAAAAAAAATCCCAATGAAGAATGATGACATGTTGCAACAGTAATTTAAATAACGAGGGGAGGTGTAGTAGTATGGTGTATTTTCAAACAACAACGTCAACAAAAGTAATGGGAGGGGGACTATGAGCAAAACACATCTACCGCATCAGGTCTGTTGTGAGAAAAAGTAATATCCTCCTACTTATATAACTAAATTTTGGAGAAAAAAACGCGTTGAATTTTATAATTTGCTTACTTCTCTCTGCGATTTTTTAGTAAAAGCATGAAGTGTTATCTCTGCAAGCATAGGGGACATCACACTGTTTAACAAATTGGACATTTGTCTATTTCATAATTGGATATGTTTTGTAGCACGTATGCAAAAGATTTTTAACATCAAAAAGACACTCATATATATTATAAGCACCACATATTAAGCCTTAAAGGTCTCAATTTGCTAATTATTCATACACAAAGAGTATTAACAAAAACTGTTAAGGTAAAAGTGTAAAATTCCACCCATTATATTTAAGGTATAACTCATTTTTGTTTTGATTTTTTAAAGCCAACCCATTCCTATTCGCCTACGCTTTAATGTCACGGTCCGCTGCTATGCTACCAAAGAATATTGTGCATTCAAAAATTGCTTTCATCAAATAGAATATGTCTTTGTCAAACAGTGTGTTTTAGGGCGGTAACGGCACGTGCGTCCTGTGTCATGTTCTAGGGTCACAACGAAACGTATAGAAAGAACAAAAAAAAACAAAATTTATACAAAACAAAAACGAAAACAAAAAGCAACAAAATAAATTAATAGAAACAAAACAAAACATTGTCCTTGCCAGAGACTGAAACCTTATTGTTTTTTTTAAGTTAATACATAATTTCAAAAAGCATTTTTGAATACAGCAATTAATTTCTCACATTACAAACAAATAACATTTCAAATTCACACAAAATCAATCGCTTATAAATAGTCGGCTCCAATCTCTGGCTTAAATACGTTACCGTCTCGGTCTTTAGTGAGTACAACTAGAGGCGGGGGCAACACTTAAGACACGCTCATTATTTTTAATATTCGCCAAAATGAGATGAATTTTGAATGTGTTAAGTAAGTAAGAGAGAGATTTAGATAGAGAGAGAGTTGACAAAAGAAAAAAACTATATTTTCGTTAAAACACATTTATAATTTCATCAATTGTACTCAAGTGCTTTCTCAATTATCTATTGTAAATTATTGCGAAAAAAGAGATACAACATGCCGAGGAAACATGAAGTAAATCCAACCCAGGTGTAGACTTTATTACTATGAGATTTTATTTCTTTCTTGGTTTTTTTCGCAGTCAAATGTGACGTCGACATTGATGGATCGTTCAAGTTATCACTTTGACTACTGCTGCTACTGGGACGAGTAGTGGGAGGTTCGTTCGTTCGTTGCCTAATGGAAGAACCCTCATGTTGACTGTTGTTGGTAAAAACCTGAGGCTGCACTTCTGGCTCATTGTCGTTTTTTAGAATATTCTGAATGAAGTGTTCGCTTGTACGCGTATACTGATTGCATTTGGCACACATTATAAATTTAGAACGATTTGGTTTTCTATCGTTAGTCGTATTTTTTTCCAAATTTTTAAATTCGTCATTACTTTCATCGACAACAATAGCATCTACAACAGGGGCTTTAAAAGTGAAGTCAAGAAAGAAAAATCAAATGGAAAAAAACAATTTAATTTCTATGAAACATAAAAGTAGATACCAACTCAAAATGTGAGGAAGTAGAATTCATGCAGCGCTTATTTTTTGTTTGTTTGTTTGGAAAAAGATAACACAATGCTTCGCATTCAATATATATACGCTTTAGTAGTAGCATTGCCTTGTTTGGTTTAGGAATAGCAGAACAAGCTATCAAGCTTTTTCATGTAGTGCCAACATAAGTGATATTTCTTCATTGGGTTAAGTTTTCAAAAAAAGAGAATTCCGAAAGTGTATTGCTAACAAAGTCAACTATAAGACAATAGACTGAGAAAACATAGAGGGTACTTACATCCTTTCGAAGATTCCAGGCCCTTTTGAATATCCCTCAGTTGGTTCTCTTTGTAATGAAGTTCATACATGGCCGATTCACAACGTTTTCGATAGTCGTTTAAATCTCTGTGGGTAAAAGAGAATGACAAATTTAAAAATTAGTAATATAAACGGAAATTAAAAAAAAAGTTGTAAATGCATTGAAAATTTGCTAAAAGATTATTCATCACATATCTAGCGAATAGTTGCGTACACTTTGGTTTTTTTCCTAGTACAGAAAAGTTTTTTAGAAGACATTCAGGTAACTTTTTACAAATAATGAAATAAATAAAAAAAAGTATGGGCTGCAGCAAATCACTGCTTATAGAAGCGATACTAATTTACATAGAATTTTTTTTATCTATCAAGACTTTAAGTTCTGCAAAAAATGACACACATTTTAATAATGAAACCACTTAAACTAATTATTTACCAAAAAAATACGTTTATTATTAACTTCATTTTAACTTACTTCTGTGTTGCTATTAATTCGGCTCTGGTCTTGCTCAATTCATCTGATATAGCTGCTTTCGCTTGAATCTCCGATTGTAAAGAGGACTGCAAATTAAGTAATTCCATTTTATCCAATTTCTGGGATCTTCGATTGCGCCAGTTTTTATTATTATCATTATTTTTCTTGTAGAATGGCCCTGGAAATAGAAGAAACAGTGCACATTTAAAAATTGTAAAAGTTTAAAACACACTCTCCGTTTTCTTACCAGAATGTTTCAAATATTCCAATTCTTCGGTCATTTTTGTGGCCAATGCCTGCAAATAGCTTCGGGCATCTTTTTCATCGGACACCCATTGAATAATTTCGGACATTTGTTTTTCCCACTGGCATATTGCTAGACGTTTAGATCTGTGAACGAAGAAAGTTGCGAAAAAGTAAAAACAATATGTACCTAGTAATGGATTCACATACTTTAGCTCCTCCACATTATCTTCATATTCGCTGTGCTGCGCCTGAATTTGCATAGATTTTTGATTTTGTAATTCCATCTCCATTAAAAGTCGTTGCTTCTCTTCTATCCACATATTTCGATCTTTATCGTAGTCTTCCTTTAATTCACTTATCGTATCAGTAGTATCGCTGAGCGTTTCCAATTTGCTCGATTCATATTTTTCTCTGGACTGTTGAAGCTCCTTGAGTAGAGTTTCCTGATATCTTTCGGCTTCTTTCAGTTGCTCCCTTAAGGCAGATATTTCGAGATTATATCTCGCCTGTTGTTGATTTAATTTCTCTGTGCATTGTATTTCCACACGTTCGATTTCATAGCGTGACGCATCGGCATTAAAACTATTTGCGCCAGCTCCAAATGCAGCAACGTCCGAGTTCTTTTTCTTATTCAATTCCTCTTGTAGCTGCCGACAAAACTCTTCGGTGCGTTCGCGTTGTTTCTTCTCAGTTGCTATGTCTGTGAGAGCATCTTCAATGCGCATTTCAAGTTCTCGCCTACTCTTATCGGACTTTCTTAAATCTTGTCGCAAACTGTCTATCTTTTTCATAACAGTCTCTAATTCCTCTTCCTTGTCACGTACCTAGTGAGGTAAACATGAGTCAATAACAAGCTAAATGATTTGTAATTATAAATTAACATACCTGTCGCGATAGTTTCTGTTTTTGACTTCTCAATTCCGACAACTTATCTGTGACCTCTGAGTATTCCATCATGGCCAGGTTTCTTTGGCTTATTGCATCCTTCAACTCTGAATCTTGTTGTTTAATACGATCCATGGCATCGTTGTATTCTTTGATTATCTCCACTTTCTCTCGCTTAAGTTCGTTCATTTCGCGATCCAATTCTTGTAGATGGACCTTAGAAATGCTATTCTGTTCTGCCTCTTTATCACCTGAGTTACTACTATCTAGTTCTTGTTTCTTTTTGGTAAATAGTTTCAATTCATTAAGTATTTGTCGCGTACATTCCGGCGAGAGATTCTTTTCGTTGAGTAGTTCCTGTTTGAGAGTGTTCAGGAAGGATCTGTCGATTCCTTCGCCGCTATTGTCTTTAGAAGATGTCAAACAATTTATATCCAACTTCCCCAGATCCGAGAGACAGCTATTCTGGGAAAATGTAAAGCCCACAAAAGGTAAGTGAAATCCCGAAAACGCAGGATTCGCTGCTGGAGGCACTGAATCCGAATGCCTTATTGTATTGTCATCCACATCAAAATTCGAGGTATCTGTGGGGCTAGATACGTCCGGAACGTAGGGTGCCGAACCAAGCCGAATGTGTTCCCAATCCAAACCTTCAAACCACGCATGGGATTTAAAGTCCTCGATGCCATTTCGCCCCAAGCGAAATTCAGGAGCACATATTAGACGCCTTATGAGGTCTTTGGCCGCATCCGACACCTTCTGTATGCCATCCTCAGGCGGGAAATCAAAACAATTTTGATGATTCATAATTTTGCCATAGGTTTCCACCAAACTTTCAGCATAAAACGGAGTTTCACCGTAAAGCATTTCGTACATACATACGCCCAGTGACCACCAATCACATTCGGCACCATATCTACCCTGACCATCTTCCATGGCACGTAATATTTCGGGTGAAATGTAATCGGGCGTACCCACGGCTACATTTGACTGTACTTTGCCATCATTGCCGAGACGCAAACAGGAACCGAAATCGGCCAAACGTATGTGGCCGTTAACGTCAATCACTAAGTTATCGGGCTTGATGTCACGATGCACATAACGCAGCTGATGAATGCTATGAATGGCCAATATTATTTCCGCTATATAGAATTTAGCCATATCCTCTGGTAAACGATCTTCGAATTTGCTTAGCAATGTCAAGAGATCGCCACCGCAGTAGTAATCCATAACTAAATACTGTAATAAGAGAAATATATAAAGTTACTGCAAGAACTTTGCCATTATTAACAAAAGTTTAAGCTTACCAGATTGGTATCATCCTGAAAGGCATAATGCAAATTGGTAATCCACTGACGATCACCATACACCAACACATCGCGTTCTTCACGGAAACATGCTGTCTCGGCCCTTTTCAACATTTCCCATTTGTTAAGGATCTTCATGGCATATATCTTCTGGGTGCTTATCATACGTACAACGCAGACTTCGCCAAAAGCACCACGACCAATGATTTTAATAATTTCAAAATCATCTCGAGATAAACGCAACTTTTTAACCAACGAAACCACTGGTTTGGCTGCAAAACAAAGGGGAATTTAAATAGCAAACATAATACGTTTGAAAGATTTATATTCAACATACCAATTTTTATAAAATCTGACACTGTTTTTTCTCTTCTTAATGATGAATTCGAGCACTCATCGTAAAGCAGTAGTAAGGCATCCAATAGGGTCTCAACTGAAATCGCTTTACCATGAGGTGGTAAATTTTCGTCTTCACTATCCTTATTGTCGGCCACCATGAGCATGCCCTGGGACATGCCATGTTCTAATATGACTGATTCGAGTATTTTCAAACGTCTGGTACAAGATTCCTCGAGAGATTCTAAAGAATTACAAAAATATATGTATTAAAGTTAAAAGAGCAACCTAGAGGAAAGGATCGGGATGTGGGCATCAAAGCGTAGACACTTGCTGCAACGACGCCGGCCGCTGTTTTATAAAAGCGTGTGCACAAAGGTGCTTCTCCGGGAAGATAGATATATTTGTGTACTAAGTAATTCGTCAATAAGACACTATGACTTAGTAAGTGCAAGTGTGTTTTTCTTGTACATATATATATTTTTGTAAAGCGCATATTTATTTATCGACAGAACTTTCTTCCATGGCAAATGTTTATTAGTTGAACTGGAGGCCCCCTCCACATTTATAGAATTTTCATTCACATGATGCACTAAGTACAACCAACATATTTGCAGCAGTTTCTTAGTGCAAATAAAGACATCATCATCTTACACACACAAATAAATTGGACATCTCCCAAATAAATGTATGCATTTGGTAACAGATCACCCTATCACGCAATATACACTGTTGTCTTCTAAAGGGACACAAAAGACTCACTCCAAAGCCTTGGCCAGACGCTTCATCACTTTATCCATAAATAGCCAGACGGTGGCCATAACTTCCATGTACGTTGAATCACCAAACAAAAAAATCTCTCCCTACATGGTTTCCATTTCACCGTCGTCATATCTGTGATGCAGTCTCGTTGCGTCCCCACCACCACTTCTCTAGTTATCTATCTTGGCCATGTTCATATGCATTCTATTCTATTGTCAATCAACGTGAGAGTAAAGGCAAATATCTGACCTCAATATAGTTCCCAAATGGAAGTCTTTTTGTTCGTCGTCGTCGTTGTCGTTGTCGTCGCAGTCGTTGTTCATTCATTGTGTGTTATGTGCGATGGTGGTGATGGGTGCTGCTGCTGCTGCCTGTGTACGGGGCGTCAAGGGGGTGAATTTTCTTGCCAATAATAAACTTTGTTATGGTCTGTAGGCGTGTGCACCAACGATTGTGGGATCCCAATGCATTCATGCAATTGTTTAAGCAATAAAATATATAACTTTACGATATTTACCACAAAATTCGGACATTTTTTTCTATTTCACATTTGTCAACTTTTTTTCTTTTTTGTCCAGATTTTTAACAACAAAAGTTCAGAGACTAATGACAAAATCGAACGCCGTCTATCTGCCCGACTATTTTTTTCCACAATGATTTGTAATAACCAGCTGCTAGATGTCGCCATCAACAAAAGTGTTGAAAAGTGTGAAAACAAATTTTAAATTAGAGATAGTCGAACAGTTTCCGTTATGTAAAATAGTAGTAAATATAAAAACGTGATTGTGGCGATGGTGATTTAAAAACAAAATAGTTAAATGAACTAAACTATTTGGTAATTTAACACGTTTAGTGATAAATAGGAAAAATAAACTTAGTAACAGTTTTTTGTCAACATTTTCTTAAATAGTATAAAAAACCGCGTTATATTATTCTCCAAAACAATAACAAATTAACCGTACAAAATATGAAAAATATGAAAATCACTACATCACTAAATAATTAAAAACAAATCAAAAGAAAAGAAAAAAAATTAAAGAAAATTGTGCGATTTGTTTAAAAATAAATAAAATTTGCACACAGTTAAAAACAAGTTGAACTACGCCATTTTTCATAAAATTTCTATCCACCGAAATTTTACATTTATGAGAATCGATTAGTGTGACCGGACGTGGCATGATGGTAAGAAAACGCGACAAACATGCGGAAGATCCATGGTTCGATTCCTGTCTCCAGTCATCAACATTTTTTTTTTTCATTGCCGGCCCCCTCGATGTTGTCGACAGCAACTTCGCAGTATAGTGTCTAGTCTATCGGCATGTCTAGTAAAAGCTTCTCAAACAGTGACGTATGCATTCATCGAAAAACAAGTAGGTGCCGTAAGTTGTGAATCTAAAAATTGAAAGCGTGTTAATTCACAACAACGTGAGAAGCTATCTATACCTCATACATGGGCTGTAAAGGGAAATTAAGTTGAGTAAGAGAATCGATTTGTTATCAAAAAAAAATAAACATTCTTAACAAAATTTGTAATTACTTTTGGCTTAAGAGCAGAAAAAAAATTTGAATAAATTATACCATTATCTTTTTCTTGGTCCCCAAACATCAGAATGATAAGTTAATGTTGTATTCGGTTTTAAGACCCACAGGGTCTAAGGTTCTGCTTCATATTCTGAGCTTTTAACAAATACAGCTTTTACGTACTCAATAGTAAATAGTAACTATTCAATACCAAGAAATGGCTTCTTTATAATTTCTTTTTTTTTAACAATTCTGGTTGCGTTTTTTGGTAACTAATACCCGTTTAGCCATACAAATTATACAAATATTATCCCATATTAAAGAATTGTATAAAATATGAATTAATTCAAATGAATAAGGTGAAAATTAATTACAATTCCTTTTTTTTAATTCAAACGATTTAAAAAAAAATGAATTTCAATTCAAATGAATTAGAAAAATGAATTGCAATAAAATTTTAAATCCATTTAAATTGAATAGAAAAATAAATTGCAATTCATATTTCAATTCATTTGAATTGCGTTGATTTTTAAAATTGAATTGCAATTCATTAGGTAAAAATGAACTGCAATTCTTTTTTCTAATTCAAATGTTTTTAACAATTTTCATTGCCAAATTCATTTGAATTAAAAAAGGAATTTCCATTCATTTTGGCTAATTAAATTGAATTGGAAATGAATTGAAATTCATTTAACCCTAATTCATTTGAATTAAGTGAAGTTAAGTAATTTTGTGAGTCATATTATTTAAAAATAAGTAACAACATTTTACATCCCTACTGCATTTTCTAAATGTATATGTGAATGGCAATGCCATTGCAAATTTGTACATGATTTTTTTAATTTTTCGCTGGTTTTTAAATAGTGTTGTTAAGGTTTTGATAATACATAAAAAAACACAACACTGTTTAGTTACGAAACTTTAGTGCTTGTATTGTAGTGCCAAAAAGTACTTCCGTTGTACAAAAAACTATGTACTTTTCCTGAACTAAAAAGGAAATTTTTTCAACTAAAAGTAAAATTTTGTGGTACCAAAAGTACTTTTATTGTACCAAATAGATATTTAAAGTGTACCAAATAGGGTCATCAATGTACGAAAAGATGATGTTTTTTTAACCAAAGAGTACTTATATTGTACTAAAAAGTCTTTTACTTTGCCACTTTCGATGCATCAGAAAGCTTTTTAGTTGTGCCAAAAAGTTCTTTTATTGTACCAAAAAAGATTTTTTATTGCAACAAACAGCAATAACTACAATGGGTTTTTCTTAACAAATGTATATTTTCGAAATTTTGTATCAAATCAAATCATCATAAGCAAATCTGTTGTATTCAAATATTTAAAGTTTCTTTACCTTTACCCCCGACTGTTTAGAATTATAATTCAGGGAAAAATTAATTCCCTGGGAATATTGAGAATTGGGCCTGTTATTTCTCAATCAGTCTTGACTTGAATTAACAACACAGAACTTAACTAAACAGAACGTTAGTAACAAAGTGCAAAAGTAGTCAATATTGACAACTTAAGAGACTTAAGGTTCATAAACACGTGTTTAAACGATGCCGATGTCTTATCGTACAAAAAAGTATATATTTTCCAATTCTTCTAAACGACCGCAAATTCCCACCAAGTATTGCAAATAACAAAATAACAATACCAACATAAATCAGCTGCTTGCAACCAAACGTAAGAAAAATCAGTTTTCTGCAGGTTCCAAAATTATGTTAAGTAACGTTAAGTAATTAATGACTATTGTCATAGTAATTAATGACTACTGTCATACAAAATGTCTATAGTAGATTCAATCAGCTGGTCTCTTCTGATAAGTTAAGACTGATGCAGCCATTAGTCATCGTAGAAAACATCTGACGCAAGTGCTTTGTTTAGGTCATCGCCAATTTTTTTTGCATTCGTTAATTCTTTTCTGCTGCACACATATGCTTTCTTTCGACTGGCAATACCCATTTTTTGTATGAACGAGACGGCTATAGCATTAACTTTACGCGATTTGTTATCTTCTTCTGCTTCTTCGTAAGTTCAGTTTTCACCTCTCGTCAGTCTGGCAGGAATTTTTTTAGCGTCTACACGCTGCACGTCGTCGCATTTTTTATAACGTCTACACCCAAATTTGTAAAGAAAAATGGTAAGAACATAAAATCGCCTGGAATTAATTGCACAGCTTCATCTGAACTTCCTATCGTTGCAATGTGTCAAATTGGAAAAAGTGAATTGAAAATAAATATATCGATGGGGAAAGGCGGGTGAGAAATCGCGAATTAGCCAAAATGGCAAAGTAGTAGACGGCAAAAAAACGCACAGAGACCGACACCACACACATACACACGCATAAATTAGTGTTATACATACAAGCAGCCAGCGCAAACGACACCAAATGGAAGAAGAGACATCTTTTTTTAACGGAAGACGACCCCCACCAGCCATCATCTATCCAGTCGTACACACGATTTGATCGACGAATTTATACGTTTCCTTTGCGCTTTGGAGGTTATAACATCTAAAAATATATAGTATGTGTGTATACATATAGATATATGAAATTCATAAATCCAACGAACGACCACACGCCGTTTAAAAATAGCCATATAAGGCCAGAAATATATCTCATCGTCGCCGCCGCACCAAAAAGTTAGAAGAGAGAGAGTACGACGCCTCTCACCAATGAACCAACAACCATTTTGCAAGAATAAAAAATGGCGAAATTATCATCAAAATTCACGGCTTTTGCAAAAACAAAAAAAGAGCCGTTTTTCCCCCTGAGATTAGATATTTGGTGTTGAGTCGGCGATTGTCGTTTTCGTCGTCGCGTTCACTACTTTCTTTTGTTTTCCTTTGTTTCCGATTGGAAATTTATCATGGAGAATTTGCCAGTGTAGTGGCTGACAAATGCAGTAGTCATGAAGAAGTTGGCTAATACGAGAAAAAAAAGTGCAGCCGTGCTCACATTTTGACAACTGGACATGATCTGCCAAAATGCGCCTGACCCGGTCTTTTGGGGGGTGTTGCAAATAGCAGTAGTAGTAGTAGCGGCGGCGGCATATATGTATATGTACTAACATTTTTTTTTGTGTGTTTGTGTGCGTGTGTATATGTATCAAGTTATATATGTATTGGGCGTGGTTATACTCAGGGATGTTGAGAAAGAAAGACAGAATAAGAGTTGTGTCAAAATATTATAATTGCTCTTGATTTATCAATCCAGCTCCCACCGCCTCCTGTCTCTATGAATTAAATCTGTAGCTACGTGCGGCAGGGTGACAAATCAAATCTGGACAAAACTATCGTATCTGCTCTTGACAAACACCACTGCCACCAACTCTTTAGGCGGCTGAGTCATGTCATTCGAATGTTTGGCAATAGAAATCCATAAAATCATTTACATTTACGATACCAGCGATTTGGCTGTGAGAGGGAGTTTTATATTTAGATTTATGGTATGATTCATACAAGGGAGTTTTTGAAATGACTTATTATTTGGTCGGCCGAAATCAAAACTAGATCGATAGTTTGAGTAAGGAAACAATGTTTTCATTGTTTTAAATGTTATCCTATTGATATTTGTATAAAGTAAACTTGTTTGTAGATTCATTTTTTTTGCAATTAACTTTTCATGCCATTTCTTTGATTCATTCATTGTTGGTAGCCGGTAATATACAACAGTTTTTGATTATATAAAAACAACATTTCCGGCTGAATGCTTTATTAATAAAGCATTTAAATCATTATTGCGATTTACTTCCTGTCATTATTAAATCTGTATCATGATTTCGTAGATTTTGTAAAAAGTTTGTATGGAAACTTGTATCCTATGTGGAATATTTTCGTTACTTGATTTTCTATAAAATGAAGTACTAAAATATAAACAAATATATATATTTCTAATTAGAAAAATTTAGCGATAATTCATAGTACCTTTATAAAGTGCATTTCAATTACATCTCCCAATCTCATCTGTCGTCACGTTTGTTTGGTAGACGACAACATCCTTAAAGAATCTATTACAGTATGTAAATTTAAAACAATTTTAGCTATATTAGCTTCTTAATAATGTTTTTTTTGTTTACTTTATAATAAGTACTTGTCTCATTTAACATTCAGCCCCGGTTCAATTTTTAAATTTAATTGTTAAACGTTTTCCAAGGGTCAAAGTACTATGCCGGCTGTGTCGAAAATTTGTTTTTTTTATTTTTATTCTCTCTTATGAAGTTTTGAGAGGCAGTAAACCTTACGGTGTAATAATTTCTCTAAAAAGATGCACAAGGTAAATTGTGTATATGGCTCTACTTCAAAAGCAGGATAAATTTATTCGTAGTTTTTTTTTTATATTATTGATTCGACTTTTTTGTTTTTATTTATACCTATTGTTTAATTTTTATGAAGTTTTTTTTTTTTTAAATTCCTCTGTAATTTTATAATTACTTGGGTGTGAACAGTTAATAACCGGGCAATTTTTTTTATAGATCTCGCTCGGTAAAGTGCAACAAAGACTATTAATTTTTTTTTTTTTTAAATATTTTTTTTTGTTTAATTTTGAGTTTTTTATTTTTGAAAAAAATATTTTGGTTAATTTTTCAAATAAGTATTTATTTTTTAAACAATTTTTACTGTTTATAATTTCCATTAGTTTTTTAAAATTAAAATGTATGCCAGATCTTAAAAAAGTACTGGATCTGCTTCCCACTTTCATCATTATATTTAAAAAAGCGCTTAAAAATTTAACAAGTGAACACAATGAAGCTTTACTTTTTTTCCCATTCACTTGTATATGCACTAACTAGTTTAATAATATATTAACCGTTGTTTTGCTTCTTTCACAGGCTTCTGGAGTCACTGTATCGGATGTCTGTAAGACGACCTATGAGGAAATCAAGAAGGACAAAAAGCATAGATATGTTATCTTTTATATCAGAGATGAGAAACAAATCGACGTAGAAACCGTAGGAGAACGTAACGCTGAATACGATCAATTCTTGGAAGATATCCAAAAGTGCGGTCCTGGTGAATGCCGGTATGTATAAAAGTATTAGCGTTGAGAGCTTATGCTTTTGTTTTTTTCTTACAAAATACACCACAGATTTTAACGCTCTCACACCCTCCACTCCTTTGTAGTTATGGTCTTTTTGACTTTGAATATATGCATCAATGTCAAGGTACCTCCGAAAGTTCCAAAAAACAGAAACTTTTCCTTATGTCCTGGTGCCCCGATACCGCCAAAGTAAGTCTTGCGCGCGTTTAGAAGCTCGTTTATGTTTATCTGTCCCCTTAAACATTTCTACAACTTTAATTTGATGTTTTTTCATTGATTATTTTCGTGACTATAGGTCAAGAAGAAGATGTTGTACTCCAGCTCCTTTGATGCCTTGAAGAAATCCCTTGTCGGTGTACAAAAATACATACAAGCTACCGATCTTTCGGAAGCATCTCGCGAAGCGGTCGAGGAGAAATTGCGCGCCACTGATCGTCAGTAAAAAAGATGCAGATGCAGCAGTTAGAAGTAGAAGAGGATGTATGAGAGTTTTACCATCTATCAAAAAACCGCCACCAACCACTAAACCCAGAATCCAATTACATCAACCACAACAACAACAACAAAACAAACAAAAACATTTGTATTTTGAAGCAGAAATATGGAAACAAAAACTATTTAATTTCAGCTTTTTATAAATAATTAATAATAATAATAAAAAAAGAAAGAAAAAAAACAAATAAGAACTATCGTCAAAATCAATCATTCACCATTTTCAGTAGCATAAAAGAGAGCAAACGAACGGCATATAACAACTTGTGACTCACTCCACCAATTTATACGCTGCTATGATGATGACTCATTATCTTTCTATACGCCATCGGCAGCAGCACAATCATTATCAGACAATTAGTCACTTTGCACAAAAGGTTGTGTCTGGCTGCGTGCATAATGTTGTGATTGTAAAGTTTTATTGCTGATTGGAGCGACCCACAAATATAAAGACACCATCTTGATACATTACCACGTCGCCGGTACTGTAGTAAGTCTCTTTACAACCATCGCTCACGTCGTCAGCTGATGATATCCATAAACTTCCCACTACCGTGAGAGACGATGTGTAAATCTTTTTGATAGATTTTCCATGGGATTCCAGTAAGATGTTATTAGCAGAGTCGACAATACGGAGTTTGACATTACTCGAAGTAACAGAAGAGGATACATTTTTAGTATCCAAATGACGGTCAGCTTTCATGCAATCCCCTTTTAATTTCTTTATCATTTCTTGGCAACAGACATTGTCGGACTCCATTAGAGAGTGGCCTGTTGTCTCCAGCCATCTTGTATAGGTGTCAGTTGAAAGTTTATCAAAACATGATATCATTAATCGTATCTTATTTGAACAATATTCTCTAATGTACTCAACCATTCGACTATTCTTGGCAAATATTTTGTCATATTCCGCTATTAGATTCTGATAAACTTGTGGCTCTGCTATCATAACATTGACACGATCTTTCACGGGTGTGTTTATGCCCATGAGTAAACCCCAGGCAGTGGTAGGATCAAAAGGTTCTACCAACTGCAGACAACTGCCTTCATTAAGAGCAAACAATGCAGTAGCTAAAGAAGAACCATTGAGGCGCTGTGTAGGGAAAATTGCAAGTAGTCGGTCCTCTGAAGTGACACTCCAAGTTTGAACAAATGCTTTCAGTTGTGCATCTAATTGTTTATAGGACACGGGTACGGTATGCCACCTTCTTGGGTCCTTTTCGTCTCTTAAGAACAACAGCAAAGCCAAAGCCTGCGTATAGAAATTGTTTTGCAGCAGACCTTCGAAAAATACTAAATTATCCGCTATGAAGATTTCTCGTTTCATATTAAATTGATGGTTTTGCTGCTTCATAAATAAATGATCGACGGTAAGATGAGTAATGCCTAATGAATGGGCCATTTTAAGACCTTCAAGGTTTTGATTTTTAGATGTTATGATCATTTTAAGATTTGAATCAATAATAAGCTGCTGCAGGGTTGGATATTCTTGATGGCAGTTTAGGGGCATTGCTACTTGTCCCGACATCCAACAAGCCCACAAACTTAAAATGAATATCACATCGTTGGAAAAGAATATTCCTATGGTAGAACAGGAGCCGCTGCCTGAAATGATGAAGGAGTTGTGTTAGAAAGGTGAACAATTGAATTGAGAATATTTTCCAAACGATGACGATTTTCTAAAAATTATTTGGTCAAAAACTACACTGTTTCTAATTGAAATTTAAATATGTATTTCATTTGATATTAAAAATGCATCAATTGAATTTCCAATTATCTATTTGAAATTCAAATATCTTTAATTGAAATGTAAAATTCTCCAATTGATGAATTTTGGATTTCAATAAAGGAGTAATGATTTTCAATTGATAAGTTTTGAATTTCAAATAATGTAATTTGTCCTTCAAGTTATATTTAAGATCTTTGAATTTTTAATTTTTTCTTATTCCAAATGGAAATTTTGAACAGAGCTGTAAACTAATCATTACAATTTGTACTCATTACTGCTCAATTACAAATACAAGTACATCTAAAAAGGAATTGAAAGTTAACTACAATTCTAATTACATGAGGAATTGGAATTGAAACTAAAAGTCTCAACTACACAGGTAATTGTACTTGAAAGTTATGATTCCTAATTACTTTTCAATTAGCTCAATTACTTTTTAATTACAAGGAATTGAAAGGAATTGGGAGGAATTGGAAGGAAATAAGAGGAATCGCTGCAATTTGGAAAGGTCCGTTATGTTAAAATATATTGCTCCCACTCTCCTTTTCTCTTTGTTACGACACACTGTGGAACTTACAATTTCTACCCCTTATTTCAAAATTATTTCAATACCTTTCCAAATTGCAGCAATTCCTCTTAATTCCTTCCAATTCCTCCCAATTCCGTCAATTCCTTTCAATTCCTTGTAATTAAAAAGTAATTGATCTAATTGAAAAGTAATTAGGAATCATTACTTTCAAGTACAATTACCTGTGTAGTTGAGACTTTTAGTTTCAATTCCAATTCCTCATGTAATTAGAATTGTAGTTAACTTTTAAATACTTTCGAACATGGTAGGTAATGATTACTTGTACTTGAGTTTACAGCTCTGATTTTGAATAACAATTTACGAATTTTGAATTTCAAATGGAAAGTTGAATTTTAAACATAATTTTTAAATTTCAATTGGTAAAGCTTAGAAATGTATAAATACTTTAAAGTTATAATACAGGTATAGATACTTATTGTCAATTTCTTTTTGTCCTACTAAAAAATCCTTTTTAACAAACATAATGTATATGCTTTACTTACCACATATATTTGAAATTTGCCTGGACAATCTCTTTGATTGCATGTACAATTGAAAATAGGTATATTCGCCACCGGAATCCTTTACGGCAATGTTATGGCCATGCAACAAGGCCCTTTTAAATTGAGGCACAACTATTTGTTGTTTCTCCTCTAAACGATAACATTCTCGCAGCTTTAATAAAAACTCCGGACGCTGTGTCAGTTCCTATTAAAAATTCCAATGCAAACAAATTAAACCAATTTTACATTTCTTCTAACCTTAGTCACCTTGAACGAAAGAAACCGTTTCACGTAGTGGTGTCCGTAGCACATAGCATTTGAAACAACAAAATTACGCATAACTTATGTTATTTTCTTATAAAAAAAAACAGAAATGTAAGTTTAAGTTGATTTGAGCCAAATGAAAATACTTTTTATTGTGAAAAAAAATTCGTTATGACAGCTGTCACTGTTTGAAGTAATTGACAGAACCTTTTTGAATACGTTTGTAGGGTCGCATGCGTATACGCTTGGAAAATGATTTAATGAAGCTTTTCTCTTTATTGTATTCCAAAGGCTGGTATAGGGGTCCTTCGGTTTCCAAAAATATATCAAAGCTGTACATGGTACGCACTAGTTGATAAGCCAACAGATTGGGTATATTCTTAGCTTCTTTAATGGAATTTGAGTATTGCTCCATAATCTGTAAAGTAAGAAAGCAATTAGTATTAAAAAACGTATTTTTAAGTCTAATATATATATGTACCTTAATCGATGAACTATTTAAAGCATTATGATGTCCATTCCAGTGTACGGTTATAGTCCACAGGGGCACATTTAATGGGTATTTATTCGAAATGCTTATTAAGCATTCCATTTTGGCCGAACTCAAGACAATGACTGCTCTAAAGAAACTTCCAGATTCATCCACCAGCTTTGAGTTTATAAAAGGCGCTGTCGTTTGGGAGCTCTCATATTCTTCCCATGATACAGCCGACCACTGAACTAACGCACAATTTGGTTTCGAGTTATTAGCAGTTTTATCGTTTAAATATTTATCTATATTTTTATTCATAAAAGCTCTGATTTGTGCGATTAGAGTGAGACGAGTATGCAAATAACTTCGTATGCGTTTTACACATTCTAGCGTGAAATCTTTAAGTTTCTGTGTTTGCATTTCATTGTATCTGGTATTATTAAACGAGGAGTTTCCAATCATTTTTTGTAACCACAAATAAGGTTTTCCCAAATTGTTTTTGATTACATATTTTTGAAATTCCTCCAGTGATAGGTCGTGCTTTTGTAACTAAATTTTGAATAGAAAGAGGAAAATTAGTACAATACCAGAGCAGATATGAGGTCATAACTGAACTTACATTTAGACTACATTCAGAATAAGGCAAAGATTCCCCCACGTCGTCTTCATTTATAAATTTAAGGAAATCCTGCAACAAATTTGTTTCGTTCATATTGTTCTCACTAATACGTATGTCACAGTGGGCCGTGGCAATCATAAGCAATGGCAAATAGTAAATATCGACTGTGATGAAATCGTCAGGAAAGTCATCATGTTTGAGCTGCAAAGGGGAGGAGAAACAATTATAATAATTAGTAGATGTTTAAGTGAAAAATGTTGTAAAATTTCATTTAGACATGCATTATTTTTCTTCACCTACCTTTATTTGCAACGACAGAGGATGTGCTTTCATTAGCAATGAATGTTCCACTTCATCTTTTTGCAGTTGGCTTATTTTAGCCTCAAACTCTTTAGCATCATCCTCTTGTCCCATAACGGAGAGTTCAATATTGCCCTCTAACAGCTCGATGGCTCTCAAATTCACATACGTTAAGTAGAGATTTTGCGGTAACATATGAACTTTATGTTCCAATTTCCATTTATGCTCTATGGGTAGTTCCAGAGCATCTTGCAAAGGTCTGGTGGCCTTTAACAACGTTCTTAATGATGGCGCAAAAGTCGAAAGATTTTCCGTTTTAAAATTGATTTCATGTGAAACTTTGGCTTTGTCGTTCAGTAGCTTAGTGAAATCGTCCGACAATTGTTTCCTTAAGTTCAATTCTCTTTCCAAGCGGGAGATGCGTTCCTTGTGACTTAAATTGGCCTCTGCTAAAGCTTTATACTCCGGAGGATCATATATATCAATGTCTTCATCTTGACTTTTAAATTTGTAGCATTGTTTGATTTCACGTTTCAAGTAGTTAACTTCGTAGAGAAGATTTTGCAAGTGCAGGCGATTGCAATCCACTAAGGTTTTTTGGGCCTGCAATTCCTCACGTCCCGAACGAACTTTGTACTTGACCAAACGATTTATCTTTTTAATCAACACAAAGGACAAAGAGCCAACTTTGATTTTCTCCTCCAAGTCAGTTTTCTAAAAAAATAAGTGGTGATATTAATACAAGTGTTGTGATTGTCTGAAAGATTTTAATTTTATCAGCCTTCGGCCAAAGCAGCACCTCAATGCGTTCACTCGAGCACATTGCCTTCAAACACATGGGAGTTGTCAGGTGGAGCTAGTTTCGAGCTCCTAGATATGCAGAGGTCCCAAAGGCAATTAATTGTCCAGTTGATTGGAGCAATTCCATAGAAATAAGTGCTCGTGTCCCCGGCACATTGTAGTTCATATACACCAAGTTTTCAATGACACTTACCGTATCCTTGGTATTGTTTTTGGCATTTAAACAATCGGTAAACAATTGCTTTAATGAATCAAAATTTTCATTTAGTATATTAGCCATTATATTGGACAAATTTCAACTTTTTCGTTCAATAACAAAAATAGCCAAATGTGACAACAAATAAAAGCCGTTTTTGGTGCACGGTTGTCAGAAACACACAGTGTAAACAGTTATCGATAATTTTTGTTATCATTGCCAAAGGCAGTATAATGATCTGTGATGATATCTAAAAACTCATATTAAAATAGTACACAAAAAAAAATTGGTACATAAAGGTACAAAAATACATATTTAAAACAGTTTAAAAATGTTTAAATTTTTATTCAATTTAATCCGATAAATGACGGTAACACGCGTATGATTAAGGAGAGATTAATACAAACAAAAATATCAATTTATATTTAAATTCAATGTTTTTGAATAAAATTTGAATTTAAGTAAATTTATAAATATACAGGAGTAATAAAAAACAAATATTCTAATTTTTTTAATATGTAATTTTTTTTTGATAACATAAATTTTTTTTCAACTTTTTTTACGAAAAAAATATCAAAATTGAATTAGTAAACAATTTATGAAAATATATTTTAAGGTGGTAGTAAACAGATAGAAAATAAGTATACAATTTTTTTTTTCCTTAACTTAATTTTTATAAAAAGATTATTAGTAAATTATTGAAAGAAGATATTAAAAGATATTGCTTTGTACGAAAAATATTAAAGGTGTGACATTTTTTGGCAAAAGTGCAGAATATGGGGCAGCCTAAAACACCAAAATCAAGGTCAAAGTTGGTGCTAATACCCAAGCGGCCCAGGGGTTGCAAAAAAGGTGCCCCTTGGGTTCTATGATCTATGACCCCCCATGTGCGGGTACTCAAATGAAAGACATTTTCGACGAATCCAACGGTTATTTTTCACATTTTATTTTCTATTTTTTCCCCTAATACTTTGACTTCGAAAATTATGGTAGTGTGAACAATACTTAAATCTTGCAGCTGCTCTGTGTTCTTACGACCACCTTACCATCTCTGATGCCTAATCGTCGTGTCAAAGTTTATTTTGACATTCAACTTAAATAAATGTTGTTGTTTTTTTTTTCGAGATACCTTGGTGACCTGAGCCATAGATGTATAAAGCTCTATACCAGAGCTAACAATGTATTACGCGTGTTGATCGTTTAAGCAGAGTAACAATAACAATTTGGAAGAATAAAAAGTAATTTAATAAAGTGTTGTGAATATAAAAACAAAACAAAAATTCGATTAAATGAGCATACGTGTGATAATTGAACAGTGGCGCATACGTGTGATATGCCCGAAGTTCTATCAATCAAGTTAACAACAAGCTCTATCTTCGCATAATCAAAATATAGTACAGTATCTATATACCGGAGCATTAGGAATCCGGTTAGGAATTTTGGTCACGTCGATGATTCCTGTGTTTATTAATTACATTTTATCATACATTATTACATAAGATTACTATAGTTGATTCCTTATATTACCTATCTTCCAATGCCAATGCCAGATAAGATACTATACAGAAACACGATTCAAGTGATTTGTGTGAATATTGCAAATATTGCTGTATCATGATAACTAATCGTTCCCTCTCTCCCATTTACTACTTAACCGCTAACTATGTTTATATTGCAGATCAAACACGCAAATAAAACATGAATGTAAAGGCTTGGTCCGCGGTGCTGGGTGTATTCATTGGCTGCTGCAGCAATGTGATTTTCTTGGAGCTTTTGGTCAAGTAATTCATTGGTTAATTTAAATATTAATTGAATAATGTTATATGTTTTTTTTCTGTTTTTATTTCAGATATGATTCGGGTTCTGGGAACCTCATCACATTCTCCCAATTTCTTTTTATAGCCATCGAGGGCTACATATTCACCTCGAAATTTGGCACTGTGAAACCAGTGATAGGTTTCAAAGATTATGGCATACTAGTGTTGATGTTCTTTGCCACTAGTGTTTGCAATAATTATGCCTTTGATTTTAATATACCCATGCCGTTGCATATGATTTTCAGAGCGGTATTGTGTGAATTTTATGGTATTTTATTCGATTAATATTATAAATGTGAATTTTTGTTTATTTTATTAGGGCTCCTTAATGGCCAATATGATAATGGGCATTTTAATACTGAAAAAACACTATGGTCTCTCGAAATACTTGTCGGTGGTGCTCATTACCATAGGTATAATAACGTGTACTATGGTGTCTGCTACAAAAGTGGTAAGTTGTAAAGGTTGCTATAGAAAGAAAGTGTTGTTGATAGTTTTGATAGAGGATTCGAAAATAGATTTATTTTCTTAGGACACGATTTTCGATTTTGATTATTAAAAAAAAATTTTAGAACTTTTACAACAAGTTGACAAAGGATGATATGTCTAAGTTAAGTTGAAGTCTCTTGTAAAATTATGAAAATTGGACATAACAATTTTTGCCAAAATGTTCAAGATTTAGTTCATATAAATTAAAAAATCTGTGTCGACCAAGGAAACTTCTTTTCCGCAGCAGAACACCTGCTCAATTTTATAACTATACATTGGCATTAAAATCGTTGAGAGTAATGAAACATATAACATATTAGTTTATTTAATTAACAATGTTATATTTAAGTTTTCATATTTTTTTCTGTATATTTATTTCTTTAGGAAGATACCAGTAATCCCAAGCACAGGAAGGACGTGACTTCAGATGAAAGTGAATACTCTGTTGTGTTTTGGTGGTGTGTGGGCATTGGAATTTTGACAGTGGCACTGTTGGTATCCGCCTGCATGGGTATATATCAGGAGGTATTATATAAAAAACACGGCAAACGCTCCAGGGAAGCGTTATACTATACGGTAAGCATTGTCAAACTATTTCGCCTCGTTTTTTTTTTCAAAAATTTGTTTATTGCAACTGTATAACTTATTTTACCTCCTTTTCCGTATGTTCCAGCATCTATTGCCCTTGCCTGGTTTCTTGCTAATGGGCAGCAATATTTGGGAGCATCTAGTCATTGGTGCCGCCAGTGAGCCATTAGCTGTCATGGGCATCAACACATTTGTGCCTGAACAAATTGTCTACCTTATCTGTAATATGATCACGCAATATGTGTGTATTAGTTCGGTTTATGTCTTGACAGCAGAGTGCAGCTCTTTAACGGTTACATTAGTAGTAACACTAAGGAAATTTGTTTCGCTTTTATTTTCTATTATGTATTTTAAGAACTCATTTACCATATATCATTGGATTGGCACCATATTGGTATTTGCTGGCACAATCATATTTACAGAATCGTATCCCAAGTCGTTGTTTAAGTCAAAAGAAGCTAAAGATCAACAACAAACAAAAAAGATTAAAACAACATAATAGATATAAGGAGAAAGTGCATAGCTATATTATGAAATCTAGTTATTTGGCTCGGTCAGTTTGTAGAAGAATGCAGCACTAGTTAAATTAAAAATTGTTTTTAATAAACCAAATATTGATGTAAACTTTTTAAACAATTTGTTATTTATCTAGTAGACAATAAAGCAAAATATTTTTTATACATAAGATGTAAAATTGTTGGCTTTTATTTACTTGCAGTACTTAGTATTGGGGTCTTTGGTGGTTCATAATAGGTTTACGGAAATATTTAATTTAACAATTTTTGTTCAAATGAAATTAAAGTTTGGAATTAAGCTTCGCTGTTAAGGGAAAATTTCCATATCATTAAAGACATTTTTAAGCAAATTGTAAAAAGTTATACTATTACCGCATACCTGCCTTCGAATGGGTGCAGTTCTTACCTACATAGCATGTACATACATAACACATGTAGTTCTAAGGAAGTTATGATGTGAACTTTCTTCATTAGTCCCCCCCACAAATGACGTTACTACACATACTCTATGTAATTGTTTTGGTTGGACAGTACTACGTACTACATCAAAACAATTGTTGGGAAAAATAACTTGACTATTAGCTTTTATGAATGTACTTACATACATACTCGCATATGTACTTACTTACAAAGGTAAGGTTTAAACTATGCCGGGGGTATGGAAAACAGCATCTTTGTGCTAAACAACTACCTGTATAGAATAAACTTGTGGCGCTCCATTCAGTAAAGGTTAATCATCACAATGAGTCGGTCGTCCGGTGTCAGTATATGTTTCAAAATTCTTCAACTTGTAAGTGCGGAGGGGAGTGTGACGCCTTTACAAATATTTTCACCTGTTGAATCATCTATTTAGATTGCCTGTATAGCTGCTTTGATCTATAAGAAGCTTACCGACAACAAGGCCCGCATGACGCTCAGGCTTAATCAGAAGACATCTAATGAATGGAAGTTATTGGAAAATGTTTCATGGTCACAAGAGGGTAATGACTTCAGTATATTTACCTATGCCGGGTATACATTTATAACAGCTGTATGTCTATTGGAGAGGTAATTGACATTTGCTATAGTCAACAAAAAAAACGTTTAAATCCTTTTTGCTTTTAAGGCTTATCAACTTTACTAAACTTCCCACTGCCACTGATACGTTATTTCTACGCTTTGGTGTTATTATATTTTGTCTTCAAGGTTAGTTGTATGCGAAAGTGGCATTCGCGCTACTTGTGCTATGTGGGAATTAATTGTGGGTTTTGTTGTTTTCATTGGCAGGTATTATGGTATTCTACACTGTAGAATATGTTCCCGAGAATATTCGCATAAATGCTTTGGTCTTAGGAAGTCTGTCGTTTCTTGTGGCTCTATTGTTCTTCTTGGAAGACTGTCTAACTGTGAAACAATACGAGAAGGATAATAAATTTATACAGACCGAGTCTTTAGTAGGTAACTAAATACTGAGGGCATTGACAACGAATTCATCGCTATGTTCATTAATTCATTTAGAAACCCATTTCATCAATACCCATCAAGGAGCAGGAGGACGATGTATTGCATACCTATGTTTAGAAATAAAACAATTTATACAATTGTTAAACATCATTGAAAATCTTGATGTTAGTAGTTTTGTTTTTATTAAAAAGAAAATCAAATTTCCTTAATATAATTTAAATATATTCTTTATATATGTATGTATATATGTAAGTGTGTGTGTGTGTAATTTGTAAAGTTCATTCTTCTTTTTTTGTTATGAAATGCTGAATATGAGCATTTTTTTAATAATGTATGACGAGTTTTTACAATTAGTACATTCTATTCATTCATTCGTGTTTGCTTTTGTTTTCTTCATTTTTTGTTCTTCTTTTTCTTTTTCTTGTCTGTTTTGGTTTTCTTTTTGCTTGACTTCTTGCTATCACTGTCGGGGGATTCAGAACGTTTACGGGATTTCTTATCAGTTTTAGCCTGCTTCCGTTTGCGTTCGATAACTCCATCATCAGATTCCGAATCGGAAGAAGAAGGGGGGCTACGTCTTTTTTGTTGCACAACGGGAGAATGATGTGATTGACGTCGTTTGCGGGAATTGTCGCTATCGCGATTATCTTTCTCAGACTTTTCCTTCGTTTTGTAGTCTTTGCTCGATCGTTCTTTGTTGTCGTGTTCATGATTTCTATCATGATTACGTTCGCGATCCTTGTTATCCCTGTCCCTTCCGCCGCCATCTTGCTTGTCTCGTTGACGCAGTTTATCCTTCTCCTTAGTCCTTTCTTTTTCTCTTTCTCTCTCGCGTTCTTTTTCCTTTTCCCTCTCTCTTTCCTTCTCGCGGTCTCTTTCTCGCTCTCGCTCGCGATCCCTTTCCTTTTCTCTTCGTTCACGTTCGCCTCGTTCACGGTGATCTCTTTCTATTCTTTCCCGTTCTCTTTCACCTCGCTCTCGTTCACGCTCCCTTTCTTGGCGTTCACGATTTCTATCGCCTCTGTCTCTTTCAGCACGTTCCCTTTCGAACCGTTCTCTTTCCACACGTTCTCTTTCTCCCCGCTCTCTTTCACCACGTTCCCTTTCGCCGCGCTCGCGCTCAACACGCTCCCGCTCGCCTCTTTCTCTTTCTCCCTTTTCTCTTTCAGCGCGTTCACGTTCGCCTCTTTCTTTTTCCACACGTTCTCTTTCGCCTCTTTCACGCTCCCTTTCTCCACGTTCGCGCTCATCCCGACTGCTTCGACGATCATTTTCACTTCTTTTGCTCACGACCTTACTACTATCAACTCCTCCTGCACCCGCACCTCCTCTATTATGACGTTCGTTATCCCTGTGTTCCGCAGCATAAGACGATGAAGATTTGTGTCCGTGGCCATCATCTCTTCGGGCATCTCCAATATGTGAGTAAATTGGCGGTTGGTTAACTTTGCTGCCCAGTCGTTCCTTAATGGATTTCTTCTTTTCGCTGCTATCATTTTTGACTTCTACCGAACGTTCGTTACTAATATTTACAGGTAGTGTGATTTTAATATTGCGTATGTTCTCATGATCATCCGGATAGGATTTGGACGATCTTTCCTTTGAAGATGATTTCTTTCGTAGCTCTAGGGGTCGTATTGCGTTGATGGCTCGCGCAAATATAGCCTTTTCGGCCCGTACAATTACATCATTTGTGACTTTTGAATCAGCGTTATTGTTGTGGGCCACAGATTCTTCGGGTTTGTCGTCGATGGCGGATCCCAGCGTAATCAATTGATCTTCGAGCTCCCACTTCGAAGCCTCAGGTACTAGTTTATTGTTATTGTCCTGAAGTTTAAAGCTGTTGTCATCGAAGTCTGTTTCGTACTCATGTATATCTAAAACAGCATCGAAACTTTTGATATCCGATGGCGGAGTTTTCTCACCGGACTCAATGGAGTGTTGTTTGGGAGTACTCTCTGTTCGAAGACGCTCCTCTTTTTTAGGTGTGGAGTTTGGTGGTGCCAATTCCTTTTCCACACTGTGATATTCACCCTCTTCTTCTAAATCATCATACAATTGGAATTCCTTTTCCGACTTGGGTTCCTCGATGTTATTCTTTAACAATTCCTGTTCAGGTTCGGGTTGCTCTTGTTCGTCTACTCGGAATTCTTGTTGCTCTTCTTGATTTTCATTGGAGTACTTATCCTCCGACTTTTGCCTGTGACGTTCTTTTTTCGATTTCTTCTCTTTCTTAAGCTTTTTACGTTCACTTTTATCTTTCCTCTTCTTTTTGCGGTCCTTAAGTTTCTTTTCCGATTTTCTATCGGATTTCTCCTCTGACGATGTCAGATGTTGATCGCTAACAGCTCTGTGTTCATGGCTATCTTTTTCCTGTGGCGGCGTCATGCTACGTCGCTTTAATTCCTCTAATTCAAGATCATCCCTTTCCTTTTGGGAATAGCGGTCATCATTCTTATGTTTGCTATGTGACGTATAACTCGACCCTTTGTCCTTTTCCTTCTTGTGATGATGTTCTACGGGTTTACCCTTTGGTGTCGTACTTCTTTGAGTCTTTCTACGTTTTTCTGCCGTTCTGATACTCGAACGAGAACGAGAGCGTCGCGGTGATCTGGTCCTAGATCTTGTTCTTGACCTAATTTCAGACCTGTTGGCATTGTTGTACATTTTGTTTTCTTCCAAATCTTGAGAAACACATTTTTCATATAAGTCTGGTGTGACATTACGTTGACATCTTATTTCCCTTAGATTGGAAGAGGGAGGAGGCGATGATGGTATATTAGAGTGGAATGGATTACGAGATGGCTGAATTTCGAAACCTGGCGGTGGTGGCTCAGAGTTTTCGTCATTTAAACTATAAGGTTTCCTATAGGCGTAAATGACAACAAGAGTTATGCAAATTTTAGAAACCAATGTGAAAATGTTTTCTTACCTCATATCCGCCATTCTGTCTTCGTTATCAATTAGCTTATTCATTCCCCTAGAGTCTAATGGCTTTCCCATATTTACACGACCACGGCTATCTTCGCGTTTATGCCTGAAATTATTCATAAATCAAATTCGATTAAACATTAGCAAAGAATAATATGTATAAAGTTGCAGTTTATTGATATTTATATTGCTCTTGAAAGAAAAAGTTGAAATTCTTACCTATTAATATGGAGTAATTCCTCGTGATCTTCGGACCTAATTTTTTGATGATAATGATGCAAATGCCTGTAAACAAAATTTAAATTATTAATTACTCCAAATGCATCAACATTACAACTTACTTTTCTTGATTAGTGTGATTCTTGTTATTAGACGGCGATCTGTATCTCTTGTTGTGGGGGGAATGGGATCTTGACCTGTGAATTGGAAGAATTAAAATTACTAAGTTATATTAGACAGACATATTTGATTATTACAAACCTGGAAATTCTTCCAACAGATTTCGATCGTCGACCTCTGTATGCATGATCCTTTTCGCGTTCGCGTTCCCTTTCTCGATCTCTGTCCCTTTCTTTGTCGCCAGACTTTTCATAACGAGGCCATCTACCACGATCATTATCCCTGTCTCGGGAACGACCCCTTTTCTCGTGATAACCACTACTGCCGCCATGGTCCTTGGGGTTTCGATTGTTATACGGTGAAGTACGGAAATTGGGCCTAACATGCCGGTCTTTGGATCTTCTTCTACGATCGGGGGAACGGCGATCGTCCTTCTTTTTCTCCTTTTCCTTCATAATGCGATTGAAAGCTTCCAAGGGATCATCTATTATACTATAAAAATTAATTGGGGAAAATAAGTTTCCACACTATAGGTATTGAAGATATATTTAGATTGCTTACCCAACTCCCACTTTTGCGGCTACTGTCTCATAAACCGATGCTATGCTATTAAATGGACGCATTTGATTCTGATTTTCGGCATCTCTCATAGGGTAATTGAAACGGTTAGGCATATTTGAGGAAGGAAATCGCTGATATCTGTGAATTAAAAAAAGTACATATGTTTGGTACAAAATTGTATTGGTATGGCACATGGAGAGTTCTTAAGTTGCAAACCAAATTTCAAATCCATTTTATATCTCCCCCGACAAAGATTATGCGGCTATCGGTTAATCCACGGATTTCCGAGTCAGATTCTCTGCGTTTTAACCTGTAAAGACTTACCACAGACCATACGAAATAGATGGAAGATTGGAGTCAATTTTACATTCATGAAAAAGGAAACATACTGAAAGATTTTCAGTTCACAAAAAACGGGACGCTGTAAGGCAGATGCAGTTAGTTCTCTTTGGGATGACACTTTATCCAGAGATCTCTTCCACGCACACGTTCAGTGAAGTCTTTTTAATGTAGATAGTCCGTCCTTGGGTCGGGCTAAACTACAGTAGTTGCAACTGGTTATATTTATAGATATCATCTTTGTGAATTGAGTTTTATATATCAATAACAAATAATCATATTTGAATTTAGTCTTTTTATTTTCGTTATATAAAGAGACATGAATTAAAAACATAGTTTATAAAATGGATGTTTAGCAAACCTTATTAATTAACGTTTTAATTTGTACTATATGATTGATTTAAAGCTTAACTCTATATATCTATATATGATTTTTCTTATAAATTAAACCGAACTACAAAATTGTTCATGAGATCATCATCATTTATCACAGCATTTGTTTGTTTCTTACAAATAATGTGTGCCAACAGTGGTAGCGTCGTTAGATTTCAATCAAATCGTTTAATCGATTCAGATAACTTAATACAATAGATACTGGTTCAGTTATAATTTGTTTGTTTATGCTTGTGTGCAATCTTACGAATCTATTCAATAAACTTGATGTAAATCCTTGTCTATAGTAGTGTTTGTATATGGATCATCATTAAGCTACATTTTTTGGGTTTCCCCTTAATTTTTTAAGTGTTTTCGAGTTTTTCGCTCTCTCATTTTTTTTCACTTGGTGAAATTTGTTTAAATATTTTTTCAAACTGTTCTACATTATTACGCACTTACCCTGGTACCACGTTGCCAATGGGATTGTATGGTTGCTCGTATGAATTCATAGCCCCTATGGGCATACGCATAGGAGGTCCTACTTGGGGATGATGTGGCGGCATATTTGGATGAGGAGCGTATAATGGTGGACGATGCATATGATTATGATAGCCTGGATGCATGTTCATCGGTCTAATGGGTGGTCGTTGCTGCTGCATTTCGTACGATTGATGTGGAGGATATAAGGGCACTGGTGCCGAACCTGCGCCAGGCGGTTGCACGTTATCCATAGGTTTAGTTGAGTGTGATCTACTTTTTTCGTACATGTAGTGGTCCTTATCACGGTCACGTTCACGTTCGCGGTCACGATCACGTTCACGATCTCTGTCTCTATCGCGCTCACGCTCACGATCTCGTTCACGCTCACGGTCGCGTTCATGATCTCTAGATGAAGTTTCACGAGGTGAGCGGTCCCAATCTTTGTTATTTGATCCAGGGTAATCATTGCCCGAGCGATGGGAATTAGAATCATGTGGATAAGAGGACTAAGACCGCGAAAATAAAAATTATTAGTATATATATATATATTATTGCAAATATTTATCAATGTACCTGATGTTTACTTTTGGGAGAGTTCGGTTCCAAGCCGGGTGGTCTTGGATGGGAGCTGCCGTGACGTCGTCCAAGATACTTTTCGGTCCGTGTTTCAGAAGCTGGCGGTACTTTTACCACAATATTGTCCTCATAATCAGAATCTTCATGGGCTGGACTCGTCGTAGTAGTGGCCTCCGAATCTTTCTCTCCTCTTTCCTTTTTTACTTCAGGGACTTTTATTTCCTCGACCACCTTTTCCTTTTTGCATGGTGAAGGCTTTGTTTCAGAGTCACTAGATGGTCTTTCCCTCTTCTCAATTTCATGATTATCTTCAACTGACGTTTTTGTTGGTTCCTCAATAGTTTCCGGCTTTATAGGTTTCTCTTCCTGTTTGGTTTCAATTTCAGCCTCAGGTTTTTCCTGAATTGATTCTGAGAAGACGGTAATTTAATATTTTTATAAAACTATAAATAAAATAGGCCTTTTTTTAAGTAATTTACCTTTTTTAGTCTGTGTGGCTGCCTTATAACCGGTGCGATTCTTAAAGGCATTCACAGAATTCCTTAGGAATCTATTGGGTATAAGGGAACCCGGTGAACTTCCTTTTTCTTTGCAGTCAGGACATTCGTTGTCTTCAGATTCAAGAAGTGCCGTTCTTACACCTGCGAAAGTTTGAAACGAATGAAAACCGTGTGAGAATATAAACTATATATGTATGTAAAAAGAATAAGGACAAAGTTAAAGGCACTGCTTAATGATCAATATATATAAATGTTGTTGCTCATAATTTATCGGTCGCACTTTTTAACACTTCCAAATTGATGGATACAAAAACTTACAATCATCACAAAATGAGCTGCCACAGCAAGGTATCATTACAGCGTCCACAAAGAGATCATTACAAATGCCGCATACCAAATCCTCTGGAATTTCCTGCTTCCTTTCCTCTTCCAACAATGGCTCCTGGCTTTCAATCATCATAGCTCTACACAAGACATAAGTTTTCATTAAGTGTTTACTATTTAAAAATCACCAAATTCCTACCTGTCGTCTTTATCTCTAAACGATTTAGGTATCCCTGTTGTCCTCTTCACTTCGGTGTGTTCCTTGCTTATATTGAACGGGCAGTTCTTAATCCAGTGACCGCCTTTCTTGCATTTATTACAACGATAAGTGGGAGGAACGTCGCCTGTTTGAGAATATCCCCGAATCTTTTGATAGCTAGAAGCAGAATATTGACATAAGTTAGTTCTAACATAAGATAATAGAGTTTGTATATGTATACCTTTTCGGATCATAATCCGCTGTACTTTGCATCATCATCGCCTGGATTTTGTCCTCCTCACTTCCCTCCATTTTCGATAAATCAAAGTCTGTGGATTCTACAGGTTTCGACACCACCCGCGGTTGTTGTACCGGTTTGTTTGATGCTTCCCACAATTTCTTCGCCTGATTGGTTAGAGGCACTCGAGAAATGATCAATGAGGTATTCTTCGGTATCAAACTGGAGTCATGGGGATATTCTGAAAACAATAACACAAAATTACACATCGTACGGACAATGAATGCACTCGCCCCCCTTATCGGCACTTACCTTCTTTCGTCTGAGCGTTGATGATTTGCAAATCGAAATCAGTAATTTTACTTAGCCGCTTCTGCTGCAGAATCGCTTTCTTTAGGTCGGCCACCGATATATGCAGGCCATCGAACGTGATGGTGTCATAATCAAGCGTGCTCTTGAATTTATAGTGCACCGACATGATCTACCACACAATTGAGATGAAAAATTTGCCGCCGTGTCTTTGCAAAGATTTTGCAATGTTTTTGTGAAATTCTCGTCAGGAAAAAAAAAATGTGAAAATATTATGTAGCAATCGGCGCTACACTGACTGACACTTTCGCATTGTGGATGTATAAAAAAAATACAACGAATATCACCCCTTGCTTCTAATGATGTGGGAAAAAACGTGGATTGTTTTGCAGTCGCAGTGCAAATTAACAAAATGTAACAAGTTTCGTCAATTTCTAGTTCCTCTAGTGGTAAAATAAACGATTTTTGTCGACACTCTTAAAACGTCTTGTGTATAAAATGTGTAAAAACGAAATAGTTTTCCGCAAATGTATGCCGTATGGATTAGTTAAACAAATGATTAACGATTACTATTCAGTGATGCACAAGTATTGGGTGCTTGAGTACTGACACCGGGTGTTTTTTCATGTGGAAGTAATCGATTTTTGTGGAATGGGTAGTCGATTGATGCAAGGCTGTTTTTGTCAAAACGATATATATGGCGTAGTGTCATATGTATGATTATAATAATAGCAATTAACTATTTGTACAATTTCTAAAATTTGGACAATTTTACGTTGTTTTTTTAATATGAAATTTCTAACAAATATTTTTGTAGATTCGCGTTTGAAATAGTAATACATTTATATAAGTATTGATAACATATAATTTATTCAACCCCGCACAAAAGGCCAATAAATCTGTCGTAAAAGATAATTAAGTAAAATAGATATTAGTATATTTTATTTTATTATGTTATATTTACTTTATTTTTCTCATCGCCGAATTTCAATAATTATGGTAATAAAAAATAAAAAAAAATAAACAGATGTTTTTTTATAATAATATAGAGCCAAAATCCATAAAATAGATTTTATTTCGATTATTTGCTTGCTCACGCTAACTCCATAAACGTTTTTCGTGCATTTCAGAAGTTAGGTACAAAAAACACCTAGTTAGCCACATAAAGACAGCTAAGTTGCAAAATAATTGAAATGCAACACTATTGAAGCACTGCCAGCTTCCAAGAAAATTAATTTATTAAGCTACGCACAGACGGTTGTCAGATCTTACAATATTGGCAGAAAAATGTTCAGAAAATGTCCAACAACCGTGTGAACTTTAAATTTTTGTATGACAACGTTTGCAAAAAAGCATTGCCATTACATTGTAAAACAACAATGTTGCCAGACATCCGATAATCGTGTGAACCGCAAAATGTTGCTAATATCAAATTATTGTAAGATAATTGCAAACACTGCCAAATTCACAATTTGCTAAGAAATAATTATATTGGCAGCACTGCCCATGTCAGTACATTGCCGGTAAATTAGCAGATTTGACAAAATTGCAAGATCTGGCAACCGACTATACATAGCTTTTAGTGCAACCACTTTGCGATAGTTACAAATGTCAGTAAGGCATCGACAGCAGTCGATTTGGGGTAGTAATTGCAAATTTTAAAAATCTGAAATATAATTTACATAATTATATAAAAAAATCAAAAATATATTTGAAGATTTGGGTAATAACGTTGATTTCTTAACGTTTAAAGAGATTATAATTATTTTGCGATCACATGTTTATACATCGTACCGATAGAAGGTGTTGCATGTCCGGTTTAAGTACTCAGTACCGAAAAACAATACATATTCAGTTGTTCTGGCACTATCAGTCTCGACGTCTCAAAACTTAACAGTTGAGACCAGCTGATTGAGTCTACTTCATACATTTTGTATGAAAGTAGTTATTTATCACTTGACGTAACATAACATAATTTTAGAACCTGCAGAAAACAGATTTTTCTTAAGTTTCGTTCTTTAATTTCTCTGGTTCTAAATTATACTTTTTTGTACGATAAGACATCGGCATCGTTTAAGCACGTGTTTATGTTCCTTAAGTTGCCAATAATGACTACTATTGCAATTGTGGCTCAATAAGTCTTGACTTAATATAACAAAACTTAACAGAAGAAACCAGCTATTTGAGTCTACTTCATACATTTTGTATGAAAGAAGTTGTTTATCACTTAACGTAACTTAAAATAATTTTTGGAAACTGCAGAAAACAGATTTTTCTTAAATTTCCTACGTTTGGCGGCAAGCAGCTGGTTTATTTTGGTATTGTTGTTTTGTTATTTGCAATGTTTGATGGAAATTTGCAGCCGTTCTGAAGAATTGGAAAATGAGCGATGAAAAGTTAACTTCTTTGGTGTAAAATGATACTTTTTTGTACGACAAAACATCGGCATTATTTAAACATGTGTTTATGTTCCTGCAGTCTCTTAAGTTGTCAATATTGACTACTTTTGTGGCTCAATAAGTCTTGACTTAGCTTAACAAAACTTAACAGAAGAAACCAGCTATTTGAGTCTACTTCATATATTTTGTATGATAGTAGTTATTTATCACTTAACGTAACTTAACATAATTTTGGAAACTGCAGAAAACAGATTTTTCTTAAATTTCTTACGTTTGGCAGCAAGTAGATGGTTTATTTAGGTATTGTTGTTTTGTTATTTTCAAAGATTGATGGAAACTTGCAGCCGTTCTGAAGAATTGGAAAATGAGCGATGAAAAATGTATTTCTCTGGTGCAAAATGATACTTTTTTGTACGATAAAATATCGGCATTGTTTAAATATGTGTTTATGTTCCTTATGTCTCTTAAGTTGTCAATAATAACTAATTTTGCACATTGTAACGTTCTGTTAAGTTAAGACTGATTGAGCCCTTTTGTTTTACCAAACATTAGACATGACACGAAAGTACACTTTATGACATGATATACAGCTAAAACTTCATAATCCGGATTAGGGGAGTTCGAATTATTCGATTTATTACGTATGTATATGTATGTGCTATAAAATCGCAAAATCCTAATTTGTATACAAATAATAAGTAGACAAAAAATTAAGTGAGTTATTTTATTTTATATTTATAATTTGACTGTTTTTTTGACATCATAGTAAAAACGATGTTTGATTTCCATTTTTTTTCTTTGATCATAGAAAAATACAGTTTTACAATAGTTTGTTATTTATTAAAAACAGGCTGTTTTCTTTAAAATTATTTTGCGATATTGTCACTAAATCAGACTATTATAAAAAAGTTGTTTTGTCAAAATAATACCAAGCTAAAGGACTTTTATTTACATGTTTGAATTTTTAAGAACATTTATTATAAAGTGGCCATCTCTACCCACCTTGTGGGTTTTATAATCTGGTTCGGAAAAAACCGTTGACACTGCGATATTAAAATAACTTTTTTAGACTCTACTACTGGTTTACATTTTTATTTTTTTTTTTTAATTTTGAGTAGTTACCTTTTTGTTGAGCGATATATTCCACATATAACTGATTTTGCTAACTTCCAAACCAATCCAGTTATCGCGAAAGGAGTTTAAGGGTCGTTGGACGATCAAAAGAGCTATTAAAAACAGCAATACACATAACTAATTTGGGAGCCGCATCTACGACATGGTCATATCAGCTTTTGTATAGACTTATACTTATATCAGTTATTATCGTTTGCCAACTAGACCTAAGTCTTAAAAGACAAATTTAATAAAATCAATTTTTTCAAAGAAACTGTATCTGTGAGAAATAGAATCGAAACAGCCTTTCATGAATAGTTCTAAATACCGAAAGATATTACATTTAGCTGGATATGTTTGTATCTGTATTATTGTGGCAAAAGCTCATTTGTCCGTTTTTTTAGAAATAGGTTTTTTTTTAACTTGATATGTCATTTTAGAGCAAGTGTGCAAAGGAATAATCTTTTATGACAAAATAAAAAGCTGATATCGTCGCTGCGCCGACTAAAACTGTTACGTGTAATTTTTCGAATTATTTTCATTGCTTTTTTTAAAGCTCTTTTTTTCGTCTGTCGACCCATAAATCCGTTTCGCCATGTCTTGATTGGTTTAGAAGTTATTAAAACCAGTAATGTGCAGAATATATGAAAAATGCTCCAAAATTAAATAGTTTTTTGTCCCTTCTGAAAAGTAATTGAAACACATGACTGTTTTGGTCGGCGCAGCGACGATATATCCTTGTCTTAAATCAGGTTTTAAAACTATGACAATTGGACACATTAACTTTTGTCACAATAACATAGTTATGGTGCTATAACATTTCCATGTTGTTATATGGCTTAAGAAATATGAATTGTGTAGATCGGCATTCCAGCAATGTATTTAAATGATCATATACTATTGGTGTGGCTAGAATAATAAAAACACACCTGAATCTCAATTATGCAGCTAACTGAAGACCAGACACAACACGGGTAATCGCAACACACTTCAACTATATGTAGTTTTTGAATTTAGTTTGCTTCAATCTAAACCCTATATAATCAATCTAACTTATTAACTTTTCTGTAAAACATACATTTTTTACATATCACAGTTTTGAATTAAAGTAAACGATATATCAAAATGTAGTCTATCAATTTCATTAGTTAATTAAATGGCTTAAGTTTATATGTATAAGATAAATTCGTGCTCTTTAAGTCTGTCCAAACATGGTCTTAGAACCATGTCCGGAAAAACTATTTTTATATACATTTTGATATGAGAAATTTTTAGACTGAAGTTCAAATGTTTCCTATACTTATATTGCATTAAGTTTTAATATGAACTATGATAATGCCGAATAAACTGTTGAATTAAGTAGAATCCAAAGGTAAACGATATGTATATGTATAGGTATCAGATAAATTCCAGCTCTTTAAGTCTGTCCGTACATGGTCTTAGATCAGAGTCCGGAAAAAATATTTTTTGTTGAGAAATTTTTAGATTGACGTTAGAATGTTTTCTATACTGATATTGCATTTAATTTTGAATACAAACTATAATATTGCCGAATAAACTGTTGAAATGAATATAATCCAATTTACTACAAATCGTGTTTAATTTAATACGCTGGTAGAAACACCTGCTACGGCTCATAACTATTACGCAAATGATGCCATTTCTCTTTAATGAACGTCTACTAATCGGGCGATGTTTAGTGGCCGCATTATAATGTTAGTGTCTCCATTTCTTTTCTCCACCACACTTAAGTTTGTAAACAAACATTACCCCCTGCTCCATTAAAATTAACAACAAAGTTAGATTTCTCCTTTTTAAAAAAAGTTTATTATGCCATGCACAGCATCATCATTTACTTCCTAGGTTGATTGCGAGCCATATCCTTAGGGAAAGTTCTGACTGGAGGAGTACGGATGCGACGAGCCTCCTTGGACCTGTTTCTTACGACCTTAGAGTGAATAGCGCAGGACACGCAGTAGTGCAACTTGGCGTACAATTTGGGGAGGGTGTAAGCTAAAAGAAGAACAAACATGAGACACGGTTAGAGACGACGCTGTATGGGCAAGTGTTATCATGTGTATAACTTACATTCCCAAATGGAAGCTTCGGAGATATCACGAACAGCGGCGGCTTCGACGATGTTACGGATAACGAACTTCTTGATAGCCTTATCCTTAGGCACACAGCGAGCACAGTTGGTGCAACGCACAGCCTTTACATGGCCTCTGTTGTGCTTGCAGCGACCTCCATTACGACGCTTCTTTGTCTTAATTTTGGAAGAAAAATAAACAATTTTCACATTATTCTCACTATAATTTTAACACATTTGTTTGTTGTAGCAATTTATTTGGTAATTTAATTCGTTTTGGTTAACATTTGGAAAATTTTCTTAAATTATTTTAGCAGAACACACCATTTTGTTACTTCTTCTGTGGCCGGAAGAAAGAAAAAGAAAGAAACCTAAAGAGTGAAGTTGGTTGTGGTTTGACACATTTGACATAACCTCCACAATTGTAAGAGAATAACCAGCACGTGTGATGGGTTTAAACAGCTGTAGCTGGGTTTATACAAATCGCAATGTAAAAGATTAAAAGGAAAATATTTATAATAAAAGAAATGGTAATTGAAAAGTTAATTTAATTTATTTACTTTAAGGTATCATAATACAGATTAAAGATCAATTATATTATTTTATAGGGTATACATAAATATTGACATGGGCCCAGAACAGTAAAATTAACTATTTTCTTTTAACAAAACGTTACAATTGTGGGTATATTCTTTTACTTTATTGCCATACCATATGATCGCCGGATATGTTGGTGTTGTTGTTGTTCGTCGCAGGATTAACAGCAGCAGCATCCTTGTAACAAAGAACATATGTACATGACACACATAAGAAAACACACAAAAACAACCATGTATTTTTGTCTTGTGCTTTGTATTTGGTAGTAGTAGAGTAGTACCACAAACACTTTGTATTCATTTGCGTAAATTTGGTTATAGATAATGCGTTCACTGTTCAAATCGAAAACAGTATAACAATGCCATGTAAGAAAAAGTCTGCATACTGATTACTATCAGAAACGGCTTTCTTAAAAATTTTTATTATGTCTCTTAGTTCAACCGAATTGTTTTTATAATTTAATTTCGAACAAAACAGCATTTCGCCAAAATACAATTTAACTGTGGGTCATCCTACTCTCATCATTCCCCGACATCGAAGTGGTGGTAAACACATTGCATGGATTTGCTAACGTCGTCGTCGTATGCATTATGTGACCGAGGAATATAACACAGCAGCACACAGAGTATAATAAACGAAGTGAATCGAAAGGAAAACTCAATAAAAAAAAATCCCTATAGCGTTGCAGAAATTCATTTTGAGGAACCTGCAGCAGCGTATTAATTGAAAATCCTATGAAATGGCATTGACAAAACGTATAAAATGTTTCAAATACATGGTATATTGTTATATTGTCCTATTAGCGGTGAGTACAATAAACTTATACTTATACTTATACTTATTTAAAAGCAATTCAAAACGAAAAAAATTGTGAGCAAAAAAAAAAAACAATAATGAAAACATGGTTGCGCAACGTACACAGGCACATACCCATACATATACAATTAATACGTGTATATGCTGGTATATATATATGTAAATGGCAATGTAATTGTATACTATTTACATGTGCCTTAATGTAAATAAAAATAAAGAGGATAATAAAAATAATAGTATTTTGCATACAGAAAAGTGATACTTCAAAGATTAAATACATAGATAGTTTTTGAAAGTGGCCTTCGTATCAATTGAGACAGAAGACGCCTTAACAAGGAGATGTCAGATTTGTTTTTTTCTTTGTTTGGATGTGGAAAAAACGTTTTACTTAAAAACAAATTTCCAGAACAGTCGAGGCGATTTAGATTATTAATGTGATACATTAATGTGAAAACTTTAAAACCATTGTTGCAAAATAAATGACCTCTTTCGATAACAACTGAATCACTTAAAAGCCACATCAATTAACTCCACTCATTGATTTTTTAATATTTTAGTTTCCACATTTCTTCTAGCAAAAAACTTTTTTTGCGTCGTTAATTTTTGTTTCATTATTTTCAAAAAACAATAACAGCTTTAGCTAATCAATTTGATAAGTAAATAATACAAATGTATACATGGACTGGAACTTATTGTCCTTTAGTAGTTAAGGCGCATTAGATTATTATTGTGTAGTATGTAGAGAATAATTATAATATTAAAGTAAAAATATAAAAACTTGTACAAAATGTGACTACAGTATTTAGAATGGCGTTTTTGTTAAAATTTGCAGCTCATTAGAAGGCAAATGTCTATATGTGTAGCTGAGTCCTTTGTTCTCTCATTATTACATTCAGTTATTTCATGAAGTAAATATGTTGTTTTAAAATCGTCTTAATATTAATTATTTTCTTATGTCAAAAATTCCATATAGGGATACGTTGTGTCTGTCACCGATGAACCAAAACTTTTTTATATAGAAGTTACAGTTTTTAGTTAGTGCGATAATTCCTTTGTACACAAAAGGGTCTCGAATTTGTAATAAACGTCATTTCCTTATAATATAACAAGTAATCAAAAACTCGTCTAAAAACGTGACCGCAATGAAATGTTATGAAAGAAGTTTAACTCCATTTGCACGACATGTAACTTAAAGCCTTTTGTGCATTAAAAGTGTGTTATTGCAGTGAACTAAAGAAATCCAAAAGGACGAAACTTCAAAATGACGTTTTAATAGTCAAAAATACACGTCTCGGCACGAATACAAAACTTTATATTAATAAACAGTTGCATCAGTGTGTTAAACACCAGATTTGAAAAAAAAACTTCAAATAGTTAAGTAGTAAAATGTTAAATTATTAGCTTCTTCTGAAAATTTATGTAAATGTGGTTTTCGTCATTTTGGATTTCAGGTAATAAGAAACTTACTTTTGTGCTCACTGTTAGACTACTTACCGATAGCACAGTGCAACAGTAAATCTAGACGGTTGAGAAATTTCAAGTCTTGGTGAAGTTACTAGGTCGGGTCAAACTTTTTTTATGATCTTTTATATTTTCACTTATATTGATGTTCTCGCTTAGTTTTTTACTTATAACTAAAGAGCAATTTATGATTTCTCATATCATTCTTCAGCAGAATTGTAGCTAAGGCTTTAATAAATAATTTTTATTGATAAGTCTATGTAAACAATCAAGTTGGACTAATTTTATCCAATGAAACTTTCAAAATGTTGTCATTTATCGCCTTTTTCTATAAAATTTCCCCCATGACTCCAAGTTTCTAGCTATTTATAGGCTGTCTCATCTCTGATAATTTGAAAACTGGTTATTGCTGATAATATTGAATGACGACCGACCGAAGTACTGTACTGTACTGTACATATCGATGGCTTAATATAAAAAGAGCGTACCTTTTTTTTACAAACTGGCGTTTTTTTGCATATCATTGGGGGCCTGCCAAATAAATGTTAAAATAGTTATTTTATTAAATAAAGAATTTATAGACATTAATAAACAGCCCTAACTTTCAGATAACGTATAAAATCGTTCCGATTTTATTCAGTTTTTATAGCAAAAAATTTAATTTTTTTTAATTTTTAGTACAACGTATGAGTAATGTTAATGGTATGCGGATTTTATATTAATCATACGCACTTTTTTAGATATTGTGGATTTACGATTGAATAATAACACAGTACAATATTTTTCAGCTCATTAATTTGGGATTCAATTCTGAGAACTGCACGTGAAAGTAGCCCCAAAAAGAATAAGTTCTGCATCATTCGTTTTGTCAAGTTACATGCCATAATAACTAAAAACCGATTTAAAGTTAGTAAGTATCGTATAGGGGAATTTGTCACGTTTTAGGCTCTTTTGCTTGACATAACTCTAGAACCACTAGTCCCAAATTTAAAAAAAAATAAGAATTACAATTTCCTTAATTTGTTCATAAACCGATTTCCTGCATGAGCAGCAGTTTCACTTTTCCATTTATCAAATGATTTTGAACTGGGTTTATTTTGTAGCAATTACAATAAAACTGTTGTACTCCGCGGCGTATGATTTACGTGGAATATTACTTATGATAATCTTACGCCACTATATAGTATTTATGTTATGTCAAACAAAAGAGCCTAAAACTTGACAAATTCCCCTATACGATACTTACTAATGGCATGTAACTTCGAACGAATGATGCAGAACTTCTTCTTTTTGGGGCTACTTTCATGTGCAGTTCTCAGAATTGAGTTCCAAAATGGTTGTGTTGTACTGTGAAATAATGATAATTTTTAGAAGATTGTAATGAAGATTGAATAAAAGTAAAAGTAATTTTTAGTGCTAAAAACTTACTTACTTTCAGTACAAAAAGGTAATTTTTAGGTACAGTTAGTTTTTCCCAGTACATCAAAAAGTCAATTTCGAAAAATATGTCATATACGATAATTTGGCGCAAAGGGGTCAAAATGTTTTAAAGATATCGATTCTTTGCTTTCGGTGATATTTTAAAATATAACTTCTGAAATTATAAAAAAATTCTCTTTTTATTATTCATCAAGTAGTTAATATCAACTAGTTACCTTTAGAACTACGAAGTTTCATTTGCAAGTAGTTCAGAATGACATATTTTTCAACTAGCTTAACGGGACTCTTTTTTAATTTTTTACTAAAAACCCCTCCTTTTGTTTGGCTCACAATTTTAAAACTCATCTTATCTTTAACTTCAATACTTTAATATTCTTTTTCTCTCTCTTTCACTCTCTCATATATCAGGTAACTGGTTGTGCACAAATATTTTTGGGCACTTCCCTATTGTGGGGCCATTCCGGTCACTATGGCGTAGTGCAAAATAGGCTCTGGGCTCCAGCGGCTCTATTATTGTGTTTGGGTCCAGGCACCTTCATATTGTGCTGGATTGGTTGTCAAGCCACAAACCAAAAGAAACGCTGTCTTTTGGGCATGGTAAGTAGGTGGAGTGATAATATCTATTTATGTATCAATAATATATCTTCGTTCCTTTACAGTTTGCAACATTCCTGGTTATTAATATTTTAATACAATTCTTATTGTGTGGCTGGTCGTTGGCCATGCGGGAGCATTTGCCATCATCTGTAGAGATATACATCGATGATTCATTCGTAGAGTTTTTAGATAAATTCTCCAGGACCAAGGTCGATAACCTACATTTGTGGAATCGCATGCAATCACAGGTAACCTTGACACACGCACACACTTGCATACATACAAACATACACATAAATACATACATACTTACATATACATACATACATCCATAAATACATATGTATATGTATATAGACCTCAAATCCATTTACCAAACGAGACAGTTCAAACATACATACTAAGTACCAGGGATGACACAAAAAAAATACGTTTTGTTGTGAAAAAAAAATGGTTTGCATCAGAAACGATAGAATTGAATAAAGCGTAAAGAAAGAATTTTGTTGATATAACCTTACAATAGTCAGAAGTTAAATTATATTAATAATATAAATAAAAAAAATATTTCACTAGGAATGGAATACAGTATCTATTATGGACTCTTTAGCGATGTATATAATGAAATATTTTGTTGGCATGTGACGACATGAGAATGGAATTTAATAATTTTTAAGGAATACTTTTTAAAGTCCGATTATTGTATTTTCAATAGGTATCAATTTTTGTCCAAAATGAGTTGTTGACAAGTGACCCCATCTTGCTGGAAACACGATCGTGTATTAAAATCTCTGAAATTCTACAGTGTTAGATCAAAAAAGTTTCTAGCAAATAAAATAATAGTTTGGAACTAGTTCCATACTGGTTCTTTATATACAGTCCCTGTATTACAGTGAATTATGTTAGTTCACCTTTCAATAACAATTGTTCTTTTGTACTAGTATAGAACCAGTTCAGAAATTTTGAGATAGTAGTATAGTATAGTAGTTGCTTGTGGTTGAAAATTGTCTACTTTAAAACTAACTTTGTTAATGGGCAATTAGTATTAAATAATACAATTTTTTTACATGTGAAAATATTTAGTGTAAAACCATCATCATTCTCTCCCCCTCGATATCACTCTGATAAACGTTTTATATCAATCTCAACATCACTAGCACCGGTTCGGTTCCAGTTTTATACTACTATGTACTTTTATTAATGTACTACATAACTGTTTTGCCTATACTTCTATGATCTAGCTGCAATGCTGTGGTGTCGATGGACCCTTGGACTATCGTCGTTTATCATTGCCCTGGTCATGTTGTTCGCGACCAGAGCATGCTTATGAATCAGCATGTGATACCCATTACAAAAGAGGCTGCTTGGCTGTAGTCTCCGAACAAATCAAGTATACCCTATTGATAACTGCATTTGGTGCTGCCATCATTGCCATATTCCAGGTAAGATTGGCGAATAAAACAAATTTAACCCAACTACATTTGGTAGTTTTTACAAAAGAGTACTTTTTATTACAATAAAAGTACTTCTGGTACAACAAAAGTACTTACTTGTAACATTAAAGTCATTTCTGATACTCTGAAAGTACTTTATGGTATATTAAAAGTACTTTGTTGTATAAGAAATTTAACAATAAAAGTACTTTTTGGTACAATAAATTTTACTCTTTGGTACAATAAAAGTACTTTCTGGCACGCTATAATTAATTTTTGGTACAACATAAGAACTTAATTGTACAATACAATAAAAGTACTTTTTGGTATAATTAATTGTACTTTTTGGTACAATTTGTTCTCTTCGGTACAATATAATCGCTTTTTGTTACAATAAAAGTTCTTTTGTTTGGTACTTTTTTCTTGTACAACAAAAGTACTTTTTGGTACAATAAATTTTACTTTCTGTTACCATAAAAGGTATTTCTAGTACAAAAAAGTAATTTCTAGTGCATTAAAAGTTCTTTTTGGAAAAATAAATTGTACTTTTTTTGTATAATAAAAGCAATTTCTGGTACAATAAAAATTGTTGGTACAGAAAATTGTAGTTTTTGATACAAAAAAAAAAAACAATTTCTGGTACATTGGACATACATTTTAGTAAAATAAAAGTACTTTTTGGTGTACAAATTTAAAGTTTTGGTACAATAAAAGTACTCTCTGTTACGTTATTAGCAATTTTCGGTACAATAAATGTATTTTTTTGTACAAAAAAGTACTTTGCGGTACAATAAAAGTACTTTAAAAGTACTTAACTTTTAGTAGAAAAATTTTAATTTTTGGAACAATTGAAATTTTTGAAACTAAATTGTACTTTTTTATGTATAGTAAAAGCAATTTCTGGTACTCTGAAAGTACTTTTTAGTACAATAAAAGTAATTTTTGGTACAATAAAAGTACTTTGTAGTCCAATAAATTGTACTTTTTGGTACAATAATAGTAATTTTTAGTACTTTGAAAGTACTTTTTTGTAAAAAAATACTTTTGGTTCAATAAAAGTACTCTCTGGTACATTAAAAGCAATTTTTGGTACAATATAAGTACTTTGGGGTACAAAAAACTACTTTTTGGTATAGATAAAAATTATAAATTTCAATAAAAATTATTTTTGGTACAATAAATTGTACTTTATAATAATAGCTATTCCTGGTACATTGAAAGTACTTTTTGGTACAACAAAATTAATTTTTTGTTCAACAAATGTAATTTTTGGAACAATTGTATTTTTTAGTAAAATAATTGTACTTAGTGGTTCAATAAATTGTACTTTTTTGTACAATAGAAATAATTTCTGGTACATTGAGGATACATTTTTTTTACAATAAAAGTATTTATTGTATTTTTTGTACAATAAATGTTTTTAATGGTTCAATAAATTTTGCTTTTTGGTACAATAAAAGTAATTTCTTGTACCATTAAAAATTGGTACAATGAATTGTACTTTTTAATACAATTAAAGTACTTTTTGGGACAATAAATTGTACTTTGTGGCACAATAAATTGTTCTTTTTAGTTAAATATCAGTACATTTTGGGCTGATGTACTTACTTTGTGCTACAATAAAATTACTTTGTGGTACTATAAATTTTACTTTGTTGTACAATAAAAGTACTTTGTACTTCTTGGTATAATAAATCAAAGTACTTTTGGTACAATTAAAATACTTATTTATAAAGTACTTTGTTTTTTTTTTGAAAATCATTTTTGGTACAATAAAAGTACTTTTGTGTAATAAATTGTTCTTTGCGATACAATAAAAGTACTTTTTGGAACTATAAATGTTTCTGTTTGGTACAATAAAATCACTTTGTACTTCTTGGTACAATAAATAAAAGTACTTTTGTTACAATAAAAATACTCGATAAAAAACGCTCAATAAAAGTACTTTCTGTTAAATAAATACTTTCTGTACAAAGTATATTTTGGGACAATAAAAGATTTTCTGTTACATTTAAAGTACTTTTTGGTACAATAAAAATATTTGTAGTTTTTGGTACATAATAAGTACTTTATTGTGCACTAAATGCACTTCTTGGTACAGTAAAAGCACTGTAAAAAGTGGTTTGTGTTGCATCAAAAGTACTTTGCGGCACAATCAACATTTTCCTTAACCACTGCACTATCTCTACTCACCTATTACTTCTTTTTCTTCTTTCTTACAGAGTTTAGGCCTATTCTGTGTCGTTCATTTGGCCATACTCTATGGCAAACACGAAAATGGCTACGATAATAATAAACTTAGCAAGAAGCGTCAACAACAGTTTCTACCACTCTCCATTCAGGATAAGCGCCAGGATATCCCATCACCATTGAGTTTGTCACCGACCGCCCCCGGGCATCGTGTGCTAAAAACCTCTGCACCCGGTGGTAAAAAATGACAGACGATTAGTTTTTAAGTGTTCGATTTGAATTAAAACCAAACCAAAAAAAAAAAAAAATCCCAAAAAAAATGTTTTAGATTACTTCAAAAATATCTAACATATAAAACAGAAAAATCTACAAAAAAATTTAAAAAAAAACCTAAATGAAAAATACAAACAACTACTAAACATACAACTAAACTACAACAAAAACACTATTATAATTTGAGATGGAAATTAATAAATGTGGCCCTCAATTTATGTTTGTTGTTATTTTGTCATGTTCAATGTACAAAACAAAAACAAAATCTATAAAAATTTAAATCAATTAAGAGAAAAATAAACAAAACTCATAGAATTAGAATCAAAAAAGAAAACAAACAACAAAAAAAGAACGAAATATCATCAACAAATTTAATTGTGTTGTAAATGGTAATTTCATGTGACAGGTGTAAGGGGGAGGGATACGTCAGACAATGTGGGGTGGGTTTTGTTATGGTATGTAATAAACTGTCAGTTAATTTATGATACCGAAAACAAAAACTTATGCCAAAAGCTTAAATATGGATTTTGAGTTTTCTGTAATTTAAAAACTTATCACTGTGCAGGTAAAACCTATGTAAGTATGTTGAGAGTTTAAAAATTTGTTAACATTGTACTGAAAACAAAACCTTATGCTAACAACTTAAGTATGGAGTTTGAATTTTCTGTCATTTGAAAATTTATCACTGCACAGGGAAAATGTAAGTAGGTATAAAAATGTAAGTATTAGGAGTTTAAAACTTTGGTAACATTGTACCGAAACAAGTATATTGAAATTTACAATGTTACTGTATAAGCAGCTTTGTCAGCAAGAGTATAACACAGTGGACCATTTTTGGTGTTATTGTCTGGAAGTTGAGAAATTCCATTGTACATACATACATCTCAGATAGGCTGTTGCACCCTGTTATTAATCCATAAATCCGCGATATTGGAGCAATGTGCGTATGATAAATATAAAATTTGTATAAAATTAATATTACTCATACGTTGAAGACTGACTGTAAATGAATGATAAGTTAAAATTATAAAATCTCATTATTTTTTAATTTGAGATTTTATTTGAAAAACAGCTGATCTTTATATAAAAACTAATAAGTTTATATTTTGGGTTGCAATCTTTTATGATATATTAGTCATTAAAGATTTATTATAAATCTTCAGATTTATTTACATGCATATACAACTAAAATATATTATCTTTTGATTTCGCTACCACCTGCTTTTTATGTGAGTTCTTTTATCGTACAAAATCTCAAAAAGAGCTATTTCAAAGGAATGTGCTAAAGTCTGTTCATACACACACATTCGGGATTTCATTTCATAAACTATTTGTTTTTTATAAATATCAGCTGTTTCGTATAATAAAATCTCGTATCAAGGGATTTCGATACGTTTGAGTACGACTGATTCACTTAAAGAAAAATAAAAACACTAAATACATGGTTGATATTTTCCGCAACTTGATTATGTCCACTATTTTTTCATGTAATAAATGTTACAATACCTAACCGCTATACCAAAAACAATTTGGTTCCAATTTCAGGCCATGGCCACAATTTTTAGGCTGCAGAGTGTAACCCATATTTTATTAAAAAGATGTAATAAATACAACAAAACTAACAAATTTTACACTCTTTTTTTTTGCCTAGCATTTTCCTCTGATTTAGTTCAAGTACGTAACTTTTATACTTGTATTTATGTATGTACCCGTACATATTCCTTAGACTTTCGAAAATGAGTTCAAGGATGAGGCGGGTACACACAAAGATGCTACTGGGCACATGCTATGTATTTATTTACATAGCGAGTACTACCATAGTACTACATAAGAATATGTATGTCACTGCAGCATACACGCATACTTGTGCGCAATTATTCAAGTTCATTTGTTGACATCTTCATATCTACACAATGATATGATGGTTAATCTTCTTTTAAGTCTGGTGGCATATTGGGTCCGTGGGGTACGATAACACAACAACATAAAAGAGTTCACATCAATATATGTATACCTACAGAGTTATGTTTACAACTTATATTTTGTAATGGCATCATAAATTTCACGCGGCACATACGTAAGTGTTTGTGTGTGTATTTATACAGTAAGCGTCCAAAAAAACTTGGCACGCTACTAACTACAATTTTGGGTTGCTACTGTTTGCATATATTGATTCCTGAAAATGTAGGAGACTGAGACCGAACTTTTGTTTAGTGATCACAAATTAAGCTCCTTTTTGAAATTTTAAATTTTTCATATGAAAATCTCGGAATTCACAACCATTTCAATTTCCCGACTATTATATGGTGATAAAACTCCCTTTGGTCTGAATGGCGATACCACTTTTGTTCTTTTTTATTCCTTTCTTATTGAAGTGTTGTGAGAAAACACCCGCTGTGTTCTATTTATTAGAAAGTATGTCAAATTAATTAAGAGATGGAGTTGTTTGATGTTACAATAAAAGCCCTGTAAATACTGTGTGAATAGTATCACAAATTAGGTGTAACTTTCTGCCAATTAAGTTAATATGTTAGTAATGGTATTAATATATTGTGATATATATTTAGTGATGCAATTGGTGACGGATTTAAAAACCAATGATAACATATTAAACTTCAAAGTAAATATACGCTCTAGTTATCTAAACTAACTTAAACGAACCGATTAACATTGCTGTTTTTAAAATTTTTGCTAAATCAAGCAATTCTAGCGTTACAAGTTAATGTGTTGTATGTGTTAGTATATAAAGTATATTTCAATAAATTGTACTTTATGGTAATGTAAAAGTATTTTTGGTACAATAAATGTACTTTTTGATGCAAAAAATTCACTTTCTAGCACAATAAATGTATTTTTGGTACAATAAAAGTACTTTTTGGTACAACTAGAGTACTTTTTTGAAGAACTTAAGTTATTTTAGGTTCAATAAAATTACTTTTTGGACAACTAGTATACTTTATGGTACAATAAAAGTACTTGTTGGGACAATTAAAGTTCTTTTTGTTACAACAAAAGTACTTTTACTAAAATAAAATTGCTTTTTGTAACAATAAAAGTGTTTTTTAGTGCAACTAAAGTACTTTTTAGTATAATAAAAGTGCTATTGGTGCAATGTTGGTGGATTATTTGTTGGGACAATATACTTTTTGGTACAATAAAATAACTTTTTGTACAATGAAAGTAACTTTTAGCATAACAAAAGTACTTTTGGTACAACAAATTTACTTTTTGATACAAAAAAAATCACTTTTGAGTACAATAAAAGTACTTTTTAGTACAAATAATTACTTTCTGGTTCAATATAAGTACTATTTCTAACAATTAAAGGTATTTTTTGTACAATAACAGCAATTTTTAGTAAAATAAAAGTACTATTTTGAACAAAAAAGTACTTTTTAATAGAATAAAAGTACTTTTTGGTACAATTAAAGTGATTTTTAGTCCAATATAAATACTTTTTAGTTGAACAAAAGTATTTATTGTTATTTAAAGCATTTACTTTGTGTACAAAATACTTTTATGATACTAAAAAGTACTTTATTGGTACAACTTGTACTTGTTGGTACAATGGAATACTTTTAGGTGCAATAAAAATAATTTTTGTACAAAGCTTTTTTTAATCCAACATAAATACTTTTTAGGAGACTGAGACCGAACTTTTGTTTAGTGATCACAAATTAAGCTCCTTTTTGAAATTTTAAATTTTTCATATGAAAATCTCGGAATTCACAACCATTTCAATTTCCCGACTATTATATGGTGATAAAACTCCCTTTGGTCTGAATGGCGATACCACTTTTGTTCTTTTTTATTCCTTTCTTATTGAAGTGTTGTGAGAAAACACCCGCTGTGTTCTATTTATTAGAAAGTATGTCAAATTAATTAAGAGATGGAGTTGTTTGATGTTACAATAAAAGCCCTGTAAATACTGTGTGAATAGTATCACAAATTAGGTGTAACTTTCTGCCAATTAAGTTAATATGTTAGTAATGGTATTAATATATTGTGATATATATTTAGTGATGCAATTGGTGACGGATTTAAAAACCAATGATAACATATTAAACTTCAAAGTAAATATACGCTCTAGTTATCTAAACTAACTTAAACGAACCGATTAACATTGCTGTTTTTAAAATTTTTGCTAAATCAAGCAATTCTAGCGTTACAAGTTAATGTGTTGTATGTGTTAGTATATAAAGTATATTTCAATAAATTGTACTTTATGGTAATGTAAAAGTATTTTTGGTACAATAAATGTACTTTTTGATGCAAAAAATTCACTTTCTAGCACAATAAATGTATTTTTGGTACAATAAAAGTACTTTTTGGTACAACTAGAGTACTTTTTTGAAGAACTTAAGTTATTTTAGGTTCAATAAAATTACTTTTTGGACAACTAGTATACTTTATGGTACAATAAAAGTACTTGTTGGGACAATTAAAGTTCTTTTTGTTACAACAAAAGTACTTTTACTAAAATAAAATTGCTTTTTGTAACAATAAAAGTGTTTTTTAGTGCAACTAAAGTACTTTTTAGTATAATAAAAGTGCTATTGGTGCAATGTTGGTGGATTATTTGTTGGGACAATATACTTTTTGGTACAATAAAATAACTTTTTGTACAATGAAAGTAACTTTTAGCATAACAAAAGTACTTTTGGTACAACAAATTTACTTTTTGATACAAAAAAAATCACTTTTGAGTACAATAAAAGTACTTTTTAGTACAAATAATTACTTTCTGGTTCAATATAAGTACTATTTCTAACAATTAAAGGTATTTTTTGTACAATAACAGCAATTTTTAGTAAAATAAAAGTACTATTTTGAACAAAAAAGTACTTTTTAATAGAATAAAAGTACTTTTTGGTACAATTAAAGTGATTTTTAGTCCAATATAAATACTTTTTAGTTGAACAAAAGTATTTATTGTTATTTAAAGCATTTACTTTGTGTACAAAATACTTTTATGATACTAAAAAGTACTTTATTGGTACAACTTGTACTTGTTGGTACAATGGAATACTTTTAGGTGCAATAAAAATAATTTTTGTACAAAGCTTTTTTTAATCCAACATAAATACTTTTTAGGAGACTGAGACCGAACTTTTGTTTAGTGATCACAAATTAAGCTCCTTTTTGAAATTTTAAATTTTTCATATGAAAATCTCGGAATTCACAACCATTTCAATTTCCCGACTATTATATGGTGATAAAACTCCCTTTGGTCTGAATGGCGATACCACTTTTGTTCTTTTTTATTCCTTTCTTATTGAAGTGTTGTGAGAAAACACCCGCTGTGTTCTATTTATTAGAAAGTATGTCAAATTAATTAAGAGATGGAGTTGTTTGATGTTACAATAAAAGCCCTGTAAATACTGTGTGAATAGTATCACAAATTAGGTGTAACTTTCTGCCAATTAAGTTAATATGTTAGTAATGGTATTAATATATTGTGATATATATTTAGTGATGCAATTGGTGACGGATTTAAAAACCAATGATAACATATTAAACTTCAAAGTAAATATACGCTCTAGTTATCTAAACTAACTTAAACGAACCGATTAACATTGCTGTTTTTAAAATTTTTGCTAAATCAAGCAATTCTAGCGTTACAAGTTAATGTGTTGTATGTGTTAGTATATAAAGTATATTTCAATAAATTGTACTTTATGGTAATGTAAAAGTATTTTTGGTACAATAAATGTACTTTTTGATGCAAAAAATTCACTTTCTAGCACAATAAATGTATTTTTGGTACAATAAAAGTACTTTTTGGTACAACTAGAGTACTTTTTTGAAGAACTTAAGTTATTTTAGGTTCAATAAAATTACTTTTTGGACAACTAGTATACTTTATGGTACAATAAAAGTACTTGTTGGGACAATTAAAGTTCTTTTTGTTACAACAAAAGTACTTTTACTAAAATAAAATTGCTTTTTGTAACAATAAAAGTGTTTTTTAGTGCAACTAAAGTACTTTTTAGTATAATAAAAGTGCTATTGGTGCAATGTTGGTGGATTATTTGTTGGGACAATATACTTTTTGGTACAATAAAATAACTTTTTGTACAATGAAAGTAACTTTTAGCATAACAAAAGTACTTTTGGTACAACAAATTTACTTTTTGATACAAAAAAAATCACTTTTGAGTACAATAAAAGTACTTTTTAGTACAAATAATTACTTTCTGGTTCAATATAAGTACTATTTCTAACAATTAAAGGTATTTTTTGTACAATAACAGCAATTTTTAGTAAAATAAAAGTACTATTTTGAACAAAAAAGTACTTTTTAATAGAATAAAAGTACTTTTTGGTACAATTAAAGTGATTTTTAGTCCAATATAAATACTTTTTAGTTGAACAAAAGTATTTATTGTTATTTAAAGCATTTACTTTGTGTACAAAATACTTTTATGATACTAAAAAGTACTTTATTGGTACAACTTGTACTTGTTGGTACAATGGAATACTTTTAGGTGCAATAAAAATAATTTTTGTACAAAGCTTTTTTTAGTCCAACATAAATACTTTTTAGTAGAATAAAAGTATGTATTGTTATAATTTAGTACTTTTTGTACAACAAAAGTACTTTTTAGTAGCATAAAAGTGCTTTATTGGTACAACTTGTACTTGTTGGTACAATTGAATACTTTTAGGTGCAATAAAAATACATTTTGTGCATAGTACTTTTTAGTCCAATACTTTGGAAGTCTTTTTATTCTTTTTGATTCACAAAATTGGTTCTATCACAGCAACTAGTCTTCTGGCAAATTTATTTTATATGACACATATGAATTAATAGACTTTATTTTTACAGAACTATAAAAGTAACCGTTATAATCGTCAGTATCGATAAAAATTAATATATTTTCATAAAAAATACCTTTTTTTTTGTTAAAGGAAATCTTGAAACAAAGGATTTTGTCAGCGATATGCTTATTGTATTTAATTTAAATCAAATGTATAATCGAAATAGTTAATTTAAATAAGACTACGTACCAACAGATTTAATTATAATTTGTTAAACAATTTGACCATATTAAATTTAGTACGGTATAGTTTCTGATAAATCACATTATATTTTATTTTGGCACAAGGTTCAATACTACAATTATACTTTCTAACCACTGATAATGAATGGAAATGTTTGGTTGCTGGTTTGGTTTGTCTGCACACTATAAATCTTACAACCACACACACACACACTACACAACTCCTCTTGCGACCTAAGTATATTAATTCTAATAAATCACATAATTATGTCGGAAAACATATTGTTGACAAACGTAATGGAATTAAAACATCCATAGCTAATGCAACAGCGTCATTTGCTACTCTAAGCTATGGCGATGGTGATGATGATGGTGGGAGGAAAGCGTTATCTCGTATCAAAAAGCCATAACATCAGTAAATTTATGTTAACAGTAGTTGGTTGGGTTAGTGGCGATACTTTGCACGGAACATTGCATTAACCACCCCCAAACAGACACCAACCAGTCAGTCAGTCGGCCGTAGGCCACCGCAAGTCAGAAAGCCACTACTAACCACTAACCACTAAACATTTAAAAGTGTTTACACATTGTTAACGCCAGATTGTGTTGTGGTATTGTTTGATCATATGGTCCTGTACTTGTTGTATGATGGCTTTGGATGGATACAAATCCTTAAAACAACAAATTGAATAGCAAATGTCATGAATGCTAGATATTTCTTAACAGTTAACAGTTCTTTGTTAGAATTTCCAGAGTATAAAAGCTTTCAAACATTTCAAGTTATCATACAGTTGATTGACAGACTTGGTCGTGTAACAAGCAACATCATAGACAGACAGAGATTCTCATTGTATTTTGGTAACACAGTCTCACTTATTGGTAATATATACACAATGAAGTATTTGTACCTGGTATCAGTATTATTCTTGGTTGCCTACACCATGGCCATGCCTCAAAAGGTAAGTAAAGTTTAAAAGAGTTGCAGTTTATCCTTGATATGAGATTTCATTCAGTAAAACAGCTGATAAGAAATCTTTAAACATAGGATTTTGAGTTGTAATGAATTGTTAAAAATGTTTCTATTATTTTTTTTAGGTTTCTTTGGGTAAGTAAGGGAGAAGCGGTTGCTAAACGGCAAAAAGTGAAAGCGTTATAAAACAATGTCAACAACTCTTCGTTTTAACTTTTGTTTCATATGCTTTAATATATAATACATATAATTTATTTTATTTTAACCATTAGCATCTGATGAAGATTATGGCTCTCTACGTGGCAACGCCTTACAAAATCCCGATCGCTATCAAATGTTCTTTTTGGCACCCGTGCGCAATGACGATCATCAAAGACATAGCTTAGACGCCCTACGAGGTTCGAATATCAATGATTTTCTGTCGTTCTTGTATACCAAAAGGATTGTAGATAAACGCAGCTTGGATAGTATTGGCGGTGGTCATTTAATTTAAGTTGTTGATTTTTTAATATGATTTGATTTGATTTTGTTCTTGTAGTAAAAAACCATTTGGAATGAAGTAAGCATGTCGCATGTGACTGATTGATTTCACAATTATACTCTATATAAAGTATTCATGTGTATGTATATAGACAAAAAACATCAACAAAAAAATTGCATGTAATGGTGTTACAACTATAATATTTATATATATATATCATATATCGGCTATGGACAATAATAGTATAAAACCTATATTAAACAAATATATAGCATAAAGTAATTGAATTGTGTTTTCCTTTTCCCTAATAAATTTATTCAGCAGCCTACGTGAACACCCTCAACATGGATTCCCAAATGTTACGGTATACTAATAATACTTAAATATATAAATATTTATAACTTAATTGTTTATTGTTTTTTATTTATCTTTACAGCAAACTGTTGCTTTCAAAATTATCCAGTCAGTGTGGAAATCATTATAATACATATTTATCAAATCTTTTTTGCCATCATTTACTAGAAGATTTCTATTTTACAGTGTCTCCTGAGCTGCAAATTCCCTCGGATGCTTCGAAGATTAAAAAGAATTTCGATGAAATAGACAAGGCCTCCACTAGTTTTAGCACTCTCAATCAATTAATCTAAAGTGTCCTCGCCGTCCCCTAGCTAACTTAACAACAAAACGAACAACTGACTATGTATCTATGTATAAGGAGAACTCGAAGTGTGCTGTAATATTACGGATCAACTTTTTAAATTTATTTTTTATTCTTATAAATATTTAAAAACAAACAACGTTGTGAAAAAATAGATTAACTACAATTACGATTAAATAAATTATACATTTTTGAGAAAATACATTACAAAATAGTTATTTATTTAATGATGTGAATAGGTTTCTAAATAAAAGATTTTTAAAAAATTAGTATTGGGTGGTACTATTTTTTAAGAAATTCTTATATTATTTATAAGTATTATTTATTTTCTTAATGAAATAAAAAGTTTTATTTTATTTAAAATAAACACCTGAAAGGTTTAATTATTTTGCTTTTGCTTTAAATGTTTTTAGCAAATAAGTTCTAATAAAAATATTGTTTGATTTAAATTCCCATTCAAACATCTCAGTAACATCTACTCTGCATATCTACTCTTTCTTGCCTGGCAATATACCTAGTATTTATTAAACAGTCTGGCAATACCATTATGAGAGTATGACCATTTCATTGTACCAAATATAGTACCTAGTTACGGTTTCTCTCATCTCTCTCTATTTATAATAATCACATTTCAGCTGTAACTCCGAGCGATTGAATCGATTGAATAACTTCAAAACAATGAGCCGGCTGTTAAGGGCAGCGTACGCCACAATTGGCCCACACTTAAGGAGCAGCCCGCAGCTTCTTAATGGGGGCATTAGGAATTTCACAACAGGTTGTGGACCCTTGGTAAAGGTAGGTGATATATCAAAGTTATCAACAAAAAAAAAAAAACAACTTGTAAAAAACTGTCGTCCGTAGCCCTCTTTGCTTAGGAACCCCATATCGTTCAAAGCTCCCATTCGTGTGTGCCATAGCCAACAATTGGCAGTGGTAGGTGAAAAAAGTGTGGGCAAATGGTTGGTGGTATGCGGTGGCATGGTCTACTTGGCTGTAGTCCTGGGCGGTGTAACACGCCTCACAGAATCGGGGCTATCCATGGTTACCTGGAAATTGCTAGGAGAGAAAATACCTAGTTCCCAAGCTGACTGGGAGGAAGAGTTTAGTAAATACCAACAGTATCCAGAATTTAAAATGTAAGTTTATTCCCCCCTTTTCTGTAGATAGTTGCTATTGATTTACAGCGTTTATTATAAAGGAAAAACCAAAATATGACAGTAGACGAATTTAGACGTATTTTCTGGATGGAATACATACACCGCATGTGGGGACGTGCTATAGGCGCCGTGTTCTTACTGCCTGCAGCCTACTATTGGAAAAAGGGCTACTTTAATTCGGCCACCAAAAAGTTTGTAGTCCTTATGGGCGCTTTGATTGGTTGTCAAGGTCTGATGGGTTGGTATATGGTAAAATCGGGTCTTGAGAACCGTTTTGAAGATGTCAACGATGTACCTAGAGTATCACAACACCGCCTGGCTATGCATTTGGGTGCTGCATTTGTGCTGTATACCTTATTCTTATCACAGGGACTGAAGAAGCTACTGCCTGCCGAACAGTTTGCCATTAAAACATTAAATGCCGTACGTTTCAAACGGTTGGCCTATGCAGCTAAGGGCCTTATCTTCTTTACCGCACTCTCGGGAGCATTTGTTGCTGGCCTCGATGCTGGATTGGTATATAATTCATTTCCAAAAATGGGTGACAAATGGATACCCGATGATATTTTACAATTTAAACCCATAACCGAAAATATAACTGAAAATCCTACTACGGTACAATTTAATCATCGCATTTTGGGCATTTCCACGGTAACACTCGTCTCGGCCATGTGGTTACTCTCCCGCAATACCAGACTACCAAGAAGAGCTTATTGGGCCATAAATTCCGCCGCTGCCGTTGCATGGTTACAAGTGACCTTGGGTGTAACCACATTGCTTAATCATGTGCCAGTGCATTTGGCAGCCGCTCATCAATCTGGATCTCTGTTATTGCTGTCGTTCGCCGTATGGCTGTGTCATGAATTACGATTTTTAAAATATTTACCTAAATAAAAGAAACAACTAGCAGCAGAAGTAGTTGTTGGCGGTATTATAAGATATGCATAGTTCAAATTGCAGATATGATGACAAATAAAGTATTGATATGTAAATTTTGAATTCATATTCACAATCAACAAAATGATATAAGAAACAGAAATTGTTCGTTCTTTTTTAGAATAACAGTTACATGTTCCAAGGAATGAGTCTATCTTTAGAATTCTATTATTTAGGTGATATTTTGGAACAAGATTGAATACAATTATGAATTAAATGTTCACCAAAAACGTGATGTTCTGGAGTTTATTGAATTTTCGCTATAAGAAACTGGATTGGTATGACGCAGACTGTTATGTAAAATGCAACTGTCTATTGAAAAATTCTACTTGAAATCAAGATTCTATAAATGTATGTGATATTTTCTAACAAAACACATTGTAAACTCGTCTATATTCAATATTTGTTGTATTAAATTTATTTACAATGAAAGTACTTTTGGTGCAATAAAAGTACTTTTTGGTACAATGAAAGTACTTTCGAAATATTGAACATACTTTTGACTCAATAAAAGTACTTTTTGGTGCAATAATAGTACTTTTTGGCACAATAAATATGTAATATACTTTTTGGCACAGAAAAAGTTCTATTTGGTGCAATAAAAGTACTTTTTGGCACAACAAAAGTACTTTTCAGTAAACTAAAAGCACATTTGGTACAATAAATGTACTTTTTGGTGCAGTAAAAGCTTATTTTGGTACAATGAAAGTACTTTCGATATATTGAACATACTTTTTGGCACAATAAAAGTACTTTTTGGAACAATAAAAGTACTTTCCGGTAAACTAAAAGCTCTTTTGGTACAACAAATGTACTTTTTGGTACAGATAAAGTACTTTAGGGCACAAAAAAAAAATACTTTTTGGTACAGTAAAAGAATATTTTGGTACAATAAATGTACCCTTTAGTACAATACATTAACATTTTGGTGCAAAGAAACCCAATTTTTGTACAACAAAATTAGTTTTTTTGTTCTAGAAAATTGTTATGTTAAAAATAATTAATAATTCGGGTAAGATGGATTTCTGCGTTATCAAAAATTTTGTTTTCCCGTCTTATAAAATAAAAATAAAACGAACGACAATATGGTTTTAGCCAAAACTTATAAAATCAACAGTTTTACCAAAATACAATTTATTTGTTTTTCTTTGTTTTATAATACATTATCAAATCATTCATATATGTTTATACGAGTACGATTCAATTACTAAAAATACACAATCGCTATTAAATACAAAATTTTCAAAATTTTAAATTCGGTTTCCTTGGGTAACATGTCCAATTTCGTTATGAATACAACTATTATTATATGTATGTATGTAATTATGTATGTTATATATCGGAGGAGTATCTAACTGTACAACATGGTAGGAGTTTTTTTTGTAATATTTTGTTTTTCAATAAATTAACAATTTACAGAATAATGAATTTGATAGATGAATGAATTTGTGAATTGTTGAGTATTTTTATACAAACATAAACTTATGCTAATGTGGGCGAGAACAGAATACGAAACGAAATGGGCGGAGATAGTCGAATATTTTAAGGAAAAGAGTTATGAATGCATGGAAGTGTATTGCGGTTAACCTAGATAGGCAAAAGGATTGTACGGCTGTGGAAAGAAACCGGGGAAGGGATTGGCAGTGGGTTGCACAGGCACCGATGTAGTCACGTACATTGTTTGTAAGGTGGGTACAACTTGTGTAGAGTATAATGTGGTGTAGGCAGTTTTGGCACCAAATGTCAATTTCAACACCTTACTTTGCGTTTCAGTCACAATGGTCTGTTGCACGACGGGCGTGGTAATGGTCTGGAACTGTTGTTGGAACGGCAATTGGAATGGATTAATTGTGGTGGGTGGCAATATCTGAGGAGGCACTGTGGTGGTATCCACAACATACTCGGTTTTTTCCACTACACCCTTGGCCTTGGACAAAGTGCGATATGTGGTAGAGTGTCCATTGGTAATAGGCACCACATAAGACTCCCAAAGAGTTTCCAATTTCACTACAGGTCGCGAATTGGTAATAACATTGGGTATTGTGGCCAAATTTGGTATGTCGGTGGTTAGTGTCGGCAAAGCATGTATCATCGATGTGGTTTTATTTTGTAATCCCAGCAGCGCATCTAATTCGGCATGTTTGTTCGATTCGTTGTTGCCGCCGGCTTCATGATTTCCTTCATCGCCAAATTCCAAGTCCAAATTAATTTCAGAACCGGCCTCATCAAGATTACCCACAAAGTCTTGGAATCCATTGAAATCTTTAGTTTCCATATCGGGCGACACGGTCTTGGTAATCGTAATCAAACTAGTCAAATCGATTGTTTGCACCAAAGTGTGATAGACTGTTTCGTTTTCCATTTCATTGATTATGGGAAGTACTTGAGTTTTTAACTTTTGATTGACCACACTAAAAGATTCCGTTACGGTTTCCAAGTAAGGGGTATGTGACTCATTGTTAACGTATATGGGCGCCAAAGTGGTAATACTGCCCATTAGCATGCCACTGCTAGGTCGTTCGTTGGTAGCGAGTATATTCTCAGTGAGAGGTTCATTATCGTTCCTGGGCTCCACAGAAGCTTCAGAAGTTAAAAATTTTTCCAGTGTTGATGTGACGGTAATGTAGCGGGTCTTTTTCAAAACTCCAGCCTGTAACAAATGAGATGATTTCAAATGGGGTAATACAAAAACATAACATAACAATTAATCACAATTATTGAAGAATTCACTTTAGTCTCTTAAAAATTATGATTTCTCATAAAATATAATAACTTAGCTACAAGTAGCCTTCTAAAGAGTGTTTATAAGAACATTATTTTACGATTATCTTTAGACATCTATCTCGCCTCGCCTTGTGCTGTTCTGCTTACCTGAAATATGAACGGCTTCTTAATGGTTGCTATCTCATAGTAGGTATCTTTAAAGTCCGCCGGCGTAGATATTTCTACGTTTATGGTTTCGGTAAAGAACTTCTGTTTGCCTTCTTGATCGATGTTATTTAAAACGGCTCCATTTTGTGACCCCTCAAAGTCCAAATCACTTTGGTTGTAGATAACATTTTGATTTAAGAAATTGCTATTGATGTTGTCATTAAGCAGAGGTTCAGGGTAAACGTTGACACTGGGCGAGGAGACATTAGCCAAACCTAATGGTCCATTCACTTCCACCGAAGGTTTACGTATCGCTACCCGTGGCTTAGGTGATGTTTTGTATTGCCAACGGCCGGGTGCTCGATTTAATTTTGTAATGTGTAGATTGTTGTTGCCATCTAAATCGGAATTAGAGACTTGAAGTTTTGGTTTGAATGCACGTTTAACGGCTGCCTCTGTAGTGGTGGTTGTTGTAGTAGTAGCTTGGTAACGGGGTTTTAAAGTTGTTGAGCTTTTGTTTTTGTTTTTCCTATAAAAGGCAACAGTGGGGTGGTGTAATAACATATTAGTGAGTGAAAGCAGTCATAAATATTAAGATAATTATTGTTATTTTAAGATATTGATACATTTGTGTATGCTGCGTACCTTTTGGGTTTGTTACGTGAAGTGGTGGTGGACTTGACAATTACCACATCTTCTTGGGCCTTTGGTGTTGTTGTAGTGCTCGCTGATCGATGCCCAGAGCCCTTTTTGCTACTTTTTCTGGACGATGATCTACTATGACTGGGCGCCTTAGAAGTGGGAGTGATCTTAGGTTGTTGCAGCGGTGCTACAGTTTTTAATACCTGCAAAGTACTTGAGGCTCTGATTTTATTCTTTTTATTTTTATGATGTCGGGACGATGATGACGCTGACGTTGAAGCCCTAGTGGCAAGTACACTGCTAGTAGCGGCTGTGTTCTTCTCAGGCGTTACAACAACTGCTGGCCTTGAACTCTTAGTGCTTGGCTTCAAGCTGACAACACGAAAATTCTCTTCAACATATTGTGGAGGTTGGCGAGAGAGCAAATCATATTCGGGATCATGGACAACATTATCAATGATGAGTAATGATGACGAACTTTGACGGTCGGGCAATGATGGTGTTAATGGCAATGAAGTTGATGATTTTTGTGACGCTTGTGCAACAACACCAGATTGGGGTTTATTTTTCGGTTTCGCTGCTGAGGGTTTGGGTGCGGGTGACGTAACCTCAGGTATGTTAGTTTCAGCTTCTTTTATTTTTACAGTCGTTGTTGTTGTCGTCGTTGATTTAGTTGTTGCTGGTGATGTTGGCGATGTTGCTTTTGTTGTGTCAGGTTTGACGGTCGAAGGTTTTAACTTCGTGGGGCTTATTGTAGTTTCCGGAAGTTTAGGAGCAACCGTCTCTAAAGGCTTTGTGGTAATGACGGGGGCTTCCGTGGTGGGTTCTGGATGTAATGCTAAACGGGGTATGGTGGAGTTTTAAAAATACACTTTGGTACTTGGAAGCACTTGTAGTAAATTGAAGTAATACAGTACGACATAAAGTGTATCTATTTCATACTATAAAATTACCATTTGTACAATTATAGTACTTTTTGGGTAAAATAAAAGTTCTTTTTAGTACCAAAAAGTACCAACAAGTATTTACTGTAACAATAAAAGTTCTTTTTTGGTAAAACAAAAGTACTTTTTGGCACGATAAAGCTACTTTTTGGTACATTTAAAGTACTTTATAGTATGTATCTATTTGGTGCTATAAAAGTACCTAATGGGTACAAGAAAAGTACCTTATTGGTACAAGGAAAGTACTATTTGGTACAATAAAAGTCCTTGTTGGTAAACTAAAAGTATGTGATGGTGCAATTAAAGTACTTTTTGGTACGACTAAAGTACATTTTTACTATTAAAGTACCTTAAGGTAAAATAAAAGTACTTTTTGGTACAAGAAAATTACTTTTTGGTACAGTAAAAACACTAGTACCTTATAGGTGCATAAAATGTCTGTATTCGGTACTATAAAAGTACTATTTGGTACAAGAAAAGTCCTTGTTGGTAAAATAAAAGCACTTGCTGGTACAACAAAAGTATAATTTATGTACTTTTCGTAACAATTAAAGTCCTTTTTTTCATTTGAAATACTTTTTGGAACAACAAAATTACTTTTTGGTACAATAAAAGTACCTTTTGACGCAATAAAGGTACCATTTGGTACAAAAAAAAAACTTTTTGGCATAATGAAAGAACTTTTAAGAACAATAAAAGTACTTTTCGGTACATTAACAGTAATTTGTTTCACAATAAAAGTACTTACTGGTACAGTAAAAGGCTTTTTTATACAATAAAAGTACTGTTTAGTACAATAAATTGTATTATTTGGCACAACTAAAGTACTTTGTGGTACAACATATGTACTTTTGGTACAATGAAAGTCCATGTTAGTAAAATAAAATTGTCTGTTGGTACACTAAAAGTACTTTTTGGTACAATAAAATAAATTAAAATTTCACAATGAAAACACTTTTTACAAGTACAATAAACTTTTTGTACTTTTTGGTAAAATAAAATCACTTTTTGATACAATAAAAGTACTTTTTGGTACCGTAAAAGTAAATACTCTTTGAACAGAACAGAACATTGAACATTGTAAGTACTTAGTAGTACATTAATAGTAAAATATGACAGTATTATAAAATTACTTTTTTGTACAATTAATGACCTTGTTGGTCAAATAAAAGTATGTGTTGGTAGAAAAAAAGTATTTTTTAGTACGTTGATTTTTGGTTACAATAAAAATACTTTTTGGGACAACAAATGTACTTTTCGGTACGATACAATAACTTCTTGGTATAATACAGTACTTTTTGGAACAATAACAGTCCTTGTTGGTACTTTTTGGTACAATATTTTCTATTAATAATTTGTTAGTACAATAAAAGTACTTAGTGATACAATAATAGTATTTTGGTGTAATAAAAGTACTTCCTGGTACATTGAAAGTACTTTGTAGTACACTGAAATCATTTTTTGACAATAAGACATAAAATGTACAATGTACATTGTACATAATGCAAATGGTTGAATTTGTACTAGTATGTTTTTAGATAAATTTTATAATGATCTGTTTAAAGTTCATTAAAAGCACATATCCGGATTTACACTTACACAGTACAACACATGATTTTGAGATTCAATTCTGAGAACTGCACGTGAAAGTAGCCCCAAAAAGAGGAAGTTCGGCATCATTCTTTTTGTCAAGTTACATGTCATAATAATTTAATATCGATTTGGAGTTAGTAATAAGACATAAAATGTACAATGTACATTGTACATAATGCAAATGGTTGAATTTGTACTAGTATGTTTTTAGATAAATTTTATAATGATCTGTTTAAAGTTCATTAAAAGCACATATCCGGATTTACACTTACACAGTACAACACATGATTTTGAGATTCAATTCTGAGAACTGCACGTGAAAGTAGCCCCAAAAAGAGGAAGTTCGGCATCATTCTTTTTGTCAAGTTACATGTCATAATAATTTAATATCGATTTGGAGTTAGTAAGTATCGTATAGGGTTATTTGTCACGTTTTACGCTCTTTTGCTATATTGTTATATGGTGGCGTATGATTATCATAAGTAACATTCCACGTAAATCATACGCTACGAAGTATAACAGTTTTATTGTAACTGCTATAAAATAAACCCAGTTCAAAATCATTTGATGAATAGAAAAGTGAAACTATTGCTTATGTAGGGAAACGTTATATGAACAGATTAAAAGAAATGAAAAAAAGAGCCTAAACGTTAAAAAATCCCCTATACGATACTTACTTACATCAAATCGATATTAAATTATTATGGCATGTAACTTGACAAAACTAATGATACTGAAATTCTTTTTTTTGGGGCTACTTTCACGTGCTGTTCTCAGAATTGTGTCCCAAAACAATGAACTACAAAATGTTGTACTGTGTAATTATGCTTAACGAGGTCGCAATACTTTTTTTATATTACTTTATAAATTTTTTCTTTTTAATCTTCCTGTTCCATGTTAGTTACATTTGTTACATTGTATCCTTACCTGGTGCAGGCGCACTCTGTGGTGAAAATACCATAACGGTATTTCCAATAGTGGTAGTGAAATCCAAAAATCCATAAATGGTCTGTGTCAATAGAGCCACACCAGCGTCACCGCCGCTGGAAAGTCCTATGTGAGCTGCAAAGTCAATTTATGAATGAATCTCCAAATACAACCAATACCATCGACTGCTACAACTAATCATATTTACCATTTACTATTAAAAATACAAAGATTGTTAGGTATTTCATTGTGTAGACGTTTAGTTTTGTTAAGTAAGTATTGGTAGTAGTATCTCGATCGTTCGTTGCGTTTTTTTGTTTGCTTTCGATGGATTGACGATTAAATATAATTTAATTCATTGGTAAATGTTATACAAGTAATTTGTCTGAAATAAAAACAACAAAACATAGTAGATCATTAAGCGACAGGCGGCTATTAATAAAAGCTAACTGAAATTATAACAAAAGTTGCGAAAAAACAAAAACTTTGCACTGAACCGATAAAGCTGTAGCTTTGTTTGCTAGTGACCGATCTGTAGCGTTTAAAACCCTGAGGGCCTTATCCGTTGATTAATTAGGAGGATTTGATATAACACATGCGCGCACACACCTTCGCCTTCACATACACTTTCGCGAGCACACAGTTCACATAGCTGTTGAAATTTAACAATTCAGAATCCAATATGTTTGTCTTGTACTTTGCCATAAGTATTTATTATTATTAGGAGTATTATTATTATTATTGTTGTTGTTGTTAATATACATGAATGTATATAACTTTTTCTTTATTATACCACCAGTATGTATGATGTATAGTATGTTTTTTTTTGTATCTTTCTGCTATAATTGTTGTTCAACTCAACATTAACTCAAGGTTATGTACTTTCAAACATATCTTTATTTTTATATTATTATTATTTCTGTTGCTTAGTTTTTTTTTCGTTTTCAAATTGAAATATTAACGTCAACTCTGAGGACGGACACTTCTTGGTGGTCATTATCCAAGTGTGGTTGGTTGGAGGTCAGCGAAGAAGTCATACGTCGTATATGTAGTGATGGCTGACTGGCTGATGTTGGCGAAGATGATGATATCTAATGATGGTGATGATGAGGGTTACGTGCAATAAACAACAACAACAACAACAAAACACACAAAATGCTAGAAATGCTAAGACATTTCAATGTTGTTGGTCGTAATCGACCAAACAGTTTTTTTTAACATTAACGCTTCTTTATGGTTTTATTCCGCTTGTTTTGTTTTTCGCTTGCTAGAACATTTTGGCCACCATATATGTAGGTATGTATGTATGTACGTTTGCTTTAAAACACTTAATAATTATTCAAGTGGCGCACTCTTGAAGAACCTTACCCCGTAGACAAATTTAAAGAGATATATAACGGCTATTGACTATGGCCACGCATAAATTAAAGTAAAAGTATTGTTGTATAATTAATTACTGGAGTATCTGGCAAATAGTTTAGTCTCTTTACGTCTTGTCATATACAACAAGTTTTTAACACTATTTTTTTTTTTATTATTTGTTTGAGGCTTGCGTATTTTTTTGGAACGGCCGTGTTGCCGTTTGTTGTACTGTTACTACTGCCTCTGTTGTATACAATCTACTGACTGTCATTCAAAGTGGCGAACGTGGTTTCCATAAGCTCAGCAGCGGCAATAGCTGGTAGTTACCTAGCTACATAGCAGCTCTAAACAACATTGGCCAGCTATGGAGCAGCAGTTGTTGTTGATGAGATCCCAGCAACAACGCTTAGCCAGCAGCGCGCACCGATACAACTCAACACAACAACGACAACAACAACTTCATTGAACGCCAGAGATTGACTGGCTGACTGTGCGCTTGCTCTAAGCGAGTTACAACATAAACAAATTGCACTATGATATTGTATAAGTCCAAATGGCCATACACAGTGGGCGCTAAAAGTATGTTACATACTTGTTATTGAACAATAATACTATATGCTTAGCAGTTTGTTGACAAATTATCAACTCGATTGCAATGAATTGGTAATTATTAGAATTTGAGCATATTTATTTGTACAGATTAAGTAAACTCTTTTGTTTGATTGGTGTCTTTTGACTCATCATGATCATTAGCCGGTCATTAACATATGTACACATCATCTATACTGATTGCTTATGTGTTGCTCGTTTTTTATTTCTTTTAAATTTGTTTGACTATATTTGACAATTATTATTATTATTATAGTTGTTGTTAGTTATTTTTGTTTTTTTTAGACCACTTGACTTCTCCCACCTCATTCACATTTGTTTAATGTAAGTTTGAGTCATTAACACAGATTCAAACACACAGTTTTGTCATCTGCCAAGAACATAAAAAAATTGGACAGACAATCTTGCATTGAAATTTAAGTAAAATTGATGTTCTAAATCGATTTTTAAGGTAACACTGGGTTACAAATTGTACATTTTTGTATACCCTCATACATTAGATATAAGTGTATAGGGGGGATATATACACGTATGTCGTATGTAGACTTTCGACAACAGTCGATTGGATTTTTTTTTTTTTGTAATTATATTTGTTATAATTAAAAAGAATGTTTAATGCTGAGATTTTTTCATCATCTGATCAAGAAGAACATGATGGGGTTCAGGATTGTCGTATTTCTGTCTCAACAACGACACTAGCGATGCCATATTTGAAAAACGACAGAGATTCGACGTGACTTCGACATAAATAATAAGGGGTATCATTTAATATTAAAAGGGACGAGTTGGACCCCATTCGTTTTAAAACATTTTGAAACAATTGAGCCTTATAAGGCCATCTGTCGGCCTTGATGGCTGTTGGGCAGGATAACCCGAGAAAAACCCTTCAATGATCCTTGTGGACATTAACAGTTTTAATATTCTCTAATAACACAGTACAACATTTTTCAGCTGATTGATTTGGGACTCAATTCTGAAAACTGCACGTGAAAGTAGCCCCAAAAAGAAGTAGTTCTGCATCATTCGTTTGTCAAGTTACAATAATTTAATATCGATTTGAAGGTAGTAAGTATCGTATTGGGGAATTTGTTACGTTTTAGGCTCTTTTGTTATATTATATTTTTTATATTTATTTTTGTTATATTGTATATGGTGGCGTATGATTATCATAAGTAATATTCCACGTAAATAATACGCCACGGAGCACAACAGTTTTATTGTAACTGCTACAAAATAAACCCAGTTCAAAATCATTTGATGAATGGAAAAGTAAACTGTTGCTTAAGTAGGGAAACGTTATATGAACAGTGCTCAGTATTGAGTCCCAAATTCATGTGTTGTACTGTGTAATAGTACTGGAAATAGGCAGACGTGCCCCAAGCCCCTTCTGCTACCTTCCATATAAAGTGACGTATTTTTGAAAAATTTAATATTTCTGCCGCAACTTCAAAACCGATAGAGGCAGAATATTTGAATTTGACTAGTTTAATTGCCTTGTATTAGTAGGAAAAACCTCAGAAAACCGACCTATACGGGTAACTCCCATACAACTTACCAAATTTACTCCTATACATTTACATACATACATATCTTTTGTAAAAGTTCACCAAATTCTTTGAAATTAAACGGTTATAAAAATCTAATCCAACAATAGAAATGGACTACATCGAACCTTGGTCTTCTGTCTGATATCGCGCGTTCTAACTATCATGACACGTTCGGTCCCATCAATAAGTAAATTTATTGTTCCAAAAAGTAAGTAAATTTTTTTTACAAAAAAAGTACATTAGACGTACAAAAAAATATGTTATGTTTGTAACAAAAAGTAAATTTTTCTACCAAAAAGTACTTTTGTTTTACAAAAAAGTTCATTTATTTAATTGTTTCAAAAAGTAATTTCAATGTACCAAAAGGTACTTTTTTGTAACCAAAACTACTTTTATTGAACCAAAAAGTAAAATTTTTTGTAGCAAAGAGTACTTTCAATTGTTCCAAAAGTACTTTCAATGCATCAAAATCTACTTTTTTGTAACCAAAACTACTTTTATTGTACCAAAAAGTACATTTTTATAGCAAAGAGTACTTTTGTTTTGCCAAAAAGTATATTTATTGTAGCAATAAGAAGTTTAATTGTTCCAAAAGTACTTTCAATGCATAAAAAGGTACCTTTTTGTAACCAAAACTACTTTTATTTTACCAAAAAGTACATAATTTTGTAGCAAATAGTACTTTTAATTGTTTCAGAAAGTATTTTTTAATGTACCAAAAGGTATTTTTTTGTAACAAAAATTACTTCTATTGTATCAAAAAGGAAATTTTTTGTAGCAAAGAGTACTTTTATTGTACTAAAAAGTACAGTTATTGTTTAAAAAATTATTTTTATTGAACCAAAAAGAACTTTAATTTGGCCTAAAAGTTGTACCAAAAAGTACTTTTATTGTACCAAAAAGTATTTTTATTGGTTAAAAATTTCTTTTATTGAACTAAAAAGAACTTTAATTGGTCCAAAAATTCATTTTATTGTACTTAAAGCAAGTTGATACAAAAAAGTACTATTTGGCACAATAAAGTAATTTTTGGTTAGAAAAAAATATTTTACAATAAAATTAGTTGTTGGTACAGGCAAAGTACATTTTAATACAATAAAAGTACAAAAAGTTCTTTTTTGATACAACAAAATTACTTTTATATATTCAGAAGTGCTACATCATCATCATCTCCTACTAATCTGTTAGTACTTTTTGGTATTGACTCCTTTTTTGTTTTTTTTTGCTGCCTATAGACAAATGATGTGTAAATTATACGCAAAATTGCAACAATTTTTTAAACTAATTACTATTGTCACTAATTATACGAAGGCTTTTAATAAATTCCCTAAAATTTTAAATTTTTTTTCCCTCTCATATCATTTTTAAGCGGTCTGTTTTAAGCTACTGATTTTGAATTTCACAAAAATTGTATAAGCAACAAAAAAAAAACAAAAGTATATTTAATAATGATAAATTTTACGGGTCAAGAAGCTGTTGCTGTTGTTGTTTTTGTACCAGCAATTAAGCAGTACAGATAGATGATCTCACATCACAATTTTGACCTTATACTAGAACTGCATTTAGTTAATTATTAGTTATATTTAAAAAAAAAAACAAAAAAAAAAAAACAACCGACAACACAAAATTAGCGCTAAAAACAGTTAAATCGTTGTTTTTTTATTATGGTTGTCATCCTTTAACCACCAAAAAATTTGATTAAGGTCTTTTGACTTTTGTGTCATAGTGTAATAACGCAAATGTACAATAGATGCGAACCATTGCCAACGCCATGATATTTCGCTTAAAATACAAATCCCAGTCAGTGTCCCAGTGTTGTTGGTTGGTGCGGCTGCGGCGGCGCGGTGTTGAGTTGTTAAGTTGTGGATAATATACAATCATTTCATATCGCATTCACATTGTTGTATCTCTGCCGCCGCCAGTCGGTGGTTATGTGAATTGAGTCAAGTATTCGGAGTTGAAATATTTTTTTCCAGCTTTAATTTTTTTGCCCAAGCATTTCATTTCAAATTTCAAACACAGACACACACGAAGGAAGGAACGAACCAACAATATTGTAAGTGAACAATAACAAAAAGACAAAATAATACAACACTAACAAAACAAACAAAAAAATAACACAAGAAATAAACTTGTTAAACCACTTCTATATATATGCAATATATATATATATATAATAATATTATATGCACGTATAATTCTTTCTTCAACATTTTGTTGCTGTTGTTTGTTTTTTATGTACAATGCAAATTACTTTGTAATTGTGGCTTTCAAATCGTCAACCATTCTCTGGTTTATGTTTTTTTTTTTATTATTATTGTTATTTGAAATCTTTCTTTGCCGCTCGTTACTCACGCGTTAACGTTAATTGAAACACTGGCTTTATTTAAATATTTGCCAAAATTAAAAAATAGTTAAATGGTTGCTTCGTTTCTATTTTTTTTCCAATAATATTCAAATAGTTTTCTTTAATATTTCTAGTTTTCTTGCAAATACACGACGTCTAGTTACACCACTTTTGTTACTACTATTCATCGTTAAGTACGAACGAGTAAGTGAGTACCACCAGTCGTCGTCAGTCGATATGATCCAACACACACAAAGCACTCAAATCCGACACCAAAATCGGCGAGTAAGAAGAAAAACTTCAATGCAACAACCGTGGCAAAATCCAATCCATCCGACCGTCCACAACTACAAACTGGTTATGTTAAATAAGTTTTCAAAGTTGCGCCGTTAAGTCAAGAAATTGTTGCAGACAGCGTTTGGTATGTAGTAGATATTGAGGAGAGAGCGTTTTGGGAAAAATGTAAAGCAACATTGGGCTTTACATAACCCAGTAGCCCAGAAATGCTGCAAAACAAACACCGTCACCCCTCCTCATCCACCCAAAAAGAAAAACAACAACTTGTAAACACATCTAATAATTCAATGCTAAACAAATTAAAACAAACAAATATAAATTTGAAAAACGTAAAAATAACAATACTTTTACATTTGTGCACATAAAATTTAATATTATTTGCTTGATATTGCCCCCCAATTGGACACGTCTTTGTTTGTTTGTTAAGCTTTTGCCACAAAAGACGCTTAACAGAGAGAGTTCAGCCAAAGAGAGAGAGAGAGAGAGACGGTCAGAGATCTCATAATAGTGTGAGACACTTTAGATGTCCAACGTCCATAAATTCAGACCGTGTAAACCGATTTTATGCATTGTTCATTCACTTTTGCAGTCTTGATCTTTAGAAGTCAACAGCTTATGGAGCAAGAAATGACTAAGTCACATATTATTCATAACGTGACAGTTATTGTGTTTTCATACACTAATCATGTAATATTTCTAAATTATCTACTATCGCTGTATAGTATTATGTAAAACATTAGGCAATGACAATATTCGAGGTGTGACATAGATTAATTAATTACATTTGTAGTTGTTTATGTAAACTAATGATAAATAGTTCAACGTCTAATATGCTATACTTTTCTTATATATGAATTAAAAATATAGACAAATTTAAAAAATAAGACAGCATACCTTTGAATTCCCGGCAGGTTTGTTTTGCTCTATTTGCTGTTTTCCCGAGAATACCCAAATACTTTAAGAACATCATATTCATAATTGAGGGGCTGAAAGATGTAGTAATCAACACTTAAAACTAATGACGATCGCTCTATAACAGTTTAGAGTTATGTCTTAGCATTGAATGAATGTATGCAATGTCGACAACAACGAGGGGCCGCCGATGAAAGAAATGAAGAAGACTGAGACAGGAATTGATCCCTGGATCTTCCATCTTGCTACAGCCGGCCCCTTGTTCCTCTATTCTATGTAAAATCTTCTCGAAATATTTTTCTCTTTTCCCTTAACACAGTACAACATTTTTCAGCTCATTAATTTAGCACTCAATTCTGAGAACTGCACGTGAAAGTAGCCCCAAAAAGAAAAAGCTTTGCATCATTAGTTTTGTCAAGTTACATGCCATAATAATTTAATATCGATTTAAAGTTAGTATGTATCGTATAGGGAAATTTGTCACGTTTTAGGCTCTGTTGTTTGACATAACTCGAAAACCACTAGTCCAATATAGCTGAAACAAATTTAACAATTACAATTCTTTTAATCTATTCATATAACGTCCTTACATAAGCAACAGTTTCACTTTTCCATTCATCAAATGACTTTGAACTGGGTTTATTTTGTAGCAATTACAATAAAACTGTTGAACTCCGTGGCGTATGATTTACGTAGAATATTACTTATGACAATCACACGCCACCATAAAACAATATAACAAAAAAGCCTCAAACGTGACAAATTCCCCTATACGATACTTACTAACTTCAAATCGATATTAAATTATTATGGCATGTAACTTGACAAAACGAATGATGCAGAACTGCTTCTTTTTGGGCCTACTTTCACTGTCAGTTCTCAGAATTGAGTCCCATTTGTGTGAAAAAAGTACAATTTATTGTACGAAAAATACAAATTATTGTACCATAAAATAATTTTTTTTGTACTAAGAGTACATTTATTATACCAAAATGTATATTGTACCATATATTGTACTAAAAGGTGCAATTTATGTGCCAAAAAGACCATTTTATGGTAACAAAAGAAATAGTTTTATTGTACCAAAAGTGCATGTACTGTACAAAAAGTATATTTATTTTATGAAAAAGTACAATTTATTGTACCATAAAATACAATATATACCATGTTATTATGGTAACAAAATAAATAATTTTATTGTACCAAAAGTGCATGTATTGTACTAAAAGTACATTTATTTTACGTAAAAATACAATATACAATTTATTATACCATAAAGTACTTTTAAAGTACTAAAATGTACAATTTATTGTACACGAAAGTACTTTTATTGCACTAAAAAAATTGTATTGTACCAAAATGTACTTTTACTGTACTCAAAAGTAAATTCTTTGAACCAAAAAGTACAATTTACTGTACCAAAAAGTACGTTTATTGTGCCAAAAAGTACTTTTATTGTACCAAAAAATATATATATTGTACCAAAAAGTACTTTCATTGTACACAGAGAGTGCTTTAATTGTACCAGAATGTACTTTTATTGTACCAAAAGTGAATTTTTTGTGCTCAAAGGACATTTATTTTTCCAAAAAGTACAAAATATTGTACTAAAATATTCTTTGATTGTACCAAAAAGTACGTACAATATACCACAAAGACTTCTATTGTTACAAAAAGTACTTTGATCGGACCAACAAATACTTTTACAGTACCGAAAAGTAAATTTTATTTACCAAAAATAAAAATATTTTTATTACACCAAAATGTACCTTTATTGTACCAAATAGTACTTTTAATGTTCCACAAAGTACATTTATTGTACCAAAATGTACAGTTATTGCAACTAAAAATACCTTTATTGTACCAAAAAGTACATTTATTTTACCAAAAAGTACATTCCTTAATACAAATATAACTTTTGTTGCACCAAAAAGTACTTCTATTGTACCCAAAAGTACCTTCAATGTACCAAAAAGTACTTTAATTTTACACAAAAATTATTTTATTGTACCACCATTTATTGTACCAAAAAGTACTCTTTGACCGAAAAATAAAAATATACTAAAATATACTTTTATTACAACAAAAAGTGTCTTTATTGTACCAAAAAGTACATTCAATACTCCACAAAGTACTTTTATTGTACCAAAATGTACATTTATTGTACCTTTTATTGTGCCAAACAGTAAGAACTACAGTGGTTTTATGTTAACTTCTTTATATTTATTTTTGTGCAAAATTTTTTGAACATGTGTTTGATGAATATACAGCATTTCCTCGCGTACCCGTTCCTTTAATTTCTCAAGAGTTAATGGATTGCTTTTGAAAAATTTTACTTGTAAAGTATTGCCAAAGAAAAAAGTCCGTTAGATATAAGTCTCAGCAACGAGGTGGTCAGTTTATGTCACCTCTTTTGTATAAGACTTTTTGCCCAAAATGTTGGCGACCAGCATCCAATAAGTCGTTCAAAATGTGTAATATGTTGTCCCATTTTGCTAAAAACACGATTGTTGATCAAAACCCTTGAAATTCTATAACGCTGGAGCAAAAAAGTTTTGTAGAATGACAATATACCGCTCTGTATTCAATGTAACATCATATTCTCTCTTATCTTTGTTAAGGTATGGAACAACAAAGCCTCAATCTAATAAAGCTGTCTATACAATCAAATAATAACGCTATGTGCATCGACCTAAGGCACTTAAGCATTTACAGTAAAATAAACTTAACGGTAGCTACAAAAACCTACACACACACTGCATTACCGCTTATTTTGGTAATACCCATATTAAATCGATGGGAACCCACCCAACTTTGTACGAAAGATCATAAAAAACAATACTTTTAGTTTAACCTTTGGCACTTATATCATTTGTCCTAACAACCAGCACACATTTATTAGCAAATCTAACGCAGTTTTTAAAGTTCAAGCTGCTGCAAAATGTCATGGGTACAAACTAAGTTAGTTAATCTTTACAAAGCTTTCATCATCCACAATGCGAAAAACTTCGTCGCGGAAATGTAGCAGATCATCGTTGAATTGGTCACTGCTGCGATTGTGCAAAGCGGCCATTACAGGTTTTAAATTTTCAATATCAGCCGTCTCCGCTAAATCATTGTAATATAAAACCTAAAAAAGAACATTTCAACTATTAATATTAAGGTGACATTTTACTACTAAGCTCTCATTACCTGATCTTTGCCCATCAAGTGAGCCTGACGCTTCTTATAACCTTTAGCAAAGCGTTGTTGCATTTCATGATCCGTATCCTGCAACATTTCCATTTTGCTGGGCATTTCTTTTTGACCACTCCAGAATTTCAGAGCAAATCTCGATTGTAAATCACACATTTGGGCGGCACACACATAAAAGGGTATACCTATGAAAGCCATCGAGGGATACTCAATGTTCAGACAGTGCTTGTAGAGCGGCTGTACATAATTCTCGTCCACATGAATGCCACAGTCCGTGGATAGAAATGGGAAACAGAATTTATAACCAGTGCAGTAGAAGATGATGGTATAAGTTTCGCTAGTATTATTGGTGAAATAGACATTGGGACCTTGAATGTAGGCCACGTCTGGTTTTTGATTTACATTCGAGTTGTACTTAGTTTTTGGCGTCTCAGCCATATGATGGCTAAGTGTTACACGCTTGGCGACTTTGGAAATTTCATGGCATAAATCCATGCCACTGGGACCGGCTCCAATGATAAGGACCGTCTCGTCTAGGGGAAATGATAAAGAATACAATCAGAGGTATAGGAGATGTTGTTGACACCTTACCTGTGAACTGCTTGGCATTCTTGTAGTCATGACTGTGTATTTGACGACCTTGATAAGTTTCGGCTCCTTTGATGCTGGGACTTAAAGGTGTGTGGTAATGACCATTGCATACCATCACATAATCGTACATGAGAAATTCAACGGTTTCATTCTTTAAATCTTTAACAATAACCTGAAAAAATTATTAAATAAAGAAAAAATATCATTAACATTTAAAAAAAAAAACAATTTTCTAATTTAAACTGTATCCGTCAACTCATATAAAATCATAATGTATTCGATTTTTATGCCACTAATGAGTGATGGAGTTTCAAAATTTATAACTAAAAATTATAATATAAAACATAATTTAGATTTCTTTACATATATACTAATTAAATTTTTAATATTAAATTATATAAATTATAAAATATAGTAATGAATTTAATTTCTATTATTTCTATAATAGAGTTTATTTAGCAATAATATTACTAGTTTAATTTAAAAAAATTTACATTAAAAATTAATTTTTAAATAAATAACGAAAGAAAAAAAAATAAAAAATATATGAAAATTAAAAATTTTGAATGAAAATCTACACTAAAATATTTTGAAACTAAATTTATTTTTTAATCCAAATTAATAAAAAAAAAATAAAGTTGCAAAATTAAAACATTTTATTTTTCAAAATTATAATATAAAACAAAATTTAGATTTCTTTACATATAAAATTAATTTAAAAAAAAAAACTAAAGTCGAAAATTTAACAAATATCTTAAAATGATTAAAAATTAAAAATTTTGAATGAAAATTTACACTAAAATATTTTGAAACAAAACTTATTTTTTAATCCAAATATAAAAAAATTAAGTTTCAAAATTTTAAAATTTTTTTCAAAATTTATAACTAAAAATTATAATATAAAACAAAATTTAGATTTCTTTAAATATAAAATTAATTTTAAAATAAAAAACGAAAGCAGAAAATAGATAAAATATTTTAAAATGTGTAAAATTAAAAATTTTTAATGAATTATTTTACACTAAAATATTTTGAAAAAAAAATTATTTTTTAATCCAAATTAAAAAAAAATAAAGTTGCAAAATTAAAACATTTTTTTTTTTCAAAATTTAAAACTAAAAATTATGATATATAACCAAATTTAGATTTCTTTACATATAAAATTAATTTTAAAATAAAAAACGAAAATAGGAAATAGAAAAAATATCTTTAAATATGTAAATATTAAAAATTATGAGTGAATTATTTTACACTAAAATATTTTTAAACAAAATTTATTTTTTAATCCAAATTAAAAAAAAAAATAATGTGCAAAATTAAAACAATTTTTTTTTTCAAAATTTAAAACTAAAAATTATGATATAAAACCAAATATAGATTTCTTTACATATAAAATTAAATTTTAAACATAAATTAAATAAAAAATTATAGAAATTATAAAAAATAATAATGAATATATTTTATATTACTGCTAATACAGTTTATTTAGCAATAATATCAAAATTTTAATTTAAAAAATTTATTTAAAAAACAATAAAAAAAACACCGAAATTAGAAAAAATATCTTTAAATATATAAAAACTTAAAATTTTAAATGAAAATTTACACTGTAATATTTTGAAACGAAATTTTTTTATTCCAGGTTAAAAAAAAATTTTAGTTGCAAAATTAAAACAATTTTTTTTAATAAAAGTATAATTTAAAAAGAAAAATTTAATTTCACAAAAATTTTAATATTTAAACTTTTGACATTTTTATGTTTGAGTAAAGAAAGACAACAAGTTTTAAATAGACATTTAAAAAAAAGTTTTTGTTCTTCTAAAAAATGCAACAGTTTCTTCAGAATCTTTTTTACCCTACCCAGTTACTTTACAAAAATGGACCTGTCGCTTTCAGCCATCTACATATTTCTTTCATTGCCGGTCTCCTCGATGTTGTCGAGGAGGCATGTCTAGTAAATGCTTCTCAATAAGCGACGATTGCTTTTCCATTTATCAAATGATTTTGAACTGGATTTATTTTGTAGTAGTTACAATAAAACTGTTGTACTTCGTGGCTAGAGTATACAAAACCGAAACCGGAAACCGGCAAACCGGTTTTTTTGTTGAGAACCGTCAGCCGGTTTTTACAAAATATCGTTTTTCGGATAACCGGTTTAACCGGTTTTTTTAGGTCGGTTTTACCGGTTTTCCGAAATCATGAGAAGTTGAAGATATCGATTTTTCACCTTAGAACAGCCCCTCAAAATTTTTGTAAGCAACATCTTTGTAGAAAATTTTAATGTTCCAAAGTCTCATTTTACGACACTTTTCTGACTTTTCTTGAAATAAGGACGAAAAGGACACGTAAGGATTCCAAATAGAAAGTTTAAATGTTCCACAACAAAAATCATCGTTAAATTTCATTGAAGACATCTGATATCGAATATGTACTAAAACAATGACAAACATTCAGACAGTGATTGAAAAGAGACAAAATGAGTAGTAATAGTTGAAGATATTGATTTTTGGTCTTATAGCACCCCATGTAAAATATTCCGAGATACATTTTTGTAAAGCATTTGAATGTTTTCAAGTCCCATTTGAAGATATTTTTCCGACTTTTCTTGAAATAGGTACGAAACGGGCACGTAAGAACTCAAGATAGAGAGTTCCACAAAAGTTACATAAAAAATGTATCGTTAAATTTTATTGCTGACATTAGATATCGAAAATGCATTAAAGCAATACGGGTAAGAAACGTAGTTCTTTAGTACCTATTTCAAAGTCTATTTTAGGTTAAACTGAAAACTACATCGGTGAAGGCTTTCATCCCGTAAAGGAATTATTCCGCCTTCAAAAATTTGTTGCACTTTGTAATTGGCCTTATAAAATAAACTGGCTTCAGGTGCCCATTAGTTGGCTAATATTATAATGTGATTTTAATCTTATTAATATTATAATTCGATTTTGACATGTTTTTTCTGTTAAACGCTCTCTTCCATACTCTGTTTTTAATATTTCTAAATTAAATGGCTCATAATAGTAACACTATTTCTTGTATTTGTGCACAAAGCAAAAACTCGAAAAATAACCGGTTAACCGGTTTTTTCTTATTTAGGTATTCGAAAACCGAGTTTTTGAAATAATGTAAATTTCGAATATAACCGGAACCGGTTTTTCGAAAAAGTCGAATGTTTGTATACTCTATTCGTGGCGTATGATTTATGTGGAATATTACTTATGATAATCATACGTCATCATATAACAATATAACAAAAGTGCCTCTAACTTACTAACTTAAAATCGATATTAAATTATTATGGCATGTAACTTGACAAAACGAATGATGCAGACCTTCTTCTTTTTGCGGCTACTTTTACGTGCAGTTCTCAGAATTGAATCCCAAAGCAATGCGCTGAAAAATGTTTGACTGTGAAAGGGGAAAAATAGCTTGGAACTAGTTCTATACTATTTCTCTACAGATAGTGAACTAGTTCATCTGCCATACAAACAACTTTCTCACTTAATACAAAAGGTTCACAAATGCTATTTATGTAGCTTATCATTAAAAACTTAACTACATAACAATACTATAGTTTTTTTCTTAACTATTTAAAAGATAAGATATGATCTAGTAGAAATTGTCCTCTTTATGTTAATATGATAATAAAGTTATTGATATGTTGATAATCGATAATAAAAAGGCAACATGTGCGGTTTTTGGAGTGTGCAAAGTTTTCCCAACAACAAATTGCAGATATAACCATGTATTTTAAAAGGTTGTTGACATAAATAGTAAATTTTTCCACAATCAGTAGATGCATATTAAAATTTCAGAAATTGCGATAGTTTATAGATAAACGATTACTATTTGTGTTTTTTGACTCAAGTATAGAAACTTTCCATTATTTTTTGTGTAGTGCTAATAATCTTTTAAGAGCATCTGTGGAAAACTTTTACAATTTGGTTAATGGCATATTTTGAAACCCCTAACATTACCTCAATTTGTTTTAAAGAAAACAGTCTCGTTTATTGAACTTGCTCTATTTTAAAGCATAGAATTGAAATGAATTTAGATTATAAGTTTAAAACAAACTATTGATATGTAGAATTATATATAGTTACACAGTACAACACATGATTTTGGGACTCAATTCTGAGAACTTGAAAGTAGCCCCAAAAAGAAGAAGTTCTATATCATTCGTTTTGTCAAGTTACATGCCATAATATTTTTATATCGATTTCAAATTAGTAAGTATCGTATAGGGGAATTTGTCACGGGTTAGGCTCTTTTGTTTGACATAACAATAATACTATATGGTGGCGTATGATTATCATAAATAATATTCCACATAAATCAGACGCAACGGAGTACAACAGTTTTATTAGTGGTTCTCGAGTTATGTCAAACAAAAGAGCCTAAAAGGTAACAAATTCCCCTAATCGATATTAAATTATTATGGCATGTTACTTTACAAAACGAATGATGTAGAACTTCTTCTTTTTGGGACTACTTTCACGTGCGGTTCTCAGAATTGAGTCCCAAATCAATGAGGTGAAAAATGTTGTACTGTGTTAACTTATTGATATTTAAATTATCAAGAATTTTGAAACGATGAAAAAAAGTCCAGTCCGCTATTTAAATACAAAAACAGTACAAAACCCACGTTTTGGTAAAATTTTGTAAACATTCCCTCGATTACTAACTGAAATTATGGAAAATTTGCCAAGGGCGTTGAAAGAACCCTAAACCTGTGAAATGAGCAGTCCAACATGAAAATCACAAATTTATAAAATTTTTCAGCTATTGCTTAAGATAATTAACTGAGGGACAATTTTGGGAATATGTTGCATAGTCTTCTCAATGATTTATGAAATTTTGTCGGCTTCTTTGATAATTATGATAAATTAAAATAAATCATTAAATATTATCATTTAGGATTCTCATGCATGACATATATATCAAAATGGCCAAAGTTCTTTCTCCAGCTAATATCATTTAACTCACCTGCCACATATTATTTTTTGGCATTATTCTTATTACATAATGCAAAAACGTTATATGCTCCTCTATCTTATGTTTCGCACAATAATCGTTGAGAAATTTCTCAATAATCTTTGATGGCACATATGATTCCTCCGGCCCCTCAATGGAAAAATCTGGAAATCCCATTATCTCTTTGGGTAAATTAGTCCTTAGGCCCTGGTACATACTACTGTGGACATCAAGGCCATACTCGTTTGTACCCACTTGCTCCGTGAACACCCATGTTCCACCGATTTGTTCGGCCTGTTCGTATACCGTCACAGAAAATCCACTATCAAGAGCTCGACGGGCCGCACAAAGCCCCGCTGTACCAGCACCAACTATGCAGACTCGTTTCATTTTTGCAACTACTAAACGTTGAGTTTATTGAATGAATCTTTAGCTCTCTTTCTTTGATTTTATACGATTCAATGGGGTTAACAATAATAATCTAGTCTAGTGATAACAAGAGCGCAGCACCATAATTATCATAAAGTTTTTAATAATAAAGAAATAATTTAAATACACAATTGATAACGAGGGGACATCGAAGCAGCAAACACACACACGCGGGTGTAAAGTAGTAGTAGCCACGATCAGACAAACATATTGCTGCTAGGGTATCAAAATATTCGGATATGTGGAAAAGCCGGTTTTGGAAGAATATTGTCAATATCAAATGAAGGCGTATTTTCATATTATTGTTCTAGTACCAAAGGGTTTTTTTATTGTATAAAATTGTACAAAAATACTTCATAAATATTGAAAGGTTTCTGAACTTATGGATAAGTCCGTGTAACCTCCTTTGCATACTACTTTTTGTCCTTAAAATTCGCCAACAGCGCAATTTTTAAAGTTCAAGCTGCTGCACAATGTTATGGGTACGATCTGAGTTAGTTAATCTTTACAAAGCTTTCTTCGTCCACAATGCGATAAACATCGTTGCGGAAATGTAGCAGGTCATCGTGGAAGCGTTCACTGCTTCGATTGTGCAAAGCGGCCATTACAGGTTTTAAACTATCAATATCAGCTGTCGCTGCTAAATCGTTGTAATATGAAGCCTATAAAACGAGAACAACATTTACATATGTTAAAATAAAAGTGACATTTTACTACTAAGCACTCTCATTACCTGATTTTTACCCATCATGTGGGCCTGACGTTTTTTATAACCTTTGGCAAAACGTTGTTGCATTTCATGATCTGTATCCTGCAACATTTCCATTTTACAGGGCATTTCTTTCTGACCACTCCAGAATTTCAAAGCAAATATCGATTGTAAATCACACATCTGGGCGGCACACAAATAAAAGGGTATACCTATAAATGCCATGGTGGGATATTCAATGTTCAGACAGTGCTTGTACAGCGGCTGTACATAATTCTCGTCCACATGAATGCCACAGTCCGTGGATAGAAAGGGGAAACAGAATTTATAACCAGTGCAGTAGAAGATGATGGTATAAGTTTCGCTAGTATTATTGGTGAAATAGACATTGGGTCCTTCAATGTAGGCCACGTCAGGTTTTTGATTCACATTCGAGTTATACTTCGTTTTTAGCGGCTCAGCCATATGATGGCTGAGTGTTACACGCTTGGCGACTTTGGAAATTTCATGGCATAAATCCATGCCACTGGGACCGGCTCCAACGATAAGTACTGTCTCGCCTAAGGAGAATTATAAAGAATTATATTATTGTTGATATGACTCAGAGGTGTAGGACATGTTGTGTTACTCTCCTACCTGTGAACTGCTTGGCATTCTTGTAGTCATGACTGTGTATTTGACGACCTTGATAAGTTTCCGCTCCTTTAATGCAGGGAGTTAAAGGTGTGTGGTAATGACCATTGCATACCATCACATAATCGTACATGAGAAATTCAACGGTTTCGTTCTTTAAATCTTTAACAATAACCTGAAATAAATATGTAAAAAATTGCACAAATTTTTTAATTTAATTTAAGAATCAAAAGATATAGAACGTAAAAGTTACATATATCAAAACTACTAAAATGGAGATGATATTGGACAATGTTGCCGGCAGTATGAATGACCTATTATATTAATATATTCACAATATATTACACAGTACAACAACAACAACATGGTTTTGGGACTTAATTCTGAGAACTGCACGTGAAAGTAGCCCCAAAAAGAAGAAGTTCTGCATCATTCGTTTTGTCAAGTTACATGTCATAATAATTGAATATAGATTTGGAGTTAGTAAGTATCGTATAGGGTAATTTGTCACGTTTTAGGCACTTTTGTTATATTGTTATGTGGTGTCGTATGATTATCATAAGTAATATTTCACGTATATCATACGCCACGGATTGGAACTGCTACAAAATAAACCCAGTTGAAAATCATTTGATGAATGGATAAGTGAAACTGTTGGTTATTTTTTTAATTTGTTTCAGCTAAATCGGACTAGTGGTTTTCATGTTATGTCAAACAAAAGAGCCTAAAACGTGACAAATTCCCCTATACGATACTTACTAACTTCTAATCGATATTAAATTATTATCTCATATAACTTGAGAAAACGAATGATGCAGAACTTCTTCATTTTGGGGCTACTTTCACGTACAGTTCTCAGAATTGAGTCCCGTTATATGAACAGATTAAAGGAATTGTAATTCCTAATTTTTTTTAAATTTGTTTCAGCTAAATCGGACTAGTAGTTCTCGAGTTATGTCAAACAAAAGAGCCTAAAACGTTACAAATTTCCCTATACGATACTTACTAATTTCAAATCGATATTAAATTATTATCTCATGTAACTTGACAAAACGAATGAGGCAGAACTTTTTCTTTTTGGGGCACTTCCACGTGAAGTTCTCATAATTGGGTCTCAAATCAATAAGCTGAAAAATGTTGTACTATGTTAGCTTACCAAAATCTGCTTTTATATGGATCGAAATAACATGACACACGAAATTAATGTTGCCGGCAGTATGAATGATCTGTTATCTTAATAGATTAACAATTTATTAGGGCAAGATTGCATACACTTGCAAATGATTTATTTAACTTTGTGGTTTTATTGATACTTATGTTAATTTAATGAAAAACCAAGAAATATTATCATATACCACAATCTAAACACCAAATATGTCGACATAAGACATATATATTGTAAAAAAGACTAACTTGTTCGGCCGATCCTTATAATCTAAATCACTTAGTATTATTTAACTCACCTGCCACATATTATTTTTTGGCATTATTCTTATAACATAATGCAAAAACTTTATATGCTCCTCCAACTTATGTTTCGCACAGTAATCGTTGAGTAGCTTTTCAATAATTTTTGATGGCACATATGATTCTTCCGGTCCCTCAATGGGAAAATCTAGGTATCCCATTATTTCTTTGGGTAAATTAGTCCTCAGGCCCTCATACATACTACTATGGACATCGAGGCCGTACTCATTGGTACCCACTTGCTCCGTGAACACCCATGTTCCTCCTATTTGTTCGGCCTGTTCGTATACCGTCACAGAAAATCCACTATCAAGAGCTCGACGGGCCGCACAAAGCCCCGCTGTACCAGCACCAACTATGCAGACTCGTTTCATTTTTGCAACTACTAATCGTTTGCAACTACTGAGATTAATGAATGAATCTTTAGCTCTTGTTCTTCGATTTTATACGATTCATTGGGGTTAATATTAATAATATCTATTTTAGTGATAACAAGAGCCTAGCACCATAATTAACATAATGTTTTTTGTAAACAAGAAATAAATTTAAATACTTAATTGATAACGGGGGGGACATCGCAGCATCACACACGGTTGTAGAGTAGTAGTAGCCATGATCAGACAAACAGTAGCAGCAGTAGCTAGGGCATCAAAATATTCGGATATGGCGAATGGCCGGTTTTGAAAGAAAATTTTATACGTCAAATGTAGGCGTATCTTTGTATAACTGTTGACGCATCACACTGTTGTTGGTAGGTATTGTAGCGGAACTAAAATGTGGTAGAGATAACTAGACTTGAATTTTATATATGTATATAAAATTCTCGTGTCACGGGGTGCGTGATTGAACTCCTCCGAAACGGCTCGACCGATCCTTATGAAATTTTGTCAGCATGAGAATCGGCCAACATCTATTTTTCATGCCTCTAAATGTTATGGAAAAAATGTTTTCTAGAAATAACATACATGGCAAAACAACGTTTGCCGGGTCAGCTAGTATTAATTATAATATTTTCCTATTCTATTAATATTATAAATGTGAATGTTTGTCTGTTTGTTTGGTATTTGTTTGTTTGTGGCTCAATCACGGCTAAACGGGTGGACTAATTTCAATGAATTTTGGAAGACAGTTAGTGTACTAAGTGGAAAGTACCGTAGGCTATACTTTTTTTTAGTTTTTGATCTTATGGGCGGAATGGGCGTGGCAAAACTTTTTCTAGAGCTAGGAAGATAAAATTTGGTACACAGATAGTACTCGGCAACACGAATATGAATATGCGAACGAAATTTTAATTTTGGACCAGTGGGCGTGGCAAAACTGTATTTTAGTGCTAGGCAGATAAAATTTGGTACGCAGCAACACGAATATGAATATGGAGACGAAATTATAATTAAACTGTATTTAAGCCTTTGAGAGATAAAATTTGGTACACAGATAGTACTCGCCACTACAGGTTCAAATTTGTAGACGTGGCAAAACTGTATTTTATCCCTAGAGCGATAATATTTGATAAACAAATATCAAAGAATCCATTTGTAGTGCTTAAAAGTACAGGTTATTGTAATAAAAAGTACTTTTATTATACCGAAAAGTATTATTTATTGTACCAAACAACCAAGAAGAACATTTATGGTATCAAAGAGTAATTTATTGGTACACTACGTCAGTTTGTTTATTTCATTAAAAATTTATTTTCGGCCGGCGGAAATATGATGGTGAATGATCGGTGGGCAGAAGGGAAAGTGGTAAAAATGTTTTTAGGACTATGTAAGGTAATATTTGTATACAGATAGTACTTGGCACTAAAGATATGAATGTATAGATAAATGTTTTAATATCGGTTAATGAGATGTGGTTAGTTTCATAAGGTTAAGCAGTAACTTGGGGTAACGAATCGTTTAAAGAACGTACTATATTATAAGCATTCGTCAAGTAAGCAATACCGAAGCATAGCCGGGTCCACTAGTTAAATATTATAAATGTGAATGTTTGTATATTTGTTTGTATGTTTGTGGCTCAATCACGGCTAAACCGATTTCAATGAAATATGGAGGATAGTTAGCATACAGTGCGCTATATTTTTTGACCCAATGGGCTTAGTGGGCGTTGCAAAATTTTTTAGAGCTATAGAGATAAAATTTGATACCCGTATAGTACTCGGCAATGCGAATATGAATATGCAGACGAAATATAAATTTTGGACCCAATGGGCGTGGCAAAACTAAAGAGATACAATACGATTACAATTTGGCTATGGATGTATCATTTAATACCAAGATAGTACTCGACAACACGAATATGAATATGCAAACGAAACTTGTGGATCTGAAGATTTTTTTGCACAAAAATATTTTTCACCGAATTTTTCCGCAGTGGCTTTGGTTTTAGACAGTGCTTTAAAAATGTAATAATTTAATATAACTTTTGCCTGTTGTGGGCCCACATGTTTTGGTAAAAATTTAATAAAGTAAAAAATTTGACCAGTTTTCTTTGATTTTTGATTGTATTTTTTTATGCAGATTTCTTGTCAAAAACGGTAAATAATTTACTTTTTAACACTCAAACGAATATGTTTTAGCAGTCTATAGCATTTAAAACAAAAGAAATTTTTTGTAAAAAAATTCAAATTTTGGCAAGGGGTTAACCTATATATTTTTTTGCACAAAAATATTTTCCCGCAGTGTTTGTGTTTTTAGATAGTGCTTCAAAAATGTAATAATTTGATATAGGTTTAAGGTCTATTGCTATTTAGGATCAGAATAAAATCAGGTTTATTTAATTTTTTAGACCAATTTTAATCGTTTAAATACTAAATAAACTATGACTCTTAACCATTTGAATTAAACTTCTATCGAGAGACCTTTAAACTAGCTTTCAGTTTGGTACATGTTTGCTTTCAATAAGTCAATCAGTTTTAGTATAATTTGGGAAGAGCAAAAATTCGACCAGTTATTATCAAGCTTTTACAAAGTGCGTGCAGAAGTGTATATGAAGCTAAAACTAATTGGTTGTTGTAGCAGGCGATGCTCCAAAGGAAAATGAGCTTTTTTTTATTACATTAACAAAAACAAAATACAAAAATATCATAAGAAATTTAACTAACCTAAGAAAGTTATTGTTCCAATACTTATAACATTTTTAGTTTTTATTTTATTCCAGATTATAACAGATAACGATTACTAGCTTAACGAGGAGAAGTACAGTATCATGGAAACTCGAAATTTGCCTCAAATAAGCTAAACTATATGTTGTATTACAATATTATGAATATCTAGTCATACTTGTTTAGACATGTTTGTTCTTACACTTTAAAAATGAAATAATTAACTTCCATACACTTCGGCTTCGAGTCTATTTGTTTTTTTTTTGATTCTGCGAACTAGACTTCTACATGACAACGGTGTTATTTTGGTAAACAAAAACAAACAAGAGCAAGAGAGCGACAGAGTGTTTGGGAGTTCTGATCAATACAGTGTTTTGTAAAACAAATTCATTTCATTTCATTTTCATTTTCATTTATTTATATATTTTATAATCCAAAAGCCAATTCACTTAAATATGTACATATGTTTTGAACGACAGTAATGATTCAAAACAAAATTTGTTTGTGCCAAAAAGTTTTTTGGGCAATTTGTTGTACCAAATTATTCTTTTTTAGTACATTAAAGTACTTTTGTTGTACGAAATATTAAAATTTTTGGTATCTAAAAGTACAATTTATTGTTCATCAAAGAATTTGTTCATATCAACCAAAACCATTAATGTCGATTACACAGTACAATTTTTTTCAGCTCATTGATTTGGGACTCTATTCTGAGAACTGCACGTGAAAGTAGCAGAAAAAGATCTGCATCATTCGTTTTGTCAAGTTACATACCATAGTAATTTAATATCGATTTGAAGTTAGTAAGTATCGTATAGGAGAATTTGTCACGTTTTAGATTCAGTGACATCTAGAATCAGTGTCTTCCTCTTTCTCTTTTATAATAAAATTACCCATCAATCGTATTCCCAATACAATCATTTAAGAAGAAATAAGTTTTATGGCACCAAAAAGTACTGTTTATTGTACCACAGAGTACTTATATTTTACCAAATTGTACATAAATATTATATATATGGTATAGGATATATAAGCTTTAGGGATAAGTCCGCGCTACGAGGGCCAGTAAATGTCACCTCTTTTGGAGATCACTTTTTCGCTAACTGCGCCAACTTTTAAAGTTCAAGCTGCTGCAAAATGTCACAGGGTACAAACTAAGTTAGTTAATCTTTACAAAGCTTTCATCGTCCACAATGCGATAAACATCGTTGCGGAAATGTAGCAGATCTTCGTAAAAGCGTTCTTCGCTTCGATGGTACAAAGCGGCAATAACAGGTTTCAAATATTCAATATCAGCCGTCTGCGCTAAATCGTTGTAATATGAATCCTGTAAAAACTGCATTTTAATCATAGTATTAAGGTGATATACGTCTTAACACTTCTTACTTGATCTTTGCCCATTAAATGCGCCTGACGTTTTTTATAACCTTTGGCAAAACGTTGTTGCATTTCATGATCCGTATCCTGCAACATTTCCATTTTGCTTGGCATTTCTTTATGACCACTCCAGAATTTCAAAGCAAATCTCGATTGTAAATCACACATCTGGGCGGCACACTCATAAAAGGGTATACCTATAAGAGCCATAGTGGGATATTCAATGTTCAGACAGTGCTTGTACAGCGGCTGAACATAATTCTCCTCCACATGAATGCCACAGTCCGTGGATAGGAAGGGGAAAGAGAATTTATAACCAGTGCAGTAGAAGATGATGGTATAAGTTTCGCTAGTATTGTTGTTGAAATAGACATTGGGTCCTTCAATGTAGGCCACGTCAGGCTGTTGATTTACATTCGAGTTATACTTCGTTTTTAGCGGCTCAGCCATATGATGGCTGAGAGTAACGCGCTTGGCGACTTTGGAAATTTCATGGCATAAATCCATACCACTGGGACCGGCTCCAATGATAAGGACCGTTTCGTCTAGAGAAAATTATAAAGAATTAAATTTTATTCATATGACTCAGAGGTGTGGGACTTGTTGTTGACAGCTTACCTGTGAACTGCTTAGCATTCTTGTAATCGTGACTGTGTATTTGACGACCTTGATAAGTTTCAGCTCCTTTGATGCTGGGATACACAGGCGTGTGATAATGGCCATTGCATACCATAACATAATCGTACATGAGAAATTCGACGGTTACGTTCTTTAAATCTTTAACAATTACCTGAAAAAAAATATGTACAAAAAAGTTTAAAAATATAGAATCATTTTTGAAATTTTACAAAAATATCTAATTTAAGACTCCAGAAATATAAAACTTGGATGTTAATTATCTCCATACTACTAAATTGTAGATGTGACTTTCTTTTTTATATGGACGGTATAACCGATAAAATTTTTTCTAAGGGGATACCTAATAAGTATAGTTTTCAACAGCAATCTAAAATCTTTTGAATAATTTAAAGAAAGAAAAAAATACTAATTTCCCTTTACACCCCATGAATGAGATATTAGATAGCTTCTTAAAAAAAGTAACCCAGATTAATTGCATAACTGCCAGTAATATTTAGTAATTTTTATTGTTTTTTGACTTTGATTTAATTAGCTTACCAAAATCAGCTGTTATATGGAACGAAATAACATGACACACGAAATTCATGTTGCCGGCAGTATGAACGACCTATTATCTTTATAGATTAACAATATATTAGGGCAAAATTGCATGGACTTGCAAATGATTTATTTAACTTTCTGATTTTATTGATAGTTATGTTAATTCAACGTAAAATCAAGAAATATTATCATAAAACACAATATACATATTTACAAAATATATCGACATAAGACATATATTGTAAAAAACACAAACTTCTTCTTCCTATCCTTATAAACTATATCACCTAGTATTATTGAACTCACCTGCCACATATCATTTTTTGGCATTATTCTTATAACATAATGCAAAAACTTTATATGCTCCTCTATCTTATATTTCGCACAGTAATCGTTCAGGTATCTCTCAATAATCTTTGATGGCACATATGATTCCTCCGGTCCCTCAATAGGAAAATCTGGAAATCCCATTATCTCTTTGGGTAAATTGGTTCTTAGGCCCTGGTACATACTACTGTGGACATCGAGGCCATACTCGTTGGTACCCACTTGCTCGGTGAACACCCATGTTCCACCAATTTGTTCGGCCTGTTCGTACACCGTCACAGAAAATCCACTACCGAGAGCTCGACGGGCTGCACAAAGCCCCGCTGTACCAGCACCAACAATACAGACTCTTTTCATGTTTGCAACTACTGAACGTTAAGTTTAATGAATGAATCTTTAGCTCTTGTTCTTTGATTTTATACGATTCATTGGCGTTAACATTAACTAGATATTAAGTTTAGTGATAACAAGAGCCAAGCACCATATAATTACCATAAAGTTTTTTATAATCAAGAAATATATTTAAATATCCAATTGATATCGAGGGGATATCGCAGCATCACACACGGTTATAGAGTAGTAGCCAAGATCAGGCGAACACTTGAATGTGTCGAAAAGAAACAAGAAGAAAATATAAGTATGAAATTTCAAAATGACGTATGTATAGCCAAATAATTTTTGCCGCATCATCGGACTGATGTTATTGCGAACTACTATAATGTGACAGTGAAAACATAACTTTGCATTATAAAACTGATGGGATCTCATATTGCAGTAGTATATTGGAATTCGAAGAATTGCACAGTAAAACATTTTTCAGTTCCATGCTTAGGGACTCAATTCTGAGAACTGCACGTGAAAGTAACCCTTAAAAGAAGAAGTTTAGCATCTTTCGTTTTGTCAAGTTACATGCCATGATAATTTAATATCGCTATGAAGTTAGTAAGTATCGTATAGGGGAATTTGTCACGTTTAAGGCCCTTTTGTTTGACATAACTCGAGAACCACTAGTCCGATTTAGCTGAAACAAATTTAATAAAATTAAAAATTACATCTTCGTTAATCTTTTCATATAATTTTTCCCTACATAAGCAACAGTTTCACTTTTCTATTCAAATGATTTTGAATTGGGTTTATTTTGTAGCAGTTGCAATAAAACTGTTGTACTCCGTGGCGTATGATTTACGTGGAATATTACTTATGATAATCATACGACACCATATAACAATATAACAAAAGAGCCTAAAACGTGACAAATTCCCCTATACGATACTTACTACCTTCAAATCGATATTAAATTATTTTGGCATGTAACTTGACAAAACGAATGATGTAGAACTTCTTCTTCTTTCTCAGAATTGAGTCCCAAAATCTTGTGTTGTACTGAAAATTTCGTATTTCAAGTGGAGTTTGAGAAAATTAGGAATAAAGATTACAATTTGACTCAATTTTGCAATATGGGTATTTCCTAGCGTTGCGGACGCACGATTTTTTTCTTATTTTGTAGTTTTTTTGAAAAGTTGAAATATTTCGAAGATTATGTTCATGTTAAAAAATTCAGATTTTGGACAGTACTATAATGTTCTTGTAATGAAACTTTATTTAAAATGTTGTATTCAAAATTATGACTAACACAACTTGAAGTGTCTACGAAAATTTGTGAAATTTAGCGAAATTTCTTATGTGACCAATATATTTTTTTTTGTAAAATTAAGAAGACATGTTGGGATTTTATAAAAAACTTACTTCACGTTTAAAATACTTTAACCTTTTACGCTACCTCAATCTAAAAGTGCGTTGCGGACACACGCTTCGGACACACGCATTGTTCTATGAATAACACCGAGTAACAAAAAAATATAGTTTCTTTTGCTAAAGTTCAACAAATTCATTATATGATTTCAGAAACAAAAAGTTAAAAATATAGGAACTTTTACTATGAAATCGTCCGTCCTTCCATATATAAAAAATTACACTATTTTCAGATGATATTTAATTGGTAATTTACCACATGGGCTTTCAAGGTCCGTGTCCTATACTAGTTACATTTACATCAGAGAATAAACAATTCAATACGGAACTTAATGTCATTGCGAAGTGAAGTATTTGCTAGCATCAACATATAACACTAGTTTTAACTTAAAAGTTTGAACTTAAAATTTATAAGAATATTTCCACAAAAAAAATTATTTCTGTAATGATCATTAATATAAACGAGTTTAACCGGATTTTCTTTTGCCGGTTTTAATATCTCTAATACACAAAGTAAACTGTTACTAGGTGTACCTACTCGTATAAGTAAATTGTAGCCAGTGCTGTATTGGGCCAGCAAAGCAATGAGAAGGAGAGAGGAAAATAATTTATTAGGTCCATTGTATAAATAATAGAACTTTGCATATTTGAGTAAGGTTAGTTCAAGTTGCACTTGTTGTGTACTTATGATGTACGATACGGAAACGTGTCAATTTATTGAAAGATAACATTCGAAAGGTAACGTGATGAAAATTTGTATTTTTTACGATGTTGTTTGTTTAAAAATACAATATGTATAATTAGACAGTTTTTTCCTATTTGAAACGTTATATTTCTGTATTGGAAATACCGCAGTATTTGGTGTTATTTAAACGCTAATTCTCCAAGAATTGACAAAAATCCACCTGAAAAAAATTTAATATACATCTCCTTTTGCCTACATATACACATATTATAAATATTTTTTTTTGTTTAATGATACAACTTTATTAAATCCCTTTAAAGGACATCCATTGAATACAATTAGCATAAACTTATATATTTATAGAGGGATATTTATGTATGTAATGTATACAACATAGAAATGTACATGCAAAACAGAGCTTTAAAAAAATATGTCATCAATATCCGATATACACATATATGTTGATTTATATATATATATTAAGGAAAAAAAGCAACATTTCCTATTTTATATACAAAATGTCCAATACAATCAACCCACGTTGTGATAGGCACTGATCATGTTTGTCTTATTTCAAAAACAAACACAATAACATATGCTATAGTATAGCATTATTATATGTTATGTGTTCCAATCTGCTTCCTCCATTGATTATCTTTGGTATGGACAGTTTAGCAAAATAAGAAGAGAAAAAAAACTAACAATTTGGAGTTACATAGAATATTTAGCGCCAATAACAGTTTAAAAAACAATTCGATAAACAACAACTGAAATGTCTAGGACGATTAAAATACAATTAAAGGTTTAGATATAAGGAGAAAGAGAGAGAGATAAATTAATGTACATTTCCATGACTGTAAGTATATAAAATGTTCCCTTTCATCCGGGGCATAATAAATTAAACGTCGTTTATTACGCTTTATATAGAGTGATATATATGTATGTTTACGTGTACGTGTGTGTGTGATTGTGTTTTACTCTTTTTTTCCTGTTGTATTTATGTAGTTTTTCTTATCAGGCTAAAATATTCAATATTTTAACCTTTCTTCTTTTTAACTTATCTTCTCATAGGGGCATTTAATGATATATATGGTGAATATGTGGGATACATTGAATTCTGCTGGGCCGCCCTTTGTATAGCACAGGCATCCTGATACTGCGACTGCATGTTCATGACACCCATCTGCATGGGTATTTGTGAATTGGGATATTCACCACCGGTGGAATAACTCGAAGATGGCGTCTGCTGTGTGGACATTCTGTAGCTGTTGATGGCGCTGTAGGGAGTCATCAAATTCGGCGTTATGTGCACATTAGCGGGACGACTACTATTGGGCGACGACGTGGAGGGGGACGATGAAATGTGTTGAATTGGCGCCGATGCTGTGTTGCGTACCGATCGGCTAATACTAGCCTGCGACGTGGTTGTAATGGGAGCAATATTCATGTTGCTCGGATAGTACTTGTGGTGATACTGCAGGGAGGCCATCTGAGACTGCAGCATGTTTGGTGATGTATTCAAGTTACGATTTTGCGGTACAATTAGATGAGGCGGTGGCGTCATCGAGTTATTCCCTATGCCATGCTGTGGCGGCGGTGTCATATCGACCTGACCAATGGGAGATGTGTTACACGGTGGTATATCCAAGCCATTAGTAAGCTGTTGCAATCTGGACAAGCTATTGAGATTACCGACCACGGCGGGCGAGCCAGCTTGAGCGCTTGGCAGCGACTCGGCGCGTGTTTGCTGTTGTTGCTGCTGCTGGCTCAAGTGCTCGTTGGCCGACGATGTAGCAGACGAAGCACCACCACCGCCGGATGGAATCGAAATAGGCACTCTAGCTGTGTTGTTTATAGATTCATTCGTATTCAAATTGTTTTGCAAATAGAAATTGTTTACAGCGCACGAAGGAGATGGTTGCTCTACACGCACCGAACCAGCGTGCGTATTAATAGCACTGTTAATGGACATGCGCTGCTGGATGACAGCTGGCATTGAGGATATATCATATGAATTGGATGTGTTGCTTGGGTAATTCTGACCCAAGTGAGAAATGTAAATGTTGTCTGAGGCCTGCATGTTTTGGTGGTGGGCATGTGCATTCAACTGAGCAAATTGTTGTATATTATGCAATTGTTCCTGTTGTGTCTGTTGCTGTTCGGAGGCGTTTTGACTGCTGTGATTGCTCAAAGCCTGCTGCTGCTGTTGCTGCTGCGCCAGATTGCTGTTCAATGCTTGTTGTTGCTGTTGTTGCTTTGACTGTCTGTGCGCATTGGTAGATGATGTATTGGCGTTCCGCATAAGCTTAGGAGTGGTTGAACGCTGTTGGACACTATTGGTTGTGGATGTGCTGTTTTCATTCTGCAAAGAGAGAAAAAGAAAGAGTTTATGTTATTCATTACTTGCAATCTCATTAAATGATTCTTTTGAAAACTGTAACAATAGCAAATGGCCATATGCAAAATTTACGTTTTTGTGAATTATAACAAAACAAAGAATATGCAAGATATATCCAACATTTCCAATTGAATTTCAAGAAAATCAATGGAAATACCAAAATTATATTTGATTTTCACACATTTCATTTGAATTATGACATTTGTTGTTTGTTTGCACAATACAATGCAGTTACTTACTTGATTTATTTTACGGGATTGCTGCTGTTGCGTGTTATGCTGTTGCTGTTGTTGCTGCTGCTGTTGTTGTTGTTGATTGCTTCCCAAGGTGTTAAGAGTTTGATTGTTCATATTCATGCTGCTCTGTTGCTGTTGCTGCTGTTGTTGTTGCTGTTGCTGCTGCTGTTGCTGCTGTATATGTGGTGTATGTATAGCCATATGCATTGGCGTGTTCGTACCCTGATTTTGCATAGAACAGTTTGAAAACTGCTGTTGCTGCTGTTGTTGTTGCTGCTGCTGCTGTTGTTGCTGCTGCATATGAACCCCATTGGAAACATCTGAAGAATTCTGTGTTATATCGCTAGCAATACTGGCCGGTGAGTCCATGCCAATTGGTACACTGAGACCACACTCGCCATAGTGATGCATGGCGGCATTGTTGTTGCCAGCACTATTACCACTAGTATTGGTGTTGCTATTATTGGCACCATTGTTGTTGTTGTTACCGCCCGAGTTTTCATTGTTGCCGCTGTTGTACACCATGGGCGATGTCATTTCAGGACTTACCGTTGTGGTCTGTTGTTGTTGCTGTTGCGATGAATTCTGCTGTGCCGCATTGGAGAGTCCTGTGGCAACGCCAGACTTCATTTTGTTATTATCGTCATTATTTTGTAATTGATTGGCAGCTGAAGCTGCACTCGAGCCAGCTTGGTTGATGTTTTGTTCTGCCTTCACTTTTTGGCAGGCAGCGGCTTGTTGTTGCTGCTGCAGCTGCTGGGCATTAAGCAAATTTGCCGCCGCTTGTTGTTGTGCATTGTGATACTTGTTGTTGGTGTTGGTATTCTGGTGACTGTTCATGGAACGTATGTGATCGGTTTGCGACCGATTCTTTTGGGATGTGGCGGCGCCTACACCAGAGTACAAGCCGTGACTCTGATTGTAATTGCAGGCAGCCGCAGCGGCATTATCATCACGCATCATTTCATTGTTTACCGCCGAATGACTGGAGCTCGCCTTCATGGCATCATCCTTTTTCAGGGGACTGGTCTTTCTTTCTGCCTTTAGTTTATCTTTCGGATGATGCTGCGGTTGATGTTGCTGCTGTTGTTGCTGCTGCTGTTGTATGTGCTGCTGATGGGCATGATGCTGCATCGCTAGATTCGCCGACTGATAGAGATTTTGCGTAAAATTGTTGTAAGCCATCGAGGTGGCCAAATCCTTGTGGAATTTATTTTGACTCTTCTGTGCTGTAGCATCCAAATGGGAAAGATTATAACCGTAGTAATCCCATTGCCAATACTGGGCCGAGGTATGATAATTGGACAGTTGATTCAAGGGAAACTGTGGTCCAATTTTATTCAAGTCAATAGTGTTGAGATTATGTTCAGCCGTAGACTTAAAGTGTAGCTTATCGTGAACCGAGGACGGTCCAGCGGCAGTGGCCATAGAAGATTGTATCATTCGGGCCGTGTCTTCCTCTTTGATCTGTATGGGTCCATGTAGGCCCTTTACAGCTTGACTCTGAGCTGCCATTTTAGTTTGCTGCTCCAGTTTATCTCTTGCGCCTGCACCGTGTAAAGATGATTTGACTTTTGTTGTTTCATTACCCTTAGAATCTGCTTTGTCCTTAGATTTATTCGATTTGACATGTTTTTCATAGCCTGCCACATGTTTTTCACTGTTGCTCAAGGAATCCAATGACTTTTCCGTTTTGCACTTATACTTATCATTGGGACCTTTAGAATAACCTGACGAAGATGCGGCTGTGGTGCTCTGTTGTAAAGCCGACTGAATTGAGCTTTGAAGCACTGAATGAAGTTGGGCTTGTTGCACGAGCTGCTGTTCGGCAGTCGTCATTTGAGACTTCAAGGTCGGCGGGGCCTCAGTTACTATGGGCTTAGTGTCTAATAAATTTGTTCCAGCCATTTTAATGGGACTTTTGTTGTTTGGTTGGTGTTCTTTCTTTAAAACCAATTGCTCTGGCATTGGTACGGGAGCAGCAGGCGTAATGGGTTGGGATACCTCTGGTTTGATGTTTGTAGCAACACTTATTGGCGTTGCTGTCGTCGAAATACTGGTGGAACTAGACACATGTGTTGGTTTGCCACTTTGTTCCAAGGGCTTTATGTCTCTTTGCTGTTCAACCTTCGAAGTAGGGGCTGTTATAGCTGCTTTTTCGTTTGGGTTTGCAGCCATAGTGGATTGATGGTTGACAGTGATTACCGGCTCCTGTTGTGCAGTTATTAGCATATCATTTGGATTTTTTGCTAATGGTGAATGTTGTTCAATTTTTAGTGTTTCCGGCTCCTTTAAGGGCTCTGGCTTTACCTTTTTTTCTGGAGAAGGATTTTGTTCCTCTTTCTGCACTGGCGGCTTGACATCTTTTACAATGGGTGCAATCAACGTTTCGGACTTTTCAACTTTAGTTTTGTTTTCTTCAATAACTGAAACGTTTTTATGTTCCACCAACTGTTTGTTGTCAGGTTCTTTTTGTGGCATAGTAATGACATCATGCATTTTAGAGATAGTGTTTGGGGAAGGAATCTTTAGAGCCACAGTCGATGGTGCAGGTACATCATTCGAGATATCTGCAGGTTTTGATTCAATCGACACTTTTTCAACGGGTTTGTTGTCCTCCACTGCTGCTGTTGCAGGGGTTATAGCTGTAGGAGCAGCTATTTCCACCTCCGGCTTAACAATTGTCTCGCTCTCACTAAAAAGCGATTTCTTCGTTTTCTTAGCCACTGCTTCAAGAACTTTGTCCTCGCTATCTGTAGTTTTTATTACCGAACTCGGAGGAGTAGTGGAAGAGCAGGCGCTGCTGATAGCGGCCGATGATGACGGGTATTCCACCTTCACTGGCGATGTTTTAATGATGCTGCTGCTGATGCTGCTTTCGTCTACTTTGATTTTATCGTTCTCCTTCGGCGCATTACTTTCCATAGAGATCTGGTCATTTTGTGTGTCTTTGACCAAATCCATTTCCATTGTCTCGCTCACGATCTCTTCATTAAGCTTACCAGAGTTTTTAGCTCTTAACTTTGGAAATAAATTTGGTACACGCTTATCATTTTTTGGCTCCGTTTGTTGTTCTACAACTGGCTTCTCATTTTCAGCTACTGCTACTGCTGCTGCAACTGCAATAGGTTTGTCATCCTGTGCAACACTATCTTCCTTCTTCACCGGTTGTTCAACTACTTTTTCAATGTTTTCTGTTACAATGGGCTCTACATCTGCTTCAGTTGTTTCGGTGATAGCACTGGAAACAGTGGGTGGTACCTCAATGCTAGTGTCATTTTCAGAATCGGACACTTCATCATGTTTTCTCTTGAGAGGCGGTAGGCTGGTAGACTGCTTACGATTGGCTAAACGTAAAGAACGGGTTGACGAAGTCTTAGAGGAATCACCGGGGGCTGTCTCACTCTTTATGATATCTTCCTCAATTGGTTCGGGGTTTTTTAAATGCTCCTGAGCCGTGGAACATATATCCATGCTTTCAGTGTTGTAGTTGTCTCCATTGTCATCCGGCTTTTCTTCCTCTTTGTCCTGGTTTTTTGGAACTTCTAAATTTGTCTCGCACAAAAGAGCAGGGCTCGTTGTTCTTTTACGTTTTGCCATTACAGGCTCCTCTTGTTGTTCATGAAATAAATCTTCGCTGGCTGTAGCCTCCCCATTAATGTTTTCAACATGTGCATTTTCCTTCTTAAGGGCTTCATCCTCATTACGGGAATTGTTTTGATTTTTATTATCTGATGCCACTGGAGCAGCTGTCACCTTGAGATGCCTTTGTTGACTCTTTATTGCGGCGACTGCGGCATTTTTCGATTCCTCCATTTTCATTAGGCTTTTTCGAGGCGATAAACTTTGTCTTGCAGATATGTCCGCTGATTGATTTTTAACATAAGTTAGTAGGGGACTCCATCTAAGTCTTTCGGGAACTATCTGTATACGATTATTGCTTCGCTCTAGGCGGTCATGATGCTGCGTAACTTTTTGCCAATCGACTTTTATGTTGATTTGATAGCGTATGTCATGTTCGTTTTTACGCAACTTTATGAAATTCAAAAGTTCCAAAGCCAAAGCTATGTCGACCACGGTCAAACCGGTTTCCGAAGCGATTTCGTTGAAAGTGATTTTCTTATCACTCCTATGGTCGAACATGTATTCCAATATAATAGATTTCCAGTAGGAGAAATAAGACAGGCGTCCCAAATCAGACAAAGGCTTTTCTGGTGTTCCCAGCTGGCCCTCTTCGCGACTTAGTAGATAACTAAAATCAATAAGAAACCGCCCGAATCCCTGTCTCTGAAACTGAGGCATTGTTAGAATACAAGACACATTGTATTTTTGGGCACAATGCTTCTCCTTGGAGAAATAGCCCACCAAGTGGCAACCTTTGCTGTCGTTTTTGGTCAAGACATAGAACAGAAAAGGTTCCACGTCGTAGTATAGCGTCTTGTGATCTAAAAAGAGCTTGGCTAATAGGCACAAATTTTGACAATAAATCTTATTAATATTGCCATCAACTTCGAATACTGATAAATCCTGGTGGCGATAGATTTCAGTGCCGGGCGGCTGTTTCCATGAGCATTTGTTCTGATGGCGGTCCAACACTGAACGTGATTTCGTGTACTTCAAACAAAATTCGCACAAGTACAATTTGGCCAACCTAACAGCAATGGGAGAGATGAGCACAAACAAAAGATACGCATAGAGTAAATGACATGATATAGATAGACAAATTGTGACAGTACCTGGCATATTCTTGAGGAAATGGACTGGAATACCAGGTTTCAATGTGCCACTTTCCTATCTCTATCGATCCCGGGCATCTTTCCTCATTTGAATTGACAAATGTGGGCTTGGTTATTAATTTGCTGGGACTTTCCATTGCACCGGCAATGGCTTTGCGTGCCCTCTCTCGTATCTGTTTGTAAATATCAAAATCTGCCTGGGAGACACCATTGGGCAGTGGCTGCGAATCGAAGGGATTGTCATCTGTTTTGACTTCCCACGGATGTTTTTCTTCCGGCTCTTTAGGTGGCGGAGTGTCGGGCTTCTCCTGGCTCTTTGCTATAGTAATGTCTTCCAGCATTTTATATTTGATTACATTCTGCTGGGACAAATAAGGTATTTCATCGTCCTCATCTTCTTCTGCGGCGGCCTTAGGATCGGGCTTCTTTTCAAGAGGCATTGATTTCAGTAAGACTGCTTTCTTTTGAGCTGGCGCTTGTTCCATGGGCCCCTTCGCATTAGCTCCTTCTGGCAAAGGTTTGGGTTTATATTTAATTAGCATTGTTGGCTTTTGCTCAGATATTAAGGTAGCCGGAGCTGTGGTGGCGACAATTGGTAAAGTTTTTTCCTTACACTTTTCAAGTGGAACAGTTTTTGGTTCCTGCTGCACCATGCCAAAAGACAGCGCTGTTGATCTTTGCGGCTGTTCAACTGGTTCCGGTTGATTGCTCTCCTGTTTTGAAATAGCAGAGAAATGGTCTGTAAGCTTCCTTTTTACGGGTTTCAAATTCTTTATTATATCGTTGCTTTTAGTGCCACCACTGTTGCTGTTCGAACTAACAGCAAATATGTCGGGGTGACTCTTTGCTACCGCTGCAAAACCCCATTCCTCTTCTTTCTTAGGCTGCACTAGACTTAAATGCTTTGACATTGGCGATGATGCATTGAGCAAACTTTCGCACTTTTGCTTCTTATAAATTTGAGCCAACATGGCATTTGACTTTGATTCACTATTCTCCGAGTCGTAATCGTCGTCATCATTGTCCTCGTCGTTGTCATCACAATCTGAACTGTCACTGCTACTTTCCGAGGAATCCGAACCACTGCTGCTAGTTGACGAGCATGAATCCGAAGAAGATGTATCATCATTATCTCTATCGTCGCCCTCGTTATTTTGCTCTTCATCACTGTCACTAGACGAACTGGAAGAGGATAAATTCGATAAAGTCCTTTTGCGTCCCTTAAGACCCTTCAGTGAAGCCTCATGGTTAAAGGCGGCCAAGTGTTGTTTCAAAGCCTCCTCCACTTGTGCCTGTTGTCTCAGCTTAGCTAGCGAAGCAGACGAAGGCGTGGCCACGTCAAAAGAATTAGACGAATATTTGACCGGTGAAGTTTTGGTAACTTTCGACTTGGCTACTGGCCAATATTTCTCGGGAGAACTAGTGGGCGTTGTTAAAGAAGCATCACTGGCGTTCAGGCGGGATGAAGGCGATGCACCTGTCAATTGTTTGCCGCTGGCAGCAGCCGTTGCATTTCTATAATTAGAGGAACATAAAGAAATTGATTGTGGTTAATACAGCATTAAGTATTATAAATCTTACTGTATAATTGTTAATTACTATAATAAAACTTACCGATTTTTCGTCAGTTGTAACTTCTTTTGGGCATCTTTACCCTTTACCATGCGAAACACGTCCGTATTTAGCTTTAAACATGTACTGCATCGATAGGGATGCTTCGGCTTCTTATCTGGTATCGTATCTAAACAATTCAAATGGAAATTTTTCTGGCACACAAAACATTGCAATAGACACGGGCCTTTGTTGCCTTTGCCACAGGCACAACATTTAACACAATTCTCACAATACCACGAGGTGCCCTTAGTGACCAGCATATAGAGTAGAACAAACGACTGTGTTTTACATTTGGCCGCTATATTGGCGCATGTTGTATGCAATGATATGCCACATTGTTTGCATGAACTCAAAGGTTCTGGGATACCATTTAGATTCTTTTGAGCGTTGCCGGAACAATGTTTGCAGATGTCATTACCCTGTGAAAGTAGGAAAGAAAACAAAAAAAAAAGGCGATGTCTTAATTAAACAAAAAGTTTAGATGTGATTTTCGTTTAAAAACTAGTATTACAATATATGAAATAAATAAGGCGAAATGCGTCTGCAGGAATATAATCTCAACTACAAAGTATTTCGTAACATAATTGGGTAAAAAAAAAAAATTTCTTAACTTTATTTCATTACAAAATAAAATACAGCGGCTATCTCTGAAGCATGTAGGATTGCCTTCATAAGTTTAATTTATATAAATAAGACTAACATAGTTATTTTGATTAGACTATGGAGTAAGTTTTTATCCACTGTAATTCTCAGGAACAGATATTTTTCATTCAAATATTGCGCTTTTTCATCTTCTGTCGCCAATGAAGAAATTGTTGGGCCAGTGCTCGAAACCACCAGCACGAAACAAAACTATATTTAAAATAGAAAAACTAAAGTAAAAACCGCAGACGACCTTCTTAATATACACATTTTTTAACGCGTACATTAAAATTGTCATACAATAATAAGTTTATATGAATTATGTGCTATACAGATTACGAGATAGCTTATACGATTGAATCGAGGTTAAAATACCTCTGACTATTAAGAAAAACGATCGCTCAAAGCTAAAAATATTAGTCCGGAAATAGTGCTCCATACACAGTGATCTAGTTCACCTTCCATACAAACAATTCGCATTTAACACATAGATGTCCTTGGTTTGGGGACAATTGTCCCCATTGTACTAGTATAGAACTAGTTCAAAAAATTCCAGTCGGCTGTTAGTAGATTGGATAGATAGATTCAAGAGTTTAATATGAACTAGTGTAAAATTGTCGCATTAGAACAAGTTAACTTCTAATCTATTAAAAATAGTGTTGGAGTAGATTTTGTCGAAATTCCGAAATATGACCGGAAATTATTTACCAGTTATTCTTTCTCATTAAGTATAGAACTAGTTCAAAAAATTCCAGTCGGCTGTTAGTAGATTGGATAGATAGATTCAAGAGTTTAATATGAACTAGTGTAAAATTGTCGCATTAGAACAAGCTATCTTCCAATCTATTAAAAATAGTGTTGGAGTAGATTTTGTCGAAATTCCGAAATATGACTTCGGAAATTATTTACCAGTTTTCTATTTCTTTCTCATTAACTAGTTATGTTCAATTAGTTCAAAATTTGATAGCTTGGAACAAGTTCACTACGGAAGTAGTTCAGAATTTCATAGAACATTTTTTAACTTAACTGGTTATTTCAACTAACTTAAATATAACTTTCCAAATATAGGATAATGGAGTCAAAAGGTGTAACTCAGACCTATGATGAAGTCCCACATAATTATTATTATTCATTCTTTTAGTTCCTATAAAGAACACAGGGCTATCCTTCATAATAGTCTAACATTTTTGGTTTATAATGATCATCTTATGTCCTAATGTAAGATAAATACATAAAAACATTTACTAAATGCATATTAAAATTTGTATACAAATTTTTAATTTTTACTTTTAGTTTTTAATTGTTATCCCTTAAAGATCGATCGATATGATAAACTGTTAATACATATCATAGGTAACAATACGTAACGGCTCATCGCCTATATAAACGTTAATTCAAAATTGTAGGTGCTTAAATTTATATAAATTTATATTTTTTCTTTTTTTTTTAATATATTTCAGAAAAAAAAATAGCAAAAAGTTCACTTACTATTTGCACTGGCACATCCGCCGTAGCTGTTGAATTTCTTGGCGTTGTCAGTGAGCGTCCCTTTTTGTACAGCTTCCCCTCCTGTATAAGAAAACCGGCTTCGACGGCCTTTTTTATGCTTTGCTTTATGACCGATTTAAAATCCGCCTCTCCAATTAGCTCAATATTATTGAACTTTTGTATGTAATTCTCAATACTTTTAACGCTGGAACCCTCACATTCGCCCAAATCGTGGACAGCTCTTGCCACAATTTTGCACAAATTCGTATTCTTCTCCACCCGTATGACCCTCTTGGCCATGGGCGCTTTGTAGGAATGCAAACCTTTGTTGTACACCTTGATGACGGCGCCAGTTTCGACAATTTGTTCCAGCTTCTCGGCCACAATGTCTTCGTGGAATTTGTGATGCGTCCCAATGGCTTGACAAATGCGTTGTACACTGGGCCTCTGTTTTTGTGAGCGTATCTTTGAGATGGCATCTAAAATCCATTTTTGCCACACTTCCAAACTGATTTCCTGGGTTGAATCAAACATTTTCGTTGGCGTTCAAGAGCTTAAAATTAAAAAAAACGTAAGCCGATGCTTAGGAATGAAACAAGTTTTGACATTTGCGCTGGCAAATTAAAACGAATGCTGTATTTTAGGGTATACAGAGAAGTACATAGAGGTACAGCATAAATTTGTGTACATGTGTGTGAAATGTTTTTGCGTATTTTTTTCTTCTTACTTTGTGGTCTTAAGTGGTTTCTTTACAAATTACACATTTAGCTTTGTGGTATTAATACTTTTTGCCTTTTTTCGACGATTTAATTTTGTATTTTCAATAAAATATGACGATTTATAATTCTCTTACAATAAAAAACTCGGATGTTTACAAGGCAAATTAATGACAGCTAATCGTTACTTAGAAGCAGTTACATAAAAAAGGTGGTTGTTAGTGTTGCAAACAATGGCACATGAATAACTGAATGTGAATAGTAAACAATGAAGTGAAACGAAAAACCATAACGATTCAAGAATTAAGTAGAATGTGAACTGTGTTTTTTAGAAAAGAATAGTTTTTTTTTATGTTATTGGTTTATTGTTCATAATTGTTAATAACAATAACAATTAAGGAAAATTAAAAGCTACCATTGTAATTCACAACACATCATTATATTTTTAACAAATAATAATGGGAAATTATAAAAATACTTGTTCCTCAGTCTTAAAAACTGGCAAATTTTTACAACAAGAGTAAAGAATCCGATTTTAAATTTTTAATCAGTAAGTAATATATGTAATATTAAAATTAATATTATAGGGCAACATGGAGCCAGCTATTTAATTCGACCAATTATCAAACAATTTTAGGTAATTTTACATTGAAATATTTCTGTTAATGCCCATTTTAGGTGCGAAAAACAAGGTCAACGTTGGGTCGAGCACCCAAAGGGCCCTAGGGGTTGCAAAAAAGGGGATCCTTGGGTTTTTTGGTGACCCTCTATGTATGGGACAATTAAATCAAAGATATTTTTGAGACGAATCTAGTGTGTAAATTGCAAGTATTTACGTGCCCCAAAGAACCTCTACAGCATATTTTTTAAATTTTTAAAATACAAAAAAAAATGGTCAAAATTGGTGCAAAGAAATGTTTTATCTAACTTTTTACAAATTAAAAGCAAATCAAATATTAAATTAAAAAAAGCACAAAGCAATTTTTTACAAATTAAAAGCAAAATTTTGTAAATATTCCAGAAAACTTATTTTTTTATGAATTAATTTTTGTTTAAGTCCATCAGTATTTGTAATAGACAAGGTAAATACGCATATACTGAAAGAAATAACGCCACTGGCAATTCTTTTTTTAAAAAGGAATTATTTTATTTTATATGTGTTTAGAATGATAATAACGCAACAAAACTTTGTATAACTTGCTTCAGGGGACCCGTTGAGCGACTATTTTATTCATCTCAAAAATATTTTTAATTTGAGTACCCGCACATAGAAGATCATCATAGAAACCCATAGGGCCATGGCTTCCCCAACATTCCGATGTTTGGGGACCATTTTCTGCACTTGAGCCCGTATTGTTTGTTTTCATACAAAATGGATCCACGAAAATTTAATTTGGCATAATTACTTAAAATTTTTTTCTGTGTTCGTGTCAATGCTCCTTTCGTGTAAGGTCAGTACAATATATTTTGCGCGGCAATAAAAAATTGCGAAGTGAAAACTGACATCAACCGATTTTGCGTCGTTTTGCAACACTAAAAGCCATAAACGTAAAAAAATTCCATATATTAGATAATTATCTTTTTTGCTGGAAAAATATTTATTTATTGAATATTTAATATTAAAATTTAATAAATAAATATTACTTAGTGCTAATAGAAATTTATATTTTTAATCATTTTTTTTCATGAAAACATTGTTAAATTATATTTTTGATTTATTTATAAGATTGCATAATTTAAAAGAAAAAGTAGGAAAATATTTATTTTCTTTTTTGATTTTGTTGTTTTTTTTTTATAATTATTATCATAAGTAACACAATTGTTATCATATATTATTATTAACTTTTTTTTTGTTGATGCAGTAATGATGTTTTAGTGGAAATTTGTAACCATATATGGCTTTAATGGCTTTGTAATTGAAAATTATATTAATAAATAAAAAAAATAATTTATTCATAAATTTTTACACAAAAAGGAAAATAGGTAAAATTATTTATCTTTTAATATTAAATTTTTTTATGCAAATTTTTACCAGTCCATGGAAATGTGGTTCAATTTTTTTAAGCATACATTGAAATAATAATAATAATAAAATTATTTCTGTTCAAAACCATATTCGTCTTTTAAAACTTTTTTTTAACAAAAAATACCCGGTAAAAATGGACAAATTAACATTTAAAAGGATCATTGCAAAAAAGAGGGACCAAAATTGTATGGTTGGGTTCTTGCTGATAATACGTTTGTTTTAGTACCCACACATAGGGTGCCAGAAAGGATCCAAGAGGGCCATATTTTGGACTCCCTACCTTATAGGCGACAACTCTAACCCTTCTTTTTGTTTATCTAAAATTGAACTGATGCCATCCTCATCTTCATATTTTTTATCCAGAGTAAAATTAACCAGAAAATAAAACTATATAATTTTCTTCTATTCTTATTTACCGATCGTATTATTGCTGACCTAACTATAATATTGAATAATAGCTTTATCTCAAAATAACAATCCAAACTGATAATCGCAGCATCTAGTATTTTAACTCGGTACTGACAGCATTCCAGTGATTTTACTGCACTATGCCAAATGGAGTACAACACTTTACAACACTACCATGAGTATAAAGAAAATTTTCAGACAGTGAAAAAACGTTTCTGGGAGTGGAGACATAATCAGTCTGGCACCATCGTGCATTTCGTGTAGATTTTTTTTATGAAATGAAATGAATAAAATTTTGGACAAAGCGAATCGTGATTTCGTGTTACTTTTGTCGTGGAAGAAAAAAACTACAAGAAAAGTGAAAACTTCGTAAGCGCGTACGAGTGTAAATGAAAATGTTCATAAATTTTGTTGATAAATCCGGATATATTCATAAAAATACACAGGTGTTTTGTAAGCCCCCCGTACGCTCTACGTAAAACGATAGATTGTACTCCACCAACACCCCAGCCATCCATCCAACAACCAACACCACCACTACACCACCACCACTGCAATTTTTGTTGAAAGAAAAAGGAAAACGAAACAAAAAAAAATCAAAAAAAAAACTACAAAGAAAAAGAACGGAACAAATAGAGTAAAAAGAAAGAAAGAAAAGAAAAACGAAAAGATAAAGAAACGAACGAAACCATATAGAGATTAAGAAGCAAATTAAAGTTACAGTGTTGAAGATTCTTGAAATGCTTTTCCATGAGTTATAAGAATATAAAAGTAGTGAAAAAGTGAAAACAATTTGCTGGATAGTGCGAAAAACCGACGACGAAAAGTTACAAACAATTAACACTCAGCTTAAAAAGTTGATGTAGTTAAGAACCCACCACCAACATCATTCGCACTAGAACAATAACAACAACAACAGGAACATTAACCACAGCGAATAGAATAGCAGCGCCAGCCAGTCAGCAACCTTTTGCCACAACGTTGTTTCAAACTCTCCTCCATCATCATTATCGTCATTAGGGAGCATCATCATCATCATCGCCATCGACGTCATTCGTAATCCTTATTTGCAACAGTAGCAGTAGAAGCAGCATCAGCAGCCGCCGCCGCAGTAGACGCAGCAGCCGCTATGCGTGAATTTAAAGTAGTCGTTCTGGGGTCTGGAGGTGTTGGCAAATCAGCTTTAACTGTGCAATTTGTCTCTGGCTGTTTTATTGAAAAATATGATCCCACAATAGAAGATTTCTATCGCAAAGAAATCGAGGTAGGTTTATCCAAACTTTTCTTCCCTTGCACTTTCAGTTACAAAGGCAGAGAAACAACGCACACAAAAAAAGAATGAAAGATTGAATTGAAATCTCATTACGGACCAACCCTCATAGAGTTTTTGTGTTTTTGTTGCATCTCATAGACAGATTTAATACTATGTACTATAAAACAACAAATGAATGGTGGGGAGCTTGAATTTCCCAAATGTTGGTTTCCAATGCAAAAATAAGGAATTAATTCGTTGAAGTGGGTTTACATATTTTTGCAGGAATACACAATAAAATTAGTTTCGATTTAAGAAAGAACAACATTTATCGCTTTTAATGTATTGAAGTACGTACTACTGCATATTAACAAAAGTATAGGAGCAAAGATAATATGCTAGCAATCAGAGATGGCAAATGGACAGAAAGAGTACCAAAATGTACAAAGTCTGCGTGGGATAGGAATAAAAAAAAAAATTTGGTTATCAAAATTAATGGATCTGGTTGTTGTTTCTGAGAGCTCTATTGCGGGGGAAAAAGCTCGGTATGATCGTGATAAATCGAATTGTTCTAGAACATAGGTCCAAGTGTCTTGAGAACGAAATATTTAGTTGTTTATTGTGGGTATTCTTACAAATCAAGACCAATCATGGGTGGCATGGTTCTAGGTTCAAGACTCGACACCACCACCTTTATTTATTCGAGCTATGGTTTATATTCAAATTACAAAATAATGATTATATAAAATTATGCTATAGCAAAAACAAAATGTATTGTTTTTTATTTATTTATTTGTACTTATATAATAATTATATTAAAATTAACAAATGTCTGTCCAGGTTTCCCTTTATTATGCAATTTTTCATACCTATTCGAATGATTTTATAAACAAAATCTTATATTGCTTCACTAATTGTTGCATATATTAAGATTAAAATTCCATATGTGGTTAAAAGTTCTACAGCATTATGCTGTTTTAAAAATAACTATCAGTATGAATAATTATTACTCAGATTAGTATTTCTAAATATAGTAGAGCTCGGTTATAACGATAGCCGGTAATGACAACAAACTTTTGTATTTCATAAATATTTATTTGGTCCCAATGAAGTTGCCTATATTTTGTATATAAATACTGATGTTTAGAACCAACTGAGGTATAGTTAATAATTTTTTTAACATGAATAGTTTGTACCTTTTGTCCGAAAAAAATTGGACTACTTAAAAATGAATTTCACAATAAAATTGCAATATGTAAGAATATTTAAAATCATTGCATAGTTAGCAACCCTACTTAATGCCCGTCATATAACATTAGCGGCTTTCACTCTTTGAGTTAACTTTACAACTCTGATAGTTCTTGTTCTTCTTGGGATATAACAAATCTTGACAACAACAAAAATACATGTAATTTCCCTTCTGTACCCTATATAAGATATAGTAGAGCTTCTCGTATTTGAGTTGGGTTAACAAGTTTCTATTTGTAAACACACAAGAAAGGGATACTTAGTTTAACAACGATTCCGATTATCAACTATTTTATCAAAAGCTTTTACCATACAATTGCCGATTAACACCCTAGTCTACTCGAAATTTGCTGTCTACTAAAACTGTCTACTACTTAGAAGTGACTGCCGATCAAATCAATGTAGCTCGAATCCAAACTCGCTAATAGTGGCATAATATAAACGGCCTCATAATTTCCTTATAATAAATTAAAATCCTCAGTCTCTGGAAGTAGAAAGAAACCTTTCCCCACTGTTAATAGCTTTAAAGAGTCGTTTATCTCAGACGAGAGTTTTCAAGGCAGCTTGTTTACAGCTCTCTATATGATAAGCAAACTGGTTAAGTTGTTGATCTCTTTAAAATATTTGTTTAACAAAAGTTTGTGGATGACTGGTATTTCCCTTTAAAATATAAAATAATACAATCCAAGTACTTAAAAATCATATTTATATTTACACCACAAAAACCAGTTTTAATATTATCAACCTATGCAGATATTACTTAATAGATAAGAATCATATGCACAGTGTACTAAGATTAGTAGTCTGCCTCTTTAATAAGCGATAACTAGTGTGTTTTTTTAGGATAAAAATTGTCTTTACCATAAAAAGGCCTAATCGCAGTCAAGAATTGAATATTTGAGGGTAGCCTTTGTTGAATTAGATTACGTTAATCTGTTATGAAATCGTATTTTTCTTTAAGGGTTTGCCTAAAAATTCTCGTATCATTAAATAGCATTTAACGATATTTTTATGCTGACAGAAATAATTCTATTATGCACTTTGCTTGTGGACTTCATCTATAGTAAAAATGTAAAACGAATGAAAGTACGGTTTATTTTATTTACGGTTTGTTTTTAAGGTCTTGATATAATTATTTTAATGGGTGAAAACAATTGTAATGCGAACAACTTTGGTTATAATTATTGGCATGTGCGCCATAAATGTAACATCCAGAGACCAATTTAGCTCGTTGATTCATTTGAAATATTAATTGTTATTAAAAGTCGTCTAGTATATATAAATTCGTATACATCGGGGTCCTATAAATATCTCTGCTTATATCGGCTGCGTTAGTATTGATTTAAAAGCCGCATGAGTAGCGACAGGCAGAGCCTGGACGAGAACAGTATTATATGTCATACAAACGATACATCACACGCTCATAGTATAGCTCAGCAAATCTCTTCACATAACGAATCGCGATGATCGCATGATCCTTTTTTTTAATGTTATATGACCATGCGCATTACCTCGACAGTTCTAGATGGATAATGTTCTATTAAATTTCATGCAAATGTTACATCATGCGCACATCTTGCTGCTGTTCAATCAAACCAAATAATTTTTTGCTTCTGTGATTGATGTGTCCAACACAAATTGTGTTTGTGTGACGCACATGCATTTATTTTTTCACTAAACCAAACAAAGATTTTTGTACGTCAGATGTAGAGTGTAATTAATCGCCTTAGAATGGCACAGAAAAAACATCCGTATGGAGACACTACATCAGTCACTATGCAAAAAACAAACACCCTACAACTTGTAGGTTTTCAAATAAATATAGTCTTATATAATAGAGTTTTTCATCTGGAGAAGTAATCATTGAATAATTGTTTAATTTTTATTGAAAAGGGTTGGCATTTGTTGCCACAAACAATTCTATGCAATTTTGTCTGATGGACAAAGCATAGACAGGAGATTGTGTGGATTTTGTTGACGTGTGGTCTTCGTTGATACCATTTTCGCACCGGTGTGTTTGGACTTCTCGATGGTTTCTTGAAGCTTTTAACACTTAAGGTTTTGATAATGTGTGGAGAAGGCACAGCAAAGGGTGCTGATGAGATAGTTTGGCAACTGTCGAAACAGCTATCCGCCCTGCCAGTTTTCAACATAATCCATTTCACACAACTGTAAAACAGATTCTATTAGCAATAATAGAATAGATCTTGAACCGACCAATTAAATCAAACTCAAGGAAATTTTTAGTACAAAGAAATTGAAGTATGTAACGTTATCAGGGTCATGATCTTCGAGGTGGAAAATTATTATTAGGTTTATATAGTAAAATCCCCGAAGCGTATGGTCCCGTCTGATTAATGAAAACCCTTCATTTGATTTTGTAATGTCTGACTGTGGTGGACTAAAATATTCTTTTGGAATTAAAATTGAACACAATGAGAAAGTGGGACAAATACATTAAAGCCAAGAAATCAGTATAGAGAAAATACTATGGAGTACAAAATCAAAGAATGCATTGTAACAGAAACTCCTAATGGAAAAGGACATCAGTTACAAAAAAATGGAAAAAAAGTTATCAGAACACCAAAACAGAGTACTTTTGGGTAGACTGGCGTACATCATACTCTGCGTTTGTCCTAATATCTGCAATACAATCAACTACATGGCTAGGTTTCAAGAAAAGGGATCATTAGACTGCTCTTTGTACAATACTAAGATACCTAAGGGAAACCAAATTGGTGAAGCTTAATTCTGAAAGCAATTATAAGGGTATAGATGTTTTTTGTAAGTTATGTAGATGCAGATTGGTCATCAAGTTCAGAGGACCGAAAATCGACAAGTATCCTGTATTCTGGCCGAGTAAGAAGAAGGACGTATATGAATATATATATGAATATAGAAGATAATTCTGGATGCATTGCAAAGACCAGGAATGATAATGGGATTGAACATCTTTTTTATTTTCATTTGTGTATGAAATATGAAAAATCCAAGTGATACTTGGGGATAAAGCGTCTTAAAATATTACTCAAAGTACTATTTAAAAAGAGTTATTGTACTGTAATCATACACAACAACACAAATTGCATATAAAAAAGGTTTAATAGTTGCATATTCCGTTCGTTTCAAAAGTCGTTTGTTATATTAAATTTTATGGATTGTCAACTTTAATATTATGTGGTAAGGCCCACGGAGCTTAATTTGATTTTGAAATATTTTTAATATTTTATTAAAAAATCTGTTGAAGTTGTCGTCAGCAGCTTCGCAGTATAAGTGTCGAGTCAAAAAGCTTCTCAAACAGTCACGTTCGCATTTGTCGATGAACAAGTAGGTGTCGTTAGTTGTGAATCTTAAAATAGAAAGCGTGTTATTCACAACAATGCGAGAAGCATCCCATACCTCATTCTTGGGGTGTGAAGGGAAATTAAGTTTTTTAGTATTAAAAAATCTCTAACTTACAACATTTTATTATCTGTCATCTTGCAGGAATTATTTCTTATTAACAAGATTTTAAAGATATTACGTATAATTTTACACACATGATGTTATCTACTTATAAAAGCGTGCAACACACTAGATTTGATAACAAAGTTATGACAAAGTATTAATATAAACATTATGAACTAATAACTGATAAGATGAAATAATTTTCGTTGAATACATTTGTTAACTCAAATAATAGTTAAGATTTTGCCAAAAGTTTTGTTGGTGAAACTTAAATGAACTTGAAAAAAAGTATTTTTTTTATTTGTAATACAAAACAGTTCACTCTTCTATGGTTTAAGAGTTCCTCTTTTACTTGTAATAGTCTATTTTCTTTTGTACTAAAACCACCTGCAATTGATATACGTCAAAAGTCTTATGAGACGGGGGACTATAGTTCACATTCGCACTCATAATATGATTGGCATTGTAATTTTGCAAATATCCGTTAACTTAGTAAATATTTGTCGAACAAATATTTAAACCCCCTTCTTGCCTTTACCTACTGCTCAAATATGAATTCGTGACACATTTGCTGGTTTTTTTTTTATATGTGAGTACGTAACAAGTTCATGTTATTTCTACAATGGAACTAAAACATTGGCCATTAAACTAAAAATGGCAATATAATACACAATTGCTGTACAATTGCCTTAGGCCAAGGAGTGTCAGCTTTTTAAATTGTTCCTCAAAAATATGTTATAATTTGGTATCGGTTTGCTATATGTTGCCGCATTTTTTTAGGAAACATATCACAGTAGTAAATGTGAGGTGACATTTTCTTCGTTTCCTTACAAACACCGTGTCAGCTGTGTTATCTTTTAATACAATTATATACGTTTCTTTATCCGTTTACAAAAAAGCCTTTTGGCACAGCCTCAAGTGCAGTGACAGTCAAAACACCGCGCTAGCCATACCTGCATTCAGAACCAACAAGTGCAGAATTTATTAGCATCTATTTTATAGTTGTCAATACATATTTGTTGAATATCAATATACATATTTATAAATATACGACTAGTATATAGTATACGTTGTTAGTGGCTCCCTAACTATCTATATCCAGAGAACGTCTAAAGTGACCAACACAACACACTGCTGGCACAGGGGCACAGGCATACAAACTTAATACTTGATTACCATTTTACCACACACATTACATATGCGAACCATGTATGTATGTAATTAGTCGGTGTTTTTATCATCACGCGCGTTATTTTAAAGTTGCTTTGGAACAAGTTGTTGTTGCTACACATATACCTACATACATACATATAATGTATATGGACGTACATACATTTGTTGTACCTACAATACAAACATATGTATGAGTCATAACAACAAATTGTACTACCAGCAGTATTTATGTTATATTGTCATACAAGATATATTGTTTGTGCATATCTTACGAGTATACAAATATAAAATTTTTAATCCCTTTTGGTTTTTTTGTTTTGTGTGTTTTTTCTATTTTAGGTCGATAGTTCACCATGTGTGCTAGAAATCTTGGACACAGCGGGCACAGAGCAATTTGCCTCAATGAGGGATCTTTATATCAAAAATGGTCACGGTTTTATCGTAATGTACTCGCTAACAAATCATCAAACATTTCAGGTAAGCTAATGGGATGATATTTGACACATTTGGAATTTCCTTTAATACAAAACACATTTTTGCAATTATAATTGGAGATTCAAGTAGAGATTATCCGTTTCAAAATAATTGTAATCCTGGCAGAAATTGTGGTTACAGTTTTAGTAGAAAGACAGTAAAATTATGTGGGCCAAGATTGCCTTTTCAAATTAGTTTTTGTTGGGAATATTATATAATTAAACTTTGGTTGATCGGCCAATAAAATTAAACAAAAAAGTCAATCAAGTAGGGATGACAACTAGTTTAGTACTAGTGTCTAACTGGATCTCCATCAAGCTTTAAATTTAACTATGAGAATTTCTGTACCATTATGGTAAAAATTTGTATGTCCGGTTTTTTGTTGTTGTTGGTAAATTGTCTTTTTTAACTTAATAGGACTTTTAGAACAAGTTGTCATAAGACTGATGTGTCTGAGATGACTGAAAGTCTTTCAAATGATTTTATGAGATATTTTTTTTTTAATTGGGCCAAAACTATAAATACAACAGAATTATAAGAATAACTTGTATGATTTCGTCAAAAGTAGATTATTCCACTTCAAATTAAAACTATTTTCTCAAATTGTACAAAACACAAATAGTGGAATAGTCAAGTTTTCAAAAGAACCTTGGGGACAATAACAGAAGCGATATTTGTGTAATCTCTACTACTAATCTCGTGCCTTTACAACAACTTGTCACAATAATAAAAAATTGTATTGTTTATATTTTTAAAGGATATATCCAGCATGAAGAATGTTATAACACGAGTTAAAGGAAGTCAACCGGCTCCCATATTACTAGTCGCTAATAAATTAGATTTAGATTGCCAAAGAGAAGTATCAACCGCCGAAGGTAGAAATTATTATACATATATATACAAATTTAAACAATCTTTGTAGCAAAATATTTTCTATTTCTCTTTTTAAATTTTAGGTAACGCCCTTGCACAACTCTGGGAATGTCCTTTTATAGAAGCATCCGCTAAAGATCGTATTAATGTTAATGAAGTATTTGCAACAATAGTGCGTGAAATGAATATGACCCAGGATAAAAGACAGAAAAAAAGTTATTGTTGTTGTGCTCTTTTATAGAAGGATTTTGCTAATTATAACTATTATTATTATTATTATGATTATGATTATTATTATAACAATTATGCACACACGTACATATTATAATATAAAAACAAAAGATATACACATTACATAAAGTGAATAACAATAATACATACACACACACAAACACACAACTACAACATAATGAAAAAGAGTAATGAAAAAACAACAAAAAAAAAAAACAAAAAACAATGAAAAAAATACCATAAAACAAAAAAGCAAATAATGTTAATTATATAATAAGGATGATCATGCATGGTCATGGTTGACAATGACCGCCACACCCAACAACTGAAGCAAAGAAGAACAAGAAGGATGATTTCAATTATGTAATAATAATAATAATAATAATGATGATGATGATGATAATATCGATGAAGGATAGGTCAAAGCTACCTTGTGCTTCATCCTCTACTGTAGCTAATGATAATGATAACATATTTTGTGTATGCCAATTTTGTATAGTGTACTAAGCAACAAACAAAACAACAGAATGAAAAACACAATTACAAAAGAAAATCCCTGCAAAATGCAACAAAAAAAACAAAACACAACAACATTTACTTTTACTTTACTTTTGATTTACTTAATTTACTAAAAACCCAACAAGAACACTCAAAAAAAACTCATACACCATGTCAACGCGGACAGAAAGCATTCAGCATCAACAAGTATGCATGTCGCGCAACAATTAACTAACAACCATCATTTTTTCTTAAAGTATTTTCTGTAGACTTTTTCATTTTTAACTTTAAAGTAACCAGAATAGCTTAACAAACTACTGTTTCAAAGCAGAAAAACCCTGAAAGGTATATTTACTAAGAAAAAGGGTTGCCATTCATCACCCTTTTGTACCAGGAATTATCACAAATCTTTAGTCAATTCTAAGAAGTGCTCTGCAGTGTTTTGATTGGACATTGCAAGAAAGTATTGGTGTTTAAATACATAGCATATAATTTTTAATGTGAAAATACTTGTGGCCAAAAACATTAAGAGGGTTCAACGTAAAATTTATAAAAAGTGTTCAAAGCATGAAAAAGTTTGAATAAGAAATAAATTTTTCGAGCATTCAAGTGAAAGAAAGAAAAATAAATATAAAAGATATTAATAAGACATTTAATGTGAGTGGAACCAGAATTTAGCTGTGTTCGTTTACCTTCCCAGTATTAATTTGCAAGATTATAGTTTGGGAGTTTAAGAACGAATTTACTCTCTTCATGTAAAAACTTGCAAGAAAACAGCTGATGTGTGTTTTTTGCACAGGAACCGGGGAATTGGGTGAATTTGATCAAATAATCTTCATTCCAAATGACTCCGATGAAACAATGGAACCCATTTTGGAGTTGGACATTTCAAAATTCAAATTGCAATCTCTTTAGTTTTGAAATGTCAAAATTGCAAAAAATTTCACAAATTTGCAAGTAAACGAACATAGCTAATGTCTTAAGTATTAATAGATGGTGTCGGGGTTCTAAAAAAATAGTCACCCCTATTCGGCATTTCAAATCAGAATTTTGAACCATTTCAGTTGATGAATAAGAAAAAGAGTATTTTGAAATAATTTCACATGTTATAGTTCGAAATTTTACCAAAAGCAAAAGACAAATGATTCTAAAAAACTTTTAGATGAATAAAAAATATATTTTAATTATAATATCTTATTTTTCATTTACTTTAAAAGATATTTTGAACATCGTATACGTTTTTATTTCGTAATAAATTTAAAATAAAAGTATAGAAATAGTTCAAATTTTCAAGAATAGCACTAGTTCTTGTCAACCTTTTTTTAAGTAGTTCCAGGAGACAATCTCAACTACCGCCCGACTAGAATTTCTGAACTGGTTCTATCCTAGTACAAAAGATACAATTCGGCCAAAGCCCAGGGCAACTACGTTTTAAATGGCACAGTTGTTTGTATAGAAGGTAAACTAGTTCATTGTCCTATGGAGAACTAGTACTTAACTAACTCCGAACTAGTATTTTTTTTCTGGGTCGTGAAATGCCACATTTTATACGCACGCCACTAGTGAAAATTTGCTTAAACAAACAATTTTAAAACAAAAATCTTATTCTACTTAATCGATTATGCAGTAAAGCGCTTTTCTAACTCTTTTCACCAAGACAACCCTACTGTACAATCTTGGTGGAATTCTTTGCCGTCCATCGGGCATTTTCGTCCCAACTTTAATTTAAAGCGTTTAACTAGATCAACAATGGTATTTAACTTATGACTCATAGATTTAGAAATTCTACGTCAACTTTCATCTATTAAATCATAGTCTACATTTTTTTCACTATTTTTAACTGTTTAAAGAAAAATGACACACTGACCACAGTTTGTTTACAGATCACATACATATGTATATATAAATATTAAGCGATATTCTGCTATGCAATGTTAAAGGCCCATATTTTGGTATTGATCACTGTGAATTTGCTGACATATCGAGTGTTAATTGCTTAACTGAATGTAAGACTTTCAACAAGTCGAGATAGGCCATTTATTAGCGGCTAGACAAAATAATCACATAGTTATGTGTTAAATTGTTTAGTGGCAAGTGAAATCAATGCGGCTTAAGCAATATAATTAATTAGAGGGAAGTGTATGTGATGACGGGGGCCATGCATGGCTAGATGATAAGTATATACAAGAATGTAGCGTGTAGCGGGACTAACAACGGTTGTAATGTATACGATACTGAAGTTAGGTATCGTCAATAAACGTTTGTTATAATAGACCTGATAAGTTCTCCTATTTTTCAATTCCAATGTTTAATGCTTCTTGAAGGTAAATATTAGGTATATTATTTCCAAGTGTGTGTTCAACTTTAAAAAAGAAAAAATATAAAATTTGTTTTTAAACTATTCGGCACTATTATATAATTTAATTAATTAATAGAGCTTCAGGTCTTTTTGTTTCAAAATTGTATTTATTATTTTTTAAAATTTTGATATTTCGTCCTTATTCACTTACATTTGCTGAAAATTTAAAACAGCAGATAAGTTGGTCTATTTATTTAAAAAACAGCAATAATGCGAAAGTAATTAAATGTTCATTTCTAATTCATATGAACTAAATTGAATTTGAGTTATGTAAAATGAATTATAATATCCCAAAATTTTCAAATTATCCTTAAAATTTGTATTTTCCGACCAAGGAATTTTTCTCCAACGAAAGTCAGAACGCGAAATTTATCGTTTGGTGTTTTGTGCCCCATAGTGAGTCAGTATTTAATAACATTTAAAAATTTCAATAAATCCAGACATTTCCTTTTTAAAGGCCTACAAAACTGTGTGTCTCTTTTGGAAATTTATTCAAATAAGCTTTATTAGCATCTTAAATTTTCATTTTCATATTTTTGCTCTAACCATCTTTTTCATATCATTTCACTTAGTTTGTTGTGCTCTGATCGTCTTCTTCATAACATTTCAGTTACTTATTTCTACTCTCAACTTCTCTTCATATCATTTTAGTTACATAGTGACTAAAATTTAAATTTTTTTTTTTTGATTTACTATTTCACTAACGAATTAATACAAATATATTAAAACACACACACACACACACATTTGCAATAAATGGCAATTTTAGGCTAAGTCCATAATTTGTATTGCTTATGGCTGTTTAGGGTGCCCCCCCCCATATTGTGTAATTTTGTTTTTAAGCGATTTGTTTTGTTTTTCTTTTGCTTTTTTTTGTTGTACCACACACACCACAAGGGCATTTCTTTTCGTTCACTTTTTAATTAACAAAAGCACAATATCAATTACATTTATATAATTTAAAAGAAAATTTTATATAGTATAGAGTATATAATATACATAATAATATATATGGTTCATTTGCTAGTTTTCTTATATTTTCGTTTATACTTGTAAGCGTGTGTTGTTGTAAGTTTCGTTTTGTTTATTTTTTTTCGTGTTTATCTCTGAGGAAACTAAACTACGTTTTCTTTGGAATTTTTGAATTTTGGAAACAAAAAACAAAATTCATCGATAATCGAATTGGTTCTTAAACAATAACTATATTTAACTCACGTATGTGGGAAGTCTCATTAAGACAACAAACACATTTATACATACATACATACATAATTAATAATAATAATGATAGTTCTATGTATAATGAACCCCTCATCCCCCCACTCCCTCCCCTTCTACACACACAAATGCTAAATAATAACTTATTAAGTATTGATGAGAAAAAAAGAATAATTTTTTTTTTAAAAATGATTTTAAAAAAATTTCAATATTTTATTAACGTTTTAATATGTAAGTCGAAAAAAAAGCTCTTGAATAAAAATAAAATAAATGTAAAATATTTTTGTAAAATATCTGTAAAGAAGAAAATGATACTATAACAAACGAAAAAACAAAAATAAGCAAAAAACAAATGAAATTGAGGAATGAAGCATAGAAATGAAACTCCTAACAACATTTTCAAAGGATATCTATATATTTTAAATGTGGAATGTAGGATTTTTATATAGTATATACATACATACATACATACATGTTGCATGTTATTCAAAAACAAAAAAAAAAAAACAACAACGTACATAATTGTAAAATATATATAAAACCACAACCAACAACAATAATAATAATGAAAAACAACAAAATAAAAAATAAAACCGAAAATTTTGCAGACATTTTTCTGGATAACAACGCAAGACAACAAGACAAAAATCGTATGGAAATACATAAATAAATGAATGAATGCATGAAAAAAAACATCAGCAACAACAACAACAAAAAATAATATGCCATATTATACTAAAAAAACAAAAACAATACAAAAAAGAATATTTGTGTAATTTTGATATGTCAACTGCAGAAATATTAGAATTTATATACACACATCCCCTTTTATACTACTTATAAAGGAAAAAGAAAATTAAAAATACATATACAACAATCCCATAGCATTGTTTTAATGAATGCCGCCCCAAGATTTACTTCGCCAAATAAACACAAATTTGTGGTCCCACTTTTGCTCAAGCAGCTGCTGTTCCTGGTGTGGGAGTACTCTATACTATAGCATAAAGCAAATTTTTGTGTTGTTAATAATATTTTATATCCTAAATCGACGGACGATTTTAATATGAACTCTTTAAAAACGCCGATGACGGAATGCCGCCGACATTAGCCAGACAATTGGCTACAAACTTGTTGGTGGGCATAATGCCAAAAAGAACCGGCACAAACTGGATTTAGCCTAATAAATACATAGAGTAGCGCTGTTACGCGCTATAAATTTGCATCACAAATCAAGAGGTATGTATAGTATATTTGGCGAGCTAATAACCGGGAAAAATATTAAAATTATTGTAATTAAAAATATGATTTACAATTTTTCACAGCTAAATCCTTTGGGCTGGGACTGTTATATCGCTTATTGTGGATACCTTTATGGCTAGGTTTTATTGATTATTGGAAATAGTATAGATTGGCAAACGAAATGTGCTTGGTGCACAGCTCTAACATCTTAATTACTTACCAGATAAAGTGTTAAAACGTATACAATTTTCGAGAATTACTCTTTTCAAATGATGTGCTAACTGGAAAAGAGTATATTTTTTAAAATCACAAAAAAGTTAACAAAAAGAATTTGACAATGTACTGTATAGAGAGAATAACTTGTTTTCTCTCTAAACCCTACGAATGAGAAATGTGAGAGAATACGTCAGACAAATAAATCAAACTATCAAACATTAATAAAAAGTAGATTATAGCGTTACAATAATCAAATGATATGCCAAAAAGAAACTGACAACAAACAGTACTTAGTAATTATCTTCCGAGCCTGTTATTACAAAGACAATAACAATGTTTTAACAAATTATTTATACACGTTTTATAAATATAAATGACAGCATGGATACGGGACCCAGAATTCTAACTCGTATTTACTTTAGATGAAAAATTAAAATGAAGTCTGCATAAAAAAGTTTATATCCAAGAAACAAAGAATATCTCAGTTGCTGTGAATTACAATAAATGATCATTTTAATTAATGAATCATAAACAACTCACACAGATGCCAGCAAGGGTCAATTTCAGCTGCAGAAGATCCCTCAAACACTGAGTAAAATAAACTGGGTGTAAGTGTTGGTTACTATGACTGCAGTTAAAAGCAGGTAAAACATCACGAATTAAAGAAATAAGTAATTCTTAGAATTACTTAAGCAATATGAACATAATTTTATACTATTAAAAGTTAATGAAAGATTTTTGGCCTTTAAATAATAAAGACCTCTTATAAAAATTTGTAAGAGGTTTATAGAACGATTTTACTATGAAAATTTTATTTTTAAACCTTTGATAAATGAATACGGCTGTAAATGTATCGCATTCGCACACTTAAAATCGTGAATAACCCAATTATTTTTCAATTCTTGTTAAACCCTTAAAAAGGGGAATTTTTATTGGAGGTGGGAGTAGTTTAGAGAAATTAACAATTTTTGGTCTTTAAATAATAAATAATAAATAATAACAATTAATAGAGGTTTATAGAACGATTTTACTATGCAAATTTGATTTTTAAACATTTTATATATGTTAATGAATACGGCTGTAAATGTATCGCATTCGCACACTTAAGATCGTGAATAACCCAATTATCTTTAAAGTCTTGTTTAAGAATTGGTTAACCCTTAAAAAGTGGGATTTGTATTGTAGGTGGGAGTAGTTTAGAGAAATCAACCTCCGCTTGGAGTAAAAATGTTTTACAATTTAAAAATTTAAATTTTTTTTAATATATATTTTTTTTTTATTTAAAATTTTAAAAATTAATAAGATTGGAAAGTTATTAAAAAAAAATTATCTAATAACCAATTTAAAATTGTATTAGAAAAAAAAATTTTACAATTTTAAATTCGATATTTTAAAATTTTTTTCCAAAAAATGTCGTAAATTTTTTTTTTGAAATTTCTTTAAATTTGTTTGGTAAAATTTGAAACATTTTTTTCTTATAAAATTTTAAATTTTTTTTTGATTCTTTTTTTTTGGTTAATTTCAAATTCCAGAAATTGAAAAAAATTTTCTAAAAAAAATTATAAATTCTAAATTAGATAAATTTATTTTAATAACTTTCCAATCTTATTAATTTCTAAATTTTAAAATTAACATAAAAAAACAAAATTAACGAAATTCCAAAAAAATTAAATTTTTAATTTCGTTAAATTAGTTTGGTAAAAGTTAAATTTTGTTTGCATAACATAATTTTTTTTTAAATTTTATATTTTTACTTTAGAATTTTAGAAATTTGTAAGCTTGAATTTTATTAGAACATTTTATTTTTTTAATTCTTTTATTTTTGGGTTAATTTTAAATTTAACAAATTTATAAGGTTGGAAAGTTATTAAAAAAGTTATATAATATCGTATTTAAAATTTTATTAAAATTTTTTATCAATATTTTATTTCAAAATTTAAATTTTTTTTTCTAAAAACCTTATAAATTCGTAAAATTAAAAATTAACAAAAAAAATGAATTTAAAAAATTTTATAATTTCTCCAAACAAATTTAACGAAATTAAAAAAAATCAAATTTTTGCAAAAAAACGAGTTTAGAATTTTTTTTTTAAATTTTTTGTAATTGTTAGATTCTTTAATTTTACAAAAAAAAATTTTTACACAAAAAATCTAACGAAATTCCAAATTTTTACAAAAACAAAAAAATTACGAAATTTAAAAAAAAAATTGTAAATTTACGAAAAAAACAAAAATTTTTTATGTATTTAAGGATTTTTTTTTGCAAACACAAATTGTAGTATTTAACAAAATATTTGATAATGAAAAAAATTGGCGATATATATTAAAAAAAATTTAAATCCACACGTGCAGCTGCAGCTCTAATTCCTTCACTTTCACAAATAAGCCTTTGTCTACACAAATCAAAGTGTAGGCTAATAATCGCTTCGGCATGACCGTTTAAAGCACACAACCCTCCTATGTCAAGGAACTAGTGAAATTATTTAATAGATTAAATACCCCCTAATACCATCACGAATGACGTAACATTTTCTTGACAATTGATAATAGCGGCCAAAAAAAGTAAACAAATGACACAATAAAATAAAATTATTTTTATAGGTCCGATAAAATTTGAAAGAAAAATTGAAATAAAAATAAAAAGGGGGGGGGGGGGGTAAGATAGTGATTCTATAAATATTATGATAACTTGAAAGATAAGCGCTAAGTAAATTTAGATTTATTACGAATATTTACGTCAGTGCCAACAGTCCACAAGGGGATGGGTGAAACGTTGAACAGGTGCACGGTAGAACCGGCGTCATACAATAGTTGGCCAAGAACTACAGACCATATAATAAACAACATCATTGTATGTGAAATATATATTATACATATTTTTGTGTTAAGCAAGACGTGTAAATCGTTGCTAGATTATAGAAATGACTTAGTAAATTGCTAAGATGGAAATTGCTTGAGTTATCAAAAATCGATTCACTAGGCTGGGGGAAATCTTTGCCCATCATAATGCTATGATCTGCGAAACTCAAATAATTTCAAATCTTTCAACAAAACAAAAGGCCGCTTTTGCTCATCATTGACATGATCTTTAGCTTTCTTAATAAAATTTTCCATATATCAGTCGACACTTCTTCGATTATTTTCCAATACCTTTCAACTGCAATTGAACCACTACAATTAAAATTCCAAATAATAACAAACAATTTGTTGTTTTTGCTTTTGACTTTATTTAAGTGTTAATTGTATTTTTTTTGTGTTGTATATAAAACTATGTATATGTATGCACTTTATTTTTGGTTTACCTATTTTATATAAATATATATAGTAAAATAGAACATATATATTTTAATAGTAAGTAATAATGGTTTACTAATAGTAGTAGTATGCAGTAAGTACAAGTATTGTCTCCTCATTCGATAGATACGCGCTTAATTATAAATGTATGCAAATGTTGTTTGTTTGTTTGGGCTTTTGGGTTTGGCTTAATCAGGTTTGGTTTCCTTCTTTGTTACATATTTTTTTGTATTAATATTATGTATAAAGTATAAAAAGTTTATATATAGATGTATATATACATTTATATATAAGAGAATTCGAAATAATCGTTTGTTTGTTTCTTTGTTTTTTTCTCTTAAAATGTTCCTCAACAAGAAATAATTCAAAAATAAAATAATATAAAAACGTTCGTTTAATGTTGGGTCGTAACTTCCATTTTTGTTTTTCTTCATAATGTTGGTGTGTTTCAAGATATATATATCTCTATCAAGTGTTGTATGGGTTCGTTTTTGTTCGTTGAATTAATTCAAAGTTGTATTTTAAATCAACTACTTTTCATTTCGTTTCTTTAGTCATTTTTCGTCGTTGTAGTGGTAGTTTTCGTTGGCGATTAAGATGGAAATGTTGTGGGGGGAGTTTCACGTTTTAAGCCATAGTCAAAGTACCAGCACCAAGACCGTAACCAACACCCTTGGGACCGAAGTTACGACCGTAACAAGCTCTGCAGTAGATATCACCATCGGGGCCATCGTTCAAGTTGGTGGAGTCCAATGATTTGCGGCAGTCGGCGCAGTGGAAGCAGCGCTTGTGCCAAATGCGGCTCTTGCTGATCATTTGTTCGGCAGCGAATACAGCGTAGCCGCAGCGGGGACAACCGCCGGAGGAACGGGCGCCAGCGAAGGGTTTGCCCTCAGGACTGTGAGTTAAAAAACAATGATGTACATTATAAAAATATAATCCTTTTGAATATGTTAAACTTACTAATTCATGGTGGATTCACCGCTGGTGGAGACCAAAGTGGGAGTATGGCCATAACCGAAGCCCTTGGGTCCAAAGTTTTTGCCATAACAAGCCTTGCAGTAGATTTCCTTATCGGGACCATCACAAGCAATCATGGAGTCCAAAGGACGATGACACTGGCTGCAGTTGTAGCACTTCCTGTGCCACATGCGTCCCTTGGACAATTGTTGTTCAGCAGCGAACACAGCGCCGCCGCAACGGGGGCAACCCTCACCTTCAGGAGCCTTAATGGAAGTGGTGCTTGGTGGGGCGAAAGGACGGCCGGCAGCAATTTGTTCCTCGCTGTTGGAACAATATACATATTTATAGTCTTATATCATTAAAATGTCCCATAGTTACTTACGTCAAACCATCAGTTTGCAAGAAACCAGAACCGCAAGCGAAACCATAACCATGAGGTCCCCATTTCTTGCCATAGCAGGTGCGGCAGTAAACTTCCTTGTCGGGACCATCACAAGCGATAATCGAATCCAATGTCTTAGTGCAGTCATTGCACTTGAAACACTTTCTATGCCACTCGCGACCCTTGGAGAGTACTTGCTCAGCAGCAAAGACTACACCACCGCAACGGGGGCAACCCTCACCAGGGCGAGCTTGAATTTTGCTAACATCAATTTCGGCGGTACGGGGAGCCATATCGCTGTAAACGATTTTAAGGGAGAGAGAAAAGGGAATTAAAAAGTTGTCTTAATCGATCGATAAACATATGTAATGATTTACAATTTACAGTAATGAATACAAAAATTCAATGATATTGTTTTAAAGTAGCCCTTAACTGGTAACACTTTAAGATGAAATGTTGAAGATAAAAGGGCCTTCTTCAATAATTTGTATGAAGTAAACCATTGATAAAAGATGATCAATTTTCTTAATATATATATTGTAAATAAAGCTAGACTATAATGTGTAAATATATGTGAAAATAAGTTATGTAAAATTCATGAACATTACGTATACGTTACAATGCATTCGTCTAAGGGACGTTTAATACTGAAGAAAAATTCAAAATTATTTCTTTGACTACAAAAAATGTTTAGAAAAAAAATCAAAAAGTAGAGGGAGTGCACAATTATATGCGTATAATTTACTTAAAACTCATTAACGTTACGTATACGTTATAAGGCAGTTTTCTGATGTATCAAATACGTATGTATGTATGTATATTAAAATTGGCGGGTCATTTATATAATCGACAGAGTAAAAACAAAACCAGTACAGAAATTTCAGTCTGATAAACTGACTGATAAATACCATCACCCAATATAAGATATTGTTGAAGTCTTGAGTTATTGAAATTAACCGATTTTTAATTTAAATTCCTTATGTACTATTTATTATATGCCTGTTTGCGGAGCGTAAACGGTTTTAGATAGGAACTTCGGTCAGTCAATTATATGGGAGCTACCAGAAGTGGTCAACAGATATAGTACAAATTTTTTACAGTGTGCATCTTACGCAAAATGTGACTGAATTTAGTGAATATACAAAAAAGATATGTATGTAAAACTATGAGAGTGAATTCGGTCATTTGTGTGGAAGTACAAGAAGGGATGTGTCAAATAGTTAGGGTTTTTGAGGTTTTGCCTCCTATCATCAGATTAATAGCCTGATCAAATTTCATTTTTCCCCAGGTGCCCGTTTATAAGTTATGGTAGAAATATTAATTTTCCAAAAATTAGGTCATTTTGTATGGGAGGTACAAGAAGGCGTCAACAGCTATAGGCCATTTTCATTCCTGAGTGTACTTACAAAAAAGTTATGTATGTAAAACTATAAGGGTCAATTAGGTAATTTGTTAGGAGGTACCAAAAGGAGAGTGGCAAAGGTTTCGGTTTTCACATATTTAAATATCCTCCAGTTGTTCGTTTGGAAGTTATGAAAGAAATATAAATTGTCCAAAAATACGTAATTTTGTATGGGAGGTAAGAGAAGGGGTGGGGCTATTCTGCCCATTTCTTTGTCAAACAAAAGAGCCTAAAACCTGACAACTTCCCCTATACGATACTTACTAACTTCAAATCGATATTAAATTATTATGGCATGTAACTTGACAAAACGAATGATGCAGAACTTGTTCTTTTCAGGGATACTTTCACCTGCAGTTCTCAGAATTGAGTCCCAAATCAAATAGCCGAAATATACAGAGTAAAAACAAATACATAGTATGAATGGGATCATCGTATATTGAGAACGAAATATGTTGACTTAAATATAGTCAAAATGAGTTTCGGATGACAAAGAGCTAATCCTTCCATATCCATCTGTAATATAAATTGCAAAGTAAAAAATACAAAATATTAAATAGTTTGTTCTCGTTTTATAAACATTTTTGTTATGCTGCTATCTCAATTGTAATTTCCAATATTTTTACAAAAAAAAAGGAATGTATTATAAATCTGACTTTTGTTGTGTTTGTTATGCTGAATACGAATCTCTGCTCACTTGCTAATTTTATAAAATCTGTCTGCAAATTTATATTAATAGCTCCGGGGTCCATCTGTAAACAAATTTTTCATTATATAGCCCTAAAATTAGTTTCCCCCGTCAACTTCCACACACCAATCGGAACAAAATGTTTGCCTTCATATACTTATACATAGCCGTACAGTCGAGTACTCTCTGTGTATTAAATTGCTCTAGCAATAAGAACAATTTTGCCACACCCTTCTGCCTACTTATCTAAATTAATATTTTGTCCGAATATACACGTCTGTACATTGTGCGGAGTACTATCTGTGTAAAAAATTGTATCCCTCTAGGGTTGATATATAGTTTTACCTCGCCCGCACCGCCCACTTATTGAAAATTTGTAATTGTTGTACCGAGTGCTATCTTCATATCAGGTTTTATCTCTCTAGAGTGCTGAAATACAGTTTTACCACGCCCCCACTGCCCACTGACCAAAAATTAAAATTTCGTTCGCAAATTCATAATTGTGTTGCAGAGTACTATTAGGATATCAGATTTTATCCCTGTAGGACATAAATACAGCTTAATAAATATAATATTTTGGCTCTACTCTATTTTTTTTCTTTTCTTGTCTGTCCCTATATTGGTTAGAATTTTTTACTTCTAACATTTACCACTATGACAATAATTTATTATACAATTCTAATATAATCTAAAATTCATTTCCTCTAAATCATTTCAATTTTGTTTCATAAGTCTTTTATATATTCGATAACGTAAAATGTAAACTTTAACTAATTTAGCAAATACACACAAATATGTTATTCAACATACTTGACTTTTCATTACAATTTACCCCACTGTTCTTATTTATTTTTAGCCATTATAGCCAATTACGAAATTAATGAAAGCAACAGGTTTGTTGTTATCGTTTTCAACAATATATATCATGTAATTAATCCTCTAATAAAACTCATTCTGATTAGAATCAAAATCATTTCCGCTACACCGCTTCTTCAAAAGCTTTTAACACATTTTTGTAGGTGTGATTATTTATGGCTGAACAGTGATCATGTCTAAAAAAAACCACAAACACCGAAATTGATACACAAATGTGTGTATGTATGCATGTCTATGCACTAGCACCGTTAGCTAGCTAGCAAGTGAAGTTCCAGGCGCAAAGCTCATAAAATTACCGAAATAGAGAAGCTGTTAACCTACTAAATGCCCGCGGTTGTAAAATAATTCTAACAAATGGAATAAATTTTGGTGTATTGAGTGTGAAGAATGACCCATTTTTTGTTTACATTAATATAAAAACAAAATGAAAAAGAAAAAACAAAACCACCAACCATTTGTAGTGATGCTTCGATGAGAGGTGGTCTATCTCTCTCTCGAGAGAGAAAGACATAGAAGAAAGAGGCTATATACGAATTGTAAGAAACTAAAAATATCCACATACTCATCAGGCTAGAGATGACAACAACCTACTCTCTATGATATGCATTTATATATATATTTATGTATGTGTACATAACAAAATTCTATATATCTTGTACATATATTAAAGAATTTTTGTACATAGAGCAAAAATTCTTGGACTTTGCCAAAGAAAAATAATGAATATGGACAACATCAAGACACGTCAAAAGACTGACTGACAAAAAAAAAACACAAAAATGTGTACGCTCACTAAATGACAACCACACTCGTGTAGATGGATATCTATTTATGTATGTATATTAATGTGAGGACAGACAGACAGAAAGGCGAAAGAAACAGAAAGTTTTACAGATATAGCATTAAGCTATATAGATAGATACCTTTGCCATTCAATATCTTTAATATCGGACATGAGACCTAATGATGACATGCCTATATGGCCATAACCCCGGGTACCGAATCTTTGGGCATAACAACCTTAAATGTAATTAAAATTTAAATAAAAATAACAAAATAATATTAACAAATTTTTTAAATTAAGTTGTTACATTGTGCTTACTTTATAACACTAACAGATATACGTAGAATGAAAAAAAATCAAACAAAATGAAATGAAACATTTTTATATTTGGCACTATTTCTAGACCTATAAATACATGCCTGTTGTTTTTGTTTTTTTTTTTGTTGTGTTGCATTTCGACACACAAATTGAAAGTGAATACATATTGTGTTGGTAGATACAGATAAATTTTAATTGCCGCACGTTACTGCAGTACGAAAAATGTGAGGAAAATTTACAAATTATGAAAGTGTTTTTGCTTTTTTAAGAAATTGTAATATATTCTTATTATTGGGTGTTGAAATTTGTTGATAAGTTTTATATCATAATCTTACTTTGCAATAATAATATGGTAATGAATCTTACCAAATTTTCAATTTGTTTGGAAACGTTTGAAAAGTTGAAGAAATTACTATTTAATGAACTAGCCAAAAATGTTGGTTTAGCTGTCTATTTTGGTGGATTCTCATTACACAGTACAACATTTTTCAACTTATTGAATTGGGACTCAATATTCTGAGAACTGCACGTGAAAGTAGCCCCAAAAAGAAGAAGTTCTGCATCATTCATTTTGTCAAGTTACATGCTACAATAATTTAATATCGATTTGAAGTTAGTAAGTATCGTATAGGGAATATTGTCACGATTTATGCTCTTGTTTGACATAGTCCTATTTAGCTGAAACAATTTTAAAAAAATTAGGAATTACAATTCCTTTAATCTGTTCACATAAAGTTTCCCTACATAAGCAACTGGTTCAATTTTCCATTCATCAAATGATTTTGAACTAGGTTTATTTTGTAGCAGTTACAATAAAACTGTTGTACTCCGTGGCGTATGATTTACGTTGTATATTACTTATGATAATCATACGCCACCATATAATAATATAACAAAAGAGCCAAAAACGTGGCAAATTCCCTATACGATACTTACTAACTTCAAATCGATATTAAATTATTATGGCATGTAACTTGACAAAACGAATGATGCCGAACTTCTTCTTTTTGGGGCTACTTTCACTTGCAGTTTTCAGAATTGAGTCCTAAAATCATGTTTTGTACTGTGTTATTTAATAAAAAAAATAGAATTATTTTTTAATATCTGTCCATATCAGTCACTTATTTTCTATTCTGTTTAATATTTTCTCAATATTATAAAGAAAATGTAATTATTTCTCAACTAATACAAAATTTCTATATTTTTAATTCGCAATCTCTCAATATTATTTTAAAATATCTTATTATTATTTTCTACAGCTGTAGTATACCACTTTTAAATATTGATTTAGTAAATTCTATTTGTGTAAAACTTACCCATTAGCATAGCAATCAGATTGGAGGGCACCACCGCCCTGACCATAACCGTAACCCTTGGGACCGAATTTCTTAGCATAACAAGCTAAAGTCCAATTGAGAGTAGACAAAAAAAGAGACACACAAAAAACATTACATTACAACATATAGGTTAGTTTGATGATTTTCGATTAAAGAAGAAATAAAACGTTCAAAGACAAAGACATACACACAAGAAGGACATAAAAAATTTTATTCGCCAAAATGTCAACAACCTTTTGAATAGAATTTTAAAACACGACTTTATATGAAACAGGCGTCTTAAGGCCAGATTTCTTTGTTGTTTTCAAATCGATATGAAGTAGCTATCTAGTATTAAGTTTGTAACGCAAATAAAATGCTGAAGGATAAATTTTATTACTTTACTGAGAATTTGTTGATGTAAATTTTAAATGATGAATTTTTGAATTTAAAATTAATTAAAATTTAAACTTTAAATGTTATTAAATTTTAAATAAAAAAAAATTATTTCAAACTTAATAAATTTTTAATTTTGATTTATTAATTTTGAATTTTTTTAAATTTACTATGTTATATTAATACTTTTTAAATTAAATTTTTTTTTTAAATAAATTTTTTTTAAATTTAAAAACATAATAAAAAAATAATTTAAAAATTTATTTTTTTTAAATTTACACTATTATATTAACCCTTTTTAAATTCAAAATTTTTTAAGCTTCATTTTTAAAAATTTTTTTTTCAATTATTTTTAAAAAGAATTAAATTTTAAAAGTATTAATATAATGTTGTAAATTTAAAAAAATATAAAATTTAAAATTATTTTTTATTATTTTTATAAAAAAATTTTAAATTATTTAGAAAAAAATTTTAATTATTTTAAATAAATTATTTATTTAAATATAATAATTAAATTTTTTTTTAAGTTTAATTCTTTTTAATTTATTTTAGTTTAAAAAAAACCAATAAAATTTTAAATAATTTATTCTTTTTTAAATTTAAATAAATTAAAAAAAATAAACTTAAAAAATTTTAAAAATAAAGTTATTTAAAATTTTGTTTTTTTTAATTTAAAAAAATAAAATATAAGTTTTAGAATTTAAATTTTGAAATTTAGATTTAAAATTAATTATTAAAAAAAAATTAAGATTTTATTTTAAATATAATATAAATTTAAATATAATTTTTATTACTTTTTAAATTCTAACTTTTAATTTTACAATTTTAAATAAATTTTAAAACTTAAAGGTAAAGGAATTTAAACCGAAATAACACTTTAAAACAGCAACTCTTTTAATTATATTCTAAAAACTAAACGTATAATGTCTTCTTACGCTTTATTTTTCTTTTAATATATTTGCAATCTGTATTAAGCATCCAAAAAATTACCTTTGCAATAAATGTTCTTATCTGGGCCCTCGCAGCACAGAATTGAATCTAAACCCTTAGCACAGTTACCGCATTTGAAGCACTCTTTATGCCAAGCCTATAGTAATAGCAAAAAAAAATTACAAATCATCAGCATACGAAATATAGATAGAAAGTTTTGTAACGAACATCTTAAGTCTACAATTACATTGTAGAATAGTTTACATAACAGAATTTGAATTACTTAAATAAACGTTTTTAATAAAGAATAAAGAGCTTTTACAAAAATCTGTCTAAAAAAATTATGAGCAAAGGCACCTGATCAACAAAAGAGTTTCGAACTTTAAAATCTAATGTATGTCAAGGCCCTTTAACAAGTTGAAAATTTTTTTTCTTAATCAGAATCCCTTCCTCTATCATAAAAAAATAGTGGTATCCAAATAACAAAATGGCTGTAAACTAGTGTAATCGGCACAAAAGTCTAACAAGTGCTTAATCATTTAAAAAAATCTATTCTCTTTGTCTCGAAAATATTATATATTTCAATTTTTAATTCGGAGTTAAAGACTCCGTAATTGGATTTTGTGGTTTATCTCCTGAAAGTGTTATCGATAACATAATGTTTAGAGATTTACTTTGCCGTCAACATAATATATAGTTTCCACTCAGCATGATTAGGATTTTGAGATGATTTTAATAGGAATTCAGCAGAATTTTAGATAAATTCAGAAATTTTTCAGTTGTTTTTGTCACTTAGATAAAATCCACACAAAATCATCTTAGTATCGTAACCATGGTAGGTGGAAACACAGTATTAGTAGGAAATTTAAATTAAAACGCCAAACAGGCTCTGACGATATATATAGTAAATTCGAGTGTTTTTTAATATTAACAACTTTTAGCAGCTGATTGTTGTATGGAAAATCATCTGTGGGATGGAACGAAATTACATGAAACACGAAATTACGTGGCAGCGTAAATATCCTATAATAGGTTTTTGGTTTTTTTAAATTTAAGATATTTTTTTCACCTCCACCTAAACCTAATCCTACAACAACACCACTTTTAATAGATCATTCAACAACACAAACAATAAATATCACACATATTTAACAAAAAAAATAACAAATAGTGAGCATACATTTACTCCACAGACGATATGTAGATATCACAAACTATTGGCACACAAAACATCTGATCACTATTAATTACTATTGTAATAACAGCTGTTTTTGTTTTTGTAAACTCTAAATTGCAATATCTACAAATCGTTTGCAGCCTAAACTAATATGTCAGCGGGGTCAGCCACATTGACAATATGTTGGTGATGGTGGTGTTGGTAGTCACAGTACTATGAAACATAAAACATTTTGTGTAAAATGTATTGTTTTTTTTTGTACGTTAAGTACCTCTGCAATAGATTTCCCTGTCGGGACCATCACAATGCATGGTTGAATCCAATGTCCGATTGCAGAGTAGACATTTAAAACATCTTCTGTGGTAACCCTAAATGTTTATGGTGATTTTAAAAGTAAAATTTGTTTTCTTCGAGTTTTTCCATAAGAAATTTAAACAATAACTTACCCTGCCTCGGGCCAACATTTGTTCGGCAGCGTAAACATAACCGCCACAACGTGGGCAACCTTCACCTTCGGGAGCTTTAGCAATTTTCTTGGGTTCCAAACGAGCGCCATTGCGGACACCATCCATATCACTGCAAAGGAAATAAAGAAAAGAAAAAACAATAAATATAAATATGGGAATTAAGTTATAAAACAATATTAATTGTTTTAATTCAGTGCTTTTTGGGGGTTTTAGGTTTAAAGTTTACTTAAAAGCGAAATTAAAAGACTGTAGATTATTATGACATGAGCATGATAACGAAATGAAATGAAGTTGGGAAGGCCAGATGTCGAAATCATTCTCAATTGAAACGTAGTATAATAGGTCACATACACGCCAAGCAGAATGTCTCCAAAATTAAGTAATTTTAGAGTTTTACTGTATTTGATCCATTTAATGTTATATGAAAATTAAATGTTGAGTGATCGAATTAACATGAAAACGAACGACCACCTACGGGTGGTCTAAACTCCCTATAATTTGTATTTAAGATGTTTTCGAAAGTTCAGTTCTAAAAGTAATCGTAATTAGTGAAACCGTTTTAAAACCCTGACTTATTTTCAGATATTTTCTTAAGATATCGATTATATAAAAAGTCGATAATAAAGTGCCTACAATTTATCTTTAAGATGTTTTCGAAAGTTCAGTTCTAAATGTAATCGAAATCAGTGAATATCGTTTTAAAAATTTGTCTTGTTTTCAGACATTTTCTTAAGATAATACAAACAAAATGTGTCGATTGCAAAAAAAAGTCGATATTATATGAGAATATCGCATATATGACACCTTTAGAATGCATAAATTAAGGAAAACTCATTAAAGATATTCGAATTATCTAACCATTACAATTGATAAAATCTCATAAGATATCTGATATTTAAAATGAGTATAAAAATTTTAATGGGGCCGGCCATAGCACGACGGTTAGAACACGCGGGATGCCAGGGTTCGATTCTCGGCTCAGTCATTATTGTTGTCGTCAATCATTTTACAACAAATTATTTCCTATAAGGATTTTTCTAACAAAAAATTGCATAAAAGTTTACTGCTTATATGAAAATATCGCGTGTATAAAATTGCTTTCTAACATTTTGGGTATTTTATATATCCGATATCTACTTATCGTATTTCGATTACAATGTCTTAGGTGTCTGATGTTTTGACAAATACAATCTAAAACTAGAAATTTTAAAGTGATTTCGAATATCGTCTAAAGGCTGATTTACACGCTATCCACCCATATCCCCTATCTACTGTCAAACCAGTACATTTTGATTTTCTATCCACCTTTCTATAATTCAATATTACTTTGCTATAATTTTGTAGTGTTTGTCTTTGCTTACTCCTACATGTTTTCTAATTAGACTATCTCGCTCATGTTGTTGAGGGAATATGAGTAGATATTGGTAGATAGCGTGTAAACCATACTTAACAGAATACTTATTTCTATTAGTTTATATGTCAATCCACAAGTGAAGAAAATACAATATTTTAAACATAATTTTCTGTTTTTGTTTTTTTTCTTTCCTTGCTTTTTTCTTCATTACGTTTAATACTTAATGTAAGAAAAGAATTTTCGAAAAAAGTTTTTGTAAGCATGTACATTTGTAGAACTACAATGATCCTTCCGACTCCACATCAAGAAACCGTTCAGCTTTAAAAAGTTAAAAATTTTCAGGGCGGAAAAACGGCACAACTATTTAACAAGTGCTTACTATTTTAAAGAATAATATTCTCTTTATATCGGAAACATTATATATTTCAATATTTAATTCGGAATTGAGGACTTGGTAATTGGATTTTGCGTTTTATCTCCTGAAAGTGTTATCGAAAATATAATGTATGACTTTGCCGTCAACATAATACTAGGTTTCCATAAAGCATAATTAGGATTTTGAGATGATTTTGATTGAATTCAGCAGAGTTTTAAATAAATTCAGACAATTTTTCACTTGTTTTTTGTCACTTAGATAAAATCCACACAAAATCATATTAATATCGTAATCAAATTAGATGGAAATACAATATTAGCAGGAAATTTGAATTAATGCGCCAAACAGACCAAACGACTAAATAAAGAAATTTCGCGTGTTTTCTGATATTAACAACTTTTAGCAGCTGATTATTGTATGGAAAATCAGCTGTTGAATGGAACAACACGTTGATTAATCAAATGACCTTTTGAATGATGTCTAACTAAGCGTAAGTACTGTATTTTAGCTGCAAGAAACATTATTAGTTAGCTTTTAAACTAACGCGAAAATTTTACAACTTTAAGATATTACTGAATACTGGATATATACCATTTGGGAAAAACTTAATATGTCTAATTATCATAATTTTGCAGAAAGCCGATTTGAAGTTTAGAAACCTAATTAAAACATAAGGACATATCAGCACTTCATGTAGCCATTTAGTAGACATTCATTTATCTCAGACATATTCCTCTGTCAACTTGTTCTAAAAGTTTTAAAAGACCTATCAAGTTTAAAGACAAACATTTCAACTTTTGTCATAATGGTACAGAATTGATTTTCTTCTCAAGTCCAAAACCTCCGCCTCAAAAAACTGTCTTTCAAGCATTAGACAATTTAGATTTTATTTCTCTTAAAAGCTGTCGGCTAAATTATGTAATTTTGTGTGACATACACTCATACACATACGACCCATTCAACAGCTGATTTGGTATATAATATCACAGTGGAAAAAATTTGGGTCAAGGTCTACGGGTGGAAGATTCTCCTCATAGCGAACGATTGTATTAGGTAGTATAGTATAGTAATACCCCAATATCCCAAATACAGACCAATTTTCATTTTTTTTCCAACATTTTTCAAAAATAAATGAATTAACAAAAAAAGCCCAACTAAACTTCCAAAATTCGGATTTCCTCAACAGAATTTTGAGATGAACATATTCCATAACATTTCGTTAGTCCTTTAAACTCTCATTTTAGGGTATTCTTTGATATTTTTAAGAACTGAAACATTTGTTTTTATGCCTTATTCTTCACAGTATTGGCAAAACAAAAATACAACTTAATACCGCCATAATATTTTACTGTATTCACACAGGACTTAACCCTTTGGGGGTTTTACTATACTAACCTTATACATTCACCTGGCATAGGAATAACTCATTTGTTTTAGTAAAATCGGACTAGTGGTTCTCGAGTTATGTCAAACAAAAGAGCCTAAAACGTGACAAAGTCCACTACATACACGATACTTACTAACTTCAAATTAATTTCAAATTGTAATGGCATGTAACTTGAAAAAAAAAACGAATGATTCAGAACTTCTTTTTTTTGGGGCTACTTTCACGTACAGTTCTCAAAATTTAGTCCCAAATCAATGAGCTGAAAAATGTTGTTCTGTGTAAGTTTCCAATAACGGGAAAGCCCTTTTTTCTGGTTTACTGAATCAAACCTGGTTTAAGAGGAAAGGTTTGTGTAATCACATTATAACAGAAATCAGATATATTTCCTATTTCTTTATCCTTTTGACCTCCACAATTTCGATTTGTGTCACACACACATCGTTAAAACTTCGATGGACAAAACATATTGAATAACCCTCTTTTAAAGAAAAACTTAAATTAACTTAATGTGAATTGCATTTTTAACAAAGTTAATGACGTATGTTTTTTTTTATCGTAACAATCCGAATCAAAATCTGATAATATTTATATATATATGTATATATTTATATGTATAGTATAATTTAAAATGTGGTATTTAAATTGAACTTGTTATAACTTTTACATATGTACAGTGTTAAGTGTAACAATTGTCTAAAATGAACTACAGTTTTAACTATTGACTCTTTATAAAATAAATCATTGTATCACAGTAAGAAAAAGTATTAGAAACCGTAAATCGTTTCATACTAGTTCTCCGTATACACTACACCATTTCCAATTGAACTTCAAGGAAAATCAATTAAAGTTCAAATATTCAAGTTCAATTTATTTAAAATTCAAAAAATATTAATTCAAATTTAAATTATCCATTTGAAATTCGAAAAATATCAATTCGTCAATTTAAATTCAAAACACATCAATTGATATTCAAATATCGTTAATTAAATTCAAATCTCGTCATTTGAAATTTAAAATTCGTAATTTGATATTCAAAACTCATAAGTTGATAGTTTTTAAGATTTCTGAATTTCAATTGAAGAATTTTGAATTTTAAATGACGAGTTTTGAATTTCATTTGATGAGTTTTAAATATCAAATGATATGTTTTAAATTTCAATTGACGAGTTTTGATTTTCAATTGAAATTTTTCGAATTTCAAATGGATAATTTGAATTAATATATTTTGAATTTCAAATAGAATGATTAAAACCAAATAAAATTTTTGAATTTCAACTGATGATTTTTTTTGAATTTCAATTGGTAATGGTGTAGTATAGAGGTAGTTTAGAAATGTTTAAAGTAGTACATTTCTCACGTAATATAACAATTTTCTTCCGAGATTACATATCGCTGGCTTAACATTCAGTCCATATTTTTAAATTTAACAGGAGAGACAAAGAACAAAAATTACATTTACCTCTTCAGCTGACTGGAGTGTGGCGAAATATGTCGATTGGTTAGACTTTCATACTATTCCGCGAAAAACAGTTGCATGGTAAGCCAGCGATATTTATACCTCGTTTACACTGCTAAGTTTATTCTGTCTCTTCCGAATCGCTATGTATCTTCATATTGCTATTACATCATAAATAATTTTTATTATGGCAGTTGCGATTTTGGAGCGACACGATTTCAGAGTGTAAACAGATTCTTATGTAGAGTCAAAGTTGTTTAGGTTTAGTAATAGTAACATATGCCTTCTACACGATGAAACTTTTAACGGATTTGATGTTAATAAAGAAAATCTGCTGCACTTTGCTGTAGAATTGAATATTACATTTCGTATGTTAATAGCCTTTTTACACCAAAACAGATCAACATTATTGACAAAAATTACTTTAATTCAGCTATTTCAGAATAACATCTTTCATGTAAAATCTTTAGCCTAGGCCGCATCTTTCAAACATGCAGAATAAGGCGAAAATATGCTAAATGAGTTCCGGTGTAAAGAGGCTATAAAATGTCAATCTAAAAACATTTGATATTTACAAGTATATGATAATATACAGTGAAAGTTATCATTGAACAAGAGATTTTGACGTCAATTTGACTTTTGGCTTATCTCACATCCGGCCATTATGACTTAGTCAAGTAATCGAGTCAACTTTTAATTATGTCGGTTATATTGAAGGCCAGCGCAATATGACTCAGTCAAATGATCTAGTTAATTTTCAATTAAGCTTAGTTCACATTGCAGTCTAAATTATGTGGTTGGCATATAAATATCAACTGCTCTATTTACGAAACCGCGAAAAAAGAGATTTCGATAACAATGTGAATGTTATCTAATATTATGTTACCTCAAGAATCTCATGTAATTTACATAGATCAGATAAAGTTGCATCGTGTGAACCTTATTTTTTTTAATGGCAGTACTAATGTGGCATCTTTTGCATGTTATAGCCTTTTTACACCAAAATCTTCAGCTCAAGATGCGGAATGCTAAAAAGTGGTTTTACACCGCAGTTTCGCATATTGTCAGCTGTTGTCTAGCTCACACATTTTTCCATTTGCCTTGTAAAACTGCAATATTTTCCTGCCACAAACCTATTAACATTGTTACGGAGGCTGTATTCCACGAAGCGCGAATATTTTTAACTAATTTAAATAACCATTTATTAATATTTTGGCAAAAATGTAAATTTTTTGTCCGTCCATGTTGTTTGGCATTTTTTCCGATAAACGTAAACAAACGACGAAAATGGTTGTTGCCGGATCAACATAACTGAGAAAAATCGCTTAAATTCCAATTTTCAGAGTACAACTCAGTGTATTTTTCCGCATCTTTCATGGATGCGAAAATATGTTAACATCTTTCCAACAACAAAATACATGTAAAAATTTTAGCATATTGGCCGCATCCATCGAAGATGCGGATTAACGCGGAAATATGTTAAATGCGTTCCGGTGTAAAAAGGCTATTATTTTCTCAAAATCTAGATTTTTCACTTTAGTCAAATGGTAATCTAGATTAAGAGAATGGCATTTATAAAATATAACATTTAATTTTTAATGAAATTTATTTGTGAAAAGATATAAATACAAAAGTGTTATTAATGTATTATTTTAATAGTGTTAAGTCAACAGATATGAGAAATATGGGTGATGTTTTTAGTTGTGTGTTTGTGTTAGCGTGTTAAAGTGTTAAAATTTTGTGTTAATGTTTAAAACATTAAATGCGTTCAATTTGTTTACATAAGTTAATATTGAAATGTTTTTTTGTTTTTTTTTTTTGGCTAAGCCATGCGATTCATTTATAGTTTTAGTTTGGTTATTGTTTTTATCTTGTTGTTGTTGTTTTTCTCACCGTTTATCTTTGTTTTACATTTTCGGAACAAATCAAATGTTTTGTTTCTTTTTTTTCAGTTTTGTTTTGTTTTTCATGAATTACAGAAAAAAGAAAATTGTTTTTGGTTTTTGTTTTGTGTGTGTGTGTTTTTTGTTGAATAGAATCTCTATTTTTTATTTGACAATTTCATTTCATTTCATAACAAAAATATATATATATATCATATATGTAGTATGTAAAAAGTTCATTATTTATAGATATAAAAAAGACGCAACATTAAATAAATTATTATTACACAAAATTATAACAAACGAAAAAAAAACATAATAATAGTACATAATTTTTTCTTCAAATGGATATGATCTAATGCACAAACAATTATTATTTAAAATTAATATGATTCATCTTTTTTTTAGTTGTTGTTGGTTTGTTGTTGATTTTGAACAAATATATATTTGATTGGATTGATTTGATAGATAGATTGATGTTAAACAAAAAACAACTCATATTTATGCATTTTTGTAGAAATTTCTCATCACGAATACCACTTCATTCACTCTTTCGCTCTTACATAGTATGTGTTCAGTTTTTTGTTTCTCATTCTTGATCTTGATTTAGGAGGAGTTCAGATTTTGTTTTTCTTTTTTACATAGGGAACGAACGGTGGATTGATTTTTGAAGGTAGTAGTGGTGGTTTTGGTGGTGGTGGTAGATTCGAGCATAGTAGTAGTAGTAGAGTGGAGATGGAGTAGTAGTAGTAGTATGTAGTAGTTAACAACAAATTGGACTAACTGAAACTGATAACATTGAAACTGAAACAGATCGAATCCTGAATTCCATCGGGGTGCGTCTAGAATTCGCCAGTAAGTAATTTAGTTGCTGTGATAATACGAAACGAAACATATATATAACAACTTAGTATGTGTTTGTATTCAGAGTTGTAGTAATAGAGTATGTAGATAGTAGTAGCAGTAGTAGTAGTAGTAGTATAATACATTGCTAATACTAGTAATAATAATATTTATACAACATTATAATATAATACAACAATAGCAAAATAACAGTAATATTAATAAAGTGTGTGTATATATATATAAACTATATAAGATAGCAGTACAGAATGATACGAGTTTTGGAAATTTACAATCTAAGCATTCGCTATCAACATCATCATCATCATTATCATTATCGTCGTCATCATCACTCTTATATATAAAAATATATATATTTTTGTTTTCTTTTTTTTTGGTATAAAATGAAAAAGTGTGTGTTTTGTTTTTATTCTTCTTTTAATTCGTTATTCTTTTTTTTGTGTTTTGTTTTTGAATTTAAAAGAGAATTGTGAGAAAAAAAAACAGATCGAAAAAAATGTAATTAAAAATAAACGGTGACACAATTATATATGCATATATATATTTATATGTATATACATAACAACTTGCGGCTATTATAGACGAATCGAGTATGTAGGGTGTATGTGTGTATGCTTTTGGTGTGTGTTAATTCAACGGATTTTGTTGTTGTTGTTTTTTTTTTGCTATACATCTACTAAATCATCTATATATATATATATAAATATAAATAAGAACCGATAAGATACGATACGATACGAGATTATGTGTATATGTTAAGAAAATGCAGTTTCATTTCATGTCTAGGGAAATTTACCAATGCGTGTATGACAGTGTGTGTGTATGTGTGCTATGTATGTATATAAGTATATACATGTACTACAACTACATAGGTAGTTGTTATAAAGGTATGTATATGTTGTAGTTGAGCCGATGAACTCATATTTTATGGGACATTCCTTTGATTGAAGTTAAATTTTCAAAATTATTGGTTTGTTATACGAGTATTAGGTTTTATTTGCTTTAAATGGAATTCACATGATACGATTTAAATTAATTAAAAAAAAGATTTTTTCACAGCTGTTTAAGCTTGCTTCACACCAGGACATTAATGGCCAGATTTTAAACATTTAAATTGTAACATGTGGACTCCATTCTGTCTATTCTGATCATATATATATATATATACATATATATTTCACTAAATACATAAAATTTTCTCTACATACATACATATAAACCTACATACATACATATACACACATATACAATGCGAATTTTTGTACATATAACACTAATGTGGGATTTCAGAAATGTCCAATGTATATGAGCATGTATGCATATATGTATTTCCATACATATGTGTATGCGTGTGTGTGCGTATATATGATTGGGGCTTGCAAATGTCCTTTGTATTGAAACAGGACGCACGCACTTTTTTCTGATAGGCAAGTCTAATGGCTGTGCTTTCTTTACTTTTTTGGGAGTTCTTTAACAAAACTAGGGCGTGTCTCGGGGGGAGGGGCAGGGACATATTGTTTAAATCAACAATTATAACAGCAAATAGAAAACCGGATAATAACAAGCACATTCTTTGCAATCGTTTTGTTCTACTTACTCTCTGTTCAAATGGGCACCAGTGTCCATGGAAAGGCAACCAGCACCGCCACCGAAACCGTAACCCTTAGGACCGTATTTGCGGGCATGGCAGTTCTTGCAGAACAATTCCTTTTCGTGTTCTGTGCAGTTGGTGGAGTCGAGAGCTTTGTTGCACATGCCTAAGGAAGATGTAAAAACAAACACACACACATTAGTCGAAATTCGCCCAGGCAGCGCCAAAGGATTTCACTAGATTTTAGTGAAAACCTCTATATTTTCATCGTGTACACCTACCGCACTTGAAGCAGGTCTTGTGGTATTTGTATCCTCCAGCGACGCGTTCTTCAGCAGCGTACACGGATTTACCGCACTTGGGGCACTTTGGTGTTTCAACGGGAACGAAAGGCATTTTGTTTTTTGTTTAAATCTATCGGGGAAATTAATTGATGTTCAATTGATTAGTTTTGGCAAAATTCACACAAGATGTTCGAGCGTTTCTTCAAATTGTTTTTTTTTTTCAAAATTTTTTTTCTTAATTCAATTAAATAACAAAAAGAAGCAGCTGGCAGTAGCATATACTACATATATGATATGTTAAAGCGAAAGAAAATAATTGGAAAATTCACTTTACCGCACTGAGATGTACCACTACGTGAAAAATACCGATTTAAAATGAACTTCACTGATGCTGAGCACAGGTAGTCTTTATTTCATAGTGCACACGGCACAACACATAATAGATACATTAGAAAAAGATAGCCAGAGTAGGCGAGTGGCACAGTGCCTCCCTTTGGCTGCCCCCTCCCAAATATCGAGAATGTCCGGCGCTCTCGTTGGCATGTGGAAAATGCACACGGAGTACACACGGAGATTGGGATCCCTCACGCGGGTTACTCATGAGATTTCCTAACAATTTCACAAACTCGTTGCGAGAGATTCTATCGGCGGCGTTGCTGCTGTTGCCACATTATACAAGTGTAGAAGATACTCAATTCGTACGACGACAACGACGATGAGTATATGGCACAATGTGTATGTGCTACCCACATCCTCCCCCTCCTTGACACGTCATTTTACTTACATTTTCTTGCAACGTTACGGGACTGCCAAGAAAATTTACAAAAATTTCCATGGGGAGAAAATGTAATTAGGAGCAGAGTCCACTACTGCCTAAAAAATTTTTAATGCGGAAGACTCTGCGGATACTCTCTATCTCTCTTCCTATATGCGATCTCTCTTCCTCGCTCTCTGTCTCTCTCTCTCTCTCTACCTACCTATCTCTCTCACTTTAATAACATATTGTTGTGCTTAACATTTTTCAGTTTTGAAATTTTTCCTCGTTTTTATCAATGTTTTGCGCTGTTTTGCTGTATTTTAATTTTTTTTTAACCAAATTATTTATAATAAATAACAATTTCTATTTTTAATTTTACACACTCATGTTTGTAGCTTTTAGAAAAATGAAAAATATAAAAATAATTCAAATCTATATAGTCAAAAATACCAAGTGCACATACTACGCGGCGATAGAATATGCCACGCATATGGACTAAGCCAAGAGATGCTACTGATGATTGGTCATATTTTTGTTGTTGTTTGTTTTATATGTATGTGTGTGAGTATATCCATGCGATATGATCATATAATCGCACTTAGATTTATATTTTTATAGTCAATTATTCATAACTAAATTAAAATTATTGAAATGATATCAATGCCAATAAAATTAACATAGAAACAAAAACGCTTGGACATGTGAACGATTTCAATATATATAGCCAGCCAGCCAGCCAACCCACCTAAGCATGTGCTATATGCTATGTGTTAACATACAGACACACATACACACAACAAACATTCATATTGTAGATACTCACCTGCATATTTAGGTGTCCTTAATTATGAAAATGGTTTAAGTCTATAGTATATACAAATAATATGTTTTTTTGTATGAAAGATATTACCAATTGTGAATATTTCACACTGCACATGGATGTATTTATGTTTGTATGTAGGGTAACATTGCCAAAAAAAGACATGATCTAGAAAAGATAATGAAATTTTAATATTCGATAAAGGAATTGCAATTTTTAAGTCGATTATCACAGAGGTCTTAGAAGCAAATGAGAACAAAAAAAAACAACATTAGCTGTTTATGTTAAAAGTTTAACTTAGATCTTATAAAATAATAAAGTTAGCGTCAGTAAGTGGAAAGAACATCTTTATGGACATTATTTTATTGACCCTTTGCTCAAAATTATTGTATTATTGTACTTTTATTGTGTGAAAAACAAAAAAACTTTACTAAGTATTTTTTTGTGAAATTGAGGTATTTTCTGGTAAAATAAAAGTACTTTTTGTTACAATTAAGGAATTTTTGGTACAATAAAAGTACTTTTTGATACAATTTTTGATACAATAAAAGTACTTTTTAGTACAATAAACTTTAACGATATCAACAAGCACTTTTATTGTACCAAAAATTACCTTAATTGTACCAAAAAGTACCTTTATTTTACAAGAAAATACTTCAATTGCACAAAATAGACTTTTATTCTACCAATAAGTACTTTTTCTACAAATATAGTACTTTTATTGTTTTTCACACAATAAAAGTACAATCGCCCCTATTCCAGTTGTTGTCGTCGACATCGTCGTCGTTTTTATGTCAACATCACTTCGATTCAACATCGTCGTCACATCAACGCTATTTCGGTATTCTAAAACCACCATGAGACGACATCGACTGCTTATCGATAACATGAAAGAAATAACAACAGCTGATGTAGCATTTGTACAGATAACAAGTTTATATGTATGTACACAAGTGTTAAAATGCTAATTTGAGGTTACCTGTTGGCCGGCCTTCCAACTTTCTTATATTTAGATTCGAGATCTTCTTAAGCCTTAATAAGACCTATAATAAAAAGTGAACTCAGGACATCTGTTTCAGTCATAATTAAGTTGTCAGCAACATTGAGGTCCCTAGGACAGAGGTCTTACCACCTAAGTGTAAGTGCAGTCAGTAGTTGCAAGATTCCGTTGGAAACACTGAATTGGAAATGACTGAAGATGAAAAATCGGAAGCTATACTAGATTTTTAATACGAAATAAGATTTCCTTGAGTAACTGGATATGTCAATGGAACGCATATCAAAATTTTTGGTCCAAATAAAGAATACCGGAATCGTTACTACAACCGCAAAGGATTCTTTGGTATCGCTTAAAGGAGGTCCAAAGGAATTAAGTTTTTTCTTCCAATTTTCTCACATTGTCCCTAGAAATTAGACGGAAATGTTTCTCTCCGAAATCCTTGGGCCAATTAGGGATTTTATTTTATTTGTGTCAATAGTCATCGATAGTTATCGAAAACGACTACAAGAATACCAATTTTACAGAATCGTCACAAGACGATGTCGTTTTGCGTCGACGACGACAACGGGGATAAGGGCGAGTAATACAATAATTTTGAGCAGTGGCGAAAAAATAATGTCCAAGACAGATATAACAAAAAATATTGTAAGAATTTTCTTCCCACGTTGCTTATACATATATGTACTTTTACAGGATTTCAACAACTTTAATTCCGATAGAAAAGATTTTATTTTTTTTTAAAAACTATACAAGTTATTAAAAAAAATGTTGATAATTTTACAAATAACACTGAAACTACTGAACCGAAGCTACACTGGACCTTTAAGGTATATTTCAAGATAAATAACAAAGTGTCAGTAAGGTGTCGGGGGACCGGCCGTGGCATAGTGGTTAGAACACGCGACTACCATGCGGGAGATCGCAGGTTCAAAACTGGAACCAGTAATCTTAAAAAAAATTGTTCTTTCATTGTCGGCTCCCCTCGAATGTTGTTGACAGCAACTTCGCAGTATAAGTGTCGAGTCAAAGTATGAGCTTCTCAAACAGTGACGTTCGCATTCGTCGATAAACAAGTAGGTGCCGTTAGTTGTGAATCTAAAAATAGAAAGCGCGTTAATTCACAACAACTCGAGAAGATATCTCATACCTCATTCATGAGGTGCAAAGGGAAATTAAGTTTTTTAAGTAAGCCAGTCAGTTGTCATATGCCACTGTACCAACCAACACCATACAAAACATTCCAGTTATCTACTTACAAATGCTTAGAACTAAGACCGGTTCATGAACACCAGGGAATCGGTCCCAAGACTGTTACTGCACTGGATCGTTTTTTCGTAGGGATGTTTTTAAATTTTGTTTGACATTTTCATTTGCTCTACAACAAAAATTTATTACATTTCAGCCAAAGTTATTAACTGTTTATTTTTTATTCTATTTGAAAATGTAAATGATGCTGAAAACAATTTCAAATTTTTATGTAAAAAACTGCTTTGTCAATATTTTTTCAATTTAAATATTAATTCAATATAATTTTAAAGCATTTTGATCTACTTTTACGAAATTAATGGTGCTAAAAATAAATATTTCACAATACATTTAGGTAGATTTAATTTACAATTTTTTTTATACATTTATTAGCAATAGTTATAATATAGTTTTACATCTTACATTAATGCTTGAAAATTTACATTTTGAGTGGCGTAAATAACGTGTGTATAAATTAAAATTATGTTTCTCCCCTTGCAAATTAAAGCCGTTATGATGTAGAAATTCGTTTAGACTTAAATAAAGAGAATTTACATTCCAACTGAAGCCATTTTTCCAATTGCTACCTTAATTTTTATGTTCAGATATATTTCACCCGTCTCGTATAATCAAATTCCAGATTTTGGAAACCAAAAGACTTCGACGAAAATGTGAATTCCGTTGAACAAAGAATTCTGTTTGTTGTATTTTTGTTAACGCTTTGTATTTTTTTTTTTCATCTATATGACATCGCTGTCATGTGTTTAAAATATTGAATAATCCATTAAAGTAATTTTACATATGTCTAATGCAATTTTAAGCCCTTCGAACTAATCCAACGATTTATTTAAAAAGAAACGAGGTGATTGGCATAAAACTCTCCATACATGAGCTAAACGATTTAGAGACGATTTTATGTTTTTATATTTACAAAATAAAAAAATGCATGAATATTAAGAAAATTAAAACAAATATGTCCAACAATTGTTTACAAAGCTGTAACAGCAGTTGCTTTTATTTGTATTTAACATTTTCATTGAAATTTACTTTAAAAAAAGGTACAATTATTTAGAATAGTTTCAGCGGTTGTTTTCTGTATGCAAACCAACAGAATTTCCCTCAAATTATCTCATTTACAAAATCATAATGTTCACTTTTAGGCTTTGGCAGTATACACAAAATCGAATGTGTGAAATATACTTCTCTCACCCAATTTCCCCCTCCACAAATTAAAAACAAACTGTTACAAAATGTTCCTAGGTGCTGTTGATTTCCACACTTTAGTTGATTTACACGGCCGGCCGCAAAGTATAGTAGAAAATGCATATTGATACAAAATATAAATAAAAGCCATATTATGTATGTACATTTTTGTTGTATTATAAATAGACAATTATAACAGTTAGACTCTTCCTTCCTGAGCATTGTTGTGGGTATGGCATTCCATTCCACTGTTGTCCTCAACACAGGCATATTTCAAGTCATACTTTTCCTTTCATTCAAATTGAACCACGGACGACAGGTCTCTATATAATATTCCATTATTGTTTGGTTGTTACAAAGCGCAGTCAGTGCACGTACGTTTAGTTTTTAGTTTTCAATTTGAATAATTGTTGCTTTCCAGGGTTTTTATATCTTGCAAAAATTTCCTTTTTGAAGACCTCAAAACGTTTACTATTAAAGGTGTTCTGTTGTTCACGCCACGAGGGTCGGGCGTTCTTTTTCTGTAGACCCCAATGGCAGGTAAAGACGGGTGTCAAGACATAAAAGGAGTAACCAGCAATATACATTTCATAAACCTGTTTTAAAAGAAAAGCTTATAAAAGTTTTAATATGCACACGCACTGTGGTGCAAAAGTGAACATATGGGGAAAAATTTTTGATATTTAAACGATTGGAAAACAAATATAGTGTTGGGTTAGGGGCTACTTTTAGACATATAGTCTAACCTAAAAACTTTTTTGGAATCTTAAACACACATTATTAATTATTTTGTGATCAGATGTGCTACATTAGAATAATGTAAAATTTAAAATACATATTTTAAAATTTATATAATGTAAAATTTAAGAAAAACATTTATACAATTTTTGTTAATAAAGCCCAACTTTTTTGAATAAAAAGTGGCGTGATTATTTCTTTTTGGATAAAATTGTATTTCCTAGGGAGAAAGAATTTATAAAAATATTGTTTTAATATAATTCAAAATGTTAAAATATAATATTGAAAAATAAATTTAAAACAATAAACAATACTTTTCTGAACGTTAGCCGAATTTGATGTATCATTTGATACACTTAACGTAAATAAAATTTTTATTATTTAAAATTTTTATATTTTGCTTTAATATTTGTATATTTTTTACATTTTTATATACTTTTTAAGGTTATGTATATTTATTTTTTAAATTTTTGTATTTTTATAGTTTTTATGTTTTTTTATATATTTTTATATTTTTATATTTATAAAATTTTATATTTTTATATTTTTATGTTTTTATATTTTTATATTTTTATATTTCTATATTTTTATATTTCTATATTTTTATATTTTTTTAAACATTTTTATATATTTTTATTAATAAATGTTTTTATTTTTATATTTTTAAATCTTTAATTTTTAAAATTTTTTATTTTAATATTTTTATATATTTTATTTTTGCGTTTATGTTTTTGTAATAATTTTTATATGTTTTTATTAAAGCGTTTTTATATTTTTTTTTTGTACATTTTTAAATTTTTTTATATTTTTATGTTTTGTTTTTATATATTTATATTTATTTCCTTATATTTTTATATTTACTTTTTTAAATTTTTTATTCCTTTTTTTAATGTTAAAAAACTGTAAATTTCAATAAGAAATTAATATAAATTAATTTGTAATTTTTTAAAATCGGGAATATGAAAAATTTTATTAAGTAAAGGCTTTGGACCGTATACGCTACGTTACTTTATAGAGTGGTACATAACTCATACGTAACTATAGACTTTAGGACATATAGCATTGAGTTATTCAAGCCATACATATATTCTTGGTAATAATGACCTCATTAATTTCAAAGTACACTGCAGAGTTAACGAAAAAACCATGAACTCATCATTTTGATTTTTAAAAGTTTAGTTTAGTCACTCTTACTTTTCTCTGTGCCAGAATTGTGAATGTTAACAGTTTTCTATAGATTGAAATATCACAGCGATTTGTTATCGATAACACTTTCACTGACAGATTCACACCTGCAACTGCAGTATTTGGCACAATACCATAATACCTGATTTCAACGAAATGTTTACATTTATTTCGACAGGGAAACCCCTTTTGCCCCTACATGTGATACAATTTAAATGTTATAAGTTCACAAAAAAAACAACAATCATCACACAACTATATAATATATATAAGTATGTTCACTTTTGCACCTCATTATTTTGCAGCAGCAGCATTGCTGCCGTACACAAACCTGAGAGTTCCTCGTAAATCCATAGCCCACAAAGCGCTCATCGTGCGGCGGTACATTGTCCAGAGCTACATAAAAAGGTTCGTAAAAGAATTCGTAATTTGTCACTTGGTGACTAATCGTGATCCGACCATCCACTGTCTGAGTGTTGGCAAGCCAGCTGTAAACGAAGAGTAGGGGGAAGACCCAAAAGAAACAAAGAAAGAATATACAGAAAGCAAGAAATCATCATCATCATCAGCAAATCAACATTGTCTCTGTATGATTCATCACATCTCACTGAGGTGGACTGATGGATGTATTGCATATTTTTAGATCTCATATATTTTCACACCTTGAAAAATTCGTAGCATACTGATTGTATATGAAGACTTTTTCGTGAAATGGCCTTGCCAAACCCCTTTTTATCAGACGCAGTAATTCGCTCTTGCTGGATGGAAATCGCACGCGCTCATCGATCTCTAACGTTGGGATGACGTAAGCACACAATCCCGATGAACATCTGGCCGGTGCCGTGGCGAGAAAAGTATTCAGCAGCGGCACTATATTGGTGCTGGGCACAATGTCGACATCGGTGAGGAATACATATTTCGTCTGACAGCCTTTGCGTGCAAAGTTGCGCAAATGATTCTGCGGATAGAGATTTCGTAAGCGCCATCGTTTCGTCTCGCTAGTCCTCAGCTGCAGCACACTGTGTAAGGTCTTCAACGGATAGCGGCAGTCGAACATCTGGAGCAGTTTGTATGTATCGGCCGTCTCATGCTGAGGCTTTCGCTCTCGAGGATATGCTAAATGAAATGTCACATTGGTGCGTACAAAATCAAAGCACAGCCTTAGATACGTAACGTAATACTGAAGAATGGTGAACTCATCACTGCCGGCAACAAACACTGCCACCGATATGGGACCCTGCCACTGGCGAGCCACTTCCGCCACCGAGTGCAGACGCTCCACGGACGTTTGAGTCGCTAGGCACACCAGGCTATTGGACGAGGACTCTTCAAATGTATCACCGATCAAGGCGAAATCGAACAATTTGTACAAACGTTGATTATCCCAACGCCCTAAATTAAGAGATACATTTTGAAATGCCAATGTGGAGGACTCTATACTGTTAAGATTCTTTACATGCTCCAACGCCAGACTCGACGCGGATCCTGGCGATTTATCGCGATAGGGATTGGCGGCGGATTTCGTAGCTAAACGCAGGTAACGGCTATTATTGGCCATGGACGCATAGAATGCGCTAAGATTTTTGCTAGCAAGACTTTGGGGATTCGATGATATGTATTGACTGACGAAGCACAAGCGTATTGTCCAGATCACATTGCAAAAGAGTAGGAGGAACGAGGTGGCTTTAACGGATAAATATTTGTTGTACACCTAGATTAGAGAGAGAAAGGAAATTGAGAGAAAAAATGTGTTGAATAAGATTTTATTCTGAGAGATGGATTGATTTTAAAAGTTTTTTTTAACAAATAGGTACAAAAATTGCGAGCAAGCTTGAGATCCTGCAATAAGGATTATTATTATACCAATAAATTTTAATGCATTTTAAGGGTAGGGCCGGAAGGAGCGATGGGTAGTGGGAAGTATATCATATTATATAATATGATAATATGTTAATATGATAATATGATAATATGATAATATGATAATATGATAATATGATAATATGATAATATGATAATATGATAATATGATAATATGATAATATGATAATATGATAATATGATAATATGATAATATGATAATATGATAATATGATAATATGATAATATGATAATATGATAATATGATAATATGATAATATGATAATATGATAATATGATAATATGATAATATGATAATATGATAATATGATAATATGATAATATGATAATATGATAATATGATAATATGATAATATGATAATATGATAATATGATAATATGATAATATGATAATATGATAATATGATAATATGATAATATGATAATATGATAATATGATAATATGATAATATGATAATATGATAATATGATAATATGATAATATGATAATATGATAATATGATAATATGATAATATGATAATATGATAATATGATAATATGATAATATGATAATATGATAATATGATAATATGATAATATGATAATATGATAATATGATAATATGATAATATGATAATATGATAATATGATAATATGATAATATGATAATATGATAATATGATAATATGATAATATGATAATATGATAATATGATAATATGATAATATGATAATATGATAATATGATAATATGATAATATGATAATATGATAATATGATAATATGATAATATGATAATATGATAATATGATAATATGATAATATGATAATATGATAATATGATAATATGATAATATGATAATATGATAATATGATAATATGATAATATGATTATATGATAATATGATAATATGATTATATGATAATATGATAATATGATAATATGATAATATGATAATATGATAATATGATAATATGATAATATGATAATATGATAATATGATAATATGATAATATGATAATATGATAATATGATAATATGATAATATGATAATATGATAATATGATAATATGATAATATGATAATATGATAATATGATAATATGATAATATGATAATATGATAATATGATAATATGATAATATGATAATATGATTATATGATTATATGATTATATGATTATATGATTATATGATTATATGATTATATGATTATATGATTATATGATTATATGGTTATATGATTACATGATTATATGATTATATGATTATATGATTATATGATTATATGATTATATGATAATATGATAATATGATAATATGATAATATGATAATATGATAATATGATAATATGATTATATGATTATATGATTACATGATTATATGATTATATGATTATATGAGTATATGATTATATGATTATATGATTATATGATTATATGATTATATGATTATATGATTATATGATTATATGATTATATGATTATATGATTATATGATTATATGATTATATGATTATATGATTATATGATTATATGATTATATGATTATATGATTATATGATTATATGATTATATGATTATATGATTATATGATTATATGATTATATGATTATATGATTATATGATTATATGATTATATGATTATATGATTATATGATTATATGATTATATGATTATATGATTATATGATTATATGATTATATGATTATATGATTATATGATTATATGATTATATGATTATATGATTATATGATTATATGATTATATGATTATATGATTATATGATTATATGATTATATGATTATATGATTATATGATTATATGATTATATGATTATATGATTATATGATTATATGATTATATGATTATATGATTATATGATTATATGATTATATGATTATATGATTATATGATTATATGATTATATGATTATATGATTATATGATTATATGATTATATGATTATATGATTATATGATTATATGATTATATGATTATATGATTATATGATTATATGATTATATGATTATATGATTATATGATTATATGATTATATGATTATATGATTATATGATTATATGATTATATGATTATATGATTATATGATTATATGATTATATGATTATATGATTATATGAGTATATGATTATATGATTATATGATAATATGATAATACGATAATATAGAATTGAAATATTATATAAATACTTAAAATTAAGAAGAAGAAAGATTTGAGTTTCTTAATACATAGTTTTAAAATTATGTAAATATTTTGTTGTACACTGATGTAAATAAAATATTCGAAATTTCTTTGATCAAAAAAGAAATATTTCCGGCATAAAAAAAGTTTCGGTATGTCAACTTACCATTCTTATAGCTATCACACGTCTTCAGGAATCGTAGTTAAAATGTTATATCAAAGCTAAAATTTTGAGTCAAACTTTCAGATTTATAAACTAGGGGAAGGGGGTTGATTTATGTAGATGAGTGGATTGAGCTGGAATTAAAATAAAAAAATTAATGATTTGATATAATAAAATATATGGAAAATACATACATTTAAGTATAAAAAATTTTAAGCAAAGACATTTTTACACAATCAAACCGAAATAAAATAACTCATGTTGTGTATTACTAAAAAATAAATAAAAGAAACTGTGAGTGCTGTATTCTTCGAAATGTTCCTATGGAATCGCACTTAGTTTAAATCAAACAAATGGGTAAAAACAAAAATTAGAACAGTAAAACCTAAATTTATATTAATACATATAGTCTTTTCACATAGATCACAAAATTGGGTGGCTCTAAAAGATCTCAAGTGTTATCTAAATTTTGACTCGTCATATATACATATTTCTCTTTATAATAACATATCCTTAATGTTAGCAGTAGTGAAACACGTTATAAAGTTCGTTATATCTTCTTAAGTTCTCGAAATAAATAGTTAACTTAAAATCGAAATTGTAGTAAACTTGTACTTTAATCGAAATACTGGTCTTTAAAAAATTTTCTGTTTTTTTAAAAAAACCTTCTCTAATCTAATATGTTTTATAATGTCTGCAAATTTGTGAACGTTAAAGTAAAACATACAAATAATTTGAATTTGACAAAAGAGTTTTGCTATGTATACAGGCATTTTTGTTGTTTCTACTTTCATTGTGCAGAACAAAGCAACATATAGTATTTTAATAAATTATTCTCACATAAACGAACTTAGTGCCTACTTTAAGCAATCAAAATCCTGTTGCTTACAACACACCCTTTTAACCAACAAGTAATCTTATAACTTACATTTGTTCATAATTTTTTGTTTTTGATATTATCCTTATTACTACTACATATTACAACAACTTAATAACATTATAATTGTTATTATTACTGCAATGCTATCTGCAAACAATCAGTTAATTAAAGATATAACCGACACAAAAATCTGTCCTTGTATTACTAACAGCTGTAGTGTCATTTAATTCTAACCATTGTTTCTTATTATAAGGGATGACATATCCGTTCACATAATGCAGGAAGGAGATAGACAAAAGGATTCTACCTAAAGCCTTTAAAGGACACTATGAAAAATGTAAAGGCAAAGCCACAAAATATAATTAAACTACAAATATTCGATTAAATTAACAAATTACAAATATACAAATAATTCACAGTACATAAATCAACAGCTATTTTATATTAAAAAGGACTACACAAACCAGTTACTAATCAATAGTTTAATTTTATATTCCCCTTGAGCACTTGATCCTTTCATCTAGGATTGTTTGTTTGTTAGTAATTAAAATATTTGCATTCTTAAATTAATTGTGTTAACTTTAAACTTATTTAAACAGTTCTTTAGAGTGTTTATTTAAAAAGTTGCATGAAAATGCTAAAAATCTGTATACAAATCTATAACAAAATATTATTGTACTTGTTTACTTAGAGATGTAATGAAACACTGAAAGGGATGGATACGTACACGCAAGAGATATCGTCATCTCTAGTACACAGACATCGATTGTTAGTCTGCATGTGTGCTAGAGATGACACACAATAACACGATTATGAGTAGTGAAAAGCGGAAACCACAGATTATTGTAATATGAAACGTTCTGTCGCTGAAGGAGGTGGGGGACGACTTTGCGTAAATGTGAAGTAAGTAGCATTGATTTATTTTATAATATAAACAAATGTAGTAGTTTTTTTGAAAATACCACGAATTAACATTTATACGCATCACGTGCCATTACATTTGAATTGATATAACATTTTGTTTCTTTCACGTGAACTTAGGAGAACCTCTCCGACTGTCGCTTATCCGTTTTGGGAATGCCTAAACCTTTTAACCTGACCTAGTAAACTGAAGTTTTAGTTTTACGTCTTAGAGTGCACGAACTTCATTATTTTAATGAGTATTCAAATTTCTCGTGTATTTTTGTAATATTTTTTATGGAAAAAATATAGGTCATGCATGCATTGTTTTGTCAATAAACTTGCAGGTTGCTATGGCAGCTTCAACAGCTCAACACAATTTATATTATGAAATTCCCGAACTTTAGGATTAGTTATAGTTTGATTTCGAAAGGAAACGATTCGTATAACCGGAAGTGACATTCAAATTTAGACAACAACATGTAAGCTAAAACATAAAATATAAGATATTCTATAGTATTGTATATCTAGTAAAGTGGAAGTAACTTTGTAATAACATTAGATCGATTAGAAATTTGAATAACATGTTGGTTAAAGATACGTTGTGCAGCGCGGCTGGGAATGATAGGAATGGTGGTTCTGAACTTTGCATAAATAATTAAGCAATACAAAGGTTAATTGGAATTACACTTTAACTTAAACTTAACTTAAAGTTTTTAAACTACAAACTTAAAAAAAATTAAAGTTTTTCGTTAACTTTTTCATTAAACTTTCAAAGTAAGCAGTGTTTACGTTGTTTAGACGAAAGACATAAAATCGATTCAAGGTAAAGTGAAATGTAGAACATTGTAGAGTAAAAAAGTAATATCACAATTGTGTTACGTAGCTGTTGTACAAAACAAAAACAGCATAATTGTTGAATTGTTTCTGTGGTATACAGATTTTAAGATTACGGTTTTACCTTTGACACTGATTTAAAAAATTGTGTAAAATAAATACGAAATGCGGTATTTTTTCAATTCAAATTAAAACAAAATCAAGTATAAATAGTTTCATTAATCTTATGGGAAAATTTTTATCATCAATGAAAAAAAAATAAAATTTTTCAATTTAATCGGCTTAAAAACAAACTTATTTTAGAATCATCCTACCCCCTACATTTAAGGTTATCCAAATATAATTACAAAAAATCAACTTTGTTTGTTTATTCTTACATCCTACATAAGGTCAATATAGTTTTATTTGCTCTGCTTACATCGACACAAGACGCATACCGTTCGTTATTCATGTTTGGCAATGGCTTTTTTTTATCCTTTGGTCACCTTTGAGTCCAAATTAAATTTTCACTATTGACTTCCTATATTTTGTTTCCTATTGCTATATTTGGTTTCCTGTGATAACCATTTTTCATAACTTTCGTGAAGGACTCCATAAATCATGACCCATTTGCTTCAAAACCATTTATTTTGTTTAACAAAAATTAAATTAGATAGATTGATTTTAAAGTAGGTCAACCTAAACACGTTACAAATAATTTTTGAGCTCTTTTGTCATTTGGCGTTCTTTCATGTTTTATTATGCATTTGACTCAGGCGTCAACTTTGATACTTGTCTTTTTTTTTGATATACATTCATAGCTTTCAGTTTTTCTAGTTGTTAGAATGATATTTGCTCGAGTGGATATCAACTCTTGTATAAAGTTATATTCTCTTTATATTCCTCAAAACATGTGAAAACAAAATGATATCGATAACAATTTAAGAAGAAAATTAAATATGCCCCAACCCCCTTTGAGGTGCCTTCAGACACGGATCTATCAATGGATTTGTATGTCTGAAGTGTTATCGATAACAAATTTAAATAATTGTATTTCCTTAATTAAACAAAATAATGAATTGTCGACATCGATAAATGTCCGCTTTTTAACATTTCACTATCACTCTCTCTTTATCTTTGTCTTTGCAGCACGATGTGTGACACATACTTGTCTTGCTGTTACCATGATTCCTGCTATTCTTTGTGTTCACCATCATACTATTGCTATTCCCATAGTCATGTAAAGCTATACTGTCGCTGCAGTCGTCATCGTCATTGTTATTGCTATTGCTGGAAAAGGAAGTGTCTGCTGTAAACCGTTTTTGGCAAATTCGAAAATTTTCGAATTGTTTGATGTATGAAATCAAACGATAACAATGAGAAAACATAAAAGAAAAAAAAATCAAAATGAAATGCTTTCACCTTTTTAATAGCCGTAGATGTTATATTTTTTGTTAAAAGCTCTGTAAAACTTAGTATAAATGACTTAATATAATAATAATAAAACAAATTAGAAAAGATCGTAGAGTGAATCGACAACGAAAAAACAAAACGAATAGAATTTCATTAGATTTAATAAGCGTGGGTTGAATGAGGCTTTGAATTTTAGAATTTCAAAAGAATTGTTATTGCCGTTTTTTTTACTAAGCAATATAATAATTAAAGTGTATTATTCTAAAAATTGAGAATCGTTTTTAGAACCATAGAGTAATTACATTGTAAATGTCATCAAAGGATATTTTCAGTATAAGTATATGTGATAAGATGTCCCTTGCAAGAAAGATTTCTTATTGTCACCTAATGTAAAAAAGAGCATAACATTGGATAAATTTAAAATCCGGGTTTTGATTTGTAAATTCAATTTTCATATTTACATAAAAACTCGTTTTTATGCCCAGAATCGATAGAATTCTTTCTAAAATATATATAATGAGGTGTATTACTATCCATCTTTATAAGTCAAATTTAAACATGAATACAATTTTGATAAAACTAATGAATTTTTGACTGTCAAACATGTTCGCTAATTTGTACCTCAATTATGCGGTCTATACTAATATAAAGGCATAATTTTCTCTTTATTTGGTCATCTGTTTCCAAATGCTTCCATTCGTTGTATTTATTGCAGTCCAAACCTTCATGTATTAATTTCAAAACGGTGAAATTCCTGAGCGACATTCTCAGTTGTGTACACAAGTTTTTAATTAACATTTCTTAAGTTATGTGATGTTATTTAATTAACTGTTACAACATTCTAGTCCTAACTTCATCAAATATCATTTCCTCCTATGAGTTTTCCTTCTTTCTACACATTGTGTATACGAGACACCCTGTGATGTTTCATGTCTCACATCTCACATCTGTCAATTTGGTTTTGTTATTGCGGTTTCTGTTCTGTCCCCCCAAAAAAACTGAAAAATGCAGTAATTTTGTGATTAATAGTCAAATTACAAAAGGCACAAAAGTCGAATAATATTGAAAGAACTCCTGAAATTGCGTTCAGATACGCTTCAATACGAAGCTGGAACTAGTGATGCTCTGAACCCGTTAAAGTTTCACAGATCAAGGGGCGATAATCCCGTGCAAAAGGCGAATTCAAAAGGTGTGAACAGAGTTTTCAGTGGAGAAAAAGTCTGTATCATAAAGTATTCAATATGTATCCAAGGGAAGTTAATAGCTTTTCCAAATACAAAATTATCACTTAAATTCGGTGAAACGTGAGTGCAGAGATAGTTATTAATTAGATTAAGGCGAAATTCGACAAATATCCGCTCAGATCAACGACTCCAATACCCGTCACTATGTTTGTGTGCAATGTAGACAAGTGGTGCCCTAGGTAGATGCCCTAATGAATGTGTACTACGTACGTACATACATATGCTTCATCATATGAACGTTTCATCGCTTCTTGAGAACATTTATAACGGCACTTGCAAGAGCAGAACTTGCTAGGATTGCAGTCAAGCGGATATCCGGTCAAAGAGACACACTGTGTGAAAATGGACAAGCAAGGAGTTTTAAATTATATGGAGAATCCGGCAGTGAATCCAGTCATTAACCCGCTGGATCCACAATTGCCGTATGGTGTTTTCGGACATGGTATGTTGGGTCATCATTTGAGCGAAATTCCACCTGTGCCCCTTGACAGTATGCAACAGCAGCAGCAACAACATATGCAGCAGCAGCAACAACAGCTGCTGATGCAACAACATGAGGAGCAGCAGCGGCAGCAGCAACATTCACAGCCATTGCCAGCTCAACCGCATGATCAACAAGAGCCTAACCAGCATTTACCCAACCAAAACGATGTGAACCTGCCGCCAGCGACAGACAGTGATACCACAACTCCGCCAGACCCTAATAATCCTCCGAACATGGCGCCCGCTGCGGATTGTGTCGATTCCTCTTCTTCCTCCACGTCAGGCGACAGTCAAAAGCGTAGAAATCCCATACAAGGCAATGAAAATTCTCTGTTGGTCAAGAAGCAGCATTTGGCAGCCCAAATCCGTGAAGAGGAAAAGAAGAAATCAAGCTTACGTAAAAATATCCGTGAGGTCATGGATACCAATCAATTGGACACAAACACACTAAAGGCCCAACATGAAGAATCCGAACGTTTGGCCCGCATGGCTGAGCAACAGAAACTCCTGCGGGAGTATCAACAAAGAGAAGCAGTATTAACCCACTTTGACCGTTTTGTCAATGAACATCGTGTAAGAGACCCCTCGGAACTTTTAGTGGAAGAAAAAACCAAGGCCAAGGCCATACCACAGCAATGTGTGAAAGATGAAGTCATAGAGGATGACGAAGAAGATGAAGAGGCAATGGAGACTACGTTGGAAAAGAAAACCTCTGTGACAACGCCAGAAGATGTCAGCGAAGCGAAAAGTCCCTCGGAAAAGGAAACAGTGCCTGCTGAAGTTGTGACTATAGAAGACAGCTCGGACGATGACGACTGCATCGTATTGTCCGACGATGAGGGTGAGGAGGAAGAGGATGACAATGACGATCCCCACAACAGCGGTATGCATGTTAAAGACGAATTCAATGTGCCCGATCATTTGGGAAGGGTTGTCATTAATGTGGGTCATCCCGAAGACGAGGAAGACATATTTATTGCCCCTCAAATTGCCAGGACCATAAAACCCCATCAGATTGGTGGCGTACGGTTCCTTTACGACAATATAATTGAGTCGACCAAGCGATTCAAAGATGCTGGTGGCTTCGGTTGTATTCTGGCCCACTCGATGGGATTGGGCAAAACTCTGCAAGTGGTTTGCTTCTGTGATATATTCCTAAGGTATACGCCATCCACATCGGTGGTGTGTGTTATGCCCATCAACACATTGCAAAATTGGCAAGCTGAGTTCGATATGTGGACACCAAAGTATTCCGAGAATCACGAGCACATTAGACCACGGCAGTTTGACGTGTTTGTACTTAACGACCAACAAAAGACGCTAACAGCGAGGGCTCGCGTTATTCTGCAGTGGAAAGAGAAAGGGGGCGTTCTACTCATAGGTTATGAGCTTTTTAGGCTACTGGCGCTCAAGCTTAGCTCGGCGGGAAAGCGTCGTAGCAAGAAATCTCAAAAATTCGATGACAATGAATCTCGTAGTCCTTTAATGGACGACTGTTACGAAGCGTTAGTAAAGCCGGGACCGGACCTTATAATATGTGACGAAGGTCATCGCATAAAAAATGCTCAGGCGGGTATATCGCAGGCCTTAAAGCAGATACGTACACGAAGACGTATTGTCCTTACAGGTTATCCATTGCAAAACAATCTCCTCGAATACTGGTGTATGGTAGATTTTGTTCGACCGAATTACCTGGGCACAAGGACCGAGTTTTGTAATATGTTCGAGAGACCAATACAAAATGGCCTATGCTTTGATTCAACCCCAGACGACATAAAACTTATGCGTTATCGAGCCCATGTTCTGCATTCTCTGCTCGTGGGATTTGTCCAGCGGAGATCACATACTGTGCTGCAGCTATCTCTTCCGGAGAAACAGGAATACGTAATCCTTACTCGCATGACTGAGTTGCAGAAACAACTCTACGACACCTTTATGAATGACATAGTGCGTACAAAGAATGTGCCCAATCCCCTCAAGGCATTTGCCGTGTGTTGTAAAATATGGAATCATCCGGATGTTCTGTATGACGCTATGAAAGCTGCAGAGATGGGCATGGATATGGACATAGAAGGGGTAGATGAGACCGATGCTTTGGCTACAAGTGTAAATAAAAATGGATTTCCGCCACCTGTGCCTGGACCGCCCGCACCTGCCCACCAGCAATTGTCTCTATTGCAGAATGGATGTAATTTAAGCAATGACACGACAACGTCTTCTAAAGACCACCTCCAACAGGATTCTCTAAAAAATGGTCAATTTATAAATCAAAGTACCGAGTTGCAGCCTCAAATAGCTGACACCACCACCACCACCAGCACCCCAAAACATAATAATTTCCAAAGGTAAAAATAATATCTCATATTCCCAATTTTCAATATCGTCTTAAACACTTTTTTGTATTTTGCAGTCCCTCTCTGTTTTCAGACTTGAATCAGTTCGAAAATCCATCAATAAACCCTTCCGCAGCTGGTGCGTATAATCAAGATATGCAGTCTTCATACTTCTCCTATCCCAGCATGATGCACACAATGGGCAGTCCTTTGAAGCCAAATTATGTCGGCTGCATGCTTAAACAATCTGGTGCCAATGAGACCATAAACACCGAAGATAGCCACAATTCGTCATCAGAAATAGTAGATTTGGATACAAATGAAATAAAGACCATAGAGACGGATATCGACATGGATAAGAATATTTCATTGGACAAGGCAGCTGCAACGGATGGCGCTTCAACTGAAACTTCAAGTGCACAAAACGATGCCGAAAGCAAATCCGAAACGGGTAGTCTATTTAGCAGTTCCATAGCCACTACAGAAACCATGGACAGCGAACAGAAACGAGGCCCTGAAAAAATAACTTATGACTGGGCTCTGAAGTTCATGAAGAAATACGAGCCTGGTCTTTTAGTGAATTCACCAAAAATGGAAATCTTTTTTTGCATACTCGATGAAAGTGTACGCATCGGTGATCGTGTTTTGCTGTTCAGCCAAAGTCTTTTAACTTTGAACCTAATTGAGAAATATCTGCAGTCCACACAAATGCCGGGAGGTGAAACAAATTGGTTGTACAATACGCATTATTTTCGTGAGTATACATACAAGGAAGCCAAGAAACAGATCACCATGACTTGTCTCGCATTGTTTAGGTTTGGATGGTTCGACTGCCTCACAGGAAAGAGAAAAATTGGTCAATGAATTTAATTCGAATGCAAATGTTAAATTGTTCCTTATATCAACTAAAGCTGGATCCTTGGGTATTAATTTAGTAGGAGCCAATCGTGTTATTATATTCGATGCCAGTTGGAATCCCTGTCATGACACACAGGCCATTTACAGAATTTACAGGTATGTGTGGGCAATTTTTAGCAATCTAAATTCAGCTAAAAATTCAGGAATTTGGGTCAAGTGGTGAAAAATCGGTAAAATACAATAACACAAATCGCTGTTGTAACTTTCCTTTAATTTATTTTAGATACGGTCAAAAACGTTCTTGCTTTGTCTATCGCATTGTTATGGACAAATGCTTAGAAAAGAAAATATACGATCGCCAAATCAAGAAACAGGGAATGTCCGATCGGGTTGTCGATGAATGTAATCCCGATGCTCATCTTTCCATTAAGGATGTTACCAATCTATGCTATGATTACAATGACGATGACGAGAAAACGGGCAGTAATTCAGGGTTTGAGAAGCCTCTGGAGTCATACACCGACACCATAATGAAAAAGATTCTGACGGAATACAAACCCCAGTTATCAAAGCAACCGTTCTTCCATGAGAGCTTGTTGGTAGACCGCAAGAATGATAAGCTGTCACAGGCTGAGAAGAGACAGGCGCATCGCAGCTATGAAATGCAAAAGAAAACATCATCAAAGCAAGCTATATACTCTGCATCTGGCAGAGTACAATATCAAACAGTACGTAAAGATGGCTCTCTTATAACGCGACCTGTAGCATCGGTGGGCAAACGATGTTTGTCTCCGGATCAATACACTTATGCCTATGTTTTTTCTACTTTTAATCATTTTATTTCAATAGGTACGGCCCATGCAGGCAACCAGGCAGCCTAATCAAAAGAATAGCAGTGGTTTAAGATCTACCAGGTGGATTCCAGCCGAAGTATGGCAAAAACAAGGAATGACTGCTCAAGAAATGTCTTTACCTCTGGGTACGATATTACAAAGATTATATAAATGTTTTCAAAATATAAATCTCACTTTAACTCATTTGTTTGCAGACGTTGTTATACCCACAAACTCTAGTAACAAATCAAAAATAATCATTAAGGCTGGACAACGTGTAATGGTTTTGAAATCAGCTAAAGGCATTTACATGCAGCTTGATAGTGGGAAAATTATCGCCATTAGAACGCTTAATAAACCAAATGTAGCCAGTAGTGACAAAAGTGACGTAATCGATATAACAGGCGAATCCGATACAATATCAAACAGAGATTCAAAGACTGAGAAGTCCGATGCGGAAAGTACCACTGCAGTTACACCTAATGGTATGTACGGTTTTTAAAGCTTCGCCAGCAGTTAAAACCAAGGGGCTGAAAGCTATTTTCTGATGCTTTGTAATTGCATATTCATTAAAATAACAATTTCTTCTAGAAATGTCTGCCAGAACTGCTAATGGTTTTGCACATTTAATTCGTACACTTTCAGATTCAAACACCGAAACCAGTGTGACTAGTACCACCACAAAGCAGCACACTTTGGAATCATTGCCTCCTGATACGTCGGCGACAACGCAACAAGCAGATGCATTTAACAGTTCGTCCAGTGCGAATAAAGCTACGGCGGATATGGATACGAAATCCAGAACAATTTTAAAGACTAATGTTGCTGAAAACCTCGAATCGAGCTCAGCCCACTTTCAGCAACGCCAGCAACTAGCGCAACAACAACAGACTCAGCAACAGTCATCGCAACAGCCAAATTCGCATCTTTCGCATACACAAACGTTGAACGAACAACAACACAATTTGCAGAATGCACAACAACAAATTTCGACGCCCCAGACGAGCGCCCAGCTAATGCATTCACAAACTCCATCGACATATACTCAACATCAACCCTATATTTACTCTCAACATCAAAATCCTCGCAGCACTCAGCTTTATAGTTCAAGGGGTGGTGCAGATATCAGTACAACCTCTTACCATCAACCGGCTGCAACAGCGGCCGGGCAGTACGCGGATTATCAGCCAACATATGGATCTCATCAGCAAAGTGCACGTTACCATCCTACGCCGCCCAATTCAACACATCCCGAGCTGGCTGCGGCCCATACGCATCCCTCGCATCCTGTACCCCATCCCACTACATCATTGTCCGACTTTTATGGCTCGTATTACCCGCAGTGGTCATCATTCATGCTGACATCGCCATCTCAAAGCCAAGAGAATCCGCATTTAATGCACAATGCCTCGACATATCCTCCAATTGCACCACCTCCCACACACACACATTCCCATCATGCAAAGGTGCAACCAAACACGCATCAATGGCAGCACTATCATCCATAATAATTGAAATGCTAATAACGAGTGGGGCTCTCTCTCTCTCCCCACCACCTATCCAACATTATACATACAGACATAAATATTAACCACACACACATGCATACACACCCGAACTTACATCATCCAAAATGTAAGTTGATGTGTTTTACTTTAAATTAATATTGATTAATATATTAAGGACGAAAAAAAATAACAAAATAAAAGGACATTATTAAAGGAAATGACGAAAAAAAATTTAAAAATAAAAACATCTGACAAAAAATAGTTTAGCGATAATTAAAAAAAATTAAATAAAGTATAATTTTAGAATATAATTTACCTAAACTTGACTTTAAATGCGGAGGGGAATTTAAGTTGTAACAAAAAAATTAAACAAATGCAACACAGTAAGTAATTTCGATGAAATCGCACTACATGACAAACGCATACAATTTTCAAATGAAATGTGTAAATCCGAAATTTTTCAGAATAGTTTTTAAGGGATAGATTTCTTAACAACATATTTTTACAAATACTATTATATTGATTCTGAATAACAATTCTTCGGAAATTTCGTACTGAATCCTCAACTCATGATCACAGACCTGTTTATATTTATTGTACCGCAAAGTATTGTACAAAAAAGTACTTTGATTGACCCAAATACACATTTTTATTGCACCTAACTAAACGAATTACTGTACTAAAAAGTACCATTTACTGTACCAAAAAGTACTTTTATTGTACCAAAAAGTACTTTTATTGCACCAAAATTTTCTTTTATTGTGCCAATAATACTTTTAATGTGCCAAAACATACTTTTGCAGCAAAAAAAAATAATTTGTACACAAATAATAAAAAGTACACAAAGTACAATTCATTTAAAATCAAACATTACATTTATTGTACCAAGAAGTATAATTTATTGCACCAAACATAACGAATTATTGTTCGAGAAGACAATATGGTATCAAAAAGTACTTTTATTGTGCCAAAAAGTACATTTCTTGTACCAAAAGCACTTTTGATGTACCACAAAGTGTTTTATTGTGCCGTAAAGTACTTTTGTTGCACCAAAAAGGACTTTTAATTCACCACAAAGTACTTTTTTGATGCTCCTTAAAGAATTTACATTGTACCATAAAGTACTTTTATGTACCAAAAAATACTTTTAAAAGAAAAAAATACTTTTGTTGAACTAAAAAGTACATCTGATGCAACACAAAGTAATTTTATTATATTATATTTATTATATTATATTAAATTAAATTTATTGTGCCAAAAAGTACTTTTATTGTACCGCAAGGTACATTTATTGCACCGAAAAGCACTTTTATTGTACCCCAAAGTAATTTTATTGTGCCAAACAGTACTTTTACTGTAGCGCAAAGTACTTTTATTGTACCACAAAGTGCTTTTTATGTACCTCAAAGTGATTTTATTGTACCGTAAAATACTTTTGTTGCATCAAAAGGTACTTTTATTGCGCCAAACAGTACTTTTATTGTACCCCAAAGTAATTTTATTGTTCCAGACAGTACTTTTATTGTACTACAAAGCACATTTTGTTAACTAGTGTAATTTTCTATAGATTTTCTTCCCTAGTGCATTGTCTAGAATTTTTAAATATAACATATCTAATTCCGAGTTCCCCTAGCAACTTTGCGTACCTTTACTTTTCTCCCTACCTCAAAAGCCATGAGTTTGCGCAAGGATCAAGCTGAAGTAACATTTAATTTAATTTATTCATTTTATAATATATTTCCTGTGCTGCGACTGACATACGACTGCAACCCCATATTACGATGGCACGATCCTCAAACGAATGTACATAGGGCATATACTACTGTATATATTGTGTTACATGGCCATATTTATGCCACATAGGAAATGAAAACTTCAATTCAGCCTAATTATATCAAAAACCCACCCTACTATTTCAAGCGCATTATCTTCATATCAATTTTAAGGTAGCACTAAGACCCCCAACAACAACAAGAATCTAACAGATAAAACACCGAAGTGGTTCAATGACATTACAAACATACAGACGACACACATTTACACATAACAAGGTAGAGTGGGCATACTATGTATGTAAATGGAAACAAACACCTTGCAATTGTGGCACGTTCTATTGTTGTACGCTAGTTTGTCTGTTGTGTTATTATATAAGTTGCTGGAACAAAAGTATGAAGATATAAAATTACCACTCCAGTGAACCGACGAATGTTCGTTGATGTGTTTAATTACAAAAGGGGTGGAAGTGGATGTGGATGTGGAAGTGCATAAGCTAGAAGAGGTTGTTTTGGGCCTACATACTCTTTGCTACCAGGCATGCACGACGTATGGTGCCTCCTGGTGTCTGTCCAACCCATGGCGATACGATACAGCAGGGAAAGTTAAGTGTAAACAAACCATGACTGACTGCGTTTTTCACTCAAATGTGAAGTAATTCATACATTTTAAAACAAAATAATATAGCAATAAAAAGACATAGATGAAAAATTAAGACACGTTCCGCAATGTTTGAGTAGAAAATTTAATACAATTTTTGTTGTTTTATCCATTGTATTTTGAAAAAATATAAAGTAGAATGTTTATAACATCAAACATCATCGGCATACACATACGTTGATTTCTATACGTAAAGATTTGAAATAGTAATGCTGTGTGCATAATAATAGCACAGGTTTTCACTTATACAATACATGTTCATATCGAGGACGCATGAATTTTGATAGAACGAAACGAAGTGATAGTTATTTTTTCTTAAGATTATTTTAAATAAATGAGTCGTGACGGGCACCGCGATGGTAGGCCTCAATTTACTGAACATCAGCTGATGATTACAGACCTGCACATATTTTTCACTTTTACTATTTTTTATCCCAAAAATATTTTTATTGTAACAAAAATACTTCTATTGTAAAAAAGCATAGTTTATTGTTACAAACAGTACATTTATTGGACCCAAAAGTACTTTTATTGTATAAAAAAGTACCTTTATTGTACTAAAATGACTTATTGTACCAAATAGTACAATTTATTGAACCTAACGGTATTTTTGTTTGTAGCAATAAGTAGACTTTGTTGTACTAAAAAGTAATTTTTTATACTAAAAGTACATTTCGTTCTGACAAAGAGTACTTTTATTGTATCCAAAATTAGTCTTTCTGTACCAAGTACTTGTACCAAAAAGTACTTTTATTGCACCATAAAGTGCTTTTGTTGTACCAACTATGATAAAAGTACTTTTATTGTACAAAAAAGTACAATTTGTTGTACCAAAAATTACTGTTTTTGTGCCAAGAGTAAATTTATTTTACCAAAATGTACATTTATTATATCAAAAAGTACTTTTATTGTGCCAGTTATATCTTTTATGGCACCAGAAGGTACAATTAATTGCGCACAAAAGTACTTCTGATGCACCACGGAGTACTTTTATTGTACAGTAAAGTACTTTAATTGTACTAAAAAGTACAGTTAATGTACCAAAAAGTAATGTCTTTTATTGTACCAAGAAGTACAAGTATAAGTATCAAAAAGTACTTTCAATGTACCAAAAATGTCTTTTATGAACACAAAATTATTTTAAACACAATATATTGTACCAAAAAGTACAATTTATTGTCTCAAAAATTACGTTCAATGTACCAAAAATGTTGTTTATTGTACCAGGAAATACAATTTATTTTACCATAAAGTAAAATTTTTGTATCTATAAGTACCAAAAATTACTGTTATTGTACCAAAAAAGTACAATAAATTGAATCAAAAAGTACTTTCAATGTACAAAAAAAGTTTTTTAGGTACCCAAAATACTTTAAGCACAATTTATTGTACCAAAAAGTACAATTTATTGTACCAAAAAATACTTTGAATGTACAAAAAATGTCTTATTGTACCGGAAAGAACAATTTATTTTACTAAAGAGTACAATTATTGTACACAAAAGTACCAAAAATTACTGTTATTGTGCAAAAGTAAATTTATTGTACCGCAAAGTACTTTTTTTGCGCCAAAAAGTACTTTAAATGTACCACAAAGTACTTTCATTGAACCAAAAAGTATTTATATTGTACCAAAAAGTAGTTTGATTGTGCCAGAAAGTACATTTATTTTACCAATAAGTATAATTGTACCAGAAAGTACCAATAAGAACATTTTGTTGTACTAAAAACGATTTTTTTGTGCCAAAAGTACATTTCGTTGTAAGAAAAAGTACTTTTATTGTACCCACAAGTAGTCTTACTGTAAAGTACATTAATTGTGTAAAAAAGTTTTGTTATTGTACGAAAAAGCAAAAACTTCAATGGTGCTTTCTTAACTTCTTGATATTTCTTGAATATTCTTGAAATTTGTCTCAGTTGTTATTCCCTTTCCAAAATGTTCAGAGTAAGAGGCTTTTCTTCCCGGTAATTGAATTCCCTGTAATAATATTGGGCTTATAATGTCAAAAAATATTATACAGCAAAGTTAGTAAATGTGTTACCATACTGCATTACAATTGCATTCTATTGCTATTTATTTAATCGCAACTGTATATATGATCTCTATATATGATACAAATATTTAGTGGACGACGGTTAATGTTTGTTCTTCTTTGCGCTAAAACTACAAAAAGAAAAACATATTGTTCTCGGTATAATTCCTCATGCTATAGTGGTGGCATTCGTTAAGACTCAAGCGGCTGGCCAGCCATCTAGCGAAACAGAGCGCTACCACCAACCAACCAACCACTCTTATTCCTTTCGACCAAAACATTTTACACGGACGACATGCTAAACTTGTTGTGTTGAGTGTGGCGAGGGACCGTGCCGCCGCTCTGCTGCTGGTGCTAGGTGCCATTGTGAGCAGGCTGCGATCGTATTCTGTTGTGTGTTTGTTGTTTCTTTTTGCGCTCATGACAGTTTATGCAAACGGTTTTGCTGGGCAGCCAATTGGAACGGACCGCACGTTATTTTTGTATCGCACTCAAACACAAAAAATGATCGTACGCCGCTTCGCTCAGTTGTCTCGGTTAGTACACTTTTAGATACATTCGGTACGGTTTAACACATTTCTTCTATACCAATTCCAACACATATAGAGTATACTAAATATTTTTGTTGATTTTTGAAATAAAAAAAAAATAATAATAAAAATTTTCAATATTTTTCGTTTTCTTTTTGGTGTGATTCTAAAGAAGAGAAAGAAGAAGAAAGGAAAAAAATAAACGCAATATTACTTAATTCTTGTCGTATAATCTTATAACCATTTTGTGTGTTTTGTGTCAATTCGTTTATAATAATTTTCATATAAATTATGAAGTTGTTTATGATTTTTACATTCAGTTTATGTGTTTTATATATACAAGGTAAATTTTTTTCTTTGCTATACACAAAATTCAATCCAGATTGACTCATACAATTTTATATCTATGATATTTATGTGTGTATTTTGAAAAAAAAAAAAAACGATTTCTTTAATATAACAAAAAATGTTTGTGATAAATTAAAAATGAGATCATGTGAACAGGATACTAATATTATTTATCCTCTGCTTGTGCTTTAAATAAATCAGTGAGTGTTCAATGCAAAGTGAGATAATGAGCGCAGGACTTTTAAAAATAAAAATGCTGTCGTTATGTGTAAAATTGAGTGGATGTATGTAAATGAGAGGAGAAAATCATGATGCTGTGACATTGGATTTAGTAATATAAAATGGAGCACAAAATTGGCTATTAAATTTAAATATTACAAAAGTTAACAATAAGAATAACAATTAAAATTGAAATGGATTAACGTCGAAGTTCGCATTACCAGTTAATACTGATACATTTTTTGCTAGTGTCTTTAATAAATAATTTAATAATTTATACGATATTTTAAACTAATTTTTGAAAGTAACTGTTTCATCTATCATGTTTAATTGTTACCGTTATATCACCTTAACGATCTGTTGTTTCATTGATAATTTGTCGTCTGCATTCATAAAACTATCAAATAGACTATCCTGTCGTTATATGTTTTATGTATCTATATAATCAACTAGATATTGAGTTGACTCACCACCATTTGGATACATGTGTGTTCAGAATACACACATCGGTTCAAGTGTACCAATAAATTTAAAATACAAATGACGCAGTACGAGGAATATCAAAATTTTTAATAGATTTTCCGGTTTCTTATGACCTTAAAAACTGAATTTTGTCACTCAGGGCAATGTACATTGTCAAACATGTCAATGGACTTTCTTCAACTACATGGAGCTGACGGAATTTCGTTCGAGGTCAATATGTAGAAAATGAAATTCCTTTTACACGACTACTTCGTCGTGACCCTAAACGCTTCTTTTTTTTTGTAACTTAGGGAAAATACATCCCTAGACAGGTCAATAAAGGTCTTTCAATTACATGGACAGATGGAATTTTATTTGAGGCAAATATTTGTTAAACCTCGACCTCGAACACAGATTTTTGCCACTCAGGGCAAAATACATGGCCGAATAGGTCAACGGATTTTCTTAAATGGAGCTGAATTATTCTTATTCAAGACCAATATTTGTTAAACGAAATCCTGTTTACAAAACTTATCCGTTGTGATCTCGAACAAAGATTTTTGTTACTCAGGGCAAAATCTATGCTTGAACAGATTACAAAATTAGTCTGAATACAGCTAAAAGTTGTATGGAAAATCAAAATATTTAATTTTGATTTCCATAGACTGAAACAAATAAAATGAAAAATGAAATGAAATGAAATTTATGTAGAAACTATCTTTCACTTTGAAATGAAAGAAAGTTTAAGTCGGGTAAACCGACTTATATTTAAAAACATAAAATTTGCAAGTATAGCTTTAGAAAATTTAGAATTTGGGCACGATCGCGTTGGGTGTATTCATATTATTACTCTATTTCTAAAGTGGGCGGATTGATACTTTTGTATAGGAGGTACCAGAAGGGACGTGGCCATGTAGCCCATATGCCCATATCTTGTAAGTAGTTTTGGAAAAATATTAACCTATGCTAAGTTTCAAAACAGTTGGTAACGTCTTTCAAAAGTTACCGAGCATACCAACCGGACAGACGGACGGACTTGCATCAAGCGATTTAAAAAGTCATGAATCGAATTTGGTTCACAGAAACGTATGGTCTAAAGTGTCTTCTTCTTAGTGTTACACTTTTGGGTCATATCAAATGCTATATACCCTGCTATCCGTAGGGTACAATAAAAGTACTTTTTGGTACAATAAAAGTTAATCGTACTATTTGGTACAATAAATTATACTATTTGCTACACTTAACTGTACTATTTGGTACCATAAATTGTACTGTTTTTAAGTAGTACTAATTTGTATAATAAATTTAAATTTTTCGTACATTGAATTGTACTTTTTGGTACAGTAAATGTTCCCTTTGATACGATAAAAATATTTTTTGGTGCAACCTTCGTGGTGCAACAAAAGTACTTTGTGGTACAATAAATGTACTTTGCGTTACAATAAAAGTACTTTGTGGTACATCAAAAGTACTTTTTCGTATAACAAATGACGTTTTGGTACAACAAAAGTAATTTTTAGTACAATAAAAGTACTTTAAGGGACATCAAAACAGTTTTTGGTGCAACAAAAGGACTTTACGGTACAATAAAAGTTCTTCGTGGTGCAGCAAAAGTACTTTGCGTTACAATAAAAGTACTGTTGGCGCAATAAAAGTACTTTGTGGTTCATCAAAAGAACTTTTTCGTAAAACAAATGTACTTTTTGGAACAATAAAAATACTTTTTTTACTATAAAATTACTTTTTGTTACTGTAAAAGTACGTTTTGGTACCATAAAAGTATTTTTTGGCACAATAAAGTTTATATTTAGTAAATTAATTGCATTTTTAGTACAATTAATCGTACTATTTGGTACAACAACTGTACTATAAAAAAATTTAGCTTTTTTGTAAATACTTCTATTTTGTATAATAAATTAAAATTTTTTTTGCATTAAAATGTACTTTTTGGTACAGTAAATTTTAATATTTGTTATCATAAGTTGCACTATTTGCTACAATAAAAGTACTTTTTGGTACAATAAATTGTATTTTTTGGTATAATAAAAAAAATTTGTAATAAATTGTACTATTGTACTATTTGATTCAATTAGTTGTACTATTTGGTACAATAAATAAATTTGTAATAAATTGTACTGTTACAGTATTTAATTCCATTAGTTGTACTATTTGGTACAGTAAAAGTAATCTTTGTTACAATAAATTCTACTATCTGGTGCGATAAATTGTACTTTCTGGTACAATAAATTGTACTATTTGGTATATTAAACCTAGTTTTTGCTACAATAAATTGTACTATTTGGTACCTTAAATTGATTTAAATTTGATATTATGTTGTCGAATTTAAAGAAAAATTATATTAACGTATTTGGATGGAAAGCATATCAATAAAATATAAGAAATTTTTTTTTAGTTAGTATTATGACTGGTATAAAGTAAAATTATGAGTTAACTTTACAACTCTGTTCTATTTACTACCATTTTACACTCCAAAGCATGAGCGTCTTTTTCGTATGTATTGTAAACTCATGAATCAGCTGAATTTTATTTTGGTTTAGGTCAGTTTAAATGCCTAAATACGTAAAAAAATTTGGTTTTTATTCATATTCTACTAAACTCTTTTAATAGCTATCACAAAATTTAAAATTAAAAATCAAACCAAATATTTTTGCCGGCAAATATTTTTGACTATCAGCTGTTTTATTCTGGTAAACTTATCACACATGTTTACTTTAAGGACTACAAGGGTACTTTACTACCAAGAGTGAAAACCGCTAATATTTTTAGTTTTGATTTTATTTTAAAATGTAAAATGAACTATAAAAAATATTAAAAAAAAAATGATTAACTAATGGATATGGATTTTGTATACTGTACTACGTAATATTTTATCAAGTTTTTCTGTAACAAATAAGGCACCATAAATTTATAATATATTATTTTAATTAATAAAAACTTAACTTAATTTCCCTTTACACCCCATGAATGAGGTATGGGAAAGCTGGGAAATTTTAATTAATAATAAATACAATTATCATTAATTCTTTTCATTTGTGTTTGTTTTTCTCCTTCAGTGATCAATGGCATCGTTATCAATGACATCGTGGTACCGGACATGGTAACCATTGATGATGATGACTCCAACGATAATATCAAATTAGACTGCGACTACGAGTTAACCGATGATCCCACATATCTTGTGGTAAAATGGTTCATGAACGATAAGGGTATATATCAATGGATAAGAGGAAACCAGCCGGCTGTTTTTGTAAGTAATAAAGGTTAATAAAAAAATATTCACGTGATGAAAAAGAACTTAACGAAAACTTTCACCATAAATTGGCATAACAAAAGATAGTATTAATTAATATCATCGAACAGTTGTTTTTCTTACATATTTCCATGGTTTCGAATACACTAAAAATGCTGTACAAGCTAAATGAGTTGTTGTATGTGAAGATAAGATTCAAACACTAAATTCCTTAATTTCTGTATAAGGTAGAATAATGTTCATTTAACAGCTAATTGTTTACATAATAATCAGATGTTTAGTGCCAATAGAATGCCAGCTAAATAAAGTAATTGGTGTGATTTATGTTCTCCAAACCTTTAGCAATGGAAAATGGTATAGAAATCAACTGTTGAAATTACATGAAACATGAAATTACTTAATATTGCCGGCAGTCTGAATGGTGTACATATTATACTAAATTCCACTAGACAAAACACAAATCAAGCGGAATATAACTTGTTAGAATGCAACTTAGAATCCACCCCAATAGAACTCTACTGGTGTGTAACACCATAACATATAAGCACAGGTGTGTCAAAAATCAAAATTCCTCCAGCTGCCTATTAGATTAGTACTAATAATGTTTGCGTTGATAAAGCGAAGAAATGTTGTGACATTTCTATAAAATACGTAATAGAAACTTTTCGGCACCGGATACAAGTGCGTGTTTAGATAGGGCTGTATAGTCATTAACATCGACCAACAAACACGTGGCCAATATAGAATCGGTAATTAAAAGCGCACCCCCAAAATTTGTGCATACAAATTTCCATGTTAAATGTATTCTGGTGCATTTTGTCACTCTGTCAAAAATGCTACGAAATTTCATAACCGTTAAAGCATAGTTCCATAAATGTCATTATAAAGGAATTAGTGTGTATGGATGCCTTTACCCTATGATAGTGCAATTTTGTTTATCAAAATGAATTTATGTTTAGATAATTACCAAACAATTGTTTGGTTGCTAATAAGAACGTTTTAACTTTTTTAAATGGGGGAGGGAACATTTTTATATAACTGTTTATAAGAGTTGGTGACATTGAGTTGATGAAGTAAAAATCAAACTTAAATTATTATTAATTTATAAATAATAGTAAAAATTTAAGAATACGATATATTAAAAACTATTTTAAATTACAAATGTATATAGAATACTTTTCGAGTATTCGAAGTAAGCTGTTTTACTTTGGCTGTTTTGTTTTGACTAAAAAATTTAAAAATAAACTATAGTTTTAGTTTAGTTTTATTGTTTTACTATAGTAAAATAAATATTTTCTGTTTCACATTTGTAAAATAAAAGGGATATTTACATACGATCACAAGTTTTGTTCAAGTATTGCAAGTATTGTATTTGAAGTAAATTGCAAATACTTGCGAAAAAAAAACACATATTACATTGCACAAATTATTAAAAATGTTTACTACAAACAATCCGAACACTTAAGATCGTGCATAACCCACTTATCTTTTAAGTCCTATTTTATCTATTTTTTTAACTCTTTCTCCGTTTACTGCATATTTTTAGCCCAACTTTAAGGATTACATTGAAATAACACCCATCTCATCGGATCCCAATCATGAATATCGTGGTTTTACTCTGGTCAATCCTTCAGTGGAAATAAGCGGTACCTACAAGTGTTTGGTGCAGACAGCAACCGACTCCAAGTCCATGGAAAAGAAACTGCATGTCGTTGACATTAGTAACTATACGATATCCTTTGACGAACATCCGATACAAAATGAAACTCATTTGGAATGTACCGTGAACAATGTGTTTCCAAAGCCGACCATACATATAAGGTAACAATAAAATTACTTTTTAGTACAAAAAAAAGTACTTGTTGCCACAATGAAAGTACTTCTTGTTGCAACATAAGTAATTTCTGATGCATTTAAAGTTGTAAATAAATATACCTTTTGGTACAATAAAAGTACTTTTTGATACAATATATTATATATTTGGTACAATAAATTGTACTTTTTGGTACCATAAAAGTACTTTCTGGTACAATAAAAGTATTTGTGGTACAATAATTTGTATTTTTAGTACAATAAAAGTACTTTTTGGTGCAAGAAATCGTACTATTAGGTACAATAAATTGTACTATTTGGTACAATTAATTGTACTATACATAAAATGTACTTTTTTGAAACTAAAATAATAAAAAAATTAATTTTTTGTACAGTAAATTGTACTTTTTGACACTGAAATTTGTAATATTTGGTACCATAAGTTGTACTATTTGCTACAATAAAAGTACTTTTTGGTACAATAAATAAATTTGCAATAAATTTTACTATTATAGTATTTGATTCCATTAGTTGTACTATTTGGTACAATAAAAAAATTTGTAATAAATTTTACTATTGTACTATTATAGTATTTGATTCCATAAGTTGTACTATTTGGTACGATAAAAGTACTTTTTGGTACAATAAATTCTACTTTCTGGTTCGTTAAATTGATACAATAAAAGTACTCTTTTTACAATAAAAGTACTTTTTGGTTCTATAAAAGTACTTATTGGTAAAAGAAAAATATTTCTTGATACATAAAAGTACTTATTGGTACAATCAAAGTATTTATTGGTAATTATTGGTACATTTAAAGTACTTTTTTGTACTAAAAAAAGTACTAAAAAGTACTCTTTGGTACCATGAAAGTACTTATTGCTACAATCAAAGTACTTATTAGTACAATAAATCTACTTTTTGGTACAATAAAACTTTTTTGTACAATTAATTTTATTATTGGAACAATATAAGTACTCATTGTTACAATAAAAGTACTTTTTGGTTCTATAATAGTACTTATTAGTACAAGAAAAGTACTTATTGGTACAACAAAAGTACTCCATGGTACAATAAAAGTACTCCTTGGTACAATAAAAGTACTTATTGATACAATCAAAGTTTTTATTGGTACAATAAATGTACTTTTTTGGTACCATAAAAGTACTTATTGCTACAATCAAAATACTTACTTACTTAACTTAATTTCCCTTTACACCCCAAGAATGTGGTATGGGATACAGATAAATGGCACATTAAATTGTTATATTTGGTACCAAAAATTTTACTATTTGCTACAATAAAGTACTTTTTGGTACAATAAATAAATTTGTAATAAATTGTACTATTATACTTTTCGATTCCATTAGTTTTACTATTTGGTACAATAAATAAATTTGTAATAAATTGTACTATTATAGTATTTGATTCCATAAGTTGTACTGTACAATAAAAGTACAAAAATTTTACTATTTGGTATAATAAACCTAGTTTTTGCTACAATAAATTGTACTATTTGGTACTTTAAATTGTACTATTTCGTTTATAAAACCTAGTAACTTATGGTTCAATAAAGGTACGTTTTGATACAATAAGTACCTTAAAAGTACTTTCTGGTACAATAAAAGTATTTATAATACAAAGAAAATTCTATTTGTAACAATAAAAGTATCTTTGCCTTAACAATTTTTACTTTTTGGCACAATAAAAGTCCTATTTTCAACATATTGTACTGATCTACATAAATATATTTGAAAAAATCATAATCCCTGATTTAACTTTTCTCTTCCAGTTCGGATGACGATGATACTCCCATAATTAATGCCGACACGAAAATTACCATCAAAGATAACGACTACTATGATGCGGTCATGACGGCGGTGGCTCAAAATACCGATAGCAAGGATACATTTTCCTGTTATGTGACATTTGAGGGTCTTCCACTAAATATTTCAGCGAATGCGTTTACATCTGGCACTGGCGGTCAGACACATAGCTGTTCACCATTGTTAATGCTATTATTTATTTGTTTCTCATGGGCTTTGTCCAAATTGTTGTAAATAATTTTGTTGTTATCTCCCACACACACACTGTTAATGTTTTAGTCAAAAAAAATATATAATATTATTTATATACTAATATCTATTTATAAATATATATACTATACGAAATGTAAATACCTAATAAATACTAAATTTATATTTATTTAAACAAATATTTTTTTTTCATATGTGCACGATATTGAGTATGGCAATGGATCGAAGCAGGTATTTTAAATACATAGTATTTAGAAATGTTGTTATATAATAATCACAAAAATTGCGTTGAAATGACTACTATTATAATGGCTGAGTTGTTTAATGCATTATGGCAAAAGTTGATATGTCAAATTTTCAAAATTTTACATTAATCTGATTGATTCAAAGTTTAAAAATCTTATTAAAACATAAGGGCATATTAGATTTGTATATAGATTTTTATATATAATAGAATTTCACTTACCTCAAACATATCAACCTTTGCCAACTTGTTCTAAAAGTCTAAAGGACATATCAATTTAAAAAAAAATGTCCTAAGAAAGACACATCTACTTTTGCCATATTGGTACAGAAACAAATACGCAAATTTAGGCTATATATTTAACAAATTTTTCAATTGAGAATTTTTCATCATTTTATGAAACGAACATGATAGGAGCCAGAACAATCGTATTTCAGCCTCACAAACGACATCAGCGATGCCATATTTAAAGAACGACAAAAATTCGACGTGACAACGACATACATAACAAGGGAGATGATACTAGAGTACAGAGTACATTTGGGTGAATCGACTATGATTTTAACATAAGGACAATATAAGTACTTTTTGTTACAATAACAATACATTTTGGTATCAATACAAGTACCGTTTGTTAGAATAAAAGTTCTCTTTAGTATAATAAAAGTATTTGCAACCGACCGTAAAGTACTTTTTAAAGGTATCAATGTCTTTTTGGGATGAAAAAAGCATGTTTTTCGCTAAAATTACTTTTCAATTCAATAAAAGTACATTTTGATTAAAAAATTTACTTTATGGTACAATAACTTTTTGTTGGAAAAATATAAATTTGAATACGGCTTTAAGTTATTATCCCTGTTCCCTATAAAATATTCTCAAATATGTTATTCATGTGTTGTCTTAGCACTACTACCACCCTGATACGTAGCAAAATTTTAAATATTTCACAAAAAATTTTAAGAATTTTAAACAACATGTATGGCATTTTTTTTGTTTACATTGTACTTGTAATGAAAAAAAATTGTCGTTTTTTTTCATTTTATGTTTATCTTTATAGAAATGTTTGTGTTTCTTACTATTCACACAACGTAATACACATATATGTATATAATTTGTGCAACTGTCCGGTCTGCTGTGTCAATATAGTATATTAGATCATATCTATTTTTATCGTCTCTTCTATACAAGTACTTTCGAGTGTATGCCAGAGGCCAAAAGTGATGTGAATGCATGTATGTCGTAAACATTTAAAGCTAAATTTTATCTGACAGTAGAATTCTTCTTAGCTAAAAGTGAACACCTTTGTAGGGTTCAGATCAAAATTTTGCACAAAAAATTCGTATAAGCCATATGTTCATATAAGCGATCAACTATGATTTTTTTAAAGTTTTGAATTTGAATCGATTTTTCTTTAGGGCTTAAAAATTAAAAAGAGAAAATAAAAATATCTCAATTGCAAAAAGTTAACATAATTTAACTTTTAAATTATGAAAATTTCTTGTGGAACAAATATTTTTTTTACATAACTTTTAGTAGAAATTTTATAGGAAGTACTATAAATAAAAAATACTAAAAATACATTTACTCTTTTGTACAATTATTAATTTCGGTAAGTTAATATAATTAGAGTTACCTAAGTATTCTTTGTAACCATAACAGTACTTTTAGGTGCATAAAAGTACATATTGGTACAAGAAAAGTACTAATTGGTAAAAAAAAAATATTCTTTGGAACAATAAAAGTACTTATTGGTACGATCAAAGTACAATAAAAGTACTTTTTGGTACTATAAAAGTACTTATTGTTACAATAAAATTTCTCTTTGGTATCATGAAAGTAAGTGTTACAATAAAAGTACTTTTTGGTACTATAAAGGTACTTATTAGTAGAAGAAAAGTACTTATGGATAAATGAAAAATATTACTTGGGATCACAATAAAAGTACTTTTTGCTACAACAAATTGAACTTAAAATACAAATAAATAGTTTTTGATACAATAAAAGTACTTATTGGTAAAAGATAAATATTCCTTGGTAAAAATAGTAAATAGTACTTATTGGTACAATCAAAGTTTTTATTGGTACAATAAAAGCACCTTTAATTACTATAAAAGTACTTATTGGTAAAATAAAATTATAGCCTCTATAAAAGCCTATAAGGCGCAGAGAATTATAAATATTGTGAACAAATAATTTTTGAAATAAAGTAATAACAAAAAAAAAAAAAATTACTCTTTGGTACCATGAAATTACTTATTGCTACAATCAAAGTACTTATTAGTATAATAAATCGACTTTATGGTACAATAAAACTTTTTTGTACAATTAATTTTATTATTTATTTTTGGTACAATAAAAGTACTTATTAGTAAAAGAAAAGTACTTATTGGCAAAACAAATGTACTCCTTGGTACAATTAAGGTACTTATTGGTACAATCAAAGTAATAATTGGCACAATAAAAGTACTTTTTGATACCATAAAAGTACTAATTGGTACAATAAAAGTACTCTTTATTACCATGAAAGTACTTATTTTGATTTTTGATACAATAAAAGTTCTTTTTGGTACAATAAAGGTTTTTTTTTGGTACATCAAAAGTACTTTTTGATACAATTAAAGTAGTCTTTGGTACAACTAAAGTACTTTTTGGTAAATAATTCATTTTGGTATAATAGATTATACATTTTGACGCAATGAAAATACTTTTTGGTACAATAAAAGTACTTATTGATACAACCAAAGTATTTGTTGGTACAATAAAAGTACTTTTTGATGCTATAAAAGTACTTCTTGGTACAATAAAAGTACTCTTTGTTACTATGAAAGCACTTATTGCTGCAATCAAAGTACTTATTAGTACTATTATACTTCTAAGGACAATAAAACTTTTTTGTACAATTAATTTTACTTTTTGATGCATTAAGCCTTTTTAGTACAAGAAAAATGTTTTGTGGTACATCAAAAGTACTTTTTAATACAATTAAAGTAGTCTTTGGTAACAGAAAAGTACTTATTGTATTTTCTGGTACAATAAATGTACTTTTTGTGCAGTAAAAAACTTTTTGGTACAATAAAAAGTACTTTTAAGTACAATAAGTTGTACTTTTTGGTACAATATAATAAGTAATTTCTTGTAGATGGAACGTAATTGTTGGTACAATAAAATTACTTTTTGATACAATAAAGGAAATGCTTTGGTAGATTAAATTTTATTTAGAATAGCGTGTAAAACACGAATTACTCAAGCACAACCAGAAAGTACTATTATTGCAAAGTACTATTGTTGTACCACAATTTAATTTATTTTACCAAAAAGTTTTTTTTATTGTGCCAAAAACTATATTTATTGTACCAAACTGTACTTTTACTACAAAAAATGTTCTTTGATTATGCCAACAAGTAATTTTATTGTACTAAAAGCTATATTTTTGATCCAACAATTAAGTTTTTTGTACCAAAAAGTACTTTTATTGTAGAGCTTCTATATGTTAGAGGGTTTGCCCAACATTCCCCCTTATTACGTACGTCGTAGTCAACTTTCGACAACATTCAATGGTTTTATTTAATTTAAATAAAGTTTGAAATAATTAACAGAAATATTTAGTGTTAAGAAATTTTCATCATCTGATGAAGAAGAACATGATATGAGCAAGGACAAGCCGTATTTCGGTATCACAAACGACATCAACAATGGCATATTTTCAAAAAACGACTAAGATTCATCGTGACCACGACATACATAATAAGGGGCATTATTTACATCAGTCTATTTGTTTACTACTGAATTCAAAATTATTGTAAACCGGTACAAATTGCTTCTTCACATCAATGTGATGTTTTTGAAAGCAAATTTGCATATTCTAATATTTTACGGTGTGTAAACCAGTTGCATTAAATTGTTTTTGATCCCGTAATCATACGAATTTGATTCGAGAGATGCCTTAAAGATAAGCAGCAAATTAATTGCGCTTTAACTGCGACACTTTTAAGGGCACGGTGACCGCACCACTTCTGGGCTGTGTCTAATTCAAAAACGGGTCACAAACTATTTGTTTATATTGAAATAAAACAAATTGCAATATTTTCCTTTTGTTTTTTATATATATTTATTTATTTATATATATATATTTATTTACTTTGTATTTTCTTTGCGAATACTTTATTAAATAAAATTTAATTTCACTAGGCATGCATATATATATAGTTGTTTCTTTATAAGTTATACATATACACACTCAACATTTTGTTTTTGGTTTTTTTCTCAAAGGTATTTACTTGGTAGTTTTTTTTTTAAATAAATTCATTTATTTATTCCTCAGGGTTTTAGAAACTGGTGCGGCGGTACATCTAAGATTTATACGTACAACATACACAACGTAGGGTACGTAGGTGATACGTTAACGTATTAGGTAGTATGCAGTATTTGTTTGTTTTGATTTTTATAGAAAGAGTAGAGTAGTAGGAAGTAATTGTTGTTGTTGTAGAGTTGTAATAGATGACGTCGAGTAGTACTGCGCGAACACTGACTGATCTCACTGCCTCATCTTGTCAACAACAGCTTCAGGAACTATAAAGTCGAATATGAGAGTGGGGTAGGAGGAGGGTGATAAAGATCAAAAATAACATTATTGTATAATATAAATATTCGGCATATAATCTGTGAATTAAACAAACGTTAAAAGGTCCTTTTTGCGTAAGTTCTTTTTTGGGGGGTAAAGCTGTAAGGAGAGAAAGAATGGGCATAAAAACAAACAACAGGGTAAGAACAACTCTAAAAATAATCCATTTTGAACTTTCATTCGTATCCGGCAAGGTACGTTACACATGATGAGGAAATAGTAGCGGTAGTGACTTCTTTAAATCGTTATGTGTTTGAGAGGTGCGCGTCGTGTGTATGTCGTTGGAGTGGCCATGGGTTGGGGTAGAGGCGGGAGGATTTGATGGCGAGCAATTACAATTAAATCTCACTATTTGCTTTATGTTTTGAAATATGGAAATCGTCCTGTAAAAATCGCCCTATGTTTTCATTGATTTTAAATAGTTCTAGATTATTTTATGTATCTAACTTGAAAACTACTTATGGTATATTATAGATTATCTATATGGCTAACTTTTGAATCACCTATGTATATTATATTGGTTTAATAATTCGGATTTTCTACCCTATGTATATTTTCTAATTTATATTTATTAGCTTAAATGTTATAGAAAAATCAGTTAAACTATTACACTGGGCGGCAACTATGGGAATTGATAAATGTAATTAACAGTTTCTTTGGAGCAGCAGCTCTAGCTAGCATTTGAGAAAGAGGGCATCGAAAAAAACTAAGTGAAATTTTTAAAAATTCTTGCTGGATATGAGTATCTTGGAATGGATCTTTTGATAACTCAGCATGTTATAAACCTAATGCAAGCCGCCCTAAATAAAGTTGGTTAAAATAAGTATAAAGACACCTTATTTGTATATCTTAAACCAAAACTGACACAAGAAATTGAGTGAAATTTTGAACTTTCCACATCCAATTTGCATGATTTGTATATTCAGTTACAATATGTTGCTGGGAGTCAAAGTCATTTGGGGTGCTACAGCTGTCCTAGTAGATATTTTTAAACTTTTCACATTAGAATGGCACCCTTCATAAAAGTTTGACGTGTCATATTAAGAATTTCTCATTTGGGAACACTACAGTGTACTTATTCTCACCCATCAGTTTATCGTGTAAACCTGCACTCTACAACAAAAATTAATGTTATTTGTAATAGATTCCATAAAATATTATCATCTAGATCTATTCCTGATACTCTTGCCAATGCGTCACGAACAGTTATGTTAAAGAAAATAATTCTTATACCTTTGCAGCTAATTAAAATATTTCTTATTCCTTCCTAACTTTTATTGCTTTATATTTTAAAACCTGGTGGCTAATTACCGCTTCTAGATTAGATGAAAATTTTTTTTCGAACCTTGCTTGTTAAACAAAATATCTAGTTGTAGTAACTTCCAAAGTCTCTAAATTCCTTAAACGTCGCCAACTCAACTCAATTCAATTCAGATGTCAGCTACTTCCACTACCTAATGCAACCTAATCTATGAATTATCTTATCTGGATTTTGACAAAGGTAATGCCCTTTGTGTAGCTTTTCAATTTTATTGCTACCTTCTAGCATTGGCGTGATCTCCACAATCTCCTTCTAATCATTTCCCAATATGAAAAATAACAAAATACAATTTATAATTCGTATTTTCCGTTGCCTTTTTTATCGTATGGGTATCTGTATTTTTTTATTACACTTAAGCAGCTATAGCATCTTAGGAAAAAAAATAAATAATTTTTATGAAATACATCGGAGGGGGGTGGGTTTGGTCGCCTTTTTTTTGGTTTCTTAATGGAATTCGGGGTTAACTGTAAAGGGGAAGGAGAACATAGTGACAGGGTAAACATTAGAATAAATCACAAACTTTAAGGTGATAAAATATAACAAACGGTTAGTGTGAATGGAACAAACCACTTAGTAGGTACACAAGTCATAACACAAGTTTGTAGCGTTGTATATTTATATATGTATGGAAAATATCAGGCGCGCAGCATTCATTCATTTCTTGTGCTTCAAGTAGTGGGTATAGGAAGTCCAGATACGCAGCTATACATCACATTAAAAATGAGTATATCTACATCTACATCCATGTTAACAGAGAGAGATAGAGAGTGCTTTAGCAACTCCTTGTTTGTCTCCAAAGATAGACAGGAGACGGAGAGCAAAAGATAGAGTGTGTGTGTGTGTGTGATAGCAGGCGGCGTAAAAGTAAACATTCAAAGGGGTTAGCGTTTTGTAGTCTTGTTTTAATTCTATAAAGGTCAAATCATAATAGTTTTCAGTTGAGGTTTGAGTTAATTTATGTTTTAATTATTTGTGTTTTTTTTCTTGCTTATCTGTTTCACAACTCATTTGAATATGAATGTTTTATATTTATTTTTGTTGTATGTAAGTAGTAACTAGTGTTGTTTACTGCTTGGTATATTATGTACAATTAAAAATTGGTTTTTGTTTTGTTTTTATTTGACTATCCTTAAATGTTCGTTTAAAATTTAATGCAGATCCTTAAAAATGGAGACATTTAATAATTTACATTGTTGTTTTTGCTTTTAAATATTACCACTAAACTAAGTTTACGAATGTCTATAACATCATCATTATTTTCATTATCATTATAATCATCATTATCAACATCATCATCAAAAAAAAAACGAAGACTATATCTGTTATCTTTATATATTATATAAGTCACAATAATACTTCTAAAACCTAGTTTATTTTCTCGTTTTATTTTCCTTTTTAATTTGTTGTTTATTTTTTGTTGTTTTGTTTTGTTTTTATTCATTTTATTTTTACCTTGTGGTTAGAAGTACAGCAGAGGGCCAAATGAATTCGAAAACATTTGTTTTGATGCACTTCTATTTCTAGAAAATGCGCTATAAAGATTTGTCGAAACGCTTTTCAAATTGGCCATAGAAAATACAAAATGAGGTGGTATACAATTGAGTTTAACAACGTTTTGCTTCTACGATCTCATCAACGTTGTTGTTGTTGGTTATTAATTTGTTTATTTCCGTACTAGCCGTATGTATGTATGTATATATATCTTTGCTTGTTCTTTCGTTTTATTTAGATCTTTATACTTCTTTCAAAATTGCTATATCTGTTAAGTACCGCGAGAGTTTAGTTAAATTGTAGAACAATTGGTGACATGAATGATATATAAACCAAAATATAATTACCAAAAGGAAAATGCTTTGAAAACCTATGACATGAAATATTAGCAAAAAATATGTTTTGTTTAAAGAAAGCTATTACAAAAGTTTAGGTAAAAAAATTTGTTGTAGATTTTGTATACGACGTTTGTACAGTGTAAGATTTAGCTTTTACAAGACTTTGTAAAAGAACCAAGCATAGTTTGTATATGTAGATATTTACTAAATTAAATATACAAAACATAAACAAAAATTGCTAGGGCTCAATTTAAATAAAATACTCAGATTTATATTTTTATGAGCCTAACTTCTATGTACTCTTATACCTGTGGGCAGCAGCTCACATTTGGCATTTTAATGCCAACAATTTGGACTATAAACCTTTTGGTTATTTCACCAGACTGAAGTTTAAACCGTAGCAATGTATCTCAAATCTAACACTGTGCAAGTTACGACGTTTAAAGTTTTAGGTTTTCTCTCTTTATTTCCAAAATTCACTTCGAAAAAATGTTAAAGAACCAAAAAAAGTTACCTAGTTTATGTGATTTCGTTTTTGATTTTGCTATTACAATATAATAATGTTAAACTGCCTGTTTTTTGTAATTTCAAGTATTAGGAATAGGAGTTAAGACCAAAAGAGATTCATTCAAAAAACATTTATAGCAATGTATGTAGAGCAGTAGCAGCAGTAAGTAGCATTCATATCAATTTTCCAATTTAAGTAAAACGTTTTGTAATTGAAATCATTGCCAGTAAGTTATAGTTAATTTAAGCTTAAGTTAGTATTGAGGCTAAACAATTAGTATTTTATATATAGAAAAAAATGTGTGAATTGTTTTTTTTTTTTCTTTGATGATTTGATTTTGAATTTTTTTGTTTGCTTTTCTTGCTTAGAAAAGATTATAATAAAGCGTATTATAGAGAGATTGAAAGAGAAATTAGTGGTATGCGCATAACGATGATTATTGGCTCTTTTCATATTAGAGGATTGGTTTTTGCGATTTTGTTTTTTTTTTGTTAAGATGTGTTTAATTTTTAAACTTAAAAATATTTAAGACTGCATAACAAACAAAAGGCCAAAAAATACGGCCCACATTAATATAATCCCGTGCACTTTATAAATGGGACTCTCACCGTCTGCGATCTTTCTAGCAACGAATTTAAGCGTTTCATCTAGTAAAACTACAGGAATTGAGAATTTCATCACAGTTAGCCATTCCTCGCCGGACAATGGTGTCACTTGGAACACAGTCTATAAAGAAAAGAAAAAATGGATAAGATGAAATAACAATTTTGACAAATATATTGTTATATGTTAAATAAAATAATTGACACTTATTTGTAGCCCCACCCACTAATTGTCAAAACGTTGTATTATTATGATACCAAACAAAATGAATACCAGAGTCTAGCATGATTTTAATAGTCGATAACTTTGGAAGTAATTTTGGTTGCCTAATGCCGATTTAGAAACTGTTATTCGACATAGATTTTATAACACAACCCCTGCAAAGGCTACCCTTGCGTCACGATCAATGAGTTTTTTTTATCTAACGCTCTGCATAAACCAAAACAATATATGTAAACGTAACTTTATATTAGTCATCCCGTACAATCGCTTCTTAAATCTTTTTGTATATTGAGTCACCTCATGCGCTGCACTTAACGTCGTCGATAAATTATAAAACCATAATACATAAGCCATACTTACAGAAAGAACTTCTACGTAGAGAATGACAAAGTGCAATGAGAAGGACAAGGCCATTGAGCCAATCAACCACATGTTGGACCATGGGGGCATGGTAATCAAGGATTGATTTTCAGACAAGCTGTAAACAAATGTAAACAAAACAAAATATATTGCATTAGTTAATATGTCAGTTCAAAACTTTTCCATTCCCCCTCCCCATCTCCCTTGCTATTATCCGTTTTCTTACCTGTTCATGGCGTTTAGCATTTCAATTGTGACCAAGACGGAAAGAGCCATGGTCATGGCATGAGGATCACTGAAGATTTTGCAGTCAACACCCTTGAATTCATCACCACCACCCAAGCAGGACAAGTGATGGGTGAGTTGCCAGTAAGAAAGATGAGGACCACCTTCAGCAAAGATGAACCACCAAGCAGCGGAACCAACGGTAGCAGCGCCGACATAACCACCAATAGCCATATAACTGTAACAAAATCAATCAGGTCAATGTTGTGTCAAACTTAGAGCAAGTGAGCTTTAAAACTTACCGGAAGAACAACCAGCCGGAAATCAAACCTTCATCAGCCTTACGTGGGGGTTTCTCCATAATGTCCAAGTCAGGTGGGTTGAAGCCGAGAGCAGTAGCGGGAAGACCATCAGTAACCTTTTGGGAACACCCAAAATAAAAATTGTAAAATAACTGCTAATCAATGGTCATATTTTTCTCTCTTACCAAGTTGACCCACAACAATTGTACGGGGATCAAAGCTTCAGGAAGACCAAGAGCAGCAGTCAAGAAAATAGAAACGACTTCACCAATGTTGGATGAGATCAAGTAACGGATGAATTGTTTCATGTTGTTGTAAATGGCACGACCTTCTTCAACGGCGGATACAATGGAGGAGAAGTTATCATCAGCCAACACCATCTCGGCGGCAGACTTAGCTACAGCGGTACCAGAACCCATAGCAATACCAATTTCGGCCTTCTTCAAGGCGGGGGCGTCGTTTACACCATCACCAGTCATAGCGGAGATTTCGTTCATGCTTTGCAAGTATTCAACAATCTTGGACTTGTGTTGAGGTTCCACACGGGAGAACAAACGGGCACGAGCGCAGGCAGACTTTTGTTCAGCGGGAGACAAATCGTCGAATTCACGACCAGAGTAGGACTTGCCAGTGGTATCTTCTTCTTCAGTGAAAACGCCAATACGACGGCAGATAGCTTCAGCAGTAGCCTTGTTGTCACCAGTGATGACAATAACGCGGATACCAGCGGCACGGCAACGGACAATGGAATCGAAGACTTCCTTACGTGGGGGATCCAACATACCGACGACACCGATAAAGGTAAGATTGACTTCGTATTGGTAGAATTTGGTAGAGTCACCCAAGTCCATTTCTTCGGGGCGCATGGGGCTATCAGAAACAGCCAAAGCCAAGCAACGCAAAGTGTCGCGACCAGTACCATATTGGCCAGTCAAGGCAAGGATCTTACTCTTCAAAGCGCTGGTAAGTGGGACCTTGCTGGTGCCAACACGGGCGTGTGTGCAACGATCCAAAACACCTTCAGGAGCACCCTTAACGAACAATTTGGGACCAGTGCCGAGGCGGGAAGACTTCAAGGGGGTGCAGTAAGAGGACATAGATTTACGATCGCGGGAGAATTCCAAGGTGAATTCCTTCTTCCACTTGGTTTCAATTTCTTGACGGATAGCAATGGCGGCAGAACGACGATCCAAACCGGATTTGTTAACACTGAAGGGGTTCAATTTCTCAGCAAGAACAATCAAGGCAGTTTCAGTGGCTTCACCAACCTTCTCGAAGCATTGTTTGAATTCATTGTAATCGATGGCGGAGTCGTTGCACATAATGCAAATGGTGGCCAATTCTTGCAAGATATCGTGTTCGGAGGCCTTGGCGCGTTGACCGTTCAAGAAAAGTTCACCGATGGGTTCATAGGTGGAGCCAGTGCATTCGAATTCCAAGAAGCTGCTGTCGCTACCTTCAACTTTGTCGAAGACGAACAAACGGGAGACGGACATTTGGTTGGTGGTCAATGTACCGGTCTTATCGGAGCAGATGACGGAAGTGCAACCCAAAGTTTCGACGGAAGGCAAGGAGCGGACAATAGCGTTCTTCTTGGCCATACGACGGGTACCCAAAGCCAAGCAAGTGGTGATGACAGCGGGCAAACCTTCGGGAATGGCAGCGACAGCCAAAGCGACGGCAATCTTGAAGTAGTAGATGGCACCCTTGATCCAGGAACCACCGTGGGCGGGATCGTTAAAGTGACCAATGTTGATAGCCCAGACAGCAACGCAAATGATGGAGATGACCTTGGACAATTGTTCGCCGAATTCGTCCAATTTCTGTTGCAAGGGGGTCTTGATTTCCTCAGTCTCAGACATTTCGGTTCTGATTTTACCAATGGCAGTGTTGAGGCCAGTGCCAATAACAACACCACGGGCCTTACCGGCAGCTACGTTAGTACCAGAGAACAAGATGTTCTTTTTGTCTTGGTTCACAGCGCGGGGATCGGGAATGGCATCGGTGTGCTTGATCACAGAGACCGATTCGCCAGTCAAGATGGACTGATCGATACGCAAGGTGGTCGAGTAGATGTGTGTTAGCCTAATGTCAGCTGGAATCTTGTCACCAACAGACACCTCGACCATATCGCCGGGAACGATTTCCTTCGCTCTAACCTTTTGGATACCTGATTTGTCTTGACGGACAACTTTGCCCATCTCAGGTTCGTATTCTTTCAGGGCCTCGATAGCGGATTCAGCATTTCTTTCTTGCCAGACACCAACAACGGCATTAGCAATCAAAATCAATAAAATGACTAAAGGTTCTACAAATGCAGTGAAGGTTTCTTCATGTTCTTCAAAAAGGGCTAAAACCTACAAAGAATGTCCACACAAAAAGAAACATAAATTTAGAACATGAACTTGATTTTATCGCTGCCGCTCTATCATAAACAACGACAAGCGTCTCAATACTTACGAATGAGATGATAGCAGCCAAAAGCAAAATCTTGACAAGCAAATCATCGAATTGTTCTAAAACAAGCTGCCAGATTGTTTTGCCTTCTTCGGTAGGCAATTCTGCAAAATGTAAAAATAAAATGTTTATTTATTATTCTATAGCTCATTTTTAAAAAATATATAGCCAGGCAGAACAGAACTTACCGTTGGGGCCATATTTCTTTTGATTATCTCTCACTTGGTCAGTAGTGAGGCCACGTTCTTGATCTGTACCAAAGTGTTGTAATACTTGTTCGACGGTTTTAGCATGACCGTCTTCCATGGCTTACCGGTAAGAAGCACTAAACGTAACTGTAAATAAAAGGCGAGAAAATGATGTTATTAGCGAATATGATATTTTAAAGAAATATTTTAACAAAATTTTATACAGAAAAATTTATACTACAAAGTGTTTGGTTTATTTCCTGGACATTTTGCCCAACTACTTAGAGGAGCACCCTGATGATAAGCCATGAATCCTACCATATTTAGAGCCAAACATCCTTCTATTTATCCACTACCTACATGTGTGATAACTACATATAGAAAAGCTGTATCTTTTACCACCAATAACTGCGCGTATCAATATGGTTATTTCAAGTACATTTCATTTGGGCGTTTCTGAAACAACCAGCTGAAAAATAACTAGAATATGAATGGAACGAAACAATTAATGACGTCCGGTATTTGTTTATATTAAATTAAGTATGTATATATTAAAAGGGAACTTAAAATGTGGGTTATTAGCAGAGTGCAGACAAAAAAACAATGCACTACAACAACTTGTGGGGATGATATTTCTTTAAAACATCTCGCCAACACTCTCTCTTGTCAACTGTCGACGAAATTTTGTAATTGTAAAAATTGGTCAATTTAAACTATGCAATTCCATACTGGGCGACAACATGCTTAATTATATGGAGATGGGCTTATTTAATGAAGAATTTTACATATTTTACACTGATGTAATATGTCAGCAATTCCCGCAGAAGATATCCAAAACTTGTCGCAGTGTGCAATAGGACAAAAAATTGTCATGCCTTTGTGGCTTCGAAATTTCGACATTCGAAACATTCTAATAATCTCATGTTGATAAAATATTAAAATAAGTGCCAGTTAATAGAAGACAAATTTTGAAAAAACTTTTTGTTTTCCTTTAAGACTAGTTTTCTAAAAAAAACCCTTCCTTTTTATATTTGCCTTTATTTTTCATAGTATGCCAACATTTCCAGCATTTATTTCTAAGTTTTATGTCCTATTTATAATTATATAAGAGTCCTGCCAATATGGAAAAATTTCCTTTTGTAGTTATAAAAAGGTCTTTGTCCCGAGCTCAGTATTTTATTGCGAAATGTCTGCGGCATTAACAACATTTACGGTGACGGATATGTTTTATATGCGAATATTTTCAGAGGGGCAGTAATTGCACCTAAAATGTTCTCAATTAGGTGAGTTTTGGAGCGTTTGCCGGGATCAAAGAACCTAAATATCGTATTGCTAATTTGTGCTGCCGCCGTATGATCGTCCTAGAAACTTTGGCATAAATCTTGGTAAAATTTCAAGAGATTAAGAACAAAAAAAGTGAATGATGGACCATAATATTTGAACAATTCACTGGGATATGAACTTTGAAGTGTTCATTATGTGCAATAATATATCTAAATGATTAAAGCAACTCCAAAATATGACATAGTTTTCAGACAATAAAAAGTAGCGCTTGGCATATACCGGCCTTTATGACTCCTTAACCGGGAAAACGTCATTACAACCCCTAGCCAGTAAAAATCTTTGAAGTTTCTCTGTCATACTATTCATATTTATCTGTTTGTCTGTTAGACAGACGCTGGCTGGTTTCTTTAAAAGCAACACTTGACAAAGATTTAGATAAGAGTCATATCACCTGTTTTTTCTGCTCAGTTTCCTTTTCTTTTATTTTTTTCCGTTAAAGAAAAAAAACTTTCACGAATCAAGAAAAAAGGTTAATGTGCGATAATGTACAAATAACAGCAACAACAAAAACACACAAAGAAAAGTAAAATATGCTACGTCTACTTATTTCTATTTCTATACTACTTACAGCAACAACAACAACTTCATGGGGGATCTTAAAAAAACACGTATAAGGAGAAAAAACCTAAGATTAAAAAATAAGTTACCATCAAAAGAACGGCAACTTTCTATGGCAATCACACAAAAAAGAAATTTACTACACCACATACAGGCATTACGGAAGCATTCTCAGGTTGTTCTTTATCTTACGACACATTAGTAGCTGTACAGCCGCTCTAAGTCCACACGACCTACTAACCAATATTTGTTTCATATCATATCTGAAAATTGCTTGTACTTATTGTAATTAACTATCTGAAAGGCGGAGAATGCTAGATCGCAATCTTTGGGGTGGTTGGTTTAATGTGTGCCAGACTAATATTTGTTAAATGTTTCTTCTATCAACACACAGTTTGCTATCTCTATTTTATATAAATATTTAGACAATAACCCCCCAAAAAACAAAAACTTGAAAAAACATTTCATGCCAACACTGACATTTAAGGCTTGTATTGCTCGGATCTACTACGATTGGCTGCCCCGTCCGTGCCCATGTAAAAAATGACTCGGGGAAATTTCAAAAGAACACGTGTAACATAGAAATTATTGCAAACATTCATTCGCTTCGTTCGTTGTGTTTGCCAAATCGTCGTCTACGTCTTTTCGTTGTATCTTCTTCTTCCTCGTCGTCGCAATTTCTCTTGCCTGTTTTTTTATTGCGGCCACCGCGCCGCTCTGTGCCGCTTACCCTGACTAAGGGAAACTTTTTAGCAGTACAACCACATACAATAAACGTTGTATTGCGCATTCTTTTGTGGTTTTTTCATGAAAATGAATTTATTTTTCTAAAAAAAAAAACTTCAACAACACACACATCACTCGTCACTTATTTTGTAAGGATCGAAAAATACCGAAGCATTCTTCAGCATGCACCTTTGGTGCCCGCATTGCACATAAAATTCACCAAAAAGAAAAAACTACAAAAGAAATTATTTACAATTTCTCAATTAATTTTACTTTACACTCATTTACCTGTTGCTTTAAATTTATATAAATACTAGACGTTTTCTTATTTTTTTACTTATTCACTACAACCTAGAACTATTTTTTCTTGTGGGTTTCCAAAGTAAAAAATATAAGCTTATGATTTTGCAAAATGTTGATTTGTCTTCTGTCTTTTGCTTCACCTTTCAAAAAACGAGTTACTGTTCAGTGGAATACGTTTTCTTCTATTGCTTTGGCATTTCTTCTATGCGTAACAGTGATGTGTTCGTTCGTATAGGATATTCTGAAGGGTACCAAAACAGGTAAATATTTTCAAACAAACGCTATAATTTGTTTGGGGAGAAAAACCACGTTAGTCAAAATGGTAAAGACGCAAAAGAGAAGGTTTTGTGTAAAACCGTACTTAAATGATACTTTTTGTATAACTGAAATTATAAGACGACGTTGCCAGACTTAAACATATTAAACATATGCCCATCACTAGACTAACGAGAAGATTTGAACCCATTTAATTATGAAAATTATATAAATAAATTAACTGTATCCGACAACGGATCGTACGAATGCAAATTTCATTGGAAAGCCATTGAAAATGTACATAATGCATAAAAAATTATTTTAAGATTAAGACCAATTAAGACCTAAAGGCGCGTTTAGACACAAAAAATCTATTGAATGATATTTCTGTCAGAAATGTTATCGATAACGAATTGCTTTGAAATTGCAGTTGTCGGCAACCGTTCACACACAAAATTTTCTAAGGTTCTATGTCACACTTAAGCCCAAAAATCAGTTTCTATAATAAATTCTATAAAAATAAATAAATAAAAATAAATTTCTAATAAATAAGATTGCATAAATTATAACACTGCGTAATGATAATTAACCTAAACTAATAAATAAAAATGTTAATGAAACCACAATTCCATAGAAAATATATGTTGCGGAAATAACAGAAATAACAGGAAGGCGCAGCTTTATATCATTTTTGTTAAATGATACCACAATAACTATATTTCATCACAAGCATTTTTCATTTATTTTATTGATTGATTTTCTTAGAATTTCCTGCAAAAACTTGTTTGTAAACCGAAGACAGATGGTTTGTCTGCTGATGTTATTATAACACTCAATGGTAGTAAAAATATTGCCCAGGCACATGTACAGTACAAAAGTAAAATGTATGATATACACTCGCAAACACAGTCCACATAAAAATAATAGCACTACATTGCGGTTAAATTTTAAAATTAAAAAACTTTTAAAATAAACGAAAAAATTTTTTTTTAATTTTTTTTTTTTGTACTATTATTTTTAATTTTTTTAATTATTTTCGATTAACGATTTAATTATATTTAATTTTCTTTATTTTTCACACCTGGAAACGAGTTTAAAAAACTTTAGTTTTCCTTTTTTATGTTTAATTTTATATTATTCAACGAATCCCATAATGTTATGTTGCTTACTTAATTCCAATAACAACGCGCGCACAAGTGAAACAAACTCTTACCACTGCTATTTCTTTAATCGTAAGTATTAAACGTCTAGAACTTGTGGTGCCGGTATACTGTGAGTGTTGCCGTGCTCACGTTCCGACAGTGTGTGTACTTCTGGTCCATTTCTATTGACATGATCGCGATGGCCAGAATGGCAGGTGTTTTTGAAAAGGGCTATTTGTGGATGCTTTTATCCCCGGGAATTTTGTATACAGAGCAGACATGATCTCTTTGTAGGTCATCCGCAACAAAGAAATTTTGTTTTAAACAATTATTGGAATTTATTATGTTTCATAGGTATGTATTTAAAGATTAACCAATTACATTTTATTTAAATATGACGCCTGAAAATGTAAACGTTTCATCTATTCTGACATTTTAACGATTGATGTATTTTTTTGTTGTTTTAAAAAATATGCGCAATTTTAATGAAACTTAGAACAAAATATTAAAACAAGAATGGAAATATGTAAATTTTTTAAGTTTATTGATAAAATTAGGAGGATGTTGAAAAACTCAAATGTAACGGAAATAGTACTAAACAAACCCAAAAAGAAGTGTATATCTACGAGTTATGTGTTTTATACCCCAACACCACTATTGTCGTTACCTTCATTAGCGATGTAAGCCGTCATACAACTCCGATATTTCCATACATTACCATAGTTAGCAAAACACGTAGTTAAACCACTTTGATGTAGTTACACAGCTCAGCGAAGTAACGACAGTAGTGGTATTGGGATATTAAACGAATGTTGTACATCCCATAAACTGATTAAAATCTCTGTTACCACATAGAACAATTTTGAGCTTTGTGGCTTTAATATATATTCGATTTAAGAACTGAAGCATTACAGCATTGAGAACTGAAGCATTACAATTGCATGAAAAAAATGGACTCAGTGCCAAATGTGTCGTTTTTCGAAATTTCATTCGACAAAGAAAGAGTTTTCTTTTAACATAATTAAGAAAAAAAAACAGAGCATAGGATTTTTTTCATTTTTTTAACTTCAGCCAAGACTCTTTTGAGATTTATACGATTCAGCCTATTTAAAAAATATATTTACAATTCTTAAAGTGCAGTCAATTTAAGACTCGAACCATTAGTAGGAAGAGTAGATAAAATTATATTCAATAAAAAATATTAAGTAAATACATAAATCAATTTATTTATTAAATTCAATTAAAATATGGATTTTGTCCAAAATCTTTGAAAACTTTGCAATTTACCGGAGTAGGTAAATATTCCGCTATGGAGTTAAAAAATTAAAATTCTCCTCAACATAAATGTCACGCCAAATATAATAACATTTAAAATCGAATCGATTTTTTTTTGAAAATATAATTGTTCTTATCCAAAGACGAATATTTTTAGTTTAAGAAAAATATTTTATATTAAGTATACAATTTGTTTTTGAAGTTAAGCTTCCTACATAAGTACAACTTTTTAAAAACCTTATGTATTTGGACCAGCGCAGATGAAGACCAATTTCCTCAAAATTTTTACATTTATAAGAAACATAATTTTCACTGATATTTTTAATAGCTGTACATAATTTATATTTAAAAGTTTTGTGTTAAAAAAATATACATTCTGTACCTAAAGCATAGGTTCCATAATCAAAATTTAAAAAAAAATACGTTAGTGCTCCCGCACTGACAAAACTTAAGGATTAATGAAGTAAAACATAGCTATAAATCGTTATTTAAGTTATATGTTCTTTATGTATTACATCGCTAATACTCAGTTTTGTAAGTGCATGAGCACTTATGTTATTTTTGTTTTTTTTTTTTGTTTTTGAAAATTCTACTTATTTTGGATAAATTATATATAGGTATGTATATTTTTTACATTTAGCTTACAAGGTTAGATCACTAACCCCCGCGCAAAACTAAAAGAATTACAGAATTATTAAAATTATGCACTGTAAGATTTAACAGTTTTCATCATCTGCCCTCAGATGTTACCTAATTCATAAGTCGCATATATGTATGTACATAGTTTTGATCACAATATTGGCATTTTGACAAAATAAAAATGGAGCACTCAAAAAAAATTAGCAATGCCCAATATCACATAAAATGGCTTATGAATGTACCAGTAGTAGTAGCTATGTGAACAAACACATGTTCCTATTCGTATTTCAAATATGTATATTTAGCTGGCTGGCATTTTCCTTAGATTCCTAAGATAAAAGACACGAGAGAGCAAAATATGTCGACTCGTCATTTAGGTTGACATTAATGATTGTCTTAATTGTGAATGCTCTGTTAATTATTGGTTCACATTTGTACAAATGTACACATGTAGTATGAGTGTGTATGAATGTGTGTGTGTGTGGCATGTATATATGTGTGTCCATATACAATATACATGTTTATGTTCATATTCTTTCTTTTAAAAATAACCTGATGTTATGCAACAGAGTATGAAAAAATATGAAAAACCATGAATATCATTTATATCATTTTGTGTGTTGTTTTTAAACCTAACCGCCACTCACACCACCAGTGAGCTTTTTCCTGTTTGTTTCATTTTGCACCTCACAATTTCTCTAAGTGTATGTGAGTTAGTATTGCTGTTGCCGTACAGCAACAGTGTTGCGCTCTCACAAGCAACAAAAAAAGAAGGTTGACATGACTTGACAGTCGACCAAAGGTGATTTCCTTCAGAACGCGGTGATCGTTCGCTGGTCTTTGCCAGAAACAACAAAATTATTATGAAAGATTTTTTTATACATACAATATGGCTACATAGAACGTATGGAGGGGGAGGGGGCGTGTGTGCTCTTATTATTAAGATTTTTGATATTTGTTGTTCTCTTTTCTGGGCACCTCAAAGAACATTTCCTATTAGCCAATACGAACACATGCTCAATCAACGCCGCCGCCGCAATATACTAGCACATGTACATACATACATACGTACAATCGAATAGAGATCGAGTCAAGAATTCAAGTTAAGAGCAACAAACACATGCATGCATAGACTGAGGTGTGTGTATGTATGTTTGCAACATTTCACATATTATTCGAAAAACCTTGAATAAGATGATGGTTTATTTTTAATTTTTTTGTATTTTTCTTTTTTCTTGAATTTGTTAGGAGAGAGCGGATTTTTCTTTAAAAATAGTGTTATTATTAGTAAATTATAAATGAGTGTATGTGTGTGTGTGCAGTTTAACATAGTGTATGTGCATTTTTTAGTTATTCCTTATGGTTTAGTTATTGTATTCCTCGTCTTTTTATTTTGTGATTTAGAGACTTCAAACATTTTTGAATTGAAAATTTAGCCTAGATAATAGGTATATTTTTGATACTTAGTACATATGTATGTATATACGCACACACTCCGTCTCAAATATACATACACCATTTTGTCACATGACATTCATTTCGTTTGTTGTTGAATATTTCTTCTCAACTATCAAGTAGTGAAAAAATTCTCTAAGGACGGTCCACACGTTTATATAACATCATAAACTTATTACTCAATTTATTTTCAACCAAATCCCATTCAAAAGTTAGGGGACTAGGTATAAGGTGTGAAAAATAATTTAAACATGGCATTCGGGAAACTCAGGGTTTGTAGGCGTGGGATTAACTTCATTCTCTCTCGCGCTCTTTTGCTTTGATCTCAATAACCACAAATTAAGCATGTGTTGGAATTATTTATAACTGTCATTCTTAGGGTTTTGTCCATGATAGTAACTTCCTTTCTAACGATGATAATTTAACACTTTTTGAATGGTTGTCTAACTTGGGAGTTTCACCATAAACAGTAAATAGGAGTATATTTGTTTTGTTTTTTATTTTCAATTTACACTTTTAGTTTGTTTTTTAATGTTGTTTTCTCAATAGTTTTTTTCTTTAAATTAACTTTTTCTGTATAAAATCTGTTTTATTATTTTCAAAATAGTTAGAGTTGTTGGTTTTTTGCTCCTTTGAACTTACAAAAAATTATTCGTTTTAAAATGCTGTGCGAACCGAAAGAATTTTATATAATTATGATTTTAAATATTTTTTGGCCCAGCCAAAAAATAAGAACTAAGGAAAAGATCGCGCTTTTGAAACGATCGACGGCGACTAAACACAGGGAGAAAGTGCTTGATGAGAGTGTCTATCTGAATTACAGAATTTTGTTGCTTTTGGCAAAATTCCCAGACAGACGTAAACTCTCTACTGCCCGGGAAAATACTTTTAGCATATTAGAAAAGAAAAACACACAAGCAAACCTACATACATATGGTTGGTGGGGTACGTATGTATCTACGTCGTACGTACCACAACGGCGCACGATGGCTGCTGTAGCGCGCAAAGGCAGCCCCCCAAAGTCAGCCAGCAAGCAGCCAACCAGCCTAGTTGTGCTAGCTGGCTCGCGGCCGTTGGGACTTTTGCTGTTTGTCTTTGTGGTCGTTGACGACGTCGTCGTTGTTGTTGCTGTTTGTGTTCTTTATGGTTTTTCATCTTCTTGGTTCTTCGCTAAAGAATATAAATGCATATATTCCTCCTCCTGTGATGTCTCCTTGGTGTTGTTGTTGTTGGGGTTTTCTTCAGATGATATTCATAAAGCTTAAGAACACATATATGTAGATTGTGTCCGTCCGTAAATATATATGTATATATATATACACATGTACGTGTGTGTGTGTGATGACGATGATTTTCTGTTATTGCTCTAGTACCGTTAGCAGTCATTTTCATTATTGCTGCTGTTTTTGTTGTCATTGTTTTTATTTTATTTTGTTAGTGCTTAAGGTTATTATGTTTATATGACACCAGGGTCGTAGTGTGAATTCCCCATAGGAATTATTTTACCCAATGCAATGTGTATTCTATTGAAAGTTTACTAAAGCTACGTACAGACGGTTGCCAGATTTTACATATCTGCCCAAAAAATGTTCAGAAAATGTCCAACAACCGTGTGCACTTTACGTTTTGTATGGCAAAGTTTGCAGAAAAAACATTGCCATTACATTGTAAAACAACAATGTTGCCAGACATCCGATAATCGTGTGGACCGCAAAATGTTGTCACTATCAAGTTATTGTTAGATAATTGCAAACACATTGGGACCGGGCGTGGCATAGTGGTTAGAACACGCGGCTACCATGCGGGAGACCGCAGGTTCAAACCTGGCTTCAGTCATCTTAAAAAAAAAATTGTTCTTTCATTGTCGGCTCCCCTCGAATGTTGTTGACAGCAACTTCGCAGTATTAAGTGTCGAGTCAATCGGCGTGTCTAGTAAGAGCTTCTCAAACAGCGACGTTCGCATTCTTCGATAAACAAGTAGATGCCGTTAGTTGTGAATCTAAAAATAGAGAGCGTATTAATTCACAACAACGCGAGAAGCTATCCCATACCTCATTCATGGGGTGCAAAGGGAAATTATGTTAAGTTTTTAATTGCAAACACATTTAATTTGCAGATGTGCGAAGTTTATGCATCTGCTAAATTCAACATTTTCAGAGAAATAATTATATTGGCAACACTGTCCATGTCATTACATTGCCGGTACTTTAACAGATTTGACAAAATTGCTAATTCTGGCTTAACGCAATTAACCATACTCATCAGGGATCGTAATCATTATGAATTTTATTATAAAACTTACATAAAATTGTTATTTATGAGTTTTAATAATAATGATTATTTTTAAGTAATATTAAAAAATCAGCCCATAATCATTATTTTTGAGCAAAAAAAAAAATAAAACTCCAAAATAATGACTATTTAGGATTTTTATTTTTTTTGTTTGCACAAAATACAACTCACTTTAAATTTACGACTTTTTGGTAGGGGTTTTTCCAATATTTTTGCATATAAATATATACATAGAGGAACTAGAAAAGGCGAAAAAAATTTTAAAAATTATTTTAAAAGTTTTATTTTATTTTAGCTTCGCGGCAGTGTGAACAGTGTATTAGAGTCATTTGAAATTAACTCTATTGAATAAAATAATTAATATGCCATTAAATACTATTATTGAACCAAGGGAAATTTCCCTAGGAAGTGGTAACTGCTATAATAATTTTGACGGTTGGCAATGCAAAAATTAAAGATATAGTCGTTTTTCATATTTCTTATAATTCTTAAGAAATATTAAAATCCTATATCTTTCATTTTAATTCATAACATTCGCATAATCAACTGTCAAAATTATTATAGCAGTTTTCTCTTTTTATGGAAATTTCCCTTGGTTCAAATAATATTTCTATTTCAAATGCTTCAATGTTGAAAATAATTCATCTTTCCCAAATATAATACCCCAAATCCACCACTGTCGTTACCTCCATTAGAGTTTGCGGTCAAATTACTCAAAGTTTTACCTACATTACAGTAGTTAGCTTAGCTTTATGCCAAGTCTTCAATATTATTCAATATGATTTAAAAATCACCTGATTTTTATTTTGAATTTGTTTGAAAAAAAAAAAACCAACCGCTGTATCTAAATACATCGTTTAATTTCATGGAAACCTATTATTAAAGGACATTCACACTGTCAGCGAAATAAAGTAATTTAGTGTTTCATGCTGCTAATTGGTTTAAAATTACGCAAAATTACTCAATTTGGTTGACATTTAATGTATGTGTTTATTTACACATTAGCACACCCTTAATGCAACTACGCCTCTGTTTCGTGTGTTTTAAATAAAAACTACAACAAGAAGAGCTGAAAAATATTACAGAACCTCATACTTATTTTAGATATAAATATAAATAACGCATGCAATGTCAAAAATCTGAATAGTCCGAAGGATAGCCTACGTTTGTATGTATGGACATATGTATGTGACGGCATATGTATGGACGTACGACACACACGTACGTGGTTGTATGTACTTATATAGGAATGTGCGATTTTTAGGTTTCGGCGGTACAACGTTCAAGTATGGCACAAATCTTAATGATTAAATAATTTAGTAAAAAGAATTTGAAGGCCCACCAAAAATCCAACAACGACAAATTTTTTTAATAAATACTCGAATTATTGAACAGTTTTCTTTATATAGTAAATACAAAACTACACAACTACAAAAGAACATTTAGAGGAGGTCAATAGCAATGGCATGAGTCGCCGCCACAGACATTATCACACTGACTGACTGACAACGCAAAATTTTAAGTAGTCATTAACGACTAGTGATTTATCATAATCCATCATCCCATGAAAAAATTTAGCTGGACTGGGGAAAACAATGTTTTACTTGGGCGTTACGTTACAGTGCTCTAAAATTTGTTTTTAAACTTAAAATCGGTGCATAAGGTATAACCCTTGATATCGTCCGGAATTTTTTATAGTGCAAAATGTTTTTCACCTTATTTTCCACACATGTTTTCGGTAATGAGTTGAGTCTGTTTGTCTGATTTTTATTTTAAATTTGAATGACAACGTCCTTAACAAGCTTATATTAAAACCATGTCATGTCATGTTTCCAATAGGGACTATAACGAATTTAAAGATTTGTTTTCAGCCATACAAATTGAAATAAAAACCAGTTGTATTTCAAACAGAGGTTCTGTTTGATGCGGTTCTACCGCATAAAGTATATTAAATTATTTCATGTGTAAAACCATTGTGCAATATCGAATGCACATTGCATATCTTGTGCAATATTTAAAAGTTGCAAAATAACTGTTCCGCTACTGTCGTTACCTCCATTAGCGCAGTTTGCAGTCAAATTACTCAGTGTTTTTGATACATTGCAGTAGTCAGCATAAAACGTAGTTAGCTAAAGGCAGTTGGGGTATTAAAGTACTTTATGAAATATCGATATATCAAAGGACAAATTGGTTAGAAGTACGTGCCAGTCATAAATGGCTTTCGCAGAGTAACTTCTTTCAAATCGATGATTTAAAGTTATAACTACTATACATAACTGCAGTCAACTAAACACATAGTTAGCTATAAAACTACAGATGAAACACTAAAAAAGTAAAATGCAACGCTTTTACAGCACTGACAGATATGCATTAATTGGGCATTGATAAGATATTTGAGCATCTATTGCAATTTATGCACCAAAATCGTAACTGGTAATCTTGTAAAAGTGTTGCATTTAGATTTTTTAGCTATCGTTTTGTGACTAACTACCTAATTAGGTAATTTGATGGCAAACACCGCTAATAGAGGTATTTGTAGTAGTGGAGTTGGGTTATATTTTTTAAACGGCAAAAATATGTAGTATGAACATCTCAAAAGCCAAATCGACTAACTCCACCAAATGTTTTTTTTCTTCCCAAATTTAAATAAAAATAACAATCATTTCTTACTTAATTATTTAACAAGAGTTTTAAAAAACAATATCAGTTTTATGGATTTAATCGAATTAAAGCACTCATACAAAAAGATTATTTACTAACACATTTTAGGCATGTATGATGTTCAATGTGTATTTCTGACTATTTTTCTTTTATAGTTTCTTCTTATTGTTAGTATTTACAATTTACAACAACATAGCTTATTTTTGGTGTACACAAATAACTGATGAGCTTAGCTTAATCAATCAGTGAACACAGTGCATTCACTTTGAGACAATAACAAAAATCAAACAGTGGAGTTGGGCTATTAGTTCTCTGAACAGTTAAATTCCGAACAAAGTTATCTCATTGACAAAACAAATCTCAGTGTAGACATAGGTTACTGTCAGGATCTTCTTAAGTGAAACCATAATTTTAGCTGACTAATTATACCATCCGACTTTTTATTAGAGAAATACCTATTTCATTTTAAATATCCTTCAGTGTTTTAGTATTTCGATTTAACATTCATAAACTCTATGCTACAAACAGAAATGGAATTAATCAATAATTTATGTTAAATAAAGAAAAATGTATATTATACATAAAACTTTGTTGTCTATATACTTTAAAAAAAATTAAATAAAAACAAAATATTAAAAAAAAACTTCATCGATATTAGCATTAAGAAATGTACGAAATTTGAGACATATTAAAAATTATAATTTTCAAAACAAAACTGCACAATAATTCATAGTTACGTATCTGTTAGCATAGCGACATGTCTGCATAAAAACATTTCGATATTTCTAATAGTTGTGAATGTCGCAATATAAATATTATAATATATGTATATTTAAATAATATATAAAAACATATATTTATATATACATATAGCACAAACTAATGATTAACTGAATACAATATTAAATAAGCAAAAAAAAAAATAGAAACAAATATAATTAAACTCTTGTCAACTCTTAATGAGATTTACGTAACGAAAATTTTTATTAAGGTCTGTAACAATGAGCATCAGTCAAAGTGGCATGTGATTTTAACAACACATTTTCATATACTAAAAATAAAAACGTGAAATGCTGCGCACATAGTACATAAACTACATACATACACCGCATGTTCTAGTACTTATACACATTTATGTTTTGTGTACTTGTTTTTTTGTATTATTATTTATTTCTGTACAGATTTCAATAATTTATATATTTATTTTTAATTACTTGCTTGCTTTCCCTTTTTACGGCAGGAATTGTATTGACATTCTTTTTCAAAGAAACTTTGGCACTATGCCATTATAAACATATTATAGCGCTTAAAATATTTAGTTATATCTTTGACATAAAATATATAAATGTTTATTCTTTTCAAATAAACAGTATTGATAATAACCTAAGTAAGAACATCATATGAGATACAGTTAAAATTAAAAACTGTAAACATTTCTGTGGTTATAAACTATAGGAGCTTAACTAGAGATAGGACAAACTTGCATTTTTAGAAGTACGCAATAGTTTAAGTTTCCCAACAGATTATGAACCAAAAAAAAAAACCCTGATTAAACCCTCATTTTCATTCAGGATTTTAAACTATAAGCTGCTCTTCTGAAAAAATTGAAAACAAACTTAAGAGCACAGATTTATTCAGTGTCGATTAATATTGAAATGTCAGTTTAAAAATTATAAATATGTATCGATTATTCAAAATTTCCGATATTTATCAACAAAACACAAGTTCTCTTTGCAACTTAAATTCTTATGTTTAGAGATTTATTTACCGCAATTACATGTCTCACAGATAAATATCAGCAAGTTTGTTTAATAAAATGTCGATTTTAATGTTTTTTACCGCGATGTAAGGTTCGTATAACGATAACTACAAACTAAACTCTAATCCACCATACAGTAAAAACTTGATAATCCGGACAAATTAATGCAAATCCCAAACCGGATTATCCTTTTTTTTAAATTTTTTATTGAAAAGGCACTTACATATTTTGTTTATGTTTTTATTAAAATTTAAATTATATCATTGCAGAAATAAATATAAAGATAAGATTTAACGTAAGCTAACACTTATTTTAATACGGTTGTTTGATGATGCAACTAATCTGGATTATAGAAAAAGCAAAGTGTGAGAAAACGCAGCTCGGATTAAAAATAATCGGGATTAGCGGGGTTACAAATCCATCATCGTCGTTACCTCGATTAGCGGGTTTCAAAAATATAATCAGGATTTTCCATACCATAGTTATCTAAATACTTAGTTAGCCACATAATCACAGCTGAAACGCTAAAAAAAAGAGAAGTGCAACTCTTTTACTGCACTTCCACCTACAATTTTTGGATACCAATTGTCAAAGAGTATATATGATTACAAGAGGAGCCAACGCAGTAAAACTGTTAAACGAACATAGGCAAAAGAAGTTTTAGTACACTTTTTGATGAATATATTTTGGCTTATTTAATGAAAATATAAAAGATTTGAGATCGAGTATTAAAACGAATGCTAATTAAACTAACTTGTAAGTTTTGAGCCATAAAATTTGGTATTTTTCTGGTATTTTCAAATATGCTACATTGCGCCTACGTACATTTGGTGGTAATTTTTAAAGGCTGTTATCGACTTGGCACCTCTTCTAATCATATATACTTTTTGCCAATTGTATTCTATGCCTACAGCGACACTAGACAATGAATAGTAACATTACAACAAACAATTTAATAAAAAATAGTAATGACACCAGGATAGTAGTCGTTCTTTTCTGGATTTCTAGCATACTTTCTAAGTTTAAATTGAAATTTCATAAAACTTGTCAATAAATTCAAATTTTTATTTGTTATTTTCTAAATATCAATTGTTTTTAATGGATCTTAATCAAACAACTATATTTCGAAATTACTTAATTTCGCAAATCGATGATATTGATTGTTAGTTTATTTTTAAATTAATTTCTTCAAATTACATAGATATTTAAACATCTACATTAATATTATTATTAAGTTAGTGTATTTTATGCCTGAATAGAAATAAAAAAATTTTAAATGAACATTTTTTTTTTTGGTACACATTTCATATTTTATGTTTTGCCCCTGACAATGCTTATTTTATTTATGTTGACTATTTTGTGAAATTTTTATGCTGATTCCCACTAAATGTACAATCTTGTCAAACCGAGCAAAAAGTCCAAAAATAGAACATACAAATGACAGAAAGTGTGTTGGTCTCTTTGTGTGCCTGTTTATGAGTTCACATAATGTAAAAGCTCTCTCTCTCTGTCTCTCCCGTCGTCCATTTGTGGGATACAAAGGGAACTTGTTGTTTATAGTAGCTATGTATATAAAATATATATGTAAGTTTTTTTCTCGCATTTAACTTCAGTCATTCCGAATGGCAGTTTTTGTTTTCGGACAAAATAGGGGTACCTGACAACAGACTAGAAAAACAAATGTCTTTTAAGAAAAACCTAAATATCAAAACTTAAATATGAAAACTAAAGCTATTTTGTGGTAGTAGGTAATATTAAAAAATATTCGAGCTTTTGTTCTATGAATTTCATTTTCATCCTATTAAAGAGATAAGTCACAAATTAGTATGTTAATGCGATTTCCAAGGGATCTTTAATTCAATGAGGATTATAAATGTCCGCTCTTGTTTGAGAAGCTTTTGCCAGACACACATCGATTGTATGACTACACGTTGTGCTCTCAGACTTAACGAGGTGGCCGCCGCACAAAGAAAGTGGATTTGACACAAATTCGTCCACTCAAAATATGGCTTAATATAGGCTTGGCAATAAGGCTGATTGAAATTTACTAAATATTTAAAATTGCCAAATAAAAAGCAGTGTCAACTTACTTAGTTATTTGGGGGAAAATACTTGAAGATACCCCATTTTGATTGTCAATTTGATTAAGTTTGCCTGTTTTTGTGTTTTTCGCTGTTGTTGTAATTTGTTTTTACGAGGAAAATGTTAAAGACAAATAGTAAAAAATGCTAATTGAATTTTCAACAAGCTCGCAATGCATTAAGTAGTAATTTTTCTTACAAATATTACATTATTTACAAAACAGGTAACGAAAGTAGTTGAGTTGGGGTAAACATACGTAATAAATGATGTGAAATTTATACTAAATTTGTTATTGTAGTTTTATTATTCAGTTCCACGAAAAACGAAACTGGCAATGCTGTAAAAGTGTTGCTTTTCACATTTGTTGCTCCTCAGCTTTCGTTTTGTGGGTAATTCCGTATTTAGCTAATTACGATAACGTATGGTAAACCCTGACTAATTTTACAACAAAGCAGGTAACGAAAGTACTTGACTTGAGGTAAACATACATAATTAATGAAATGTCAAATTTATACTAAATTTGTTGTTGTAGTTTTATTACTCAGTTCCACGAAAAACGTAACTGGCACTGCTGTAAAAGTGTTGATTTTAAATTTTTTGCGCTTCAGCTTTTGTTTTGTGGGTAATTCCGTATTTAGCTAATTACGGTAACGTACGGTAAATCCTGAGTAGTTTTACAACAAAGCAGGTAACAAAAGTAAATCTTTTGGCCTAATTAATGATATGTGAAATACATTGCAGCTCTTAACACATATGTACATCAGCTGTTTTTCAAATGAAATCTAGTACAAAGCGATATCACGTACAATACTGAGTTTTATTAAATTGGGTACTCGGCGCCACCTGTGCTTTTGGACTAGATCTAATCATTAAATAATTTACTAACAATTTTTTTTTTTTATTATTATTAAGTAACGAACAACTTATCGCATTCTTTTAGAGTTTTTAGTTATTTCTCTGTTCATAAGAAATATGATTAAGAAATAAAAAAGTAAAATAACGTTGTAATTATATATTTTATTAAATAAAATTGTTTATTTGTTTAATCAAAACAAACAACATTGTATTGTTTGCAAATTATCGATTAATAATTTTTCCTTACAAAACTTGCAGAACAATTGACAGTAGCGAATAGCCGAAATACTAAATACCTCAACAGTACTTCACAGAAACGATTACTCTTTAGTATCGAGTACTCGCTCTATTTGTTTTGTTCTCATACGAACCACCCTGTGACCTCACATAAGACTCGCTTCTACCTGCTTCTACCTAAGTGAAAATTTTTCTCAAGTATGTTATTTGGAAACAAAAGTCAAAAGTTAAGCTTCATTCCGTGATTGGTGTTGAAAAAACAAAGTAGATAAAGGTGAGCGCGGCTGAAAAAACGATATTAATATATTGCAGTGAGCATTGAGTAACTTAAGTTGTAATAAACGATATTAGGAAGATGTCCGATTCAGAGGAGAGTAACATGTCCGACAGCGGTTCTGAAGATGGATCCGTGGGATCTAATAAATCACAAAAAAGTGTACACTCTAGGTCTAGATCACCTGTACGCTCGAGAACAGGCTCGCGATCGTCCCACTCCCGGTCCGTGTCCAGATCTCGGTCACGTTCAAGGTCCCGTTCGCGATCTAGGTCTAGATCTCACTCGCGTTCCGTGGCGTCTGGCTCTGAGTCGGAAGGTTCGGTAAGAGGCCATAAGGCACAACGCCCGTCCCAACGTGAAGAGGACGAGGAGGAAGACGAAGGTGATGATGTTGATTCCGAAGAATATGAGGAAGACGAGGATGATAGACCTCGGAAGAAAAAGAAGAAGGACCGTTTTGGTGGTTTCATTATTGACGAAGCTGAAGTCGATGACGAGGTAAATCTATTGAAAAAAATATCCATATGTATTTAGGTTATACTTATCTCTATGCTACTTCTCAGGTGGATGAAGATGACGAATGGGAGGAGGGAGCCAATGAGCTGGGTATTGTACCAAATGAAATCGACGAATTGGGTCCTACAGCTCGTGATATTGAAATCCGACGACGTGGCAACAATCTTTGGGAGTAAGTTACTACATTTTATTTGTTACATTGATGGGTCTAATTTATTTTTCCAAATTTTCAGCACCCAAAGAGAGGATGAAATCGAAGAGTATCTTCGCAAGAAATATGCTGATGAATCTATTGCCAAGAGGCACTTTGGTGATGGTGGTGAAGAAATGTCCGATGAGATCACTCAACAAACTTTGTTGCCTGGTATCAAGTAAGTTTATATTTGAAACGAGTTGATTCTATGTATCACAAAACATGTATATTTTCAAAGGGATCCTAATCTGTGGATGGTTAAATGTCGCATTGGTGAGGAAAAAGCCACAGCTTTGCTGTTGATGCGCAAATTTCTTACCTATCTGAACACCGATGAGCCCTTGCAAATAAAAGCCGTGGTGGCTCCCGAAGGAGTCAAAGGTTATGTTTATATTGAATCATTTAAACAAACTCATGTTAAGGCGGCCATTAACAATGTGGGCAACCTCAGGATGGGCCAATGGAAACAGGAAATGGTACCCATTAAAGAAATGACGGACGTCTTAAAAGTAGTCAAAGAACAAGCCGGCTTGAAAGTGAAGCAGTGGGTACGTTTGAAGAGAGGTTTATATAAGGATGATATTGCTCAAGTGGACTATGTGGATTTGGCCCAGAATCAGGCCCATTTGAAACTGCTGCCTCGTATTGATTATACGCGCATGAGAGGAGCCTTAAGAACAACGGCAAATGTAAGCTGAATTTTGAAATAATTATAAATGTAAATAATTAATAAGGTTTAATATCTTTACAGGACGCTGAAGATAGAAAGCGTAATAAAAAGCGGAGACCCCCCGCAAAACCATTTGATCCTGAAGCAGTAAGGTAAGTGATAAGAAGGAATACATATAATAATTTGTATACTAATGTCTTGGAATTTTAATACTATAGAGCCATTGGCGGCGAAGTCCATTCAGATGGTGACTTTTTGTTATTCGAAGGCAATCGTTACTCGCGTAAAGGATTTCTCTACAAGAATTTCACTATGTCAGCTATTCAAGCAGAGGGAGTAAAACCCACACTGGCCGAGTTGGAAAGATTTGAAGAACAGCCTGAGGGTGAGATAAATGCAATGTCCCTATAAACATACAAAATATTAATTTGAGTTTGGTTTACTTTTACAGATGTTAACTTGGAAATAGCTGCTGGCGCTAAGGATGATCCAACTGCTGGCCACTCTTTCTCCATGGGAGATAATGTAGAAGTCTGTGTGGGAGATTTGGAAAACTTGCAAGCTAAAATTATAGCTATAGACGGTGCAATGATAACAGTTATGCCCAAGCATCAAGATTTAAAGGATCCTTTGGTTTTCAAAGCCAATGAGTTGCGCAAATATTTTAAAACTGGTGACCATGCTCGTGTTTTGGCTGGACGTTATGAAGGCGAAACAGGTCTTATTATACGCGTAGAACCCTCAAGGGTAGTGCTGGTTTCCGATTTAACCAATCATGAATTGGAAGTTTTACCCAGAGATTTGCAACTTTGCTCTGATGTGGCCACAGGTGTTGATTGCTTGGGCCAATTTCAATGGGGTGATTTAGTACAACTTGAGTAAGTTAATGCACCACATAAAATGTTGTCTTATTATTAATCTCCTTGTTCATTATTTTACAGTCCACAAAATGTTGGTGTTATTGTACGTTTGGAAAGAGAAAACTTCCATGTTTTGGGCATGCAAGGCAAAGTTATTGAATGCAAACCCACTGCATTGCATAAGAGAAGGGAAAATCGCAATACAATTGCCTTGGACGCTGATCAAAATCAAATTAGACGCCGTGACATTGTCAAGGTTATGGAAGGACCACATGCGGTATGTTAACTTGATTCTTTTCAAATTGAACACAAAATTAATGCAACTATTTATTACACTCTTTAGGGACGTTCTGGTGAGATCAAACATTTATATCGCAGCTTGGCTTTTCTTCACTGTCGTATGTATACCGAAAACGGTGGCATATTTGTATGCAAGACGCGCCACTTGCAGTTAGCTGGTGGCAGTAAATCACAAGTTAATAACTTCGGACCCCTGGGTGGTTTGGGCTTCATGTCGCCACGCATTCAATCGCCTATGCATCCATCGGGTGGTCGTGGTGGCGCTCGTGGAGGTGCAAGAGGCCGTGGAGGTTTCCGTGTTACACGCGATCGTGATATATTGTATAAAACAATTAAAATTAGTGGAGGACCTTACAAAGGTAAATATAATTATAACTAATGTTATTTATTGCACTTGTTAACTAAATCTTATTTTTCCCTTAAGGTGCCGTTGGTATTATCAAGGACGCCACCGAGAGTACAGCTCGTGTGGAGCTCCACACTTCATGTCAAACAATTTCCGTCGACCGCAATCACATTGCTATTGTGGGTCCTGCTGGCAAGGATGGCAGTCTTTCTTCATACGGTCGCACTCCAGCACGTACACCTGGTTATGGCTCCCACACACCTATCTATGCTGCTGCTGGTTCAAAGACACCGTTGCTTGGTAATCAAACACCAAACTGGGATTCTGAGGGCCGCACACCATATAGCAGCTCTATGACACCACTGCACGACGGCAGCATGACTCCACGCCATGGCGCTTGGGATCCAAATGTTACCAACACCCCAGCACGTAGTAATGACTTTGATTATTCTTTGGAAGAACCCAGCCCCAGTCCTGGTTACAATCCAAGCACTCCAGGCTATCAAATCAATACACAATTTCCACCACAAACACCGGGCACCCTGTATGGTTCTGACCGCAGCTACAGCCCATTCAATCCTAGCCCTAGCCCGGCGCCATCTCCTTATCCGGTGGGTTATATGAATACACCATCGCCTTCCAGCTATTCTCCCAACACACCTGGCGGAGCTCCAAACTCACCATATAATCCCCAAACTCCAGGGGCAAGTTTGGAATCGCCAATTGGCGATTGGTGCACCACTGATATTGAAGTTAAAATTCACACGCACGACGACGTTGATTTGGTAGGCCAAACTGGTATTATTCGTACGGTATCGAATGGTGTTTGCTCTGTATTTTTACAACAAGAAGATCGCAGTGTTTCTGTAGTTAGCGAACATTTGGCACCAGTTTTACCAGAGGTGGGAGATGAATTCAAAGTTATCTATGGAGATGAGCGTGAATCTGTGGGAAAAGTGGTATCGCAATCAGAAAAGGATACCAGCATTTGTAAACTCAATGGCGATGTGAAAATGATACCGACCGTTTACTTGGCAAAAATGAAGTCAATTGATTATACAGCATAAACTTTTAAATTTATATAATTATACTTATATATATATATATATTCCCCTTTAGAACATACGGTATATCCTTATACCCAACACTGGGACTTTTTAGCGACCATTAAAGAAACATGGATATGATTTATTCACATCCATTTTCACATGAAGCTTATTTAAAGTCCCAGTTCATTAATGTTTTTTTTTTTTGCTATAACATATAAGAAAATATACAAGGTTTTATGAAATCTTAAAAATCGTGTAAAAAATCTTTATTTATAGAACTTTTATAAACAACAATTGTAAATGCCGAATGGAACCCCTGAACCAAAATTTTAGAACAATATTCTTATGGAATATATTTTTTACAAAGCAATTTGTTTGCGTATCAGATTTTCTAAAGCAACAGCATCTACGGCAAATTTACGTATACCCTCGGATAGCTTATCGGTAGCCATGGCATCTTCGTTTAACATCCATCTGAAAGTGGGCTCATCAATGTGGATCTTTTCCAAATCTGCATTAACTGCCTCATCTGCGCTCAATTGTGGTGTAATCTCAACAGCGTCATTTTCCAATTCCTTTAGCAAAGATGGGCCAATGGTCAACAAATCACATCCAGCCAAAGCTTTAATTTCTCCAGTATTTCTAAAGGAAGCACCCATCACAACGGTTTGGTAACCGAACTTTTTGTAATAATTGTAAATTTTGGTCACAGAGACTACACCTGGATCTTCTTTGGGCTCATATTTCTTCTTGTCGGTGTGTGCCACATACCAATCAAGAATACGACCAACAAATGGAGAAATTAAGGTGACGTTAGCTTCGGCGCAAGCCACCGCCTGGGCGAACGAGAACAACAAAGTCAAATTACATTTGATATTATGTTCGGATTCCAAAATGTTGGCTGCTTGAATGCCTTCCCAGGTTGAAGCCAATTTGATGAGAATACGTTCCTTGCCAATGCCCATGTCCTCGTATAAAGCAATTAACTTTAAAGCTTTCTTGACACTCTTGGCTGTGTCAAAGGACAGACGTGCATCAACTTCGGTAGACACACGACCGGGTACAATTTTAAGAATTTCACAACCAAAGAGAACGCACAGATAATCCATGGCTTCTTCGACTCTTTCCTCAGCAGATCTGAAACGATAGATAGGTTGACAGTTATTTTAGGAATAAGCATACGTATGAAACTTAATACTTTTGTGTAGGATGTAGAGGCATATATGGAAGTTATGAGACAAAGTTAAAAAAATGGGCAAAATAGTAGTTGACCAAGTGAGGTCCGAGAAAAAAAGCCGCATACCGCTTTCAAATACCCGAAAACTAAGGGCAGGTGCCCAGGGGACCATTTGGTTATTATTATAACCCCTCTAAGTGTGGGACTTATATTAAAGGTGTTACCAACACTATTCCAATTTTTGAAAAAAAATGATTTTTTTTTTTATTAAAAAACCCGTTTTGGTAAAATTGCAGTTGACCGGGTGAGGTCTGGGTGAATATATCAGCGTTTGAAAAAAAACACAAATGTGCACAAAATGTATGCAAAACTCTTTTCATGAGAGTGTTTGAGAGGTAAATGTGACACAAACTCTGTACCGTTGAGCATGTTAACATGCAAACACATCTCGCTAAGTGTCGGAAAACGATGTTGCTCTTTTTTCTGACTCCCGTCGTGTGTGCGATAAAGATGACACAACTCATATGTACACTGAGAAACGAAAATACCCAAACACGGAGTAACACATGAATATTCATATAGAGAAAAAAACACATACATACATATATTTACACATATACAGCTATATTTCTTCTTCATCTCTACCAATCTTTTAGTGTCGCTCGTTTATGTGTGCACACCATCTTTGAGTGCTCAGGAAAAAATTGTACAAAAGAGTTTTGTTATGTGTTGACTCTGTGTGCGGAGCATCTTCGATCATTAAACTCTTGTGTTTTGAGTTCGCCTGCGCTCATTACCGACGTTTAAAATGTGTTGAGCAGAGTGTTTTGGAGTCTTTTCAATCCCTGGAATATATCACTCTCTCCAATAAACCCCCCTTTACAACGCGAAACCAAGTTCAAATGTGTGTGAGTACTTATATTATTGATAGTTTGACTTATTTGTATCACAAAATTAGTCCTAGCTTGGCCTAGAATCGCCATAGGGATTTAAACCTAGACTGAATTAAGAGAATGACACATTACATTTTTCAACTAAGTATTTCCTGGTGAAGTGTCCAAACATAGGGGATTATAAACGGATCCAAAAGTTCTCTTTATTGTTTCCTAGGAACTAATGTGCTTCGGTGCCAACTTTGACTTTGGGTTTAATTTTTCAGAGATTGAACTGGAGGCATTTGTATATTCATTATTCCAGCCAATCTCTTCCCGTAAAGTGCAATTCAGCCATTTATGTGTACATTCCCTTATGCTTCTCATTAAATATCCTAAAATGCGATTGTTCAAAAATCACACATAGTATGCATGAAAATTCAAGAGACAAATGCAGCTAAAAAATACTTTCCGTAAAACTTACCCGCCCGCTTTATTGCCATACTCCACAGCCTTTGTCACTATGCTTTGGTAACGTTCCATTTTGGCCGCATTCAAGATCAGCGAAGGATTCGTAGTAGCATCGGTAGGCTTGTAAAGCTTCATACCTAAAAAAGAAAACCAATGTACAATTAGTCAATGTCATACATATTTACATACATACATGTGCATGATTGCTCTGTGGTGCATGCATGCACCTTCATTAACAAGCTTGAAAGGTCTCACTGTAGGCTTGTGTGATGTTGAAGTCTTTGGATGTGTGCGCGCCCACTGGAATGTGTAGCACCATCATACATTGCACGTACAGACATATCTGAAGTTAGCTGTTTTTATTTTATTCTAATCTAAGGCGATTTCAAGGTTAAACACTACAGCTTTGGAAAGTTTGCGCGACTATTAAGGTCATTATTACATACGATACTATATTGTAATGATTTTTGCAATTCATTTATATGAACAATTTTTTTAAACTGTACTCTGTATATTTAAATAATTTATAGGGCTACGCAGCACTTTTGCAATGATAAACGCAGAGTCCATCACATAGAGACATACAAGCCCTTTTATTTGTTTTAGTTTTTCTGTTTGTGTACTTACTTTCAAAGTCACCGGTATCAGCCACGATAGTAGTGTACTTTTTCAATTGCTCCAGAGCGGACATTTTCGATCTTTTTGATTTGACTTCAGGATCCATTCTGAGGAAAAATTTACTATAGCAAAATTACTTGGCGAACACGAATACGCTGCGCTACTAGCTTGTACAAAGCTACTACTAAATTATCACGTGTTGCTGGGCTGCTTATCAGCGTATGTTGAACGAGATCTTGTATTTTTCTGTTTGTATCACTGCTTTGGGAGATAAGCAAAGAACCGTTATTATGTAGGTCATGTAATCGGTCATTGCAAATAATAAAATATGGAAGTTTTCATGTTGGTCAATTCCAAAAGTTGTTGTATTCATAGTTTTCTGCAATGCCTAAAAATGCATCACTGCCGGCACAAGTTTGCACATGTACATATGTATGTCGCAATCGCAATATTGCTAGCTTTTTCACGTTTCTCATCTATATTTTCAACAACAATACACAAACACACACGTGCGGATATACAGTAGCCAGCCAAACGATAGGATTCCTATCATAGGAATTAAACTTTAATATTTAAAGTAACAGGAAGTGGAATTGCAATTTGTGGAAATGTTCCCTAAAAAGCTAATTATTTTCAGATTTTTTTTTAAAATTATATTAGTTTTTTACGCTTTTTTCTTTTAATTTGTCGTAATTTTAATCATATTTAAGAAAATAAATATTAAAAAAAAATTAATAAAAAAAATAAATTAAAAAATTTAACAAAAATAATGGGCCTATTAGAATGGAAAAAATATTTAAAACAATATATAAAAAATAAAAAAATATATAAAATTTAAGAAAATAAATATTTAAAAAAACTAATTATAATAAAAAATAATAATGGGTCGATTAAAATTAAAAAAAAATATGTGAAAAATATATAAAACCTAAAAAAATAAATAAATAAATACATTTTTTTAAATATCCTATTTTTACCGGCACACTTACTTTTTAATTAGGAAATAAAAATTAAAAAAAAAACTATTTCGCGGTTATAATGAAAAATACATGAAAATTAATAAACAATATATGTATAAAATTTAAAAAAAAAAAATCAATAAAAAAATATCATTTCCAAAAACTAATTTTTTTTACAAATAATGCATAGTTTTTTAGGAATTTCAATTAATATTCACAATTTCCGTCTTAAAATAATACCAAATATTGGTCTAATAATAATTTAATTTAAGTATCCATTTAAGCTTTAAAATACGTACGTAAATCTGAAATGTCATTTCCCCATCAGCTGATGCAATAATCTGCGACCAAATATAACTTACTTTTATTTATAAAAAATAATTAAAAATAAAGATATTTCAAAAATATTACAGCAGCGAATGTGTTCGTTCTTTCATAGCCAACATATTTCTTTACTCAAAAGGTATCTGATTATATTATAATTTACTGCCTTCTTATTGATAAGGCATACAATTAGTATTGCGATTCTTATCTCAAGCATAAAATGATGTCACATACAAATTCATGTTCTTAGTCATGGGTCAAATGGACAAATCCGTATTGTATCGAAATGCTGATTGTATGTCTGACTTTGCAGACTTTGATTAAAAAATGTAGGTCGGCTACGTCGTATCAATATCAAATTGTCATACATAATAGATGTAATATTCACAAACAAAAAAAACGCCTTTTCTATTAAAGACCGCCTCTATGGAAAAAATACCATGTCTTAGCTATTAATCGTCTTAAAAAAAAGAAAACAATTACATATCTTGAAAAACAAAATCGTATATATTTTGAAAAAAAAGAACTATACCATCTAGTACTCATTGTTTATAAAATTGATTAAATAAAATAAATATCTATACAACGAACTAATTTTATTATAAATGAAATATCATTCGCCTGTATCATACCTTTGTTTTAATATTAACATTTCGGCCTCAGATATAATATATTTTTATAGAAAATCTTTTAAGCATAATCCGGAGGAAAAAAACAAAAAAAAAAAATGGAAAACTTTAAACATGAATTTTTCTTTATATATTAGCGAGTAGCAAGCTCAAGTGCCTTGATAGTCTTAAAAAGCCTACGCTCTGCGCTTCATTTGCATTTATCAGTAGTTAAACATTTCCAAGAAAAGAACAATCTGTTTTTTTCATAATCATAATGAGTTGAATTTATATTAAAAAAAAAGAAAACAAACATTGGGTATTCTAACAATCTAAGAAGTTTGCAGCCATCAATAATTCCAAAGCAATTTCGGGAGCAATCGGGAATTCTGGAATCTCAGTTGAACTATTTGTATATCGTACTTTATAGGTAAAGTAAATGCATACTTTTTGCAAGATGTGTGAGCTAGAAAGAGAGAAAGTATTAGAGAAAAGATACAAATTAGTTTTAATCAGACAATATGACAAAGCACTTAAGACATGAATCGTGCTAAAAGTTAGGGTATGTAAAGTAAATGGAGAAAAAAAAACAAACAAAAATTTACAAGTTTATCCTTTAAATATGGCTAAGTGTAGAAGTCTGCTATAAGAAATTTAGTAAATACTACATGACTTATACAGATTATATCCAGGGCTAAATGATATATATTTATCATTATCTGTTCTGACTTTTCAAACTGGTTTAGCTTGGGATATAAATGCTTAATTAATACATGACTTTAACTGATATTATTGTACAAACAACAGATAACCCAAATAGGAAAGAAAAAAAGTTAAATTCACACGCATTATGTCGTCTTCACGTTATTTGTTATAAAAAGATAAGCTGCTTACTGCTGATCTTAGTGGTCATGTTTTCGCTAATGTTACATCCATATCCATAAAATATAACTACGCTACATAAGTTTTTTTGTCTGCAAGCAATAGATGCCAAATAAACCATACTAACGATATCAAATTTGTAAGTTATGATTTATTTGACTTTATATTATGAAGTTGCATGCTCTGGTATACTCCACCATTGCGGTAATGGCACAGATTCGTTTAACACAATTTCACAAATTTCTTCCTAAAAGCTCCTCTATACATTGTCGATGCTTCGATGTTGAATTATTTTCCTTAGTCCCTCCCTTAATCTGAATGCGACGTCACAAATATCTTGGAGATACGGCTAGCCGTCCAACTTGCATTAAATTGATGCCCTTCTCCAACTGTGCTATTTAATTATACACAGCTGTATGTATGCTGCCACAGCGACAGGAACTACTTAAACTTGGTGGTTTAAATCTGAGTCTTAGCAGCATAAACAAAAAGGATGTGTCACATCATAACAATATGTACATATGATGTAGGGTGTGTTTACGTCTCCGCCAATAACATAACAATCTTCAATCATTACGTACAAATCTACACATCATATATAGAGATGTACAGGCTTATAAATATATATTATACGCTCTATACAAAAGTATGTTCAAGAGTTCTTGTAAAATACAAAAGTAAAACGAAAAGAGCTTACGGTATTTCACGAAAATGCACTTCATTAGCTTCGTTTTCAGCAAATTGTCCAGGTCCGGAGAGCATAGCCTTGATAGTGCCAGAGGTTAAAGCATGTTCCCTTTTCACAATGAATTCATGACCATCCGATGAGATTAATTTCACGTACATGGCATCGGGTCCCTCGCAACCGCCATAGATTTTGTCGCTGCGTTGTTCTTCCATAATTATTTAATAATTATTTATACCTTTCTTGTGTGTTATTCCTTTTTGCAGTCGATTAATTTTTTTTTTTTGCTTCACCTTTGGTTTGTGGTTTGTCATATAGGAATTGCCAGACTGAATATAGGCCGGTTTTTTTGTGAATTTGAGGAATTGCCAGGGTGATTAGTTGTCATTGCCATAACAAATAGAGCTTTGCCATATTAACAAAAATAATTTGTGTTTGAAGCACCCTGCTACATTGTATTGTGCCGAAACAGATGTTTAAGCGTTTAAACTTCTCTTGTTTTCTGTTGCTACACAAAAATATGGACGAACAAAAAATATTAATAATTGACAATGGTGGGTAACTACTTTAATTTGCATTAATTGTAATGTGTGTGTAATGTATTCAATCTAAGGCTCCTATAAATGTCGTATTGGCCTTAGCGACTCGGAAAAACCGTTGCTTGAATTTCGGAACTTGATTGCTAAACCGCGTAAGGATAAGCGCAAGGATGGCCCAGGGAATTTGGCAGAGAATGCTTTTCAAATCGGTGATGAAATCGATGTGGATGCTATGCGCTTGCTGCTGAAAACGCAGTTTGAAAGAAATGTGGTTACACATCCAGTATATCAGGAACATATATTCGATTACATTTTGGGGAAAATATCAACAGACGGTAACTGGCAGCCTCAACCCATAATGATTACAGAACCTTTGGCTAATCCTAACTACTGCAGGCAAAGTAAGTACTATGCAATTATTAAGTCAGAACGTATAATTTTTATAATCTATTTAAAGCAATGAATGAATTACTTTTCGAATGTTATGGAGTGCCGTCTGTATGTTACGGCATTGATTCTGTACTTAGTTGGCAGCACAATCGTCTACCTCAGCAGGAAGATGGTTTGGTCATAAGTTTTGGTTATCATGCCACACACGTGGTGCCCATACTTAGGGGTCAGGTGCAACATGATAAACTGCGGCGTCTGAATCTAGGAGGCTATCAAATGGTATCATATCTTTATCGTCTGCTGCAAATGAAATATCCTGCTCATTTGAATGCCATTTCATGGACAAAAATGGAGGATATATTTCATAATCATAGCTCTGTAGCTCTTGATTATATGGAAGAAATTAGAAAATGGGATAATATGGAGTATTATAACGCAAGTGTTAAGAAGATTCAATTGCCATACACAGCACCAGTTGCATTTAATCCCTTGGCGGCGGAAGAAAAGCTTAAGAAGAGGAAAGAGATGACCAAACGTTTAATAGAAGCCAATCAAAAGAGGCTACGAGAGAAGAAAGGAGAAGAGGTATTATTAAAAAAGTTCGCATTTCATAAAAATTGTACTTTTAATGCCATATGTCTCTATTCCCTTTAGCTGACCACCCTCAGTACTTCTTCGCCTATTACTGTAAGCACTCCAGCTTCCAGTAGATCTTCCAAATTTCAACCACCATTAGGTATTCCTTTGGACATATGGTTGAGCGAAGTGAAAAATAAACATTCCGATATATTGGAAAAGAAATCAAATCGCAGCAAACGACGACAAGAAATGGTAAAGCGCCACACTCTAGCCTCCCAGCAACGCATGCGCATTATCTCTCAATTGGCAGCCAATGAAAAAGGTTCTGATGAGTTTGGCAAAGACGACAAAGATTGGGATGTTTACAAAAAGATAAGTCATGAAAATGAGAGCGATAGTGATGCGGAAAACGAAAAGCTGGCGGAATATGAAGGCATTATGAAATATCATCAAGCGTCTATGGGAAAGGACACCAATGAGACAATAGAAAGTACAGCAGAATTGTATCAGGTATGCTTTACTAATTCAATTAATCTAGTATACTATAAACATCGTTTTAAGAAACAAGAAAAGATATTATGTTATCCCCTTGATGAGGTTTATTACTTTAAAATCCCTCCTTAAACTTTCTAATGCTGGTGCCTACAATATCATTTTCGTTATATGCTATGTGGAGAGGAGGTATTAAAGCAGCACCCACCATGCGGTTTTCAGCACATAAGAAATTGAAGGTAGCGCAAGCCTGGAAGAAAGATAACTTTAAAATACAAATATGCATAATTAACACTAGATAATATCTACCTGTTCTGTTCTTAAAACTTCCACATTTATTTTATAAGTTTTCATAAAATCTAAAATTTTTTTCGAAATCTCTGGGGAAGGCGTCTGATCTCCTATACCAAGAATTAAAATATCCAGTTTCGGCTCTAAAGCAGTAAATAGCGACAAAGTATCGTCGTTAATATCTTCTACCGAATTGACGTTCCATGACAGTAAAGACCTACATAGAAAATTATAGAAAAATATAAATTATATCTTCCAACAACAGTTTATGTAATGTTCATTTTTACCTTGGAAATACGGCCATTGGTCCTAATATCATCATATCATTATTTAGTCGAAATCCAAATTGACTATACCCTGTGATCATAATTCCCAAATCCTGTTGGGTATTAAATATACTTATTTTCGTCTTCCCATCATAATCGTATGCTTTACTGCTATAGGTAGCAGCAGTTTGCAGATTTCGTCGGACTATGTTGCCAGCAAATAGTGCCGAACGTTTTATACAATTACTTAAATACATAACTTCCCGATTATTAATTCCGCAATTTTGTAACAGCTGATGAAGAGTACAATCAAAACAATAAACGTGGTGTAGTTATTTTGAACACACATATGACAAAACAGGGTGAATCAAATTTTGCAGAACTGTACACTGCCGTAATCTGTTACAGGCAGAAATAGTGATGTTTGATGATGACTAATAATTTTTCCAATGCAAAAACGTTAAAGTTGGAAATATTGTATTATTTCTATAAAATGTTAATCCTTAATACGTACATTGTTTTTCCTGATCCGCATCTGTATGTGTGTAGCTTCACGTCGGGGTGGAATCGTTAAGAGCTCCCGAATTATTGTTCCAACCCAGTATGGTTGGCATAAGTGAAACTGGATTAGCAGAGCTGTTAAAATTTGTTTTCGACTCTTTTTCACCGGATGACCAACAACGTTTGGCCGATAACGTATATATAACCGGAGGATGTTCCCAACTGCCAGGTGAGCTTATAACCTAAGAATACTGCACGCATTGTTGCGAAAGGTCTTATTTGTTCATTTTATATTTTTACATAGGTCTCAAAGACCGTTTGCATAGAGAGTTGCTAGAAATGCGACCATTTGAAACTACTTTTACTGTGAGAGAGAGTTCTAATCCGTTATTGGATGCTTGGTTTGGTGCAAACGATTTAGCCAATTCTCCTAACATATCACAATATTTTACGAGTAAATCTGACTATTTGGAAAAAGGATCTGAATATTTCAAAGAATATTCTATAAGTAATAAGTATTATGCTACGCCTAAGATTATTGTACCGAATACATAAATAATAAATTTATTTGTTGTTGCAAAGACTGAAACTTTTATAATAAATCTTAAAAGTTAAGAATTAAATAGGTATACTTTCTTCGGGGGTACTAATTTTATTAGCAATGAAACAGAAATTTCATAAATAAATTTTACATATATTAAATTTAAGCTAAAAGATTTTATGTCTTTCAGTAAAATTAGAAAAAAAACCCTTCTAATTTTCTTAAATGTGTTTAATTTGTTGTTGAATCTACAAATCTAACCAATACTGTGCACCCATACCCTTTTTGTGATAAACTAGACAGCATGTTCATACTACGCCATTCATATACTTTACGAGTTACCCTATGTGATATTATTGTCAAACTGTCGTACTGGACAACGAAATACCAACACATGATTATGTCAGAATAGTCTGAATTTTACCGAAAGTTTCTTGCTGTGGCCACTGTTCGTAATGTTTGTGGGCCGTAGATTAAGGGTATGTCCACTTTATTTAAACGCATCAAAGAGACTGCTCTCCAATGAGTTCAAGGAAGTGCTCGCAACACGTTTCGAACCGCCAGCGGGCATCAATGGAGAACACTTGCAAACGACCGTAGTCAGCAGGAATCTTAACGCACTTAACCTCGATTTGTTCGTAAACAATCTTATTCCAAGCGAGGACAGGCGTTCGACGGTCCTGGATTTTTTGGTTAACCTTCGTTCGAGTCATTTGGCCAACAGTTGTTTGGAATCGACGAACTTTGGTGTGGTTCGTCATTTTTTGGATAACTCCAATGTAGAAGAGTTGGTGCCCATACTTGTAGATCGTATTCAATTTGGTATATTTCTGAATAATTTTACTGCGTTTGCGGTGCTGGAAGCTTTGCACAAGGAAGCCGAGTATGAATTAGCTTTCCCATTGGCCTTGAAGCTGATACTACTGGATGATTTGGACAGCACGTTCGTGCAAGCATTCTGCATAAAGTCTTTCATGGCGAAGTTGAACAAGGATATGACAGCAGAACCTGAACCTGTTGAGGAGCCAAAAAAGAAGCCAGTTGGAAAACAGCAAGAGGTAAGTCTAAAAAAAAATACGTGATTTTTATTAATTAGCTATTTTCGAATTCAGAAAAAAATTCGAGTGAAATTCCTCAGAAATCCACTTGTTATTGATGTCAACGCGGATACAGGCAAGGCTCTTTTAAAGTTGGCCCCCAAGGTGTTAACTGGGGAAGCTCAAGACAATGCTAAAATACTGGGTTACGTCCTAACGAAAAGATATGATGATTTAAAGAATGCTCTTGATACTATCTCCACTGGCATATCAACGGACGTTTTCCAAATTTGTAAAGATTATCTTACCAAGAATAATGAAACAGATATTGCCCAAAAGCTGGAGGAGGTTGCTGCCAAGAAAAAGTCAAGTACATTATTTGAGCAGACTATTGATAATTTGCTGGCCGAATCTTTAACTAAGGATGATAAATTACTGGTGGAAGAACAAAAGAAACTATTTCCAGTTTGGGAGAAAACGAGAGAGGAAACAAGAAAGGCTATCGAAAAGGAAATTTCGACTAGGCAAAGAAAACAAAATATTGAAAATATTACAAAAGAAATTGAAACTAAGAAACAACATTTATGGTTCTTTGACGAAGAAGACAAGCTGGATTTGGATATCTTTAAGAAACAAGTATTCTATCCCAAACGGTGGTTCGGTAAGAAAAAGAAGCCACGTGTTGTCGATGAACATTATGTGCCACCACAAATAAGAAAGATCAACTAACTGTTATACACAAACAATTTAGATAACATGTTATGTATTTAATAAAAAAATTTAAAAGTAAATAAAATCATGAAAAAACCCTCCATTATTTGATTTATAGACCCAGGACAGCACGAAAAATTACTTTACAGTCAAAGGACATTAAGGGTTAAGTTCCTTCTTTCCTAACTTCGCCATGAAAACAATTTGCTATACATTGTATCACTACACGGTTTATAACCATGTTCACGCATTTAATTCATTAAGTTTTCAATTACAAAAATTGCAAATACACAAATACAAATGATAAATGTTCGAGAATTAAATGATTCATTTTATGATAAGGACTTTTGTGGTAGAAAAATGCACTCAAATTATGATAAATTGTATACTCGTTTAAAATTAACTATGTACTTAGAAGTAATTAGGACAGCTATTCAATAAGTTAATCGGCGGTGGCACCTGGGTATCTTTCGATCAGCATAGCAACACCTTGGCCGCCAGCGGCACAGGCTGCAACAACGCCCAATTTGCCATCCTCACGGACCAAACGGTTGGCAGTGTGCATGCACAGACGGACACCAGTGGCAGCGAATGGATGTCCGATGGACAAAGAACCGCCCCAGTTGTTGAATTTGCTCATGTCGGGAGCACCGTATTTGCCGTCCATACCTAAGTAGGTCTTGCACCACCAATCTGACTCCAAGGCCTTAATATTGGCCACAATTTGACCAGCAAAAGCTTCATGAACTTCCCAAGAATCAATATCCTTGACACCAAGGCCAGCTTTGTTCAACAACTTAGGAATACCGTAAGCGGGTCCCAAGAGTAATTGATCAACGGGATCTTGGGAAACAAATGTGAAATCGCGCAAGTAGGCTTTGGGTTTTAAGCCCAACTGTTTGGCTTTCTCTTCAGTCATGATGACACAAGCAGAGGAACCATCGGTCTGAAAATTCAAAATAACGTCATTACATGCTGAGTAATGCTTAAGAGCTAGTACAACTTACCAAGAAAGAGGCATTGGCGGCTGTAATGGTGCCATGGGGCTTAATAAATGCTGGCTTCAGTTTGCCCAACTGTTCCTTCGAGGAGACACGAATACCATTGTCTTTGGAAATGAGACCATCAACACCGGAAACTAAAATTGAAAGCCAATGTTAAGACAACATTTCTATATTTTAAGATAACTGCCATATTACCTTTAAAAGGTACCAAATCAGTAAAGTAACCCTTTTCTTGAGCCTCCTTGGCCATTGTGTGTGATCTCAAAGCATAAGCATCTTGTTCTTCGCGGGATACATTAAACGCAGCGGCTAAACGATCAGCAGAGTGACCCATAGTCTCTCCCGAAGAAAATTCAGCAACAGCTGGTAACTCAGGAACTAAGAAATTTGGTCTAAATGTGGACAGAAGGGAGAGACGTTGACCCAAGGTCTTTGCTTTGCTGGCTCTCATCATCAGAGAGCGCATTTTACGTGAAAATCTGATGGGTACATCAGACATGAATTCAACGCCACCAGCAACGATAACATCATAAGTGCCCGTGGCAATCAAACCCATACCGGTGGTAATGGCCTAAAACATAACAATAATATTAACGAAACAACGACAACAACAGCTTAGAAAGTTAAACTTACAGCATTTGAACTAATGCAAGCCATGGTGACTGTATGAGCGGGAGTTTTGTTACTGAAACCAGCAGCCAATGCTGCCTCACGGGCAATATTGGAAGTCTTTACTTCTTGTATGACAGATCCATAGATAATGTAATCAATTAGAGATTTATCTAATTGAGTCTTGCGCAAAAGGCTCCTGCAAAATAGATAAGATATTAAGTATTACTCATATAAGTTGCTAATAAATTATTTAGTTACTTACAAAAGTGAGTGACGAGCCAATTCATGTGGCATCAGTTTGGAATAATTAGTTCCTGACAATAAAAAGGGACTACGTACGCCATCTACGAGCACAATATTCTTTTGTGATTTGCCCGTTGTGGAGGGTGTGGAAAAACAGCGGGCGGAGCCTAAGGTGAAAGATAAAATGTCATGTTCAGCAAGAATTAAATTAAATGCTATTACACACTGCTCCTACGGATTTTGTTAATATGCAATGCTAATATAAATCACTTAAAATTGCTTATAACTGAAAAGGTAGCTTTAAAAAAGTTTATTTTACTAAGTGAATTCGCACATATCTATCAAAGCACACAACCTGTTTAAGCAATGCAGTGCCAATTAAACTGACGTCATGAACATTTTGCCGGCATTATAATAGAACTTTATTATAATACATTTCTACATATGTATGTATGACTATTAATACTATTAATTAATAAATTTATAAAATTTTATATAAAATTGTTCTATTTCCAAGTTACTTTTCAACATTCATTGCTACATAATTGCAGTGTGTGTTTTTGTCTAGACAGACATAACAAAATTGGACTTTGACCACGCTGGGGTCTAACCAATTTAGTGATATGTTGTGTGCTATTTTACAGTTATCGTCATAATCGATGATAAGTCTGTCCGTCATCAAGAGATAGAGGAATTTGAACTTTTCGACAAATTTGCAAGACGTAAGCAATTTGTGGCTTTATTAGATGCTTAAATCTGGTTGTTTTAATTATTTTTTAGTCATTCCACTTACCGAGTGCCCACATTTTCCTGGCTGCATTTTGAGTTGCAATTGTTTTAATATTTGCCAACATTTCGCTGAATTATTTGTAGTGCTTATTACGTATCGAAAATGGATGAACAAAGTTGCAAAATAAATGATAACTGTAGCACCGCCACACAATAAATATTATTAACAAATAAAAAAAAGCTTCGAAATATATTAAAAGTACAAAGATCACTACAGCAATATGCAAAATTATATCGGCTGGCCAAGATGTCAAAATGAAATGTAGAGGAACGATTGAGAGTGAGACGTCAGCTGTTTGCGTCGATACAGGGTTGGTACTTGATAACAGTTGGTACTTTTTGAAGTATTGTGTGTTATAGAAGCAAGTACTCGAAAGGGTTTTGATTCTTTGAGTACTCAGAACGTAGAAGTAATTGAATGACGTTACACAAAATGGGTACTTAAATTAAAAGTATTACGATTACAACCATTGTATTTTCAGGTATCTTCGACATACATTTACATACATTTTTTACATTATATTATTACATTTTTTCTTATATTATTTTTGATCATAGGTCTCGTTATTTTTAATGACAAAACTTATAAATGTAAAATATTTAAAAAAAAATTGTATTTTGAATTTTTTGAAATAGCGGTCTGGTGTATAAGAGAGCGTATGTTTGTACATCAAGAGTATTAAGGAGAAAAAAACAGAGCCAATTACAAAAACTTTAAATTTTATTTCTGATATTGAGTTTTTTTATGCCAATTAAAATTTTTTTATTTAATATAATTTTTTGTAAAATATTTTAAATCTGACTATTTAGAGCTGAGAAGACTGGTCTTTGGTGTATCACGAGTATAAGGAAAGCCCAAAACATAAACATTTCGAAATTAAATAAAATTTTTTATTCTGCATATATATAATTTATTTATTAATGATCCGATGTAATTCATAACAATATAATATTTTTCTCAACTTTAGCACTATAATATTAGCATTTTTGCATATAATTTTATTCACCACATTTTATATATTAGTCATTTCGAAATTCAGATATATATTTTTATTCTACATATAATATATTTATTAGATCATATAATTCATAACAATATTATAGTTTTCTTACAATTTAAACCTATCTTTAGCACTTTTTAATATTTATAACAATCTTTCGAAGATCACCTCTTAACTTTATGAATCTGTAATTCTATAATTATCAACTACTGTTTTCTCTTTTTATCCTTTTTCGAATGATGCGATTGATTTTTAAGCCTTATCTGTTGTATTAACCACTGCACACCATCCTCAAGACCGTCGCCAGTTTTGGCGCTACTGGAACAAATGTGCCACGGTTTATCAATAATTGTAGTAAGTTCTAAAGCTATAGCCACAAACAAAAAAAGAATTTGAAATTTAGAAGAATAATTATGAATAAGTTATTTAACTAACCTGCTGCTATATTAACGCCCGATAAGGGATTTTCACAATCATTTTTATTGCCATAAAATAAAATTGGTACTGGTCGATTTGCCAGGTCGGGATGTTGTAATAAAATGTCGAGTTCTTCTTTGACAACAACTAAATAAGATAAATGTTGAATACATATAATTAAAAAAATATATGCAGAATATTAAAAAAAAAAATTATTTAAAAAAACTATTTTTTTTAATAAACTTATAAATTAAATAGTTTAACATACATTGAAATTTGTGATTTAATTATAAATATCGCTAATCATTTGATAATTTACATATTACACATTAAATTCTTATAGATTATTAGGCCTATGCATAAACATTTTGTAAAGATAATTCGGCAGAAGTGCAGAATATGGGGCGGGAGCCCAAAAAAAAAAAAATGCCATCGTGCGAATTTTTTTTAAAAAAAAATTTCTTTTTGGTATATTCCGGGAAAACTATTTTTTTTAAAAAAACGCGCGATTTTTTTGGAAATAATTTTTTTTTTGGTGTATCCCGGGAAAAATACTTTTTTTTTGTAAATAAGACTGAAAATTAATATGTTGGGATTAATAGCGCCGCAGGCAAAATCGCGCAATTTTTTTTAAATTAATTTTTTTTTGGTATATCCCGGAAATTTAAATGGCTCTAACTCGGTCCAGGAGACCCATAGAAACCGAAAAGGGGCCCCTTTTTTGACCCCCCGGGCCCCATGGGCCTGAGCGCCAACTTTGACCTACCATTCCGATGTTTGGGGACCAAGAAGAAGATAATGGCATATTTTTTTTTTCATCGGGCTCCCGCCCCATATTCTGCACTTCAGCCGATAATTCAAACGAAATTTGCATAAGAAAATATTTCTATTAACCTTATGTAAATTATTATTAATTCAAGCATTGCAGTGGTCTTAATTGAATGCTTCATTTGCCAAATTGGTTTACTCTATACAACATATCAGAAGATAAGTTACTATAATATAATATAAGTTAAATGTAAAAAATTAAAGATGTATGAATTTTTTTTGTTTAAAATTTGGAATTAATATATATATAAAAATTCAATAAGTAAAGTTATTTGATTTAGTTTTAAGCCATTTATTTGTTGTGTACGCCTTTTACAATGCCTCTGTTACACTTACCCATTCTCATTTTATCACTTGCATCTATGACGTAGATAATACCTTGACAATTCTTGAATTGATGTTGCCACAAATTTCTATATTTCCAGGCCCCAGACATATCTATCACCGAAAATTGTACGCCCTGATCTAAAGAGAATATTCTGTATAAAGCAATTTTCTTAGTTATATTTCTTTAGAATTGCATTATTTACTGTAAAATTCCTCATTTGCAAAACCCACCGTGGGTATAGCTATAAAAGAATTTGGTTCATTTCTTCTTTTAAAATGTTGTATTATACTCGATTTTCCACTGTTATTAAGGCCCACCACCAGGACGGTCATTTTCTCCTTGTTGATTTTTAAAAGATTTAGGAAATTATCAAACATGCCCATAATTAGCAGATATTTTTTCAAAATTTCTATGAAAACTACATTAAATGTCCTTAACTATTGAACTTGTATGTACACTAAGGAAGGAAGTTTGTGGTCTTTGTATTTCTATTTCTTTAGTAAGTTTCTATGGCAACAGTCAAATCAGTTGATTAGTTTGTTGGTTGGTGCTTTGTTATGATAGCAAAACGACCGTAAAGCTATCGGTTTGTTTTTATTTTTGGTCTTACTTTTTATCGGTTTTGTTTTTACCAAACCATCATTACGTTGTCGTCGTCACCATTGCTATTGCCGACGCTATGTCAAATCAAGGTCTTTTCTACAAGTAAAAGTATTCAATGCGAATTCAATACACAATGCCACCAACATGATACTACAAAACATTTGCACACAGGGTTCGTAATTAAACGCTTACGAGTGCTTGAGACCTTAAAGAGCTAAAGATCAGCGGCGCAACTAATCGTGTAGTTTCACTTTATAAAGTTCGATTGAGGGGATCTTTTTTTATTATCATAAAGACAAAAATTTGCAAATTTAACTAATTACAGTTTCACGGAATTGTTGTACTCTAATGTGCTGAAAAAAGCCCCCAATCAATGTGATTTTCCTAAAATTGCAATCAATATATTGATACTTAGTATGACTGCTTTAGGAGTGATGGAAATTTTATTATTTTTATATTTTGCATTCAATTTCGCTGGGAGTTCTTACTAATATATAAAACATATACACATTATCTTATCTTGAAAACTGCAATAAATAAAGTTTACTGAATTTACTGAATAAAATATAGGTATAAAAGAAATTTAAAAAAAATTTAGTCCCTGACTTAAAATAAAATAGTACATAATTAGGAAATAAATCAATAAACTTACTTACGAAATACCATAGTATTATCAAATACATAATTTATTTATGAAAAGTAATTTGTCATTCTATTCAAAAGCCCTAGAGATTATGTATGATATCTTGTTGTTTGACATATCACTTTTGTGAGATAGTGATAGAGACGCTCTAAGAGAGTGCACCCGAATTAATTGAAACTCAAGTAAATCTACCCATCTCCACTTCGATAAAGGACATACAATTTTTTTTTGAATTTGTGTAAATACTCCTTATTATAACTTTTTGTTCTATTTAAACAAATGTTGTCCAAGTGCTTGTATACAACTCTAGGATACAATGCAAATTTAAACGAAACAAGTTTTTTTATCATCTTATTTAAGACTTTAAACCCGTTATTAATACAAAACAAAAAATCTTGCAAATTGCTTTCATTTTCTTAAATTGAATTATTGTAATTCTACGAAGAGCAATACACGATCCCTGCCTGCGCAGCACTGTGTACATGCAATAATTTTATACATTTTCGTCAATTACCATTTGCGTTGAAACTTCTGTCTGTCCGTTCCGGCCATACAAGTATTTCAAAATACAATACGCCATGTCGTTATGAATATTTATCATTTTCATGTGTCTCTGGGTCTCTTATCTTCTCTTTTGATTGCCGTTTGACCACTTACGATGAGTGTGCACAAAAACATAACTTACTTACATACTACAAAATAAATGAAACAAATAAACAAACAAATGAACTTTAAACCATTATTTTGCATGTATATTTATAGTATATAGTATATATTTTTTTAAGAGTTTGCATGCGTGTTTATTTTCCAATTTTTCTAGTTAAAAACTCTTCCACCAATAGCGTTTATAATTGTTTTGTATATATGTATATATATATATAGAGATAGACAGAGAGATATTTATGTACTCATTAGTGTAAGTGTGTATACACTGAGTTATAGTTGGTGTGAAGGAAAACTGCAAATGTTTCTTTATTAATTTAAAACATTCACATCATTCTTTGTCACGAACCCATCATGTTGCAACTGTTGTTGTTGTTGTTGCTTTTTCAATGGTATGTCCAGCATTTTCCATACTTTCTTCAAGTCATTAACCAGTTGGTTCATCATATCGACATTGTGGAAGGGTGTGGGGGCCAGGCGTAATTTCTCTTCGCCACGTGCCACCGTTGGGTAGTTAATAGCTTGTATATAATGGCCAAATTGAAACATTAGCAGGTCCGATATCTTTGAGCTCTTTAAAGGATCACCAATACGAATGGGTATAATATGGCTGGGGGTTTGTTCAACGGGAAAACCTAATTAAAGAGAAAATTGCATGTTTGGGTTAATTAGTTTTTGGCGTTGTGTTGTGTTAAGACACGCCATCCATACCTTCAGAATGTAACAAATTACGTAAATAGTTAACGTTTTGGCGATGCAGAGCTCTGAGTTGTTGACCTTCTTCGGATGCCAAAATATCGACGGCCTCTAAAGCGCCACGGCAGACGGTAGGGGGCAGTGAGGTGGTAAAAATAAAACCAGCGGCATAGGAACGTATCATGTCGACGAGATTGTGCGAACCAGCTATATAACCTCCAATATTACCAAATGCTTTGCCCAATGTGCCCGATATTATGTCCATCTTGTCCAGAACACCATCCCTTTGACCTATACCCGCACCATGCTCTCCGTACAGACCCACTGCATGCACTTCGTCCACAAAAGTGAGGGCACCATATGCATGAGCTACATCGCAGAGTTCCTCTAGGGGACAAATGTCTCCCGTCATGGAATGCACCGTCTCAAATGCCACAATCTTGGGCACATTCTTATCCATTTTATTCAGCATACTCTCCAGATGGTCCACATCATTGTGCCGGAATATGTGCTTAGGTACGCCACTGTTTCGTATGCCTTGTATCATGGAAGCGTGATTGCCTGCGTCAGAGTAAATGTGGCAGCCAGGCAAAAGTCGTGCGAGTGTAAATAACGTGGAATCGTTGGCCACAAAACATGAGGTAAACAGGAGAGCGGCTTCTTTTTCGTGCAGTTTGGCTAAACGGTTTTCCAACATTTCATGGTACAAAGAGTTGCCAGAAATGTTTCTGGTACCACCTGCTCCAGAGCCATGACATTCTAAGGCATCGGCCACGGCCTGTTTCACGCGTGGATGGGCCGACATGCCCAAATAGTCATTGGAACACCATACAGTTACAGGACGTTCCTGCTGCGTAGAGTATTCCAAGGCATGAGGGAACAGGCCAGAACCAGCCAAGCGATTCACCTTCTTAAACACACGATACGAATGGTCCTGCTTCTTTTTGGAAATTTGCTCATGGAAGAAGTTGTCATAGGCAAATTGATCGGTCTTGGCAGCAGGTTGTTTAACCGCCTCCTTGGTCTCCATTGTGAAGTTTTCCTTCTTCACCACAACCTCCTCCTTCTTAGGTTCTGCACTTGAAGTGACATAGTTTCTCACCGCTGTGGCGACCTTAACATTGGTGGCGACATCATCATTAGGCGCTGATAACACAGCCTGACCATTATTAAGTAATACTGGGCAAAAACGACTATACCCTTGCATCAGATTTTCCGAATAATTACGGACGAAGTTGGCACTCAGCCGAGTTAGAAAGGGGCAAGGCATCGCGCTCAGGGGTAGTTGTTTGTAGCTTCACAAATTCCTTTGGCTAACCAGATGGTAGATGGCAGAGCAAGTAATTCCAACACTTGCAAGTAGTTTCACTAGAATAAACACTTCTCAATTGTATCTCGATGATTTATAGTGTGAAATTGCGTAATGTTATCGTCGTCGGCTGAGACACCAAAAGGGGCCACACAATGTTATTTGTTGGTGTTGCTGCCGCTGCTGCAGTGAATTTTGCCTTTTGTCGATAAATTTGAACTCGGAGATCAGATACTTTTGAGCTTCAATAATCGAATGATTTTGATTTTACTTGCTGGCTATCTGAACGGATGGACAAAACTAAACTGAGTAGAGGAAAAACCACAACGAAACGATGATTACGAATATTAAAAAGAGAAACGTCATAACGAATACACTTGTAAAATTCACGAATGCCTATGTATACGAATAGCTGTGACTTTGGTGTTGTTAATTGAGCGATTTTTATTGTGTGTGAGAGAAGGTATGTTGACTTTGATGGAGCTGTTCTAAATGCGCTCGTATAAAATTTGTTTTTCTGTAAATACATATAAAGTGTATTTAACTGAAGAAATTGTGGCAAAAGTCCAGAATATGGGGTGGGATTCCAAAAAGAAAAACAAATGCCACTCACCCTAAATACGCCCTAAAACACGAAAGTCAAGGGGCCCCTTGGGTTCTATGACGACCCCGTATGTGCGGGGCCATTTAAATATCCGGGATATGCCAAATCGAAAAATTCTAGAAAAAATAGAAATAATATGTAAAAAATGTAAGAGCAAATTTTTAAAATTTAAACCTCGCGATTTTTGTAAACCATTTTTTTTTGGAAATCAAAATGGCTCTAACTCAGGATACAAAATTGAGAAAAAAAATTGAAAAAATGAAGGAAAAAAATGGACAATTTCAAGAAATTAAAAAAAAAATCAAGAAAAAGAGCAAAAAGAAATATTTGAAAAAAAGAAAATAAAAAAAAATTTAAAATTTTAAAAATCATCACCCCCGAAAAATTTCAGGAAAAAAAGGCAAATTCAAGAAAATGTTAAAAAAATTTGAAAAAATTTAAAAGAAAGAGAAAAAGTGGAATTTTTTAAGAAAACTTTTGAAAGCGATTTTTTAATTTTTATTTTATGTATTTTTTTTTGGATTTAATAAAAAAATAAGAATTTAGGAATTATGTAAGTTTAAATATAACTTCACAATTTGAGAATTCAATTTTAATATATGGTAAAGAATAAATGTTTGTTAATTAAAAAAAATTAAGGACAACCCCCTTTTTTATTTTTAAATTTAAACTCTGACGTCAAACATTTATACGAAATGACTGTTATTATCTATTATCTAAAAGATTCCACCTACTGTTTCTGAAACAGCGCCATTGAAGGTACAAAAATAGGACTAACTTTGGCCAGAATTGACGCACATCAGGGGCTACGCGCTGCAATCCAAAGCTTAATACGATTCCATTGGCGACGGCACTCTCTTTGACCCAGGTTTAAGTTTTTCTAAGACTGAACTGAAGAGGATTACATTTTTACTATTACCAGCCATACCGCAAAATTATTTTTATTTTAAAAATAAATTCTAAAATTGCGAATATAATAAAGGAAAAAAATAAATGATATATTATTTGAAGAATGGCTAAAGTTTTGAAATTTTTTAACGTTTTTTTTAAATTATCGCAATATATAAAATAATTTTAAAAGAAACAAAAAGAAAACAGCTGTGAAACACTCTGAAGGAGCCTGTCGGCGAATCGAAAACTAAACTAAGTGTGGCTCATTCAATATGTGTAGTTCGAACCAAGCAATGGTTTAGTATGAATAAGTTGTCATGTGTTAGGTGGAAGACTATTAGAAAAAAAGTAATATGCCCATAAGTCTTCATAAGGTTTCAAATCTTTTCATTTTTCATTTCATTTTATTTTTACAATCTTGTAATTATAGCCTCTTGGCCAATTTTATATAAATTACAATATGCATAAATTATTAAAAACTACTCCATGTGGAAATTAAACAAAAGAAAATTTGTAAACAATAAATAATTAATATAAATAGGAAATGTTCATTAAATTAAATTAACTAGTATAAATAGCTAACATCGCTCAAAAAAAGGTGCATTATAAGTATAAAAAAGTAAACATTAATAAAAAAAAAAAAAATGTAGAATCAAAAAACATTGGACTGCATATGTCGAATAAGTTTATTGCGAAAAATGGAAAAAGAAATATTAAAAGTTTTTAGTTCATTAGGCAGAGTGTTAAAGATACGAGCTACTCTTACATTAAAACAACGTTCTGTAAGATGACAAAGCTTAGGAATAAGCATTTGTCTTCTTCGAACAGAATGGCAAAATTTAAAGGTTTGGTGCACAAAACTTGGGCTTTGGCTTGCAAAAATTTTATAAAAACATAACAACAAACGTTGGTCAATAAATGTATTAAACGAACATCCCAGAAATTTAGCTACGAAAGGCGTTATGTGTACACGACCTTTAAGCGAAAATATATAGCGAACAGCTCTGTTTAGTGATAACTGAACAAGCTTCTTATATTTTTGATTAGCAGAAGAATATACCTCTAGGCAGTACAAAATATTTGGCATTACTAAGGCATGAACAAGTTGTTTTTTAACAAAAAGTGGAAGCGATAAATGTGTGGTGTACAAGTGTTTGATTGCATAATTAACCTTTGAAACTACATTACTAATGTGTTTTTCAAAGCTCAACCTGTCATCCAACAGAACACCTAAACAGGTCATGTTATGTACGAACTCAACAACAACCCCATTATAATTTAACTTTTAATCTTTAACTTTTGTCATAATGGTATAGAAAATTCAATTTCGAAGTTTCCTATTTTTTTATACATTTGATTACTATATAAAATATATTACGCACCCTTAACATTTCCTAATCTGTTATTTATTTCAATACTATACGAAAAAAAACTAGCTTTCCCGGCTTGCGCTACCACTTACTCGTGAGGATGACTATTGTTTTTTAACATAAAATATAACCAATATCACTCAGTGATAACGTTGCAGTTTAATGATGAAAGAATTTTTAAAATTGAATGAGTAGTTTAAAATATTTCCCTTTACATACATACTAATAAACTCACAAACATTTTCTATTTATAATATTAGTATAGATTACGCACTCTTACCATAACATCACATCGTAATTTATGCAAGTCAGCCTTAATCTAATATTGTTCTGAAACTGTTATCATTTTAAATTTTTTTACTCTCTCGTTTTGTTGTGGAAAGCTGTTTATTATAAATAGCTTAGTAAGGTTTTTATTTAGAAAAATACAATTACAGTCATTACATAGAATATTTTAAACGATAACAATACAGAATTTTTTTTGTAACTGGGTAGATAATTCGAGGGGAAAAAATAAATACATATTTTAAGTTGTGTTGTTTTGTTTTCTTGAAAAATGTTCCATTAACTTATGAGTACACTGTACTTTCTATCCATTCATCCATTGTGAATGTAGCCGTTTCTGTATGCTCCGTATCTTTGTCCTTAAAGATGTCTGAAAAAATACGGTAAGCAAAGGAAATTTTAAAGAATGAGTATTGTAATTAAAATAGTATGATGAAAATGTTAAAGGAAAACGATTTGAAGAAAAATATAAAATATTTTAAGTATTGATATTATATTCTTGTGTATAAAATATATAAAGATATAAAGGAATATAGATTTTAGAAATAAATGCTTCACTTGTCAAACTGATTAATTTCATTAAACAAAATGCTGATATGATTTTTTTTTTCAACCCTTCTAAAATATATAGTCAAATAAGTGAAGTAAAATATTTAACGATGTTAGAAATATTCATAAGTGTTAATTTTTTTTATTGAAGGAATTTTTTTTCCAGTAGAAAAAGTATGGGAACCATCAGTGATTTGAAAGAAAAATTTTAAAAAATCTAAAAAATGAGTTAATCTGTTTGGCAAGAACTTCTGATAGCCATAACTGTAAAACAACCTGAGAGAAAACAGCTATAAAAACACTGAAGGAGCCTTTCAGCAAATCGAAAACCAAACTATGTGTGGCTCACTTAATATGTGGAGTTCGAACCAAGCAATGGTGTAGTATGAATAAGTTGTTATGTCCTTTATTTTGAAAAATAGGTTTTTTACTTAATTGATATATCTCTTATGACTTTAAGAAGAAATATTTTCCAGTAGAAAAATATGGAATCTATCAGTGATTTGAAACTAAAGTTTTAGAAAATCTAATAGTGGAGTTTATCTGTTTGGCAAGGACTTCCGATAGCCATAACTGTAAAACAACCTGTCATACTAATAATGTTTGAATTTTCTTCAGTATTGTATGGCAAATCACCATGCAAAGACTTACACCAGGATAAAGTTTACAAATAGTGGAAATTTATTTCCAAAATTCATATTTTTGAAAATTTGTGTCACTATTCTAGTTTTTCAATTGATTTTTATCTTTATAAGATACATCATCATCAATTTGTCATTAAATACGCAAAACACTTTAAAGGCGTTTCTCTAATAAATAATTTCTTATGTGTTTTTGCCATAAATCTATCATCACATAAACACATACACGATTTTTGTGTATGACCTTGATGCACGAATAAATTTTAGCAACAACACTACATACATACATACCTATATAAGTTTTAATTTTAACGGCACACATCAAAAAGTCATCAAATGCAATTTTTCCATCCCTGGAGCCATAACGATGAACGAGAGCATTTAAAATGCGATTGTTCAAATGGTAGCCAGCTGAATTTAAGGCAGCGCGTAATTGGAAGCCATCAATACGACCACTTTGTGTGTAATCGTAACTTTTGAAGACAGCCTTCCATTTGGCAATGTCGGTTAACAAAGCTTCGAACTCTTCGAAACCCAATTTACCCGATTTGTCAGCGTCCAACATGGCTACCATAGAACGGCAAACATCTTTGGAGAAACCATCGGGACTGGCCATCATAACTGCAAAAGAAATAAGAAATAAAAAAAGAATGACTTTAATTAAATTTAGTTAGAGCAATTAGAACAGCCTTATTTAAAAAGCAGCTAGCACAGTCTAGCAAAAGAGACAAGACATCATTTAACATATTCATTGTAAATTTTACACAACATAGCGAGTGTAGAAGTGAACCAACACCTGGTTGTAACATAAGTACATATGTATGTGTGTATATAAGGATTATAAGTACATGATATAATTTTATTTTTGATTTTTTATATAAACTTTTTTTTTTGTCTAAAGTACTTTAGTACTTTTGTGCTCACCGGAGTTATTGAAGTCGTCGTCATTACGGTTAGGATCAACCAGCTGTTGTTGTTGGGTGGCAGTATTCTGTCCATCTAGTCCAAGCAATTCTTGTACATTATTATCTTTATTGCAAAGACCACACAACAATGACAGTATGGTATTCACAATATTATTACCATCAAAGTCATTGGTGGTGTTGGTATTTGGCACTTCACCATTTCCCCCGGACGACAATGGTGCAAAGTTTTCCTTAACTGTCTGAGCAGTAGCAAAACTTGCTGGATTTGGCAAATCTGTGTAATTTTCGTTTTTGTTTTGTTGTTTTGATTTAATAAAATTTATCGAATGTTGTATGAGTGGCGAGAGAAAAAAAAACAAAATGTGGAACAGGTTTTGATTATCTAAAAATACAACTACTTTTTTGGGTAACGGTAAGAGAAAAAAACCAAACAACAACCGTAAAAATCGAAACACATGCAAACTTAATTAGGAACCAAAGTTAAAGAAAAATACAGTGCTATAGAATATATATAGGTATATTAGCAAAAAGATGACGAGTTAGAACTCAACAAAACTACTGATTATTTATGCATAATTTTGTGATGTATACCCAGGTGTATATAAATATAAATACAATTTACACATTGTTGTTATTTATTGTATGTATGTTCAAATAAAACCAATTGATCGTATGTATAAACTTATAAACTTTAAATCATAATAGTTAAACATTTGGCTAAACTTACCATCACGCAATGAATGATCTAAAATGCGTTTCAATTCCATCCAATCGACTTCCATATCTTGACCGGCCACACTGTTGAATAGACGCTGCAAGGCATCTCTCTGGGGATCGACAGCAGGTCGCACAGGATATGCAGGCATGCTGGGGTATAGCTAATTGTAATTAAAAGAATTTGTGAAAATATACCATATTTCTAATAAACAAAAACTACGCAGGCTTATAAGTTTAAGTCCACACCAAGCAAGTCCACCAACAAAAATGGGGGAAAATATTAAACTATGTACATATGAATAATATATATAATAGCTAGCCAACATAAGGATAATAATTTAGTAAATTTTAGATTTTGTATACTTACTCCTCCAGGCCGATTATCGTTATCATTTTCAGCTTCACCATAGCCCACGTGATCATCGTTTTCTCTAAAATAAGGTTGTAAGTTTATTAACATATTGAAAAGTAAGTGTAAATGTGTCAGATGGAAGAGACATTAATCAAGGTTACAAAATCTACAAAAACAGCAAGCGGAATAGGTTTTAAACTACACAAATACACATATTGTTTAAAAAAAATACAGCAAGTTAATAAAGATGTCGTCAGTCAAACCTTCTAATTGCTAAATAATATATACATATTACTAAGACTGTTTTCCAAATCCTCTAAGAACTGACACGAGACACTTAGCTGTCGAAAAAACTCAAAACAAAGACCATCATCAGTTTGCCAAGTTGTCGTTAGTCATGTCTTAAAATTTTTAAGATATTAAGTGTTTTTTTTTAATGAAAATTAACTTTATATACCCTTAAAATATGCATTAGGCACTTAGTTGCGAAAAAAAACAAACATGTGGTATATTATTGTTATTTGTACAAAAACAATTTACTGGATTGTGGGTATGTAATAATTACTTGTTAGGTTTATTGTAAATTTATATATAATTAACTTATAAAATTAGTGTTTTAATGCAATAACTACAGTTAAAGTACAGGAACAATTTAAATTATTTTTCGTAATTTATCTGTTATATGATTTGTATAATTTTTCGTAATTAATATGTTAGCATCGTTTAAGAATTTTGTTGTTTATTTTATAAAATATAGAGAAATGTTAATATATATTGGTTAAATTGCTTTAACCATTCGAGGTCTGGCTGAGAAAGTGAATATGTTATGTTTCTCATTTCAGTGCTGAGTAACGAAAACCAAGGTCAAAAATGGCGCTGGCACCCCTGGGAAACCCAAAATAGGGGCGCTATAATGACCCCATATGTATGTGGACTAAGGCGGAACCGGTTAGTTTTGTGTGAGGATAAGTTAAGCAAAAATTAAAAAAATATGAGCTCGATCGGTTGAAAATTGGCTTGTCGTTTAGTGTGTACTTTAGTAAGAGGTGCACAAAATTCGTTGGCAGTTGTGTAAAAAAAAGTTGAACAAACTAGTAAAATTAGGTATTAGAATCCACATTATGGACGCACATTTTATAGCACAATTATCCTAAAAGGGTTTTAATTGTTCCAAAGGGTACTTTTGTTGTAACAAAGGTTACATTTATAGGGTAAAATAGTTATTTTATGGTACCAAAAAGTACATTTAATGTACTAGAATTTACTTTTATTGTACCGAAAAGTACTCTTAATGTACCAAAACGTACTTTTATTGTACCAAAAAGTACATTTATAGTTTAAAAAAATACTTCTTTTGTACCAAAAAGCACTAAAAATGTACCAAAAAGTAATTTTTCTATACTCAAAAAAACTTTTATTGAACCGCAACAAAAGTACCATTGGTACAAATGGGTACAAAAAGTACTTTATTTTATAGTGCAATAAAATTATTAAATAAAATTGAGTAGAAGTTTTTAACCATATACTGCCATATTGGCTCGGTTATTTTATTGTATCAAAAAGTAAATTTGATACGATTTATTATACCAAAAAGTACTTTTGTTGCCCTAAAAAGGGATTTTATCTTATCAAAAAGATAAGAAATACTTTTATTTTGCTATAATAAGCTTTTATTGTGCCAAAAAGTGCATTTATTATTCTAAAAAGTACTTTTATTGTACCAAAAAGTTCATTTATAATTTAAAAAATTACTGCTTTTGTACCAAAAAGTAAATTTACTATACCCAAAAATACTTTTATTGTAGCCCAAAGTACTTTTGTCGTACCAAAAAGGACTATTATTCCAAAAAGTCCTTTTTGTACCATAAAGTACTTTATTTTACCCATAAGTACTTTTATTGCACCAAAAATTACTTTTGATTTAACAGAAAATAAAAAAATTACCATTTGGTATAATAAATATTCGTTTTAATATGATAAAGGTACTTTTATTTTACCCAAAGGTACTTTTTTTGTACCATAAAGTACTTTTATTGTACTCATAAGCACTTTTATTGTACCAAAAAGTACTTTTGTTGTACCTAAATGTACTTTTATCGTATCAAAACGAACATTTTTTGTACCAAAAAGTACATTTGATACAAAAAATACTTTTATAGTACCAAAAAGTACTTTTGTTGGATGGATTTTATTGAAAGTAGTTTTATTTTACTAGAATAAGCTTTTATTGTGCCGAAAAATACTTTTGTACAAAAGTACATTTATTGTACCAAACGGAAGAACTTCGATGATTTTGTTCTAAATTTCTCGATATTTTTGAATTTTTAGTAAAATTATCTAGAACAAATTTTATAAAATGTTAATTTTTAAAAAAATCTTGGGATGGATCATTCTTTTTATTTTTTATTTGTTTTTTTTTCTTAAATTGATATTTAAGTATTTCTCTTTTTGTTCTATTCGGATCCAAAGGGCCCATATTTTGGGCTACCAAGGGCCCCAACACCATCTTTTACCTTAGTTTTCGTGTAATAGGCGCTATTAAGGCCAAAATTTAACATATATATAAGTTTTTTAGTGCCGACATTGCAAAATATGAGTATCACTTGCTATGTTTGTACTGAGTAGGTTATTAGCATTTAAAATTGCGATTGTATGTGATTTAGAGAAAATTTACCAAACTTCACCAGTATTGAACTAGTTTTTTATATTAAATTAAACAGATATTTGCATGAGTGGTGAATTAGTTTATTGTTATAAAGAAAAATGGTGCGGATTATGATCATATAACATTTCTACAACAGAACTATTTCCAATTCCACAAAGTTCATATCAGTTCAACCATTTTCAATTAAAATCTTCTATTCAAAACGGACAATTAACTACCGCACTGCCAAAATTTCTTCTTCGTACAAAACTAAGCTCAGATGGATGATTTTTGTGAGAAAATATAAGAAACAAATTTGCTGTTTGAATATATCGAGTTGTTTAATGATTTGAAATAAATTACAATCACTTAAATCATATAACACAGTTAGTTGTAATACGCTACTGTAATTATAATTATAATTACAAACATTCATATTGAAAGGTTTGTATTCAATGCGTGAATATTGTCGTAACACCGGAAATTTTTTTGTTGTAATTAAATGTTGTCACACCTTCTGTGTATGAGCAGCAGCCATTAATATGCTGTTAAATATTTGTTTTTATCGGATTTTTTTAAACAAATGTTATCAACCAATGCAAAGTTGTTAGTGTTGTTTTTGTTTGTTTGAGTATCTTAGCATTTTAAGTCTGTCGTGGCCGACTGAATTAATTAGTGAAAATATAACTACTGATAACATTAATATGTATAACAATAATAAAAACATAAAACCTCCAAGCGGCCAACTCAAACTAAATATTATATAAAAATATTTTTGGTGTATACTCCCTAATATGTTGTACATACATGCATTAACTAAATAGATAGTATAACCTTATAATACATACTCCATATTGTTTTTGGTCTCAGAGAACACACGTATAATAAATTCTCCTTCTTCATTGGGTTCAAATGTGGAGGGGACAATTAAGTAATGGCCAGGAGGTAATTTAAAACGAGCTGTTACCTAAAGGTACAACAACCTACATCAATTTAACTATTAGATTAACGTATTAGAATTAGAACTTACCTCACGGGAATTTATAAAATGTTTTGATCTTCCGACCGATGCTTTATGTTTGAAAAATTGTATATCCTGAGGACGTCGCTCGAATTCTCTCTGGTTCAAATGATATATGGCAAAACCTATGGTTAAGCACTCCATGCCAAGATTACGTTTGGAACGTCTATTTTTTTGCAGTAAGGCCACAATAACAGTACATTTGCCTTCATCATCATCATCATCGGGATCTTCTAAAGTAATCACATACTGGGGATTGTTCCAGAATGTATCCAAGTAGTTGCGACAACCACCAGCGGTTACACCAGATGTCCATTCTCCCTCAAACATGGACATTTCCCATTTACGTTTGCCATCGTTGCGTTGACCTTCGGTCAAGGAATCAGGAGATAAGTTACAGATCTCAACTTTTTCAAAGTGAGTCAAGAAATCTTGGAAGGACATCCAAAATTCGCCATCACGATCGAAATTAAGACCAATTTCATGCTTTTGATCATCGGGTATATAACGCCATTCAGGCGAACTATCACTCCAGGGGCCATTCCATTCAGCATCATTACCCCAGGGATTACGTAGACGTATCATGGGTATTTTGCCTTGACGATTTGGCGTTACAATATCAATCATACATACTTTAGTTATAGAATAGGCATGACCACGCACTAAACCTTCGGGAGTTTCGGCTTCAAGTACATTTGGATCAGGTTCGAGAGAACAACCCATCATGGAATTACGTTCGGCCGCTTTAGCGAGTATATTAAACAAGTTGGGAGGAGCCTCATTCAAATCGTACCACTCGCAAACACCACCAGTGAAATCTTCCATAGCTTCACCAGTGGAACCGCCGTCCAAGGCTTCATAAGAACCATGCAATCTGCATAGAAAGATATGTTAGTCACAAACTAAGCTTGCACCAAGGGCAAAAAAAAACAACTAACTTGGCATAAGCTTTTTCCAATAAGGCACTCCAGAATTCATTTTTCTCCGTTGAATGCATGTACATCAATTCGCCATTCGATGTGGGCAAACGATCATCTACGACAACATCAATCCATTTACCATATTGCCAAAAGCGAAAATGGAAAATGCCAGCATAGTTCTCTTCAAAACTTTGATCTGTTGGCACAACACGGAAGAAAAGTTCTGCATCTTGTGTAAGATTAGCGGTAGCAGCCAAAAGCCAGCAGTTTCCTAAATGACCCTGTTGGACATCAAATCTGGAATAACCCTCGACAAAAAATTGAGGATCATCGGCGATTTCCTAAGGGTTGAATAAGAAATTAAGATTTTTTTTTATATACAACTTTTTTTTACTTACATGTGGTCTCAACCATTCGATATATCGATCTGGACGGCTCGAGTATTTAAGAGATTCATTACTGGCTGGGAAGAGAGGATCTTCGAATAGTGAACCATTACTCATGCATTGTTGGCGTATGCTCTCAAAGTCCTGAATATCTGTATGAGGTCTATGGCTACCCAGACGGCTTTCACCAAGCTATTGAAGTTGAAAAAGTTTTAAAAAAGGTACAATATTAATTGATATGCAATACACAAGAGTTACAAATGTTATTTATGACACGAGACATAGTTTGCCAGACACTGTACACATGTTTTTGACATATATGTGAGAAATGGTAATTTGAAAATATTTTATATATATAAGAGTTGTCTAGTTCATCAACGATGTTCATAGTTCAAATTCGAATGTCACGAGAGACATTTTGTTCGAAAAAAGTTTAAGAACTAATAAACGTGATGTGACAAAGCTCTAATGCTTATACATATATCTTTACAATATGTGTTAAAACTCAAAGAGAAAACAGATACAACAAATTTAATTTTTGTTATTAAAAATTTTTTAGGAATTATACAAAAAAAACGAAAATAAATAAAATATAATATTCTTTTTAAAATTTTGTCATTATAATGTTTAAGGAATGTTTTTTATACAAAAAACGAAAATATATAAAATACAAAATTTGTTTTTAAATTTTTCCATTAAAAATGTTTAAAGAAGTATGTTGCACGTAAAAAAACACGAAAATATATAAAAAGACATTTTATACATTAAATTAATTGAACAGTTGAACAGAAAATTAAAACACTTCTTTTTGTACGTTTTTATTTTTGTTTACTACATACCAATTGATTTTGTTGGCGAATCTCAAAATTTTGATATAGTGTATATGAAGGAGGAGGGGAGGAGCGTGTTTAAATGTATTTATTTTTTTTTTTTTTCTTAAATATCATATAATGTCTTAAAGTTCTACTTACCACTCGCATATTCTTAATACTAGGTAATATTCTTTTAGTTTCCGATTCTTTTTTAATGAACATTTCATTGATGACCGAACCCATGACATCTTTAGCAGCACCCATGGCAGCATCGCCGGCGGCATTAAGGAATTCCTTGCCGGCTTGTTTGAAGAAACCCTTAATTTCATCCATTTTTGTATAGGGTTTTTGGTAATGTTAAATCTAGAAAAAGTAAAGATATTTGTAAAAGATTAAATATAGATTGAACATTTTATTAAAGTTGATTACAATTTTCAAATTTTAACATACACGCCAATGGTCTGTTTTAAATGTATATTATTATAAAATAATGCATTTTAAATTATTTTAGATTGGCCTAATATTTATATCAACCTTGATTCTGAATAACGATTCGCTGGGAAAGTGTTCTAAATTGTCCTTGTAACAAAAAGTAAATTTTTTACTACAAAATGTAAATTTTTTACACCAAGAAGTAAATTATTTACACCAAAAAGTACTTTTATTGTACCAAAAATTACATTTATTTATCAAAAAGAACTTTTATTGAAGTTTTTTTTTTGTACAAATAGTACTTTTATCGTACCAAACAATACTTTTATTGTGCGAAAAAGTACATTTATCAAATCAAAAAGTACTTTTATTGCATGCATGTTCAATGTATCAAAAAGTACTTTCAATGTATCAAAAATTGCTTTTATCATAGCAAAAAGTACCTTTATTGCACCAAAAAGTTTTCTAGTTGCACCATAAAGTACTTTTATTGTACCAAAAGTAAATTTGTTCTAAATTGTCATTGTTCCAAAAAGTAAATTTTTTGAACCAAAAATTACATTTATTTTACCAATTAAAACTTTTATTATGCCATAGAGGTTAATTTTGTACAAATAGTACATTTATCGTACCAAACAATACTTTTATTGTGCGAAAAAGTACATTTATTGTATCACAAAGTACAAAAAGTACAATTATTACATCAATGTACTAAAAAGTACTTTCAATGTATCAAAAGTTGCTTTTATGGTGGTTAATTTTGTACAAATAGTACATTTATCGTACCAAACAATACTTTTATTGTGCGAAAAAGTACATTTATTGTATCACAAAGTACAAAAAGTACAATTATTACATCAATGTACTAAAAAGTACTTTCAATGTATCAAAAGTTGCTTTTATGGTGGCAAAAAGTACATTCATTGCACCAAAAAATGTACTAGTTGTACCATAAAGTACTTTTATTGTACCAAAAGTAAATTTTTTGTACAACAGGTAAAAAAATATTTCATTTATTTTACCAAAAAGTACAAAATATTTACTTTATTTGTGTAATAAAAGTACTTTTTTTTACAATAAAAGTACTTATGGTAAAATAAAAGTACTTTATGGTACACTGAAAGTACTTTTATTGATCCAAAAACAATTTTATTGTACAAATAAGTAATTTAGTTGTACCAAAAGTAAATTTTTTGTACTTAAAAGTACTTTTATTGCACCAGAAAGTTTACTTATTGTACCATAAAGTACTTTTATTGCAGCAAAAGTATTTTTTTTTAACAAAAAGTATAAAATATTTACTTTATTGGTGCAATTAAAGTACTTATTAGTACAAAAAATTTACTTTTGGTACAATAAAAGTACTTTATGGCACACTGAAAGTACTTTTATTCTACCATAAAGTACATTTGCTGTCCCAAAAATACTTTCATTGTACCAATAAGTACTTTTATTATACTACAAAGTACTTTGTTGTACCATAAAGTGCTTTTGTTGTAGCAAAAGCAAATTTTTGGTACTTTTATCGCACCAAAAAGTACTTTTATAATATCAAACAGTACTTTTATTGTGCCAAAAAGTACTTTCAGCGTGTTATAAAGTACTTTTATTGTACCAAAAAGTACTTTTATTGTACCAATAAGTACTTTTTTGTTCCATAAATAACTTTTATTATAAAAAAACGTACATTTATTGTACCATAAAGTACTTTTATTTTACCAAAAAGTAAATTATTTGTACCAAAAACTACTTTTTTTATACCGTAAAGTACTTTATTTTACCAGAAAGTACTTTCATTGTATCAAAAGTAAATTTTTTGTACTAATAAGTACTTTTATTGTACCAAAAATTACTTTTATTATACCGTTAAGTACTTTATTTTACCAAAAACTACCTTTATTTTGCTAAGAAGTACTTTTTGTGCTCAGAAAAGAAGGATTTTGTACCAGAGAAATATTAATTTCCAGAAAAATTATTTCCCAGGGATTACTAAGAGCTGGGATGATAAGGTTAAGGGCTCAGTTCTTCTAGTAGTTACACCTTTTGATGGAAGATTCTGTAATCAATGATTTCAAGATTTAACGCCGAAAAAACAAATTCTGTGCCAAAAGTTACAGGATTTTGCCAAGGCATTTTACTTTTAGATAACATTTTATATAAGCCTATTCTCCTCTAATCCCTTTTTGATGTTATTAAACTTTACGTAACTTTATAGCAGTATTAAAAGATTCTTGCAATTGCGGTTGCTTTTATACTAACCACAATTTTGTTTATATGTGTAACTTTAAAATCTTCTCAAGTGTTCCCGCAAGTATTACATATCAATGCAAACAACATACATATTAAAATATAGACACTATATCCTAAACCTACCAAGTTACTAATTAAATCAATGTATTAACACAATATTTTTAACCTTATGATATCTTATCAGTTACTCATTCTATCACTCAGGTCATGTGAAATGATTTTTCTTATATTTATATAGTGTTAATTAATTAGCGCCGGCATTTATTGTAGTCTACAAAAACAGACATTTGTTATCGAAATTTGTTTGGATAAACTTTAAGCAAATAAATGTTAAGGCAATTTTTATGAAATATATACATTTCTTTTATTTATCTTAAAAAAAAACCCAACTTAATAGAAATGTTTTATAATACTATATATAAATCTGTGAATAATTGTGTTTTGATATTAGCATATGAATTTGATTGCTTATGACTCGTACAATTTTCATTTGATTCATCTTAAACTTGTGTTGATACTTTATCGTAGTAAAAAGTTTCATTTGCAGGTATCACGATTAGCGTCATTCAATTCAATGCGTCATTGATTTATTTTTCAAATATGTATGTACATTTCTATGCAATGAGTTTACTCTCCCTGTATGTAGGAATATATACAAAGGGGTAGCATTATTAAGCGCAGAGGTTTTATAGAACTAAATAATTGCCACAAATAACTTGTTTGGCAGCTTGAAACTTAAAGCAATAAATTATTTATGTTGTCAACTGTAACTATCAACTTGTTATATACGTTAACTATAACTTGTTATATAATTGTAGTTTTTTGTTTGTATTGAAAAGTAATTATTTTTATAATATTTGCCAAATACAGTTGTTATCGGATATAAGAACATCTTTGATAAGAAAAAATCGCAGTAGAAGAATGTTAATTAAAATCAGAGAACATTAATTAACTTTAAACAATACCGCATATCGAAAAAAATTTCTTGTATTTTTGAGTTTTAATATTTGCCAGATACAGTAGTTATCGGATGTAAGAACATCTTTTATAAGAAAAAAAAATCGCATATAAGAATGCTACTTGAAAACAGAGAACAATAATTGTCTTTGGACAATTTTGCATATAAGAAACAAATTTCTTGTATTTTTTGAGTTTTTTTTTATATCCGATATCTACTGTATGTACAAAAATTATGAGTACAGTAGACCGTATCGCAAAAAAAAAGTTCTCCGTACACCAGCGAATATGAAACAATGTTCCAAGGACATTTCAAAAAAAAAAATTTTTATTTTTTTTGCCGAACGTAGGGGTCGCCTTTTTAGTTTTTTCGTTATATCTTCCATATTAACAGTCCGATCTTAAAGCTTGATACAGCGATTTTTTTGTCTCGGCGAGGCCAATATTTTTGCTCTTGGGTCCATTGACCTCAAGTGTACCGTTCTAGTACTTACCCCCCAAATCTAATTTCCTACCACCCTAATGTGACACCCTAATGATAGAAATTTATAGCTCGCAAAAAACCATAAAACATTTGCGAAGAAAGTATCTCGATAAATACAGCACATCTATCTAAAAAATGCTTTTATAAATTCATTGTTGCCGATCGTAGGGGTCACTTTTTTAAATTTGTCATAGCTTCAGTATTTACATTCAGATATTAATGTATGATATATCGATGTGTTTGTCTGTGGCAGACCAATTTTTTTAATTCAAAAGTCTTTGACCTGAAGTAGCCTTTACATCATACCTCAAATTACACAACAAGGAATTAGCAACAAAAAGCAAAGTAAAATAATAGAAATTTAAGTCGATCATACCTCGACGTGATTTAAGTTGGCTATATTTTTGACGGCTCTCGGGCTTAGATAAAATGTGGCCCATGCGTTGCTTGTCGGTTACCGCCATGGCAGATTCATGTACTACATGAACAAAACCCTCAGCAAAGTATGAGTCACTTTTGAAGTTTATAAACTTAACAACTTGTGGACCGAATATTTGAGGAATGCATCCAGTTGCATCCATATAGCCATATAATGCACTATCGCATCCGTTATCATCGATAACAAAACATTTTAAGGGTCGACAAATTTTGTTAGTAATAAAGGTAACTTGAGATCAAAGACTTTTGAATTAAAAAAAATTGGTCTGCCACAGACAAACACATCGTTATATCATACTTTAATATCTGAATGTAAATACTGAAGCTATGACAAATTTAAAAAGGTGACCCCTACGATCGGCAACAATGAATTTATAAAAGCATTTTTTAGATAGTTGTGCTGTATTTATCGAGATACTTTCTTCGCAAGAGTTTTATGGTTTTTTGCGAGCTATAAATTTCTATCATTAGGGTGTCACATTAGGGTGGTAGGAAATTAGATCTGGGGGGTAAGTACTAGAACGGTACACTTGAGGTCGATGGACCTAAGAGCAAAAATATTGGCCTCGCTGAGACAAAAAATTCGCTGTATCAAGCTTTAAGATCGGACTGTTAATATGGAAGATATAACGAAAAAACTAAAAAGGCGACCCCTACGTTCGGCAAAAAAAATAAAAAAAAATTTTTTTGAAATGTCCTTGGAACTATGTTTCATATTCGCTGGTGTACGGAGAACTTTTTTTTGTGTGCCTGTAAGGTGATACGGTCTAGAGTACAGTATATTTTCTCTTAATCAAATGCTGTCAAATAAACCTAACCTAAGATATGGAAGATGTTAAAAATCACTTTTCAGGAAAAAAATTTCACAGAATTTTTTTTTTGCTTTTAAATGCATTTTATGAAAAAATACATTCAAATTTTAACTGACATGTTTTACTTCTAAATCGACTAAAACACCGATTCTAACCAAATTATTGGGGGTTTTAGGGTCGCTGATTTCAAATCCAAAATCAGATTTTGAAAAAAAAATGGCAGACATTATTTTCCAAACAATTGGAACATAATGTCTGGCATTTTGTTTTTGGAAAATTTGACTCCAGTTTCGAAACCAGCGACTTCAAAAACCCCCATAGACACAATATTGATTGAATTTAAGCGGTTTTTTTAATGTTCGCCATTTTGTTTTTTTTTTTTAACATTTCATTTCAAATTCGAAACCAGCGACTTCAAAAACCCCCATACCCACAATACGGTTGAATTCCAGCTTTTTTATGCAAAAAAATTCCGCCATTTTGTTTTTTTTTTAATTTGACACCAAATTTGAAATCATCGACCCTAAAAACCCCCTTAGGCACAATATCCGTTAAATGCAAGCATTTTTTTTTTGTCCGCCATTTTTTTTTTTAAATTTTACTCCAGGTTCGAAATTTTTTGTTGAAAAAAATTTCCGCCATTTTGTTTTTTTTTCTTCCAAATTTTACTCCGAATTCGACATAAGCGACCCCAACACCCCCTAAGTACCATATATTTTATGCTCATTGGAAGTATCCTTCATATTAAGACCAATTTTTTTACAGTTCCGAACAATGTGGAACGTAACCACCGTGTTAAGGAAGGTCTACCTGTACTTTCATTTCATGTTACAACTCAATTAAAATATTTGGAATTATTCCCTACATAATTTCTTCCCGGGGAATAGTTTCCCATTTTCCAAGTACGTTTAGAAGAATAGATAAGAACAAAGAATAGGGAAACAAGGAATAGGAGCAAAAAACGACAGGGAATTGTTGTTCAAAAACAGGGTGAATGAGTCTTAGGGGCTCTTATTTTCAGAAAATATGAAATGTAACGTGTTAGGCAAGATACATTTCATAAAAAATTAGTCTTAGTATGAACTTTAATACAGAAAATGAGCCTTAAAAATATTTATTGTTGTAGATAATAAGCGTTGTGTTTGATGTAACATATATATAGTAAGTATTATTTGGGTCTTATTTTTTACTAACAAACGATTATTGAAGACACATTTCTTTGCTTTGGGAGTTATAGAATTCTTGTCTTTGAATATTGAATCTTGCCTTGAGAGACTTTAATATAGAAAAAGAGTCCTGGGAAAGACATTTTCCATAGAAAATATGTCTAGGTATCAGATTTTAAAATCTTTTAAGATGTTTTCTTCCGTCAAAATTATAATAGACGGGCTCCATAGTTATCCATTGGCGTTGGCGCCAACTATTACCTTGGTCTTCGTTGTTCTGGTACTGAACTGAAAACAATGGCATTTTCACTTTTTCCACCCAGACCTCGTCCAGTTAACTGCAATTCAGCCAAAAGTACTTTTGACAGACATGTTTCACATGCAATCGGTAACCAAAAGGCACTTATATACTTCTGTTAGGAGAACTCATATAAATCTGAGATTTTTGTTTTTATTTTTCGTGCACCCCTTATGTAGACTTGTATACGCATGGCGGAAAAGCATAATAGCCTAACATATGAATCACTGTGCAATTAAAAAAAACAAATAATAATAATTTGAAATTCAAACATTTCTCACAAAACATTAGTTGCCCACTTAAGGGGAATTTTTCCTTATTCCAAGATTTCACCATAAGATAACTTAAGATAAATGTATCATATTGTCATCGTGGGTGTTACTGTGAAGACAGGTGTATGACGCATTAACTACATCAATATGGAATACAAGTGTACTGCCATTTCTCCAAACAGGTTAGAATGATGTTGTTTTAATCGCTTTATCATTTCCGTAATTATTTAATAAAATAGTGAATTGATAACAATTCCCCCAAGAGGCTGATTGTCATCAGTATTGTAGGGTACACCGCGGCGCTTGTTGAGCGGCTCGCTTATTATACCTAATCAAACACACTCGAGTCGTTGTTGTTGTAGTGATGTTTTTGTATTGTTATTTATTTACTTGAAAAACATAAACAAATCGTATCACTTTGAAAGTTCTCTCTTTAGTTCTTCTGTTTGGTGGTTGCTTTATTAAGTACACTGAGCACAGAGACACACAATTGTATGCATGCATGTCCGTCTGTTATACGACCGTGAATATATTATAAATACGTTTGAGGATGATTCTAATGGTTTTTAGGTGGCGTGCAAATTTGGAATATGAACAAAAAAAGTTTGGGAGTGTCAGCATAAAATTTTCATTAAGATTAAGGCACGACAATATCGCAACATTTAACAAGCACTGGAGAAAGAATAACGGATTTGAGAGCAACGGAATGTAATAAAAAATGTCACAACTAGAATCATACATGAAGGAGTGATGTGCAAGTAGTTTGAGCTCTAACACCGCACCTTAGTAGACGACTAATACTTTCCCTCTGGCTCATGTGATCTAGTGTTGAATGTGCTTAGGAATTTGCTACATTAAACTGGAATTTGTTATAATCGTTTTTACTTCATTGGTACACAAAAAAATAACAATGTTCATATGAAGCCGCCAGAATCAATGAATCAGTCTGTCGGTCACACAACAGTCTCTTCCTCTCTCTCCCCACACAACTGTAGAAATGCCCATCATGGTCGTTCATATTAAAATGCCGATGTTGTCGGCTGTCGTTGCTGTTGTCGTTGATAGAAACTACAGAATCTAATTTTGGCTATACTATAGATTCGGCGTTCTCTGAGCATTTTATATGCATGCAGTATATCTTAAGGGACTTTATCCATTCTTCCATATGTTTTCGGATGTGTTTTTTTTGTTTTTGTGTGTTATTTTTTGTATATTTTGATGACATCATCACTGTTTCACTTTCTCTTCACTACTTTTACACAGAATCGTTTGCTTAGTTTTGCGTTTCTTCTTTTTAATATCATTGACACTGGTGGTGTATAATTAGTTTGTATTCTCATGTATAATTATTAATGAAATTCTTTGTATTAGATCGTGAACACTACAGCGAACGAGAATGGTGTGGTAGTGATGAACACAACGTAAAGTAGATTGTAACACACCTACGACGGAAGCTCGGAGTTAACCTGAACCGTTTCACAACTCTTTAACAAATGACTACCGATGATAAAATGAACTGACTGACGTCTCATAAAAACATACAAAATTTGTCGTGCTAATATAATGCGTTGCCAACCATCAAATCTCGCGTCAAGTGACTAAATTGAATGGAAGCGTTTCGCTAAAGGTCGTTTATATTGGTTTAAAGTTTTTAAAAAGCATTTAACGGCAGTTTAAAGTCTTAAGTGTAGTTCGCAGTGTAGCCTATAAATAGTACAAAAAATTACTACATACATATATTTTTTGGCGTGGCAAAATACACACACATACATACTATATACTCGGCAAAACAAACATAAATACAACAGAAAAATATTAATTTTAATAAGTGCGAGGAAGGAGCTTGGCAAAAGGACGCCAGAGAATTTTTTTTAGCATTTTGATACATACATAGGTAGTGCTCTGCGCTACAGCTATGCATATGGAAGCGAACATATTTTTTTCGATCTGTGGGCGGAATGGGTCATGGAAAACGGTTAGGGATATATAACGTAATATTTGTATAGAAATAGTACTCGGCACTATAGATATTTTTATGAAGACAGATTGATCGGAGGGTGCGTGTGAAAAGTTAGCAAGCCCTACATATAGTTATCAACCTTAGGAAGCGTTCCCAAAGTACGTCACATATGTACAGTTACACAGTACAACATTTTTCAGCTCATTGATTTGGGACTCAATTCTGAGAACTACGCGTGAAAGTTGCCCCAAAAAAAAGAAGAAGTTCTGCATCATTCGTTTTGTCAAGTTACATGCCATAATAATTTAATATCAATTTGAAGTTAGTAAGTATCGTATAGGGAAAATTTGTCACGTTTTAGGCTTTTTTGTTTGACATGACTCGAGAACCACTAGTCCGATTTAGCTGAAACAAATTTAAAAAAAATTATAAATTACAATTCCTTTAATCTGTTCATATTAAGTTTCTTTACATAAGCAACAGTTTCACTTTTCCGTTTATCAAATGATTTTGAACTGGGTTTATTTTGTAGCAGTTACAATATAACTATTGTACTCCGTGGCGTATAATTTACGTGGAATATTGCTTATGATAATCATACGCCACCCTAAAGTATTTATGATGTGTCAAACAAAAGAGCCTAAAACGTGATACTACCTATACGATACTTACTAACTTCAGATCGATATTAAATTATAATGGCATGTAACTTGACAAAACAAATGATGCAGAACTTCTTCTTTTTGGGGCTACTTTCACGTGCAGTTCTCAGAATTGAGTCCCAAAATCATGTGTTGTACTGTGTTAGGCTCGAGGCAGTGTTTTGTTTTTATCTTATATTTTGAAAAAGTTTGAGTAACAACACAATATTAAAGTACTGATAGCAGAGGAGAGTAGTCGCTTAACTACTTAGTTTTGATATTGTGTTATTACTCTATTTTTTTTAATCCTTATGATGTCTTTTGCTGAAAGACATAATATTGAAAAATAAAAGATAAAAACAAAACACAGACCTCGAATCTAACTAATCAAAACTTGAGGCATTATAATATATTCGAAAAAACAATAAAAGCTGAATCCTTCTTTACTATTTTTTTTAATTTCCGGATTTTAAATACGTATTACATTCGTGGCCACATGCTTAACCTTTATGTATATGCTTTATGTCGCACTATCAGAAATTACTTTCAATGTGCTAAAAAACACTTTTTTTATAACAAAAAGTACGTTTTTAGCACTAAAATGTGCTCTTTAGAGCAAAAGTTATTTTATACTACCAAAAAGTATTTTAATTGTACGAAAAAAATCTGTACTTTACTAAACTGTACTTTTACTGTAGCAAAAAGTACTTTTATTCTACTAAAAGAGCAAAAAGTGCTTCAATTATACCAACTTTTACTGTACCACAATATGCTACCATCAAAAAGTACTTTAATTGTACCAAAATGAGCTTTTATTTGACTAAACGTTTCTTTTTATGTAGCAAAAATTACTTTAATTTTACTTTAAAGTATTTTAATGGTACCAAAAAGTATTTTTATTATAACACAAAGTACTTGTATTCCACAAAAGCCAATACTACTAATACTTAGTTTAAGCGAAAGTCAATACTATACTAAGAAGATACTAGTTTTGACATATATGCCCAATAATTAAGGAACGAATTGAAAAATTTTCGATTTAGTTCAGTTCAATCATATTTACGCCTTGAGTATTCGTAAAAGGCGTACTTATTTTGGTGATGCTTGAACGTTATCTAAGAACTACAAACACATGTTGGCAACGCGTACTTTTGTCATCTGTCTGGCATCTCTGTGTTAAAGCGCCAATGTGTGTCGTTAAAAAAAGTGCACATTTTGAAAACACTCCGCACACATTTTGAAACCAATTAAAATTAATCTAAATAGAAATCCCACAATCAACTTTTACTATAGTTTACAGGTTTTAAAATCTGCTTCTATTGCAAATGGATAGAGTTTAATATAAACAGTAAAGAAGAAGGTGAAAAATTTTCGAAGTTATTTGAGAAGTATATTTATACAAAATTCTACAACGTTTTTTATGATACCTGCAAAAATATAAAAATTTGCATATGTCCAAACAAAAACCTTTATTGTTAAAGTCATTTAGCAACAGTTTTAATTAATGCCATCAAATATATGCAATTTTTTATTCTTCAATATATCGTTCTTATAAGATTATAGTGGGGGAAGGAACAGCTAGCGTTCGGCATCAAATCTTGACCAATAAGATTAGAAGACGACAATAAAATCAATTGGAACTTCGCCTACTATGTTACGTCAATTACTCTACCGCCACAAGATCTTGGTGCCTCAGATTGTTTTAGAAAAATTACCTCAAGATAGACTGGCCTTACATGCTAATAGAACAAACTTCCGAACGATAACTGTTGTCTTTGGGGACACTTATTGCAAAAATATTCAAAATTAATTTAAAACAAACACAATTATTATCTATAAATAGAATGGTTCATAAGACAAATCGAACAACTCCACTAATTGATATTTTTCAAATTTTAATTTAAATTGAAATATTCCATGTTTTTTCTATAAAAAATAATTTCTTTAATAATAAAAATTAACATTACTAACATTTCTCACATTGTTAAATGTTTTACACTATTACTCAATTGATTTTATAATTTAACACGAGTTTTAACAATTTAACAATATTAGCTCTATGTCAAATAGAGTTATTCGATTTAGCAAGTGCAGCTTTTAGTTATTACCCAATCAACATCTTGTCTTCCTAGAAAATTCCCTAAAACTTTAATCCAAAACCAAACAAACAACAAATAAAACAATTTAAATGTAACAAAATAGAAATATGTAAAAATGGATCATTTATATTTTGTTTTACATTAAAATTTAATTGTATTACAAATTATTTTTTTTTTCATATATATTACATATGTATAAAATAATAATAATAAAAAAAAAATCATGTATACGTTGTAAAATTTATCTCATAAAATATACAAAAATATAGTAGAAAAAATAGATGGAAATGTTTTAAACTGTAACAAAAATGCATAAATACACATATGTATGCCTGTAAATGTATATACTATATGTATGTATGTTGCAGTATATATACTAGTAAGAATGAAGAAGGTACACATGTATTACATATATCTATACATATGTATGTAAGTATACATATAAATATATGTAAATATATATACATATAGTATATGGAGATGCATTTATATACACATATATGTATGTAACTGAATGTAATATGCATTGTATGTTGTGTGTGTATATATATATATATAAATATTTATTTTTTTTAGGAGCAAACTACTAATCAAGTACTAATCGCGTAAATTTTTTGCTAGCAATAAGTTGTTGTGATGGCCGGATAAATGTCGGACCAACTCTTGTACTGATTCGAAATACATTGAACAAAAGCAGCAGGAATAGCGGGTATCGTTATCGCTGCCATTGGTGGTGATGACATTTCTATGAACTGAACACAAATGTTTGAGTAGATGGGCCTTTTGCTTAAACATAGCTATACATAGGCGGCAAGCGAACGGTTTTTCGCCGGTGTGAACTCTGAGATGCGTTTTCAGGTTCCATGACATGCCAAACTGTTTGCCACAATATTCGCAGCGATATTCTCGCACAGAGTTCTGTCCGCTGCCGCTGCCACAGGCGGGACTGCTGTTCGGGTTGCCGGATCCTTCTAAACTTAAATTAATCTCGGATATGGATGTGAGGCCCGGCTGTAAATGAGATAGGGATGACATATTCGAGTTGTGGGTGGATTGCCATTGATACACTAGTTGTGGTGGCAGTTGTACTGTCTTTTCAGGGCTGTCGTGTCGCGAGATGCTCTTCTCCAGCAGATTGCGATTCTGCGGTAAAATGTCGGAGGGATTTATCACTCCCTCGTCCAGGGGCAGTAACATATTCTTTTCAGGCATGTAGCCCGACATGGGCGAGAGTGATGATTTAGCGGATCGAAATTCGTCTAGAAGATTTTGTTGGTAAGATACGAAAGGCTTGTGGCTGGGCGAGGAGTGGAAACCGGGTCGTCGTTTTCGATGCGGCGTTACAACATAGTTATCCGGTGAGCTATTCAAATCGCCGTGTTCGGAAAGTGGTTTCAGACAATCTTTCGCCGAGTCGGAGAACAATGTTTTGCGCTTGGCGCTCTCCATTATGTTGAGGGAATCATAGTCAGGGGAATAGCTGCTTTTGCCACGAAATATATTTTTCATACTGTGCTCTGTTTTGGTGCGAATGCCCAGTGATAAATTGACGGGATTAAGGCTGCCAATACTATTTACATCGGATAAGTTGTCTAGGTCATTACTGCATTCCTTGGTTTTCAGCTCATTAGTGCTGTCGCTGTCGATATTTAGGTTGTCTTCATCATCATTATCTTCTGAGATATTTTTCTCTGAACACGAGGAAGGTGGACTCTTTTTGATGCTACTGCTGCTGTCATTGCCATTTTCACTTTTCAACTTCTTTTCACACTCTGGACTCTCAAAATCTTCGGAAAGTTTTCGCGAGGCACTCAACATGTCATTTGAGCCCCCGCCACCATTTGTCCCGCCTCCACCTCCGCCGCCGCCTGTCCCACCATTATTCAAGGGCAACGTGGTATCCGTCGTTTTCCAGTTGTCCGATTTAATCTGCAGCAACAGCAAGAGATCGTGCAAATAGTTGACATCGCGCGATGTAATACACGTCTGCCCCGAATACAAGAAATCCAACAAGAATTTGAAATAGGTGGCATTCACATCCGGGAAATAGACGGTAGTCATGCAGTCATATAACTGAGTGTCTTCCAGAAGGTTTCTTAAAATGAGAAATGCACAAAAAAGAAAACGGGAAAACAATTAAGCCAATGTTCCGACGGGGGACAATGAATTATTTATAGCTTTACCTAATTAACGGACTCGCCGCTGCCAAGACCAGCTTGTGGGCATGCAATTTTACTTTGTTCTCACAGACGATCGTCAGGTCCGCGGGATGTTCGCCACGAAACGCAGCTCCAATTTCTTTAAGAATACATTCGCCATGTTTGCTGTATTGCAACATCAACATTCTCGGTACCTGCAAGACATATGAATAACCGAACAGAATGAAAGAAAACGGAAAACAGAAAACCAGCAGCTCAAGATTAATTTCAAAAGTCAGTCTCAGTCATCGCTCGTCGCCGTCGTCGCGTCGTCGTAGTACAACAAGACAATAAAAGAGATGTTAGTAAAAGGCCTTGGATTTTGAAATTATTGTTATAATAAAAAAAAACCCAAAAACAACAACAACAGCGCGAACAAAACGAAAAGCGAAACAGAGTGACTTGATCAAAACTACTTTCTAAAAATGGCTTACATCTCTTTTCGCTTTTTCGTAAGCTCTTGCGCACATTTACATACACAGACACACAACCAAGCCAATAGTGGAGACCATACACACAGATACTCTACCAGCCATAAAACTTAGTCCAAAGAGAGTTTGAGGGGGAGGGCGGGTGAGAGAGGAGTCGTCGTTGTCGTATAGTTATTTATGTTCGTAGTTGGTTGTGTGGTGTTGTGTTGTTAAGTTTTTAGCACTTTTTTCAAGGCAAAAACGATCATTTTGAATAAAAGTTATTAGTTATAATATAATTCCATAAGATATCTCTACCTACCAACTTGTTAGCTACTGCTACTACTACAGAGAGCGCAGATAAATTTGAATAAGAGAAAGGTATTTTAGAAAGGAATTTCTACAAGAAACTTATAATGTAGTATTAAGAAAACAAATATACAAAAAAAAACAAACATTAAGAAATATATTATAAAATACACAACACGGATCTAACCTTTTTTAATAGGAAATGGATGAGAACAGTAACTTTTACACAATAAATGCATGTGTATTTGTTCTACCACAAGTTTCACATACGAAACATGTATTGTACTATTTTAAGTTGTATTCTATATAGGAACAACATGTTTTATGGAAAATTTTGATTAAGAGCTTCTTGGTAAATGTCAATGAAAAGATACGTTTTTATATTAAAAAAATTGCAGTTTAAAGTTTTAACTTTGCGCTTTTATATGTAATGATAAAATTGAAGCACCTTGGCTATTGTTATACCTTATATTAGAGTTTCTCGTTTTATGAACAGCAAAATTTTGGATTGAAGAAAAATAAACGTGTCCTTGACATTTATTTATTATTACCTAAGTAGAAAAGTAATTTGATCTTCAAAAAAAAACCTGAAAGACACAAAAAAAGTTGAACTTCAAAACAGAATTCAAATTGTATTCAGGTGAACTGACTGATAAATATTCTCGCGCTATGCAACTCTCGAGTTATTGAAATTTATCGTTGGCGGAGCTTAGATGGATGGATAGAGGACTTTCGGTTGTTGTACTCATGTTAAATCTGTAGAAAAGGTTACATGCAGCAAATGAATTTTTTTTTTTTGTAATATCTCTGTGCAAATGATCTATTTGTATAGAGGTGCCAAAAGGGTCTTTTAGAGTAATAACTGAAAATCGAGGAGATCGCTGTTTCACCTTTAAATACAAAATATTAAAAGTAAAAAATTTTTAATGTTTTAAAGGGTTTTCTTTAAGAAATTTTTAGAAAATATTTATGTATGTTTGGGCAAATGACTGATTTGTATGGGAAGTATCAGTTGTGGGATCACAACATTTCCGATTTTTATTCGTAATTAAACGTTCAATAACACAGTACAACATTTTTCAGCTCATTGATTTGGGACTCAATTCTGGGAACTGCACATGAAAGCAGACCCAAAAAGAACAAGTTCTGCATGTATCGTTTTGTCAAGTTACATGCCGTAATAATTAAATATCCATTTCAACTTAGTAAGTATCGTAAAGGGGAATTTGTCACATTTTAGGCATTTTTATTTGAAATAACTCGAGAACCACTAGCCCGTTTTGGTTGAAACAATTTGAAAAATATTAAGAATTACAATTCCTTAAATGTTTTCTTATAACATTTCCGTGCATAAGCAACAGTTTCACTTTTCCATTCATCAATTGATTTTTAACTGGATTTATTTTGTAGCATTTACAATAAGACAGTTGTACTCCGTGGCGTATGATTTACGTGGAAATTACTTATGATAATCATACGCCACCATATACCAATATAAATCAAAAGAGCCTATAACGTGACAAATTCCCCTATACGTTATTTACTAACTTTAAATCGATATTTAGTTATTATGGCATGTAACTTGACAAAACAAAACGAATAGGACTATAAGGAAGATTTCGGTCTTTTGAATGGGAGGTACCAAAGCGTCAAATGTTTTTAAGATTTCCCCTAATTTTACAAGATAATCATAATAATAAAACATAATAATTCAGCGTAGTTACATGTATATGGGTGAATCCGATCTTTTTATGGAACATACCCGAAGGGGCGTGGAAAATGTCACGGGTTTCTATGTTTCTGCCTACTATTGCAAGATAATTGTGCAGACCAAATGCATATATCCTCCAGTTGGGAAAGACCGATATAACCCATATTCATTCCTCAGTCAGATTTTCATGAACGTTTACCGTGCCCATAATTAACAGAATTCAGCGTACTTACAATAAAGATTTGCATCAAAAACCATGTTAGTGATTTCGGTCATTTGTGTGGAAAGTACCAGAAGGGGTGTGGCGAATGTTTCGATTTTCTGTGGTTTCGTCTACCTTTACAAGGAAGTAAATTTTGACTATATTCAAATATAGTGTAGTTATCCGTTCGGATGTGATGAAAGAAATAAAAAATTTCCAGAAATGGGTCACTTTATATGGGAGGTACCGGGACCGGTGGGTCTGTTTTGTTTGTTTGTCACTTTTCCATTACTTATCGTGCCTTACAACGAGACAGACGAAGATGGCTTGCTTGCTGAAAAGTTCTGGAAATAATTTGGTCTTAAGGTATTTGGGGTCCAAATCATCTGTAATAATGATTAACACTTTTTCTGCAATCAAAAGATATACATACATCTGACCATTATGGCAAAGTTGATACCTATGTAATTTAACAAAAAAAAAAGCTTTTTATCTGCTTTTAGGACTTTTACAACAATTTGGCAAAGGATGATATGTTTGAGATAAACGGAAATCTATTAAATAGTTAAATAAATATCTGATATGTCCTTATGTCTAAATGAGGTCTCAAAACCTTAAATCGGCTCTCTGTAAAATTATGAAATTGGACACAACTTTTGCCAAAATGGTATAGAGCTATACCTTTATTCCTATGGGTTAAGGTATAAAAAATAGCATCAAACATTAAACTTTTTTAGTTGTTCTATAAAAATACATACCTATTTTTAATTATATTGTAAATTTTTGGCAGTAAAGATTAAATAAAATAGCTTGTTATATACCTATATATAAACAATTTTAGGAATTTTTATTTTCATACTTCTCATCTTTACTTTACCCATTTTAAATAAACATTTATCTTTTTCAAAACTATCAAACTCCTGTTGTTTGTACTTGTTACCCGCCCCCACTAATAGAGAGCTAATACAAAAATAAACATTTATCGCAATTTCTTTCAACTTCATCTGGCAACTCTATTGTTTAAGTGGCAGCTATATAATGTCATAATTGTATTTGCTAATGAATCCTGTTTGTGTATGATCATTCTGACAATGATCATCAGTGCGATGAAAGAATAACTATTAATGAAATTGAAAGCGTTCTTGAGTTTACGGTTAATCAACTTCTCCTTTTGACTTGACTAACATACTTGGAACTCAACACACACACACTTGCATAAACACACGACACAGATCCACACAACACACGAGTAGAGCGCAGTGTGGATTGCTAAAAAGTTGCCACTGCTGCTCGTCGCTCATTCGGCTATTTTCTTATTACTACTATACTTTATGTTCGGTTGCTTAGCTTTTTCTTCGTCGTCTTCGTTTTAATGAAAGCTTAAAACTCAGATTCTTCCGTTGTGTCGTCGTCGTCTGCGCCGTTTAACTTCTTTCTATCTAGTGCAATATCTCTTCTCAGTTGTTTGGTTTGTTGTTGTTGTGTTTTTTGTTTTGAGTTCATTCCTTTCACGAAAAGCTTTGTTGTTGTGTTGTTGTAATCGAGTAAGTGGTTGCTGTAGCTCTTGTTGGTCGCTCGCTCGCTCGCTCGCTCGCTTGCTGTCGATTACGTATGCGTAAAACCATTAAGCCAGCCCCACACAATACAAGAAACAAACGAAAATGAAAACGAATCAGCAAGAAATTCAGCAGAGTGTGTCTACTGCGCACACACATAAAGCAACACTGGCGGTAGGTCTTCGTTCACAGATACAACAAAGAGTATTAAGTAATCCATGAGTTTCTTTTCAGCAATGGAAAACCTTTCCTTGACTATGTAATTGACGGACCATGGAAGCGGAGATGATGACGTTTAGTGGAAATTGTCGGATGCAATATAATTGTTTGTATTGTACTAAGAATTCCGATTTTAGCAGATAGTGCACATATATAATGGGAAATACTAGGTACTTGGTTTAAGGATTGGGTGTAGTCATACATATAGTCGAATTGACTAGAATTGTACTTAAAAATTAGTAAGATGATTATCTTCGGCATAGCATTTGTAAAAATGTTGATACAAATGTTATGATTATACTTAATATTTGGAAAAAAAATAATTTAAAAAGTTTGCTCCAAATACTCCAGACCCAATTCACGATCTTAACCCACAAAACGGTGGAGTTTTGTGAGAGGTTGGAGGTTTTTCTGATCTTGATTATCTTTAACCTCTGTTTGGAGGATAGTAGCTTGCATACCAAATTTCAGCTCAATAGCTCTTAAAATACGGCTGTAATCGCTGGGACAGACCCCAAAAAAAAGGTTGAGTTTGTATGGGGGGTGGCGTTAGCTTTTGAATGGTCTTGCTCATCTTAAATTTGATCTCCACATAGAGGAGAAGAATTTTTTATAACTTTTAAACTAAGGCTTTACTACAGATACTTCAGACACTTAAGGTCGTGAACTACAAAATTCACGATCATAACGCCCAAAATGGGGAGTTTGTATTGGAGGTGGGATAAGATTTTGTCCGATCTTGCCTATCATAGAACGTAACCTCCGTTTAGAGTATAGAAAACATGCACACGCAATTTCAGCTTGATAGCTTTTAAACTACAGCTTTACTACAAATACCCCAGACACTTAAATCTTTCTTTTTTACGGCACCTACATGTCTATAGACGAATCCGAACGTCAGCCGTTTGACAAGCTTTTACTAGACTTGCAAAGCTGCTGTCGACAACATCAAGACCCCCTCATTGCGTTCATTTGAACATATTGCATATAAAAGTAGCATCCATCGATTCAATGATTGTCTAATATAGGTGCAGAAGTTCGAGGAGACTTATTCAACAACGAATCAATCCCTATCCGACCAATCAAGAACTTCAAGAAATCCTAAAAGACGGGGAACAACCTAGACTCTGCTCGACAATTAGTACAAGACCTATAGCGTTAAGATTATGCTCATAGGATCAAGTTTTCTAACAAATGGTAGAGAGGTTTCACAGCTTTACCTCAGCTTTTTTCTCTCAGACGAGGCACACTTACACCTTAATGCGCATTGGAATAGGTAAAATTCCCAATATTGAAGTGGTACTTATCCTAGATTGAACCATCAAATCCCCTTGCATTCAAATAAGGTTACTGTGTGGGAAGCTTTGTCACGTTTTAGGCTCTATTCTTTGACATAACATAAATGTAATATGGTGGCTCATGATTATCAAAAGTAGTATTCCACGTAAATCATACGCCACGGAGTACAGCAGTTTTATTGTAACTGCTACAAAATAACCCAGTTCAAAATCATTTAATTAATAGAAAAGAGAAACTGTTGCGTATGTAGGGAAACGTTATATGAACAGATAAAAGGAATTGTAATTCTTAATCTTTTTAAATTTGTTTCAGCTAATTCGTACTAGTGCTTTTCGAGTTATGTCAAACAAAAGAGTCTTAAACGTGACAAATTCAAATCGATATTGAATTATTATGGCATGTAACTTGACAAAACGAATGATGCAGAACTTCCTCTTTTTGGGGCTACTTTCACGTGTAGTTCTCAGAATTAAGCCCCGAATCAATGAGCTAAAAAATGTACTGTGTATTTATCTTGTAAATTAAGCGCCTAATCGAAATAAGCTGCTTTATTTGTGATAACTTTCAGCCACTACACAATTCCTATAGATTAAACCTTTACGAGTTTGCGAAATCTTGTTCTTTTTAATTCTACTTATTTTTGAGAGTAAAATGTTTACGAACATGTTTCATACTGCAGCGCCATGAATAGGAGGGCCTTATGTATGCCACAACGGAGACAACAGCAGCAACAACAAAGATGGTGGTCTATCTTGCGATCAACCGAATGCTTTTGAATGTGAAATTGTTAGGTCTGGTTAGGTTTTGCAGCTCTCTGGTTTTTTTTTTTTTGTTGTTGTCAATGATGATATTCTTGCGATTAAGGTACCTTCTACAGTTGTTGCATGTGTGTGCAGGCATGGAATATGTACACGAAAAAGTCCCACTGAAACCAAAAACTATTGTTTCAACAAAACAGCACCAACAAAATATTATGTACATACATATGTAGGTATTATCTAAGTGAGAGAGGGCGCGCCCGGGTATCTAGGGGAAATGTGAGAGTGTACGAAGGGTGTTTAATTTCCGCTATAAAATATCTTTTGAAATATGTTTGCTTATACAAAAAATACATACATACGTACGTATGAATGTATGCAATAATTATTTAATTTTCTTTCAAATTTTTGACATTTTACAAAAGCACCAAAAGAAAAAAAAAAAGAGTTATGAGTAAGTGTGAGTGTTTTATTTTTTACATTCACTTTTTGTTTAAACACATTTCACCATATTGCATTGAAAATGAGACGGAAAGGAAAGAAAGATTTAGCAAGATATTCGCAACAAACCATTTCTTTTCCACGCTTTTGAAAATGAAATGCTTATTAAGCATTCTCTTTCCGATTTAACGTGTTTAGAAATGTTTCGGTTCGTTGAGCCAGATTATTGCACAGAGTAAATCTGAGGTCAGCCATGACAAAAACTTTTTAGTACGTTTTATGGTACATGTATTATAGATGTGTGTGTGTGTTTGAGTGTGATGAAAGTTAGCATTTCGTAATTTTAGGTTTTGCCCGTATTTGCGTTTATAAATTGTAAATGAATGATGACCTATTAAGACTAAGACCTGATTTTTTAGATTTTCTTTTATTTATTATTTCTTTTATTTCTTTGTTCGAAGTTTCCCTATAATCAATTTTCTCTGTTATGTTGTTATTCTAAGATTCTCAAAGGCTTTTGAGAAATTAGGATGTCTCAAACTTATAAAGTGATCCACAATTAAGGCTGATTTACACGCAATCCACCCATATCCCCTATCTCCTGTCAAATCAGTACATTTACATGTTTTCTAATTAGGCTATCTCGCTCTTGAAGCTGAGGGGATATGAGTAGATATGGGTAGATAGCGTGTAAACCATACTTTAACAGTAAAAAGTTATAATACAATAGGGACATGCAATTTTTGCAAAAAATTTAATCTTAAGTTTTATAGTCATTACAAGTATGTAACAGTTAAAAAAGTTAAATGAATTAAACCCCGTCAGTTGTGCGCAACGTTTTTCATATTGCAGCGAAATATTTGTATAAAATTATAAATTTTCATAACTTTACAGGAAGTCATTGAGCCGTACATCAGCTTTTTATATAGCCATTTATTAGACTTATCGCGACCTAAAGTCGCAAAGGGTGTAAGTCCAAAATTAAAAATCTTACAGGACGGATAAAAAAAACTTTATTTTACCTTTAACAACTTATTTTTTCAAAAATTTTAATGCAATTATGTGTATGAAAGGTGAAAACGCATATATTTTTGGTGATTTTTTTTCAAACCAGATGCGTTTTCAATTTATCTTACGTTTTACATCAAGAAATTCATTTAGGCAAAAAGTGGACTTACAACCTTTACGACTTTAGATCGCGATATCATCTTCTAAAAGTCCTAAAAGACATTTTGTTAAAAAAAAATCATCTTTAACAGAAAAAGAAACAACTTATCAACTTTTGCCATAATGGTACAGCAAAAATTTCTTATTTATGTATGTGATATCCGTATGATATATGTACAAATTCTTTAACGTAACGTATACGCTCCAAATACGGACCATTTCGCAGAATGAATCAAATCATCAAATACATCAACATTTTTGAAACCATTTTTTCAGTAACCAACTCTCTGATCTACCAACACTCATTGCAGTCATCAATTTGCAAACCTCCGTTGAAACAATATTACATTTATTTGAAATAAGAAAGATGAGAAAAGTTTAAATTCTAATTATTCCTGTTTGTAATAAATTCAAATAAATTTTGTTTCAACCAATGTTTGTAAATTTTCGTGCTTAATATTACAGGATTAACCAAAAGTTCGTTTACATTTGGCTATTAATTAGGATATGCATAAGCAGTCAACGGAAATTTAGTGTCATGGTGTCATTCGACTAAAGAGCAACTCAAATTTTGCGTTTATTAGAACATAGAGAAGAGAAAAGATGGTCCATAGTTTCAATTGATCCGAAAATGGGTGAAGTCACTCGAGGAGACATGTCCAACAATTAATCAATCACGATCCGGCCGACTTACAACTTCAAGGGATCACGAAAACTTAAAGTGAGTAAGATCATCTATTCATGAACAACATAGACTCTCCACTCGACAGCGGTCTAGCGTCGTATATGTGACCAAAACATATTTAAACCGCACAAAGATTTACATTAACATCTTTACAAAATTCAAATCTTACATGCGCTACAGAATATCAATGGTATTAAACAAGGATCGTGGTTACCCCAAGATGGGACAACATGTCGCACCTCCAACGACTCATTGAGTGCAGTTCACGAAATTGTTGGCCACACGGTAATAATCAATTAACTGTGACATTTACTGACCATTTGGGTGTCCAAACTTATTCCCCGTGGACTTGTTTCTTTAGGGAGATACTGTAAAAGTAAAATTTTCAACAGCAACCGAGTGTCTGTTGAGGAGTTTAAGGAACTTATTTGCGAGGAAATGCAAAACAAAACAAAAAACTTAATTAAAAATCAAAAAGCACAAATGGATTATGTAATTAAAAAAATGTAATCCCTATTTTTGTGCTTTCATAGCGAATAAATAGTTTTTATCTCAATTATCTAAAAAGATTTTTGGTCCAACCTATATATATTACAAGCAAATACAGAGAGTTATTCTGGAAACTGCACGTGAAAGTAGCCCCAAAAATAAAAAGTTCTGCATTATTCGTTTTGTCAAGTTACATGTCATAATAATTAAATATAGATTTGAAGTTATCGTATAGGGAAATTTGTCATATTTTAGGCACTTTTGTTAGACATAACTCGAGAAACACTAGTCCAATTCAGCTGAAACAATTTTAAAAAAATTAAGAATTACAATTCCTTTAATCTATTACGTTTTCCTACATAAGCAACAGTTTCACTTTTCCATTCATCAAATGATTTTGAACTGGGTGTATTTTGTAGTAGTTACAATAAAACTGTTGTACTCCGTGGCGTATGATTTACGTGGAATATTACTTTTGATAATCATACGCCACCATATAGAATTTATGTTATGTCAAACAAAAGAGCCTAAACCGTGACAAATTCCCCTATACGATACTTAATAACTTCAAATCGACATTAAATTATTATGGCACGTAACTTGTCAAAACAAATGATGCAGAACTTCTTCTTTTCGAGCAATTTTCACGTGCAGTTCTCAGAATTGAGTCCCAAAATCATGTGTTGTACTGTGTAATACTTTGTTTGTTTGACCAGATAGTTTTGAAGGTATTATTAGGCCTACATCTTATAAATCTATACCATTATTGCAAAGGACGATGGCTATGTCCAAATTTCATAACTTTACTGGAAGCCGATTTAATGTTTAAAGTTTAATAGGCTTCGAATTATCTCAGACATGTCAACTTGTTACAAAAATTCATAAAGGATGTATCAAGTAAATAACCATTTAAATAAATCGACATTAACTTTTACCTATAAAACTTATAAATTATTATCTGAAATATTTTATAGGTAATAAGTTCATTTTTCAATATTATCCAACTATGCAATAGCAAAGACTTGCCGATTTCAACATGTTGGTGTTTTTTTATAAAACATTATTTTTGTTATTCAACGTTTTTCGAATAGGCCCACGTTCAAAATTCCAAACTGTAAGTTTTTTTTACATAAATGTGTCCTATAAAATAAAAACATATGTAGATATCTTAAAACATTTTATTATTAAATACTAAACTTCGTTTTCTTTTCGCTTTCGATCCTAAACTGTATTATTAAAAGTTTAACTTTTTTGACTACAAAGGTATTTATAACCTACGAATCTATATACTGCCTTCGAAGACCCCAAAAAGTACTATTCGTTAAGTCCTCCTTTTAAATGAAACCACTAATTTATCATCTCTATTTCTCAGGCTTGAAGCTTACTTTTATGCATTGTTTGACTGTGTACGATCGTGTGTGTGTGTGAATGTGGTAATACCTTCAAACGAGCAACACCAACAACTTTTCGAAAGTTTGTCATTAAGAAGTACAATGACGACGACGACGACGATCTACTACTTTTTAGTAACAACACAGAGATTAAAAATAAAGTCTGCCTTTCACAAAAAGCTCTCCTTCCACAACAAATGGTTCGTAAAACGCGCTCGTTGTGCGCTCATGCGGCCAACAACGTCGTCGTCGTCGTTATGACCGACATCGATCGACATTGTGTGTGGAATGAGTGGTGTGAGAGTGTGTGGGGTAGGTAGAGTAGTAGTATAGCAGTAATAAACGTAGTCGTCGCCGTCTCCTCACAACGTTTCATCGACAACGTCGCCATCGTTGTCCCCCCCCCCCCCCCTTGCTGCTTTTGTTGTTATTGTGTGAATGTAAGTAGCAACAAACATAAGTGTGTTAGTATGGGAGATGTGATTGCATTAACACAATAAGACAGCAACAGCAACAACAACAGCCAGAAACGAAACATTTCGTAAGTTATTTTTGTGAAACTTTTGAAAAGTGGTAATATTTATCGCAAGCATGTTGTTGTGGTTGTTGTAATTGTCGTTGCCGATGATGTTGTCTGTTGTATTTCTTTCTTCTTCTTCTCCTACATCTCTAAACTCTTTTTTTCTGTGAAGACAACAACATTATAAAGGCGAACAAGATGAAGAATACAAGAGACAGACATGGAGAAAAAAAAGCAATAATACTCTAGCAACAACAAAGAAACTATTTATGTTAAATTTACGCAGAAATAAAAAAACAAGAGAAAAATAAATTCAAATTAAAAAAAAGAAGAAACTTGAAGTGAAGGTCGTATGTATGGATGTATAAATGTTTATATGACAGTGTGTGTGTAAGTTTGTGTAACTATTTCATATGTTTCATACTTGTATCAATTCCAATTCATGTAAATATCTTTAGTTTACTTATGAATTTGTACGAATGTCTGTCTGTCTGATTGCATGTTTGTGTGTGTGTATGTGCAAATAGAGAGATGGCTGCATGTAATACTTTGTTTATGATTGTATACATACATACATATATATGAACACATATGTTTAGTTTAGTGAGTGCGTGTGTGTGTGTGTTTGTGTATCTGAACACGACCTACATAAAAGAAAATTATTCACTTAAAACTACAACAACTGCTATTGCGACTCGCTCGCTTGTTTGCTCACTCCGTCGCATACTTACCTCTTTCATTTACAATAGTTTTTTCTTGTTGTTGTTCACCAAAACTTGAAGAATTGTTACAATGTGAAATATCCAAATCCACCACAATCCGATCCAATTTGAAATCCGTGAAGTTTTTTATTTTCTCTGGTATTCCTTTTGTGTGTTGCTTCTCCGCTGCTGTTGCTCCTTTCTCTTGCTTAATTCCTTTCTTTTTTGTTTTTGTATTTAGCAAATTTCGTATCACTTTTTACTTTCAAGTTTCCATTTCCACCACTTTGTATTTTGTAATGTGTTAAATTGTAATATAATTGATCGTTTTGTTTTATTTTTTTCTTTTGTTATATTTTATAAACATTTGATGTGTTTCATTCACTCTTCAACTACTTGATCTTTGCTTGATCTCGATTGCTCTCTTGTTGTTTGTTTGTTACTTTTTATTTTTCTTGTTCCTCTTTTGGCTATCGGAAAACTGTGTGTCCTCAAATCACTCCATTAGCATTACTATTGCGAAACATCATGACACAAATTTTGAAACAAAAGGGATAGTAAGTAGCCGCCGTGCGTGTAACATGCCGATCGTTCTTTTAAACTTTTCAGAAATTCCATACACACCACTCACACTTCGCTCGCTCTACTATGTAGGAGCTTAGTTCAATTCAGTCCATATGAATGTGTAAAGAAGAAAACTCAAGAAATTGTATTAATCAATCGTAAGACTTTCCAACACCCAACAGGTTTTCCGATCTGCTTGCTTAAATATCACTTTTCTTACTGTGCCGAAACTTTTAAGTAAACACATTTCGTGGTCTAAAACACAACTGCAGCACCACCAGTAAAACTTCATACTTAGCTTTTATGCTGTTGTTGTTGTAGCTCAGTTAGTTTGCTTGCTGGTTGGTTTCACAGACAAACTCACATATTTCTGTAGGTTTTTTTTGTTGGTTGGTCGGTTGGTTTGGTTCACCATCTCTTTTTTGTTGTGTGCGGTTCCAATGCAATTGTACTAGATACGTTTTTATTTTCTCCTTCTTTTTCAACTGATCTTTCCCATCCATCGAAATACGACACACGAACCTACGTACGAACGAACACACACTCTGTGTCTGCACTGTGTTGTGCGGAGAATTTTGAATTTTTTTTGCCTCCATCATCATTGTATTGTTTGTGTTGTTACAACTTTCGTACTGATGGTGTGCTCTCCGAAAGCTAATGCTAAAACTCTCACTCTCTTTTGCGGTTGTGAAAACTTTGAACGAAGTTGTTGAGCATTACGGTCATAGAGAGTTTACGGTACTCAATTTCTCATTGATGGGCAATGGGGATAGAGATGATGTTGGTGAATCATAACGAAACCCCCCCCGTCAAATTTGTACTCAACTCTGCGTCGCAAGTTGCGGAGCACGGCGAGAGCGAGCGAATAAGAGAGTAAGTAGCATGAACGGAATGGGTACGACAATCGAGCGGACAGTGTTTTCGTGTATGGCATTTTGCAACTGTGCTACAAAACATACGGAGGTACCTCCCCCTTGCCCCACCTCTTCCTGGCAGTAGAGAATTTGTAAATCGCAACATTTACAATGTTGGACCCTCGGACTTTCCAATGGTATGTATGGAGAGACTTCAGACAAACAGCGCTACTGTGGTTGTTGTACATACTACATGGCAATTTCAAGGTTTTGGAGAATTACCCGTAAAGTAGAATAACTTTGGGAAAATTTTTATTATTTTATGTGTGGACGAGCTGTAGTTGTAAAAAAAAGTTCTAGTAAGAGGCAACAAAGGTTATACCTATCTGATTGGAATTGATCTGGTCTGATTGTTTCAAATAAGGTCTAATATGATTCGAAATTTGTTTCCAATTGTTTATAATAGGTATAATTTTTACTAAATATGTATATCACATAGGTATAAAACCATCTGACCTCTCTCATCAGGATCAATTTGGCACAATTATATACGACAGATAAGGAAAGGATTTATTTTACTCACAACAGATAGTAAGAGGCAAAAAGGGTTATATCTATCTGATCGGATTTGATCTGGTCTGATTGTGTCTAATTAGATATAATCTGATTCAAAATTTGTTCCCAATTTTACCCAATATAATTTTTACTCTCATCAGGTTCAATTTGACACAATTATATATGACAGATAAGGAAAGGATTTTTGTTACTCACAACAGATCTGACTTCACTACCAAATGCCCAACTGAAGACTTTTTAACGCATTCGTTATTTGTGAATTTAAAAAAAAAACATTTTGAAATTTTTGCTGAAAAATAAAATTATTTGGTACAACTTGTATAGGTATAACTCCGAATAGGTCAAATAATTTTTAAATTATCCTAAAAATGAAAATTTTTATAAAAAACAATACCATAGAAAATATAATTTCAAAAAATTAATTTCATCAAAAATGGACTGAATACTGATACTGATGTCAATATTTTTGTTAATGTAATAGGAAATATTTCCAAATATAAACAAAAATTAGTTTTTATAAACTAAATTATCATAGAAATGATGGCAATTTGCAATTTATTGTACCAAAAAGTACAATTTACTGTATTAGATTTTTTTTTTGTAAAAGAGTACTATGTATTATACCAAATATACAATTAATTGTACCAAAAAGTATTTTTATCGCATCATTAACTTTTTATTATACCGCAAAGAACTTTTAATGTACCACAATGTACTTTTATTGTACCAAAAAGTTCAATTTATTGTACCAAATGTATCTTTATTGCAACAAAAAGTACATTTTTTTAGCAAAAAGTTAATTAATGGTACCTAAAAGTACATTTATTGTACCAAAAAGTATGTTTCTTATACCACAATTTAAATTTGTTGTACCAAAAAGGACATTTATAGTAAAGAAAAAGTACTTTTTATCAATAACTTTTTATTGTTACCCAAAGCACTTTAGATGCAACACAAAGTACTTTTGATGTACCATCAATACTTTTATTATACCAAAAAATAAAATTTATTGTACTTTGTACTTTGATTGTACAAAAGTAATTGTACCAAAAGGATATATATCGCTCGTTTTCTGCAAGACCGTCATATCTCAAAATAATCGATTCCGAGATAAACGCGTTTAAAGTTTTTAATTTACACCCAACTTGTACGAAATGGAGGAATTCAAATAGCTCTCATGCGGAGTGTATAAAAGATATTAACATGCATTTTTTACACAGCATGGAGTATGATGTAATGAACAATTCTACATCATTAGCTCAAAAATCACGTTTTTTGAGTTATGACGGTCTTGCAGAAAACGAGCGATATTATACCAATAACTTTATTATTGTACCTCAAAGTACTTTTGATGTACTAAACCTGTATTAATTTTATCAAAAAGTACGTTTATGGTATCAAAATTGACTTTTTAAGTACAAAAAAGTAAGTAACAAAAAGTAATTTTACTGTCAAAAAGTATAATTTAATGTACCAATAAGCAAAACTAATTATACCAAAAAGTACTTTTATTGCCCCAATAACTCTGTAATTGTACCGCAAAGTATTTTGATTATATCAAAAAGTACAATTTATTGTACTAAAAAATACATATATAGTACCAAAAATTACTTTAAATGTATACCAAAAAGTACTCAAAAGTCATTTTATTGTTCCAGAAAGTAACATTCATTGTACCAAAATTTACAACTTATTGAACCAAAAAGTAAAAATTGTTGTACTAAAAAGTATAGTTTACTGTAACAAAAAGTACAATATATTACCACAAATATATTACCGCAAAATATTTTTGATTTTCTACAAAGTACTTTTATTGTACCAAAAAGTATTATTTATTGCACCAGAAAGTACATTTATTGTAGCAAAAAGTACAATTGTTAAAACTAAAAGTACATTTATTCCACCAAGAAGTATATATGTTATACCACAAAGTACTTTTATTATACCAAAAAGTACTTTAATTGTCGAATTTTCTTTCTCACTGTTAGTAATAAAACCTCGATTTTTCAAAATATGGTTCTATGGTACCATGGTTCTATTTTTCCAGCACAACTGTGCCGACATACTTTCCAGCTGAAGTAATAAAGTATGGGTTTAAATATTTACCACTTTTTTATTCCCTCCAAAAAAAAAACTAAAATGTCCTTCGGTGACAAATTTTTTTTTTCTTCACATTTATTAATTATTTTTTTATTTACGACTTATTTAACAATTTTTCGTATCTTATAATTTCCCTTTTAGATAAATTGTACGGATAGTTAAGGCTGGTGGGTACGAGAATATCGCCCACCACATATCTGTAAAAAATATTTTAAAATAACATTTTTAAATTAGTTGTAGCTAACATTCCATTAAGACCTTACCTCGACATATTTCGTCCTCCATTGTAACCCACTGTAAAACCATGTGGCAAATTTCTCAATGGATTTCCCGATAAACACCACGATGGTGTATTTCTGACCGCATAGAAAGGATAATCGAAGGCATTAAGATAGATTTGAACACATAACCCATGGCTACTGAAGTAGGGCTGACTCAAAATTGCCGGTTGGCTATAGCCACAGTGACCCAGCAAAATATTTTGATGACAACTGCGAAATTGTGAACCTTTGTCGACGCTGCTATAGAAACATTGCACATTATCGGCAGCTTCGTAATGTTTGGCATAGGACAGGAAATCAAAACCCGGACCGGCAATGTCGCAAACTGCAAAATGATTTTTTTAATTAAAATGGTACGGAAGGAATCACAGTAGGTCTTAAAGTTACACCTACTATCAATTTGTTTGAATCTATCTTCGGGATTTAAACGTCTGCCAATTTCCGAAGCCAGTTGGCCACCATAACTGAAACCAAACATATAGCCCTGCTTGGGATCTAAACCATTGTTTATTAACATTAGCACTTCCTCATACAGTATTTGAGTGATGACTTCAAATCTTTGAACCAAGTCCAAGTAGGGTTTTTTGGACCAAACACCATAGTCTATGCAGACGATGCAGCCGCCTCGATAAAATGTAAGACCTATGGAAAAAAGTAAAAAAAATAATAATATAAATAATAATAAATAAAATAAAATAAAATAAAATAAAATAAAATAAAATAAAATAAAATAAAATAAAATAAAATAAAATAAAATAAAATAAAATAAAATAAAATAAAATAAAATAAAATAAAATAAAATAAAATAAAATAAAATAAAATAAAATAAAATAAAATAAAATAAAATAAAATAAAATAAAATAAAATAAAATAAAATAAAATAAAATAAAATAAAATAAAATAAAATAAAATAAAATAAAATAAAATAAAATAAAATAAAATAAAATAAAATAAAATAAAATAAAATAAAATAAAATAAAATAAAATAAAATAAAATAAAATAAAATAAAATAAAATAAAATAAAATAAAATAAAATAAAATAAAATGAAGTGAAATAAAATAAAACAAAATAAAATAAAAAAAAATAAAATAAATCAAAGTAAAATAAATAAGCAAAAAATGGCAAACTTTTAGTGACATCTTTCAGTTCCTTTTTATGATGCAAAAGATAATTCTGTTTTAATGATGCAAAAATCTGGGTGGTTTTTTGTTAAATATACAAGTTCATAAGATCGGAAAGATATATTATTAGTTTTATTAATACCTACGTTCCATCAGCTTTGTTATCCAATCCATAGTGCAGTTCTCTGTCCAGCCATGAAATATAAAGGATGTCTTCTCATTGCCACATGCATCGATGATATAAGAGGTCTTTTGCTGGGCATCCACACCAGGAGTAGTCTCAAATAATAATTGTTCATTTCTAAAAAAAATACACATCAAGAATGCATAGTATAAAGGCCTTATTCATAACAATTTATAAAAAGTTTATAAAACGATTTTAATATGAATATTTATTATCCTTTAATAATTTTTAGACTTCGAAAAAGTATTAAAAAAGTATTTCCTAAGAAAATAATTTAAAAATTATACTGCCAATACTTTTGTTTAATTTTTTTTCCAAATTTATTTACATATTAAATACACTCACTCACTTGTAATACATAAAACGTATCGATTTTTGTACCATGGCTTTATTATTCAGGGATCTTTTCTGTAAAGCCATCGGTAAATTTCTCATGACCCTTGGCCATTTTAGCCAGTAAAGGTTAAATGCTTTTCCCATGCTGCCATCATCAGCAAGTTCCAAAGTATTGTTTTTTAAATCATAACTGGAGATACAACAACTTTTCGTTGCTATAAATAAGCAAATTATTGCCAAATTTATGGGAATTTTAACAATCTCTAACATAACAAAGAAAATAAATAAACGCTTGTTCTATGCTTTCTTAAATTTTAGAATAAACTAACAATTGGTCTTTCTTTCTACATCGTGCATCCCCACTTCCCAATTCATCCATTGAGAGAAAGCAAAACAATTTCTCAATGGTTTTATCTGTTATTGATTTTCGTAAACTCCTCAAACTCGAATTTAGGAAAGACGCAATCCGAAAATTCGAGCTCTACTAACATCGCAACAACACACAAAAGATATTCAAAATAAAAACAACGTAAGTATTTGATGGAAGATTGTCATTGAAGAGTAAGAGCCATGTGTTAGTTGTAAAAAAAAACAAAACCCCTACCTAACCCATACTTAGACATTAAGATAGACCTAACGCGACATACATAGCGCTACATAGATATATTAGTACCCCACCAGTCTTCATTTCATAGCACCACTGACACTCTTTAGCGTCGTAGTCGACGGTCGGTTGTTTTCATCGTTTACCACCATTATGAGTAGTGAGTAATCGGAAAAAACAACAACAACAAAACTTTATGTTGTTTTATGCTAAAGTGAAGGTGGTCAAAACTTGTTTTGTTTCATCATTTTTGTAGAAAAAAGAAAAAGCTTTTTTGGGAAGTAAAATTTATCAACACTTTGTCCATCGTTTGTAGATACGTCGCTATGTTAATATATAAGTATGTAGGTACGTGTGTGTCTACATGCACTATGATATTCGTGAGGTTTCAAAATCAGGGTTTGCAAATGAGGCGCTTTTGTTTTTTTAAACGAGTATCTGAACGTTGATGAGGTGAGAATACTGTTGAAAAAAATTGCAACACACTTAAGATGGAAACACAAACAATAGAAATGAAATAAAAAATTAGAATTTAAGGCAGCAAATTTCCGAGGAAAGGTATAAATATGAAAAAAATAATAAATGATTTTATTTCAAACCTGACCTTGAGCTTAATTAATTGATTTAAAATATAATTATGATTAATATATTAATAATATCATTCTCTTACAACTTGGTGAAGAATTAAAGGTGCGGGCTATATTAAATCATGGCAATGGTTACAGATTTCATATTTAGACCGTAATTTGAAATCTAGGGAACCATTTACCTATGACATTAATGGCTTAGAGTATATAATAAATTAATTAATAATTAAAATAAATAAGTTAAAATAAATAAATATATTAAATAATATAAATAAGGTAAATAAATAAATAAAATAAAATAAATAATTTAAATAAAATAAATAAGATAAATAAAATAAATAAAATAAAATAAAAAAATAAAATAAATTAAATATTTAAATAAATAAAACAAATAAAATAAATAAAATAAATAAAAAAATAAAATAAATAAAATATTTAAATAAATAAAACAAATAAAATTATCTAAATTATTAAATAAAATAAATAAAAAATAATTAAATTAAATTAAATTAAATAAAATATTAATTAAATAAAATAAATACAAAAAATAAAAAAAAAATTATAAAAATGAAATAAAATTAAATAAAATAATAAATCAAATAAATTAAAGAAAATATGAACTAAAATAAATGTAAAAATATAAAATAAATTATGGATATGGCTCTAAAATATTTTAAATAGAGCTATCATTTACATATACATACTGTAATTATACTGTGTGAAAGTTACGTACCTTAAAAAAAAAACTTCTGGTATTTTTCAGCAAATTTTTCCAGTTTTATGTCAAATTTCTGGCGTTTTTGTCATAAAATTTCTGAAAATTTAGAGAATTTAAGGAGTTACGAAATGCAAGAGCAAATAATGGGAGTTCCTTGGCATGACGTCATTCAGAGGGGCACAACGTGTTGCCGTGAATACATAGCTATATATTGCCGTGCTACCCAACTTTTTTGCTTCAGCAGAACAGAGTTTCAACAGTTATAATCAACGATCGTGGTTTCAGGATGATGGGGAAACATGTCAAAAAGTGATATTTAAAAGAGGTAACATTATATGGCCACCTTGTAGCCCAGACTTATCTCCAAAGAAGTTTTTTCTTTGAGGATACTAAGTAAAAGCTGCAAATTTTTGTCACACCATCATTGAAATTATCCGGTCCAGGTTGCAGCATCGTTAGTAAGCCTGTGTGCTGACTCAGGAAATTTAAGTACGGCTTTATAACGTCGTAGTTGAATTTGTATACAAGTCCTTCTAAACAAAGTAAGTGACTACTATGGTGTACCCAATATTTTCTCTAAAAGAATATCAATTAAACAAACAAAACACTTATTTGCCTAGTCTAAGTACAAAAGTGTGTAAAACAGAGTACGTGCAAAAAATTTACGATTATAAACCAACAAGAACTTTAACGCACTTTCAATTTATATTCCAAATAAGTTTCGCACAAATTGTGTTATTTTTTTTTTTAATTTTTAAAAATACTTATTTAATAATATGCGACACTATTGTTATTGTCACAAAACTGAAAACAACTTGTTGTTCTTTTACTTAACCTTCTTCAACGAAATAACAATACAAACCCTGCTTTCATAGAAACCCATATGAGGTATAAAACACACGCTCACACATAAATCAACTTAGTTGAAAGGTAAAATGTTGCTGCCCTTCGAGACTAGCCGAACTAGCTGCGAAAGAAAACGCTTTCTGTTATTTAAGTAAACATACAAGCGCACACATACATAAAGATGACGTTTTAATTTCAGATTTTATTTAAAGTACAGAAAAAAAATCAAAAGTTTTAAAATTATACTGTATGTTTTTTTTCGTTTTGTTTAAAGCCATGGATGCCAGGCCGGATCCATGCGACATAAATTGTCGTGATTTGTTGCCTGTTGCAGTAGTATAGATATTTTCTTAGATTCTATATTATCGAAGTAGGAAATGGTATTTAAACGATTTAAAATTGCATTTACTGCCTTATTAACTAAACCTATCATATTCTCTGTGGCATTGGCATCAGCCGTTGCGTCTTCCATAGCATCCATGGGTTTGTTGTCGCGCATACGTTTCTTGTGGAATGCTATGATTTCGTCACGCAGTATAGTTCTTAGTATTGAAGATAGCTTATAGTTGGGATGCACAAAACAGCGGGCGGTGGCAATGATGGCCGACGAGAGAGGTCCCGAAATTCCGATATTAGTGAGAAATTCTGCTATGTTAGGCGTTAAACGGAATGGCACAGGCCTGCTATGATCCAATTCCTCTTTTTCATCATTAATATCAAATTTGAAATAGGATACATTCATAAGACCGGAATCTTGATGGATGTAAATCATGTCGGTATTAAGGCGGGTTAAGTGCAAGGCATATTCGCACAGGAATGCCAGAGCCATTTGTAAAGTCATCTGTAAAAGGGAAGAAAATAATGAAATGGCAAATAAAATTATTTGTAAATAAAAATAGAAATAGTAAATAATTTTTTTTTTTTAATTTTCTATTTGGATTATTATTTACTTTCATTAATTAAAATAAAAAAAAAATAATTAATTCAATTAAGGCATTATTTTCAGCTAATATTTTTTTAATTTTTTATGCATTTTGATTTGAATATTTGCGAAACAATTAAAAAATTGTTACCCAACGTCAAATACATAATTTTGGGCAACTCTGTATGGTTTGTTTTTTAACTTCTTTTTTCTAAAACTTACCATTTTTCGGAATTGCCAAAAATCTGTAGCTGACACGAATGTCTTTACGGCCCACTGTTTGAATAACGTTTTCGGCACCATTTTATTTTGTATCTCTTGGAAAATATCCCTTAATATTGCATGAGTAATTTGAGCTCCCTGCGATTGTACTTCTGACAAACGTTCGTAAAACTTCATAATGGGCAAATCATGTTCTACATCCATTTTGGCACAAGTGCTTTTGTATATTTCATACAACGAAATACTGGCTGGATTATCCTCGGCTAAACGCATTTGCGGTGAAATGGGAACAACACGTGGCACAGTGATGTTGAGGAAACGTCTCGTTGTTTCCTTTTGTTTTTCCAGGTAATAGTTAAGCATGCGCAGTAATTGCAAAACTCGTTCCTCTCGGCGAGCATCGCCTAGACCGGTATCGATAACCACTAGATAAGGATATATTTTGCCGTTAGTGCCTCGAATGTGCAGACGTCGAGCAGCGGTGTTGTTCTTTTGTACAATTTCAACTCTGGGCATGAATCTGGAAATTCTTATGTGGTAGTGTGACGAAGAGGGTATCAAAAATTCACCCGGTAATTCAACCTCTGCCGTTTTCTGACTAAAATTTGACAAGAATCGGCATTTGTCCTCAATGAGGAATGACGTGGGTAACTTTTTTACTTTGTTCTCCAAAGCCTTAATCCATGACTTTAGTTTGGTTATTAAATTATGCAGTTTCATGGCATCGGGCTTAGTGAAATCGAAATCGCGGGTAAATTGCTCTTTCATCATTTGGAAGGCAGGGTCTTGGAAGGTAACCTGCGCACGGCGCGCCAATGATTCCGAAGCAGCTGAATTCGATGTAGATGATGCCACCGAGCCGGGTATGTTCTCGATGCCAATACCAAAAGTTGAGCCTAACTTCTTTACAAAGTGCAATGTGTGTGGCGTAATGGTGGCCTCGTTGACAGTACTTCTAGTTTCAAAAGCTATCGCATAACATTTGATGAGACCTTGACGCAACTGACGCAATACCTCCTCAGTCCAGCTTTCTCTAAACCAAACCATTTGGTCGACAATACCCTCCAAAGAGCTGAGTATGGTTGGATGTATTTCTCGTTGCACATGCATGACTTTTGAACAGCGCCACATGGGCGGAGTGGCCTTAATGGGGTTAACTGATGTGGGTCCCGAGGCAGATGTGTTGGTAAATACTTGATTCATGTTGCTCTCCAAGTTTTGCTGGAACAAAATAGTTCGTTATAGGGGCATTGCTAGTAATTAGAATTCACTTTAACTTACATGGTTGTGTGGCCTTCCGGAAGCCTGTTCCGCAGTCTTGTGTTTCTCACGTTGTTCAATTTTCAGTGTTAAGTACAATGTACGTATTGGAAAGTACACTGCTTGAGGATAAAGACGGCCAACCTACAAAAGAAAAGAAATGAAATAAAAAAGTAGGGACAATCAAAATAATGAACACAATTTAATATAAAAATATGTAAATGTGTATTATAGTACGGTCCTACTTACATGACTCAACAGGTTCAATATAACATTGCCTTCATATTGCACCAAGCAGCACAGCAGCTGAGGTATCCAGGGCAGCCAATACGAAGGTTGCACGCCAACAGCATACTTTTCCAATGTGCTCATAAGTGTATTATTACTGTTATCGTATGACAAGAACCATAGGACCTTCGCCAAATATTTGCGTGTCTTGCTTTCGCTTTGATGGCGACACGCATGTAAGTAGCAGGTTAGAGCACTAACACCCAGTGTTATCTGTTTGTCACGTATAAATAAATGTTCCATAAAGTCACCCCACATAGCCCAAGCTTTAGTTAGGCCATCATGTAACTGAACGGCGGCACTAAATGCCTTGGCGGCTTCTTCAGAACGTCCTATTTTGGCTAAAAGTAATCCCTTAAGAGCATAGAATTCGGCATTCATTTCAGCGGTGAAATATTTAAGATTTGTAGATTCAATAACTTCCAAAGCTTCATTTAAATCATTGCGGCCGGCCGACGAAGCGGTCTGTATGTAACATTTAACTTGTTGGCGAATTTTCTGCAGATAATAAGAAAATAATTTTAGTATAAATTCATAATGACAAACTGTTGTAATTTTTTTACCTGGAAGCAGTCGACTATGGGTACCGAAGGTATGGTGTAAATACGTGACAATGTCTCCTGACACACTCCAGTTAAATTGTGTTTTCTGGCTATTTTGCCAAAATATATTATGGCCTGGGCCGAGGCATGCACCCCCAGCATGGTATTGCCCTGATCGGGCTGCTGTTCCAAGTGCTGTGTTATAATTTGATAATGATGTTGACGCCAAGTAAAGATGTCCGACCAATGTGATAGATCATCGGCAATTACGGGCAAACGATTTCTCCATGTCTTGACGATAGCCTTCATATCATGCAACGAAGTGTTACGGGACTGCAATAGACCCTGATGTATTTGACTGGCTTCGTGTAGTTCGATTATTTGTTGAGCTGCCTGCAAATATTGCAAATGTATGTGCGATACTATATGCGGCAATCGTCGCCATTCTCGTATACACAGGCCCGAAGCGATTTCCACATATTTTTCTACATTTGCCAGCTGTCTTTCTTCGGGGTGGAGAATTGCCAAGAATCCTTTGTAAAGATTCACCTTATAGCCATATTGTTTCGAATAGGCTTGTTCAATTTTCAGCAATGCTTTCTTCATGAGATTCCAATCGGGCACTCTCCATGCGCTTTCCATTATAAGAATTTCGTGTTGCTCTCTATTAGTTTGGGCATAATCCAATAATATATCCCATTGATTGAGTTCCTTGGCACAACGTATCCAATGATTTTCCCATAGCAAAATTTCGGTGTTCATATGAGAATTACATTGACCATTTGACAGATCTTCTTTGAATTTGGACATGACCAAATCATAAGCTCCCTGAGCTTCCTCAAAGAATCCCATTTGTTCGTAGGCTATGGCCAGATTTGTGTCTGGATACTGGGCATATTTCATCCACAGACCGGCCCATAAGTCTTCTTCCTGCATGGCAGAATACATTTGTGATAGGGAATCGTGTACGGTGGTTTGATTGCCATTATCGTCATGTTGCTGATCACCATAGTCCATCAAAGAGCTTTGATTGTTAATGTTAATCTTTGAGGCCATCTCCTCCAAGACTAAAGTCATACGATGCCATAAATTATGGGCTTTTCCCAAATAGGTACACAGGTTGGGTGGTATATAGATTTTAGGAGTGCATTGTGTCAGGCCTTCCACGAATGTATTGATGGCACTTGGAGCACAATCCTTTTGAATGATATTGGTGCCGGACGACAAGAAAGGTATGACTTCCTTTATAATAGTTTGTTGCTGATCACTGCTGAATATGGCCCAAATACGAGGAAAAACTGAAAGCCACACTGACTCGGCTAGATTTGTGTCTAAGTGGCACAATTGCGATGTGGCCACCAGTAACTGATCTGTGCGGATCTTGCGATTTATTTCCAAAAACTCCATTTGACGATTGATCAATTTACATATCTTTACTTTTCTGGCCGGCAGCAAACGTTCCGTATCAGCTTGATCGGGTTGCTGGGTGTTGATAAAGTCCAAATTAACATCCACATCGAACTCTTCGTCTTTGTCGTCCACACTTTGAGGCATGTCCATGCATTCAGTTTGAGACGACGTGTAGATGACAAATTGACTCTTCTCCTCATTGTCAGCCATATTGATTATGGATGTTATGCTAGGAATCTTGTGCATATCATTGGAATTTTGAATAGAAGTCATGGTGTTGGCTGTTAACACCAAAAGTTCGATGCATTGCTTGATCCAGTAATGGGTGCCAATGGAGTCCCAGGCTTGGGAGCATATAATATAAAGCAAACGATCATGCAAGCGTCGTCTCATTGAAGCGTCAATTATCTCAAAGAATTTTGCTCTGATGGCAGGATTCTGACTACGCAAGCCTGTCAGGAAAGCGCCTTCCAATTTAGCACTAAGTTCAGTTTGCTTCAGATATTCGTCACGGTAAATATAATTTATCATTTCTAAGAACTGTATGTGTAATTCACTCTCATCTGAGAACTTCTTTTCCACACATTGCATGAGTTTAACCAATAACACCGATTTTTCTCTAATGGAAGGTATTTGTACCATAGGATTTTGTTCTTTAACTCTTACCCAATCGTCCAGCATCTTTATGATGCATTTAATAATCTTGGCATCCATACTCTTCTCAATCAAACTCACAATTATACTGCCAATTAACAGCTTTCGTACTTCTACGCTCATTATCACGATACGATTCTTGATCATATCCAATGAGAGTATTAGTAATTCCAAAGACAAATGATTACCCTCAGCGGAGGGATTCATGGCCTGTGTATTATTTTGCATGGCAATGTGTTCCTTGGTAAGACGATTCAAAACTCTGATAAATTGTAACATTAAACGATCAATATACTCAGGATTGTTGACACAGCAGGCTTTCAAAATCATTAGAGTACCAAAAAGCGAAGAAGGATTAGGTTGGGGACTCTTTTCGTAAAATGTTAAATTGTCCACAATCATTTTGCTAATAGCACTGTAGAGGATATCAAGCTCATCATTTTTGTGCTGTGAATCGGGTGGGAAAATGGTCATCAGACGTGTAATCAAAACGTGCATCAAGCGCACTATCTTAGTATTTTGATGTATGATACAGGCTGATAGACCTTTCTGTATAGGCCTTATAATGGCCAACAATTGATCGGGTTTCATGATATTATTCAAGAAAGTCAAAAAGTCCAAAGCAGTGCATATGTTGTTAATGTTAGTATGAGGCGACTCGATGGTAGTAAATATTTTATCCATCCAATTGAGTTTCAATTCGAAAGGTTGAGGCCAAACGTCAGGGCGCATGGCATTTTTCAGCAAAACAATGCATCTGAAAGATAAGCAATAGATAGAATAATCGACAATCATTATAACAAATATATAAAATTATTACCTTCTTGATAAATTGTCTCCTGAATTGAGTATTGTTGGTTGGCTATCATTCACTTGGCATGCCAATCGTATAAGGAAATTCAAAACTGTATCGCAGTGCACTTTGCCTATGGAACGGCAGCTTTCGTCTACCTTGGTGCTTATCGAAGGCTCAGAGGAACCTGAAATGTTTAAAAGTATCTGTGAGGGATATTCTACTTTGTCTTGTCATTAAAACTTACTTGATCTAGCTCCATCGCTTTGCAGTTTCTTGCGCTGGGATTCATTGAAATCCTCACCCGTGCCTCTTTTCACTGCTGTCTTATCGTCCATTTCATCGTCCAAGTTGGAGCTCAACAGTTTACTTTCCGTTTCATCTTCTTTGATGCGCTGCAATTCCCATTTGATTATGACATCAGCAAGTTCTACCGATAGTTTTTTGTGTTCCAATGATGCATTGGGAGGGAAACCCAAACGTTGCATATAATTTACCAAATGGGTAACTAATTGATGACGTACCGGGAAATAAACCTAAAAGCAACAACAACACAATAAAACTACCGCGCACAATAATAGCGCAATTTCAAAACTTACCTTATAGTGGCGCACAATCAATTGTAATATATGGAAAAGCTGTTGCATCGAATGACCCTCTTCGACAATGATTTTCTTAGTCCAGTGCGTGAGCATTGTATTGCCATCCTCCATGCGTAAAGGCATGGCAGGCGTTAAAACATCCAGAGCTTGCCTTACCACAGGCCTTGCCTCCAATGCATGACCTTTCAACAAAGAGTGGAATACTTGCAACACAATTTTCTTATGTATAGCCAATCGAGCAATGATGTGAGCCAGCAATAGATGACCATGGTAGCGTGCGGTAGGATCCACCGAGTTTTTGCTTAACAAACAAGGCCATGCAAATGTCATAAGACGCCTTAACTTATTACCTTGTCGCTTGTTATTTGCATCTCCATCATGAATGTGCTGGGAAGCCCGTTCGACCAGCAGACAAGCGAATTGCAGTAAAGCAATACGTACGGCATCATCATTGGCATAGGGCTTGTCGGGATCAAACACTTTGCTAATAAACACCGACACAATATTGCTATCATCCTCTTGGAATGGTGTGGGAGGGGCTCCTATCAATTTGTTGCCCTCTCCCTTGTCAAAGCTGGCTATAAAGCATGGTATCAATATAGATGTTATAATTTTCGCTTTTAGCTCTTCCGACAAAGAAACATTGTTAAAGTTCTCCACAAAGTAAAAGAAGGCTTGGCGTTTCCAGTACACGGTATAACTTTGTGCGACAGTGTTTTGCAAAAAATCTCTCAAGAAGTAGAAATCCGGTATGAAATGCAAACACAAAGCTCTGGATAGTTGGAACAGCAACTCAATTTCATTTGTATTGTGAGAGAAATATTTCAGCAATATTTTGCCCACTAAATGCCATTTGTAACTGATTACGCTTTCCTGGCAGCTGTTGTTTAAGCTATATTGCCACAAATGTTTTAGGCAATTAATCAAATCTGTCTGGGTGGCTATCCATTGATCATCACATTCCATTACCGTGTAGACAATTTTGATGGCCTGTTCTTGAACCTCCTGCTTTTGTTCATCGCTCATGATGGAACTATCGATTTGAGCACAACTGATCAAGCGTATGATGGCTTTAATACATTTTGGCGACTTCAACACGGTATGGAAGGATTGGCCGTCTTTGTGTTTGAGCAAGTAGATAAAGAAACGATTCCATTGGGCGTCCACTATATACACGTCCGAGAGGAAATAGTCTACTGTTTCCGAAGGGAATCGTAGCAAAAACTTTAGCAGCGGTGCCCTGTAGGGCGATGACGATTCTATCATTAGATTTTTCTCAGTTTGCAATACCAATTGGCATAGATTCTCTATATATTTGGGAGTAGCAGCAGTGATTTGATGGAACATTTCAATAAGACACACCACTTTCTGCTCATATTCGCCACCGCGAATGGCCGCAAAGAAGTTGCCGCCCTGCTGGCCTTGTTTGCAAATTTGTATTGATATCTCCAGTAGTTTGCGACAAAGTTCCAGAATTTGTTCGCTTAACTTCTCATTAAACATGTGCGGGAATAGTTGTGTAAAATACGAAAGACGTTTGGTGGCCGTTAACGTAAGATTGCGATGATCTCCCAACGTCAAAAGTAAAGGCCTGATGCAATTGTGTATCTCCTTTTTGTCGATTTGTATGCCGGCATTAAAACGTTTCATGCATTTAAAGGCAGCTTCTTGCAGCTCTGGTTTCTTGTGTTCCATTAACTTGAAGAGTATATTAATAATTTTATCCTTGTGCTGGGTATCTGTTATGTAATGACAGGCAGCTAAAGCCCTTAAAGCACTTATACGCAGTGGCACCAAATTAGTCACATTTTTGTAACAGTCCAACTTCATTAAGGTGGAATCCTCAGCCTCTGATAGTGTAATCAACTCGTGAAAGAAGAGTTTGTGATAACTGTTCGCCAAATTGATGGTAAATAGTCGAGGCTCCAATGTTGTACAGAAAGTGTTGCCCTCCATTAAACCTATTTGGGCATTCACCGGCTGATGTCGCAGCAAATGTTTCTTGGGTGGAATTATATCGGCCAACACTTCTTTGTGGGGATCCATTACCTCCGATACTGTGCGATTCTGCAGTGTTGCTATATACTTCAACGAAGCCATCGATTCTTGTCGTACCAGTGTATTGGGACTTGTTACTTGTCTGACTAACTCGTGTATGACATCGTAGATGGCCTTGTTCTTAATGGCGCTAATATCTTCGCTTTCGTACTCCTTTGAAGCCATGCACAAATCAAGTAATGAACGCAAGTTGGTTTTTGCTATGTAAATAGCACCATTGGACACTTCACCCTCCAGGTCCATTAGAACAAACATGAAGGCTTTCACGAACGAAAAGAGATGTTGATACAAAGATCTCAATGAAAAGTGTTGGTACAAAAACTGTATAGCTTTGCAGCCACCCACTTTGGCGTACCAGGGCCTTTCGTAACACAAAGCGGTCATCTTTTCTGCTAGGTACTGCATTAAAGGTAGGCGACAAGCTCTTTCTTTGCCTCCCAGTATATTTGCTGCTGTGTCCAATATTAGGCGTATACAAAGCTGACCAGGCTTACAAAGTTCCTTCTCCTCATGGCCCATACAAATCGCCAAAGCATCCACCAGTACCAAAGGATCAATGCCATTAAGCGAGTAATACTGTTTGTATGGAAATGGCCCTGCTTGCTGGGCTATGGCTATCATTGTATAATGGCGAACCACTGTCACCATTACAGGGAAAACATATTCCCTGAGGTCTTTAGTAGCCGAAGCCACAAACATACCCATTAAAGCATTTTGCAATGTCTTGCGAGCTTGATACTCTTCCACTTTGTTCTGATTAACTGGCATGTTGACTATGTTATTCTCTAGGAAACTGGGATGTAAGAAAAACTTTTGCAACGTATGTTTCTCATCGTCTAGATTAATGGACGCAGCCAAGAAACAGCGTATCACCTCCCAGGATTGGCGTCTATAAAACGAATCGGTGGCATTGGAGTTGAGGGCCGAGAAAGCCGTCTCGATGGCTTTGTCAATGGGAAAATCAATGGGTTTTTCGTGTTCTTGGAAATAGGTCACCACCGATGTCGGTTGTATCTCACTGTTGGTATATTGTATGCACTGAGGTTCTGTCATCATTTTACGGTTACCGCCGCCAAACTTGCCCAACACTCGGAAGGCCACCAAAGCGGCATTATCTTGATTGCGTAAAGTTTTCCAAAGAGCCTGCATAAGAGCGGCTCTAACGGGCTGAATATGATCATACAAAAAGTCTGGCTGTAGATTGTCAACACATAACTCCAAAGTTCTTAAGCCCTAAATGAGAAATATATTTAATGTTAATAAAAAGTTTTATTTTTTTAATTACAAACTATTTACCTGGCTGACAAGCGTTGCAGAACCATTAAGAGCCGATACCAAAGGATCCATTAGCATGGGCAGATAGGGCAAAAGAGATGACAATCTCACCGGCACCGTTAAACACAATTCAACGAATAAATCCTTCATGTGTTGTTTATGAAAACCACTTTGCAAACGATTAAGACCCTCCAGTAAATTCGGCAATAACGGCAAGAATTCTTGGTATAGCAAATCATGTGAACCACCTCCAATCGAACGAAACAAGGCGCGCAACAACAGAAAATAGTTATACGGCTCCTCAGCTGTCAAAGCCAATTCCATAGATTGATTTACAATATTATGTAGATGAGGTTTTAACATCTGCTCATTTTCAACGGGAAAAAGACTGACACTACCAAACACCAGTTTAAATAGTCTTAAATACAAATTGGATCGCTCAACATTTGTGCCCATTTCATGCATTTTTCCCAAAAGATATTCCACCAAAACTGTGGCAAATAGAGGAGAGGTAGTAGGATTGGCCAAAAATGAATTTGCCACAATTTGTAGGGAAGGATTCTTGTGTATACGTTCTACCATAAAGTCAATGGTAGTGGCAAAAACTTCTTGGAAATTTTGAGAATGCATCATGAGGAACTGTGAAAAGGTAATAATTTTATAAATTACAATAATATTCGTACAAATGAATTTTTAGTACTCACAATTCCACTGAAATGTTCTAGAACTTCTTTTTCGTCTTTCGTTCGGGGTATTATGCCCGAGGTTTTAAGTTGACTGGCTGGTGAGGTATTTATGGAATATATATCCAATGCTTCCATGGCCCAGTGTACCAAATCTATATAGATACTAACTTCATAGGGTTGGAAAAGTTTTTCCTGTTTAAGTTTGTTGACATCAACGGTGGGCGACTGTGAAAAAAGGAAAAATATGAATATTAGATTAAAATTCGATTCTAATGAAAAAAATTTTAAAATTAAAATTTTTATTATAAAACAAATGTTTCGCAAATTTGAGTATTAAGTTTTATTAAATCCGCAGTATACTTTCAATTTGATTTGGATTGGTCTTTAAGTTTAGAAATTCTTTTTTCTTTTACATAAAGTATGGTGTATTCAAATTTAAATGAACATTTTACTATACCTTTGAACTAACAAATCCCCAGGTTATGGTTTTGACTCCACCTACTAAAGTTTTCACTAAACTGCGGTACTCTACTATGTTAAGCGAACAAAGCATTTGATTTCCTGTTAGCTGATTTTTGGCTATTTGATCAGCAGAGTTGTCCTATAATTGACATAACATTAATAACAATTTATCTGTTTAAGTAGCAATAATTTACCATTATAGCTTCCTTATTGTCCAACGGCGTTGCTCCGGCAGATGCATTCGGTACTGGTGAGGTCGAAGAGGTTGACTGGGCTTTCCTGTAATTAAAATGCACATGAAAATATCTATTTTTTACATTCATAATTTAATACTTACAGTCTTTGTGTTATGGTTGGTAGTGTGATTTTTGCAATTGTTTGAAATTTATACACAAACACTTTTAATAAAGTTGTCAATAAATTGCGGGCCTTGATGGGATCTACGTCACTGTGATGTCTTACACAGTCCACTAAATTGAGCAGCAATTTGCACGACATAGTTTGTATGCCGGTGGCTAAAGATTCATCGTGCACATTTTTTGAAAATAATTTGATGGCTTTTTCTAACACATCTAAACTTAAACTCTGGCGTACATGATGAGCTAAATCGGCTAAGGTTGAGTAAGCCAATGGACGTATAGAGTCCAGGGTAACACCTTTGCCTATAAGTAAATCCTCATCGAATAAGCGTTCAATGGAGGGTATAAATTCTGAAAATAAAATATAGAAATTTAAAATATTTTCTTTTTCTGGCTGGTGTTGTCATTTATACATACTTTGTCTTAAATCTGTGGCAAATATATGACGAGCAGCTATCAATAGTTCTTTTCTCAAATGAGCCGCTTCTTTGGGGCATAAATGCATTAAACTTAAGATGCCACTTGTCACCGAAGCTGAGTGAGTCATTATGGTGTCTTGAAATAATCTTACAATATAGGCGAGGAACGACAAAGTTTTTATTTGGGCTCCCATGAAATCGATGAAGATTTCTTTATTGAAAAATTGAGAATTTCTGTAAAAAATTAAGAATGTAATTTAAGTTATAATAAAGAAAGCAAATTCAAATTCATTTTTTTATTTACCTGTGAATCATGGATGGCTGCAGATTAATGGTTGTCATTATCAAAGGTATAAACTCTGAAACTTCCTGATGCACAGCATTCTTGTAGATCTGATACATTAATACCACTATAATAGGTAATTCTTGTAAAACTCTTAAGGACAACATACCACGAGGTAATAGATTGTACTAAAAAAACATAAAATTTAATTAAAATGTCATAGAAATTATTAAGTTGTATTTAGTGTTTTATTTACCATTTGAAATGTTACCGAATCAGTAGGATTTTCTACGTGTATCGATTTGATAGCATACGTTTCAGATAACAACTGATCCATGTTGAGTTCCTTCAGATCCTTTATTCTTATCTGTTGGGTTGGCTCAAATATTTTATTCATGTGATTAGGCAATTCTGTGTAGATTTTTTTAACCAAAGCGAGAAATTGTTGAACCTGGAGAGACAAGGAAAAAGGTGATAAATTTTTTGAAACTTGCATAGAATGATGAAATTGTCTTGTTAAGTAAAGATAAATCTAAATACATATATATGTATATATGACCAAAAAGACACTTTTCATATTATAAGTGATTTTATTTCAAGCAGGAAATCATCTAGAATACTTACCTCATTATTGAATGAAGGGCGAAAGTTTTTATGCAATTCTATTATGATTCTTAAGCACACCAGTACATTTTCCTCATTGTCAATTTGTAAAATGTTCAACATTAACGATATAATCGATTTCACATGTTGCCGCAAGTTCTCGCTGATCGGCAGCCGGTGTATCATTTCCAAAATCAATTTCCGCACCTATAAAGCAAAAAAAAATAATGCTTTAGAAAAACAGGGGCGGGGGAGGGCAAGCGCTTCAGCTGCGGCATTTTTCATACCTGGTGTGCTTGATACTCTTGTATGAATTGTGGTTCACCATCTTGCAAAAAATGCATAAATGCCTTCAGAGAGTGCTCCAAGAATGAAGGATACGATGAACTTTGGACCACAACTTCAAAATGTTCACTTAACTCCTGGGCGGCCCTTAACTTTTTGTCATCGGTGGCCTTACTGTCGCCCAGTATTGTAACATAACTTCGAAAGGTGTTTAGTTGAAAATTTTCACTATGTGCCATGTTGTTGTTGTTTTAATGTATAAAACATTCGATATTGTGGTGTTTGTTTATAATTATATGCAGCAAAAATGCAATTTTCCACAATATAAACAAAAAATGTGTGCAGCTTCTAATGTTTTTGCGTTTTTTGCAGTCGACTGTCAAAGCGTAAATGTGTGGTAGTTTGTCAAAACAAACCTGCTTGGTACTCACAGGGTGATCAGGCATTCATGTATGTGGATACATATGGCAACAACTCTGCTTTAGGCATTCTAAATAACAGCTGATTGTTTATAACACTAATGTTCATAATTGCTATAACAAATTGTGGATATAATAAAATTAAATTATAACGTTAATTTATATTGTGTCTTCTAAAATTGTTTAATAATTAACATTAATATAATATTATTATATACATTTGCGTAAAATGTAGGGCTGGAAAAAGTGAAGATGCCATCCTGCTCAGTTCAGCCCCAGAAAAACGAAAAACAAAATCAAAGTTGGCGCCGGTGTCTTTGGATTCTACATGAGCCCAAAATAGGGACCCTATGGGTTATATGATGACCTGATATGTGTGGGTACTTAAATTAAAGGTATTATCACCACGATTTCAACCATGCTACTTTTAGGATCCTACGTCGATTCTAGACTTGGGTAAAACCGTCAGCACTCCTTCAATATGAAAACAGCTGATATATTTGACGGCGATGATTTGACTAATGGCCGACCTAAATATCTGGTCTGGAGGTATCCAAATGAATAACCCTATATTAACAGTTATGTTGGCAATAAATTTGACACCACAGTGGAACTTGTATTATATTTTAAATAAAACCCTAGCGATCGCTTTAAATTCCTAAAAGCCATTATGCTGAGCCCCTTTGCATCCTTAATATTTGCTATATCGCTTTTCATAATTACATCACCCAATAATTTAATAACGAAAATTTTTTGTGTGGCTTTTTTCTTAACAACTTTTAATTAAAATCCTAAATTCGAAAAAAATTGGACAATATTTTTGTTTTTGTTTTTTTTTGTTTTGTTGGTTGTAATGGTTTCTTAGTGTTAATATATATATATATATTCTATTATCATCGTTCTTTGTTTTCGTTAAATTTAAATCATGAAATTATTTTACTAAAACTATATGAGTTTTTTTCTGGTTTATCTTACTTTTGTTTTTTAAGAAAAAAAAATGAATTAAAAAATAAAATAAAATTGTATGAATATAATAATATATATATGTATATGTACGTTTTCTTGTTTTGTATGTATGTATATAGTACAAATTGGTGCATTGTTTCGATTATGATGAATGGCCTGGGCAGGCCATGTCTCAGAGTGGACTATTTTCGGAATCATCGCGTTCCTGGATAGCGGTAATGCTTTGCTGTAAGGCATTTGGAGTCAGCCATTCCCTGAAAGGAGTAAATTAAAAAAGATCGTATACAACGTTGAAATAAAATTAGAAAGAAAAAAAGGTAAGTTTGAAATCAGCAAAATATAGTTGATTTCGATAGACGGTATTGTAATTTATTAAATATTGGCCAAGAGGCTTTAATTACAAGATTGTAAATAATAAATGAAATGAAAAAAATATCTAGCTCCTACAGAAATTCACTGATTGTTAACAATTTCTTTATAGCTCTGAACGTTGTTTTATTATATTTAAACTAGAAAACGATAATAATTTCAAGTTTAAAATTTTCCAGTTAATCCTGAATCTTAAGAAGGAAAACGAATCAAAATAAAAATTGTTTGCAAAAAATTAATGCTTATTTGCCAAACAGATTGACAGAATTAAACGAAATTTGGATCAGTGGTTTGGTATTAAAATGAAAGCAAAAACAATTAGTGGAGTTAATCGATTTGACTTTTAAGCCATACCAATAGCTTTCTATTTACGGAATTTTGCCTTCTTTGTGGTTTACTAAGAAAATTGTGCATTGTAATTTCTTTTTGGTATATAAATGTATTATATATTCTGTAATATAGGCTTTAAATGTGTTGTGCTTATATAATACACATTTAAGTTGTCATGTTCAAAGAGCTCCTGACGTTATTCATATTGCAGGGCGATAAAACATCCAGACTATCAAAATAAAAACTATTCAGAAATTAAATCTGTACATTCCAAAGAGATGGTCTTTGATTGATCAAATACTTAATTGTTTAAATTTGTTCCTCATAATCACATAACCTTCAGTCTGTTAATCATGTCACCACAACACTTGCATCTTTAGCTTAAACAAATTCGCTTTAACAATATTACACAGGTATTATTCTGTTCCCTAATTATATGAAATGTATAAAAACTCGTCTTTATAAAAATATAGCAGTAGCATCAAAAACAATTATATCCAATTTGTATTCTGATAATTTATATGTGTTTCAACTTACTTTGGCAAGCATCTTTGTAAAAAAGGTACACATGAACTGAAATGGGCTAAACGATTTACCCAACTGGGGATTTCTTGGCCGCAAAGGATCTAAAAATAAACATAATCATTTTATCTAATCAGTCATCTACAGTAAATCGTTCAATTGTTAATTCCAACACCAAACTCTTTGTCAACACTTAGCATTATTGTATATTTTCTATGTCTTTACCTGAGTAAGTGCACTGGAGAAATGATTGCAATTATTGTTCATTAAATGATAACGATCTCCTCTAAATTGATTGCCCAATTCCTCTACAATACGACGCACTTCCTGATACGTGAAATCTGTGCATCCGATTTGTATACTTTGTCTAAATTGAAATTGATCGCCAAGTTCATCATGGTCACGGGGTGTTATCTCGAAAACACCGGTAAATGGAAAAGGATGACCACCGTATGCGAATTCTGTACCAAACACCTCTACGCCCGAGTGAAAGACCCCCAAGCCAATGGAAGTTGTGTACTCGTTAATCCAATACTGAAAGCAAAGAGAAGAGAAGCAAATTTAATGCCAAAAACTATATCCAAATTGTGTGGCCACTTACCATATCGTATACGTTCAAAATGACGGGTTCTCTGTTGCCTGTATTGGAGGGCAGTAGTTCGTCATTTCCACTGTCTTTCGATATACCCAAACAACTGGGAAATGGTAAATTGCACGGAAGACCGTTTGAAAACATCTTTCATCAATGTGTGTGTGTACTATCTGCAATGGAAAGGGGGAATGTAGAGCAACCATCATTAATTACATTGTAGTAACCGCAGTGTTTGTGTTTTTTTTTGTTCAGGGTCCTCAACAACAAAAAATCGATTTGTAATGATAAAATTATTTGTTGTAGGATGACAGATGACACTCTCTAGTTGGCTGACCTGGCAAAGCATACTCTATGTATATAAGACAATTGCCAAAATTGTGCCTCAATAAATTCCTTGTTATTTCAAACTTTTAATTACTTTGTTTATTTGTGCAAACGACGACTTAATGAAGCATTCCTCTTTGGCTTTACAACTAAACAAAGGATTTTTTTCCATTCCTTTTCATTGTACATTGAGTTCATTGAAGAGTGTTTAGTGTTTACAACAAAAATAGTCCACTAGAGAGGCACACACACGCACACGCACACCTACACGTTAGCGACCATACCTTAGGAAAATAATTCTGAGTTTAAATAATAAAACGAAAACTTTGTAAATTTCTTCTTTACACTAGAGTAATTTTTCTTTCTCCAACTTGTAATTCTTAGTAATATCATCCAATTTTCTTTTGTTTTTTATGTATCACTTTGCAGTAAATTGTCATTCAGATATGACTTCCAGATAAATGTTTATTTTTCGTAAGACAGTTATTGACAATTGATGTTGCAAAGGGTCTTAACGAAACAGGGCGACTCCGATAAGCGGAGAGTTTGGGAAATTAATGAAATGCAATTGACCGTTAATTAATATAGGTTATTAAAGGAAATGGTGTCATCAAAAATGTTTGCGACTTCTATTGCAATATGCTGCCTTAATAATTGGCTCATGTTTTGTCAACAAAACTATTCGCATTCTCCCTAATTAACTGTCATGAAATATTGTGTTCCCTGGGAGAATTGTTTACTCTTGTCTATGTATGCTCTTTTATGTTACTTTAAGGTAAATGTTTATTTTTTTGTAAGACAGTTGTTGACAACTGATGTTGCAAAGGGTCTTAACGAAACAGGGCGACTATGAAAGGCAGAGAGTTTGGGAAATGAATGAAATGCAATTAACTGTTAATTAATATATGTTAATAAAGGATATGGTGTCACCAAAAATGTTTGCAACTATTACATATTGTAATATGCTGTCTTAATAATTTGCTCATGTTTTGTCAACAAAACTATTCGCATTCTCCCTAATTAACGCGTGTGAAGATAACAAACCAATCGTAACAACCTAAATTGAAAGAGAGAGAAAGAAAGATGCAAAAGAGAGAGAGAGAAATCAAATTCTCTCAGAGAAAATAAAAAAAATAATGAAGTTTTTTACATCGCTGAGGTCTTTTTTGTGTTAAACAATCACGATAATCATAGTGTGAAGTTAACAAACCAACAACCTATCTATTAACAATAACAATTGGCAATTAATATTTATTTATATTCTATAAAAAACAATAAATAAAACATAAATAAATTCTAAAAAATATTTGAAAAATTTTCCTTGGTTTTTTCGTTTCTTCTTGCTAAATTACAAAAGGGTTTCTACGCCATATAAAAAATTTTGTCCTTTGGTTAATTATGGCCAGGACTATTTTGGCCATACCATCCAAACTCCAAATGTTGTGCTCACCAAAATTTCACAGAAAATAGATATAAGTAATAGGAACAATTCCCCATCAAAACCTTATTGGAAACGCATTTCAGAAAAAAAATCCTAGAACAAAAACTTTTTCCCCATACGACGAAATTTTAGCATTTTTTCAATTTAAGCCAGGACCATTTTGACCATATCCTCCAAACTCCAAATGTTGTGCTCACCAAAATTTCACAGAAAATAGATATAAGTAATAGGAACAATTCCCCATCAAAACCTTATTGGAAACGCATTTCAGAAAAAAAATCCTAGAACAAAAACTTTCTCCATATGACGAAATTTTAGCATTTTTTCAATTTGACCAGGACTATTTTGGCCATATCATCCAAACTCCAAATGTTGTGCTCACCAAAATTTCACAGAAAATAGATATAAGTAATAGGAACAATTCCCCATCAAAACCTTATTGGAAACGCATTTCAGAAAAAAAATCCTAGAACAAAAACTTTCTCCATATGACGAAATTTTAGCATTTTTTCAATTTGACCAGGACTATTTTGGCCATATCATCCAAACTCCAAATGTTGTGCTCACCAAAATTTCACAGAAAATAGATATAAGTAATAGGAACAATTCCCCATTAAAACCTTATTGGAAACGCATTTCAGAAAAAAAATCCTAGAACAAAAACTTTTTCCCCATACGACGAAATTTTAGCATTTTTTCAATTTAAGCCAGGACCATTTTGACCATATCCTCCAAACTCCAAATGTTGTGCTCACCAAAATTTCACAGAAAATAGATATAAGTAATAGGAACAATTCCCCATCAAAACCTTATTGGAAACGCATTTCAGAAAAAAAATCCTAGAACAAAAACTTTCTCCATATGACGAAATTTTAGCATTTTTTCAATTTGACCAGGACTATTTTGGCCATATCATCCAAACTCCAAATGTTGTGCTCACCAAAATTTCACAGAAAATAGATATAAGTAATAGAAACAATTCTCCATTAAAACCTCATTGGAAACGCATTTCAGAAAAAAAATCCTAGAACAAAAACTTTTTCCCCATACAACGAAATTTTAGCATTTTTTCAATTTGACCAGGACTATTTTGGCCATATCATCCAAACTCCAAATGTTGTGCTCACCAAAATTTCACAGAAAATAGATATAAGTAATAGGAACAATTCCCCATCAAAACCTTATTGGAAACGCATTTCAGAAAAAAAATCCTAGAACAAAAACTTTTTCCCCATACGACGAAATTTTAGCATTTTTTCAATTTAAGCCAGGACCATTTTGACCATATCCTCCAAACTCCAAATGTTGTGCTCACCAAAATTTCACAGAAAATAGATATAAGTAATAGGAACAATTCCCCATCAAAACCTTATTGGAAACGCATTTCAGAAAAAAAATCCTAGAACAAAAACTTTCTCCATATGACGAAATTTTAGCATTTTTTCAATTTGACCAGGACTATTTTGGCCATATCATCCAAACTCCAAATGTTGTGCTCACCAAAATTTCACAGAAAATAGATATAAGTAATAGGAACAATTCCCCATCAAAACCTTATTGGAAACGCATTTCAGAAAAAAAATCCTAGAACAAAAACTTTTTCCCCATACGACGAAATTTTAGCATTTTTTCAATTTAAGCCAGGACCATTTTGACCATATCCTCCAAACTCCAAATGTTGTGCTCACCAAAATTTCACAGAAAATAGATATAAGTAATAGGAACAATTCCCCATCAAAACCTTATTGGAAACGCATTTCAGAAAAAAAAATCCTAGAACAAAAACTTTCTCCATATGACGAAATTTTAGCATTTTTTCAATTTGACCAGGACTATTTTGGCCATATCATCCAAACTCCAATATAATATTTCCTGTACCAAAATGTATATTTATTGTACCAAAAAGTGTATTTATTATACAAAAAGTACTATTATTGTACCTAAGAGTATATTTATTGTATCTAGAAGTACATCTTTTGTACTAAAAAGTACTTTAATTGTGCCAAGAAGTACTTTCATTGTACAAACAAGTAAATTTATTGTACCAAAACGTATTTTAACTGTGCCAAAAACTATTTATTGTACCAAAAAGTAAAATGTATTGTACCAAAAAATACTTTCATTGCATCAGAAATTACTTCTATTGTGCCAAAAAAAATACAATTTAATGTTCCAAAAAATCAACCTCCACAAAGTCCAGCACACCTAATTTTAATAAAAATATATAAAGGGCTAACGATCAGAAAAGTGTTTTTATTGTTTGATATTTTTGGTCAAATTCAGTGTGTCACGCACTAGGATGACGCATTTCGAACTCCATGACGAGTTCATCTTCAGACCCCTTTGTGACGAACTAATGCACAATGGTACATCATCAGCTGTATATATATCTACAATGTGTCAAACATGTACATGCGAAGTATATATCAGCCGAAAATGTCCAGCACCAATTATAAAATTTATTATTAAAAAAAGCTGTGATTACCAAGAATATTAAGTTTAAAAACGTTTAGTAACAGGTAGACACTGAAAGAACTTGATTTATGCTCAGAATGTCATTAAAAGACAACGACGGGTGTGAATTTAGGAATTAAAATTGTCCGAACAAAGTCCACAATTATTGTCATGTAGATAATTTTTCGTATTGTTTTTGATTGTGTTAAATACTTACAGTTCGCAAAAAACTAATTTTTCTTAATAAAAAACTTTTTAGAAAAAAAGACTAGTAAAATAAACTCCAAAATTAGGAAGAAATTAGTGTTTTATAGAGTTTAATTATATAACAAACATAAAGGTAAACATATATGAAAATAATAAGACATCTTTTTATTCGTTTTCTGTACTATCATATACATTACATTATTTTTACCAGCTACTTTTGTTTAAATAAAACTCATAAAACTTTTATTATAAATCATACAAACCATAAATTTTATGAGAAAGCAAACATAAGTTTTGTTTTTCCGGAGAAAACTGTTTTTATTTATTAAGATATGTATATGGAATATTAGAAAATGTTAATGTAAGTCCTAGTGTATAAAGATCGAGAGGTTTTGCTCATTTCAAACAGTTTTGCTTATTTCAAACTGTTGCCAAATTGATAAAAAATTAAAAAATATAATTTTTTGCATTTGTTCATAAGTGTCTTTCTCTTGTACATATAAATTGACCGATTTTCATTTAAAATATGGAATTATATTTTTTCATGTATAGGGCCGTTCTACATAGAGTTGTCCTTGGGTAACTGACTGATCACTCCCAAACGATTAATGGAAGAACCTTGAATTTTTGAATGAAGGTCACCTTTATTACGTAGACACGCACTAAGAAATTCGGACTTCATGGGGGTAAAAAAAAGTGTGACACCGTCACATAAAGCTCCAAATTTGAAATGGCTGTATATCATAAACTATATATGTTCGAAGTCGAAAATTGATACTTCTGTTGGTCGTACAAGAAAAATTACTTTCTGTGTCATTTTTATGCACCAAATTTAACTTTTTGGTACAATAAATATTCATTTTGGTACAGGAAATATTATATTTAAAAAAATCGTTATACGGAGATAAAGTTTTTGTTCTAGGATTTTTTTTCTGAAATGCGTTTCCAATGAGGTTTTGATGGAGAATTGTTTCTATTACTTATATCTATTTTCTGTGAAATTTTGGTGAGCACAACATTTGGAGTTTGGAGGATATGGTCAAAATGGTCCTGGTCAAATTGAAAAAATGCTAAAATTTCGTCATATGGAGAAAGTTTTTGTTCTAGGATTTTTTTTCTGAAATGCGTTTCCAATGAGGTTTTGATGGAGAATTGTTTCTATTACTTATATCTATTTTCTGTGAAATTTTGGTGAGCACAACATTTGGAGTTTGGAGGATATGGTCAAAATGGTCCTGGTCAAATTGAAAAAATGCTAAAATTTCGTCATATGGAGAAAGTTTTTGTTCTAGGATTTTTTTTCTGAAATGCGTTTCCAATAAGGTTTTGATGGGGAATTGTTCCTATTACTTATATCTATTTTCTGTGAAATTTTGGTGAGCACAACATTTGGAGTTTGGAGGATATGGTCAAAATAGTCCTGGCTTAAATTGAAAAAATGCTAAAATTTCGTCGTATGGGGAAAAAGTTTTTGTTCTAGGATTTTTTTTCTGAAATGCGTTTCCAATAAGGTTTTGATGGGGAATTGTTCCTATTACTTATATCTATTTTCTGTGAAATCTTGGTGAGCACAACATTTGGAGTTTGGATGATATGGCCAAAATAGTCCTGGTCAAATTGAAAAAATGCTAAAATTTCGTCATATGGAGAAAGTTTTTGTTCTAGGATTTTTTTTTCTGAAATGCGTTTCCAATAAGGTTTTGATGGGGAATTGTTCCTATTACTTATATCTATTTTCTGTGAAATTTTGGTGAGCACAACATTTGGAGTTTGGAGGATATGGTCAAAATGGTCCTGGCTTAAATTGAAAAAATGCTAAAATTTCGTCGTATGGGGAAAAAGTTTTTGTTCTAGGGTTTTTTTTCTGAAATGCGTTTCCAATAAGGTTTTGATGGGGAATTGTTCCTATTACTTATATCTATTTTCTGTGAAATTTTGGTGAGCACAACATTTGGAGTTTGGATGATATGGCCAAAATAGTCCTGGTCAAATTGAAAAAATGCTAAAATTTCGTCATATGGAGAAAGTTTTTGTTCTAGGATTTTTTTTCTGAAATGCGTTTCCAATAAGGTTTTGATGGGGAATTGTTCCTATTACTTATATCTATTTTCTGTGAAATTTTGGTGAGCACAACATTTGGAGTTTGGATGATATGGCCAAAATAGTCCTGGTCAAATTGAAAAAATGCTAAAATTTCGTCATATGGAGAAAGTTTTTGTTCTAGGATTTTTTTTCTGAAATGCGTTTCCAATAAGGTTTTGATGGGGAATTGTTCCTATTACTTATATCTATTTTCTGTGAAATTTTGGTGAGCACAACATTTGGAGTTTGGAGGATATGGTCAAAATGGTCCTGGCTTAAATTGAAAAAATGCTAAAATTTCGTCGTATGGGGAAAAAGTTTTTGTTCTAGGGTTTTTTTTCTGAAATGCGTTTCCAATAAGGTTTTGATGGGGAATTGTTCCTATTACTTATATCTATTTTCTGTGAAATTTTGGTGAGCACAACATTTGGAGTTTGGAGGATATGGTCAAAATAGTCCTGGCTTAAATTGAAAAAATGCTAAAATTTCGTCGTATGGGGAAAAAGTTTTTGTTCTAGGATTTTTTTTCTGAAATGCGTTTCCAATAAGGTTTTGATGGGGAATTGTTCCTATTACTTATATCTATTTTCTGTGAAATTTTGGTGAGCACAACATTTGGAGTTTGGATGATATGGCCAAAATAGTCCTGGTCAAATTGAAAAAATGCTAAAATTTCGTCATATGGAGAAAGTTTTTGTTCTAGGATTTTTTTTTCTGAAATGCGTTTCCAATAAGGTTTTGATGGGGAATTGTTCCTATTACTTATATCTATTTTCTGTGAAATTTTGGTGAGCACAACATTTGGAGTTTGGAGGATATGGTCAAAATGGTCCTGGCTTAAATTGAAAAAATGCTAAAATTTCGTCGTATGGGGAAAAAGTTTTTGTTCTAGGGTTTTTTTTCTGAAATGCGTTTCCAATAAGGTTTTGATGGGGAATTGTTCCTATTACTTATATCTATTTTCTGTGAAATTTTGGTGAGCACAACATTTGGAGTTTGGATGATATGGCCAAAATAGTCCTGGTCAAATTGAAAAAATGCTAAAATTTCGTCATATGGAGAAAGTTTTTGTTCTATGATTTTTTTTCTGAAATGCGTTTCCAATAAGGTTTTGATGGGGAATTGTTCCTATTACTTATATCTATTTTCTGTGAAATTTTGGTGAGCACAACATTTGGAGTTTGGAGGATATGGTCAAAATGGTCCTGGCTTAAATTGAAAAAATTCTAAAATTTCGTCGTATGGGGAAAAAGTTTTTGTTCTAGGATTTTTTTTCTGAAATGCGTTTCCAATAAGGTTTTGATGGGGAATTGTTCCTATTACTTATATCTATTTTCTGTGAAATTTTGGTGAGCACAACATTTGGAGTTTGGATGATATGGCCAAAATAGTCCTGGTCAAATTGAAAAAATGCTAAAATTTCGTCATATGGAGAAAGTTTTTGTTCTAGGATTTTTTTTCTGAAATGCGTTTCCAATAAGGTTTTGATGGGGAATTGTTCCTATTACTTATATCTATTTTCTGTGAAATTTTGGTGAGCACAACATTTGGAGTTTGGAGGATATGGTCAAAATGGTCCTGGCTTAAATTGAAAAAATGCTAAAATTTCGTCGTATGGGGAAAAAGTTTTTGTTCTAGGATTTTTTTTCTGAAATGCGTTTCCAATAAGGTTTTGATGGGGAATTGTTCCTATTACTTATATCTATTTTCTGTGAAATTTTGGTGAGCACAACATTTGGAGTTTGGATGGTATGGCCAAAATAGTCCTGGCCATAATTAACCAAAGGACAAAATTTTTTATATGGCGTAGAAACCCTTTTGTAATTTAGCAAGAAGAAACGAAAAAACCAAGGAAAATTTTTCAAATATTTTTTTGAATTTATTTATGTTTTATTTATTGTTTTTAATAGAATTTAAATAAATATTAATTGCCAATTGTTATTGTTAATAGATAGGTTGTTGGTTTGATAACTTCACAGTATGATCATTGTGATTGTTTAACACAAAAAATACCTCAGCGATGTAAAAAACTTCATTATTTCTTTTATTTTCTCTGAGAGAATTTGTGTTCTATCCCTCTCTCTCTTTCATCTTTCTTTCTCTCTCTCACTCTCTCTTTCAAATCAGGTTGTTGCGAGTGGTTTGTTAACTTCACGCCGATCCCTAATTAACTGTCATGAAATATTGTGTTCCCTGGGAGAATTGTTTTCTCTTGTTTATGTATGCTCTTTTTTTGTAATACAGTTGTTGACAACTGATGCTGCAAAGGGTCTTAACGAAACAGGGCGACTCCGTTAGGCAGAGAAGTTTGAGATATGACTGAAATTACCGTTAATTGATACAGATTGTTAAAGAAAAATGGTAACCCTAAAAATGTTTGCAAATTCTATAGCAATATGCTGCCTTAATAATTTCCTCCTGTTTTGTTAACAAAACTATTCGTTTTTTGTCTAATTTACTGTCATGAAATATAATGGAAGGGTATAATTTGTCTTCCCTGTGAGAATTGTTTTCTCTTGTTTATGTATGTTTTTTAATATGACCAAGGTAAATGAACAAAACTAAAACTAAAGATAAATGGTTACTTTTTGTAAGATACTTATTGACAACTTATATTGCAAAGGGTATTAACGGAACAGAGAGATTTTTAACACAAAAAGCTGTGGAAAAATGGGTTTGAGGATAATAGTAAACCGTTGCGGGTTGTTGTTGAAAATTTTGAAATTAAGAAAGTCGAAATTATTTTTAAAAAGAATATATGAAATTTTAATTTACAACGACTACGATGGCTGGGACATGTTGCCAGGATGGGTGTAAATCTGCAGCGAGAAAGGTGTTTGAAGGCGAACCTGAAGGACGACACAGAGCAGGGAGACCCAAACTTCGTTGGAAGGACCATGTGGTTGGCTGGCACGTCGCCATCTGGTAGGACCAACTGGATAACGCACGCAGAAGACCGAAGCGTGTGGAATTCTTTAACACTTCAGGCCTCAAATTTATGAACTACGTTCGTAAGTCGTAATAGGCCATTTAAGTAAGTAAGTAAGTATTTTTCCATTTGATCTTTATTGATTAATAAAATTGAATTCGCATTTTAATTCAAAATAGGTTTGAAAGTTTTTTTTAATTATCTATATCAAAAAATAAAAATTTGAATTTAAAAATATTCATATCATACTCATCTTGTGCGTCCATTCCACCCCTAGCTGTAGACGTTGACACCTATCATTTTTCTAAAATCATTACTAAAGTTGTTGTTACTCTATATACTTACTTACATTTGGTTTCCAAGGCCTTACCAATTAAATTAATTGTTAACATTCATTTAGTACATTTATTATTTTTATTACACATTACATTGTAAATCAATTTTTACACTGCATACCACAGTATTCTTGTATTAATGTATGTATATAACTTAAAATTCTAAAATACAGTAAAATTGTCACTTATCAAATAGGTTATACAAGTTCGTTTTTTTTTTTTGTAAAATGTTCTCAATACGGAGACGTTGTACGATTGATATGTATAGAGTGTCGTTCTTGTTTTCGAAATTTAGCTCGGCGGTTTTGGAACCAAACCTAAAAGAGAACGATAGAGTAAAAAATTCAATGATTAATTGTATATAAACTCAGTGAACAGATTATTTTTCGCAAGTGGCAGTAATAAGTTGAATAAAAACAATAAAACGAATGCTAGAAATGGTGTACATGTATTAATGATTACTAACGAAATAGTATTTCAATGAATTTTAACGAATAAATAATGTTAGAAAAATTTCGATCAATTTTAAAGATTAATACACTGTGCACCTAAAACTCCTTTACATTTGAATTGGTAGCAATGCTATGTCGAGAACCCACGGCAGATTGGGCCAAGGGTAGTTAAGTGCCTCGATGTCATTCAGCGGAGCACAACGTGCGTTCTATGTATGCAAGTACAATCGATACAAAATTTCTTCAACTGTAGTGTTACGAAAATAATGCGCTTATTACAACATACGACATAGCAATGAAGTTTCAGGGATTCAAAAGATATGAAATTGAGTGCAGAAGTTCCAGGAGATAGATTTAACAATGAATCAACCACAATCCTTCTGACATAGAATTTCGAGAGGAGTTACCGAAAACGTAGTCTACTCGAAAACGGCCTGGCGTCTTAAATGTTCTGAAATTAAAGTCTCAAGATCATGATCACACAGGCTACCATACGTCAACGAAGCGCTAGAGATATTCACCAGCTTTACTAACATTTTTTTCTTAGGCGAAAAAAAGTTCCACCTAAGTGTGTATGTAGACAGATAAAATGGCTGATATTGACGAGAAAGAAAATTGCATTCAACCAAAGTAATTGTACAGCCAGCTTTGTTAACAAGAGTCATTATTGGTACACACATCACTTTTATGAAGACCCTTCCCAGTAGCGGAATTCATGTCCTGGGAGGCCTTCCATCATGACTTCTTTAGGCTCTGGAAGGCATGCTATACACATTACCACTTCCTTTACAAATTACACATGCTGACATTGTCGACCAAGGCCTTCTGCTCTCGCTTCTGAATGAAGGCCTTGTTGAATGTCATCAAAATTATGACATTCAAGAACACCATATTTGGATATTCTTCAGTTAGACCTTCAAACGAAGACCTTCATGCAGGCCTTAAGTAATAAACCTTAAAATTTAGGCATTCTCTTCCACTAAAGACTTTCAAGAAGGCCTTCTCTAGAGGACCAGCAAGAAGACTTTCAGATATTACCTTAAAAGATCAAAAATATATTTCCAATATCAAATACATACTCAATTTGAAACAAACGTTTTCGCCAACGCACTTAACGAAACTAAACCCCCTCTCGATCAACAAAATTCTTTTTATGCACAGATTGTGGAGAGTCGATCAACGTTACTTTAACGACTTTTCTGTTTATGGTTGTTTTTGTAAACAAAGCAAATGCATAAGTAGAGAGTTTAAAAATCTTAATTATGCATAGTTGAGATTTATAAACTCTTTGAGGAACTCTTATTTGCTCTTAGGTGTTCTACCAGGGATTCTCTATGAAAGGAATCGGCCTACATTTTTTTTTTACCAAAAAGTACTTTTATTTTACTAAAAAGTACCTTTATTGTACTAAAAAGTAAATTAATTGTTCCAAAGAGTATTGTATAGTATAGTATTTTTTTCTTCACTTTTTGAGATTTTCAATTTTTTTTTTTCAAATCAAAACATCCGAAGCAAAACTGCTGACTTCAAATACTTAAATTTCTTCCTCTCTCTTGTTAAAGAATGTAATACTTATATGCCTAATTTCCCTCAACACCCCATGAATGAGGTATGAGATAGCTCCTCGCGTTGCACAATAGTCCCTCTGAGCAAATACGTGGCCAAAATTATTATTTTTTACTTTGTGTTTTACCATTTTTGTCGTTACACAAAAATTAAAAACACATCAAAGCAACCAGAAATTAATTCTATTTTTGTAAAGTATTGTTTACCGTTAGTCATTGGAGCGACAAAGTTAGAAATTTTTAGTATAGTTTTGAAAACAATTGAGTGCAGTACAACATATGTGTTTTGTCATATGGTGTTTTTATAAAAATATAACAAATTTAAAAAAAAGTTGTACTGAATAATCTTACCCATAGTAAGTACTTAAATAATTCCCTATAACAAGTTTGAAAAAAGAAAGATACATAGGAAATAATTCACCTTGTTTACATGCATATTTAATTGTATAATTTTTCACTTTATTCAAATTGATTTAAAGTTTAAAAAAAAGTCGAAGTTTGTCCAACATAAAATGAACATTCAAAAACAACATGTGATCTGCTCAACTATATTCTTTAATAACATCTTGCGAATACTTGCGATTATTAAATGTATATACATTTTTCTAAACAACCTTTGCTTCAAAAATATGAAGACGAATATTCCAAAATATGAATTATATAAAGACGAATTCGAAGATAGCAATATAATCTAAGAGAGCAAGCTAGACATAACTGACACCTAATGTATAATTTTATTTTCACAGCATAAAAATAAGATTTTAATTGAATTAATATTTGTTTTCATTCGTTATTTATAAGCTACCAAAGCAGAAAGCAGATTTGGATCAATTAGAAGGAAAAAGTTATACAATTGACAACATATAACAATATTAATTTATTTCTGAACAAAAATGAAGATTTTCTTCACTTAAATAATTTTGGCCAGAAAAAATTGATTTGGAACCATTGTGCGTTGTTACGAATTAACACGCTTTCTATTTTAGATTCACAAAAAACGGCACCTACTTGTTTATCAACGAATGCGAACGTTGTAGTATAAGCCTGTAACTACACCTATTGTGCATAATGAACACAGCTTAGTATTTAACACAGTTATATATATATGGGACCGGCCGTGGCATAGTGGTTAGAACACGCGACTACCATGCGGGAGATCGCGGGTTCAAACCTGGCTCCAGTCATCTTAAAAAGAAAAAAAAAAGGAAATTTTCTTTCATTGTCGGCTCCCCTCGAATGTTGTTGACACCAACTTCGCAGTATTAAGCGTCGATTCAATCGTCGTGTCTAGTAAGAGCTTCTCAAACAGTGACGTTCGCATTCGTCGATAAACAAGTAGGTGCCGTTAGTTGTGTATCTAAAAATAGAAAGCGTGTCAATTCACAACAACGCGAGAAGCTATCCCATACCTCATTCATGGGGTGCAAAGGGAAATTTAAGTTTTTTAAGTAAGTATATATATATGAACATTTGTAACTAGATCAGTATTAATCTCCTCATCCACCCATACGGCTGTGTAATATTATTATTATTATTAATATTATAATAAACCCATTATCATTAGGATTTTAAATCCAGCGTTTCATTTACAAATAAGATCCTGGCCCTCTTGGCCAGTAATGCAAAAGGTTCCCGGACCTCTTGGCCAACAATACAAACGTCACTGTTTAGAAACTTCTACTAGACATGTCGATTGACTCGACACTTATACTGCGAAGTTGCTGTCGACAACATCGAGGGAGCCGGCAATGAAAGAAAAATGTAGATGACTGGAGCCGGAAATCGAACCAACGGATCTCCCACATGGTATTCGCGTGTTCTAACCACTATGCCACGGTCGGTCCCGGCCATTACGTTAATGAAAGTAATGGTTACCGTTTATGCCAATTATATTGACAGTAAAATGGACGAAGTGCTCTATGAACTTTGCGAACAGATTTTTTTATCTAAGTATATTTTTGCAATATATAACAATATGTGCTAAACTCTACTGAACAGAAATATCAACACAGTTTGATATTCTCAGCTATCAAACCACAGTTATTGATATCGGTAGTCCTCTTGCAGGTAAAAACATCCGATATTTTATTTTAATATCTTTTGTTCACTAGTTTGTGTCCATAATTTTAATGAATTTAAACGTTTTCTTAACAATTTTAAATATTTTTAAGGAATTTATAATTAATTTCAAAATAACTTCAATAATTTTCAGCTGATGTCTATTTCCAGCAAATTACAATGAGTTTTTAAAACATTCATTAAATGGATTGTTATTAATCTTAAAAAACTCTAGTAGCTTTTAATATATAAATAAATCTCATTATATTTCTATACCATTTTGGCAAAAGTTCATAATTTTGCAGTAAGCCAATTCATGTTTTGAAACTTTATAAAGACAAATGGGCATTAGGTATCTATTATTGATAAGTTGACCTATTTAAAAAAAATATATTAAATTAATTACATTAATTTCATTAAATTGAATAATTGAATTAAATTGGAATTTTTAGAAATTAAAATGCTTTAATATTTTCAATAAAATTTAATTAATTTGATTTCTTTATTATTCGCATTTAACAAATTATTCTTAATATACCAATTATTCAATTGGTTTAAATACACAACGATTTTGTTAAGAACTTCAATGTATCAAAATGCAATTGCAAGAATTTCAATTCATTGAAAAGAATGATTTCTATCAATTGAGCGATTATATGTGAGTAATTAAATAATTAACTGGGATTAGGTAACTAACTAATATATCGCTTTTACAATTAACATTTGCCTTTCTATAACCGATTTGTTTTTGCCTTTGCCAGTAACATTTAAAACAAATCCTCTTTTATATCTCTCCTACACATCCTTGCCTGTGTTTAAAAAGCATCTGTTATTTGTTGTTAGCAAGGGGGGAGAGGTGTTGCTGCTGCCATTCATTAGCATACTTGATTAATTTCAAATATTTGTACAATTTGTATAGAAATGACAAAATGAAAGTACATAACATACAACCAACAAACGCAGTACGAGTAAAACCAGTACTGTTAAATGAAAAAGCAACAACAGACTAGGGGATGGGGGACGGGGTACTGTTATACCTCTATTCATTTCTAATTTTCAGTTTACTTTACTTGTTTTTATTTCTTACGTATTATAAATCAAAAAATTCTGTTCAAAAACTGTTATAATTTTTCTTTAGTTTTTCATCGATATTGTTATGACAAAACATGTATGCGTATCGAACATCGAAACCTTTTGTCGCTTCCTGTTGGTTTATGCCAGAGCATTTTTGCATAGCTCCGCCTTCATTTAACACTTGGTTGTTGTTTTTATTGAAGTTGTAAATTGATTGAATTCAAACTACGCGTTAATTTAACGCCTCATGAGGTCGAATGGCGTTGTTCGATTGCACCCCTTTACATAAAGTCCAACTCGTCTTCCCTTCCCCCTACCCACACTCTGTGAAACTCAGACGTTTGATGTTGTGTTTTTTTTGTGCTCTCCTTAGGAGGATTATCATGTCAACAGCTACACAAACAAACAAATGATTGTAGGCAAAAATTACTGAAAATTATTGCACATCCTTCCAATCACGTTGCGAGGGACGAACAAACTGTCATCCGTTAAGACCATGATGGGGCACGCACGTGTGCTGCTGGCTGTTGGCTGGCTGGCTGCCTTGTCTGACTGCACGAAGCGAAAGTTAAATGAATTAAAATATGAATTACTTCCTCATCCATCAGAAAATTTAATTCTCCAGAGAATTACTTTTTCTTCAATGTTAGTTTTGGAAATGCAATGAAAAATGATGCAAAGAACACGAATGTTGTATGGATGTAGTCTTACTACACAACAACAACACCAAGAAGAAGGGGGAAGAACTTAGTGAGAAAGTTTGGCAGGAAACGGTCATGGAATGTGTGGTGTACATACTATGTGTTATTTTGTAATGAATGTTTGCTTGGCAGATGAAGTTCTATCGGAAGTTTAGAATGCTTAAGAGTTGTTTAAGCTGTTCGCGATATGTTATTGTATAATAAATTAATTAATGTATAAACATTAACAGTTTGTATTATTTAACCATGCAAAGGGTTATATTGTTTTACCTGTACTCTGGCTTCTGTAAGATCGATTTTCGTTGCAATTTCTTCGCGTGTATAGATGTCGGGATAGTGGGTTTCTTGAAAGATTTTCTCCAGTTCCTTTATCTGGGCTGAACTAAAAGTTGTACGCATTCGTCGCTGCTTTTGTCTATCACTTTGGTATGATCCGGAGTCGTTTTTTAAGTCTGCAATAGAATTGAAAGAAAGTTATGAAAAATCAAATTAAATATGGAAATTTAAATAAGTATGTAATAATTCAGTAATTAATTACACCGTACAAGATAAATTCAAAAATATTGTGGGTCTTCCACAAATTTTCATATTTTAGAGATAGATACCCTATTAAGCTAAACTATGTATGCAGTGTTTTTTCTATGGTAAATTTTCCTTGAAATTAAATTAAATTAAAGGTGGCATTTTAATAAAAAAATATGATAAAAACAAGAAATAATGAAATAGAATAACAAAATCCACAAAATAACGTCGGAATCCTCCAAGACCACTTTTTTGTGAAATGGACTTAATGATAAAGTGTCCCAGAAGTCATAGCCTATGCCCTGTTAAAAAATCCCATGTCTATTTGTTACGGCGGGGAAGAATAATAAATAAACGTTGGGGAAATAAAACACAAGTAAATTATGAGTTATTTGCAGGGAAACCGGAAATATGCTACAGCATGTTTTTTTGCAACGAGATATTAACAATTGGGTAATGTATTTACATGTTTCATGGTCCTGCAAGTGTTTTGAGACCTATTTTTTAGAGCATATTTTGGCATATTTTACCCATAAAGTCTTATTTCGGCAAATTTTGGTTTTAGCAGCATAATTTCAAAAAACCTCCTTTTTTAAAGCATAATTTATTTTTTTAGGCCATATTTTTTCAAAAATATCTCTTTTTATGCATATTTTATGTTTTTTACATTATTTTTGTTGTTGGTAAAAACATGTTGTCTTCGCAACTTTGGTTTTTTAAAATGTAACAGCCAAATCTACTACATGTTTTACACAAATGTGAAATGCTAAACGTTTATTAATCCTGTTTTTCGCGCTTTCTTACACAACAAGTAAACAAAACATAAAAAAAAGTGCTTTTTACCCACCACCGATTTCGACCCTGGACATAATGCCTAAAGCTAATCCGACAAAAGCAACAAAACTAAAGGCGGTTGTAGAAAAGTTTCCTGACTTACGAGCTGATGGTGGATCCCTCTATTCTATTTTTACAAGCTCCATGTAGAGAGGAACTTTTTAAACAAATGTTTCCAGACCTTCCATTGCCTCCAGAAGCTATAACAACAGGATGGGGAACATGGTTTGAAGCAGTTAACTACTATGCCAACAATTATGAAGGCATTTTAGAGGTCCTTTGTGCATTAAACTCTGAGGATGCACAATCCATTAAAACTGCAAAGGATGTCTTGACAGACCCCCAAACTAGATCTGACTTGATTTATATTGCTTCAAACTACGGTTTTTTTGCAAAACATATTAAAAATTTGCAAACATCAGGTCTTACGCTTATTAAACAAGTTCAGGTAAATGATGACACTTTTAAATTGATAGATAACACTGTGCAACACTGTTTTTCGGGAGTGAACCAAACCAATATTAAACGATAGCTTTTGACCTCAGTAACAAAACCCTAAACTGCATTTTGCTCGACTAAGCCACAATTTTTATTTACAGTGGTTTAAAGTTTAATTTTTTGGTCAAAAATCAAATAAGAGAAAATGAAAAATCATGTGTAAAAATAGGTTAGGAATAGTTCATGGAGACCTACGTTAAAATTTTCCGGGGAATATTTCCTCGGAACATTTTAACCATCTATCTGCAACCCATATTAAAGATTTTGAGAAATTTGACTTTTAAGCTGTTTTTAAAAATTTTTTCTAAGATGTCCCATTCGGGTAAGAGCTAGAGGGTTCAAATGTTCTGATGAAATATTCCCTTCAAAATTTTAATGTATGTTTCCGAAGACATGAACTTTGCCAAATGTATTTTTACACATGATTCTCAAATTCTTTGATTCGACTTTTTACCAAAAAAAATTCAAACTTCAAATCACTGTTAAAAAAATTGTGACGTAGGGAGCAAATTGGAGTTTAAGATTTTATTACTGAGGTTGTTCCGAGAAAATATTCCCCTTAATGTTTTAATACAGGCCTCTGAAGACATGAAATACCCCCAATTATTTTTTATAGATGATTTTTCATATTCTTTGAATCAACTTTTGACCAAAAAAATTTAAATTTAAACCACTGTAAACAAAATTTGTGACATAGTGGACCAAAATAGAGTTTAGGGTTTTGTTACTGATATCGTTTGATATTGGTTCACCCCTGAGACAATTACCCTCAAATTATGTCATAGTGTAATTTATCGGATTCCGAAATAAATTTAATAGTAAAAAAAATTGAATCAAATTATTTAAAAAAACGTTGGCTTGGAGGAAGTGAAAAGTATTTGTAAAGAATTGTGTGGATTTGCGCTAACATTAACATCAAAATACGAAGGAAATTCTGCACCTTAAATTCGCTCTAATTACATCTGTGGATGTCGAAAGATCATTCTCAATGTACAAAAACATTTTACGTTGTAGTAGAAACATTTTTTTTTTTCGATAATTTATCTCAATATTTCGTAGTTCATTGCAACAACAATCTCAAATAAGATGCTCAACATACAAGAACACCGTGATACTTAGGAAACATTTTTTAAGATTTTTGTTACTATAATGTTAAATAAATTTATGTGATATTTTATTAATTGTTCCTTAAATATTAATATTTAAATATTTATTTCTATTTTATTTCACTTACTCAACATTTGTGTATGTAAATTTACCAAAAACACTTACAAAGTCTGAATTTAAAATAATATTGCCTTTTTTTATTTTTAAGCTGTTTTTTTACTTTAAATAAAAATGTTTCTAATTCATATGAAAAAAATTGTGTGACTTTAATTTTTTAGAGCATGTTTCTGTTGATTTTAAGGTCATATTTTGCCATTTTTCAGGTCACATTTTATGTGCATAAAACACGATTTTTAGGGCATATTTCCGGTTGCCCTGGTTATTAGTATTAAGTTTCGGGCTTTATTTAGGGTGTAAAATACCTTCGGGCGATTTTGTTGGCGATCAATTGTAAATGAAAAATCCACTTGAATCAAAATCCTAGCTGATCCTTTTTTTTAAGATAAAAGGATTTTTAGTTTTTTTACTCCGTTTTGCGTTTTTTTTAGATGTGACGATCTTTGCCCCATGATTCCGCCATCAAATCATAGAGATAATATATCGTGTTATATCTCATTGGAAGCGTACGGACTTCAGGTTTAAGACACTTTTGTATAATCGAAGTTTTCTACTCTAAATTAAGCTTTGCGGAAAAACACTGAAAGTCTTTTATTTTTATTTTTCCCAAAAATTTTATATTTTCCTCACACCTTGCCTGAAAGAGAAATAGGTTGACCTAAAATAGCAATAAAAACGATTAATGGGGTTTTGTTGGTGGTCAATTGTAAATTAAAAATCCACTTGAATCAAAATCCTAGCTGATCCTTTTTTAAGATAAAAGGATTTTTTGATTTGTATCTCCGTTTTCGCCATCAAATCATAGATATAATATATCGTGTTATATCTCATTGGAAGCGTACGGACACTTCTGTCCAAATTGATGTTTTCAATACAATTATAGGTTTTAATAAAAAAAACTAAACTTTTGAATTTTTTTAAAAAAAATATTTTTTTGCTTGTTTTCGTACCTGACACACATCATTATTATATAGAAACATGGAATAAAATTTTAGGTGAATACTGACCTTTAGCAACAACATACAATTTTTGAAAATGTCAAATCTTTGTTGTTATTCGAGAAATTCAGTGTGTTACAGCGTATTCCTTTGTAATTAATATCGATATTAAATTATTATTTCGGATCATGTGTTGAAAACCATGGAGAAAAATATGTTTTTAAAAAACAGTAAACTCATAAATGGTCACTTAGACCATAAATGTGATCACGATGTGTGTCAGGTACTAAAAAAAAAATTTATTTTTCTTTTTAAATTCAAAAGTTTAGTTTTTTTATTAAAGCCTATAATTGAATTGAAAACATCAATTTGGAAAGAAGTGTCTTAAAGCTGAATTCCGTACGCTTCCAATGAGATATGTTATAACACGATATATTATCTCTATGATTTGATGGCGGAATCATGAGGCAAAGAACGTCACTTCTAAAAAAGCAAAAAACGGAGATACAAAACCAATTATCCTTTTATCTTACAAAAAGGATAAGCTAGGATTTTGATTCAAGTGGATTTTTAATGTACAATTTACTCCCAACAAAACCCCATTAATCGATTTTGTTGCTATTTTAGGTCAAGGAAAATATAAAATTTTTGGGAAAAATAAAAATAAAAGACTTTCAGTGTTTTCCGCAAAGTTTAATTTAGAGCAGAAAACTTAAATTATACAAAAGTGTCTTAAACCTGAAGTCGTACGCTTCCAATGAGATATAGCAAGATATATTATCTCTAAGATTTGATGACGGAATCATGGGGCAAAGAACGTCACTTCTAAAAATAAGCTCAAAACGGAGTAAAATAACAAAAAATCCTTTTATCTTAAAAAAAGGATCAGCTAGGATTTTGATTCAAGTGGATTTTTAATTTACAATTGACCACCAACAAAACCCCATTTACCGTTTTTGTTGCCATTTTAGGTCAACCCATTCGTCATTCAGGCGAGGTGTGTACGATTAATAAGTAGTCCCCGACCAGAGATGTAGAGACCAAGGGCGTACTATGAAAGGGTACATGTGCCTGATAACGAATCAGGGCCGCCATTAAATAAGCACAATACCACATGGGGTGTCCTCTAGAGAGGTACAAATAGGAGGGTGATGTCTCCATGGTTTTCCCTAGCATCTGTTCCATATTGGGCAGCTTCCTAGAATTAGCTTCCAGAAATAGCGGCTGAAATGTTTCCTGGCAGTAGGAATAAAATGCAGAACCTGGTGGGCTGGGCTTGCCACCCGCCATCAGTATAATGACAGTGAATAAAATGAGAAATAAGAGAAAAAGAACCCCCCAAAATGTTGACGACCACCGCAAACGTTTTAAGGACAATGATTTGAGATTATGCACTTGGAATGTTAGAACTCTATACCGACCAGATGCCTATATTCAACTAGCGGATGTCCTCGAAGAGTATAAGGCTGACATTACTGCTATACAGGAAATCCGGTGGACTGGATATGGATGCTTGAGGATGAAGATGTGTGACTTGTACACTACAGCTGTCACGTGGATAAGCATGAGTTTGGTTGTGAATTTGTGGTCGGCAAGAGACTACGACACCTGGTCTCTAGGTTTAGTCCTGTTAGTGAACGAATCGCCACCATAAAAGTGAAGGCAAAGTTTTTCTACATCACGCTGATATGTGCTCATGCTCCTACGGAGGAGAAAAGTGACGAGGTCAAAGACGAACTCTACGCCCAACTTGAAGAAACATATGACCGTAGCCCGGGCCATGATGTTAAAATCGTGGTGGGAGATTTTAAGCCAAAATAGGCCGGGAGAATGTCTTTAGCCCAACAGTCGGAAAATATAGTCTGCATACTGACACATCGCCAAACGGAATCAGACTGATTGATTTCTCTGCAGCAAGGAACATGGTAATTAGTAGCACACGATTTGACCACAAAAACATTCACAAAGCAACGTGGATATCTACCGATCAAGTAACGAGAAACCAAATTGATCACGTGGTAATCGATGGAAGGCACGCGTCAAGTGTCTTAGACGTACGTGTGCGAACATCAGCTCGGATCACCACCTCACTGCAGTGGCGAACCCCCTGCGTAACCAGGCACAGAGAAAGCTGGACATCGCTAAACTGCAGACCGCGAAGATAGCCAACGTCTATTCCAACCAACTTCTCAAATACTTCGTGATGCTCCAACTCCCGAAAATACTAGCGCGCAATAGCAATATATTGCCCACTCGATGGAAAGGACTGCGCGGTCCGTACTGGGGTATGTGAAGCCCTTAAACGATAATGCCCGGTACGATGACGAATGCCGCAATGCCACTCGGGAACAAGATGCTGCATACAGGGCCAAACTGTAGCCAATGGCAACGCGAGCTGTTCATAAAAAGTACTGGAAGAAGAGGCGGGAGGCGATTCGACTCTTCAGGCTAAAAAACCCGAGCTGAAGAAGCGGAATAATGTGTGTATTGAAGAATTCAGTAACAGAGGTGAAGCCCGAAAATTCTACCAGAAGATAAATGGTAGGGTACATGGTACAGGTCTTTCCTCCAGTAAAGACAAAGACGTACTGAGAATATGAAATGATCACTTCTGCGGCTTATTGATGTCTAAAAACTCGGCTGATGAAATCTGTGTACCAATCCGAGATGATAACATCGACAAAATTCTGGATTTTTTCCCCTCATATATCTTTCGACCACCCTAATGTATATCGTCCCCTCAATATACATAAATAGCTGTAGAAAAAAAGAAAAATATACTTATTATGTATTTTGTTAATTTTGAATGTAACAAAATAAAAGTAAAATCAAAGTTGTATGCCAGCCAAACATACAAATCCAATAGTTACAACTTTAAACTCTTATAGTTTGGAAACCTAATTGATGTTTTACTTAAGTGTTGTTTATGGCTAATATGGTTTGAACCGGGATTAATTAGAGACGGAAAGAGTAAAAAATTATTTATATTTTTTTAAGGATTATCTCAAATTAGGTATCCATAATGTCTCTTTCGAAACATTTTAGCGGTTTTCATATCTTTGTTAACTTACACAAGAGAACAAGGTAATTGTTGATTAAGAACTGAGAAATCGTTGAAGTTTTGAAAACAATTTCATTAAAAACAAAGTTTCCAGTTTAGGTCTAAAATCATATAGTTCAGTATATTTTGAATGCAATGAGCTTTATTTTATTGAAATCGGTCCACAACTTTTGTTTTATTCACAATTTACTCACTTTAGAAATCGCTCGTGCCCAAATTATGTATTTAGTTAAACTCTAACAGCATAAAGTTTTAGAGAAAAAACTGGAAGTCTAGTCACGCCCCTTCTAGTACCTCATATACAAATGTAAAGTTATTTGGGACGCTGAATCCAAATCAGCACTTGTTTTTTTTCCATTAGCTCGACATTTCGTAATATATTGGTATTTCAAAAATGAAGGCACTTCCACTACATATTTTTCACCATATTCATTTAAAAAAGAAATCCAAAATTCGTCAATAAAATTATCTTTAAGCTGTACCCACATTGGAGATATCGTTGAAGTTTTAACAACAATTTCATTTAAAACAAAGTTTCCAGTTCTGGTCAAAAATCATGTATTTCAATATATTTTGAATTAAATAAACTTTATTTCATTGAAATCGGCCCACAGTTTTAATCAAACATTATATTTTACTTAAAAAATCACAAGTTAGCCAATTTTTTTTATTATTTTTAAAAATTTAAGTATTTTTAAGGTTTAAAACTTTTAATATTTGGAAAAATACGTCTACTACCGGTAACTTATAAATGCGAGCTAATCGAGAAAAAATATGTTTAATATCACGCGAACACGCGGCTACCATGCGGGAGGTCCGTGGTTAGATTCCCTACTCCAGTCATGTAAATTTTTCTTTCATTGCCGGCCCCTCGATGTTGTAGACAGCAACTTCGCGGTATAAGTGTGGAGACAATCGACATGTCTATTAAAAATCTTCTCAAACAAAGGGAAATTAAGTTTTTTTAAGGTTTAAAATCTGCGACCCCAAATTAATAAAAAATTGGTGTAAATTTCCAGTCAACACAAAAAAGTTCAATTTTATTCCCTTACACAGTAAAACACATTATTTAGGGACTCAAGAACTGCACGTGAAATAAGCCCCAATAAGAAGAAGTTCTACATCATTCGTTTTGTAAAGTTACATGCCATAATAATTTAAATTCGATTTGATTTCACATTTAAGGCTCTTTTGTTATATTGTTGTATGGTGGCGTATGATTATCATAAGTAATATTCCACCGAAATCATACGCCACGGAGTACAACAGTTTTATTGTAACTGCTACAAAATAAACCCTGTTCAAAATCATTTTATGAATGGAAAAGTGAAACTGTTGCTTATGTAGGGAAACGTTATATGAACAGATTAAAGGAATTGTAATTCCTAATTTGTTTTAAAATTTGTTTCAACTAAATCAGACTAGTGGTTATGTCAAACAAAAGATCCTAAAACGTGACAAATTCCCTTATACGATACTTACTAACTTAAAATCGATATTAAATTATAATGGCATGTAACTTTACAAAACGAATGATGCAGAACTTCTTCTTTTTGGGGCTACTTTCACGTGCAGTTCTCAGAATTCAGTCCAAATCAATGAGCTGAAAAATGTTGTACTGTGTAATTTTTTTAAAATTTCCTTCACTTAGATTTTTTTAGTTAGTGACTTATTAAAGGTACGTTTTGGTGAGAACATTATCTCCAGGAACTTAAAAAATAAACTTAATTTCCCTTTACACCCCCTTGAATGAGGTATGGGATAGCTTCTCGTGATGTTGTGTATTAACACGCTTTCTATTTGAGATTCACAACAAACGGCACCCACTTTTTTTATTGACGAATGTGAACGTCACTGTTTAAGAAGATTTTAGCAGACATACCGATTGATTCGACATATACTGCGAAGTTGCTGGGCGTCGAGGGGCTACTATAGCAAGTTACATGATTGCACAGAGTATTAAATATTTGTTGTGTTTAATAGAAATATTTACAGGCCCAGACTCTATTAGAACTAGAATAGAATACTGTTTTATAAAAAATTTCAACAAATATAAAAAAACTGAATGGTAACAGCATTACAGGACTTTTGCTCGTGTAAACAAATCCGAACCTATGGCTCATTCATTATTCAAGCTTTATGAATAATAACTCAAGCATAAACTACTTCAACTAAAAATTATCGTAATTTTGATGAAAAGACAGTGGCGCCAAATGTGTCAGACGTTTTACAGTGACATGTAACGTTATCAAAAAATCCTTTTGCCTTACAAAAAAAAAAAGGATACATCATGTAACCATCGTCGTGCCATATATTATCATGTACGTGTAGTATTCCTCCTGCTTACATTGTACATTTGAATGTTACCATACCATATTTAATTCAATTCAAACATACATAATTGTAATTCCACGCTCATAAAATGGTGTTTTAGTTTCACACACAATTGTAACACTTCAAGGCGATTGTGGGTGGGTGGGTGTGTGGATTGCTGCCAAGTATACAACTTGTGTGTTTGCTTAAGGGTCCTCATAGCCAGATTCTTTGGGCATTGCGAATTGATGATGATAATAAACATAACACCACCACCACCGCTGTCGCAGCCGCCGCCACATCCACCAGCTCTTCATTCATTAAATTGTTTTTATTTGCCATTTTCATGTTGTTTAGATTACAATTATGTACCTCTACTAACCGAAACCCCCGCCGCTGCCGCCACCAACAAGAATATTTGTGTGTGTTCAGAGTCAAGGGGTGGGTTTTCCGTTGATTAATTCCAGTACAAAGAATCAGTAGCATGGACGGACCGACAGGCTAATTATGTGATGCTCTAACAAGGATTACAATGTTGTCTCAAGAATTACATATGTAAGACCATAGTGTCCTGGTTAGTTTCGGATATACAAGCCCTAGAACTGATCTGTTTTCTTGTGTGTGTTTTTTTTTAGTTTTTGAATTATCAGTTTTACCTGTAAATTGAGTGCTGCCTAAACTGGAGACGTGATTGGAGCCATTGTAGTTGTAATAAATATCCGATTCATCTTGATTTTCATATATCACAGGTGCCGCCATGGCGTGGCTGTGACAATTTTTAAAATGATCCATAACCAAATCGTAACTGGATAATATTTCACGGCCGATAACATTGGTGTTGTAAAAAGTCTTTGCCGTATCTTTGAGATTTTCGGTAATCACAAAATTCTTTAAGGACGTATACTCCATAGCTTCGATTCGATTCGATACGATACGTTTCACTTAACAACGTGCGGCGTACGTACTCTTCTCTTCAATAAATCGTTTCAATATTATTGATATTCGTTACGGTTTGTTCGATTCCTATTCGTATTGTTTGCGTTTGTTATTGAGTTAATTTTGAGAAATAACTTGATTATTATTAGCAGCACTTCACCAAATGAAAAAAGGATGCAATTAATACACATATTACGGTGTGAATTTTTGAACAATCGACTTTCAAAAACAACATCTATAACACCACCAACACCAACCAGCTACAGCACGACGACAACGACGACGAGCGAGCGAGCGGGCCACATGAAAAACCATGGTCTCCATCCAGCACCAGCAGCGGCGTCATCATCATCGTCATACAGTCATCGCTGTCACCGTTACCGTCGTCGTCGTCGTCACACACAAAAGGCGGTCCCAAAAAAATAGGGGTGGAAAATAACAAATTTTCCCTTGTGGCCCTACAATAATTGCGCCAAGCATGCTTGAATTCATACATCCACTTGAGGTAAGTGACAAATTGCTTTCTGGCCAGCCACACACGCACAATGTCAATGCCACCAACCCTCGTAATCCCCAGGAATTATTAATAAGCTGATAATCACTGAATGTCACAGGACGACACAAGACACAACACGACACGATACCGCCGTCACCTTCACATAAGTGTATAAATATCTTATTTCCTTAGAGATAAAGAATCGAGTAGATTGTTGGACATGTGTAGGGGCTCAGAAATGTATGAACAATGTTTGTGATTCTGGGACGTGCCAGCCATTGTTCGCTACATGCCATAGGTGCAGTTCATTAGTTAGTCATTAAAGCTATCGGCGGGCAATTATGATGTGGGGGGGTACTCTAATATTGATGATTTATGTTTTTTAAATTTGTCAAAGGGTTGAGTTCAATAAAATGAAATATATACTTGGGGATCTATAATTTATTTGTTGTAAATATGTTATTGGACCATTGGGATTTAAAGTGGACAAAATGAATGCAATTTTGGGATTTCATTCGAAAACTGTATATTGTGAAAATAGTAGGCAAGAGGGAAGTCGGAATGGCGATTAGATAATGTAAACAGTTTCCTTTTTTATATATGTTATACGGTGGAACAAAAGTTTTTTTTACTTTTTAAACGACTATAAAATACCAAAGAGTACTTTTATTGGAGTAAAGAGCACTATATTTGTACTAAAAAGTATTTTTTGTTTTTCAAAAAAGTCATTTTATTTTTTTTTTTTAACAACAAGTACATTTTTCATCAACAGTACTTTTATTGTACCAATAAGTACTTGTACTATTCCCAATAAGTACTTTTACTGTTTCAAAGAGTACTTTTAAACCAAAAAAAGTACTTATATTGCACTAATAAAAACTCTTAATGCAGTAATAATTAGTAGTAAAAAGTAGATTTTTACTACAAAAAAAGTTATTTTAGTGTACCAATAAATAATTTTATATACCAAAAAAAGTACTTTATAGTAAATTTGTTGCACAAAATAGTGCTTTTGTTGTACCAAAAAGTAGTTTTAAATTCCTTACAAATACTTTTATTGTAGCAAAAAGTAATATTATTTTAACAAGAAGTACTTTTATCATACCATTAATTACTTTTATTTTATTGTACTTTACTTGTACCAAATAGTACATTTATTGTACCAATAAGTACTTATATTGTACTAAAAAGTACTTTTTTCTTACCGAATAGTACTTTTAATGTACCAATATTGTATTTAAATATACTTCATTTGTGCAAAAAAGTACTTTTATTGTACCAAAAAGCAATTTAATTGTACTAAGAATTACTTTTATTTAAACCAAAAACTAATTTTGTTTTACCAATCAATATTTTTAATGTACCAAAAAAAGTACTTTATAGTAAGTTTGTTGTACCAAACAGTACCTTTCTAGTAATAATAATTTTTTTTATTGTTATTTTTCTTACAAATACTTTTATTGTACAAAAAGTATTTTATTATTAAAAAAGTACTTTTATTGTATCAAAAAGTAATTTTATTTTACCAAGAAGTACTTTTATTAAACATTTATTGTATCAACAAGTAGTTTATTTGTACCAAATAGTACATTTATTGAGCAAAAAGGTAATTTATTTGTACTAAAAGATAAACTTATTTAATTTTTATTTTATTTAATTATGCCAAAAAGTACTTTTATTGTACCAAAAAGTAATTTTATAGTACTAAGGGGTAATTTAATTAAAGCAACAAGTACTTTTTTGTACCGATACCATGTAGTACATTCATTATACCATTACACCAAAAAGTACTGTACTTTATTTTGTACCAAATAGTACTTTTATTGTACCAATAAGTACTTTTATTGTACCAAAAAGTACTTTATTTGTACTAAAAAGTAAATTTATTTTACTACTAGTAGTTTATTAGACCAAAAAATTCTTTATTTGTGCCAAATGGTACCACAAAGTAATTTTATTATACTAAAAAGTACTTAATTTTTACCAAAAAGTACATTTATTTTATCAATAAATACATATATTGTACCAAAAAGTCGATCAATTTTACTTACAAATAATTTTATTGTAGCATAAAGTACTTTTATTTTACCAAAAAGTAATTTTACTAAACGAATAAGTACTTTTATTATACGAAAAAGTAATTTTATTTAATCAAAATGTAATTTTTTTTATTTTATACTAAATCGTACGTTTATTGTAACAATAAGTTATTTTATTCTACCAAAAAGTACTTTTATTATACCAAAAGGTACTTTTACTGCACAAATAAGCTCTTTTAATGCACCAAAAACTACTTTTGTTAAATCAATATATAATATTATTTTATGAATAATAATTATTTATAGAATTATTCTTTTTAAGCTAGAAGAACATTTATTGTACTAAAAAGTACTTTTGTTATACGAACAAGTACTTTTATTGTACCAAAAAATATTTTTATTGTACCAAATAGCACTATAATTGTAATAAATATTATGTTTATTGTGTCAAAGAGTACTTTTACTTTACCAAAAAGTACTTTTATTGTATTAGTATGTGCGTTTATTGTAAGAAAAAGTACTTTTAAACGTTCTACTTTAAAAAGTACTTTTGTTGTACCAAAAATGATACTAAGTTGATCTGAATTCTCTTTTCTTATATTCAAACGATATCAAGGTCACAAAAATTATTATAATTATTTCCAAAAAAAAAACAACGAAAAAATGTCAGTCAAGATAAATAATTTGAATGTTTTTATATATAAAAAACCGATTTTATCAAATGTTTATAAATCAAATTTCCATAGAAAAATCATATAAACATTTTTCTATTCTAACGCTTTGTTTTCAGTCGAATGTTGGATTTGAACAGAAAATCCGGGTTCGTTAATCAAGTCATATCTGGTTGGGCCTGATCACAGTTCTAATGATCCGTTTTGCTTAAGGACTTAATTCTAAGAACTGCACGTGAAAGTAGCCCCAAAAAGAAGAAGTTCTGCATCATTCGTTTTGTCAAGTTACATGCCATAATAATTTAATATCGATTTGAAGTTAGTAAGTATCGTATAGGGGAATTTATCACGTTTTACGCTGTTTTGTTTGACATATCTCGAGAACCACAAGTCCGATTTAGCTGAAATTGAAAAAAATTAAGAATTACAAAACTTTAATTTGTTTATATAACGTTCCACTACATAAGCAACAGTTTCACTTTTCCATTCATTAAATGATTTTGAACAGGGTTTATTTTGTAGCAGTTACAATAAAACTGTTGTACTCCGTGGCGTATGATTTACGTTGAATATTATTTACGATAATCATACGCCACCATATAACAATATAACATAACAATATTACAATATAACAATATAACAATATAACAATATAACAATATAACAATATAACAATATAACAATATAACAATATAACAATATAACAATATAACAATATAACAATATAACAATATAACAATATAACAATATAACAATATAACAATATAACAATATAACAATATAACAATATAACAATATAACAATATAACAATATAACAATATAACAATATAACAATATAACAATATAACAATATAACAATACAACAAAAGAGCCTTAAATGTGAAAAATTCCCCTTGGGGCTACTTTCACGTGCAGTTCTTAGAATTGAGTCCTAAAATCATGTGTTGTACTGTGTAATGGAACAACGACCTAGATGATGTCCTGTGTGATTATTTAATAACAAAAAAAAATTAGGATAGGAACGTCGGGTTCAGTCATATAGTTTTTGTTGACTACCACAGTGGAATTAGCCGCCTGGTTTCAGTTAATCGGATAACAGTTAATATAGGTTTATATGGCTTAATAATCGTTGGTTTTTATTATCTGATCTTTAAAGCAGACTAAGGTCACAAATAGTTATGAATCATTTAAAATTGTATATGTCCTACCAGATTTTTGCCTTCATACCTCATATTTTAGTATTGTAAAATCTAAAAACTGAACAATAAACAGTATCACATTTTTTCTAGAAAATACTCAGTCCTTAAAAATATTATATTATTCCAAATTGCTGTTTTGCCACAGCACAAACGCAACAATGCCAAACTAAGCTTTTGTGGCGGAATTCCACAACAATTCTCCACTTATCGATAACTATAATGTGCGACGCCCCTGCTGCGCATGTCCATAAAATCCATAAACACTTACCTGGGAGCCATCTACTACACATATAACTGGTGAAAATTCTATCAAAATTGTTTATACGCTTCTTCCTCATCAGAAAAATACAAAAAATACTAGTTAATTATTTGCAAAACTCACTTGAAAATAGTGCGTGCGTGTGTGTGTGTGTGTGTGTGTGTGGAAAACTTTACTGTGCTCCCAAGGAAAGGTAATTGAGTTTTCCTGGATTTAAGAGCAACATTTTGTAAACCAGAACATAGTGGGACAACATTCGTCAAAGGGAATGTAACGAGAATACTTGTAGACAATGAAGCTGCCATTGTTTTCATTGTAGTTGGTGGTTCCTATTTTCTCCTATTTATTTTTTTATTTTAATTGTCGAGAGTCTGTTCTTCGCTTTTAATGAAATTTACAAAGTTGTGTACTCGAAAACAAAGAACATTTGAATGTGTTGGTAAAGGTAGGAAACGGAAATGTGCAGGAGGAAAGGATGAATGTAATAACGAATCTAGAGGGGTAGGTGAGTGGTTGCTTGAAGAGTGTGTGCGTGTGTGTATGTGTGTGTATTTGAGTGTGTGCGTGTTGTCACAATGCGACACCTTACAACATTCGTGCAATTATCATAAATCCATCAATTCAATACACAGTTTAATGGAATATTAAGTATTGGCAATGATAATTCCAGTGCTATTGTTGTTGTTGTCGTTGTTGCTGCTGTTGCTGTTGCCATTTTAGTATATTCATACAAGTGTGTGAGTGTTTTGCTAGCAAATGTGTATGTGTGTGTGCCTGTGTGTGGGTTTTGTGTTTGTGATTTTCTCCACAAGGTTAAACATTGAAAAGGGAATACGAGAGTAACAACTTGGTAAATGCATTTCATCTACTGTGTGTACTTATGGATGTACTATATGTACTATATTCAAATGACCAAATGAACGGGCAGCCAAATAGACGTACGAATGGACAGACATGGACGGACGGACGACTTTAACCTTGAAGATGATAACTACTAACTGAGCCTAAAGTTCTGATTGGCTTCTCTTATTCTCTTGCATATTCGCACGTACATTATTTAGTTGCTGATACTGCTGCTGCACAGCGTGTTACGGACAGACGGACGTCATTTTGGTGTGTTCAAGTGTAGTTTACAACAGTACATACTCTCATTCCATCCCTCCTGCTGCGGCAAATGGAAAATATACGATGATTTGGAATTAGGAACAAGTGCATGCCAAAAACCAAAAGAGTGCCCATTCCCCTACCGCCGTTTTGACTACTGCAAGAGCTAGAGAGACATGATTTCCTCAAATAATATGGAGCCGGTAAGTGTTTTAATCGTTTACGACTATTGAATAAATCCAGTATAATAAAGTCTTTTGCCTATTTCTAGCTAACTGCTCAACGGCATTTGGAAATGAGTGGCGAACAGAAATTGGTGGCCTACAAACGTGTGGGCCAGGCAGTTAACATGGCTGTGGATCGTTTGGTAACGATAGGAGAAATCATAGCTGAGGGGTTTCAGGACATAAAAGGTGATATGTTTGATTGTTGCAAGGATGCCAGAGATACGGGTAAGCAAAACAAAGAAGAATATGGTGCAGAAACAAAACAAGTTTCCTTTGCCTGCCTTGATTGATTTATAGTACAGCTTTTTGTGTGAGCTGTAAGTTTTCAATAATTACACTATGCAGCACCAACAGAAAACATCTCTACACAGTACAACATTTTTCAGCTCATTGATTTGGGACTCAATACTGAGAACTGCAGTGAAAGTAGCCTGAAATAGAAGAAGTTCTTCATGATTCGTTTTGTCAAAGTACATGCCATAATAAATTAATATCGATTTTAAGCTAGTAAGTGTCGTATAGGGGAATTTGTCACGTTTAAGGCTCTTTTGTTTGACATAACTCGAGAAACACTAATCCGATTTAGCTGAAACAAATTTAAAAAAAAAATTAAGAATTACAATTCCTTTAATCTGTTTCACTGTAGCAGTTACAATAAAACTGTTGTACCCCTGCAGAAGAAGGTAGAGGCATTGACGACTAATGAGTGGTGCTACACTGGAATAAAGGCCAGTAGTCGCAACAGATACGATTTATAGACGGGTGGCAAGTACTGGTAGAGTAGTCGCAAATGCTGAACTAGTTTTTTGAACTTGCCCTGTAGAAGCATTGACGCCTAACGGGTGGTGATATACTGGAATAAAAGCCAGTAGTCGCAACGGATACGCTTTATAGACGTGTGGCAAGTACTGGTAGAGTAGTCGCCAATTCTGAAATAGGGAGTAGTGATTTTCGTTTGACAGCCCAATGTTAAAATCGTCACTTGAAAGCATTTACGGGGAAATGAAGAGCGACTAGTCGGTATCGCTTTGCGGCTAGTGGAAGAGTACTTCTGCAGCACTACTTTCTTCTGAAGGGACTCCGTGACGTATGATTTACGTGGAATATTACTTATGATAATCATACGCCACCATATAGTATTTATGTTATGTCAAACAAAAGAGCCTTTAGGCTAAAGTCAAATTCCCCTATACGATACTTAATAACTTCAGATCGATATTAAATTATTATGTCATGTAACTTGACAAAACGAATGATGCAGAACTTCTTCTTTTTGGGGCTACTTTCACATGGAGTTCTCAGAATATAGTCCCAAATCAATGAGCTGAAAAAAATTTTACTGTGTTATGACCCCATGATTAAAAAAGTAAAGTAAAGTTTTTCTAAAAAAACTGTTGTTGCATAGTGCATTTATGCTGCTTACCGGCAAATCCAAACATTACTTTATGATATAATGTTTTTCATTTTTAAAACTTTCTCCCTCTTGTTCTTTATCTCCCTTTCCTCCCTCCTCCTTCAGGAAAATCAATTGAACAACTATGCATATCCGGCGATTTGATACACGACAGTGCTGGCGTAGCCAAACCCTATGTGGATCACACTGCCATTATATTGGCCTCCCGTTCTCTGTTGACATCGATAACACGTGTCCTCCTACTCGTCGATATCATTGTGGTGAAACAGCTTTTCAGTTTTAAATACAAGGATAGCAAGTGTCCTCAAAATCTGGAGTGTGTCATGAACTTTACCAAATTTGTTCAGGCATTTTCGGCATTTGGCACAGAAATGGTTGAGATGACCTGCCTGACTGGCACCAGTGCCACCAGCCAAAAGGAAGAGCGCAGACGTTCGGAAATTCTGTCGGCCCGTCAGGTCTTGGAACATTCGGTTAAGGTTTTGATAACCTCCTCGAAGGTTTGTATGGTCCATTACAATTGTGTTATAGCCAGAGAGAATCGCAACACTGTATTTTGCCAAATACGCCGGGGAATGGATCACATACACTTCATCATAAAGGACACCATTATCGAGTCGGAATGGCAGTCATCGAAGCAGCAGTATTCCTACTATAACAACGACGACCGTGGCACGATTCATGCCACCATACAGCACTTTACCTATCTGATGCAGTGCTGCCGCTACAAAACCAAACACAGTGATCCCTATCTAAATGCCAAAATCAATCATAGCTCCTCTTACAGGAAGAAGTCGATGGACAAACGATGGCCACTTGACAATAAAACGAAAACAAAACTATACGATGCTACGGGTCTGCCCGAGGGCGAGCGTTTGTTAAACGAATGCTACGGCTTGGACGAGTACTCGTCGGGCAGTCCCAACAAATACAAGACAATCAGTCAATCATCATCATCATCCTGTGTTTGTGGCGACCTCATTGAGAAGCTCTTGATATCCTTCGATAGGATACTGGAGAATATACACGACTTTACCGATTCACCCTATACCAGCCACGAAATGCGCGAGAACATCTTGATATACTGCGATCACTGTACCCGAGAACTGAACAAGTACTTGAGAAATGTCGTCAAACAGGGCGAGCAGCAGTACTCGAAAGATCCCTACCAGGATGAATACATCGACACGGTATTGGCGGCGGTCAAGACACTCTCAGAGCAACTGGTGAACTCAGCGATCGACCAGTCCCGCGACATGTTTCATGCTCTGAAAATGTCGACCGAGTTGGTGAACAATCTGAATATGATCATATCACAGCAAAATATGCCCCATTTTACGCAGAAGGTCAATGAGTTCCATGAACACTGTGATCACATACTGGAAGTATGCAAACTACTGCGACACATAGCCGTACAGGAGGCAATGAAGGAACAGGCGAGTCACGTATCCATCAACCTACGAATCTATGGACCCCAGGTCATATTAGCTGCCAAAATCCTAACGAAGTTTCCCTTAAGCAATGTGGCAAGTGAAAATTTCGATGCATTTGTGGAGATGTGGACGTGGTTGGCGTCCGAAGTAACAGTGGTATCGAAAAAAATATTGGAATCGACGACAGCCATGAGTGATCAAGATTTAAAGTACCTGACCTATGGAAGTGTAAGTGTATTGTAGGGTTATATAATAAACTATGAAAAATGTATCTATATATTAAATTATATTCCCATTGCAGGCCGCCGCGGCGGAGGTGAAACCTGTGAAAAGTGTTAACTTTCAAAAAGATCTACCCGTTGAAGCTGGCAAGGAACTTGACCTGGAGGCAGAAAATGTCAAAAGAGATTTACAGCCGCGCTGGAATGAAGATTTGTGTGACAATGACATTATCAAGAGGGCAAAAAATCTATCGGCCATGGCCTTCCTAATGTATCAATTTACCAAGGGCAATGGTTCGCTGAAAACAACACAAGATCTCTTTACACAAGCTGAATACTTTGCTGAAGAAGCCAATCGTCTATATAAGATACTACGGCAATTTTCCTATCAGGTAAGGGACTATTTGCAAATAATGTGATTACATTTATGTAATTACATAACGCAGTACAACACATGATTTTGGGACTCAATTCTGAGAACTGCACGTAAAAGTAAACACAACGTGTCTAATTCCGCTATACGATACTTACTAACTTCAAATCGATATTAAATTATTATGGCATGTAACTTGACAAAACGAATGATGCAGAACTTCTTCTTTTTGTACTCAGAATTGAGTCTCAAATCAATGAGCTGAAAAATGTTGTACTGTGTAATATTACTGAAGTGCACAAATGAAATGTTATTAAAAAAACTCCACTATATTCATTAAAAAAAACTTGTAATATTGCGCCCCATTTATAGTTACCACTCCAATTATAGTTATCACTTTAGTAGCTATGTGTCATATATAATGATATTTATGAAATTAATTTCTAATATTAAACTTCTTTTCAGGTCCCTGCGAGTCCCCATAAGAAAGATCTACTAAATGTCCTCGATCGCGTACCCACATTTGTACAAACTTTACAATTTACCGTTAAAGATCATACAGTGGGTCCATCGGCTACCTATGTTAAAGTGGATCACGTCATCAGGGAAACTAAAAACCTCATGTGTGTTATCAATAGTGTTGTGACAAAGTGCCTAGAGTGTGCTACTAAGGTAAGTTTGAGTCGAATATAAACAAAGCGTTTTTGCAATTATAATCGAAATCATAACTTTAATGAGAGAAAGTTAAGCTAATTATAGACGTTTGCCAGAAATAGCAATTTTGTCAAATCTGCTAATGTACCGGCAATGTACTGACATAGTACAGTAATGTTGATCCGCCAACCATAATTTTCGTTGTTTGTTTACATTTATCGGAAAACAACCGATGCCAAACAACATGGACGGACAACAAATTTACATTTATGCCAAAATATTAATAAATGATTATTCCAATTAGTTAATACCATTCACGCTTCGTGGAATACTGCCTCCGAAACAATGTTAATAGGTTTGTGGCAGGAAAATATTGCAGTTTTACAAGGCAAATGCAAAAATGTGTGAGCTAGACAACAGCTGACAATATGCGAAACTGCAGTGTAAAACCACTTTTAGCATTTCACATCTTCAGCTCAAAATGGGAAATTCTTTTTTGATATAAAGAGGCTGTTAATGTGTTTGCAATTATCTAACAATAATTTGATAGTGGCAAAATTTTGCGGTTCACACGATAATCGGATGGCTGGTAATATTGTTATTTTATAATGTAATGACAATGCTTTTTCTGCAAACGTTGCCATACAAAATTTAATGTGCATACGTTTGTTGAACATTTTTCGGGTAATATTGTATGATCTGGCAACCGTCTGTACGTAGCTTTAGAATTGTAACTAAAAATTTAAAAGTAAAACAATGTAAAGGTTATTTAAGTATCAAATGTATTGCTTTTACTTAAGTATTTCAATAGAAATTTCTATATTATAATTTAGCTGTATTAGTAACGCTTAAGGGGAAGTATGGATTGAGCGAAAGTTATGGGATTATTCGTACTAAAGGTTAGGGGCTTGGCGGAATCTTGCTTTTAGTAGACAATTTTTAAAATTAAATAAGTACCTTAAAAAAGTTATATACAAATATCGAATAAAAGGTAGCACATACAAATGGTTTACCAAATCTTGCATATGGAATATTTTAAAGCATCATATCAGTTAGTTTCGAAGATAAGATCTTTTAAACCACAAACAATAATGTTACAAATTATCTTTTCCCACGTATCATAGTTTCTATTTTTAAATATTTTTTATCTTAAAAACTACTATAAGATAAAAATAAAAATTGATAACATCTTCGCAACTTGTAGATGCTAAATTATTACAAAGTAAAAGTATAGTTTATATAAAAGTAGTTGCAAAAAGCGCCCAAACATGACATTAAAACTAAGGTAGTTGTAGAATAGTTGTATTTTCACAGATTTCTACAAATTGTAGCTCATTTGTAGTACTACTCTGCTCTTTCGGACCATACAATTTAGATTTCATAGACGTTTGTTATAATATGCAACTCTATATTAAATAGGTTTCTACAACACCTCCAACGTCATGATACATTATGAAGTGGCGTACGGTAACACAAATAATCCATACTAAGAAACGAATCCACTCATATTTGGGCAACTGGCAGATTTCTGTACGAATTAATGGCAAACACAGTGAAATACAATATAAATTATTAAAAAAAGGCAATATTTTTGTTATTTATGTAGTTTATCTCTTTAAATTGGAATATAAGACTGATTTTTACCCAAACTCGAAGATATTAAGAATTGGGGTAATTCAAATAAAGCTGAAGCAGTTAGTTGTGAAAAACATAAAAAATTATAGATTAGAGCAAATAAACTATTATTTCTCTCTATGTAGAATATTACCAAAGTAAATGTTTAGTTTTTTTTCAGCTCATTAATTTGGGACTCAATTCTGAGAACTGCACGTGAAAATAGCCCCAAAAAGAAGAAGTTATGCTTCATTCGTTTTGTCAAGTTACATGTCATAATAATTAAATATCGATTTGAATTTAGTAAGTATTGTATAAGGGAATTTGTCACGTTTTAGGCTCTTTTGTACGCCACGGAGTACTAACTTCAAATCGATATAAAATTATAATGGCATGTAACTTGACAACACGAATGATGCAGAACTTCTTCTTTTTGGGGCTACTTTCACTCAGAACTGAGTCCCAAAATCATGTGTTGTACTATGTAATTATTCACCAGAGGTTTTATAATTATTTAAAAAAAAATTTAACCCTTAATAATTTATATTATATTAGTGGTTTAATATTATAATTAATGAAGTAATAATTTTATAAGAATTTAATTAATAACTTAATTATAATTTTATTACAATTTTAACAGGTTATTATGAAAAAAAAAATACAAAAAAAATTTATTAATATTAAAAAATATCCAAATTATACCTCAAAGTATGGAATTTTTTGAGGTTATGGCAAAAGTCTGACGTGAAATAGACTTCAGATTTGATTACAGTGATCCCAAAAATAAAGTAGTCACGGTCTGCTGAACTCGAGCTCAGAACATACATATTTTTGTATGCCTGTGTTATTTTTATTGCTGTGGCAAAATCAAACAACTCTGACACCATAACCATTATCTCTTAATAACCGTTACATCTTTAAATCACAAAATTGTTGTTGACATTCTTTCTTCACTCTCTTTTTAGTACAACTTGGACTTTAATAGTATTACGGGCGGTCTGACTTCTTCGTTGCATGGTGACGATTGCAGTGCTGGCGCTATGGATTCAAAGGGTACTAGCAACAGTACCGAGGGCAGCATGTGACATTATGGTATGGCTCGAAGAGCCAAAGGAGATACGCGTCGCACCCGTGTATCTTTTCTACTTTTTTGATTATTATTCTCAGTTAGATTCAAAAACAACACTACCATTACCACCAACAACATTACCATCACCACCACCACAAACAACAGCAACATCACCACATACCAGCAGTATTCAAATTTCAATATTTCTATTGAAATTATTATCTACTATGTTTGTTTTATTTTCAAAATTCTACAAATTAAATTTGAATTTCCTACATTTACGAAAATGCTACGACGCAATGAGTGTTCTTTGTCAACAACAACTACAAAATCGATGATGTTAAAGACAAAAAATAAAACAAAGTTGAAAATATATATGAATGTTAATGAAAATTGTTGTCAAATCATATTCTTAATTCGTTGTTATGTTTTCCGTTTACTTATGTCGTGTGTAACATATGAGATGTACGTACTACAGCAACAACAACAGCAACTACTATAACAACAATAACTACTACTAAAAAAAACTACTACTTCTACATATTTATCCAAAATCTCAACAACTACTAGCTACAACAAAATGTATCCCCCAATCTCAATCTCTCTATCTCTATATATATAGTACATATATAAAATCCCTTAACTATACATACCTACATATAAACTTAAGTACTATTATAGTATTTCTATTTGAAGTATCAACAAAAAAAAAAACAAAAGTGAAAAACAAAATCTCAAATTTATTTGTATTATTTACATTAAAAGATTTTTTGTGGAACGTAGAGCTTAACAAATATTACCTCAATGGTTGTTTATAATTGTAGTCCTGAGTACAACAAAAACAAAACAAAGATAAAAAAGAAATCAGTACTAAAAAAATTTATAAAATAATAGAATATACATATTTAATTAAGTTAAAATTATTGAAATAGTTATATGTAATGTAACGTAACGTAACGTAATGTTAATGCTAATAAAAACGTATGTATTAAACATTAAACAAAACAAAATTGAGAGAAATAGACGGTTATATTCGAATAGTACTGGTGTATTATGTTAAAGATTACCCTTCCCTAATGTTCCCGATACGCCCCATCCAAATTCCCCTTCTCCCCAGTCCTTTGCGTAGTTGTAAGTGATAAAATTGCAAGTGATTAAAGCAACCCTTACCTTTTTTGAAATTCCTCCCCATCTCCCTTTCGTCTCGCTTAGCCATCATTTGACTTACAAAATGAGTATTATTGTATTTTTATTATTATTATGTATCATTATTATGTCTTACTTCAACTTCTATATTATTAAAAACCTAATAATACAACAACCAAAAAAAAAACGCTAAAACCCTTTAATGACAAAAAATGTATTGCAAAGAAACAAAAGAAAACACAACAATTGAAATCCCTTTGTAGTATTTAACTGTGCATGTCTTCTTAGAAATCGAGCTAATTTTTCAATCCTAATTGCATATTAACAATCTCTGAACAACAACAAAATGAATCATATTTAAATTACGTATATACATGCTTTAGTATTTTTTTCTTTGAAATTTAAACAATTTATATAATATTTAATTAAAAATCATTTTAAAATGAAAAAAAAGAAAAACATAAAAACAGCTGCAACAAGACAACTTTTCTTTATCCACAACGGCGGCGGCGGCAATCGTATTAAAAAACGATGGGGAGACAATAAAAAGAGTAAGTGTTGAAAAAAGGTAAGTAACTGACATAATAAAATTTAAGCAAAAAAAGTATCAGTAATGCTCATTATTTCTGTGGTGAAAAGGAAAAAGCTTAAATGTTATTACTTTTTATTTTTGACCATAGCTCCTTAAATCCTTAAACAATTTCTGAATGTGCCACAACGTGTTCCTTAATTAGCAATAATTGGATGGATGACTTTCACTTTTCAGTTTTTAAAAATAAGGTTTAAACTTGGAGAGTGCTCTCCGGCAAACTCACTTTTCTCAGATTCGGGAGAAAATTATTTATAAATGGTGTTTGTTTTAAGAACAATATTTAATAATTTCCTAAATCTAATAATTCTTTAAAAATTTTACCAGTGAATTGTGCTCATTACCAATATATACTTTTGTACCATTACCCATGTTTGACATCGCAGATCAAGTAAACGAAAAACTTTGATGCATTTTCCTCTTTTTTGTCAGTATGTGTTAATAATAAGAGTTTTGTAATTCTTTTGATTTCGTCGTTGAAACCGCATCACCACAATGTTGTTCCTCAGTGTTATTAGTGTCAACCACCACCACTCCATCTATATGTCATATTTAATTTTATTTCTTGCAAGCAAATAAGCAAACTTTATAACACTTATTGTCTACCATATGTTTTACAACACTAAAAACTCCAGTTGCGCCATCTGTCAACCGTTAGTGCCATTTGCCTGACAATTTTTTTTGCGATTACAACCCAATTACAGCAAAAACGAAAAACTATTGACATCACTAATTGTCATTATCAAATTCACCACCACCGTGAGACGAGAGACGAGTGTATATTTTCATTTCTTGAGGTGCGTCCACTAGACAGACGAAACTAAATTGATTGATATATATTTTTGCGGAGGTGGTTGTTTTCTACCGTACGTCGTCGATTGCAAAATAACACAATTTTTCTTTCAACAAAATAATCATTTGCATTAATAAAACTCTTTGATATTATCATGTATAAGTGACAAGAATACGATCCTGTTAATCAACACTCGACTATCCATTGAAGATACAGAAAGTGGACGGACGGATGTGTATGCCTGCGTGTGTGTGTGTGTTTGAGTGCGGTGTAGGCCACAAATTGTACAATCTATCAACAATATTTTGACTGCTCCTCATCATCATATGTGAGAAACTAAGCAACATCTAGACGAGGAGGAGAATAGTATGCAAAACTGCTGTGTAGTGTGTAAAAGAGTGGAAAATTAAAAGACTTGCCCTACCCCCAACTCGAGAATACGCAAAGGAAGATCCCCCATCATTAGTATCTTACTGGACGACGAGGATATTGGTAGGTGTTTCTATTGTTGTTGTGTGCTGACCTACTGGCTGTCTGTCTGTCTGCAGACACTGGCATAGCACAGACCCAATTTTTGTGGCGATTGCGGCCAACGCACTTTTCACTCACATCTTGTTAGTTTATGACAAGTGTGTCCGCCGCTCTGCGCTGCTCACTCGTCGTTGGGCCGACGACGATGATGGCAGCGGCGGCCGCTGTGATATTTATTTATATTATTATGAATACACATATTTGTATGATTATTTAATTACAAACAACAACCGCAAAAGTGATAGAAATGAAACTAATCTGGGCTTTTTGTTTACATACAAACAACTATTCATCCATAATACACAATTGATGGGCGATTATCTGTGTGCAATCCGGTCATCGATCGCTAGGTGAACGCTGATGATATGATGAGGATGGTGTTTGATGGTGATGTGTGTGCGATTTTGGCTATATCCAATTGATATTTATGTGACCACTATACACATGGTGGTGTGCCTAATAAAATGGATACTGGCGCATATTTTGATAGTCGCAAATAGATCTCACATGAGTTTTACTTTCCCTCGACACATATGTGTATATGTGAATATGGTTGGCCGATGATGATTATATTTTCGTTTGAATCATGCACGCACGCATTCTTAGTGTCATCATCGCCATCCACACATAATCGATATTGTGAGGTTGTCTTTATGATCTTGATGCCGTCATTAAAGACAAAAGACTCAGTTGTTTAAATGCTAGGTGTGCTAAATGTGATCTAAGTCAACTAATGACTATAAATGTTGTTAAATATTAATTTATAGCAATGTTATAGGTTTTTGCAAAATTGTTGTAAGAAAAGGCCGGAGAGGCTGGTTTTACCTTAATATAATTAAGAGTTTTTTTTAATTTTTACTTATTTTTGGCAGTCACTAACTCTCTTTGTAAGTATCAGTAAAATTTCTTCAACAAATTTGGACTTAACTTTTGGGAAAAATAATTTCACAATTCATTACCATGAATATGAATATAATATTGCATACTTACTTTTTCATTCAGGTTTCGTTTCCTTTTTAAATGATTTTTATTTGTTAAAGAACAATGTGGATATCAAATAAAAGAAGAATCATTTTTTAATAATATTTGTTGTTTTGACTATTCAAAATATGTCCTTTAAATTTATTATCCTTGAAAGTTTTCAATAAAAAAATGTGGAAATACATGTTGGAGGCTATGGCATTCTTCCATATATGCTTTATTTCATAATTCTTCCTTTCTAAGTTTCGATTACTCGTTTTCGTATTAGGGTAGAACCGTCGAGTCCGGTCATGTAATTTTTCGTCTACCACAGTGTAGTTATTCCATATTTTGGTACCGGGTCTACAGCAGTTGGTTGATTTGTTTTTTTTTATTCAATTGATTGTATTTTTTTGTTTAACAAAGGAATCTCAATATTCCTTTCAAAGGCTAGCAATATTTTAACTCCCCCGCAAGAAAAGCTAATTTTCCACAAGGGATTGTGGTTTAACCCAGTTTCTGAATCAAAATGCCTTGAATTTTAGCCGAAGCTATTGTGCCAAGAAATTTTAATTACTATTTACCAGACTCAAGAGCTGTTTGCAATTCCGGTATTGGTCGGTTATTTTGCTTTTTTATAAACTTTTTTTAAAACTTTATTAATGACCATAAAGTTTTTATAAGGTTCTCTTCGATATGTATTTTGTCCGCCCTTGCATTCGCCTTAATAGACAATCGATTAGCATGAGTTAAAGTTCTGTTATGGTCAATGTTTTAAGCATGAATTGGGTACATTTTGCAGACATAAATCACATTATTTGGGTATTGTATAAGGATATTTTAGTGTTGGAAGAAAATCGCAATCTGCTGCTTTTGATCAAAAGTCACTAAAACAATCATTACTACAGGGACATGAAATTCCCAGAGGAGACTTTGCTTGAAGCAGATATTTGGTCTATTCCCCCAAATTGCATACTTATTTTATTTACATTCAACGTTGGTTAGTTTAATTTAATTATAATTTGGTTTAATCCTTGTCTTAACATATTTTAACCAACATAGAACAAATATTGTCATTCAAAATTATTTATATTTTAATAGTAGTCTTTTTTGGTATATCGTTTTAGCACATTCATATATACAACTCTTGAAGCCCTTAATGACATTCGTTATTTAAACGACAGCGCTAATGTTTCGAATATTGATGTGAAGCTTATTGCAAAACAAAACAAAAACATTGTTCTGAGACTAAAAACGCTTAAAAGTCGAAGGAAGCATGTCTCAAAATTCCAACCAAAGTAAGTACAACCAGCCAGCCACAGCCGCAAGTAATTTTAATAATTCACACCATTTCGTAGGCAATTCGTATTCAGTTGTTTTCAATTTAAACGTCTACTGGCCCAATAATCTGCATCATGCCGTCAGTGTGGATGAGCAAAAGGACACGGTCCAGGACATCATCGAGAAGACAGTGGCCATGGTGCCCTCCGCAAAGAAACCAAATCCTCAGTACTATGCTTTGCGCTTGCAGAATATGGTCACCAAAGAAACACTGTGGATGAATAAGACAACGAAAATACAAAAACTACTCGAACACATATGGAATTCCGCCTGTCCCAACACGGAATGCCCCCAGCAAAAGTCTCAACACACACCGCCAACAGTGAATGTAAACGATAAGCTTAGCGTTTGGCGACCCGAATTACGTATTAGATACTTGCCCCACAGCCTCAGAGAACTATTCAATGAAGATAAAATCACGTGTTATTTCTACTTTGATCAGGTAATGTTGATACTACACACAGCATTGCAAATGTAGAACTGAACTAAACAAATAACAATTCTTGTTGTAGGTCAAACAAGATTTTATACAATCAAATTCAAGCAGCATTGACTTTGACAGTGCAATTCAATTGTGTTGTCTTAGTATGCTGCATTATTTTCGTAATGTGACGTGCCCGGTACCGGATAAGAAGCAACAGCATGTCGACTACATAGACAAGGAAGTGGGGTTTCATCAATTTCTACCAAAAACTGTGATATCTTCAACAAAGCCAAAGAATCTGAAAAAAGTGATACACACTACATATAAAAAGTTGTTCAACTTGACAGATATCGAGTATATAACCAAGTAAGTAATGAGGAAAAAAAACATACATGAAAAACAAAATTAACATTACATTATAACGTAAAACCTTTTATAATTTAACAGGTACTTTGATATTTTGAAAAATTTCTACGAAACTGAATATGAAAAGTTTTCTGTTATGCTAAGCTCATCATGGAATATATCCGGTTATTTATATGTTGGTCCTAAAATTGGTAAGCTTATTGGCCTAACATAACACACTAGGAAATCTCTAATTTTGTTTGTATTTTTTCAGGCCTATCGTATCAAACACATCCTCAAACTAAAATGATACAGGTGGCTACATTTAAAGACATTAATCGTATAACGACATTATTTTTACCCAAAGATGACTCACATTCCAATAATGAGAAAATTCTCAAATCTCTAACGCCCACCATTGACGACAGTCAGTGCAACAAACCCTGCAGGTGTCGCGAAATGAAAACACAGGTCAAGATTTCAACCACCAGTAACGATGAAGATCTGGTGATAACATGCAATGGCTATAATGTAAGTTTAAATGCACAAAGCGTACGCGCAATTTTCCCTGATATGCCATCGCATTGCAAAATACATAACAACAACACTTTTAATTACAGACAGCAACAAGTATAGCCGATCTCATTGAGGGTTATTGTCTTTTGATAAGTAACAATCAAGTGTGCACTCTGTGGAATCCGATTGGCCCGCCAAAAGGCGATAAAGCAAATGACAGCCCAGCGGGTACATTAAATAACGGTGATCACTCGAACGACAAGTCAGGTGAGAATTCAAAGCCGAAATTAAGCGAAGACTATGCAGAATTGGGTCATCTAGACGAAGAGGGTGATTACTCAACGCCAGCAGGTAAGCAGGATGAAAGTTATGTAACTACAACATATTGTCGCCTAAACAATACTTTATTTCAGTCCGAAACTATGAATTGGATAGATCAGAAATTGCATTGAACAATACAATTGGCGTGGGCCAGTTTGGAGATGTCTACATAGGCACTTACAATACGAAAGTAAAATGTGGTGGCAATGATAGAAACGATACAAATTCGGCAGTTATACAAGTGGCCGTAAAGACATGCAAAGCCAATGATGATCCAGAGAAAATGGAAAGATTTCTGGAAGAAGCTTGTAAGTTATAAAGGAAATTAAATACTAAAGAGGCTTAGAACAACAAGCATAGAAGAGAAAGCCTATTACTAGATATTTTCGTTACATTTAAATTATTTCTTTTATATATATAACTATTTAGCTGCCATTGAAAAATGATTGCTTATTATCTTAATAGTTTAGTTAATCTACATTTTAAATTCATGATTTTTCCTTTTATTTTTAACTCTCCCAGATGTTATGCAAAAATTCGATCATCCCCACATAATTCGTTTGATTGGTATATGCAGCGAATCTCCCGTTTGGATCGTTATGGAATTAGCAGAATATGGAGAGCTTAGAGCGTATCTCAAATCCAACGCAGAAAAGTAAGTATTCAAATATGTATATTATAAGAATTAGTTGATTTGACAATCCCATTTTGATTTACAGGCTGAGAAGAGAGACTCTATTGCTGTACTGTTATCAACTATCAACAGCTTTGAGTTATTTGGAATCTAAAAAGTTTGTCCATAGAGATATAGCAGCCCGTAATGTGTTGGTTAGCTCTCCAACTTGTATTAAGGTGAGTAAGGCGAGAGGTTAATAGCGGCTAACAGAAATATTTTGAATTTCAACTTTTCTTTGCGACAATTTTTATTAGTTGGCAGATTTTGGTCTATCTCGTTGGGTATCGGAACAATCTTACTATCATTCCAGTACTTGCATGCTGCCCATCAAGTGGATGGCACCAGAGTCCATAAATTTCCGTAGATTCACTATAGCCAGTGATGTGTGGATGTTTGGTAAGCTGTTTAATTTTGTTTTAACACAACATTTGATTTAAAATCTTCTTATACATGTTTTTTTTAATCCACCCCCCCTTTAGGTGTCTGCGCTTGGGAAATCCTAATGTTGGGTGTAAAACCATTTCAAGGCATTAAAAATAGTGATATTATAGCGAAATTGGAAAATGGTGAACGTTTACCATTTCCCAACAATTGTCCACCTCGGCTGTATTCGCTGCTGTCACAGTGTTGGACCTACGAACCCTCAAAACGACCAAATTTCAAACGAATCAAGGAGACTTTATAGTAAGTTATTGTGGAAATTTCTATTTAACTTTTTGTAACATAAGATATCCAATCCTTTTCCCCATTTAGTGAAATTTTAATTGAGGAAAGAGCAACTGGCTTTGATGCCATGAACAAGGAGAACTCTGGCTTTTTCCATATGGCCTCCTGCAATAACGATCTTGATATGCCGCCCTCAAAGCCCTCAAAAACACCACAAATGATGGGACAAGGTAATTAATACACATATAATTTTAAAAAATTAGTTTTTTTAAGCTTTATTTACTTTATGTTCTAGATAATTCCAAAAATTCTTTACCTGGCGACAAAACCGCTCTCAGCCCCCAGACGTATATCATAGCACAAAATCCTGAAATATTGGCCCGTCTTATGAAGGAAAACGAAAATCGTATCATCAATCCAGCAGCTTATACAACGCCAGCCTCGGTATTTAATACATTAGCGGTAGAAGTAGACACTACTAAGACCTCTAGTATTAACGATTTAGCTTTAAAGACCAGTAAGCTTCCAGTTTCGGAATTTCTTAAGTTAGATAACACAATAACAAGAGAGGAAAAAGCCAATGTTTTGCATAAACTGCAACAAGACAAAATGTTAAATCAAACCAAGGATCCGCCAAATGTAGTGCACCAGCAGCAGCATCAGCAACCGCCGCATACAATTATGATGCAGTGCGACAACAAACAAACTTTCGCCAATGCGTGTTCTCTTCCGCGTCATTTTGTGCATCAAACAGATACTCATCATATAGCTACTATAGATCCGCGCTTTATTGGTCATCAGTTTGTTATGGTGCCAGAAGGCATGGTCACATTTGACAATTCAATGCATATGCCGGCGGCAGGCAAGTCGGCTTCCTTAGGTCAGGAAGAGAGAACACAAATGATTTACGACTTTGGACGAAATCCACCAGTGAATCGACACATCTCACCTCATCCTATATGTGGTAGTTTAGAGCGCAATGTTGTGCCTCCTAATTTCCACAACAGCAACAACTGTGGTCGTTCAATAGGCGGTTCATTGGAACGTAATAAGTCATTGATTAATCCCATGAATGCTCCACGCAAATGTGTTCCCCGCAGCGCAAGTTTAGAACGTTCGGCGGCTCATAATAGAGATTTTCCGAAATCATATTCGCGTTCGGGTAGTTTAGAGGCATATTCTTCATTTTTAGCATTTAAAAATCACATGAAAAACTCGCCCGAGTACAAGGCGTTCGAAGAGGAAATCTACGATGTTTGTCCGGCCAATGCACCGCAGCCAAAAGTAGCGCCACAGCCTGGACCTGTGCTGGGACAATTATACACACCCATGGCACCGGGTAATGGATTTGTCTACACGCCACACGACGCACAAATAATGAATGCTCGTCACCAAATGGTGCAAAGTATGAATGCTACCATCCCTGTGGTGGGGCAACATCATGGCGACACAGAAGCGACGGCAGTAATGATGGCGCCTACGGAATCTACAGAGGTCAAGAACAGTAAATCGATGATACAAATGGCGGAGGTTTGACAATTGATGAATACCAATCCCGGCTTTAGTTTTTTCTTATGAATTGTTTTACGTATTGCCTGAGTTGATTTTGTTTTCTGTTGATTTTTTTTTATTTAGACATGATAATTTGTATTATTTTTTATAGTTTTTAGCATTATTTAAAATCGTTTTCATTGCTGTTCGTGAATAATAATATTTCGTATTTTATATTTCTTCTCCAGAAATCTCGTAAACCCTCATTGAGTCGCGATGTGGAATCTTCGCAACATTCGCTTGGTATGTGTGACAACGTCAACGCCAGTAGTTCTTCCAGCCTTACTGACAGCAGTAATTGCTTTGCATCAAATTCGAATCACAAATCAAATAATGCTCAGCGTTTGAGCATTAGTAATCCCGGCAGTTCATTTGGTGGAATGTCTGATGGCCGGCATTTAACAGAAATGCAAAGGAACAGTCTGAGGCCGAGTTTAAATCGCAACAAGGATGCTGTGTATATAGCCACCAAAAATGTGGTAAAAGCGATCATAACGCTGTCACAAGAAGTCGGCGAGAATAAGAGTAATAATTTCCTGGAATTGGTTAAAGATATTGGATTTGAATTACGAAAGCTATTACAATCTGTAGATCATATGTCGCCAGTAATACCTGCCGAGGCATACAAGTAAGTATGAAACGAAGAGTAATTTTGGTTGTAAAAGAAGAAACGAGTTTAAAAAACTTTTGAAAAAAGACACCATTAGACAACGGTATGAGTCCTTATAAAGTATAAGTAAAAGTGTAAAGTATAAAGTATTCCGATGCTAAACACAGCATCACCAATAATTATGTGAAGGCAACATTTTCGAAAATAAACTTGAAAATTTTTACTTTATATTTTCCAGTTCAACTTTCTAATCGTGTTTCTGTAGATATGGACTATTTCTTCAACTTATCTTTTCCCTAATTTTATTTTACTGCACTTATATCTAAATCGAACTTTGTTTCTTCCAGAGAAGTGGAAATGGCTCATAAGGTATTACCCAAGGATATGCATGAATTGGTGGCCGCTATGAAATTAGCCCAACAGTACAATGACACTACATTGGATGTAGAGTACAAAAAGTAAGTTAAAAAAATGTTCTACAAACACCACAACATGAGAATACATTGTTTAATTGTTAATTTCACTTGTTACAGGGGTATGCTTTCGGCGGCCCATGTCCTGGCAATGGATGCCAAAAATCTTTTGGATGTTGTTGATACCATTAGACAACGGTATGAATCCTTATTTGTAGAGTACTTTGAACAAAATGTAAGTATTCCCATGCTAATCACAACATTAACACAATTGTGAAAAATGTCAAAAACAACATGGTTTAAAAAAAGTCCACCTTCATATCTACTACATAACATCTCTGTTTTTAGGAATCTTCTTCATCAGCCACTTCCAGCCAAAACGCACCCAGCGGCAATAGTTCTGCCGGGGGTGAGATAATGAACGAAGATGGCTATCAAATAATGCAAAATCATACAGTGGAACCCTTTTACTTAAATAGTACTGTAAGTATTTTTGTTTAGTACTGTATGTATTTTTGTTTCTACTTAATTCTAAATATATACATCATTTGCCATCTCTCTCTGTTTCGTTAACTGTTGCAGGAAGCTCACAATATTGTAGTTAATCAAAATCTAGTCCATAAAGCTGATGATATCCTCCTATTAAGAAGAAATTCAACATTTAATACTGACCTAGGAATGTCGTCAAATTTTCCAAATGAACAACACCAACCGCTAAAAATAATTGAAGATACTAACACTCACTAAAAACAAACAAAAAAACAACTCCTCCCTTACTTTGTAAGACTTTCATTCATCAAGATTTATAAGCCCCTTACCTAATATAATCCTTTAGCTTGTCCTTCCCATCCATCCTCTCTTTCAGCGCTGTAATGTGCAATGCCCAATTATAACCAAACTCCCCTTCCCCCGTATATTCCTTCTTATAACAAAAGTAATGAATAGAATTTTTAACATATTTATTGAATATGCACTAATGGCCCAAAAAATATAAAAAAAATACAAAAATTATCGAAACTCCACTGTTTTTTTTTCTTGTCTTTAAAACGTACAAAATATATATAGGGTAAGGTTATATAACTTAAATGTATAGTAGACGAAATTCATTTGCTGTGCAGCCAATTATTACGATATGCAAACATATTCAATATAAATGTTCCAGTGTTTTGATCGATAGTGAAAACCAAACGTCTCTGGCTGGTGCCAAGAGATAGAACGTTATTGTTACCACTTAGGGAGAGGTTGTTTCTATAAAGAGCAAAATAAAAGGTAATGAATAAACAAAATTATGATATAATACTTTTTACCAACAAATTAATTGAATTTAATTTGAATTAATTCATATATATTGGATCAAAAAGTATATTTTTGGTACCAGAAAGTACTTTTATTGTACGAAAGTACATTTTAAAAGTAATTTTATTGTACCAAAAAGTAGTTTTATTGTTCGGAAAAATATTTTTATTGTACAAAAAAGTACTCTTATTGTACCAAAAAGTACTTCTATCGTATATAAAAGTACATTTATTGCAACAAATAGTACTATAATTATACCAAATAGTAAAAATTATGGAGCAAAAAGTACTTCTATTGCACCAGAAATTACTTTTATTACACCAAAAAGTAATTTTATTGTATCAAAAAGACATTTCTTGTGCCAAAAAGTACTTTTATTGCAACTGAATGTACTGGACTGAATTGCACCAGAAATCACTTTAATTGTGCCAAAACTAATTATATTGTACCAAAAAACTACTTTTATACTCTGATGTTCTGTTGTTGTACCAAAGCAACAACTAAAATGGTTTAGTTTAATTATTTTTCAATTTTTTTTTTGCATATTTTGAGTCAGTGCAAAATGGTCGAAGCAAAACAGCTGACTTCTTATACTTGACATTTCCCTCCTTGTTGTTCCCTTCCCCAGCTGTTTAGAATGGGAGAATTTCCTTCTCAGGAAAAATGAATTCCCGGGGAACTTAATTCCCTGCGAATATTTAGAATTTGTTCAAGCGTTTTTAGTTTTCTAAAAAAATAAAATTATTTTTCATATATACTTACAAAACATTATGTATACTGATGTTGTACTTAAAGCAAGAATGCAATTCCAGATATCCATTACACCATTCAGCGATTGAAACACTTCTCAAATAGTCGGGATTGTGTGAGTAGAATATAATGAACGTCAATTGATTCGCTGACGTACGAGGATCCAATAGCGTAACCAACCTACGAAACCATTCTGTGTTTCTATACGAATTAATGTTCAGATTGACCGAATCCCGGAATTCTTGTTTATACACCATATAGAATTGTTTATGCACGTATCTCGATTGTCCCTGTTGGCTACCCCCCATGTTCATTTGCGTTCTGTACATGCAAGGCGTCAATAGCATGCTGCCATTTAGCGTCATCATAAGTTTATTAGGCACGGCTTTCGGTCGCAGTCCTATTCTTTCGGGTTGCATAAAACGCTGACTAATATCTTCCTGTACCAGAATCTTTTCCATAAAATCGAAAAGTACAACATTTTGGGCTAGTGAGAACTGAGGGCGTTTGTTTTTCTCCAAAAGCCCACAGTGTTGCAGATAATTGACGTATATATTGTAAAAGTACTGGCGAGTCTTGAGCAATAGTTGAGCTGTAGCATAGTCCAATTTAAAAGAAATCCACTCGTCTATGTGTAAATAGCATTTAGAGTTGTCATTATTGGTGGCAGAAGTTATTTGCGAGCTAGAGAATGACATTTTGGTGGGACCTATTGGAGAAGTGAAAGGAGTTAAGGAGAAGTGGAAAATAGCATTTAGTTAATTTTATACCTGCAAACAGCGCCACACTTATGGCTGCTACAACCGTATTGCTTTGAATGCTTAGACAATTCCAGCTTTTTGAAGCGTTGCCGTATATAATCCAGGGCGACACAAAGTCCATCTTCTTGAGAGACTCCAAATCCAAGCCTCTTAGCACAGAATCGGGATGCAATACCAATTCATTTTTATATGGTGACTTTAGACGATTGGTTTTGCGATCCAACACACATATACTGGGATACAAACCACCCACCAAAGCTGCCTTTATGATAGGCCAACAATTTGATTTGAGATTAATGTAATGCATGCTCAATGTTCCTTTGTTGTGTATTAGCTGTGAAGATCTAAGCGCTCCCACCAACTGTGTTCTGACATTACATACATGTTCCAGCAGGCCATTCAGCATAAAATTATATTTGTTGGGCACACTATCGGAGCTATCGTCCCTTAGCTCATTTTGCCATTCCTGGTAAAGGCGTAGAAACATGAGATGATCGGACAAAAGACCTTCAGAAAACCGATTGCGCTCTTCTTTTATCTTAGCATGGATTGTTTCCTTATAGGGTTCCACTAAATCATCCAGGTATTGGGTTATTTCAAAAGGATCTAGAGTTGACATAAAACTGACTATGGTCAAAACAGGATCAAGGCACTGCAATAGAATGGCAAACACCAAAAGTTTGCCCAAATAACACTCCACCGGCACATCGATAAGGCGACAACCCAACCATGTTATGTCCTCCAAGTCGGTGAACACACTAATTTTCTTAAGTTGCTCCACACATTTAAAGATATTAATGAACGGTGGCTTAACTATAGTCTCTTGCAAATACTCCGACACCATGCTCTCTTGTGATAAAAGCTTAACGGCAAGACATACCCTATCCAAAGGCATAGTCAATAGATCTGGTTTATGGACCTCTGGCAGCTGTTCATACATTTCTTCGGGTAGTAAACGAAAACAAATACCACCTGCAAAATACATGCATTAATCTATAACGTATTACAGTGTTTCATAATATCATCATTTATCACATACCACCATTTCTGTTTAACAATAATTGACGATTTTCCAAACTTTGCTTTGATGACCATTCATAGATATTTTGCTTACACTGTGACTCGCTGTCATAAGTGCAACGATAATAGCGGGCCGTATCTATAACATACAGTATGTCATCGAAACACATCAATGTTTCGGCTATGTCAGTACTTAAGATGATTTTAATCTTATTAGGTTCCGGATGGATAATGGCATCCAAGTGAGATTTTTCAGTGTGATTATGAAGCAAATAGACAACAATGTGATCGGGGAAATTGCCCAAAAGTTTCTCTTTTAAAATTGCATAGTTCAATTGGACTAAATGTTGATACGAGGGCAGGCAAACAATGATATTACCTGAAAATGATACAATTGATGGCAGTAGATTATGACATGGATTAGATGGATAAATAGTTAAGGGGATTAAAAAATATACAGTTATTTTTATTCAATATTTAAATTCGAAAAATTTAAAAAAAAAATCCGTTCGGAATTTGGAGTGTCATCTTCTCTAACTTTTAGATGCAACCAATGAAAAAAATCTAAATACTCTCCCTCGCGAATTAACTTTGAAATAATTATGTAATGATTATATAGTACAATAAAGGACTCAGTTAATAATTTTCAAAATTTAAAAATTTTCAAAACAAAAGTCCGTTTCTTATCTATAAAAGCTTTCTGATTTTTAAATGATTGAATGTTAAACTGTATTTAATACATTCACTTTATATTTTACAGAATATTTGCAAATTTTCCAAATTTGTTTTTCTTAACTCACCTATGTTCCATTCCATCTCATTGGTGGTTAACATATGAATAATATCAATAATGAGACAATGATCAATGTAATTACTCTTCCAATCTTTAGTCTTGGGCGTCTGCTCAAAATACGCCACTTTCAATAGTTCCACACATTCCGTATTACCCATAGAAATGGCCACCTTTAAGGCATCCACATCCAATTTGTCCGTTATAAATGGGTCCGCTTCTAGTTGCAACAATGATTTAACATGATGAGCTTTGCCCAACATTGATGCTATGTTTAGAGCCGTTCTACCGGATACCGAATGACGATGATTTATATCTGCATTTTCGCCTTGCACCATATAGAGAAAAGTATCGAAATATTGATCATTAGTTGTTCTTTCGTATGCCTCAAGACATCTATCCAAATGGTGTGTGCCATGTTCTGGTACGGAAGATTTAGCAATAGGAAGAGCATTAAAAGCTTTTGCAATCAATTTTGAAGGACGATTTTCTAATAGAATTTTACGGATATCTTCGATATAAAATACTTCGGATTTGCAGTTTCTGGCCGGGTTTTCAGCGAGCTTCAATTCTTCGCCTTCTCCAAAATATTGAAGAAACTCGCTGTTGCGGGAATAGTTGGATAGTAGTACGACCTTAAGATATGGATGGTACTTTAGAGCTTCCTTAAGTTCACGCAGCAGTAGATCGGCAAAGGCTTCGTGCAGTTGGACATCCACCACCACCACATGCGATATATGGCGAAAGCTGTCCATAGTTGACTGACCCATTAGAACTCGAAGCAAAAAACTTGAGGTTGTATAGACCAAGTTAGAGGAATCACTTATACGACTTTGTAGCTGCACTTGATAGGCCACTGTTTCACCAACTTTCTCGTGAAAATGGGCAGCCAAACGCTCACTGTTGTAAATCGACACCAGTTGTTCTCGCTCTACGCAAATTATTTTGCAATGGCGGCGATTTTCGCTGCATTTCTCGATGATATACATTGGGATGGCTGTGGACTTGTCAAATGTGGATCCAGCGTTAACTATCAGCACACGGTTCCTGGCAAGTGCCGAAAGTAACACATCTTTGTACGGCTGCATGGGGCAGTGCACTTGAAAACTACGTTGCCCGGAGGGATTACTGCGGGCTATAGACTGCTTTAAAGGACCGAGAGAAAAGCGGTGTGGCGGAACCACTGGCACCATATTGCCGGGACTAAGAAATTCTGGCGACATTTGGAACTCTTTGTGAGTGCCGGAAAAATCTGAGCCGCAATGCAGCATATACATGTCTTTAACGGACTCGGGACACAGTTTAAGGTCCATTACATCCGTCAGAACATGATGACAGTTATCCTTATATACTAACACCGACTCCTGGCCATTTTGGACATAGGGACGCATGCGCAGGCCCAGATCATTCACGACCCGGGCAAAGAACATGGGATCCAGGGTGAAAAGCTGTCCCAGAAATTTCATACAACATCTTGATTCTGTATTAAAACCTATCAATAGCTCTGATATATAAAGTTGCAAAACTTCGTTCGACATAATGACACCACCACACAACTCTACAACAATCGAATATTATTATAGCACAAAACACGAAACATAAAACGCAATACAAGAAATAAAATGAACCCAAAAGATAAAAATTTGCAGCGAAAATAAGAAAAAAGAAAGATCCGTTATTTTGTACAGATCGGCGATTCCTGTTAACAGAGTGCACCCTGTTGTCTGCGAGGTTGTGCAGACAACAGAGTGACAACGATGTGAATTGTATTGCTAACATTAGTAAGGTTGCCACCTGTTGTACACAATAAAGGTGAGAGAGCGATTTTATTTGTTTTGAAAGAACATTAAAAGTATTGAATTAAATAGCATACACAAAATTATTAGAAAAATATTACGACATGATACTGGAAGAATCGATGTTTTCCAGTAATCTTGTCAGAAATATTTAGCTTAATTGCACTTTGCCAAGCGAGGTCTAAGTGGAGCAAGTGAAATTACACCCGTTAAGTGTCAGAAAACCGTTAACCAAGATCAAAATTGATGCCGGCGCTTTTGTTGAGACCCTAGAAACCTCTATTGGATCCGATTATAACAAACGAAAAAAAAGTTGTTTTTTTTTTCATTTATAATGATTACAATTTTTGTTCGATTAAGGTAACTATAACTTTCTATCATTCTATTATGTTCTGTTAAGTAAATTTTTTTCAACATAGTATGAACTTAAATTTTTCTCAGTTTCGATGAAATTTTGATATTTATTCAAATGTTATTTATATATAGCAAGTTATAACGGCTTAAAAATAAGTATTTAAAGTACCGTTAGAGCATCCAATAATTGTTAGCAACATCACCGTCAAATATATTTTCTCTTTTTTTACTACCCCATTAATTTCGCAATTTTTTTTTAATTACGTTTAATTAAGGTGAATTTTATTCTTTCATTTGCTAATTTAACACTAATATGAATGTTTATTGCTTACTACTAATGTGGCTATAATATACTACTGATTCGCACCACCAGCTGCTTAAAGTGTTCCCATGTCACTGAAACGCTTCAATTTTTCGGGGAAATTATCCTTAAACAATACCGGATCGGCTCTGAACTCCACAGTACGCAACGGCATTCGTCCATATATATGGGTAAACTCATCGATGCATCTTGATCTCTCACGCATATGATTTAAATCGGCTGAAAGCATTTCATTATTGGCACATTCCGGACATTTGAACTTTTTTCTAGGGGTCACTTTAATGGGAGGTTTATTGGTGACATTTGAAACAAGGAAATTCATAGCTATATCTTCACAATTCATTCGGCCATCTACTATATCCTTGATGACTTCCGGCATACGATATGTATACATATGGCTCCAATATTTATGATGAAATGCAGCGCCTGTAAGTACCATTGATATTTGATTTGTCCATTCGGATTCATAACGCCAATGAGACGTAACGTTTTCCCAGATATGTAGGCGACTGGGAAATCCCACAATTCGGTCGGGAAATTCACGCCAGACTTCATAGCTGAGCAGGAAGAGTTTGTCAGCGGAAATTATAATGTACAATAGTACAGTTATGAAAATAAATTCAACTTACCCAAATTCAACCTCATCTTCGGTTAACATATTTATATCGTCATCAATGGTGAGTATAGCTTCGGTTTCAATGTCTTTGTAGGGATAAAAGCGATTGGATAGTCTGTTGTTGCTCGTCTGTATGACTTTGATGGGTCTGGAGATGGCGGGGAAACTTGATACTATAAATTAAATAAAAGACAACGTATATGAACAAATGTTTTTATCACTACTAAATTAAAATATTAAAAAAATGGAAAACTTATCTCCCTATAGAAATATTTAAACTATAAGAGAATCATTAATAAAATTAATATATGATAAAATATATATATATGTAATAAAATTGGTTTTCAGCATTTACTTACACAAAGGTGGCACCTTTTGTTGATTATTCCATACCACCAATATGCCGTGCAACGACGGTACCACTGACAATTTCTCTATTAACAAAAATAGACTCTCCACACGGTCATAAGTCAGTATTACCGCTGTAAATCCATCTGAGCGGCTCACAACCCTTGACAAGAATAACGGATTCAGCGCCACACCATTAGCGCTATCGACAAAGTTCCAATGTTTCTTATTTCGTTCGCTATGCGGAAATAGACGACTTTGTATATACTCCAATAAAGTTATGGTTAAACTTCGCATGCTATTAAAGTAGTTATCGTAGAGCAGGCGCCCCTGGCGTTTCATCTCTGCAACTTTTTCCTGTGAAATTGTTTTAAGAGTGTCCACAATCAAATGTAAATCGGCTTCCCTAATTCGGATGGCAGCCAGAGACCAATCGATTACGTCCTCAAATGGCAAGACATAGCTGTCGACGGCAATAACTGGTACACAGTTGTATGCTAGCATTTCTAAAAAATCTGGGTTTCCCAACCTTAAACTTGGGCCTAGCAAGCAAAATGTTCCTTTCATCAAAACATGTGGATACGAAACTTGATGCTCAATGTCGGACACACGTTTGCAACGTATCTTTCGCGAGGCAGCACTGCATTGTTGTACCAACAAAATGTCCTTGGGATGCTCTTCTGCAAGGCCTTGCATTACCCAAAGCATTTTCGGTAACATATTCATTTGAGCCACCAACAAGAGATATTCTGCCGAATGTCCTTTGTTAGTAACAGCAACAGGATGTTTGCGCAGCATTGGACTCCACACGGGAATGGAAATATCAAAGCCATGTCTATACGACCATGAATCAAATCCTCCACCCGCAATCATAGCATGGTCTGTATTCACATCAATGACGGTATTAAATGTAGGGTAGGTTCCAGGAAGCATATTGAACAATATATGATTCCTGCCATCATCCCAATAATCCAGAGAAGCCAGCGCCCGATTTACCAAATCCACATTTATAGAATTTTGATTAGTTACGTCAATACTGGGCACAAACAGGCAAGCCTCATTTGGGTTCGATGTGTAGTAGGGACTCTTGACAATGGTCTCCAATACCTGATAGAACTCCTGAGTCAAGGGAGCCGCTTCCGTTGCGCTGTTCGCGTCAACATACTCCTGGAGTGGATAGACATAGACACTAATGCGGTCATGGCCACAGCGGTAAGGATCCATACACGTCCATATAGAGCAGTTGTCGCGTCGTACCCGAGAACGGTCTATTGCCTCAGAGAGACGCACCTCACCGATGTCATTAATATCCAATGAAATCCGATTAAAATTGCCATAATCACCGCGCAACCGGCTCGACTTGTACAGGGTATTGTACAGCGAAAGGCCAGCCAGCAGTAGGGTCGAAATCAGTAGGACCACATAGATATTTTGCTGGCATTCACTTCGTATGATAGCGAATTTGTTGAGCATTTTTGTTTTTCTTCTTGTTGTATATACACAAGCTGGCACAATCCTTTATTCCGACAGATCTACATGTTGTTAGGGCTAGGAAATCAGGATAATAACGGCGTTTACACAGGCATTGGCGGCAGCAGCGATATGTTGAGAAAAATTGTTAATGAAAACAAATGCAAAACATTGACAGCAATTCCAATTGATTTTTGAGAAGTTGCCATATGATTCTCGTTTGTGTAGTAACCAGATTGTTGGATTTGTAAGGGAGAAAATTTTATAATGGAGCTTGTATGCCGTTTCCACTGCATTCTTTTTTGGATGATTATTATTTGACAGAATTAAAAAGTAATTAAAGCATAACCTATGGAAATATGTATTTTGTACTCTTTTCCCTTATCCTAAACGAATGAATGCCAGCGAAAATGAAAAATTATTCAGCGGGAAGAATTTAAATATTACAAATGTATATTAAAGGATGAATTCTTGAAAAATTCTGGGAATAATTTAGTCAAAAAATTTCAAGGGAGTTGTATTAAAAAATTTATGTATTTAATATATTTTTTGTAGTAAACGTGCAACATTATTCGTACTGTGTCCATAAGCATTTACATTTACCGCAAAGTACTTTTGTTCTACCAAAAAGTACTCTTATTGTATCAAAAAGTAATTTTAATGCACCAAATGGTACATATTGGGAAAAGTACATTTATTGTACCAAAAAGTACTTTTTTTGTGCCATAAATATCTGTAAATGTACCAGAAAGTACTCACATTAACTCAAAAAGTACTTTTATTGTACTAAAAGTACTTTAATTCGCCAAACAGTTATTTTATTGTACAATGGTACCTTAAATGTACTAGAAAGTACTCTTGTTGTCTCAAAAATTAATTTTATTGTACCAAAATGTACTTTAATTGTGCCAAAAAGTACTTCCATTGTACCAGAAAGTTAATAAATTGTACTAAAAAGTACTTGATATGGGCAAAAAACGATTTTTCATCAAAACATATATTTTTTGTACCAGAAAGTACATTAATTATACCAAAATGTACATTTTTTTTTACAGAAAAGTACTTATTGTACCAAAAAGTATTTTAGTTGTGCCAAAAATGATTTCCATTGTAACAAAAATTACTTTTATTGTACCAAAAAGTACATTTGTGCTAAAAAGTGCAAATATTTGAATCAAAAAGTACTTTTATTGTATCACAAAGTATTTTTATTGAACCAAAAAGTACATTAATTGTACCAAAAAGTATTTCTTTTTGGTACATAAAGGTACTTTTATTGTATTAAATTTACCAAAAGTATTTTAGTTGTGCCAAAAATGATTTTCATTGTTCAAGAAAGTACATTTGTGATAAAAAGTGCAATTATTTGAATCAATTGTATCAAAAAGTATTTTTATTGTAGTATAAGTATTTTTTTTTTGTACAAAAAGGTCTTTTATTGTATTAACTGTAAAAAAAAGTATTTTAGTTGTGCCAAAAATTGTTTTCGTTGTACCAAAAAGTACTTTTATTGTACCAAAAAGTACATTTGTGACAAAAAGTGCGATTATTTGAATCAATAAGTACTTTTATTGTATCAAAAAGCACTTTTATTGAACCAATAGGTACATTAATTTTTTTTTTGTACAAAAAGGTACTTTTATTGTATTGGTTGTACCAAAAGTATTTTAGTTGTGCCAAAAATTTATTTTTGTTGGTACAAAAAGGTGCTTTTATTGTATTAAATGTACCAAAAGTATTTAAGTTGTGCCAGAAATGATTTTCATTGTACCAAAATGTACATTTGTGCTAAAAAGTGCAATTATTTGAAGCAAAAAGTACTTTTATTGTATCAAAAATCATTTTTATTGTACCTAAAAGTACATTTATTGTACCAAAAAGTACATTTATTGTACCAAATGGTACATTTACTGTACCATAGAGTACTTTTATTGTACTAAGTAAATTTGTGTGTGCCAAAAACACTTTTATTGTACCAAAGGAACTTTTAATGTACCAAAAAGTACTTTTCAGTATTTATTGTAATTTTTTTTGTACCGGATATTAGTTGTAGAATAACCGATTTCGTAAGCAATGTGAATGCTGTTATCTTGATTTGGATATATTTCTTTATATTTCTTTTGGATATATTCTTTGTCTAAGAGAAGTTGATTTAAAAATCCTCATCTGCTGTTCATTGAAATGAACTCTTATCCTCCCCCCTAGAAATCAATATTTCAATGCGTGGCAATTAAGTTTTTTGTTTTTTTTTTTGAATATGGTAATTTGCATATTCAATAACAAAATACATAAGTACAATAGGACCAATTTCTTACCTTACAACCGAATTTCAATGCCCACATCCACCCGCCCAAAATGAAGAGACACACCTTCAGCTATTTATTCATTTGTAAGATTACATTCATTTATGAAATTTTATTTAAATGTGATTAATGAATATAAATGTATTGAATATTATTGTTAAAGTGTTTTGTTGTTGTTGATCAAGAGGAGGAGTGTACTGTACTGTGGGGGGATACCTAGTGGTCGTCATGTCTATGCATGTATGAATGAATGTTGTTGGAAGGTATGTAGGTAGGTTATGTGCCTCATTGATTGCCAATGAAAATGCAGGTAAAGATTTTCTTTTAAATGTTTTTTGTTTGTTTTTCGACTTCACAGAGTGCTTAACTAAATATATCGTTATTATTATTATCATTACAAATGTTATGAGTGTGTTTTCTATATGATTTATTATGTTTTACATATTATTATTTTATTACTAAGTTTTTTTTTTCGCTCGCACGGTCGCTATGTTATTTCTTAAGATCAGTTTTATCTATGTATGTACCTCTACTATGTGTCTAGTATTTTGAGTTTTCATATTATGCATTCAGAACGACATTAAGTATATAACAGAGGGGGTGGGAAGGGGGATATAATTTACATAATTTTTTTAGGGATGTTTTTTACGTGTACGATCACTTGGAATATATCCATAGATTTACTTAACCCTTTTTCAGACTTCAAAGGAATTTATGTAGGGTTTCTAGTACAATTTGGTGATTTCATAGCAGCTAACAGCTAATTTGCCATATAAACATCAATCAGCTGTTGCATGGGATGAAAATCTTCTATTATGTGAAATCTAGTAATTCAGATGCAGTATGAACTAAGTGATATTTTATGCATGAAGCAACAAATAACCATCAGGGCTGCATTTCAATATTACATTTTATTTGTAAATAATAAAAATGAAAATCTATCTTACTACCATTGCAGTAGAAATTGAACTGTAGCATATGTCGGTAGCAATATGCTTTCTATACCAATTGTAAAGAGGGGTAATAATTTAAAAAAAAAATGCTCATGTATTCATTGTTTTACAATAACCTTGATTCTGAATAACAATTCCCTGGGACTCTAAATAAAATATCGCCGGTATATATTTCTCTTATTCTTAATGGACTTCGAAAATGTGAAAATATTCACCGGGAAGAAAGTAGCCATTACAAACGTACATTAAGGGGAGAATTTTATGAAAATATTTTGGAATAATTCCGTTGAAAAAATAAAAAGTACTTTTATTGTGCACAAGGTATAATACATTGTAGCGAAAAGTAAATTTTTTGTAGTAAAATGAACAATTGTGTGTACCAAAAAGTACTTATGTACCAAATTGAATAATGTTTTTAAATCAATTACATTTGTTGTACCAAAAGTACTTTTTTTTGTTGCCAATTTTTAGTCAAAACAATACAGACGAGCAAAACCGTTGACTTCAAATATTTGAAGCTTCTCTCCCTTGTTATTCCCTGCCCGACTGTTTAGAATAGGAGGATTTTATTCACTGAAAAAATTAATTCCCATGGAACTAATTTCCCTCATTTAGAATTGGACAGCAGTCAGTTTCTCTGGATATAAACACATAATCACTGTTTCTAAACATTGCATCCTACTATTTTTTTTTTCATAAAAGTATCAGCAAATGAAATTTCGAATCAAAGTATTTCGACGACAGTGCGAACACTGTTTTCATACATATAACATAAAATACCAGGGCTTCCATTTAAAACTAAGATATTTATTATCTGATGGTCTTGTGCAAAAAGGTTTTGTTACAATCACAAAGTTAGTTAATTCATCAAATACATTTTAAACAAATGTTAACACAAAAACTCTCTCCACTATCAGCATTTTCACAGAAAATGTTGATACATTTTTTTTTATCTTTTTCCTCTTTCTTTTATATAATTTGATGCCTTGTTTATTTTTTTATCATTTTAATGAATAATTTTTATACGCCATAATTGACATGTAAATCTATTAAACTTAGATGCAACAAACTGCCCCGTAAAGAATAATACTAGTTCAGAACTAGTTCTCCATAGACAGTGAACTACAACACCTTCCATATACAAACAACTGTCTAATATAACATGGAGACATCCTAGACTGATGGGAAATAGTCTCTTTTGCAATAAAACAGAACTAGATTAAAAGTTTTAAACTAGTTCGAACTAGTATGACATATTTCTACTGTTTATTAACTGCCAAAATAATAGCTAGTACAAAACCCTGTTAAATATTGATCGAATTTCTTTTTAATTTATTCTCTTTATTTAGTCATTTTTATTTATGACAATTCAGCCTCCAGATGATCTTATTGCAGGTGTGTTGGGATTATATTATTTAAGGGTTGATCTAGTTTTGTTTTCTATCATTAATATTGAGAATAACATAAAGTTGTTTAAAGAGCTCGATCGAATTATTAGTTTGCTTTAGCAGAATGTATCATTTGGAATTAATGTAAATTAATTAATTTATTGTTTTTTTTTTCAAAGGAGGAATACAATAACTTTTATACTTTTATATTAAAGGGAAATCTTCGTTGTAATTTTTGGAAAAATAAAAAATAAATACAATAGAATATTGAACTGTTAAGCCTAGCAGTAAAAACATGATTCACAAATAAATTTTTTTAGAAATATTTATGAATATGTTTGAAGTAACTTTATATAAGATTATATAGAATTGAATATAAAAAACCAAAGAATGCTGAAATAAATCATTGAAAAAGTTTGATCAATAATTTTAAGAGAAAACAAACCAAACTATGAAATAGCGTACTACGGACCAAATGCAATTTTTACATTCTTACAGTACGATTAAACATTTTCAGATCGTTGACCAAGTTCACTCCAATATTAATGTTTGCCATACACATCGCAGTAATTTTGGCTCTAATTAGATCGAGTATCTGTCAAAAATCGTCAATTTATCTCTCAACGTAACAAAATCGTCATAAAAGTCAGAAGCATGACAGAAATTGTATTTAATAAAAATGTGTTACCAGATCTTTCACACTCTAATCAGTCTTACTTACAAATGCAGTAGGTTGTATTTAAAATCTAATTTTGAAGCTTAGCCATATACTGCCGATTATTGTAATAGTGTACTTGTACTGAACACTCTGGTTATGGAGGGTGTTGTCTAAACTGCATGCTGGAGCCATGCTACTTGTGCTTAAAATCTAATTGTTATGAATCTTAAAAGTGAATGCCAGTTATCTTGGATTATGCTATCATACTTGTATAGTTACATTGATGGGTGTTGTCCTACATACACGTTTATTATTAAGGAGAGTTCTGGGCTTCACATATAAGCAGCCATGGCATTAAGACTTTCACGACGAATTATATAATGCAAAAAGACGATTAAGTGTTTTTTTCTCTAGGCAAGTTTTCTCTAAATGACTTGGTATTTCATTGTTGTCACTCTAAATTGGCAAAAGGGTTGGTCTATATCTTCCACTTATACTTATGGCTTATTTACACTACTGGCATCTTTATCAGTATTTCGCTTCCAAATGTCATACTTATCCAATGGAACTTCTTGGTAGTACAAATTACTTTTTTGTACAATAATTTGTACTTTTTTGTTAAATAAAATAAATTTTTGGTACAAAAGTACTTTTTGGCACAATAAAAAACTTTCTGACAAAATAAAAGAATTTTGTGACAAAATAAAAGTACTTTGGCATACAATAAATTGTACTTTTTGATCATATAAAGATACTTTTTGGTACATAATTTATACTTTTAGACAAAACAAAAGTACCTTATGGTACAATAAATTGTACTTTGTGATAAAATAGTACTTTATGGTACAATTAATTATAATTTTTGATAAAAAGTACATTATGGTACAATAAATTGTATTTATAAAATAAAACACTTTTTGCTTGAATAAAATAAATTGTTGGTACAAAAGCTTTTTTTCACAATAAAAGTACTTTTTTTCGTAATTTTTCGTACAATAAAAGTTTTTTATTGCAATAAATTGTACTATTTGGTGCAATAAAAATACTTTTTGACACACCAAAGGACTTTTTTAAATATGAAAAAGTTTTTGGTAAAATAAATTGAACTTTTTTAGTATAAAATTTTTTTTAATATTTTATTGTACTTGTTGGTACAATAAATTGTACTTTTTAGTACAACAATATTACATTCTGACAAAATAATTGTAATTACTTTTTGGTACAACAAAATTACTTATAATCAATAAAAAAAAAATTTCTGATCAAAATTCAAAAAATTGCAGACAATACTGAACAAGAGTTCTGTCAAAATATTTAGACAAATATAAACAATAGTTCAAAATGTTGTGTTTAAAATCTGTCAATAGCGTAAATAAGCCTATAGTACAAGTAAAAAAATGGTAGCAAGTAATTTTAAATTTCAATTTTTTTTTTCTCAAAAATATGCATTGGTCGTACTTATCCAATGTTTTTCGTATTTAATAAGCTGAAATCCATTTTAAGTTTTATTTTATATTAATTTTAGGACCGATCTGAACGTACGTTTCAGCAACTTTTTGCAGATATTTAAACTTGCAGAACTAAAGATGAAAAAAACTACAGTACTCCCTCGGTAAGCGTGTTTTAGAACTCAAAACATATTTTTTATACTTCAAATTCTTTGGTTTAGAATTTTTCGATCAAGCTCTTGTTGTTTATTTTTCTATGTAATAGATGATGCGTGTTTGTCTGTATGTAGTATATGTTTGCATATATATATATATATTTGTTTTCTTTTAAATTGTTTTCGTTCATAAAAAATTCTCATTTGTTGTTGTTTATTTGTGCTTCAAACTTGAAATTTTTTGTTTTTTAGATTTTAGTTTGTTTTTGTTCTTAAAATGTAGGTAGTAGAGTAGATGGTAAATTTTAAAAATATATGTATTTGTTTCACGTACAATTTTTGTATTTTTTATATCATATATATCATATATATATAATGTTTTATATATATATAACTTCAACAAACTGTATTGCAATTCTCTACATATGTATGTATGTATGTAAGTTGTATGTACTATGTATGTTTATATTAAACCAGCAAATCTGCATGCACTACTTATTTCTTGGTTGTTTGGAGGGGTAGAGGGAAAAGGGTTGACACAATATTTTAGTCGTACTTGTAGTAAGAGTGGGAAGGGTCAACATTATGGTGTGATGTAGGAGTTATGGAGGGTGGGGGACATATGAAGATGTATCTGTCTGTCTGTGTGTTGTATGTATGTATTTTTAAACCTGTGGTGAAATGTAAAGTTTATAGTCTACGTTTAGGGGGGAAAACATGGTATGGTTCCTTTTTTTCATTTTATCATATTTTTCATCATCATCATCTTCTTCTGATTCTTCTTGTTCTTCATATGGTAGATTCATTACTTTTGCTTAGATGTTTTCCTTTCTCCTGACAAAATCACAGTCGTAGATCGAACGCTATACGTGACGCGATATTCTTAAAACCTATGCTAGTACCTATGGGAAGAGAGAGAGAGAGAGAGAGAGAGAGGGAAAACAGAATTCGTATGAGCAGTTAAGTATTTTTTTAAACCATTATGTGTTTCGTTTTTCATATAAAAATTACCAGAAATGCGTTTAAAACGAACTCCATTTAGAGACAAACGTGGAAGTTTACAAACTTCGATTTCCCATTGAACCAATGAATCGGTATTTGGATCTCCGTGTACACACCATAGAACGAACCTTTAAATAAGAAATTCAATTGAAATTCAACTCGTTTTCATCTTGTCGATGAGTGTTTGTTGCAAGGGGGATAGTCTTAGAGCCAGACAGTAGTGGACGACTGTTACCTTTCACGCTGTTCATAGTCACAGTTATTTTGATCGAGTACTTCTCTTATTTTTTGCATTATTTGATCGGGCATTAGTGGCGATGTGGTTTTCATCGACCAGGTGAAGCGCAGAACTCTGGGCTTGGCTGATTCTTCGGTATTCGAGTTGCTGCTATAAATTTTTGAAAACAAATCAAACTTAGAACTCATGTTTGGGCATAGAAGAGAAGAGACTTTGGGGTAGTAAAAATGTAGGGCAAAAAAAGAGACATTTTAAAATTGTGTCTTTCAAATCTCTATATAAGCCTTTATAGCTTTTGAACATTTGGTCAAATTATATTTATTTACAATCTGCTATGATTTTCCATATAACAAACAAATTTAATTTTTTTTTTCAGATTACTAAATAAATTGTTTTTTTCCTCTCTAAATTGACTGATGCGTTAAATATAATATTTAATTTTGATATTGTTTATTGGTTAGATTTAATTACAACCAGAGTTGTTCTGAATTTTGTTTCAGTTTTGTAAGAAGTGGCTTGAGTTTACATTGTTTAAGAGTTGTGTTTTTCAATATGATTTTGAAATAGATGAACAGGTGATGGTTATGTTAGTTGGAGCATTAATTACAATTGGATTTGATAGGTAGATGATGAAGAATCGCTTAGAAGCCAAAACGATGTGAATGTAAGTAATGTATATATAATATATGATTGTGTTTGCCTTTTGTCTATTCTTGCTTCAATATGTTAACAATCGTTTTGACCCCTGAGCCACTCAGGCGTATGCATTGAAAAGTCTTCCTTCACAAAGTAGAATAATTTCATAAGAAAATAGCCAAGAACATGTTTATGGTTTTTGTTTTAATATATTTTTTCTTTTATTTATTATCATTTCATCTTTATTTTTTTTCTCATTATTGTTAATTATTAGTTATGGTTGTGAGTTAGTGGTATTTTTCGTTTTGTTTTTTTTTTTGTTTGTTTAACGTATGTAGCTTATAATTGTACGGTTTTCCGATGCCTTAGATTTGTAACAAACTCTTAGACAACACACACACACACACAAGATGAGTTGCTTGTTACCTATCTATGTATAATCTGTGACAAATGCAAAAATGACTTAATATTTATTTAATCTTCCATTCCAAATACATGTTACACGTACAAATTAGTTGTTTGTCGTAAGCAGGAGCAGTTTTTTTTATTATAAACAGTGATCTTTAAATGTTGTCCAATTCGTTAAAAAAAATAAAATTTACATTGGTCTGATTAGCCGCGCTAATAGTATTTGGATGTCTTCTAAGTTTTTTGTTGTTGTGCAGATCTTTTAGGGATTAAACAAACTAATTCAAAGAGAAACTAGTTAAAAACTAGGGCATTTTGAACTACTTCCAAAAGGAAACTAGTTCTAAACTATGGAACGAGAATTTTTTTTAATAATTTTAGTCCTTTTTTGTGAAATTTTTCGAAAGCAAAAGATAATGATTTTTCCTATTCTATTCTAAACGAACTTCAAAAATGGGAAACTATTGCCGGGATAGAAAGTAAGTTTTACAAATGTTAAAAAAAGGGATTTGTTAAAAAAAATTTGTGAATAATTCCGCCAAAATATTTTAAGCCTGTTGTACTAAAATATTTAAGCATTTAAGATTTTAATGGTAATGTGCAAAAAATTTTTCAGACTTAAGGAAAAGTATGCCCAAAAAGTACTTTCAATGTTTGAAAAAGTATTTTTTTTCACCAAAAAGTTCTTTTATTGTACTAAAAAAACTCCATTTATTTGTACCAGAAAGTACTTTCATTGCACCACAAAGTACTAATATTACATTACATTAAACAAAAATACATTCATTGTATCAAAATGTACTTTTTTGTACCAAAACGTATATTTTTTATAACAATGAAAAAAAATTTTTTTCCAAAAAGTACATTTATTGTTCGAAAAAGTACATTTTATGTACAAATAAGTAAATATTTATTGTACCAAAAAGTACATTTATTGTCCCAATAAGTAAATTTTTGTGTACCAAAAAGTACTTTTATTGTGCTAAAAATGAATTCAATGTACCAAAAGTACATTTGTTGCACCAAAAAGTACATTTATATGTACCAGAAAGTACTTTATTTGTACCAAAAAGCACTTTTACTGTACCGAAGGTATATTTATTGTACCAAAAAGTACTATTATTGCACCAAAAAGTATTACTATTCTACCAAAAAGTACTTTTATTGTACCAAAGGTACATTTAATGTACCAAAAAGTACATTTATTATACGAAGAAGTACTTTCATTGTACCAATAAGTAAATTTTTGGGTACCAAAAAGTAAAAAGAAATTCAATGTATCCGAAAGTACTATTTTCGCCAAAAAGTACATTTATTTACCAAAAACTCTATTTATTTGTACCAAAAAGTACTTCTCGACAGCAAAAGTTCTATTATTGTACTAAAAAGTACTTTTTTGTGACAAAGGTATATTTATTGTACCAAAAAGTCCAAACAAAATAAACAAAACCGAACAATGAAAACCATATTCATATTTCTTGCAGATCGACAATAACAAACAAGAGCATACAAAATAGTTGAGACTAAATTTCGAATACTTTAAATTTCTCTTTCTTGTTATTACGTTTTACCAATGTTTAGCTTAGAATGATTTCAATCTCGGGAAAAATGAATTTCCAGAGAACTCATTGCCCTGAGAATATTTAGAATTGGGCTGATGAGATATCACAAGAACATACTGAGTTTAAAAATTTCAATATAATAGTTTTTTTTTAAACAAAATGAATGACAAATTATAAATGGAACATAAGGTTGACTACAGAATATAAAATTTAGAAGACGATACCCAGTTAACGATTATAAATAGCTCACCCAGTGAAGTGTGAGCTGGTTTTTACCGGATTACATGTGTCCCTAACCTAAAATAGGTTTAAAAGATGCTTTAACGGATTTGAAATTATTATCGTGAAATTTAAATTGTGTTGATTGTGGGACAAGTCTTCGGCCACAATTGCTTGTTCATTCGATAATTTTGTTTTAAACAAACCTGCACTTAACTTTTGTTTGTGCTTTATCCTTTCTTTGTTTTTGACTTTGACCTTAAATGAAAATTTCGTTTCACAACGAACAAACAAATGTCTGGTATGGTATATTTTTTAAATGCTACAACACAATCCTATAAGGAATATAGAGCCTTAAGTAAAATTTTTAAACTTTATTCCGATTTATGTTTTTCAATATGTTTATGCAATGAAACAAATTTTTGTTTTATATAAAACAATAAAAACTATTTAGCATCCATTACTTCTGCGCTCTCCTCCAGACCAATGTTGCCAATACTGCCGATATTTAAAAAAGAAAAAAAAAAAAAAAACTAATAAATGACTACACAAATACATGTTTCTCTTGTACACTCCTCAATATTGCGGACAACAGAATAACGTAACGTAAAGAAAGGAAGAAAGAAAAAAAACAAATAGTTATATGTATATTTATATGTATGTATATATTAACAATTGTATTATAAACTTTGTAATCAAATATTTTATTTTTTTTTGTTGTTTTCAGTTTATATACTACACAATTTTCTTTCGAATACTATTTTTCTTGTATGTGGCTTTCTTGTCGCTTGTTGTTGTTGTTTAACAATTATTTGTATTATTTTTCTTTTAGAGGGGGGGAGATGTGTGGGATGTAGTAGGTTAAAAATTTATCTATATTTTTCGTTTTTTGTTTGCTTTAAATAAATTATAAACTATAAAGAAGGACAGTAAGTATTACAAATGAAGAGTTATTTTGTTGTTTCTTTTACTTCGTTTATAGAATTTTCAAAAAACAAAAAACCTATGACTATAATTAAATAATAATAAAAAGTAGGTGAGTAGTGTGTATGTATTGTGTATATAATAATACGTAGCATGTATGTATATGTTGTTTGTATGTAGTTATATATAATTACTATGTGCATTGTTATTATTTAAACAAAAAGAAAAAAACGAAATAATCACATACTACTATATATTGTTGGTATTAATAACAAATTGTCGTATTTTTGTTTTAATTGTTATTATTATTATTACTATAATTATTAAATTCACAGAAACGAAAATTGAAACAATAATAAAAATAGCCAAATGGAAAATGTGTAAATGTTACAAGAGTTAGGAATTACTGTGTGTCGCAACGAATACTAGAGTTTTTCTAATTTAGGCCAATCGGTTGAGGGAAGGTGGGGTGGTTTGAAGCTTTGCCGGGCGTTTTTTTTTGTGGTAATTTTTCTTATTAAAACAATATTTTCATAATAAATTCTGGGTTTCTTTCTCAATTTGTGTTTTTTTTTTGTCATAAACAAAACAATAATAATTACTGAATTTTATTTGTTACGTTTTTTTTTTCTTTCGGTTGTTATTGTTTGTTTTTTAACCTAATACCAAGTTATATAATATAATTAAATTAATTTAAATTTCTACATGCTTAAAAACTAAAATAATAATAACTGTGTGTTTTTGTTGTTGTTTTAAATTGTAGAAATAAAATGGTCACACTGTTTTTAGTAATTATTTAATTTAAAATAATTGCTACACTTAAAACAATGTCACAATAATAGTAGAGTAGTATTACATAGTAGTTTAGAATAGATCAGCAGAGAATACACATGATGTGATACGAGTGCGGTATACAAAGTGACAGACAGAAAGTCAAAATAGTGAGGAAGTGGCTGGTGGTTGGTTGATACTACAAACATCATCGATACTTAGAGGTTGTTGTCTTAAAAGTAAAGTTACAATTCCGTAATTTTGTTTATAATAAGTAATTTTTTTGAATTCTTGTTTTGGATCTTGCAATTGGGGGTATTTTAATTATTTAATGTCCAATTGTTGATATTTTGTACACATTACTTATACATATATATATATATAAAAATGAAAAAGAAAAAAAACTATAAAGCATTTTTTTTAAAGGGAAGAAATTAAATTTTTTTAAACCAATAAGGATTTTTTCTTCTTCTTCTTTAGGTTAGTCAGTATATTATACATTTTTGTTTTTTTTTTTTATACTATTAAATTAAAAAATAAATGTTTCGAATACAACGTTGTAAGCTGCTTGTTTTGTGTTTTGTCTCTCTCTCTCTCTCTGTCTCTGATTTTGATTCACTCAATCTCTTTCTCATTCACAATGTATTTCTCGCCCTCATCATAGATCACACTTTTTCTCTCTGTCTCATTATGTTCTGTTTAATTCAATCAGTTCTCTCATTCAGTTAACAATTACAATTTATTTTTCTTTTTAGCATTAGTATTTATTTACTGGTTTGGCCTAAAATTAAAGAAAAAAGTATAATTATAAAAACAAATTATTCACATTATAAGAGAAATAATATTTTTATATGATTGTGAGAGAAGAGTAGAGTAAAAGTAAGTAATAATGGTAGTAAGTACTTGACTTCAAATTGGTTTCTCAATAAATATATGTATGTAAAAAAAGAAAAAAGAAATCAATAAAGGGGGAAAATACGAAAATTCTAATTGTTGAAAGAAGATAGGAGGATTAGAGGGAGAAATGAATACAAAAAGAAGAGAAGTGGAAGAAATAACAGTTTAATTTTTGTTTTAAAGATTGGCCAATATTGTTTTTTTTTTAAAGATGCTAATAATAAATGGTATGAAAAAAAGTACACGACGACGACGACAACGATAATCAGGAATCTAATTAGCCAAGAGCATTACCTAATCATCTCTTACACCAAATCAACACATCGTGTATGCATTTTTGCTGTTAATTTAAGTACGAATAAATATTAATGTTAATACATTTTGGCAAAATACAGACGACAACGTGCGTGGTGCTGCTTCAATCATATGCAATGATGATAGGTAACACATGTAGCTGGATTCTCTGACATTATAGCAACAAGAAGCGATAGCAATTAAATTGTTGTAAGACATAAAGAGAATTTCGTTGTCAAATTACCTACGAAATTTTGCCATTCAAAAGTTTGAGAATCCCGCCACCAACAAGTCTTAATAGTTTATGATCGTAAGAGACGTTTTACGATCTTAATCTATATGAATACGATTTAGGAAATTAGATTACCGAGAGTGGCCGAAAGATAATAGCGTCGTAGTACAGCAGAACACCACCAACAACTTACAACGTCATCATATAAAAAAAGTTAAGTTTGCAGTTATGCAGAAAAAGAAAACGACTAACAATATTCATTGATAATTTCAAACATATGTATATTTAGGCTTAATGCTTAACGGGTTTCCACAAACGACAATTCCATTAAAAGTGTTGTTCACCTTAAATTCTACAATGCAATGATTTTATAGCGGCTCAGAAGTCCGCTTTTAAAATATATTTTAAATATATTTATTAGTTAACATTTTGCAAGACATTATGACATGCCGAGGGAATATTTCAAATCGAAATGGAATTTTATATGTTCCGCTACATGATTATTCTTTGCAATAAAATGTTGATATCCTTTTAAATTGCGGTGGAATATAGAATTCCCACATCTATTTCATGTCAACGATCAATATCGGTATAATGATGATGATCGTAAGAGACGTTTTACGATCTTAATCTATATGAATACGATTTAGGAAATTAGATTACCGAGAGTGGCCGAAAGATAATAGCGTCGTAGTACAGCAGAACACCACCAACAACTTACAACGTCATCATATAAAAAAAGTTAAGTTTGCAGTTATGCAGAAAAAGAAAACGACTAACAATATTCATTGATAATTTCAAACATATGTATATTTAGGCTTAATGCTTAACGGGTTTCCACAAACGACAATTCCATTAAAAGTGTTGTTCACCTTAAATTCTACAATGCAATGATTTTATAGCGGCTCAGAAGTCCGCTTTTAAAATATATTTTAAATATATTTATTAGTTAACATTTTGCAAGACATTATGACATGCCGAGGGAATATTTCAAATCGAAATGGAATTTTATATGTTCCGCTACATGATTATTCTTTGCAATAAAATGTTGATATCCTTTTAAATTGCGGTGGAATATAGAATTCCCACATCTATTTCATGTCAACGATCAATATCGGTATAATCTTTTTATATAACATTGCTGTCATGAGATCACTATATGAAATCATAGACGAATTTTCTCATTTCATTTTTTTTTTCAGAATTTATAAAGAAAATGTTGCCAGTACTCGTGATAAAGGAAAAATAACTGCAAGTGCATTTATGAGTGAATCTCTTCAGTATATTGAATCGAATTTATAACAAATGGTAAAAAAACAAGAGCAAAAACAGTTTTTGTAGTTTCCGCTCATATGGAGCGTAACGTCATTCATGAAAATTTGCAAAACATTATTGAGAAATTTTGAAACATGAAAATGAAACATTAATCTTTATAATTGCCAAAACTCTTGACCATTGCAGGTAATGAGCAGTATTACATTGCTATCTGGTTAACGATTTCCTTCGAGTATTTGTAAAATGTTCATCAGGCGGTAGTACAATTTTTTTTTTAATTTTAATATAACATCATGAAATGATTATCTTCTGCTGTTTGTGTAACGAGTATGCAACTTGTACTCCCTTGTAACTTGTAATCAGTTGTTGATGGTGTTTGCACAACTAGTATTATCTTTCAGGTTCCCATGTTATTTTCGTCATCTTCTTTTTTTCCGACTGATGGAATGGATGGAATCGTTTAAATGATTGTTTTTTGTTTAGTTTTTTTTTTTTTCTTTCATAAATGTGGGGGGTGGTGTAGAGAGAACATACGATACGATACGATTATAAAATACGCCATAACTAACAAAAAAAAAAAATAAAGAAAAAGCTTACACCTAAATCATACGCTTGTTTAGCGCGTCTGTAATCAAATAACTAACTATTTATTATGGACTTAGAAGAGAGACGACAAAACTAATAAATGATGTTCACATAGGTATATGTAGTACTCTATAGGTGATACTTCTTCTTCTTCTGTTTTCGAAATAAGCCAGAAATTGTTAACTTCATTTTTTGTTTTGTTTTGTTTTCATTTTATTTTTATTGTATAAGATATTTTGATTCAAATGCATGTGACCATTTTATTTGTACATTTAACTACAATATGTATAGAATATATATATATAGTAAGAGAAAGAATAACCATGTTACGAATATTTACAAACAAGAAAAAAAATTGAAGAGTTACAGTGTAAATTATTTTTATAAGAAGTGAGAGTGATGAGTGCAGCAGCAGCGGCAAAGCAGCAGCAGCAGCAAAAGCAAAAAGCCGGTCAAAAGATTGCATTTATTTATACAAGAAAATAGCTGCAAGCTAACTAATCTCTCCTCGAAGGGAAAAATTATTACAAAGTAATTAATAAAGCGACAATTTGGAAGGAAAACGCTACACAATAGTTACACTTAATAGATAAATTAAAATGGTGACTTATATATATTAAACACTAGACGTTAAAATTTAAATGTATGCATGTATATAACGACATCTCATATTGCTTCGTAATTACACAGTAGTAGTAGTATGGTAGTCGAGAATCGATTCTGTTCTTCTTCATAGTGTATTTGATTGATTCACATATCTAATCACACTCCTCCTCCTTTTCATCTGTTTGCGCATCGTCGTGCCGATTCTAGTATGCACTGACACCATTCTTTCTTTGCCGTTAGATTCGGTGATACTGCAGTTGAACTCTGAGTGTCATAGACATTTCAATTTCTCCAGAGCGCACATGCAAGACAGTTTCTTTAAGAAACGTAAAATTTTGCTTATAGCCGCTTCTCTTTTTGAGGGGTTTTAACTTAAATCATTCATATCCAGAATGTTTATACAATGATGTAGTATTTTTTATTTTGCTGTTAATTGAGACTATCGTCTTTGATTTTAGTTCATCGTTCATGTTACGTTCTTAGTTTATAATAAATAATATTACGCAGATATTACATTTTTCATAATGTTTTTTTTTTTTTGTTTTCCTAAACTCTCTAGGTTTTATCTGGCATTGATGCATTGCGCTTTAATCATTTCATTCATTCATTCTTTCGTGGCGTTTTTTAGTTTTTGGTTTATTTTGGTCATTAAGTGCGAGTGGCTGGCTGGCACACATGCTATCCCCACCATAGAGCTTTTTTGCTTATTAATGTTGGCACTGGTGGGGCACAGTGGAGTATCAATCATTCGAATGAATCCATCTCAAATATAGGAGGAGGAAGTAGTATATAGGTGTAGGTAGTAGTAATCATATTCATAATGCATAGAGCTTTTGTCTAATGTTTGAGTTTTTGAAATCTAAATTAAAAATATGGGGTGCTTGTTATAAATCCATCATTCAGTCGTAATTAGGTGGTAGAGAGAGTAGAGAGAGATAGAGATATATAGGTAAAGGCTTAATTTAATTTATTGTTCAATTAAACAAACATTTGGAAAACAGTTGAAGGAAGCAGCAAATAGTGAAATAGTAGTAGTAGTAGTGATTGTTAGAGAACATAAGTAGCAGGTAGATAGATAGATAGGTAGGTGAGTGAGGGGTGGCATACTATGCGGCATATAATACAAAAAGTTAATGATTATTAATCAATCTTAGGAACATAAAAACAATTTATTTAATAAGAGCTGATTTATCTCGCGGGTGGCTACAAACGAAATATATAATGACATTTACATTATTAATGGCAAAATTACTAACAACAATTTAATTAAAAGGCTTACAAACTAATGTGACAAGAGATTAGCTGCATCTTTAGAACAAATTAAAATTTTTTCTTTTTTTCTCTCTCATTTTTTGAGTGGGAAGCTTTTCTTTTCGTATTTTCATCAAAACTAAACTTAAAACTATTATTACTTCCGTAAACACAAAACAAATACATATAACATATTTTATAAACGCATGTATATGTAATGTTGTCTCTATGTTTATTGTTATTACTATTTAAAAACTTTGTCTTAAGATTAACAACACAAAGATCATCATCGTCAACATCTCTTGGCTACTTACCGCTTACTAAACCTTGAGGAGAGTTTTGAAAAGAAACTCATGCGACCTGGATGAGGTGACTCCCCTGGCACACCACCTGTGGCTGAATATTCCAAAGCAGTGTTGTTTCTTGGCCTTGTTTGACCTAAGGGTTTTAAGACAAAACAAAAAAAAGAGAGCAAAAACATATATTAATATACATTAAATTGTGATATAAATGTTTTTTTTTTTTAAGTTCAACCAAAAAGTGTAACAAAAACAAAGAAGCAGATATACAATGTTATAAAAATAAATAAGAATAACTCCTATGGAATCCCTTTGAAGAAAAACAACAGATATAAAGTATTTAACACTATTCTGCCTATATTGATTCATGAGTGCAGTTAAGACCAAATATATATATATATATATATTGCAGACGTTATAATAGTAAACTGACACTTTGGTATTGTGGTAAGAAAACGTTTTCAGATAACTTTATAAAATTGTTATTAAGGTTATATAAAAAATATTCATATTTATATTAAATGTACTTAGGAAACTCTCTGTAACCTGTAATGAATTGTTAGACTAATGCATTTACTCGTTGCTAAAAATAGTTGTCGCTATCAACACTATAATGTAGTCATATGTTTAAGTTACTGCTTAAAATATTTAATATAATTAATTTAATTTAAAAAAATTAAAATTTTTTAATGTACTTTTAAGATGACCTAGTTTAAGTTGTAGACGTGGTTGAATATATCAATTCTCAGTTTTCAGCATTTTGAATACACACTAAAAATATAAAGTTATCGTCTAAACGCGTTTTTTTTTTTCAATACTTCGCGAATTAAAATTTGTTTACTAAATAAGTTTTAAACCGATTTTAAATTTTTTAACGGTTGTAGAAAGACAAATAGGAAAGGGATTGATAACCTTTATCAAGATTTGGTTGCAATTCACTGGAATTTCAAATATGTAAGCTCTGACTACTAAAAAAGCACAAAAAGCACATTTATTGTACCAAAAAGTACATTAATTGTACCAATAAGTACATTTATTGTACCAGAAGTAATTTTAATGTATTAAAAAGTACTTTTAATCAACCAAATAGTACAGTATATTGTACCAAGAAATATTTTTGTACCATAAAGTACAATTTATTGTACCAAAAAGTAAAATTAATTGTACCAACAAGTAAATTAATGGTACCAACAAGTACATTTTTTGTACCAAAAAGTAATTTTAATGTACCAAAAAGTGCTTTTATCAAAAAATAGTAGTAAATTGTACCAAAAAGTACTTTTATTATACAAAAATTACATTTACTGTACCAAAAAGTACTTTTAATGTACCAAATACACAGTGTAATTATTGTACCATTTATAATTATTTAATCAATTTAATTTTATTGTACTAAAAAGTACTTTCATTGTACAAAAAAAGTATTTTAATTGAGTCGAAAATTCTTATCGGATCCAAAAGAACTTTTATCGTACCAATAAGTAATTTTATTGAACCAAAAAGTACAGTTTATTGTACTTAAAATAAATTCATTGCAGTAAAGTGGAATTTTATTGTATCAATAAGTACACTTTATTTTACCAAAAAGTAATATACCAAAAAGTACAATTTACTGTTTCGAAATAATAAAATAAAAATACATTTATTGTATCATATGCTACAATTTTCAATACCAAAAAGTACAATTTTTTAAGCAAGAAGAAAAAGTATTTTAATTGTGCCAAAAATTCTTATCGTATCCAAAAGAACTTTTCTTGTAACAATAATTAACTTTATTGTACTAGTTTTTTGTACTAATAAGTAAAAAGTACTTTTATTTTACTAAAAACTAATATTGTTATACCAAAAAGTACAATTTATTGTACTAAAACTAAAATTTATTGTGCCACAAAGCAAAATTTTTGTACCAAACATTGTCATTTATTAGCGGTTTTCACCCTTTGAGTTAACTTTACAACCCTGTTTTATTTACTACCATTTTACACTACAAAGCATGAGCGTCTTTTTCGGATGTACTGTAAACTTATTAATCAGCTGATTTTTGTTTCGGTTTTTGTCAGTTTAAATGCTTAAATACGTAAAAGCTTTAGGTTTTTATCCATATTCTTTCAAATACTTTTCATAGTTATCACAAAATTTAAATTTAAAAATCAAACCAAATATTTTGCCTGCAATTGTTTTTGATGATCAGCTGTTTAATTATCACACATGTTTACTGCAGCTTTTTTCGTGATTTTTTAACCACGGCGTAGTAAATTGTAGTCTAGTACATTTTGTTGTTGCAGTGTTGTAAATGTTCGTACATTAACTGCATTAACAAGATTAACAAGGTCTACAAGGTACTTTACTACCAAGGGTGAAAACCGCTATTGTCATTACATACGTATCGCCAACTACTTCATAAGATCAAAGGGTACCCCTATTTCTGAGATTGTAGCTTCAGTCATTTGCTTTGGTCGGGGGTACCACTTGTTTACTATAAAAGTACAAATTTCGAAAAACGTGTGCTCTAAATGTGGTGAATTCAGCATTATCTGTTTGATCACATTCGTCCCTTTATAGCCCTAAGAGCGCAAACTTTTAATAAAATCCTTTCGTAACGCACAACTACTTTATGACTTTACTTTTTCCGATTGAACTTGACGATGGCATTACTTTTGTCTCCTTTTTTTTCCTTTATTATGTTCTAATATGGAAAGGTACTTCCTTCAACTTTCCAACCCTATAAAGATCATGGTGAGCACAATTTAAGCGAGTTTAGCTTTAGCCTTTTTGTCTGGGCGGTGGTATCTGTTTTATTCTTTTTTGACAATTAAATGTAGTTTGCCTCAAATCGATTAGTTTTGTTTTGTAGTAGCAAAAGAATAACCTCAATGGCCTATCTACTTTTAAGTCTGCACAGGACCTAGTGTACGTACTTTACCTTTATGTATATATATATTTGGTCTGGTCTGCTCATAAAATTTTTTTGGAAAATTCTTTCCAAAATTTAACAAATCTCTAATAAATAATGCAATAGTTAAATTGTATACTATCATACGTTTTAAGACCCCCTCTCATTTTTATATGTAAATCTCTAATTCGTTATATACTGCCGACAACTGTTGGCACCATAGCGTGCTCCATTATTTGTTCATTTTTTTTGTTACGTAGGTGCATGGATAAGGACGAAACGACCGCCTAACTACATATTAAATGTTATCTGTCTAGATATTATCATGTCTTTAGAGGGCGCACGCACACAAATACACACTGCACGGAGTATATTTTTACTATGATATTTTCAACAACATTACTAACAAACAAATTTGTTTAAGGACGCGGCGAAGAATTCTAAAATTAGTTAATAACCGACATAAATTGAAAATAAAACAACAACATCAATATAAATGAAGTTAATTTAAGGCCATTAAAAATAAAATGATTAATGTAAATTAAAAAAAAATATATATAAAATATATATAAAACTGAAACTATGACGAAAGAAATGTAAGACAGAAAAATAAAAGTTGAGTTGAGAATTAAAATGAGTTTAGTAATAGATATGGGTTCAGAGGGTGGTGGGAATGGTTAATAGGCGCAGACAGACAGAAGTAAGAGAGGTAGGGTAGGTGGACACTTGTTGGGTCAGGGGGGGGTCTTGGTAATAGCTTGCTTAGCTAGCAATTGGCTCAATTCAGTAGTATTGATTGTTCGTGCTAAAAAAAACGGTTTAAAAGCGGTCAATAACAAGTTCAATTTCTATATTTAGAAAAGAAAACAGGTTAGACGACTTTAAATAATATGTATGGTATATTTTTATCTTTAATTGTTTTTTTTTTGTCAATTATACAATTTGTAATACGTAACAAATTATAATTCGTTGTTAGTTATGGGAAAAACAAGAAGGAGGTTAAACAGAAAGTTTTTTTTAGATAGATGTAGAGCAAGAGAGAGAGAGAGAGAGTATCGATAGTATTCAAACATATGCTTAGACTATAAATAGATAATAGGTTCAAAATTATCGAATACACAAAATACAATATCAAAAACAATTTATAGTAGTGCGCATTCATTCATTCTTCCCATAGATATGTACAACATAAAGGTATGATGATAAGAAAGTAATAACACGCGTCTGCATTCATCGATTAATATTGTAATCTAACCTGTTATCTATTTGTAATTTCATCTCAAAAGTTTACATTTCTAGGTGTTATATTTTGATTTAGTTGGTTGGTAGGCAGGTAAAGAGGTAGGTATACAAATTTGGAAAATAAAAATCTTGGTGGAGTAGTCATCAATTTATAAATGTGTGAGAGATAGTAGAGCAATCAAATTGTGAAGTCTGTATGACCTTGTTTTTGGTTTCTAGGTTGTTGTTGTAGATTCTTAAAGCAAAACTCACCCGAATGAAAGGTTGAACGTGATGGAACATTCCTGGGAAAATGTCTGCCAGATTTAACAGCCGATGTCACTCTAAGGTCGTTGAACACGCTTTAGGGTTCACACGTTCAGTTCAGTTCAGTTAAGATTATATATTTTTACGATTTTAATAACGTTTACGTTCGTTCGATATACGATTTTTTTTATTCATAAGGCAGGTGGTAGTCAGTCGGCATAGGCGGGCGAGCGGGCGTTCGGGCGGAGGCAGGCAGAGTAATAGGTGGGTGATATTTGATAATACACACAATCATTTTTCAGTGAAATATACAATACAATGTAGTAGTAGAGTAGTAGTAGTTACGGTTTTTAATCAATGATATTTGTTGGTTGATTTAGGATTTTGATTAAAACATGCGAGCGCAGCAGCGACCAAGCAGTTGGTTCGGTTGATTGATTTAGATTTTTTGTTTTGTTTGAATTTGATGATGATTTGATTTGGTTGTTGAGATCGCAATTTATTTGAGATTTGGTGGTTTGGTTGGTGGTGGTGGTGGTGTCATCATGCAAAAAGAAAATTTTCCGAGTAGAAAAAAGAAAATGAAACAAAAACCAAAAATCAATATTTAAATTTTGATTATCGTCGAGAGAAATAAAACACAATAATTATATTACAACATCATATGGACATGTATGAAGACTTATATAGTAGAAGTAAAAAAAACTAAACTACTTGATAGACAAGAATACAAACTACAGAGATAGGTATGACAACAGACAGTTTGCAAAAGGAACAAAAGTGAACAAAAACTGAAAACAAAAATAAAACAAAGAAACACTTTGCAACAAAATCTAGAATTTTGTGAAGTGAAAAAAAAGAACTTTACAAAAATCAAAATTAACAAAAAAAAAAGAAAAAATAACAGAAGACATAACGAAACATATTTCTTCTTTTAATATAGTTAGTGACTCTCTTGATCATCACCAACTCATTTTGAAGATAGAATAGAAAGCCTAAACGAAAATGAGGTATCATTTAAATATAACATAATCAAAAATAGCCTATAACCTAGACACCTAATAAAAGTCCTCACGACATGCCTAATCCGTTTGAGGCGGGGGGAAGGAAACTGTGGGATGTTTGTTTGTTTAGTATTTTATACCAAATACAACAAAGCTTTAGCCTTTTTGCCCTCTCCTTCATATTTGATTTAATTCTTTTTTCTTTGATTCATTCTTACGAGTTAAAGAAGCATTATTAAGTTGCTGAATTATTGTTATTATTATTTAGGCATTTAGAAAAAATGAAATTATTAACTGAATTTACTTAAAAATTACATTTCATCAACATTGTTGTTATACTCACCCATGGCATATTAATTGTATGAGGAGGGTTTGTTTTAAATTGTAGTACCATTTTGTAGATTTGGTTTAAATTGGTTTTGGGGGTTTTGATTGCAAAATAAGTTTTACAACAATAGAGTAGGTTTAATGATAAAAAAAATAAATAAAAATGAAATATCAAAATAATTAGTGCTTTTTGAATTTTTTTTATAGTAAATGTGATTATTTTTGATTGTTAACAAATTAAGTATTTTAAGGAAAATAAGCCCTGTAAAACGCATTTGCTATTAATCAATCAATCAATATAAATGTATGTTGTAGTACATCGTAATAAATAGGTTAAAAAAGTAGTAGTAGTATAAGAAGCCATAATTGTAATGTGGGGTTTGTTTAAGATTGGTGGATTGGTCGGTTATTAAAACGGACCCAGAACAACAAAAAATCTTTATGGGAGTTGATGTTGATCAAGTTGTTTTAACACAGGTATCCAATTGTTAGTCATAATCGTTTCTTATTTTTTTTTTTTGGGAAGGGTTTAGTTTGTTTGATGTATACATGTGTATAGACATACAAATGAATAAAAATGATTGGATTGGTAGTACAGTGTACGAGTTGTTGTAAGTAGAGCAGTAAGTAATAGTAGTAGTTGTGGTGAGTTTAGTAAAGAGCACAAAATGAAAACACGAAATTAAAAGTATAGACTAATGGTTGTCCATATACATACTTTGAGTCTGTTGAAATAGCATTGGTTTTCTCAGTTGAAGAAGTCTTCTCGTATAGTGTGGTAGAGCGTCTTGGCATCATGCTAACCGTGGCCGAAGGACGATTACTGTTGGTAGGATCGTATTTGGGTGTATAACGGGGTTTCGGACTACTTATGGCTGTTGTGTGTGTGTGTGTGTGTGTGTGTGTGAGGGAGTAAAAAGACAATGATTATTCTGCAGCAAACTAGACTGTGTATATACTTACATGTATCTGCTGTCGCCAATAATTTATGAGTGGCTGAGGCCGGCCTTTGATTTTGGGCTGAAAGACGTGCTGTATTCTCTTTGATTGTAGCTGAGTCTATAGTGTTTTGACGCTTAAAGTTGCTACTTCTGTAAGCAAATTAATGTGATAATAATGATTAGCAAATGGATTTGACAATTATCGGTGATATACTCACATTGATGATCTTTCCGCCGTTGATCCTGTGCCAGCAATTGCATAATTAGTGCTGGACGGAACGGTGCCAGCTGTTCCTGTGGTAGCAACTTGAGCAGCTGTATTGCCCGGGGCCACACCTTTAATGGGGGGGGGTGAGGAATAAAAAGCAACAGGTTAGCATACATATCACACCAAGTGTCTTGTGTATTATTCAGTAATAGTAATAGTATTTAGTTTAATTCAACGTACGTAGAGTATCAGCCCCAGATGATGCCCTTCTACTTGGTTTTGTACTAGAAGCAGAAATACTTCTGTGGACACCACGGTGCGTTGGGCTTTGTACCGAAGTATTTGCAGAAATAGCTGTTCCATCATTACCAGATATATTTCGTAACGAAAGTGAAGAACCAGATCGCGAACCATCACTTTCAGGCTATAAAAGTATATAGGGGAGGGAAATGTGTTGTCACTCACACAAAATCAATGCAGACAAGGAGAGTAGTTTTTGATTTACTTACATCAGTACTTTTTCTTCCCAGCAATAAATATGTTGCGAACACATCATCGTAACGTACTTGTGATAATGAAGCTTCGATTTCTTGTCTATTATAGCCCATTGCAACAAGAGCTTCTGCTTATGGAGGAACGAATAGAGTAGTAGTGAGGAGGGACGAAACGTGGTGCCATCAAATAACGTCGTAACAAATGAGTTTCAGGAAGAATCATTGATTGAAAGAGGCGACGACGACGACGACGCGAACGTACATACATGGGGAGGAGGAGAAAATATATAAAGCATTAGCTCAACCTTATTTGAGTAAAAGTACAAGCGAATATTATATAGAATAGTTTCAAAAGGTAATCAAAACGGTTATCATCATCATAGAATTCAAATTCAAACACATTTTCACACCTTCGTTCTAATCGTTTAATTTGATTTGATCATTATTAATGAGGTTATGTGTATACCAATTCCCAATTGTGTGTGATAATTAATTTTATGGGGGGGTTAATACATATCGCATGATGAGATCTTTACTACTAAATGCACCCTGATGATGCTGGCAAAGGCAAAGGAATAAAGTTCACAAGTGCAGTCTTAAATGCATCAATAAGCGTTTAAAGGCAATCTTAAGCTATTAAAGCAATCTTTTGTTTTGAAAGCGTAAATAATGTTCATCATTTACACTGTACACATCTGTAGGCTGTACAGTGGAGGCAAGCTCTCTTGTAAACTTCATTTTATCTCTGTCAGAAACTAAAGGACTGTTTTGTTATGACTTCTAATGTTATGAGAAAATTCCACTAAACCAGTGTAGAAACTATGTAGATAATTTTGATCCATGTCTCGGTTGGGGTATACAAATGTAATAATTTGCTCTTTGCTATATGACAAAATCATAAGGCTGCCTCTTTTTACAACATATATACATACGTCAATCTCTTTCTTAATTGTACATACATACATACATACACCACACATAGAGAAACACTTAGTATTTGCAATAACGCCCCCACCCTATTTAAGGCAGGGCGGGGCTTTTAACATAAAGGTAGTAGAGTAGTGGGCTTGTGAAGAGATCGTGGGCAATAAATATTATCAACAAATAAACCAAAATGAATTAAAAAAAAAAAAAAGAAATAATTTGTAGATAAGAAAGATCCAAACTTGTGAGCGCTACACATTAATAAGAGAAAAAAACCAAACAACATCCATCCCCTTTGCTAAGGGCGATATTGTCCATTTGGGTGGTGAATAGTGGTGGCATAGATGGCGATGGGCGGGTGAAGAAGTTGATAAGTGGTTAGGTGGAGTAGGGGGTAGTATTTTTAGGATGAGTGATGGTAGTTGGTGGGCTGTATTGCTTTTGTGGGGTGCGTTCGTTGGTGGCAATGGTGGACATAAATGATAATGATGATGATGGGCGTACAAAAATACATTTTCTAATAACTATTGATGGCACAAAACATTTGCATAGTAATAAATAGCCCTCAGCTTGCAATGACACAAAGACGACGACGATCGATCGAAAAGACGTGTTTGGCGCACGCACATCAATAATTATTAGAATATGCATTTTTGTATACAAATCACTATTTGCTTTGGCTTTTTTTGATTTTGAGAGTAAGTAAGAGCGGCTGTTTATATACAACGGTTGAAAGAGTGAAGAAAATGTTAATTATAATGGCTTTGTATACAGTACCCGTCTTACCTATCCGTTTGGCATCGCCTAACTCTTGTTTGGGTTCAATGTAAGGCTTTAACTCGTCATCTTCAAACCCCATATTCATCCATTTGTCACTCATGATGGTTTCGAGACTAGCACGTTTAGCCGGATTCAATACTAAAAATTTACGCAACAGATTTTCACAGTCAGTAGACATGTAGAATGGAATCCTGAAAGTGGCAAAGTGACAAGTGGCATTTCGCCGCCGTTAATGTGCTGTTTGTTTGTTGTATCCGCTTATGTGCTCAAAAGATATTAACCTATATTTGCCTCTGAGTACGCGTTCCCTTAGTTCTCGTAATGTTGAACCATCGAAAGGTAATGACCCACTTACAAGGGTATACAATATAACACCTAATGACCAAACATCAACTTCGGGGCCATCGTATTTTTTGCCTTGGAACAGTTCGGGGGCAGCATATGGAGGACTACCGCAGAATGTGTCCAGTTTAGAACCAGGAGTAAACTCATTGGAGAATCCAAAATCTGCAATTTTTATGTTTAACTCACTATCTAACAATAGATTTTCAGCTTTCAAATCTCTGCAACAAAAATGAAAACGTATCCAAGCAATTAGAGTAAAAATGTCAAATGGCTTTGGTATATTTTTCGGGCAATGTTACCTATGAATTATACGCTTTTGATGACAATATTGCACAGCAGAGACAATTTGACGAAATTTGACCCGAGCCTCCTTTTCCTTCATGCGACCATGTAATACCAAATAATCGAATACTTCTCCACCCGACGCATATTCCATAACCAAATACAGCGTCTTTTCTGTTTCGATAACTTGAAACAGTTTCACAATATTGGGATGATCGAGCATTTTCATTATCCTAACCTAAAGGGGGCAAAATGTTATAAAAAATAGGGAAATGTTGTTAAAATTGTTTATTCAGTTTAAGACAAATTCATTGACACCACTTACCTCTCTAAACAGTTTTTGCAACGAACCAGGATTTAACTGGGTTTTGTCAATTATCTTAATAGCCACCTCTTTGCCGGTGGGCAAATGTTTGGCCAATTTCACTTTTGCAAAATTTCCCTTGCCAATTGTCTTAATTAATTTGTATTTTCCAATATGCTCTTCGGTCGCTCGCCAACGCATTGGCGCACTGCTGCGTATAGCCATATTGGGAGATCCCTATAGTGATAAGGTAAAAAGAAAAACAACAAATAATGCAATTAATAAACAATTATGGAATAGTAAATAAACGAGATAATTTATAAAAAAAAATAAAAACTTTAAACTAAGCCAGACAAAACAAAAAACAACTTAAAAACTACGCCAGACATACGAAGGATCGATAGTTTATATGAAGGGTTTGTATAAGAGTTGGGTACGAATCAAATTTTTCGATCCCGCTCATATTGAAACAATGGTTGATTGCTTCCGGTAGGGGTCATAATTGCTGATTTGTAACAGAAATAATCTCCCAAAATCTATACAACACTTGTCAAGGTATAAAAATTTGTTTCCTATTTTAAACTCTACGGTTGGGTTCACATGTAAAGTAAAATACTAAGCTGATTTTTTTAAATATCAAATATTTTATAGAAAAACAATTATGACTCTCAAACTAATATTTATCTCAATTATGTCCTTTATAATAAATTTCGAATACCATTATTGCAAATATTTTAATAAACTTTTAATTTTGTGAGTAAAATCTTTCCCTTTGAATCAAACACTAGTTTGAATCTAAACTATTAGAAATACTGTTGCGATTTTTAGTATAAGATATCTTATATTTCGAAAGTAATGAATACAATCGCATAGATTATGACATAAATAGTTATTCTATTTAGGGCACACCTTATGAATCATCGATAAAGTATTGCAATAGCCTACAAACCATGAATTCAATTCTGCGATTATTACAAAAGTGATAACATACTCTATGAAGACATGACATGTTGTATCCTCATATGTATATAAAACATCAAAAAATTATAATTTTTCTTATATTCCTCATAAAGACAAGTCCCTTAACAGAGACGATTGGAATAAATAAATATTTATTGCGAATTGGCGAGTTTTTTCTAATATGCAGTAAAATCTAACGATTTAATATTTGCTTTCAATAAGTTCCATTAATTTCCCACCCACTCATCATTTAAAACTTAAACCATAGAGGCCACTCAACCAAAGGGAATTATGTATATAAGAGTTTCTGACATTGTGCTTAAGTTAATGTTTGCTTTCCGTGAAATCGTACGTATCACCCTTCATTGGAAAACATAGCACATAAGTCGTCATTGCCTAAGTAAACTTTCTTTAACGTGTGCGCGTTGTTTCCAACATTCATTGATAGTGTTGTGTTTTTTCTGTTGTTCACTTTTGCACATAACTTACTTTTTTATCTTTTATTTACCTTTTTTGCTTTTGATTTTGCAGAATTTTCCAATTCTCTATGTTTAAATTTCTCCGCTTTGCTGGTGGCTACTATGGGTAGACCTCCATTTTCCATCATGGTGACTACCACCTTGTTATTGGTGGAGGTGGCAGTTCCCTCCTTGACCGTACTTAGGGTATTCAATGCGGTGCCGTCGTGTGGTATTTTTGAATTCAATTTCCGCTCGATATAGCCCCCGCCGCCGCCGGAGCTTTGTATTTGTTTCATTGTGGCTGGAGTATGCGATTTGGAGCGTTTCAAAAACTTCATCATTTGACTTTTCACCTTCGATGATGACTTATCGCCGCCCCCTGCGACACTTGAAGCTATGCTTCTGCCGCCATTATTATTTGTACTGCCATTGTTGCTGTTGTTATTGTTATTGCTGTGAATGGTCATCGAGTTTCGATTTGAGTTGGAATTGGAATCCAAAAGCTTTTTGCCCACCTTGTTATCCAACAGATGCAGGCGACGAAAGTTACCGTCCGTCAGTCGCACGTAACAGCCCTCCGACATCTTGTGGTACGAATCTGTGGGCAATTTATGGAAGTTCCCCTGGGGAGTACGGTAGTAGCAGTAGTCCGTTTTGTGGTACCCATTCTCAATGGCTGAACTGTTTTGTTGCTCTGGCTTTGCTGTCGACACAATCTCCAGCTTCTTCAACTCACTTTCAGCATTGAAACTCAAAGGTGACGGGCCTCCCATGGTGACCGGTCGAATACGTGGTGTCTGCAACTCAAGACCGCCCCTACGGAGTTTCTCGGCAGCTCCAGCAGCGGCCGCCGTGGTAGCAGTCGAGGGCAATGTGGCATTTTGTCGATCTCTGTAGACAACCGAACTGCTGTCAGAGTTGCCGCCTTCGTGATTGCCATTTTGTTGTATGTTGCTGGTGGTCTGGCCCATATTAAACATAAATTCCTATACAAAGCTAAGCGACGTCGCAGCACCAGTTTGACACATTTCAGTCCCCTTCGTGTACTATATTCGCGTTTCACGATGATTATAGGATTGTTGGGTTATAAACAAATTTGGCTTATAGCTTTTTTATTATTACTATGTATTTTTTGGTTCGTTTATGGGTGATTTAACAGTAGTATTGACATTTGTGTTGTGAGAAATATGTATAAATTCAGAAGCGAAAATTTCTAATTTTCTATTTTATTTTATATTTTTTTTTCTTCTACTACAACGATAGACACAGGTAGAAGAGGATGATATATCGGTAATCGAGAATGTATGCACACACGCGCGTATGTACTTACACGACACGATAGTGATTGTATGTCGTGTAAGCAGCAGCAGCAGTAGTAGTAGTATAGTCTTTTGATATTTTGTTTTCTTTCACGACGTCGACTTATTTACATTATTCAAATTACAAAAGATAATATGAGATATTTTTATTCTTTCGCTTCGTCACTTGGATGTGAGGGAAGACGACAACGACGACGACGGCGACAAATACGACAACAGTGACGACGGTGATGGCAACCGTGATGATGATAACATGAGTTTACAATTCCACTTGATCTTAACCATTAACATACTGATTCTATTATTATTATTTTTTTATTTTTGTATTGTATGGCAAATTAATACTGCTGGGAGGGAGTTATACTTGTCCGCCTGTTTAATACAATAACAACAATAGTGTTTTATTACTTGATTTTCGCTTTCATTTAACTGTGCTCTCTCTCGCTGCTCTCGTAACAATGAGAGAAATTGAGACAACCACTATAGATGTAGTATATTTACTCAATTAATCTCGAGTTAAAGCTTTAAGCATCTGATTTCAATTAGAAGCTTTAAAGTGTTGTTCAAATAGTAGGGTGGGGGTTATGATTTTTAAGAAAAGGACTGTTGTTTGGCTTAGATGAAAGTGGTTAACATAATCTGAAAAAAAAAAAACATTCCGAAAATCAAGTGCATTTGCACTCAACGGTAGATATAAAAGAAGCCCCCCATTTTCTTATAAGGTATAAATATAATAAGATAACTTCAAAAGTGCAATAACATGAAAGTGATTAAAAAAATTGTGTTCGCAAAACAAAAATATACCTTATACTTCTTGATACAATAAAAGTACTTTTTGGTATAATGAAATTACTTCTCGGTACAATAAAAGTACTTTTTAGTACAATTGAAGTTCCTCGTGGTACAATAAAAGTACTTTTTGGTACAAAAAATTACTGAATGGCTGATCACCGCCCAGCCCAAAAGGCTTAAGATAGAATCGCGAAAACAAAGTGATCATTCTTCTTTTGTAGATTGAATTCGTACTTTTAGAGGTAAAAAGAAACTAAAAAGATACCATCACTAAGACCAGACGACATAAGCTACAACTACAAAAATCGGGCTACATCTTATAGGGATCATCTTATATAGAAGTTATGCCATACGAATGGATATTTTTTTTCGAAATTTATAATTTTATAGCTAAAGGGAGGAAAAGTGGTACATAAACGGCTAAGGCTGCAATCACATTAATGGTCGTTCATCTTAAGCAATTTTGTTCTTTGTGGATATCTGAATGTTTCTACAAGAGCCAGATCATAAGAAAGACCTTAAAGTTAAAAATTACTTAAATTTTTTTTGAGTCAGCATTCTTTCTGTTTTCATTCAATATTTGTCTAAAATCTTGAAAATTAAAAAAACTTTTGTTCAACATTTTTGTCCGATAAATGTTGAACCAAAGCATATAGAATGTCCGTGTATTAAAAGTGTATATCCAACAGGATCAAATTAGATCTAAACCGCTCCGAAATTTATATCAGATTGGATCAAGTTATGTTAGTTCTGGGCTAATTGTATCTTATTACATCTAATCTGATACGAAATTTATGGCAGGTTTTATTCATAGAGCTATAACTGGGACAAATTTTAGATTAAATTAGCTCTAGGCTTTTAAAATGATACAATAAGATATAAATGCCCATAAAGCTGATATTGATTTATGAAACTCCTGTTAATTAATTGATTTGGCTATCGAAGCATTAAGCCCTTCTGGATCTACACTTTTTTCCAGGATTATGTACCCAAGATCCAATTTAAGATAATTTTGTAGACTATTGTGTCTTCCCGACGCCGAATTTTGTGTATGAATAGTCCACCCACTTTTGGGGTTTGATATTTGTCCCATGTGAGAAGCAACTTTCATCTTAGCTCTATTATATCCACATATAGACATGCTTAAAAGGTTGCCAGCAGGCTACATCTTACTATAATTTTTCCCAAAAAAAGCTGACCCACCGGAAAGTAGAGCCTCCACAGAAGAACAAATTAGTTACTGCTGTGGACCAATCGTAGGGCCTTAAAATTAAATCGGAAGCAATTATTATTATAAATTTATCAACACATTTAAAATCTTATGTTGTTCAGCAGAAAATTTACGAAACTCCTGTTAATTAATCGATTTGGATATCGAGGCATTTAAGCACTTCTGGATCTACACTTTTTACACGGTTATGTACCATAGATCCAATTTAAGATATTTTTGTAGACTATTGTGTCTTCCCAACGCCGAATTTCGTGTAGGAATAGTCCACCCACTTTTGGGGTTAGCAAGTTGTCGCATATGAGAAGCAAGTTGTCGCATATGAGAAGCAACTTTCATCTTAGCTCTATTATGTCCACTCATAGGCATGCTTAAAAGCAGAAGTACATATTAGTTACTTCTGTGGACCCGTAAGGCCTTTAATTTAAATCAGAAGTAATTATTATTATAAATTTATCAACACATTTAAAATTGTATGTTGTACAGTAGAAAATATACTTATTAATAATTTAGTACCAATAGTCTTATAACGACCACTGGATAAGTTCTTTAAAATAATTTTTATGTATGCATAATAATATCTTCTTTTGACCCGTAAGTGCTTGATTACCATTTAAGAATCAAGCTTACGTTAAAGCAAAGAAATACATGGTTGTGGAATAATGCATGAAATTTGCTTTCTTTTTAAATTCAAGTTCTGTGAATTTGTCAACCAAGTGACAAATTCAGTTGGCCATCCACGACCAACACCGTGCAGATCGTGGGCAGGTGTGGGGAGTGCATGTAAAACTTTTACATGTAACCCCAGGGGTTCGATTACAAAATTCCACCTACATTGCGCGCTTAAAACGAGGAAAGTGTTTACGAATTAATTGATTTGTTTTTTTGTATACACTTCAATTCCACTGGGTCATGAGCAAATATATGTATGTATATTTGCATACAATCATTAACATACAACTTGCAGTGAAAGTGGAACTTGTGACACACAAACCTACGAAGGGAAAACACACACGAGTTAGTTCAGTATATTCTTAAAGTCCCTCGTTAAAAGATTATTATTAAACGTGCACGTATGGATCATTTATATTTGATAATTAATAAGGCCACCAAATGTTTCATCCTCGTCGCTTTTTTCAGTAGTATTGCAAACGTACACGCACACACATACATTGTAAGCTTGGGCTAATTTCATGCATTCGCATTCTCTATGCAATGTCCGTCACTTATAATTGTCAGTCAGTCAGTCAGTTGATTGCCACATTCTCTTTGTCCTACATTCAATTGTCTCATATACTGTTTAGCTCAAACATTAAGCGTCAAACTGGCTGGTTTCAGTGTCAATAGTAATTTTATGCAACAAAAAAAAAAAAACAGTAGTATCTAATAATTTCGTAAAGTTAGTATGAATTCTATATTTTTTCCCAGGAAATAATGATGACTCCATATGTCTATTTTGATTTATTAGTTAATTTCCCCTCTCAAAGCCGCTCTATTCTTTAAGCTGGTTAAGCTTTTAATAAGATATTCTCTCTGTCAGTCTCTCTCACTCTCTTTGAGGTGACGAAAACGAGCTTAAGCTCCTGTTAATTACAAGCCGTCGTTGTCGTATCTGTGTGTGAGCTGCTTGGTACTGGTCGTCGGTCGTTTGTTTGCCTGAGTGTTGGTTATGTTTTTTTGCTCGTTTATTTTGTTTCATTCGTTTTCACGATGTTCATTTGTTTGATTTGTTTGTACATGAGCTACATACGTACATAAGTATGTAGCAAGTTGAGGGAGGGCAGGAGATGAGAGGTCGTCTTCGATGCCTCCTCTATACGTATGTATGGGAATTTCAGTTTTCTTTTTTGTTGTCGTTGTTGTTTGTGCGCCATGCATATCCATACTTTGTCTTGCTTTATTTTCAATTCATTCTCATTGTTTGCTTAATTCTTTTTCGCACTCTATTTTTTTATTCACTCAACGACGACGACGACAACGTTCTTTAGCTTCTTGTTGTTCTTCTTCTTTGGCTTTTTGTTATTTATAAGTATTCTATTGAATAAATAACTTGAACATTTGCTCATCATCAGAATCAGAGAATCAACGGAGCAACAGCAGCAGCGATAGCGCTAGCAGCAAGTTTCAGAAGACAAGAGCACTCGCTTGGGCAGTCAAACAGGCAGACAGACAGATAGTCAGTCAGTTTGCGAGCAACAAATGGCCTTTGTTATCTAACATTATCGTGTATGAAAAATATGAAGAAAGAGCTTAATAATATAATAATCAATGATTACACACTCCTCACGAACTAACAAACTAACTAACTAGTCTAGCGAGCGAACTGTATAAACAACAACGCACTGTAGGCACACTGGCGTTCAGATGGAGAGATGAATAGCTGCTGGCTAGACGGCGAGTGAGTGATTGTAACTGCTCAAACGTCAGTCAGTCATGTCTTTCTTGGATAATGGTTTTTTCCACACACACATTCTGCTGCATATGTGCATTGTGTCTATCTGGATCGCCGTTGTCTACAACTTGTTCAACACAAATAATTAACAATATTACAACAATTATTATGATTTTTTCCTGCTGTAATTCGATTTCTAGCGAACAGTACAGAGACACCAGCGAGAGAGCGAGCGAAGATACCGATGTACGGACGGACGGACAAACGGGCGAACACGCACTCATACACTTTCAGACGTCGACATAGATATGATTAGTAGTAGTACTAGCAGAGAAACGAGCTCTGTAGCAGTTATTCATTTCACTGTTCGTTCTTCCACCACCCCCTCATGCCGCTGCTCCCACAACATTCATCATCATTCACTTCAATTGGCAATTTATTTTTTGTATGTTTTTTTTTGCCTTTTTCTAAATTAATTCTATTTTATTTATATGATTGCAATGGCTGCGATCATCGTCATTCTTTACATGTAATGTAATTTACGTATAAATTTTTGTTTTTCTTTTTTGTTGTTGTTGTAAATCTTTGGAATTGTGTCTTGTGTGAAGAACCGTATTTGAGTTTGAAATTCTTATTTGTTATATGTAGGTATTTTTTTAATTTTATTTTATTATTGATATTGTCATCGTGTTTCTTCGTTGTTGTGTCGGTCGGTGGTTGCGTTTAATGTTAACTTTATACTGAAAATGTAAATTGATTTTAACTGCTGAAAACATGTCTCAATACCGAAACCAGTCAAGTGTTTTAGCAGTCGAGCAGTCGCAGCCGCGGCCGTAGTAGTAGTAGACTTAAGTACACACACACGCACACACATGTAAGATGTCGTTGTGGTGTGAGTGTGCATACACACGCACACAGTTCTGACAATGAACTCACGGTTAAGCTTTTTCCACATTTTCGAAAAAGTGCCTCTGCTAGACTTGGAGCACGGAAAGAAAGAAGCTTTTTGGTTTTTATGGAGGAGACCCCCACCACAACAACAACACAATGTGGTGTTTCTTTTTCTACCTGCACTGCACTAGTGCAATAGCATGCTGTCGGAGCGGCGCGTTAGTCTCTGGGAAATCGCACAAAAAAAATTCATTTCCGTCATTAAATTGAAATACAAGCCTTCCAATAGCGGCGGCATACTGATAATCGCTTGTGCTGAAAGCCTCAGTATCATGTACTTAGAAGAAGAAGAGTGTGATAATATAAGATATCATCGTAAAGCAAAGGCATATTATATTTGTGGAAGTATGAAGAAAACCGATCGATACAGGGATTTAATCAAGAGTGCTAGAATTTGTATAATTATGCTGCTAGTGAAGAAGTGTGTTTATTTTGTTTTTATCACATATAGTATATAGGCATTTATCACAGTGATGTGATAATTAAATTTTATTCACATATACAATGACGTGCAGTCATTGCATTGTTTACATTTTTTATTAATTCACTGTTCTAAGTTTTCCTAGACTTGGAAAGATGATTCTGGGGCGTGGGGACGGCTGACTTGGTTAGGAATAAAAAAAAACTGTGCAGACAACGAAAAATTACACTGTAATTGTTTTTTTTTTTTTAATTTTTATTACTCAACGGCTTTACTTTTATTCGGACACGAAGAATTAGTTTTTTGAGTTGTCATGAGCCCTCATACAATTTTTTTTACGTTTTTTTAATCAGAGTAGTGTTTTATGGGGTGAAACTGATTTTCGATAAGTTAAAGTTGGGTTTTTTGATAAGCATAACTTATTTAGAACAAACAACCGCCTCCACTTCGAAGGGTAGGAAGTTGATTAAAAAGACTTCGGGAAAGCAGCCGGCTTCTAAACCGAAGACTGTAATTAAACCGAAGAGGAAACTTGGAAACATGCAATCTAATTAATTCGCTAATAGGTCGACAATTTAAGATTGTTGTTCGTTTGTTTGATTGTTTGACCTCCTAGGGTATTTATCAAAGAAATTGTTTATAGGGATAAGTTAATATTTCTTACATGGTCTGTCCTCGATATCAGAACATAATTTTGTGGACTGGATTAGTTGGTGCCATACAAAACAAATTTTTGTATTGAGTTTGAGATCAGACTATGACTACTTTATGTTTTTGTGGTCGCTGAAACCGAATCTGAAGTCTGTTTATCCCATCATAACCTCAAAACCCCTAATTTTGGGGGTCGAATTTTGGAGATTTTTGAGGTTAGGAAAAAATCCTGACAAGCCGGAACAAAATTGGTTCCAGATTTTCGACAAGCTATTGCGTTTTCAGATAAGCTTGACTTATTTAGCACATTTTAGTCGACCACGGCTTATCCGAAATCTTAACTAGAGTCTGCGTAAATCAATTTAAGCTTTTAAACCCATACCCCTGAGAACCAAAAACCCTTACGTGCTAGAACAAAAGGGACTTCTAATTCGAATTCATCACATTCAAATACATAGGGAAAGTGTAGTCTGACCCCTCAACTCGATACTTTTTTGATGTGGCTGTGTTATTAATTAATTTCTAAGGACTAAATAGGATTAAGTATTTTCAGATTAATCAATTATTTGCTAATCCCTTATTAAGCAATCATTACTTTTTCAATAATTAGTTTGTTCGGTTATATCTCTTTCCAATAAGTTAATTAACTATTTATGTATTTCTTCAAATTGCGATTACCTTATTCTTTGATTCAACTAATCATTTTCTGATGACTAACAAATACTTGTACTTAACTACTTATAGAGATTTGAGTACACTTTGTACTTATGTAAAGAGTACTCATTCCAAAACTACACACTTATCATCACTGTCGCCAGCTGACAGGTTGTTGTCTCCGGATTCTGTGTGATAAACACAATGCTGGCGCCGCCACATTTTCTAGCTAACCGCAAGCAACAGTGACAGCATCAGTCTCACTTGTTTAACAAGACAGTCCACCAACCAAACAACCAGGCAACCAGTATCAATAAAGCGACAAATTGTAATTAAATTAATACTTTTGTTGTCTTTAAAAAGTTCAAACCTCCCTCCATCTTTATCCGTCCGTCATCCCCACCACTTCATCCGCAAGACAAATTCAAAAGCTTTTATAGCTTGTCAAGCTTTAATATCCGTAGTATTCTGAGTCAATATTTGAAAAAGAGTGTCAACTAAGAGAATTATGAGCATTCGCATAGTGCACAGACCGTAGTGAAACGTTTATTGTCTGCCAGTGCACAGTCGTCATACGATTAAATTTTACACATGTAGTGGGCGCTTATTTTCCAGTGCCTCCAGTTGATGTTTGTAAGATGTTGGCTGAGACAGAGAACTATTGTTCAGGTGTATGTGTACCCAAAGTTTGGAGGACCTATAAGCGGGGGCTGGAGGCTAATTGTTATGAATTCTACTGCTCTGTTGTTGTTTGTTTTGTTTATTATAGGCGGTTCATTCATTGCAGCAAGTATTAACCCCACCCCCCCCCCCCCCCCCCCCTACGTTTATTTCATAAGCACTGAATTATTAAACAACTAGCTGTGTCAGAAAGTTGTTTAAATTTTTGTTGCTGTTTTAGATCAAAGCTTTCGCCGAGACTCTCTTATACATGCGATTGAAATCTCTCATATGGGAAGAGCAAATAATGACTGACGTTGGAAGAGAAGACTCACTCCACTATCTTATGGTTAAGGGTCTCTTATATACTATAAACAATTATTTATTGTCTGAATGTAGAAATGTAAACAATTGGCAGTATAACGTACATTAGGATTAAAGTTCTTTAATTTATATTACGCCCTCGGTATTGTTGGTATCATGCCCGTTAGTTATTGCAGTAAACTGACAATAAGTTGTGAGCGTCTAGAGTAGTACACACAAGTCAGTTATAAATTAAAATGCTTTATTATACGTCATGCAAGGTCTTTAATAAATTGTCTTAAACAAGATTAAATTAAACAGTTATTAGAAAACCGTTAGATTTTGTAAATAATGTAAAACCGAAAAGGATCATGTACTGCAAACTATGTTTAATATGCTTTCAGAAATTTGTTTCTTCATATTGATTAAAAAGTCTAAAAAGGTGACTTTCCCTAGTCAACATAAAAACTTGAATACAAATTTAAAAAAAAAAAATTGTAAAATCACAGGTGTAAAACATTTCCAACACCGAAGAGAAGAGGTTTCAATAATTCTCTATTATATTTAAGTACGAGAACATTAACCCTATTGTTTTTGGTGATATCTTTTAGTCAATAATAAATTAGTGAATATAAAAAATATATCCATTGAAAAGGATATAAAAGTATAAGACATTTTTTAAGATAACAAATGTATCCTCGAAGATTGTGAGTTCAGAAAATAGTTACGCTTTTATTTGCAAACATTTTTTTTAACAATTTCCAGATTATTGAAAAACTGTCATTTATTTCCGTAAGCTGAGGTGGTTGCACGTATGGCAATCTATGGCAATTAAGACTTTAGAACCAGTTCCAAAACAAATCAAATCAGTAGCTTTTAAACTAATTCCTTGGCAGTATAACTTTAACGAATGTATTTATAAACTACATAACATTACCATCGGCAGTACAAGCCAACTTCATTTACAAAAATACTATACAAATAATCTCAGTCTTTTTCTTCATTCAACACTATCGAATACTGCAACAATCATGAGTAAAACATACATACATAGCAACTGTTAAGAATTTCATTTATTTGTACATAATCTTCTAGCAATCCACTGTTACTTTTTTTAAGTAAGGTACACTATAACCATTCTTAGCAATTATAACATACAACATAAACCTACCCACGAGCAGTAGCAACTGCACATGCATGACACCTTAATTATTCATACATAGGAAAACTTATTTCTTCTGCATGTGCAGCACCCTTATAAATAAATCTTAAAAACCCACAACAATTTGTCTGGCGGAAGTTTTACGTTGGCAAGAAATATGTATTATACAAACATGTACATATATAAATAGTTGTACTAAGATTTGGAAACTTACCTTTGCTGATGAAGAAGTCCTTTGTTTCAAGGCTGCTGCCGCTGAATTTGAATGACCGCTGACGACGTTCTTGCTAATAATCGGCGCCACACCACTTCCTCCGCCGCCGCCGCCGACCACTGCATTGCCACCACTGCTGCCTCCTCCAGTATGATGATGGTGATGATGATGATTGGATGACGTTGAACCGGAGGAGTTGACAACGGCCGATGACCGGGAACCGCCATCAGTAACGGAATTGGCCGTTCCACTGCCGCCGCCGCCGCCAACGTGGCAATGATGCGATTGCGATTGTGACGGTGTAGTGGGGGGGACATGATGCTGTTGCTGTTGGTAAGAACTATTGTTTTGTGTCTGATTGGCATTAGCTAAGGATGTAGCTATGGTTGAAGTGCAAGTGGCCGAGTTGTTGGGTGGTGTCACGGTATTGGCAACGGTCGAAGTCGTCGAAGGCAGTACAATGGTATTTGCATTTGTGGAGTCATGCTGCTGTTGATGAGTATCTTGTACCGATTGCACTGAGCTATGCACGCTGTGCTGCTGCTGTTGCTGTGTTTGGCCGCCGGCAGTCGATTGTGATGAGCCAACAGACTGTTGTGGTTGTTGCGCTGTTTGTTGTTGTTGTTGCTGCTGCTGCTGTTGTTGCGACGCAACAGCATTTGTCGTTGGGGTGGTTGTGCCATTCGTAGTTGTACCTGCTGTACTGAGTCCCGATGTTGTTATAGATGACGACGTCATCAGCTTCGACGTTGCATTGCCCTCTGTGGCTGCTGCACTACTATCGGCGGGCAACGACTCAGGAACAGTTTGCAGTGTCGTGCGCATTGTTGTTGACATTATTTTTTAGTTCATTCGTCGTAAGATTTTGTGGAAATACACACTAAATTTCTATCAATCCAAAGTGATCGTAGCCGGGTTGTCGTCGTCGTTGCCACAACACACACACACAGTCTATGGTGGAGTGGATGCTACAGAGACTGAGAGATAAACGAGAAAACAATCTCTTATAATGCGCCAAGTCAGTAGTTTGCGTCCTCTATATAGAACTGTATATTTTGTGATCTACAGGTCGATTCTTGTCTCTTCCTTGATGATATTCATTCCTTAAGTTGGCTTAGCATTAAGTATAAAACTTGTTGGTGGCGGGCGCTACAGTTCTTTTTAAATCTCGCCGGGGTAATATTCTTCTAAGTACGTTGTGTTTTTGTTCTTTAAATCATCATATCGACATTTAAACTCTCATTTGTTTTGAGAATGTATGCATACGTGTAGCAAATTTTGATGGAGGGGGCGGGTTTGTAAGATTTTTATTCAAAAATATACCACATTAAAACAAAGTGAAGATGTCTGTAAGTAGAAAAGATAAAACAAAATTAATTGTACTGTTAACTGTTATAAAAATAAATATTTTAAGAAAGATGTTAAAAAAAAGTTTGTCAGAGGGTAACCAAGAAAAGATTTTTTAATGCAGCATTAAAAAAATGTTGAATAATAATGCCAGGAAAAGGGTTTCATGTCGGCACCAGTGCCCTAGACGAAAATGTAAAAATACAATTTCTCTTTTCATCCGGGGAGCGGGAATCCCATAATTTGTGAATTTATAGGCGTTTAAATAACTTAAGACATACAAAACAGTATCTACGATAACGATTCTGAACATCAGTTTTCTATTTGGATATTACTAGATTGCTTCAAATGTTGTCATCACAAGATATCCAACGTTGAACTGAAGACGGTAATTACATAGCCACGATAGTCGTGAGTAACAATTATCAGGCCAGGGCCGGTTGCAAAATAATACAGTAGTGCGTGCGTGTTCTATAAACTGTTCCAATACATTATTAAAAACTTAATTATTTGTGTATTGAAGAGAACTGCATCCAACCTACATTTCCAAACTCAACTTTGCCTTCAAAACTGCTAATATTTCGAAAGTTATACTGCAGCTTACTAGAAGCTTCATATTCATATGAACATAGAATATTATAATAATTCTAACCAATTACATTTAGTCAATCGATTGAGGTTATTAACAATCTGCCTCAATCTAAAAAGTAAATATGAAATATTTGCAAATAAAATTTTGCCTTTTCTCCACCAACGAAAAATAGCTCAATTTTAAAATAGAACTATAACAAACATATCAATTATCACTAGCCTTTGTTTTCTATTATTATAAAATCTTTGTCGTGGTCGTCTGATCTCAAGATACAATTTACAATAATTTCTAAAAATAATTAAAGACGCTAATTAACGAATGAGTCAGCTACAGTTTTATTGAAAATTTGCATACAAAGGAAGTGTGTAGATGTGTTGTGAATAGGTTGCATTAAAATTAAAGATGAGTAACTGCGCCGCCATTTATATAACAACTTGTCTCTTAATTTTATTAATAATGTAATCATTGATGAATAACGAAAAAGTTTGAGCTGACATATTATCTATCTTGACTTTGTGTTGATGTAGCCGCAAAATAACCAGTTCTCGTCGTATTTCTTCGGCGACATACTGACGTCTCATCAGGGAATCGATTTTTCTGTAGTCTGCCGGGACCAAAGGTTCTTGATTCACCTTAATACTAACAATATCCGAAGGATGAATGCCTAACCACAGCAACGAAGGACAGGATAAATCAGACACATTTGAGCGTAATGCGTGAGAGCCATTACGATAAGTCAGCATAATTTCTATGCCAAAAGGATCTGCATCAGCCAACATATAGGCGGTCAAATTATTTTCTCTGACTAATTTGCTTAATAACCATCTGGTCGATACATCTGGATATCCTTTGGCTGTTATAATCACCACCTTGGCTTCCATGGCCATAAATAGATTATAAAGCAACATTTTCTTAAAGACAGTGTCCTTTTCTACCACCAACACGAATTGGGCAGTGGTTTGGAAATGGTCTATGTGCGTAAAGTTAGGAGGAATTAATGTGGGTGTGGTCAGGCAATTGCAATCGATAACATCGCCAGTACTCATGTAAATCAAAACAGGGCCTTTGGAAACAAAACAATAAAAATTAGTCCAAATCATATAAAAAATTGTGGTGTGATTGCGTGTGTCTACCTGTTATCAAACCTTTGCCAGTGGCAAATATACCCAAATTCCAAGAGGTTTCATTTAACATGCAGGAAATATCTTTTACGCCCCGTGCAATTTGTGCCGGATTGCATGGAAAGTATATGTTCTTGTACAAAAGCTCCCGGTAGGTACAACTGGTTCGATTCATTAACAGATCGTGCGTTTCACTTAACAGGTAAACAATCATGGCAAAATGTTGTCGTGAGCTTAAACGTTTATAAACAAGTCGTTTAGCTGTTGTAACATCTGCTGACGTTGAACTGGTATTATTGGGCAAGCATATGTCGGCATTTTCTCTTTGCTGTCCTTGAGGATTGTTGATAGTAGCAGAAGTGGTTGTGGCAACGACGGCGGCGGCATTAGTTACAGCTACACCACCTGTCACATTCCTTATACGTATTTCCGTGCTAGGGCCTCGTAATAGAAAGTCGCATAATAAAGAGTCAATTACAATTTCTATGTAATTAATCATTTTGCGACGTATGGCGGAGAAAAGAAGAAGAACTGCCTGTTCTAAATCGTACCCAATGGTACCGGCGTGGCTTCCTTGTTTAATCTTCTTTATATAAACACAAACACATATGCACGCACACGAGTATGCATAAAGTGGACTGGAATTTTATGCACTAGGCAGGGATGATAAATGAAGTAGTTTAAGGAAGGTAATAATGATGACGCAAAGACGTAAATTCTCTCTTGATGTAATGGTACTTCCTACACGTCGCATTGTTGGTATGCCTTAGAGATGCAAAGGTGTGTTGTGATATTGATTTATTAATACTGACAGTTATGGACATGCAATTTTGATATCGATTACAATTGATCTCAATCGATTAGAAAAGCAAATTAAAGTTGTAATTTTTTTCAGGATTATTTGTAAATGCTTTAAAATAAACAAATTAGTTTATTAAATTAAATAACAAAATAAAATAGTATAAAAAAATAAATGCAATAAAATCAATAACATTAAATATTATAAATTAAAAATAAACAAAATAATTAAAATACAAAAATAACAAATATAATCAAAGAAATAGAATAAAATAGAAGTAAATAAATAAATAAATAACACAAGTAAAATAAAAAATAATTTAAAGAAAAAATTAAACCACAATATCAAACTTAACGATCAAAAAAATCATGTATACCTTGCCAGAAAAATCAGTTAAACGGAAGGAATGGTGAAACGTTTAAGTAAAATTTCATTCGAAACGTTAAATAAGAATTGTTAAACACTTTTAAAGAACTAGGTAATTCATTATATCGCCTGAATTGGTGGACTGGCACAAAAGTAATCATTCGTATTTCAGGACTAGGATGAAAACTTAAATTTACTAGAGAAACACTTAAAATTCTTCTTTTATATGTTAATTTTTTACTTTCATCAGATGACAATAAAGAAGTATCTTAATAAGTATACCCTTTTTATCTCACATCCCAAGGTCGTTATCTTTAAGATAACAACCACATATTACCCGGTCATATTCATTTTTAATATACATAAGTGTAAGAAATAGAAAATAATATTTTTAGACGGTTGAAATTTATTATTACTACATATCATAATTGCGTAATTTTTGTTATGCACTTAAGGTTTTAATTGTCTTTTTTTTGTCAGAGAGTGTTGTAAAGCTGGATACAAAAGATAAACATATACCCATTAGTATTTTTTCTAAGTAGTAGTAAATCCATTCGGCAAAATATACAAACGTAGTCATTAACTGTAGTAAAATATACATAATTTTGCCACAATTTAAGGTTTATGTGATATAAAAAAATCAGTACATTAGTTAAATCTTTATTTTTCAATTTCAATTTAATCCTCTACACCAATTGTAAGGCCCCTGCCCATAGAGATGTATTGTATTTTTTTTTTTGCAAATTGCTATAGAGCAACTTAAACTAGCGAAACCCTATAAATAAAATCACAGTAGAAATTGTGACAGTTTGGCAACAAAAATCCGTTGATAAGCAGCAATACGCCAATTGTTATAGCCAATTGTTTTTTCACCATTTAACTTTTAGATAAAGCAAAAACAATATGAAAAAAAAATGCTTCACATTTCCTTCATGTGTTCGTTCGTATTCTACGCCTTACTATCACCAGCCAATGGACTAAACCAAAAAAAAAATCATATCAGTATTAGTCTTTCGAACATTGAACAATTATTGGTTTTACTTTAATTGCATCAGGTTAACATTCGCCTCAACGTTATTATCTAACCTAGATAATCTGAATGGGGTTTTCTGTCTGTATGTTAGAGTTAAACATTTGTTATCAATATGAGCGCAAAGTTGCGCGAAATGAGAACTAAAGGTTGCCAAACGATACAAGGAATAGATTATTATCATTTTGCATTTAACTGAAACGTGGATACATTCAACAAAAACAAATGAGTTTGTTATTATTGATACAAATTAATGTAATCTTTGATCTGGGAAATAATTGTAGTTGTTAACAGCTAGGGGATGCAGCTGACATGATAATCTTTAACTGTGGGAATTTGCTGACTGTCATCAGTTTGCTATTAAAAGCTTTAACAGCATTAACATTAATGAAAACAATTTATTTTTTAGAAACTCATAATGAAGGTTATTTATGTCCTTCAAAGTTGTTTGCTAGTTATTTCTTGGAACTTCAGCCATAAAATTTGGTTCTGTTGTTGATATATGAAAATTGGAGTGCATAATACAAGTATAAATTGGTAATTCTATTTTTACCCAACTTCTATTTATTCAGTTAACTGTAAATAAATGGATTGTATCTAATGATCCATCTCTCCCACACCTTGGTCCAAAGATCAAATTGATTTCTTGCACTTGGTGATATTTATTTATTAAGTGGTAAGTTTGGTCTTATAGTAATTTCCATCAGTAGCTATTTTAACTTTAGTCAGCAGCTACTTACCTTTAAAATATTTTCACTTCGTGGTTCATTGGCCAATAATTCTACAAAACAGTTAAACTAAGCAGACAACAGAATCCTGTAATAATATTAGTCACATAGACATGTCTGAAAGACCTATACAAAACCAATATAACAAACTTTGTTCATAAAATCGAATATGTGGGTTGTTTGTTTTTGTAATTGCTAGACTATGTGGAAAATGTTGTCATCCAGTCCAGCTGTTGCTGAAGCAACAGTATGATCATGTAAAAGCAGGCTCATCTATTAAGTGTGACGTAGATTAGCTTTTCACATTAGAAGTTGAGAAAGCTGCTACAGTTGGCATTAAGCTGCACCAGGATTGCCCTCGATAACCTTGGCATCTGCCCTATACTCGGCTCGTTCACAGATTCTATTACTTCGGTAGCCTCTAATAGCCTTTAACATGGCTTCTCGAAGTAATTCTCGGTGCGCAGCTGTGTCGGCACTCATTTATGTCCGATGGTATAAAGTTTTCAATGTCAGTAGTCTAATCGGATATGACGGGAGGAGGATCTCCCATCAAGATTAGATGATTGGGATGTGTTGGCTAGTGTCATGCCATTAAATATTGACTGCATATCAAGCAAGCCCTTCCAGGATGAAATTGCATTGTTCTGTGTAGTTTTTCAACCAAACTGGGCTGCACACATAATGCGGTCTTAAAGTACCTATTTTGCCGTGTAACTTGTTTTAATGTAATATTCATCAATAGTGTAATTCAAATTAAATCTACGGCGCATCCTTTTCCAATACAAAATTCCCAATGTTGATATTTTTTATTTGACAGTGAGAATCTAGCAAAAAACTTTAGTTTTTTTCAGTTAGATCTTTGTCGATCAGCTGTTGGCGTTACGCTTTTGTTCAGACCGGTCTCAGCCTCGACTACTACACAAGGTGATATTGTCCATACAATTTACATAACCATAATATACCAAACAAGTTTGTTTGGTGAAAAAAATTTTATATAAAATTGTTTATTTATTCATTCTTCATTTTCATGGGAAAACTACAAGCCAATCACGAATAAGATAAACGGACAATGGAACGGAAATCCGTATTGCGCCTTTAGACCGGTTGAAAACCCAACCTCTATACGAATTAATGTTTAGATAAAAGAGTAATAAATACTGACTTGACTGAATTAGTTTAATTCATAGTTTTAGCAAATACATATAATAATCATGGCAGTTTATCTACAAGTTTTACGACCATAATGAATGCGTCCCAACTTATTTTGTATTATCTACATATGCAAATTATCCACAAATATTTACTTTTTCCAAAGAAAAAATTAAATAAATTTTTTCCAGTCAATGTTTTAGGCGATATTTTTACAACACGTCAACAATAATCCTGCTACTGCTTCTTCTTCTTTACACAACAAATGTACAACCTAGGTATGCATTTGGGACGGATGAGATCTTCCGGCCCCTGAGCAAAAACATGCGACAGTCATTGTTACGGTTAATGTCCTGTGACCGTAGCTCCTCTCTTCACTCTCTCTCTCTCTCATGTGTTTCTTGTCTTGTTTTGGCGACGTGACACAGCAGTGACAATTAACTTTTTTCGATGCTTGTGATTATTCTTCATTATTGTTTTAGTTTCTGCCACATTTTTGTAGATGTCTAATTGACTCTCGGAACGAAAAACGGTGAAAATTAAGAGCCGAGAAAGAAATAATCATTCATCGTTATAAATATAACGACCGACGACGAGACTTCTACTGTTGAATGACCCAAATTAAGAAAGTAAAAAAAAACATTCACATATTATTTTCATTTGGAGCAGGTCGGGTAAAAAGTTGTTGGGACACCGAATAAACATCACACACACTCGCGTCAGAGGTAAGAGTCCCAAGGAGAGAACCCAGAGAGAAAAAGAGAGAGACATACTGCGAGTGATGGCTGGGATTGGCAAGAGGGCAGCGCGAAGTTGGAAAAGAAACACACACACCAAAAAAAAAACAGATTGCACCAAGTTTCTACTTACGGCAAATCTTTTTTTCAAGCAAAATATGTATTTGTACTTAAAAAGCAACACTAGTTTAATAAATGTTTTTTTTCTCTTCGCAAGATCATAGCAAACGAACGACCTTTTTTTGCTTCAGCAGTTATTGTTCTTGTTGTTTCGTCGATACTTTTTGGGAGTTTTCTTCTGTTTTGTCTTGGGCTACTACACTATTTGTTTCTTTTGTTGTGTTTTTGTTGTTGTATTTTTGGCTTTTCTTTGAAGCTTCATCAGTTCAGCAGCTAAGTTTAGTTGTTACAAAAACAAAATGAAACAAGACAAAATTTCTTTCTTTTTCTTCGTTTTGGTCGGTCGGTCGGTTGATTGGTTCGTTGTATTATACACACACCATACACATTTACACACACACACACTCACATTTGCCATCCAACCCAACAACTATAGGTTTTATAACGTCAACGACGACGACGAGTAGACTAAAGCGACGAAGGCGAGAAAATGAAACGTAATTATTTTTCTTTTCTTTTGTATAAGACTTCACACATTGACTTCACCATTAACCACAAATTAACAAAAAAAAAAAACTTATCGTATACAAGTTCGCAAACAAACACTTTAGATAATTTAAGAAATTATATTGTTCACAACTTTTTTCTTTTGCTTCCGAGTTGGGTTTGGACTATTCTTTGTAGGCATATTATTCACCACACTTTGTGTTTGCGTTGCCAGTCCAATTGGCCACATCTGTCCGTCGTTCTTTTTCTTTTCGGGTGATTCAAGTTTCTTTTTCTTCCTTTTCTTATTTTAATTTTTTTTAGCACAAAGCAGCAATGCCACACAGCCCATAAAGGTTTTTCTTTTAAAATCTCTCAAAAAAAAAGTTACACCAGAGATGTGAAGAAAATATGTATATGCTTATATACACATTTATATACTCCTCTATATGTAGATATATACAAACACATCTATATAAATCTTCAATGCATGTATATATATGGGATTTTATGCATATATATTTGTGTCTAGTGTCAGCAGCAGCACCATCAACGATCCAGCTAGCAAAATACGTATGTTTGTATAGGTGTGCAGGCGAAAAAACCTTGGTTGTAGTTGTTCACGGGGGGTTCTGACAAACTTTTTTTCAATTCTTTTTTTAACCCTTTCATTTGGCTTTTCTCATTGAGATTTTTTGTTCATCTTCATCATAAACCACTGCACTTACATAAAAGCCTTAGCAATAAGCAAAAAAATTTAATAAAACTTTATTTGTTCACTTTTAATCATTGACTTTTCCGTACGCACACTGAGAAATTCTCCACTTCACAGTAAATCATCCGCCATATTTGATTTTATGTGAGAGCTGTAAAAGTATTGAGTACCTTAATATTCAGTACACAATACCGCATCATTTATCGGATAATCGATTAAGAATTGAGCAAAAGCGACTATTGGCCAGAGGTGTATTTGAACGGCAGTATTCAAGGTATCGCACATATTTAACGATTTATAATATAATAACAACAAATAAATACAATTGGCGAAAACAGTTTATTCTTTCCGACTTATCAAATCAGACCTGGACAACAAATCAAGGACTTCGGTATAAAATGGACTGTCGTCAAAATGATTTAAAATTTTTATGAAAATAACTTTATTAAACAAGTGTGTGCTGAAAATTTAAATTAAAAATTTGTCAACTTTTTTATACAGTGTTGTTTGTTAGTGTTAGTCGAGCGTAACACGGGGTCTCCACCTGAAATAATGTTTGGCATAATATCTGAGAAAACGTCGACAGAATGAGAGAAGACATTTCTTCAATTTCATCTAAATGTTAAACAAGGGGAAAACGTAGCTATGTTATTCTTATAACATTTCATTTTTGACTCGCTCTCGTACAGTAAACATGTGTTGTTCATGGATGTTTTTATTGTGTGCGTGGCTTGTCTTTTTGTTTTTTTTTTTAATTTTTTGTAAAAAAATGCAGAATAATAATTACATTAATTTTTGGCTGTATTTTTATTTCACAATTGTACACTTTTCACAAGAATTACATTTTCAATGATGGCGTCTGTTTATTGTTATGATTGTGTGTGCTGTTTTTGACAGCCCATATTATAACATAGTTGTTACGACAATTGTCGTGACAACTGTATCTTGACATTTATTAAAATACAAACGCTAACACTATTTGAGTGTCCACACGTAACATAATACACTCTGCGATTGAATTTGACGTTCGCTGATATAAAAATATTATATCTTGTCTCTGGTGTAGACCCCATGTAAGGATTAGTTATCAATTTTGTGTTAGTGTATCAAGTGATACATCAAATTGGCTAAACAATCGGAAGTGTTTTATTGTTGATATTTTATGGTCAAATTCAGTGTCACGCACTAGGATGACGCGTTTCGAACTCCATGACGAGTTCATCTTCAGACCCCTTTGTGACAAACTGATGCACAATGGTACATCATCAGCTCTATATATATCTGCAATTATGTCAAACATTTTCATAAAAACTTTAAAAAAACCCGCTATTTGCCGACACACTCCCTTTTTGTAAATTAATAGATTCTGTTTATTTTTAAAACAAATCTTTCTAATTCCTCTAAAAATTCCTGCATCGTTGTATGCTATCTAACCTTTTTACTTAAAACAAAATTTTCTATAAATTGCACAAAAAAAAACATAATAATTGCTCAATTTGTCTTTGGACATTTGGATCTTTTTGCATAAAGACAAAATAAAATATGTCTCGTTGCCAATTCTTAGTCTTTCGTATGTTTTAGAACAAAATCTATATTTTTCAAGATATTGATCTATTTATTTTAATAAATGTTTGCACCAAACACGAATTTACAGAAATACTTGGCATTAAACTTAAACACAATGTAAAATTTCTATATTTTTTCTGTATGTCCATTTTTATATAAAAATATAATTTTAATTAAAAATTTAGTTTTTTCTTCTAAAAATTAAGAGACTTTTAAGAGTTGACAGCCAATTAACACTAAAATTAAGAATTTTAATTATTTGTAAAATTATCAAATTTATCACATAATATATAATCCGCTTTAATAAATGCAATGCAACTTCAAATAAACTAATTGCAATAGGACATTATCGATCGAAAATTATTATAAAAATATTCTAGTTTTCATTAAAAATTTATGTTTTTTCTTTTAACAATTTTTTACAGGACGTTACCGATCAAATACAATTTAACAATTTTTTTTAAGATTTGGTTAATTGGTTATTAACACTAAAATTAAGAATTTTTAATATAAACTGCCAATTTTTACAAATATTTGTAAAACTGTCAAATTTATCAATTTATCAGCAATACAGCTTCAAAAAAAACTATATAATAACTATATAATATTAATGACATTTGCCAGTTTTTATAAATGATTTTGCATTTAGTTAAATAATTTCCACATTTATGTCCCAAATTACAGTTTTAATGCAATCAAAACTTCCTAAAATAACCTTTGGCAACCCAGAGAACGCTATATTGTCAAAACTTTCGATAAATCGTTGTTATCGATTGTGGTAAAATTTGAGTTATATTGTTGACATCTCTATGACAATTGAATCAAAACCTGGAAAACACTACACGTTTGGTGTTTTTATTTGCTGCCCGTTTATTTTGCATAATATTAATTAGTGTTTAGCGCAAAATTAAAGAATTTGCCACTTATCGTTTGGTCTGGATTAAGCCACAATTAGGAATATTCGAATGGCACCTCAAATACCTGATAGGTAAGTACAAGACGTCACACAGCAACAGTGCCGCTTGTAAAGGCTAATGTTTGTATTTACCTGTAGGTGGTTGTCCTATCTGCCCATTGGAAAACGTGTCGAGGGCACAAGATTTATAGCGTTTAAGGTGCCACTGCGAGAGGTAAGATATCTATAACAAACACATAAATATGAAACTGTTTACAATTCCCTAGAACACATCTTCTATTTACAGCATGTCAGCCAAAAAGTGGAGGAAAAAGAACGATTGGATGGCAAACTTCTGCTACAGAAAGTTCCCAATTTGGGTGTAATCATTGATTTAACGAATACTTCACGCTACTATGATCCTGGTGTAAGTTTGTGAGCAAACCTTATGAAAATTCTGGTGTAATAAAAGCTAACGTTTTTCTTTTCAAATAGTTTTTCCGCAAGGAGGGAGTCGAACATATGAAACTGATGATACCGGGTCATGTGACACCCCATCCGCGTTTAGTAGACAGGTTGGTTAAGTTAACAATTTATGTACATATACAGGTGTAATGTAAAACACTTCATTTTATTGCAGATTTAAAAATTTTGTAAAGGAGTTTATCCACAATAATGCAGATAATGGTGAGTACAGTGATTTCTATAAACGGGTGATTATATGAGATACAAATTGTGATTAATTTAAGAAGAAGGGATTAAGGGAAATCTACTGATATGGTAAAACTGAATAAAGAAGAAGGGAACTGAATAAAGAAATAGGGATTAAGGCAAAGCTACTTACTGAATTAGTAAAACTGAATGTAGCAGATAGCTGCTACAAACATAGAGATATCAATGTCGACTAATAACAAGTCATTGTATGGCTTAAGATCCACTAACTATAGATGCGTAATGTAGACAACGTAAGAAGATTGGTCTGGACGTGGCTTCTAATTGGCGCCAAGTATTAGTTTTCATCGCCAAACACTTTTGCATTCATAACTATTTTAGGTAATGTAAGCTTTTTGTCGACTCCTCCATGTTTATGTTAATAAAATCATTTATAACCGACCTCATTTGATCTGGTTTTCAAGAAAAACTTACATGTTCTAAAACTTAATTCAAATGTATTGGAAAAGACGATCTTTAAAACTTTGCCAAAAATATATAATTACCCAATTCTTTTACATTGTAAGGGATATAAATGAAATTAGTACATTAAGTGAAATGATTAAGTTTTTATACAAATATAGCCTAAGAACAGCTTACCAAAAGCAACAGATTTTTGTTTTATCTACATACATATTCTTAATTAAAATATATGTAGTAATAAGATTATTTATGGGTTGGGTTGAATTATTGGAATATTAATTCAACGTCATATATAGTGAGTTTTGGAGCCCGTTTCGGAATTTTCTTATTGTATTTCAATGCATCAGTTTTCACCTAATTTCACCTAATTCCCACCACTGCATGTTAGTTCGGACGCAAACCTACATGTCTACCCACAGAGAAAAGAGAAAAAAGAGTTGCCAAATCAAAGCTGTCGCACAAAGGAAAAAAGAAACAGCATTTAAAGCTAACGGTAGATGTTGTAAATAATAATTAAATATACAAAATTATAAAAATATAAAATTATAAAAATATAAAAAAATATAATATAAATATAAAAAATTTAAAACTATAAAAATATTTAAATATAAAAATATAAAAATTTAAAAATATAGAAATATATAAATATAAAAATATAAAAATTTAAAAATATAAAAATATAAAAATATAAAAAATTAAAAATATAAAAATATAAAAATAAAAAAAAAAAATAAAAATATAAAAATATTAATAAAAAAATATAAAAATGTAAAAATATAAAAATATAAAAATATAAACATAAAAATATTTAAAAATTAAAATATAAAAAAAATACAAAACAATAAAATTATAAAATATAACATAAATATAAATTTATTCAAATAAACAAATATAAAAATTATGTGTATATAAAATTCATAAAAAATCGATAACTTAAAACGCGTTTTCTCTTCATAATAAATTGAAAAAGAAAATCAATGGATACATTTCGATGCTGTTCACAATTAAGGATAAAAATCTGGTCATTCTGACAAGAATTTCAAATTTTTGATTGAGAGCATTTAAGTTTTTACACTTAATTTTCTGAGACTTGAATAAACTTATTAAAGCTCGAGTTTAATAAGTTTATTCTTTTATCACTTAACCCCCGCTGTACCCCATCTGCCCGTCGATGGTTAAATGCCAATATCTGGCAATGTAAAATGAACACTAAAGTTTTTTTTAACAAACAAAACATTGGATTTATTTTTTTACAAGCTAAACTAATAGCAACAAATCAGACATGTCGTCGGTGGTCTTGTCATCTACAGATTGGTTGGTTGGTTGGTATGAATGTTACGTTTTACTCCTTCACAGCCATCCAGCGCAGCGCATAGATTAGTCTATATAGGAACTGTTCACCGTGTAGCAGCCATAAACTCAGACGATGGTGATACAGATGCAGATGGAGATGAAGTTGGTGGGTTGGAATCGACGGTAACAACTATGCTAGGGGGCAAATGGTTTAGTGCTACCACCACCAGCGTCATTGGCATTTGCTGCTCATCATATGCTCACGGTGTATCTGCTGTTCTGCGTAGTATCACTTGTGTCGTTTGTTCGACTGGTGCAAGTGCAAGTATTTTTTGGAAGTAGAACCGGCGCACTGCGTTTTGCAGTTTAACTGCCGCACATTGTGATCATCTGGCTGGCTGACTGGAGTTGGTTGCTTTCTTTACCAAATTATGCTGCTGACATGTTTTGTGCAATTTATGACCGATGTTTTTTTTCCGTTTTTGTTGTTGCTGTTGTTGTTATTCTTTGTTTTACTTATGCCAAACAAAACAATGTAAAAACAACGGCAAGAGAACTACAATGGAAGGCAAAGCAGAACAAAAAATAAGGAACAAAAAAAAAACGGTGTGAATGCAAACGGGGTGTTCCCTTTAGCCTTAGCCATCAGCCATCTTCTGGGGAATTTCGTTTAACGACGTCGTCGTCTGGGGGTCAGGTTGTCAGTATAGAGAAGAAGCTCTACTCAAGCTACTGCCAATGACTTGGCGTTTCTTTTGATTTACTTGCCATGATTGCAATGATTGTTGGTGGCAGCAGCGGCGCATTGTGGTTGCGTCTGCCACAATTGCTAGTGTTGCGAGTCCTACAGTTGTGGCCCCAAGTGTGGGTGTTGACATACATACTTCTTCTCTCCATTTGAATGTTTGCGGTATCGTTTTGTTTTACTTTTTTTGTTGCTGGTCGGCTGTAGAGTGAGATTAAACGTTTTTTCTGTGGCATACTTGGTATAGATCAAACAAATACTGAAGAGTTGCTGGGAGGAACGGCGTTATTGGTTGAAAAGGCGGTAGTGAGGGATAATCGTACCACTTGTGTTGTTTGTTGTGCTGATTTTTTGGTTGTTTCTTAATTGATTAGCCTACAATTGCTTTGATTCGTGCTAATCAGATTCTCAAATAGGGCAAAAGTGAAACGGATATTATGATACTGGAATATTGGGGTTAAATGTACACTCAATTCGGTTAAAAAATATGTAACTACATTAACTGAATGTCGTTGAATGCTTAAAAAATCTATGGCGGCAAAAATTTTTCAGTATAGTGAGCTTGAAACGATTTCAATCGCTTATTTGTTTTTTTCAAGACATGTGTTTGTTTTGATTCTACGAAGAAGACTTCTACTCGACGAAGGTGTTGTTTTGGTAAAGAAACAAAACAAAAACCAGAGAGCGTAAGAGTGAAGGTGCGTGAGTTTTGACCAAAACAATTATTTGTGAAACAAAAAAAGTACTTTTTTGTATCAAAAAGTACAATTTATTATACCAAAACGTATTTTTGTTGTAACAAAAAGTTCAATTTATTGTACTAAATAGTACAGTTTATTGTTCCAAAAAGTAAATTTTTTGCTTCTAAAAAGTACAATTTATTGTACCAACAAGTACTTTTATTGTTAATTGTGAAATACAATATATAGTACAAAAAGTTATTTTATTCCACCAAATAGTACACTTGATGTTACCAAAAAGTACAATTTATTGTACCAAAAAGTACCATTTATTGTACAAAAAAAATTTTTGTATCATCAATTTGAATTTGTTGTACCAAAAAGTACTATTGTTGTACCAAATTGTACAATGGCTTGTACCAAACTGTACTTTTATTGTACCATATATGTAGTACAAATTATTGTACCAAAAAGGACTATTATTGTGCCAAAAAACACTTTTATTGTAGCAAAATGTAAAATTTACTGTACCAAACAGTACAAATATTACTATTGTTGTACGAAGAAGTACTTTTTTTTACAATTTAACAATTTATTGTACCGAAAAGTATTTTTGTACCAAACAGTACAATTTGTTGTACCAAAAAGTACTTTTACTGTACCAAATATGTAGTACAATTTATTGTTCCAAAAAGTACAAATGATTGTAACAAAACGTACTTTTATAGTTCCAAATAGTACAATTTATTGTTCCGAAAAGTACAAATAATTTTACCAAAAAGTACTTTTATTGTACCAAATAATACAATTTATTGTACGAAATAGTACAATTCATTTTATTAAAAAAAAATATTTTTTTTGTGCCAATAGTACAGTTTATTGTACCAAAAAGTAGTATTGTTGTATCAAAAAGTACTTTTATTTATAATTTTACAATTAATTGTACAATTGATTGATTAAAATTTTTTGTGCCAAAAAATACAGTTTATTTTACCAAAAATTACTTTTTTCGTACCAAATTTATTGTTTAAAAAATATTTTTTTGTGCTAAAAAGTACAGTTTATTGTACCAAATAGCACAATTTATTGTACCAAAAAGTACTATTGTTGTACCAAAAAGTACTTTTATTTATAATTTTACAATTTATTGTACCGAAAAGTATTTTTGTACCAAAATGTAAAATTTATTGTACCAAAATGTAAAATTTATTGTACCAAAAAGTACTTTCGTTGTACCAAATAGAACAATCTATTGTACCAATCAGTACAATTTATGGTACCAACTAAAACAATTTATTGTACCACATAATACAATTTATAGTACCAAATAAAACAATTTATTGTACCAAAAAAAAATACGCTTATTGTACCATAATGTTCGAAAAAGTACTTTTATTATGCCTTAAAAGATTTTATTGTATTAAAAAGTTATCACTTTTCGATTTTACTTCCAGATAAATTAATCGGTGTCCACTGCACGCACGGTGTCAATCGTACCGGCTATCTTATCTGCAACTACATGGTGTCCGAAATGAATACCAAACCCCAAGATGCCATAAGCAGTAAGTTTATTATTTTATGCAAATGGTATCCTTTTGTTAATATCTCTCTTTCTCTCTCTAATAATTAAAGAATTTGCGGAAGCACGTGGCCATGAAATTGAAAGAAAAAACTACTTAGATTCCCTCCACCAATTGTCATCAGCCCAAGACGGTGTAGCCGTTACGACAGGACATGAGACGAGCAGCACTACTCTATGGGAAAGTCCAGGCAATGACCTAGCAAATAACCACTTCGATAATGTAAGAGATCGCGGCGGATATGTGAAAAGGCCCTATAGAGTTGAAAATAATAGACATAGAGAAACGATTCACCGCTCAACAGAAAGAAACCTCAAACGAGGCAATGATAACTGGCGCAGGGATAATCGTGTTCCTTCTAATGTCACAAGAACTCCGGATGTACCGATCCATAATTGGCGCAATGACAGCCGCAATTTAGACGGAGTTACAACACACAACAGGTGCAGTGACGGTCCTCCCCGTTATCAGCATGCCAATTTTACTGATAACCGTAGAAATAGACCACATGGCGACAACAATAGAAATCATGCAAGCGGTTCGACATTTGGTAACACAACAGTTAGAAGCCACAGTGATTACCACCACAATGGCGGCTATAGCCAAAGGGAAGTGCAATATCGGGGACAACATCCGCCAAATATGTATAGTAATAACAAGCGTTTACGTAATGATTACCAAGCTGATGCAAGGACATCATTATTACCACCGAATCGAGGTCGTCACCCAAATGTTACTCAACGCCATACACACATAGACCAGCGTTTTGATAGCCCACATCCTCGTAAATTATAGTTGACAAGAATGAAAAACCATTTGAGTTTCTTTAAATTTCAATCCCCATCTTTATTAAGCTGATCATCAGCGGAGACTTACAAAAATAATTTTGTATATTTTTAGACCAAGTTTAGAAACGTTTACCTTTTAAGAGAATAAATTCTTTTTTCGTATAGACAACCACAAATTTTTAACACAATTGCTTAAATCTGTCTTTTTTTCATACACACACACAGTTAAAACGTTTAGTAGTCGGTTGTTAAGTCTTGGGCATACAATAAAGATGACGTTTTCTTATCTGTCAATCTCATCGCAACTTAAGGGTATAACTTAAACTGTTGCTGTTGCAAGCCTAAAATGCTATATCAGTAATGTTGTAATTGTAAGCAATTTGTCGATGTCGCCAGCCGTGATATTGTACAAAAGCACCTCACACTTTTAGGCCTTGTGATAATAATATGCAGAAGACACAGATACTCAGACTCCTGCCGCTGCTTCTCCGTGCGTCATTTGTCCTTGCTTGCTTAAGTTGAACATATAAACACAATTAGCCCAATAAAAACGTTAAGGAGAAAATGCTAATGTGACATTTGACCACCATGACGAAATATAATGAAGGAGGAACGGAACGTACACCAAGCAGCTACAGCAGCAGCTATAGCAACAACAACCATACTGCATACTCAATAATATGGCCCCAAGTGATATACGTACATACGTCCGTCCGTCCGTTCGCTGGTCAAGGTATTTTACACAATGCTCCAAAGAATCCCCCCACCTCCTCATTGTATGTATTGTATTTGACAAACGAGCATTGGCGGTTGGTAGCTGTGGCAGCAACCACCATGTGTGTGTCCACGATGCAGATTTTGTTTTTAATTAATCGCACATTGTTGCTGTAAGATATGAGGCGGCGCTCTTCCAGGAATTGTGTCGTTCTTCGGCTGACATACTATCTTTACACGATCAGCTGTCGGCGATAATAGCACAAGCACAAGTGATATTATCGGGGAGAGTGTACACTTGGGTCCGGTCGGCTGGTGGAGAATATTGTAATTTTTACAAGTCACAAAACACTTTGTGACAACATATTGTTTGTTTAGTTTTTGTAACGTCTTTAATAAGACCACCCCGAAATTGAAAGTCATGAATGGATGGGGTAAGGTAATTGAGCCGGGTAAAGAAAGTGGCGTACACAATTGGTTGTAAAGCAGCAATGCAAGTTTACCAAAGGACATTCCAAAATGTACTATTAATGATAGCAAAAAGTACTTTTGATGTTGTGGTACATCAAAAGTACTTATTGTACAATGTAATGTACCAATTAATATTTTGCGCCAAAAAGTATTTTTACTTTAGCAACAGGTACATTTATGTTACCTAAAAGTTAGTGTCTTGTAACAAAAAGTACGTTACTTTACCGAAAAGTACTTTTATTATACCAATAAAAACAATTGTTTTAATCGTACTAATAAGTGCCTTAATTAATTGTATCAAAAAGTACTTTTATTGTAGCAAAGAGTAGTTTTACTGCACCAAAAAATGAATTTATTGCAGACACAAGTACTTTTATTGTACCAAATAGTACCTTAATTGTGCCTAAATAAATTTTATTGTACCAAAGAGTACTTTAAATGTATCAAAAAGTACTTTCATTGTACCAAAAAATACTCTAAATGTATCAAAAACTACTTTTATTATGCCAAAAAGTATTTTAATTGTACGAAAAAGTACTTTTATTGTAGCAAAGAGTACTTTTTTTGTAACAACAAGTACTTTTATTTTGTAAAAATATACATATATTGTACCAAAAAGTGAATTCATAAAAAGTACAATTTATTGTACCATAAAGTTCTTTTATTGTACCAAAAGTACAGTTTATTGTGCCAAAATTTCAGTTTATTGTACCAGTAAGTAAACTTTTTGTACTGCCTAGTACTTTTATAGTACCAATAAGTACTTTTACTGTACCAAAAAATACAATCACAATACATTTATTGTATAAAAAACGCATTTCATTGCGCAAAAAGTACTTTACCAAATAAAAGTTCTTTCGGCACAAAAAAGTTGTAACAAAATACTTTTTTTGTAAAAAAAAAATCATTGTGCCAAAAATACTTTCAATGTACCCGAAAGTACTTCTATTGTGCAAAAAGGTACTTTCAATGTGCCAAGAAGTATTTTGGGACCGACCGTGGCATAGTGGTTAGAACACGCGACTACCATGCGGGAGATCGCAGGTTTAAACCTGGCTCCAGTCATCTTAAAAAGAAAAAAAAGAAATAACATTTTCTTTCATTGTCGGCTCCCCTCGAATGTTGTTTGACAGCAACTTCGCAGTATTAAGCGTCGATTCAATCGTCGTGTCTAGTAAGAGCTTCTCAAAACAGTGACGTTCGCATTCGTCGATAAATAAGTAGGTGCCGTTAGTTGTGAATCTAAAAATAGAAAGCGTGTTAATTCACAACAACGCGAGAAGCTATCCCATACCTCATTCATGGGGTGCAAAGGGAAATTAAGTTTTTTTTTTTTTTAAGAAGTATTTTTATTCTACCGAAAATGATATTGAAAAAGTGTGAAAAAGTACTTTTGTTTACCAGAAAGTATTTTTGATCTTGTGTACCAAAAAGTACTATTGATGTATCACAAAGTACAGTTTTGTGTACCAAATAGTATATTTACCAAAATGTACGTTTATTGTACCAAAAAGTAAATTTGTTGTATCAAAAAGTACTTTTTTGTATCAAGAAGTTATTTTATTGTACCAAGTAGTACTTTTACTGTGAGTAGTACATTTATTGTACCAAATAATACTTTTATTGTACAAAAAAGTACATTTATTGTACAAAAAAGTACATTTATTGTACTAAAAAGTACATTTATTGTACTAAAAAGTACTTTTATTGTTCAAAAAAGTACATTGAGTGTACTTAAAAGTACATTGTAAATGTACCTTATTGTACCAAAAAGTACTTTACTGTATCAACGAGTTATTTTATTGTGCCAAATAGTACTTCTATTGTGCATAAAAGTACATTTATTGTACTAAAAAGTACATTTATTGTACCAATTAGTACCTGTATTGTGTCAAAAAGTACTTTATTGTTCAAAAAAGTACATTTATTGTACTAAAAAGTACATTTATTGTACCAAATAGTAGCTGTATTGTGCCAAAAAGTATTTTTATTGTTTTGTGTACCAAATACTATATTTACCAAATGTATATTTATTGTACCAAAAAGTACTTTACTGTATCAACGAGTTATTTTATTGTACCAAATAGTACTTTTTTTGTGTGAAAAAAAGTAAATTTATTGTACAAAAAAGTAAATTCATTATACTAAAAAGTACACTTATTGTACTAAAAAGAACATTTATTGTACTAAAAAGTACATTTATTGTACTAAAAAGTGCATTTATTGTATAAAACTACTTTAATTCTTCTTGCACCAGCGTGCTCTAATTGTACTATAAGTACTTTTTGGCTCAAAAATACTTTTATTGTGCAAAAAAGTGTTCTTCATTTTATGCAATCTCCATTTTTTTCGACACACACTACACTTGCAATTCCTTTTTCTTACACTCGTTTCTACAAATAATTGAAGATTTCTTCAAGAAAATCAACTGTAGATTTATGGACCATAACAAATCGAGCATTTAAACGAAAATTGCCGCCGCTTGGTGATATGGTGGATGGTGGGTGCCCACATGGAGCCGCCACAAAAAGAACGCAATTACTGGCGATCTGTACTAAATTATGTCTTAAACCATGTTCACACATATGGCCGGGAACATTTTTCAACTCCCAAACAAGAGGAACTGATAGAAGATGAGGACGACAAGAAAAAAACACGTAACCAGAAATGCCGCATTTTCGATACGATTATGATTGGATACAGAAGTGGAAGGAAAAGCCTCTGTTGAATGTATGTAGAGAAATCATAGCGATTTCATGCCAAAATCAAATGTGAACTGTTTCTTTTTTTTGGTGATCGGCAATGAGGAGTCTCTGTAGTGACGTGGGATCCTACTTTGTTGGTAAATACAAGCAAAATCGAGCTATCGTGTGCGCACGCGCTTGCGCTCTTCATCTTCTCTTCTTGTGTATTATTATTATTTTTAGCAGTTCAATTTGTGTCCATTGTGCTATGATGGAGCGACCTCCTGCTGAGTGTTGTTACCTCAATAGTATCCCCTCTGTCCCAATGCCCAGTCCGCAAGGTACTAGATACGAGTGCACGCTTTGCGACGGCGGTAGTGCCACTGTGATTGCGCGGTGTAATAAAACGTTGAAACGTGAAAGTCATGGCCACAAAACCCAGTTTCTGCAAAAAGGTCCCAGCAACGGCGCACCGTTCAATTCGTTTGCAAGTATTTAGCAAATGTTCAAAATTTTGTGTGTGTTTGAGTGTGTGGAGTTCATTTACAATTAAAGACGAAACATTTTTCTCATTATTTCACCTTGACCAATTGATAATTTACGGAAATTTCAAGTGAAGTCATCAGGAAAGAAGAAATAATACCAAACACAAGACACTATGGGAATTGGGCAAAGAACAATTAAATTAAAAAGAGTTAAAAAGAAATGGCAAAGGGAAATAGAGTTGCTGGTATGTGTAATATGTTACACTTTGTCAAACTAGAACTTTGACCCTTTGCAGTGGAGAGGGGCCGCAAACAAGTGTTTTAGTGCATGAAAGAGAAGGAATGTTTACCGTATAACAATCAATGTAACTCATGTTTTAAAAAGCCACTGAAAATCATATGATACTTACTTACTTACTTAAGTGGCCAATTACAATTTACGAAACGTAGTTCATAAATTTGAGGCCTGAAGTAATAAAGAATTCCACACGCTTCGGTCTTCTGCGTGTGTTCTCCAGTTAGTCCTACCAGATGATGGCACATCGCCTACCACTTGGTCCTTCCAACGGAGTTTGGGTCTCCCTGCTCTGCGCCGTCCTTCAGGTTCGCCTTCAAACACCTTTCTCGCTGGAGCATTCACATCCATCCTGGCAACATGTCCCAGCCATCGAAGTCGTTGGATTCTGACTCTTTTAGCTACGTCGATGTCGTGGTAAAGCTCATACAGCTCATGGTTCATCCGATGGCGAAACTGGCCTTCGACACAGATAGGTCCATATATTTTTCGGAGTACTTTTCTCTCGAATACTCCCAGGTTTTGTATGTCCGTTGTAGTAAGCACCCATGATTCGGCACCATACAACAGAAAATCATATGATGGTTTGTTAAAAATTTAAAAAAAGATAGATCATAAAGTTTTAATTAGGTTTAATTTTAACAAATATTACTTTAAAATGCCATTTGGCTTAACAATAAACTAGTTTTTAATAAAAAAATAATAAAATTTTACCAAAAAATGTAATAAACGATTTTTTTACGGTTTAAAAAAAAATATTTTTTTATTTAAGAATATTTTTTGTATTATTTTGGTTTAATATATAAAAAAGTGTTTATAAAAATAAAAAAAAAAAACATTTTAAAATAATTTTTTATTATCCTAAAAAAATTTTTTTCAAAGTACAAAAAAAATCAAAAATGTATAAATTTTATTTCCAGCCAAATATTATTTTTCAATCAATGTTACTTTTAATTACTAATTTTATTTTGTAACTCAAAAATAACTAAGCTTTTAGTAATAATTTAATAAATAATATTTGTTTACAAAAAAAAATATTATATTTAAAAAAAAATAATAATACAATTTTTTCCGTATAATTACTAAATTTTTTTAACTCAAAAAAAAAACTAAGCAGTTGTTATTAACTCAATACCAAAAAAAAAAACTATTTTATTTAAAAAAATAAAAATGAAATTTTTTTATAATTAAATAAAATTAATTTGTTTTTATTTACAAAAAAAATATTTAATTAACAATTTTTTAGTTTCCGTCTTAAATAAAATTATTTTTTTATATTACAATGTTTTTTTATTACTTAAGTTTAATTTACATAAAAAAATTGGCAATAAGAAGAAAAACTTAAAAAAAATTTTAAATACCTTAAAAATTTTTTTTCAATTAATTTTATTTCCAGCCAATATTTTTTTTTTTCAATCAATGATAACTTTTTTACTAATGTTTTTTTAACTAAGAGAAAACTTAACACTTGGTATTAATTAAAAAGAAAAATTAAATAATAATTTAAAATTTGTTTACAAAAAAATATTTTTTTATTTATTTTTATTAAAAATAATGTTTTTAATTATTAAAAAAAAAAAATTTTTACTTATTACAAGTGAAAACAAAATTTTGGTAATACAAAATAAAAAAAAATTCTAAAGAAATATTTTTTTCAAAAATGCAGTTTTTTATTATTTTTTATGACACAAAAAAAAATAATTAGAGAAATACCAAATTTTTGTATCAATTATAATTTTGTTCACCAAATTTGTTCTAAACTTAAAAAATAAATCCAAAGTAAAAAATTTAAAAAAATGTTTTAAAAATGAATTATTTTATAATAAAAATTTCTTTTTCGTATAATTTTTATTTTTTTAATGTTAGAATATTTGTTTGTATTATTAATACATTTTCTTAATAACCTTCTAAAAAAAACCTAATTTCCCTTTACATCCTATAATGAGGTATGGGATAGCTTCACGCTTTGTTGTGAATTAACACGCTTTTTATTTTTAGATTCACAACTAACGGCACCTACATGTTTATCGACGAATGCGAACGCCACTGTTTTAGAAGCTCTTATTAGACACGCCGATTGACTTGACACTGATACTGCGAAGTTGCTGTCGACAACATTCGAGGGGAGCCGACAATGAAAGAAATTTTTTTTTTCTTTTCATTTTTTTTTAAGATGACTGGAGCCAGGAGTTGAACCGTGTTCTAACCATCATGCCACGGCCGGTCCAATAACCTTATAATATTTTAAAATTTTTCTCTCAATAAAATATACTTGTTTACAAAGAAAAATTATTTTATTAAAAAAACTATAAAAGATTTTTTTTTCGTATCAAAAAAAATTTTTATATATAATATGTTTTTTTATTTTAATTGAAAAACATAATTTTTTTAATTATTAAAAAAAAACTAAACTTTTTTTTCCATAATTTAATAAATTTTATTTGTATCATTTATATTTTCTTTATTTGTAATAAATAAAAACAAAATTTTGGTAACACAAAAAAAAAAAAAAAAAAATATATATTTTCAAAAATTCTGTTTTTTTAGGATAGTTTTAATAAAATTTGATTTCACTTAAAAATAATATGTGCTTTCATACCATTTGAATAACAATTTTCTTTTATATTTAAAAAATATATTTTATGTCAGAAAAAAATAATTGGAAAAAATTAAATTTTATTTTATATCCAATTTTTGTATCAACTATAATATTTTTCATTAAATTTGTTCTTAATTCAAAATTTATTTTTGTTTATTAAAATAAAAAAAGGTTTTACATAAGATTATTTTTTTATGTTAAAACTTTTGCTCTGAATTAATCAGTATTACATAAAAAAAATTATAATTTAAAAATATATTTTTATTAATCAAAAAAAATAATTAAACATAAAAGTTTTGTCACGTTTTAGGCTCTTTTGTTATATGGTGGCGTATGATTATCATAAGTAATATTTCACGTAAATCATACGCCACGGAGTACAAGAGTTTTATTGTAACTGCTACAAAATAAAATAAACAAACTGTTGCTTATTTAGGGAAACGTTATATGAACAAATTAAAGGAATTGTAATTCTTAATTTGTTTCAGCTAAATTTGACTAGTGGTTCTGGAGTTATGTCAAACAAAATAGCCTAAAACGTGACAAATTCCCCTATACGATACTTACTAACTTCAAATTGATATTAAATTATTATAGCATGTAACTTGACAAAACGAATTTGGGACTACTTTCACGTGCAGTTCTCAGAATTGAGTCCTAAATCAATTAACTGAAAAATGTTGTACTGTGTAAGTTAAATAGTTGAATTTGAGTCTTCAAATTTCAAATAAATACGACAATAATTTTAAACTCTAGGTTTTCTTACATTCGTTTGCAAAACGCTTCTTTAGCTGCAGTTCTTAACAACTCAAAATCCAATTTCATAACTGCTTAACTTTTTACGTCATTCATTTAGTTGTTCCTTTATATCAGCATCCTTGCAATTGTTCAAATTGACAAATGTCCTACTAAAAAAGTTACACACAATTGAACACGGTGGAAAACAACAAACAGCACTACAAACAATTTATTATCCATTCCTACATCAACAGCGCCACCATTGTCGTCATCATCACCTCCACCCCCTGCACCTTGTCACAATTATCATTCCGTCCATGCATGCAGCCATTCATACGTTTCCAAGTCAAGAAAAAAGTTTTATAATCTTCAACCTTATTTTTTGCTTTTTTTGGCCAAAAGTTCAATGACACTACCGGCGATTTCTTAGTTCAGTCATTGTCGACTGCACCACCAGCTGGAAAATAGGCAACAACAACAGCGGACTATGGGCGTCGAAAAGTATGCAACATTTTGTCGCGACAATAAAAATTCGTAGTTATTTTGTGCTTTTTCTTTTCCAACGAGCGCACGACGATGATGATGATGATGGTGATAGTTTTTTTTCTATTTATTTATAGATTACAAAGCTTTTTGCAAAGTGATGCCAACATTAGAGTATTTTATTTTCTTAAACATCTTGAGGGTGATTGTGAAGAAGGGAAGAGCGGAGGGGTGAAGCTTGCAAAGTCTAAATATTACAGATTGCGTCAGTGAGTGTGTGTGTGTGTGTGAGCTCATCTTCTTTCCTGGAGCCAAATGGTGCTTATGTAAACCTATTTATACCCAACAAATACTATAAAAGACAGCGAGTGCCCCCAGAAGTTCCAAGAACACCGCATGGCGACATTACAAACTTGCAATATACATTGTTGTTGTTGTTGTTGCTGCATTGCTATATGTTTGTGGATTTTATTTTTTGACAACTTTGGCTGACTACGAAATGGGAACACACTGAAAAATTCCATCACATTTGTTGCAACAACATAGAGAAAGAGAGAGCGAGCGAGGAGGGGGAGGGAGAACAAAAAGGAATTCTAGAAGCTCGTAAATTAAAGTATGACAGTGGATAATGGAAGTATGTATGTTAAATACAATTTGATAGGTGACCACCACCATATAGGAACAACGATGCAGCCAACAATCTTCCATGTAGTGGAATACCCATATATGTGTATGTGTATTACATACATGGGCCTACACCACGTCCTCCATTATTACATACGCCAAAGAACATCAACAACAACAACAAAAAATTATGAATCACTGTCCTCTTTAGGTTATACGCTGGAATTCTGTTTATATCTCTACAACAGGAGAAAAACAACGATTGCAACAACTGCACCAACATCATCAGCACCACCTTAGCCACCATCAGTATTACCGTCACCGTCGCCACCACCGCCACCATTACCACCAAACATCAGTGCAGAGCGTTAAAGTGATTTGACGTGACAGATTATAAAACTTTTGACACAAAGCCGCCATGTAGAACAGCTCAACAGCATAACAAACCTATATTTTTACTGCCATGGAAGTTAACAGTGGTCGTCAAAAATGGGTCACAGGCCCTTAGGAATTTATAAATCATAATAGGTCTTATATAAAAATTAATATAAAATTATTATAAAAAAAAGTATAAGAAATTTTATAATATTAAAACCGATCTTTAATATTTGATAAAAAAAAGGCACAAATTTTGCTGAGCGATCAAAGTTTTCTTATAAGTACTTACTTAATAAATATAACTATAATTGTTGAAGGGAATTTATAAACAAATCTGAAGAATTTGAAATTTCTTTTACATTTTTTTTTTAAATTCAATATTTTTTTAAACAAAGAGCCAAAAGATTTAATTTTATCCTATCTTTTTATGTTTTTTCATAAAAAAATTTTTCAATATGTTTAGACTTATAATAAAATTTATATGAAAAAAAATAAATATTTTGTTTAAACAAAAACTTTTGTAATATAAACATTTTTTTTAACATTTATTTTTCTCTTTGTAAAAAATGCTCCTTAATTTTTTTTGTTGATTTTTTTCTTAAATTTTCTTTTTTTTAAAAAATGAATAAAATCAAGTTTTGTATTTAAACAAAAACTTTTGTAATATAAAAAAGTTTTTTTTTTTACATTAATTTTGCTCTTTGTAAAAAAATGCTCCTTGAGGACATTTCAATATGTAAAGGAGGCGTGGCAGATATTACAATATCTATATGTCCGTCTTTCCCCGCGGTTACAGCCGTTATCTAAGAGCTATCGAGCTAAAATTTGGTATGCTAACTTCTATCCTATAAGCGGAGGTTAAGTTCTAAGATGAGCTGGATCATTTCATTTATTCGTACAATATATCCAAGCCATCGCATTCAGTCTATTTGAACGCGTTTGATAATGCTCTCTCTATCTCTCTCAGATCCGATTGCCGATTACTTTTCAAAGCTTGAAAAGGCCGCAGTAACATCCAGCAGTCCGCGGCCAATGATATCTTTATAACTTTAATTAGCCTATTGCCTTGGTCAAAGCATAGCTTGGTTCAAAATGCCTCTATTAGATTTTTGGCCATATTCACTGAAAACTTTGTATCGGTCAGTGACATTTCGCAACGACGTATCAGCGTCTCGGGGATACCAAATAGCATTTTATAATTTCTGCCATATCAGACTGTAGTCGATAAAGAGATGATAGGTGTCGATCAGCATTTCTGGGGTCTACAAAAGGTCTACATTGATAAGGTCCAAATCTGTACACTAAGATGAGCTTTAATCTTTCACAAGACACTGTCGACAGGACATTGTATGCGATGGCTAAAACGCTGATCCCGCGATAAATGGTGCACACACTTGTAACGCCTTTCTTAAGCATAGGGCGTTAGACCGAAGCCATTTTTTTTATTTTAATATTTTTATATTTTTATATTTTTATATTTTTATGTTTTTATATTTTTATGTTTTTATATTTTTTTATTTTTTTATAATTTTATATTTTTATATTTTTTATATTTTTATATTTTTATTTTTTTATCATTTTATATTTTTATATTTTTTTATTATTATATTTTTTATATTTTTATATTTTTTTATTTTTTTATTTTTTTATTTTTATATTTTTATATTTTTATATTTTTATATTTTTATATTTTTATATTTTTGTATTTTTATATTTTTATATTTTTATATTTTTATATTTTTATATTTTTTTATTTTTATATTTTTATATTTTTATATTTTTATATTTTTATATTTTTATATTTTTATATTTTTATATTTTTATATTTTTATGTTTTTATATTTTTATATTTTTATATTTTTATATTTTTATATTTTTATATTTTTATATTTTTATATTTTTATATTTTTATATTTTTATATTTTTATATTTTTATATTTTTATATTTTTATATTTTTATATTTTTATATTTTTATATTTTTATATTTTTATATTTTTATATTTTTATATTTTTATATTTTTATATTTTTATGTTTCAATTTCCAAAATTCATAATTCCCTTTCACCTTGTATTGACTTGATTTTCCAACCCACTGTACGTATAGATTTTTGTTTTGGGTAAACCTTCATGATAAGAGCAGCAGTTACACTCTGTTCCCCCCATCAATGCGTTGCAATCTTGCAATAACTGCTGGCGGACGGGTTTTTTTATTGTAATCACACTTAGTAGCAAAAGGGAAGTCCACACGAAATCTGGGGTTCGTCTTCGAGAAGACCAAACCAAAAAGCATCTAACAAAAGAGTTAGATAATGGCAACGGTACGACAATAACGAGAAACAATCTTAATTGTGGCATAATTTGTATTTTGCACGTTTTTTCCCCTTTACTTACGGTGGCAACTCAGGGAGGGCATTTGGGGGCGAACTCATTGTCCATGGCCGCTGCTGTGCATAGCCCAACATCTCGTGAGTCCGTGCTCAGACCCACTTGATGGCAGATTAAAGTCATTGGCAAAAGTTATGAAAACAAACAGACGCGAGCGCAGAAGTATTTCTGTTTGCGCAGCCAACAGTGGTCGTTTCCGTTTTGGACTATTAAAAATAATCAGATTTGGCATTTCACTTACGAAGGTACGAAAAGTAACGTAGCACATGAGAAAATATTTCACCTGCAACGGTGCGGCATGAAGTGTTAGGCAGGGCTTGGACAATCTTGATACACAAACAATTCTCTGGGTAAACTTGCACCCTTCTATGTAATGTCCTAATTGTCAGCCTTGTATAGGGATAACAAAATTTCAAATTTAGTCTAATCTAACTTAAAACTGCAGTATATCTTTTATTTCCCGAAGATTCTTTACCACTATAAAATACATCCGTAAACGCTTCAAATATGTATAATTTTTTGAACCAAGCTTACACCATGACCTTACTCCTCGCAATTCAAAGCCATGTATGTTATACGTCGTGCAATGTGGAAGTATGTGGATTTCCCAAGAAACGTCCTACCGAATTGTTTGTCTGTCGCTCTCTGTGTCTTCCAGCTCAAAAGTAAAAGAACAACTTGTAGCACTTGTTGTCCAATCGTGCCTAACGCAGAGAGCACGTCCACTTGCCGAAGATGAACGATGATAATTGTCAGAACGTCATGTTATCTAAAGTGAGTGAATGAGTGAGTGATAGAGTAAAATTGTTGCATCTTCAACAGTAACAGACGTGATGGACAGAGAAACAGACAGACAGAAGGACGGACTGGCATTCAGCCGTACGGTAGGACTATGTAAGATGGACATCCGCACATGCAAACGCTTATGTGGAACTAAGTTGCAAGTCCAATTTGCCTGGTTGCCGCCACCGCCGCCGCCACGCACGCATAATTGACTTTGGGCCTTATGGCGCGGCGCGAGTGTGTTTGTTCAGGAGGAGGAGGCGATGTGGTTGCTGGTATGCTGTATACCCATGTTGTTGTTGTTGTTGGCGGTGGTGGCGGCGGTTGTGGTGTTGGTCATTGTTTGTTCTTGCCCACAGATCCTTTAGTTCTTACTTTCAAACTTAATATCTGTTTATTGGTTGATTGCTCTTGGGTATATGTCAGTGGTGCACTTCGCAATAATCTTTGATTTGTTGATGTTGTTGGCGTCCACGGCCACGTTGTCTTTACCTCATGGCGTTCCTGGGAAGGAAATGTTTAATGTTTAAAAATAAAATGATGATTTCCTTGAAGTTACAAGAGGTTTAGGCATTGTGGTAATGTTTTAACTTTGTGAGACTCTAGGATGTAACAAGTTTTCGCTGATGAAGTAAAGGAAGCAAGAAAATTGGTCATCATATCATGAAGATAAATTCTAGGAGTTTCAGGACAAAATATTTGCTAAATAAATCAAGTAGGAAAATAAGTAGTCTAGTGTATGGGTAAGTAATCAATGGTGCACATACGCATATACATAGCAAGAGAAAAAACAAATCTAAACTTTATGGATTGTTGTTCAATATATAGATGACTTCTTCGGTCTGATTCAGGAAAATTGTTAAAAAGGCAAGGCTGAGTTTATTGTAATATCAGATACCTGACAGGCAAATGGGATAGATCCATACCCGGCTACGGCCGTGAATGTGAGGACAAGGAGAAGTCCGATAACTCCTTCTTTGTAACTGCCCCACTCTAGCCCGTAGAAGGCTAAATTACTAGGGGAAAGTTTTGTAGAAGACCTAGTGCCTCCCTGCTCAGTCCGTGTGGGCGATTTAACATGTTTCTTGCCTTTCATGACTTACTGGACCAATATGACGATTGGTGTTCCCACGATTTTCTCTTCTTTCTCTATCCCTCCGCTCTCTTCTTCTTTCTCCTCCCCTTCCTGTCGTCCTTTTTTTAAAGGCCAATAAACCTATCTCTATGAACGACCAAAACTCAGTTAGAAGGATCGAGGTTTTGAGACGTTATAATGGCTAAGTGTGACGAAGATCGAAATGATTGGACTTTTTTACTTCTGCGTGGCATAAAGACCACCTTCATTACTAAAGATCAAACTAAAATTTCCCAAAGGTTATTGACTTGCTAATTTTAAAGGAAGAACTGCTAGGCTTTATGACTTAGTTTTGGGGAATTAGAAAAGAGGGAATTGGAAAAGGACAGCAAAAGATCGAAGAGGCTGGATTTGTATCCTTTGTATGGCATAAATATGACCTTTACGATGCCGACTGACCCGTTAAATTTTACTTCCTGAATTCGGAGGAAGGACAGCAGAAGATCGAATGACGACGTTTCTTTGGATAAACTTTAAATTCAGGAACCGTACTTAATTTTCCCGAAGGTGTTTGATTCGCTAAATTCGTTGCCAGGAATTCGAAGGAAGGGCCAGTTTTTAGAGACACTGTGTGGAGGCGAATTCGATAAGGATAGCAGAAGATCGAAGTGGCTGGGGTTATATCCTCGGTATGGCAAAGAGCAGGGGGGTTACTATGTAACTCGATTCGAAAGTTAAATATTACGAATTCGGATTTTTCCTACCAACTAACTCGAATTCGCAAATACATTTCCTACTTTCGAGTTGCCATATCCGATTGTCGGATACTCATACTCTACTTTCGGATATGCATCACTATGTATTTCGAATTTAGATGTCAGAATCGGTCGAAAGTTGACATTTGTACTCGTTTGATGTTTAGTTAACGGATGATACATAAAAAGATCTTTAAAAAATCGAAACAACGATAGCAGACGCTGAAAAATGTAAGTATTTCTTAAATATATATATATTGGTTGATAAATGTTAATTCAAGTCTTTTTCAATAGGGAAAATACTACGAAAAATTTAAATACCAAGCAAAGCCAATTTGAGATCATGCTCAACTTTATGACGGAGCATCCACAGTTGTAATTAATTTACTTCAAATGAAGGAGGCGGTTGACGGTATGAGTGGGGTGAGAAAATTTGGAGCAAACAGTACCTACACAACTGGCGACCACACTGCTACGGGAACCAGTAACAACGCCGAGCTAGATGTTAACACTGTACATGACACACTGTCCCTTGACCCACCTCGTTGTTCATCAACTGCTCGCACACCCATCACACAACGGCACCATTCAATCGCGCAGTGCCGTCTTCACTTTCTAACCAAAGGGCAACCGAATCCATTTTTATAACAAACAAATATTTCTTGTTAACTTTTATTTTTATTGTTTTGTTATTTTTGACATTTTTGCGTAGGAAATGCTGCCAACTTTGAATAATACATTCGAAAGTACTGCCAAAAATAGTTTCAATTAGTGGCAGCACTTATCACTCGATCCGAAAGTGTTACATGGTAAGAGCTCAAATTCGGATCGAATACAACTTTCGAGCTGTTCGAACTTTCGAATCGAGTTACATAGTAACCCCCCAGACCTTTCGTTCGTTGAGCTTTAAAACTAGGAACCCAACTGAGTTTTACCGAAGGTATTTGATTCGCTGAATTCGAAGGAAGGACCAGTTTTTGAGACGTTGTGTGGGACATTCGCTGAATTCGAAAGAAGGACCAGTTTTTACAAGATCGAAATTCTAGAGTTCAATCCTCGGTATGGCATAAAGAAGAACTTTCCTTGGTTGATCTTCAAACTTAAGACCGATACTAAATTATCCCGAAGGTATTTGTTTCGCTGAATTCGGAGGAGGGACCAGTTTTTTGAGACGTTCGATAAATTCAAATGATGTTCCTTAGCTGGACTTTATACAGGTTCAGCCCAAATCGTGACCACTGTATATCCTTGGTAGGCCAATTATGTTTGTTTGTTGTGCAAGTGGGTTCTCTCACCCATCTTTCCTTAGCAATGAGATTCAGTTTCCCCGCAATTAGCTGTTTTCCCCCTTATGAGAGGAACAGCAATGTGAACGTAGTTCTAAGTGTTGGCGGCCTTTGCCAATGTATCGGCCCTTTGGTTACCATATATGCCCTCATGTCCTGAAAACCATGTGAGGGCTACTGTCGAGTATCACGCTTTCTCCTCCAGAGACGAACGACATTCTCGAACATTTCCCGAATAGTGCATAGCGATATAGCAATATGAATATATTCACGATACTGAACTTTTTTCACAGCAATGGCCGCTATTTCGGCCTGAACTATGCAACAGTGAGTTCGTTATAATATTGATGACCCGCAATTTCCCTTCTATCCACTTGTTAACTCCATCCAAAGCTTAACAAATTGTTATACTATTCGACAATAGAACTAGTTTAGGAGCGGCCTACATTTTGCTTTTCAACATACTAATAAAATCGCCTACTTCCTTTTTAAATGATCTTCCATTGTTGTGTGTCTCATTCACATAACATTCACCCTCTACTTGTGCACATGATCCAACGTACAAGACCACTGAGACCATTCACACACATTAAACGTGCGCTTCGAGCATGTGTGGTTTCACTTCCTTGGAAGCGAAGGAGCGCGTAATTTTTTAAATCACATTTATGTTTTTTTTTGGAAATTGGTGCAGATTTACGTTGGAACTGGGTAACATCATTGTACAAGTAGTACACCTTCGTAGCTTAGTTTGTGTGTGTTCGTGGTTTGTGGTATTGTCTTAAAACCCTTTTTTCGTGCTGATTGTCTGAATGGTTGGTTGGTTCACTAGCTGGCTGGCTGGCTGACTTGCGGGTTGGTTGGACTCCTGTACGCCCACTTCTTCATTTTGGTCGTTTGGGTAGCTTTGCGTTTTTTTTTTCGTTCTCATTTTTTTCTGAGGGATTTTAAAGTTTCCGTTGTGGAATCGCATAAATGAAGTCAGGTTATTTATACCTCGTACGAGAATGACGACGACGACCAAATTCGCATCAGATTGGGAGCGGGTTTGTCTGAGTTCGTGTGTGTGTGTGTGCGTGTGTGTTTTTACTGTATTTTTTTTAGGGAATTTTAATTAAAATATTTCTCATGATCTACCATTGTATAGGGAGGGAGCTGCTGTTGAGCTCATCTCCGTCTGTGTCTGCGATATAGGGAACCGTAAAGGTGTTGGAGTGCTGACCTTAGCGTTAATTGAAATCTAAGATAAAAACAGTTTTATTTGTTTTTGGGGCCGTTAAACAAACAAATGCACCACCAACACCACCAGGAGGAAGGCGTGCAAGTAAAAGTGCCAACAGATTGGATATTTAAATTTATTGTAAACCAATACCAACAACACCTAATGAACATTTTTTCAAAATTTGGCGCATTAAGAAAGTTTTCAGTTGTAAAATTAAAAGGGGAAGAAAATTGGCATTACATTGTACTAGTATGGGGGAAATTTTACAGGTACGTAACCTGAAGGTCGGAATCAAGGGAGTATTATGTGGACAATCATTTATTTGAGCGCCGGTCGCCTTTTTGTGAACATTATCACTACAATTAGCCAAGCAAGTGATCAGGCAATAGTTGTTTACATGGAATATTACTTATGATAATCATACGCCACCATATAGTATTTATGTTATGTCAAACAAAAGAGCCTAAAACGTGACAAATTCCCCTATACGATTCTTACTAACTTCAAATCGATATTAATTAAATTATTATGGCACGTAACTTGACAAAACGAATGATGCAGAACTTCTTCTTTTTGGGGCTGAAAAATGTTGTACTGCGCAAGAGGTTCGATAGTCTCCAGTTCATCCATTCTCATCCCACCTGTTACACTTTTTCGTAAATACGTCCAAAGGTCGTTAGTGCGAGCACCATATCACCCACCCCACCACCACCTATCTCACTAACCGACTTCTAATGAAAACGTAAATGATGTCGTGTGTTTTTTTTCTTAGCGGGGGCAGAGGTGGACAGGTGTGTGCCTCTCACACCACAGTTGGAGGAGGTTCAGTACAATGTTGTGCGTTACCATCTCCTAAAAATACATAAATAAAATTTGAGTATTAAAAAGAAATAGAGATTATTTTGTTGGTTTAAGCAATTTTCAAGGGGTTCCTAATTAGCAAAGGAATTCCACTTTTAGACTTATAAACACACACACACACATGTATATTGTACACTACCTACCTTTGTACATATGAACACAAGTAGACAAGTATTGCGATGTTGGATTGCAAAGTAATGAAACTTTATATTGGGCTGCCGTTGCTCCCCGTACATACACACGAGTACATATAACCAAATGGCTAAATATATACACAGGTGTAGGTATATATATAGAAGTACCCAGTGCTTGTATACAAATTTAATATGCAAATATCAACAAAAATTCAATAGCAACAAAAAAAAACAACAACATGTATTAACAATATTTTAAATACAACAAAGTTTAACTAATTGAACAACACGGACGGACGTACGGACTGACTGGTGAACGGCAACAATTCATAGCAGGCAAAGGTAGCTTCTCTTAACCGGAAGCGCAGGAGGTTATGGGGAAACTCCCATAGGACGATATGCTTAAAAGACATTCACCTGCTGCATGGGCGGGCAGCAGACCATTCTATTGACTCAAGTCATTATGTCAACAACAACAACAACAATCAAAACTGTGACATTGAACCACAACGGCAATCTGGTAATCAATGAAAGTTCTCTTGCCTTTCCTTCTAGGTTATGACATCGTTACGGTCATCGCTCGATCCACCTCAGGTGCAGGCAAATATTTTGTAATGCCACTGGGTGGAGAAAAATATTATCGCGGCAGGTGTAAGCACACACGTACTTTGCTTGCCACGAAGCTTAGTTTAAACTTATCACATTGGCGCTTTGGCAGTTTATATCGATTATTGCTGTGGGATTCGCACTCTAGTGTGAAATCCATATGTAAATTTTATGATTACTAGCAAATTTGTGGCTACTTTTACATTTTGCCATATAAACAAAAATATAGAATATACAGAATGAACATCTGTGTGCCCAAAGCGATAAGGCATATTGGCTCGATGGAACTTTCTATTAACAACAGCGGGGGTATCACAGGTCCGCCCAGCCTTACGATTTATGGCTCGTCGTTGAGTGTCTGTCGGTCACTCAACAATGACACTGAAAATAATATCGATTGTTTAAAAGCTCATCCAGCAATTATCACTTGATGAAAACGAAAGGTCTGAACACATGGAGGGGGTTGTTGAGCAACATGGGTAGACTAGTGTCGAACTTGTTCCATTCGTTAACTGATACATAACTCCAATACAAATAGGCTTCTAATCAAATTAGGAAATTGTTTGTAAGGAAAATATATGAGTGAAATAGGGAAAGAGAGACAGAGAGGGAGTAAGAGTGTAGGAAGGAGGACATATGGAACGATAGAGAGAGAGAGAGAGGGACCCAGAGGTAAATGAAACGAAGTACGTATTTAGTAATCTATGACATCAGTGTGACATTGTAAGCTAGCGATAAAAGTACTTAGAACGTCACGAGTGTGTAATGTAAAACATACCGTCCACTCGTTATAACATCGATTGGAATGGCACCTACTTACATCGTCACTTACTTCGTAATCAAGCGTGTTATTAAGCTTGCTAAAAACTCCGTTTATAATGTAATTGCAACTGATATGGCACTTACTGACATCGTCCCTTAATTTAACCTGGGATATAAGCGAGAGAATCATCACTGATTACTACTAAATATAGCTGACATCAGCGATTTAGTAATGGGTATTTTTTACCGCTTTAGAGAGTGGCGGAAGAAGGCGAGAGGGAGCGATAAAGATAGAATAACTTTGAGAACTAGAGAACGATTTACAGCACTAGTATAATAAACAAGTATAACAGCAATAGCTTTGTGATTTCATGACGCCGCCGCAACGCGACATCGCTTTGCGCGTGTGAGTGTGAGCGAACCTCAACTGTAAATGAGCTGCTGCACGAAGATCAATAATTCAATAATTCTGTTAATAGAAAACTGAATAAAAGCCTGTCAGACGATAAATGCAAGAATAATTGAATGAACGCATATTAATTGAATAATTAAATAGTTGCACAATTCAAAGTCAATTGAATAATCTAATAATTGAATAATCAAATCATTGCATTAATAGGAATGTAAAGTGTTTAATTAAATAAGGCAACAACTGGCAAATTGTATAATTAAACCGGTGAAAATTTAAAAAATCCCAGGGGACAAGATGTTGATAGTTAAGTGGAATTCAAAAAGTGTCAAAATATTTTAACTGAGGCAATTAATATCTAAATAAATAAAATGTTAAAAAGACTAACTAGCGCCATGTCATTAACGGAAACGACCACAGCAAATAGAGGCCTTCGATAGCTCTGTCGAAGAGACGTAAATTAGCAAAGCGAAGCTGCCGGGCACAGGCCAAATCAACATGGATGGAAAATTACTTTTTAAATACTTGCTAGTTCTCCAGCCAACATAACTCAAGGACTAAGGAAAAAGGAAGTGTTTTATCAACATCGCAAAATAAAATCAACAAAACCAACTAGCGCCATCTTTAGAAGAATTTGACGGTTAAAACTCACAACAACATCTAATAATCCCTTGACACAAACCTTGTTATATACAAAGGAATGAAACAGAGTTGCCATCAATGATCAAATTGAAAAAAAAAATATTATTCCTCCAGCTATTACAACAACAACTACTACAGCAAATATATCCAAGGACAATACAGAGAGCCAAGATCCTTGAAATAGAAAAAAGTATCAAAACCATATTTATTTTTTTTGGTAAAATTCAGTAATATTTTCATTTTAATATTAAATTTGTTACCCGCCAAGACAAGCTGAAATAACGGAAAAACTTCTAAGGATCTTCAAAGGGAACAAGTACGTTTAATTATCCAAAAAAAAGTCCCTTCCGCTATACAAATTAAGACAAATTTATATTCGTAAATTTTGATAGAGTTCTAACTATAACATTTATATATGTAACATGACAATCTGAATCCACAGAAAATTTCTCAAAGACATTGAAAAAGAGAAAAGTCTTGAAATGAGGTGTAGTATATTTATATATGTTACAAATTTACTGAAAAAGACATTAAAAAAGAGAAAAGACCTTTAAAAGGCAAAAAAATTCAGTCAGTCAAACAAATGATAAGTAAATTTTATCTAATAGTTGCGGGAAAAGTTCACAGTTTTTTATTTAACTCTTTTATACGGCATAATAAACTGAAATTATGGAAATAATTATTATAGTTTGAAAAGCACAAATATCCTTGAAATAGCAAAAAGTCGAAAACCTTCGTACAAATGTTTAATTTTAATTTTTTTTTTCAAATTGTGGCAATAGTTTGTTCTTTCGGGTTAAACTACATTATTTGCCGCAGTTAAGCTTAATTACGGCAATATTTTAAAGGTTATTGAAAAGGGCTAAGGTCCTTGAATCAGCAGAAAAGTCATGAGCGCTATACAAATGATTAATTTAATTTTTTTGTGCAAAAGTTTCGATACGTTTCTCACTTTTATAATTAACTACATTATTTGCCATTGTATACTGAAATATTGAAAACCGAAATTATGGAAATATTTTTGAGGTAATCGGAAAGAGCTAAGGTCTTTTAAATGGCAGAAAAGTCCTGAGTGCTGTACAAATTATCAATTTAATTTTTTTTCGATACATTTCGGTCTTTTCTAATTAACTACATTATTTACCAATATAAATCGAAGTTATGGATAAATTTTTGAAGTCATTGAATATTGCATAGATCCTTGAAATAGCTAAAATGTCCTGAGTGCTATATAGATGATGAATTTAATTTTTTTGTGGAATTTTCGTTGCGTTTCGCACTTTTAAAATTAACTACAGCATTTGCCATTGTAAACCGAAATTATGGAAATATTTTTGGGGTCATTGATATGGGCCAAGATCCTTGAAATAACAAAAAGGTCCTGCGTGGTATACAAATGATAAATTTAATTTTTTTTCTAAAAGTTTGGATACGTTTCGACCTTTTATAATTAACTACATTATTTGCCATTGTAATATGAAATTATGTAAATTATTTTTTTGGTTATTTAAAGGGGCGAGGTCCTTAATATATATTAAAAATCCTTATTTCTTTTTTTGTAAAAGTTTAGAAAAATTTGAAATTTTTATGTTTAACTACATTATTTGTTATATTAAACTGAAATATTGGAAAACTTTTCAAGGACATTAAAATTAGCCAAGGTCCTTTAATTAGAAAAAGGCTCAGTTCGCCATACAAACGAGAAATTTGAGTTATATTTTTTAAAAATGTTTAAAAAGTTTAAACTTGTGACTTTATACATGACATCGCTCGTTTTCTGCAAGACCGTCATAACTCAAAAAAATCAATTCCGAGATAAACGCGTTTAAAGTTTTTAATTTACACCCAACTTGTACGAAATGGAGGAGTTCATACAGCTCTCATGCGGAGTGTATAAAAGATATTAACATAAATTTTTTACACAACATGGAATATGATAAAATGAACAATTCTACATCATTAACTCAAAAATTACGTTTTTTGAGTTATGACGGTCTTGCACAAAACGAGCGACATATGAATAGCTAAAAAGCCAAATAGATTAACTCCACTTATAAATTTTTTTAAATTTCATATAACTGATAGAATCCGTATTTTTTCTATTAAGAAAAACATTTTAACGTCCTTGAATTATAAAAAAGTTAATTTCTCCATTAAAATGACACATTTCAGTTATATTTTCCAAAAGTTTATGAAAAGTTTACACCATTACATTTTAAGCTTTTTTACCCATCGAAAATATCGTTAAATGTTCAGTAATCTGTGAACATAACAAAAGTAATGTAAGTCTCTTGCGAATTCCTCACAACATCATGTAAACTGTTTGGCAGCATTTTTTTTTAATCCCTGTAACAATTTAATTTTCCTCAATATCTTCATTAGTGCTTACCCAACAAGAATTTCGCTTGCCGCTTCCACATTCCTTATTCATTTCCGGCGGAAATCATTGATTTCCCACTGGCAACATATCGGTATCGCTTTTTCGTATTCGCTGCCTCTGTCTTTCCTATTTCCGGCATACCAATTTCCTTTGCCATAGTTGGCAACGCCGACTCTTTGTCGGATTTATCTTTTCGCTTCAGCACATTTTCCGCTGGCACACAACGAACGAAATATGTTCGGCTCGAGCCCAAAGCAACTCATACTTAAACTTAAGATGGAAAGAGCCCAAGCAGAGAACGCACACAGCACTATAAAGCAATGGTATGAAGTCGTTTGAAAGTTTTTCTTATTTTCTCCAACCGAGACTGAATAGTAGTTTATGCTGGAGCTGTAGTGCTATATTACTGTGTCGCTGTGTGTGTTATTTTAGGAAAGTCTTTCCTACAGCTGCCGGTCCCTTCTGGTTCCATTTTCGAATTTTGTAGCTGAGTGGGGTCAGCACTCACACACACACAAGGGCATAGGTTTGTTATGCATATTTGTAACTTGGTAGTTTATGTTTCATTTTTTTTTCGCAGGTTTAATGAGCTTTGACTTTGTACGTAGACTTCCCTAGAGGATAATAGTTATAATAATGTAAAATAAAAGACAACTTTGTATGACAACAAGAGTGGAGAACATAACAAAGAAAGTACGTTAAACATATGTTGGGAGCTTGGGTGATGTTAGTAACTGAAAAACAAACTTTTTAAACGTGTGAACATATGATGGAATTACTCCATGTGCGAATTGGTCAGTAGACTGTAAAGATATTTGGTAAAAAGAAACAAGATGATGACATACCAGAGACAAATTTATTGTTATCCCTTGTGAGAAGAGGATACCTTTTGGGGAATAAAGACATACCAGAGATATATTTATTGTTAACTATCACAAGGAGAACACTTTTTGGGAAACAAAAGTAATGATGAAGAAAGTCTCCAGGAATTATGAGGAATTAAGTGAAGTATCCAAATGTTTTTAATATTAATTCTTAATCTATTTTTTTAATTGATTCTATATTGTATATTTAATGAAAATATTTCCATAATTTCAGATTATTTTCAACTTAACTCTCAAACATCCTTGTTACTTTCTTTTTACTATTGGCTAAAATAAAGTTTTCCAAACACATATTTGAAATTCTTTTGGTATTCCAATTAACTCATACTTTTGTCTCTTAAGTTAACAGTTACTGTGGCCTTTTCATAAAAGTATCATCTGGTCTTAACATGATTGCGCACACACTCACACCCACACTTCCTTAGAAAGTTCCACGGATCTAATGAAAGAAAGATTATTTGTGACTTGGGTCAACTAGTAACATTTCTCACACCTTCTCGAAACATCCGTAATGTTAGTGATACTCACTAACACAGAGTCATAATAACAACAGTTACTACTCAATGGCAGTGTTGCCAGAAGTTGGGTAAAAAAATGAGAAAAATGTAGACAAAACGTATAATTTGGAATTAAAATAAAATAAAATAAAATAAAATAAAATAAAATAAAATAAAATAAAATAAAATAAAATAAAATGATGATGTACCAATGTGTATCAGTTTGTCACAAAGGGGTCTGAAGATGAACTCGTCATGGAGTTCGAAACGCGTCATCCTAGTGAGTGACACACTGAATTTGACCAAAAATATTTAAACAATAAAATAAAAAAAAAAAAATAAAAAAAAACACTTTTCTGATCGTAAGCCGAATTTGATGTATCATTTGATACACTTTAACGTAAATTTAATATGTAAAATAAAATAAAATAAAATAAAATAAAAATAAAAATAAAAATAAAAATAAAAATAAAAATAAAAATAAAAATAAAAATAAAATAAAATAAAATAAAGTATTTTATACAGTGTTGTTTGTTAGTGTTAGTCGATCGTAGTGATCAGTTATCAATTTTGTATTAGTGTATCAAATGATACATCAAATTGGCAAAACGATCTGAAAAAAAATTACAAAATTAAAATATATAAAATAATTTAATATGACATTTTTATAGATTATTTTTGTTTTAAACATTTATATATGCATAGGCTTATAAACCAAATAAAATATAAGTGATCATAATACCCAAAATAAAATTTTTGAATTAAAAATAAAATTATTTTTTACTCACTTTTATCTTATTTTAAATAATCGAAATAAAAAATTAAAATGAAAATAATATTTATACGAATTATAGTTTTTAATTAAGAAAAAATTACAACAAATAAAAATTAAAAAAAAAATACATAAAATATTCTTATTTCCAACTCCGATTCTGTTTATTAAAGAAATTTAAAACAAAATAAAAAATATGATATTTGTTTTTATTTGATAACGTTAATTTAACATCAGTTTTTCTTAAATTTGCAAACAAAACAGTTCATATAAAAAGAAATAACAAAAATATATGTACTTAAAAATCAAGAAAAAAAAATTATTAAATTAAATTATGATTAAAAAAATATAACTTAAAAATAATGTTTATTATTTCAGACAATAAAACTGGGAAAGTTTTTTTTCCAACCTTTTTTTGTTTACATGGCCGGACTCGACGATTGTACCCTAATTCGAACACGAGGTATCAAACTGCGTCATTAGTTTTTTGAGTTATTACACAGTACAACTTTTTTCAGCTCATTGATTTGGGACTCAATTCTGAGAACTCCACGTAAAAGTAGCCCCCAAAAAGTTACATGCCGTTTTGTCAAGTTACATGCCATAATAACTTAATATCGATTTGAAGTTAGTAAGTATCGTATAGGTGAATTTGTGACGTTTAAGGCCCTTTTGTTTGACATAACTCGAGAACCACTAGTCCGATTTAGCTGAAACAAATTAAAAAAAATTAAGAATTATAATTTCTTTAATCTATTCAGATATAACTGTTTTACGCCGTGGCGTATGATGTTCGTGGAATATTATATATGATAATCATACGCCACCATATAATAATATAACAAAGGAGCCTAAAACGTGACAAATTCCCCTATACGATACATACTAACTTCAAATCGATAATAAACTATTATGGCATGTAACTTGACAAAACGAATGATGCAGAACTTCTTTATTTTGGGGCTAATTTCACGTGCAGTTCTCAGAATAGAGTCCCAAAATCATGTGTTGTACTGTGTTACGGGCCCTTCATAATATCTATTTTAAACTTTTTTACAAGGTGGTTTTTTTAGGGTTATACAGGGTTTCGACAAGCTAAAATTGGGTGTTAAGAGGATTTGAAATGAAATTTGTTATGCAAGCTTCTATTATCTAAACAGAGGTTTAGTTCGAAGATGAGTAACATCGGTCTAAAACTACTGCCATCTACCATACAAAATGCCCCTGTTTGAGGGTGTCCCTCTATCTGTCCCCGCGGTTGCAGGCGTAATTTACGAACTATTGATCTAAAATGAAGTATGCAAACTTTTATCCTCTAAGCGGAAATGAGTAAGATCGGTCAAAAACTACTCCCAACTCCAATATAAATTGATCCTTATAGGGAAATATGTCCCCGTGATTTCATCAGTAGTTAAGGAGCTAACGAACGAAAATTTTGGTATGCAAGATTTTATTTTATAAGCTAAGGCTTAGCTCTAAGATGAACAAGATCGGACAAAAACTACAACCACATCCCATACAAATTGTCTCTTTTTGGGTGTTTCGGTCTATTACATTTCGGTCCATTATTTCAATACAGTCGTAGTTTCGGAAATGTTGAGCTGCAATTTAATATGCAAGCTAATATCCTCTAAGCGGAAGTTAAGTTCTAAGATAAGCAAGATCAGACAATAACCTTCACCTACCATACAAACACCGTCTATCTGTCCATCTACCTACAGCCATCGTTTAAGAGAAATCGAGCTAAAATTAAGTATGCAAGTTTCTATCCCTCAAACCTATGTTTGAAAAAAGTGCAACAGCCTTAGGTATAGATGCTAAAACTAATAAAGTGCTATACCAGCGGCCACCCTGTTACCTTTATCACAACTCAGTGCTGCTATTGCCTCCAGTTATACTCTTAGAACCCTAAATGCCCCTTAGTATGTGTATGTGTGTTGCAGTGAGAGAAAGACAGACAGAGAGAGTGGTGGTGATAATGCGTACGAACGTTATTTTCGTTATATCCCCCTTGTATGTGTGTGATGAAGATGATGATGTCTTTCGTATCAAACACCACCGAACAACGAACCGTTAATAATGTGTTAAACTCAGTTGTTGGCCCCGTCCATTGATTCGTGAACGCTCTCGTACGCTCGTTCGTTCGTTGGCTCGTTTGTTTGTTAGTAAAGTTGGTTGCGTGGTCGTAACCGTTGCTTGCTGTGCCTAGTTAGTGTTGTTGTTGTTGTTGATGGCTGGCTGGCCGGCCATGTGTGGTAGTGGGAAAAAGTAGCGGCGTTGCGTTCAGTTTGAAACCTCCATTCGTGCCTTTTGGAACATTTTCCGTTTACGGCGTTCACGGAGTTCAGTGTTGTAGAAACATTCGTCGGGTTAAGAACGACAAAAGCGCCTGAGAGATGAAAAGTGTTTAGTTTTTTTTTTGTAATCTGCTTTCAAACAACCGTTGGTCAGTCAGTCACTTCAAAACAGATAGAAAAATCAAATAGAATTGAAAGCATAAGAAAAAATAGAAACCAATTTCAAAAAGTAATGATAAAAATACAAAAAATTCAACGAACAAAAAGAACCTAAACGGATAGAAGAAGGTGGTGATGATAATAATGATGATTATTACAGCAAAGTTAATGAAGATGAAAAATATGGTGAAATTTCAAATCGCTTAAAAATTGTTAATGTAATCGAAGAGATAAAAGTGATGAAAGAATAAGAAAATTATACAACAAGAAAAAAAAGTTATGTAAATTCAAAGAAAATTCAGCAAAATTCTAATTCGTTGTGGAAGAAAAAGAAATTGTGAAAAGAAGAAAAAAAATCTGGCCAAGCTTAAAGAAAAATTTAATTGATTTTGTTTTAAAAATCGCTTAAAAAAACGAAAATCTTAATTGAGCAAAAATAACAGAAAATTGAAAAATTATAACAGAAAATTAACGAAAAGTGAAAACAAATAAACCACGAATTTTATTGGAAAAAAAAACAACTAAGCGACGAATTAAAAACGAATTGCTTCAAAAATTACAAAATAACAAACAGCAAAAACGAATTGTTTTGTAATAATAACATAACAATACAAAAAAACTAACATGTTACTAAAACTACCAAGAAATTAACTAAAACCTATAACTACAATATTTGCTTTATAAAGTTTTCCATAAATTTAACGCAAAAAAAAAAATTAAAGCAAAATTTTGTATAACTAAAAATTGGTTCCCAAATCCATGTAAATAATAACAAATAAAAATTTATAATTTTTAAAAAATTATTTTCGGTTACTTATAAAGTAAAAGCCACCAAACAGTAATTGAGAAAAAAAGTGAATATTTAAATTTGGGATATCTAAATTTATTACCAGAAAATTCTAAATTATCTAAGAACCAGACAAGACTTAGATCGCTTTTAAATTTTACCTTGTTAAGAGTGTTAACTGCTCCACTACTCTTTTTTTTGGATTCTGCGTTACATATTGGATATACATATTCAGACATCTGCTAGCAAGCTTAGGAGCATCAGCGCCGCATTAAGCCAATGTGTTATATAGCCAACGCTTTGTATTTGGAATTCTATGTGGGATTATAAACTAAACCCTTAAATTGGAGGGGATACAATGAGGCCAGAAGTATACGATGTAAGTAAATTTTGTGGATTATTTGTTATGGAAAAAATTGTTGCACATATTTGAAAAACAAATTATATAAAAAATATATTATTTTTTTTTATTAATTTTTTTATATTTTTAAATAATATAAAATTTTATATATTTTTTACTAAAATTTTATATATTTTTAAGTATAATTGTATATATTTTAAAATTAATTGTTGTAAATTAATTGTTGTCATAAATTTATATTTTTCTTAAAAATAACTTTATATATTTTTAAATAAAATTTTGTACAATTTTAAATATAATTTTATAAATTTAATAATAATTTAATTTTTTAAATTTTCTCTATATAAATTTATTTATTTATAAATATTGTACTTATTTTTTAAATATTTTCAAATACTTAAATACTTAAAAAAAATACTTAAATATTTCATACTTTTTTAAATATTAATTTATCATACATATTTCAAAAAACATTTATTTAAAAAAAATTATATAAAAATTTATTTTTTTTATTTAAAAAAAATTATATAAAAACTTATTTTTTTTTTAAATATAATTTTATATATTTTTGAATAAAATTTTAGATAGTTTTACATATAATTTTGTATATTTTAAAATAATATAAAATTGTATATATTTTAAAATATAATTTTACACATTTCAAAATATAATTTTGTGTTATAAATTTATATTTTTTTAAAAAAATTTTGCATTAAATAAAATTTTATATATTTTTGAATATAATTTTATGTATTATTTTTATATACATTTTTTTTTTTAATTTTTTTTATATTTTTTAAATATCTTTTTATATATTTTCAAATCCTATTTATTCGTGTATGTACGACTGAAAAGTTCGACTTGAAAAATCTTTAGGTTAAAATATTTGCTTTTGTGAGACGGACTCGTTTTTTTGTGGTCCATATACGTAACGTGATCTAGCGCTTGCAAAGACTGTATTTTAATGCGCTTGCCCATATCGGCGGTGGCTGTATCTAGGTTATATAGCCTATGCGTCATATGAAAATTATATTATATGCTTGCGCAAGTTCGTTTTAGTCTTGCAAGTATTGCAAGATAGACAATTTCTAAAGTGAGAGTGGAGAATTTTGCCTTCCAAGTTTAGTTTCAAAATTAAGGTGGCTCCTGCTAAAATCTGTACTATCGGCTACAAACCTCACGACCTTTAACCCCAAAAATTGAGTAAAAATTAAATTTTGCCTTACCAAGAAATCTCTAGACAAGACTAGAGATTCATTGAAATGAATTGTAGGAATCATTGCAAACAAAATCTTTATCGTACAACAAACTTAAAAATTCTCTTAATGCTTTATATTCATTATGTTTAATAATTTCTATTAAACTTGAAAAGCTACGTGACTGCCATGGAAACTTCCACGAAAAATTTAATATTAAGATTAAATAGCTAATTGCTTTTCCCAGAAATTTCATTAGTTCTTCTTACGAATATATAAAACTTTATCAAACAAAATGATTTTTAAAATAATCTAAAGTTGGTAACTATTTTTAACACAAAAGAAGAAACAATGACAATATTTTAGCTACTATTGCTAAAGAATTACAAAATCTTCATTAAGAATTCTTTAGCGGGATTCTGCCTTCTATGACAATATATTCTATATATACTAACTACATCTAGCCTTCATACCATTTCAACATATTGCACTTTTTGTACTATGTTTTTAAATCAAATATTATGACAAACTCTTACACCAAACTTTCCATATATCTAAATCGAACTACCTAAAGACCCACTGTCTGTCCGACCGTCCGTCCATTGAATTCAACACGACATGCATTTGCAAATATGATTATGTTTTATGTGTATGAACTATATAGTATGGAATATCTGAATAATGAACATGAACCTATGTGGCACATTCATTCATACTATAGCACTTAGGAATTGTTTCGATGTTGTACTACGTTTCGTGTAGTACTAGTACGTAACCCCACCACGTCCTTCGCCCTGCAAGTTGCTGTCATCGCAGTCGCAGTTACAGTCGTCGTAGTCTTCATTGCCGTCACTTTTACAGTCCAAACGACTAAAAGACCTAGCGACCGTTCGACCAACCATCCGACCGCTCATAATGTCGAGGCAGCAACACTAAAAAGCATTGGCATTAGCCGACGCAGCAGCAGCAGAAGTAGAAGAGAAATGTCGCACCATTTCTATGTACACATAAGTATGTGTACATAAATAAATAAATACCATCCCTACGCACAGTGGTGGTCAAAAGTGGTAGCAGAGGGGAAAGAATATAAAGAATTTCCAATATGCAATATGTTTACTATGTGATGGCAATAGTTTTAATGGGAGCAAATGCCTTTTATTTAGGTGACCTGCAAAAATAGTAGGAGAGATATAAAGTCAATAATAGATCTTTACAACGAAGAAGTATCTTTTGTGTTACCCCTTGGGATTATGTTATGATAGACAGTTTTCTTTGGGTTTTCGCCATAAAGGACTAAACCAAAGCCAATCTGAAACCATGGTTCAAAACTCATAAGTAACTCTGCAGTAACTATGAAGACTATATATACCTATATTCTAAGGAAGATTTTTCTTCTCCACTATGTTTTAAAGACTCGTTTTCAAATACTGCGAAGACTGCAGTAACATTTACAAATTGTGAGCGACTTAAGAGTAGTTCTTAGTAACTGGTTCAACAACACTTAGGCGAGCAACTACAACTATGATGTCAATGATAGATTCTTACAAAGGTGAAGTATCTTTTGTGTCACACCTTCGTATTATGTAAGGATGGACAGTTTTCTTTGGTTTTTTCGCCATTAAGGACTAAACAAAGGTCGATCTGAAACCATGGTTCATAACTCATAAGTAACTCTGCAGTAACTATAAAGACTATATATATGACTCTACTGTGTTTTAGATGCTCGTTTTCGAACATTGAGAAGTCTGCAGTAACATCTGCGGCTGTTGAACATAAACTTACGTCTTCTGCCTTCGTATACGAAAACAAGGATGGATGGAAGGACTTTTTTGTTATATGAAAAGTCCTTCCATTTATAAAATTGTCTAGTTATGGGTTTCAAGGATTATCGTATCCTTGGTTAAGAAAAACTGTCTTTTCCTTGCCTTCTTGTAAGGAGAAATAATGGTCGGAAGGTCATATATGATAAAAGGATGTATGGAAGAACTTTTCTATTATATGAGATTTTTATAAAGGAAATCTGACTTCTTAAAAGGAAGAAGCATAATCGGAAGGACTTTCCTAAGGTTCTTAAGTATCTTCCTAAAGGAAGAAGGATGATCGCAAGGACTTTCCTAAAATATGAGGTTTCCATAAAAATATCGGCGTTCACATCCATGTTCGGACGGAGGTCGGAAGGTCATCCCTAAAAGATGAAATTTAAAAAAAAAATGAATCCCACATGTATATGATAAAAGGATGTATGGAAGGACTATTCTATATATGAGATATTTATAAAGGAAATCTGCTACTTGAAATAATGAAGCATGGTCGGAAGGAATTCCGAAGGATGGTCGCAAGGACTTACCTAAAATATGAGGTTTCCATAAAAATTTCGACGTTCACTTCCATATTCGGAAGGATGGTCGGAAAGTCATCTCTAAAAGATGAGATTTGAATAAAAAATTAACCCCAAATACATAAAAGGATGTATGGAAGGACTTTTCTATATATGAGATATTTATAAAGGAAATCGGCCTACTTGAAATAAAGAAGCATGGTCGGAAGGACTTCCCTAGGGTTATTTAGGATCTTCCTAAAGGAAGAAGGATGATCGCAAGGACTTCCCTGAGGTTTTTAAGGTTTTACGCAGTATAATACTTCCTTTTGCCTTCACATTTATGAAATTTGTTCTCTACTGTAAAGTTTTTAATGTTGAGTCGTCCTATGTTGTGTGTGTGCAACATTGCTGGCTGGCTGGTTGTCTGTCTGTCCAGCCGTCCGTCCGTCCATCCTTACGTCTATGTATGTAAACATTTAGCCGTTTTATGTAGGAAAGTGCAACCCAACCAAACCAACAACCCCTGTTTCTGACTCTTCTCGTTTGGCGTATTTTTTCACGTTCTTTTGCTTGCTGCTTCAGTTGTTGTTGTTGCTGTTGTTATTGTTGGTGTTTTGAGTTCAGTTTCAAAAGTTTATTTTGTACTTTTTTACGCTGCTGTTTCTCCTCTTTGGCCTGGCCTGGCTGGCTGACTGGCTGGTTGGCAATTTTCCCTTGTACCTTATGCAGCGGTCGGTTGTTCAGTCGGTCGCATAATGCTGAATAACAGCAACAGCAGCAAAAAAAACAATATAATTTTTCCACATACCCCTAACACCAGACCAGAAACCTAAAGAAATACCTGAGGAGCTCAATGTTCAAAACGCAAACAAATGCGACACAAAGCTACAAAAACGGCAGCAATAACAGCAACAACACAACATAACATTATTTTCAATTTAAACTTTGTACACGTCGACGACGTTGAGCTCCGTGACATGAAATAAATCAATTGTAAAATCAGCAGCACAAAACACACAAGAGACACACACAGCCACTGAGAGAGAGGGGGAGCGGTAGAGAGAGACTACAGCAGCATAGAGCAACCCTTTCCCAGCCTTGTCTTGCCTGGCACACAAATGTCCTTAACAAGTTATGGGAAGGGCAGCAACAACCAGCCCCTATTAAAGATACCCACAGAGCAACCAACAACAACCAACAGCACCTTCCCAAATAACAACACAACGACAGTATAATTGTCAAACAACAACAACAACAGGCATATCAATGTTTTAACACTTTAATGCTTAACACCGCGAGTTCTCATCATTTATTATGATGATGATGATGATTATGATTTACAGCAATGTAATTAATATAACGAATCTATGTAATGGCACATGTCCCCCACACTCCGCTGTAGAGCCGGTTCTCAGGGGTAGACTGTTAGAAAGTGCACAACGCATTCACAAGTTAATCAAAGTCCATTACTCATACCACTGCCAAATAAAAAATCATGTTACGTAAGAGTATCCTGGATGTAAATGTGAATGTATTCTATCAATCTCCCTCGGTCACGGTGGGCATCTCTTCCTCTGACAGTGTTATCTTTTATGGTGATATAATTTGTTGTTATTAGTATTCTATTAACGATTTTCAATTGTAATATCAACAGCACAAAACACACAGCCACAGAGAGAAAGGGAGAGAGAGAGAGTTTATTTCTTATGATGATGATCACCATGTAGTCGTTGTTATTATATTATTGCTCAGGAATAAACTCTAGGCAACTAACTTAGATATTAATCATAGTCCTTACATAACGTTTTCGTTAATGTTATTGTGAACGTATTCTATCATTCTTCCTCGGTCACAGTATGTCTCTCTTCCTCTGACAGTGATTTTTTTTATGATGACATAATTATTGTTATTAGTATTCTATTTACGATTTTTTATGCGGTTTCAGTTTTATTTCTAATCATTATCATCAACATCATAATAATCGTTGTTGTCGTCGTCATTATCATAATATGATATCATCATTTAGCCAATATCATTTTAAATAATGGGCTTTGGCTTTAGCCTTAAGTACATAAGTTCCTAATCACTCTGCCTAATTACTGGCCATAAACGAGCCCTCTCCTCAATGGAGGGGATTTCTATAAGCCACATGTGGCGTAGTTGCAGAATATAGTAAACGTTTGTATTTATTTTTTTTTTATTATTATTTTTATACCATTAACATGGAGACAAAGAATTCCAAAAATGGTATAAAAAAAAACAGCAACGATAAGAAATGGATTCCGGTAATTATATGCTGGGGGAGAGGCAGTGACCCTGACTGTTGGTACGAATTAAAATAGAAATTACGAAATATGTATTTGTGATACAAGGAACTAATTAGTGTCGCGTATATATATATATAGAACAAATATTATTTATGAGCCTTAAGTAAGGGAGCTTAATATGTTGTACTACAAAGTTAAGAAGTTGAAAAGTAAGAAGGATATAGTCTGGGTCGGGAGGGGTATTGGGTAAGTGATTGAACGATAGTAAATGGGTCTACAAGTGGGTTGTTTACTTGCAATGTTATAAAATATAATTATATATTAGTTTATTTTTATGTGATATAATTATAATTAACGATATTTTAAAACTTAAAAGGTATAAGAAAAACTTTTACTTTTATAAATTTTTAAGCTATTTAAAGTATATACAATATAATAAAAATAGCATTGTGCACAACTTTAAGCCAAGGCTATTGCAATGATAGATTAACTTTATTAAATTAATTGATATAAACACGTAAAAAATGGTATCACAATATATTGTTTACGATTTTTTTGCGCTAAACTGGCATTACAAAGCTCTTGTTTCAGATTTTTTTAATTAAAATAGTATAACACAACTGTTGTTGTTATTTTTCAAGCTTTTTTAAACTAAAATGGTATTAACAAACTTTTCTTTATTTAAAATTTTTAAAAACTTTAACATGTACAAAATGTAATAAATATACAATTGTGCTTAACTTTGAGACAAGACCTTTGCAATGATATATTAACTTTATTCAAATAGTTAATCTAAATACTAGAAAATGGTAGCACAAAACTTTTGTTAGCGTTTTAAGTCTTTTATTGTATTCAAAATTTAACAAAAATAGAATTGTGCTTAACTTTGAGCCAAGACATTTGCATTAATATATTAACTTTATTAAATTATTAAAACTAAACACCATAAAATGGTACTACAAATCTTTTGTTAGCGTTTTAAGCCTTTTATGGTGTATTATATTTAATACAAATACAATTGTGCTTAACTTTGGGCCAAGACCTTTGCAATAATATATTAACTTTATTAAATCAGTTCAACTAAACACTAGAAAATGGTAGCACAAAACTTTTGTTAGCCTTTTTAAGTCTTTTATGGTATATAAAATTTAACAAAAATAGAATTGTGCTTAACTTAGAGCCAAGACCTTTGCAATGATATATTAGCTTTATTAAATCAGTTAATCTAAACACTAAAAAATGGTACCACAAATCTTTTGTTTGACTTTCAAGGTTTTTATGGTATATAAAATTTAATAAAAATAGAATTGTGCTTAAGTTTGGGTCAAAAACTTTCCAATGATATATTAACTTTATTAAATTATTAAAACTAAACACCAAAAAATGGTACTACAAAACTTTGTTTGCATTTTAAGCTTTTTGTGGTATATACAATTTAATAAAAAAAGTATTGTGCTTAACTTAGAGCCAAGACCTTTGCATTAATATATTAACTTTATTAAATTAGTTAAACTTAACACTAAAAAATGGTAGCACAAAACTGTTGTTAGCGTTTAAAGCTATTAATGGTATATAAAACTTTATAAAAATAGTATTGTGCACAACTTTGAGCCAAGACCTTTGCATTAATATATTAACTTTATTAAATAAGTTAAACCAAACATTAAAAAATGGTACCCAAAACTTTTGTTAGCGTTACAAGCCTTTCATGCTATATAAAATTTAATAAAAATTAAATATATGTCATTGTTGACTTTTCGATGTCTCCATCTTCTTACCCAAAATAATATAAGAGTAACTTCAGTGACCTGACTCAATAGCATTATTTATTCAAATTTCATTATCGTCAGCTAGCGCTATGTTACTACAGTATTCGCGGTCATTAGAACTCAATACAAAAACAATAACCACAATTCCCAAAAATTCTATGTAAAATCAAACTTAACATCAAAGCTTTATAAATCTCTTTTCTAATACTGAACTCCAGCTAACATATGATTAATTATGTGATAATTTCATTTAATTTCCAATAGTTTTCTCTAATTGATTAGTTAACTAGGTCTAGGTCTTATATTAGGCGGCTTTTGTGTGCTTGTGTTTCTTATAAATTTCTGTTTTGTTTTGTGACTATTTATGCTGCCCAACATGTGCTTTGTTGGACGGGGGGCGTGTTACCGCTTGACAACAGCTTTTGCAACTACTTTTAGTAATTTCTATACATTAAAATTGAAGTGTCATTCTTATTATGAAATTAAAATTGAATTTGTAGTAGACTGAGATAGCCCTTGTATCTTGAAAGTATTTAATTATCTGTATATAGTATTCCCTGATATTGCATCAGATATTAATGTACAGAAGACACAACACCGCCGCCGCCGCCGAAGACCCTTTAAAACTATTATTCATCGTCGACGACCACGACAACGACGAATCGGAACTTTCCATGCCGGTTATTAGCAATAACGATAAATATTTATGGCCATTATAAACGGGGAAACAATGTGGAATAACAATTTATAATCTAAAGCCAGTGACCAATAGCAGAGCAATGACAGCGGTCACATATTTCTCTGTGAGATCTGGCGGAACAGGAATTTAATCTTTATGGTAGCAACGTCGGTTTATTTTGAAATGTACTTGATTTGCAACAAGCGTGTTGGATGGCAATGATGATGACAACAATTATTTTGGGCATGGATAGCATCATTTTATTAAAAATTTAATTCTTTTTGATATGTTAAATCTAACATTTGGGTATTTCCTTATGAGAGAGAGGGAGAGTATGAACAAAATATGTCCATATAACAGTAACCTGAATGTCATAGAGAATCTAAAGAGTAGGCAATGGGAGGGAATAAGTAAAAAATAAACCTATAGGCAGTGAGTATAGTTGAGTATAGCAAACACATAGCTTTACTGCGCTTTTTGACGTTTTTTTCATCGTTTTATTCTTATAAAAAATTGCAAGCAATAGTTTTTTTATTTACTAAAGTAATTTTAGTGAAAAATTACTTTTAGTTTACGGAAAGTAAAATTACTTTTTATTTTAAATGAAAATACCTTTTATGTAACGAAAGTTTCTTTAATTTAAAAAAACTTTTATTTTGGATAAATAAAAATAAAAAAAATAAAATTATTTATATTAACGAAAAAAAATAAAAATATTCTTAGTATTTTTTTATATTTTCTAATAAAACAAATTATTTTTTCATTGATGAAATAAATAAAGTACCAACAATTATTTTTTTTGGAAAATTAAATTACTTTTTATAATCTGAGTACCTTTTACGTACCGAAAGTTCCTTTTATTTAAAGAAACTTTTATTTGGAATAAATATAAATAAAAAAATAAAGTATATTAAGTATTTTTTTTATAAAAAAAAACAAAAATATTTTTAGTATTTTTTTTTATAAAAAAAAATAAAAAAATTTTTTCTAAAAAAATAGAAATATTTTTAGTATTTTTCTATATATTCTAATAACAGTGCTATTTAAAAAAAAAATAAATTTTTTATTTAAAACAAGTTATTTTTTCATTGATGAAATAAAGTATAAAAATAAATAATACATATTTATAAAAAAATTAAAATATTTATTGTATTTTTTGAAAAAATAAATAAAAATATTTTTGGTATTTTTTTATATATTCTAATAACAGTTTTCTTGTTTTTCTGAACAAATAATTTTTTTATTGAAGAAATTAAGTACAGACGCTTATTTTTTTTTTTTGGAAAATTGAAATACTTTTTATAATCATAACGTACCGAAAGTTCCTTTTATTTAAAAAAAACTTTTATTTTGGATAAATATAAATACAAAAATAAAAATATCTTAGTATTTGAAAAATAAAAAAAAAATATTTACATTAGCAATAAAAAAAAATATTTTTAGTATTTTTTAATTACAGTCTTGTTTTAAAAAAATAATTTTTTTATTTCGAACAAATTATTTTTTCATTGATGATAATTTAAATTTTTTTGATCAAATTATTTTTTCAGTATCCGGAAAGTGGTTAAAAATTTAAAGTTTAAAAAAAAAATTATAAAGACGAATTTCCAAATTTTTTTTATTAGAAAGAGTACCTTTTATTAACAAAAGTAAATTTTACAAAACATTTTCTATTTTCATTAAATTATGTTTTGATTAATGAAATGCAGTACTCTGATTCAAAGAAACGAGTATTTTTAATGAAAAAGTACTTTTATTTTGTATTATTTAAAAAAGTTTATTTTTAAATTTTTTCTGAATGTTTTTAACTATGCAAGTTTCTTTTTAAATTTAATTTTTTTTAAAAAAAAAATAAAAGTACTTTGTTAAGAAAGCTGCTTTTTCGTTCCAATAGAACAAAAACTTTTTTAAGGTAAAAAATATTAAAAAAATACTTTCTGGAAAAATTAAAATTAAAAAAAAATTACCTTTGATTTATTTAAAAAGTAACTTTTGTTAATAAAAGTAAATTTTGTTAATAAAAGTAAATTTTTTTAATTATGATAAAACTACACTGCTGGTTATAAAAATCAGCTCCGACAGTATTCTTGATGTTATTTACGTAAAATGACCCCCGAATTCGAATATCACCCCATTTCACCCCATCGCCTCTTTATTACAAAAAGTATTTTTATTTATGAAAGTGATTTTTGTTCAGAAAAGTGATTTTTCTTTATAAAAGTACTTTTTATTTATAAAAGTAACTTTTTATTTGCAAAAGTACTTTTTATTTAAAAAAAATATAACTCAAAAAGTAGTTTTTTTAAAAAAGTAATTTTGTTTATATTAGTGCGTTTAAAAAAGTACTTTCTTAAATTATTTTTTTTTATTCAAAATTGAATTTTTTATTAAATAATATAAGACAATGCATTTTATGTTCAGACATTGTATTTAATTTCAATTTTTTTACATTTTATTGTTCTAAGCCGATTATAAAAATCTAAATGTGTCTGTGTGTTGACTATAGGCTTCTAGACTTTAAATTGATTAACAGTGACAATTTTACAAATTGTTGATTCTATGTTAGGGAGGGTTTGTATGATAGTACTTAAGTGAGTCAATAATATTTTATATATAATTTTTAGGTTTCATTTAACAATTTAATCAACATAGTGTTTTCTGAGTGACAAAGTGTGTCTGTGTGTTGGATATATTCTTCTATTCTATCACATTGATTAACAATGAAATTTGCACAATATGTTGCTTACATGTAAGGAAGGGTTTGTACGAAAGTACATGCTGAGGTTCATAAAAATTTGAATATAATTTTTTTGAATTCATTCACTATTATTAGTTGATATAAACTTTTCAGTTCCATACAATGGATAACATTGAAAATTGCACACATTGTTGCTCATATGTTGGCGATGGTTTGTACGATATAAGAAGAAAAGGTCAATTATAATTTGTAAATATTTTTTAGTGATATATTCACTATTATTAATCACCATAGTGTTTTTTCAGTATCAAAGTGTGTCTGTGTGGTTGATATAGACTTCTATAATTCACATTGATTAACAATTAAAAATTGCACAATATGTTGCTTACATGTGCGGAGGGTTTGTACGATAGTACTTGAGTAGATCTATAACAATTTTAAAATAATTTTCTATATTCTTTACCTATAATTAGTTGACATAGTGTCTTTTCCGTACAATACATTTAAAATAATAGCAACTAACCAAAAAATGACAAGCTTTTTAATACCAGTTTAGTTAGTTTCCAATGTATGAACTTATTATGCTTGCCTACAGATTTGGGCTCCACCCTTTTATTATATAAAATAGTAGCCTGTTAGTGGATTAATTGCCTGCCTTATAAACGAATTAGCTAAAATTTATTAAATTTCCCACACCATCAAATCCCCAATATGAGTTTGGTTTTAAGCAGTTTTTTCCTCATACTCAAATTAAGTTTTGATCAAGAACTTTAACTCTGCCTCCACCCCTTGCATATAATTTCTTAAACGAATTAGCAAAAATTAATTAAATTTGCCACACCACAAATAGAGAACCACAATTTTGGTTTGGTTTTATTCAGTTGTTTCTCGATACTCCAATTAATTTTTAAAAGAATGAACTATGACCTCCCCCCCTCACAGCTGCAAATAATTTCCCAACAATATCTACACACAAGTCTAGCCCATATGATATTGCCCCCAAAAATTTCATATGAAAATAATCGCCTTTGATGAATTCCTCCGCTTGACAATCAGTCATCAATGATTTATGATGATGATGGTCATCATCATCATCGTCAGCATATCTGTCTTACTACTGGTACGTACAATTCGCATAAATACCATTGTTGTTGTGTTTGGTTACTAGTGGGGTTTGTGCACAGTTCGCAGGGGCATAATTTATTTTAAACGAAATGAAATTTGCATATTTTTCATATAAAATATAATTAAATTAAGTAAATGAATTTCAGCAGAAACAAAAATGCCAAGACCGGCAAGTTTTAGTGTGTAAGAAGTACACACGTTAGTACACTTATATGCTTGTGTGTTAAATTGTTTTATTTCATCATCGTCATCATCATCATCATCATGAACACCAGGCATGCCAAAAAATTGCCTGCAATAGTCATGCGATTCCATGACATTCGATTCGATTCGATACGATACGATTTGATTCTTTTATATATTTAAATTATTGTTATTGACCGTAATAATATAACAATGTCTAGCCAGTGGGAGGCAGAATGTTTTCCGTGCCCAACGTTAGGGGGTGGCAAAAGGTAATTGTGTTTTTTAGAGGGGTGTTTTCTGTCTACAAAATGATTGTGTTACCAAAAATGCCGACGTAATCACAAAAAACGTATGTATTTTTAAAATTCCTCTCTCTGTCGCTATAAATGACATTTTATTAGGTTTTAAATTCATAAAAAAACTGAATGGTATGACTTTAGTGTCACACGATATGGTGTTTAGATAAAATATCCAACCAGGTACAAGGGGGAGAGGGGGAGCTTATAAACCAAAGCTGCAATAACTAAGGCAGAGCTCTAGTAAAGTTGAAAGATAACTTTCGTGGGGGCATTTATGATGGGGGCCGTGGCCATTAAGAAAAAAATACGTTACAAATCCTTAACGCTGTAATAGGGTTAAATGTAATACCCCTCTATGTTAGCTACAACTCGTGGCATTTCAATAAAATTTGTTCATAGTTTTGTTTTGGCTGCTGCTCTTAATCGATAAAGCGTCGTAAAGCCTGCCACGCTAACAACATTGAAGATGACCATGTGCAAAGACAAAACGTTGGTGGCTGTTGTTGTTGATTGGGGCAATAGCCATTATGTTTATAAGTGCTGATGGCAAACGTGTTGTTGTTGTTGCTGCTGTTAATGTTGTATTCTTGGCTTGGCTATTTCATGTTAATATTTACATTTTGTATATCTTGTGCTTTATAATATTTAGGTTACGCATGCGCCGCCAACAAGTGCAGCAGTAGCAGCAGCTGACTCTAGTAGTAACAACATTAGCAGCATTATTTAAACAAACACACACACACACTCACTCTCTTATAGACCGGTCACACATCTAATGTGCTGTGCTGCTATACAAACTTGGCCAAATGCAAAATACAACAGCTACAAACAGACAGCAACAACAACGAAAAAAATCAAGTACATTGCTGTAAAACGTCAGCAAACAACATCGTAGAGCAAAAAGCGCTATGATGAAGAAGAGACGCAAAAAAAGGCAACACACTACAGCAACAACAACCCAAATGACAAGAACAGCCATAAACTAATCAATAAACATCGCATTAAATGCAAACACTAATAATAAGTAAATTATGAATATTTCAACGCTAGAATGGAGAATGGTGAAAAGCCAAAGAAATTAGCGAGAAAATGCAAACAGCAAGCAGTTAGTCAATATGAGCACAGTGAAGGTAAAAGAAGGCAATAGAACAGAATTATAGCATCGCAGTGGAAAGTTAAAGAAGGGATTTTGCAATAGGCTAACTACACCAGACAGTTAGTTTAAAAAGATGTATTAAGATGCAATAATATAATATTAGTAACATCTACCTTAAAACCTTTGTAAGCAATTAAGCTAGAGCTGGGCAAAAATTCACAACAATCGCATATAGGATATAAAAGTCTATGGGCAACACACAGACTGCCGTCGGACAGTTAGTTTAGGAAAAAAATTCAGAATAATCGCATATAAGGTATAAAAGTCTATGGCCAATACACAGACATCCGGCGGACAGATAGTTTAAAAAGATGTATTAAGATCTTTTTTAAATAAACAACAATAATAATACAACAGCTACCTTAAAATCTTTGTCAGCAATTAAGCAAGATCTTTGCAAAAATTCACAACAATCTATAAAAGCTATAAAAGTCTATGGACAACACACAGACATCCCTATATTTAAATATAAATACAAGAACAATTTAAGAAAACAGCATGTAAAAGAAATTTTTCTACGATAAAGATATTCCAACTATCAAATAAATTAGTTGATTTTAAAAACATTGCATATATGCTCTTAATCGCATATACTGCTTTAAAAATAAAATTCTATCATCGTCATAAGAGTTTAAATCAATCTATATCTCTTAATGTTACCTAGCTACAAACATTTCAGCAATATTTAGGCAATTTTTGAGAACAATTTAATATAACCTACAAAAGTCTATGGCCAACACACAGACACTAATATATTGCAACATAAGTGAAAGACAACTTTCTTCAGTATAGATAAAACGGTAGAACCTCAACGATACCTATCTACAAACTTTTGTAAACAGTTCTGCAAGAACTTGGCAAAAATTCAGATTAATGCAGTGTATAGTCTAAAAGCCTATGACCAACACACAGACACACATTTATAATTCAAAATAACAGAAAAAAACAAAATATTAAAAAAATGCAGTTATATGAATTTTTCCTTTATAATTGTTACTCTACGATATAGAATAACAAATAAATTAGTTGATGTTATGAAGATTTCATACATTTTTTTAAACGCGTCCATAAAAATCATAGCATGCCTTTTTTAATAACTGTTCCGAATTCATCGTCATCGTTAATTAAAATAAGTCGATTAAACGTTAATGACACATACCCACAAACCTTTGCAAACAGTTCGGCAATAACTTGGCAAAGAATCAGATTAATCCTTTACAATGTCTTAAAGGTTTTATCCAACACACAGACACTATTTTATTTCAATAAAAAGAGAAATAAACAAAATATTGAAAAAATTAAAGTCATATTTAATTAAAAAAATCGATGTCACCTTAATGATACCTAGCTACTAACCTTCGTAAACAGTTCGACAAGAACGTGGCAAAATTTCAGACCCATCTGTTATAAAGTATTAAAGGCTATATCCAACACACAGTCACTATTATAATTCAACATAAGAAAAATAAACTAAATATTAAAAGAATAAATTTATATTAATTTTGACTTACTAGATATTATTCTATTCCAATAGAATAAGAAATAAATTAATTGATTGTAGAATTAGTTAAAGATTTCATAAATTTAAATCATAGATTAATAAAAATCATAGATTGTATATTTTAACAACTCCTCTTTAGTCATCGTCATGTTTGATTAAGCTAAATCGATATTACATTAATCACACCAAGCTACAAACCTTTGTAAACAGTTCAGCAAGAAATTAGCAAAAAATCAGAGCAGTCTAATTTAACCTACAGAACTCTATGCTCAACACACAGACACTATTATATTTAAAAAAAAAAAAAAACAGAAATAAACAAAATATTGAAAAAAATGCATATATTATTATTTTAACTAAACAAATATCTTTACGCTATTTAACTGTTATAAATTTCAATTAGATTTGTTTATTTTTAAATCAGTTCATACATTTTCTTTATTGTTTATATAAAAATCATAGTAAGTCGGTTTTAACAACACTTCTTTATGTATCGAAATTTTTCACTGAAATAAATAAAAAGCACTATAATAATACATACCTACAAACCTTCGCAAATACTTAAGCAAGAGTTTGGCCAAAACTCAGAACAAACGAATGTAAGGCGTAAAAGTTTAAAGATAATATACAGACACAAATATATTTCAATATACATATGTGATATAAAAATATACAGGAAAATTGCATTTATATACATTTTTGACGTAAAAGTTTTTATTCTGCGTTTAACGCAAACTTACTTTTACAAATTATTGCTGATTTTGCAAATATTTCATAGATTTTATTTTAATAAATTTTCTTTAAAAATCATAGTATGTCTGTGTGGTGGATATAAACTCTAATACGCTACGTGTGATTGCGATACAACTTGACTATTATGTTAATCATATATTGGTGATGGTTTATGACGAAGTGCCGTCCGGTTAGGTTAATAATAATTTGAAAAAAAAATTTCTTTTAAAAAAATATGAAAATTTTCGTTTTTTTTTATTTTACATAAAGATAATTTTTGATTACATAAAATCCCTTTTATTGGAGAAAACAAATATTTTATCTTTAGGAAACTACAGTATCTGTTATATCTAGACGAAATTGCTTTTGTTCTAACAAAGTACATTTCATTTCCAAAAAAAATTCTTTAAATGCAAAATAAAAGTGTGTCTGTGTGTTGTATGTACACTCATATACGTTACATAGAATAGCAATGAAATTTTGACAAAATCTTGCCTATGTGTTAGAGTTAGTTTGTATGTTAATACTATAGTAATTCAATAATAATTTTAATATAATTTTCTGAATTAATTCACTATTATTAATCGATTAATTTAGATTGTCCTCAAAATATGAATTTGAATATTATTACATCTTTTTGTCCCATCAATTGCTATTGTTATTAATTTTATAGGATTTTTTTCTGTGTGTATTGCTAGTCATTTTAGTGTACTTCCGTCTATTCCCTCTTCGATGTGCTATATTTTTGACCACGAATGTATTACAAAACTATACAGCAGTACATAAGTATGTCTGGCTGATGGCATCTACCTTTACATATATGTACATATAATTACATTTGTTTGTTTTGGATTGTTTTTTTTTCTTCTTCTTCTTCTCGTACTCGTAGATAGGCCACACCTACTAGAGTAAATACCTATAAAGGTGAAAATAATTTCCATCAACATTTCAACGGAATCAAAAAAGAAAACGAAAAAAATCGACAGAAACACAACTAATGATGATGAAAATCATCAAAAGCGGCACCAAAGGTGTGAGAGAGCGTACAAGATCGGGTTAAGAAACTCAAACGTGGAATCAGGGCCTCTATATTTGTCTAGTAGTTAGAAGCTAACATACAATGTTGTAAGGAAACGTTAGTGACAGGTCTAAAACAACCACTAACAACAAATAACTAGTACCAATAGTTAGGGTTATATAAATTACTGTTATTATTATGCCACAAATGTTAGACTCTTAACAAGTTAAACTACCATTAATTGCTAATAAATTGTTGAAAGTTTTCAATTCATTTGTAATATGTGTCATATTTTCTGTTTTCTGCGGCTTTTTTTTAATAACTTTATGCTAATAAATCTTGTGCAACTTTTACTGATTTATGTCATACTTTTGAAAAAGGAAAATATGTCTTGTGTATTTGCCCTACCATTTGGTTTTGGATGGATGGCGCCAATCATGTCAGTTTTTGTGTTTTTTCTTTATGTTTCGTTGTCGTCAGTAAAGTTTTCTGTCATCGCTGCTGTCAAATGCATACATAATTAGGTCTTAAGTGTGTGTGTGCCTCGTTTTTTTTATGATAATTTTATATAATTTTTTGTTGTTCCCTTGTCTTATTTTCTATATGACGAAAGGTTCAAAATATACAATTTTCCATGTCCCTCTCGTTCCCTCTCTCTCTCTCTCTTTGTGTGTTATTGTTTCAGGCAAATGCAAATTTATGTAGTTGACCTCATTTTGATGTACGTTTGTTGTCGTACGTAAATTGCAAGTACTTACACGAGGAATAGTGTGTGTCTCATTAGTACTTAGGTTCCATTAGGAAAATGATTGATAAATTTAGTAAAATTGTTGTGTGAACAATGTTTAGTATCAGTTTTTGTTAAAAAATCACTTTAAATTGAAGTCGCTGAAGTAGAAGAAAGTTGAGGCAATTACACATTTATTTTTTATATATAAAAAAAATTAAACTCAAATCGTATATAATAAAATTATTGATATTTTAAAAAAATTAAAAATTTAATCAATTTTGTTTTTAAATATTAAAGTTAAATTGAGTATATTTCAGGACGAACAAAAACTAAAAAAAACAAAGTTCTTATATAGAAACTCTTTCTTAAAAGTAGTCTACAAATGGTAAAAATTCTATCGCATTTCTATGATCGCCCATGGAACTTATAAGTAACACACAGACATAAAAAAAATTAAAAAACACTTATCTGATCAGAGTGATCTAGAGCATAACAGCATGTTTATAAGAATATTATGGAAATACGTTGTTGTTACTTGTTGTCCGCACTAATTCTATATACTCTTTGAAACTATGTATTTAATTTTCTTTAAAACATATTTTGAGAGTGACAAAGAGTTCATTTGTTATTACCTATCAAGTAACTTTCATAGTAAGTGAGGTTTTTTTTTAATTTCCCTAGAAATTTCTAGCGCTTTTCCAAAACCTTTAATCACATTGTGTGTGACAACAATTACACTGCACAATCATTCTTTCATATTCAAACAACAAAGGGGCTCTCTCACTTTTACTCTCCCTCTCCACAATCTTTCTCCTTGGCAGCCATCGTCCATCATCACTTTGCGACAAATTGGCTTTATTCGAGCTAGGAACACGTGCTGACAACAACAAAAAAAGATACTACTCCCTTGACAGTAGACAGGCGACTTCATTAAAGTTGAAGACCTGAGCCGAAGCACTTGCAATCTGGGGGAGTCACCGGTAACTGAGTGTTAGGGATGTCTATGTATCGAACGTCAAAATACAAAAGTCATTGATTGTTAATTTAATGCGCAGACTTTTTGATTGAATGTTTAATGGGTCCTAAGGGGATGGTCGAAAAATGGTTTCATTTCCGTTGACCGGAAATGAAGAGGACAGTTTCAAATGGTAAGAGTTTTACACAAACAATGCCAAAGAGAGAATGTTATGCGTATAAAAAAGCAAAGGAGCAGAATGCACAGCTACACTGCATTACTTCATCTCTATGATACTAACATGTGTGATAGACTTTAACATGTTATCTCTATAGCGAAGGAAACCTAAAATGAGTTGTGCAGTTAGCAAAATTTACAATTGTTGCCAACTAAATTGTAACAACAAAATAGTTGCTGGCCACAGCTAAGCACCATCAATCCCATTACCCTGTGATTTACTGCCCTCTTTCGTGCTCATTATGGTCATTTGGCATTTCTCATTTTCAAGTCAATTAAAAACTATTACGCTCATACATCTTCCCCTCACTATGTTAAGTCTTAATCTGTGCCCAAAAGTGTTGCCAACTTAAGGGGCAGCTATAAATTTTTGTGTTGTATGTGATTATTTTTGACGAGTTGTTATTGATTTCAACGCTTTAGTTCATTGACAAGATTTCTACTATGGGGTACTCGTATATTTATGTGATAAACACAAAGTTCAAGTGGTTGACGGCGGCTGCCACACTCACATGCCAAAACAACAACAGCAACATTCGCTTGGGCCAAGTTAAACCAGACCAAATAACTCCAATCATCACACATTTTTGAAACACACAAACATACACTCACTAATGCTCTAAACGAATCTAGAACTAGAAAACAAAATTATCTAAAAGGAAAACAAACAGAAGTACTATACACAACTAGAATGTGGTAGTGCGCGAGTACATGATCTACGACGTCAAAAAACTCTCTATATAGAAAACTCAAGAACGAATGTTTGCAAATAATAATAATTAGTTAATTTACAACACCATGTTGTTTTGTTTTGTTTCATTTCATTCGTTAGAATTCGTTTTGTTTTGATTTCATTAACAGCTGTTGTTGTTTTATGGGCATCAGGTTGGTTGGTTGGTTGGTTGGTCCCCTCCATGCGTTGGACTTATCAACAACACCACCTATAGGCCATCTCTCTGCTTCACGGGGTAATTTCAAATCGATTTTTTTTTTCTAAATTGTTTTTAGCGTAAAGAATTTTAATTAAATTTTTAAATTAAAACAAACTTAAACAAGTGTGTTTGTTATCTTATCGACGACAACGACGACGACGACGAGCAACACTACAGCAACAACATTAATAATAACAGCAAAATATTACTACTCTATACCTAATATAGAGTATTTGAGATGAGTGCAAGTACTCGTTTTACACCCAAAAATACCGAATACTTGAGAAAAATGTTTAATTTAGAACATAGACAAAAAGGAGGGGGCTCAAACAACACCTTTTGTGGAAAAGGGCCGACAAGTGTTGTTGTTGATGATGACACTTGAGTTTTATTGTTACTAAACTATGAAAACGTGTAAGGGACAAAACTGATTAGGGGGTCCAACGTGAATGTGTGGTGAAAGTTTATAAGAAATACATCTAGGATAATGGGGGATATACAAATAAAATTGAAATTGGGGTAACCAAGTTCTTAAATATCGGCAATTATTTTGATGAACAAAAACTAAAAAAAAAACTACGTTCTTATATAGAAACCCTTTCTGAAAAGTAACCATAAAATTTTGAAAATTCTATTGCATTTCCATGAGCAACTTACGAGCATATCTACCCTCTATATTCATCCCATAAGGTGGGCCCATAAATTTTTTTCATTTTTTTATGAAATCTGCTCCTGCCGCTCCATTGGTGTCTCATAGAAGGGTAATATGTATGACCGATCCGAAAAAAAATTAACTGTTGCTATAGGAACCTTCTCTAAAAGGGTAGACAACAAAACGGTAAAATTGTATAGTATTCGCATGAACGGTTAAGGAGCTTATACGCAACACACAGACATGGTTTGTTTCAATTACGTCATTATATTTATTTTCTAAAAAAATTTCAACTAAATAATGTTACATGTAATTCACTTATTACTTAACATATTTCAAAATATTAATTGTCTACTTATGTTTCAAAAATTTACTTGTTCTACAACTGACAAAACTTTACTGCTGATATAGAAAACTTCTCAAGAAAGTAGTCAACTAAATTATCAAATTCTACAGTATTAGCATGAATGCTTTAGAAGCTTATACGCAACAAACAGACGTGTTTTGGTTTAAATATATCATAGTTTTTTTTCTTAAAATTTCCACCTTAAATAAGTTGCTCAACATGTTACTTAGTTATCACTGAACACATTTCCATAGCTAGAAAATATTAATCGCTTCCTTATGTAACAAAAATTTACTTATTTTACATCGGTTAGAACTTAAGTGCTAATACAGAAACCTTCTTAAGAAATTAATCAACAAAAAGAGAAAATTCTATAAAATATCCATGAGCGGTTTAAGAGCTTATACGCTTCACACAGATATGTTTTGGTTAAAATATTTCATAACCACCTAAACACAGACATGTTTTGGTTCAAATTTATCATAATTTCTTTTAAATATTTCCACATAAATTGAGTTGCTCAACATGTTACTCAGTTATCATTGGGCACAGTTCCATAACTAAAAAACATCAATCGCGTACTTGTGTAACAAAAATTTACTTCTATTACATCGGTTAGAACTTAAGTGCTAATATAGAAACCTTCCCAAAAAAGTAGTCAACATAAATAGCAAATTCTATAAAATTTCCATGAACGGTTTAAGAGTTTATAAGCAACACACAGACGTGTTTTGGGTTACATATATCATAATTATTTTTTCTAAATATTTCCACTTAAATTAAGCTGCTCAACTTGTTACTTAGTTATCACTGGGCAAATTTTCATAACTAGAAAACACTAATCGCCTATTTATGTAACAAAAATTTACTTCTTTTACACCGGTTAGAATGGAACAGCTCATGTAGAAACCTTCTCTAAAAAGTAATCAACAAAATGGAAAAATTCTATAAAATTTCCATGTACAGTTTAAGAGCTTATAGGCAACACACAGACATGTTTTGGTACAAATATGTCTTATTAATTTTAAATTTCCACCTTAATTAAGTTTTTTCAACTTGTAACTAAGTTATCACTATACATTTTTCCAAAGCTGGGAGACATCAATGGTCTACATAGAATATAGTGCTATAAGCCACTCACTCTTTTCTACTTTAAAGGCTGTCTAAAGAGCCTTAAGTCTTTAATTTCCCGTTACCCGCTGCCCAAGGCCATTAGCACTCAAAAAACACCTCTACCTCCCGGGGTTGTAAATCTGTACGTTATCATAAATAAATCAAAATTTATTACAACGATAATTACTGAAGTGACAAAACAATCACGAACCCAAGAGGGTGGGTTTTGTGCAAAAACAAACACAAAAAATGTTACGATTTTAACAAAAACTATTGGCATTACAACAAATTGTTATATCAAAAAATTTGATAGTGTAGCGATAATGCAAAACAAAAAAATACAGGGGGAGATGTAATAGGAGTAACAGACAACCCTACTAGTAAAGCCGAGCAAACCACAATGAACAATGGCCGCTTGAAGTAGTGGACTTCCTTCCGTTTTTTTTAAGTTGGTTGGTGCCAAAAGGATTATGCTTTTAAGTGTATCCTGTAACCCTGTAGTCGTTTTTTTTTGTGTGTTTGTTTGGGTGAGTCCCAAGCAATATAATCAGTTTCGTATATGAAAAGGGGATTTAAGAGAACGTAAAACGCTTAGGGGTGGGCTCTGGCTGAGGGCTGTAGTTCAATAACAATTTGATACTGCTGTTAAGGCCCAACAACAAAAATAGCAACAAGACTACGTACGGGGGCAATGCAAATAATAATTACAACGTAACCAACTTGTAGGATTATAAGCTGATTTCCGGCATGATTGATGGATGGGCTAAGATTTATAAATGCCAAAGAGTAACCCTTAAATCCAGCGAGAGAGAGAGAGTGTCACTCGCCTACCCTTAAAGAGGCACCCAGTTACATATAGGGGAAGGAAAGAGAGAGAGAGGATATGATAATGTTACCGTTGCTGCTTTGCCAAGCACGTGTTGTCAATTATTACACCCGTTGATGAAATTCAATACAACCACCATAAAGATCATGGTTGACGATTATAATAATAATTCTGGCGAAATTTGAGTTTCTTCTTGCCTTGCTTCCTTCCTTCCGTCCGTCACCTTGGCCAAAGGTAGCGGAAATGAATTGTCTGTGTTTATGGCAGCATAATGATAATGCTCTTTTTTGTTCCAATTGCGTCGTCGTCGTCGTCGTCTTTTCGAAAACCTTTAATTTACTATAACAATAACTTAATAATCTTATCTAACTATTAAACACACAAAATACGCCTACTTTCTCACATAAAATACTACAAGTTTAGGACTATAACGATTTTTTTTTATGGTTTCAGTTGATATTTATAAAAGATATCACACACACATACAAAACAAAAAACATGTTAAGGAAATTCCTCAAATATTTTCATTGAGTACACAGCAGTAGAATTTTAAAACAAATCTCCCACGCCCTCACCAACAACCCCTTTGCCTTTATGAAAGGGAAACATTTAAAATATTTAGTAGATTTGTTGGGTATAAAATAAAGGTGATTTCTCAATAGCCCTGGACATTGTCAGCCCTCTCAATCTTAGACCCCGTGAAAAGTAGCAACAACAACTACACACCTTAGCATTCAATTAACGTCAATTTGATAGCGTGCCCCAGAAGCAGTAACAACAACTCCAATCTGTTATTGAGAGAAGTACTCCATCAAGTTGTTGTTGTTGTTGGTCATATCAAAGTTTGACTGGCCATAAAATAGAATTTCATTCGCAGAGGGCTCAACGAACGCACTCAAGACATTTTGTGTTTTGTGCCAAAAGAGACCCACATATTTTTCACAGTCACTACGCATTACGCTTGTATTACGCGTCAAGTGCAAGCTTTAGTTCCGCAATTAATAGACCAAGCATGTGGTTGGCTATGGCTATGGTTGGTAAGAGGGGTTACCTTTGCCCACATGATAGGTAAAGCATTGTCGTTCTACGGTATGCGAGAGTCCACGCAAGACACGTGCTTTATCAGCCGTTGTTGTTGTTGCTGCTTTCTTGGTCAATAGTACTTAGTGTAGTTTTGATTTGCAAAAATTTTTATATGCGCTCTCTGACGAACATAAAAGCCAAGATGCGTATAAGCAGTGGCAAAGAGAAATGGGTAAACAAAGGCAAAGGTTGATATGAGAGAGAAAGTAATTTTATAATACATCTTAATTGATAACTTATTTTTACTTTAGAAACCAAGAATGAGATATGGAAGAGCTTTGAGCACTTGATTGCCTTACGGGAGTTAAAGTTTAATGCCGAATTCGAACATCAGCTGGTTGAAGAGCTTTTACTAGACATGTTAACATAACTTATTATCTCTTTGCACTTTATAAATTAGAAATGGGACGGCTTCGAGCATTCAAATGGTAAACAAGCTTCTATTTTTAGACTCACACAACGAAACCTACAGTTTGACGCCGACAAAATTGGCACCTACAAATTTCTAAAAAATTTCCACCTTTAATATGCAGTTGGTCAACATGATACTCAGTTATCATTGGGCACATTTCCATAACTAGAAAACATTAATCGACTACTTATGTAACATCTTTTACATCGGTTAGAACGTAACTGCTGATATAAAAACCTTCTCAAAAAAGTGGGCAACAAAATGTTAAAATTCTATAGTATTTGCATGAACGGTTAAAGAGCTTATACGCAACACACAGACATGTTTTGGTTTAAGCATATAAGCAGTGGCAAAGAGAAATAAGTAAACAAAGGCAAAGGTTGATATGAGAGAGAGAGTAATTTGAATGTTATATCTGAACTGATAACTTATTTAACCATTTACAGCCTAAGAATGAGATATGGTAGAGCTTTGAGCATTTGACTTACAAATAATGAGACTTACAGTTAAGTACCGAATTCATACGTCAGCTGGTTGAGAAGCTTCTACTAGGCATGTTAACATAACTTATTTTCCCTTAATAGCCTATAAATGAGAAATGAGAGAGCTTTGAGCCTTAAATGGTAAACATGCTTTAATTTTTAGACTCACACAACGCAACCTACAGTTTATGGACGACTCCTAGAGTTAACTGTTTGAGAAACTTTTACTAGACATGTTAACATAACTTAGTTTCCTTTTACATCCTATAAATGGGAGCATTCAAATGGAAAACAAGCTTCTATTTTTAGACTCTCACAACGAGACCTACAGTTAATGGACGATTCCAAACGTCAACTGTTTGAAAAGTGTTAGTAGACATGCCGATTGATTCGACTATTCAGAAGTAGTTATCGACTACATCAAAAGGGTCTACCAAACAAAGAAACGTAGATGGCTGTGACAGGATTTCAACTCTAGTCTCGCGCCTCATAGTAAAATATGTTCTAATATTAATAATATATCTTGAAAAAGTACCAAATATGGTATATAGGTGGCGCTGCTGTATAAAAGAGCATATTGACAAGATTTACCTGTCGAAGATCACATAGATGAAGTCCTGTAGGTATATTAGATAGGCTCACTCGATAAAGAAAACAAAGTTATTTCATTCTATTCCCAGTTTTGTAGTTTTTCCGAAGGCAATTAAAGGACATCCAAATTTTACAAGGCCCTATGTTCCACCTAGGAACTTTTTGGAAAATATATATATAAAATTTTTTCTTGATCCTCGCATCCAACAACCCCTCTCTACAGTATAAATTATGCTGAATCGTCATTATAAATATATAAGCTATACACGTGATTTGATGCCTTAAAAAGATCACAAGGTTTGTGTGACTCTCTTAAAATCTTATCGTTATGGAATTTTTTTTACTACTTATACTTAAACAACGTAGACCTGTTTGCTCTCTGTTCACAAGCCATATGTTTAAAGAAAAGGAGTAATATTGTCTAACTATTTATTTTTATCTCTCTCTGGTCAGTCTCTTCGAGAACAGCCTAGGGAGCCGATAACAGAATCTATTTTAATGTGACGTAATAGAAATGGACGTTCGCACACGATTCAAAAGATATGACTGATATTATTCTAGATAAGGATTAATGGATGATTGTGGTGGTGATGGCCCAAATATAATCGATGTGGTCGCAATTAAATATCTACGATCTCAAGCACGAGAACTCAAGTGTTCTGGGTAATAATCTGACTGTGATGATCTAGAATTAGAAGATAGCGTATATGTATTGCAATACTAAAAAAATGTTAACAAGTTCAGACAATGAAATAGGAGAGGGTTGCAAAAATGTATATACGATCAGATGGACATCTATACGCACGACACTGAAATTATTTGAAATTTGTGTACACTCAACAAAAATGTCCATACCTTGCGAATTGCCCAAACCTTTAAGATTATGAGAGAATAATCTTTTTTAGAGGACTATTTAAAGAAAGTTCTATATCGTGTTTCAGTGTGATATTAACATTTTGTTTTTAAATCTAATTGTATATGTTGTAATAGATTCGTGGCCATATCCATCTCCTCACAGGAAACGGTTTTAATCAAGTGTCCTGGATAGTTTTTACAGTTGTTAGCAGTAAATAAACTGCTCTAGAAACTATCGCCAATATCTTAGGTATAATCTGCAAATATTTTATTTTAATATGATTAAAGGCATATGAACTACAGAAAGATAAATTGTCTGTGTGTTACATATAGTCGGTTAAGCCGTTCATCATATTATAACAAAACTATGACAGATTATTCTGTATGCTATTGGGAGAGTTTTAACATTAGTTCAATTGTTATACGAGGGGTGAAGAGTAAGCCTTACCAAGTAACTTAATAATTCTAGAAACTTTCGCAAATATCTTAGAAATAATCTGCCGATGTTTCCTTAAAGTCAAATGAATCGTTTATAAGTCTGTATGCAACACACAGACATAAAAATTCACATTGTCTGTGTGTTACGTATAGGCTTTTACATCGTTATTCTAATTAAAATGAAACTTTGACAAATTATCCCATAGGTATCTGGGATGGTTTGTAGTCTTGTTTTGGTACTCTACGAGGGGTGAAGAGTAAGTTTCCTGAGTACAATATATTTGGGGACTTTTCGCAAAATAATTGTATTAGTGTAAAAACTATCGCAAACATTCTAGGAATAATATACCAAAGTTTCATAGCAATAAGTTGAATGGCACATGAACCTTTACGTAACACACAGACACATATTGTCAGACATGGACTGTCTGTGTGTTACGTATAGGCTTTTACATTGTAATTTAAATTAAAATACAACTTTGCCAAATTATTTAGTAGGTATCTCGAATGGTTTGTACTATTGTTTGTTACTCTACGAGGGAAGGAGTAAGTTTCTCTAAAATCATATATTTTTGCACTTCTCTCACAGTAACTGAATTACTGTAGAAACTATGGCAGACGTTATAAAAATAATATACCAAAGTTTCATAGAAATAAGTTAAACGGCACATGGACCTATATGTAACACACAAACATACATTATCAGATATACACTGTCTGTGTGTTACGTAAAGCCTTTTACACCGTAATACGAATTAAAATGAAACCTTGACAAATTATTCCGCAGATATCTGGGATAGTTTGTAGTCTTGTTGAATTACTCTCTAAGTGTAGGAACCATCGCAGACATTCTAGGAATAATATACCAAAGTTTCATAAGAATTAGTTGAATGGCATATGAACCTATACACAGAAAAAAAAACACTACTGTTGTTATGCAATTAAATATTATTGTTAGCATTCAATTTCGATTTATAACAACTTTTCCATTTGAACATGTTTGTAAATTTTCATATTGACAAATTCTCAACCACATTTCAAATTTAACTAAAATACACAAATTGTAACTATAACAAAACTGTTTATTGTATTTGCAATTTTGGTTGTTGGCGCCTTTTTAATTAAATATTTAATTGTATTGACGAAATGGTATTTAATATGACAACTAGTTTGTCGTAATTTTTTTCTGTGTAGGTAACACACAGCCATGAAAAGATAAATTGTTATGAAAAGGTAAATTGTCTGTGTGTTACGTATAGGATATTAAAACGTTAATCAAATTAAAATAAAACTTTGCCAAATTATTTCACAAGTATCTGCGATGGTTTGTACTCTAGTTTAGTTACTATACCAGGGGTGAAGAGTAAGTTATAACACGTATCCACAGTAGTCCACACAATGTGTAAAGTAAGATAGACAGGATTTAAATTGATACATATTTTTTAAGAAAGCAAGAGTATACCTTTATTAGCTACGTCTTTAGGATCCTTCTTAGATTTTAAGTAATTTTAGTAATTAGTTGCCTAACCCCTATTTTTGTTTGTGTAAACATTAAGAGTATCTAATAGACAGTATACTTTGTTTAATGCACAGCATACTTAACTTTGATTCAGTTAATAAATATATAAAGTTACTTACCGTTGTATTTTAAATTCCTTTTATTTTACCTGTTGCTTTGTACTTGTTGTATATATATAGCCTTTTACCCCTAACCCTTTTCTAAGGTTTCCCACACGCTTCACAAATACCTTTCCTTCCATTGAAAATTAGTACCTTTTCATTGTTATTTGAATTTAATTAACATGAATTTAATTTACTTGAAATTGTTTGTTATTTGTCGTAGCTGCTAGTTGCCCCTTAGCCCCTTTCTCACAATTGCTAACGAAATCTGATACTTTGCGAGTAAATTGTTCAAAGAACCAGAGCAACTCTAGTAAATAGGATTATCCTTGTTAGGTTTGAATTAATAATTGAATTTTCCACAACCAAAGGAGTGGGGCAAAGATGTAAAGGTAATATTCAAAGCACAAAGCTGCTTCTCATGGCATTTAATTGATATGTAATTATGTGGTCGTATCTGTGAGAATGTATGTTAATGCCTGAGAACGTAGCTGTCATAGATGACATACATGATGGTGACGGTGATGGCAATGACGACGTCGACGAGCCACATATCAAGGAGGCTTTGGTGACCAGAGCTATGGTAGAAATTTATTCTTAGTGTCTCAGTGTGTGTGTTTGATAGTCCTGACGTCCAGAACATTTAGAATGAATGTTCTTGATTGTGTGTTTTGCATATTGATTACCATGCGTACGTAGAGTTTGTCAGTGGTGAGCTTCTCTTTTGTTAGACATTTTTCTTTGCGTTGTTGTTGCTGTTGTTTTTTTCGTTTGGGTTTCCACTGCTCTTGGGGATTTCTATTAAAATTCTGTTTGTGTGCATGGCAGGCGGTTGGGTGATATGATGGTATAGTAGTAGTAGCTTTTTACTACACCGTCCCGGCCTTGTTCACAACATACAACATTTACTGCAACAGACAGTTGGTTGGCGTTAACGTGCTATGTAGCTTACCACTGCTGTTGTTGCTGCTACTGATGATGATGGCACACAGGCATTTGAGATATTTTTCATTTAACTTCATTCTAATGACATCTATAACGTTGTCATTGTGTTCCGTCCTTTTCGTTGTGTTCTTTTTCTCTTGTTCTTGAGTTGGTTAAAAAGCCTCGAGAGTCTTTGAAAAACGCCTTTGTCTTTTTATTTGTTTTAATTGTATCCCGTACGCATCATCATCATCGTTACGTGCTGGCAAATGCCAGTTAATGTTATATTATTTAAACGTGAGTGTCTCAAGACATGCAATGCCACATTTTATGTACAATTACCCAAAATTAACAACAACTACAACACCAAATTTATTGTTGTGGGAGGAGCTTAGGGGCAACATTGTTGTTGAGTTACCAAAAAAAGAAGCAAAGCTTAAAATTTGGTGATGATGATCACAAAATATCTGGTATTGCAAAGTTAGCGAAACTCCGCCTTATTTAATTTTTAAATGAGCTTTTAGTTTATTGCAGTATTTTAGGTAGTACGAGGCTCGTTGACAAAGTTAAGTAGGTAATAATTTATAGAAAAACACATAACAATGGAAAAGTCGTTTATAGACTTTTAAATTTTGCAAAGTATATTAAGAATTATGAACATGAAATTGTTCTTTTTCATTCACTGCGTGTCTGTGTGTTGTGCATAGACTTTTATACCATTCATGCAATCGAAATGAAACTTTACCAAATTCTTCCTAAGGTTTATGGGAAGGTTTCTAGTGCAGTTAAGTTAATGTAATATTAATTTCTCTAAATAAAATGTTCTCACTGAAGTCATACCTTTAAATGTAGCTCTATTGTACAGCGGGTATATGTTCTGTGTGTGAATGTGTCGTGTGTTGCACATAGGCTGCTATAACGTTGATCCGTTTAAGACGAAACTTTACCTAATTCTTACTAAAGTATTTAGGAAGGTTTCTAGCTTAGAACAGTTATTGTAATAGTACTTTCTTATTATAAAATTTTCTCAGTAAAATCATACCTTTAAATGTAGCTGTTTTGTACAGAGTCTATACGTTCTGTGTGTATATGTATCGGTGTGATGGTTAAACTCTATCAAATTGCTCGTTCAATGGCAGATGTATTAAAATTATATTTACCTTACGTTACTTGGATGATTTTTTGAGTATTGCCATTAATATGTGAGGGTTGAAGGCTTTTTTTTGTGTTTTTATCAATGTGTGTCTGTGTGTTGTACTGAAACTCGTATACTATCGAACCATTTAAAATGAAACTTTATCTAATTTTTCTTAAGGTACAAGGGAAGGTTTATGGAAGTACGCAGTTTAAGCAGTTGCAATTTCACTTAATAAAATTTTCTCACTAAAGTTATACCTTTAAATGTAAGAGTTTTGTCTAGCTTAAACAAAAAAAAATATTTTTTGAAAAGTACTGTACTAATATTTTTGTAAGTTTTTCTACAATATACTCTTTTGCTTAATTTAAATAATATGAACTTATTTTTTTATATGTAAATTTTTCTCTTTTTTTTTATCAATTTGTGTTTGTATGTTGCTCATAGGCTCCTATACCATTAATGCGTTTAAGGCAAAACTTTACTAAATTATTTTTCGGGTTTAAGAGAAGGTTTCTAGACTAATTCAGTTGATGTACTAGAAATTTTACTTAATAAAAATTTTTTATGCAAATTTTCTTTTTTTTTATCAATGTGTGTCTGTGTGTTGCTTATAGGCTCCCATTCCAGTAATTCGCGTAAGACAAATTTTTACTAATTTCTTTATCGGTTTTAAGGGAAGGTTTCTAGACTATTTCAGTTAAAATAAATTTGTTCTTGTGGACTCAATTCTGAGAACTGCACGTGAAAGTAGCCCCAATAACAAGAAGTTCTGCATAATTCGTTTTGTCAAGTTACATGCCATAATAATTTAATATCGATTTGAAGTTAGTAAGTATCGTATAGGGGAATTTGTCACGTTTAAGGATCTTTTTTATGACATAACTCGAGAACCACTGGTCCGATTTTGCTGAAACAAATTTTTGATTTTGAACTGGATTTATTTTGTAGCAGTAATATTACTTATGATAATCATACGCCCACATATAACAATATAACAAAAAAACCTAAAACGTGAAAAATTTTCCCTTTACGATACTTACTTACTTCAAATCGATATAAAATTATTATGTCATGTAACTTGGCAAAACGAATGAAGCTGAACTTCTTCTTTTTGGAGCAACTTTCACGTTCAGTTCTCTGAATTGAGTCCCAAAATCATGTGTTTTACTGTGTTATACTAGAGTAGGGTTTTGTTTGAAATTATTTGAAAATCTCATGTGATAAGACAATACCTGACTATCCTTACCTTAAGTTATTACGAACATTCGTCCTTTCTTTCCTTTATAGGGTATGCAGCACTATTTTGTCTTGTTTTTGCCCCCATTATCACTCTCGCTTATCTGCAACTACACAGTTCTTGCATATTTCTTCTCTTTGCATTTCTTCCATCTTTGAAGCCCCCCTCTCCCTAAACCTTTGCTGTCGTGTGTTGTAACCACCTTTTATGACGTGTTCATTGTAGAGACTATTAATATCCTTTCAATGAAATTTGTGGTTTGGAATTGTTCCAAAAGTTTGTTTCAGTTTACGTAAACTACAAGACACACACACTCATATACAAACATATAAATACCCATACATAGATTGTACCACAAACTTATGGTCATATAGACAAGAACCCATACCTGCTGCAGCTATCGCCGACCAGCAGACGGCCGACTCATGTTTAGCATTACTGGATGATACCATCAGGCGGGCGGTGCAGGGAAGTCTTAACGTACAAAGTTCAATGGGTCATTTATTAAGCACTAAAAACCTCAACGGCAAATAGTTTTCTATATATTTATTGGGAGCACCACAAAGACAAGCCAAATCTAAGATAAATAACACAACACGCAATCCTTACAGGGGAAAACACATTATACACTGTGGCACAGGCACTGCCGCATACACAGAACAGCAAGAAAGGCAGCCGACGACAGACCACTGCAGTATTGGCCTCAAAATTGAAAAACTTTCTTTATTGTTATTTCCAAGGATTTCGCAGCAATATGGGAGTCATATTGTAGTAACCCATAAGGTTATTTGCCATAGTGTTATATAAATAGAATATTATTCTGCTATCCTATAAGAGACAGCCAGTCAGACGCCAACAAATGACTTTGGCCGTAAGACAATTGAAATGCTATGCTAACATAACTTTAGGGATTCCTATTATCAGCGAGAGCCAGCATACAAACCTAACCCCATAACCGATCGATATTGTTTTATATTAAGCCTGTTATATCCTTGGGAATTTTGCAATGAAAGGATAACAACCCAAGGGTTTGCTGTGCTGCTTGCAAATCGCAATTGTGCGTAGGAAAAAGGGTAAACTTCTTTTACAACTCTATAGAAATGTAGAAAATCTCTTATTCAATGCTTGGCTCATTCACAAGCTCGCTGCGCTGCGCTAAAAGAAGCTGTATGCTGTGGCTGAAACAGCTTTAACATCAAATCTACAACAAACAAATGTAGAAAATAAAAGAAGAAAAAAACAAGGATGCCTAAAGCGCTTAAGGCGTTTGTGTCTGTATAAGCTTGATTATTATACTATAGAAAACAAAAACATGAAATAAGAAGAAAAAAAACAATAAGACTACATTCCTTTGTCCAGGGACAGACATATACATATGTAGAATATCTACACAAGTATAAGTGTGTGTGCGAGTGTGTGTTTGAAAACCTTATAAATACCATTACACAATCACAGACAGCCCAAAATACTGCAAATAATAAAACGAAAAGAAAAAAAACAGAATTTGCCAAAATCAAATTCAAAGTTCACCAGCCCAACAACACCGTGTGCCAACGGGTGCTGTTGAACTGGCAAGGGCGAGTGTCGTATGTTTATCCGGGGTTGGGGAAAATAAGTCATTTACTTTGGTTTAAATTGAAATTCATTTTATATGAAATCTGTGCTATGCTCCTTTTATTGTTGTTTTCGTTACATTTTCGTCCTTTTTCGGGGCTTTTTTACACATCAAGGGAACACAACAACAACAACAAAAACAACATAAGACAAAAATGCTATCATTTGAATGCCAAACTTAACAATAAATCTCAATTTCTAAGGGTCGGTCGTTATCACTCCACGTACAGTGCCTGGCAAGGAGAGGTCACTAGCATGGTATAAATTGCGTCAACATTTGCAAATTGTTATCAATAAAAAAATAATTGTAAACAGAATATGAATTATTTACATATGTTGAAAAAACTTGCCTGCCATCTATAGCGCATAATTTGTACTATTTTATAAATTAGGAAATACAAAAACTAAAAAAAAATAACGTAAGAAAAAAAAATTAACAATAAATATCTATTTGCCTTGCAAGGAAGTGGTATAAAAATTGTCATCACAATTTGTCCATCAGTGTTTTAAACAAAATCGGACTTTAAAAAAGCGAACTAAAAGAAATCGACCTTCAATCTTCGCATATTATTAGAAATACTACTGACTGGACCAAAAGTTCGTTTACATTTGAATTGGGATTCTGCGCCGAACAGTCTGCACGGGGAGTAGGGCGTAGGGGCTACCAAATGCAAGAGCAATTAATGGGATTTCAATGTGATGATACCAGTGAGCGGATAACAAAGTGCGTTCTACGTACGCTAGTACTATCGACCCTCGCATATTGTTAGAAATACTACTGGTTGGACCAAAAGTCCTTTGAATCGGTATCTGCGCCGAATACTCATCACGTAAAGTCGGGAGTAGGGGTTACGAATTACGAGAGCAACTAATGGGAATTCAATGTTATTATGCCATTCAGCAAAGCGCTTAGTGCGTTCTACGTACGCGAGTACTATCGAAACAACGATTCTTTGACTATAGCGCAACGAAAAGTTATCTCTCATTACAGGATATGACAAAGAAGCAAAACTCCATCGATTCAATTGATTACAAAACAAGATGCAGAAGTTGTTGTTGGCGGATTCAACCAAAACACGGTACAACATTTTTAGCTCTTTGATTTGGGACTGAATTCTGAGAAATGCACGTGAAAGTTGCCCCAAAAAGAGGAAGTTCTGCATCATTCGTTTTGTCAAGTTACATGCCATAATAATTTCATAACGACAAAAATTTCATTTAGTAAAATTTCTGGTATATTAACTTAATTAGCCTAGAAACCTTCCCTTAAAATCGAAAAGTATTTAGTAAAGTTTCGTCTTAAACGTATTAATGGTATGGTAGCCTATGCGCAGCACACAGACACAAATTGATAAAAAAAACGAAAAATGTACATAAAAAAATTTCATTTAGTACAATTACTAGTATATTAACTGAATTAGCCTAGAAACCTTCTCTTAAACCCGGTAAAGAATTTAGTAAAGTTTCGTCTTAAACGAATTAATGGTATGGGAGCCTATGTGCAACACACAGACACAAATTGATAAAAAAAAAAAAACGAAAAATGTACATAACAAAATTCCATTTAGTAAAATTATTAGTACATTAACTGAATTAGTCTAAAAACCTCTCCTTAAACCCGATAAAGAATTTAGTAAAGTTCTAAATAGTGTAAAAATTTCCAAATTATATTTAAAGCAAAACTTAAAGTAACCAAATTATATTTGTTAAAATAACTCGTCTGCCATCTATAGCTCATAATTTGTACTATTCTTTAAATGCTTTCCATAGAATTCTATTTCATAAGAATTTTCTATGTTCAAAAAAATAAAATTTTTGTTTTATAACCAACTTCTTCATAACAACTTCTCATTACTGCCAGGAAGTCGTCCAACTTCTATGACACCGACTGTATTTCCGTTAACGTGTTTTCCCTTTTCATTTTATGCACCACTTTTTGTTGTTGTTGTTTGCATACGTATTTCTGCTGGTTTTGCCAATTTAAAATGAGAAAAAAAGCGAAAAAAAACTTTTTGAATTTTTATGTCTGGTGCAAAATTGAAAAAATGATAAGAATCTCATTTGATTTCCTTGAGGCAGAGTGTGCCACACAAATACGGCGGGCGGCGGCAGACAGCCAAACGAATGGTCTGACACTGCAAGAGCTCAAGAATGTGTTAGATAAGTGTTATACCGCCACAGCAACGACAACAACAACCACCACCACCACCATGAAATGCCAGTCTGCCAGAGAAGTTGGAAATCTCAAGGCAGCCTCATTAGGAATAAATAAAATTTTGTGGTAACATTTTGAAGAAAAGGAGCAAAAGAGTCTCTATCTATCTTATAGAGAAAGAAAAAGAGAAGACCAAGCAAAAATGTCTTTGATTGCAAGTACTTTTTATGATAACTGACATTAAATGACATTTTATACTAGACAAGATGTTAAGATAACACATAACATTACCTAGACAGTTTCCTTTTTGCAATCGCAGGATTTTATGTCTTCATTCAAAATAAAGACTTAATGTTTGAATATACTAAGGTTCCTTGCAAACATTAAATGAATGTTAAAATGTCGTTTTTTATTTAAAAGGTGACACAAAGTGTTTTGTGTCCCACATGCGACGATGTCAGCTTGTATTCATTTATTTAGTGGTCGAGGTTATGGACTAAATGGCAGACAGTGATCACAAGGCCTAAGTTTTGATTATACCAGAAAAAGAGAGAGAGGGAGAGAAAGAGAGTGTGTGTGTGTGTGTGTGATAATCACACAATTGCTGTGATTTGATGTTGGTTTCACTTTCACTTTGACATAAATCTAAGCTAATCCTTTGTAAGGCCTTAATTCACAAAAACAAAAATAAAAGAAACAACCACAAAGCTTTAGCACCAGACCTGCTCTTATGTGGTCGAGCTTTGTCTGAGTTTAAGGAAAAGGCCCAGTTTTTGTTTTGAAGAGCTTATATATACTCGTACATGGGAATTATCTAAGCAAGAGTTGCTTTTTGTTGTTATTGTCATTGGCATCAAAGTGTAATTTTAACAACAACAACAAAAGATATCAAAGTATAAATCTTAACAACATCAGCAACAAAAAGATTTCAATTAATCTACTCTGGTTGGTACCTTTTATGCAAATACTGACTGAGAGTATCTAATTGTAAATGTGTTTTTGCTGTGTCTCTTCTTAGGAGCCTGCTAACGTGTGTGAATTAAACACTTGGTTTTAAAACATATGCACACATATACACACTTACATAGGTTTTGTTTATATGAGCGTGTGTTTATAAGTGTATGCAGGCTTTTAAGTGATTTCTATAAGATTAAAGTGGTTTCCACTTAGTTTTGCTTTTTTGTGTTTTTTGCTGTTGTTGTTTTGTTTTTTCTACCAGCTACATGCAAGAATGTTGCCAACATTGAGCAAAACTTGAATATTTGGTTGAAAATTTAATGAAACAATCAGGAGGATTGCATTGAGAATATTGTTATGTATATTGGGAGAGGGTGTTGTATTAAGGACGATTGAGTTTTAAAAAAGATTTTAATTTAAATTCGTAAAAGGTTAGAGTTTAAGTAAATAAGGTAGACTTAGCGGAAGACACACTTAAATATAGATTTTTAGATATATATCTGAACTTTTTCCTATTTCAAGGACCTTGGACACTTTTAAAGTCCTTGAAATTTGCCCATAATTTGTAATTTTTTTGGCGGGTAGCCTTCTGTAGTATAAAAGCCGGAACTTTTCAAAAAACTTTGTACAAAATTTAAAATTTATCACTTCTTAGGCGGACTGGGCATTTGTGCCATTTTAAGGATATTGGCCACTTTTAATGTCATTGATATTTTTTTTAATAGCTTGGGTTAGTGAAAAGTCAAATATTTAAATATTAAGACCGCAAATTTTCTCAGTTATTTTTAAAAAAATTTAATTTGTCATATGTTTGCCGGACTGACATTTTTGCTGCCAATCCAAGGACATTCCTTTAATATTTTTAAAAAAAATTATGCATAATTTCAAAGCGTCATCTTGGGTAACTACTGGAATATAAATATTTAAAATCCATACAAATCATTATTATTTGTTCTTCAAGGACTTTGACACCTTTTAATATAATTGCATAATTTTCCATAAATTCAAATTTTTAAATTGTATTATCCACGGAAATAAGAAAATTTTTCATATCCACTGAAATATAAAAATTTTCTCATAGTTGTTTTTTTAACTTTAACATTACTTTTTCCGTTTGTAAGGACCTTAGATTTTTGGAATGTCCTTAAAATTTTTTCCATAATTTTCAGACCGCGACAATATGATTGTATATAAATGTTAGATAATTTATTAAATTTATCATTTAATGGATTGGATATTTGGTTTTTGGCCATTTTCAGGACCTTCGCCCCTGTCAATGTATTTGAGAATTTTTCTATAATATATATAAAACTTTTTTTATCACGAAATACAAACCGAAATATAAAAATCAAAAATATTTCTAAAACTTTAAAGAAAATATTCCAAATTATCATTGGCATGGCGGGCTAGACTAGAAGGACTTCTCGGTTTTTGCTCTTAAAATGATTTAATATAACATGACGATTGTCATGATTAAAGCCTATAAGAAATATTATCAAAATTTATCATTAAATGCAGTGTTTTTCTTGCATTTCAAGGACCTTTATCTTGAAAGTTAAAAAAAAAGTCAAATTTGTCTCAGGAATGAAGACCAAGACTTTTTCCTATTTCAGGGACCTTAGACAATTAGCATGTCCTTAAAATGTTTTCCATAATTTCGGTTTGTTCTCGCGGTTAACATGATTAAATATAAAAGTCTGATCTTATCCAAACTTAGAAAAAATTTAATTTTTTTCATTTAATAGATTAGATTCTCTTTTCAATGTAATAGACAATTTTTCTATAATTTCAAGTGGTTATCACAAGAAACATACTAAAATTTAAAAAAAGCGAAATATTTTCAAAGTTTTATAATAAAAATCAAATTTACATTTGATATGGTGGCCTAGACCTTTTTCTATTTCAAGGACATAGGTCCTTCTAATGTCCTTAACCATTTTTTTCATTATTATATATATTTCTAAAAAAACAATGGCATTTGTAGGACGACTGCAAATTTTTGGCCATTTCAAGGACCTTGGATCCTATTAGTGTAATACAAATGTTTCCATACTTACTTTTATTGATGACAATTTTTTTTCCAAAAAGTTTTCAAATTTTGTAATTTTTTGCCGGACTGGATATTTTTTGTATTTCAAGGACCTTGTCTGCTTTCAAAGCTATTGAAAATTATTCAAAAATTTCTGAATATTTTTGCTATATATATTATTAAATTTAAAAATACAAAATATTACCGAACTTTGGCAGAATAATATCAAGGACCTTCATTAAGGACCTTGGACTACATTAATGGTCAAGGGAATATTTTTTATAATTTCAAATTGTTTTCTTGGCTAAGTCATTTACATATAAGAGCTCGAATTTTCTACATAAAAAAAAAACAATGACATTTGTAGGACGACTGAATTTTTTTTTGTCATTTTAAGGACCTTGGATCCTATTGGAGAAACACATGTTTCCATACTTACTTTAATTAATGACAATATTTTTTCCAAATTTTTTCAAAAAAATATCACTATGCCTGACTGGACATTTTTTGTGTTTCAAGGACCTTGTCTGCTTTCAAAGAAATTGAAAATTTTTAAAAAATTTCTGAATATTTTTGCTGTATGTATATATTATTAAATTTAAAAATAAGAAATATTGCTTAATTTTGGGGAAAAATATCAAGGACCTTCATTAAGGTCCTCGGACTATATTAATTTTCAGGGGATTTTTTTTTCATAATTTCAAATAGTTTTCCTAGCTAACTCACTAGCATAAAGGAGCTCGAATATTCCAAAAAAAAAAAAAACAATGCCATTTGTAGGACGACTGCAAATTTTTGGCCATTTCAAGGACCTTGGATCCTATTAGTGTAAAAAATTTTGCCATACTTTAGAAGACGAATAATTTATCCCGAATTTTTAAAATTTTTTAATTTGTTTGCCAAACTGGACATTTTTCGTATTTCAAGGACCTTGGTCACATTTTAAATCCTTGAAAAATGTTTCCAAAATTTCAGTTTATTATCCATTTATATTTTAAAATATTATTTAATATATAGTTCATATTTACTTTTGTTAAATTTTTGGTAATTTTTTAATTGTTCCTTTGTTTAAAGGACTAGATCCTTTTTTGCTATTTAGAGAATTTTTTTTGCAAAATCTTCTAAAATTTAAGATTTTATAAATTGCTGTCTTTACTTCTTGCTTACTTCTCTTTCCTTTATAAAAGCTTTCTTAGAAACTCTCTCTTTGTAATTTTTAAATTTTACAGGACGAGAGTTTTTGTCCCTAAAATGGATTTGAACAGGTTTCAGTAACTGGCGGAGATTTCAAAAATTTCTTTCTTTAGTAATATTTTTCAGAAAAGCTCTCTCAGAAACGCTCTCTTTGTATTCCAGTTGGGTATAAGGATCAAGGACTTCTGTGGGTTCTTTTTTTTAAGATTTTGTCGCAGAAACCTTTGCTTCTAATCACTGAAGTTACTAATTAAATAATTATGTATTCAAACTAAAAGCAAAACTGTGAACCGCATTTGGGCAATTCGGAAAAAACACAACACACCCCAAAAATACACCTGTTTTCTTATCTTAGAGTCGGGCCCCCCCACACACACAAGATTTACAACTGTGAAAACCATAATAAGCCTATCATAGCGCCATCTATAGCTGATAACCTGGATAAACCCATAAGCAATAAACATAATGCATATACAAAAGCAATATACAAACGTCAATCACTATGACTCTATATAAATATTCATATATACTCTATACTACATATATAAATATATATGCAAACTTATATTTCATATCTCTCATTGTCCTGCCTATGATGGCTCTAGTAATGACCTCTCTAGTTATGTTCATATTTCATATGCAAATTGTGCTATAATTCCCACCCTCGCTGTGCTTGTGTGTGCGCTCGTGTGTGTGTGTGATTGCTTATAGCCTCAACAGTAATTGACGATGATTGTTTAATAAGTATTATTAAAAAGGGGGAAAAATGATTTTTAATTAAACACAAATTCACCGCACGATAAGCACATAAACATTTATATGTCTTTTCAATATTTTGTAAATTATTTTTTTTGTTTAAATATTTTTTTGTTTGTTTTGTTTATTCGTTAAGAGTTTTAAATGATTGTTTATTATATTAAAAAATGTACGTATGCATATGTAAAGGTATTTATTTAAATTAAATTTTGTATTAAAATACTTACTCACGTTTCGCCATTTGTTTTATTGGACAGTTTGGTTGGTTGGTTGGGTGTTTGCAACTTAATCGCCTCCCCTGTTTAAAAGATCTCTCTGTTCTCTTCTCCTTGTTTTCCTCTACTTTAAAGTAGAAACATGTTGATGTCATGTGGAGTGGCTGCCCGAGACCACTTGGCTGGCGGTTGATTTTGAAATTATTAACAAATATTTTTTACGTTACGTTACGTTACGATTTGTAATAAGCTCGCAACAGCCACCACCAACTATATTATTTAGTATTTATGGAAATTTATTATTGGCCATAAATGTTCAATTTTATTGTTAATTGTATGTAATTTGTGTTAAACACATTGTTGTTGTTGTTGTTATTATTGTTACTATTTCTGTTGTTGTTGTTATAGTTGACTGTAACTTTATTTTCACTTTTTGTTTTTTTCTCATCGTGTAATTACAGGTTACCACAGTTTACACTCAATGCCAGGATTATTTTTTTTATGATGGTAAGTAGGACAATATTTGGAAACAGAGAAAAAAATAACTCAGCACAAGGATATAGCTGCGGTTGCTATTGCTTATATATATAACAAAATGGTAGTATTATTTATGATTATCACGAATTGTGTGCCTTTTCTAAAATTGTTCGTATGTAATAATTATTCCGCTTATGAAACATTGCTCTTTTATTTCTCCCCACTGTTTGTCCCCTTTGGCCCAAGCCATACTAACGCTTTGAATGCATAGCTAAGAGTAAGAGTGAAAAAAATCATTATGTTTAAAATAATTTTCGCATATGTTAGTACATACATATAGGTTTCCTTGTTATTGGCCCCGTTCTTTGTGCTCGTCAACACACTATCAGACACAATGACGCAAAAAAAAAAGCATTGTTGTAGACCACTTTCTTGGTCATGGTTAGAAGAAAAACGTCAAAGGCAGGCAGACATAAAGAGGTCAAAGGAGACAGACTGTGGAAAGGATTAGAAATTTACAAAAAAGTATAAGAATATATGTGGATGGTGTTTGTTGTACCTAAAAAAGGGTGTTAAGTTTTGAAAAGCAACTTTTTCACTCCAAAAAATATTGAATTTTTTAATAAATCATTTAAAAAAAATTAGATAAGGCTGAATTCATAAAACTATTTTACAGATACCTTTTTTTAACGGAAAAATTTGATTTTTAAGTAAAAAAATTACTCGGAAAAATTCCGAAAATGAATAATTTTGTGTCGTGTTGCAGAAAAAAATCTTTAGTATGCTATAATAGACAAAATCTGATGGATTGTGCAAAAATTTGCAATTCAGAAAAATAAATTTTTAAAGAGAATTTTGATTTTTTGAGCGAAAAATTTCTCCGAAAATTCATATTATTGTGCCATAATGCAGGAAATCCCTTCAGCAAGCTATAATAGGCAAAATCTCATGCATTGTGGAAATGTTTGCAATCCCGAAAAATTCTCTTTTTACAGAAGATTTTGATTTTTTGGCAAAAAAAAAAATTACTCCGAAAAATTCATGTTATTGTGGCATGATGCAAGTAAAACCTTCAGTAATATATTTTACACAAAATCTCGTAAAAATTTTGTAACTCCGAAAAATTTGACCATTTTTCTACACAACTTTTTTGGAAAGGATCTTATGACAAAGGCTTGAAATTTGTTTTAATGGAAAAAATATAAATGTATTGTCCTGTCATGAAAACACATCTTTGTGGTAATAAATGTAACTACGAAAAATGTAATTTTTTCAAAAATGTTCGCAAATGTTACTGTCGTGTGATTTTTCTAACGAAAAGGATTGTTAACTTTCAAACAGCCACTTTTATTACTCCAAAAATGTTAGTTATTTTCAACAAATATATAACATTTTTAAGCGAAATTTTTTTGAGCGAAAAAAAATTACTCCGAAAAATTCCAAAAAATCTTGTTATTGTGCCTTGAAGCAGGTAAAACCTTCAATAAGCTATAATAGACAAAATAGTGCAAAAATTTGTAACTCCGAAAAATTTAATTTTTCAAATATTTTTCGAAAATAATACTTTGGTATAATGCATAATTCAACAAAAATCATTTTAATAGTGTGTCATTGCGTGAAAAGTAACAGCAAACATTATTATTGTTTAATGAACCGCAAAAATGTTGACTTTTTTTTAACAAAATTTTAACAAAAAAGGCGAAATACCATTACTCCGAAAAAAATAATACTTCGAAAAATTTAAATTACATATTAAAAAAATATATTGATGAGATCTCTTTTTATGGCCATGTGCAGCTAATATCAGCACTTTAAATTTGAATTAAAGTAATTGAAATTATTTTTTTTTTCATAATAAACACTAAAAATTTAAACTCCAAAAAAATTCCTAATTTTTTTTGGATAAATTATATTTTGATAAGTTTTTACGAGAATACTTAAAAATTTTGGACAACTTAAATTCTGACTACGAAAAATACGGATTTATTTTAACAAAAATTGCCGAAAATTGTAACCTTGATAATATATTACTTCAAAAAATTAAAATTATTTAAAAAATAAAACATAATGACATCTCTGTAGTAAAATATCTTTATATTACCATGTAAACACACATATGAACATGTTATTTTTTAACTAAAGTAATCATTTTTTTTCATAATAAATAGCAAAATTTTTGACTCCGAAAAATTGTTTTTGCATAAATTGTTATAAAAATTGATATGCAATAAGATGATGTATTAATATTACTTTCATTTAAAATATTTTGTATTAACTCCGAAAATATTTTTGGTATGAAATTACTTTAATGTTGAAATGAATGAATGAATGTCCGAAAAAAATTACTCCAAAACATTAAAAATTCTTGAGAACATAATTGCCATAGCGAAATTTTATGTTACTCCGCAAAATCGTTACTCCGAAAAAAACTTAACTCCGAAATATGAACAATTATTTACCAAAAATTCTTGTGAGAACTTAATATTCCTGTTTAATTACTCATAAAATATATACTTATAATAATACTTATTAAGGATTTGGTGAACTAAATTTTTTTATTTGATAAATTCAGAATTTTTTTTCGATAATCTACTCCGAAAAATCTCGAAATGCGTTTTTTTGGCTCAATAACGCTTAAAACCTTGACTAGGACTATTATACGAAACGTTGGGCTTATTTGTTTACTCCAAAAAAAAAATTTATAAAAATTTTTACTCCGAAATATATAAATTCTATACAAAATTTTTTCAGAAAATTTTAAAATAATATCCCTGGCGAATAACGTCATAAAAAGCACATTAGAAACCTAGTTGGAATTTGCGTACACATAATATGGTGTAAACGATTATATTTTTTTTAAAAAAATTCCGAATTTTTTACGAAAATCTACCCCGAAAAATTTCTAAATGTAATTTTTTGGCTTAATAACGCTTAAAACATTGTCTAGAACTATTATACGAAACGTTGGTCTACATTTGATTACTCCGAAAAATACTTTTATAAAAATTATTACTCCGAAATATAGAAATTCTGTACAAAAATTCTTAGAAAACTTAAAAATAGTATTCCTGCTTTATAATTACATTAAAAGCACAAAAGAAATCTATGTTGTGTACATTGTGTACATTGTGCACACATAACATATTATGGATTAGGAGACCATATTTTTTTAGTTTTAAAAAATTCCGAATTTTTAATATAAATTTACTTCGAAAACTTATCATGGTTTTGTTTAATAACGCTAAAAACTTTGCCAACAAACTTTTATACGAAACGTTGACCTACTTTATACTACTCCGAAAAAAATTCGGATTTGTTAATTTCATAAGAAATTTGCTTAACTGTGTCGTAAATGCGATTTATTGCAATCACCCAATAGTATTATAAAAAAACTGCACCGCGCCATATAAATTTAGCCATATTCAATAGTGACATAAAACCCCAGCTCTAAATAACCAAAACAACACTTGTTTCCGTTTGTGTTTATATTACCTTCTTTTGTAATCCCCTTAAAGACACAAGGAAAACACGTTTAAATCTAATCTCAAGAACAGTGAAAACAAAACCAGCACCACAAAAAAAACTACATACAAGCTACTCATGTTCAATGGACGTGATGACAGACGTCAGCAAAAAACCAAAAACACCAAATCATCAGGCTACCCAAATGACAAAAAGACAGACAGACAAACAAATTGACAAGCCACCTTCCTTACCTACTCTACCCGGCCAGGCAGTCATCCAGCCAGTATAGAAACCTCCTGGCCAGCAGACGTGTGATCAGCAAATTTGCACTGAAGTCTCACATAATGAAGTGAATTTAATTGCTGACTCTAAGTATTTGAGCGGGGCGTTTATTATAATATTAGCCATTATGTAGTGGGTAATGCTATAGTAAGGTGGGATTGGGAGAGAGAGGGTACTTATAGGGGGAGGCAATAAGTTTGTTGTCATGTGTAAACGATAAATAATACTACTATTGCATTTAATTGTTATATTTGCGCATTAATTATATTTTATTAGCAGCGGCTGCACAGTTATTGATTTGTGTTCTAGCCACCCTCCTCGTTTAAGCCATTGGACTAATACTAACACATTCTTTGTATCTTTTGTGTTTCTTTTTTTTTCTCTTACAGGTAATGTTTGCCTTTGCAACAACAACATGTTCAAAGAAAACAAACGATTATGTGATAATGTTAAAAAATCACGAGAGGGCATTACATGTAAATGCCGTCGGAAAAGTGACAGCAACAGATATATCATTAGCACGTAAGTATCTCAAATGAATAAAAAAACACCTATCTATATACATATATATGTACATAAATATATACCTTGCCATATGTATCGTTTATGCCTATGCCATCTACCTTTATTAACTTTACTGACTGCCATAAACAATAACAATACAATACAATGTTGTTGTTTGTATCTACATAGCACCACAATAACAACAACAACGTTGCACATTCATCAATAAACACACTCGTTAAACGTTTTCGAACAAGTGCGGCGGCAGATATCAGCTCGCATCGCATTGCATATGAATGTAAATCGCACACGCTAGCTGCACTGGCTGTTGCACCTCGCACTCGCACCCGTGGTCGGTTGGGTTGCATGGTTATAAACCTGGCAAAAGGTGTGATTAACAAGCGCGCAACACACTCACACAGATCCTGTCTAAATAATCAAAAGGGGGTAATCACCGTGTCATCGCAAACACTCACTCACCTACTATTCACACACACTCAGTTGGTTGGTCGCTCACTCGCTCGGTCACATGTAGTCTCTTGCCTTTACAATCGTACACGGCTGCCATAAGAGGCGGCTTTATGTCAAAGGAAAAGATTGACAAGTGTTCAGACTGTCAAATAGACATACACATTAAGTACTTACAGCTCAACTCGTGTTTACATAGATACTGTAGTATATATATGTAACTGTGAGTGATATTTAAAACCCAAAGGGACTGCAATTACTCACACACCCACACACACTCTCATACTCTTGGCAACTTTAACTGGTAATGACATTCGTTGTACTTGTCATCAGAGTGACAGAAAACAAAAAAAATGTTAAACAAAAAAACTGATGCTGTAAAGTGCATTAACATGACATTTTTGTTGGATTTGGTCACTTGATACAGTTTAAAAAAAAACACACACACACAACAACAACAAAATCGTGGAATATTTAATGCATTTTAATTGTTTTGCGGATTGTTGATAAATGGTTTATGTCATCATTTATAAATTTTATACAAGATATATTCATCACAGACAATTTTTGTATGGGAAAATATCAGTGAAGATTTTTTTTTTTGCATAGGAAAGTGTTTTAGCAAAAAAAGTTTTGTGAACAACAAAACTCAATAATTTCTATATAGAAAAGAGTTTTGAGTGTAATATTAAAGAAGACTTTAATGAAATACTTTTTGTATAATACGTGAGGGGTCCCGGCATTTGAAATTCGAGTGCAGTATTTGACCTTAAGAAGATTTGTATACCTTTCACCACGCGCACGCCCTGAGCAAAGGGTATATCCATTGTAGTCTTCAATTTGTAACGCCCATAAGGAGGCGTGGTAGGTATGACAATATAACAATTAGGATGGCTGCGAAACTTTAACTTTGTATTTTCAGTAATGCCCGAACGGAATATAGTGTCAGTTGTTATAAAACGGTTATGGTCAAAATTTGAGCAAAATCGGACAACTTTAAGTCGTGCCCTAAAGAGGTCAAAGGTCGTATCTATTTATATATGAAAATGAATTCGTGTTTGTTTATTTGAACTTTTTTAGTACCGATCTTTTTTGAAATTTTCACATAATTTGGCTGTGTGGTCTGAAAATAGGTGGTGAATGAAATTAGGGTACTTGCATTTTTGATAACATATATCAAGTGGGCGTGGCCCATTTGACTCTATTTTAAAACCGTAATATCTAAAAGGAATACCTTTACTACAGTCGACTTGTGTGTATTGCATTTGACAGCAAAGTTTGTGGCCCATTGGACTCTAATTTTGAAACCGTAATATCTGAAGGAGCTTTTCTACAGTCGCCTTGAAAATTTGTATGGAGATACATTTTACAGCAAAGTTCGTGATCCAACCAAAATATGGGCGGGATCGGAGTAGTGGGCATGGTATATAACTTGAAACTTTAAAAGGCTCTATCTCATGAACTATAAGAGGTATAAAGGTACGATATTTGGTATGTGTTGTTGTTACAGTATGCCAATACAGCCAGGCTAGAAGTGGGCTGTGCCACGCCCCATTTTTAAGTAGCCGTTATAACAGCCATAATAATGGTTTGATCGTCGTTGAAAATTTCACAGTATAGTTTGCAAACAAGTTGGCAAAAAGGCCACACGTCAATATTTTACTATTACATATTTAAGAACAATTCCTTAATCGAACACTACACAGTACAACATTTTTCAACTCATTGATTTGGGACTCAATTCTAAGAACTGCACGTGAAAGTAGAACAAAAAAGAAGAAGTTCTGCATCATTCGTTTTGTTAAGTTACATGCCATAATAATTTAATATCGATTTAAAGTTAGTAAAAAACGTATAGCGGAATTTGTCACGTTTAAGGCTCTTTTGTTTGACATAACTCAAAAACCACTAGTCCAATTTAGCTGAAACAAATTTAAAAAATTAAGAATTACAATTCCTTTAATCTGTTTATATAACGTTTCCCTACATAAGCAACAGTTTCACTTTTCCATTCATCAAATGATTTTGAACTGAGTTTATTTTGTAGCAGTTACAATCAAACTGTTGTACAACGTGGCGTATGATTTACATGGAATATTACTTATGATAATCATACGCTACAATATAACAAAAGAGCCTAAAACGTCACAAGTTCCCCTATACGATACTTACTAACTTCAAATCGATATTAATTTATTGTGGCATGTAACTTGACCAAACAAATGATGCAGAACTTCTTCTTTTTGGGGCTTTTTTCACGTGCAGTTCTCAGAATTGAGTCCCAAAATCATGTGTAGTACTGTGTCATTAAAACACATAGGATTTACTAAGAACCAGACTTTTGACCTCTTTGGGGCACGTATTTTTGTATTTTTACATGTATTTTTTACATCATGGCATAATATTCCGATCGAGCATTTCCGCAAAAAATCGTCCATCCATGATCAGCGTTGAATTCTGGGTCGATTTAAAGATGTCCTTCCGTCCGTCTTTCTGTCTGTCCCCGCGATTAGAGCCGTAATTTAAGAGCTATTGAGCTGAAATTTGGTATGCTTCTGTCCTGGAAGCGGAGGTCAAGTTGTCTCTGCAAATACAGCCGTAGTTTAAGAGTTATCGAGCCGAACAGAGCAAGATAGGACAAACAACTCCTCCCGCCTCGCATACCAATTCCCCCTTTTTGAGGGTGTCCATGTGTCTGTCCCCGCGATTAAATCCGTAGCTTAAGAGCTATCGAGCTGAAATTTCGTATTTGAGTTTCTATCCTCTAATCGGAGAATAAGTTCTAAGATGATTAAGATCGGACAAAAACTACTCCCACCTCCTACACAAATTCACCCTTTTTGGGGGGTCTGACTGTGTTTAAGAGCTATCGAGCTGAAATTTTAGATTAGGTTCTAAAGTAAACAAGATCGGCAAAAAAATACTCCCACCTCATAAACAGCCGTAGTTTAACAGCTAACGATCTAAAATTTGGTATTGAGGTTAAGTTCTAAGATGAGCAAAATCAGACAAAATCTACTTCCATCACCCAAACTTAATTTTATCAATCTGGCTATGATAACGTCTTTACCTGTAATAAAGTGTATTTTTTTTTCCCAAATCTTCTGAAGGTTTATAAGATATTTCTAAAAGTATATATCATACTTCTTAAAATATTTATGATATTTCTGATAGGAATCTATGATGTTATGCAGGACAAAAATTATCCAAATTCCCATTTACACAATCATTCGGACTTTCACCTCATTTCTGTTGCCCCACATATTGTTTAACATCTGTTTCAAATTTCCCTATTTTTTTCTTATCGTTCAACACAATTGTGACCTTGCGAAATTTACGTAGTTTGGTGAAAACCCCTAAACTGTAAAATTAAAGTGTTTGATAAGCGTCATTAATGTTTAGCGAAAAAAAACAAAACGTGAATATGTCTCATAACATTAACAAAGTAGTAAAACAATTGTTTTCTTTTGAAAAAAAAAACATCACGTACACCGTTCAATATTCTGCTGACTACAAAAAATTTACAACCCTGCAAATGGTGATGAGCTGTCACTGGGGTTAACCCCATAGATGACATGTTTTTAGGAGACTGACGCCAGAGCGGTAAACAACATAACTAAAATTTCCTTATAATCTTAATAGAGAAATTTACAACGCTGTCGTTATCAAGTGTCATGAGTTAAATAAATCAAAAAAACTTGATGACACGTCACAATGTTAAGGGACTTTGGCCGCTCAGTCTTTTATAAAAAAAATCATATCTTTAGTCTTTTAGTTTACACAACTAGGAAAATTTTTTAATAAAATTTATGGCTGCACTTGATATCGGTTTAGAGCCAAAATGCTTCTGAAAACTTAAAAAGATAACAAATTTAGTTTTTCAAAAATTTAAATTATTCCATAAAAAATTGCTTTAATTACACAGCACAACACATGATTTTGGGACTCAATTCTGAGAACTGCACATTAAAGTAGCCCCAAAATGAAGATGTTTTGCATCATTCGTTTTGTCAAGTTACATGCCATAATAGTTTAACATCGATTTGAGTAAGTATCGCATAGGGACATTTGTCACGTTTTAGGCTCTTTCGTTATATTGTTATATGGTGGCGTATGATTATCATAAATAATATTTCACGTAAATCATACGCTACGGAGTACAACAGTTTTATTGTAACTGCTGCAAAATAAACCCAGCTCAAAATCATTTGATGAATGGAAAAGTGAAACTGTTGCTTATGTAGGGAAACGTTATGTGAACAGATTAAAGGAATTGTAATTCTTAATTTTTTAAATTTGTTTCAGCTAAATCGGTATAGTAGTTCTCGAGTTATGTCAATGGGCTGAAAAATGTTGTGCTGCGAAATGAAATTCATACAGTTTTTCAAGAATTATAATTCACGATTGCATTTTTTGTTGTAATTTTTTGTAGTAGAAAAATTTGATCTGTGTGTAATAATTCTATAGATTTTTACAGTTTTGCTATAGAGATTATTTTAAATTTCCAAATATATTTTCTAAATTTTAAATATTGGAAAATTTCATCAGAAATTAAAAATATGTCACAGTGGGTAAAATTTAAAATTAAACAATCTGTATAGCCTTATCGGCCAGATTTTAAGCAAATTTACGATTATTTTTGTCTATTCTTTATCATTTAAATTAGAAGACCATAACACCACAAGCATCTTGACATTGTACTTTCTACAAAATTTATTTCGCTTGGGAAAACCCCAAGGACGAATATCTGACACTTATATCTAACAAATTAAGACAGTTGCTTACACACTCTGTCACCTGTCACCCGTCACTACTTGCCAATTATTTATTAAAAATATACTAGACTCAATCTAAAAATGAACTTTGCATCTAAAATACAAATACTAAAACAAACCCGTAACTAGTCTGTCTGACATATGTCAAAATTATGTCATTAAAAGATTTACAACACTGTCGCCATCGGCTGTCAATGTTAATAGGGTGAATGTAGATACTTTTTTTGTTGACGAGACTTTGACAAATAAAAAAACGTGCAGCAGCATAGTGATTAGACAACGAGCAAAGTTGGTTGTAAATTTTGCACAAAATTTGTTTATGTTATCTTGAGGAACTGTCAAACTTGACGAAACAGTACACAAGGGAGAGAGGAAAAGAGAGAGGGGGAGCGAGAGATAGAGAGATATTTTAAATAAATTTATAAATTGGCATTTAAGGTAACACCGTCAGACTTTTGAAGATATAAAGCATTTAGAAAAATAGATTTTTAGTTTTTTTATTCGGTTTTTACACATAAATTTATAGATAATACAAAGATAGGGGGGAGAGAGAGAAGGGGATATTGTTTTATGATATTTATAAAAGACCATACTTTCTATATTTACTAATAAATTTCCATGATATGATTTAACTTAGCCTAAAACGTGACAAATTCCCCTATAGGATACTTACTAACTTCAAGTCGATTTTAAATTATTATGGCATGTTACTTGACAAAACAAATGAGGCAGAACTTCTTCTTTTTAGGGAAACTTTCACGTGCAGTTCTTAGAATTGAGTCCCAAAATCATATGTTGTACTGGTAAGAAATTCCAAGTCAGGTTGAAGGTAGCACCCTGCGACAATTTTAAATTTTTGTTTTCACACTGGATGAAGGCCACATATACGTGAAACTAGAGACCTTATGTAGTAAAACTGCGTTCTCAGTTAATCGCCAGAACGTCAGGATTTTTTTTAAAAGGACTTCAAAGTTTCAAAGGATACAGCACTTTCAAAAAATTAAATCAAATATTTCCACGAACCATATGATAACGATATGTGTATCAAATTAAACGTAAGAATCTCAGAAATGCAAACAAACAACAGATTTTAATGGTTGTGGACCAAAAATTTCAAAAAAGATTCATTTGCTAGACAAACATCTTGACTTTTTCCCGACAATTTGGGAAATTTCAGTAATGGGTATAGTGGGCGCTTTCATCAAGAAATCGCGACGATTGAAAATCGATTTGGAGGCATGCTACATGATGGCAGAATATTGTTGGACAATATGTCGTGCACAGACAATCAGCATTAGCGGCAAAGTCAACGTTTACATTTTAATTAATTTTATTCAGTTTTTTTATATACATACAATATTTTGAAACAGGATTAATTTTTTTTTTCTTTTTTACTAAACTAATAAAGCTAGATTAATAAAATGTACATATAACTTCTTCAACATATATTTTTTTCAGAAAAAATTATTTAAATGATATTAAGCTTTAAAACCTTAAAAGGACATATTTGAAATTTTCGGTGCAGATCCAATAAAATCTGTTATTTGTTTGCATTTCTGAGATTCTTACGTTTAATTTGATACACATATCGTTATCATATGGTTCGTGGAAATGTTTGATTTAATATTTTGAAAGTGGTGTATCCTTTGAAACTTTAAAGTTCTTTTAAAAATAATCGTGATGTTGTGGCTGTAAACTGTGAACGCAGTTTTGCTATATAAGGACTGTAATTTCACGTATATATGGGCTTCATCAAGTGTGAAAACCACTGTTGCACGGTGTAGTAGGTCAGAATTGTAAATCCTGCAAAGGGTTTGACATTCTCAGGCATTGTCTAAATTGATAGTCGCATTTGAACCGTGCTATTTCTGTCGATGCTAGTACGACCCCGTTAATCTCGTTAAACCAAAGTTTTACAGTAAATAGAAATGCAGCCGATGGAAATATTACACACCAACAGTAAATACTCTTTTAAAACTTAACCTCTGCCCAACGTCCTCCATAAGTTCATCCTCCTTTTAGCTCTTAATTTCCGCCCACACGTGCTACAAATCAAAGCCACTCCATTTTTTAACTATTACACCATTAATTAATTGTTTCAATTGTTTTTCCTATCGTACTATCATATTGTACTAAACCAAGGTGTCGCAATTAAAATCATGTTCTATATGCCGTCATATAAATATCACGCATACGTCGTCGAACGTCGATTACGTTCCCCTCTACTAGTTTGTGTTTTGTTAACGTTAACGTACCACCACCACCAATTGACGTCACAATTGGAAGGTCGCAGGCAGTGGTGGTGCTGCTTGGAATGTTTAGTGGTATTCTATTGTTTTTTTTTTTCATTAATGGTTCAATAAATGATAAATATATACATATGTTTGTAGATATCTATGAATCCTACTCCAGCAAAATACACTACAATTCCAATTAAGGTTAAACCAAAATAGTTAAATTTTTATTTTTGGAACAAAACAAATAACACTTAAGAATGAAACCACTATGACGACGACGAAGACGCCAATGACGCCTGAAGTGGTCACAAAAGTGCTGTGCTTGGGTTGCAGAGGAGGCAGTGTGAGAAATATCTCGTTATGGTCTATTTGGAGCCATCTTCACGGCTGCTCAATGTCTTCCATATATGTCAGCTCTTAAAAGTAATTAAATTTGATAAAATAACAGAAAAACACTTGCAAACGCACACTTACACTTTGAAGCGATATATATAGTATAACTATAGCTGCTATTAATATCGACCGTACCCATAATGATATTTCATATTTCTGGTCATAAAGTAGACAATTTTTAAATTGTTTTATGTATATTTGTAGCAAACTCGTAGAGGAAGAGGAACAAGCGTATGGTACTTAGAAAGTATATGATGTAGATATTGATATTCCACAAAAAAAATTAATAATAAATACAAAATATGTCATAAAGATACAAATTTATTGTTGCTATTCTAATATTATCGTTGATGATTATGTCACATTTATAATCAAAGTGCTTGGCAACAGGTGATAACTATATAATAGGCAAATTTCGTATGTAAAAGAGACAAGAGGGCACTTATATGAACATTAGTTTCCGTTCAGGAGAGTATAAGCAGTAACAGGAAAGGTTTTTTAGTGACACTTTTGACAGACATCCAAATTCGAAGCTTACGTAGCAACTTTCAGCTCGATAGATCTTAAACTACGGCTGTAATCGTGGGGACAGACAGACGGACACCCTCAACAAAGGGAAGGTTGTATATGAGGTGGAAGTTATTTTTGTTCGATCTTGTTTGTCTTAGAACGTAACCTCCGTTTAGAGGATATAAGCTTGTATTCCAAATTTCAGCTCGATTGCTTTTAAACTACGGCTGTATTCACGGGGACAGACAGACGGGCACCCCCAAAATGGGGAAGTTTGTATTGCAGGTGGAAGTTGTTTTTGTTTGATCTGGTTTATCGTAGAACATCACATCCGCTTAAAGGATAGAAGCTTGTATAGCAAATTTCAGCTCGATAGCTATTAAACTACGGCTGTAATCGTGGGGACAGACAGACGGGCACCCCAAAAAAGGGAAGTTTGTATGGGAGGTGGTAATAGTTTTTATCCAATCTAACTCATCTTAGAACTTGACCTCCGCTTAGAGGAGGATAGAAGCTTGTACAACAAATTTCAGCTCGATAGCTCTTAAACTACGGCTGTAATCGAGGGGAGTTTGTACGGGAGGTGGTAATAGTCGTTACCCAATCTTATTTATCTTAGATCTAAAGGGATTAAAGGATAGAAGCTTATACCAAATGTCAGCTCGATAGCTTTTAAACTACGACTGTAATCACAGGGACAGACAGATGGATACCCCCAAAAAAGAAAAATTTCTATGGAGGTGGACGTTTTTTTGTTCGATCTTTTTAGAAGATAGAAGTTTGTATATCAAATTTCATCTCGATAGCTCTTTAAATACGGCTATAATTGCGGAGATATGCATTTGTTAACCCCTACAAAGGGGGTGTTCGTACAGAGGGTGCGATTAGTTTTTTAACGATCTTGCTCATCTTAGAACTTAACCTAAGATAAGAGAAGATAAATTTGCATATCAAATTTCAGCTCGATAAACTACGACAGTAATCGCAGGGACCGATACACCCCCAAAGAGGCGGTCTTCGTATGGGAGGTGGGAGTAGTCATCCACATTGGTTGTTTTTCAAAAAAAAAAATTCACAAACAAAAATCCCCTAAATTTCATAACAAAGTCATCCCATTACGGAAATCATCATTAGTTAACATAATATTTATCTATCAATTCCTAATTTTAGGCAAACAACAGCCCTGAACATAATTTTCTATTATGTTTTTAGAATTATATATATTTCCTATTAAAAATTTATAAATAAACATTGTCACGTTTTGCACGAGTGATAGCTGCCCATTCATAGGTTCGGCTCTTCGCACCTTTGGTTCTTTCATCAATCTAGATTTAAGTTCTATTTTCCGTTGAACACCTCTAGCGCTCTATATATGTATTTATGATAGTGCCGCCGTGTCGCACAGGCAATCAATCTTTGTTACCACATTTTCTACACAGTATGCAACCCGTCCTTCAAGTGCCTCCCCTGTCTACCCCCTCTCCATGATAATCTCCATCATATATTTGGTGGCATTACTGGGGGAAATCTTTCAAAAATTCATTACCCTTGTAGAGCAAAGATAACGCCAGCCAGCGGGCTGAGGTCGTCGGTACTCAACTATCTATCTATGGTTGTAACTTTACTGTGGCGAAGATATTGCGACTCGCTTGCTGGTGTCTCTGTGGCTAAATCGATCAAAAGCTTCCAAAGTATTGAGGATTTATGGAACAACACTATATTTTCCGCACTTGTGTTGCCATAAATATTGATAGTCCAGTTGGTGTTGTTGTTGCAGTTGTGTTTTCCTCCTCTGATTTCTTGGGGCTCATTCACAAAATTTTTGTAAATAATATAAATAATAATAAATACATCAAAACACAACACAAACAAAAAGAACAATAACAAAACAACAATAATCGAAAATAGCAGTCAGTGTATGAATGTTATTACTCCACAAACGATAAAGACCCCATTAAAATATCTTTGATAAAATTCCATGACAACCCATTTGAAAGCGTTGTCGTTGGTGTTGGGGGCGTGTGGGGGGCGTTAGCTGTACACAGACAGAAGACGACGCGCGGCTATGTACTTGAGCGCTAAAATCGTGCACGGCGTTAAAAAAGAAAATCCCTAGGTTCCGTTGTTATTTTTGGACCGATCGATCGACCAACTACAGTGACATCTAACTAAAAAAGCTAAGTAATCAATTACATTAGTTTCATAATATCAACCAACTAAACTATTCAATGAAATCTCACCAAAATCACTTAAGTGTTGTCGCAAATGGTAGCCGGTGTCGACGCTCGCATGAGTGAGTGAGCGAGTTTTTTTTTGACGATATCTTTGGCTTTTAGCTAAATGGAGCTTTAGCACTCACTTATTTACATGTGAAGTGCCACCACAGTTTTCCTATCTCTATACATATAAAGAGCTGGGGCTAGTGTTATAATAGTGCGTCCCCCCACTTGTACATGTGTCCAATTATCGGTTGACTGTATCTTGCTCCATCATGGATGGTACATACACATATAATTTTGCACAAGAACTTTAACGCTTAAGTGCTGCGGCCACAAGCGTGTGACTCTGCTGATGACATCTGCTTTGCTGGGGTGTTTGTTTCATGATGTTTACAAGAGTGTTGATAGTATTGTTGTTGTGGCTTTTGTATAGCTGTGATAATGTTATTAAATTTTATGTTCTTTTAATGTTTATAAAATTAAACCAATATTATTTATATGTTTTTAATTGTTGTTATTAATTGTTTTTTTTATTGTTGTAGAATTTTTCACCATGGAAAGTGTTGGCGACATTTTGGACGACACTTTCAAAATTGCTCTGTACGTAAAAGATGTCGGCCGCTATTTGTGTTTCAGAAAAGGAAAATTGGTTGGAATGGTAAGTTGAAGAATATTTTGGTTTAAAAAATTAAGAAAAAATTATAACTTTTAGAAATTTTATAAATCATAAAAAATATTAACAAATTTATACATAAAAAATTTAATTATTTAATGAAATAAAATTAAATAAATTTAATATTAATCAAATAAATTAAAATTAATCAATTAATTAAAAATATTTAAAAATAATTTTAATTTTATTAAATTAGAATTAATGTAATTTTAGAATTTAATTATAATTTGAGTTAAAATTAATAAAATTAATTTAATTAACCTAAAATTAATTATTAAATTTAAAAATAAATTAATTTTATTAAGTTAAAATTATTAAATTAAAATTTAATTAAATTAATTTAAATTAAATTAATTTAATTAAATTTAATATGAAATTTTAATTTAAATTTAAATTTATTAAATTTAATATATAATTAAATTAATTTAATTAAATTTTAATTAACTTAATTAAACTAAAATTAAATAAAAAAAATTAATTTAATTTAAATTATTAGATTAAAATTAATTAATTAATTTAATTTTAATTAATTCAATTTTAATAAATTTAATTCATTAATTAATTAAATTATTAATTAATTTTCATTTTATTTATTAAATTAAATTAATTTTAATTTAATTGAATTAATTTTAATTTCATTAATTTAATTTTAGTTTAAATAAAATAAATTTATTTTTAAATTAAATAATTTTCACTTAATTTAATAATTATTATTTTATTTAAATTAAAATTAATTTTAAAAATGTTTAACTAGTTAATTTATTAAAAATTATTTAATAATTAAAATTTTTTTTAAATAATTTTAAATTTTTTTATTTCAAAAAATTTAAAAAAAATTAAATTAAAATTAAAGACTAATTTAATTCAATGCAAACTAATACAATTTATCCAATAAGTCAAATTAATTAAATTAAAAGAATTATATCATTAATTAAGTAAACTAAATTAATTAAATTAATTAAATGATTTCAATTAATTCAATCAACAATAAATTAAAAATAATTAACTAAATTAATTAAATGAAGTTAAAAAATTAAATTACTGAATTTTATTAAATTAATTTAATTACATTTTCTAAATTAACATAAATAAATGAATTCTATAATTAAAGTAATCAGTTAATTTTATTACATGAAGAAATCAATGTCAAATTAAAATAGTTAATATATTATATTATAATGAAGTAATTAAATTTTATTTTTAATTTTAATTATAACATTTTTATTGTGTTTATTTCAATTAATTGTGTAGTTAATTGTGTTTAATTAATTAATTAAAATAATTATTTTTAAAAATTTTTTGAACTTATCAAATTATTTTTATTTAATAAGTAAATTTAAATTAATTAATTTATTACAAATGTTTAATTTGTTTTGTTATGCAACTCTTTAATTTATTTATTTCGATTGATTAAATTTTTAATTTCAAAATCAATGAATAATATTATAATATTATAAAATTAAGTAACTTTATTGAAAATTTAATTTATTTAAATTTGAACTTATATTCTCTACTTTTTATGCAAATTGGTATATTTAACTAAATAAAAATAATTAAAATATTAAAATTAAATTCAGCTAATTAATGAAAATAATTAATTCAATTAATTAAAGTTATTAAGTTAAATTGATTAAATAAATTAAAGTTATTAGTTAAATTAAATTAGTTAAGTTAAATAACATTAATTTATTTAACTAAATATTAAAATTATTATATTTATAATTATTATATTAATTTAGTTATTTTAATGAATTAAATTTTTAATTTAAAATTAATAAAACGTATTATTTTTATTAGGTTTCTTTATAAAATTTAATTATATTGAGAAATAAAATTTACAAATAAAATTAAATGAACTTATAAAACAATTTGATTTTATATGAATATTTTAATTTATTTTTAAATAAAAAAAATTAATTAATTAAAGTAACTAACTTGAAAATTTAAAATTCTGTTCATATCATCTTGTTTTAATTATTTTCTTATTTAATTTAATTTTATTAATTAACTTAATTTATTTAAATACTCTAATTTAATTAAGTTAAATTTTCTATTTAATTATTACCCTTATCTTCTCTATAAAAAACATGTATTTTCCCTATTACTAACCTTTAATTATTTTATTATTTAAATTATTTAATTTAATTTTATTTATTAAGTTATTTTTTTATTTTAATTAATTAACATAATTGAATTAATTTAATTTAATCATAAAATTTAATTTTTTATATAATTATTAATCTCATGTTCTCTATGAAAAACATGTATATCCCTTGTACTAACCTCCCCTCTCTCTCTCTTACTTGCAGAAAAACCTCTCACCCGACTGTCACTTTGTCGAGTCTCTGGATCACGGTTACTTCCTCTATGCTAATGCCTACAATCCTTTGTGGCGCGTCGGTTTCACGCGCAGCTTTAAGCCGGTCGGCCCACGTCACATGCAAAAACGCCAAAGTCTGTGCAAAGCCTGCTTTCTTTTTGTCAAAATCAATGCTGAACATTTCGATCGGGATATGTTCACCACTACTACGACGCCGCGTACTAGCAGCACCAGCACCACTACCACAGCCACACCGCTTGCCGCCTCCTCCCTTAACACTAAATCCCATAATCGTGGCCATAGAATGCGAGAGGCCATGATGAAATCAAGTATTAGCGACAGTGAGGCTGAGAGCCAGGAGGAGCAGCGTAAGAGGCGCAAACGGCCTCATCATCAACAGCATGATGTGGATATGGCCCACAGTGGGGAGAAACGTAGAAAGGGAGCTCACAATGCTCGCAAACGCAAGCACCACAACAAGTTGGCAGCTGCGGGAAACACGGCCGCTTCGCCTCAACCCAAGAATCTGGTAAGGCCACAACAGTCGTCAGGCCACAAAAGTTTCGAGGAGAGGCGACGGAAGATGCAGAGAGAAGAGCACGCGCGTAAAATGCGGCTACACAACCAAAGAAAGCGCAAGCAAATCGAATCACACCAAAATGAGCCACCGCCACCCAATGCCAGTAGTGGCAGTTCCTCGTCGGCATCGGCTTCAGTGTCGGCTACTTCTTTGGCCGCCACAGCTTCTCTAGCTCCGTCCGCCTTAAATATAGTGGCCATGTTGGCCGCTAGTCGCCGCAAGAAGGGACGTCGGAAGAAGCAAGGTGACAATCAAGGCGACAGTCAAACACAAGCGGCCAGCGCTGAAGGTCACCATGGAAGCGACTTGGATATGCAGTTGGTAGCTCAAGTGCCGCCAGCCGATGACAGTTTGTATGATCTATCGTCATCGTCGTCGTCGGGGGAAGTAGTTGAAAGTCACCACGAGCATAACTACCATCAGCAGCAGCAACAACGGCATCCAGTGACTCGGGCCGTGCCAGCAACACCTGAAAATAATGTACAGCCACAAAACCATAAATACTCAAATAGCCCTAAGGACAGCAACTTAAGTAGTAGCCATACACATAGCCATAACCATAGCCATAGCGATAGTCATAGTCACCATAGCCATAGTCACCATAGCCGTAACTATAAAAATAGTCATAGTCATAGCCATAGTCCTAGTGATAGTCATAGTAATTTAAACGAGGAAAATACGAATACGAATGTTAATGTTAATAATGCAATACCTGCCTTGCCAAAAAACTTCAATACGTCGAAAGATAGCAACCACAATAATCAATATTTCAACACAATGACTGATTTTAATACAAATAACCGAATGCCTACGAAATCTAGTGCAACATCTAAGCCTCAGCATCATAAGCATCAGCATCAGACACATCTGCCTCTACGAGAACGTAATGAAAATACTACTCCACAACCATCTCCACCTCCTCCTGCTCATCATAACAGTCGCCAAACCGCCTCTGCCTTCGATACGCTGAGACGGTCCAAGCGCGATCTTAGTCTAATACAAAGCTCAGCTAGTCAGCGTCAGAGTGGCAACTATCGAAGACATAATTCCTTAGCGGGGTATATGACACGCCCCCAAGTCAACGAGAATGAGACGACAGAGAGCGGCGCGAGAGAGAGCGCTGACAATGCTGGCATTGACAGTGGTGTTGGCAACGCCGATAACGGCAACTCCAATAGACTTTTAGATAATAGTAAACACATAAGAGAAGACAATAATTTTCATCCACAAGAAAAACAACAACTCCAGCAACAACAGCATTTGGTAAATCGCTTAAAGCTAATTTATCGTAATCGAATAAGTAACGACAACTCTAGAACTAATACTAAAATTATAACTAACGCATATATTCTAAATAACGCTAACGCTAACGCTGACGATAACATGAGCAACAGCAACAACGAGCAAGCTTCAACAATTCCAAGTAGTAAAAGCAGTAGCCAACGCCTCAGCCGCCGCCTCAGTAGTACTAGCAATAAGGTTAATCCAAGCATTACGTTGGCAACGCCATTGCTTAATGTCCATGATACGCGTAGCCAACTACTAAGTAATCCTAGTAGCAGTAGTAGTAGTCAACACCAGCAACTACCAGTTAAGCTAACATATGGTGAAGAAGAAGACGACGAAGATACAGCAACTGTTGAATTTAGTTATAATAATCCAAAAATAATTAGTAATGACTTAAATGAAAACGATATGTTTTGGCCACTAAAGACAAGCGTAGTAGATGTGAAACAAGGAGATGATGAAGATGACAGCGTTGACAACGCGCTTGATAATGATGATGGGGATGTTGATAATGATGGCATTAAGTCACTTTATGCTGCTTTATACAAATTGTTTTTTTTTCTTGGCCAAAGTGTGAGTGGACAGCAACATCAGCAACAGCCACAACAGCAATTGCAAGTTATCGATAATAAATTAATTAATTATTATATTAATAAGAATTCTAACAACAACAATAATAATGTTCAATATACTTATGACCATGATAACGATGATGGTGTCAATCATGATGCCATTTATGATGATGATGATGAAGAAAATGATGAACTAATACGAATTGAAAATAAATCTGAAAAAATTCTAGTACAATACAGATCTGTAGTTTATTTATTCAAAAGAGGTCAAAAAGAAGGGATATATTGGTTGAAAGGTAAGCATGTAACTGAAAGGGGTTTCCTATAGTCTAAATATTATATTAAAATGGGGGAAGGAAATCCATTTATTTACATCAAAAGAAAATTTAAATATCTGCTATAGAAACCATACCACACATCTTAGAAACAACCTGGTAAGTTCCATTTTACAGTTAAAATGACGCCTTGGAAGTCTATGTATAACACACAGACACATATGGGTTTTCAGATATTAAACTGTAAGGGTCTGACTTGAATTACTATATGGAAACTGTCTTATATTTGTCGTAAAGTTTCTTTATAGAAAATACTGCTCATTTTATAAAGCATATGTTTCTTAAGCTAAAGACGCCTAATTTAATTTCCGAGCAGTATCTGGAAAGTAGACTTATACACCGAAAAAAAAACATAAATATTTTTCGACTACATAGAATTTTTCAATTTTATTGAATAGCAAGCATCAATGAAAGCAGTGAAAGTTCTTTAGTCTCTAAAATAGTTGTCCGAAAAAGGAGGTGAGCAATGCAGTCATTGGAAGTGATTTGGGAGAAGTATTAGATTACCCTTGAAACGATCCCTCATAGCTAAGGCACGATCTGCATACATTTTTTTACAGTCGCAAAGATAGTGTTGGAGTTAATATAGAACATACAGACACACATTGAATTTCTAATATAAAAATGTAAGAGATTGTTTTAAACTTAATATATAGAAACTTATAGATACTAGAATGTCATCGATTTATTGGCTTACCCTAGAAACGATCCCTCAAAGCTAAGCAACAATCTGCAAAAATTCCTTTACAATCGCAAAGATAGTGCTAGAGTTTATAGAGAGCACACTGACACACATTGAATTTCTAATATACAGATAAAGAGATTCTATGTCTGCTTGCTGTTTTTTTCCTTTCAGTCCACCACTCAAGGGGTTATATCAGGCATAGTACTCTAGCCTGTAAATCCGTTGATTTATTCTCAGAAATATCGCAATGTCCAGGAATACAAAAGAGGCTGATATACACAAGGTTTAGTCTGTCCAACTTCTCCTTCCTTACCAACTTTAATATACACCTTGTAGAATTGATTGCTTTTACTGCCGCTTGGTTATCCATACAGAGAATTATCTGTTTGCTTGTATCGATTCCACATCCCATAATAAAAATAAATAAAGGTTATGCTGCAGGTTCTTTCTGGGTACACCAGCTTGAGTGCCATGTTACTACTTCTATTCTTCCATAAAGACAGAAATGGAGTTAACATAAGTAATCCCGCCTTTAGTTCATTTCGACCATTCCGAATTTGAAACGACGACATTAGGGAAATCCACACCTTTATTTAAAAAATCAGAAAGAGGCGGCGAATGACAAAAGCCGTCACTAGCCAAAAGGTGGATAATATTTACATGACCATGGCAGTTGGCACAGGAAAGACGCATTGGGAGTGTTGCTTTCCAATGTTCCCAAAAACAGCCATCTTTTGAATCTTGTTCTTGTTCCTTGACCTACTCAGCTTGTGACTGAGGAAAACACTAGGATAATCGGTCTCCACCCATAGCTTTAGTTTCGCAGCATTCAGTGGTCTGAAGTCCTTGACCGCAAAATCTACAGGTGAAGACAACCAATTTTGCTTTCTAGGGGTTCACTTCCATGATCCAGCGTTGCAGCTTCCAAAGGGCAGTTTGCATAAGGTCACATGATGAACACGTCTTCATCATATGTCACAATCTTCACAGAAGCATTTAAAAACTCCGTTTAATACAAGGAGCCGTAGAAGTGGGGACAGAATTCCCCCTTGTGTGGCGTTCCTCTAGTAGTTTTTTCCTTCTTGCGGCTTACAATAAGTTATGAGTTGACGACGAAGGCGTTCTCGGCACGCAATCTAGCTCTTGTGATAAATTAATGCTTTCCAGAGAGTTCCTTATAGGCAAAATAAACTTAACTGTACTCAGATTACGCTCTGCAAAGCCCACTATGTGATGAAAAGAACTTTCGATATTTTACTCTCCCAACAATCGTTGAACATTGTTGCTCTGTCTGTACTTTTTGAGTTGACTGCGAAACAAGCGTGTTTATTGTTGCATTCATAACACTTAAACAGAGACTGACTGTTTTAAATCAAACAAAACTTTGAATAATGTTTAAATTGCGGATCGCGTCTGTGTAAAAAATGTGATTTTTGCCATCCTCGCGAGGCTATGGGATGCCTATGATTGTTTAAGAAACATGAATTATCCAGACCCTTCGATCCATTTGTACATGAAAATGAGGTACATGAAATTGTGGTCCAAATGATACAATATGTTTTTGTGGTTGACTCTGTGGTTGATAACAATTATATACTTAATTTGAATTTATCTGCAACATTTTCTTTAATTTTCATCTAATCGTTGTATGAGTTAATGCGTCCCCATCACTCACTGCAGTGTTATGCAGCAGAGTATGCATCTAAGGAGAAAGACACACATATCTGTAATTCCCGGTTTGACACTTACCAACGCTGTGGTATCTAACTATTAAGTTTATTGATAACAAAAAGCCATTACATTGTTATGACTGCTGGTTTGATACAAGTCTATAACTGACTTGCTGAATTGCTGTTGCATCGTTTAATGGTTCGATTTACGGTATCTCACTTCTGTGCCTGACAGCTATTAAGCTGCAAAAATTAAATCACAAGGAGGCACTATATCTTGGCGACTAGTATGTCACAGTGTTGTTATATATTGTATCAACGTTTTTATAGTCGAGCGTTACTTACCTGAATTGATGCTACACTACATAGGTAGCAATAGCAAACAGTCATTTCCGTAATAATTATGTATTTAGTTATCATACAACTCTCTTATATACAACTTTATAAAAATGTACAATCTGTGGTAATTATAAAACTTTTTACAACCAACGTTCCTCCAACTTATAACATTTTTCAACAAAAAAAAGCGCCCTAACATAACCTCTGCTACTATTTTAATCTCCACTGTCATCTCATTGGCATCGAAATTGATGAAACCACGACAACTATTGCCCCGCCGCAGTCTTCAAGTTTGTTTTAATTATTGAAAGATGAAAACCAGAAGAATAAATACAAAAAAAAATCAGACAGCATTTATTGGATTTTCAGAAATTAATAACTCTCTAACAAGATGAAGATGTGAAGGAAATAACAAATAATATTTATGATTTGCCAGCACTCAGGCAGTAGATCAATTTCTAATGACCCAAGTCGAACAACCACTTGTGGTTTGAGGAAATTCGGGCGGATTGCGAATTATTTTTAAAACAAATGGAGGTGAAACTGAAATAGTGATAGTGACCAAATAACAAATTATGTTTTCGCGTTTTTGTTTTTTGTTTCTGCTGCTCGAGTTATAAAACAAATTATGTTGACGCCATGGCGTTATATGGTCGGTCGTGTGCAGTCATTATGATTGATATTCTGCAACTTGGGAAATAATCCACAAGGAAATAAAAATGAGCACAAGAATAAGAATAATAACCGAATGAGTGTGATTTAATGTGGATTCCGACAATTTTATGGCTTCCATCATAACCACTAAAGTGGTGGGTGTTGCCTTTGTTGTTTGTTATCCCTCTGTCTTGTTCTATTATTCTTAAGCAAGCGCCACAAAAGAAGATTGATTATAAACTAATAATAAATCGTAAAATCATCCAACATTGCCATGAACCATAACCGTAAACGAGCATTGAGGATGATAATGATGATGACTAACTGAACTTGATACAAATTCAAACAACAAAGATCATTAACCAATGTGTTTTATATTCCGTATTTTCTGTGTTTCTTCTTCCAATCTGGATTTGGATCTAGGTATGTGGGTAACCACAACTCAGCAACCAGGCAACTAAACATTAGCCACAAAACACTCATCATTTATTTGTTGTGTGCCTGGTTAAGTTCAATATTTTCTAAGTCTTGCCGCATTTAGCACCCCGTCCAGCGTCCTACTCCAGGGATTAGGAATCATCGCACATGTATAAGATATGTACTATAGCGATGATTAGTGTTTGCTGGCACCAGGTTTCTACAAAACTGAGAAAACCAAATGTGGCACTTAATTAATTTTATTACTGGCCACACAATGCAATAAGAGAAGTCGATGAGAGGTGACTTATAAAAATTATAAAGCGTAAAGAATAGCTGAGTAGAAAGAGAAAGAGTAACTCATTTTTTATATTTTTATATTATTTTATTTTATTTTATTTTGGTTGGTTGGTTGGTATGCAGGCATCTCCTTCTTCAAAGGAGAACACTTAGGTCCTTATGGACCCATTGTGACACCCGTTGGTCATTTGTACCATCCCTTCAACCTATGCTATCAGCGCGTGTGCTGACTGATTGAGTTGCCAGTTGTCGACTGGGAATCCGGAGTTTCGATCCAATCCGTCCAGTTGATAATTTTACAAAAGTTGTTAATCCTTCCGATGTCCAACGATGCAAGTTCCTCTACACCATTTAAGAAGAGTTTCCCCAGGGTTTCCAGTCTCCTTCTGTATAGCGCTGGGCAATCACATATAATGTGGTCGGTGGATGGTTCACTGCTACTGTTTCCGCAGTAGTAGCATTCGCTTTTCGTTGCGAATCCCATTCTGCTCGCATGTCTGCCTATGGGTCCATGTCCCGTCAGGAAGGTAATAATTTTCCTTATCTGGTCCCTCTCAAGACTTACCAGGTACGATGCACGTTTCGCGTTGTATTCTGGCCAAGTCTTTTTGGCCTTTCTACAGGTTTCTTCATTCTTCCATCTGTCGTTTGCAATTCTAAACGTCAGATTTTCAATGGTACTTTTACAGGTGGATATAGGGCGAAGTGCTACGTGTTCAACGTCGCTTTCCTGCAGGGCTGAGCCCTGTCTGGCCTCTTTATCCGCTCTAAAGTTGCCATCAATTCAGCTGTGTCCAGGAATCCACGTAACCATTCCTGGATATCTCGTTAAGAGATTTCCGGCAGGCACTGACCACTTTCGATTTGATGTCACAGGACTTCAACGAGTTTACCGCCGCTAGATTATCCGTGAACAGGAGAATATCCTCCTGTGATATCTTCCTCACGTTGATCACGTCCGCGGCTCGTTTAATAGCAAGTATTTCCGCTTGGAAAACGCTGCAGAAGTCTGGAATTCTCGATCTTATATATAGGCCCAGATCCGCGGAGTAGATACCGTAGCCGACCTTGTCATCCAGTTTGGACCCATCGGTAAAGATGTTTATTGGTCCATACATTGCGTTCTCGTTCTCTGCCCTTTATTTTATTTTATTTTATTTTATTTTATTTTATTTTATTTTATTTTATTTTATTTTATTTTATTTTATTTTATTTTATTTTATTTTATTTTATTTTATTTTTATTTTATTTTATTTTATTTTATTTTATTTTATTTTATTTTATTTTATTTTATTTTATTTTATTTTATTTTATTTTATTTTATTTTATTTTATTTTATTTTATTTTATTTTATTTTATTTTATTTTATTTTATTTTATTTTATTTTATTTTATTTTATTTTATTTTATTTTATTTTATTTTATTTTATTTTATTTTATTTTATTTTATTTTATTTTATTTTATTTTATTTTATTTTATTTTATTTTATTTTATTTTATTTTATTTTATTTTATTTTATTTTATTTTATTTTATTTTATTTTATTTTATTTTATTTTATTTTATTTTATTTTATTTTATTTTATTTTATTTTATTTTATTTTATTTTATTTTATTTTATTTTATTTTATTTTATTTTATTTTATTTTATTTTATTTTATTTTATTTTATTTTATTTTATTTTATTTTATTTTATTTTATTTTATTTTATTTTATTTTATTTTATTTTATTTTATTTTATTTTATTTTATTTTATTTTATTTTATTTTATTTTATTTTATTTTATTTTATTTTATTTTATTTTATTTTATTTTATTTTATTTTATTTTATTTTATTTTATTTTATTTTATTTTATTTTATTTTATTTTATTTTATTTTATTTTATTTTATTTTTTTTATTTTTTTTATTTTATTTTTATAATTTTAATTTTTAAAACATTTATTATATGACCACTAGTGTGCTACTCTTCTACCCACTGCTGTGTGTGCCTCCTCAACTGCATATCAAATAGAGACAACATAATAAATATTATTGTTGGCAACAACAGCAACAACTGCGACAACAGTGGATCTCATCACTAAATCGCCCCAGTGGTAATTTCCTAACAATGTCTGAGAGATTCTTCTTACGGAATTTGTTGTTGTTTTTTTTTTAATGTCTACAGCTACAAACAGAAAAAGCTCGCTGCACTTGCTACGTTTGGAACTACATCACTGACGTTAGGGAAATCGCCATCAGCGAGATCCAATGGAAATAGACTAAAAGTCATTAAAATGCTATAAATTATCGATACAAAATAATATGTTAAATAGAACCCCCCACGGTTGCACTTTGCCGTTAACATGCGGCTCTCTCGCCATAGCCATTAGCGCCCAGCGGCCGAAACTTGAAAATAGGCGTGTGAGTGGTGTAGAAACGGGCAAAATGAAGCTGGGCTTTAATGCTTTTCTAAAAAAAAATACAAAAAAACAAATAACAAAACGATGACGAATACGTTAACGACAGCCCCACGTTTCTAAGTTAACGAAATCGAAAAAGTATGACAAAATTTAAACTGACTTAAATTTACATTTAAAGGTGAGAAATTATGTAAAATAATTAAGAAGATATTGTAAGATTTCTGTTGGATTTGATGATTATACGTTTGAGATGAAAATGGAAATGTTGTTGTTTTGTCGGCACGACTCGGCTCGGCTGGAGCTGATATTGGTGTTGCCTTAACACTAACAACACAACAACACCACCAGCATTGGAGGGTGGGATGGTCACAGGGGCGGGCTTAGAGTTATATTGGTTCGACTAAGTAGACAGCATTGAATGACATATGTGTTACCCATTTGGGGACCTGTTTAACCACCTGTGTAGTTGGCAATTTGTCAAATTGTTTAAATACATTTTTTGAACGATTGACATTTTTCCATTTGTTATTAATTTGAAAAACTTATTATCGGTTTTAGATCTTAAATACAAACAAAGCTTTGGGCGGCAAACAACCGCTACCACCAGCAGCATTAGCAGTAGGTTGGTTAACCAAAAACTACAAGAGATTATCTACTTAATAGAATGTCAAGCTACCTAACCCGGCAACCCACCAAACAAATTACCCACATACTGTTCAATGTTCAACATCATTTTGTGTGTGTGTGTTGCTTTGTGTGTTTGTTGTCAAATCTAGTCATTGCATATTAAGGAATTTCCAATTGTGCGCCAATATTGGGGCGTTATCTTCGCGGAAATCTTAGAATTTGTTCAAACCCGAAAAAAAATACTGAATGAAACCGCACACGTCGATTATCATCGATGATTGCGTGCGCGCTAGTGCCTTTGTGGCGCTAGCTTATCAATTTTTTTGTTGTACCCGTTATTGTACGATAAATGCCAAAAATAGATCATCAACTAGAGCACAATCAATATTCTCAGGAAACAATATCTCTCAGCTTTGTGTTTCTTAATAAATTACAATGTTATTTTGTTGTGTGTTTAGTTTTTAATCACACTTCATATTTGTGATTTAATCTATTTACGTGATCAATTGGAATTTATGACAGCTGAATATAAAAAGAATTCGTACTTGATTTCTGCTATCTAGGTGACTTGTTTAAAATAGAACAGAAAGTAATAAACATTAATGCTTGTACGACCGCACCTTAATTCAATACTCCAATTGGCGGCACACATGACAACGGTATCTATGAAAAAGAAACGTGTTTTAAGGCAAATTTCCAAATGAATGAAGCAGTTTTTATATGTAGTTATGTTATGTTACTGGCACTTTAATTGATAAGTAAAGCAGTCCAATACTATTGTACAGTTGAAATTCGTACTTAATCTATACGAAATGTTCATATTTCATAGGACAAAATTATATCCTTCAAGATAAAAACACTGTCTGTCCGTATAAAAAGTTTATGTTCCTATGACAATACTACTGCATCTAACATTTGCTTTCACTTATATGGAAAAGAGATTGCAGCTGGTGTGATGGTATAGACAGTTTGATACATTTCGTAAAGCTACCAGAACTTTTTATTAACAAAACGAATAAGACGGTATCAGAGGTAGGCTGGAACACTTATATAATGGCGTTTAAAGGTCAAACAGAGCTACGTGGATTTAGTACACTACCATCCGTAATTGGATTCCCGGCTCCAGTCATCTAAATTTTTCCTTCATTGCCCTTCCTCTCGATGCTATCGGCAGCAACTTTGCAGCATAAGTGCCGATAAACAAGTAGGTGCCGTTTGTTGTGAATCTAAACTAGAAAGCGTGTTAATTCACAACAACGCGAGAAGCTATCCCATACCTCATTCATGCGATGTAAAAGGGAAATTAAGTAGGTAAGTCTATACTCGGTGTCAATGATGCCGCCCGATTGGGTTTTTTCGTAAAGCATGATGGGTTTTGGACCGAGTTCAGGGCCGGAACACTGTAACATCTAATGGATATACACTTTCCGAGCTGCTTAGATGCGGACAATGTGGAAGGTTAATCGTATGAGCATATGAGTTGAATGTTGTGAATAATATGGTGAATACGGAAAAGATTCAATAGGGTGAATGGTGAAAAGTGATGAATAAAGATAAAATGGGCTATAAAAACCCTTTGAGCCCCATAATTGGCTTGGTTCAGATGGTATAATACCAATCATGCTGCAAACCTCTGTGTGCATGATATAATTCCGATTTGCGTGGGTTTAGCAGCATAATTGGTATTATACCCCATCTCGACCAAGCAATTTCTTTGTTTTGTTCCATAGAAATGAAGGGAGAGTAAGTTGGATTTTAGACCCAAGATAGGTAAGCCAGTTCATGATTTCTAAAAGGAATACAGACCAATTAGCCTCTCATCCTTTTTGGAGAAAGTTTTAGAGAGATTAGTTAAAATGTTTTTAAGGACATCTTTAAGCGCTCACATTTTGAGCATTTCTCAACACGCTGGAAGGTCAGTTGAAAGGGTTCTTAATGAAGTGGTGGGCTTTGCAGAGCGCAAACTGAATTCAAAAGATTTCACTCCATCAACAATGTGACATCATGCGCTATAAGGAACTCTCTGGAGAGCAGTGCTTCATCAACTCAGTACTTGTTGGAAGCTGTATGAGGAAGAGAGCTACTAGAGGAAAACCAAATGGAAAAAGTTCCGTCCTTTTTCCTATGACTTCTTGTGATAAATAAAATACTTAAATCTTTAATGAAGATGGTACGAAAAATGTGCATATGCGGATGAGGATATTGTCATGATAGGTAAATTCCTGCCAACGATGTGTGACCTTATTCAAACTACCTTCGGAGACCTGGGATGAACCCTTAGATGACGGAATTGGTTACCTTTACCTGTATATATAACATCAAGGTCCTCAGGCCACCGAGTCTGAATGATGTGGAACCAAAGTTTTCGACCGAGTACAAGTACCTATGTGGTGTTTTCCATCACATACTGATTTGGACATCTAACCTTTGTAGGTAGGAGATTATATACTATATACTGCGATATTCCGACCAATATGGCTTCTTGAGATAAACGGAGTATTTAAATCCCTTTAAGAAGATGGTACGAAAATCGTGGCATATGCTGACGACTATAGTATCATGATAGGTAGGATATTTCTACCAACGATATGTGACCCTGTGCAAACTGCCCTTGGCAAGCTGATACGTTTAGGGAACGGAATTGGTTTTCTTTACCTGTATATGTTATATCAAGGACTTTAGGTCACCGAGACTGAATGGTGTAGAACTGAATCAAAGTACCTATATGGTGAGTCCCAACACAATTTGAATCGGACATCTTACCTTTGTAGGTAAAAGATAGGGACTTAGTCCAAAAGTTGCAATGTGATTGAATACTGCGATAGTCCGACCAATATATAGGGGCTTTAGATGTGTTCCTATGCCCCCCGCCCCTAGACTGGAACGTCATAGCTCCTGCAGCCAGATTATGCGAATATTCTCCAGCATTTGGGTAATGACAACTTTTTTCGAACTTCACCTCTTGCTGAGTTTTTGATGTAAAGTGCATGTCACAATTCCGAGAAGATCGGAATTAAATGACAGCGGAGTCCCTATAGTGACTCTATTTTTGTCTTAACTGACGAATTGAAGATATGACATTGACATGATAAAAGCTAATGTGTAAGGCTACGTCTTTCTAATAGGCTATTGTGGGCTATAAAAAGCCTGGTTATCACTAAATGCCTAAATGTCACCTTTATAGCTAAGTGGAGGATTGGATGTAGAAAACATCTAGTAACCAAAAGTCGGATATCCAGAACCGAATGTACAACTGCTAGATCGCTGTGGCCATTAAAGACTGGGATTCTAACTAGCCACTGCGACATCAGACACCTAACAGGCAAATGGGATAGATTTATATTGCAGGATGAGGAGGATTCTGGGGCAATGGAACATCTTCATCTTTGTAACTGTCGCACTATGACCGCCTCTTAGGGCAAAGTTTCATAAGATTAGTCTGTAAAATGTAGGGCCTGTTGTGTGGGACCTTTTGTGTTACTCTACAATAACGCGAGAAGCTGCCCCATACCTCTTTCATGGTGTGTGACAACAAAATAAGTTATTTTTTAAGTTTATGTTAGTTTAGATACCTAACGTCTCTTTTCTCAATCGCGGTAAGTAATTTCAAGATTGCTAAGGTACAAGATTCTCTCACACTACGGGTAGGAGGGTATATATAATTTGATACGACCCAAACGTGTAACACGTGTAAGACGCAACCAAATGTTGTGAAACTTTTGCACAAGTTAATATATGCCCAAAACTACTTACGTTATTGCAAATGGGCTACGAGGCCACGCCCCTTCTGGTACCCCCCATACAAATATATCATTCCGCCCACTTTAGAAAGCGCGTAGTAATATCAATACACCAAACGTGATCATTGCCAAATTATTTAGTAAAGCTGTAACAGGGTAAAGTTTTAGAGAAAAAAGGGAAGTCTAGCCACGGCACTTCTGGTACCTTCAATACAAATGTACATCAATATGTCCAATGCGATTGTGTCCAAATATTTTACTTATTGAGCAATATCAGTATAAAGTTTTGGATAAACACTGGAAGTCTAGCCACGCCCCTTCTGGTACCTCCTATACCCACCTGGTACCACGCACTTTAAAGAGCAGAATAAAGTTTTGGAGAAAAAATCTTGAAGTCTAGCCACGCCTCTTCTGGTACCTTCCATACAATTGTACCATTCCTCCCACTTTAGAAAGCGAGAAGTAATATCAATACACTCGGCACGATCGTACCCAAATTCTGTATTTTGTTAAGCTATAACAGAATAAAGTTTTGGATAACAAATTGGAAGTCTAGCCACGCCCCTTCTGGTACCTTCCATACAAATGTACCACTCCTCCCATTTTAGAAATCGAGTAATAATACTATTATACTAGACAATTTTATATTTTACTGAGTAAGTCTGTTTTCCCAACTGAAACTTACTAACTGGTTAACCTAGACTTACTTTACTTTTACTTTTTACTTTTCGTTTCCATTCCTTTCCCTTTATCGTTTTCATAGGACTCTTTTCTCGTTTTTTAATAATTCTAACCCAATTTCTATCATTATCCTTAAAAGAAACGTTGCTTAAATTCATATTTCTGACTTTTTGTAAGAATTGTACTATGTCTCTTTTTTTGGGCCCCAGATTGCCACAGCAATATGCTCGTGCAAAAAACAAAAGGTTTCTATTACATTTGGTTTTTTTGCACAATATACTCGATTTCATTCTCATATTTAGGCTAAAGCATCTATTGTAAGCCAACCTCTGTCTGATCAAGACATTTGGAACTCATGTGGCGTTTAACACCATTTCGTTTGACAAGATTTCCTTGAGTCAGGAAAGTTTACAAACATCAAAAAAGGCCCCACACAGAGACGGCTAACTATGACAAAGCCTGATGCTGGGGTCTGGTTGAGACTAGAGGCTAGAACTGCTGCTGCTGATGATGTTGATTGTTGATGTTAATGATGATGACATAGATTACGTTCGTACTCTCTCAACACACTTGGAAAGTTGTTTTTCAATCTGTTGGCGCAAAATGACGTCTGATTTTTAATTTATTTTTATTTTAGTTATTAACGAGCGTTTATCATAAACTATTGCAAATTTGTTATAAATACACATGAGATACTAGATGTTATTGTGTTGCCGAAAAAAGCGTTAGGAATTTCTAGCCCCCCCCATTCACTGCAATAAACAACAAAACAATAAACCAAAGCCAATAAATCTTAAATTATAAACGGAAATTCCATTTAAAGAACCCAAAAAAATCATCTAAAGTCAAAACACAATACCTACCGGATTCAAGCTAGCCAAACCAACAGCCCAGGCCTACCCTAGTGACTAGTCGAGCGTTACTACCTGTTTCTTTTCTTGTGAGATACAACAGTTGTTGGGGAATCGACTGTAGTTGATGTCTACGTCTCGCGCTATTGGTATTTGGAGTTTTGTTATGCAAATTTCCTATAAAATAATGGCCATTAAAACGTGAATGCTGTTGACGTTTTTCTCCCATATAGACAAATTAATTAACACTTAAAACGTTTCTATTTGGCAGCCATATGGCGCCATTTTATTAGATGTGATTTGTTTTATCTTTTGTTGTTAATTCTCACTTAAATTAAAACAGACACACTCAAACACTCAAACACACATCGATCGCTAAGCGTTAGATATTTAAGTAGATATGATGACATCTGTTTTAACCAAAAAAAAATAATGAAATTTAAAAGAATATACTAACAAAAATATTAAAAAAAACAATAACAATTTGTATAATTCTTGTCATATAAATACGGATTTAAGCGGGGAATTTTGAAACATTTTGACAGTTTTTTGCAGAATTATGTTATTGTTACAAAACAATAACTTATCACAGATTAACGATTCTAGTTTATAGCTAAACGTATATGGAAAGTTGCCGAAGGCTATGTGTTGATTTTTTATTTAGAAATATGTTAAGCGAGGCTTTAAAGTTGGCCAAATTTCGAGTATCTATTTAAATATAAATGTAATAAAACTTGTGTTAAAAATAAACTTTTATTTATAGTCATGTTCGACTTTACGACTTTAAGGGTATAATAATATTGTTTCTAAAACGAATTTGTATTTAAACAAATTAATGTGGGTTAGTTCACCTTATAGGGTCAAAATAAAATGTCGCACTTTGGTTAATGTTTTGGAAAGGCTTTTATTTTTAATTTTAAATATAAAAAATTTGTATAATATAAATACTAAAAAATCAGGAAAAAAATAAAACGATTCATATTGTCGCTAAAACTATTTTTTAATGTTTTTATACCCTCACTAGGGTGTTCAAAACCGAAACCGAAAAACCGTAAACCGGTTATTTTATTTAAAACCGTATGCCGGTTTTTGCAAAAATGACATTTTCGAATAACCGGTTTAACCGAGTTTTTTTCGTCGGCTCAAAATTGAACATCTAAATTGCATACTATTTCTTAAATACTATTATAAAAAATATTCCCAAAATTTATTCCTTTCAAAAAATATTACTTTAAAAAATAAAATTAACGAGATTCCAAAAATTTATTAAAAAGTAAAAACGCAAAATAAAACAATTCATTTCCTATTTTTATGTAAATAATTGAATTTTTTTAAACCAAATTATTTTTTTTATTTTTATTTTTAACTTTTTAGGAAAAACGCGAAAAAACCGGTTAAACCGGCTTTCTTTCAAATGCTGTATTCGAAATCCGATTTTTCTAAAAAATCAATTTTTCAAATAACTCGGAAACCGGGTTTTTAAAAAAATTAGGTATTTGAACACTCTAACCCTCACCCTACAGGTAGGAGGATATATATTATTTGATACGACCCAAAATTGTTACTCATAGAAGGAGTCACTTACGATCCTTGGTTTCTTTGAACCAAATTCGCTGCATGACTTTTTAAGTCGTTAGACCCATGTCCGTTTGTCTATCTGTACGGCTGATAAACACAATAATTTTCGAAAGGCGCAACCAAATGTTTTGAAATTTTGCACAAGTTAATATTTCCCCAAAACTACTTACGGTATTTTTAAATGGGCTACATGGCCGCGACCTTCTGGTACCTCCTACACAAATTCATCATCCCGCCCACTTTAGAAATCGAGTAATAATATCAATACAGCCAACAGGATTGTAACCAAATTCTGTATTTATTTAAGTTATAACAGGATACAGTTTTGGAAAAAATTAAAGTCTAGCCACGCCCCTTCTGGTACCTCCCATACAAATGTACCTTGCCGCCCGCTTTAGAGATGGAGTAATAATATCAATAAATCCAACGCGGTCGTACCCAAATTCTGTATTTATTAAAGCTATAGCAGGAAGAAAAAACTGGAAGTTTAGCCACGCCCTATCCGGTACCTCCGATATCCATCTGGTAACGCCCACTTTAAAAATCGGTGAATATTATTAAATGATCTAACACGATCGTGCCCAAATTCCGTATTTAGTAAAGCTCAAGCAGGATAAAGTTTTTCAGAAAAAAATCTGGAAGTTTAGATACGCCCCTTCTGGTACCTCCCATACAAATGTACCACTTCGCCCATTTTAGAGATGGAGTAATAATATCTATACACTCGACACGATCGTGCCTAAATTCTGTATTGGTATGCTAACTTCTATCCTCTAAGCAGAGATAAAGTTGACCGATGCATACTGTCAAAAATTGCCAAAGATCAGCCTCAAAAAGTATCAGATAGACTTTTCCCTAGGGGTGTCTTTCACAAACAATTACAATCCTGAGTATGACACGAACATATGGTTTCAATATAAGGTGGATAGTTTCAGTTTTTTTTTGCTTAATTTTCAAACTTTGAGTTGTGTTTAAAAAAAAAAGGTCGGGCGTGCCAAATATTTGGAAAATTTTGTATTATTAAGGGAACGTCCGTTAAACAATTTAAAATAAAAAACATTGCCACAATCGTGCTCGATTGGAGATATTTGACCTTTTATGAGTCAACCCATGCCACAATTCAGGTTCAATACTACCAATTGCACTAGAAAAAACTTAATTTCCCTTTGCACCCCATGAATGAGGTATGGGAAAGCTTCTCGCGTTGTTGTGAATTAACACGCTTTCTATTTTTAGATTCACAACTAACGGCACCTACTTGTTTATCGACGAATGCGAACGTCACTGTGTGAGAAGCTCTTACTAGACACGCCGATTGAATCGACGCTTAATACTGCGAAGTTGCTGTCAACAACATTCGAGGGGAGCCGACAATGAAAGAACAATTTTTTTTTTAAGATGACAGGAGCCAGGTTTGAACATGCGATCTCACGCATGGTAGTCGCGTGTTCTAACCACTATGCCACGGCCGTTCCCTAGAGTTATTACTTAATATCCCAGCAGCAAAAAATGGGGCTTTGCATGCCTTCTTGCAGGCCTGCAAAGGCAGTCAGAAGCCCTACCCTTCAAATGCAGTCTTCATTTCAAATTAACATAGGGCGCCATAGGCAGGCAAGTCCTGCACATTCCCTTTCTCATTGAAGGCATTTCAGTAGGCATGCCTACTATGTCCTGCTTGGCGGGAGATCCCCGAAGATCGGTTCCTGCCTCCAGTCATGTACATTTTTCTATCATAGCCGGTCCCCTCGATGTTGTCGAAAGCATTTTCGCAGTATATGTCGTGTCCAGTCAATTGGCACGCCTAGTAAAAGCTTTTCAAACAGTGACGATCGCATTCGTCGATAAACAAGTTGGTGCAGTTAACTGTGAATCTAAAAATAGAAAGCGTGTTAGTGCACAGCATCGCGAGAAGCTATCCCATACCTTATTCATGGGGTGTAAGGGGAAATTACGTTTTAAGTTTCAGCCGTGATAAGCAGACATGACAGACGTTGATCTGACCTAATATTATACGTACACATCTCTGCCATAGCGCCACCTATCGGATGAAAAGTGGCCTAAAGACTCTCAATTTATTTGGAAATAGTATTGTGAGAATTTGTGCCAAATCCGTATATAAGTAAGAAAAAGCAATAACAGTGTCTTCTAATTTGTACTTAGAAGCACCACACAAACATATCGTCGGTATACTGTGCAAAACTGACCAACTCCACTTTTTGTGTTTCTGAGTAATTGATGATTTAAAGTTTATGGCCGCTTGGGGGTTTATACAATAACTACAAAACTACTTTAAATAGAAATGTGATTTTTTTTTATATGGCATAGAATATGACTTTTGGAACACTTTTGGAAAAAAAAAGATCTCAAGTACACTTTTTGTGTTTTTGAGTTATTGCCGCCTATATTTTGATACAATAACTACAAAAATATTTTAAATATACATAGATGGCTTAGACTATGATTTTTGCAACACTTTTGCATCATTAAGACCATTTCACAAAAAAGTGGAGTTGGTCAGTTTACGTTGTTCTGCCCTTAATATTAGCGTCAACTATCAAAATTGTGACAAAGACTTTCTATTTATTTAGAAACTACGTGATTTTGTGCTAAATTCGCAGATAAATAAGAATTTTCGAAAATAGCAACACCAGCGGCACCTTTCGGTGGCAAACACAGTACAACGCATGATTTTGCGACTCAATTTTGAGGACTGCACGTGAAAGTAGCTCCAAAAAGAAGAAGTTCTGCATCATTCGTTTTGTCAAGTTACATGCCATAATAATTTAATATCGATTTGAAGTTAGCAAGTAACGTATAGGGGAATTTGTCACGTTTATATATAGAGATGCATTTAATAGATATTATATTATATGAAAAAACTTGTCGTAGTCATATGTTCTGATGCTAAGTGTCTACGGCTGTTACTTATTTCCTTTGGTTGCCAAGAAAGTCTAATTGTTGATCTATAGGAAACTTTGTCATATTCTCTCCATTTATGTGAACGTCGCCTACAAACCAACTTCTACAACTTCGATGCTATGGGAATGTTACCATCGTTCAATTATTTTATCGATAAGATTCCTTTAAACCATACCGATCACTTAAACCAAACCCATTTGTTAAAAAAAAAACTGACAAAAAATACCAGAAAACTCTAATCAAAAACTAATCTTTTAAAGTGCAGACATATGTTGCGGCGATTGCAGAGTTAATCATATCGCAACTCACCCATCATCATATCCAATGGATTTTTTAAGGAGCTGAACAGTAGACATTTGTCCAAAGCAATTACATTTAGGGCCCATCATCTACACTGTAGTCGTTGTCGTCGTCGCTGTCGTCATCACCTTTTTGTTCGGGGTATCTGCGGTTCAACTTCATTCATGATTAATCTCTACACATCAATAACAGTGTCGTCAACACTTTACCGAGAGACGCCCGAAAGAGGGAGAAAGATAAGACAATGATGGGCATAGAGACCACCACCATCGCAGTCATCATCATCATCACCATCTACGTTCAGGCCAGTCGATGAAGACTGTAGCTCATGCCGAAGAACTCAAAGATATGTGGTGTCCGTTTAACAACAAATAAATAAATCTAACAATTTGACAAATCGCTGACACATTTCATCAAATGCTAAAGCGGCAGTTAAGATGTCAATCAGCACCACACGCCACCGCAACAGAGCGTAACCGTAACTGAAATACATTTAAACGGAAGTTTCTCAAAGAAAAACGAAGTAGGGTTTTTGGGCACATTAATGAATACACTACCACGGCTGCAAATGTATCTCCCTCATACGGATAAGTGATGTTTAATGTGTCATTGAGGGCTTGCTCATTACATTTATTCAAACTGAAGAGGGTCGTATGATGACTAGTTTCTAGAGGGAAAATAAATGCAATGGTAAATAGCAAAACATATAGCTATGGCGGAGAAAACAGCTAATATCCCAAAGTGTTGCATACCTTTGTATATATGATCATTGCTTATAGTAATACTCATGATCTCACCTATCTTTGATTGTAGCTAGTTATTTTACCCATCCTCTTTACTTGTGCTAGTTTATCAATGAAATGACTAAAGACCTTTTGTCTGTATTTCATACGTTTTCTTTTGTCAAACGATAAATCACTTCTACTTAAACTGATGGCATTTAGTGTTAAGATGAAAATGTAATGAAATGCAATGAGATAAAATGAAACGAAATGAAATGGAGTGAAATGATAATGAAGCCCTGCCATTGCGCCACAATCAATCCCTTTGCAGACTGCTCATGCGCAAAGATCAATGAAAACGGGAGGTGGCCCACAACAACAGCTCGTAACATACGTAACAAATTACACTTACTCACACACACACACATATAAAATAAAATCAGTTATCACATAAAGATTTTCTTTTAAACGGCTATAAGACAACAACGACTACACAGCCAACGAGCGAGCGAAAACGAAAAAACAACGCCGGAAAATTACACACTATTTAAGTTAATTTGGCCACAATTACCTTTCTCATGGCCCGAGTGTTTTTCTCACTCTCTTTCTTTTTACGCCTCAAACCTTTGTTGCCTAAAAACAACAACAACAACTGCTACATTGCTTTTTTCTGGCCTCCTAAATACCAACGTATTAGATGGCCCAAAGTGCCAGCCAGGCTGTTCATCGGGTCGGGGCAATTCGTTACGCTCGTAAATTGTCAATTACTTGCGCTGGACAACAAAGACCATAATTATCGCAAAACATTTGGCAGATCGATCGCCTCTGGATAAGTGTTGGGATGCTGGCTAAATTGGCCCAAAATTACTGTAGGACACAACAGTTTATCAGCAGCCACCCAACCTCAAGCAGCTGAGATTTCAAAGAGTCGATTGTTGCAAGTTGTGTACCTTTATCTCGCTTAGCGTACTGTTGCATTCATATGGCCTTGACTGCAGTGTTATCTTAGATACAACATTTTGAATGAACCGAAGATTTCTTATGAATGCGACACCTTAAGATTGTGCAAAGAGATTTTGATAGAACTTCTTGTTAATGGTGCCAAAAATCCTAAAGAAATTCTTGTAGGCAAATTTCTGGGAATTATCATAAGATATTACTCTGGACCGGCCGTGGCATAGTGGTTAGAACACGCGACTACCATGCGGGAGATCGCAGGTTCAAACCTGGCTCCAGTCATCTTAAAAAAAAAAAAGAAAAAAAAATAAAGAACATTTTCTTTCATTGTCGGCTCCCCTCGAATGTTGTTTGACAGCAACTTCGTAGTATTAAGCGTCGATTCAATCGTCGTGTCTAGTAAGAGCTTCTCAAAACAGTGACGTTCGCATTCGTCGATAAATAAGTAGGTGCCGTTAGTTGTGAATCTAAAAATAGAAAGCGTGTTAATTCACAACAACGCGAGAAGCTATCCCATACCTCATTCATGGGGTGCAAAGGGAAATTAAGTTTAAGTTTAAGTATTACTCTTCGTCTTGTAGTTGCTCAATACAAACAATTTCTAGCAACATTTGGCTTTCCCCTGCGATTTTAAAAACTTAAAACTTATGATTCACCTAACATTTCTGTTAATCTCATGATTCAGGTAACTATTCACTTATAATAAAGTTTTTTTTTTATATTTTAATATTACTTTGAAAAAACTTAATATTCCCTTTATAATTTAACTTTAATTATAAAGTGAGTAATTTTTTCTAACACGCTAACTAGTATGAGAACTATTCTCTTAATTTGAAACTTTGACAGCTTTTGTCTAATGCAGCTTAATTTACGGCCCAAAATAAATCTGTAAATACCTAAACGTACACATATTTATAGCTGCACTAAACACACTTAATTGTGCTGTGTTGCAAGTAGCAACTCCCTACAAGCCCATTCCCTTGCACCGAACAGTGACAATCATAGCAGCGGGCCACGCCGACACGACACTTAGTGGCGTTGTCCGCAGTGCAGTGCTATCCAGCTGCTGCAACTATTCTGGGCACGTATCAAAGTGGCGGATAATTAAGCCAGTCCAAGTGTTTCGACACATAACAATACTAAGCGACATAAACCTGGGTGGTGGAGCTGGTGGCGGTGTAGTAGCAACTGGCAACTGCTGTCAACTTGTAAGTGTCGCTTAGACCACAAATAGCTGTGCTACGAATGGACAGTGGATACGTGTCTTTTACGCCATGTCGCATTGGCCATAATAATCAGTGTTAACCACTACTACTCGCGCTTTTCATTTCCTTATTTACACGGCAGCCTCTGAGTGATAGAACTTTCAATTATGTTTTCATTTACGTTAATATGTCACTGCAATATACTCCACTGTGGTGTGTGGTGGTGCATAGCGAAGTTGTGCTGGTGGTGGTGGGGTGTTATGGTGCTGCCGTCGTCGTTGATCACCAGCTACGCTACATGGGGACCGGATAGAGGCGTTTTGGTAGCTTGTGTTAACTTGTAATGCTACCGATGTTGTTAGATTAATTGTATAAATTTCCTTTCAGTCCAAACAATGTAAATGATCTTGACGTTAAACTGATAAATGGAGTCAAGTATATATGGTACACAAAAGAAAATGGGTGTAATTTTCGCATAGGTGACATTTTTTTTATAAAATATAGCCAATTATATAGCAGATATGTAGTAGATTTGTATATAGTTTGGCATACAGTTTTTACTGACCAACCCAAACATCAAAATGATATTATACCTTATATTTTTTATCGATAAAAAATAAGATATAGGAATTAAGATCATATTTAAATTCGGTTGGGAGATTCATTGAGGGATCTAAATGTTTAATCCTTAAGAGGTTTTACTACTCTCTGCTGGAACTAGCATTTCATAAAAAAGTCCCCAGGACGTAATTTTTTTGCCGCGAGCAATCTATATATGAACGTATAAAACAATGTCTACAGTGGACTAAATTACCGCATGTATAAAATATTCGATTTTGTTAAGCGAATGCAAACATATTTAGAAGGATATATGAAAAAACAAAAATGTAGTTTACCCTCACTCATAAGGATGTAACGCATTAAAAGATACCATAATAAGACCAAATTCGTTACAGTACTTTTTGAGACGATATAGTCATGTCCGTCTGTCTGGCTGGCAGGATAACTCGAGTATACCTTCACTTATCCTTATCAAACCTTGCCAGTATTAATATTTTTGAAATTGTAATTATGGAATTGTACATAAGCATAATAGCCCCACCGTTTCAGTTATCTCTCGTACAAGATAATATATATAAATATATCTTCCATAACTTCCAAACCGAAAACTGCAGGATATTTAAGGAGGATAAACCTCGTAAGCAGCGAGGTAAAAAAACACAATTTCCCTTTACACCCCATGAATGAAGTATGGGATAGCTTCTCGCGTTGTTCAGCATTAACGCGCATTCTATTTTATATTTACAACAAACGGCACCTACTTGTTTATCGACGAATGCGAACGTCGCTGTTTGAGAAGCTTCTACAATGTTAGACATGTTAGCCGATTGACTCGACACTTATACTGCGAAGTTGCTGTCGACAACAACGATGGGGCCGGCAATGAAAGAAAACTGTAGATGACTGGAGCAGGGAACCAAACCACGGATCTCCCGCAAGGTAGTCGCGCAGGGATAAAATAAATGTACTTTTTGGTACAATAAATAGTACTGTTTGGTACAACTAATGTACTTTTTGGCATAATAACGGTAACAGTAAGTATAGATACAATATAATGAATGTACTTTTCGCTACAACAAATGTACTTTTTGGTGCAATATTTTGCATTTTTGTGTACAATAAATGTTTTTGTTATAATATATCGTACTCAATGCCATTTTTTGGCAATAAAAACACTTTTTGGTACAATAAAAGTACTTTTAGATAGAATGAAAGTACTTTTCGGACAATGAAATTATCTTTGTTATAATATATTTTACTTTTGGTACAATATATGTGCCTTTTATACAATAAAAGATATTGTCTATTTTGGTACATTACAAGTACTTTTTATACAAAAAATTTTACTTTTTGGTGCAATGATAATAATTTTTGCCCCTTTCGATACAATAAATGTTTTTTTTAGAGTAAAATAAATATACCCTTCACTACAACATATGTACTTTTTGGTGCAATATATTGCACTTTTTAGCATATTAAAGTACTTTTGGTACAATTAATTGCAATTTTTGATGCTTTTTTTGGTACAATAAAAGTACTTTTGGTACAATGATAGTACTTTAGGGACAATATATGTATCTTTTATACAACAATAGTACATTTGTTACAACAAAACACTATATTGAACTTATTGGTACATTAAACGTACTTTTAGGTACAAAAAAATACTTTTTGCCCTTTTCGGTACAATTAATGTACTTTGTGGTTTAATAAATATACTTCTTGGTACAATAAATTTTACTTTTTGTTACAATAATTTGTACGCTTTAGTACAATAAAAGTACTTTTGGCACAATCAATGTACTTTTCGCTACAATAAATTAACTTTTTGGTGCAATAAATTCTACTTTTTGGTACAACACCCTTTGGTACAACAAAGGTACTTTTTGGTGCAATAAATGTACTTTATAGTACAAATAAAATCGTATTTTCGGAACAATAAATTGTAATTTTTCTGCAAAAATTTTTCAATAATTGAACTTGTTGGTAAAATCAGTCCTTTTTGGTACAATAAATTGTACTTTTTGTTACAATAACTTTTTAGTATAAAACATTTTATTTTTGCTATAATAATAATACTTTTTTGTACAATAAAAGTCCTCTGAGTTGCAACATATGTACTTTTTGGTGTAATTTTTGGTTCAGTAAATGTATTTTTGGTACAATAAATGTACTTTTGATACAAAAGTACAATAAATTGTACATTTTGGCACAAGAAAAGTAAATTTTGATACAATATAACTACTTTTTGCTGCAATTAAACTACCTTTGGTACAATAAATGTACATATTGGTACAATAAATTGTACTTCTCGGCACACTAAATGTACTTTTTCGTAAAATTTTTTGTACTTTTTAGAACAAATTTAATTGCATAATACTGAAATTTGAATTGCTAGCTTCTCTCCTCTAAGCGGAGGTTGAGTTCCAAGGATGAGCAAGATGAGCAAGATCGGATAAAAACTACCCATGCTCTCCCTTTTTTGGTGGAGTCCGTCTGTCTGTCCCCGCTTTTGCGGCCCTAGTTTAAGAGCTATCAAGCTTAAATTTGGTATGCGAGCTTCTATCCCTTGAGCGGACGATAAGTTCTAAGATGAGCAAGATAGGACAAAACTAATCCCACCTCCTATACAAACTCCCAATTTTTTTAGGGGTGTCCGTCTGTCTTTTCCCGCAAGTACAGCAGTAGTGAAAGAGTTATTGAGCTATGAAATTTGATATGCACATTTCTATTATCTAAGCGGAGATTAAGTTTTGAGATGATTAAAAGATTATTATCTCAAATTTGTTTTAATACAACTTTTTAAAGATTTAAATCTTGCAGTTTCTAAAAATTCAGCCCTTTTAAGGATTAATATCTTGGGAGCGATTTGAAGAACTTTAGCTCTCCGTACTCTGGTGAGGGTATTTATCAGTCAGTTCACCTGACAAAAAATACTGGTGTATATTGTATCCTCTGACAATGCACTTCTTGTAACGTTTGATAAGTTTATTAAGAAAAAATAGTGTCTGCGTTATAATCTGTTTCTGAACTCACAAATTTCTTTGATCAATTTTATGAAACTATCTCTTGTACGAATTTGTTTTGTGCAATTTGAATATTTCATATATTAGATTTTCACTTTATATCAATTAATAAAATGTATCAATTGCTTATTACTATTATACTTAACCCCCTCATACTCATAAAATGGTGATTTGACTCCTTCTCTTCCTTTCGCTATTATCCTGTTCGTTTCCTTTGTCATCTACTCGTATATCCTGAAACCCTACAGATGCATTAAGGCGCATTGTTACCATTCGTTTTTACTGTTACATGTACGCTGGTTACTGTTACTATTACTGTTATTATTATGGTTATTGTTATTAGCGTCAGTTTCACTGTGTGGGGGCCCCTTTGTGCGGAGTTGTGTCCCGGCAGTCATATTCATATGCCCGACACAATATATGTTATATATTGATTGACCACGGTTATTATATGAATGTTTGTCGGGCATTTCCTTCCTTTCTATTCTTTTGCAAAAACCGCAAAATTTGTGTCAGATTGTATTTTTGTCAGTCGTCTTCTCCTCATTGTCGCTTGTCTCTGTGACAGCTTGGCCAAGCATAAAGAAGCCATATTTGGGAGTAAAGGTACAAGGAATGACACATCTTGCGATGACAATACAATACGTTTGTATACTGCAGCAAAAGGCCTGAGGTCTGATTGGTTTCTGGCGCTGTTGTAGTTGTTGTTGTTGAATTGAATTTTTTTTGGCAAATAGAACGTTCGCTGGAACTTAAAAAGACTGCAGGCTGGGTGTCGTGTGTCCATCCTTTGCTAAATTTACGGTTTATTAGTGAACAGGATATTCAAATCAGTTGCGCCTGATATATAACGTCATCCTTGTAGCCAGCCGCCAGTCGTCTCCTTTGACATGTGGTCACGGCAGCCAGGTGTTTTCACTTTCACTTCGGAGTTTGGGGTTGATTGCAATGATTAGTCAAACGACGACGACGACGACGGATGTTAGATGCTCTATACTCGTAGGCACTAACTAAAATTAAACTGCCAATTCATTTATAGAAAATTTATCATTTCGAGTAGAGAAAAAGGTTTCACAATTTCGATAGCTCCTTACCAACTGTCACCTAAGAGCAGCAGCAGCAGAAGGCAATTCCTGGAATATTTTACCTTTCTTCTAAACACAATGATAACTTTCTTAAGCGGAAGATAGTTGCTCGCTCATCAGATAGCGGAAGATAATTGCGCCAGAACTTCACAGCAAATGTTGTTATGTTTTTTTAAACGTTAGAAAAAAAAACATGAAATGCATATGAACAACAAACGTTTTATGTTAGTTAGTCTTCATGTTATATGTATTAAAATATCGCCATGACCGGGCATGTAAGTCAGGTAGCTTGTACCTGTTTGCACATTCCACTACTCATTCGCTCGCTTCATCCATCCACTTGCTACGATGTCGCGCTTTAGGTGGTAAAAGGTTAATCGCTGTTTAGTTAACCCCTAGTGGTTGAGTGCCCCTGGAGTGTTTAAGAATTTCTATTTGTTTGCCGCACGTTACTTTCAACGAAAACTATGGACCCGCGGCGAAAAAGGTCTAAGGCCCAAGAGCAGCTTAAGGCACAAATGCTTAGAGACACAGTCTTCAGACGTTTCCCTTCATATTAGCCAAAACAAATTATACGGTTCGGGGAGGGGGAGTGTGAGAAACATTGCTAGTACATCTTTTTCAAATTGAAAAGTTTGTTTAAGGAAAACAAAAATTCTCACGTTAGGAAAACAAAGAGAAGACAAAGAGAGTTTGGTTTTGTTATGAGAAAGGATAGAGGTGTAACAGCAATAAAATATATATAATATATGAAAACAAAGTCAGTTTTTGCAAAAACATACATGATTTGGTTGATAATTATTTCGACCTGTTTCTACGATGGATTATGTTATCCTCTAATGGCTCTGACAAACCTGGACAATTTTATGATATAAAATATATGACAGAGAAATACACAGAAACTATTTTAGCTTACAAATTTAAAGGGAAGCATTGTTATACTTAAAAAAAGTCTATAATATAAACCAGTGGTAGGCATTAACGAAAGCACGCACGCACGCTATAATATGGCGTGATTGTGTGCGGTCGCACAAGAACCCAGCAACGAAAGAGGCGAGGCATTGTAAAAATAGACCTGCGAACATGCCTTTAAAGGCAGGTTGTTGATATTATAGTACGTATTCCTTTACCGGGTATATATACAGGCTATAGGTAGTCCTTTACTTAGCCTGACACAAAATTGTATACCCATGCACATTTTTCTTCATACATGGTCCTTTCCCTTGTTAAAACTGAAATGTGAGCAGCCCTACTGTGCACCCCACAAAAATTCCATAGATGTGCACTAAGGGCATGCAAACTTTTTTGCCTCAAACAGGCCTATTAGTAGAAGACAGAATTGACGCTCATAGCCGTGCACTTGTCATTTCTCCGATTAAACCTGATGACAGGCATATGCTTTTTATGGCAGTTCGTCTATAAATGATCGTTTGCAGGCCTGCATGCTGGTCTGAGGTAGCAATGCCTCATAAAAGGCCCTTGTATTTAGTCCTCCAAGCAGGACTTCCCATGCATGTCTTTAATGAAAAAGGGAATGTGCAGGCCTTGCCTGTCTGTGGCGCCCTATGTTAATTTTAAATGAAAGTTGCATTTGTAGGGTAGGGTTTCTGATATCCTTTGCCGGCCTACAAGAAGGTATATAAAGTCCCTTTTTTGCAGTTGGGAAGCGTCAACGTATTGTGGAATGGTTGTGCTCTCTTTTAAATCGTGATCTTATGCTCTCCCATTAATCGTTGAACATTGTTTACTTTTGTGTTAATTGCGAAACAAGCGTGTGTGGTGTTGTTTTCATAACAGTAAACATTGACTGACTATTTCGAATCAAACAAAACTTTGGAGTAAGTGTGAAGAATGGGGATGGGGATGAGGGTACATTTATATTATTTGATACGAGTTGGGACGCTGGTACCATAAGACAAAATTCGTTACAGGACTTTTTAAGACGATTGAGCCAATCGTGTACATGCGAAGAATTGGCGATCATGTCTGTGTGAGAAAACGACTATTTCTGGCCTCGCGAGGCTATGAGATGCTTATCACCAATGGGCTTATTGCTGAAGAGTTTAGGCATTTTAGCGTGTACTAACGGTTTTCTAAAGATTCTGTTGTCAATACCACAGTAAAATCTTAATTTGACATTTTATTATTTTTAATTATTTTTTATGCCCTTACCCTTATGGATGAGGGTACATTTATATCATTTGATACGAGTTGGGCCCCTAACACCTTAAGATCATATTGGTTACAGGACTTTTAAAGACGATTGTGCCATGTCCGTCTGTCTGTCTGGCTGGCAGACTGGTGGGCACGATATCGCGAGTGAACTTCCCCTGACCCTTATGAAAATCTATTAAGGGATTGTAAATAGCCAGAATAGCCCCCGCCCCTTCTGTTAACTCATATACAAAATTATCTATTTTTGAAAAAATTGTAACTTCCAAATTGTAACTTCTTGTAACTTCGAAACGGGAATCTGTAGAATATTTAAACTTTATCAGATTAATACCTTATAAAAGTGGGAAAAACACAGTAAACTAAAACACTTGCCGCACCCCATCTAGTACCTCCAGTACAAATGACCTAATTTACCGTCATTCTATATTATAAGTACCGTAAATTCAGTCAAATCTTGCCCAAGAAAAACGCTTATGGAAATCCGATTTTGGTATGAATACGGGCTATATTAGCCTACCCTTATCCGCACCTACCATGCAAAATGACATAATTTTTGGAAAATTATTATTTTTCCATAACACCCAAGTTGGCAACAGATTTATCTTGTAATAGTAGACGAATCCTTAGAAATCCGAAAAATATTTTTAAATTTTTTCGTTTTTATATTTTTTTATTTTTATATTTTTATATATTATATATAAAAAAGTTACAGCACCTTAAGTGTCACCTACTAATTACACTAACGTATGACTCATGTATGTCTCTAGTGCTAGTGATGTTGCGCAGCAGTTTCACTGCTTCTGGGAGTTGGTTAGTGTGAGCGCACCAGAAAGCATTCAGGAAGATCGAAATATTGATAGTAATAAATTCCATTTAGTTTCAACTTTATACTATGTGATGATGATTCCCTATAAAGTGATACGTTTAACCTTCAATTGGTGGCACTACAAAATACTGATGATGCTTCTTTCTTTTGTAGTTGCTTCTTAGAGTTGTTGTTCTTGTTGCTGTGTGTTGTTTCATTGTCATGTTCTTGTTGTTGTAGTTGTTATTTAGTGTGTGTGTAATATGCCTTCTTCAGGTCATCCTATCAACTCAATCAACATAAGATGAGAGAAAGAAACCCGCAGCTGGAGACGCCACGCACACACACAGATAGGGAAATTTGAAGCACAATGGGGCACGGGGAATAATTTTAAATCGACTCAGAAATAGACATTGATCATTTACATATACATATTGTCATACCTACCACACCTCCTAAAGGGAGTTACAAATGGAAGAATTAACTGAAAATACACATTGGTCCGAGCAAGCGCGTGGTGAAGAGTATAAAAATTTGTATGAAACCGTTATTGTAACTCAAAAAGATAATGATGCAGTGTGATTTCGCATACTAGAATTAGGGTAGAATCGCTCTCTCTGGCCTTGGCTTATACAATTGTTGCCAAGAAAAATTTTTCTAGTTTCTAGGATTAGTGATCCATTATACATAAGACTTTATAGTGTCACTAAGTTCATACCTTGATCGAAAATCGTATTATGTTGTCATCTAATTTTGACTTTACCCAGTATTTATTCTCACTACTTGAGGAGGCTGAAGTAACATTTAGAATGTATAAGCTCTTTGTATTATCTATTATCACCTTACTTATGTAAAGATTCTAGGCATTTAAATCATGGCCATCTTTTACAAGATTTCGATTGCTTAAAATCTTATCCTAACATCATTATATCGGCAACAAGCAACCAATAAAAAAAGTGATAGTTATTCTTAAACTATAACAAACTTTGTTGTATATTTCAAACATTTTCTCCCACAGTGCCCCAGTCGGCCACACCGAGAACACTCTCACACTATCCTCCTGCTGCTACGTTACTCATTCTACTCCCTGTCACTTCAACCGTTGGATGGATTGCTGGTTCTGCTGGCTGGCTGCTGGGCCTGTGCTCGATGCTTGGATGAATGAATGTGGCCCACATAAATTTTCTGTGCGTTCAAAGTTGGACCGTTTTAAATTTTTATTTTAACTTTTACACCCATAATTGAATTGTGTGAGACGCAACTGCCAAGTTAAAGGTTAATATGACAAAGAATGTTTAATAATTAACAACAACAAAGGCCTCACAAAGAATGCCTCTCAACTCTTTCTTACAAACAAAAAATGTAAAACAAAAAAATAACAAACGCCCAAAAAACTGAAATACTAAACTAAAACCCCATCAACGCCAGCTAAAGGAAAGCTTTTCCAAATTAGGCAAGGGAGTGGGGGAGCACAAGGAGGGCCACAATTTATTTGTAAAGCAACCATCATCAGAGCAATAAGAGAACAAACGAACTAAAAAAAGATAAGAACCACAAAAGAAAAAAAGAAAATTTTGAGACACCAATTATAAAAACATAAATTTTGATTTTATTTTGTTGTATGAAGTCTAACGACAACGTAGCCATAGTGACTCCCAAATATATTTCACATCATCTAACAGATGGAACATGATCATTACAGCTCACAACATAAGCAAACATAGAAGCATATATGGACGAGTATGTATGTCCTAAACGCATCACCTATAATAGTCTTTGGTTCTGTTCTTTGTAGTTTTCATAGATATCAGTGAGAAAATATCTTAGTTTAAGATGTAAATGAGTTTTCTGAAACCGTTGACAGTTCCCAATAAAATAGTTGAACAAGACATTTTTCTACAGAATAAAAGTGATGACGACAATCAGCTACAGTGAAGAAGTTCTCATCTTAGACTTTTGCTGGTGGTGGTGTCTATAGTTGCATTCAAAAAAGAGTAAAACAAAATGGAAAAATAATAAAGAAAACGCCACAAAAAAAAAATATAAACGAAGAAATAAAAATCTTAATAAAAATTAAAAACGGTTTCGAGACGAAATTTATGGCTACGAAGGTCGTGTGATAGTTAGGGGGTTTAGAAAGATGAAGAAAAGTTGTAAACGATGAAACGTTCTTAACTGAAACAAATTGCTATACTCCTTTTATATCATAAGCAATTATTTCTGGGTTTTTGTTAAGGATTCCAAATAAAATTGTGTCTGTTATGTATAGAAAAAATTGGGCGCCACCTATAGTATATTATTTGTACTACTTTTAAATGTTTATAAGCATGCGTGCAACATTTTCTTGTAATTCACTTTTAAAGCAGGTATCATCCTTAATCCAAATGCTCTGGACCTCCACACGTTTCTAACATCCTCTAGCATTGTCTGTATTTTAATTTTCTTTGGTGACTCAAATGGGGTTACGACTTCAAAAGTTCCTCTTAATTCCAAAATGCATACCGTAAGTTCAGCATTTTATTTCTAGGCAAATTCCATCTTATAATTTGTAATACTCTATAAATTCTGCAAACGGCGAATCTGAAACTTAGCTTTTTTGAGAAGCTTCTACTGCCGATTGACTCTACATCGCCGACCAAAGAAATGTGGATGGCTCGAATCCATATCACCGGCCTGATAGTCGTGTTTTCTAACCAACATGCCATGTTACATCCTAATTTTACTGCCAGGTGAATCGTTTTTCTTACCATGGCCATACAACTCCATATCCTTGCATTACCTCCTGACTAAACACATTTCTCACCTCAGCTGCTTAAGGCAATTAAAGACAGTGACTTTTTATATCTGGTAGCAAAACTGTGTGGCTGTTAATACAAGATCATAGCAGTTAACACCTGATAAGGGATTAGGATACTCTGTAAATGAAATTGTAATATAAGAACACTATTAATTACAGTTTAGCCCTAAGGTGAAAGGTCAGTGAGTGCTGAAGTAATAAAATTTAAAATTTAAAATTACCTTTGAATAGAAATGTTTAATGGTCAAAATGAATGATGATGTTTAAAAGGAGGGCAATATACTGATTATCCTCAAGAGAATCAACAATTAACGATTATATACCATGAGTAAGATTAGTAGAGAAGTTCACACTTTCAAATGGGTAAAATGACATATATTGGAAGAGTTCTTAAGGTGTTTGTAACGGTTAATAATGTTGACTTTTAATACTGAAAACTGTTGACAGCAGCTACTTAATAAGGTATAAAAGCTTTAAGAACAGTATAAAACAAATCGTAATATCTTTTAAATCTTATAAATGAGGTGCAGTGAAAAATTGTTATTTGTTTGATAAGGATTAATTATAAGTTAATTTCGCACTTTCAAATGGGTATAATGACATGTATTGGTAGAGTTCTTAGGGTGTTTGTAACGGTTAATTACTTAAACCAATTATTGTTTGATAATTTCGACTTTGAATACTGAAAACTATTTACAGCAGCAACTAAATAAGGTATAAAAGTTTGAAGATCGGTACAATACAAATCCGTAATATCTTTGGAAATCCGAGCAGCTATCCTAGATCTTATAAATGAGATGCAGTGAAAAATTTTTGTTATTTGTTTAAGTAAGGATTATAAAATCAGGGACTTTTCTTAACATTTCTTTACAAAAAAAGTTTTTGCTCTTGTTTGTTATTGTTGATCTGTTAGAAATATGAATATGTTTTTCATTGTTCGGTTTTTATAAAAAATCCCTAACTATAACGGTAAATTCGGCCATTTGTGTGGGTGGTACCCGAAGGAGTGTGACAAAGGTTTCGATTTTCTAAGAACTTGTCTACTGGTACAAGTTAATAAAAACTAACAAATATCATTCAAATATCCTAAAGCTGTCCGTTCGGAAGTTAAGGGGGAAATACCTACATCACATAAAAGGTATTAGATCATGTAAAATATAATTTTCTTAGACAAGTCCAACTGATGACCTTTATGTCTTTGAAGTAAATGTAAATCACTACCTAATTCCATTCTCTGTTTACTTTATAACAGTTCCTCTAGTAATCCCCAACTTTTCAACCCTGCCCTCGTATGTTCCCAAAACACTCAATGTCCGTCAAGCTATACATAAATATCGACAAACGTTAATGAAATTAGTACAAAAAACAACAAAAACAATACACATACACTGGAATATTCACCAAAAAAAATATTTAAACTTTAAATAATCATAAATTTAAAATGCTTTAAAAACGAATAACTAAATTGACTTTGGAACCCCGTTTCTGGGTTATAGATGCTGAGAGACCTAAACAACAACAACAAAATGATTACTAAACTCCCATCAAGTAGTTAGTCCTTCGGGGTAAATTACAAAATGAGTTCAAGCCAGCAGTTGGGCTGGGGCCAGTCAGTCAGTCATTGGCGGCGACGGCGGCGGCTGCAGCGGTGGCGGCATTTCAAGCTTTTAATATATCATGTGTCCACGGACATATGTTCGGACATGCTCGTAAAGATGTGATGGACTTACATTTTATTATGGCATTATTTTGACAGATCACCCAGGATGACGTGGCTCAAAGTCACAGAGAAGAACAGGAAGATGAAATATGTCCAAACAATGTTTACGCGTAACCGCCACGAGGGCAAAACAGCAATGCTTAGCAATGCAAAACAAACTTCGCTCAGTCGACGGGGTCTACGACGACTTGGCACTGGCACCTTATTAAAAATTCCAAATGTATTTTCAGCAATTAAGATACAAGGGGCGGTGACGCAAATTTTTAGTTTTATTTTTTTTTGGTTTCGTTTAACATTTTCCATTTAAATTTATTTATTATTAAACTTTGCGTAAATATCGAACGGTCACTAAAGGACGACGGACGAGAAAAAGGACAGGACAGGGCAGGAGAGCGGAGCGGCGAGCAGTGACGAAGATGTATGGCCTGATCGGCGACCACCATCGAAGTTTGATGTTTACGGGAGCTGTGTGTTAAGGGAATGAAGGCGATTTTTTTTGGAAACTTTGTATGTTAAATGTCAATCTTATCGCCAAGATCTATGTAGTCCCTGTGTTTGTAATTATTCAATTAGTGAGAAGTTTAAGGGCAATGCATTGAAATTGCAATTTAAGTAAGGTGGCATAACATAATTATGGCACTGAGTGTAGATCGAATTTAAAAACTCAAATGTAGGATATAATTTTTCGTAAAGACTTATACTGAGTTCACTATTTCGTTGTCAACATGGAAATATGTTGACAAAGTATTGCTAAGTATTACGAAAAGTTAAAAATTTTGTCTCACAAAAATATTCTTGGTAATATGAAAGGAGACAAGTATTTTCTACTTAAGTTGAAGCCACTTGGCAAACAAATTTTCCGTTTGTTTGGTACATTTATTGATTACAGTTAGAAAACCAGTAAGAAAGTTTCAGTCGGGCAATACGACTTACATATACCCTCACCCTCAGTAAAACATAAAATTTTCTATAATATTGATATTTATACTCGATTTCTAAAGTGGGCGGAGTGGTATATTTGTATGGGAGGTACTAGAAGAGGCGCGTCTAGACTTCCAGGTTTTTGTCCAAAACTTTATTTCCCTATAGCTTTACTAAATAAAGAATTTGAGCACGATCGTGTCGAATGTGTTGATATTATTGCTCCATCCCCAAAGTGCGCGGAAAGGTCCATTTATATGGAAGGTACCAGAAGGGGCGTGTCTAGACTTCAAAATTTTTCTCCAAAACTTTATCCTGTTATAGCTTTACTAAATACAGAATTTGGGCACGGTCGCGTCAAGTGTATTGATATTATCTCCAAAGTGGGCGGAGAGGTAGGTGCATTTATATGGTAGGTACCATAAGGGAAGTGGCTTTAAGTTTTTTCCACCAAACCTTAATCCTGTTATAGCTTAACCAAATACAGAATATGGGCACGATCGTGTTGAGTGTATTAATGTTATTACTCCTTCTCTAAAGTAGGCGGAGTGGTACATTTGTATGGGAGGTACCAGAAGGGGTGTGCCTAGACTTCCTGTTATAGCTTTACTAAATATGGAATTTAATAATATTCACCCACCGAATATTCTAAAGTGGGCGGTTCCAGATGGGTATCGGAGGTACAGTATGGGGCGTGTTTAGACTTCCAGATTTTTTCTCCAAAACTTTTTCCTGTTATAGCTTTACTAAATATATAATTTGGGCACGATCGTGTCGAGTGGGTTGATATTATAACTCCATCTCTAAAGTGGGCGGAGTGGTACATTAATGTGGGAGGTACCAGAAGGGGCGTGAATAAACTTCCAGATTTTTACTCCAAAAGTTTGACCTGTTATAGCTTTACTCAATACAGAATTTGGGCACGAACTGTGTTGATACTCCATCTCCAAATTGGGCGGATAGGGACATTAGTATGGGAGGTACCAGAAGGGGCGTGTCTAGACTTCCAGATTTTTTCTCCAAAACTTTATCCTGTTATAGCTTTACTAAATACGGTCATTAGGTCATTAATAACATTCACCAATTTCTACAGTGGGCGGAAAGGTACAATTGTATGGGAGGTACCAAAAGGGGCGTGGCTAGACTTTAAATTTATTTTCTAAAACTTTATCCTGTAATAGCATAATTAAATACCGAATTTGGGTACGATCCCGTTGTATGGGAGGTATCAGAAGAGGCGGGGCCATGTAGCCCATTTGCTAAACCGTAAGTAGTTTTGGGGAAATATTAACTCGTGGAAAAATCTCAAAACATTTGGTTGCGTCTTTCAAAAGTTATCCGCATCGAAAGTTACCAGCCGGACAGACAGACAGACAGACATACGACTTAAAAAGTCATGAATCGATTTTGGTTCAAAGAAACCTAGGGTCTAACGTGACTCCTTCTGTGTGTTACACTTTTGGGTTGTATAAAATGACATATACCCTCTTACCCATATGGTGAGGGTGTATTGAAGTTCCCACTCAACTGTGGTTTATCGACATTATCACCAGTGCCATTTGTTTGGAGGCTCCTGTTTAAAACAACACTTGAGTTCAACTGCTATTCAACAATTTATGTAACTAGTCTTCTGCGTACCATTAGATTGTAGCATCTAGATTAGAACAAAGATTGAAATTCCTAACGTTGCACACACCTGGCGTAAATGCTGGCTGGTCGAGCGGCCAGTGTGTGTGGCTGTGAATGATCCTCACCGCTTTTAGAAATGTCAATTGCCAGGACCTGTAATTATGCATTCACGTTTGTTTAGAGATAACGCATTTATAAAAACTATTAAAAACCGCGACCAACATAACCGATGTTCTGAAATTCCTATGTTATGCAGAGAGAAAGAAAGAGAGAGAGAGAGAGAGAGAGAGTGAGAGCGGCCTAAAAACGAAATTAAAACTAATTGAACCACACATACACAATTGGATGGACAAAAGATGAAAGACTTCATAGTAGTTTATATTAAATGCCTTCCAAAACCCATTCACCAGGCAGCGTTCGACCTTATCAGAAAATCAGATCTATAAAAGTGATAAGCATCTCCTCAGCTGCTGGCTGATACAGCTAAGCCAGTCAGTCAGCCAGCCATATAACTTGCTAGCAGGCCAGCAAAGTGCCAGCCACCAGGCCTAGCTGCTGGGGCGATGACGTTGGCGTTGCTGATGGCAAAGGCGATGACCAAGACATTGTCGATACCGATCGAACGATCGATCGATGGAGCGCTGATGGCGATATGTGCCAAGAGAGCCTTAGATCTCTGACGCAACGCATGCGCATTGTGATGTTATGGCTTTTGAGAATCAATTATCTGTGAGTGTGGCCGAGTACGAGCGTGCAACCAGGAATAACGTAGAATTAATTTCTGCTGTGTTGTTATTATTAATTAAAAAAAAAACTAACGAAAACAAAATGAGTAACAAATGCCAAGAACGGGTTCCACAGCCACCACCACCAGCAGCAGCGGCAGCATCTTAACTAAATTGGTTAGAGTTTTTGAAAACTCAATTTATAGCGGTAGGTCCTGCCTAATATTTCTTTTTTAACAGAGAAAAAAAATGAAAAAAATGCTGGTTATTTAGTTGTAGTTTGTTCCATTCTCAGGATATGAGGACCTTTAAAGGCTTCATTAGTGCAAATGCCAGCAATCAAACGCACAATGAATGAATGAATGGCTTTAAAGGCTTATAAGTGTTTATAAGCACTTCTATATATGACCATTAATATTAAAGCGGATGTATAGATGTGAAATCAAGATAAGATAAAAACTTAATTATATCACATTAATTTTAAGCCGGCAACAATATAATAGCAACAACATGTTCCAACTGTAGTGCTAATACCACAATAGCAAATTTCAAACAAATTCCAAGTTCTCTAACAGCAAATGCAAACACTTGAAATTCCTTAACCCATGATCATAAATCATAACTTACAACATTTGTGCAGGGGCCCATTAATAATATTGATGACATTTGTGTGCTATTAACTGCGATTGTTGTTGTTGGTCCTCTTACAAGTACAATGTCTTTTGTTTTGGAGATCTGTGTCCTTGCACAAAAGGAAACCACCGAAGTCGTAAAGTATAATTCTTAACCACATTCTGACAAGTTTTTCGTGGGATTGGTCACTCGTATGTCCTTTTAACCAGAACAACAACAGCATCAGCAGCAGCAGCAACAGCTATAAATATCTTTGGCACAACAAAACCATTAGTTCTCTGTTGTTGTCATTTTTCCAAAGTAAATCATAATTTTTTGATATATTTGACCTTAATTCATGTCACCAACATAAACACACACACACACACATAAACATCGCAGTAAATCGTTCCAATTTGAACAATAGTTAAAGAGAAATTACCGCAAGCCCCCCGTTTTATATGTTCATTACATATCTGTATGAACCGGGACCAACATAAATCATTTAAAGTGTTGTAAATGTGTTATCGCCAGCAACAGCAATGCCGACAACAACAACATCAACAACAACGTGGGAAAGAGCTGGTTATGTGATAGTAGAAATAGAAATAAGTTTTCAAGTGTTTGTCTTCGGTCCAGATAAGAAGGTAATGAATGAATGAATGTTTGAAGTTACCTTGTCTCACATATATGACTGCAAGGCAACACAAAGACGCAGGGAAGGGCATTGCAATAAATAATATTGCATAATGCTGTAACACAAGGAAACTATTATACTTCGAATCGAAATTAAATCAGTTAAAATTAACGAAATTTGGAAACCGCATACATACCATTAATATATCTAACACACTAGTACAGAAATTTATCCAACAGTTTACCTGACTGATAAATCGCGCACAGTCTATATCTTTTCTCCAAAATTCTGGTGGATATTGTAGAACTCTGAGTCGTTAAAATAAAACGATTTTTAATGAAATTACTGTTACGGTTGGGGACTACAATGAGAGAGATCCGTGGTTCGATTTCCGGTTCCAGTCATCTAAATTTTTCTTTCATTGCCGGGCACCTCGATGTTGTCGACAGCAACTTTGCAGTATAAGTGTCGAGATAAACGGCATTTCAAGTTAAAAGCTTCTCATACTTTGTCCTGATAAGTTCGCATTCGTCGATAAACAAGTAGGTGCCGTTTGTTGTGAATCTAAAATAGATAGTGTGTTAATTCACAACAACACGAGAAGCATCGCAAACCTCATTCATGGGGTGTAAAGGGAAAGTAAGTTAGTTGGAGGTCGGAATTTTGGTCGTAAGGCGAAATAATCATGCGTGGTGTCACTTTCATAGTGCTCAAGCAGAGATAAACAGCTTTGAATCAAACGTTGTTTCGCATACGTGTGAATTAGCCATCGTGTCTGTGCGTTGAATTTGATAATTGTAGGCCTCGCGATGCTATGGGCTGCCTGGCACAGGTTTACAGACATGTATTAAAACTGAAGAAAATGTTGCAGTTCGCGACAGTTTGAATGAATTCGCCAATAAATGTTTAAAGTTCAATATAATATATTTGGACATATGGGGGTATGTTTGGAAATACCGTAAGGGCCTTTTCTAAAGTACCAACTGAGGACTAAGGAAAAAGTTGTAATCAATTCGCACAAAAGTCTCAAAAGATATCATCATTCATATATCTTAGGGATCATTGTAATTATTATGGGGTGTAGCTGAGTAGGTGTGGTAAATCTCTCGACTTCGTAGGTTTTACCTATAAATTCAAAGTATTGAAAATAAAGTACTGTCAACTTTCGGTTGTGGACAGGCTCTGGATTGGAATCCTTAAGAAAGCCGCTAGAGGGGTTGTCCTAATACAGTGGAGGAGGAGAACACCGCAAATGGAAGTAGATGAATGCGAAAAATTGTGGAATATACTAAAGATATTAGCAGAGAACAAAACTAGATGGACATGTTTTATTAAATCCCAATGCACACATAATAATATAAGGTAATAAATGATGATTAGTTTCAATGTCATGAAGAGTCTTTTTTTTAGAAATTTTTAGGAAAATATTATTTTTCGAAAACTAAGCTTATTTCTATGGTAGGTACCAGTAAAGGCAGCACAATGTGGCCCATTTTTATTCATAAGTCAACGTTCAATAAACGTTTGCAGGGCACTTGCAACAAAAATATGTATATATGGGTGAATAAGATCATTAGCATGAGAGGTACCCGAAGGGGTGTGGCAAATATTTCGGTTTTATACGGGTTTGCTCAATTATTTTAAGGCGTAAAAATAAAACAACAGCTTTTTATTGTATCCAAAAGTACTATTGTTGTATCAACTTGAACAGAAATTGAGGTGTACTGACTAATAAATGCCCTCACCTATACGACTTTCGATCGTATGGCCAGACGAGACACATAGTAAAACTATAGAAAAGATTATATTTAACAAATGTAAAATTTTAAAAATTATGGCCAGTTTTTATGAAGCTGTGGATATGTAGAATCAAAACTCTACCCAGTTATTGATTTACTAAATATAGACTTTGGGCACGACAGTGTTGGGTGTATTGGTAGTATTACTCGATTTCTAAAGTGGGCGGAATGGTACAATTATATAGGAGGTACCAGAAGGGACATGGCTAGACTTCAAGATATTCCCCATAACATTATTGTATTATAACTTTACAAAATATAGAATTTGCGCACGATCGCATTGGGTATATTTATATTATTACACAAATTATAAAATGGGCGGAATGGTACATTTGCATGAGAGGTACCAGAGGGGGCGTGGCTAGACTTCTGGATTTTTTTTCCAAAACTTTATCCTGTTATAACTTTACAAAGTACAGAATTTGGACACGATCTCGTTGGGTTGTATTGATATTATTACTCGATTTCTAAAGTGGGCGGAAAGATACATTTGTATAGGAGGTACCAGAAGGGGCGTGGCTAGACTTCTAGTTTTGTCTCAAAAAGTTTGTCCTAATAGAGCTTTATTAAATACAGAATTTGGTCACGATTGTGTTGGGTTGTATTGATATCATTATTCGATTTATAAAGTGGGCGGAATGATACATTTGTATGGGAGTTCACAAAAGGGACGTGGCTGTTCTTCCATTTTTTTTTTTCGCCAAAACTTCATCCTCTTATAGCTTACTCGATTTCTAAAGTGGGCGAAAAGGTACATTTGTATAGGAGGTACCAGAAGGGGCGTGGCCATGTTGCCCATGTAGGTGCCGTTTGTTATGAATCGAAAGCGTGTAAATTCACAACAACGTGAGAAGCTCATTTATGGGGTGTAAAGGGAAATTAAGTTAAGTTAGAAGGTATAAAAACTCCTTTTGTTGTACCAAAAAGTACAGTTTGTTGTACCAAAAAGATATTGTGACAGAAAGTACTTTTATTGTAAGTAATTTCATTATACCAAAAAAAAAATTTTAGATTTAATGTTTCCCTCTCCCTTCAAAAAATTGATTTTCAAAAATCACATAATCCACTCAAAGAGTACTATTATTGTACTAAAAAGTACTTTTTATTGTAACACAATGTACATTTATAGTATCAAAAAGTACTTTTATAGTATCAAAATTTACTTTTATTGTGACAAAAACTACAATCTGTGTACCAAAAAGTACTTTTATAGCACCAAAATGTACATTTATTGCGCTAGAAAATACTTTCAATACGCCAGAATGTACTATTATTGCACCCGAAAGTACCTTTATTTCGATAAAATTACTATCACTGTACCATAAATATTTTAATTCTACCAAAATATACTTCCAATGTACCAGAAATTTTTTTTGTACAAATAGGGACTTTTATTGTGCTAAAAGGGCCTCAAAGTACTTTTATTTTACCATAAAGTAGTTTTCAGCGTACTATTTTACCAAACACTCATTTTACCGTATAAAAAAATTTTTTGTTGTATCAAAAAGTACTTTTATATTATCATAAGGTACATTTATTGTGCTAGAAAACTTTTAATGTGCCAAAAAGTACTTTTAATGAACCAGAAAGTACTTTAATTTTGATAAAGGTACTACAATTTATATTGTTAAAAGTACTTTCAATGTACCAGAAATATTTTAATTGTACAAAAATGTGCTTTCAAAGTACCAAAAACTGACTTTTATAGTGCTAAAAAGTACTTTTATTGTACAATAATGTAGTTTTAAGTGTACTATTGTACCAAAGAGTCATTATATTTTTGTTATAGCTAAAAGTACTTTTATTTTGTCAAAAGGTACATTTATTGTTCAAGAAAGCACTTTTAATATGCCAAAATTTACTTTTACTGTATCAGAAAGTACTTACATTTTGTCAAAAGTACTACAAAAAGTAATTTTTTCTGATAAAAGTACTTTCATTGTACCAGAAATATTATAATTGTACTAATATGTACTTTCAATGTACCAGAAAGTTTTTTTATACCAAAAAGAGACAGTTGTTGTGCTAAAATGTACTTTAATTAGACCAAAAAGTACTTTGATTTTACAATAAACTAGTTTTCTGTGTACTATTGTACCAAAAAGTCATTTTATTGTAACAAAAAAATATTTTGTGTTATCTAAAAGTACCTTTATTTTGTCAAAATGTACTTTAATTGTGTGAAAAATATTTTTTATTTGTACCAAAAAGTACTTTTGTTGTATTAAAATTTACTTTTATTATACCAATAGTACTTTTTTAGTAACAAAAATATTTTTTATTTATCAATAAGTACTTTTTTGTGGTCGTTTGTAATATAAGTTAAGACTTCTCCCCCAAAATCTAAAAAAAAAATGTTATTAAAAATTATAACAATGATAAAAATTTAGATAAACATCTTAGTATCGAATCACTTTTAATCACTTCTCCAAATTTTAATGTAAGGCATTTAAAAATGTTTATTATATATTAATATAACATAAAATCTGGTTAGATGCCATCAAAGGATATACTGGACGACCTATGCTTCAATGGGAGTTAAAGGAGCACATATATATTTAGGGGTTATCCCTTAGGGATATCAAACACAAATTGGTTGAAATCGATTTAGACTTCTAGGACTTGTCCATTCGCTGAAAACGTAAATTTTGTTGCCAGATGATACAATGAAAAGCTACCTTGTGACGTCACACATATCCTGTATTACAAAATTGTATGATAGATCTAAGTTTTTCCGGCCTGAATTTCTCAAATATCGATTAAAGTATAATAATTCCTTAAACTTAATTTCTCTTTACATCACATGAACGAGGTTTGTGTTAGTTTCTGGCGTTATTATGATTTAAAGGATATTAGGATATCTCATATATATCTACAACTTTTGTAGTACCACAAAACGTTAAAAATGTATCGTGATTATTTAAATAAGCATCGAATAGCCTTAATTTATTTAATTTCACTTATTACGATAATATCGACTACATATCCTAAATTGTATACCAATTTACACAATTGCCCACCAAATTTAATACAATTAAACGCAAACGTGCCATTGATGACATAAATAAATTCTAGGAAAATTGCTCTATTGTTTGCCCACACACCAGCTTACTACACCTTTTTTTCAGTGCCCCTAAATTACTCACAATGACATAACTCACAATGTCCTTTGAGGATGAGATTGCGGCATGACATTTTTATTTGTTTCTCAATTAAACCATGAACTATGATGGCTACTAAACTAAACTAACAGCAATTGTGGACAAATGTTCCCAAAACAAACCTAAATTGCCCTTGAATTTTTCCACGAAAACGTTAACAGCTCCTCCCTCCCCGCAGCATTCCAATGCACAGCTGTTTTTCCCTTAAATAACGCCTACCAAAAGTGTATTAATTTTTTGGCCAAAAAAAAATATAATAACGCGCAATTATTTACACTTTCCATTCAATATTTATTTGGTGGACATTTATTTGTTTTTATATCACCAAGGGCTGGACACGAATGGGGTCGGTCACTCTCTTGTATGGTATGAACTCTTTTGTTTCTATTATGGGCGAATGCGGCATGTGCGGCAATTAGAGTTGCGGATAAGGCAGCTGATGTAGTTGTAGATTTAATCCGTTATTAGCAGCAATTAGATGAAAATCGGAACACAATTTAGGGACATTTGCGGGGCACACAAAACATGTGTGTGGGAGGCTTGCCTAAACTCCTACATCCTTCCGTTGCCAAAGGACCTTTTGAGTCATTTTCGTAAATTGTCTCAACTCGTGTTGAAACTCCCTCTAAGTGTGATAGAGCTGCTGCTGGTTGGGTTTGAGCACTGTTGTCATTTTGTGGGTGTTGCCGCCACAAGCAATATTTGCAGCCATTGTTTGTGTTCGATGGTTGGTTGGTTGGTAGCACACACTAGCCCACATCCTACCGCACACAATGACACTCAGGTAAATTGCTTGACAATACCATTTGCGTTGCCTATATCTCTTTCTCTGATGCAAAGGACAAATTCCAGCAACTTCATTGAACAATTTCAAACAAATGACCTCTTTTCTACTGCTACTCTGCTAAGGCCCCTAGCATAAAGCAATTGTATGAATGAATAAATGAATGGGTTAAGATGATTCATTCATTCAGTCCAAGCAAACTAAATTCTTGACCACTGATGCCTTTCAATATGACAATAAAAATTTACATAAAATATTTGAATTATCTTGTGCAGTAGAAATAGCGGCTGCGACTGCGACTGCCGCGGCAGTACCATCACTTTGTTTGTCTTTCAAATTCCTTTGAACTAAGCAGAAGTATGGAATAGCCAGAGAGCACCGTCATAGTTATCAAACAAAATACCTGCTGCCGCTCGCATTCGTGTACCTCTCTGTTATACATAGGAATTGTTGTAAGGGGTTACGCGGGAATTTGAGCAAATCGTTCACAGCTCCCTCGTACATGACCATCAGGGCCACCATAATGTAATGTCGCGCCACCGTTGCTGTGTCGTCGTGGTGGTGACTGACTGGTGCACTGGGATCCACTGCCTTCTGCCTGCTATTGGCAGCAGGTCTCTTATCGGAAATACCAATGAAATAAAAGATTGGCCTTTTTGGCGGAGCCACTTGAAAATCAATTTAAACGGAGAAAGAAGCGAACAACAAACGTGGAAATCGCTTTCGAATGAAAACGAAAGAAGAAAACTGCTCAAAAGCCATCATCAATGCGGTCAATATTAAAGTGAAATTTATAAGATATATGTATACGAGTACACGTAGAATGTATGTGTAGGTAGATGGACATATACGTACGTACGTATAGGTACAGCAGGTGGTCAGAATATTATAGACGAGTTGGGGGAAATTTTAAGATTTTAATTAATTTTTTACAAAATTTGCTAATGAATAATAGTTACGATTACAAATGAAATATCTTATATTAATATAAAAATGCTCTGCTATCCTGTAAATACAGTTCTAGAAACTCCTAAGAAATAGCTTAAAAAATTTACATCGCACTAAGTTGAATGGTATAAGAGTTGCGTATGCCCGGTATTTGTGTCCTTATATAAGGTTGTCAAAAAAGTCTTGCGGTATTTTTATTGAATTTTCAATTGTTCATAAAATTGGTTATAATAATGCAAATATGCGCCGTTTTGTTCGATGACGAGTTCCCAACGAGATGCCAACTTCACAATGTCCCTCTTATAGAAGCTCGCTTCCCTATTGTCAAAAAACTCGGAGAGCCAATTTTCACAGACTCTCTTGTGGCCAACTTCCGACTACCAAGCTCGTTCGCCATGGACAGAAATAGGTGGTAATCACTTGGTGCGATATCCTGACTATACGGTGGATGCAAAAGAACCTCCCATCCGAGCTCCCGGAGCTTCTGTCGCGTCATTAAAGATGTGTGTGGCCTGGCGTTGTCCTGATGGAAGACAATTCGGCCTCTTCTGCATGAGTGCTGCATTCAAGCGGTCCAGTTGTTGGCAGTACAGGTCCGAATTGAGCGTTTGGCCATAGGGGAGCAGCTCATAGTGGATGATTCCCTGCCAATCCCACCAAACACACAGAAGAACCTTCCTGGCCGTCAATCCAGGCTTGGACACCGTCTGGGCAGCTTCACCGCTTTTCGACCACGACCGTTTGCGCTTCACGTTGTCGTAAGTGACCCACTTTTCATCGCCAGTCACCATCCGCTTCAAATACGGGTCGATTTTGTTGCGATTCAGAAGCGATTCGCATGCATCCATACGGGCAAAAATGTTTTTTGCGTCAAGTCGTGTGGCACCCATACATCGAGCTTCTTTTTGAATCCAAGCTTCTTCAAATGGTTTATAACGGTTTGATGACTCATGCCCAGCTCTTGGCCCATGCTACGACTGCTACTATGCCGGTCTCTTTCGATTAATTCAGCGATTTTATCGCAATTTTCGACGACAGGCCTTCCGGACCGTGGCGCATCTTTGATCACCTCTGCACCAGAACGAAAACGTTGAAACCATCGTTGTGCGGTGGAAATGGAAACTGTATCGGGTCCATAAACTGCACAAATTTTATTGGCAGCATGAGATGCATTTTTGTCTTTATCGTAGTAGTACTGTAAAATATGCCGTATTTTCTCTTTATTTTGCTCCATGTTTGCGACGCTATAACTCACGAACGACTAAAAACAAACAACAATAAATCAAACACGTGTTAGCGCGTGAATAGAGCTTTCAAAAAGCTCTAGCGTGAACCGATGCGACGAATACAACTAGAACTACGCGCTTGCAAAGACAAGCTTATATCTAGCGCTCTAGAAACTATCTTTAACGCTTTAGGAATAACTTGTCAAATTATAATTTAAATCGGTTGATTGGTATAAAACCTTATACGCAACACACAGACAATCTATACAGATTATATCTGTTCATTACTTATATCATCCCATATATGTATTGTAATTCCGACTGTGATGCTTATGTCAGCACGATGAATGTAAAATTTTCAAGAAAAAGACAATGTGTGTCTGTATATGTGCGAGTTACTTACACAATCATTTTTTGAATACTCTAGAAACCTTAGGAAATCTTTAACTTAAAAACTATATAACTGATCATGGCAATTAGTTGAATAGTATTAGAGCATATTTGCAACACATATACAAAATGTCTGTAGGTTTGAGCGTTGCGTATAGTTTCCTATATCGTAAGGCCGACCATGCTGAGGGTTTCTTTGGTATTTATTCCTCTGGTTTCTATAGTTTTTACAATGGTTCAGGTCATCTCAATACGAAACGAAATTCTTAAGAAACTATATCTCAGTGCAAGGTGTGTGAATATATTCTATGTGCTCGTGACTTATATAACCATACCACCAGAGACCTTTGCCCTAGAAACCTTTATATACTCGTTAGAAATAACTTGTCAAATTATGATCAAACTCTGTAGAATGGTATAAAAGTGAGTTGGTAACACACAGACAATTAGCGCCTACCTGTCTATTTTCTACTTATATACTTTTTTAAAATAGTAAATCTTATTGCGATGTTGCTTTTCCAGGTTGTTCTTGAAGTATAGAAGACAGTTTGTAGCTTTGTTTAGATATTAAGGCGAACCCTTCTCACTGGACCTTAACATTACAAGAAGTTATATGCAACAGATAATGTGTGGCTGTATGCCTGTTACTTATAGGATCCTATCTTTACTAGAAAGCGTTTGATAATTCTAAGATAGCTTGATAAATTTACATCGAGGTGTACATAAGCAATTGTGCCGAATTCCTTGGATTTGAACGACATTCGTAGAGACGCCATCAATTGCTGAATATCGTGCTTGGTGGTCGCCCATCGTCCGTAGCTGAAACAGAGGAAAGCCTGCCCCGGAAGACAAAAGTTACTCTGGCACAACTAAGATCGAGATGAAGCAACATGCTCAATGCTTATTGATCCCGCATAGACCGTGCTGTTCCTAATGATCAGGATCGCCGTGATATTCACCTGCACAGCCTACATAGATTAAGTCAGTTTTAACCCTAGGTTTATTTGAACCAAATTCGATTCACGACTTTTTAGGACGTTTGAGCCATGTCCGTCTGTCCGTCTGTATTGTGAAAGACGCAACCGAATATTTTGAAATTTTGCACGAGTTAATATTTCCCCAAAACTACTTACGGCATCAAAAATGGGCTACATTGCCCGGCCCCTTCTAGTACCTTCTATACAAATACATCATTCCGCCCACTTTAGAAATCGAGTAATAATATCAATAAACCCAACTAGATCGTACTCAAATTCTGTATTTAGTAAAGCTATAACAGGATACAGTTTTGGAAAAAATAGGAAGTCTAGCCACGCCCCTTCTGGTACCTCCCATACAAATGTACCACTCCGCCCACTTTAGAAATCGAGTAATAATATCAATAAACCCAACGGGATCGTACCCAAATTATGTATTTAGTAAAGCTATAACAGGATAAAGTTTCGGAAAAAAATAGGAAGTCTAGCCACGCCCCTTCTGGTACCTCCCATACAAATGTAACTTTCCGCCCACTTCAGGGATGGAGTTATAATATCAATACATCCAACGCGATCGTAACCAAATTCTGTATTTAGTAAAGATATAGCGGGATAAAGTTTTGGAAAAAAATTGGAAGGCTAGCCACGCCCCTTCTGGTACCTCCCATACAAATGTACCACTCCGCCCACTTTAGAAATCGAGTAATAATATCAATAAACCCAACGGGATCGTACCCAAATTATGTATTTAGTAAAGCTATAACAGGATACAGTTTTGGAAAAAATAGGAAGTCTAGCCAAGCCCCTTCTGGTACCTCCCATACAAATGTACCACTCCGCCCACTTTAGAAATCGAGTAATAATATCAATAAACCCAACGGGATCGTACCCAAATTATGTATTTAGTAAAGCTATAACAGGATAAAGTTTCGGAAAAAAATAGGAAGTCTAGCCACGCCCCTTCTGGTACCTCCCATACAAATGTAACTTTCCGCCCACTTCAGGGATGGAGTTATAATATCAATACATCCAACGCGATCGTAACCAAATTCTGTATTTAGTAAAGATATAGCGGGATAAAGTTTTGGAAAAAAATTGGAAGGCTAGCCACGCCCCTTCTGGTACCACCCATACAAATGTACCACTCCGCCCACTTTAGAAATCTAGTAATAATATCAATATACTAGAAATTTAATGATTTATTGAGGGCGAGGGTATATGTAAGTCGGGTATAACTTCTGATAAATAACTGAACTTATAATATGACCTCTTACTGTATACCACAAAATGTTGTACTATATATGAGTGTGCCTATAATGCCACATGTTATCTAAACAACAACACTATATTGAGATTTGCTTTTAATGTTTTTCGAATAATAAAATAATAAAAACAAAAAAGTCATACAGTTTTGGTTGTTCCAAATGCTGCACCATTATACTATCTACATACTACGGTCATCTCCAATGTCGCATTTATTATGGAGATGGTCGTGCAGACGGAAAAGTTTTTTAATTTTCTAAATATCCAATAAACTTTAGAAAACATTCATATACCTACGGATGATATCCACAAGATTAGATTTTGCAATTTCATCAAAATTGCAATTTTTTTGAGAAGCTGTAAGAGAACACAAAGCAAAAAAATGAATATGTAGATAGGTGGTACTATAAAAATTGACCATGCACCAATTTTTTATTCATACTATAGAATAATAGAAATATATGGAGAAAATATAAAGTTGTCTCTTAATTTAAATTGTCTACTATAAAACATTTATTTTGACGAACTTGTCTGTAGAAACATTATGAGGATAAGGCAGGAACTATATATATATAATTGCTAATAGAAATGTTGATCTTTGAACGAATTGTGAAACAACTTCAAAATATACATAATATAAAAAATTTTACTTTTGTATATTTTATTTATCAAAAGGATCAACATTTAACCTTTTTAAAACAGCCTTTAACAAAACTGTTTCTAATTGTATAGAATATTTTTTAGAAAATTAAATATTTACTAAATAATTTGCCCAACTTGAAACCTTTAACAAAGCAAATTTTGACTAAATAATGTGGCACGCTTTTGTTTCTACAGATTTATTTAGCTAAGGCTTTGACTGATGTAGCCAAAGCCAACATAAAGGACACGTGGCTCTTTGTCTATAAAACTCTATACAACACATCCTACACACACATACACACCCACATATTTAGTTATTCCGTGTCATGTTTACCTTAGCCATGGCAATAGTAAACATTATATATAATTCACGTACATTTTTGCCACAAAAAAATAGTATGCATAGTTAGATGTGTTTATCTTTTAGTGATTTTTATATTTTTGGCAACTAACAACCAATGCCAATTAAGGCTATAGTGAAGCAGCAACATCATCATCATCAGTTGCAATTTCAATTGAATGTCACGTGCATAACCTTTCTCCGGCTCTTCTGCTCTGCTCTGCTGTGTGACATGGCAAATGACAAATTTTCCTCTAATTGTGTGACTAGGATTTCAGATAAAAGCCTTCATACCCTTCCGACCACATACATACGACAAATGCCAATTCGCCTTCAGTTTTTGCTGAGTTGACATCAGTCTTTTCCCAACAAAATATCTTGTCAAAAATATTATGAAAGGTGAACAAAGGCCACAATGCTATGGTTATGATTACTCCATATGGTTTTTCTTTTTTTTTCTTTCTAAGCCTTAGGCTGCATGAAAATGTGGCAAAATCACGTGCGTGTCTCAGGTCAATCGTTAATGGTGGCTGGGAGGTAAAACAAAAAAACCTTATGCTGCACGTGACGGCTGTTAAATCGAGATATAGAGAGACTGCTGGCAAAAAACGATAAGACAGTTGCGTAAAATTCCTACGGGGTTAAATAGTTAGACGAACCTTTGTTTTAACTCCTGTTTGAAGTGAAAATAAACTTTCTAGATATTTAGTAGTTATTTGTAGAATGGACCCGTACATGATACATAGTTGTTGTTTTATGCCTTGCACTTCATATAAGTTTTGTTGACCAGCCTAACAAACTTTTGTAGACAGCCAACTGGGTAGCAGCAACATACCTTATGCTATGTTACCTTAGCTCGTTACAACATTACAAGTTGTTGGCCAACAAATTGCTACAAGCTTATCGACGATACCGGCAGCCTATACAGTGAACTCTCCAAAGCCAGTAGGCAATAAATAGCAGTAGTAGGACGAATTGACTTGGCCGCCAAATGAGTAAACAGCAGCCACTACCGACAGGCGAACAAACGGACGGACGAACAGACGATCCAGAAGAACAACAGCTTAAGCTTTAGCATCAGCATCAGCTTTAAGCCTTATACGTTAACAAAGAAATGGTGAGAATATTTGGTTCAAATTATAGTTGCAGCAGCAAGTCAGTCAGCAAAAAAGGCTCTTGCTTCGTCGGCTCTTTTACCATTCAGTCGTCCAAAAAGGAGAACACATTTACAGCCAACATTAATGCGTGGCCAGCACAAAACCCGTCAAAAAAGATCAAACAGCCAACACCATCAGACGTTATAAAAACTAAGGCGCTGCAGTTTTAAGTTGCAGTAACAGCAACAATGAGTTTTTGTTTTCTTTCGTTGCCACAGAATTAAGTTTGAGAAGGCGGCCGCTTTTACGAGATATGATTAGGAATTTAAATGCTTTTGAATTATTAAATTAGTAAATATCCTGCTTTATCTGGCTAGAGAGATTAAAGTGCAGCATGCGAAAAGCACAATGCAGGTGTACAAATGCTACCGCCAACACGGGCTAGGCTAGGCCAGGCGCACTGCACCGGCACTAACATCGGTGGCACCAACACCACAAGCATTACACCAACATCACCAGCGCCAAGATCAATTTAAAGCTTAAACTTCATAAGATTTGTGAAAAGAAACATGTTCTATATATAACACATCTATGAAAGCATAGCGAGGGTGGTATAGAAATTGTTAGTAATCAAGGTCAAAGAAAAAAAACATATAAAATATAAAATATAAAATATAAAATATAAAATATAAAATATAAAATATAAAATATAAAATATAAAATATAAAATATAAAATATAAAATATAAAATATAAAATATAAAATATAAAATATAAAATATAAAATATAAAATATAAAATATAAAATATAAAATATAAAATATAAAATATAAAATATAAAATATAAAATATAAAATATAAAATATAAAATATAAAATATAAAATATAAAATATAAAATATAAAATATAAAATATAAAATATAAAATATAAAATATAAAATATAAAATATAAAATATAAAATATAAAATATAAAATATAAAATATAAAATATAAAATATAAAATATAAAATATAAAATATAAAATATAAAATATAAAATATAAAATATAAAATATAAAATATAAAATATAAAATATAAAATATAAAATATAAAATATAAAATATAAAATATAAAATATAAAATATAAAATATAAAATATAAAATATAAAATATAAAATATAAAATATAAAATATAAAATATAAAATATAAAATATAAAATATAAAATATAAAATATAAAATATAAAATATAAAATATAAAATATAAAATATAAAATATAAAATATAAAATATAAAATATAAAATATAAAATATAAAATATAAAATATAAAATATAAAATATAAAATATAAAATATAAAATATAAAATATAAAATATAAAATATAAAATATAAAATATAAAATATAAAATATAAAATATAAAATATAAAATATAAAATATAAAATATAAAATATAAAATATAAAATATAAAATATAAAATATAAAATATAAAATATAAAATATAAAATATAAAATATAAAATATAAAATATAAAATATAAAATATAAAATATAAAATATAAAATATAAAATATAAAATATAAAATATAAAATATAAAATATAAAATATAAAATATAAAATATAAAATATAAAATATAAAATATAAAATATAAAATATAAAATATAAAATATAAAATATAAAATATAAAATATAAAATATAAAATATAAAATATAAAATATAAAATATAAAATATAAAATATAAAATATAAAATATAAAATATAAAATATAAAATATAAAATATAAAATATAAAATATAAAATATAAAATATAAAATATAAAATATAAAATATAAAATATAAAATATAAAATATAAAATATAAAATATAAAATATAAAATATAAAATATAAAATATAAAATATAAAATATAAAATATAAAATATAAAATATAAAATATAAAATATAAAATATAAAATATAAAATATAAAATATAAAATATAAAATATAAAATATAAAATATAAAATATAAAATATAAAATATAAAATATAAAATATAAAATATAAAATATAAAATATAAAATATAAAATATAAAATATAAAATATAAAATATAAAATATAAAATATAAAATATAAAATATAAAATATAAAATATAAAATATAAAATATAAAATATAAAATATAAAATATAAAATATAAAATATAAAATATAAAATATAAAATATAAAATATAAAATATAAAATATAAAATATAAAATATAAAATATAAAATATAAAATATAAAATATAAAATATAAAATATAAAATATAAAATATAAAATATAAAATATAAAATATAAAATATAAAATATAAAATATAAAATATAAAATATAAAATATAAAATATAAAATATAAAATATAAAATATAAAATATAAAATATAAAATATAAAATATAAAATATAAAATATAAAATATAAAATATAAAATATAAAATATAAAATATAAAATATAAAATATAAAATATAAAATATAAAATATAAAATATAAAATATAAAATATAAAATATAAAATATAAAATATAAAATATAAAATATAAAATATAAAATATAAAATATAAAATATTAAAATAAAAAAGTATAACAATTTAAAAATATAAAAATAAATTTGTTAAGGGATCATGTCGGAGATAGAAGTATCTACCTGATTGTTTAAAATTTAGCATTTCTTATAGTAGCCCTTTCTTTCCATACTTCTCCCTCTGGTTACAAAACTCTATTAGCACAAACCTATAAAAAAAACTCCTTACATGCCAACACTCCTTCGTCTATTCTAGCTCGAAACAAACTTTAAGCCAATCAACAAAAGCACCTGAAAATAACAATAACAACAACAACGACTAACAAATACCTTTGGAATCTCCTCCACTGAAATACATTCAACGACGACAACAGACATTCTCACAAGGCTGACTGACTAAAATGTTCCAAACAAGGTGGCCGGCCAAGTGAGTGGAAGAAATGCCACAGAATCTATTGAAAACTCATTTGGAAATTTTAGCATTTATCAGCATCTTCAGACGAGCTGAATGGTGATGGTGGCCAACCCACCACCACATTTCGCATTTGTGCAACAAACATGTAATTGACGACGCGCGCGCTTAAACTCACGCTTTAGCTTCAACTCTGCGCACAATTTTATGTTGGCTGGCGGGCCGCAACAGCCGCAAGTTGGTGAATCAACGAACCATGAGGGCAATTTATCGATCTACTTATCAATCTACAAGATAAATCTTGTGGCGTTTAATTCTTAACGATCGATCGCATCGATCGTTGCAACAAATGACGAACGTAGAGTAAAGCAAGAGGTGCGGGTTGGTTGGTAATTGTTGTGGATGGTTGGTGCTGGTTGTATGGTTGCATGTTGAGTGAAGAGCGCGCGCATGCGCTCATGTAATGAGATGTTTTTCCAGTCGTTTAACTAAAAGATTCGTGTCGAGACTACAATTAGATTTGTATTTAGATAGTTTGTGTTAGGCTTGTTAGTTAGTGTTGTAGTTGCTAATATTTAGTTTTTTGTTGATGTTGTTGTTTGTAATGAAATGAATGAAGAAATAAGGCGCTTTGGTTTTAAACCTACCTGCTGTGCTCTAGGTAGCAATAGCCACACAGCAAATCTCATTGTTCATAAACTATGATTTCACTGCTGTTGCTGCTTTCATGCTGCGTTTCCATCTAAAATTATTGAATTACATGCACAATTTCTTTAGAGATTTTTATCGGTAAAATAATTTTTTTGTTGTATTTCTTTCATTATTTCGATTTCTGATTTGAACGCAGATTGGAATCTGGGTAGTACCTAGATTCCATTTAGTGTCTAATGGTCCCATAGCGGAGAACAAATGAATGAATGCGCTGGTGAGATGAGTTGCTCTAATAGTGATAGCACTGGCTAGATAACCAATTAGGTAATGAACCCATACGGTAATTGGATTTCATCTATAACAACGGTAAATGGGCCAATAAATGTAACGAACTGCGCTATATGACATTGATATCCGGTTGCAAATGGGAAATTTGGTCAGTGCGAAAATTTGGCTTAAGTTGGCAATGCCAATGATAATACGTATAAGAGTGTTTGTGTGTTGCAGTGGCGGCAGCACTTTTTGTTAGAAGTACCGAAGAAGAGTGAGAGAGAGAGAGAGAGAGGGAAGGAGAGAAAATTGTAAGAAGTGGTTTATATTCCAACTGACGACATTACAGGCGGCAGGAAAGAATGGTATGTACAAATGTGTCCTAATTTGCCTGCGATGAGCAAAGTCGGACAAAAATTGCTCCCAAATATAAAAGTTTAAAAATATTGAAATACAAAAATAAAAAACTAACAAAATATAAAAATATAAATATATAAAAAATATAAAAATTTATAAATATAAAAATATAAAAATATAAAGATATAAAAATATAAAAATATAAAAATATAAAAATATAAAAATATAAGATATAAAAAATAAAAATATAAGAATATAAAATGTACTATTTCGCTTACTTTAGAAATCCAGTAATAATATCAATACAACAACCCAACGCGAACGTGCCCAAATTCTGTATTAAGTAAAGCTCTAACTTGATAAAGTTTTGGAGAAAAATCTGGAATTCTAAAGATGCCCTTTCCTGTGCCTTCCTTAAATTGTTACACATACTTGCAAATTTTATGTTTTTTCTAAGAGTAAAGGTATATGCAAGTCGGTTTACGCGACTTAAACTTTCTTACTTGTTATTTTTACAATTGAAATCTGTAGATTTCGTCTGGAAAAAAATTGAATACCAACCGTAAAGAATTGTTGTTGTTGCTGATTGCTTGTAAAGCGGCTACGTGAAAGGTAATACATACCAACAACAACAACAACAGCAACAACTGCCAGAAGGAAGCAATACACACCAAAAAAAAAACAATAAATAAATATAGAGAAATATTTTAATTTTACTGTTTGCCATAAATTAGAAAAATTACGATTTAGTGTATTTAAGTTGTTTGAATATAGCCAACAACAGCAACAACAACGACGGCGACAACGACAACAAAACCTTTTGCCAATATTTGTTGCCGGCATAGGTGACGCAGATGTTGTTGGATTTGTTGTCGTTGCCGTAGATGTTGCCGTGCTGCTGTTGTTGTTAGCACAACAAAAACAATACGAACAAACAACTCTGAGGGCAGTGAAAACAGTTAATAACTTTGATGGCGGTGTTAATGCCGCGTGTAACGCCCAACTTAGTATAGCCAGGCGCCTATATTTAAATTCCAGCCATAGGCCGAAGATTCATTATTAAGTTAAGGGAATGAAGCAGACTACAAGATGGCAAAGTTGAAATCAGGATTTTTTTTAATGTTTCTTAGTCCAGTTAATAGCTGTAAAAATATGTTTTTAATAGGTTTTTAAATGAATTTTACATAAGGGAAGTGAAGAAGGGCGGAAACTATGAACATACGTGAATGGTTAAGATGATGGTTTACCTGTGGAGACCATTGATGATATCATGATATTTACCAGGAAACCGAGTAATGGAATATAAGGATAACGACCAGGAGTTTTTAACTTTCACTTAAAATTATTACGGTTGAAAATTTGGATGGCGAAAGTTTGTTTAGAATTTATACAGACTACCCAAGTTGATGTATCCATCCCTACTCTGGGCTTTGGTCAAATAAAGTCTTCTACTAATATCGTATTCTCGACTTCGGCATGCTAAACGTAGATCATTCCCACAATACATATACCTTCAAATGTCACAAATACTTAGGAAAGAGAAGGATACCAATACAGGTTAACATCTTTTTCGAATGTTGGTATTAGGAGTTAAATCTCATTGCTGTTCCTTGTTTTTCTTTTAACACTCTTTGAATAAGATCGAGTACCCAAACAGACTATCCAGTTTTTTACTCATTTTGTTACATTTTTTGTCAAACGCATTTTGTGAATGCACTCAGATTGCAATAAACTTATCCAGTATTTTAATGCGGAAATTTACAATCCGTAATGAAAACACGATGTTACGTATACCGCCGCATCGTATAGCACCTTTCAACAAAATGCAATTTTACATATTTCGATATTTACCCAACAATTTTCCTGATAAATAAAGACATTAAGTAGACAACTGACGCGATGCACAGAAAGAAAAACAACTAATAAATGGACATTGGAATTATGTTCAATGAGTGGAGGTATCAAGGAAAGTCTATGATAATCTTTCTCCTCATTGCATATGAAAATAATTAATCATTATTTTTTTGTTACTATCTTCACATCTTTTTCTCTCAGTGCATTTCCAGTAGACATGCGAAATTTCACACTACAACGTCATCTTAATATATTTTCGGAACTCATTTCGCCTTACAATATTTTTTTTTACATACAGAAAGGATTTTTTGCACACAATCAAATTGCGAAAGCAAATGTTGTTTAGAATTATTCAGAAGTTCTTTAGGTAAATAGCGTTTCTATTCTTTTACACAAACATTCAGGTATACAAATAACAAATAGTACGTAAAAAAAACTATAAATTACCATGTAACCCCAAGTAAATATGTTCTTATATGACTATGGAATTTTTTTTGTCAAGTCACATTGATAATGAAATTGAAATGCTGTTGCGGAGAAAAATCTTCTGTGGAAAATTTTTGGCGTCTTAAGGAATTATTATTATCTTTGTTATTTGCAGTGGAGGAAGCGAAAGCAAAACAATTTTTTTTGTCTAATTTGCTTTGGGCGGTGAGCTCTATAACAATTATTTTCAATGTGCATTAAATGAATTCAATTTTTTTTAGAAAAATTTCTGTATCGTCCTTATCCAACAAGTACTTTTTGGCACAATAAACGTATTTTTTGGTACAACTAAAGTACTTTTTGGTACAATTAAAGTAATTGGTGCTACAATAAAACTATTTTTTGGTACAAAAAAAGTACTTGTCGGTATAATAATAGTACTTATTAGTAGAGTCAAAGCACGTTTGGGAAAAATTAAAGTACTTTTTAGTACAACAAAAGTACTTTATAGGAAAATAAACTAAATAATACAACAAAAGCACTTGATGGTGCAATTAAAGTACTTTTTAGTAGAAACAAAAAAATTTAATACGATAAAATTTCTTTTTTGTACAATTAGATAAATTTTTGGTACAATTAAAGTACATTTTACTAAAATAAAATTACTAAAAAGTACAACTGAAGTACTTTTTGATGCTAAGAAATTACTTTGTGATAAAGAAAATTACTTTTTGGTACAGTTATAGTACTTTTTTGTATAATAAAAGTGCTTTCTAGTTGAATTAAAGCACATTTTGGAATAATTAAAGTACTTTTTGGTACAGTAAAAGTTATTTATAGGAAAATGAAATCACTGTTTAATATAATTAAACTACTTTTTGGTACAACAAAAGTATTTGATGGTACAACTAAAGTACTCTTGGTACAATAAAAGTAATTTTAGTATAATAACAAAAATTTTGGTACAATAAAAGTCTTTGTAGTAGAAGTACATACATTTTTGGTACAATTAAAGTATATTTTTGTGGAATAAAATAATTATTTAGAAAATTAAAGTACTTTTTGATGCTAATAAAGTAATTTTTGGTGCAATAAAAAAGTACTTTTTGGACAATAAAATTAGTATTTAGTACAATTAAAGTACTTTTGGGTAGAATAAAAGTACTATCTGCTACAATTAAAGTAGTTATTGGTACAAAAAAGTACTTGTAGGTACAATTTCGTTCCTTTATGTTACCAAACAATTAGAGTACCTTTTGCTACAATAAAAGTACTTGTTTGTACAATTCTAGTACTTTTGTTACAAATAAAGTACTCTTTGTGACTTCTTCCTGTGCGCAGAACTCTGCGAGTTTTTAACAGATTTTGATGAATTTTTTTTTATTGTTTTTCAGGAGCAGGTTCTCACGAAGCCCAAATTTATAATTTGTCACAAAATTAATTAGTCAAAACAACATTTAAAAAAATTTGTGACTACATTTTTTACAATTTGTGACAATTTTAATTTTTGTTAGAAACCGCTCCTGGCCATTTAAAACATATTTAAAAAAAATTTATCAAAATCTGTTGACAATTTGTTTGTGACAAATTTAATTTGTGTCAAATTTAAAATTTGGGCTCTGTCAGAACCAAATCCAGGCCATTTGAAATACATTAAAAAAAATTCGTCAAAATCTGTTAACAACTCTCTGAGTTCTGCGAACAGGAAGTCGTTGTATGGAAGCTTTGCTCCAAAAATTGAATTGCTCATAAAAAACTTAAATGAGCTGATCTAGAAAAACTGGGAGATACGTATATTTTTATTTTAGCTATATTTTCAGAATTTTGTCAATTTGATCATGGGTGAGGTCAAAAGTTTTAATTTGTCTTACAGTGTTATAGTACTTTTGTTATTAATAATTTTTTTGTAGCATAGTACTTCTTGGTACATTTAAAGTACTTTTTTTTTAACAATAAAACTACTTTTTGGTACAACAAAAGTACTTTTTGGTAAAATAAAACTACTTTTTGGTCCAATAAAAATATTCGTTGGTAAAATAACTACGATTTTTCAACAAAAGTACTTTTTAGTGAATTAATATTACTTTTCTGTACGATTAAAGTACATTTTGGTACAATAAAAGTACTTTTTAGTAAAAAAAAGGTATTTTTGATACAATAAAAATACTTTTGGTGCAACTGAAGCGCTTTTTGGCACAATAAAGAACAACAATATATTGGTCCAATAAAGTACTTTCTAATAGTATAAAAAGAATATTTAGTGAAATAAAAGCGGTTTTTAGTACAATTAAAAGACTTTTTGGTACAACTAATGTACTTTTTGGTATAATAAAGGTATATTTGGCTAAATTAAAGAACTTTTGCTGTAATTAAGTACTTTTGAGTAGAATAAAACTACTTTTTTTAGTACAATAAAGGTAGTTTTTAGTACAATATTTGAGATTTGTAGTATAATAAAAGTCGCATTTGACATAAAACTAGTACCAAAGTCATCCGAGAGTGGCTAAGATGATAACACGTAATATTGTGTATATGAGTAAATGTACAGGAATTAAAAAAAAAAATATTGTAAAGAAGGCTTTTTATAAATACATATAACTCTGACTGTTTTTATAAAATTTATAACTTTGTTCGACAGTGTACAATATTATGCGAATTTTATTTATTAAATCAAAAGAATACACTCCCACCTTTCATTTTTTTTTTGCAACTAGAACACCTCACCAATTTTTTTTGTCCAAGAAAACCAAAAAACACTGTCTCTTTGATTGCCATAATAAAAATGTATATTTGTTATCCAATTATTTTTCTCACAATTGATTTTGTCTCGTTATTTTGGACAAAAAAAAATTCGAAAAAAATAATAAAGCATTTTTCTTAATTAAACAATTCTCTACAAAACAGCATCATTACATTTTTAATATCTTACATTCGGAAAACGGACTTTTTGCCAACAAATTCCCACAGTACGCCGGGTCAGCTGGTATGATAGATCCCACTGCTGTTTATTGCGTCTACTAGGTCTCACGTCCACAAAGAGAAAACTTTGTACAGTATGTATTCGAAAAATTTATGGAATGAACTGCATTAAAAACTCAAAGATAGTATTTGTTCTGGTGTCTAATAAAAACTTCTCTACAGAACTTAATTGGAGATGGTGACATATTGACAATTATTACTACAGATATTGTTGATACACAAGTTTGGCATTGGCTGCCCTAAACATTTTTTTCACAGACTCCTTGTTAATATATTACATACAAACATTTGATATACTTATGTAGGTATATCCCCACTTGATGTTTATTGTTTTTTTATGCAAATATAATAGGTACATATCTTACCTTAGTCTCACATATTGATACAGTAAACTACGGATAAGTGCACATCGCATAAATGCAAAAACCGCATAAGTGCACTGGAACTTGAAGCCATTAGCCTTTTTTATACGTTTACATACAAAAATACACGGATAAGTGCAACACGCATAAATGCAAAAACCGGATAAATGCACAACTTTTGCTAACCTGAAAGTACTTTTTTAGTACAAATTTGCATGCATAAATGCAAATCTCCCATACTACATAAATGTAGATTATGATTTAGAGAAACTGAAGCAAAAAAAATATAAGGTTGGAACAGAAAACACGGTTCAAAAAAAGATTTCAGACTTTTTCAGCACACGTGGTTTATGTGAGTGCAATTTAATATGTATTTTGCAAAAAACAATGGTGCAAAATATGATTGCAATGATTCATAAAGAGCTCTTATTTTGGCACAGATATGAATATTTTTAATTTTTTTGTATGAAATATGAAAAACACTAAAACAATGAAATATAAATTTGTGACTTTTTTATCTTAAACTGAACTGATTTTTATAAGATTGTATTAAAAACTTGTTATGTAATGTAAACCAAATATAAATAAAAACATTAAACAGCTTTATATTTTAATTATTTTCTTAAAGTTCCGTCCAAACTGAAGTGGTGTTACAGATTAATAAAAAAAATCTAATATTTGTATAAATGCAATAATCGTGTACTTTTGCAATGTTTGTATATATGCAATAGTTGTGCACTTATCCGAGTGTTGTATAAATGCAAAAACCGCATAAGTGCACAAAAAGTCCCGCTAAAACCGATGTGCACTTATCCGTAGTCTACTGTATTACATATTGTCATCATAACAGTGATCTACGGAGTGAAGGGAATCGTTATTCCACTGGAAAATCGAAGTTATTAACCGTCAAACAAACGCACACACATAACACAACGCACCGAAGCCAACAATTAGAAACACTTCGCGGTCGCCGACATAAACACAATATTCCGGTAGCAGTCTGCAGGCAGAAGCAAACCAATGGCAAATTGAAGATTACTCCCACCACCAACACTACCAGTGATTGCAACAATTGATCATTCAGTAAAAACAAAATGCAACAATTTATCTACCGACACTTTTTTACCGGCACGGGCCGTATCCTGGTTTTGCATTTCCTCTTTGTTTCGCATGCCAATGGTTAAAATTTTCGAACCACAAACACTTTCACATTACAATAATTACACTTTTACTCAATTCTAATGTTTTTGCTCATGTTACTTTAACATTATGGAAACCACTTACACACTTCATAGCTACCACGCACCGCGACTACCAAACAAAACTAATTAGAAATGTCAACAAAGACAACATTGCACTAAAAAAATGCGCCAAAATTAATTTCACATGGTTGGCAGATTAGAGTAGCGATTATGATGAGAGATAATGCGAGAGATGAGAAGACATTTCCTATTGGCAAAGCCAGTAATGACAACTGTGCTCACTACTACCATCATCAATGTCGCCGTTTTATGAAATTGATGTTCTGCCATTTAACCGCCCATCAGTTAGAATTTTTGACATCAGACTCTCAATAGAGCGAGAGAGAGACTGTACTTCCTATAAACTTCATTTTGCATATTTTCTCAGTGCATTCACTGACATTTGTTCTAATTAGTTTTGTTTTCTTTTCGGTGCGTGCGGTTGTTGTAAATTAAGTCGTCTCCTGTAAAAGCCAACATAAATGAACAAAATGCTAAGAAAATTAGTTAAAATCATGTAAAAGTGTAATAAATGTAAAGGAAAAGTGTTATTTTAACTATTGTGCAAAAAAAATTGCAATTATGTCGGTTGGTCGGTCGCTGCCAACCAAGATGTATCAATTATTGATACAATTGATACATCTTTGTGCCAACTGCCAAAATTTGTCCACGGAAATACGATAAATGTGTGTAAGAAGTCGGTCGTTAGTTAAATAAAATTAATATTTTGGTAGTAACAAATGTTTTTTTCTTGCAAATAATGACGTTGGTGCAGTAATCTTCAATTTGCAAATGTTTTGCTACTGCCGGACGCCCGGCCAGCTGCTATGCAGTCTTATGTTTATTCCATTGCATTGGCCAAGTGCGTTTAATTTCTTTTTCTTTTTGTTGCTGTTGGCTTCGGTTGGTTGTGTTGTGTGTGCTTGCGTTCGGTTTGGTTTACGGGTTACCAATTCAACGATCGTTCGTTGAGTTGGTGGGACAGCGCGTTTGCTTGGTACCTATATCTCGGTTATAATGACAACATAAACAACAACTTTAAGGTAAGATCTAATAAATTGTATAAAAAAATAAGCATTGTTGATGATTGGCTAAATATTACATGTTGCACCGATTTTGTTGATGTTTATAACACAAGTAATCTAAAGGCTCATTAATACTACATACATCTCAGTCAGTATGTAATTTTCTTCAAAATGTATTAGCAGCGTGTAATTGAGGTTGTTTAGTCAGAATTTACTGACATAGGTACTAAAGCTGTGTTCCAAGATGGATTAATACAGGTGGCGTTAACAGCCAGCTGGTTTAAACTTTTTTTCTGATTTTGGTGCCTCTGCACCGTCAACTTACATATACTCGCCGGGTTGCGCCTTTTGGTTGTCAAAATTTTGTATGGAGATTTTGATACTAGAGAGGCACTACATAAAATAAATTGCCTGTTGTTGTTGCAATGCCAAATTTGTTAATACATCTTGCTGTGTTCGTTTACTTACTATCAAATTTGTGAATTTTTTTTTTGAAATTTTTACTGGATTGCATCCGTTTACTCCAAAAGTCCAGTAAATCAGAAAAAGAGAGAGAGAGTAAAAGTTGACAGCTCAACTCTTTAAAGAAAGAAGAGCTGTTAGAAATGTGAATTTTTAATTGTCCAACTCCACAATGGGTTCCATTGTTCCATCAGGGTCTTTAGGAATGAAGATTATTTGTTCAAATTCAACAAAGGCATCGGCTCCTATGCAAAAACATAAAAATTAAAATCATCAGCTGTTTTCTTGCAATCTTTTACTGGATGTTGTTAGAGTACTTTTTTGCAAATTCTTGCAAATTATTACAGTGAAAGTAAACGAACACAGCAAAGCATCGAAAATTCTTTTTGGTATAATGAAACGACTATTTAGTACAAAAAATTGTACTTTTGGTACAATAAACGTACTTTTTGTTAGCATAAATGTACTTTTTGGAACAATAAAATGTACAATAATACTTTTTGTGTACAATAAAGTCACTTTATGTACTATAAAAGTACATTTTGGTACTATAAAAATATTTTTTGGTACAATAAATGTTACTTTATAGTACAATAAAAGTAACTTTTTGTACAATCAAATTTTTTTTTTGGTGGAATAAAGGTAACTTCTGGTACAATAAACGTACTTTTTGTACAATTAAAGTTCTTTAAGACGCTATAAAAGTACTTTTTGCTTAAATAAAAATACACTTTGGTAAAAAAAATTGTATTTTCCAATACAAAAGGAACTTTTTGGCACATTAAAAGAACTTTTTCATAAAATAACAGTACTTTTTGGTAAATAAGTGCTTTTTTGTATACAAATTATTTTTTAGAATAAAAACTTTCAAAATAGTACCTTTTGTGTACAATAAATGTACTTCTTGGTACAATGAAAGTATCTTTTAGTAATATAAAGTACTTTTTGGAACTAAATTGCACTTGTTGTACAATATAAGTACTTTTTGTACTATAAAAATACTTTTTCGAGGAATAAAGATACTTTCTGGCACAATAAACGTACTTTTTGTACAATAGAAATTGTTGTGTGCAATAAAACTATTTTTTGTACAATATAAGTACTTTAAGATACAATAAAAGTACTTTTTGGTATAATACAAATACTTTATGGAACAATAAATTTTACTTTCCAGTAAAAATAGCACTTTTTGGTCCCGTTAAAAAGATTTTTTTTGTACATTAAACGTATTTTTTCGTACAATAAAATTACTTTTTTGGTGAAATAAATGTGCTTTTGGAAACAATAAATTTAAAAATAGTACTTTTTATGTACAATAAAAAAGTACAATAAATGTTACCTACAGCACTATAATTTTTGTGTATAATAAAATTACTTTGGTACAATAAAAGTACATTTTTATGTCATAAATGTACTTTTTGGAACAATAAATTGCACTAATAGTACATTTTGTATACAATAGAAACAATTTTTGTACAATATAAGTACTTTTTGGTACAATAGAAATACTTCTTGGTAAATAAAAATTACTTTTTGGGTGCAATACAACTACTTTTTGTACAATAAAAGTGCTTTAAGATGCGATAAAAGTACTTTTTGATACACAAAAAAAAAAACACATTTTGGTACAACAAACTGTACTTTTCCATTGAAAGTACTTTTTGGTAGTATAAATGTACTTTCTTGGAACAATTAACGTAATTTTTATTACAATAAATTTACAATACTACTTTTTGTGTATAATACTAGTACTTTTTGGTACAATTAAAGTGCTTTTTGTACAATAAATTTTACTTTGTAGCACAATAAAACCGCGTTTTGTATACAATAAAAGTACTTCCTGTGTGCAATGCATCTACTATTTGTACCATAACCATTAGTACCATTAGTACAATTATTTGTACTTTGTAGTACAAAAAGTACTTTTTAGTACACTAAAAGTATTCTTCTGTACATTGAAAGTACTTATTGGGGGTCAGTCATACATTTTAGTCCTAGAGGAAGCGGCAGAAGCTGATTTTATAAAAAAAATTTAAAAAAAAATTATATGGACCACCTTAAGCGTTGATGACATACGGTAAATAATTTCTAAGACACTGTTACGATTGCAATAATATTTGTGTGCTGTCATCCATTTGACTCCTCTTGGGGTACATTTGGGGCAGTTAGATCGGTGGGAGCGAAAATAATAATAAATTTTATGTTTGTGTGCGAGACCCAATAGGGGGTAGGTATGTTTGGAAAAAAATGTTAAGAGGGAAAAATGACTGGGTGTTGATCGTACATTTTGCCCCTCTTCGGGCGACTCCGAGGCATTTGCAGGGCTTGATGTCGATTTTTCCCTTCCCCCCAACTTTTACCAGGATGCGCTGATGTTTGACTCCACTCTACCTTTCCCAAATTTTAGATCATGTATTTTTTTCCCAACCACACAAAATTAGTGGTGGTTCGTATCCAAATCTGAGAAGAGGGTTTTTGGTTTTGGACACTATACTGATAGTCAAAAAATCCTTGATCTAAAACTGCCGGATGTTACTGCAACCTACCCAAGGTTTGACACGAAGTGACAATAGTAAATTAAATAAAAAGAAAATTCAAATAAAAAGCAATAACATTTTAATACATGTTTTTTTTTTTATAAAATTGTTGCCGCAATTTTACTACACCTGCATGATCCTTCTTAAAATCGATCATTAACTTGTTTAACTTTTCCATTAAAAAGCTAGCTTATCCTATTTCTTCTTCTTCTCCTCCTCATAACACATTTTCCCTAATGGAAACAAAGAAATAAATTGCCGAGAGTTTTTCTTAACAAAAAAGTAGCTTCATTTACCTTTTTAAGTGCAAATTTTAAGTACTTATAGCTGTTTATGAAGTGGTTTAGTTTTTCACTAAAATGTGGCTCTTCTTCCCCCTTCCACCCTATCTCATATTTCATGCTCTCCATTACACATTTTCCCAAATAGAAAAACAAGACTTGCCTGTATCATTCACTGATTGTTTACCCAGTGCATTAATTAATCGCATTGATCTTTTTTATTCTCAGAAAAGTGTTCCATTAGTAATGTCAACGGCATTTTGACGCTAAGAGTGTTAACATTACATTACATCATGACATTATTTGCCAATGCGAGTGATCACAACATGTGTGTGTTTTCATAGCCTATATATAGGGAGGGTGAGAGAGAGAGAGGACGGTATGTAAATCTGGATTATTATTTGTAACCGATTTCATTTGAAATGCTATTACATCAGCGAACATCCATTTGCCACACTTTGGACTATAAACCAATCGTACCCGTATGCACCGAATCCAGTCAAGCATCCAGCCATGATTGAATCTATACATCCCCACATGCCCAACTGGGACCCGCGTCATAGTGATGCTGACAGTGGGCAACTTACACAACTACTAGTCTATAGTTTTATTTGACTCTTGTACATAGTTGCCATATTTTGACAGAAGCGGCAGCAGCAATAGCAGCTCTATTGGCTGTTATTGTTTTAAAGGCCATGTTGTCGTCACTTTTTTTTTATAAGTTTCATTATTTAATAACAAAGTCCATTACAACGTTACGTTCGTTATGGCCGTATATAATTTTCTCAATTTATTGCTTATTGATTTTGCGCAAAATGCAAAAACAACAAAAAATGCTCAACTCTTAGCGGTTGATTGCAAAATGGAATTTCATAAAACAAAAAAAAAAAAAAAAACGAAGCGCAGTGAACGAAATGTAAATACTAAATAACAAACTAATAGTATTTTCGACACGTCTACAAAATACAACACTGAGCATCTACTTATAACTTTATAACACCTCTCTATGCCACAGAAATGATTAACATAACGTTGAACATAAAATGCCTAACATTTTCATTAGACTGTGGTTAGGAAGGAGAGGATGTGGTGTGGCATTAAATTATTTTTTGACGGGAACACACGCTTACTGATAATGGTACTTTTTGGTACCATAGAAGTACTTTTTGTTACAATATAAGTACTAATTGGTGCAGTCGAAGTACTTCTTGCTACAATAAAATATTTTTTGATACAAAATTTGTAGAATAAAAGTACTTTTTGGTGCAGTAAAAGTGCTTTGTGGTCCAACAAACGTACCTTTTGGTAAAATGAAAGTACTTTTTGGTACAATAAAATAACTTTTTAGTAGAATGAAAGTACTCATTAGTACAAAAATGTACTTTTCGGTACAATGAAAGTCGTTTTTAATACAATAAACGTACATTTAGTAGAATAAAATTACTTTTTGGTGCCATAAAAGTACTCTTTGTTGTTAAAAAAGTACTTTTATGCACAATGAAAGTACTTTTTGCTACAATAAACGTACTTGTCGCTACAATGCAAGTACTTTTTGGTACAATAAAAGTACTTTTCGGTACAATGAAAGTACTTTTTGGTCAACAAAGGTATTTTTGGTACAATAAAAGTACTTTTTGGTACAATAAAGGTATTTTTGGTACAATTAATATACTTTTCAGACGAATAGAAGTACTTTTCGGTGCAATAAAAGTACTTTTTGGTACAATAAAGTTATTTTGGTACAATAAAAGTACTTTTTGGTACAATAATCGTACTTTTTGGTACAACAAAAGTACTTTTTGGTACAATTAACATACTTTTTGGTACATAAAGCTAATTTGGTACAATTAATGTACTTTTCAGAAGAATTGAAGTACTTTTTTGTACTATAGAAATACTTTTGGGTACAATAAAAGTACTCTTCGGTACAATAAAAGTACTTTTTGGTACAATAAACGTATTTCGGTACAATAAACATAATTTTTGGTACAATAAAGTTACTTTCGTTTATACAAGTACTTTTATGTACTATATAATTTTAATATAAAAGTACTTTTCGCTACAAAAATTTGCTTTTTAGTAGAATAGAAGTACTTTTTTGTACTAAAAAGTACTTTTGGGTAGAATAAAACTACTTTTCGGTACAATAAAAGTACTTTTTGGTACAATAAAGGTACTTTCTTTATAATAGTACTTTTATGTACAATAAAATTGTAATACAAAAGTACTTTTCAGTACAAAAAAATTAAATTTTGGTATAGTAAAGTAATTTTTGTTGCAATAAAAGCAGGTTTATTGTACTTTTAAGTATTTTCGGTACAATGAAAGTAATTTTCGGTACTATAAAAGTACTTTTTGGTACAATAAAAGTACTTTTTAGTACAATGAAAGTACGTTTAGGTTCTATAAAAGTACTTTCCGGTACAATATAATAAATTTTTTGTACAATAAAATTCTTTTCAGTAGAATGAAAGTACTTTTTGTTACTATAAAAGTATTTTGAATACAATAAAAGTATTTTGAATACAATAAAAGTACTTTTTGGTACAATAAAAGTTCTTTCAGGTGCTATACAAGAGCTTTTCGGTACAGTAAAAGCACTTTGTAGTAGAAGGAAAGTAATTTTTTGTACTATAATAGTATTGTTTGCTGCAATAAAAGTACTTTTTAGTACAACAAAGGTACTTTTTGGTATAATAAATATACTTGTGTTATAATGAAAATAAGTTTTATAAAAGTACTTTCTGAACTGTACTTTTTGGTACAATAAAAATGCTTTTAGAATAAACGTACTTTTTGATACAATTATAGTACTGTCCGGTACAATAAAAGTACTTTTGGTACAACAAAAGTAATTTTTAGTTGATTGAAAGTACTTTTGAATGCAACAAAAGTACCTTCTTGTAAAAAAAACCTTTTTGGTACAATTAAGCTATTATTGACTGCGTTCCATATATGATTTCTGACCGCCAACCAAACCACTGTGCCTCATCTCAGCCATAAATATCTAATACTCATAAAGTGTTAAAGCATTTAAGCCGCCGCCAATCTATTTTAGTAATTGTACGAGTACATGGACTAAAATTTCTCTAGTAACCGTAGACGATGACTACGATGATGCTGATGATGATGACTTAGACATTAGATTTACACAGTATTTGACATCAGTCTCATTCGTTTGCCATGTGATGTGATGTGTTGTGTGATGTGATGCGATGCGATGTTGAGGTGAATGTGATAAAACCAAAACAAATGAGATGAGATACGCTGCGTCGCACTAAAATGAGCTGAGATTTACTTGGGGGGCTGGCTGCCTGGCCTGGTCTGGTCTTGTGATGGTGGCCAATATTTGTGTTAAAGACCACAACAAACGTTTCACGCATTAACATTGACTTTCCTTAAAGCAATTGTTTGGTCACACACACACACACACTTACGCCCGAGAGTGGTGGCAGTTAACTTAGTTATACCTATGGGTAGGGGGGACCCTGTACTGTAGGCGTGGCTGTGGTAGTATTAAGATGTTGCCACGCAAACAATGCGCGATTTGTGCCTCATGATTGTGCATTTGTTACAGTCGCTTACAACGTGATCCTAAATGCGCATGCGCAAAATGCAATTCGGGCTAGCTGAGAAATGGAGTAGTTAGTTGCCTTCTGCCGGGAAGTTGTGAATTGTGCTGTGCTGTGCTGTGGTTGCGCTTCTATCAGCCAACTCTTTGATTTGTGGCAACTTTAATTTCTGGCCACAAAGTGTGACTGTGCATACAATCAGCTGCAAGTTCATTTGTTCCATCATTCATTGTTGTTTAGGGGGGATGCAGCAAAAGGTTTCCCCCTCATGCTAGTGTTGTTTGAAGTGGGAGATGCTGTTATTGTTGTCATCATTGTTGTTAAACTATGGTTTCATATTGTTGTTGCCAATGCTGTGGTATATTTCACAAATTGAGTGGCTGTTGTTGTTGCTAGTGGTGGTTGTATTGCTGTTGTCGTTGTTATAGCAATTTAGTTTGTTTTGGCGGCTATTTAAGTGGAACGCAAATATGGAAATTTCTATGCCAACTCTTTTATGACATCTCAAGAATGCAAGAATGCAGATGAAATGAAAACAACACCAGCAACAGCAACAACTAATGCTGTATGTAAAGCACACATCAACAACATTATACGCCAGCCAACAACAAACGGACAGGCAACGTCGACATCATCATCATCAACATCATCATCATTATTATCATAATAGTGGCTATGAAGCCTACAGTATAATGACCAACATCAACATCATCATCATCATCGTCATGTCCGTTGATTCCTAGAGAAACTGCAAATTTTTTAAACCAACACCACAAAAGCTCCCCGCAATGTTATTGCCATTTGTAAGTGGTATCTTGGCACGGATTTCCTTTGAACTCGAAACAACAACGCACAGCAACAACAACAATAACGGCCACAAGGAAAGGCGATACTCTCACATGCCAGCAGAAGATTTAGCAAAATGTCACCGTATTCTAAATGTCATCTGCCTAAATGGTCACAATCAATTTATAAATCAATAAATAAACGCAACTATAGGTAATTTTTTTTAAATATTATTGCAAAATAACTGAGCGTTTTTTTTTTGCTTTGAAGTGGTGCCAAAGCAACAATAATTTAAAAGGACCATAAAACATTTTCTATATGATAAATTGAGCAAAATACATTTTAATGGGTTATTCAATTAGCAGATTATTCTAAAGCTATATAAAAAATATAGAATGAAACTAAAATTAAATGGGTCAAAAAATAAATATTACATTGGTGACTACAACTCTAAACTATTTAATGTAATAGCACAGAATGTTTTATTATACATCACAATGGTACATGGATATTTGTGATTTTGTACCCTTCACTATATTAAAAAGACTATTGTGCGATGTTTAGTGTGTTAAAGTGTCAAATGTCCTTTGATCTTTTTTTTATGGAACGTACAAGTAGATTTAGTATGATATTGCACAATATTTTTAACTATCTTTAATGTACGACGTAAAATACGAAAAGTACTCTTGTTGTGTTAAAAAATACTTTAATGTACCAAAAAGTACTTTTATTGTACTAAAAACTACTTTTTTGTACCAAAAAGTACGTCTACAATACCAAAAAGTATTTTTAGTATAACAAAAAGCTCTTTTATTTATCGTACCAAATAGTACATTGTACCACAAAATATTTTTATAGTACAAAAAGTAATTTTATTGGGTCAAAAATTACATTTATTGAACCAAAAAATTAATTTTATTGTACCACAAAGAACTTTCATTCTACTAAAAGGGACTTTAATCCTACTAAAAGGTACTTTTATTGTACCGAAAAGTACTTTTAATGCACCAAAAAGAACTTTTCTTGTAACAGAAAGGATTTTTTTGTACCAAAAAGTACTATTATTATGCCGAAAATTTGTTATAGTACCAAAAAGTAATTTCATTCTACTAAAAAGTTTTTTTTTACTGTACCAAAAGGACTTTCATATCACCAGAAAGTACTTTTATTGTGTCAAAAAGTACTTTTATTGTACCGAAAGCACTTTTATAGTACAAAAAGTACTTTTTGGTACAATAAAAGTACTTTTAGTAGTATAAAAGTGCTTTTTAGTAGTATAAGATTACCTTTTTGTCCAAAGAAAGTACTTTTTGGTACAGTAAAATAGTTACAAGATTGATACAATAAAAGAAGTTTGTGGTACTTTTATAGCACAAGAATGTACTGCTGTAAGACCTCAAACTATTTTTATTATAGAAAAAAGTGTTTTTATTGTAACAAAAAAGTACATTTATTGTACCAAAAAGTACTTTAGTTGTACTAGAAAGTAGTTTTATTGTACCAAGAAATCCTTTCATTCTACTAAAAAGTACTTTTATTTCACAAAAAGTATTTTTATTGTACTGAAGAGTTTTTTGTAGTACCCAAAAGTAGTTTTGTTGTACCGAAAAATACTTTTATTGTACCAAACAGTACTTTTTTCGTATCCTACAGTATTTATATAATACCAAGTAGTACTATTATTGTACCAACATGTAAATGTACAAAAAGTACATTTATTGTACCCAAAAGTAATTTTATTGTACCAAAAAGTACTTTAACAAAACCAAAATGTCCTTTTATTATACTAAAAGTACTTTTATTGTACCAAAAAGTACTTTTATTACACCAAAGAGTACTTTTATTGTAACAAATATTTATTTCATAGTACCAAAATTACTTTTATTATACCAAAAAGTAATTTTATTGTATCAACAAGTACATTTATTGTACCAAAAAGTGCTTAAATTGTACCAAAATTAATTTTATTGTACCAAAAAGTACTTTTATAAAACCAAAATGTACTTTTAGGATACCAAAAAGTACTTAAACTGTACCAAAAAGTACTTTTATTGTACCAAAAATACTTTTATTGTACCAAAAAAGTACCTTTATTGTACCAAAACGTAATTTCATTGTACCAAAAAGTACTTTTATTATACCAAAAATTCTTTTTTTATTACAGAAAGTACTTTTATTTTACCAAATAGTACTTTTATTATTACAAGTATATTTTTTGTTCCGAAGAGTACCAAAAAGTTATTTTTTTGTACCAAAACTTACTTTTATTTTACCCAAAGTACTTTTACAGTATCAACAAGTAATTTTATTTTAACAAATAGTACTATTATTGTAAAAAATTACTTTGATTGTACCAACAATTTATTTTATTGTACCAATAGTACTTATATAAAGCCAAAAGGTACTTTTAGAATACCAAAAAGTACTTCAATTGTACCAAAAAGTACAGTGCAACAAGTATTTTTATTGTACCAAAAAGTACATTAAATGTACCGAAAAGCACTTTTATTTTACCAAAAGTACCTTTATCGTACCAAAACGATTTTTTATTATACCAAGAAGTACTTTAATTGTACCAACAAATAAATTTTTTGTACCAAAAAGTATTTTTATTGTCCCAAAAGGTACTATTATGGTATCAAAAGTGCAATAAATGAAACGTTAAGCAAACTTAATAGTTTTCATCGACAAATTCAGTTTACACTCGAAGTGGAGAAAAATGGACGACTTCCGTATTTGGATACAATTATTGTCAAGGAAGGCAATATACTCAAGGTTGACTGGTACCAAAAACCAACTTCCTCAGGAAGATTAATAAATTATTATTCGTGTCACCACGAAAATATTATCATGAACACTGCCAGAAATTTTGCCAGACGGGTGTTGGAGATAAGTGACAGACAATTCCACAAAGAAAACAAAATAAAAATAACGACAATACTGGAACAAAATAGTTTCCCTAGAAATGTAATTGCAAAATTAATAAATAATTGTCAAAAACAATGCAACCCACAAGAACAAGAAGAACCCAAAATCTACAAAGCAATGGCATACATCCCAAAATTGTCGGAAAGAATGGAAAAATCGAAAATAAATGACAAAAACAAATACAAAATTGCACATAAATCGACAAACACACTAAAACAACTATTTTCAAACACAAAAAGTAAACTGGACAAAATGGACAAATCCAACGTCATTTATAAAATCAGCTGCTCTGGGGAAAGTAACAGCGAATGCGACAAGGTATATTTAGGTACAACCAAAAATAAACTTCGTACAAGAATGTCCGGACATAAATCGGACATTAAAAGTAGGGTCAAATCCGCAACCCAAAAAACCGCACTTGCTACCCACTGTGCGGAGAGAGGACATATACCGGATTTAGAAAATGTTAACATTCTGGATACGGAACAGCATTACAGCAAAAGATTTATGCTTTAAATGTTGCACATAATCAATATACCGAAAGAGAGTAGAATGAACTACAAATCGGATATTGAGAACTTAGCATTAAACTACAGACACATCATCTGTAAAAACAATAGATGTTAACGTTAGTGCAATTTTTAAATTTGTATGTAAATGACCTTTTTATAATTGTTACTCGTAAGTTTTGTTTAATCTTGTGATGTGAACATAAATAATGACCAAAACAATTTGTATTTCTTATTGTTTAAAGATTCCTGAAGATGCTATCCGACGGATAGCGAAATATCGAAATAAATATTAAAAATAAAAGACCTTGAGCTCGACTAATTATTCCAAGAAAAGGTATCAAAAACTTATAATCTTGTACCGAAAATTACCCTTATTGTGCTTAAAAGTATTTTTGGTATACCAAAAAGTACATTTATTGTACCAAAAAGTACATTTATTGTACCATAAAGTACATTTATTGTACCAAAAATTATTTTTTGTACAAAAAAGTACTTTGATACAACCAAAAAGTACTTTAAGGATACCAAAAAGTACATTTATTGCACCAAAAAGGACTTTTATTTTCCAAAATTTAACTTCTTGGTTCCAATGACAAGCCTATGTTACGATCCATGGTGATTTATCAAAATCTGATGTATTCTTGGATCAGTTATTCTGCTTTTTTCTTCTAGTTATGAATGCTGTATACGTTTTCTTCCAATCCATCTTGGACTTAGTCTACATATTGAAATAAATATGTCTGCAGTTGTCTGTTTTCGCTTTTGTGTAAAACCTTTAACCCCCATGATATGATCAACAACAAATCATTGGCAAATTATTCGTCCCTGCCGACAGACAGTTCCAATTAAGAATCATGTCATGTCGGCGCTTTGTTAAGGGCGCTCTCTTAATGGCACCACCGACTCCCCCTGCCACCACACTCACAGCCCCATGAATATTGATGAATTATTTTCAGATAAATCAGAGATTTTAAATTGGCGAACTTAACGCGAGTTGTTGGCGTGTAAAAGGCATTTATACGGTGGATAATCTTTAGATCGGTCAGGCGGCAAGTGATTCAATGCAGCAGTCACAGTTCCAGTCGCAGTCTTAGTCAAAGATGCAGTTTAGTTAAACATGTAACTGGTATGCCAAGAGTTTTGGGTTAAACAGTGCCAACAACTATTTCAACCATATGTCTTGGCGGTGCAGGTTAGCAGTACTGCCATATCAGCGCAGCGGGTGGCATTTAAATAATAATAAAACGCAACAACAGCCCCAACAACCGGCAACAACAACATCAATGGTGAACTCCAAAAACATGTAACCGTCGCTTGACATGGATGTGCATCAACCTCATCAGCACCGGCAATGTAAGAGAGAGATGGACATGGACATGGACATGGCTGTGACTGGGGATGTGGTACATACTTATGACTGCTGGTCAGGCTTTTGTTCCTTGTGCCTAGAAGATGTCTATTACTTTTTTACGATCAGCATTTTACATAGTAAAGTTTTTGGAAATGCCACTAAACTCTGGCCAAGATGAAACATGTTGTTGTAAGTTGTTGTTGTTGTCATTTAGCCGATGGATGGATGAAACTGCGTCTCAGTGCCAAAACAGCATCAGCTGCCACTTTAACTGAGTGCTATCACAGTTTTCGATCAAATTGGCTATCAGGTTGCCAGCGAGCGAGCGAGCGCAAGCTATTCTAGATAAGCAAATAGATAGATGACACTCAAACTACAAGATGGTCTTTCCTAACCTCCTCCCAGCTTGGTACCCAAGTCTTGCTAATGGATAGTAAAAAGGGACAAGAGCTGGGGGACACCTTTATTATTTGTCCTTAGGTCGCTAGTGCTGCGTTTTAATAACCGGGTGTAAAACACCACTATTAATACATGACAATTATGAATTGGCCCTGGCTTAGGCTTAAGAGCTAAGGACACACATATGCTTAAAAGGCAACACAGTGATGATGATGCTGCCTGATCATGGTGATGTTGTGTTCATGCTGTCTCTCCAGCCATATGATTGTGACTGTTTAAAATGTCCATCTGTCCAGCTGTTGATCTTTTGTTTCGTAACATTTGCTGATTGTTGACTAGACTGTTGGAGCCCTTTGGTTAGGCGCCCAGCATGGTCCTTGCGCGGCCAGCGCAAGAGAGAGGCAGAGATGCCTCATTAATTTGTTGTTTATCGCACCTTGTTAAAAACACATGAATGCGGTTATAAAAAATGTCAATAGGCAAACATTTAATGGCCTCAATTTAATGTCAATGGTATATTTTTCACATCTGACGGTATTATACGCTATACACGGCCGCAGCGTGTCGCGTTTTCCGAAAACAAATAATGAAATTTAAGAAATTTGCCTAAGTGAATGATATGTGAGCCGAGATGATAAAAAGATAAGCGTTTTGGCGTATAAAGTTATAGATAAGTAGAAGAATTTTGTTTGAAATGGCCAAATATAATAAGGAAGAAAATAGTTTTCAACTAAAGGACAAAGATTTGAAACTGGAAAAAATACAGTTTGCCATGCATCCATACAATCCAAAAATTTTCATGAAAAATTTGTGAAATGTAATTATCTTACAGCTCATTGATTTGGGACTCAATTCTGGGAACTGCACGTGAATGAATCCCCAAAAAGAAGAAGTCTACATCATTCGTTTTGTCAAGTTACATGCCATAATAATTTAATATCGATTTGAAGGTAGTAAGTATCATATAGGGGAATTTGTCACGTTTTAGGCTCTTTTGTTTGACATAACTCGGGACCCACTAGTTCGATTTAGGTGAAACAAATTTAATAAAAATTAAGAATTACAATTCCTTTAATCTGTTCATATTTCGTTTCCCTACATAAGCAACAGTTTCACTTTTCCATTCTTCAATGGATTTGAGCTAGGTTTATTTTGTAGCAGTTACAAAAAAACTGTTGTACTCCGTGGCGTATGATTTACGTGGTATATTACTTATGATATTCATACGCCACCATATAACCAAATAACAAAAGAGCCTAAAACGTGACAAATTCCCCTATACGATACTAACTAACTTCAAATCAATATTAAATTATTATGGCACGTAATTTGACAAAACGAATAATGCAGAACTTTATCTTTTTGGGGCTACTTTTACGTGCAATTCTCAGAATTGAGTCCCAAAATCATGTGTTGTACTGTGTTATACAACATAACCTCCGCTTAGAGTATTGAAGCCTGCACACCTGAATTTCAGAGTGATAGCTTTTTAACTACGGTTATAATCGCTGGAACCCCAAAAAATTGGCAGTTTGGGAGGTGTGAATAGTTTTTGACCGATATTGCTCATCTTAGAACATAACCTCGTATTACAGGATAGAAATTTTCATTACATTCTGTAGTCAAGATATTCCAGAGCTTCTTAAGATCTTCATGTAATGAGAAAGGGAAGGTCAGCTTGCATCATTTGTCTTTCCCTTAAAGTTCCCTTTGCATCGCATGATTGAAAAATTCTAAGCTTTTCCTAAATGGTTCTGATGTGGAACCAGCGCTTAATTTCGTTAGCCCATGATGTCACAATCGACTACATAGTACGATTGCCACCAACACCTAACGTAATCACATCAATTAGATACGATGCCAATGATTGTGGCAGGTGTCGTCTTCCTCTCCCACATTATCTATTCCTTCAAATCATACCTTTTGTCTTTTTTATATGACTTCACTATGTCTCTACTTCACAGTTATTTCAGCAAATTCGATCAGTTATGGTGTACAATTATTGCTTAGCTATAACCCATCAACTTTGTAGTAATTGTCTAATGTTAAGTACTTCTCTTACTAACAATCATAAATGGGAACCCAATTTTAGGACACCTTCACATACCACAATTGGCCCCCTTTCTTCTTCTCTTAGCACTAAAATAAGTAAGGTTAATAACGAACAACCTTACGAACTGCCCGCCCTCAAGTTGCAATTCCATACATAGCTTTCTATAACGTCGCCCATGGAACGAACATACATATGTCAAAATAACCTAACTTATTGGCGGCAGTAAAACAGTCTGGCAAGTTTCGTTTTTTTTTTTTGTTCATCGTTTTTGCACTAGCGTTTTACAACACATCGTAAACCAATGCTGGCTGCTCTAACGATGACTACAGACATCCATCCACCGTATGTTGGTTTGCTCGTGTAAATAAATCGTCGGTGTTTCATACGTTGTATGTCGCTTGCTCAGGCTGAAGCATAGGCACAGGTCACAACTTACAACCGAGCAATTTGTAAAACCTTGGAGCATGCATGAGATCATGTCTGGGTTCCATGCGGTTAAGTGCGCCCCTCTATGTATGATTTGAGCATACAACACGTTACATGATGTGGTCTGATATCGCGTTGCTCTAGCATCTTTACATCACGTTTTATTACACACACACACACACAGAAGAGTGTTTACACTGGTGTGGAGGTACTGGCTGAGCATAAAGATTACTAAAATAAAATAAAATAAAATAAAATAAAATAAAATAAAATAAAAATAAAAATAAAAATAAAAATAAAAATAAAAATTAAAATTAAAATTAAAATTAAAATTAAAATTAAAATTAAAATTAAAATTAAAATTAAAATTAAAATAGAAATAGAAATAGAAATAGACATAAAAATAAAAGTAAAAAAAAAAATAAAACAAAAAAAATTAAAATAGAAATAAAATAGTAAAAAATAAATGGGGGAAAAAAATAAAATAAAAAAAGAAATAAACAAAAAAATACTAAATATTTACTAAATACTAAATACTAAATACTAAATACTAAATACTAAATACTAAATACTAAATACTAAATACTAAATACTAAATACTAAATACTAAATACTAAATACTAAATACTAAATACTAAATACTAAATACTAAATACTAAATACTAAATACTAAATACTAAATACTAAATACTAAATACTAAATACTAAATACTAAATACTAAATACTAAATACTAAATACTAAATACTAAATACTAAATACTAAATACTAAATACTAAATACTAAATACTAAATACTAAATACTAAATACTAAATACTAAATACTAAATACTAAATACTAAATACTAAATACTAAATACTAAATACTAAATACTAAATACTAAATACTAAATACTAAATACTAAATACTAAATACTAAATACTAAATACTAAATACTAAATACTAAATACTAAATACTAAATACTAAATACTAAATACTAAATACTAAATACTAAATACTAAATACTAAATACTAAATACTAAATACTAAATACTAAATACTAAATACTAAATACTAAATACTAAATACTAAATACTAAATACTAAATACTAAATACTAAATACTAAATACTAAATACTAAATACTAAATACTAAATACTAAATACTAAATACTAAATACTAAATACTAAATACTAAATACTAAATACTAAATACTAAATACTAAATACTAAATACTAAATACTAAATACTAAATACTAAATACTAAATACTAAATACTAAATACTAAATACTAAATACTAAATACTAAATACTAAATACTAAATACTAAATACTAAATACTAAATACTAAATACTAAATACTAAATACTAAATACTAAATACTAAATACTAAATACTAAATACTAAATACTAAATACTAAATACTAAATACTAAATACTAAATACTAAATACTAAATACTAAATACTAAATACTAAATACTAAATACTAAATACTAAATACTAAATACTAAATACTAAATACTAAATACTAAATACTAAATACTAAATACTAAATACTAAATACTAAATACTAAATACTAAATACTAAATACTAAATACTAAATACTAAATACTAAATACTAAATACTAAATACTAAATACTAAATACTAAATACTAAATACTAAATACTAAATACTAAATACTAAATACTAAATACTAAATACTAAATACTAAATACTAAATACTAAATACTAAATACTAAATACTAAATACTAAATACTAAATACTAAATACTAAATACTAAATACTAAATACTAAATACTAAATACTAAATACTAAATACTAAATACTAAATACTAAATACTAAATACTAAATACTAAATACTAAATACTAAATACTAAATACTAAATACTAAATACTAAATACTAAATACTAACTACTAAATACTAAATACTTAATTCAAAATACGAAATACAAAATACAAAAATAACAAATAAAAAGTTAACAAATAATAAATTAAAAAATAACACAAAAGAAATAAAATAAAAATGTACTTTTTTTACATACAACTGAAGTATTTTTTGGTACACGAAATTAACTTTTTGGTGCAATAAAAGTACTTTTGTGAGCAATAACTGTAGTTTTAGCACAATAAAAGTCTTTTTGGTATTTTGGGCACATCAAAATTACTCGTTTGTAGAATAAAAGAACTTTTCCCCACAATAAAATAACTTTTCGGTACAATAAATTGTTTTTTCTTTCTTGTACACGATATTAACTTTTTGGTACTATAAAAGTACTTGTTGGTACTTTGTTGCACAAAAAAATACTTTCTTTTATATTAAAAGTAAGTTTTTAGCACAATAAAAGTACTTTTTGGTGCAATAAAATTTTATTCTGATACATCGAAAGTTCTTATTAGCACATCTGTTTTAAATTTTGATATTATTTATCTTTATTGCCCCTCTCAACCGACGTCTTTTCTATGGCATGCGACACTAGGAATTTAATTAGAAATGTTCTCAGAACTAAAATCACGTGTATTGCTATTTTCATCACAGGCTCTCTTAATGCTGCCCCTTTAGCTAATAAAAGACAAGGAAAAGAGATTTGAAAAAAAGGACTTCAATTCACATACTTAAAAACCTTAAGAGCACACAATTCCTGAAATTGTGAAAAAATTGTTTGACATATCCTGCTATAGAGGGGTGTGGATAATGACCTCGAGCCTGTAGACAATTTACTATCCGTTTTTCTCTTCTCTTTCCGGTTTACCACAAAAAGAGCAATTTTTAAGAGTTTTTACCACAATTGACCACTGTGCTTTTGATTATCATAATCTTCATCATGGTCGCCCGCTTTCAGCATTAGAAACTGCAACACTGTTATTGTACTTAGACATCAGCAGCAGTAGCATCATCAACATCACCATCAGCATCGCCTCCACCACCATCATCATCATCACCGTCATGTTGTGCTGCCTCCGCTGGATATGTTAAGGCATTTGACTACTGACCAACAAACTGGCTTGCAAATAGCTAACACTACTATCATGCCACATTTGCAGCAAATATGTGGCAGGTTCACAACAGCTTTACTACAAGTTTTCTATAGGTAATGCCGGTCCACTGCCCCGACCCCGATAAGCAGCCTTCTTTATACAACATTTGGTGTTACAATTTGTTTGGCAAAAACTTGGCAAATTCTGGCCGAGCTTTAGTTTTGCCTTAGGTTATTTTCGTTATTATGCTGTTATGTCGTTCATCTAGACTTTGCTGAATATGAGTAACTTGCCGCCGCAAGGGATATCATGGTCACATACATACATACGAGTACATATTATATTAGTTTGTGTTTGTGGCAAGTTCCCACATGGCTGTGGCTGCTACTAAACCTTCGCATAGCCTTTTCGCAGTTTACGTTTCGTGTGTGGTTAAGATTCATGCAGAACACGCATGAAGAGCCTTAAATTCAAAACAAAATAACTATCACGCAATCACTGACTGAGGACAGAGTGAGTATTTGCTGGGCTGCTCTTTAGAGAGCATAACGGCATAGCAATGTACTCCCTTTTAGTATGCGATACTTTAGGAGACCAACCTGGCTGGCTGGATGTATTACTCTCTGCTCTCTGTCTAGTTGTGCGGCAGAAGCAGCTACGCTAGATGCCGACGAAGTTTATGAAAACGTAAAGCAAACCAGAGTCCTACTATCACCATTACCCCAAAAGCCCACTGACAGTCCCCTGCGGCAGCAACAACGACGACGACAACGATGATTGCTGGCGTCAAGGCTTTAGCGTTTACGCGTACACCAGCGTAGATGCCAGCTCCTTTGTTGCCTGTGGCCGATACTCAGTACACTGTGCTCAGTTTGTCTGAGACTCTGACTGTGTCCAGAGTGGAGGAGTAGAGCACCGAGATTGTGTGGCAAGCTGCTATGGAGCACTCTCCTCTCCAGCACGGCTAATGTTCGTCGGCTTCAATCGTTGCCTCGGCTGTCAGAGTTTTCTTCCTCGTTGCTGCTGTGGCGTTTTCGCTGCACAATATCGTGGGCCACGTTCACAACGTCTCAGTTACGTATCGCATTTGGTTGGGTTCACAACAACTCAGCTTGAGACTCGTGCACACGGTGGGATTTCTGTGGGAATCTGGCCAACGACGGCGACTACGACGTGTAGCAACGACGATTAAACAAACGTGGTAGTGTAGTACTAAGAGTTTTTTTGTTTTTTTATTTGTTGGTAAACGTAAACGACCAACTAGAATCTGTGTGTTTATAGCTTCTTTTGCTTCCTTTTTAATTTTGATTTTTGTGTTGTGTTTTTGTTGTTCTTTTTGTCGGTTTGTGTCGGTTAATTGCAAGTCCAATCGCGTCATTATATAACAACACCTGAAGTGCTGCTGGTAAATGCAAGAAAAAAAAAACAACAAAATTAGAAAAAATTTAAAGAAAATCGCGAAAATCGGAAAAGTGAGTGTTCTGCACAAATGTAAGCTACTACTACCGATAACGGTGTAATGTAAATGTAAACATAAAAAGATTTTTTTCTTTTACTTAATACTAACAAAAAATTCGTATCGTTAAGTTAAAAAGTTGCCCTAAACAAATTAGAAAAACAAATAGTATATAAAATATTTAAAATCAGTGCAAAATCTTTAGAATTTTTTTTAAAAAACTTCTAAAGTTATGTGAAAATTGCAACAATACAACTTTAAGTGAAAATTGTTTAAAGTATGACGATTATTTTTGAGCTCATAACCTCAGCGATATAAGCAGCAACCCCATCATCTATCCTGCAGTTGTTACACCCCACAACGTAGTCCTACACCCCCTGTGTCATGGTTCTTTCACACACACACACTCGGCACTACCACCACTCTAAGCTTTTGCTGTCACTCTCCGTTAGGCTTTTCAATTGACTCATTCTCATACTCATTTTCCTACGGTAAACTTTCATCACAACTTCTAGCGTTAACTATCTCTTGTGAGTTGCTCAACTTATCTCTCTAACTCTCTCTTGCATTTGAACTCTCAATATATGTGTAGTACATATACGTGAGTTTTGCTGGCAGAGATGATAGAATGAGTTTATGGTACATTACGGGGCAAATTTGGAGTAAGTTGTGGTAGTTTTTTGTGTTTCGCATAAGGAAAATATGAGATTTCGTTAGTGTTTGAAAATATTTATGATTAATTGGTGAGCTCTGCAAAAGAATTTGGTTAAAAAGTAGCTAAACAACTTATGCAAGCTACATAGTGGCAAAATGAAATCAGCTTATGTACTTGCTTAAAGTGATTGACTGAATTTAATTAATTTAATTGCTCTTCGCTAGGCCAAAGTGCATAATTTTTTGGATTGCCCATCTACTGGAAAATAGTGTTCATACATTTTAGGGTGTTCTATAAATTTCAAGATCAAATTAAATTGTTTTAATTTTCTCAGATCTTTTAAGACATAAATGTGGTTTTCATAAATAACCGCTTATCTCCTAAATCTCATTATTTAGGAGAGCAAAAAATGAGAAATGGAAGTTGTGCTTATCGTAAAACTTGAATAACTTAACCATTTGTTAACCGATTTATATAAACAAATATATGTTTTACTCATGAAAAACATATACTTCCTGAATAAAGTAATAAAATATTGGATAAAAACATCTTCAAAATTAAAAATAAATGAAAAAATCTAAATAGTTTGCGTTTGCAATTTTGTTGTACATTTTAGTAGTTTTGAAATATTTGAAATATGTTACAAACCTAAACAAACTAAAAATCGTGTAAAATATTCTTAAACAGCTAAGGTTCGGAATTGTCTCTAAAATGTAGGTCTCGTTGTGTGATTCTAAAAATGAAAACGTTTTAATTCAAAGTAATGCGAAAAGCTACCATGGGGTGTAAGGGGATATTAAATTTTTTTGAATAGTAGGAAATTTTGAACAAGCTTACAAACAAAAATTTTATGTCATTACAAAAAAATAAATGTAGATTTTTATCCACGGTTATGCCGAAGTGTTAAAACTGTGATGTATTATTATTATTAGGACTAAAACTATATTTTATATAAATTTGTGAGAGTTTGTATGGGACGTGTGCGTTACTTAGGGTTTATATCATTTGATACGACTCAAAAGTGTAACACATAGAAGGAGTAACTTTAGGCCCTAGGTTTCTTTGAACCAAATTGCATTCAAGGCTTTTTAAGTCGTTTGAGCCATGTCCTTCTGACTGTCCGTCTGGTACGCAAGATAATTCCGAAAGACGCAACCAATTATTTTGAAACCTAGCATGGGTTAATATTTCCCCAAAACTACTTACGGTATTGCAAATGGGGTACATGGCCCCGCCCCTTCTGGTACCACCGATACAAATGTACCACTCCGCTCACTTTTGACATGGAGTAATAATATCAATACACCCAACGCGATCGTGGCCAAATTCTGCATTTTGTAAAGCTTTTGGAGAAAAAATTGGAAGTCTAGCCACGCCCCTTCTGGTACCTCTCATACAAATGTAACACTCCGCCCACTTGAGACATCGCATAATAATATCAATACACCCAACGCGATCGTGGCCAAATTCTGTATTTTGTAAAGCCTAAACTAAATAAAGTTTTGGAGAAAAAAATGGAAGTCTAGCCACGCCCCTTCTGGTACCTCCCATACAAATCTACCACTCCGCCCACTTTGGAATAATATCAATATATCAAACACGATCATGCACAAATTCTGTACTTAGTTGGTAAACCTTTAGCAGGAAAAAGTTTTGGTTACTTCCATACAAATGTTCCACTCCGACCACTTTAGGAATCGAGTAATAGTATCAATACATCCAATGGGTGAGGGTATTATTAAGTCAGTTCACCTAACTGAAATTTCTGTACTGGGTTAACCTATTGGGAGTAGTTTGGGTTCGATCCTCATCCTCCGCATAGAAGATAGAAGCTTGCAATCCAAATTCCAGCTCAATTACTTTTAATTTTTAGACATAGAACATATTTCGGACTAAATTTGACCTTTAGAAAAGCTTAGAAAGTTTGAAATCATAACATAAAATGTCGAAGCTGTAGCGTAGAAGAATCTGCAAAACCCCTGGGCGCAGTGTTATTCCTCGAAACGAAATGGCGGGTGAATTCGCAAGAAGAGGATTGGCCCTGGAACCTAATCTATAGTTTAAATCAGTTCAGCCACAGTAATGTTACATCTACGGCATTTTGAATCGGCATATAGAAAGCTTGGGAACATCGCACTGACTGCGTTATATCACGGTATATTTGGCAAATATAATGTGAACTACGAAAGACAATGCTTTTGTAGCTAAATAGTAAGTTTGTCAGTCAACTAATAGGCATAATTACAGGACATGGTGAGAAGGGAATTTAAACTATCCCATACCCCATACCACTCATAGAGTGTAAAGAAATATTTAGTTTTGTTCGCATCTTTTGGACAAAACTTTTAAAAGATAGTTTATTTACAAAAATTATTTTATTTATCATAATCCGTATATGTTATTTTCTGTAGAGGATATGAACATGATGTGCAGTAGACCGGGTCGGTCCCCATACAAATTTTTTTTTCCTCCAAAGTCGATGGCAAATGTTAAAGATCACCTCAAGAAAATAATGCAAACAACATAAAAAAATGTTTTTGTTAATGCTGTAAATGCTTCTTATCATACGTTCCTTTTTGTTTTTGAATAAAACTGTATACTTCCAAAGCAAAATGTTTTTGGTTTTAAAAGGGCTTTAATCCTTGATGAAAATATTTTTAAATTTTAGGAGTAAAAATTGCTCTAAATGAGGCCATCGTTACAAGATTATGTCGTATGTCAGCGACATCTATAGGACAAATGCTTCGTGACCCGGTCTAATGTGCAGTCTTGCGATGACAATTTGCAGAGAAATAGTTACTCATTTATAAGAGCAAAGTTAAGTTTAAAGCAATTTAATATAAATTGCGATAAATTCTGACTGATAGAAAAACAAATTTCACAGATTGGGGTTAGATCTAGTTGCTAATGGGAATTTGTTAGGCAGATGACGTCATTACAACATTTACCAATTGTCTCATTGACCCCAGGGTGTGCCTTTTTCAATATCGTGGACCCCTTAAGGTTTAAATCTTACACAAGCCGAATAAAAAAACAACCCACCGTTGCAAAGAATATATCCTCCTACAACACAGAGAGTCAGCTTAATACATACTCACAAGCTCTTGTAAATGTGTTCGATGGACACATGCTTAGAAGTTTTGTTGTTTCACTTCCAGAGTTGTGCTAATCTTGGTGTGGCTGATCTCTAAGAACTGTAATATTGTTTCTGTAAATGTTAGAAGTGGAATATTTGGTTATTTTTTTTAATTTTTTCTTCCCAGAAATGGGTAATTTTTTTCATTTTTAATTTTTATGAAAACAAAAGTTTTGGAAATATTTTTTTTAAATATTTGGAATATAGCCTATATTATTAAGCAATATACAGAATATCAATTTGAAGATCGTTTAAAATAGTTTAAAAACTATTTTGACATGACCGACTTTTCATGTTATTATCTTAAAATGATACTGCAAAAAAATTGTACACAATTTTTAATATTTCTAATATTAAAAAGTTCTCTCACTTACGAAATGTCAAGTCGCACATATTCCAAACTAAAGTTTTTGAAAAAGTAGGAACAACAATTTAGTATGGAGTAAGTACAAAAAACAACAACAAAGTCCAACTTACATACAAAGCTACAATAATACATTGAATAAAGTCACAACTTTTTTCAAGCTAACTTTTACTTTGTTAAACAGAATTTTCCGAAATATGCAGAAGAAATCTTATTTTACTAATAAAATTTTTACTAGCAAAGGGAAAAATTTTAATAAATCTTAAATATGTTCTTAATTTTTATAAATTGTTTACCTTTAAAAAGTTAATGCTTTTGTATAAATTAGTTTTTATAATACTATTTTACATTTTAAGTCTGCCACTCTTTTTATGGTACTTTTTGACTAATCCCTTTGTCATCTCTGCTCTCTGCTTCTTGCACCTGTCATGGTAGTTTAAAGTTTGGCACATGCAACCAGCAGCGAGCACATGGTTGTGTGAAGCTACTACTATTGCTACAGCTACTATAGCTCCCAATAGCACTTCGGCTCTTTCTTTCCTCTCTCTCTTTTTTACGTATCCTCTACCATTCTCTCATTCCATTCAACTATATCATTTGCTCTCTTCCGTTTTCTTTTGTTTCAAACATTTCCTGTTGCCAATAAGAGCTGCTGCACCAATACATAGCTCTTTAAGGCTTAAGAGAGTAAAGAAGTTAGTACACAGTTTTCTCTTCTATGACCAAAGAGCATGTTATAGTTGCTGGTATTGTCAGTTTTTTTGACACTTGTGACATTCGTGACACACAAATCAATTATTACGTGAATTTTTCCTTAACAAAAATATAAAACTCTGGCAAACCTCGGCGATACACGCGATAAAGCACGTCTTAAGTATAACGAGTGTGTGGAAAAATACAAAAAAAAAAAATAAAGAAATGTGAAAATCTACATAAAACACCAACTTCCTGGTTCAACGGAAGTCGAAAAAAATATTACTGGAAATTGCCAGAAATTTATTAAATCAGCACAAATGAAATGTAAAGAAAACGTGAATTTTTAAAAGAAACGGTAGTAAAAAAATCTTAACGTAAGATTTGTGTAAATTGTTTATTAACCAACCAATATATGTCATTGAGTTCATAATGTATTCAAAGTATTCGGCAGCCTGCAGGACGGCTGGGTAGCTCGTGCGTTCGCTGGTGTGTGTGTGAAAGAAACAATAAAAGAAAATTTGTTTTTAAAATGACTCTACGACCCTTCTTCCCTCCTATGTACTGCGGTCATATGTGACATTTCGTTTTGTGCTCTAGATGTCACATCTTTTTGGGTGACTGACTGACTGGCTGGCTGCCACGCCGTTAGGCTGTGTGACCAGCCACCCTCTAAGCCGAGGCCCACCTCACCTCACCACTAAAAATCAGCCGTTTCCCCAACGCATCGCACCACTCAGCAAAGTTTTGTTGTCGATGGCTCATTTTGTTGTTTGTCGATCTGTTTCTTCTTATGTCTTTGTTCGTTTCGTTTTATTGTACTTCTTTCTATTCGTATTGGCAATCGATTTTGTTTCCGGCATTTTCACGTGCTCGCATTTAAGGGGTGTGGGGACGCTGGGGACACGAACACATCCTTTTTGCAATTTGTCGTAGTGGCCGTTGAAATAGTCTCTCGCAAGAGCTCGTGGATTTCGTAAGGACGGCGTAAACATTGCGAAATTAAAACAAAACGGTGAATATCATGTGGTTGCAGTCGTTGGTGCTGTGAAAACATTTAGAATTTTTTTTCGGTGAATCTTAAAAGTCCTTTTTACGTTCTTCTTTGAAAGCTTTTCCAGTCCAGTACAAGTTTTTTTGTTAGTTAGTTGCTAGCATGTAAAGTAGCTTAAGGCTTAACGAGGTGGTGGCTATGGATATGGCTATTAAAACAGTGAATAGTAAAAATGAATTTAAATTGGTTTTTAAGCTCTTCCTATTGACTACTCTACCAGCCCCCGTTGGCTGTTTGACCTATAGACCGAATTGCATGTGTCCATCATCAGTGTAGGCCATTGAATTTGTTGTTGTTGTTTTTAATAGAACACAATATAAAAGACGAAAAGTGTAAGAACTTGTAAAAACATATTACAACCAAAAAAATAATAGAAGAAGAAAAAACGTTTTCAGTTAAGAGAAGAAACGACAAAAAAAAAACGTTTTTCCCTTGTGTGTGTACAGTGAGTGGCAAAAGTGGGTGGGTGTGCAAAAGAACTACAAGTGAATAAAAGTTATGTGAAGAATATTGAAAATTCAAAGTGAAATTTTGGACTCTGAGCGGAATTCTATACAAATTCATAGTGCAGTACAACACATGATTTTAGGACTCAATTCTCAGAACTGCACTTGAAAGTAGCTCCAAAAAGAAGAAGTTCTGCCTCATTCGTTTTGTCAAGATACATGCCATAATAATTTAATATCGATTTGAATTTAGAAACTATCGTATAGGGAATTTGTCATGTTTTAGGCTCTTTTGTTGTATGATGGCGTATGATTATCATAAGTAATATTCCACGGAAATCATACGCCACGGAGTATGCAACAGTTTTATTGCACCTGCTACAAAATAAACCCAGTTCAAAATCATTTGATAAATGGGAAAGTGAAATTGTTGCTTATGTAGGGAAACGTTATATGAACAAATTTCGAGTGATGTCCAACAAAAGAGCCTTAAACGTAACAAATTCCCCTTAACGATATTTACTAACTTCAAATCGATATAAAATTATTATGTCGTGTTACTTCACAAATCGAATGATGCAGAACTTTTTCTTTTTGGGGCTACTTTCACGTGCAATTCTCAGAATTGAGTCCCAAAATCATGTGTTGTACAGTGTAATATAAGAGAATAACATAAACAATGTAAAAGTTTGGACTCTAATCGGAATTTTATACAATTTCATAGAAGAACTTTTCAAGAATAACTTCCATGTTAATGACCAATACGAATGAAAGTCACGTCGATATTGGTTCACACCCTCGGCTTATTAAATCTCATTCGGCCCAGATTTATGGGGAAGGGGAAGTTATCCATGTTGATTTTAGTAGGTGCTGAACAAATTGTCTCCCAAGTGTGCTCAATAATTTTTCATTATATCTGTACGATCCAAAGTATCTTAGTTTAAATTCTTTCAGGACTTTTTAAAAGGATTGAGCCATGTCCTTAACTGATCCTTATGAAAATTCGTCAGTATTACTATTTTCCAAAATGAAGTAATGGGATTGTAAAAGTGTAGAAGAGTGTTGAATAGACCCACCGGACGGAATTCTATTTAATTTTGTATACTCTCACCCTACGGGTAAGAGGGTATATATATTATTTGATACAACCCATAAGTGTAACACATAGATGAAGTCACTTTAGACCATTTGTTTCTTTGAACGAAATTCGATTCCTGACTTTTTAAGTCGTTTGAGCCATGTCCGTCTGTCCGTCTCTCTGTCTTGTTGGTACGCATGATAACTTTTGATAGACGCAACCAAATGTTTTGAAACTTCGCATATGTTAATATTTCCCCAAAACTATGGGCTTCTTTGCCACGCCCTTTCTAATAACTACCATACAAATGTACCACACTTTCCGCTTTAGAAATCATGCAATAATATCAATACTCCCAACGCGATCATGCCCAAATTTTGTGTTTGGTTAAGGGATAACAAGGTAAAGTTTTTGAGAAAATTTTGAACTCTAGCCACGCCCCTTCTGGTACCTCCCATACAAATGTACCACTCCGCCCACTTTTGAAATCGAGTAATATCAATACGCCCAACGTGATCGTGGCCAAATTCTGTATTTTGTAAAGCCATAACAGGTTATAGTCTTGGAAAAGAAACTGGAAGTCTAGCCACGCCCCTTCTGGTAGCTTCCATACTAAAGTAACATTTCGCCCACTTTTGAAATCGAGTAATAATATCAATACACCCAGCGCTAAAGTGCCCAAATTCTTTATTTACTAAGGGTGAGGGTATATATAAGTCGGCTCAACCGACTGAAACTCTCTCTTGTTTTTAAATACAAAACTGCACACTAACTTTTGTGAACCACTATAGCAATATTTTCAGCATATGTTAAAGGCATGAGAGTATGTGAGTGTGTCTATGAATACTAGTGATTGTGTTCGTATGTTTGCTGTGTCGTCCGTCTATCGTCTGTGTTGGCCATGTCCAAACAAAACGAGCATACACACACACACACCGGCCTGCCAGGCCAGGCCGATGTTCATGATGACCCATATTCCATTTGTCACACCTTCTCCAACCCTCTTATACGCCCCCCGTTCCTGTCCTAACCATCCAACACCCTGACTGCCTCCCTCCCTCCCTCCCTCCCTTGTAACCATAACATATGATGTGGAAAAAGGAAACAACAAAAAATAGTAAAAGAGAAATAAGCGATAACAAAAAATTTAATTGTAATGTAATGAGTCCATTAAATTGTTTTCGGTTTTGTGAGCTCTATAAAAGAAAATTCAACAAAAATCGTTAAAACCCCTTAAGGCCGTCGTGCAATGATGAAAAAATAACACACGATAGAACGATAGCAACAAAAGGAAGAAAAAGCAATAAAATATAAAGTCATCGAGGATTTAGAAATGATATAGGACAAACGAAAAACAGCGAAAGGACTAAAGGTAAGAATAAAGGGCTGATCTAAAGGAAACCGGAAGAATAAATGAAAGTTTAGCCAAAATAAGGGGTGGGTGAGGGGGGCGGAGATAGAGGGGATAGAATGACCATAAGCTTCCCGTAACTGGATATATTAATAACTTCCTTGTAACTACCGGATATCAAATAATCTATCTTGAACAAATAATGAATGACAACATTCCTTAAGTCAGAGTTATAAATTTTTTGACATAGAAAAAAAATATTGGGATATATTTTTTTTTACACTGTAAAATTTATGAAAAATTAAAATATATTTATAAAAACTTGAGGTAGTGTTTATTTAAAAACATTAAAATTACACTAAAATAGAGAATAGAATACTATTCATTTGTGAGAAATTTGTTGTTTATATGAGAAATGTTTGTAACGGGTAAACTTATAGTCTATGGAGACGAAAATTCTTAACTGAAAATGTAATAATTGGGCTAAACTTGAGAAAACACTAACAAATTATGTAGAGTAACAGTTATATGACAAATGTATGTAAACTTAAAATATTTTGAGTCGATATTAAGTTACCCTATGTTTAAACATCTTTAATGGGCTACAAAAGAGAATAGCACAAAATTTATTTATAAACCAGTACAGAAATTTCAGCCAGGTAAACTGACTAAAAAAATACTGTCACCCATTGGGTGTATTAATGTTATTACTTTACTTCTAGGTTGGCTAGACTTCCAATTTTTTTCCTTTAAAACTAACCAATTGTAGTTTAACTAAATACAGAATTTGGTCACGATCTTTTTATTATTATTATAAGCCTTTAAAAAAACTTGACAACATATGTATTTACATCTTAGTGTCTAAGTCAGAGGCCGAAATAATTAGAAATTTACATTCGCTTCGATCTTGTGCGCACCGTCTCCAGTCAGTCCTACCAAGCAGCGTCAGTGATTCCTCCACCTAGTCCTTCCAACGTAGTCGCGGTCTCCCTCTTTTGCGCCGTCCTTCGAGGTCTTGATAGAATACCATTCGCGCTGGAGTTTCCTCATCCATTCTCACGACATGGCCTAGCCAGTGTAATCGTTGCACTTTGATTCGCTTGACGACATCAATGTCGTGGTATAACTCGTACAGCTCATGGTTCATCCGAATCCTAAACTAGCCGTTTACACAAATGGGTCCATATATTTTGCGGAGTATTTTCTCTCAAACACCGCCAGTTGAGCTGCATCTGCTTGTGTATGAACCCAAGATTCGGATGCATACAACAGGACCGGTAAAAGTAGTACCTGGTACAGTTGGACTTTGGTGGTTCGAGATAGGGGGGTGTGTTTTTGAAGTGCTCACGTAGTCCAAAGAAACACCTGTTGGCGAGCACTATTCTCCGTTTTATTTCAAGGCTGACACTGTTGTTTCCACTCATGCCGGATCCGAGGTAGATAAATTCATCTACTACCTCAACGTTAACAACGTTTTCAACGTTAACGCTGCGTCCCCAATGGGTGGACACTTTGTTCGATGATACTATTAACTTCTTCTTGTCCTCATTCACCGCCAAACCCATTTTCGCTGACTCCCTTTCAATTGATAAGAAGACAGCTGTTACCTCTCGCATCGTTCGACCGATAATGTCGATATCATCGGCATATGCGAGCAGCATGTGGCTCTTATTAAATATGGTGCCAGACATGTTAACCGCTGCTTTCTTTAACACCTTCTCCATAACTATGTTGAACAGTATGCATGACAAACCGTCATACTGTCTAAGACCTCTCGTCGTATCGAATGGTGCAGATAGATCCTTGCCAATCGGAACAGAGGATTTGGTATTCGTAAGGGTACATAGGCAGAGACGAATTTTCTTCGCAGGAATACCGAACTCAGACATGGCTTCGTATAGTCGATGCCTAATGGGACTATCGAAGGCAGCTTTGTAATCGACAAAGAGGTGGTAAGTGTCGATTTGCTTCTACCGGGGTTTTCTCAAGAATCTGCCGTAGTGTAAATATCTGATCCGTCGTGGATTTGCCTGGTCTAAAGCCGCACTGATAAGGTCCAATCAGGTTTTCCACAATTGGCTTTAGACGTTCACACAGTATGCTAGACAGGACCTTATACGCAATCGGTAAGAGGCTAATTCCACGGTAGTTTTTACACTCACAACGGTCAACTTTTTTGTAGATTGGACATATCACACTGAGATTCCAATCCTCTGGCATGCTCTCCTGAAGCCAAGTATTCTCTATGAGTTGTTGCATGCTTAAAACAAGCTCATCTCCACCCACCTTAAACAACTCAGCTGGAATGTACTGATGACATTCATCATTCTTATGTGAAACGTAGACTAAAAACAAGAATAGGAATACCAATATGCTTATATTTGAATGTAAATTATTTTAATTTTTTAGATTAAAACATTTCCAGAATTAGAATAGGAATACCAATATGCTTATATTTGAATGTAAATTATTTTAATTTTTTAGATTAAAATATTTCCAAATAGACATTTTGTAAGGCGGAATTTTTCTGCTATTTAAAAGAAAGAAAAAAAAATCAATCTACATATTTTTACATTTGTTACTATTAAACGATATATTATAAATTTCAAATTCAAAAAAAATCAATTTAATTTTTTTTTTTTTTTAATTAAAATCCTGTATTACAAAATTTCTTTTGATGTTGCATTTCCTAACAATTTCTTTGTTTTTTTCTCTCTTTACTTTCAGATTGCACCGAAAAAAGATTCGAAATTCTTGTCGTGTTTTTTTGCACAAACCAACGGAATCAGTGAGACAAAACTGAAAACGAAACACAGAAATCCATATCGACACTACCGCATATAGCCTCACAACGATAAATATCTGCTATATAGAGCTTACAACTAAATCGCCAACCGCAAATAACAACAAAAGCAACCAACAACAACTACGGCAACAACCTTAATGGATCTGTAAAGAAACCAGAAGAGAATCGTAACAAAAAAAAAAAAAAATATCGAATTTGTGTGTTAAGTTTGATTGTTGTTGTTGTTGTGTTTGTTTCGTTTCATTTTTAAATGTTGTTGTCTGCTGGTATCCATTGCAAACCGTAGCCGAATGCGAATCCAAATTACATGCAAAATAAATGGGTACAATGAGGCCAAATAAATACGATGTAAGTACTAAATGCAGCTACAACTGCAACAACAACAACGACATTTGACACTACTACTTAGATACTATCAAATGGAACCTAACCTCAAATGCCATACTAACACAGACACTTATACGACAACATTATTCGCACTCATGGTGTAAGTACTCTAGATACATTACATTACAACGGCATACATATATGTACACTCTCACACACATTAACGCAATTTACTCGGACAAGTGTAAATGTGTTTGTGTGTCTATGTGTGTGTGTGAATGTACGTCGTCACTTTTTGTAGGTCGACCCCACAATGTCTGCAAAATTTTGTAGTAGTTTTTCGTTGGTTTGTGTTTCAGTTTCTCTGTTGTTGTTGTTGATTTTTCATTTTTTCGTCCTTTTTTGCAGAGACATTTCAACGAAAAACTATAACAAAAAAGTGGCATCCTGCTAAAGACTCGCCAGCAAAGGATATATAGTCGTACATTGTTTCCTTTCGCCAGCCATTTGTTGTAATACGTAACGTAACGACTTAATCATTTCTCTGTAGTGTCCTTAGACACACTCATTTATCTGTTCACACACAGCTGGAAGTGTTTTTTTCGGCTAATATGTATTTAGTTTGAAAATACACACTATACATATGAGTACATATGTATAGCACCATGTTGACACCATAGGGGCGGCAAGAGAGTGCTTACACTGTAAACTTATGGGTTAGCTGTGACTATTTTTGGAAATAATTTCGCTTTTATTGCTGTAATTGAAGAGATTTTAGCGAAATTGAAATTGGGGTGGAGAGGAGGAAACTTAATAACTTATACTCTTAGTCCTTTTTCTACGTCACAGCGACTTTTAATGACTCACTTTAGATGTATGTGAAGACTGCAGTAACATGTCGACTACTTTAAATGATGTAAGGCAGCTATTGGCAAATATGATTTACCAGAGCTTTTTCATAACTTTATAACCTGACAGGGATCTCTGCTAAGCGATTTTAGCGTAATTGCAAATATTTTTGTGTTAGGATTATGGTGGAGAGGAGGAAACTTAATAACATATCCTCTTAGTCCTATTTATACGTCACATCAACTTTTAAGGAGTCATTTTTTATGTATGAGAAGACAGCAGTAACATTTCGACCACCTTAAAATTTCACATCAACTTTTAAGGAGTCATTTTTAATGTATGAGAAGACTGCAGTAACATTTCGACCACCTTAAATGATGTAAAGTATTATGGCAGCTAATGTCAGAGATGATTTGATGGAGCTTTTGCAGCATTTTTAAGCTCTACGTCCCATTCCTTTATTGTAAAAAGGACTGACAGGGATCTCCGCCTATTAATATAAACAACTTGACTTACATCCTTCGTTTATGTTAATACATTTTCGCAGCCGTAACATTTTAATAATATTTCCATTTCCTATTGCTTTGCTCAATTTAAGCTTAACTCTCCATTTCCTCTCAGTGTATTCCCGTAGTATTTGTTTATGTATATATTTGCACACGTTGTTTCCTTCTCGTATTTATTATCTTAAGGAAAACTGATGCCTTTCATGCCAACATAAACTATGAAATACTAAACCGGTGGGGGAGCAACATAACATAGAAGCGACGACTTTGCTTGGGTTCAATACACTTTGCAATACAAACATTGGCAGCTTTGGTTTTTGCCTTTCCGCTTTTGTTGTTGTTACTGCTGTTGTTGAATACTTGGCATTTTTGCCCACATACTACTCGAAGAAGGGATGATCTAAGACAAGTTTACTGCAAGCAAAGCGACACTGAAAGCAATAAGAAGAGGACAGGAGTGCATGAAAATACCATTAGATATACATAATACTTATTGAAGGGCATTAGAAGTGTAACCCCCAACGCAATTTGCCAAAACAACTTTGTAATTAATAAACTGAAATTAACTCTTTCGCATTTTCTGTTTTCATCTTTTCATTAGTAAAATGATACTAAAGTCCATTAGTTAACTAGTCAACTGAGTTGCTGACAAGTTCGTGCGTACGTGCTCGCAGTACGAAAAAAAGTTGTGCAGGAAGTAAAAGGGTTGTGTCTAAATGACTGTGGCATTTAATTGATTGTATAAAAATGGCATAGGGAGGCAGTGAGAGAGAAAGTAAAGTTCCTTTGAAAGACGTAATAGATATCGAAGGAGTGAGGTTTAGGTTTCCTTTGGGGGCATATTTGTGTGAAGCACATTTCATAGCAATTTCTGTAAACAATAAGAAAAAATTATTAATACTAAGATATTGTAGAAGCCCAGTAGGAAGTGTCTTCAAAACATCCACAAGTAAGACATGAAGGCACGACTTCATTTATACATTGGTGCCATTTGAAATATGGATTTTTAGCTTTATATTAGTATGACGAATTGTTAATACTTTTGGTAAACTACTGACCAACAGAGAAGTGAAGGATATAAACTTTTATACGGCATTAACATTCATTCGAGATTTCAAACTATAGAATTGCTCGTCCGTTTAATAAACTAAAAATTTTTTACGTCAGATTCCATTTTTTTGTTCCCATTATCATAGCAACACATTTGTTTTCCTTTGATTTTGTTGAATGCCTTTGATGCACAACAATATTAGTATTTTGTCGGTCAGCTTGACGTGAACCGAGTGTTTTGACGACAAGTACATCAATATTTCAAATTTTTCTTCCTTAGATTTTGTTGATTGTGTTTGATGCACGACAACATTAGTATTTTGTCGGTCAGCTTGTCATCAAACGAGTGTTTTGACCACAAGTACATACATTTCTCATATTTTGTCTTTAGGACAGCGTTGACGACAAAGTCGTGTATGCCGGAACTTCCTACTGGGAGTAGTTTTTACATTTGATTGTTATCTAAAAAATCATGAACCGAAAATTCGGAAATTGTACCAGAAATTGATTTTATTCCAATATTATTGTGCCAAAGCTTGATTTCATCCAACTAAATGTACCTTAATTGTATTTTTATTTTGCCAAAAAGTACTTTTACTGTAACAAAAAGTACCTTTATTGTGTTAAAAGGTACTTTTTTTGTATCGTACAGTAAAATTTGTTGTACCAAAAAGTAAAATCTATTGTAGCAGAAGTACTTATATTGGACTAAACAGTACTTTTATTGAACAAAAAAGTACTTTTTTGTATCTACAAGTAAAATTTTTTTGTACCAAAAGTACTTTTATTGTTCCAAAGAGTTCTTTTATTGTACCAAGAAGTGCTTTTATCGTCCTAGAAATTAACTTTATTGTACCAAGAGTAATTTTATTGTACCAGAGTACATTTATTGTACCACAAAGTAATTTTATTGCATCAAAAATCACATTTATTGTACGAAAAATTAATTTTTTTGTACCAAAATGTACTTTACTGTACCAAGAATTATATTTTTGGTAGCAAAAACTAATTTTATTGTACTAAAGAGTACTTTTACTGTACCAAAAATAACTTTTCTATCGCTATTTTCAGTACAAAAAGTACCGACAAGTACTTTTACGTACCAAAAAGTAATTTTATCGTACTATATCTACTTTTATAGTACCAGAAAGTACTTTTGCTGTATCAAAAATTATTTTTTTTGTACTTAAAAGTACTTTTATTATTCGAAAAAGTACTTTTACAATAACAAAACGTATTGTTATTGTACTAGAAATTAATTTAATTGTACCAAAGAGTACTTTTATTGTACCAAAAAGTAATTTTATTGTACCAACAAGTACAGTATATTGTACCAAAAGTACTTTTATTGTACCTAAATGTACTTTTATTGTACCAAAGAGTAGTTTTAGTGTACCTAAAAGTACTTTTACTGCACAACAAAGTACTTTTTTTGCACCAATTAGTAAAATTTTTGTACCAAAAAGTAGTATATTGTACCAAAAGTACTTTTATTGTACCAAAAAGTACTTTTACTGTACCAAAATGTACGTTTACTGTTCCAAAAGTACTTTTATTGTACCTATAAGTACTTTTATTGCACCACAAGTACTTTTATTGTACAAAAGTACTTTTCCCGTACCAAACAGTACTTTTACATTTATTGTAGCACGAAGTACTCGCACAAAACAGTATATTTTTTGCACCAAAAAATTGTGTCAGAAAGTACTTTTATTGTAACAGAAAGTACTTTTATGTAACATAAATTAATTTTATTGCACAAAAAAATAATTTTACTGTACAAAAAAGTACTTTTACTGTATCAAACAGTACTTTCGTTATAATAAAAATTACTTTCTTGCACTAAATAGTAAATTTTTTTGTACCCAAAAGTACAATTTATTGTACCAAAAGCACTTGAATTGTACCAAAAAATACTTTGATCGTACTGAAAATTAATTTTATTATACCAAACAACTTTTATTGTACCAAAGATAACTTTTAATGCAACAAAAAGTATGTACTTTTAGGGTACCAAAAAGTACATTTAAAGTACTTAAAATTAGTTTTATTGTACTAAAGAGTACTTCTAATGTACCAAATTGCACCAAGTAGTTAAATTCTTCGTACCCAAAAGTAAAATTTTTTTGTACCAAAAGCACTTTAATTGTACCAAAAAGTACTATTGTTGTACCATAAAGTACTTTTAACGTACTGAAAATTAATTTTATTGTACCAAAGAGTACTTTTATTGTAACAAAAAGTACTTTGAGTGTCCCAAAATATTTGTTTTGTACCAAAAAGTACAATTTATTGTACCAAAAGTACTTTTATTGTACTAAAAATTGACTTTGTTGTAACAAGAGTGATTAATTTTATTGTACCAAAGAGTTCATTTATTGTCCAAAAAGTACTGTTATTGTATCAAAACTACTTTTATTGCACCAAAAAGGACTTTAATCGTACTACAAACTAATTTTATTGCACTAAAAGCACTTTTATTGTACCGAAAAGTAATTATACTGTAACAGAAAGTACAATCTTTAGTACCAAATAGCACTTTATTTTGTACCAAAAAGTACTTTATTTTGTACCAAAAATCACTTTCATTGTCAGAAAAGGTATTTGTATTGTACCAAAAAATTCTTTATCTCTACCAAAAAGTACTTTTATTGTACAAATTGGTTCTTTTAGGTACCAAAAATTAGTTTTACTATACCGAAGGGTGCTTTTATTGTACCAAAAAGTGCTTTTGGCACCAAAATAGTAAAATTTTTTGTACCAAAAGATTGTATCAAATAGTACTTCTGTTGTACCAAAAAGTACTTTTTCCATCAGATTGTAAGGATTTTTGTGCAAAAAGCTAATATTTTAAATTTTTATTTTACCAAAATGTAATTTTATTGTACCAATAAGCACTTTCAATGGTTACAAAAGGTACTTTTTTTGTACCAAAAATTGATTTAATAGAATCTATTGCACAAATAGATACTTTTAATGTATCAAAACGTGAATTTACTGTACCAGAAAGTATTTTAATCGTACCAGAATTATTTTTATTGTACCAAACCTTTCTTTTTTGTTTTATAAAGTACTTTTTTTTACCACTTTTTTTGCCGCAAATAGTACAGTTTGTTGTTTTTTTTTTTATAAAAAAGTACTTTTTTTTATCAACAATTACTTTTTTTTTGATCAAAAAGTAGTTTTGTTGTACCAAAAAGTACTATTATTGTACCAAAAATTGATTTTTTTGTGCCAATTAGTACTTGTTTTATACCGTAAAGTACTTTTTTGTTCCAAAAACTACTTGTATTGCAGCAAAATGTACTTTTATTGTACAAAAAGTTCAATTTGAAAATAAAATGTACTTTAAAAAAAGTTCTATCTCACGCACAAATTAGTTCCATTGAGATGAAGTTTCATGCGCTAGCTACGAAAACTTTGTCTATAGACTATTTGCCCATTTTCCCATGCGCCCCCATTCCTCATCATTCAACCAATGCAATTTCCTAATCATTTGTCGCAGTGATGTGCAGCTATCGTGTCTAAAATTACACCAGCAGTTAATTAATTTTCCCCACTATATGTTTTCCATAATTAAAGCCAACGCGCGTAATCTTTGCGGTTTTCTTGTCAGTTTATCGGCTTTTTATAGAATATAGAAAAAAATACTGCTTAAACGCCATCATTATATTTAATCGATTCTTAAGCACTTTCTGACTGCCTTCTCCAACCCAACCCGAACCAACAGCCTTTTGTCAGCAACACCTTTGTTGCAGCAACATTCATACTTACAGTCAAGCTACGTCTTTGCTATTGATTTGCTTGCTGCTGCTGCAGCAAAGTGTCGAGTGCGTGCGTGTTGCAAGTTTAGTGGCCAACTGGTCGTCGGCTATGGTAAGGTGAGGATTATCGCCGGCTGGGTGATGAAGCGGCGACATTTACATGTGTACCCCGTCGTCTAATCTGGACTCAATGAAAAGGAAATTGCACAATTATTGTTAACTATGGCTCTTATGTAATACGAGTACGAGTACAACAACAACAATAACAGCAGTTTTTTTAGATTACCGTGTAAATGTGGCACGTCTCGGCCTCTCACTCAATCTAAGTGGAGAGTTCGTGTTAGAATGTGTTGCCCATAGAAATCATGGCAAACGGCGTCATCGTCCACTATGTGGCAAGGCAAAGCCAAGCAAGGTAAATCCACGATAGCCCGCTTTCAATAGATAGATAGCCCGGATTGGCCTTTAGATTCATGCCAATCAAAGTGTTTAAGCTTTTGCCATGACGTTGTTGCTGGTGGAAGGGGGCAAACTGGGCCTTGGATATTTGTGTGTGATAATCGGCCGAGAATGTAGGCTAGAGCCCAGCCATGGCTGCTAGGATTAGTGATGTGGCGTTGATGGCGGTGTGCGAGGTGCTGAAGGTGCTCGTGGTGGTGGTGTTGCTGCCTTGGCCACATTGAAATCTCTTTGGTTATAAAATATTCACATTAGAAACTAAAAACCATTTAAAAATTGTGTCCATTAAATACGGGGAGTTGTTTTCATATTAATTATCGGTTTTGTTCTAAAAAGATGTAATTGTGTTTACAAACGATTAGCAGTGACAACGAGGGTTGGCGCGGAAATGTGAGTAAGGGGAAATATACCAAAGGCAAGTTGTTAAATGAATGATAAGAGGATGTAAGAGAAGAAATGTCGTGTGATTTGTACGCAGTGAGTCCTTTCAAGGACTATATTTGTTGGTACATACTTTCAAGGACTATTTCAATAAGGAAGATATATATTTTGTTTCTAATTTTTTGTTTAATAAACAGCAAGAATTACACAGTACAACATTCTATAGCTCACTGACTTGGGACCCAATTCAGGAAGTAGCCCCAAAAATAAGAAGTTCTGCATCATTCGTTTTGTCAAGTTACATGCCATAATAATTTAATATCGATTTTAAATTAATAAGTATCGTATGGGGTAATTTCTACGTTTCCGTCTCTTTTGTTTGACATAACTCGAGAATCACCAGTCCGATTTAGCTGAAACATATTAAAAAAAATTAAGAATTACAATTCCTTTAATCTCTCCATATAAAGTTTCCCTACATAAGCAACAGTTTCACTTTTCCATTCATCAAATGATTTTGAACTGGGTTTTTTTGTAGCAGTTATAATAAAACTGTTGTACTCCGTGGCGTATCACTTAAGTGGAATATTACTTATGATAATCATACGCCAACATATAACAAAAGAGCCTAAAACGTAACAAATTCCTCTATACAATACTTAGTAACTTCAAATCGATATTACATTTGTATGGCATGTAACTAGACAAAACGAATGATGCAGAACTTCTTCTTTTCGGGGCTACTTTCACGTGCAGTTCTCAAAATTAAGTCCCAAAATCATGTGTTGTACTGTAATATGTATTCTTTCTTTAGAATGACTATATACTGCTCAAGACGTTGATAACTGCAGAAATTTCAAATGACAAGGAAATAAAAAAATGTAAAATAACATCCTGAATCCGAATATCACTCCCATTTATCTCCATCACCCTCCGTTTTTTCGGGGCGCTCACCCCTTTTTTTGCTTTACTTGAGTATCTAAGTATTTTAAACTGAATGGTGGTTGTCACCCCCATTTTCCCCATCACCCACTGATGTTTTTCAGGACGTCCCATCCTTGGCGGCTTAATTTTTGAACAAGTTGGATCCTGTTGTGCTTTAAACTAAAATATTTGCATAGAATTCTTCAATTTGTTGCATACAAGATTCAAAGATCCCGCACATTGTGCTCCTCTTTAGGGGCTGCATGTGGAATCCATTTCGAACTCATAACATACAGTAATGTACACTGAGTCTTAAACATACAGATTTTTTTTGTTATACAGACAAAGTCTTTGCATAACGAATTGTCAAAAAGTGCTGATAAAAAAGATGGTGACAGCTAGAAACCAGTCAAGCCTGATCTGTAAGAAACGAAAGAATGAAAGGAAAACCTCTGAACGAATCACACTGCATAAGTATTTGCAGTATTTTCTCTGTTGATCTATAAAGAACAATCATAATATGTGTTTTGTTGGTTTAAGTTGTAGTACAGTTTGTGTACGATAGGTGTCCGGTAGTCATGCAAATACTTTTTACGTATGAGCCATAAACAATTCAACACATACAGTAGTCTCTACCGCAAATCATAAGGAAATGTATACTGCTATTTAAACTAATGGATGATATGTAGCTACACGGGTTTTACAATAGTACAATGAATGTACGATGGATGTCCGATAGCCATGCAAAATCATTTTACGTATGAGCCATAAACAATTCAACACATAAAGTATACGTTTTTTTTTATGTTAGGGAATTGGTTCGCTCTTTTCTCCCGCATATTCTCCAAAAATGTACACTTAGATTCAATTTTGTGGATAGAATTGACAATACTGAACACGTAAGATTGACTATTCATCCCCTATACTGTGCAACAAAGCTTTACCGAACGCTGATTTTTGTTACGCAGCTGAATAATTTGATGACCATAACGAATTGCCGAACAATATTGTTTAAAAATATTTTTACAGCTAGACACCAGTCACGTCTGTTTTGTAAGAAAACTACGATTGAAAGAAAAACCTTTAAATGAATAACACTGCACAAGCACTAGCAATATTTTCTTTAATAATGATAAGAATATTTCTCTCATTTATAAACAACAATCGCAAGGTGTGGTTAGGCTGTTTTCATAATAGTATAATTGGTAACGATAGATGTTCGATAGCCAAGCAAATACATTTGACGTATGAGTTACAAGCAATTCAATACAAAAAGTATACGTCTTTTATGTTATGGAATGAATTTGATCAATTCTCCGGCGTATCATTCAGTAATGTACACTGATGTTCAAACTTGTGGATGGTGCTGGCAAAAGTGGGATTGAAACGTTAATTATTTACACCCTATGTTGTGCGAAATATGCGTAAACGATTTTTTCACAGCACACTGATTTTCGTTATAAAACTTAATAGTTTATAGATGTTAATGTAATATGAGTCCTTTCATGACGAATTATCAAACAAAGTGGATTACAATAAAGAGGACAGCAAGACAGCAATTACGCCCGTTCAGTAAGAAAACGGCGAATGAAAGCAAAACCTTTAAATGAATCACACTGCATAAATAATAGGAATAGTATAAAAATATATTTCAATTCTATATAGAAAAATATCAACGTATGGATTAGCGGTTTTACTAAAAGAACAATCCGATAGATGTACGTATGAGTAATATACAACTCCAAAAATAAAGTATACGGCCCTAAGCAGTTTCCAGTATTAAAATAATACAAAAACTCCTCTTACTGCTAAATTTCTTCACATAAAACTGTGTAATGTCCATAAGATGACATTTTTTGTACAGAACTTTGAAATTTCTAGCCTTAATTGACCCAATTTAGGACAGAGGGATGAGCCAACAAATTTCAAATAATATTCAACACTGCGACCTACTGTTGCCTATTAATAGTTAATATACCGGTATATTTCTATATGTAAATTTCCTACAGAGGAATACAAAACACTTGCATTTTTTCCGACAATATCTTTAAAAGCAATTTTTTTTCTGATTAAGTGACACCTTAACTTATCCTCATATAAACAAACTTTCCACCCATATATGATTTTCCCCTAACAACTTCCTAAGCTTTTAGATCCTCCACCTATCCATTCCTTGTTCTGCCTCCCTCTCTCCCTCACACCATCACCAGCCATCCCTCGTTAATGTCTTGTTGGTTAGTTAATCCTCTCTCGATAGTAATTATCCAATTATCGCATAGTCCAGCCATTTATTAATCACACATGCAACTGGAATTTCAAATTTGCTGCATTTTATGCTTTAAGACAAATAGCAAAATGTACAAGAGAGCATTAGAGCTCAAGAGCGCCAGAGGGGAGGGGGGCGTAAAACTTAATTAAATTACATAAACATATTAAATGAAGGCAAACGAAAAATCACCAGACAAGAAACAAACAGATAACAACGGAAAACATGTTTAGGAAATCATGTGAAAAGGCTTAGCTCAGCACAGCTTAAGTGAAAAGTAAGCGAAAGAGAGAGAGAGAGAGGCTCCCTGGTCCTGGTGCCACCACAGCGCGCGGCTTTAACAATGCCAAGAATGTGGTAACGCCAAAGGTGGTGGCCACTGGCGGCTGCCACAACGTGTTGTATGCAAACAACATTATTAATTCGCTGATAAATTTTAAGCTGTAAATGACAGCGATTAGCGATGACGTTGACGTGCAAGAAACCCGCAGTCACTACCACGTTCCGTTCACATCCTTATCCTCCGAATGGACATAGGCCTTGTCTATGCCAATACATGTTCAACGCTGTGGTGCTGCTGTTCATGTTTAGTTTAGATGTCGTCATCATTGTTGCAGATGTTTTTGTTGTTGCTGTTGTTTGTGATGATGATGATGACGGCCTAGCCATGGCTTGGGCTGCATGATAATTTTATTAGGATTAGACGCACTGTTTTACGGTTAAAGAGATCGTCCACGCGGCGTACCCAACCCAGATGTGGTTGTGCTGACTAAACCATATGCATTGAGTACTACATGAGAATTTATGTACTTTCACATGTGGCATGTGGCAGAAATTTGTTGTCATAGTGAGAGCACAGCTCTAGATGGCATACAATATGATGATTCTTGGCAGTGCAAAGTGCAGGGCCAATTTGGGAGTTTAACGAATGTGGCTTACTTAGAAAGACCTTTAAGAAGAGAATATTTATGAATGAAGTCCTTTCAGTAGCTAAAGGAACATGGAATACGCTTTTGTCATTGAAAAGTGTTGAACAACGCAGGGTTCTAGTTTATGTGTTTAACAAATGATATTTGCTAAGAAAGTTCCTTTAGAAGAGCAAATCTAAGACTATTCGTAGCTAAAGTAATATGGAAGCAGGTACCTGTTTATGAACTTAACAAATGAGATTTGCTAAGAAATGAGATTTGCTCATTAGCAAACTTAAGAGTCTATGAATTGTTTTTTTTAGCTAAAAGAAATATGGAATTCAAATCATCCCAGATATATTGCAAACGAAGACATTCATTAACTAGACATTTGTATTTATCAAATCTGTTTACGAAATCCTATTTTAAACAAAAATATATCTACTATTATTCAGTGTACTGAAAAGCACCTGCAGAGAATCTCTTGAAAGAATTTACTTATCGTTTTAAATTTCGTATACAAAATCCTGTCAAATTTACTTTTTTGTAAGGAAATCATTGTCACAGGAATAGTCGTGCTGGTTCCTTTAGGGGCATATATCTGTTCTTACGCAGTTTTGTATACTCTTGGACCAAAATTTTTGAAAAAATATATATATGATATAAAAAAACATTTTTTAGTAAATCTATAACAACAAATGTACTTTTTGAGTATAAAAAGTACTTTTTGTTACTAAAAAAATACTTATTGTATTCAAAAAGAACTTTTTGTTACTAAAAAATACTTCGTGGTACAATAAAATGGTTGTTGGGACACAAAAAGTAGATTTTGATATAATAAAAGTACTTTTTGGTACAAGTAAAAGTACTTTATGGTATAATGAGAGTTCTTTTTCTACTTTTTAGATCAATAAAATTGCATAAAATGTACAATAAAGGTACTTTTTTTTTTAAAATATTAGTACTTGATGGTACACTAAATGTACTTTTGATAGAATAAAAGTACTTTTGTTACTATAAAAATACTTGTTTTATAAAATAAAGTGCTTTGTGGTTAATAAAAGTACTTTTTGATACTATAAAATTACTTTGCGGTTAATAAAGGTACTTTTAAGTACAATATGAGTAATTTGTTGTACAACAAAAGTACTTTTTACTACAATAAAGGTACAATTTGGTACGACTTTTTTGTATAATAAGAGTACTTCTTTGTATATAAAAGTACTTGGTGATATAGTAAAAGTACTTTTAGATACAATAACATTACTTTTTGGTACAAAAAATTGTACTTGTTGATACAAGTAAAGTACCTTTTGACACAATAAATGTACTTTTTGATACAATAAAAGTACTTTCTGACACATAAAAGTACTTTCTGGTACAATAAATGTACTTATTAGTACAAAAAAGTACTTTTTAGTACAAGAATGTACTGTTTGGTACAATTAAGTACTATTTGGTACAGCAAAAAATTACTTTTTGGTGCAATAAAATACTATTTGTAAAAAATGTACTTTTGGATCAAATAAAAGTACTTATCGTACAATGAATGTGCTTTGATAACAAAAGTACTTTTTGGTACATTTATTGTAAAGTTTGTTTGCAATAAACGTTCATTTAAGTACGATTTAAGAGTGTTTCGGTACAATAAAAGTACCTACTAGTACAATCAAAGTACTTTTTGGTTCAATAGAAATTTTCCTGCTGGTACAATTAATGTACTTTTTATTACAGTAGAATAACTTTCTGGTACTATTCAAGTACTTATTTGTACACAAAAAGTACTTTTTGGTGCAATAAAAGTTCTTTCGGGTACAATAAAAGTACCTTCTGGTAAAATTAAAGTACTTTTTTATACGATTACTTTTTAGCGCAACAAAATAGTTGTTTGTAACTAAAAATTACTTTTTGGTACAATCAATGTACTTTGTGACACAATGAAAGTACTTTTTGGCACAAAAAAAATACTTTTTAGTACACAAAAAGTACTTTTTAGTAAGAACTGTGACATAATAAAAATATTTGTTGGTACTTTGAATGTACATTTTTGTTGCATTAAAATTAATTTTTAGTACAATAGAATTACTTTTTAGTACAATTAAATTACGTATTTGTACTCAAAAAGTTTTTTTTGGTACATTAATAAAAGTTCTTTCGGGTACAATAAAAGTACTTACTGGTTAAAGTAAATTATTTTTTGATACACTAAATTATTAGTTGTTCGTAAACAAAAAATACTTTTTGGTATAATGAACGTACTATTTGTCACAATAAAAGTACTTTTAGTACGCAAAAATTACTTGTTAGTACACAAAAAGTACTTTTTGTTAGAATAGAGTACTTTTTAGTACAATAAAAGCTTATTATGATGCAATAAAACTTCTTTTGGGTACAATAAAAGTACTTAATTGTACAATTTAATTACTTTAAATACATGGCGTCACAATTAAAGTAGTTTTCGCAAAAAAATTAAATGTAATTTTTTAAGTTTTCTTTTAAATATATATATTTTCCATGGAAAATTCAAACTAATCCCTTGTTTTCTATGAAAAAAAAAATATTTCTTTATAGAAACTTTTCTGTAAGAAAATTACTTTTAACGAAAATATGAAAAATCTTTCATCATTACACAGTACAACATTTTTCAGCTCATTGATTTGGGACTCAATTCTGAGAACTGCACGTGAAAGTAGCCCCAAAAATAAGAAGTTGTACATCATTTGTTTTGTCAAGTTACATGCTATAATAATTTAATATCGATTTGAAGTTAGTTAGTATCGTTTAGGGGAATTTGTCACGTTTTAGGCTCTTTTCTCCTTTAAGAAAGCAAAGATAATATAATTCTCTGCCTTGAGTTAATAACTTCCCAATTTATTATGTATGTTATGATTTAAATTTTTTTATCGTAGTCCCCTCTTATATCCAACCGCAAACTTGTCCCTTAATCTGTCGTTGGTCTAACGACGTTAGCTACCTTTGTTGATCTACGACAAAAATCTCTCATTGTTGGGCAACCAGATCCATGCAGGCAGCCAGGCAGCCAGACGTCAGTTAGAAGTTGTTGCTGCCGTTGCTTCTCCTGTCACGCTTGGTGGCAAACAACTCAATTAGTCCAGTCAGTGTTGCAATATTGATGACTACGTCAATGACTGTGTGATGACATAAAAACAAGCAATGCCGCATTCCCAAACGTCAAAGTGGTATCCAAGGATGCCAGATTGTTGGCAGCCCATCATGCCATCTCCTTCAATGCAGCACAGATGAAAGTAGGTTTATTGCTTTGCAAAAAGCTTTCAGTTTTCAATTTCTTCATTGAGTTGTTATTATTAGAGTTTTCGCTTTAGTTTCTATGCGTTTTACAGTCATTTGGATTAAGGCTAATCATGGGTCATAAATCTTGATTTACATTTTGAAAAAACACTCCAATAATACTACTACGACTAATAATAATGTAATAATGACTGCCACCACTTTTATTGTCATTAATAATAGAGAGAGAGAGAGAGATAGACTGGGCCAAACTAGGCAAAAAACGACAACAACAGCATCATTGCCACCACCGGCAACAGCAACAGCAGCAGTAGCAGTAAATGTGGTAACAACATTAATATAAATCGATGTTTTTGGCTAATGACATGTTCAATTAATCTCACATTGAGCAAACGTGAATAACCAAATATTGGTTATAATTGTGAAAAATTATTTTAGCCAGAGCGACAAAAAATATATACCTAAAGCAAAAATCTTGCTTCAATACATTGTATATGACACCGAATTTTTTTGTCTTTTTTTTTGGCTAATAATTCAAATGACAAATCATCTGGAGCGGCAAACGGAATTGTGAAATTACTACGAATTAAGCTTATAAATGATGGCAAGTGAACGAGTTCATATGTACATATGTATGATTTATCAAGCAGGTGAATCGCACTAAAGTACGTGACATTTTGGGTATCAAATGGTCTCACTGACGTATATCTGTAGTTGTTAAATTACAAAAATAAGTTATTTTTAGACAAAACATTTCAGTACAAAATTATTTAATACACAAAGTTACTATTTACAAAAATGTCATATTGCATTAGCTTAATATTCAAATATTTGAAATTTGTTAGCCAATTGGTTTTATTTGTATTTCTGCATTAGTAAAATTACAAGTATTTCAAGTAATTCCAAATAATAAATAAACTATTTTTAGAATTCTATATAAATCGAGGTGTTAAGGTGTACAAAGTATTATTTATATAAAAATATCGTAATGCTGTGGTGCAATTAGCAAATATTTGAAATTCTAATAAATTTTTTTTTGTTATTTTCCAGGTTACCACAGCTTACGGTCTATGCCAAGATTATTTACCTCCTGATGGTAAGTACCCTTGAGACTTTTTGTGTAACTAACTATTTTTTATTATCTTACTTGTTGTCATATACGTGGAGGGAAAATTATGTAAGTGAATCTTTGTATTTGGCTGTTTTGGGTACTTTCTGGTCATCGGCCATCTATAGTACAAAAATTGTACTAACTGTTATCGATACCTATGGAAATCATCTTTCTATACTTGTATCGGTACAGAATGACTGCTTTAGCAGCCTAATGCGATAAGACTATCGAATTCTACAAAAAATTTTGTGTACAACAAGGGATATAATAAAAATATTACTAATTTAGCACAAAAACTAAAAAATTTCCAAATTTACTTTTTATTAAATTCGCTACTTTATAGAAATTTTAAAAATACATTTTAAAACCCTAAAGACTTTTATTCGTCCTTTCAAATGTTCATCAGAAATTTTGTTATTTAATTGATGCGTGACTTTATATTATAAGCCACCAAAGGAATTGTATAGGTCTTTTTCATAGAAGGCATTTTAGAAGAACTTCTAACAGATCCGCCAAATTATTAGTCTGACACAAGATGACTTTAATAAAGGCCTGACGTTTCCTTTTTTTTATCGGCAAATCAAAATTCTAGCATGATAGGTCATGTAGGATAGGAGGTGAGGGGCGTCCCGAGAAAACGGCTGATTATTATGTAAAATTACCTCCTGAAACTTAATATCACCCCCAATTTTCCGTATCACTCATCGACATTTCTCGGGCCGCCGCTTATTTCGTCATTTGGTACGTCCCGAGAAAACGGTACTTGAAGGATAATACTCCGATTCAGGTCATTTAACAAAAGAATATGTAGGAATAGTGTTGGCGCCTATTTTTATGCCGAACTGTGTAATTGCCAAAAAAAATTGTTTTGGCAAAACAACTCGAGAACCACTAGCTTAAAAAAATTAAGAATTACAATTCATTTATCTGTTCATATAACATTTCCCTACATAAGCAACAGTTTCACTTTTCCATTCATCAAATGATTTTGAACTGGGTTTATTTTGCAGCAGTTACAATAAAACTAATGTACTCCGTGGCGTATGATTTACGTGGAATATTACTTATAATAATCATACGCCACTATATTACAAAAGAGCCTAAAACGTGACAAATTTCCCTATATGATACTTACTAACTTCCAATCGATATTGAATTATTATGGCATGTAACTTGACAAAACGACTGATGCGGAACTTCTTCTTTTTGGGGCTACTCTCACGAGCAGTTCTTAGAATTGAGTCCCAAAATCATGTGATGTACTGTATTAATCGGACATAGGCAAAAATATAGGATTAACAAAAAACCTGACGTTTGACCTCTTATACATTTCGCTGCAGCCCTTTATATTTATGAATTATAGCTGCTTATTAATATGTGTTTCAATATTTCTCATAACGAAAAGAAGAAAATACAAAGGAAACCTCAGTACATATGCACTGAGAATACATTAATACTATATAGTATTTTAAATTGCTTAGAGGGTGATCCAGTGCGTTAGCTGTGGAACCATATGACTAATCGCAATTAATTCTTGAACATAAAACAATAATTTGTTTATACAATGCAGTGATATACAAATTTGCTATTGCTTCTATGCTATCGGATATGACACATTGCGGAACCAGGCATTATACTAACTTTTTAGAGCTGACGTAGCCGTCGCAATCGAAAAAAATTAATCAATATTTTAAAGTAGCTCAATTTCGAGTGCAAAAGATCGCAATTGGTGGTTAACAAAGAAATTCATGTATCATCATATGCTTGATCATCAGCGACTAAGTTGGCCACTTGAGTTAAGCAACTTGCAAAGAATTTAATCATCATAAAAAAATTTAGTACATATGTCGCAAATATTTCCAAATTTCCCAGAATTCCTGAAATATGTAGTTTACCACCACCAACACCAGCAGCAACTACTGCTGTACTCAGGAAATTGCACTGAGTTGCTTTCATTGCTTTTAATGCAAAGTCCGTAAGCATTTAAATGGAATTTAGAAAAACAAGGTGATCAGCGTCGTCACAAATATTTCAACTGTGATTGATTGATCAGCATTTCCGGCCACCCGCATTTAGGCAACTTGACTGATTGTCGCCAACGACGGCTGAAGTGCCCAAAAGTGTGCGGCGGGGGGACGAGGGGATCTTTGCAGATGGTGCGAAGTTACAATCGCAATCGCACATTTTTGCGACGACCTCAGGTGGGCGCGCACACATAACTTGATAAAATTCCTTTCTACAAACCATACGTTCAAGTGGTTATCTGTGGACTGTGCGCCCGTTTGCTCGCTCCTCTTTCTCTATTGTTATTATTATTATTTTTAAGAATAATTTAATAATAAATATTTGTTCGATACTTGTTCACTTTTGTTTAAGAATTTTTTTGACATGGGACTTTGATTTGGTCTGCTGCGTCTGACTGCCACCATAATATTAAGGTGAGTCCCAGAACCGTCTTGAATTTGAGCGCAGTTGTTGTTGCTCTCTGTTTGCTGTTGTTGCCTTTAATTATAAACTATTGTTGGGTGAAATTTAATTTATTGTTGTGGCGCTGCTATCATTTTTATCAATTATAGTATGTTGTGTTTTTCATTTGTTCGCCTATTAATTGAATTGTCAGTTGTTGTTGTTGTTCTGTTGAACATTAAACGTTTGCTCGTTAATTAACTTTGCTGCCAACTGTTTAACTGGAATTTTACTAGGGAGTCGTCAATAAATCAAAATATCAACAAAAAAAATTGGTATGTAATGACATGTGTCAACCTGATGTTGTCTTCTCCATACGCAGCCCATGTGCTGGCCTACCCTCCCTTTGTCCACGAGGTGGTTTTATCTGTGTGTTTTTTTATCATTTCAAAATGTTAAAACTTAAATCAATACAGATCAATTATTATTTGTAATTTTATTTAGGAGTGTATTTTGTAATGCCAACATTTTCCATTGAATTGTTGCTGCAATACATTCATGCAGTTACACACATACATACACACACGCGCACACACCTATACTCAAGTACGCACGAGTGCCCCTAATGTGTAAAATGACCCATATCTGACAAGTGTTCGTCACATTGGGGTAGGACCTGCAGGCAGGGGCTCTTGTTGTTGTTGGTTGCGTATTAAAAAGTGTTAATGCTTCATAACAGTGCAATTAGCTGGGCGATTGCTCATTATTTTCATTGGCCACAAAGCTTTAGCAATTGCAAAAAAAAAACAAGTAATTCCCTTAATACCTTTATAATTGTTACATAAATGGCAAATAAGTACAATATTTGTCATGGAAGAGTTGTAAATTGCATACACTTGAATAGATCGGTACGCGTGGCCAATACGTGTAAGCAGATAGTTTTTTTTTAATAAATTTATAAAGTGGCATCGAAAAATATAAATTGCCCATAAAAAAAAAAAATTAATTTTCCTTTGAACCCCATGAATGAGGTATGGGGTAGCTTCTCGCGTTGTTGTGAATTAACACGCTTTCTATTTTTAGATTCACAACTAACGGCACCTACTTGTTTATCGACGAATGCGAACGTCACTGTTTGAGAAGCTCTTACTAGACAGGCCGATTGACTCGACACTTAATACTGCGAAGTTGCTGTCAACAACATTCGAGGGGAGCCGACAATGAAAGAAACAATTTTTTAAGATGACTGGAGCCAGGTTTGAAACTGCGATCTCCCGAATCAAATGGTAAAACCACTTATTTATTCCACAAAAGTAGATCCTTACCCATTCGCCCAAAAGGGAAGGTAGGCCTCTACCCTGGGTACCCAGGCCGTCTATTACTTTAAAGCCGGAAAGTGATTCACCGGTGGTTCTCTCGGGCATGCGGGGACGATACTATTCGAAGACCATATGGAGTGAACCCCCCGCTGGGAAGGGAACCTACAAAGTCCACTTATTTACATGAGTCTTGCCGTGAAGGCCCTACATATGTTGTGCTACACATAATGCAATACGATTGCCAGCGCCCCCTATAATAGCCCAAGTAAACTAGTAAATTGTAAATTGGGTGTAAAGTGAATCTTGCATCTTAAGTCGACTTACAACATCTTTCGTGGTGGCACCTGGGCATCTTTGTTCCTGATATTGGTTTTTTCATGAATAGCGGCAGGTAGTGAGCGACGAACGCTGATGGTGGGGCTAGCCAAATGCCTTCTCGTCCTTTCCTTTCTATAAAAATACAAAAAAGAAAGAGTAACAAACGGAAATGTTGACGCCAACGTAATAAGGACCATGATATATGGATATGGAATGTCCGGACTCTTTACGGAGAAGGTACCACTATCCAACTAGCGGATGTCCTCAAATAATTAAAGGCTGACATCACCGCCATTCAAGAAATGAGATGGAAAGGACAAGGATGCTCGCGAAGTAAAAATTGGGACATCTATTACACTGTAAGACAAATTTAAACTTTTGACCTCACCCATGATCAAACTGACCAGATTCTGAAAATGTAGTTAAAATAAAAATATACGTATATCCCAGTTTTTCTAGATCAAACAATAAAAAAATTCATCAAAATCTGTTAACAACTTGCAGTTCTGCGAGCAGGAAGAAGTCACTTTCAAGCTGTTGTATGGGAGCTTCGCTCAAAAAATTTTATTGCTCGTAAAAATCTTAAATGAGCTGATCTAGAAAAACTGAGAGATACGTATATTTTTATTTTAGCTATATTTTCAGAATCTGGTCAGTTTGATCATGGGTGAAAAATCGTATCGTACAGTGTTACAGCTGCCATGCCTGTAAGCATGAATTTAGATGTGAATTTGTAGTTGGCCAGAGACTCAAACATCTTGTCTCGCTGTTCAATCCTGTTAGTGATCAAATAGCTATAATCCGCATCAAGGCGAAATATTTATACATCACACTTATTAGTGCTCATGCCCCGACGGAATTTAAATATGAATTTTTCGATCTCCTAGAGGAACCATACGACCGCTTCCCTGGCTAAAACTCTAAAATTGTTCTGGGAGATTTTAATGCAAAAATTGGAAGGGAACATATGTTCTTTGTCCATCTATCGGTTAATTCAACGGTTTACGCTGGTTACCTTCGTCGAACCAGATTCCAGCACAAAGATATCCACAATGCAACTTGGCTATCCCCCGATCAAAACGCCAAAAATCAAATTGATTTTGTGGTAATTGATGGCAGGCATGCATCTAGTGTCATGGAAGTGCCCGTGATCCGTGGAGCTAATATAGGCACCGATCATTACCTGGTTGCAGCCAAGGTGCGCACAAGATTGAGCAGAGTGAAAAACGAACATAACCAAACACAAATAAAGCTGTACATCGCGAAGCTGCAAACCCCCAGAGATAGCCACTGCCTACTCCAACCAGCTCCCCCAACTACTACGACACAATGCCTCTACTTCTGACGTTTCCGATACACAGTGGCTGCATATTGCGCATTCCATGGCAACCGTGCTATGAAAAAACATGAATATATATGAAAAACAAGGCTCAGACGAATCCTGGTACGATGAAGAATGTCGCATATCGTCTGAGGAACAGGGTGTTGCTTATAGGGCAACGTTACAGCCAATTGTAACCCGGGCTGTTAGGAAACGGCACAAGGAGACATTTAAATGAGCTGATAGAGGTGAGGCCTTAAAATTTTACCAGAAAGTAAAAGCAAAAGGCTGCGGTAATGGGCTCCCCTCCTGCAAGGACAAGGATAGAAATCTGATAACAGATACGCAGAGTGTGCTGCATGTATGGAGACAACACTTCCAGCAACTGCTGGTTCCAGAAGGCAGCGCACGTTAAGGTATCACGCCAATTGTCAACGACGACTTGGATTGCCCACCACAAAGTCAAGCCGAGGTAAGATAAGCAATATCGCGGCTGATAAATAATGAAGCAGCCGGTGCCGACGGTCTTCCGGCAGAGCTTTTCAAGTCCATTGGCGAAGAGCTGATAACGCGCATGCACCAACTCCAACGCACGGTTTGGCTTAACGTTTGCATGGCCGATGAATGGAATCTAAGCGTATAATGTCCTGTGCTGATAAAAGGTGATCCAAGTGTGTTCTCCAACTACTGCAGGATCAGTCTTTTACTTATCGCATATAAGGTACTGTCGAGTGTGCTATGTGTAAGACTAAAGCCAGTGTTATCCAACCTGATCAGGCGTTATCAGTGTGTCTTTAGACCTGGTAAATCAACAACTGACCCGATATTCACACTTTGGCAAATCCTGGAAAAGACTCAAGAGAAACAGATCGACACGTACCATCTTCTGTTCGACTGTAAAGCTGCCTTCATTAGCCCGATACGGCAGAAATTACTCGAAGCCATGGCTGAGTTTGGTATTCCAGCGAAGCTGATATGCCTTTGCGGTATGACGCTAACTGACACGAAGTCTTGAGTAAAGATTGGCAAGGATCTTACGGAGCCATTTTATACCATAAGAAGCCTAAAACAAGGCGACAACCTATCGTGTGACCTTTTCAACATAGTGATGGAGATGATAATGAGAAAAACTGCAGTCAACACGAGTGACACGATATTCAACAAAAGCCACATACGGAATGTTACTGCAGCCTTCTCAAGTATACAGAATTGTTTGGGAAACTACGTGAACATTGACAACTATAATTTCGAGGTGGTACATAATTTTATCTACCTATGCTCCGCCGTCAACCAAACACATAACATAAAATCCGGAGAAGAATCCTGCTTGCTAATAAATGCTTTTAGGGACTCAATCTGAACGTCAATTGTGTGAAAAGCTTTTACTAGACATCTGAAACAACTTTTGTTGTTCACTTACAATGACTTGACATAATTCAATAGATTTTACTGTTATATTGCAATGATTTCACAATATTTTTATACTATTTTCATAAAATACCTAAAATACCGCTTCCTCCTCCAAAAGCTCACTGTCAAAACGGCACGGAATTATTTATAAATGCGTAGATTTTGCATTACCAAAAATATGCTTGTTATCGAATATTTCGAGTAAATATTATCTCAATTCTTAGAAACTGTCCCCACTTACCACAAGTTGGTTCTTTTGTGTCTGGCCGGGTATGATTGGTATTTAACATGACTGCAAATCAAATACCACATGGTAATATGTATGAGCGTTATCATCACATTTACGAATTCGCGCGCGCTCTATACGAAACGTAGTAAAGTGCGACCGGCGGAACAGTCATGGCAATGGAATGCTAAATATTCAATTACAAAACAATCATATAACAAAAAAAAAATAAGATATCACAGTTCGATGATCACAAAAATCGGTGACATTTTAATGGGAATACAATGGCCAATAAACCCAGACGTCACATGGTACGAAAAAAGCAAGCGACGCAACGCGCAGCATAAAGTTAACGTCTTACTTAAGACAATGCCACGAGGTGGGCACCAACACACAGCTTTGGCAACTTGTCTGCTGCAAGATGTTGGGGGTACAGTGGACGGACAGAGTACAGCGACCAACCAACCAACCAACCTGTACAGGAAATAACTTATAAATTGATGTCGAAACGTGTTGAAAAGATATATGCGCCCGCAAAGCAAACAAATGGCTTGTCACCAAGCTTATCTTCATGTGGCCTAACAATGAGAGAGAGAGAAAGAATTCCATGCAAGCAAGAACAAACCATGCAAGCAAGCCAGCAACCAACCAGTGTACCATGGCGATCAAGTGAATTGTCTGAGCATATCTTTGATGTCACTGCAAAGCGCCACATACATCAATATAAGGGGTGGTGAAAAAGGAAGAGGTTGGGCCAAGGGGCCTGACATCTATACACAGCATTGTTATAGCATTTATATGGAAACCCCTCAACGACACCAACACCACAGCCACAACCACTATGAAGATCTCCAGCGGGCGAGAGTATTAACCACAAGCTGAGGCGGAGTTGTCATTGCAGCATTTACAGATACTATTGGCACTTAATGTTGTTTTAATCAATAATAAAAATGATAAGATTAAGTTAAAACAATTAACCCATTAGTACATTTTTTTTGGCGGCGTGGCTGCTTACGGAGAGCATAAACAGACACGAAGACGAGGCTAGGGGATCGATGGGTGGATGGATAAATGGTTGGTTGGCTGAAGACGATGGATGCATGGTCACAAGGACGGGCAATGTTTTATTTAAAAACACAATTGAATTGCAAGATATTGAGATACAATTGTGATAAAATTCAAGATAGTGTTATGATAATATTGCATTGACTGGCCCATATAATAAAACAAAATAACAATAAAAATACCAAGATAATAATAAAGATAATTGCAGTGAAATTTTCTTCGTATCTATAAAGTTAAAATTAAACATAGTATGTAGAAAATTTCTCTGAAATAACTTTATGAGGTTGGGTTGTTAATAATTATATATTGCAATATCTCTATTAAGCACGTGTAGAACGTTGGGGGAATCACTTTGTGGAAAGATTTTTTTAGGGCTAGAATTATCATTATATTGCATGAATGAAACGGGGAACAACTATATACTTTTTGGTTTGATTTTTCTTAGAAGAGTTTATATTCCTGCGACGGGGCTTCAAGGAAAGAGCATGGTTGAAAGATGTGCTACCAGTTGTGTATTATCAACCTGTAGGAAAGTCAACTGCTGTTCCCTTCTCTTTTAAAAATAAGAGATTGTGATTTTGCAGTTCAATTCTTTGGCATTTATATAAGAAAAGCCAAGCTATTGGACTTAATTCTGAGAACTGCATGTGAAAGTAGTCCCAAAATGAAGAAATTCTGCATCATTCGTTTTGTCAAGTTACATGCCATAATTTGAAGTTAGTAAGTTTCGTAAAGGGGAATTTGTCACGGCGCTACCACTGAGCTGTCGAAGGCCAAAGCTATGGTTAGTTAACTATGGTTAGCTATCTATCTAATTCCCCTTTTCAATGAATTTACTGATTAGACCTACAGTTATTTCCTTTTCGAATACCTTCATTCATAGGCCAGCTACTGTTGGACCATTCAAGAGAACCCAGTGTCGGAAATCATTATAATCATAGGAAGGCCTTCTTTCATGGTTTCAAAATGATTATTCAGGATCCAATATGCCTTCCTACGCCTTCTTTCGTACTTTCCTTTTTTACAATGCGTGATATTGGGATTGAAGGCTTTCCATCGCCGCTTTCTATAAGAAGGTCTTATGGAAGCTATATGGTTTCCGAATATCCTAGTTCTTAGTCCAGCTAATGTTGGGCCATTCAAGAGAACCCAGTGGCGGCGTGGCGTGAGTAGAAAGGCCTGTATTCATGAGTTCGTAGGGCTTCTTTAAGATCCGATATGCCTTTTTAGATTTTCTTTCTTCTATTCCTTTTTTACAATGTTCGTGATTGGAATGTCTTAATGAAGCTATACGGTTTCCTAATACCCTAGTTCTTAGTCCAGCTATTGCTGGGCCATTCAAGAGGATCCAATGGCGGATTGGCATGAGTAGGAAGACCTTCTTTCATGAGTTCGAAGGGATCCGATATGCCTTCCTAGACCTTATTTCTTCCTTTCCTTTTTTTTACATTGCGTGAGATTGGGAGGGAAGGCTTTCCAACGTCTCTCTCTATAACAAGGTCTTATGGAAGCTTTCTTTAAGAAGGCCTTCTAATTATTAAGTTTTATTGAGAGCGTAATGCTTATTTTTAGATACCCAGCGGTAAATGGAAGGAAGTACCTATTTTGTAACCCATGACATCAATATGACATTGTAATCGATCAATCTAAGTACTTAGAATATCATGCGTGTGTAATGTAAAACTATCGTCTACACATTATAATTCCGCTTTCAATGGCTCTTACTGACATCGTTACTTACTTTGTAATCAAGCGTGTCAACAAGCTCGCTGCAAACACCGTTTATAAAGTAATTGCAACTGAAATGGCACTTCCTCACATCTTCGCTTACTTTGTAAGCAAAAGCACACCGATTATACGGCCTATGACACTCCTATGCTAAATTTAAAGAGGAATATAAGCGAGAGGAATGGGACCGGCCGTGGTATAGTAGTTAGAAAACGCAACTACCATGCGGGAGATCACAGGTTCAACTCCTGGCTCCAGTCATCTTAAAAGAAAAAATAAATAAATTTTTCTTTCATTGTCGGCTCCCCTCGAATGTTGTTGACAGCAACTTCGCAGTATAAAGCGTCGATTCAATAGTCGTGTCTAGTAAGAGCTTCTCAAACAGTGACGTTCGCATTCGTCGATAAACAAGTAGGTGCCGTTAGTTGTGAATCTAAAAATAGAAAGCGTGTTAATTCACAACAACGCGAGAAGCTATCCCATACCTCATTCATGGGGTGTAAAAGGAAATTAAGTTTTTTAAGTATTAGCAAAAGAACCATCACTAATTGTTACTAAATATAGCTGATTACTTAATTGGTGTTGTTACCGCTGGGTATTTCTCACTTCTATGTATTTCTCTCTATACTTACTCTCTCTATACTAAATGATAGACTGTTTAAAAAAACACGAACACAATTCTTTCCACTTGGAAGAAATTATTTGAAGCGAGAAGGTATGTGTATGTATCCCTATACATTCTTTGTGAAGACCTCTGACCTCTATCTATGGAATTTTTGAATCTGATGAAAAATCATGCGTTCAGAAAGTCATTGCCAAAAAAAGTACTACTGCATGCGTTATATGAGGAAGGCCTCTCAAATTCCGTCGCAGAGAAGGGGTTTCTTTGTTTCTTTATCCTTCTCAATGCAACAAATACAGAGACTGAAGTGTCTATGGTCTAATTGTAGGAATTGTTTTTCAATAAAACAATTTCCAGTTAATGTTCCTATAACTGCGAATATCCTACCTTTCGCAAGTTAAGTAGTTGCTTAGTCCTCTTTTCGTTCACCTGCAGCCTGAGAACTCCAGATTGCTTACTAGTTGGATTGAGTCTTCATATATGATCGGCCCATTGCCTGACATCATTTAAGCTAGCTCATTCGCTGAGGAATGGCCCAAAATGTCACTGTGTACCAGCACCTAGACGCGTCTGCCGTTATAATACTGTGGTTCGTGCCACTATTTTTCAGTAGTTCAGCAATCTTAAGTATATCAGTGATTTCTGCTTAAACATGATGCAATGGTCTGGCAGCTTGTAGGAAATATTAATATTAAGATCTGGCGAATGGTTGCCATAGTCTACTCCCTCGCCTAACTTTGATCCAGCCGCGACAAATCGAAATAGATATCATTAGCTGAGGACTGCAAGATGTTACTGCGGCCTTTTAAAGCATTGAGAAGCAGTCATCAGAAGTGGGTCTGGTGATAAATGCGGACATAACCAAGTTATTTGTTTCAACGAACAAAGAGTTTACTCGTTTGGAATGTCGCATGGACATTGACAACTATAACTTTAAAGTGGTAGATGATTTTATTTACCTTGGCTCCGCCGTAAGCAAAAGTAATGTTAGAGACGAGTACTGATCGCGAACAAAGATTTAACTTCAGAAGACACTGATCCTGGTTAATGACGCAGAATCCAGGGTAATGACCCAAGCGGACCAATCTATTCTGAGAGTCTTCGAAAGAAAAATATTTCGCAAAATATTTATACCCATCATATACCGATTGAAACAAAATAACCGAATGCGCCGGCTGAGACACGTTGTAATAATGCTTCAGGTCGAAAAGTCTTTGGCAATAAACTCGATGGAATTCTTGGAATTCTTTTCTACCTGCGGCTACTGATCAATGAATCTCTGTTGCTTCAGCCAAATAAGAAAAAGATGACCAGACCCACTTCTGCCGACTGCTTCTAAGGTCGCAGTAACATTCCACAGGCCTCTGCCAGTAACATCTATATCATTTGCTTACGCTAGAAGCATATCACTTTTATTAAAGATGTTGCCTATCGTAATTAGTGCAACTCTATGTCGTTCATTCTTTGCCAATCAAAATAGTCAGCTGAGTAAAGACAGTTCTATACAAACCATTTAAAACTATCTATACAAAATATTTAAAAATCGATCCTTCATTGTGTGTTCAATTCATCAATTTGACTATGATCTATCTTATCCAATTCTAAGGTAAAGACTCTGCGACTGTCCATTGCGTTTTAGAATATGTAGAATGATGTAGCGGAAGTTTGACCATCAATAACCACATTCTAACCCACTATGACAAGTGGAGACCTTCACCAGTTGACAGGGGTTCTATGCCTATTTTCACAGCATTATAAGAAACTCACTGCGATACCCACAAGTATAAGGCGTAACTGCCTTGTAAGCTCCCCCCTACCAAAGAAGACCCAAATAAGATTACAACTTTTTGAACATTTTGAACTCACAGAGCGCCTGGGCACGTTGTACACCCTGAGTATCATCAATAAGTTTACCTAACAACGTATAGTATTTATGTACAAACACTTGTGAGGCGGTACAATTGCGTACAATTGTGGCTAAGGTTCGGGTGATGGCGACGGTGGTGCTGCTGCTACTGCTGTTCTCCTAAGCTTATGAAATTGATAAATTTGTTTACACATAATAATATCTCGCAAACTTATATATATATATATAAGTATATATTGACGAACTTATTAATATCATTAATCGCATCGTTGCAAAATTCTATATGGCGAACATGTGAATGTTTATCGAGATTCATAACGTGGTGGGACATTGGAAATTGTCGACGTAAGCGCTCGCAGAGAGAAAACAAAATAAATATTGTATTTTCAAGTGGCCGCAACGAGGAATTACTTAGATATCGGTTTGGGACGACGGGCGACAAAGGGAAGCGGGAGGGAGGTGACTTCTTCTACGCGGTGGTCGTGGTGGCATGGCGCATTAAATTACGCCGGGGGCCAAACGTAGTATTTGTTTACAATACTCGCGCGGTAGTAGTATTTAGATGTACACATGCCCGCCTGATATCGGGGCAACGATATCATCCTCCTGCCCCCGCTGCCCCTGCACCTAACCGTATCTCATAAGCAAAACCAATCACATCTAAAGTAAGTGACTGACTGAATGACTGAGTGTGTACTGGGCGACTCCAGGCGATTCCATTGCGCGACTAATTCATCATTGTTGCAATAAAAATAATCATTTGGGAGCAATAAAAGCCACACCAAAAACAAAAACACATATAATCGTTGTTGGTGTTGTTGTATCTTTATCTCTAGATTCAATTTGTTGGCCCTCTTTTGCTGCTTCGGCTGCCGCTGCCGTTGTATTGCTCCCATTGTTGTTGTTGCTGTGTGATGGCCATTGGGTTTTGCTGCAATTCCCTTTCCATTCATTTGTGCTGCTAAGTGCACTTATTGTAATGGAATACAATGAACATCGTACAACGCTTGACGATCTACTCCAATGCGTACGACGTTGTTCGCTGTGATATTAATTTCCAATAATCGATCGTTGTAATGGAAAGTTATTTAAGTTATTTTGTTTTTGGACTCAATGAAGTCGACAGAGATTTCAATGATCCTATTTACTTTGCGCTGATGAGTCGGCCATCTGGTGAGCGATAAGAATTCGGCACAAAATGAACAACACAAGAGATGGTCATCTTGAAATTTATGGTGGGAATCTGAAAAGATATAGGAAGAAATGAAATATAGTTAAATTGCTGTTGGGTGAGGGACGAGCGAGAGATTTATAAATAGAGAAGTAGAGAAACCGGGAAAGGAGTGATCGAGAAAGCGGTAGTGGGCTGGTAAGCAATATACAGGTTATAGGGAAAAGGGAAATGAAACAAATCGATATATAAAGAGACATTCAGAATTAGCTGGGCTAATTTTAGAGAATTTAATGTATTTCCTATAGTAAGGGGTTATTCATATTACGGTTTGAAATGTAACGCTAATTAAAAATCACATAAAGCTATGATTTCGATGAAACTTTTATTTCATTATTATGCCTGGACCTTGGCATTAGTTCTTTAAATCACCGCCTCTAGATTAGTTGCAGCAGTCGATCTTTTAAAGTCCTTTTTCGGGCGGTATCTCGGCTATGATTTGACCCTTTTTTGGCTTTTAAATACTTTAACGCTAGGAAATTATCAAAATTTCTCTGCCGAAATTTTATTGCAAGAAAACCTCAAAAACACTTAACATATGACCTTCCCCACTCCCAGTGTGTACCCTTAGCTTCGCTCACAATTTGCACCCAGTCATTTGTACAAATATTTAAAGTTTGAAATCATTCAATCACCATTTTTTTTTAAACATTTAACGCCTCTGAGTGAGTTCCTTATGCAAAAATGAAACTCAAACACCTATATAACACAAAACAATCAATCTGTGCTAATCACACGCTGACAATGATGGCCATAACGACTACCACAATGACGGCGACGCCGGCAAGCGGAATGATGAAGCACAAAACTTTTCAACGGAATGCGCTGGAATGTTTCGCTTTTTAATTAGTTACGAGTTAACATTTTATTAACAACAATATTTGATGAGGTTGTAAATTAGCGAAGATCATTTCTAAAGACCAAACGGAACGTTGCTGCTACGCTGCCCTCTGAATGGTGGCCAACACTTCGTCCTACTGGCTTTGCAGCTATGCTATGTATGTATGAGTACCTTGTATCTTGTGTTCCCATCGTTTTGCTTGATATTTATTGAAGTGTGTGTAAGTGTGGCGTTGTTGTTGCTATATAATTTTTATAGAATTTTAATTTATGGCCTCGTAAATTTAGACAATGTTTAACAACAACAAAACAAAACAACAAAAAACGGCAACAACTATAGGAAACAACAAAGAAAACATGTGAAGTTTGCGTTAACGGTAATTTTTAGTGATCGTTTTAGAAGAAGTATCCGAAACGTAACTTTCGAATCGGCAAATCACATAGTTTTAATGGATGTTGCCGATAATTTGATCATGTTGCATTATGCAAATGTCGGTCAGGACGGAAAATATTAGGAATTAGAGATTAACACACTCACAATAACGAGAGAAGCTATCCCATACCTCATTCATGGGGTGTAAATGAAAATTCAGTAAGAAAGAAACGAACATGGCAGGAAGGGGGGGAAGTTAAGTAACTTTACTCAAAATTATTTTCGTGTAGTATAACAGTTATTTTTCAAGAGATTTTTTAAAAAAAATATTTCACTTTGATTTTAATATTCCCAAAAAATAAAGAAGGTCCTTCAAATAGCAAATAATTTCATCGACTATACGAAAAACAAGTTTGAAATTGTTTCCCCCAAAAGTTGAAGAAAACTTTTGCTACTTTTTACTTGAGTGAGTTATTTTATGAATGCAAAAATGTTGTGGAAGGACATTTAAAGCGGAGAAGGTCCTTGATATAGCTACAAAGATAAGACAACTTCGGAAACTTTTTTTTGAAAAATTATGAGAAAATTTCGATCTTTTTCATGATGATGGAAATCTACAATTATAAAAAGAATCAAAGAGTGGAAAGTGGCAAAGGTCTTCGGAATAACAATCCTTGATATATCGAAAAAGTCCCGAACGTCACAGAAAATTGTTTGTATAAGTTTACACTTTCATATTTCTATATAAAGCACCAATATAGTTTTAAAATTTTGGAAAAAATTCAAGGAATTTGATAGCACCCAAGTTCCTTGAAATATCAAATAAGTAACGAGAATGTGCATTGAGCCATAAAAAATAAAAAAATAAAAATAACGAATATCAATTTTTTCTAAAACAAAATTCAAATTTCAAATTTCCTTGGAAGATCAAAAAAGATTCGGTACACAGACATATGAGAAATTTTTAAGTTTTTGTAAAATGTTGGTGTCTGATTGCAATTTTATATTTAATTAAGTTACTCGCATTGAGAGTCTGAAATTTTTGTAAAATTTCCAAAGAAACTCAAAGGAGCCAAGGTCCTTCAAGAAGCATGTAACGAAAAAGTGCGGTACATCATAAAAACACGAATTTCAAATTATTTGCAATACATTAGGAAATAATTTGAAATTTTTGGGGAAAAAAGGATTACGAAAAAAGGTCCTTGAGAGATCGAAAAAGATTCGACAAATTTTTAAGTTCTTGTTAAATTTAGGAGTCTGATCGCAAATTTATCTTTAAGTATACTACTCGCCTTGACAGTCTGAAATTTTGAAAAATTTTCACAGAAACTACAAGGAGCCAATGCCCTTTAAGTAACATGTAAAGGGAAAGTGCGGTACGCCATAAAAATAACAAATTTAATATTTTTTATCTAAAACATTAGGAATAAATAGCTCTTTTATAATAATTATAATACAATAATTTAAAATTTTTGGAAAAATTTAAAGCATTATGAAAAAAGGTTTTTGAGAGATCAAAAAATATTCGGTCCACAATCAACTTTTAAAGTTTTTGTAAAGTTTTGGAAACTGATTACAATTTTATATTTATATAAATTATTCGCCTAGACACTCTGAAATTTTGAAAAAATTTCCAAAGAAATTAAAAGGTGCCAAGGTCCTTAAAGTAGCAAGTAACGAGAAAATGCGTTACGCCATAAAAATGACGATTTTTGCCATTTTATAATAATTATAATGTCCCCGAAAATAACTTTAAATTTTGAAAAAAATTTCAAGGATTTTATTAAAAATCTAAAAAAGGTCCTTGATAGATTCAAAACTCTTTCTACAGACACGTGAGAAATTCTTAATGTTTTGTAAAGTTTTGGAATCTCGTCGCAATTTTATATTTACGTATGTGACTCGCCTGGCCGCTCTGACATTTTGGAAAAAATTTCCAAAAAAAAGGAGTCAAGGTCCTTTAAATAACAAAAAAAAAACAAATCAACAACACAAAAAAACCTAAAATTATTGTAAAAGTGTGAAAATATTCACACGGACACATGACAAATTTGTAATGTTTTGTAAAGTCGTATAGAAGGTATAAGTAAGTATTTGATTCGCCTTGATATTTTGTAATTTTGGAAAAATTTAAAAAAAAAATAAAAGGAGCCAAAGTCCTTGAAGTAGCAAAAAAAACTGAGTCCAGAAACTAAAAAAGAAATAAAATTATTGTAAAAAGGAATGTTGTATTTTGATTTGTAACCAACGGCAATAACCTGAAATTTTGGCAGAAACAAATCTATAAGGACATTAACGAAAAGATCAAAGTCAAATGACAAATTCGTATTTGTTTGTACAATTTACGGGAATGTTTTCTTCTTCATAATAAACTAGTTTACAAACGATGACTGCCTGAAATTATGGAGATGTTTGCAAATACATTAAAAGGGGCCAAGGTCCTCGGAATAGAATAATTAAAGAGTTCACTATACAAATTCATTAAGTATTAATGAAATTATTAATTATTATTACCCATAATGACAATCTAAAATTATGGAATAATTTTACAAGTCCTTAAAACGAGATTAAGGTCCTTACAAACGCCATCAGGAGAATGTCGCCATTAAAAAACACAAATTTTTAAATTGTTTGTAAAACTCACAATAACGGTGCCGTAACATAACCCCACACGGACATAATCCCCAAAACGATTTTGATGTAGCCCCATAATCCTAATCTGCGGACATAAGCCCCAATGGGGATTATGACCGAATTTGTTGTTGTTTTTAGTATTTCAACATATGAAGAGAACAATTTGAAATATTGTTATTGTAGTGAGGAACGAATGCGGTGGGGGGCACGTGGGATAGGGGCATGGATAGGACATGCCTGTACACATGATGTAGCGCACCAACGTACTCATGTTAATCGAGCGAACATACAAACAAACACATTAACGAACGAACATGCGTACGACACATAATTGACGAAACGCTCTAAAGCGCCGTAGCAAAAGCCCAAAGGACAGTCTGTTTGAGTGAGCCAGAGTGATCGGATGTATAGAAGTCTTTTAGTGTTGTGTTATGAATTCTGTTTAAATCAATCATTATATTACCATCTAAATAAGTCATGAATTACATTTTAATAAACTTTCTAATTTAACATTAACTAAAGTGTTTCAATAATTAGAACGTGGGTAAAACACCCACATATATAAAGCATGGAAAACTAAAAAAGCTACAAACTTTTTTATAAAAGAATTTGTTTTAAGTTAATTTGCCCAATAACTAGCTAAAATTTTAGAACAAAAATTCAAAGTCTTTGAATTCGCCTAAGGTCCTTGTTATATAAAAAAGATATATATGTCCTCAATGAAATAATTTTTTTTTTGTAATATGTTGAAAAATTTTTCGTAGTTGTTTGAAAACTTTTCGTGTAGTAAATTAACGCATACATATCTATCAGCAATAATCCAAGACTATCTAAGATTTAGGAAAAATATTCAAGGCCTTTGAATGAGCCCAATGTCCTTGAAATGTGAAAAGAAAAGTTTAATCCGTCCGTGGGAGAATTCTCACTTTCAAATTAAGTGGTTAACGTCGAAGATAATCTAAAATTTCGGAAAAAGTTTCAGTTATCTAGACACAAAATCAAGGACTCAATAAAGTCCTTTTCAATATAAATCGCAAAAAAATATGTCTGTGAACAGAGTTAAATTAGAATATTAACAACTTCACCAAATAAATCATAGCTTTAATGTTAATTTATAGATTTTTTTTTTCGTCCTCATCCTAATCTGATGTAAAAACATTCTTGTCCATACTTCAAAAAGCCAGCGCCATTACCCATTCACTATGAAAGGAAGTGATAAAAAAAATATGTTATTGAATTTTTTCTTTTTTAAATTCTAAGAAGTCAATTTTTATTGCTCTTTTCTCCTGATGTTTTAAGAATCCAACTGAATGACCACGACACAATTTTTGAAACTGTGCTATACACCACAGGTGTGCCAATACACCAGCGCTCTAGAATTAGTTAGTGCATATCGAAGCACTGCCAAATCTTTGCACAAAACTCTAATATTTATAGCATAAATTTTTGTTGAACAAATAAAAGGTCTTTATTTTTTACGAAAAGTCCTTCACATGAATAAAGACAAGAATAATTCACACAATTGCATTCCAATATATCTGAGTCTATTCTCTCCTGCCTACCTAAGACCTTTGTGCAACCAAACGACTTTTACACTTGCGGCTGCGGGTGACAAACTGTGGCCCGTCACTTTTATGGCGACGACACTAACAAGTGTCACATTTGACAGGTACAACAAAGCAACAGGACTGCTGTGTGCATTTTCTGCTCCTTATAAGGTGAATAACCTTCATGGCTATTGCGATCTTATATGCGTTTGCCCGCCGCTGTGCTGTTTACTGTCCGCCGCTTATCCTCTATCAGCGTTCTGTGCAGTATTTTCTATTCTAAGAAAACCTACCTCACTATTATTTAGCCTGCACTCGGCGACGACCGTTTGTCACAATTTCACTTGTATTTCGTTTTATTGCCGCCGCCCCATTATGGGTTAATTGTTTTATGAGTCCCCCCGTCGGAAATTATGTAAATCTGATTGAAGTGCCTCAGGAATGCAAAAATAAAAATGTTCACTTCTAATAGCTCAAAACAAACCAAACAAGTGCTATTTCTGATATTTGAATAACATCAAGATAGGCATCAGAACATCGGTTGGGAATTCCCACTCGACGCAAGTCCATAACCCTTTACACCGACACCGTCGAGAAGCCCCTCCCTACTAGTAACTCGAACCTCCCGAAAAAATGCGCTATTTCCAACTGATAACACTTGTCTCGTTAATTGCGCAGCGCTTCTACTACGATTCTACTTCTGACACTGCCGACGGCGTAAAGAGCCCCGGAGTCATAAATTTCTCACGAAGTGTGTCAATATGTTTTGGCTTTTATGGCGGATGTTCTGTGGTGTCGATGGCGGCACAGTGTTTGGTAACACGCTCGGCTGGGATTCACATTCGAAGCTTTCGGCTGGAGGAGACATTCGATTACATGACAAATAAAGCGAAGATGTTTGATATTTTTGGAAAGTCATGACTATCAATTGGCTTTGAGGGTTATGCAAACACTTCACAGCTAAGGGGACACATTCTGTTTTTTTGTCTGTGTGTCGGCTGGCTGTCTTGACAACGCACTCTTAAAATTCCATTGTTTTATTCGAAAATTGTTTATGTCGAGCGCAACAGATTCTTTGCCATTAATTGAGATAGTTGCAGTGCGTTTCGGGTGCAATAGACTGTCAGACTCTAGAGATAAATAAAAGTGGGGAACAAAAGTCCAATAGGTAGAAGTTTGATTGGGTGATAACACTGGAAGTGGGAGGGAGGTATTTTGTTGGCGTAACAAACGAGGGTAGTGTACAAACTTTTGTACTATAATTATTAGTTTTAAAGCAGCGAAAGTCCCAAAAGTTAATAATATCCTGGTTTAATTCGCAATTTGATAAAAAAAATGAATGTGGTACCAATACTGACATGGACCCTACGGATAGAAGGGTATATATCATTTGATACGACCCAAAAATGTAACACATAGATGGAGTCACTTTAGACCCTAGGTTTCTTTGAACCAAATTCGATTCATGACTTTTTAAGTAGTTTGAGCCATGACCGTCTGTCTGTCTGGCTGGTGCGCACGATAACTTTCGAAAGACTCAACCAAATGTTTTGAAATTTTGCACGAGTTAATATTTTTTCAAAACTACTTACGGTATTGCAAAAGGCCTTCATGGCCCCGCCCCTTTTGGTACCTCTCATACAAATACATCATTCCGCCCACTTAAGAACGTGATCGTACCCAAATTCTGTATTCAGTAATGCTATAACAGGATAAAGTTTTGGAAAAAAATCTAGAAGTCTAGACACGAGCCTTCTGGTACACCCCCCATACAAATGTACCACTCCGCCCACTTTGGAGATGGAGTAATAATATCTATACACTCGAAATGATTGTGCTCCAATTTCTGTATTTTGTGAAGCTATAACATATTCTACGTATTCTACGATTTTTCAAAGGCTTTTGACTTGGTTCAACATGACATCATGTTAAAAAAATTAAAAAATATTGGTATATGTGATGCCAGGTTAAAACTTTTCGAGGATTATCTTAATAATAGATTTCAATATGTTCAAATTGGAGAATCGAAAAGCAATATGTTGCCAGTAAAGTATGGTGTTCCTCAGGGAAGTGTTTTGGGTCCACTATTTTTTAAAATTTATATTAACGATTTGAAAAATATTAAATTCTTTGGCAAACTCTTCTTGTTTGCAGATGACGTTTGCCTTCTCTATGATTATAAACATGAGCAGGTCCTTAGAACTCAAATTGAATATGACGCAGCGATATTCGCTGAGTTCGCACGTTTAAACAAATTAGTCTTAAACACCAGTAAGACAAAATTTATAAGATTCAAACCGTATGTGTGTGCGAGCGATGGAAATATGTCGGTACATGTTGATGGGAGTGTAAAATATTTGGGAATGTATTATATAAATTCAAAAATAAGCTGAGCAGAGAAATAAAAATGATGATTTATGAAACCCTTATACATTCACATCTAACGTATCTTCCTATTATATATGCTCATAAAAAATGCAGTTCAATGAAAACTTTACAATCTGCACAAAATAAAGCACTTAAGATAGTTTTTAATTTACCGATAACATATTCTTCGATTAATCTGTACAAACATAAAGCAAAGACAGTTTTGCCAATACAAGGTCTGTATAAACGGCAACTGTTAATATATATGCATAAGTCCACTTTAGGTACATCAGGGGCATCAGTTGAGTTTGTTCAAAATTGAACAAGGACAGGTCGAAATACGAGACAAGCGGACAATATCACAACTTCTAGATGTCGATTAGATGTTACAAAGCAACGTATTGGTTTTGCTGGACCAAGCGAATACAACAACTTGCCTGCGTATTTGAAAAATATCATTTCAATTTCAGTTTTCAAAGAACATATAAAAAAATATCTTTTGGATAACGTTGAAATACTTCTTATATATTAAAATCAAAATATTTAATTAATTTTTATTTACTTTAACATTTTTTTTTTCTTTTTTTAATTTTGAAAACTTCTTTATTTGTTAATATTTTCTCATTGTTAATATTTTGTTAATATTGGTTGCCAGTTAGCTCCTTTAAGGCCCATAAGGCGCTGGGGCTTAAAACAAATACACGTGTATATAATGTTGAATTAATATAAATAAAATAAAAAAAAAAAAAAAACAGGAAGACAGGAAAAGGTTTTGGAGAAAAAAACTGGAAGTCTAGCCGCGCCCCTTCTGGTACCTCCCATGCAACTGTACCACTCCGCCCACTTTAGAAATCGAGTAATAATATTAATATAAAGACAATTTTATGTTTTACTGAGGGTGAGGGTATATGTAAGTCGTGTTTCCCGACTGAAACTTTCTTACTGGTTATTGTAGCAAAAAGTACAATGATTGTACTAAAAAAAACTTTTTCAGTTTTAAAAGCTGTTCTTTTTGATGCAATAAAAAAGTACTTTTATTGTACCCAAAAATTCCTAAAATGTACTTTTCTCATACCAAAAAGTACTTTAATTGTTCTAAAAAGTTCTTTTATTGTATTTTATGTACCAAAAAGAACTTTGATTGTACTAAAAACTACTTTTGCATTTTTAAAAACTGACCTTATTGTATCAAAAAATACTATTATTGTACCAAAAATTACTTTTATTTCACTAAAAAGTACTTTTGCTGTACTAAAAAGTACTTTTATTGTTCTACAAAATACTTTTCTTGTACCAAAAAGTATTTTTATTGTTTCAAAAAGTACGTTTACAGTACCAAAAAGTGTTTTTTTTTTTTGTATCAAAAAGTACTTTTACTGTGCCAAATATTATTTTTATTGTATCAAAAAGTACCTTGATTGTACTAAAAAGTACTGTTAGAATTCGAAAAGTACTTTAGTTGTGATAGAAATTAATTTTACTGCCCTAAAAATAACTTTTGTTGTACCATAAAGTACTTTTGTTGAGCAAAAAAGTACTTAGTTGTACAAAAAGTGACTTTAATAGTACTAAAAAGAACCTAGTGGTACAAAAAACATACCCTTTTTGAAATAAAAAGTACTATTTTTGCATCAGAAAGTACTTAGATTCTACTAAAATGTACTTTTATTTTATCAAAAAGTACTTTAATAGTACAAAAAGTGATTTTAATGTACCAGAAAATACTTAAATTGTCCTAAAATGTAATTTTATTCTATCACAAAGTACTTTTATTGCACCACTAAGTACCATTATTGTACCGAAAAGTACTTAAGTTGTTCTAAGAAGTACTTTTATTGTACCAAATAGTACTTTTACAGTGAAAAAAGGTAATTTTATTGTATCAAAAAGTATTGCTATGTATCAAAATGTACTTTTATTTTACCACAAAAGTACTTTTAAGTGTACAAAAAAGTAATATTATTGTACCGAAAAATACTTTTTCAATAACAAAAATCGCTCATATTGTATCAAAACGTACTTTTACTGCACCAAAAAATACTTTTATTGTGCCAAAGAGGACTTAAATGTACAAAAAAGGCTTTTATTATACCAAAAGATACTTTTACGGTACCAAAAAGTACTTATATTTTACTAAAATGTACGTTTAGACTAGTAATTTTAACTGTAATAAAAAGTATTTTGATTGTACTGAAAACTACTTTTACTGGCCAAAAGAAGTATAAGAAGTACTTTTAGTGCAGCACAAAGTAATTCTATTGTGGCACCAAAAAGTACTTTTCTCGTAACAAAAAGTACTTTCCTCGTACTAAAAAGAGCTTTTCTTATACTAAAAAGTTCTTTAAAAATACCGTAAAGTGCTTTTGTTTTACAAAAAGGACTTACATTTTATGTACTTTCCTTATACTAAAAAGAACATTAGTGCACCAGAAAGTACTTTTATTGTACCACAAAGTACTTTTATTCTACCAAAAGGTACATTTAATGTACTTTTTGGTACTATTATTGGTACTAAATTTAGTTAAACTATGTATATATGTAGCTACCGCCAAAGATATGTTATTAAACATTTTTTAAATTTTATTGAATTTTTATTTTTAAAATTTCATTCGCTTTCTAAATAACGCCTTCTTCCAGTTTCTCACCACTGTGCCCTCACCAAATGGTTCGTTTCGTTTCATTTCGTTTCGTTTAGTTTTTTTCTATATAAAACATGTTAATAAGCTTTGAAATATAAATTACTTTATCTCTGGTTTATTTTACTATCGTTGTTGTTGCTGTTGTTCCTATTTTATAGCAATAAAGTGAAATCACTTAAGTACAACGCTTTTCCGCTTAAATGTGTCGATATTAATTATAACACAAAAAAAATATATATAGAAGAAAAAAAAATACTGAAGGTCTATCAATGGTTTTTATCGCATCTAAACGAATATTTACACAAAAATACACTAAAAGACCCAGATATACAGCAAAAACAAAAAAATAAAAACAAAATAAAGAAACAATAACAAGAAATAGAAACAAAAACAAATGAAAAGAAAAACATCGAACGAAATATTTAGGAGTCATAGGGGGAGGGGACAGAAGCGGGGGGATGGCGTTGTCGTAAATCGTAGTATCTCCAATTTCAACATTTCACCCCGAAAATTGGATGACAATCAATATTTTTTTTTTGTTTGTGGGCTGAGACGACAGCGTGAAACCGCAATAATAACAACAACGCGTGTGAAAGTATGTGCGAGTGTCATCTTGTGGATACGACTAGATATAATGGATATCATTTGAAGATCATTGATCACTTGATATTCAGTTAAACGAAAGTCATAGGAAAATGGCACAATTGCAACCGCAAAAAAATGCTTAACATTATTCCAATATTGTGACAATATGTCATAGATTGTTGTCAAAAGATTAGGTGAAGGGCATTGGGTATTATAAAATGAGGTCGGTAAGTGTAATTGTTAAAGGGTGATTTGATGTCATCCTAGGGCGATGTTGTCGATGATGTAATAAAATATCTGTTCTTAAACAAAATTTTAACTTTTCTAACGAATTGATAATAAATACTAGTGGATTAAAATGTCTTACAAATTTATGGCGCATCGGCCCCCAAAAAAGCTTCTAAAGCTAATTTTCTATTTAAATATGAATTTCTTACAAAGCAAAATTCTTTTGAAAAATACTTTTCATCTGCAAATTATGTGTAAGACTAATTTTTCCCATTCCCAGAAATATCACAACAAGGTACTTTCATTGATTTCATAATTTTTAGAATTTCTGATAACATTTCCTTAATTATGGGGGATTTACAAAATTTCCACATAAATGCGTAACTTTTACATGAAAACTCATATCGGTTAATAACTTGGCATTGTGCGTCTCCCATTGCCATTGTCGTGCAATGACTTCCTTTAACTTTTTTTTTATTTTGAGTTCAAACAAAATTGCGAATATTTGATTACAAAATGTTGTGGCCTAATGCTATCTGTGATACGGGGAAAGAGGGTATGTGATACGTTTGTATGTAATGTGAGACACAGTGAATGACTTCTATTGATATATGATTTGATCAGTGGAATTTCTGCAGTCTAGAGATTGTCGATACTAATTGCAAATAGCAAAAATATTGTACTTTGAACCTACAAATAAAAGATTGTTTGAAATTTTTAAAGTACAGGCGAACCTAAGCAGTGCTGCTTAGGAATAAAGATGACATATAAGAATATATGAAAATATATTAACATATAAAAAAATAAAAATATAAAAATATAAAAATATAAAAAATATAAAGATATAAATAAAGATATAAAAATATAAAATTATAAAAATATGATATAATAATACATGTTTAATGTACTTGATAATAGAAGTTCGGTCTTTTCCCAAAATTTTTAAAAAAAAATTGTTTTTTTCAAGGACACTTTTTCGCTTCTATTTCTTACGAAATTTTTACCTAATAGTTATAATATATAATAGTTGAATCTTTTCCTATAGTTATACAATAAAATTTGAAATTTGTACGGCAAACTTCATTTTTGGTATTTCATGAGATTTTTCCCTCTTTAATATCGTTGAAAAGTTTTCTATAATTATAGATTTTCATCGTGGTAAACCTTATTACACTTTTAAGTTCAAACTTATTCATACATTTTCTAATACAAATTTAAATTGAATATTTTCATGACGGTCTAAGTTTTTGCGATTTCAAGGATCTTGTCCTCCCTCAATGTCTTTGATTGCTTACCATCTTTTCAGTATGTCACGTCGGTTAACTTACTGGGTATAAAAGCACTCACATTGCCAAAAAAAACAAGAAAGGTTAATGGATTAACATTTTTGCGGTTTCAAGGACCTTTGCCTCAATCAATCTCTTTGGTTTTTTTTTTAAATTTCTCAGTGTCTCCTCATGTAACATACTTGATTATAAAAATCAACTTATCCCAGATTTTAATCAAAAATTTGTCATTTGTATTGCTCGCTGAAATGTTTGCTATTTCAAGGACCTTTGCCCTATTATAAAAGTTCAAACTACTCCTAAAATGTAAATACAAATTTGAATTTTGAGGAACAGGCGTTTTTTCTATTCCAAGGATTTGGCCTCTTTCAATGGCGTTGACTTGTTTTCTATAATTTGAGTATGTCATGGCGGGTAATCTAGTCAAATCTAGTCTAAGTAATATTTTGTGTCAAATTTTATATTTATAATGCGGATTGAAATATTTGCCTATTCATGGTCTTTGGAAACTTTTCGGTTACTTCAGATTGTCATCTTGTGTAATATAGTTGAAAATAGAAATCTGAATTTTACCCAAAATTGGAACAAAATTTAAATTTGTCATTGTTTAGTTCCCTAAACTTTTTTCTATTTCAAGGACAATTTTCCCCTACAATTTCGTTGGAAATTCTTCCATAATTCCTAAATGTTATCATGGATGGCATTGTAACATATAAAAGTTCAAACTTTTCCTTAAATTTTACAAAAAAAAATAATTACAAATATGTATGGCGGACTACACCATTTTTTTGTATTGCATGGAACATTTCTGAATGTCCTTAAAACTTAATAACTTCAGTATGTCACACTTGTGTATTTTATTATATATAAAAGTATCAACTTTTCGAGAATATTAACAAAAAACTAATGTCAAGTTTTATTTATGTATTGCGTACTAAAATTTGCATTTCCAGGACCTTTGCCCTCTTCTATGTCTTTGGAATATTTTCATAATTTCAGATTTTCATTGGAGGTAACATTCTTATATATTAAAGTTCAAACATTGCCTAAATTGCACAAGAACTTTTTCAAGTAGTCTTTTGTGTGACACTCTGCATTTGTATGCTTTACAAGGAACTTTGGTACCTTCAATGTCTTTTGATGTATTTAAAATTTTTTCCTAAATTCAATAATGATTGTTTTACAGTTCTCAAACATTTAAAAAACATTATCAAATTTCTCATACGTTTGACGAATGTTATTATTATTTCGGGAATCTTGGTCCATTTCAGTGTCACAGAAAAATTCTCCATAATTAAGGTTTACTACTGTGGATAATATAAAAGTCAGAAATTATCCAAAAATATATCTCACTATGAGTTTAACAGTGCTTTGTTAATTTAAAACAAAACCTCCATTATTAGCACACCAGCCATTCCTTGCTGTAATATCACAAATCCCCTCCTGTGCCAAAATGATAATAGATGGCGTCACAATTACCTCAACAAATCCCCTTCATATTCAATAAACAAGAAAAATCCTCATCAATGCCTGGCTGACGAACTAAACGAAAGAATGAATGAATGATATCTCGATGATATCACGCAATGCTCACACTCTAACAATTTGCATTATCATATTGTCATGGCCGCAGTTTAGTCTTTTACGCGGGGATTACACCAAGTCTACCACCACCGATTTCTACACCATTCTTAATAGGATTTACGCTGAAATTGAAAATAATCAACAACAGAGAAAAACAGGCAAAAAAGATTGATTGAACAGCGGAATCCAACGCTATCAAACGCATTTACACACACACACAAACACACAGAAAGAAATAATCCAATGACATCGCGTCAGCTCACGACCTCTACTCGAACCACAAACATGTTCGTCGATTCCATTAATGTCTACGAATGTGTGATATCGAACCTGCAACACTTTCTCTCTCGTTGAGTACAAGTAATCGAACTAAATGTTGGGTGACATGTTCGAAGCATGTCGATTGCTTATTGTAAGTGTGTGCGTGTGTGTAGAATATATATATATATATATATATATATAAATAACATCAATGTAAAAGTATTAACGCTGCAATTCACATGTTATTTACATCTTTACATCACAAGGAACATAGCAGTGAATATGGAATAATGCCTAAGATATGGAGTTCGACGCTTTTACCCTAATTCGAACATCGGGTGTCGAACTGCATCATTAGTTTTTTGAGTTATCATGAGTCCTTCATGCTAAATATTTTGTTGTGTATTTTTTTTTACTTTTTGTAGTGTTTTAAGATGTTAAATAAATTTTCGACAAGTTATAGTTGGGTTTTCCTATAAGCTTGAGAACTTTGTCAAAGACGACTTATTAGATACCCAACTAAAGTTTGTCGTTTTGCATTAAATACTCTGTATATAGCCTAAATGAAAGCCTATTGTCTGTGTGTTAAGTATAGGTTCCTATACCGTCCATTCGATAGTAATGAAACTTCGTCAATTTAATCTTGAGGTATTTGGCATAGTTTCTAGAATGATTAAGTAATTAGACAAGAGTTGACGGTTAAATGATTTACTTATGCATTAGAGACATTAAATTAAACATAATATAACTATATCGAATGTAAACAAATATTCTCAAAAGCAAACTTGGTATTATATATATAAAGGACATATGTATATCTAATAGTTTGAAGAAGAAGTAATAGCATTACATGCAAAACCCTTAAGTATTTTATCCAATAGTTTTCTAATACAGACAGATAGCGTTGATTTGTTGTGGCATAAACTCGTAGAAATGTAGATACAGTTTTGTAAGTTTCCACAACTTTTTTGATAGATCGGAAAACGCCCACTAACACCTCCCACATATGCCGACTGTTTGTGTAGAGCAGTTGTAGGCATAACTGAACGCACGCACTCACCCAACATTATGTTGTGCGGTAGTACAAGAAGAGTCAGCGCTGTCTAATTGTACATGGCTATGTCGTCTTCCCACAATCTTGCTCTTATGCTCTCCAACAATCAGCGTTCGCCATTAGCATGCGGCTTTTGTTAAATATCGTGCCACTCGTGTTTACTGCAGCTTTCCTCATTATCATCTCCATCACTTTGTTGAAGAGGTCACACGTCGCCTTGTTTAAGGCCTCGTCGTGTGAATATCCTGTCTGTGAATATCTGGTCAGTTGTTGATTTACCAGGTCTAAAGCCACGCGATCAGGTTGGATAACACTGGCTTTAGTCTTTTACTTAGCACACTCGACAGGACCTTATATGCGATGGGCAAAAGGCTGATCCCACGGTAAATGGAGCACTTGGATCACTTTTCTTTGGCTCAGTACATAATATGCCGGAAGTCCGTCGCCTCCGGCTGCTTTATTATTTTTCAGCCGCGATATTCCGATTCTTACCACGTCTCGACTTGAAAGTGGGCAATCTAATACGTCGACGACAATTGGCGTGATACCTTCACGTGCGCTGCCTTCTGGAACCCGCAGTTGCTTGAAGTGTTCTCTCCATATATTCAGCACACTCTGCGTAACTGTAACCAGATTTCCATCATTGTTCTTACAGCAGGGGGACCCATTGCCGTAGCCTTTTGCTTTTACTTTCTGGTAAAATTGTCGGGCCTCACCTCAATCCCGTATTGCTCTATATCCTCGTTCTCCCGTTCCGTCATCTGACGTTTTGTTTCGCTTTAATAACCGTCTCGCCTGTTTTACTCTCGTCTTGTGCCATTCCCTGACAGCCCGGATTACAATTGGCTGTATCGTTGGCCTATAAGCAGCATCCTGTTCTTCAGACGCTATGTGACATTCTTGATCGTATCACCATTCGTCTGAGCGCTGTTTTTGATATGCTAGCAAAACGCCCACTGATCGAAAATACAAACTTCGTCTGCATATTTACAATTTCAACTATTTGAGGATAAAATTTAAGCTATATATAAACAAATTTGTACCATGCCGAACCGCCCACTGGTCGAAACACTCAAATTTCGTCTGCATATTTATAATTGTACTGCCGAATTCAACCTTTATATAGAATTTCATATCTTTAGAATTATGAACCAGTTTTGCCATGCCCACTTTGCTCATTGAACGAAATTACATATTTCGTCTGCTTATTTATAATTGTACTGTCGAGTGCTATCCGTGTATCTAATTTCATTTGTTTAGGACTATAATGCACTTTGGCCACGCCCACTTATCCAAAATACATATTTCCTCTACATATCTATAATTGTACTGTCGTGATCAATCTGTGGATCAAATTTTATCTCTTAAGGGATACAACCCACTTTTGTCACGCCCACTCTGCCCTCTGAACAAAGATAGAAAATTTGGTTTGCGAATTTAAAACTGTAGTGCCATGTTTCTTGTGCATATTTGATCTCTCTAGGACTAGAAAATAGTTTTGCCACGCCCACTTTTCAATTGTTCTGCAAGGTGCTATCTACGTATCTAATTTCATCTCTTTAGGGCTATAAAACACTTTGGCCACGCCCACTTACCCAAAATACATATTTCCTCTACATATCTATAATTGTACTAACGTAATCTATCTGTAGATCAAATTTCATATTTTTAGGGTTACAACCCACTTTTGTCACGCCCACTCTGCCCTCTGAACGAAGATAGAAAATTTGGTTTGCGAATTTAAAACTGTAGTGCCAGGTTTCTGGCACATATTTGATCTCTCTAGGGCTAGAAAATAGTTTTGTCACGCCCACTTTTCAATTGTTCTGCGAGGTGCTATCTACGTATCTAATTTCATCTCTTTAGGGCTAAAAACCACTTTGACCACGACCAATCTGGCCACTGAACGAAAAAACAAATTTGGTCTTCGAATTTAATTTTGTAGTGCTGTAGTGCTATCTGTGTATCTAATTTCATCTCTTTAGGGGTTTAAATCTCTTTTGTCATGCCCACTTATCGAAAATACATATACCATAATCTATCTGTAGGTCAAATTTCATCTCTTTAGGGTTACAACCCACTTTTGCCCACGCCCACTCTGCCCTCTAAATGACGAAAACTATTTTATCTGCGAATTTGAAACTGTAGTGCTAAGTACTATCGGCACACTTAATTGTATCTCTCTAGAATTAGAAAATAGTTTTGCCATGCCCACTGCAACCACTGATAGAAAATAAAAATTTTGCCTGCACATTTATATGTGTATTAACGAGTAGGTCTACAACGAAATTTGATGCGCCTGCAAATTTCGTCTGCAGATTTGAAACCTAAGTGCTGAGTACTACCTGTGTACCAAATTGTATATGTCTAGGGCTTAAATGCAGTTTTGCCACGCCGCCTCCGCCTACTGATTCAAATTAAAAATGTCGTCCGCATATTCGTATTTGCCTTACCGAGTGCTATCTGGGTACCAAATTTTATCTCTCTAGGACTAAAATACAGTTTGGTCACGCCCCTCCGCCCATTGAGCCAAAATTAAAATTCCGTATGCATATTCGTGTTCGTGTTGCCGACTACTATCTGTGTAACAAATCTCATCTCCCTAGCTCTTAAAATATGTTTTGCCACGCCCACTCCACCCACTGGTCCAAAATTAAAATTTGGTCCGCATATTTATATTTGTGTTAGCGAGAACTATCTTTGTATCAAATTTGATGTCTCTAGCTCAAAAACAAAAACTTTTGCCACGCCCACTCCGCCCATTGGGTCAAAAATTAAAAAGATTTATAGCCTACGGTAATTTTCATCTAGTACACTAACTGTCTTCCAAATTTCATTAAAATCGGTTCAGCTGTTTAGGTGTGATTGAGGCACAAACAGACAAACAACTACACAGACAAAAATTCACTTTTATAATATCAAATATGGATTTATGAATCAAATTTGCATAGTCTAAACGTTCTATAAATATTAACAATGGCCTTCTACTCTGTGCTATCGGAGTACTCAAAGTACTCAAAAGAAGTACTCAAAATACTCATAAATAGAGTACTTCCTTCCATATTCATGTGGATTTTATACAATATCGCAATATTTCTCTGTATCCGTAATATACGCTCATATAACAGTAAACAACAAATGTCCTATGTAGTACAACAATTTCTCTTTTTCAACCAGCTAACCATCGCATTTTCACTAGCCTACATAAATTGCAACTAAAACATACAACTTCTTACTTTTGCCTATCAAATATCACAAACAGACTAAACGTCACTATGACCATAGTCACTCACGTTCTCAGCAATGACATTTAATTGCAACACTTTGGTATATGGTTTTAGACGGAAAGACTTCTCACTAAAGAGAACTTTTGTTAGAGTTGTGCAAATAAGAGAGCGTAGTCTTCCGTTCAATACACAACTAAAGAGTAAGACTAGCGTAATAATAACTGTAACTAAAAACACACAAGAGAGCAGCTCTTCAAAGGCTTGCGGCGCAAGACTTGAAAAACAAACATGGAAGAGGAAACACGACAACAACACAAAAATAACAGCAACATTACAACGAACATCAAAACGATGATAGAGCACAAAAATGTGCCTGATTATTGTCATCTGTCGATTTGTACGGCTGCTGCTGTAGCTGCAGTCATCACTGCCGTCGCCGCCGCCGCTGCTGCTGTAGTAAGTGTTGTTGTTGTCGTTGTTGTAATGTAATGCTTTATGCCTCTTTTCGGCGCTGCGCCGCAGCCTTAACTAAAACGCAGTCGCTGTTACAGCTGCTGTCGCCTAGTGGCAGCAGCCAAATGTTTAGTGCAAGATTGAAAAGTGCTGAGATAATGTTTGTGTTAGTCGTGACAGTTCTACCACAACGTTTAGACCGTTTACACAAACATTAAACATCCGTTAATCCGCTAAAAGCAAAAAACGAAACGCAACGCAACGAAGAAAACACGCTTCCGCGAGAGTAATCGACCAACCGGCCAAACACAACGAGAACGGAAAACTAACGCAGCAAAACTGCTCTTGATACTAGTGCAAGTGCGAAAAGAAAATTGCCTACCACCCTCCCTACCCCCCCCTCTGTGTGAAAGTGTTAAACGCCAAGGCTTAAGCTATGCCTATCAACAACGGCTTGTGCGGCCAAAATGTTGCGTTGTCTGCTTTGCACGCATCAAAGTAAAACATGAAAAATTTAACGAAAACGGAAGTTCCGGTTGTTTAACTTCCGCCGCCGCCGCCGTAACAGTGCGAAAGCCCTTTGCCCATCTACCTATGTAGCTCATCTACTCATGAAAAATGAAAGCAATTTGTGGGCAAAAAAGCCAGAAATTTAAATTTGCATGGCAAAAAGTGTAACAAACCCCTAAGCAAACGAAAACGTAAAGTGAAAAAAAGGCAACGAAAGCCTTAGTGAAACAAAATTGAAAGTGTTGTTAACCAACGTTTTAACCACGTTGATGGTTAATAATTAATTGTAACAATATTATGATTACATTAATTTGTAAGATTTAACACTGCAGCTGTCGTGAGGTTGTTGCTTTAGAAAGTCTGTAAAGCGTTGTGAAAACACAGTGAAGATTTTCTTGGGTAACCAAGAAAAAAAAAAACAACAAAAAATATAAAAAAATTTATACCAAACAAAAAACAGAACGACAAACGTTTTCCTTAACGTAACCGTTTAAACGTTTAACGTTTCAAACGCCTCCCCCGACTATTTGAATTTACTGCCAAGCAGTGAATGGCTAAAAAACTATGTTAAATTTTAATCGAATGAATGACGAATCAGTTAACGCTGTTATTTTTAGTTGTAAGTATGAAGATAACTAAAGTAAATTTAAATTTATAAAGGGATTAAATACATGTATCTATATATAGTATTAGGTAAAGTTATAAGTGAAAAAAAAAATACAGAATGTTTTAAAGATAATTTTTTAAACTATACTGCAGAAATTGCATAACTTTGACTTTAGCGTCTATGATACAGCTCGTCACAACCTGATTTAGTTGTGTTCGCCATTGTCATCGACTTCAATTATTTATATCTGCTTCGTAAAACTTCAGATGGGCCTATTACTGTTATGGTTTTCTTTTAAAATTTACGAAAATAACAGATTACGAAATATTTTAATAAATCCGGCGTTATTGCCCAAAGCTTAGGGGTAATAAATTGAAAAGTCTCACGAAATAATGGCTTAGGAGGTACTAAATTGGAACTAAGTTAACTTGCCAGTGCAAGTTATGAACATTTTACAAAACATAGCAACATTGTTAAATATCTTCCAATATTTTTATGTAAAGTAATAATAAAATCTTAAAAACTTAAACTTAATTTCCCTTTGCACCCCATGAATGAGGTATGGGATAGCTTCTCGCGTTGTTGTGAATTAACACGCTTTCTATTTTTAGATTCACAACTAACGGCACCTACTTGTTTATCGACGAATGCGAACGTCACTGTTTAAGAAGCTCTTACTAGACACTTATACTGCGAAGTTGCTGTCAACAACATTCGAGGGGAGCCGACAATGAAAGAACAATTTTTTTTTTAAGATGACTTGAGCCAGGTTTGAACCTGCGATCTCCCGCATGGTAGTCGCGTGTTCTAACCACTAGGCCACGGCCGGTTCCAATAATAAAATCATTAGAATAAAAAAAGAACAAAATTGTCGTCTTTAAACTCAGCTATCAAAATGCAAAATATTTCAAAAGTTAGAAAACTTTATGGGATTTTCGGGGAAACAAAATTGATTAAAATAAAAATTGTGGTTTTTTGTAAAACATATTTTATTAATATTATATTATAAAATAAGTAATAAAAAAAATACCTATGAGTAATTAAATTTTTTTTTTAAATTCTTCTAATTTTGGTCAGGATTGAGGAAATGCTAATTTTAATGGTGGAATTAAGTTTTAATTTAAAATTTAAAAAAATCGTACTATTTAACTACGAATAGTAGAAACCTTCACCAACCCTTTACAAAGAAAATTAACATTTCCTCAATAGGTGGGAGTAGTTTTTGACCTATATTAAAACTTACTTCCTTTCCCTTTACACTCCATGAATGAGGTATGATGTGAATGAGATATTTATATTCACAACAAACGGCACCTAATTGTTTATCAACGAATGCGAACGTCACTGCTTGAGAAGCTTTTACTAGACATGCCGATTTACTCGACGCTTATACTGCGAAGTTGCTGTCGACAACATCGAGGGGGCCAGCAATAAAAGAAAAATGAAGATCACTAAAGCCGGGAATCGAACCACGGATCTTCCGCATGGTAGTCGCGTGAGAATCGATGAAGTAGATCGGCTTAGAGAATAGATGCTCGCAGACCAATTATCAGCATGAGAGATCTAAAACTAAGGCTGTAATTGCAGGGACAGTCAGACGGACACCCCCAGAAAGAGAGATTTTGTATTGAATGAGGGAACAGTTTTTGTCCGATCTTGCACATCTTAGAACTTAATCTCCGCTTAGAGGATAGAAGCTTGCAGACCAAATTTTAGTTCTCAAACTAAGGCTGTCATTGCGGGGACAGGCAGACCGGTTGCCCCAAAAAAGGGGAAGTCTGTATGGAGGGGTGGGAGTAGTTTTGTTCGATTTTGTTCGTCATAGAACTTAACATTCACTTGGAAAATAGAAGCTTGCGTACCAATATTCAGACCGAAACCTCTTAAACTACGGTTGTAATCAAGGGGACAGACAGAAGGTATCTTTACTTTGGGGAAGTTTGTATGGGAGGAGGGAGTAGTTTTTGCCCGACAGACAAACGAACACCTCTAAAAAGGGGAGTTTTTATGGAAGTTGTAAGTAGTTTTCGTCCCATCCTACTCCTATTAATATTTAATCTTTGCTTAGAGGATAGCAGCTTGCATATCAAATTTCAGTTAGATGGACATTAGGGCGTTTCACCAAAAAAAAATTGCAACTCTTGAAGAGGAATATTAAGGCTTGTGATCTAAAAGAATTTCGAAAAAATTTTTGGATTTTTTGAAGATGGGTATGGGGTCGCTGAAATAGATTTTATCAAAAAAATGAGGTTATGGAGAAAAAAATTTTATATTATTTTTTTCCGGTTCTTTTTGTTCATACAACTAAACAATTCTCTTCTTATGGATCCGATCCCACGACAAAAAAATTATTGGAGTGAAAAATTATTATATTATGGACCACTTTGATAGTATTAAAAATGAAAAATTATTTTTCCTAGATTTCAAACATCGATAACTTGAAAAGTTTTCAAAATTTTTTCAAGATGTAAAGTGCGTTAGAAATATAATTTAGAATTTAGATTTTGGTATATATAAGTTTATATCTTACTTGTTAAAAATGTTGAAAAAAAAATAAAAAATAGACAAAAAAAAATATTTTTTATTTATAAATTCACACCTTTTGAATTTTAAAATATTTGAAATAGGCCCTTTTTCAAATGTAACAAAATTCATAATGCATAATTTTGTAACCTCAAACAGTAAAAGGGTTTTTGATGAATTAAAATTGCCCACTTCCTTTTTTTCGAAAGATACACTTTATTATGATTTTGTTTCTTCAAAGAAAAAAACTAGAAAAACTATGTGTTGTGAATGATTTATCAGAAAGAGGCGTGGCGTCGGCTACAATATATAACAAAAAAATTACAAATAATGAGGACGATTTTCAAAACTTATTTATTAGAGTTGATAACAATCGAAAAATTATACCTAATGTTAACAAAAATGTCATTGAAAAATATCTTAATCTATATCTGATATATTATCTGACTGATCCAAACTAAAAATGTCGTTTGCAAATGTGAACCTGTAATGTCGAGTACTATCTGTATACCATTATGTACCTCTCTAAGGCTAAAATAGTGTCTCCTTCTGCCAATGCACACTGGTACGATAAACTTTTGGCATAAACTCACAAAAGGCAAGTACTAAATAGAGGGATTTCCAATACGAGGTGTTATTTTGGTATTCAAAGAAAAATTAAATTGTTTGAGATAAATGATCGGATGTTTGTTTCATAATAAAGAGGAAGGTATGCCGTTGCCACTTGTGATCACCTCTTCGAGAGATAACACGGTCCGGAAACTTCATGCATTTCAATGACCCAATTAGCAAAGATACGACGTTGTTGATGATCGGCCGGCTTAAGTTCTTGTGTTAACTGAACTTTATAAGCCTTAAGACCCAAGTCTTTACGCAAAATACGGTGTAATGGCGTTTGTGGATTGCGCAATTCCAAAGAAAGACGAGGAATGGACTAACCTGGGGTTTCTTCAACACTTTGGGCTACAGCAGCAATATTCTCAGTTGTTTCTTGAGCGAAGTGCACGGGTTTTATTCTTTACATCTCTAACTTGTCCCCGTTTGAATTATCCACCAATTTCTGTATTGCGGTCCGACAAGGTGCTTCACGACGACCACAGAATGCTTTAGATTTTTGAACTGTGACTGCAAGATTTTCACCACATTTGTAGTGAATTTTAATAATTTCAATGAGTTGTTGAAGCGTGTATTGTTCCATTTTTAGTAATGGCGTAGTTTCTACTTGTCAAATGTCAAAGAATAAAAGCTTTAAAAGTGACAGCTGCCGAAATAGCGGGTCATTCACAATAACACCTCTCATTGGCAACCCTTTATATTGTAAGTTTCCGCAGTTTTTTTGACTGATTGGACCACACCTCCCTTTTAAGTGGGTTGTTTATGTAGGGTATGAACGCAAAGCACAGGGTGCAAATATGGTTCGATTTCAGTGAAATTTAACAAAATTTATTTGATTTAATTTTAATTTCAAGGAATTCGGTTCAGATTGTGACCCATATTTTGATCAATTGTTAGAGTTACAATAACCTCAATTTTGCGTCACAGTGTTACCAGTGATTTAACGTCCAACTTTACTAACTGCCAGAGTTGCCACATTTTTCAAAATATTTCCATGATAGCTTGTTGCGTAAAATATATACATTCTTCATATTTTCTTTACATTTCTTTCACATTTTGCCAAAAAAAAATTGCATTTGGGACCAGTGTGCACCGTCCGTAACTACAAATTGCAGCGCCGATCAAAACAAAATCGTCAGCATATTCATATAAGTGTTGCCAACTACTATCTGCACATCAAATTTGATATCTCTGATAGTAACAAAAGTTTTGCGGGCAAAAAAGACAATATATAGACTAACTGACTAAGACTAACTGTCTACCAAATTTCGTTGGCGAATTGTACTGTTTTAACACATTATTAAAAAAAATAGCTTCAGTAGTTTTGAAGATTATCCGGTGCATACATAATTCAACACAAACAATATTATAAATAGATTAAGTCGTCCAATCTAACTATACTCTAGTTAACCGTACGAGTAGTTAGTTAATCTTCGTAGTTAATCGCAACTACCATTTAAGTGTATATTTCTCCCATTTCACAATTCTACTGGTAGCAAATATAGTCTAATGTCGATTTTCCATTAAACCGTATAACATTGACACCCCACCCTATCATCCCCTGGCTAGCTGGTGATGGCACCACCTTTTAGTGGTTTGACTGACTAACCAGCAGGTTACGGTTAATTCAACTTTTACATCAAAATACCCTTAGATACTACCTAAGATTACAATCACTACAATAGATCTTTTAGGCTAAAAGCCTATTAGATATTTTGCCAATCAATGAAAGTACAAGAAAATACTTTTATATACTCACACTCACACACACGAATAATTGATTTAGTCCATTGGCCTAAGTACGCCAAGATTACAATGACAACCACCCCCTTACAACCAAAACATAGATTTCAACATTAACATAAATTTCTTTAGGAAAATCCAAGAAAATCCCATTTATAATCCAAAAAGAAACACAGAAAATCGTTTATGTGCTAAGTTCCACTTTTCCGTTTCCCATTCATCAACGCTGAGGGTTACAGCAAAACCAAACCAACCCAACCTAATAGTCAATGTTTAAGGTGTTTAGCGGGTGCTACGGTGCGTGCGGTGTGTTTTGGGGTATAATGTTATTGATTTGTTGATTGTTTATTAGAATTTTGTCGATAATTACCAAATAATGCGTTTTTCTGGTGCTGCTGCCGTTGCTTCCCTTTGGTTTTTTTGTTTATTTATGTTCCCCTCCCACACTCCACGACCTTAGCACGGTATACTGGTTGTGGGTAAGCAGTGAAACCCCATCTAATAGCGGTGTAACAAAAACGAGGTTATTTCGGTTAGGAAATCATTCTGTGTAGTTGTTAGTCATAAATAATCGTTTGGTTTGGGTTTCTCCTGCCACAGCGACGAACTATCAAACAGTACATATGCTCGTAGTCATAGCCCGCGGTTACATTGAGTTCTACTCTTTAGAGCTGGCAGTGAGTGGCAACATTGTATTGTATGCGTGTATTGTATTGTGTGTGTGCATAGTACTAAAGTTACAAACGCAATCGGAGATAGTGTAAATCAGACGATAAGAAAACAATTATAGCACGCGTTTTATGGGATGCCAACACAATACGATATTACGAGTTCTACTCCCACCTCACCTCACTTCACTTTAGTTTACTGCTGCCGCAGTTTTATGCTTCTCAATGGTTTGGTTGGCAAAAGAGCCATAACAGAAACTATTAACACCAACTTTTGTTATTGCTGCTGCTGTTGTTGTTGTGTATTACTATTATATAGTTGATATTTGATCAATATCGAGGTTTTTATGTAGTTTATATCTATCAAAATCATAACACAACACAAAGAACTGTCATAAAATTTCCTATAAAATAAAACAACACACACACACACAGAGCGAGCAAAGCGAGGGAGAGCAAATGTTGTTATATTAACAACAATACAACACCATACAATACAATACGACAACACTTCCAATAGTTTAAGTAAACAAAACCCCATTGAGGTAGCAGAGGTTAACTCAGGCATTGTTATATAAACAGAAGTTAGAGATTAAATGAAATGTGATCGTTTGTGATGTTGTTAACTTCTTGTTAAGAACGGCATAAAGATAATCTAAAGTGTAGAAAAAAAAATTAATTGTAAATAAACAATAAACTGTGCGCGGTAACATTTGAGATGGTAAAAAATAGCTGCTTGTACCACAGGAGAGGCGTTAAAATCAAGCAGTAAGGAAATGTAAAAAAAATGCAAATTAAACAAAACTAAAACTACAATCAACTATATTTTGTTTCTTGACCTGCAAATTTTTGAGTAAAATATATACATTTTTGTCGCCGGCCGTGGCATAGTGGTAAGAACACGCGACTACCATGCAGGAGATTCGTGGTTCGATTACCGGCACCAGTCATCTACATTTTTCTTTAATTGCCGGTCCCCTCGATGTTGTCGACAGCAACTTAGCAGTATAAGTGTCGTGATAGTTGGCATGTCTAGTAAAAGCTTCTCAAATAGTGACGTTCGCATTCGTCAATAAACAACTAGGTGCCGTTTGTTGTGAATCTAAAATTAAAAGCGTATTAATTCACAACAACGCGAGAAACATCCCATATCTCATTCATGAGGTGTAAAGGGAAATTAAGTTATTAAGGTAGTAAGTAAAATAGTAAAGTTCCTCTGTTTTACTTTACTTAAAGTACTTTTGCTGTACCATAAATTACTTTTAGTGCACCAAAAAGTATTTTGATAGTAGGAAAAAGTACTTTTATTTTAACAAAAAGACATCTTATTGCACCAAAATATAACTTCAGTGTAAAAAAAAGTATTTGTATTGTACCACAATGTAATTAATTTGTGTCATAAGTACTTTTAGTGCACCACAAAGTTTTTTAATCGTACAAGAAAAGTACTTTTATTTTACCAAATGGTACTTTTAATGTACCAAAAAGTATTTTTGTTGTACCCTTAGCACTTTTATTGTACCAAAAAGTACTTTTAATGTACCTCAAAGTACAGTTTTTGTACCAAAAAGTACTTTAGTTGTATCAAAAAGTAATTTTATTGTACCAAAAAGTACTTTTATTTTACATAGGGACTTTAATTGTACCAAAAGGTACTTTAATTGGTCCAAAAAGTAATTTTATTTTAGCAACAATTTATTTTATTGTACCTAAAAGTACATTAATTGGTAAGAGTATCTTTATTGTACCAAAATTTACTTTTATTGTACATAAGTTATTTAAGTGCACCACAAAGTCCTTATATTGTTACAAAAAGTACTTTTGTTTTCCAAAAGGTTCTTTTATTGCACCCAAAAAATACCTTTTTTAAATTGTACCAATAGTACTTTTATTGTACTAATAGTAATTCTATTGTACCAAAACGTACTTTAGTTGCATCAAACAGTACTTTTATTGTACCAAAAAATACTATAATTTTCCCAAATAGTTCTTTTACCAGAATATTTTATTGTACCAAAAAGTTTTTTAATTGTCCCTCACAGTACTTTTGTTGTACCGACAAGTACTTTTATTTTACCAAAAAGTATTTTAGTTATATCAAAAAGTACTTTAATTTCAACAATAAGTACGTTTATTGTTACAAAAAGTACTTTTATTTTACCAATAAGTACTTTAGTAGTATGAAACGGTACTTTGTTTGGTCCAAAAAGTAATTTTATTTTACCAACAAGATTTTTTTATTGTACCAAAAAATATTTTTATTGGACCAAAAAGTTCTTTTACCAGAAATTTTAAATTGTCCCCAACAGTACTTTTATAGTGCCAAAAAGTACTTTTGTGTTACCAAAAGGTACTTTTATTGCACCACAAAGTAAATTTTTGTACCAAAAAGTACTTAATTTGTATCAAACAGTATTTTTATTTTAACAACAAGTACTAAAAAGTACTTTTATTGGGCCAAAAAGTACTTTTATTACTACACACAATTCTTTTACCAGCAACTTTAGTGTACCAAACGATGTTTTGAGTGTACCATAAATTACTTTTATTTTACAAAAAGGTATCAAAGTACTTTATTGCACCAAAATGTACTTTTTTGTTCCAAAAGTAAATTAATTGTACCACAAGGTACATTTATTTTACCAGAAAGTACATATGTTGTACCAAAAAGTACAATTGTTGTACCTAAAAAATACTGTTATTGTACCAAAAGTATATTATTGTAGTAAATTGTAAATTATTGCACCATAATGTACCTAATTGCACTACCAAGTACATTTAATATACCAAAAAGTACATTTATTTTGTCAGAAAGTGTTGTACTAACATTTAATTAACTGTACCAAAAAGTACTTTTATTGTTTTAAAATGAACATTTGCTTTACCAGAAAGTACTTTTATTGTACCCAAAAGTAATTAAAGTGGGCAGACTTCGACTAAGGGGAATGGACATCCCATTGCAGACTTACCAAAAAGTACTTTTTTGCACCAGCTAAAGTGAACAGGATTCGACTAAGGGGACTGGACATTTCATAGTACTATTATCATATATGAAAAAAATTATCCAGACAAGAACTAAATCAACCTAAAAATGTAAAATGTAAGCCTTAGTTACACGAAAGGATTTGTCACGGGGAAACTCAGTAAATTAGAAAACGATTTTAATAGTTCTTTTTATAAAATATCGCACTTTGGCTATTAAAAAGATTTGTCACGGATATACTCAGTAAATAATGAAACTATTTTAATAATTTTTTTTCTTTAAATATCACAATTTGGCTATTAAATGCGACCCAGCCATCGTAGACGTTGGATTCTAACTCAACGTCGATGTCGTGGTAAAGCTCATACAGCTCATGAGTCATTCGATGGCGAAACTCGCCGTCGACACAGATAGGTCCATATATTTTTCGGAGTACTCCCAGGTTTTGTATGTCCGTTGTCGTAAGCGTCATTCAACAGAACGGGTAAAGTTAACACCTGGTTTCTTAGTATCCCGAGATTAGGTGGTGTTACTACAGTGCTGCCGAAGTCCGTAAAACATCTATTGGCTAGCACTATTTTCCGCTTGATTTGTTGGCTGACATTATTTTTCTTATTGACGAAAGACCCGAGGTAAGCTCATTTACTACCTCAACATGCGTCGCCATCGAAAGGACTCTTTGTTCTCTTTGATGAGAAAACTGCAGTAACATCCCGCAGATTTCGGCCAATGATGTCTATGTCATCGGCATAGGCTAGTGGCGTGTGGCTCCAGACATGTTGACACCAGCCTTACTTATCACCTTCTGCAAAACTTTTTAAATAGTGTAAAGGACATTTTCGGTGACATCTTTCATATCATACACCGTTTATATAACCCTCAAGATATGCCAAAGGTTTTCATATTGCTTAAAATTAATTAATTTTTACTAACCAAATATTTTTGTCTATAATTAATTTCTTTGCCATTCACATTGAAAGCGATATTAGGCTAATCCTTTTCCCCTTTTTTAACTATTGTCTAAGAAAGTTTCCTTACTACTATTCCTATGGTATTGCTGTACAAAAAAATCCTGCAAATCTTTTATAACCGAAATTAATATTAAATTGAGACTTTATCTATTTAATACAATTTTCTCGACCACTTCAAACTATGACCAACTTGAGTGACCCTACTCCGCCCAGGGGCTATTATGAAACATTTTACTTTTTTTCTCTCAAGGATTCTTTTGTACTCAACGAATCTATTCAAACTCGCTACTGTATACAATTCAATTTTTGTAAATTCCTGCAATTAAAACTTTTTTATTTTATTGTTAACACATTTTTAAGCTATCAAATTGTGGGGACGGAGAGGGAGAGAAATATAAAACGTTAAACTTTATAAACTTTTCAAAATTTTGCTCTGCCCATTGAAAACTTTTAGCTAACCCCAGCGATTTGTGCTCACAACAGATGAACAGATGAGAGGAAACAAAATGACTAAGCAAAATTAAATCGCTTCCAAAGGAACTCAACCGCAAAAATGGGTGGTACTTCCGTTTTGGCAAATAAAGGATACAAGAAAAAAAAGTTTAAAAAGTTTTCTTTTTTTTTCTATATCATAGATCGCTACGCGAGAAGAAGGTAATAAGGAACTTGTTGGAAGTGGAAATTTATGTGAGTCTAAATTAATTTTAAAGGACTTTTTAGTATTCAACGGTTTAAGTACAGAAATTTTTGTGATAGGAATGTTTGCACAACTGTCATATCATTTTTATATAAAAGAACTGAGATATTAGTAAATAGTCCTTAAATTTGGTTTATATTGTGTAAACGTGTCAGCAATGTTTACTCAGTTCAGGCTAAAGTCCCACATTTCCTTTATATCCTGAAAGAAAATCTAAATAATATTGAGTTCACAGATTTGTTATAAGTATGTTAAACTTTTGCTATCAATATCCACTTAGATCATTGCTAAGCTACTTCATTTCCTCTATGAATTTCGCCAAAGACTTTCTACATGCTAAGGACTTAGTGTAGCGTGTATCCTCTAACGCCTCTTATTGCCTTTATTATTTTTCATATTCTTGTTTTTTTTTCATTATCTCCTGTGGACACCAGATGCCAAGCAGACAGACACAATCTGCCCATTAGAGTTATGAACAATGGCCACAGCCAATTTTGTTTTGGACATTGGCACAAAAATGTTATTATACTCTGCACTTGGCTATAACCTAAAGGCTATTGGCCAGCAAGAAATTCCGCTAGAATTTGAACATAAATTTCACTACAACTCCTGAATGAGTAAAGAACACAATATGGTCAATGACAGCAGCAGCACCAGTAGTAGTCGTACGATAGTAGCCTGCTGATGGAGTAGGGGAGTTAAATGGTAAAATTCCTATAGGTACCACAGTTATGTACCATTTTTTTCCATCGAAGTGATGGCGCAAGGCAACAGCCAGCCATTCGATCCATTGATTTCCTCTGGTGACAAATGCCATAAATTGCCAAATTCTTGGTGTTTTTATTATGCTAAAGCCACAGCCGAACATAGGGCAGAGTATGGTGAGAGATTGGCATACGCCAAGTAGGAATAACACAGCCATTATATATTGAACCAGTAGTGAATCTTTGGTTTCTTTTACGACAATGAAATGAAATAGACATCATTGGCATCAAACGTCTGGGGGTGGGTGGCAGACAAGAGAAGTCCTATGTGTAACCGAAGTGAGAGGGAGGAGAGCATTGTGCGGCGGTATGTCTAATTTATGGATAGCAAAGGCTTTCTAGTGCTAGGGAAAGAAGCGTGCTGTAAAAATATGCATATAAATCAATATAAATTTGTAAAATTTTAATTTCATTTGCTGCCAGCTTTTTGTTTTCCTGGGAAGCTAAGGGAAGAGGGCAAATCATTGACAAAAGGGACTTTGAAAAATTAATTGTTTAATAATTATAATAGGAGAGTATAATGGGGAAAAATCATAGCAGAAGTATTGAAGCGTTGGGGCGAACATGTTTTGGGTTGAGGGGGAGGGGGAATGCTTTGAATAATTTACATAACCTGTAGGTGACAAGTACACAGGAAATCTAATTGCTGAGATAATTGCTAATGGGAAAATGCAATTTATAACAATGCTGTACGGACAAACTGTGAACTCAATAAAATTAAATTTTTTTTATATAATATTTTCCATTAAATTTAAGAAAAAATATGTCATAGATTTCAATGGATAGATAGTTTGGAATATTAGAAACAATATTGAGAATATTGAAATTGAATAGAATTTTGAAATAGAATATTGAGATTAAGGACATCTAGAGTACACAGGAACTAATTCAAAAATATGAAAAAGTGGTGTCCGCAACATTAACTGCAGTCCCTTCGATAATGCAGTACAACATTTTTCAGCTAATTGATTTGGATCTCAATTCTGAGAACGGCACGTGAAAGTTGCCCCAAAAAGAAAAAATTCTTCATCATGCGGTTTGTCAAGATACATGCCATAATAATTTTATATCGATTTGAAGTTAGTAAATACCATATAGGGGAATTTGTCACGTTTTAGGCTCTTTTGTTTGACATAACTCGAAAACCACTACTCCGGTTTAGCTGAAACAAATTTAAAAAAATTAAGAAATACAATTCCTTTAATACGTTTATATAACGTTTACCTAAATAAGCAACAGTTTTACTTTTCCATTCATCAAATGATTTTAACTGGGTTTACTCTTTAGCAGTTATAATAAAACTGTTGTACTCCGTGGCGTATGATTTATGTGGAATATTACTTATGATAATCCTACGCCACCATATAACAATATAACAAAAGAGTCGAAAACGTGACTAATTTTCCTATACGATACTAACTAACTTCAAATCGATATTAAATTATTATGGCATGTAACTTGACAAAACACATGATGCAGAACTTCTTCTTGTTGGGGCTACTTTCACGTGCAGTTCTGAGAATTGAATCCCAAAATCATGTGTTGTACTGTGTAATACTAGTAAGCAAAACATAACAAAGTTATACTGTAACGCAACAGTTTTTCCACTTAGGTTAAGTAAAACTTACTTACTTACATAAGTAGCCTTTTAAAAATTACGAACGTAGTTCATAAATTTGAGGCCTGAAGTATTAAAGAATTCCACACGCTTCGGTCTTATACCTGCGTTCTCCAGTTAGTCCTACCAGATCGTGGAACGTCGCCCACCACTTGGTCGTTCCAACGAAGTTTGAGTCTCCCTGCTCTGCGCCGTCCTACAGGTTCGTCTTCAAACACCTTTCTCGCTGGAGCGTTTACATTCACCCTGGCAACATGTTACAGCCAACGTAGTCATTGGTTTCTGACTCTTTTAGCTACGTTGATGTCATGGTAAAGCTCACACTGCCCATGGTTCATCCCATGGCTAAACTCGCCGTCGACAGAGATAGGTTCATATATTTTTCGGAGTACTTTTCTCTCAAATACTCCCAGATTTTGTATGTCCGTTGTCGTATGCAGCCACGATTCGCCAGCATACAACAGAACAGGTAATATAAGCACCTGCTATAGCTGTTTCTTAGTATTCCGAGATAAGGTGGTGTTACTAAAGTGCTGCCGAAGTCCGTAGAAACATCTATTGGCTAGCACTATTCTCCGTTTAATTTCTTGGCTGACATTATTTTTCTTGTTAACGGAAGATCCGAGGTAGGTAAACTCGTCGACTACCTCAAAACAATAATTGTCAACGTTCACTGTGCGTCCCCATCGAGAGGACTCTTTGTTCGTCGAAATCATTATTTTTGTTTTGTCCTCGTTGACCGCTAAACCCATTATTGCTGACTCCTTTTCTAGTGATGAGAAAACTGCAGTAACATCCCGCTGATTTCGGCCAATGATGTCTATATCATCGGTATAGGCTAGTGGCATGTGGCTCTTGTGGAATATTTTGCCAGACATGTTGACACCAGCCTTTGTCATCACCTTCTCCATAACTATATTAAATAGTGTATAGGACAAGCTATCACCCTGCCTGAGACCTTTTTCAGTGTTGAATAGTTCAAGAGTGATTCATACCAACTTTAACCGAGAATTTTGTGTTTTACAAGCAAAGTCGAATTAGCTTTGCAGGAATACCAAACTCAGACATGGCTTCATAAAGCCTATTCCTTATCGGAGAGTCGAAGGCAGCTTTGTAGTCGACAAAGAGGTGGTAGGTGTCGATCTGTGAGTTTTTTTTTCAGGATTTGTCATAAAGTGAATGTTTAATCCGTTGTAGATTTGCCAGGGCTAAAGCCGCACTGAAAAACTGGTACAATTACCCAGATCAAATGGCTTAAGGTAGAATTGCGAAAATATACAGAATTACATGAAAAGATTTTTCGCATTTCAAACTTTTAGGGGTAAAAGCACCGAAAATGAGATACAATTGATACAATCTCTTAGACCCAACGGCTCAAGGTAGAATTTTTGGGGTAGTTTTGCGATATGACAAAAAAATTTAGTAAGGTCCTAAATTGATATAACTGCTATCGTCACCTAGACCTATCGGCTAAAGGTGAAATCGCGAAAATTAGATTGTGTATTTGTTCCATGGGGTATTTGTGCAATATAAAGAAATTTATCGAAATTCGTATTTATACGGATAAAAAGGGGAAAAAGTGGTACCATCACCTAGACCAAAAGGCTAAACGGTGCAATCAAAAAAATTGAGATACATTTTTATGATATGAAGGTCCTTGAAATAACAAAAAGTCCAGTCACCATACCAAAAATATCACAAATTTTTTATAAGAGTTGGATAGCAGTTCATTTTAAGATATTTCAATGTTTTACCCACGTCAATAATTAAAAATTCGAAAATTTTTCCAAGGCTTAAAAATTCGTCAAGGTCCTTTGCATAGCAAAAAATATAGTCCTTCGTGAAAATTATTAAAATTACATATCTGTTGTACAATTCGAAGATTAGGTTACTCTTTTATGTTTTTATATGATACTACAACGAAAATTATGGGAAAACATTTATTGACATTTAAAGGTCCTTGATATATACAAATATTCCATGTAGTAATATAAAACAACAAATAATGTGTGGGAGAAATGATTAAATTAAATCTAATTATCTGTAATGATAATTTAAATCTAATAGAAAAAATTTCCAAAGGCTATGAAAGTAGCCAAGGTCCTTAATATAGCCTACAAGGGGCCAAGCCAAGCCTGAAATGTAAATAAAGATTTGAATAGTTTTGTGCAAAATCTTGGTTAGAATTTTACACTTTTATTCTTCACTATAATACTTCAGATGACAATCTGATATTATGGAAAAATGTCCAAAGACATTGAAAGTAGCCAAAGTCCTTGAAATAGCCAACAAGTGCAGCCTGCAATGCAAATAAAGATTTCAATGATTTTGTGCAAAATCTGGGTAGAATTTTACACTTTTACTCTTCAAATTATTAATTACCTTGAAAATTTGAAATTATGGAAAAATTTTCATGGGCACCTTAATAAGCAAAGTCCTAGAAATATCAAATCCTTTCAAAAAGCAATACAATGGACAAAACTGCATAATAATAGGTAAATTTAATATATCTTAACTTTGCATTTAAGTACATGTTACATTAATACATGTAACAATCTGAAATTATGGACAAATTGTCATGGGCACCTTAATTGCCAAAGTCCTAGAAATATTATATCCATTTAATGACCATGACAAACGACAAAACTGCAAAACAAAATGTTAAAGCAATATACCTTAACTTTGTATTTAAGTATGTTACATATCATTACCAGCTGAAACTATGAAAAAATTCCAGAAGACATTGAAAGGAGCCGAGGTCCTTGAAATTGCATATATATGAAAAATTTGTTGGGGTAAAATTATATTATATTCATTAAGTTACTCCTTATGACAATACAAAATAGTGCAAAAAAGGTGAAGTAATCCACACACAATCGAAAAATTCGTACGAGTCCTTTAGCATAAATAGGTTCAAAATGTGAAAATAGTGTTGCATTTATAATATTTGGTACTTTCACTAATATTTCTTCTAAATTCAAATTGCTTCCACATAATAAAATTTGTTGGCATTCCCTAAATAGGTTTTCATTGTAGAAACGAAAACTCTTTGCATAGAAAACTATTCAATATGCAATAACTGAATTCTGTAATGTTGGGAAGGGTTTTTATTTTCTCTAAAAGTGTAATGTGCTAATTTCTTAATATATTTCACCAGAAATTTTATATTAGATAAACTTTTTTTGGCTTTGTACTATTATATATGAGACTTATTACAATTTCTTTTCCTCTCTTTTTCAGGTGGTGATTTCGGGTGCATTATGTACAGTAGAAGATTATGTAATAATGTCACAGTGTGCACACAACAAAGCCATTTATTTAGCCGCAGAAGGAACAGTCTCAGTGACCGATATCTCACAAACACGTAAGTACCCCCACCCATCTTTTTCATACATGACAAAGAACAAGCTCTTTTGTGTCTCATCTTGAATTCAAAAGCAAAATTTCTAGAAACAATTCATCGACTTTAAAGAAAATGAATGCACGAGGGAAAAAAATGTTAATAGGCCTGGGAACTATAAACAAATCGGTTATTTTTTTTTCTCTCCTACCACCCATTATTTATGCATTTCTACGTGACACAAATACAAAAAATATTTGAAAAAAATTATAAAACAATAAATACCTTAGCAGGGAGAGAGAGAGAATCGTAAAAGATATTTGAATTTAACAATTCCACACTCTATTTGTTGAATACATTAACACTCAACACTGGGCAGAAGGCATCAACATGGGCAGCGCTATCATCCACATCATCGTCATCATCACGATGCCCATCATTGTCATCTGTGCCCCATCACCTAACAGGAAAGAGTGTATAAAGTGTATAAGAACAGCGCTTATAGGCATTTAAGTTGCATTTAATGACTGCAGAGACCGTTAATCATCTTTGTGTGTGTGAGTTGTGTTTTCATTTTCTTAGCTGAAAAATGAAAACATTAAAAGTTCCATCAATTAGATAGAAATAACTTTATGCTTTGATAAGAAATGTTTAGAAATTATAGATAAAGAAAGAGTTAAAATATATTTGTTTTTTTTTTGTTGTAGTGACAGAGAGATTCAGATAACAATTTATTATAGGAAAATACTCTTAAATCATTAAACAAGATATGTTTGGTATAAAATATTATTGGGGAATTAACTCAGATAGAACTTTTCGATACCATCCTGCGATGAAAGTTTTCGTACAGAAAAGAAAAGTTCTTGAACAATTTTTGTAGATTCAGAAAAAGATAATAGACTTGTGGCCACAGATATTTGTGTATTGAATAATTCCCGTAATGTATAATCCTTCAAATCTGCTAAAGAAACTTTACACTAAACAATTCTATGAAAAGCTATTGAACCCTACACTGAAAAAAAGACCAGATAAATTTAAGAAAAAAATTCTAATTTTTGGCCAAAATCGTACATAAAAATTTAAGTACGTTTATGCTTGATTCAAGTACAGAACGTGCTACGGTCATAATATCGATATCACTGTACACTGAATCAATGACCAAATTCATCATCAACTTGGAATACAAACCCATCGATAGAACATAATTCTTCATCAATGTCTTTTGGATAATTACATTGCTACAAAACTTTTGATAAACTAAATTAAAATATATTGACTTTATAAAACAGCAATAAAAACTAATGTACCAATTTATTGCTGTTCATGAGTCTCCCATGTTCAATTTTCTTAAATTGCTTTGGAAAACATTGGAAAATCCTCAATAGTGCATGGCTACAAATGAACACTTCAGCTCTAATGTGGAAGCGCCAGCAAATCGTACAACATGAGCCTTTTTTTTCATTCCATCGTCACATTCTATAGGGGAGCCTAATTAATTTCAAATGCCGCTTGATTAGTAACAAATGAACCGAACCTAATGACATTTGATTACGAGACTACTCACTCACTTCTCTTAAAAGCCCGTATTGTTTTGTTCCACTGCCAAACTACATGTCTAAATTGCATTTAGAACAGAGCGGACCCCCAGTCAGAGTCAGTTGCTGTAGCTCTGCCGTGCTACCCTTATTATAAGTATAGACCCTATATAGTACGTGCTAGTAAGGAAACAGACGCATCGCACGCCGACTTTCTCTGAACGCAATTTTCAATCTACTACATATCTTTGTGTTGCTTCTATACAAGGAAATGAAAATGACCTTTAAACTTAATTGCTGTTTAAAACAAAAAAATAGTAGTTAATACGAACCAACGATAAAATGAACGCCATGCCAGGCTACATGGATTGTTTACTGGACACCAAGTGAGTGGTTGTTGGTTGGCGGCACTGAGTTATCAATTCAGATACAGGCCACAGGAATGGCAATACAAACAGCAGTAGAAGAATCTCTTTTAAACCATTATTTGAAAAATCGGCTACATCATCGGCATCAGAAACGGCAACACCGTCAGCAACGGCAACAGCGGCAGCTGCTTTTGTAGACACTGCAATTCATTTGAAATTTATGCTGACCTCATCCTTGCCAACTTGTTATGGCCATTTTTTGTAGTTGTTGTTGTTATTGTTTGCCATACAGGATAATAGTATGACTGCCAGTATTGTTATAGTATTTACAACTACTAATGCGACTAAAACGCCTATTGTTTAGCATTTAGCACGAGCTAAATGTTGCAACACAGCAACACCTATGTATACAAAAGGGCCTTAAGCGTTTTAAACGATTTGCTGGGTACCTACTAACACAGCCCCTAGGGGAGGCAGAATGATGCACCATCACCATCAAGACCACCTAACTAACTAACTGTTTAGCCAAAAACAACAAATATACCTATTGTTGTCTCTCTTTGTGTGAGTGTGAAAATATTAGTCCTTTTGGCTCTTTGTTGGCGTGTTTTGTTTTGTTAACACACACACACGCATACACACTTACACAGCTATGTGTAATTCTCTTACAAATACCAAAGCATAACATTTACCGTTGTATTACACGCTTGAGAATGTGATGTAATGTTGTTATGTTATTATACCAAGGATTTGCATAGGATAATTTGCTTCGAAGGAGTTTTCCTATAGGAAATTACACTTTACATGCCAGATTGCTTCTTTGGCTTTGCCGAAGCTCAGATATCCTTCACCCTGTGTAATAATGGTAAGACAAATAGGTAGTAGGGGTATTCACGATCATAAATTTTTGCTCAAGTATTGCAGAATTTTTGATCAATTTAGTACTAGAAGTAAATTTCAAATGCATACTTACAAAAACAAAACACGCGGCAAATTGCACAAAAAACTAATTATTGGATCACCTTTTTTCAGCAAAGGACATAATATGTATAAATTCGAATCATCGGAGGTGGTGCATGCTCGTTATCAGCGCCTCGCCACCGGACTTAAAGAGCTCTGCCGGAAGTCGTTTGGCACCGGCTGCCCTATTATTTTTGAGTTGCGATATTGCTGTTCTTACATCGGCTTGACTTTGTGGTGGGCAATCTAAGCCGTCGTCGACGATTGGTGTGATACCGTCACTTGCGCAGCCTTCTGGAACCAGCAGTTGCTGGAAGTGTTCTCTCCATATATGCAGCACACTCTGCGTAACAAGATTTCCATCCTTGTCCTTACAGGAGGGGAGCCCATTACCGTAGCCTTTTTTTCATTTCTAGCACGATTATTGCGGCGGTTGTCATGGAATGCGCAATATGCTGCCACTGTGTATCGGCAACGTCAGAAGGAGAGGCGTTGTGTCGTTGTGTTTGGGAGAGCTAACTGGAGTAGGCAGTGGCTATCTCTGGGGTTTGCAGCTTCGCGATGTCCAGTTTTCTTTGTGTTTGGTTACGTGCGTTTTTTGCACTGCTCAATCTTGTGCGCACCTTGGTTGCAACCAGGTAATGATCCGAGCCAATATTAGCACCACGGATCACACGCACGTCCATGACACTAGATGCATGCCTGCCATCAATTACCACATTATCAATTTGATTTTTGGTAAAAATACATGACGGAAATTTGAGTAAGATCTGACAACTGTGCCCCAAAGTGGTAAAAAGGTCAAGTTCTTAGTAAATCCTATGTACTAATTGTATTTTCTCTCGGAAAAACTTAATAGTCAAATATTGTCGTATGTGGGCGCTCCGGTTCTTTTTGCCATCTTGGTCCCAAACAATCTCCGATAATATCTCTGTTATTTTGTGAAATTTTCAGGACCAGTAAGCTATTATTATGACTGTTATAGAGGTTTGTTTTAAATAGAGCGTGGCACAGCCCACTTCCACTCAGGTTGTTATTCATACTATACCAACCACACATACCAAACGTCATCTTTATACCTCTTTAAGTTTTATGCCACACCCACCTATTTTTTTGTTGGATCACAAACTTTATTGCCTAACACATTTCGAGGCGATTGAAGAATCATTCCTGCAGATGTTGCGGTTTCAAAAATAGGGTTCAGTAGTCGGGGCCAAAAATGAAAGAACCCTATTTTAACCGCCGGCTGTAATTCATACTGTACGAACGACATATACCAAATACCATTCTAATACCTCTTATAGTTCATGAGATACAGGCTTTTAAAGTTTCAAGTTTTATGCCACACCCACTGATCCGATCCCGCACATTTTTTGTTGGATCACGAACTTTGCTGCCAAATAAATCCGCACACATTTTCAAGGCGATTGGAGAATCATTCCTGCAGATGTTGCGTTTCAAAAACAGGGTCCAATGGGCAGGGTTACCCCCATTTGATATATCTCAAATTAAGGTACCCAATTTTCAACACCGACTACTCAGCTTTTTACATTCAAAAAACAAAATGCAAACAAACCAAGCCAAACTCATTATCATATATATAGATTTGACCTTTGACTTCTCTAAGGCTTAAAGTTGTCCGATTTTGATCATAGCTATTTTATAACAGCTGACACAATATTCCACTGGAACATTACTCAAAATCCAAAGATAAGCATGATCGGATAAAAACTACTCCCACCTCCCATACAAACTCCCCCTTTTTGGGAGTATCCGTCTGTCTGTCCCCGCTATTACAGCTATAGTTGAAGAGCTATCGAGCTGAAATTTCGCATGCTAGATTTTACTCTCTAAGCGGAGGTTGTTCTAAGATAAACAAGGTTGGACAAAACTACACCCACCTCCCATGCCAACTCCCCTTATTTGGACTGTCCTCCTATCTGTCCACGCAATTGCAGCTGTAATTTAAGAGCTCTTCAGCTGATTTGGTATGCGAGCTTCTAGCCTCTTAGCGGACGTTAAGTTTAAAAATGAGCAAGATCGGATAAGAACTACTCCCATCTCTCATACAAACTTCCCTTATTGGGGCTGTCCGTCTGTCTGTCAAGGCAATTACAGCTGAAGTTAAAAATCTATCGAGCTGAAATTTGTTCTGCATACATCCTCTAAGCAGAGGATAAGTTTAAAGATAAGATACAAACTCCCCCTTTTTTGGGGTGTCAAGCTAGATCAGATAAAAACTACTCCCACCTCTTATACAAACTCCCCATTTTTGGGGGTAGCCGACTGACTGTCCCCGCTATTATAGCTGGTATGTTAGCTTATGTTGTTCCTAGTTCTAAGATCAGCAAAGATTGGATAAATGCTACTCCCAACCCTTTTTGGGGGTTAAAAAAGAATAATACTGACATTTTTACAATTTGCAATAAATTTCATTTAAGAAACGTATGTTTTTTATGGAAAATTTTACTCGCTGATACGGAATTATGTCTCGTAGCAATTTCCTTTGCAACAAAATTATTTTAAAATGTTTTTTCAGTGGCAACTAGAGTGAGTACCACAACAGTACCGTTTTTGAATGGATTCGTAATCTTTTTTGTAAATTATCCTAATCCCTTTCGCAGAGAATTGAAATCTAACTAATAAAATGTTATTCTTTCATGAAAATTTGCTTATCTACTACATAGTATCTTAAAGTACCACACAACGGCAGTAATATTTTATGTTAATTTGCTACAACAAAAACAACATTATGGTGACTGGTTACTCATAGTTATGAGCTCATGTTCATATCTTCATCTCATCTGCGTGTTGTTGGGCAACTTATGTTTATTTTTCCTACTCTCTTCATCTAAGCTGCTTTCCAGTCCCGTATAGAATGAATATTTATATGAATGTAAGTGTTAAATGGTATGTCCTTGTATTGCTATGTTCGTCCTTCGTATTAATGCCTTTTTGGTTCAGGGTTGTTGTTGTTGCTGTTGTCGCTGCTGGTTTTGCAAGTAATTGTTACAGCCTCTCAAGAGACTACAGGTGCAAAATGTTATGGTATTATCGTCGACGAAAAAAATCAACATTAGAAGCGGTACTTGAAAGATAAGAAGAGTGTTTAATCACTCAAACTCTAAAACGCTGTCGTAATTTCATTCTCTCGCTCTTTCTCTTGTTTTTTCTTTCATGTACTGTTTCTTTCACTATAATACACGTAAAATCCCATAATTAAATTGTTTTCTTTACACCTTGCTGGGCAAGTGATCCTGTGTTTGCTTTTGTTTAGTTTAGAGAGATTTAGGCAGATAGATAGCGAAGAGAGCTTAATCCTCTGTGGGTATTGTGTGAAAAGTCCTTTTGTCAATTTTACGCCTACAATTGCCACTTGCTGTATGATAACGCACTTGTGTGTGCTGCTTGGGCATATGTAAAACTAAAATCCTCTCTCGCTCTCTCTGTCTTACACTTGTGCCTGATGCTTATCAGGCCAATTGTTAGTGTAAGCAGGAGTCTATTCATTTAGCCTTATTTATGTCTATTACAGAGTCTATGAATAGGGTCAAGTACCACCAGGGAGATGTTAGATTTCGCAATTGAGGGATTATCATAAAAAATAATTGTGTAAAATTTATGACTCAACACCCACTTGACACAACAGCAGCGTTAAAATTGAAGGACCATTGGTCTTTGTTTATTAGAGTTTATTGCCGTAATTATTGTAAATAAGGATATGTGTTAAAGGATATAAAGGAAATTTGGTTAATTATCGGAAGTGTCATGGGAGAATTGTAAAGAGGTGTTGTGTTGGAAAATAAAGTCGAAATTGGGTAGAGAAATAACTTTGGAAAATTTCAAAACAACTTTAAGGTCTGTGTTGAAACTAAATGGGTTGTGATAACCCGAGCAATATATATTATTTGATGCGACCCAAAAGTTTAACACACAGAAGGATTCACTTTAGAACCTAGGTTTCCTTGAACCAAATTCGATTCATGACTTTTTAAGTCGTCTGTCTGTCTGGTTGTCTGGGTGGTAAGCACGATAACTTTCGAAATACGTAGCCAAATGTTTTGAAATTTTGCACCAGTTAAGAATTCCCCAAAACTACTGACAGCATTGCAAATGAGCTACATGGCCCGTTCCTTCTGGTACCTCTCATACAACTCTATCTTTCCGCCCACTTTAGAAATCGAGTAATAATATCAATACACCCAACGGGCTCGTACCAAAATTCTGTATTTAATTAAGCTATAACAGGATAAAGTTTTGGGAAAAAAATTTTGAAGGCTAGCCACGCCCCTTCTGGTACCTCCCTTACAAATGTACCTTTCCGCCCATTTTAGAGATATAGAAATAATATCAATAAATCCAACGAGATCGCACCCAAATTTTTTATTTAGTAAAGCTATAGCAGGATAGAGTTTTGGAGAAAAAACTGGAAGTATAGCCAGGCCCCATCCGGTGCCTCCGATACCCATATGGGTACCGCCCACTTTAGAAATCGGTGAATGTTATTAATACGCGATCGTGCCCAAATTCCGTATTTAGTGAAGCTCAAGCAGGATAAAGCTTTGGGAAAAAAATTTAAGTCTAGCCACGCCCCTTCTGGTACCTCCCATTCAAATGTACCTTTCCGCCCACTTTAGAGACACCCAACGCGATCGTGCCCAAATTCTGTATTTAATTAAGCTATAACAGTATAAAGTTTTATAGAAAAAATTTGGAACTCTAGGCACGCCCCTTCTGGTACCTCCCATGCAAATATACCACTCCGCCCACTTTATAAATCGAGTAAAAATTTCAATATAATAGAAAATTTTATGTTTTGCTGAGGATTAGGGTATATGTAAATCGGTTGCCCGACTGAAACTTTCTTATTCGTTGTACTAGGTATATATACAAAAACCATCACCAATAAGCCGACAAAATTCAGTAAAATTTTTATAAGAATATGATGTTTAGAATACGAGCTTAAGGGCAACACACAGAATCACAATCTCATTTTTATATATCTCGCTATTAATTACACAGAAGAATAAAAACTAACAACAATAATGCCTGACAATTGAAATAATTTTAAAGCATCTAAAGGAATATGAGTATCTTTTGTATATAATATTTATGTTAATTCACTTTTTGCCGAGTTAAAAAAAAGAGTTAAATTAGCCGCTCTAATAAAATAAAGTTGTGGTTCTGTGTGTTACCCATAAGCTCTTATACCAAACACCGGATTAAAATAAAAATTTTGGTGGATGTTGTCAATATATCAGAAAATGTTTATGTGCATATTATCACATGGTATCAATATTAAATGTTTGTAAAAATCTCCAATATACTTAGGACATTTTTCATTATATATCCCGAAACACTTTACCACTACGTAACGCCACACAAACACACAGAAAACTAATGAGCTCTCGTACATGTATTTATCACTCGTTTACTTTACTGCTGCATTGCCTTACAACAGTGTACAGTGTACGGGGAAAACTATTCAAGTGTTGCGCCCCTACTAAAAAATATCAATGATGAAAACGTTTTAAGCGCCAATTTTGTTTTCTTTATTTAAGGGTTTTTTTCGTCTGTTTGTTTGTTTGTTGTTGTTGGCTTTGTTGTATTATTATCATTCTCATTATTATTACTATTTATTATTATATGTATACCCTTTCTTTACTTTAAAGTTTACCTAGTACACTAACGATGGTTGGTATTTAAGGTGAAACGAATCTCTTTACATATATATGTATTCGTAATATTATGGATGAGATTGCATTCACCTTTTCCCAATTGTACTCATCATGATCATCATCATCATCAGTTTCTAGCAAGTACTAGAGGGGCCTTATATACGTGTGAATAGCCGTGATTGAGTGTTTGTTTGTATAGGTTAGTGCTGATGGTGTTTGTATGAGTGCTATAGCATCACTGTGTGCTTGTGTGTGTATGTATGTTATTATTGATTTATTTGAAGTGGCTCTCTGGCTGGTTGGAGGCCTTCTGACTTTGTTCGCATTGAAGCGCAAGAATTCTTTTGTTCCATAATTTTTTCGGCTTCCTCAACTGCGTTACGGTTACTCGCACGGGCTGTTGACTGACTTAAGATGAGTTGCGTTGAGTTGAGTTGAGTTGAGTTGAGTTGTACTTGTCCTATTGTTGAACTTCAGCAGCCAGCAGCCGCTGCCGTCAAATCATCTCATCTCATCTGGTCTTGGGTGTTGGTGCTGGGCCAACTTTTTATACCATTCACAATTGATGCACTTCAGTTCAAAAGGCAGACATTGGAGATCCATCAACTCGTCGGTTACTCTTGAGGCCAGGAAGCGGCAGCAAAAGCAGCCGCCGCAACAGCAGCAATAGTGATGATAGTTTTATGAGGGGTTTTTATTGTGTGACTGGTTAGATGGATGGGAATGTGGATGTGGATATGAATTTTATTTGTCTGCTCTGGGATTGGACCGTTTTCAAATGATCAACAATTAAGAGGTTAATCATAACGGACATAAATTGCTTTTGAGGTTTTTGTTGGTGAAGGCTCTATTTAAAGGTTTAAATTAAAGAATTTGGTCGAGGAAAGTGATAAGCTCGTTTAATGATAGAATAGCGTTTTAAATAAATGGAGAAAAATTTTATAAAATATAAGACAAAAATTGCAATTGCTTTAGATAGACCGTATTGAGGACCCCAAACTACTAAAATTAAATTCATAATTTCTTAAATCAATTTTGGCCTACGTATACTCAATTCATTTGCGAGTCTTCAATACATAACTCCAAAATAATATCATAATTTCTTAGTTTAAAATTTTCTGTCACAAATTAAGTTTACTTACTTTTTTTAATAAGCCGCTATTATTTAAGTAAAAAGTTTGCCATTTTACGTTATTCCCCTCCTATCATATTTACTGCCGTAGACTTTTCACGCTGGAGCATTCATACAAAGGGTTCAAGCCAGTGTATTCAGTTTATTTGAACGGGCTTGACGACGCTTTCATTATACTGCCTATACAGTGCATGGTTCATTCCACGACGACGAAACTCACCGTTAACGATGATGGGTCCAAATATTTTTCGAAGTATTTTCCTCTCGATTACTCCCAGAATAGATTGATCGGCTTGTGTCATTACCCAGGTTTCTGCTCTGTAGAGCAAGGCAGGTAGGATCAGAGTCTGGTAGAGTTTGATCTATGTTCGTCACAGAGGGCTTTTGATTTCTAGGATGACATTATTAATTTGGTTTATGGCGGAGCCAAGGCAGACAAAATTATCTACCAGTTGTCAAACGTTCATGCAGCGTCTCAAACGAAGGGACTCTTTGTTTGTTGAACAAATAACTAGGTTTTGTTCCCATTTATCACCAGACCCACTTCTGGCGACTGCTATTCAATGATCAAACAAGCCGCAGTAACATCACGCAGTCCTCGTCTAATGATACTCGTATCTATATCATCGGCATACGCGAGCAGCATTGTTGAAGATGGTACCATTCCTGTTTACTGCAGCCTTCCGCATGATCATCTCCTTTACGATGTTAAGGAGATCGCAGGACAGACTGTCGCCTTGTCTAAAGCCTCGCTTGGTAGGAACGGGCTCCCGACAGATTTTTGCCAATTTTCACTAAAGACTTTGTGTCAGTCAGTGTCATCCCGCAAAGTCGTATTAGCTTCGAGGCGTTACCAAACTTAGCCATAGCATCTAATAGTTTCTGCCGTATCGGACTGTCGAATGCAGCTTTGTAGTCGATAAACAGATGGTGCGTGTAGATCTGCATTTCTTGGGTCTTCTTCAGGATTTGTCGTAGTGTGAATATCTGGTCGGTCTGGAATTTATCAGGTCTAAAGCCATACTGATAAGATCCAATCAGGTTCACAAGGATGCGCTTTAGTCTTTCACACACTAGGCAGGACCTTGTATGCGGTAGGTAAAAAGTCGATCCCGCGATAATTGGTACACACACTTGGATCGCCTTTCTTAAGCATAGGACATAGGGCACTCAGAATTCAATCATTGGGCATGCACTCCTTGAGCCAAATCGTTTTAATGAGCTGGTGCATGGATGTTGCCAGCCCATCGCCGTCGGTTAAAAAAGCTCTGCCGGTAGTCCATCGGCTCCCGCAGCTTTGTTGCCGCGCAATTGCCGTTCTGATCTCGTTTTGGCTCGGTGGTGGACAGTCTACTCCATCGTCGAAGATTGGTGTGATTTCGTCACTTATGCTGCCTTCGGGAATGAGCAGAGTACGAAAGTGTACTCTCCATATTTGCACATGTCCGTGACCAGATTTTCTTACAGATGGGGATCTCTATTCCAAAACTATTGCTTTTTATCTTTTGGTAGACCTTTCGTGATGTAAAATCTATCCCTAAAATGTTCGATATCCTGGCACTCTCTTTTCTTCCATAGACGCTTTTTCGATATAAAGAGGCGTTTCATCTGCACGTATATGTGAGCAGACTTCCCTCTCTGTCATTACAGATGGGGATACCTGTTCCAAAACCTTAGCTTTTTGACATTTTGGCAGAACCTTTGTGCTTCACCTCTTTCCTTGTAATTTTCCACATCCTGACTCTCTCTTTTCTTCTATAGACGCATTTATCGCCTGAAGAGTCGTTATATCTTCCACCTCATCTCATTACATCGTTCCGTTGCCCCACGCGTTACCGTTGGTTGCAGTTTGGCCCTGTATGCAGCATTCTACTTCTCAGACATTTCGCTACATTTTTCCTCGTTGCAGTACGGTCTGTGAGGCAGTGGTCACAGAATTCACCACTGTTTGTCGGGAACACCAGAAATAGGGGGGTTTGTTTGAAGTATTCGAGAGAAAGAGTTGGTTGGAATGGGTATTGGCTATCTCTGTGGTATGCGGCTTTGTGATGTCTAGCTTCCCTTAAGCACCGCGCATCACACGCACATCCATAATGCTTGAGACATGCCTTCCATCAATTACCACATGATAAATCTGGTTTCTTGTCTTTTGATCAGAGGACATACAGGTTGCCTTGTGGATATTATTATGCGCGAAACTGGTTCTACTCACTTCTATGTCTATCTTTAATGTCCACGTCTTTGTCTTCCGTCGGGGGGCACGTACACAAATCAGCGTGATTTAAAAAAATGTCGCCTTGTTGCGGATAGTGGCTATTCGGTCACTTACAGTGTTTAAACGCGAGTCCCGATGTCGAAGTCTCTTGCCGACATAAAAACCACATCCAAATTCGTGTTTTTCTGCATGACAGCTATAAAAGATGTCACAGTTCGGATGGTGAAAAATCGGGCTGATATTCGGATTAAGGAGGTCATTTAATATAAGAATCAGCGGAAATATTGTTGGGGCTCACACTTTTTTTCTTTTTGCCAAGCAGTATTATGTATAAAAAAAATAAATTTCAGGATGTGGGTCTGTGTGTTGTACAATAGCTATTAAACCAGCCATCGGATTATAATGAAATTTTGGTAGAATATTAAGTATATATTAGCGATGGTTTCTCATATATTACTAGGTTAATAAAGTTATAATATTATTTTTTACTCTCTGTATAATATTTATTTATATAGTCCAACTTCTCTGTAGCTAATTTCTCTCTACAACGAATTTTTTCAAAATCACTACATATTCCTACCGTTTTTTTCACATATTTTTACCTCTCTGTAACGAAATTCTCTATCGGCAATCCACAGTGACAACGTTATAGAAAAGTTCTGAGTGTGTGTCTGTGTATTGCTTATAAACTCTTAAAGTAGCTGCTTCAATCTGTTGGTTATGTGTTGTCTAACATATTGGTGACAATATTTAGATCCCAAAACTCTATTCAGCAATATTCGCTAATAAATCAGTCGACAATTTCTTTATGTCAATGTAGGAGAAATCTGTGAGAAAACTTCACTTTTCTTACTCATGTCAGCAGCCATAACCGCTATGTGCAATTTGGTCATTTGGAAGTCTCAGATAGGAAATGGAAATACATACTTGAAAATAAAGTTTTATAGTTATATGATATGAATCACAAAATATTCATTCTTAACGCACAACAAAACAATTAACCAATAACACTTTCTCTGTCCCACATCACCCTTAACACATGTGTTGCCATAAAAACTTAACTTTTTAAAACGGAAATTATCGAAAAATCCCCTAAAATCTCTACGAGTTAATAGCCCTGGTCGTGTGCCAGCTATTAATTGCATGTGTGCATCAGGGTTGCTTGCTTGCCTCTATCCTTGCCCTAATATCCTTTTTATAGCTAAACTATTCTAACCATTAATGTTTTTACTCTCCCCCCTTGTTGCTGACAACAACCAGTTTTTATCAAACTTCAGAGTGATATCAGCTTTCATCACAATCATTTTCCCCCTACTCCTTCTCGGCGTTGTGTTCGTTCCTCTGTTCTCGCTTACAAGATGGATCATTTTTATCGGAAAAATTAATGTTTGTTAGACGCATAAGCGCATGCGCCTCTTACGTTTCATGTAGACGTCATCGCTGTCGTCGTCGTAGTCGCCACCGTAAGAAACATCAACAAGTGTTGCTGCTGTTGATTTGTTGAAGCTGCTGCCGTTGTTGTTGTTGTTGTTGCTGCTGCTAGTGCTTCAGCTTCTGCTTGTGGGGCTAGATGCTTGTTGCTTACTTACTTAGTTGCTGTTGATCGATTTTGAATGTTTAGAACTGATACTCATCTTTACAATAATAACAACAACATCAACATCATCGACAATATTTATTGTACAAAAAAGGCTACCGCCGTCTTAGGCGGGGAAAATTACAACAACATGCAAGATGGGAAGAAAATACACATTCAATATGCATGACATATACAAATATAAAATACACCGGCTGGGAGCTGGGCCTGAAGAGCGTTTACTGTTGTTGCATTGTTGACCATTTGAGTTGAGCGATTGATCGAGCTAGAAACCGACCCAACCATCCGATCGATCTATCGATTGCCCGCTCGACTGTGGGAAACAAAAACATCACCTGAACCGATGAAGCGATGGAGACGACGACAACGATGAGAAATCTCCATAAACTCAAGTGTTTTACAAGTGTAAATCAATGATTGTCATTAAAAAGCAGCATAGAAAATAAAAGTTCAACAGCTAAGCAAGGAGGGAAGGGGGCACAACATGCAAGCCATGGGTTGGCCAGACGGACACATGCTAGGCCAAAGAGGCGGTCGGTCGGTCGAGTTACTTGGATGTGTGAGGAGAAAATTATTTTCTCATATGCTGCTTACTTGAGCAAATAACAAACGATAAAAACGTATGACGATCGTTTAGATTGTAATAAAACTGGACGACGACAACGACAACTATTGGAAGACAATAATGATGATCATAATGATGATCTTCATCATCGCAAAGCGTTGATGGCCAACAAGGCGCTCGCTCGCTGGCTCACTTAGACGACAGTTCAACTGCTGCTAGTAGTATATAATTGTTTAAGGCTGCTGTTTTGTAGATAGCTGACAGTATAAGTAAATGTCTGTGTGTGCTAGAGAAGATGTAACATCTTTACAGCCAAATCATGTTTTTAACAAGGCTCAAATGTAAGCGTGTGGTGATTACTTAGTGACATTAAAGGGATTCAGAGTTTAATGCCAACTGCGGTAGGTAATCAATGCTAAGGCAAATTGCACTAATCAACAATGTAATAAAATTCTAGATACATTGCATTAGGTTACCTTTGGCCACAATTTCTTAATTAATTGAGTTCCTTTAAACGGAAATCCACTGTGACCTGGCTGGCTGTCTAATCTTCTATGTAAGCGCCTCTTTTCTTTTATAATATATATTTTTTTGATTTATTCCAAAATTACAATTGTTTTGACGTTTACACACACACACACTTTTACATGGCAGAAATGTTAAGTGTTCTTCTTTTCGTTTTGTGTTCCCCAAGCGAGAAAAAAAACTAGACCTTCAACTCCTTAGAAAAGCAATTAAATTGATCTAGAAATGTAAAAACGACATATTCTCACACTCCCCCTTGAATACGACGAAGACGACGGCAACGACGAGAAAACGGAAAATATTTTTGTGTGTTTGGAAATTTGTTGTGAAAAAGAGGCCAACATGCAATTGGCGGTCATAAAACTTAGAACATCATCAGGCCATATATTATGCATTGTCCGCCTGCCAATGCAAATGGATGCCAACGCATACCATGGCCAGGCACAGTGGTGCGATAAAGGTCGTTTAAACAACACAAAAAAAAAAACAATTAATGAAGGAAATTAAAGTATTTTCTAAGGTATTTAGGGAAGACAAATAAACAACAGTTGTGTTTGAGACCGTTAATTAAATAAATTAATATGCACTCGAACAAAAAATTACATACTTTAAAAATGATAAACTATTTTGTTACATAGCGTTAAACGTAACAAATAGCGCTATAAATATTCTATATAAATACACGGATACCACCTTTGCTGTATTGACAATGTACAGCGAAAATTTCGTTGTAATCGTTTAACCGGTTTATGAGCTTATAGACAACATACAGACCTACAAACGTATCACCTCATTTTTGAATACATGTAAAAGTAAAAGTACAAGCAAAGTAATGTCTTTGTTTATATTAATACACGGAAACCATCTCTACTATATAGGTAAAGTACAGCGAAAATTTCATTTTAATTGGTTAACCGGTTTCTGAGCTTGTAGAAAACATACAGACCTTCAAACGTATCACCTAATTTTTGAATACATATAAAAGTAAAACACGGAAAAATAATATCTATATCTAAAAGTTCAACAACTGTGCATCATACCTAGGATAATAAGTAACAAAGTGAAGAATTTGTGTATTCTAAAAGTGACTCAAGAAACAGCGACAAACATTTTATTGTCGTATATTCATCAATGAAAGTAACAGGTGCCACCTATCGTCCACTAATTTTACTAGATATATACAGCGAAACTATCACGTTAATGTACACAATGACCAACCAAATTTATATAGCTATTGGATAGCTGGTTTAAGAACATATGGTTAACACACAGACAAAAATAAACATATGATTTGTATACCCTTCACCAAGCACACGCCGTAACCGAAGATCATACCTAGCTAACCAAAGGCTCCAACATTGACTGGTATCCGACACGTCTGCACATTGTCTGAACTCTTCTAACCGATATCGTACAGAATTCAGTACGACTCGTTGACGAGAAATTGTGTTTATTTTGCTTCGACATATCTGAACTTTTCAGAACGATTTCAGAACTCTGTGTCGGAGAAAACAACAAACTGTTATTGAAGAAACAACGAGTTTCCCTCGATTTACATTCATAAATCGTCCAGACGTTGGTATAACATGTCGTACACACATCATAATTCGCTCAGCTGCGCCTTCCATTTGTAACACCCATCAAGAGGCGTGGTAGCTATTGCAATATACATATATAAATATAAATGATCAGCATCAAATCTTGAGTCGATTTGAAGATGTCCGTCCGTCTGTTCCCGTGATGAAAGCCGTAGTTTAAGAGCTATCGAGCTGTTATTTTGGTATGAAGGCTTCTATCATCTAAGCAGACGTTAAGTACTAAGATAAACAGGATCGGACAAACTCTACTCCCACTTACCATACAAACCCCACCCCCCCTTTTGAAGGGGGGTCCGGTCCTTTAGGCGGAGGTTAAGTTTTGAGATAAACAAGATCGGTCAAAAACTACTGCCACCACTTATAAAAGTCCCCCTCTTTGGGGTTGTCCGTATGGCTCTATGAAAAATGCCCCAAATGCAAAATGCCCCAAAAAAAACGAAAAATTACCCAAAATAAAATTGGGCGAAAAAAAATGAAAAATGAGCCAAAACTCAAAAACGAAATTTTACCCAAAAATTATGAAAAATACCCCACAAAAGTTATGAAAAATACCCCAAAAAAAATTCTTCTAAACAAATCTAGCGTTATTAATAGACGAATGCGGTGGGGGGCACGCCCCTCGCCGCATACGTCGTTATCAGTTTCTATACTCTCTTTTTAGCATTATTAAAAGACGAATGCGGTGGGGGGCACGCCCGACGACGCATACGTCGAAGTCCGTATCGTTACTATCTCTATCATATTTCATAAGTCGAAAAATAAAGTGAGTTGGGGGGGAGGGGGGCGTTCCTTTATCATCTGCACCATGCTTTTTTATTTTTTATTATATGAAAAAAAAATTGGGGTATTTTTCATACCTTCAAATTTGGGTCATTTTGCATATGAAAAATGACCCAAAATTAAAAACGAAATTTTACCTAAAATAAAAGAAAAGTTCCCCAAAATTTATGGGGGACTTTTCATATGAAAAATTCCCCAATTTTGTATGGAAATTTTTTTGGGTAATTTTTCGTTTTTTTTTGGGGCATTTTGCATTTGGGGCATTTTTCATAGAGCCTGTCCGTATATCTGTCTCCTGGATTACAGCTATCGATCTGAAATTTAATAAGCAAGCTTCTATCCTAAGATGAACAGGATCAGACAAACACTACTCCCAATTACCATACAAACCCCCCTCCCCCCATTCAAAAGGGTTGTTCGTATGTCTGCCTCCGCGGTTACAACCGTTGTTTAACAGCTATCGAGCTTAAATTTGGTATACAAACTTCGATCCTTTAGGCGGAGGTTAAGTTTTGAGATGAACAAGGTCGGTCAAAAACTACTCCCATCTCTCATAGGAAGTCCCTCTCATTGGGGTTGTCCGTACGTCCGTCTCCGAAATTACAACCATAGTTTAACAGCTAATCGAGCTGAAATTTGGTATGCGAGCTCATGTCCTTTAGGCGGAGGTTAAGTTTTGTGTTTCGTTTTTGTAAGTATTTCAAAGTATTTGAAATAAATTTCAAATTATATATTTTTAATACTGTAAAGCTATACATTGTGGACCGGTTCGTAATGTATCGTCCTAGTCCTAGTTACTATTGTACTATGTTATATATGCAAACATTCACTGACGGGTTGAGAATATTTACCCAAAATTTCATTGCTATCGGATGGCAGGCTTAGAAGCTTATGAGCAACACACAACCATACACCGATCTTTATAGTTATACAAATTTAATACAAATAAAATGAATATGTAAATGTAATCTTTAACAGATATACCTAACACTAAATAAAATGTTTAGTCAAATGAATTTGTATATAAAAAAGTCGATGTGATAAATTATGAAATTATTTTTATACTATGGCGTAATACATAGAGGACTCGCTATTAATTGATCGTTTCATAATTATTTTAAAATATAATATGTAAACCATCTCTGGTACGTAGACATTACCCATTCATAATTTTATTGCAATCGGATGGCTTGATTTGGAGCTTATTGTCAACACACAGACATACACTGATTTTTTAGTTATATGAAATTTTTACATATATTGATAAATTGTAATTTTTTTTCCTTTATTAATTTTTTAATAACATTTCCCTTGTCTGTACCACTGTTTTACTGCTGCATTATGTACTCGCATTTCGTATTTGATTTATGTTTCGCCCTCTCTTCATCATATGCGGACGATCTTCCTCTAATGATAATTGATGTTGTATACATAGATTTTTCATTTACATCCGACAACATAAGAGGTATGCCATCATAGTATTTTTTACTTGTTGTACTTAACTTTATAAAGACATACCTATGTAAGTACCTATATGTAGAGATACGGAGAAGACCCGTTTGTCGATATTTACATACCGTTTGCTATGCTTGCTAGGCCTTTTGTGTACCTACTGTAAGTAGTTGCTGGTTGGTGCGGTACTGGATGTTTGTGGTAGTGCAAGAGTTATCGGTAGGTTCTGCAGTTGTTGTTGCTGTTGTTCATGTTACCAAGTGCAGCAACAGGTTCAATAGGTTTGTGTCTCGCTTTTCGTTTATTTTTTTCCTATTTTTTTGGGTTTGGTCTATCTATTCCCTACCGTCCTCGCTATTTGTTTGTGCGATTTCTTGGAAATTCTTTTTTTTTTCTTCTACATTTACAAAAAGGTACAACATTCCATCATGTAAAACTACCTGTCTCTGTGGGGCTCAAATGTTTGTCTCTCTGTCTGTTTGCAGAGCGCTCGGACAAACAATCAAACAAACAATAAATGCTGGCCTGTCCGGCATTGCTGGTGCTAAATAGTTCCCACATTATTGACACCTTAGCGATTATTGATGATTCTTTAGAATCAGTCAGCCAGCAGAGTATGAAAGCAGAGTGCAGTGCAGTGCAATGATTTTCGAAAACCGTTAATGATGAACTGGAATTCTTGGGTGGTGAATGAAATGTTAAAGGAAATCCTTGGTGGTAAAGTGATGAATTTTTGAATTGGAATATTATTTGAAACTGTAAGGCGGGACATTTGAGGGAAAAAGCGATTAAATATGGGATTTACTGGGAAATTAAAGTAATGGGAGGAACAATTGTATTTATAGAACAAGAAATTGTATCCACAAAAGTTATAAATATTTTTGTTAGCTATTCGAGCTGAAATTTAGTATGCAAGCTTCTGTCCTTTAGGCGGAGGTTAAGTTCTAAGATGAACAAGATCTGACCTGACAAACATAGAGGAGGTTGACATGCCAAATTTCCATAGGCATATTCATAATTTACCCCTTAATATCCACAGAGTACATTTCACAACAAGGTTAATTAGTGCAGTGGTAGGCATAATCGAACGCATACACACAACAATATGGCGTACTTGTGTGCTGTAGGCATCAACGACAACTTGACCGACAATGTTGGTCATCAGGTCGTGCATGACTAAGGGGACACTTGTATGAAAATGTTGTGCTTGTGTCTGTTTTTGTGTTAAATGCGAAACAAGCGTATGTGATGTTGTTTTCATAACACTCAAGCAGAGACAGACTTTTTGTGAATAAAACAAAGCTTTCGAGTACGTGTAAACTGCCGATCGTGTCTGTGTGATAAAACAAACGATTATTGCCAGCTTCGTAAGGCTATGGGGTGCCGATCATCCGTTGTGTTCTCTTTAGTCAGCAAGTGATTTCGCTGTATGGTCACAAGTTCATGTAGTGTTGTTTCCGTAGACGTTCCTTTGCAATCTGCTTGCTGTGCACAAGATATCTGTATCGAATCGGTACTCGAATGCCAAATACCTATCTACAAGCATTTCCAAAGTCTTCATCAGAAATAATGACAGGCTTATAACTATATATAAGCCTGGCCTATATAATGGCCTTCGATAGCTCAGTGGAAATAAACTAGATTAGCAATCCGAAGGTGCCGGGTTTGATTTCCGGCCGGGGCATTGGCCAAATCAACATATATGAAAAATTACTTTTCAAATACTTTCGACTTCTCCAAGCAACAAAACTCGTCCTAGATAGGATTGCACAAGGACCAAGGAAAGGTGTAAATAAGTTATCAACATCGCAAAATAAATTAACAAACCAGCTGGCGCCACCTTTGGAGGAATTTGGCGGTTAAAACTTACATAGAAACGAAATAGAGTTGCCAACAATGATCGGATTACATACCCGATCAAGAGAAAGAAATTATCACCCCAGCTACTTCCTCTAGTTGTTACAATAACAACAAGAACAGTCTTATAAGCCTTCTTAGTGGAATAAACACTCTGAAGATGCCTGGTTTGATTCCTGGCGGGGTAGTGGTCAATTTAACAGCGGTGAAAATACTTTTGTAATACTTTACAAATTCTCCAGACAACAACAATTTATCGTAGGTGCTTCGAACTGCTCGAACTTGCATAAGGACCAAGGAAAAAGCAATTGATTTTTATCATCAAAAACGCAAAATAAGTTAAATAAATCAGCTGGCGCCATTTATCGGAGAAAATTGGCGGTTAAAACTCAAAACAACGTCTAACAAACCCTCGACACAAACTTTGTATCTATAAAAAAACAACAAATACAGAGTTGCCAATTGATCGTACGATAATCGGATTATGGACTACCGATCGAGTGCCAATTATTCGCCATAAAGAATTTCCCTACCCTCCAGCTGTTACAACAACAACAATAACAACTGTCTAGTAGGTCTTAACATCTTTGCTATGTGTACTGCATTATTGCATTACTTACTTAGTTTCGCTTTTCACCACATGAATGAGGTTAGGGATAGTTGCTCGCGTTTACGAACCACGGATCTCCCGCATGGTTTTAAACACTATACCATGGCCAGTCCCAATATACTATACTAACTAAGTATGCAAAAACCTTCCCTGATATGTAGGCAATGTCTGAGCAAAGTTTCATCATACTGGTGTTAACAGTATATAAGCTTATGTGAAACACACAGACACATACATATATTGATTGATTTCATAGATTTTTGTGCAAAAACTATAAGTAGTGGTTCTAGTCCGGTACAAGATACCCTTTACACCCCATGAATGAGGTATGGGATAGCTTCTCGCATTGTTGTGAATTAAACACGTTTCTTATTTTTAGATTCACAACTAACGGCACCTACTTGTTTATCGACGAATGCGATCGCCACTGTTTTAGAAGCTCTTACTAGACAGCTCTTACTAGCTCGACGCTATACTACGAAGTTGCTGTCGATAATATCGATGGGGTCGGCAATGAAATAAAAATGTAGATGGAGCCAGAAGTCGAAACTGAGATCTCCCGCATGGCAGTCGCATATTCTAACCATAATGCCACTGCCGGTCCCAATATACTATACTAACTAAGTATGTTGAAACCTTCGCTGATTTGTAGTCAACATCTGAGCAAAGTTTCATCATACTGGCATTAACAGTATATGAGCTTATGTAAAACACACAGACACATACATACATTGATTGATTTCATAGATTTTTGTGCAAAAACTATAAGTAGTGGTAGAAGTAGTTCGGTAAAAGTTGGCAACGGGCTTTATATAGATCAAATGAAGAAAAACAATTGAATTTCATGAAAATTGGACACGCCCACCGCCTACCGCCTACCGCTCATACAATAAAATCGATTTTTACCTATAAAATTGTTCATATCCAACTAAAGGGTTTTCCATTAAGAGGTGTTATTTTGGTATTGAAAGAAAAATTAAATTAAATTAAATTAAGATAAATGATCGGATGTCTATTTTATAATAAAGAGGAAGGTATGCCGTTAATAATGAATAGCAACATCAGCCAAATGGCCACCACGAGCATGCTTACAAGACCATATCCTTTTCATGAAATTTTCCATAACCAAATCGCAAAGTGGCTGCCCTATGTTCTCGATAGCCTCACGAATTTTATATTTGAGGTCTTGCATCGACGCTAGGCTGTTGGCTTAGACCTTATCTTTCACGTGGTCCCAAAGGAAAAAGTCGCATGGAGTTAAATCACAAGATCTCGGTGGCCAATTGTAATCACCGCTTCGAGAGATAACACGGTCCAGAAACTTTTCCCGTAAAAGATCAATGGTTTCGTTGCTTGTGTGGACCTTATCACTTTTCCTTATCTTTGTGTTTGTTCGCGTAGTTTTTCAGCTATAATCCAAAAAGCATTCATTTCATTCTTCAGCAGATTTTTAGAGAACGCAAAACCTTTTGAGCGTTTTACTACACTGACCTAGGACGTTCACCCTGACTTGGAATTTCTTACCACCCAGATTGGCTGTTGCTTTGTGTAATATGTTAACAATGTATGTATCATTTTTGTTGGCCAACCACTTTGCTATCAACACTAATTTAGCCCCATGACTCCAACCCAACCCAATGCAACCAACCACTCACATTGAGCAAAATATAAAAACTGTCCATCATCCACAAGAGTCTCACTTAACATTTATTAATTGCGCACTAACAGTTCTAAAACTGATGATGGCAACCTTTATGCTGGGGGGTCTATGGAGTGTATACTGCACTAACACACAACCGCAAATGAAACGTCAAAACAATAACACCTGTCAAAATGTAATAATATCATATATATTTTTATAATTTAATATTCATATACATATTTTACATGCAAAACTGCAACCGCACCCATTTTTGTTTATTTATTATTATTATTATTATTTTTTACGATTTTTTTTTGTTGTTGTTGAGAAGTAATGTCAGTTTGTGCAAATCACATGTCAAATAAATATGATGCCTGATGCCTGATGCTTGAAGCTGATGCTGATGCTGACGATGATCATATGTACAGATGTGTGTGGGTGGGCTTTGTTAATGAATTTTCAATATTCATATATAAATCTGTCATTTTTAGCTCTGTTACAGATTTTACAATTACGTTTATGCCTTTGCGAAATGTCAAAATAATCTGTCATGTTTTATTATCGATGACAACGGATTGACATTTAGAGAAACAGAAAAAACTACATAATAATGCTATTGTTTTGATGTAAATAGTTTATGAACTAACAGCAGATGATGATGAAATCATAATGTTAGTTGAAAGCAATATGCAAAAGGTACTAAAAGTAACTGTCTAATATATCATTGACATATTTTACATATTGCTAAACGTTGTCATAAAAAAAAAAAAAAAGATAATCTCTGCTCATAGAAATTTCATTACGTATTGATAGTGTCTCTAACATATGACGCATATTTTGATAAAGCTTAGAAGAAGTATTTGAATTTTTGTTTCCCCCTTAACGTTTTTAATATTATTTAATTTAATAACTGTCACTGTCAATTGCAGTTGTGAATTTTCTATTTTCCTATATTGTCATTTACAGATATTCAATATAGATCATCTCTCTCCCTCCCCCTTGTTATATAATATCACAAAATACTTTATCACTTCATTGACAGTCAATTTTCTTTTCTTTTGTTTTTTTTTTTGTTTTCCAATGTAAAAACATGACAATTACGAAATGTCAAAACAATTACACTTGTCTCACAGCTGTGATCTTGAGAGAGTAGTGGTAAAACCACTAAATCTGTCATCGTTGGCTGTGGTGGTGGTGGTGTTACTTAAATGGTTGGTTGGTATTTTGAATTTGACATAATTTAGAGTGATGACAATTATGTCTTCTGCCTGTCAATGTGACAATTACGTGTGGAAATGTCATAACAATCGACCGTGTCTCATATTTACTAGTAAGGCAACGCGATGAGTTTGTTCGAGATACGCTGTGAAGATGACGTCTCTTTGGAAATTGGATATTTGTAATTTGTTAAGTGGTTAAGGAAGCAATTTAATCTGAGAAAATATTTATGGAATGAGGTGTGGGAAATGTCATAAGTTAAATGATCAAATTTGTCATCTTCACAAAAATGTTTAATGGAACAATTTTTTTTATTGGAGTTTCTTTTACATCCACTTAAAGTTAAAATACTCATAAATCATAGATCAGAAGTTGTTATGGAAATTGTTAAAAGGATTAATGGCGCTTAGTATAGTAGCTTCAAACCATTTAGTTCTGATATAATACTACCATGACATGACATTTTAATACCCTGGCTGGTCAAGTTGTCGTTGCCTTAATATTGAAGGGCTACATAAATGGTATGTATTCCCAAAGCCGAAAGGCATCACACACAACTTCGAAATACTTAAGTCCTGTAAGCGAGTCATCTTTCATTATTAAGGCTTTGGAAAGAATTATATATGGACCCTTAGATCGGGTATCGATTTGAAACTGATGTCTTGTGCTTAACATTCATACTGCAAAGGAAGAATTTGTAGGCTACATACAAACTTAATTTCACTTTACGCACTAAGAATGTGGGATAGGATAGCCACTCGCGTTGTTGTGAATTAACACGCTTTCTATGCTTAAATTCACAACTAACGGCACCTACTTTTTCATAGACGAATGCGAACGCCAGTTGTTTGAGTAGTTTTTTTATAGACATGCCGATTTACTCGACACTATTCTGCGAAGTTGCTGTCAACATCATCGAGGGGGGCGCCGATGAAAGAAAAGGTAGATGACTGGAACATTAATCGACAGGTATTGGAGTACCACTAATCGTAGAATAAAGCTTGAAAGCCCCTCGCATTCACCCAAGATTACTGTATAGCAGCGATAGGCATCCCATAGACTCGCAAGGCCGGCAATAACCGTTTTTCCACACAGGCACAATCTACAACTCACACGTACTCGTAAGATTTGTTTGATTTAAAACAGCCAGTCCCTACTTGAGTGTTATGAAAGTAACACCACACATGCTTGTTTCACATTCAACACAAAAGCATGTCAAACCTCCAACGACTTAGTGGTTGCTGTTCTCGAAATTTTTGGGTAAAAAGTATTATCCGAAAGTGGTGACCTTAACTAACCACATCGTAGCCCAGACTTCTTTTCGATGGCATTTCTTTGGGCATACCTTCAAAGGACATTTTTAAGCAGCAACCCAGAGTCGGTTAAGAAATAAAAGGGACCTATACGCCGAACTATTATGCAAAACATTCTATGTAACTACTGTCAAGTATCTCATATTTATGATATGATTTTTAAAAAATACAATCACTTTTTGTGTTTTGGAAAGGAAATAATAGAAATAAATAGTTTCTATTCCCTTCGCGTAGCGCACTTACGGCCAGAATTTTATATCAGCGTCGAAATCTGAGACGATTTAAAAATGTCCTTTCGTCTGTTCGCTTGAAAGCTTTGGGACTGAAATTTGGTATACAAGCTTCTACCTTTTAAGTATAGGGTAAGTTCTGAGATGAGCAAAATCTTACAAAATCTACTCGCACCTCCTATACAAACTCCCCTACTCTGGTATATAAGGTTCTATCCTTCAAGCAGAGGTTAATTTCTAATATGAGCAAAATCAGACAAAAACGACTCCCACCTCACTACAAAACTCGCCCTTTTTGGGGATATCCGTCTGTCTGTCTCTGCGATTGCCGCTAAGATCTATCGAGCTGAAATTTTGTATGCAAGCTTTTATTTTCTAAGCAGAGGTTAAGTTCTAAGATGGGCAAGATCGGACGAAATCCACACCCACCTACCATACAAAACTGCCCCTTTTTTGGGGTGTCCATCTCTCTGTCCATGCGAGTATAGCCGTAGTTTTAGAGCTATCGGTCTGAAATTTGGTATGTCAGTTTATACCAAGAAAACTACACCCAACACCCATACATATTCCATAATTTTGGGATTGTCCGTCTGTCTGTTCCCACGATTAACGCTAAGAGGTATAGAGTTGAAATTTGGTACTCTCTAAGTGGAGGTTGAGTTGTGAACTAAGCAAAATCGGACAAAATTTTGCCTCACCTCTCATTCAAACTCCCCTACTTTGGGGTATTCCGTCTGCCTGTCACCACAATTACAGCCGTAGTGTAAGAGTTATGGAGCTGATCCTCTAAGCGGAGGTTTAGGACTAAAATAATTAAGATCGGACCAAACTTCAGACTTCTTTATGTTTTTGGTTTCATTAAAATCGATTAACGCTAAGAGCTATGAAACTGATATTTGGTAAGTCTGCTTCTACCCTCTAAGCTAAGTATAATTTCTAAGATGAGGAATATCGGACGAAATCTTCACAAAACTCCCCCCATTTTAATGCCGCAGTGTAAGAGTTATAGTGCTGAAGTTAAGTATGTCAGTTTCTATACTCTAAGCGGTGATAAAGTTCTAAGATGGGCAAGATTGAACAAAAACTTTTCCCACCTCCCATAAATTTGGTATGTCCGCTTCTACTCTCTTAGTGTATTTCTAAGATGAGAAAATCGGACAAAAACTACTCCCACCTCTCAAACAAACTCTGCCTTTTTGCTAAGAGCTATCAAGCTCAAATGTGGTATTCTATCTACTAAGTGGAAGTAAAGTTCTAAAATGAGCAAAATCGGACGAAGACTTCTTCCCCCTCCCATACAAACTACCCCATTTTGGGGATGTCCGTCTGTCTGTCCTCGCGATTACCGCTACTACTCTCTACTCTACTCTCTAAGTGGAGGTTGAGTTGTAAACTACGCAAAATCGGACAAAATTTTGCCTCACCTCTCATTAAAACTCCCCTACTTTGGGGTATTCCGTCTGCCAGTCACCACAAATACAGCCGTAGTGTAAGAGTTATCGAGCTGATCCCCTAAGCGGAGGTTTAGGACTAAAATAATTAAGATCGGACCAAACTTCAGACTTCTTTATGTTTTTGGGTTCGTTAAAATCTAATCTGAAGTTTGTTTATCCCAATCAAGTCAGGTTTTGGAAAACCCCTCAAAAAGTTTGGGGGTCGAATACTTCGCATTTTTTAAGTTAGGAAATAATCGTAACGTTCTGGAACAAAATGGACTTAGAATTCAGCGCATCAATATACTTATGGAACGGTAGTCGGATCCTCCAAACCCGACCCTTTTTTGACCAGCGGTAAATGGAACGATGTACCTATTTAGTAATCTATGACATCAGTAAGACATTGTGAGCGAGTGATCCAAGTACTTCAATGTCATGCGTGTTTAATGTAAAAATGGCACCTACTGAAATCGTCACTTACTTCGTAATCAAGCGTATTATTAACATCGCTTACAACTACACGTATAACGTAATTGGAACTGAAATGGCACTTACTGACTTCGTCGCTTACTTTGTAAGCGAGAGCGCACCGATTAAATGGCCTATGACACTCCTATGCTAAATTTAATGGGGACTATAAGCGATTGCTACTAAATAAAGCTGACATCAGCGTTTACGTAATGGGTATTTTTACCGCTGGTATACCATACATCCATAACGAATGGAGACTCTTAGAATGACCAGGTAGCGTATGGAGATTACTCTATAAAACTAGGTATATATATTTCTCGTTGACTGTCTGAACATTGTAATGTACTCACTATAAAAAAAATGGGATAAGATTTTACTTGAAGGATAATAGACCACCTCAGTGATAAGGGTCAATGTCTACTCTGATAGTTAGGCTGTTAGTAAATCCTTGGTTAGATATCTTAATAAGATGACTTTTTGTCACGAACCAATCCTAAGGTATCATTACTTGTGTCAATGTGCTAATATATTTTTATTTTATTAATATATTCAAATTCATCAATTATTATTTAAAATCTCATTTCATATGCAAAACTCTTCACCTAAGTTTTTGATTTTCATTGAATTTACATTTAAAGTGATCTTATACCGATAACTGTTATGTTTCTCTTCATATGCTTAGACTTTTCAAACCTTCCTCCTTGTTTTCCGCCCAGTATTAAGCTTTCCCCCTTAAGCAACAAAAAGTACCACCTCACTTACCCACACACAATAAAAACAAAACGTAACTCCCCATGAGAACATAACTGTTAAATTACATGTGTTACAGTTTTTGAGGTACTCCATTACCTTCGGATACGTTTTTTTTTCTCTCTCGTCTTTTTTTTTTATTTTGGAGCAATATAACGGGTCCACCACTTGCAGAACAAACAAATTAACACGCAAGCCATAAGTAATTGACAAGACTTCCTACCTTAATACCATAATCACATCTGTCCCAGCCGGGACAACGGAACGTATTGAAGCGGTATCATAATGAGCGGCACTAACCAGTACCAGTGTCGGGCAATTTTTGGGCAAAATGTTATACATTAAAGGGTCCATAAAGGGCGGCACCACACGACATCACGCTACTCGAGGCGATAGCGAAAGAGAGACGACGATGACGACGAAGAAAACCCCCAAAGTAAAATTTTAAAACAAAAAAAATTATAACACGCAGACTGAAAGGATTGAACTTCTGCTAAAGATATTTTACATATTCACTAATTGGCCGAGGAAGAACCTAAAGAAAGGCCAGAGAACAAACAAAAACCAAAAATAGCTGGACGTTCTTGGCAGCTAATAATAAGGTTTTTAATGTCCCAGGAGGTAGGGGGAAAGTTGGTGGTGCTGGTGAGACACATTAAGGACATGCAATGGTATTATTTGGAAACTTATTCACGCCACCCCGTCATAGCCCTTCTGCACAAGTTTTATGTACACAAAAGTCTTTCAATCACATTCAAATATTTTTAAGGGATTTGCTAGACACTTTAGTGACTAACTGACTGACGGCCTGCCGCCTGTCTTTACAGGGATTTGTGCGAGGGGCAGGGATTTTAAAATAGACAGATTTAATATCTTTCAAAATAACCCAATAAATAAGACACAGCTATCAATCTCTGCTAAATGCCACACGCCCCAAAGTGTGACCCAAAATTTGTCAATACAATCGTTGTCGTCGTTGTTGTCGTCATCGTTATCACTGGGTGCTGAAGGGCTGGCTGACTAGCTGGCTGATGGAGTAGTATCCATGACACCGTGGCTAATGCCAGCGCTGATTTGTAAATGCATCTATCCGCCCCCCCTTCAGAGGTGTTGAAAATTAATTTGTGTTGTAAAACCGTTGTCGTTGATAGTGGCCCATTTATCAAAGGCATTCAAGCAAATATTCATTTAAGCTAATCGCGCTAAACACACCTAAATCTATTACTTGAACATAAATGCGACCAGCATAATGGCGGCGCACCATGAAGGAGGCACATTGATTTAGAAGTGTCAACTAGTCGACCAGAAACTCACTCGCCCCAACTCAAACAACCAACCACCCACACATGTTGTAGCTAGCACACGCTGTAGCCCGGGCCCATTACATGAGAAATAAGCAAAAGCTATAAACTGCAACAACAATAACAACAACAACAACACCACCAATAGCAGCAGCTATCAAGAATCATGTCATGACCAGACACAATACAACAACAACACATGGTGGTTTTTTAGATATCGACGAAGTGTTGTTGTTCCTTACTAAAAAAACACACACAAATTTCAAATAAAACTACAAAATTAATTTTTTGCCAACAACAACAACAAAATCATTAGATTTCCAAATAACCAATGGAATTTGTAATTGCCCTTAAGCCTTCACTCCTACTCCTCCTGCTGCCTAAAAGTCAATAAGCTCAGCATGATAGCTAACCTTTAGTCCCCCCTCCTAGTGATTGACCAACTGTAGTTTCACTCACCATCAACGTCTCGATGAGTTTCAATCTGTAGTGTTCCATTAGTCCACTAGTTCATGCAGTGCATTGGAATGCATGTTTAAAGTTAATGTTAGAGCCCTCCCACACACACGTTGGTGAGCACACTTTGTTTTGTTGGTATTTTGAAGTTAAGTTAAACTCTGGCCAAGTGTTGTAAGTGTTAAATAACTCATTAATTGATGGCGCCCCATTTAAATGTCATAACACGCACCAAACTTTAGAGAAAAAGACGAAAATGAAACGAAAACTGAAACTTGAGTTTTAGCCAATGACTAAGTTTTAATAGTCAAGCAGGAGCGGGTTGGAGATAAGGAGAAATCGGCGGATATGTGTTACAAAAAGTAAAAGAGTGTAATATTAAATACAAACACAAGATAAACTGAGGTTAATGTGTTGTCAGATTACAGAGCTCTATTCGGTCCAAGTGTTTATTTAAAACTTTTTAACTTACACAGTACAACACATGATTTTGGGACTCAATTCTGAGAACTGCACGTGAAAGTAAACCCAAAAAGTAGAAGTTCTACATCATTCGTTTTGTCAAGTTACATGCCATAATAATTTAATATCGATTTGAAGTTAGTAAGTATCGTATAGGGGACGTAACAAAACGTTTTAGGATCTTTTGTTTGACATAACATAAATACTATATGGATGCGTATGATTATCATAAGTAATATTCCACGTAAATCATACGCCAGTTTTATTGTAACTGCTACAAAATAACCGCAGTTCAAAATCATTTGATGAGTAGAAAAGTGAAACTGTTGCTTATGTAGGGAAACGGTATATAAACAGATTAAAGGAATTGTAATTCATAAATTCTTAATCGATGTTAAATTATTGTGGCATGTAACTTGAAAAAACAAATGATGCAGAACTTCTTCATTTTGGGGCTACTTTCACGTGCAGTTCTCCGAAATGAGTCCCAAATCAATGAGGTGAAAAATATTGTACTGCGTTATCAATTCTCATTCTAAATCAAAAGTTTTTGGATTGCTGTTGTAAATTCTTAAGGCATCCATAAAGTAATAACTGTTGCCCAAAAATTTCGCGAACTGCACTTAAAGAGCGGTTAAAAGGTGTGACATTTTTCCCCATCTTGCTAAAACTACGATTGCTGATTAAAACCATAGAAATTCTGTAGTGTTGAAGCAAAATAGTTATGTAGCATGACATTGTACCGCTCTGTATTCACCGTAACAGCATGTCCTCTTTGATCTTTACAAGAGTCTGGATCAATTATGTCTCTTGCTCACAAAGCTGTTCATACAGTAGCCTGAAGTGAAAGCTTCACTGTATGATGGTTTAGTTTGGAATTAGTGTCACTCCAATGCCTGAAATTTTCCTGTGTTTTTAGCGCAAGAAAAGTACTTTTTGGTACAATAAAAGTACTTTTTGATAGGATAAAAGTACTTTTTGATATAATAAAAGTACTTTTTCGTATAATAAAAGTGCTTTTTAATGCAACAAAAGTACTTTCTTTATACATTGCAAATATTTTTTGATATAATAAAAGTACTTTTTGGTATAATAAAAATAAATGTTGAGTACAATAAAAGTACTTTTTGCTATAACAAGATTACTTCTTGGTACAATAAAAGCTTTTTTCGGTACAGGGATAGTACTTTTTGTTAAAATAAAAGTACTTTTTGAGCAGCAAAAGTAATTTTTGGTACAAATAAGTACTTTATGGTACAATAAAAAAACTTTTTGATATGATAAAAATACTATTTGAGACAATAGGATTACATATTAATACATTAAAAGTACTTTTTGGTAAATAAAAATATCTTTTCGATACATTCAAAGTACTTTTTGATACAATAAAAGTTAGTTTTGGTACAATAAATGTACAATTTGGTGCAAAAAAAATATTTCTTGATTAAATTAAAGTACTTTTTGCTATAACAAGAATGCTTCTTGGTACAATAAAAGATTTTTTTTTTTGGTACCAGGAGAGTACTTTTTGGTACGGTACATGGAATTTTTGGTACAATAAAAGTACTTTTTGGTAAAATAGGATTACATTTTGTACTTTTTTTCGATGCAATAAAAGTACTTTTTGGTAAAACTGAAGTACTTTTTGGTAAATAAAAATATCTTTTCGATACTTTGTGGTACATTTTGTTGAAATTTTGTTTGTGGTACAAAAAAAGTTATGTTTTTGATACAAGGGGAGTACTTTTTGGTACACTGGAAGTACTTTTTGGTACGGTACATTTAATTTTTGGTACAATAAAAGTACTTTAATATAAAACAGGATTACATTTTGATGAATGTACTTTTTGATGCAAAAAAGAGCTTTATGATCAAATAAAATTGTTTGACGATACAATAAAAGTACTTTTTGGTACAACAAATGTACTTTTTGATGAAATTCAAGTTCTTTTTTGTGGTAAATAAAAACATATTTTTGATACATTAAAAGTACTTTTTGCTACAATTAAAGTCATTTTAGGTACAATAAAAGTACAGTTTGGTGCAACAATTATTTTTCTTAATAAAATAAAAGTACTTTTTGCTAGAATAAGAATGCTTCTTAACACAAAAAATATTCATTTTTTGGAACAAGGAAAGTACTTTTTGTTATAAAGCTCTTTTAGGTACATAAATGTAATTTTTGGTTTAAAAAAGTACTTGGTACAATAAAAGTACTTTCTGGTAATATAGGATTACATTTGGAAGTACTTTTTTATAAGATTATAGTACTTTTCCATGCAAAAAAAAATTTTGATAAAATACAAGTTTTTTTTACTACAATAAATGTTCTATTTGATACAATTAACCCTTTAATGACGAGAGCGAAATAATGGGAATTTTTTAAAGATTTTGTCAGTACTAACATACATATAAATTAGTAAAAAAATAAATTTTACATAACAAAAGTAAAACGAAAATTTCGGAAAAATATTCATTTTTACTGGTGTTATGACAACTGTGACCATATGGTAAGAGGTTTAAAACAGGTAAATAAAAAGAACCAAGTACAAGATAATTCATGCAATACGTTTTTATGATATTTCATATTCTTCTCAAATAACAAAAACTAAAAGTCTTTAATATATCAGTCTTTAAACAACCATAAAATATTCTTAATATGGAGTGACTTTTTATATCCCTCCATATTGCTGTTTTGCGCACATGTTTAAGACACCTACGCTCGCTACTGACGTCTGATCGCGTAGCAGTAAATCAAGAATGAAAGATCAAAGCATGCTTTGATGAAATCAAAAAAGAAAATTCTTGACATTTATTCTTGTTTATTTTATAGCGTGCAATATCTAACGCTGTCGACGTTACCATATGGTAACAATCGTCACTAATGGGTTAACATACGTTTTAGTACAATACAACTATTTTTTATACAATTAAAGTTGTTTTTGGTACAACAAAAGTACTTGTTGGTGCTATAAAAGTACATTTTGGTACAATAAAAGTAATTTTCGATACAATAAAAGTAGTTTTTGGTTAAATAAAAGTAAATTTCGATGCAATAAAAGTACTTTCTGGTACAAGAAATTTTCTTTTCGATGCAATTAAAGTATTTTTGGTAAAATAAAATTACTTTTTGGTACGACAAAACTACTTTAATTGTACAAAAAATTACTTTAATTGCACCAAAAAGTACTTTTAATTTATGGAAAAGTTCTATATATTTTGCCAAAGATATTTATTGTTGGTCGAGAAAAAAGTGTACCCACTCTACTATTTATATTTTATGCTGCACTGTCAAAAATAAATTTAAATGTACTAAAATGTACATTGTTGTACTAAAAAGTACTTGTGTTACAAAACTTCCTTTAATTTTTTCAAAAAGTATATAAATTGTTTCCAAAAGTACTATTTTGCACTAAAAAATGTTCGTGCTTTACAAAAAATACCTTTATTGAATTAAAAAAAAAACAACAAAAAGTACTAGAAAAATTCTGATCCAAGCGGTTATCAGAATTGTAATCTACGATGAATTCTATGAAAATTTGCCCAAGAAACCATGGGTCAAAAATCAACATCAAGCCATCGGTTTTTACCGAGAAACTTTTCGTATTGGGGAAAAATCTGCAACAAAAATCCAACAACCGCCGCTGAATCGTCTCTAGAAGGTTCAAATGCATGACCGACCCCCAGTCATTTTTTCCTCCTAACATTTTTCCCAAACATACCTACATCCTCTCTTCATCCTTTAAGGGGGATCCCACACAGATTTTTTTTTAAAAATTAGCTACCACCGCTCTAACTGCCCAAGAGTCACCCCTAGAGGAGTCAAATACATGACTGGCCCCCCAATATTTTTTCAACCCCAACAGTATCTCAGCACATATCTACCCTCTATCTTCAACCCTTAAGGTGGTCCACATAGAATTTAATTTTATTTTGAGAATTTTTTTAAGAAATCCGCTCCTGCTGCTCCCATGGTGCCACCAGATGGTTAAAATGTACGACCGACCCCCACTAGTATTTCCCTTCTAACACCTTTTTCAAAAAAAACCTTATCCCTATCGTCAGCCCTTAAGGGGGCTCCCATACATAATGCTCTAAAAAGGCCAAAACACAAAAATTCTCCACAAAATAACATTTCCGTTAAAATTTGTCGTTTTTATTTAGGGTAATTAATAGTGCTCCCCATTAGCCGGAAAACGGTATTCCAGGCTTTGATATATTTCCCGAGAATACCGAAATTCTCGAAAGTAAAAAAATGATTTTTTCTTCGGTTTGTTAAGCAAAGATGCACAGAATACCTTGAAATTTTGCAGAGATCATAAACAGAAACTCCGTTATATTGTCCCAAAAAAGTATGCCATTTAATGGAACGCTGGTCCGAGAACGAAGACATTTCTATTATTTTAATACCTTTCGTAAAATGTTTCGGTTTTCCCGTCTATCCCGGACCATACTTGTTAAAATTAGATTTGATCAAGAATATTTACTTATGGAGACCCAGATGAGTTTTGCAACAAAATTTAAAACTAGGTGCAAACTTTTGATGATATTCTTTGAAGATGAAGTCTTATTGTTCTTATATCACTACTAATAGATATCCGATTTTGGATGTTTTCCTGACGGATGTACATCAATGGTACTGAATGAAAATAACCATTAAATCTCTTATAGTATAATATTAAACCAGTTCTCATAAAAGTTTGACAAACTGTTGTCTATATAATTATTTCTACACTATGATCATAGACAAGCTATTATTGTCGCAGTGGTTTTGTCCTTACTACTTTTGAAAATTAATGTTAGTCTAATCGCTAAGGAGCTTTTACGAATTCTATGTTTTTGTTCAATTAAAATAAAACTTTGGTCACTTGATATTTTTTAAAACAATGCAATAAATTGTCTATAGGTGGCGTCAGCTTGAATAGGATGGAATTATCGGCTTTGACTAACAACAACTATGTGGAATAGGCGGCTTTTGAAAAGGGATGACAAATGATATGATAACAAGAAAATGAATATGATGTGGTATTGGGATTTAGTTAAATATCTTTTTCTTAATTGCAAAAAAAATCTTCCGTGGGCTACACTATAGCTTACTAGCAAAAACATAAAATATACTTACTTACAAAAATCCCACATATAAAAATACATTGTTATCTGGTCTAAGCACTATTTCAACTTTTAACTTCTGTAAATTCACTTCTTGCAACGCTAATCTGGGAAAATAAAACTCTATATGTGGCAACCCTTCACAAAAACATTCCCCACTGTTGCATATTCCACCCCTTAACACGCAACGCCTCTGACATTCAATTCCGGGTTAAATACCTATTGTCGAGTCTATTCTAAAATAAAACCACCAACAACAACAACAACCCACAAATAGTCATCATCCACCTCCAAGAATCGTGCGTGAAAATTTGTAGGCAAAAAAAAAAAACAAAACAAAAAAAACTATGTTAACCCACTTGATCCATGGCTGTCTCACTCGCTCCCTGACTTGCAAAGTGCGCGTCTGCACTTCAAGTGCAAACAGATCCCACACACTACAAAACACAACTCTACGGCTGCGGTGCTCCACATTAAATCGTACTAATTTTTCCATTTAAAAGAAAGAAAGAAGTCTCCCCATAAGAGTAGCTGTACAAGGAACATGGAAAGCAGCAACAGCAAATGCCTCTCGTGAAACGTGTAAAACTAATTAGCAAGTGACCAAGAGTCGAGTCAAGTCAAAAATTCTACTTACTCCCGTGCTAGTGGTGCCGAAGGCAATGGTGGTTCAATGAATTGCTTAAGAGGAATTTCAATTGAATCGAGTGCCATTCCACACTAACTAACAGATGTTATATGGTGCATATCTGGGTGGTATTGAATTTCGCTACTGATGGCGCTGCTGATTACAGGCAAAATGCCCATCAGCACCATCACCAAACAGCGGAATCTCTGACCGAGGTTCCAAGAAACAAACGTGACAATCGGTGGGTGAAAATGCGAAAACAACGATTAAAAAAAAAAACACCAACAACAGCAACACATCACAACAGTCCACCAAACATGGAAATGGGAGCATAATGTAAAACAAGAGCTTAATTTATTTTTGGTATGGAAGGGTTTTATTTTATCGCTTATCGATGGTCAGCCTGCCTGGCAGCCCCCTACTCCTCTCTCTCTCTGGCGGCGACAAGTGTGTGCGGGCGATGGTGGCCTTTTTTTAACATTTCCGGGAAAAGTGAATGTCCAAGCGAATGGGATTCAAATGAAATTTTTGAAGAATGTTTGCGTGTTCTTATTATACAGTACAGGAATCAATATACCATTTGGACAAACATTAAGAAATGGACATGAATTTCAATTTTGTACTTATGTGAATGTGCAGAAATATAGTGATGACAGAGAGCGACAAAGGTGTAGAAGTAAAGTCTATAAATAGTGAATACATATTTTTAAAATGTGATATTAAAAGCCAATACTGACACGCCACCTATAGTTCTATAATGAAATTATGTTTTATTTTTAAATTAAGACCATTTTGGGTTTGATCGGTTGATATTTGACACCAAAAATAACCAACGTAATGAAAATACACCAGAAAAAATGTTTTTGAAAACAATTTAAATTTGTCGTTGTTTTTAATAATAGCCGATTTTTTTATCCTTCACCAAAACACAAAACAGGCCGAAAGGTATTTAAAAAAACATTAAAACTACAGATGTCCATGGTTTAACGTAGATGCCTGCCTGTTAAAGCTTAATTCCACGATATTCTTCGCACACGGGTGAATATAATGCATAGACCAGCGCCCCTGGCGAACCAAGTACCAGATACGAAGTTATGCGTTTGGGCATCACGACACCCAGTTGTTGGATTACCCACGCAACCCAAGACGGGCCCAAGCCCTACCCGCGATTTGGGTATAAACCACAGCCGCATACAACGGACATTCAAACAAAACATGCATCCAATCCTCAATATCGGCACCACAATTAAGATTCCAATTTAGTTAGCTATCCATTATAAGCCCATAGTATTTGGCATTATTAGAAGGTGTAAGTGCGACTCCATTTAGTTTGGGTTTGGCAAATTGAGAGATTTTGTATCACCAAGGAAAGTGTATAGTACAGATAAATAAAAAGTTTACAAGGATAGTACAGGGCGAGAGAGAAAGAAGTGTTAAAGTAATTCCAGTGTGTTCTCTTCTTTAACTCTATACAGACAAAATAGTAAGATAACGTGGGGAAACTATGGCCCTCTGCCCTTAAACCAACTCAAACCATCAGTGAACTTCACCAGATCCTTCATGATGCATGCCAACAATTCAGTGAGACTATCAAAGGAGTATTTTTCGGGGAATTGATTCCTTCTTCTGTAAAGAGCTGGGCAATGGCATAGCAAATGGTCAAAGGTCTCAATTTCCTCCTCGCAAAGTCAGCAATAGTCCCTCTATATCAGCGATCGGCGAGAGCGCGCACTTGTGCAACATGAGCGAGAGGGCCACACATGTATTCTCACACACATTGAACGAAAACAAACAAACTGAATCAGTCTCGCTTGAGCATTCGTCCGACGCAGTTGTGTCGACGCTTGTTGTTAGCAAGACAATAAAAGAAATGAATTTTTTCGGTAAAAATGATTTCTTATATGTTAATGTGCATTGCCACGCGCACAACAGTAATATTTCCTATATTATTATATTATAATTTTGTTCATAGTTATGAAAAAATCTTTACAACAATTTCCTTCACTACAGTGAGAGAGGGAAGAGAACAACTCACCAACACAAACCCATATTGTGGCTGTGTTAGTTGCCGATAGCTGCTCTATATCAGCGATCGGCGAGAGCGCGCACTTGGGCAACATGAGCGAGAGAGCCACACATGTATTCTCACACACATTGAACGAAAACAAACAAACTCAATCAGTCTCGCTTGAGCATTCGTCCGACGTAGTTGTGTCGACGCTTGTTGTTATCAAGACAATAAAAGAAATGAATTTTTTCGATAAAAGTGAGTTCTTATATGTTAATGTGTATTGCCACGCGCACAGCAGTAATATTTCCTATATTATTATATTATAATTTTGTTCATAGTTATGAAAAAATCTTTACAACAATTTCCTTCACTACACTGAGAGAGGGAATAGAACAACTCACCAACACAAACTCATATTGTGGTTGTGTTAGTTGCCGATGACTGCTCTATATAGTCTCCCAGTTGGGTGTAAATGTTCTAACGTCACAGTGTACTGTAATTATTCCGGTTAGTCGTCGGACGGACTTAGTAATAATAGTGATTCCATTCAGTCTTGGCCAAATATCCCGTGATAACACTTAGTCGGTGCGCTGTTCCCACGATGCACGATGTGACGGATCACAATTCCCTATATATGACAAATTGACAGTCGCACTGATCCATCTGATTGGCAGTGTCCCAGTAATAAGCCTTTCCGCGCCAGTTCATCCACTGTATCGTTTGCTAACATAGTAGAACATATGATTTCGGGACTCAATTCTGAGAACTGCACGTGAAAGTAGCCCCAAAAAGAAGAATTTCTGCATCATTCGTTTTGTCAAGTTACATAATTTAATATCGATTTGAAGTTAGTAAGTATCGTATAGGGGAATTCGTCACGTCTTAGGCTCTTTTGTTATATTGTTATATGGTGGCGTATGATTATCATAATTAATAATCCAAGTTAATCATACGCCACGGAGTACAACAGTTTTATTGTAACCGCTACAAAATAAACCCAGTTCAAAATCATTTGATGAATGGAAAAGTGAAACTGTAGGGAAACGTTATATGAACAGATTAAAGGAAGTTATGCCAAACAAAAAAGCCTAAAACGTGACGAATTTCCCTATACGATACTTCAAATTCAAATAACTTAAGATCGATATTAAATTATTATGGCATGTAACTTGACAAAACGAATGAAGCAGAACTTCTTCTTTTTGGGGCTACTTTCACGTGCAGTTCTCAGAATTGAGTCCCAAATCAAATGTTGTACTGTGTAGTATGTCACTATGTCCGTGGACCCAGCCTGCCTACAGTTATGACACCATTTAGCAGAAGTTTCAGCGCAGATCCCAAAATCTCTGAGAGTAATTAAGGATCCTTGCCGGTAACTATTAGTGTTCCTCCTTGTGAAATATCACGAACCGTGAATTAGAAATATTTGTGTTTATTTACTAGTGAGATGATCGCTGGATGAATCTCCAGTTGTTCCATTGAGTCAATTACTGATTTAGGTTTGACATTGCAAAACATCCCTCGATGTCCAGGATGGCGGCGAGTGAGTATTCCTTGTAGTTCAGGGAACTTTCTAAAAGACTACTGAATGTAGAGAAGTTTCCACGGATTTACCCTTCGTGTAGGCATGTTAAGCCTTGAAAATAGCTACCGGTTTAGTTTAAGAGATGATCTGATATAAATTATTCAATCCAAAATTTTTTGTGGGAATGAAGATAGGCTAATCGGTCTAAAATCCTTGACCTTAGTATGTGGTGCCTTACTCCCTTTAGGGATAAATACAATTTGAAAGGTTGTCCATCTTGCTGATATGTGCGGCAAACAGGCTCTGAAAGTTAATTACAGACAGGGACTTAATACGTCGATGTTTTTCCGTAGACCCGCAGGAATAATACATCGGGTCCCGGAAATTCAAAAGGGTGGAAACTTTTGATGGTTCTCTGAACTCGATGCTTTGTAATCCGTATACCGGAAGAATAAGTGTCTGAGTTTTCCATCGCCTGGTAATCACTTTCCTGACAGCCTGGCAGGAAGTGTGCTTCTAATGCTAAATAATTACTTTACTAGATTATAATCACATTTAGTTATATATTAAATGTAAGACAATAAATCGTGTATAGATGTCGCTGCTATACTAAATATCTTAAATGCTATTAATAAGTTTTGTTAAACGATTATGACCTAAAAATTGTTGTTTATATATTTCCAAAAACAATTTTTATCTAGACTCTTAACTCTTTGAAGTGTTAATGAAGTTTCCCAACTACCAGGAATACAGAGTTAATATGACACATTTTTATATGAGACATACATTTCCTTACAAACCTCAGTAGAAGTGTCAAAAGCAAAAGAGTAACTGACTGATTGACTGACAGACGAACTATATCATAAAACCATAAATGCTATTGATGGTTGGCTGCATTCTGCAGTCATAAACTTCAACGCCATTGTCACCTATACCTCTCTGGGTGTATGTGTGTTTGTGTGCCTGTGCTGATTCACATCTGAGTAGACCACAATTTTATTACCTGTCACATAGGCGGACGGTTGACGCATTGACTGGAAGAATTCCTTAAAGAAAATCACTTTGGCGGTAACTTTTTGCCAATACAAAAAGAAATCCAGTTCCAGCTCCACAAAAGGTGCTCAATTTTCAACGAGCACCCCGAGTAGATTTCAAAGGAAATTGAAATCCCCCTGCCATAAGAAAACACTAGAGACATAACTTCACCACACTGGCTAACCATCAGACTTTCCTAAAACTCATTCCCTTAGCCACACAGTGACATTCCTCACACCTCACACATATATTTAGTAGTAGAGGCGGCATTGGGTCCACCAACGACCGCACTGCCGTCGTTGGTCGTTATATTATGACACATCCATCCATCCAGGAATATGAAAATTTATGAAATATGAGCTCAGTGATTGCAAAAAAAAAAAGCAAAACACAAGACGGTAGAAAATGAAACGTATATGACGGGCGAACAAATGTAAAAAAGAAAATTGAGAAATTCAACAGAAACCAAAAGAAACTAGAAGCTTACACAAAAACGAAACAGAGTTCAAATAATCAGACATACGACGACTACGAAGCAGCCAACTATACAGCCATTCCATACATGCCACAGTGTAGCAAGTACAGTATCTAAGTTTACTTAAAGCAAGGGGGTTGGGGGGGCTAAACACTCATACCCCATTACTTATCAGTCAGACAGTAAAACTTTAGGGACGGACAAGCGCGGTCGTTTGCACTTACATATGTGTAAACATACCAAAGTTATATAGTCTTGGCCATCCAAACACTTAGAAAAAGTGAATTATTATTATAAGCGACCACGCTGCCCCCGCCATCGCTACCACCACCTTCGTCCTAGTCTTAGCTTTGGCTTTGGTTCCAAGAGTTTTTCCACCACCACCACCACCCAGTGTTTTCAATATTTTTCCTGTGTTTCACCATTTTATCCATGTTTTCCTAGCCATGATTTAGTTTTTTTCTCGCATTTGAAACAAAGTTGACAATTAATTTTATGGCGTCAGTGTTAAGCTGAGACGATTTGTCTGATAGGTTTTGTCTGCACAAATCCAAATCTGACAAATGAGTTTACTGCGAAATCTGGCAGCTTATGTACGTACATGTGTACGTTTAAACGTGGATTATGTAATCTGGCAACATTGTTGGTGTGTTGACGTCCAGCGAACGAGCGAGTGAGTGCGCGAGCGTGCATAGTTAATCAATTTTGACAATTACGTTACAGACATTTGAATATTCAAAGTGTTACAACTTACGACGAGTGGTAATGAGAGCGAGTATTTAGAAACTGGTCTGGTCCAAAAAAGGAGAAAATAGGTGAGAAATAGTTTTTGAATATTTGCAAATTGAATAAAATACAAGTCTTAGGTGTTCGATTTGTGTTTTGGAGGAGATTTTGTTGCAAAGGTGACAAATTGCTTGTCGCTAAAATTATGTGTTTTCTTTACGAAATTGTCATGATAAATTATTGTAATCTGGCAACAATGTTGACGGTAATTACCTTAATATAGTGTGAGCGTGCGAAGTAGTTTCGTATATGTTGAAGTTGCTTTGAATGATATTGAAGTGGTTTTTTTTCGGCGATGGTTGGAGCCTTCAGTTAGATAGTAAAGACTTGATATGTTTTAAAACTTGGAGAATCTAGAAAATGCTTTACTAAACTGCGTTTGAAAAAAACTTAGAAAGTTTTGTTTATTAAAGATGTACAGTTAGTAAACGCCTCGGGTAACTAGAAACCCTTGCTAGTAGCGCTTTCCTTGATTCTGAAGAGATGACCGCTGATAAATCTCCATTTATTTCATTGGATCAATTTCAGATTTAGATTTGACATTATTGAAAGCTCCCTCTAGGTCCAGGAAGGCGGCATGTGTGTATTCCTTTTAGTTTAGGGACAGATTATCGAATGTAAAGCAGTTTCCGTGCAGGCATGCTTAGTCTTAGATAAAGCTTTCGGTTTAAGTTCTGATATATATATAAATAAATTACTCAATCCAAAGTTTTAAGTAGGAAGGAAGATAGGCTAATCGGTTTAAAATCCTTGCCGTTTGTATGTTGAATGCCTTGTAAAAGCCGGGGTGTTAATACGACGATATTCTTCCATAGATCTGCAGGAACAATACCATCGCGTATCGTAGATTTAAAAGGGTTTGTAAACTTTTCATAGCCCACTGAACTCGATGTTTTGTAATCGCTTTACCGGGTATATCAAAAGACTTCGCTTTCCATTGACCGGTAATCAGTTTCCCGACCAGATTCTAACATTTACTAGATTTTAATCATAATTGCTTACACATTAAATATTTCTATTTTTTACAAGTTTTTTGGTATTTTAATTTGGCTTATTGATGATCTGTGGATTGAGTTAAAGTTTTGCCTTGTACCTTTCTTTCGATAGTATTCAGCTGGATAATTAGTTTGAAGCCATCAATTACTTGGTAGTAGGTAGGTAGATCCGCAAATTATTTATTAGTTAGCATACCTCTTTGCTACGTAAAAGGTAGGAAAAGGAGAATTTTCGGTTGATTTTCGGATGATATTCATCTGTGTATTTAGCTTGGTTCCACAAGGTAACATATCTGTTAAACTTAAGAATCTGTCAAAACTTTTAATGATCTTCTGACTGTTTGATAATTAGAATACCTTTCTTCTTATTATTTGACGTAATATCTGGTCAAATAATTCATGATCTGTGGATTTGCTAACTAGGACTGCTTACTATTGTGACCTTAAAAGTCTAGGAAAGAAGAACTTTAGTTTTCTTGCGTAATATTCAACTATTCAGTTGGATTTTAAATGCTTCTCAAGTTTTTCGACTTCAGAAACTGGTAAAAGCTTTTTATAATCTGTGAATTTTTGATAATTAGAAGTCCCCTTTTTCGTCGGGCAACTAGGAGGGAGAAACTACCATTCTGTGTAAATTCGGTATTACGGATCCTGAAGGTGAAGTAACAGCTCCCTTGCTGAAGAAATGTAAGTGAAATATAAAATTCTGGGAATTGCGGAAATACTGCACGACTTTTTTGTGACCGTAACTACTAGAGAACGAGCAACTTTTCTTCAGTAAAATATAGAACTTCATTGTATGTTTCCAAGGAACTGCGAGTAAGAATCTATTATTCTGCGTATCAAGGAAGTTTGACACATCTTATTTTTGAATCATAGACATGCTTATGAAGAAGTTCGTAGGAAGTTCATCAAGCACTGCGGTGGAAAATGCATCATTCAGTGCGTGGTGAAAGTTCGGTACTTTTTATTTTGTGAATTTAAAACTTAGAGAAGGTCAAGTTTTACTTCGGGATCTAAAGAAGTTCGTAGTCAAGGGATATGCGGTGCAGATTCCCTCATTCCGTGAATCGTGCAAGCTTGACACATCTATATTTTAAGTCCGTAACAATTAAAGAAAACTTTACCTCGGGATATAAAGAAGTTCATAGGAGGTTTCCGAGTACCTGCAGTCGAAAATCTCTGACCTTTAACGTTGGAAAATGTGTGAATTTGCTTCGGGATATAAAGGAGTTCATACTAAGTTTCCGAGGAACTGCAAGGGAGAATCTATCATTGTGTGAATCATGGAAGTTAGACACGTCCTATCCATGCTTTCCTTTCCGGAATATATAGAATAACGTAGTAGAGAAGCTGTGAGAGAAGATCGATTATTCAACGAACTATGGAAATTCGCGACCGGCCGTGGCATAGTGGTTAGAACACCCGACTATCATGAGGGAGATCCGTGATGCGAATACCGGCTCCAGTCATCTACATTTTTCTTTCATTTCCGGCCCCCTCGATGTTGTCGACAGCAACTTCGCAGTATAAGTGTCGAGTCAATCGGCATGTCTAGTAAAAGATTCTCAAATAGTGACGTTCGCAATTGTCGATAAACAAATAGGTGCCGTTTGTTGTGAAACTAAACTAGAAAGCGTGTTAATTCACAACATCGCGAGAAGCTATCACATACCTCATTCAAGGGGTGTAAAGTTTTTTCTTTTAACTTTAACTCAGGATACAAAGAAGTTCGTCGTAGGTTTCTGAGGGAACTGCAGTGGAAAACCTATGACCTTTAACATTGAAGAAGGTGCAAATTTGCTTCGGGACATATACAAGTTTGTAGTAAGTTTCCGAGAAACTGCGAGGGAGAATCTGTTATTCTGTGAATCTTGGATATCTGGCACATCTTATTTTTGTGTCCTTGATGTTTAGACAAGGAACATTTTTGCTTCGGGTTATAAAGAAGTTCGCAACAGGTTTCTAAAGAACTACGGTGGAAAATCCATGACCTCAAATATAAGAGAAGGTGAAGCTTTCCTATCCGGAATATGAGGAATTTAATAGTAGAGAAGCTGTCAGGGAAGATCGATTATTTAACGATCTGTGGAAGTTCGGCACAACATTTTTTTGCTACCATAAAAATTAGAAAATGTGAAGCTTTGCTTCGGAATATTAAGATGATCGTAGACGGTTTCTGAGTAGTCTATGTTCTTACAACTAAAGAAGTTAAAGCTTTGCTTCAGGATATGAAGAAGTTAGTAAAAAGTTTCTGAGCAAGAGCGGTCGAAAATCAACCTATCATTCAGTGAATTATGGAAGTTCGAGTTTGTTTTCTCAGCCTCAACTTCTAGTTTTTTGAATAGGGTGAATTCATAGAGTGAAAGTTTCCGTAAGCGGATACGCACAGTTTAAATGTTACTAGCTTACTCGCAAATTCTTCGGTTGCCAGAGAAAGCAAAAGATCTATAATTATATATATTTCATTTTAAAGGATTTGTATGTTTGTTTCAGAATCCTTTTTACGATCACCTTTAAAATGACTTAATTGGAACTCCCCTAGCCTGCATTAATATAGCAGAAATGTGGTTACGTTATCAAATTCAGGGAATTTTAGCAGAATTACTTATGACTTGGAAGTCATTTTAACTTAAAGTTATAAAAGCAGCCTTTAATATTACATAGTCTAGGATAGAACATCATTAACTTCATGATCTATTAGTAACATGATGGATAGAACATGTGACTATCATGCGGGAGACTAGGGTTTACCTAGGTCCGAAAAGTGATGTTCGTAATCCCTAAACCGGCTAAGAAGGTAACTGACGTTGAAGAATTGACTTATTCTCATTCAAAAATTGAGAATGTACCAATTCGCCTTCGTCAGTTACCTTCTTATTCAGCTTATGGATTACGAATAGCTCCTTTCCGGACATTAGTTAATCTTATATCCAAGAGTGTATAGCGTGGTAAAGTAATAGGATAAATAGATTCGGAACAAAACCTCAAGTCAATGTAATGTTTGAAATTTTCCGAAGACTAAGGAGAATAAGTCGATTTTCCGTCGTCGGTTACTTTCTTATGCGCTTACTACTTCCCTTACCTTTTCATACTTTCAGTTTCCTTTCTCTTTAGTAATAATTTTCTTTTCCTGTTGCTAACTCGCTACCCAGCAAAACTTTTCGCTAATATGCCTTCTTCTTCAGTTACACACGGCCAACGAAAAAAACCGCTTTTTACCGGCAAATGATTGACGGCCTGGCAAATGTATAGTAGAATTTATCTTGAAATTCCTCAATTATTATCGTGGAAGCGCCTTCATTAAATGCTTTGTCATATTGTGTATTGCGTTTTATTATTTAAATGTCAATGTTTCCACTTAATTAATTACTTAATAATTATTATCAGGTTATCGCAACCAAATACAGAAGTGCCTCGTACTCGTGATTAAAACCTTGAATGGAATCAGGTCATTAAAATCTAAGTAAGGCAAAGGAAAGTGTGCTGCTCGTGAGTGTGTGGGTGTGTGTTTGATATTTCAATGATGGTGGAAATGAAAGTAGAAGAAGATGTAGTATCTATGTTATGGAAAGTAGAAAGATGATTGAACAATTTAATAACAACTAAGGAATTTGGTTTAATATAAGTAATGGGGTGTGAAGTTGGCCAACCAATTGTTTAATATGCCTTCCGAAAATAATCTAGCATATAGCAAATCTTTCACAGTCAATTTGAGAAAATCAGGAACATTTCATCTATAAGTTTGTTATTATTCGATAAATCCTTTCAATGATTACACAGTACAACATTTTTCAGCTCATTAATTTGGGACCTTATTATGAGAACTACACGTAAAAGTAACACCAAAATGAAGAAGTTCTGCTTCATTCGTTTTGTCAAGTTACATGACATAATAATTTAATATCTATTTGAAGTTAGTAAGTATCGTATAGGGGAATTTGTCACATTTTATTATTCAGGGATTTCTTGTCCCGATTCTCTAATTTGTCACATTAACTCCGCATTTCTTTAAGTGCACATCACGGCAACCATCAATGCTCGCTATGTTCAGCCCATGGCTCACGGTCTGAGTATGAGCAAACAATTATGTTGAACTTTAAGGCTTAAGCGTCAATAGCAGCACATAACATAACAGACTGCCAGAGACGAACAACGACAATAAAAGTTTGTATGAAATGCATAAACTACGAGCATATATTATGCGGTGGTTAAGCTGCCACACAAAAGGGTATAAATTTAATTACCTCCACTACCACCACCAGTCATAATAGTTGTAGTTGTACTGCGTCAAGAGTTGTAAGAATAAAGTAGTGAATACGACGTAAGTAAGTAAACGAAGCCAAAACAAACCAACACCTTCGCCTTCGTTTGTCGGTCGCCTTAAGCCTAGGCATGACCACATAACACCTTCGCCCGCTATAGTTTCATTTTCCAACGAGCTGACATAACTTCCTTGTCTAACATGGCCACCGCCACTGCCACCACCTTGAAGAAAACCTTTTAGTCTTGTGAATATTCAGTCAAACATCCAGTCAGTCAGCCAGTCCATTGATGTGTGAGTTGTTGCCTTTACTGCCACCAATCTAAATGGCAAACAAAACCAATACGTTAGGCTTTCCTAATGGCCGGCCGTTCGGTCCGTTGTTCCGCATTTATGGACGGACTGGACACAAGGAAAACAGATGGAAAAGCGTCAAATCGGCCGTTTGCCAAGAAGTTTAACATCTAAGCGGCCAAACATTCAAGTGGCCGGTCGACCGACCGGCCGCCCGACCAATAATTGTCCCCCGTACTCTAGCTCCTTCGAGGCGGCTAGGAAAAAGACCTGTTTTTCCCAATCAACAATAAATGAAATATTATGAGAACAGTTGAGATGGGGCCATTATGTGGGACTCACTCCAGCGCTCATTACATTGTATGACCGCGTAGTTGTTGCCTCTAATGAAGATGGCGTTGTGGTAGCATTGTGTGACGGGGAGGCAGCGAGGAGCAGGCAATGCTTTAGACCGGCGCATCTCGAGTGTGGAGACTTTCAAGTAGTTCACTCATTTATTAGTACAATAATTGACTGTGGCAATGAAGATGAATATTTACCGTACACATTGACCATGCCAGACTATTATCGTAGATGGTGTATGGCCTCCTCAGCCGGGTAAGGCTTTGCTAGAGGTTGGCAATGCTGCTGCTGCTGCTGCAGTTAAAACTGTTGCTGCTTTACCTCTACTAATTGTTGACTACTGCTGCAGTTGTGTTCATGATGCCTCCGTTGATGTCAATGGCAACAGCTTAAGGCTTTTCATTAAAAAACTACTCGCTCTCTAAAGTGCGCAGCCTTGCTACTTGATTATAGCACTCTATGGCGGTAGAAAAACAACGTATTTATCTAAAGTTCAATATCCCTCAGCCGACAAGTGGGGGAGCTACTTCATTTGCACGAGGCAGATTTAAATTTTGTGGTTAGGGAATTGTAAGAAAGATGTAAGATTTCTGTACTGTTGACTTTTAAAACCAAATATGACCTACATCACTAGACGCTGTGAGGTTGAATTGGAAATGGTTTCTTTAAAGTTAACGAAATTATTTCATGATATCCATCGAATGTGGTCAGGAGGTTCGTTTAGTGCGTAACAAAGTCTAACCTTAAAGACTTGTACTCTGGCGTATGAACAAGTAGTTGTGTGTCACCATACAGGGGTTTTCGTTAACCAGATACAGTCGAATCAATGTTCAAATTGTTCTTGAACTGTTATGGGGTTCCTAACTTTCAATTTGATACGTTGAAGACCGTAATCGCCCTTCAGACTCAAAGGATCTGATGTCGACGGACAAGAAATAGGACAACTTTTGATGTATCTTTCTGCCCATGTCGGCGATAATGCCGGGTATTTCAACATCAGTATGGATTTGGGGGTTCAGGATTGTCCTACCTCTATTGTACGCTATCGCCGAATCGCGCGGTCTGTCGGTACCTGGTAAATAACCCTGAACGGGAGTGAGACCGGAAAGCCTCAAGGAATCTTAAACGAGTTTTAGCTGAATACCTGGAAGATGATGGGAAACTGGATCTCGAACGTGATCCATCTTTTTCCTATCGTCGTCGCTCTAATGCTCGGTCTAGCTAATGTTATCAGCTTCACCAAAGACACCTGGGTCATCGCACTATCGTCGCCAAAATCGCTAGCAGACTCTAAACAGCTGCCGAACTAGCGCGAATTTGGATTGCACGGACGACTGCGTGACCCCAGAGTGTGAACGGGAACTTAACAGTGAAGAACCACTCAGTGAGCGAGATTTTCAGGGTGAATCAGATTCTGATTTGGTACCGCTTCGCGAGCTAAAACGAATTCTATCTGAATCTCTGGAAGATTATGGAGAGAAGGATCTCGATCGTGATCTCTAACTCGCTATCCGTCTTTTAATTATCGTTGCCGCTCTTATGCTCGGACAAGCTAATGTCATCAGCTTCACTTAAGATATCTTTGTCATCGCCTTTTCGCCTCCAAAATTGCTAGCAGACTCTGAACAGCTGCCGAACTAGCGCGAATATGGATTGCACGAACGACTGCGTGACGCCAGAGTGTGAACGGGAACTAAAAAGTGAAGAACGAGATTTCCGGTGTGAACCAGATTTTGATTTGGTAACGATTCGCAAACGATTGCAAGAGTGTAACCTATTGTGTACTTGCAGTTTAGAAGACTGCGTTAATGATTCTTCCTTATTTTCAGCATGGCCTTATGTGGCATTATTGGAGAAATGGGCCGGGGTACGGATGTCAAGTCGTTTGGAGGCTGATGTCGGCTACCCGAATTTTTTAACGCTTTTGAACGTTTCACTCACCCCGGAATGGGAACGATTACCGTGGAGCTCACTGAACTGGAGCCGGACCTTGATTTACGCTCTTCGTCTTCTGCTGGGCTAGCGAAGTGCACGTTTTGGGAAGTTTCAGAATGGGAGCGGGACCTGGAATGGGGACCAAAAGCGACCAACCGTTCGATGTGGCGGCTCAAAATGCCGTATATATAACACATTGGTGTCGCACAGACCCATTCGATTGGCTGAGTTCCCCAGAATGTGAGTTTCCGTACCAATTCATCCAACATCTCGATCCCTAGTATATCACTGTGTCCGGTGTCTCGTTGAAGACACCGGTTAGATAGCAGATTCATCCGATTAGCCGTGTCACTGAGATGAGCCTTTCCCTGCCAATTCATCCGCCATCTCGTGGACCAAAAGCGACCAAAAGCCGAACCGTCGGGAGTTCCAAACCGGATATATCACTACCACTGCAGGATTTGTCAGCAGTTTGCTGTTTTTGGCATTATCTAATGTAATAAAGCAGCTAGGGCCGACGGACTTCCGGTAGAGCTGTACAAGTCCAATAACGATGGGCTTATAGCGAGCATACATTGGCTTCCACTCTCGGTTTGGCTGAACGAGTGGGTGCTATAAATCTCAGCGTATTACATTTTGTGTTTTATAAAGGGTTACGTTTTTCACTCATCGCCTATAAGGTCCTGACGAGTATATTGTGTGAAAGACTATGCCCAGTCTAATCCAACCTAATGGGACATTATCAGTGTGAATTTAAAACTGGTATATCCACGACCGATCATATACATATTCACAGAATAACAAATCCTAAAGAAAACACAAGAAAAACTGATTAACACATCAATGTTTCTTTAACAATAAAATTCGAGCACGATATCGTAGAGATCACTTGAAGCTCTGGCTGAGTATAGTATTCCTGCGATATTGCTACGCCTTTGCGGAAAGACACTGACCGACAAGAAGCCTTCTGTCAAGATTGACAAGAACATTACTCAGTTATTCTTTTACAGTCAAAGCGACATACTGAAGTTGATACTGAGGATAGAAACCATAATTTGCAGACGCCACATGCTACTTCTGGATGTAACTGCAACGTCCTCAGTTATTCAGAAGGATTTATTGTTATACAGTCAAAGCGATATACTGAAGTTAATAATGAGAAATAGAGCCACGATAATTAGCAGACGCCACATGCTACTTGCGGATGTAACTGCAACCTTCTCAGGTATTCAGAAGGAATCCGTCAGGACATTACTGAGCTATTCTTATTCAATCAAAGCGACATACTGTAGTTAATAATGAGGAAAGGAGCCACGATAATTAGCAGACGCCACATGCTACTTGTGGATGTAACTGCAGTCTTCTCAGGTATTTAGAAGAAATCCGTTAGGACATTACTGAGCTATTCTTATATAGTCAAAGCGACATACTGAAGTTAATAATGAGGAAAGGAACCACGATAATTTGCAGACGCCACATGCTATGTGCGAATGTAACTGCAACCTTATCAGGTATTCAGAAGGAATCCGTCAGGACATTACTGAGCTATTCTTATACAGTCAAACCAACATACTGAAGTTAATAATGAGGAAAGGAGCCACGATAATTGGCAGACGCCACATGCTACTTGCAGATCTAACGGTGACAAAACTCTCTCTATCAGATAATGGTTTTACCCGTCATGATGTATGGCGCAAAATCCTGGTATTAAGGTCCTGGCAATTCACTACATAAGCAATCATAGTCATAAGTATTAGCCCTTCTTCAACATAAATGTCTTTAAAAATTTCTATATTCGGAGTTATTGTCTATCATCGCCGACCTCAAATCAATGATCTTTTTCAATTCCCATACAAATGGGTTAGAGGTTCTCCAAAGTTATGGAATAGTCATATTATGTCCAAACTTTCACTTGAGTGACACTTTTAGGCGGAATCGCATCATATCTACTGTGATACCAAGTATATCACAAAATTTCCTATTATGATCCTGTCAATTTACAATAAAGTCCTCTTAAATCTCATCAGTATCAGACTATCTCCAACATAAATTTCAAAAAAAAAAAGGTTCCAACTTTTCCGCAGTTATTGTCCATCATCGCCGGTCTGTGATCAATGAATTTTTTTGCTGCAATGAATTCTGTCAACACATAAAACTCTCTCGTCTTTTGAGCTAAAGCACAACAAAGTTTACGAAAGACAAGCTAACTAGCCAGCTATGATTTTTCTATTGATTGCGACAGTGCGTCGTTGTAATATTCAAATGTAAACACATGTCGTTCCACCGATCGCACACACCTCAGTGAGTGAGTGAATGAGTGAGTGACTACCACAAATCCCAGCATAACGTGTGGCAAACACTTGTCTAGCTGCGGGCTAATTTGTAAGAAGCAATTTGCACGATTGTCACGACAACATCAGCTACAAGCCGGAATCCCGACTCCATGCAATGTCACCCGTCCAACCCCTTGTCCACTTTTTTAGAATTGAGTAATGTCATTACAAAGATTTACTGGGACATGTTCGATGGACTGAGATTGAGTTCAAAATATTTACACATGGCTGGGGTAAATGATGGTCAGGGATGGGGTGACGATGGTGGTGGCGATAGTGATGATGCTGCTGGCGTTGGTGTCGGTTGTCTGCGATGCGTTTTGTTTAAATATGAAATATTATGAAGATTGCGGTATCCACCGTGTGGTATTTATTTATCTTAACCACATGCCTAACTCTCAGCATCGTTCGCATTGGTGTAATCATTATGATCATCATCATTATTATCTTGAAAATCTTGAGTCGTCTTCTATACCAACTGACTGGCCGCCTGCCTGCCTTTAACTCTCTGTTACTTGTAACTCCATAAGTGCTTTTGTGTGCGCGCGCATGCGTAAGTGTTTTTGCTCGCGCTCATGTACTTCGCACCAACATGTAAGTGCAATGATCATTTCTGTTCTATGCTCATGATCATGATCATCATGTGTGATGTTGGTCTAAAGTAAAAATATTATTTGCATATTTCTACAGTTTCAAAAACACAAATATGTATCTTTCATTTAGCAAAATATACAAAGACATAAACAATATCTGCGCTCAGTCCTCTATACAATTAGAGTGAGCGAGCAGGCAAGCGATCAATGGATCGCTTGATCAACTTAGGCCACAAACCACCAGCTATATAACACTACTGCAGTACTCTGGCTGGCTGGTTCTTCTTTGGGGGAGATATTTTAAGAGCAATAAACTATTGAAAGCCAAATTAATATGTTGTTGTTTTTATTACAAGAGTATCAGGTTTACTTGCTGACCACTTGTCGTCCGTCCATCTGCGCATCAAGACTTCTTCGGTATTGGAATTTATGAATAAATTTTAAATAAAAAACAACACGATGAGCAAAAAAAATATGGATGTTTTCAATGCATGTTCACTTTAGCACTTATTTACATTTACATTTTACAATTTAATTACTTATTTGCCACTATATGTGGAATCTTTGGAGGGCAACCAAATTGAATTAATAGCGAGGCAACAACAACAATAAAAATAGAAAAAATAAATTATACCCATAATAAAGATGTTGGTTGAGTTAAAAAAAAGAGACAGGACAGTGACAACATTGGCTAATAAAGAAATTGTCTTAGGAATGCTGCTATTTAAATAATTTTTGTAAATATGGTTAGATTCAAAAAATGTAACAAAAGTATAAGAAATGTCTGTCCCTTCTATTGCTTTCAAAAGTTCAAATTTTAATTTCACGTTTGGTTTTACTTTTTCGAAATTTTTGGATTTTTTCTCCACATATTTTTAGGTGTTGTCCTTTTTATATGGGTGATTCATTTAGAGCTTTTGTTTTAAATTTTAAATAAAATATTTAAACTGGTATTAGTTGAGAGAATCTTTTCTATGTCCTAAAAGAACAATCTCTGGCATTTACTTTCTTAAGATAATTTCATTCAAAATGTTAGTTGCGACTATGCAGTACGTGGTTTATTTGGTAGATGCAACTTTCGATCACTCTTTTTAACATTACCAACGGTATCTCGCGAATGAGGCGGGTAAATGTTGCGTCCTAAGTCTTAAACCATAGCTGGGACATCGACAAAGATCTTATTTCTATTTCACATAACCATAAGGAAAAAAATCTAGAGATGTGATATAACACAATACGTATCGTAGTAAGCTTAAATCAAAGTACCAGGGTTAGCAAAATTATTATATTATGAATCAACCAGAAAAGATTGATTGATTGATTGATTGATTGAAAAGATTGGAATCTATTCACGAGTAGGAAATTTCTTGTTCCTACTGCACTCAACTTCCATTATCACATAATGATTCTAGAATTCTTGTTATCTGCCGACAAACTCAGCAACTTATAAATAATTTCTGTTTCTGTAATTTATATATATGATATAGATGGACTTCGTATTACTTGAATTCCTAACTTGTTTTGTTTCCCTTAATTAAATTTATGCCCTCTAACCAATCAATGTATCATTCCCTTTATCTTTTCAGAAAATATAACAATAGTCGGCCGCCCGGATTTTGTGAACAACAATTTCAAAATAGCTCTGTATGCAAAAGAAACACAAAGATACCTGTGTTTCAACGATCATTGGAAACTAATTGGAATGGTAAGATCTCTAAGGATATTTTGATTAAATAAAATTTAATATCCTTCACAATATCCTAAATAACTTGACATTTTCTTCTAAAGAAGAAGTGTCACACTCCACTTGTCTTTATGCAAAAATTAACGTAATATACTCAGGAACAGCAAATATTTTGAACGTTCTGTGAGAGGAAGTTGCATTTTAATTGCGGACTGACTCCTACCATTTGTCACACTGTGTATTGTATGAATTCATCGTTTATTACGGTCCGCGGCATGATGGCTTTGACAAGTTAGGGTTCGAATCTTACAGTAATCGATATGTATCAGTTAAGACTCCAGAAAACGCTGACTTTCGGAATCATCATTAAACTGTAGGACCCATGGGAGAGTCCTTGGGAGAGTATCACCCCCACGTACCCCAGAGAACTCTCAGTGGATCACTTTCTGACGCTCCAACGGTAAAAAGCGAAAGTAGAGGTGTATGCCTTCACCGCCCGAGAAGTCTATTGGCGGTACTATGGGCGGCCACGGTACCCAGTATAGTTTCCTACCTTCACTTCCTGCGCGAATGGACAAAGAATCACTTTCTAAGAATTTTTTGGTTTAATGCGGCATTGCATTCTCAACTTATAAGGTGAATAGGTAGCACCGCAACTAAAAAAAGGGTGTAATAGCTGTTGCAGGATCACTGAAACGTTGTCACGGAGCTTTTTTCTTTATAACAGACATTCACAAATGCGCATAGCAGAAATGTTGTATACATGCACCGATTTCTCTCAGGCGTGATCAGCCACATATTGACACGATGAACGTACAATGTGTTCATATCTTTTAACAACTGAGTCTTCAATAAAACGATGTAAAGTCATAGTATACTGGATATATATTTGTAATGTTTTAAGAAACTTTGGGGATTGATGTGATTTTGTAACAAACAAATAATATTTCTTCTTATATATTTAACATGCGAACATACAAAATGTATTAGTATAGGTGTGCGCATGCCTGCTTTAAAGCAGAAAAATTGATAAGGCCTTCTCATTGAAGGCATTCTAGAAAACTTTCTAACACAGTCATAGACAGAGAATTCGTTAAAGTCCTGTTGATCGACATTTCACCGTCTGCGCACAGAAAGTAATTGGTTGATCGAGAGGGATTTTAGTCTAGTTGAGTGCATAGAATGCCTTCTTGAAGGCTTTTACTGAAAGCCTGCATGAAGGTATTTGGCTGAAGGTCGGATTGAGTCTTCCAATGAAGGCTTTTTTGAATGTCTTCATTTGATGACGTTCCACAAGGCCATCTTTCAAAAGCAAGAGCAGAAGGCCTTGATCACCAATGTCAACCTGTGTAATTTGGAAAGGAAGTGGCAATATGTATAGCATACTTTCCAGAGTCTAAAGAAGTCCTGATGGAAGGCCTTCCAGGATATGAATTTTCCTCCTTCTTCTTCTTCTTTAATGACAGCAACAACAGAAATTTATCCATCAGTAGCCGCACGTAGAAAAGTATTCCAAGCGCTTCAGTCTTTTGCGCTCCGTAGATAGTTCGTCACACCAAGCTTAGTTAACAGTTATTTCATCTGGTTCATCCATCGAAGCTTTGGTCGCAACCACAACACCCCCCTCTAAGACTCCCAGATTGAATGATCCGCTTGTGTCATTACCCAGGATTCTGCGCTATAGAACAAAATAGGTAGGATCAGAGTCTGGTATAGCTGGATCTTTATTCTTCGAGAGAGCGCTTTGTCGTCAAATCGCTTGCTTAGTGCATAGTAGCAGCGGTTTGCGATCAATACTCGTCTCGAATACTCCTACTGGCTTATAATATGAAATACCATAATTGTGCATATTTTTTTGATACTCTTTCTATCAGCTCAGCTTATATTTGTTCTGGAAAACATTTCGGTTTGAAAACAGACCGAAATCGGTACTTTTTACCTATACTTTTTACCGATTTCTCTCTGTTTTCAAACCGAACTCAATTGGGTGCTTCGGTATCAAGCAGAAAGTGATGAATGAGATCAGCCGGATGGGAGTGAGGGAAATTGTTGTCGCGGCATACTGAATGCGGTACCGGATGGGGAACTTCGGTATGGTTGGTTGATTGTTCGTCACACCAATTATGGATAACAACTCCTGGCTCATTCAAAGTTTTGTTCGCCTACCATAGATTTTATGGCAGAAGACTTTTAGACTGGACCATTTCAATCCATCCGCATATAGATATGTGATTCGTGATTCTGTTAACGATATTAGACCCAAATATCTTTCGGTGTAATTTTCTCTTGAGAACTACCATAATAGCTTCACCCGCTGGTGTCATTAGCCAAAAAATTTCACTGTAGAGGAAAACCCGAAAGATTGTTGTATGGTAAAGTTAGATCTTTGTTTATATAGAAAGGGCTTTGTCATTAAAATACGTGATTAGTGCATATAAGCAGGGGTTTGCGATCAATATGGGTCTTTGAATTGCCAAGCTGACATTGTCGTTTTTATATGCGACATTTAAGACAAAATCATCTACCACTCCTAAGCCCTATGTAGACTCCTACATATAGACTCTTAGTTCATCGAAACAAAAAATTGGTTCTGTCCTAGTTTATAACCATACAAACTCTGCCGAATGCTTCTCAATGCTTGAAAAGGCCGCAGTAACATATCGTAGTCCCCGACCAATGGTACCTATACCAAACTCCACAGTTGAACCACCAACTTTTGTTTACATTGCATTCTTGAGAATCAATTGATTCTTTTAGCGTTATATTGATTCCTTGTATCAATCCGGACCGACCGTGGTCTTACGATTCAAACACGCAACTATTAGGCGGTCCCTCAATGATTTGACAACAACTTCCGAGAACTCAAGTCAATCGGCATTTGTTTAGTAAAAGTGAGTGAGTCTAGATGTACAATTTTGTAACTCAATTAGCTACAAGAAACTTTCCTATATCTTAGTAATGAGAAATTCCGTCTCCTACAAATTTTTCTCAATTATCAAATCAAGAATATCATACATGAGACTCTATACCACATCCTCAAACTGACTTTCCATTGTATATCCTATTAAAGGACTTAGGTCAAATTAGCTTGTTACAGTAAGAGGAGCAGAGAGAGAGAGCTCCTCTAATTTGATTCAGTTCTTCTACCATTATGATAAAACTGACCTCACCCCACTCCCTCAAAAAAAAACTTGACAACTTAACATTCCATTGCCCTTCACTTTCGTAATGAGGCAATGGCAAAGTGGATGCCGATGCCATGAGATGCAATGAATCCATTGTAGGGGGGAGAGGGGGAAGCAGCCAACACAAGTGGAGTAACATTGATACAGATATGAAGCGATCCGTATGGACGAGTACAATGGAAAGCCGTAGATTACATTATTAAAAATAATAATATTCTGTGCTTGGGAATATTATTGATTTTGTGTGTGTGTGTGTGTGTGTGTGTGTGTGTGTGTGTGTGTGTGTGTGTGTGTGTGTGTGTGTGTACTTGCGCTTAACACTCGAACCCTGTAGCAAGGAAGGTGGCGACAGCAGCATGAGGTGGTAGGGGCATAGTTAAGAGTTATCGACAGCCAGCAACCTACCTACCGCCGCCGCAAGAGGAAGATGAGGTTTGGTTATTGTGTAAACGAAACGAAACTGTTGGATATTTCGAGTGTTTTATAAATAAACACTTTGTGCATTGTTGTGTATGAATGTTTAGTGTCAAAGTCAAAACGTATCGAATTCGAATCGACGCAACGGTCGAGGCAGTGTCTGGCATTCACGCAGACGCTCCTCGCGTTTGCGTTTACAACACTAACCAAGTGGCCGCCGCCAGCAGCCACATCAGTACCGCTTTTTATGGCTGCAATTGCTGCAGTTTTTTTATGACATTTCAAGTGAGGAAGTGTGGTGTTGGTGGTATCCCGGCATTGCTCCATTTCTCACCGTTGCTCACTTACTTAGTAGGTGCGTGTGTGCCTGCGTGCCAGCGATGGGGTGTGAAAGCGTCAAGTGTTTGAACCTTTTTTCAGATTGCTTTATGACTCTCTCTCTCTCTGTCAATGATGTACTAAATATCGTGTTATCTTTTTGTTTCTTTGCTCTCTCTTTCCCTTCTTTATTTATAGAAAGAACTCCAAGATACCTGCTATTTCAACGAAGCCATCGTTCACGGTTATTTCGTGTTCCGGTCTGTTGTCGACTTGCAGCGACGCATCGGCTTCACGCAACGAGGTAGAGCTGTGGGTCCCAAGAAAACCGTCAACGATGCCTGTTATATGTTCACCAAAATCCCAACTGATCAATTTTTCCATCAACACAATCACTACTCGTCGACGCTGCTAGCGCCCAAGTCCACAAAGACGCCCAGGCCGGAGCACAGCGGCGGCTCCTCGTCCCATCTGGGCCGGGGTAGCGGGGCGGGCAGTGGCGGCGGACGCCCCAAGGCGAATCGTCACCGCACCCAACAACATCGCAGTGAAGAGGTGGGCAAGGCCCACAACAAGAAGCCCAAGACGCACGGGGGCAACCGCAAGCGACAGCATCAACAGCGGCTACAGCAAATGCGAGGAGGTGGTGGTGGCGGCAGTGGCCACAGTTCAAGCGATCCCAAAAATAGCACTTACTTAAATAGCTCTAGGCAAAATGTAGAATTAAGCCAGTATGGCGGCCACAACAACCATACGGGAAAACATCACAACAATAACCACTCTCAACCTCAGGCTCACCATCAGTCACGGCATCATCACACGAGCGAGGCGCGAAGGCATCATCATGACGCCAAGCAAAAGGCGGCCCACCATAGGCAGCGCCTAACCAGTACTAGTCCCGAAACCGCAACATCGACCACAACATCGACTACAGCCACGCCACTAACGTCTGAGCAAACTGCCGTCACGTCAACGAAATTGAAATTGGCGTCGTCGCACACCGACTACGCGGACATCAAGCCGACCAGTGTGGCCCAAGCGGCAACAACGGTGCCCGCGTCCGCCACCACATCCATGAGCCGCGACGTGTTGGGCTCAACGGTGGCGCACAAGCGCAAGGGCAGACGAAGAAAGCCCCACAGAAAGCACACGCTGCACAAAAGCGAGCAGCAGCAGCACGAGGTTAGCCACAGCCGACACGGCCATGGCCATGCTACAATGCCAGCGTACGATGACGAAGAGTATATGACTACAGATTTTACAACCTGGATTAACAGCGAGGTGTCGCCTCTGGCATCGCTGGCCTCGGTGAAGCCAACATCTGCAAGTCTGCCCACGTGGGAGACATGGTATCCTTCTTCGGTATCACCTACGCTGTCGGAAGAAAGCTCCGACTATTCATCGACTTTAGTGCCATTGTACGAAAAGAAAGAGGCAGCCAGCAGAGAATTAGAAGCATCAGCGGCGTCTTTGGCGCCTACGCTGGAAGCCAATCCATTGCCATTAATGCCACTGCCATTGCCAACTTCGCCAGCGTATTCCACATCTCTGAGCGGCGTTGATGACATCAATGGCGTCATATCACCAGTGACAGTGACTGATAGGACGACGACAACGACAGCGGCGGCGGCAACAACAAATACCTCAACTTTCCAGGAAAGCGAAGCTTGGTTGAAGCGTCATCACGAGAAGGAGTTGACAACACAAAGAAAACATTCTCATAGCCAAGCTTTAAGCGACGAAGTCAACATAACGTCGGAAGAGATTGAGAACGTCACAGCTACTGCCGCTAGTGCCAGTGACGGCGACACCGACGACTTTGAGGTTAGTGAGTCCATAACAGAACTGAATGCGCTGGCAATGGAAGGAACCGCACCAACGGCAGCGGAAGATCGCAACGAAGATTTAATGGCTTCAGGCTGGGCATCCACAAAAAGCACTGAGCCCCATGAACCTACGGCACAAACGCATACCGTAGCCGCTGAAAGCGAAGACAGCAGCAGCAACGCAATGACTGATTACATCTATGGCAATCGAGCTAATCACAAAGTGAGTAGACACCGACATAATGGCGATCATGGAGCGGTAAGTGCCAAACATCAGCACAGCAGCAATGGTGCAGGGTCGGGGGCGGGTCAAAGGTTGCATCACACTAAGAAGACGGCGGCAGCAGCAGTGACATCGACGGTCAGCACCACCACTACTCTGGCCGCTTCTGAAGGCCTTCTCGAAGCTAGTCCCTCTCTCAACTATCAACAGGCTTTGCGTCTGGATGCCCTACTCACGGCCGACAAGAACTTTAATGCCAAGCACAGTCACAACACCGTTACCGATCCAGAGGTCACCTATGCCCCGTCATTTAGCTCAACGGCAGCTTCGTCGTCGTCATTGTCGACCAGTGCCTCCTCGCCTGCGGCGGCCACAACAACACGTAAAACATTGCGCAAATCCACTCAAAGACTGTTGGCCACGCCTTTCCATCAGCTCACCTATGTGCGCAACGAAGCCGGCGATATAGACATCGATAGTCTCGACAACATTAGTATATATCCCGATTTGCTGGACAACGATAATGTTAATGAAGGTGGCGGCGACGGAGACGACGCTTACAAATCGGGCCACGGTGGCAGCAGTCGTTTTACCATGATTAGCGGTTATCTGCCCACATCGGCCACAGCCACTCTGCCCGAGTCCATACGCATAGCGAAAATCAAAATCAATCGGGAGCGCAAAAGAATGTTGCGTCTGCGCAACATAGGAGGCTACAATGCGTAACTGGCATTGCAACATGAATAACTATGCGCTTACGTTTCAAAGCAGCATAGTAGGCAACCCTACAACTTGGCCACATTGGCAGTGAAGAGTGAAACAAAGTGCGACTAAGGCGGCGACTGATTACGAATATTGTATGTATGTAAATAGTAAGAGGGAAGGAAGTCTGTTGACAACATAACAACAACAACACCACACAACAAGAGAAAAACTCATTTGGCTAAATAACAACAACTAATTTTGCAGCAACATAACTTCTAAACCAAAATTATACAAACAGATGAAAAAGAACCTACAACTAACCAAACACAATTTGATATATATAATATATATTTAGATAGAGAGCACACCAAAATCTCCCAGCAACAAAACAAACACCCACAACTGGCATTATAGAGCTATACATAGGCATACGTATGTAGGTACATACGTATAACTACTTGCGAATCTGGTAGTAGGCATTAATAGGGAATTACTACATATATACATATATATATATATATTAGTACTACTAACAGCAGTGTTGTATTTGTATTTATTAAAGACGTTAAATGATTTTAGGACCTTTAGCTATGATGATCTACAGCATTAACATACTTACAAACATACATACTATTACTACTACTACCACTACTACTACTACTACAACTACTACTTACGCTATATACTAAATAACTATATACTACATTATTTATAAAGAGAGATATAGAGAGATAGAGAAAAGCTAAATAAGAAGGAGATGATGAAGAAGGAAAGAAGTTATGGTAGTGATAATGATGGATGTACTTAGACCTTAGAAAATTATGCCTTTTTCCAATTAACAATCAATTTATTAACAAAAAAAAAAAAAAAACATGTCCTTTAAATTAAAGCCACGACTGTATTCCAAGCGGTTGCCATATAGCAAAACAACAACAAAAATAAGAAAAGAAAGAAAATTTAAAATTACACCATAAATCATTAGTTTGTTTACATAAAAGTTTTGGCTTGGTTGAAATTTAAAGGATGCTTATTACATTTTTTTATTTACCCAAACATACGGATGAGATAGTTTCGGATGCGGTGGAAGCTATTGCAGCAGTATATTTTGTCACGATAGGAGTTTTACAAGCTATACTAAAATTAACTATCTTTAATGAGCATTGATAATTTAAATGAGAAAAATTTGTTCGCAATAAAGCTATATTTTTGACTAGGATTTGTTTGTAAAAACAACCGCTGCATACTTGGCAATTTAATTTAATAACGTTACCTTGTTCAGTTGTGGCATTGCTATACCCATTAGTGGAATTCCTGTCATAAAAATTATTTGTTTTTCCCCACTGAATGGGAAAAAGAAGCAATATGATTTTCTATAGTACAGCGGTTGTTTTATCATACAACTTCAAAACAAAAGTTTAGCGGAATTTTTATACGATTCCACTGTCGGTGGATGCTTTTACAGCAATAAAACACGGATATTTGTAAACTAGAATAATGTTTACTATCTTCATTGAGCTGCTATTTTTTACTAGGATTTGTGTGTAAAAACAACCGCTGCACACTTAGCAATTTATATTATATCGTTACCATGTTCAGAAATTATAAGTTTATAATATGGCCCTACGGAATATGCTGAAAAATTAATATTATTTTCGATAATACAGCGGTTGTTTCATCATACAACTTCGAAACAAAAGTTAAGCGGTGTTTTTATACGATTCATTTCACTGTCAAATTCATGCCGATTGCTGATAGTACCAGAAATACAAGATTTGGGTTGACGAAATATCGGCAGTTTATTTGATCATTGCTTTAGGTTTGCCATACAAATTTTAAGTGTATTATGCATCACTAGGGCTACACTAATACATTCGAAATTTGAATTACGAATAAACAGTTATGTGATGAAAATCGATCGAATTCAAAACGACCCATTCCTGACTTTCAATTATTTTTTTTTTGTTCAAAATTTTGGTTAATTAACAAATATAACAAATAATTAATCAACATGAATTTATTATAAATCATTGAATTGATTCTGAAAACAAAAATATTAGTTTTTAAATCGTTTCGTTTCCAAAATCGATTTTCATCACATACCTGATAATATTTAACGTCAAGTCGGCTAAGTTCCCTGTTTTTATTGTGTTTCGTCATATTTTCTTATTCATTCAAATATCAGCGGTTGTCAACAAATTAAATCTTGACTCAAGGGATATCGACGGCATATTTCAATTTCATATTTTATCACATTCGGCGAACGTTTACATTATTAAAGATCTCTTATCACCTTCCAACATACTAGAGAGCAAAGCTCCAACTAATGCGATTCCTGAGCGGCAACGGATTTTATCCGTAAGAAATTTTTGGTGTCTCTTACATCTGTTTATGTCTCAAGTCAGCCAGGTTCCCTGTGTTTGAACAAATCTTGACTCAAATGATATCGACTGCATATTTTGACGAAAATTTATTAATATACTTAACAAAGAAGTAACGTTTCCAATTTTTAAGGATCGCTTATCACTTTCCAGCCAACTAAGTAATTGACTCACCTGACCGTGTGAACATGTCTTAAGGCAGAATTGTTTAAAGCAATTCCCTGACTAATGCGATTCCTGTGCGACAACGAATAATACACATAAGAAATATTTATTGTCTCATCGCGACCGTATTTGTGTGGGTTCAGCTTATGGCACCATTCATACTGACACAATTTAAATTGACAAAAAAATTTCATATAAAATATTTTTCAAATATTTTTCCCCACATAAATCCAATCCTGATGAACTTTACAAAAAAAAAACACAATTCCAGTAACTTCTTCAAAGAAAATGTCTTTTATTCTACAAGATCCTTCAGAAGTTTAAGAACTTTATGGCATAGAGGTTAGAACACGCGACTACCATGCGGGAGATACGTGGTTCGATTCCCGGCTCCAGTCATCTACATTTTTCTTTCAATGCCAGCCCCCTCGATGTTATCGACAGCAACTTCGCAGTATAAGTGTCGAGATAATAGGCATATCTAGTATAAAAGCTTCTCAAACTGTGACGTTCGCATTCGTCGCTAAACAAGTAGGTGCAAAGGCAAATTTTTGTTTTTATAAATTTGTGGATAAAGTTGTCTGGTGTGTATTTCATCTATGCGGAAGAAACATCCCTGTAATGACTTTAGAGTTGCAAGAAATATACTGTAAAATTAAACGCAACAGAAGATTTTTGGCTTTCTCAGTTGAAATAAACGAGTTTGGTCCTCGGAAATCTACATGAATACACAAAATATATATATTTTGTAAAAATATAAAAAATTGTCGAATAATCTATTAAAAGACATAAAATTTGAAACACTGATATTTATATAACAGTTAAAACATCAACTTTTAATTTGTCATGTACCGAAAGCTCTCAGCATCACCCTCTATGCAGATTGGTTTTTATTACCAGCCATATCTATAAGGCGCTCTACAGAAAACTTCTTATGAATAATCTTCAAAAGCAAAACACAATTTACCAAAAAAAATAGTCATCGATGGAAAATCACACATCTCCATAAAAAAAGACAAATGCTAAGGATTCGATTGATTTCAGTTTTGGATAGACAAATTTCTCAAAATACCCAAATGCGATTGCCACAATGTCCTAGACCTAGAATTTCACCTGGAACAGTTTCAATTAACATCGATTATTATGGAATTTACACATAAAGGTAACTATTCTGAAAGCTTAATTATAGGCCATCTTGTGTATTAATAATTTCATCATACTTACATTTCTTTTTAGATTCCAAATTTGTATGTTCCTCGAGAAGAAGCTACAAGACACAGGTATTACAGTCAAAAACGTGAAAGTGACCATTCCATAACAGCAATAGTCTTGGTAATGAATCTCATATGTCCCCAAGGTAGATGTATATTGCTAGAAACTGTGGAAATACCCATATAAAAACGGTATGAAACTTTATTTAAAAAAAAAATTAAATGAATATTAAAATGCCTTTATAGAAGTCCTGGGCTGCTTAAAGCTACGTTTTCACAAGAAGAATGATCGGCAAACTTAATTCGAGACATATTAGGGTAATAATGAGAGCTATTTGGAATCGATAGACTTAAGGATATTTTGCATTTGTAGCATATCAATTATTATAGTTGGTTCTGGAATATACTCCAACTGTATAATTCGACATTTAAGGCTAATACGGGGATGTTTTCCTTATAGATGGGACAGGCTTATATATGTCATTATGTGTAGAACAGTCAATGGCGTGAGGTAGCCCATGGGCGCATTCAGTCACCCTTTAGCTCGACAATAAAAGAAATGAGTTTTTTCGGTAAATGTGAATTTTAATACGTTAATGTACGTTGCCAGAAGCACAGCAGTAATATTTATCAATTATTTCCTGGATTTTTATATTATAATTCTGTTCATAGTTATGAAAAACCTATATAAAAATTTTCTTCACTGACTTTCACTGGTGTATAATCTAAAATCAAACGTCGGCCGCGGCTTCTAACGGGTGCCACGGATCCTAGTAGTCTAATGTTCAACCTTCCGCAGAGATCCGGCTGATTTTGGTATAACAAATCTACTTTTGGTACAATAAAAGTACTTTATGGCACAATTAAAGTACTTTTTGGTGCAAAAAATTTCACTTTTCGATCAAATAAATTGCACTTTTTGGTGCAATAAAAGTACTTTTTTACATTAATTGTACTTTTTAGTGCATTAAATTTTAATTTTGATCTAATAATTGTAGTTTTTGGTACAAAAATAAATTTTACTTTTTGGTACAAAAGTACAATAAATTGTACTTTTTGGTACAATAAATTGTACTTTTCAGTACAATAAATTGTACAATTTTGTACAATAAAAGTACTATTTATTACAATAAAAGTTTCTTTCTGTTCAATAAATTGTAACATCAATTTAACTTTTTGGTACAATAATTTGTACTTCTTGGAATAGCAAACTGTACCTTTTTGTAAAATATTGTATTATTTGGTACAATAAGCTGTTCTATTTGGCACTTTTTGGTACAATAATTTTTACTTTTTGTTAAATTGTACTTCTTACAAAAAATTTTTTTAATTTTTTTGTACAATAAATTGTACTATTCTTTAAAGCACAAGTGCTTTTTGGTACAATAAATAATACTTTTTGGGTAACTATTTGTAGTATTTGGTACAACAAACGTAATTTTTGGTACTAGCAACAAAGTACTCTAAACTGTAGTATTCTGTACAATAAATTTTACTAATTTGTACAATAAATGTACCTTTTTGTATAATAAAAACACTTTTTGGTACAATACAAATACTTTTTGTACTATTAGTTCTGCTATATGGAAGTTCCAAATTAATTGCGTTTGTTTTACGAAGCACAGTTCCGACTCACACACTTTCGCCCTTACACTCTCTTGCTTTAAAAAAAAAAAAAACACAGGCTTAAAACCATTTCAAGAGCACTTGTGCAGGGCTCTAGTGCGCACTTATGACACTGTCGGCCCAAAAACCGTGCTAAATAGCAACTTTTTGTGGATGCATTACATTGCTGGTGAAATTTATATGGTTAGCGGCATTGATACTTATTAACATAGCCATTTTTCCAAAAGTTAGCCTGTTTTCATGAGAAGCTTTATCAAAAATGTATTTTCATAACAAATTGTTTTCATTTGGACGTGCTGTTCAATCATGTCACTAGCACAGTAATTTGGCAATTGTAACTGATAAATAACATTTGGTTAGACAGATGCCGCCAAAACAACATAGCAGCCACTTGTTCCCAACATCGACCCGCACTAATTGAAAACCCCTATATTATGGGTATTCCATATATCCGTTATATATTGGGTACGAATGTAATAATTTGCTATGCTGACCTCGATGTAAAGATTTTGAAATTTGTATTAATACTTAAGAAAAATAAAAACTTTTACTAAATTTTCAAATTTTTATTGCGACAGCAGCATAAGGTTTTTTTAACATTTTAACGCGAAATTTTTTAATATTTCATTCGCATCTATTTCCTGGATGTTGTGACATGTTACCCCCAGTACGCAATTCAAATTAAATATTAGCTTAGCTTCGTATATTTATGATATTATACTGCAGAAAATTTCGATCTAAAAAGAAATTTATATAATACAATCGTCTTTAAAGATGATTTTTCGGTCAAAATATCACAATCGTGTTTGCACTTTCATTTTGATTATAAAGTTTAGCTTGTCATGTTAACTTGCCATCAGTAACTGAAATATAAACTATAAGTTAAACAAACAACAATTGAAAAACCAATTGTATAAGACAATTTTCAATGCTGCCTTAAAGATATCGAAATTTGTATTAACACTTAACCATAATAAAAAAAAAACTATTGTCAAATTTCCATATTTTTATATCGACAGCAGCATTAGATCTTTTAAACATTTAAAAGCTAAATTTCGTAAGTTTAAATGTGAGCGAACTTTAAATTTGTAAACTTAAACTAATACAGGCATTATTTAAATCAATGTAAGTCATCCAATAAACTCGCGAGGCAGGCAATAATCGACTTTTCACATAGTCACGATCGGGAATTCGCACGTAGCTGTGTTTGATTTACGGCAGTCAGTCTCTGATTGAGTGTTGTGAAAGCAACATCACATACCCCATGGCCTTAGTAATCATTCATGACACATAGGGGATCGTCCATACAAATCGTCGACGAAATTTTCATACAAGTGTCCGCTTTGTCATACACAACCTGCTGAACGACAATGTCGGTCAAATTGTCGTTGATGTCTATATAAGCGACATGTCGCCCACACAATCATGCACGACCTAATGACCGACAATGTCGGTCTAATTGTCGTTATCAGTGCTTATCACAACTTAAAGTAGTTTTATTGAAAATGACGGATATATGAACCGTCGCGCACTGCTGTTTTCAATAAATTGAACATTTTGTATGTCCTCTTTTCCCTCTTCTATTTTATATCGTTATTGTCCCGTTACCTTGAATTTTTTTGTTTGATGAACGACAACATTAGTATTTTGTCTGTCAGCTTGTACATAATTTTGTTACATTTTGTCTTGAGGAAAGTCGTGTATGACAATACTTCCTACTGAGTTCCTTCACAGTCTGATCCACATAATATTTGTGTGTGCGTGCGTTCGAATTAGCCTGACACTGTTTAAAATGTAACCCCAGTACGCAATCCAAACAAAATATTGGCTTACCTTAGTATATTTTTATGATACTGCAGAAAATTTTGACCTTAAACGAAATTTTATAATGCAATTTTTTATGCTGACCTCTAAGTAAAGATTTCGGAATTTGTATTAATACTTTACAAAAACCAATTTTTTTTACCAAAATTACGCATTTTTATTTCGACAGCAGCATTTTTGCAATTTAAGGCTATTATCGAATAAAAACTCCATTGTCTATGGCAACTTTTTATGCTGACCTCGTAGAAAAGATTTTTAAATTCGTATTAATACTTTACTAAACACTTCAAAGCCAAATTTCCTAATCTTTTATCCGACAGCAGCATGACAAGGGTGACCTGGGTTCGAGCCCAGTCAGAGCCATCTTCATAACTCATAATATTTTCTATAACTTTTTTTAATTTCAATTACATTTTAATAATTTTGTTGACGGAATTTAGTTTTTTTTGCCCTCAAGCCAAGTTATTGTGTAATTTTTCTTTTAAGTCATTAAATCATAAATATTCCTTCAAAAGCACAGTACAACATTTTCAAGATCATTGATTTGGGACTCAATTCTGAGAACTTCACGTGAAAGAAGCCCCAAAAAGAAGAAGTTCTGCATCATTCGTTTTGTCAAGTTACATGCCGTAATAATTTAATATCGATTTGAAGTTAGTAAGTATCGTACAGGGGAATCTGACACATTTAAGGTTTTTTTGTTATATTGTTTATGGTGGCGTATGATTATTATAAGAAATATTCCACTTAAATCAAACAAAAGAGCCAAAAACGTGACAAATTCCCCTATACGATACTTACTAACTTCAAATCGAATTATTATGGCATGTAACTTGACAAAACGAATGATGCAGAACTTCTTCTTTTTGGGGTTACTTTCACGTGCAGTTCTGAGAATTTAGTCCTAAAATCATGTGTTGTACTGTGTAAAGAATATATTTTTCATTTTTGTTCCAACTTTGACCTACACAGCTTATGGTAACTGCTACGAGAATACGGTGGCCATACATACATACATAAAAAACAACAACATTAATCAAAGACAATAACATCATTCTGACATACAACCATACTTACACATCTAGTACATAAAAAACATACACACATACATACCCATTCTACATAGATAACATTCATACATACATTGTCATTTATAGAACAAAAGAAAAAAAAACACCAAAATTAAGAAATTGTCATTTAGGAAAACTGCATTGAAATTAATGAAAGAAAAAAAAACAGACTAAACAATTATAAAAATATAACTTTGCAACGATCTTTAGATTTCAGTATGAAATTGTTCAGTATATTAGTAACAGCAAACAACAACAACAAGAAAACAATTTAATTAAATTATCATATAAGTACTATGGGAATTTTTTTATATATATACATATATAAATAATTTAAAACGAATTATGGATATTTAAAACAACAAAACAATTAGTAATGAAAACATTCTGAAAAGAAAAAAACAATGAAAACCAATTCGCACACTAAACACCACTTCCAGTTGTTACATTTTTTATGAGAATTACCCAAAAAAGAAGATAAAGATAAAAAAGAATAACACAAAACTGAATAATGATTAAAAACAACAACAATAAACTTAAAACAATTAATTATTTAATGCATAAAATAAATCGTGTTTAATCAAACGCAACAGCAAAGCAACAAAAATCAAATTAAACATTTTTAAATCGATTAAAAGAAAAATGATAATACAATAACAACAGAAAAAAAACAACAAAAAGAAAACATAATATTATAGTAAACAATTAATTAGCAACAAAATGACAAGAATGATTAATTATTAATGATTACTCACATACACACAAACACACACACACACACAGAAAAAAAACACAAATTCCTATTAATCTGAATTATTAATGAAGCCAATAATTAGGTAACCAAGTAAACAAAGTAGTACAGTATGACAATTTAAATTAAAACAAAAAGAAGAAGAGAAAAAACAACTAAAATTAGAAATTATAAACAAATTTTTTTGGTAATTAAAGAAAATGCAAAACGAAAATATTGTGACAGCTAACTAGAGAAAAAAAACACTTAGTGACAGCTATACGACTTAGGGCCTATATTTCGCTTAGAACTTTTTAACGTTTGTCACAACACACACACACACCCACACACGTTAGAAAGTTTTAAGTGAAACACCCTTACCGTTAAAAACAACAACAAAAAAAGAAGAAAAAACTAAACTAAACAAAACTTAACACCAAAATTATTTTATAAAACTGTAACAACTTACAACAACAAACGAGCTACATTTATATATTTTGGAAACTTTCAAAATAAATATCAATAACAAAAAATTGAGAAAATTTCTACTCTATAAAATAACACACACACACTTATACAACTAATACCAACATACCCAACAACACTTTACACACACTCACACTCATATAGACACTTACAATATAATAAGACATGTAAAGAGAGACACATGTGTACAACCAAGCGCAGCCCCCAAAACACTGGGACGTTTTGTGTTTTTAATATAAACAAATTTTCTTAAGACAAAAAAAAGGAACTTGTACTTGATTAGAGGAGAATGTTTAACATCACATGCTATGATGGCAATGATATCGTTATTGTATGAACTGACACCAATATTAAGCACTCAATTGCTATTGAACAGAAAAGGAAGAAGAAGCTGGGAGCATGAATACTACATATACAAATATGCTGGAAAATCCTATACGCAACAGTTTTTTTGTCCAAAGATTATATTGAGTGAAAATTGATGATACCGGCAAGATTTTTTGAAAGTAGATATCAGAGCGAATACTACCTTTACAGCAAAGGACACATTAAGAGGAGAAAATTGATTGCCATATATACATATTAGCAACTGTTTAGCCAGGCCGCTTTCGGTTGTTTTATAAGAAAAAGTTATACATTTGCCAAAAAAAATACCGCTGAAACCGAAATAAAATAAATCTTCCACTCAGATTTTTCTTGGTGTTGTCTGATGGTATAAATTTATTTTTTGTTGTCGAAAAAATATTTTTTTCTATGAGAAAACAACCCCAAAGTTCTCCACTGAAAATTTCTCTTATTGCTATATTTTTCGAAATTTTTTTTTTTTTTTTGAATTTATATGTTTTTCTGATACATAAACAGTTGGTTTTTTTATAGAATAATTACAGCGGTTGTTTTTTGGAAACCATTCACTTTTTTCACAATAAAAACTTCATAACATTTTATTTATTTAAATATATATACATAAGCAATGTATATAAAACCTTTTTTCTATGAAAAAACAACCGCTGGAACTCGACATTTTAAAACTTCACCACTACAAATTTTATCTTTTTTATAAAAATTTTATTTAGTTTTATATTCAATTGTTGATATATACAGCAGTTACTTATTCAATTGCAGCGGTTGATTTTAAAGAAACCAACTTTTTTGATTTCTACCTAAAACCTTCCGGCTGTTTTACGTAATTTTTATTTATTTGAATTTATATCTTGTTGATGTATACAGCAGTTGTTTTAATTAAAAAATGCAGCGATGTTTTTATAGAAAACAAACACTTTTGCACAAGTAAAAACATCCGACAATAGCAACAGAGATGGTTTATCACCATGATTACCTAAATTCCACACTAAAGTATTTCATTGTATTCCCAGTAGTATTAAGGTGGCTTCTTTAATTTTTGTAAAAACAACCTCTGTATTATTCACAACTATTGTAGTGGAAATAGTAGAAATGTCATGATTTGACCGAATTAGAATATATATACTTACAGCAGTTGGTTTTCATAAAAAAATACAGCGGTTATTTTTATAGACGTGACAGTCGTGACTTTTTATAATCAAGACAACTAAATACACACAAAAATATTTTTTAAGAAATTTGCATGTAAGAATTTTCATTTGTACAAAAACAACCGCTGTATTTGTACAAATTATTGTATTGTATCGGTTTGGTTTAAAAACAACCGCTGTTTTGTTTGTTTTAAACAGCATAGAAGGGTCATGACCACCAACCACTTTTTAAAACCGAGATCACCTATATTCCACACGGAAATATTTTTTGAGGAAACACACGGTTATCATTTCTGCAAAAGCAACCGCTGTGTGTGTTGAAATTATTTTATTGTTATGTTTCTAATTCGGTCAATTGTATTCATTAAAACTTCATTGTGGAATCATGATGGCCTTTTTAATATTTTTTTTATAAACAACCGCTGTTTTTGTCAAAATGTTTTTTGGCAGCATAGAAGGGTCATGATGTTTCTTATTTGGTCTACTTTATGCTTTATGTATTCATTGCAAAATTAAACGACTTTTTTAACTTTATACAAAATATCAACCGCTGTATTTGTCAAAAGTGTTGTATTTGGAAATGTAATAAAACCAAATTTTTCTCATTTGTCAATTTCATTCATTATGAAATTCAGCGATTTTTGTATTTTTTTTTTAAATAACAACCGCTGGGTTTTCAATAAAGTCGAGTCGATTTTGCAGTGGAATAAAACAAGCAGTGTGTGAGATATTAGCGAAATTCCTTTTGCATTTGTAAGGCTCATGTATGCCAATATGTTTGTTATACAATAAACATCTAAATACCCACTATGGCTCCGAACGATGGCACAGATTCGATTGGTCAAATATTTTTAGGACACTGTCACATAGATCCGGCGAATTTGAGCCATCTCCTAGGTTAGCGACAGTGATGTTATTATTTGTTAACACTCAACATAATTGGGTTTAGTTACTTTCAAATCTTACATAATAATTGCGAACTTTTAAAACAGTTTTTTAAATATTTCGTTACTTCCGAACCCCAAAAAATCTTTAAATAATTGAAGTTTAATTGCCCTTTTCTACGATTCTTTGTCCTCTAAATCTGTTTTCCAAACTGATCATGAAATTCCCCCTCTGTTAAAAATATCCTCCATACAATAGCTGCAGCAGCAACACAACCAAAAGTCAAGTTCTATATAAAATATAATATAATTAGTGCCTTTCGAAGAAAAGTATAAGAGAAAACCTAAAACGAAATAAAAAAAATTAAAACAATTAATACAAATCACAGAAACCAACACACACGAAGTGGATTGAAAACTGATGATGATGATATTTGTATAAAATCTAATAAAAAAAACTGTCACTGTCAACACTGTGACAACATTTTTGACAAGGGCCACTAACAGCTCCCAAAATAAAAAAATAAGAAAAATCTAAGAAAAAACCAAAATTGTATGGCTACACTACTATTAACTAAAACAAGTATAACTAATTAAATACTATACTAATACTAAACACAAGCAAATGCCAATCGCAACCAAATGAACTACAAGACAGAGACAGACACTCAACTTAGAACACCAAAACATACAGACATACATACAAACATTCAAAACACGCCAAGACACTCAACACAACTAAGTATGAAAGTTTTTTTTTTGTAAATTTGGAATTAAAATCAATAAAAAATCATTAAAAAGAAAAAAAAACTTGAACAACAATGTCCACAATTAATGGAATAACTATGAAAGAAAGTGTAAAAACATTAAATACCAAACTTTAAGAGTCAGGCAAGATTTGCCAATACCTGACCTCTGACCTACTGAATCTTTTGTAAATTTAATTTTAAATAAATTTTGTTAATTATTTTTTTTTCTACTATCATTTATGTTAATAAGAATTTAGTTACTTAATATGCGTACAGTTAATATGTAAAAGTTTTTAAATATTGTTTGTGTACAATTTAAGTTTTGTAGATAATTTATTTTATATATATATATATAAATATGTATGAATATGTATTTGTATTTAGTTATTAATATGTATTAAATATTATTTATTTTTAGTTTATGCATACAAATCACTCGTACATACATCATACATACATACTTAGGTTCTATAGACAAAACAAACAAAAAACACATACATACATACACACATATATATTTACGAGCATACAATCATTTAATGTTAAAAAAATCTGTATTTATTTCGATATTTTTTAAAATGTATAGAGACGACAGAAAATAAAGAAAAGCTAAAAATTAAAACTTAAACTAAAACTTTCTCACAATCCTTTTTAATTCAATAAGATGTTAATTTTATTTAACACCAAGACTTTTTTCGTATTTATAAACGCCTTCTTACTACCCTCTGCCCCCTTCCCCCTGCCGCTCTCTGCCCCTACTTACAACTATTTCCTAATACACACCCACTTTCACACTAACACAACAAAAACAATGTATTACGTACTCTCTATGAATTAAAAACGATTAATTAATTAATTAATTAATATTATTAATTATTATTACAACCGGGTTTGATTGAACTATAATCTACTATATAACGCTGAAGAAGAAGAAACAAAAAAAGTCAATAATGATGACGATATTCGAAGAAGAAGACGACGAAGCATACACACACACACAGTATTAAAACATAAAAAACAATTAAAATAAAATAATTGAATAAAAACCAATTAACTTTGATTCATTTAGGAAATTTTGCAATTGATAACAACAATAATAATATAAATAAAAACAAAAACAACAATAATACTAAATAAATAAATAACTAATTAATAATGTATTATAAAACGAAAACAGAAACAGAAAAAACTGAATGAAAAACTTTAAACAAAACAAATGTAATCCTCTAAGTCCTATAATAAACAACAAAAAAGCGAAAACATACAACAACAACAAAACTCTTAAGAATGAATTTAAATTAATTTCCTATTCAACGTCTCAAATCAAATTTAAACAGCAGAAGAGGAAGAAGAAGAAGATGATAAGAAATAGAAAACAAGAAAACTAAGAAACGAAAAAAAAAATATAAAAATAAATAAAATTAAAACCTTAACAATTCAAAAAAATAAAAAATAAAATGCAATATTTAAACAGGAAATAATAAAAAATAAAATGGTTTTATTCGCAAAAAAAAGTTTATGGAAGGCCACCAAAGAAAAGGTAAGTCGATGTTAGAAAACTGAAAAAAAATAAAAAAATACAAAAAATATTAAGTTTTACAATTATAATAAAACCAAAACAACAATTACACAGTACAACACATGATTTTGGTACTTCATTCTAAGAACTACACGAGAAAGTAGCCCCAAAAAGAAGAAGTTCTGCATCATTCGTTTTGTCAAGTTACATGTCATAATAATTTAATATCGATTTGAAGTAACGTATAGGGGAATTTGTCACGTTTAAATTTTATATTAAAAAAAAACGCAGAAATCTGAAATATAAAAATAATCCACTCAGATTATTTGTTGTCTAATTAATATATTTTTGCCATTTATTCCGGTTGTTTTTTTTATAAAAACATTAATTTTGATACAAAAAAACAACCGGAACGCAAAATTTTGTGTCAATATTTTACTTAATTGATATTTATTTGAATTTATATAATTTGTTCATAGTAAAAAGCATTATTTTCCATGAAAAAAAACAACCGCTAAAACCGGAAAAATCGAAAATCCTTCACTAAAAATATGTCTTACTCATTTTTTGGCCGCATTTATATTTATGGTGTTAATTAATTTTTCGACATCACAGCGGTTGTTTTTATAAAAAAAAACTTAAAATCATCCGCTGACCATTTACTTTATTTTCTAAGAGAAACTAAAAAAATTAAAGATTTTCTACTAGGCCATTGTTCCATTTTTCCTTTGGTGTCTGAATTAATATTTATATCATTTATATATTTTTGAAATTTTCCGAGAATTTTTTCATACAAAAACATTAATTTTTATATTAAAAACAACCGCAGAGATCTAAAATACTAAAATCCTCCACTCAGGTTATTTGTTGTCTAATTAATATATTTTTGGTATTTAGTATTTCAGTTGTTTTTTTATAAAAAAAATCATTTTGAAAAAACAAAACAACCGCTGAAAACAGAAAATTCAAAAATCCTATGAAATCTCAGTTTTTTGTATACATTCGTCGAATTTTTCCATACAAAAACATTAACTTTTATATTAAAAACAACCGCAGAAATCTGAAATATAAAAATTTTCCACTCAGGTTGTGTATTTGTTGTCTTATTAATATGTATTTGGCATTTATTCCGTTGTTATTACATATTACAAAACATTAATTTCATTGAAAAACAACCGCTGAAACTGCGAAAATTCGAAACTCGTTCACTAATAAATTATCTTTTTTGCTCTTTTTTGTCTGAATTTATAGATATTTGAAGCTATACCTTTTTGAAATTAGCTATGTCTGTTTTTTATAAAAAAAATATAAGTTTAATATTAGTTAATAAATAAAGCAACCGCTGAAATCAAGAAATTCAAAAATTATCAACTGAGCAAATTTTTTTCCAGTATTGATATTTATTTTAATGTATATATAGTTTTATACAAAAAAATAATTTCTTATAGAAAAACAACCGCTGAAATCAGAAAATTCCATAATTTTCAACTAAGCAATTTTTTCCCTGTATTGATATTTATTTTAATTTTTATATATTTTTATACAAAAAAATAATTTCATAAAGAAAAACAACCGCTGAAATAGGAAACACCAAAATTTCCAAACCACAATTTTTCTACTATAGAACCGAATTTATTTGTATTTGAATTAATATGGTTTTTACATTGTTTGTTTTTTATTGAATCAACATACATTTCTATGAGTAAAACAACCGCTTAAACCGCTAAATTCTTAAATCATTAACCTAAAATTTTTTTTGTTGTTTTTTTGTCTAACTTTATATTTACTACATTTTATATATTGTTACTTTTACAGCGGCTGTTTTTATAGGAAAAACATATTTATATCAGTAAAACAACCGCTGAAACTGTCAAACAAAAGAGCCTTAAACGTGAAAAATGCCCTTATACGATACTTGATAACTTCAAATCGATATTTAATTACTATGACATGTAAATTGACAAAACGAATAAAGCAGAACTTCTTCTTTTTAGGGCTACTTCCACGTGCAGTCCTCAGAATTGTGTTCCAAATCAATGAGCCGAAAAATGTTGCACTGTGTTAAGAATTCATCAAGTAACTTCTTAAAAAATCTTGAATTGTAGGAGAGATATTAAATTTAGAGCTTAGAAAATCTGCGCGGCCATCACTCTCTTGCGCTCCGTAAATAGTTCGTCACACCTAGTTTAAACAGCTCTCTCTCTCTCTTCTGGTCCATCCTTTGAAATAATTTCATATAATTCAACACAGATATCAATAATATACCAGAGACAAGTCGTGCAAAATTTCGTTTACTACCAACAAAAATTTTGAAAAATTTAAGTTTTTTCCATTTCAGGATATATGGGAGGTGGGCGAGTCCTTGGACCGATTTTCAAAAAACTTGGTTTTTTATACTTATAAAAGCTATGTGTATCAATTTTTACTCTTCTTAATAACATAACTAAGCCCGTATATTCGGTATAGACGTAATAGCATTTTACTTATTATCCTTTGGATTTATACAAAGGACCACACAAGTTCAATCGCCTTAGTTTCTGCTTAAGCAAAGTCTAGTTCCATAAGTACTATTTAGTGATGTTGCCCTTTAGTCGTAAAAGCTTTTAAAACTACACATAAACCCTAACCCGAATGGTTGAACCTTCACTAAGTGGCATTCTAAGGAGGTAGATGGCTCCTACAACATAACCATGTTAAGAACCTTTTTGCAGTTAGTTTTGTTTTTTTTTCGCACTAATTAAAGCTAAGCCCCAAATCCGAGCTATTAACATTTTAGTTTATTTTTACATATACATACATGCAAGTTATGCTCTCCTTCAGATTGATACAGTTTTATTCCCTTTGTCGCTTTTGTTTTGTTGGTCTTCCAGAAGCAGGTGCCAGTGGTATTATGAAAATTATTTTTAGCATCGAAACTGGCTTTTTAGCAGGAAATAATTATACTATACACACATACATATACATACATATGTATGTATACAAATGCGACCACCGCAACCGTTGAGGGCGAATCAAATGCCATGGTCCATTCAGCAGCCATTCCAACGGACAGGCAGGCAGGCATGCCGGCACTCAGTCATTCAGTGAGCCGTAACGGCGGCCATTGACGGCTCTGTCACTCTGTAAGGATGATTGCGTTGCGCCGTCTGGATTCTTTTCAAATTTACCGCCTTATAAACAATACCAAAATCGAAGGAAACACCGACCGACCACCTAAAAGTGTTGGTTTTAAATGGTCGTCGATCCAAACGTTTTGTCATCTTTTGTCTACATGTCACGCACTCACACCAACATACGATCACGGGTGCACTCGCTCTGTCAATCCATTGCCAAAGAAGTGGTCTGAGAAAAAAAACTGCGGTGAAAAAGAAATGCAGCTTATGGGGCCACTAAAATGCCAAGTTATGACTGAGTCAGTCGGTAGGCGCATCTCTGTGGTGCGTCCAAAAGCCTTGGATGATGGCCCGACATGGCATATCTGTCGGCCAGCCATTGGTAAAAAGATTTATGCAAACATCTTCAAGAGACTATAGGCTAACGAAAAACTCAGAGCTTATATACATGTGTATGTATGAGAGAGAGAGGGCGACTTGATTTCGTATGAATATTGGAATATGTAAATAACAATGCAATGGAATTGAAATTGATAAAGTAAAAGTTTAATATAAAACTAAAATTTATAAAAAAAACAACAACTGTAGTATAAAGGGCTGCAGAAACTGCAATGTAAATCTTAATTTCAAAATAGTGAGATATGTTCCAAACATGAAGAAACAGTCCAATATGGCAGAAATTATAAGATGCTATGCTGAGTTTGGTATCCCCGCGAAACTGATATGATACTAAACGACACGAAGTCTTTAATGAAATAGGCAAAAAACGGAAATAGCAATTTTGTACTAAGCGAAGCTTTACACATGGCGATAGTCTATCATAAGATCTCTTTAACATGATCATGCCAAAGGCTGCAGTAAACACTTGGCTGGTATCATCTTTAATAAAAGTCACATGCTGCTCGTGTAGGACGATGATATAAATAACATTGGCCGAGTAGTGCGGTATGTTACTGCAGCCCTCTCAAACATTGAGAAGCAGTCAGCAGAAGCGATAAATCATATCATGATTAGAGGTGCCATCTGCAATGAAAGTCACATGTTGCTCGTGTATGCCGACCATATAGATATCATTGGCCCAGGAGGACTGCGGGATGTTACAGCGGCCTTTTCAAGCCCTGAAAAGCAGTCGGCAGAAGTTTTAAACCATATCCTCAGTAAATATGACTGGTACCATCTATAATAAAAGTCACATGCTGCTCGCTTATGTCGATCATATAAATATCATTGGCCGAGAACAGCAGTATGTTACTACAGCCTTCTCAAGCAATGAGAAGTAGTCGGCAGATGTGATAAATCATACCATCAGTAAATACGACTGATACCATTTTTAATAAAAGTCACAAGCTGCTCGTGTAGGACGATGATATAAATATCATTGGCCGAGGAGTGCGGTATATTACTCCAGCCTTCTCAAGCATTAAAAAGCAGTCGGCAGAAGTGATTAATCATATCATCAGTAAATACGACTAGTACCACCTTGAATAAAAGTGACATTCTGCTCGCTTATGCCGGTAATCAAGGAGTGCAGGATGTTACTGCGGCCTTTTCAAACATTGAGAAGTAGTCGGTAGAAGTGTCAAATCATATAATCAGTAAATATGTCCAGCACCATCTGACATTCTGTCGATGATCTAGATATCATTGGCCAAGGACTGCGGTATGTTACTGCAGCCTTCTCAAGCATTGAGAAGCAGTCGGCCGAAGTGGGTCTAGTGTTAAATCATAAATCAAAATTATATTTATTCGTTTCAACGAACAAAGAGTCTACTCGTAGCCTGGATATCAATAGACTTGTTTCAAAAATATGCAACAAAAGATTTTCAACTAAGTCCTTTACTCAGCTGTATTCAATGTCCTCCCTTTTACTGCATTGCCAAAGCCAAAATTACATCAGATTATAAAACCTTAATTAAATAACTCAATAATTGATTAAAACTTGTGTATGTTCACAATAAATTGCATCATCTATTAAGACAGCAAGGGCAACATTTGGGCAGCTGCCTTTGTCTCCTCGATAATCTATAGCAATTTTTGCATACACAGCTACCTTCAGGAGAATTCTCTACACAGGTTCGAGGACATGTAAATAAACGAAATCGTTGTCATTTCATCTTTATTAATATGCACAATTTGCTAGGTCTACTCTACTCTCTACTCTACTCGTATCATATCGTATTGGCCTTTAGACATTTAATGCTACCGTTTCTTTTAAAGAAGATATTAACATTAATTGATAATTGACTACATTGTGGGGATATTGGGCAGAGTGCATTTATATATCATTGTGAGTATGTAAGTGTGTGTGTGAAATCCTGTTGACTTGACTGGGCTGTCAAAGATACTCGAACTCATCTTGCATTCAGTTAATAAACTTCCTAGAATATGCACGATAAACACGTACTACGTGTCACTCTCCGATGGTGGCATTACGGGCAGCAGCTACTGCAGCCTGAGACAGACATATTAGTACTCACTCTTATGAGGCTGTGCCTGAGAGCCAGGATGCTTTTACAACGTATGTACGTGCAAGTGAGTTCACATGGATGTGGAGCAGCATCGAACATCATGTTGTCAGAAATGATTGTCGCCTCGAGCGTATAATACAGAAAATATGACATTAAAATACAAAATATTAAGAATTCATATATGTCACAATATCTTTGAACCGCAACAACAAAGCCAACAACAGGACAACAACATTACTAACTGTAGGAATGAGGTTGATGACGACAACGGCAACGTCCCTTTCGACCTATACACGGCACACAGGGTACCTAGGCAGTAGGAAAAATAAATGATGTATGGTTGTTCATACTACATGCATACATACTTACATATGCATATGGGTATCCTCTATATGCATATGTTTGTCTCTTTAAATGCAATATCCGTACGTTATATGATATAAATGGCCGGTATTTAAGGCTTTTAAGGGCACCACTTATGATAATGATTTACAACCTTAATTCACGCAAATTACAAAAAAAAAGAAATTGCCCACATTCGCACAAAGCGTAAGTGCCAGCCTCCAACCAATGTAATCGACGGCGGTCCACTACAGCAATCAGCTGTAGTACCAGGCGGGATGCCAGCACATTAAGTACTCTCGTACTCTTGGGGTACAAAGACTTAATGTCTTTTTTACGTTCCATTGTAGGTACGTAAACTCGTTTTACGTATTTTACTACAAGATGTCGCAGTGTGGCAAAGGGCCTTACTTAACCTTACTTAATATGATATCTCGCCGCCACTCGCCGCCTGTGGTAGTAATGAAAAACTTAATCACTTTTGATATTCTGATTTATGGCCAAGGCTGTGTGACCAGGACAATCTTAAAATTGGTTTAATCTCTCCTAAAGGGCAATTCATTACAGCATTTAAGGGGACGGGTTATTATCCTCATTATATGGAAATCCTTTTTATTAGTAAGTTGAGGTAATGCCAGAAGGGACCCAGCGTTTTAAGGAAAGTAAAGCAACAATTTTACTTTGCTTCCTATTAAGGTGGTGATATGGGGGAGCTTTTCTTTTCTTTAGACTAACTGAACAGATGTTACCATAGGTCAATTTTAGAAACTTTTGCAGGATAATAACACGAAGTGTCGACGGACCGGCCGTGGCCAAGTGGTTAGAACACGCGACTACCATGCGGGAGATCGCAGGTTCAAACCGGACTCCAGTCATCTTAAAAACATAAAAATTGTTCTTTCATTGTCGGCTCCCCTCGAATGTTGTTGACAGCAACTTCGCAGTATTAAGTGTCGAGTCAATCGGCGTTTCTAGTAAGAGCTTCTCAAACAGTGGCGTTCGCATTCGTCGATAAACAAGTAGGTGCCGTTAGTTGTAAATATAAAAATAGAAAGCGTGTTAATTCACAACAACGCGAGAAGCTATCCCATACCTCATTCATGGGGTGCAAAGGCAAATTAAGTATTAAGCTAAGTCGACAGAGCACAAAGTGGTAACCGCAGCACGAGTATTGCGAATCGATTTTAATTGATAAAATTTCTTTAATAATATAATCTTTTGATTCCCGATTGTGGGCTAAGACTTAAGTATTACACAGTACAACATTTTTCAGCTCATTGATTTGGGACTCAATTCTGAGAACTACACGTTGGAGTAGCCCCAAAAAGTAGAAATTCTGCATCATTCGTTTTGTCAAGTTACATGCCAAATTAATTTAATATCGATTTTAAGTAAGTAAGTATCGTATATAGAGTCTTTTATTTGACAAGACTCGAGGACCACTAGTCCGATTTTGCTGAAACAAATTTAAAAAAAAAATTAAGAATTACAATTCCTTTAATCTGTTAATATAACGTTTCCCTACATAAGCAACAGTTTCACTTTTCCATTCATCAAATAATTTTAAACTGGGTATATTTTGTAGCAGTTGGCGTATGATTTACGTGGAATATTACTTATGATAATCATACGCCACCATATAACAATATAACAAAAGAGCCTAAAACGTGATAAATTCCCCTATACGATACTTACTTACTTCAAATTTATATTAAATTATTATGGCATGTAACTTGACAAAACGAATGATGCAGAACTTCTTCTTTTTGGGGCTACTTTCACACGCAGTTCTCAGAAATGAGTCCCAAAATCATGTGTTGTACTGTGTTATATGATCTTTTGATTCTGTAGAAACTCGATTGTAAGCAAGGACTTAAGAATTATATGTATTAAAATGATAACATTGGAAATTGAATGTTTGGATATATTTCAGAAATTAGCTTGTACAAAAATACTTCAGTTTTTTTGGTTAAGAATTATACCTTCACCAACTTATTGCTTGAGGTAAGTCTAGGATTATGAAGGAGCGACCGACCATACCATGATGCAGTCACAGATATGTATCTACATCGATTGCAACAATTCCTGTTACAGCCATAGGATTCATTGTTAAACTGTAGGTCCCGCCCGTTACAACGTTGCAACGCGTTTTGTGAAAATTTTAAAGCTCCTGTTCGCACCATTTTATTAAGATTTATTTTTTAAAACATTGTCTTGTGGTTCTACATATTTTACCAATCTGCAATACAATGAATCCCACTAAAAGTTGTTAAAGCCAAGAATTTTAAATTTTGAATTTGCATATATCCTTTTAGTCCTTTTTTGAAGCAAGACCAACAACACTTTTGTAATATGACCAATTTCTTTGTTTTACTTGAACTATTTAAAAATATATAGCTAATTATATTGCTATATTCTCTATGAGAATTTTAAAAAAAGTCCTTTTCTTTTTTTCTCTTTTTAGACATAATTTTTTGTAAACTTACCAAAGTGACAATATTCGTTCTTCTGTTTAAGATCAACAAAAGTCTCTGCTAAAATATATCACAAAATAATAAAGATTGGCCCCAGACTTGTAAAGCAGCCGCTGCTAAGAGTCCTCTTCCTTTAATTTCCATATGTCCTTTTTTACTATTTATAAAAATTTCAAGAAAATTTAACAAAATGCAAATTTTTTACTTAAAATTAGCTACAAATATATTGGATATGTCTTCGTACATCCTCAATTTTCGTTATATGAAGCTTCATTATATGAAGATCCTGTTTGCCTTTTTTATTTTAAAATTAATTGTCTTTTTCGTCCTTCTTTTTTTTAACACAGAGACCAGAAAATGGTCCAAAACACATAGCTAGTAATACGAAATGTTCTACAAATTTGTAACTTAATAAATTGCACTAGAGACAAATAACGGAAAGAATCATTTTTTCTTAAATTTCTAAATATCCTTTTGGTCCTTTTTTGAAAAAATTTAAACGTAAACTTACTAATTGGTCATATTTTGACTTAAAATTATTGACCAATATATAATTCTTATGTTTGAATATATGTATATTCCGTTATTTTTTATCTGCATTATATACTTTTTTTTAACAATATGTCTTTTAGTCCTTAAGGCTACATAAAAATGTTACCTAAAAAGCATAACCGAATAGTAAAAAATTTTTTACAAATTCCGTTATGAAGGCAATGAATTTCAATATCCTCAAATATCCAAATGTCCTTGTTGTTCTTTTAGACGCAACTTGTTCAAAACTTATCAAAATGGTACTAATTTGACATGAAATGATTCACAAATATGATTATGTCATCCATCCTTTTTTTTCTTTCATTTTATCCTTTTTAAAGCAACATGTCCTTTTCGTCCTTCTTTTCACTAAAATGCATAGCTGGATGGTAAAAATTGTCTACAAATTCCGATTTATACTGCATAAATTTTACTACGGGTTATCAAAGTTGTCCTTTTAGACACAGATTGTCGAAAATATACCAAAATTGCAAATTATCTTAAATTTATCCACAACTATATTTAACTCCTTCCCACATTTTTCAAAGGTGCTATTGTTCTATTTTAAGACAGTGTCCTTTTCGTCCTTTTTTAAGATTATCTTAAGTCTAAAACAAAATGCGTAAATGGTAAAAAAACACCTTACTTAATGCGCAGCAATTTTCGCTAGAAATTGTTTTCGATTAGAGTAATGTGTCATTTATGTCCAAATGTCCTTTTTATTATTTTTGGGAAATTCAAATAAAACATATCACGGAAATGAAACTAAATGGCAAATTTATGGCTTTATGAACAAAAATATTTCTGATGTCCTTATATATCAAAAATTTTCATTATTCATCATTTTGGTTATTTTATTTTAAAATAAATTGTCCTTTTCGTAATTCTTTTGAAAACTACCAAAAAAAAGTGCATATAAATGTCAATTTTTTAACAATTTGGGGGAAGAAAAATTTTAAAGAAAAGAAATATTTATCAAAATACAACTTTTTACGGAAATTATCCACAAATACATAGCTGATATCCTTCGGAATCAGTTATCCTCTATCTTTGTATTGTAACGTTCATTATTGTGTTGTTTTTTTTAACAGTGAGGACCCTGTCATCCTTTTAGCGATTTCCGAATATATAACTTATATTCATAGCTAGAATATTTTTTTTTTTTTTGTAAGGCTCCAAGAGGTGTTTAACTACAAAATGTCCTTAAAATCCTTTCTATACAAATCCGTGATAAATTCTAATAAAAACTGTAACATTTTCTTAAAATGTTTCTACACCTGTTTCAGCACGAAGGACTGAAAGGTATAATTTTTCTTTAGAAATTGAAAAAAAAATCGTTGAAATTTGCAAATAAGTAATTTCTTCTTGTAATCACAGCACTGTGTAGATCCACAGTATTTTTAAATTCAATAATTAATGTTTAACTCATGTCCCATTACTCTGTAGGGCAAACCAGAGCCTTTGAGGCATATCTATTTTTTCCATTTTTCTATAAATACAAAAAGATTTGACGCCAGTCTGGAAAATCAAATTAACTCAAACTTCTCGCTTGTCTAGTCGAATATTGTCAATCGGCAAAAATTCTGTGACTTCCACGAGAATAATTCAATTACAAATAAATTAAATCACAACAGCGGCAGTTTAACGCCCTCAAATAGAATAAATTGATAAACAGAAAAATAAAAGGAATTAAAAGAATTTAAGCTTAAAAAGGAGCAAAAGGACAGCTCGTTGGATAACCAACCAACCAACGAGCAGTCGTGTTACATGTAGCCCCCACATGTTTGACTACTTACTTAACGGCCTTATGGGCACACACACACACACACACACACACACATCTGCTAAACAATTCCCTTTTAATCCCATTGTCTGATGTCAAACTTTAATTTCATGGCAGTTTTACGGGGAGGATTAAACCATTATTATATTGCTGTTGGATTTTTTTGCGTTGCGTTTTTTTAGGGACATTAAAAAAGGCTCAATTTCAGGTAATACCTTTTGCGGCCAGCAAACGTGGTCACATTTGTGTGATGCCACAAATGAAACCAAACCAAAAAAAAAAAAAAAACAGCAATAAAATCAAAACCGCTGCCTTATTATGGTCATCACTACGGATACGGACTATATTAAAATCCGTTCATGTTATAAAACAGTTAATCACTCTAAAGATGACAGTTTAAAGTGTATTTCATTTGGTTAAATCCGCAGGAGACAACAACAACAAAACAAATGACTTAACTGGCGGTTAAATATTTCAAAAATGCACTTTTAATTAAGTGCGAAAAGGTATGTTTTGCTACAACAACAACAAATGCAAAAAAAAACATTCCGATCTCTGTGTGCTAACAGCTTTATAAAATATGGTTTCACTTTCTCAAGAAACGCCGAAAATAACACACACGCACACACATTAAATGACAAATATAGAGGGAGCCAAAGAATACACTGAAAAAAAGTAAAACAGAACATTTTATATTTATATTTATATATATTTATATTTATGATTATAAAATTATAAAAATATAAAAATATAAATTTATAAAAATATAAAAATATAAAAATATATAAAACTATAAAAATATAAAAATATAAAAATATAAAAATATAAAAATATAAAAATATAAAAATATAAAAATATAAAAATATAAAAATATAAAAATATAAAAATATAAAAATATAAAAATATAAAAATATAAAAATATAAAAATATAAAAATATAAAAATATAAAAATATAAAAATATAAAAATATAAAATATAAAAATATTAAAAAAATATAAAAATATAAAAATATAAAAATATAAAAATATAAAAATATAAAAATATAAAAATATAAAAATATAAAAATATAAAAATATAAAATTATAAAAATATAAAAATATAAAATTATAAAAATATAAAAATATAAAAAAATATAAAAATACTGTTTTGTTTTTTTTTATAAATAAGTTTTATTCGACCTTTATAATTCGTTAGTGTATCAAATGATACATCAAGTTCAGCTAACGACCAGAAAAGTTTTTTAATTGTTTAAATATTTTGGTCAAATTCAGTGTGTCACGCACTAGGATGACGCGTTTCGAACTCTATGACGAGTTCATCTTCAGACCTCTTTTGTGACGAACTGATGCACATTGGTACATCATCAGCTGTATATATATCTACAATGAAAGAGGCTTGGGTAAAAATATTAAAATATAAAAAGTAAAAAAATATAAAAGTAAATATAATATAATAAAATAATATAAAGATATAAAAATGTAAAAATATTTAAATATAATTAATTAGCTCTTGTTTTGTATTGTTGATCGATGTGTATTTAGGATGTGTGGTCTTTGTTGATACCATTTTCGCACCGGTGTGTTTGGGCTTCTCGATGGTTTCTTGAAGCTTTTGACACTTAAGGTTGTGATTATGTGTGGAGAAGGCACAGCAAAGGGGGCTGATGAGATAGTTCGACAACTATCGAAGTAGCTATCCCCCTGCCAACTGTCAACATAATCCATTTCACACAACTCTTATAAAACAGATTCCATTAGCAATAATAGAATAGATCTTGAACCGTGAACAATGAACAATGAAACCAAACTTATTATTAAAAATATAACATATAATACAATCTTTCATATTGACAGCTCATCGGTTTTGAAATTCCATCTAAAAGTTCAAAGGTGATTCTCTTTCTATTCTATCTGTTAAAATTATTATATATTTTTTTCATTTCATTTTTTCCACCATATCTCCCTCTCACTCCCCATTATTGTTTACGCAAATCAATTGCACTTTTGTGCCATTAGACACACTTTTATTTCCAATTTCATAACACTTTTTTATTTAATATCTTCAACCATATTTTTTCTGGCCTTCCTAGTGGTGTATCTTCATTAGGGACTTCACGGTCAAACAAAACTACAAATAATCCATCAGCTACACCCCCCTTTCTTTCACGGCATTTGAAATCGATATCTAAACCCAAGAGCTGCCCCAAAAAAAGGCCAACCAAGATTTATCGTAGAATCCTATTGTTAACACAATGATAACTTCATTTAAGTGGGAAACTTGAACATTTCATGCTCCAGAAAGCAGCAGGAGACAAATTCCACAGCTAAGCACTTTATTTTGCCAATTCCACTAGCTATAGCAACGCCAGCACCAGCACCAACACCACTGCCACCATCACCGGCATCGACACCGCCATCGGCATTGCCGTCAACGATATCAAGAGCGGTTGCTGAAATCGAGCACTTTTAAATGGAAGCGGCGGCACATTAAGGCTGAGGACAGACAGACAAACAATTCTACAATTCACCTTTACCAGGTGGTTTTGGGGGAGCAACACACAAAAAAAGACAAAAATTTATACACCGTGAACGACAACCAACTTAATGGCTTCGCTGCATTTGTACAATTTTGGCATTGCCATTGCTGGTTTGGTTGGCGTCGTTGGCTGTTGGTTTGCTTTCTACTCTAGATTTTTATGCTAATCCTGATTAACAATCGAACTACACCAGCTCTTCGATACATATCCAGCCTCCACAGCCTGCTAGTCGGCCAGTCAGTCAGTCAACCAGTTAGCCTGCCTGGTCTGGGGTTAAATTTCAAGCTCACATATACTTTTGGCTTGTGCGCTTATTTGTTTGCCTCACTCAGCTTTATCATCGTAGTGGCGCGCTGCGCTATAAAAGGAGCTCAGGATTGGTTCATTAAACAAAACATCGACTGTTTATTATATTTATGCGTTTTTGTTGTTGTCCCAAGTTTTTTGTTGCTTGCTTGCTTAGCAAGGGGTTGGTTGGTTCATAATTGTCGGGATTTACTCTGTCTAGCGATCGTGCGGGCAATATACTATCTGCGCCCAGAGATTTGTTGACGCACATGTTTTAATATTATCACTCGCAATCGATTGACTAATCTTCCCAATGGGTGATTGCAAGCGAGGGCCAAAGGGAAAGTTTCCGCCCTAACAAACTAAAAAAAAATTAAGAAATAACAAAAAGAAAACTAAATAAATATATGATGAATTATGTGAAATTTTAAAGGACATTAAGGAAAGAAGGAAAGCCGTTGAAATAAACAAAAAAAAAATAAGTTTGTCATAAAGATGTTAAATTTTAAAATAAAAATTTTGAAATTTCATAATGTTATATTTAAAAATATTACAAACTATATTTAGCCCTAGAGATGTACAATTTGGTACACAGATAATACTCGGCAGTACTGGATAAAATTTGATTTATTTTCAATCAGTGGGCGGATTGGCGCGGCGAAACTGTATTTTAGTCCTTAAGAGATAAAATTTGATACAGATATTATACGGTATAAAAATTATAAATTTTTGATCAGTCAGCGGGGTGGGCGTGGTAAATCTGTCCTAAATTGGTACAATTTGGTACGAATATTCAAAAAGTTGTTTATCCCCAGAGAGTTGTAATTATGTACACACATCACTCGACACAACAGATATAAATATGTGGACGGAATTTTCATTTTCGAATGGAGCGGTGACAAAGTAGTTTTTAGGTTTACAGCGATTGAATTAGATATGTAGATAATACTAGCACAACAGATATAAACATCAGAACTACAACTATCCATGTGAAGGCGAAAATTGTATTTTCAAATATATATTTTTATATTTTTATATTGTTATATTTTTATATTTTTATATTTTTATATTTTTATATTATTTTAATTTTATATTTTTAAATTTTTAAATTTTTATATTTTATATTTATATATGTTTTTATTTTAATATTTTAAATTAGCATTACAGTATTAGTAGTACAGTATAACACTTTATTTGGAAGAATTTCTATAAAAAAAATATAACTGTTTTCAATGCCATATGCCCTTTACCGCAAAGTAAGTAAACAAATTCCAAGATCATTACTACTACGTCGCACCAAAACTATAACAAAGAGATCACATGGAATTCCATTAGAGGTCATTACTAAACCTATAAATGTCAAAATTACAAAACCTATTGATGATAAATAGTATTACCATATTACGGAAATACGCATTTGAAACAAGGTGTGTGCCTATCGCCCACCTATGACGGCTGCCACCTCTCATTTTTACAAATCTAAATATTTAATCAATAAAAACCATAAAAAATGTCAAAAATCTATTTTAATAGCAATTAGTTAATGTTATAAGCTAGATTTGTACAAACTAAAAACAAAAACTTAACACAACAAATTAGTTATGTTTAACACTAAACCAACTGCCTCTCTCCCTGCCTCCCGCCATCCCTACCCTCTCACATTACAATCATTCAAGCCATATAAGGAAAGTAGTCGTCCGTCGCAGCAAATATAACAAATTTAACCAAACTCATAAAGTGCAACTCAATCATCTTCATATCAATAACTATAAATTACATTTATGGTCATTTATGGGCTTCATTCAAGCCTCCTCGCCAAACCTCATAAAGAAAACCTTTTCATTAAGAGACAACGCAGCGACAAACGCTGGCACGGACAGACAGACATTTATTTTGTATAAATTATCGAGAGGAAAATAACAAAATGCCGAAATGCCAACATAAATTAATGTGGTTGGCGTTATCATCGTGCATCGAAATGTGATCAATTACAGGCACTTTGTCAAAATCTAAGTCAGCCAAACAAACAAGTTTGAAGAAAAAACGCCTAAATGGTTCCCACTCTGCCCAGATGCGATGCCAAGCGATGAGATGCTGGGCCGTCGTATAAAGCCTATGCAAAGTACTTCATACTTGTGTTTAGCTTCATTGCGAGAGAAACTGGCTTTTCACGGCATGATAATGTTAAATGATTTTGACGATGACGGCCAAACATAGCCACCAAACATACGAAATGTCAAACGTTAACGCTGCTGCATTGCTGTAAACAGTGAAAATTTAGCTTAGCTTGTCAATACGATTATGCTTTCTAATCGATGGCCCACTAAAGAGGTGTCAATGTGAAATAAAAATATTACGTACTATCACCAAGCTGACCACCATAGACCATTATCAATATTCATGTCTCTGCACATGAACGGTTCGCTCGATCATCCATCATTGTATGATAACTCAGCAAAATACAATAGCCCTCCCCCGGGCTAAACTCTGTTTGATACTACAACGCACTTTACACGATGCATTTTTATTATATAATATCCCATTTGAGACCCCGAGGGCCAAAAGTAATAGAAGAAACAAGTGTATGTAAACATTGCACCAACCTATCAACCAACCAACCTACCTCTCTATGAGTTTTATGGGTCTGGGCTCTTGACACGAGGAAATACTGGTAATACCGTTATATGTACAGCAGAGTACACCTATAAGTACTTGTAGAGAGGCATACATGCAGGTATTTGGCGATATGGCTGATAACTGATTGCCAGAAATGGCAATAGCATTCCTGAGCACCCCCAAAGCTAACGATAAGAAGCGGACGGTCGATTTCTACTGTTGCCCTTGTTAAAGTTTACTGTGGACGAGGCAAAAGAGATTCGCATTCATGCGAGATAGTGGTCTTAAACGAGGGATATTCGGTAAATTTTGAAAAATAATATTAAATTGTATGATGACGATACATCAAAATGCCAGAGATGGAGTTAACTTTGTTATGAAAGGCCCGATAAATAATAAGACTAAAAAAGTAGTGAGACAAAAAAAATTTACTCTTAGGATTATCTATGCGTTGGTAATCGCATCACTTGGGAACGCGCAGACCAATTTGATTAACTTTTTTTAATTTTCATTATAGCGCGTATAAGACTTTCAGAAAAAGAAAATTTGTCCACGCCCACTTATCCCAACAAATACCTATTTAAACTAAACGATCTTTAAAAGAAAAAAAATTTCTTTATAGATTCCGCTCTATAAAAAATAGTCGGAATAGTCCGGCTTTAAGAAATATAAAATTTGTCCACACCCATTTTTTAAAAAATAGACTTTTTTTCTATGGGGAAACTTAAAAACTTCAATGTTTTTAACAGCTACCCAGTGTCCCTTCAAGAATTAAGGTAACATTTTCGCAAGAAAATGCTGAATATTTCACGAAATTTCTAACAAACCTTTACGTTCCAGGTTGCGGCATTGTCAAAATATTCAAGGACTAAATATGAAAATACAAACACATTTTTTGATTTTCATAATAAGTAAACAATAAATATAAAAATATAAAAATATAAAAATTTAAAAATATAAAAATATAAAAGTATAAAAATATAAAAATATAAAAATATAAAAATATAAAAATATAAAAATATAAAAATATAAAAATATAAAAATATAAAAATATAAAAATATAAAAATATAAAAATATAAAAATATAAAAATATAAAAATATAAAAATATAAAAATATAAAAATATAAAAATATAAAAATATAAAAATATAAAAATATAAAAATATAAAAATATAAAAATATAAAAATATAAAAATATAAAAATATAAAAATATAAAAATATAAAAATATAAAAATATAAAAATATAAAAATATAAAAATATAAAAATATAAAAATATAAAAATATAAAAATATAAAAATATAAAAATATAAAAATATAAAAATATAAAAATATAAAAATATAAAAATATAAAAATATAAAAATATAAAAATATAAAAATATAAAAATATAAAAATATAAAAATATAAAAATATAAAAATATGAAAATATAAAAATATAAAATATAATAATATAAAATATAATAATATAAAAAGATAAAAAGATAAAAATATAATTATAATAAATAAAAATAAATATCTCTTTTTAAAAATATTGTAATATAAAAAAATATAAAAAAAAATATTAAAATATAAAAATATAAAACCATAAAAATATGAAAATATAAAAATATAAAAATATAAAATATAATAATATAAAAATATTAAAATATAAAAATATAAAAAGATATAAATATAATCATAATAAATAAAAATAAATATCTCTTTTTAAAAATATTGAAATATAAAAAATATAAAAATATAAAAAAAAATATTAAAATATAAAAAAATATAAAAATATAAGAATATAAAATATAAAAATATAAAAATATGAAAATATAAAAATATAAAATATTAAAATATAAAAATATAAAAAGATAAAAATATAATTATAATAAATAAAAATAAATATCTCTTTTTAAAAATATTGAAATATAAAAAAATAAAAAAATATAAAAATAAAAAATATAAAAATATAAAAAGATAAAAATATAAAAATATAAAAATATAAAAATATAAAAATATAAAAATATAAAAATATTAAAATATTAAAATATAAAAATATAAAAATATAAAAATATAAAAATATAAAAATATTAGAATATAAAAATATAAAAATTATTAACTTAAGCCTTAGCTATAAATCAGCTGAAGAATACAAATATAATACTAAATAATGTTTTCCTTGGTTCTTCCCATAACATATAAAAACATTGTACCCTATACAAAACTGGGGAGCTTGTTAACCGTTATGCATTTTTCTAACTACAAATAATTTATTAGATAATGGCCCACGTAGTGTTTGGTAATACGCAATATTATTATTACCTATTGTTATCAAAATAATTGCAAATGCATTAGCGGCTGAATGTTAATAGCTCCTACCGGATGTGAATGCGATAAGTTACGTATTTTCCATAGAATCCCACTATTTATAGATATTATTTCGTATGAATTCGTTACAAAGTATTTTTATAGCTATTGGCCATGAAGTTTTTTGTCTTTAGCACTTAACTAAGGTTATCATAATGCATAAAGGCCACTTTAAGGGATATTACTAACATGCAGTTGAGTTTCAAATTAAAAAACGGTTAAGAAGGTCGCTTAATGTTTGCTAAGATAACTGTAAGACTAGCGAGATAATATTTTTTTTTAGAAGAAAAAATATAAAAAAAGGGCTTCGAAAGGGAAATGACATAAATAGCATAATTGGGAGACAAATACATTCTAAGCGAGCGATCTAAGTACTTAGAACGTCACACGTGTGTAATGAAAAAAAAATCATTATAACTCAAATTGAAATGTCACCTTCTGACATCGTCACCTACTTCGTTACCAGGCTAGTTATCAGGCTCGCTTAAAACTCCCTTTATAACGTAATTGCAACTGAAATGACACTTACTAACATCGTAGCTTACTTTGTAAGCGACAGCGCACCGATTAAACGTCCTATGATACTCATGTGCTAAATTTAAGGGGCAATATAAGCGAGAGAATGAATCATCATGAATTTAATACTTTTCCCTTTATAGTTTCTATGCTTATTTTGTGCTAAATCAAATATATATTTTTTTAATAAATCCTATAAAATCACAACAACATCACAAATTAATTTATAATTTCTGTAATAAATGTTTCAACTCAGCATTTTGTTTTTGCAAAAATACGCATTCACTATCCAGTTGGGAACGTTTCTTCAATACCTCCAAATAATGATTTAAGCCATGTTCAACGGTTTTCCATACATTCTGTTTTTCTTCAGACATAAAGCTAGAAAAGTGTTGCCAATATTTGCGTATATGATCCTCATCGAATTGCAATAGATCCAAGTCGGAACATTCTGAGGTGGATATCCTGGGGGGAGAAATACATTTATATAAATTTAAAAATAAAAGAACCGAATAAGTTAAGACCAACAAACCTTTTTGTTTCCATTGCTTGACCTTTATTCCTATTATTGATTTGTTGACGGGTAAATTCATTGAGAGCGGTGAGTACTAGAGCAGGTTCCATAACCATTATGTGATTAGAACATGGAGGAGGAGATGAAGAAGACTGCAAATATTTGAAAACAAAAAAGATGGGCGAAAAAAATATTAATATTTTTGCAGTCTCAAAAGAAAACAACTTGAGTTGGGATCGGCCATAGTCAAGTTTATCCATCATCACTAAGGTCTTTATAAAGAATTCTTCTTTTTATATTTTTAAGGTCTTAACAACTTAACTTGACTTACTTTATTGTCGAGTTTAACCGTCATTACTGCTTTTTAATAATAACTTATTTTCTTAACTCGTTTTTCGTTTTTTTTTTAACCCATTTTTATGTTAAACTTACTGTTGATGAATCCTCATCCTTGTCTTCTTCTTGTCCTTCAACTTTCTTAAATGAGTACAAGTTCCTTATGGTGCTGTCCTTTAAACCCGTCGAACAATTGGGACACCATGAATAGGGCTCAAAGTATTTGACCAAACTTGTCACCACTTCTATGTCCGTTATATGCAGGGCCTATGGAAATACATATGTAAATCTGTGTGAGAACATCAGATAAAAGTTAATATGTTACCTTACCGAAAATATATTTTCTATTCGAACCAAGCATTGTTCTTCGTCTGTATAGGGTTTGAGAATCTGTAGAAGACGTTCTTCTACCAAAAATCCAGCACGATCGGAAATTTTTTGTAAAATATCATTTAGTTGCCTATGATTGATTTTGCGGCCAGTTGAAGGAGTCCTAACACCTTTCCTGGGGGCAGAATAACGAGAGCGGTGGTTGGCCAATGGAGTGTTGGGTTTTAAAGCTGAATAAAAGCAAACAGAAATACTTTAAATATTGGTTTATAAATTGGATAGCATTCGATAATATTATAAAAATGACTAAAAGCTGTTCTAAAAAGGAAAAAAACAACATTTCCTATATCACAGAAACCAATATAGGGTAATTCCATTGTTTACAATTGGTTTACTTTTGTGGCTTAAAAGACATGGTTTCGTTAAGCTGTATAATAGCTACCAGCTGAGTTTAAAAAAACTCTGCTTTAAATATTTTATAAGAATGAAATATAAAACATATATATTTTCAAATTAAATCAATTTACTTGTGCTTAAAAATGTCTGGTTTATAATTAACAAAGATTGTCTTTCACCTAAAGTAAAGGTTTTGACTAAAAATGATTTCAAAAACAAACTATTTTTTTTAATATTTAAAACGTTTCTGTTGGAATATCTTTGAATTTTATACATTTGTTAAGTTCTCAGGGGTGTCGTTAAAGTTTTCAAAAAATATTATTGTGAAACCAAAACTATTATATTTTATTTTAATATTTAAAGGTTTCTGCTGAAATAATTTAATAATATATACATTCGTCAAGTTTTCAGAAGTTTCGTTAGGTTGTGAAACGCTCTATTTTTCAATATTATAAACGATAAGCTTTCAAATTTTGTAAGGCAAACGAAGTTTCTGTTTAAAAATATCTGTATTATAAATTTAACGAAATTCTATTTTCACATTATGTAACACTTTTTATTAAACTGAAACACTAAAACTGATTTTGAAACAAAAATATAATAACTGTTTTAGTATTTACCAGTTTCTGCTTCAAAATCGTTAATTATTATACTTTCGTTAAGATTTCAACAGTTTCGTTAAGTTGAAAGTGGCGCTATTTTTTAGTATAAAAATCGTTGAAATTTATAATTCTGTAAAAAAATATTAATTTGCCTTTATGGTTTACGAAATAAGGTTTCGTTAAGTTACAAAATAACAGATACAAAAGTTAAAAAAATAATTTTTAAATCAAATGTTTGCTAAACCTATACATAGGTTCCCCCACACACAAAAAATTACGCATTTTCTTTATAACAAAAACGACTCTAGGCAACACATCGTCATAATATACCTCATAAATATATAAACTCATTCTGTTATATATTATTTCCAATTATAATTATATTAAATAATCATTGTAACCCTTACCTTGTACCTTCTCTTTAGTATAATCCAATTTCTCAAAATCTATATCAGGTTTTTCCCATCTTCTGGCCAATTGCTGCTCATATAGAATGCGATCGATTTCAAAAACATTGCTGAGCAAACCTTTCACTTCCTTAAAGTTGATGCTCCAAACCTTAGTGAACTTAAGAAACAGCGTAGAGAAGATGAAACATATCTATTTGATTCTCCTCCATCTCTTCCCCTCTTACCTTTTTCCTATTACTCTTACGAAAATGTTCCGCCTTCAATTGAAGCTCATTTATGCTGGCATGCAATTTTTGAATATCCTGCGTTAAACGCTCCATCACCTGTTTGTTGTTCTCTTTTAGCGCTGCCAGTTTTTTTCTTAACATGGCAATGGACTCATTAAATTTGGCTACTCTTTTCTTTTGCTGATTATTTATAATGATATTCTCTTCGTTACGCTTTTGCAACACCTGATAATTATAGTCAATCTTTTCGGAGTTCATAAGGATATTGGCTCGAGTCTTACGTATCTCCAATTCCAACATTTCGGCATCTTTCTCCAGACATATGCGGGTGGCACGAGTAATCTCCTCCTGTTTAAAACTGATTTTCTCCAATTCTCCAGTATAAAATTGCCTTTTTTGTTTAACAATATCCATTTTCTTTTCCTCATTGATGGTGACATGTTCGTACAGGGTATCCCATTGTTGCTTGGAAGCTTCATGGATTTTCTTTCTCTCCTTATCGATGGCATCCTGTAAGTCGTCGATGTTCTCTTTGTAGGACTTTTTTAACAATTCAATTTGATCGTCAATTCTTTCGACCAGGAAACAAACATCTTGGGACTGTTTATTCTGATCGGCTGTGTATTTCTCATTGATGCGACTGAGTTCGTGTTGGCATTTGGCAATCAGCTCGTCCTTGCTGACAACCATGAGAGCAATGTTTTCACGCTGTTTCTGCATTTCCTCAAATATAGCCATGGGTTCACGCATTTCATTCATTTCCAGCCATTTGGCGTTGATGCCATCGAATATAGTCAGAGTTTCGGCGGCCTCTTGACGAAGATCCGCAAGGAGTTCTGAGAGAAAGTGGAAGGGAGAGAGGGAAGTAAAATTAGAGTGGTATTGAAAGAAAAGGATAACGGAAGAGGACGTTCTCAAAACCTTGATAAGTAGGAGAGATGGATTGATGTGTCTTGGTCATCTAGAGCAACAAAACAAAAATCCAAACTAATCGCATTTATTGCACATAGTTCTGTCATTCACACAGTTATGGAGGCAGTAGTTGTTATCCTTTTATTGTTACGATTTGAACTTACCTTCTTCCTTTTGGTTTTTATGTTGAGTTTGCATTAATTCCTGCTGCTCATTGGCCGCCTTAATGTTGTTGACCAGCTCATTGCCAAAATTAAGCAATTCATCCAGACATTGCTCACTTTCCTCTAACTGAACTTCAATGTAGTTCTTATCCTTGGGCTTGGGACTATAATGACATTAATATTAATTTATAAACATATGAATTCGAATTCATATTATGTCATTGTGCTGCTCCTTATCATACTTACACATCTTGCAGTCGCTCGTGCAACTCTTCCGCACGAGCTTTACTTCTCGCATCAAACCGATGCGGCAGTTTGTCATCCTTGGCTCTTTTATATCCTTCAAATGGAATGAAACCAGTTTTTAAACTATCCAATGAAGGTTCCTCTTTCGTTTCTGTGTCACCAACATCCTCAAAACATTTCTCCATTACGTAAAGGCAAAAAAAAGAGAATTCGAGAGAAATTAGAACAAATGTATTATAAAATATTGTGTCTAGAAATTAGATAGATATGTTTATTATTTTTATTTGAAGTTGATAGCCATAGTTACCGTTGTTATTGGAATTTTGGAATTCGTACAACGGTTATCATAAGAATTTGAAACAAAATGGCAATGCTGTTAACGGAAGATGCCACTTGGCTATTGTAGGCCATTTCCTCAGCATAGACACAAACCATAGAAGTGAAAGAAATTGTAGCCATTTTTAGACAGTACGCTAAAAAAGGATTTAAAAAATACTGTATTGACTTCCGCCAGATTTTTATGACATTAAAATGAAACACACGTGAAAAAATAAGTAAAATATGAATTGTATCTTAAAATATGACAAAATACAGCGATTATCCGCGATGGCCGCGACCTGTAGCATTCTGGATAATCAATTTTACCGGTTAATTAAATAACAATTTTGAGTAGTTTTTTTAATTTGTGTTATGTATATATTGCCTTTTTCTAATGTTAATTTTGTGTTTGATTATTTAAAAGCAATAAAAAAATTTCTTTAATATTCCCGGATAATAGAGGAAATTAAGTTAAAGGATCCAAAAAAATTAAATCGTGTCTAAAAACACAAAAAATTGTCTTTTTTGGATTCACGGATAATCGAGGCCCAACTGTATATCAAGAAATATAACAAAATCTTATTAAATAAGTTATTTTTGTTTTAAAGGTATTAAAAACAGTTTTTTATTTTTATTATATATTGTACGTAGTTTTATTAAGATATTAAGCATTACAGAGTAAATTTTGCAAAATAGCAATTCATCAAAACACTTCATAAAAAAAAAAACTTAATTTCCCTTTGCACCCCATGAATGAGGTATGGGATAGCTTCTCGCGTTGTTGTGAATTAACACGCTTTCTATTTTTAGATTCACAACTAACGGCACCTACTTATTTATCGACGAATGCGAACGTCACTGTTTTGAGAAGCTCTTACTAGACACGACGATTGAATCGTCGCTTAATACTGCGAAGTTGCTGTCAAACAACATTCGAGGGGAGCCGACAATGAAAGAAAATTTTATTTATTTTTTCTTTTTTTTTAAGATGACTGGAGCCAGGTTTGAACCTGCGATCTCCCGCATGGTAGTCGCGTGTTCTAACCACTATGCCACGGCCGGTCCCACTTCATAATGAAATGAAATTTCTTAGATAATTTTATTCAATTTATTAATATGTATTATAAAAAAGCAAGAGATTTAAAAAAAAACATTTTTATCTAAAGATCAGAAAAAAAATTATAAGTATTTCCTTTTGATTTTAATTAAATTTTTTTTTTTGGGATTTGTTAAAAGAATATTTTTCAAAACAATTTCCCATTTCTTTGAAAAATGTTATTTGTAATTTTTACATTATACTTAGCATATTAATATATTAGCTATTAGGTCGAGACCACGGAATGGGTTGCGAGCTTGAGCCGCAAGTGGCTTTTTACTAAGCGTCAGCTTAGAGCGGTTAGTTCTTAAAATGATATTGCCATTTTTATATTTGTATATTTTTATATATTTTTATAGCTTTAAATTTTTAATTTTTATGTTTTTAAAATTTTATATTTCTATATTATTATGTTATTATTATTTTTTTTCTCTGTATTTATATTTTTATATTTTCAGTGTTAAAATAGAAGGCAAGGACGAGAGTCAACACTTGCACTTACTTTAATTTATTTTTTGTTTGTCATTCCTGAAGATGATCCTCAATGAGGATCGAAATACTGAAAAATACATAAAAATATACACAAATACTTGACATCGAGCTTAGTTTACAAATAAGGAAAACAATGATATTTTTATATCTTTATATTCTTGAAATAATTAGTCGAGCTCAAGGTCGTTGAATTTTAATATTAATATTTATTTTGATATTTCGCTATCCGTCGGATAGCATCTTCAGAAATTAGTAACAATTATAAAAAGGTCATTTATATACAAATTTAAAAATTTTTATATTATTATTTTTATATTTTTATGTTTTTATATTATTATATTTTGTATTTTTATATTATGATTTTTTAATATTTTGTTATCTTTATATTTTATATTTTTATATTTTTATATTTTTTTATTTTGATATATTTATATTTTATATTTTTATATTTTTATATTTTTATATTTTTATATTTTTATCTTTTTATATTTTTATATTTTTATATTTTTATACTTTTATAGTTTTATATATCTATATTTTTATATTTTCCTATATTTATATTTTCATAATTTTATTTTTTTATATTTTGCTCTGCTGCAACATTCACCTATCGTCTAAATTCATCTCTTACTGTAAACAACAGAGATCCACAATATGGCAGAGCGCCATCTGCCGTTAGAGCATTTCTTATCTCTCTCATAGAAACATGTGGAATGTATTGCCACCCAATCAATCAGAGATGGTGCTAACTGTCATCAGCAGCGTTGCATTTTTTTCGACAAAAACTAATTTATATTGTTTTAGCAAATCATAACGCACACACTCACACAAATAATGGGAGCCACAAAAAGAAAACAACAACAATTGAGCGATCGCCACAAAAACAGAACATTCCTTCTCCAGTGTTCGTGGCGTGAGTGTTAAATTTTTTTGTCTACTCCACCGGGGCTATCTTTACTGTATTGATCCAGTCAAGATATTAAGTAATCACTGCTGTTTTTAATTTCCATTACAGATTTCAGTGGGTTTAACAACAACAAAACATGGCTCAAATCGCTAAAATCTTCGCCGGTCGTGCCCAACAAGTGTTGCAGGTAGCTGCCAAGCAACCCCAACTGGCCCCACGTTTCTACAGTGTTGCTGGTAAGTACAAAGTCTAGACTCCCACAAAAGGTTTTATACCCCTCCTGTTGTTTAGAGTACACCGCGGCGGTTTCTTTGTTTGACCTTGTGTTAGGGAGGAGTGATTTGATTTAATTCTGAGTGCCTCCAAAAAGCCGGCTGTTGGCACTGGTTAATATTACCTTAGGCTTGTACTGTATAGTTGTGTGTTTGTGGCGTAGCGAAAACAGTTTTGTGTATTCATGTTACGCAATACGATAGATTTTGCTTTGGTTACTTTCCATAGACCCACCCGGTTTTTGTTAATATGTTGTTGTTGTACAGTAGAGCAACAAATAGTTTTTGTTGGTACTATTATTGATTCCATGTCCTGGCTCCTCATAGTGAACATTGGTCATATTCATTACTTTTTCCTTATCAAGCAATGACTTGCATAAGTTATCTCTTATGCTGCACTAAGGTATTTACTAATTAGAATACTCACTAAAGCACAAACTGTTTGACAAATTATTAGCTTTTACATCATTAGGAATTTACATTTTCCATAATCTATTAGCCTTAATACCTTTCCGTTTTCTCTACCTTTTTTTAGCCGGTAACTTGGAATACATCAAAACCGACTTGGCTGGCGAAAAGAAAAATGTCGCCGTCATCACCTTAAACCGTCCCAAGGCATTGAATGCCTTGTGCAATGGTTTGATGTCCGAGTTGAGCAACGCCTTGGCTAACTACGAGAAGGATGACAAAATTGCTGCCATTATCATCACCGGCAGTGAGAAGGCTTTTGCCGCTGGTGCCGATATCAAGGAAATGCAACCCAACACTTATTCCAAATGTATCATGGGTAATTTCTTGAATGACTGGACCGCCGTGGCTAAATGCCAAAAACCCATCATTGCTGCCGTCAATGGCTACGCTTTGGGTGGTGGCTGTGAGTTGGCCATGATGTGCGACATCATCTATGCCGGCGATAAGGCCAAGTTCGGTCAACCTGAAATCGCTTTGGGCACCATTCCCGGTGCTGGTGGCACTCAACGTTTGACTCGCGTTGTTGGCAAATCCAAGGCCATGGAAATGTGTTTGACTGGCAACATGATCAGCGCTGCTGAAGCTGAGAAGACCGGCTTGGTAAGCAAGGTTGTCCCCGCCGATCAATTGGTTAACGAAGCTGTCAAATTGGGCGAAAAAATTGGAACTCACTCTCAATTGATTGTGCAATTGTGCAAGGAATCCGTAAACACTGCTTACGAGACCACTTTGCAAGAGGGTTTGAAATACGAAAGAAGAACTTTCCACGCCACCTTCTCCACTGTAAGTTTTTATTACTTTCTATTTAGTAGCAGTGTCTTATACAATTTCTTTTTCTATTTTTAGGAGGATCGCAAGGAAGGCATGACCGCTTTTGTTGAAAAGCGTCCTGCCAACTTCAAGAATAACTAAATATTCTTCTGTTTAAGTGATAAAATTGTTTCAACACTTATATTGTTGGTGTGAAAATTGTAAAATTCTACCAGTAATGCATTTATATTATGGAAGAGAACAAAGTTGTCTACCAGCAAGTTTTTTATTTTATTTTTGAAATGTTTTAATATTAGAGAAAAAAAATATACACAAAAAAATTTTTGAAAAAATTAAAAAAAAATCCTTTGGGCACGATTGTATTTTTTAATACGCAGAAGAATATATCAATATCTTTTGTAGGACTTGTTAGTCTCATAATACAAGACGTTTGTTCACGAAAAGTAATTAACTTTTTAACTAACCTAATATTGGCCATGAGGATTTTAATTACAAGATTAAAATACTAAATGAAATGTATGGGTTTAGAATAGCTTATAATTCTTTTTGAACAAAAGTTATCTTGTGAGAAGATATCTAAAATAAACATCTTTCCGTAATAGGTTAGGTATGCGAATAATTCCTTCCTAGATAATATTTTTAAAAAACTCGTATACAAAAAGCCGCTTATCAGAAATTTGATCAACAAAAACTAAAATGTTATCCTTTTTATATGAAAAATTACTAATATAAACTTTTCTATAGAAAACTGCATTAAACCCTTTTGAAGATATATCCAAGAAACTCCTCTGCGAAATAGCCCTTTTCATATAAAGTCACTTTTAGGGAACATTTCTAAAAGTAAATTTCGTACAAAAAAATGTATAAAAAATTGCCATGTAATAGATTTACATACAGGAAATACAAAGCGCCTTTTTGAAAGTGAAAAAAAATCAAAGAAAAATAAATATCATACGGTGTTGTTCGTTAGTGTTAGTCGATCGTAGTGATTAGTTATCAATTTTTGTGTAAGTGTATCAAATGAAACATCAAATTGGCTAAACGATCAGAAATGTGTTTTATTGTTTGATATTAATGGTAAAATTCAGTGTCACGCACTATGATGACGCGTTTCGAACTCCATGACGAGTTTATCTTCAGACCCCTTTGTGACGAACTGATGCTCTATGGTACATCATCTGTATATAAAATGTTCATTCGAGGATTACTTAACGGGCATTTGCAATTTTTATAAAAACTCTCCACTTCTCAGATAACTCATAGAAAAATATAAAATCTCTGCATAATTATGTTTTTATTGATATAAAAAGTCACTTTTTAGACTACTTATGTAAGTATATTTTTTAGGGTAGGTCGATTTAGCAATCGATATTGTGCCATCGATAGCTTTTTGCATAAGGAAAAAAAGTTTCTTTCGACATATCAAAAAAAACATTTTCACTTTCTTTAGAAATTAAATTTTCTAAAGAAAGTATCTTTTAAAAATTAAAAGATAAATTTGATACTTTTTTATAAAAAACGCCATATTTCAAATAATTTTCTATGGCAGCTTTTGGCAGTTTCTTTAAGAAACTACGATTTACTGAAATATTTTATCTTTCAAAAATTTATTAGAAATGTTGGAAATTGTCTACTCGAAATTTCTTTTTGGGATATAACGTTATAGCAATAGTCTCTTACGCAATACTTCCATACAAAATAAAATTTTAAGATATTTGTTTATAAAAATTTTTGATAGAAAAAAAATAACAATTTTATAAAAACGATGATTTAACATTTTATTTATAAAATTTTCTTATTAAGGATATTTCTATAGTAAAATTTATTTAGGGACTTATTTAATATAAACAGTCAGTTTATAGGGTGTTTTTTTGTAATACATTTACATTTTAAAACATTAAAAAAATTATTTAATTATCATACTTTCTTATTCATATATTTTTACAGTTTTATTTTTCTATTTTTCTATATTTTTATATTTTTATATTTTTATATTTTTATATTTTTATATTTTTATATTTTTAGATTTTTATATTTTTATATGTTTATATTTTTATATTTTTATATTTTTATATTTTTATATTTTTATATTTTTATATTTTTATATTTTTATATTTTTATATTTTTATATTTTTATATTTTTATATTTTTTTATTTTTTTATATTTTTATATTTTTATATTTTTATATTTTTTTATTTTTTTATATTTTTATATTTTTATATTTTTTTATATTTTTATATTTTTATATTTTTATATTTTTATAATTTTATATTTTTATATTTTCATATTTTTATATTTTTATATTTTTATGTTTTTATATTTTTATATTTTTATATTTTTATATTTTTATAATTTTTTATTTTTTTATATTTTTATATTTTTATATTTTTATTTTTTTTTATATTTTTATATTTTTATATTTTTTATTTTTATATTTTTAGGTTTTAATATTTTTATGTTTTTGTATATTTTGAACAATCTTTTTGGAATTTGTGCATTGTAAAAGAATTATCTGTACGGATTTCTCTATAAGTCTGTATTAAGTCTCTAAGGGTCCAATTAAGAAACTTTTCTTTATACAAAAATGTCCTTTTAATAATATATTATATACAAAAATATCTGTCTAAATTTAAAGAATGCCCAAAATTTATCTTTTTTGAAGGATTTGAAAATGAGAAAGAAAATAATTCTCTTAAGACTTCTTTCGTTTTCCAATTTAAAATTTTAATTAATTCTTAACTTGCTGCAAGACTTTTGACATTTTGCCTTTTCTCGTTTATGATTACATTTCCGGTCTGTATCTCACACACAAACACACATATTATATGTACTTTGCCAAGGGGGTAGGTTTTGCCAAGCTTTCCCTATGCCTTGGCAGATGTCATTAAAGGAGGCTATAAAGTAAGCTTTTCCTAAGAAAGCTTTTGTTAAACATCTGTTTTGTTGGCTGGCCATTGCAAGGAGAGGAGATATCAAACTCAGTTCGATTTAGGTTTTGTTACGAAAACACGCGCGCTTTGGCAAAAATAATGCGTATATAGAGAAACAAACAAACAAACAAGCAAGCAAGCGAATAGAGCCCCGTGAAGAATACAAACAAGAGGCAGCAGAATACAAGTGAAACAACCCACACACAGACACACACGCGGATACAATTCGTACATACATACTGCAGAGTGGAGTGTGAGCCAGCCAAAAAAAACCTCGTCGTAGTCGTCTCATAACGTATACGCCGTCCCGTAGCACCCTGCAAAGGACGGAGGGAGACTTTGCAACCATCCACTACTACTCGTACTACAACTACAGTCACAACGGACTCGCGTAGTATACACACACATTCACATACATTCTAACATATACACACACTCCACTTGCCACATTACATACGAAAAAAAAAACCCTTCAACAAAAAAAGAAAATAAAATTCATATGAAACTAATGGGAAAAGTCCCAGCAAGAGGAGAATATTTGCAAGAAAAACTAAACTAAACAGTTTCTTGTCATTAGAGAAATTAAAGTGACATAAAAGCAAGAATCCTTGGGCCGTGATAGCTAAAACAAACAAATTACATAAACAAATCCCAGTTCTCGGTGCGATAGCAAAGAAGACACCATCAAAAACGAAAAAAAAACGAACGAACGCTTAAACCAACAAGAAGAGTCGCCAAGCGTTTGATGTGATACTGTCGCAAAAGTGAATTCCTCGTCGTAGTGAATTGCCGTTGTCGCCTAAAAAAACCCTAGAGAATCGAAAAAATCAATACTTAGTTAAATTTTTTTTTTGTACAATAAATCTCGGTTAATACTAGACAAAAACTAAAAACAAAACCACCAACAAACACACACTCAGCCAATCCAGTCTACGAAGCTAGTAAAATGGATATGTTAAATCAAATATTAAATATGAACGCGGGTGGTGCCTATGGAGGCGGTAAGGCGGGTGGCGCCTTTGATCCACTCTCATTTGCCATGAAGCCTCAAGTAGTGATACGAGCCTTGTGTTGGGTAAGTAAAGAACACGAACAAACAAACGCATTCCACCACATCCCAGTATCTACCCAGATACCATTTTGTTGTTATTGCATTGGTCGTCGTTGTTGTTGTTGTTGTTGCTGGCTTTGTTCTAATGAAACGCAAATCTCAATGTCATTAAGATTTTGTTTTTAATTAAATCTATGAAAAAACAAAAGTGTAAACAATTTCATTAAAGTATACTCTAGAGATGAGGAGGCAGGGAGGTCCTCCTCTCACCTGGGGGCGCACACGGAGATAACAACAAAGTGGCAAATGATTGTGTACCTTTTCAGCGTTAGTAATTGGCCTATCGGCTATATAAAATACTTAAGCGACAATGAAAAATCAACAAAGAAATTAGAAAAGTTAAAGAAAGTCCAAAAAATAATTAATAAGGAATTATAACAAAAGACAAATATTCACAATGAAGTAAAAAATATCATAAAAAAATTAATTAAACTATAAAAAATATCCTACAAAGAAAAAGGTTTATTATAACTTTGTTAGTACAAAAAAAAATTAAATGTTATGCAACCTTGTTCAGAAAAATCATTAAAAGTTACCATTGTGCCTGCATATCTTTTTATGTCACATAATACAAATCATTTTACGCCTAACATTTTCCTTTAGCATAGAAATGTATTGCGCACAAAGCATTTCAATAGTCCTCAATGATAGACAATACTTACAGATTTTCCTATTCCCATTTTAAAGGGGATAACACTGTGGTAGACGAAAAATAAATAGACATGGATAGTTTTAGCCTAATTCGTACACAAGAAATCGAACTGCATCATTAGTTTTTTAAGTTCCAATGACGATTTCTTACAAAATTTTTATATTATTTAGCATCTGAATGAGGTTTTTTGATGTTTTTTTAGCTATGTTTGGGAAAATGTTAGGAGGGAAAGATGACTGGGAGTCAGTAAAAATTTTACTCCTCTAGGAGGCACAAAGGGAGCGGCAGGAGCTGAATGAAAAAAAATTATAAAAATAAAAAAAAATTTATAAGGACCACCTTAAGGGTGGAAGATAGAGTGTAGATATGTTCTGAAAAACTGTTGGGGTTGCAAAAATATTGGGGGTCGGTCGTATGTTTGACTTATCTAAGGGCACGTATATTGCCTCTACGTATATTGGCGACTCCAAGGCTGTTGCGGAGCTTGATGTGGATTTTTCCCCCTTTCCCCCAATATTGACCGCTATGCCCTGTCATTTAACCCCACCCTGCCTCATGCATTTTTTCCTAACCACACAAAATTGGCGGGTGGTTCGTATCCAAATCCTGTCCCTAGTGACCATGTATAGTAAAACTGCATTCTCACTTTTTCATCTGAAGGTATCGTTTTTTTGTTTAAAGGACTTCATATTTTTTAAAGGATTAAACAATTTATTTATGTTTTTCATATTTCTACCTTTTAGCTTTTTGGACAAAATTACTTTTGGGTACAATAAATCTACATTGCGGTAAAAAAGTACTTATTGGTACAATAAATTGTACTTTATGGAACAATGAAAGTACTTTTGTTGCAATAAATTTACATATTGGTACAATACAAGTACTTTTTAGTACAAAAATCACATTTGGCATAATTAAAGTACTTTATGGTACAATAATAGTACTTAATAGTACTTTTTGGTACAATATAAGTATATTCTGTTACATTGAAAGTACATTTTGGTACAAAAAGAGTACTTTTTAGTACAATAATTTTTATTTCTGGTAAACTGATAGTACATTTGGTACAATTAAAGTACTTTATGGTACAATAAAATTACTGTTCGTCACTATGAGAGTACTTTTTGGTACAATAAAAGTTATTTTTGATACATTGAAAGTCCTTCTGGTACAATAAAGGTACTTTTTGGAACAATAAAATGTTTTTTCTATTACATTGAAAGTACGTTTTCGTAAAATAAAAATACTTTTCAGTACAATAAAATAACTTTTGGTTACAAAAAAGGACTTATTTTTGGGTCCAATAAAAGTACTTTTTTGTATAATAAAAAGTAATTTTCGGTGCAACTAAGGACTTTTGGATACAATAAATGTACTTTGCGGTATAATTAAATAACTTATTGGTACAATAAATTTATGTAAAGAAAGTACTTTTGTTACAATAGATTTACGTTTTGGTAACATAGAAGTACCTTTTGATACAATGAAAATTATTTTTGGCACAATAAAAGTAATTTCTGGTACAATAAAATTACTTTTTGTTACTATACACAATAAAGTATTTTTTTGGTATATTGTAAGTACCTTTTGGTACAATAAAAGTCATTTCTGGTACATTAAAAAAAAATAATTTGGTACAATAAAAGTACAACAAAAAGTATTTCTGCCACAATAAAAGTACTTTATTGTACAATTAAAGTTATTTTTGGTGCAAAATTACCTTTAGGTATATTAAATGTACTTTTCAGTATAATAAAAGTACTAATTGTATTGTACTTTTGTTATTTTTTGGTACAATAATTGCTATTTCTGGTAAAATGAAAGTACATTTTGGTACAATAAAAGTACTTTTTAATGCACTAAATTGTTGGTTTAATAACAGTACTTTTTGGTACAATAAGAGTAATTTCTGGTAAAATGAAAGTACATTTTGGTAAAATAAAGGTACTTTTTGGCACAATAGTAGTCATATAGGTTGGTATAATGAGTGTACATTTTGGTACAGTAAAAGAACTTTTCGATAAAATAAACGTAGTTTCTTGTAAATTGAAAATACATTTAGGTACAATAAGCGTACTTTTTGGTATAATAACCATGCTCTGAGGATTATGTACGTTAACGTCTACCATCCCGACTCATGTCACGTTTCATTTATTTGAAATTCCAGGCAATTCCGAGTTTATTTTTATATATTGTGCACTTTTTGGTACAACTCCCTTGAAATTAAGTGACGGCATCATTCTCAAAAGTTTGTCACCATCATATCACCTTAATTAACGTTCGTAATACTAACATTCTTTTATATTTTCGAAGTTCGTTTAGATTAAGGGATGCACAATATACTATGAATGTTCTATTCTATGGACAGAAGCTGTCCTTCAGAAATTTCCTTTAAAATTTACTTTTTATAGAAATAACCAATATTGGACATATCATTTGAAAAGAAAAGTTGCGTTCGAAAAGCTCTCTAAGTGATTTCCATCAACGAATAATATTTGTGCAAAAAACATTTCTAAAAATCCTTCCAAAAGAGTTATTTTTTACGAGAAATTTTTTTTTGAAGAAAAAAGTTGCCGCATGGAGAACCCTGTCTAATATACTTTTTACAAATATTACTATTCAAGAAACCTGTCTATAATTCTTTCCAACGGAGTTATTTTCTATGAGAGATAAGTTCTATACAATTTTTAAAGAACTTTTACAAGGTTATTTTAAAGTTTTTTTATGAAATGTGCCTTTGTATCTTCAGTATCAAAATAAATTTGAGCTACAGAAAATTGTATCGATAAACTAAGTTATAAATTAATTAATGACTATCACACACACATCGGTGTATGACTATCAAACACTCATCGATCTATATATATTTACATCACATCACACCTCAACATCACTTTTTGTTAAATCCTGAATCCCTCTATGGATCATTTGCAGCGCTAAATAGAGCTCAAACTTCAATTTGTGTGTCTGACATATAAAACAGTTTTCATTTGACATTTTCTTCTAACAAAGTGAACTTTAATGTTGTTGTTCCCTTTTGATAACATTTTTCCACTTTGAATCGCTCTTGTTCATCTTCCAACCACTTAACTTTTCACTTTACACAGTACTCAAGTACTTGATGTATTTTTCTTCGCTAGGAGTGGGATAGGTTTGGAGGGTCCTTACTTAAAGGAATGTCAACTTCAATGAGAGCGCTTATAAATGTGTGTGTGGAAGTGTGCGTGTATCTACGCGCTCTTATGTGTGTGTTATAGAAACTATAAAAGTATTAGTGGCATGTGCCATCTAATACCCGGACTGACTGACAGACAGACTTTACATCCTGCGGACAAAGGATACAAATGGATTGTGGTCTAGCTTTTCATGTGGAAATTATTAATATCCTTAAGTAAAAACACTTAGCGCCTAAAGGTTTATGTATAAAAAAAAATAGAAAATCAATAGCAATAAATTCGCATGATGTCAAAATTATATACTAAGTATATAGTAATAGAAATAGAATGACCGGCATAATGACTAGCACAAAAACAGAAACCTCGTTGAAAATTAAAAAATAAACTGGTCCCAGGTGTGCAGTTTACACGTAACTTAGTGGTTAATTCATGGTATGAAATCTTTTGAACAATGAAATTGGAATACTCGTATATGGTAATGATTGTGACAAAAAAAAAAAACGCGTGTGAACTTGTTGTTCTATAGGGATTCCAATGGTACTACCAGTACTACTGTTTAAATTTGGTATCAGTTTGCTTACTAGAAAAACACATTGGATCTAATTAAGGAAATATGTGAGCATTTTTTTATCTTATTTTTTAATGTCTCAATTTACAATAGATACTTACATAGAATAGAGATGTATAGTTATTGGTAATTTTTCTTTTTCATGTTCAGTTTAATTTCACAGCACAACACATAATTTTGGGACTCAATTCTAAAAACTGCACGTGAAAGAAGAAGAAGTTTTGCATCATTCGTTTTGCCAAGTTACATGCCTTGCTATTCATTTTACTATTTTATGTCATACAAAAGAGCCTAAAACATGACAAATTCCCCTATACGATACTTACTAACTTTTTTTATTTCATTTGTGAAATTTATTATACAATTTTATTTACATTCATAGGCATAAAGTATCCCCCGCCAGAAAGGCATAATTGGGACAAGTTGGCAAATTTTAATTTCGATAATGTACAATAACAAAGTTTCTTATATATTCATCCTAATTCAAGAGAGAAAAAAAACTATATAAAATGTGAAAATATTAATAAACATATTTACGAAAATAGAAAAGTAAATACAAAAAAATATTTACTGGAATAAGGCTATAACAGAACTTCAGATCGATTTTTAATTATTATGGCATGTAACTTGACAAACTTGGGGCTACTTTCACGTGGAGTTCTCAGATTTGAGTTTCAAATCATTGAGCTGAAAAATGTTGTACTGTGTTTGTTAACAAAACATCTTTAAGGGGTACCTACCTTATTCTTTATATATATTTCCAAGATTATTTTTTCTGTGATTCTATGATTCTATGATTCTATGATTGTATGATTCTATGATTCTATGATTCTATGATTCTATGATTCTATGATTCTATGATTCTATGATTCTATGATTCTATAATTCTATGATTCTATGATTCTATGATTCTATGATTCTATGATTCTATGATTCTATGATTATATGATTCTATGATTCTATAATTCTATGATTCTATGATTCTTTGATTCTATGATTCTATTATTCTATGACTCTATGATTCTATGATTCTAAGATTCTAAGATTCTATGATTCTATGATTCTATGATTATATGACTCTATGATTCTATGATTCTATGATTCTATGGTTCTATGATTCTATGATTCTATGATTCTATGATTCTATGATTCTATGATTCTACGATTCTATGATTCTATGATTCTATGATTCTATGATTCTATGATTCTATGATTCTTTGATTATTTGATTCTTTGATTCTATGATTCTATGATTCTGTGATTCTATGGATTCTATGTTTCTATGATTCTGTGATTCTATGGATGCTATGATTCTATGTTTCTATGAATCCATGTTTCTCTATATCTTTCAATACATTACTAAATGAATCTTAATATCATATTCAATTTATAAAACGAAGTTTAATTTTTCATTACTTGTTTTATTTCTTCAGCCTCGAAATATGACAAATCTTTCTTAAGGCGCCTTTGTGTGCATTCCTGACCTCATTTCCTTGCCACCCACGTAACGCCTTCGTTTCCCTTCTTATTCCTGTCATTTCAATGGTATGATTATAATTTATCATATTCATTCTCCCAAGAAATTCCATTTCCTTTCCTTTGTGTTTTTGTGAAATTGCAATGCATTTTCTTTTAGCTTTGCTTAAAGAAAAGGAAATGCTTTTGTTCTATTTGCGCTTGTAATGACACATACCATTTTAGCCATCAAGGCTGGCAACACTTTGGTTGCACTACAAAAACACATATTATTAGTATTATTGACCATGGCCATAACAAGCACGGTCAACACTAATAACCCATGTGGGTAGTAAATTATGATTAGAAACAATATGGATGTAACGCAAAGAAATGACACGGAACATAAACAGCATGAAGCATTGCAAAGACAGTAGAAGAGAAATCTATAAAATAAAGCGTATAAGTATTAAGAAATTTACGAGTCAACCCATTCTCATGCGCACACATGTGAGGCCCATATAGTCACAGGCACTTTACTTTGTATTCGCAGTCTATACCGCAGAACGTATGAGTAATATAAAATAGCCACAATATACCAATTCACACTACTCGACCCCTCTCGGGGACGTATGATTGATATTAAATATAAAAATTGTACTTAGACGTAGTGATGACCTTTAAAAAGAAATGTATGAAAATTACAACATCTATACCTCAACAACCATCACCACCCTTACTACCACCACCACTACTACCATACTGTTAACCATATACAAGCGTGTAAGAAAGTAGGATGTGACCATCAACGAAACCTTGAGTTTCTTTTAAGATGTCCCATATTTCTAGTTTTACGTGCGGGTTTTCCATTTTTATTCATGAAATGGGTCAAATCATAAATTTTTCATTAGCAACCAAGGCCCATTGATGACCTTCAAGCTTTTCACACCTGTTTGCATTGTTGTTGTTGTTCGAGTTTATGTTTGTGTTGTATTGTGCTATTGCCGTTTGCCCCCTAAATTGCACATACAGTCAGAGAGATTGGGTAAGAGAGAGAGTGTGAGTGTGAGTGAGTGAATGAGTAAGAGGGCAACCACCAAGCAATGCAAAAATAAACAATAACAATAACAACTACTAGTACAACTAAAACTACTACAACTACTGCAATACATATGGGGGAAAAACGAGTATAGAAACAAAAACCTCAAATGTGCGGAATGAATTATTTTTGCAAACAACACATAAGTGTATGTTGTACATGTGTACACGCACACACGTACATACATGTTAGCAGATACTTAATAATTTAAGTACACGTGTGGAAATTTCGAAATGTTATTAATATTACGTTTCAATATTATTAATATTTTAAACTTAAACTTAAAGGTTTAGGCTTTTTACGCAATCGAATATAATATTTAACAAGAGGACCTTAACAGGTGTAGAAGTTCGGATGAGCAGACCTTCTTTTATTGATTTTAATGTTTTTTGTTCCCTATAATCTGCCAATGGACTTGATAAAAATTTTAAGTTTACTTTTGCAACAGAATGAAAATAAATGCCATTTGTAGAAGATGTTATATTAATAATAAATGTGCCGCATAGTTTTAATGACTACACATTGTTAGATATGTATGTAGGTGTGGCAAAAGTGCCTTTACCCCACAGAGTCTTTTTAAGTCTTACTCATATTTCCTATATTTATTAATCACATCCATTTTTAAGGCGACCTATGTAAAAAGTATATAAATTGGGTTTATGTTTTCCTTTTAATTTTTTAATATATGTGCCCATTTAATATTGTATGGGCCGCTATAGTTACTTCTATATTTCTAACCACGGCACTACTTTAAAATAATTAAAATAATTGGTAGAAAATTATCAATTTTTAAATGTGAAATGGAAACTTTACCTAAAATCTTCAAAAACAATAAAAAATTCAAAATTAAATTCCGATTAACAGTTTCCTGGGAATATCTACCCTATACATGTTATACTATTCTAAATAAAATCTCCCCGGGGTATTTTGCCCTTTTCCCTTCCCATATCTGAAAGACTTTGATTGCACCCAAGAGCACTTATATTGTACCAAAAAGTTCTTCAATTGTACCCCAACTTTTTTTTTGCAGTACCAAAAAGTAATTTTATTGTACTAAAAATACAATTTATTGTACTAAAAAGTTGACTTGTTGTACCAAAATGTACCAGAAATTACTTTAATTGTACAAGAAAGTACTTTTATTTTATCAAAAAGTACATATATTGTACTAAAAACTACATATATTTAGTAAAAAGTACAATTTATTGTATCAATAAGGATTTTTGTTGTACCCCAAAGTACATTTTTAGTACCCAAAAGTACTATTATAGTACCAAAAAGTACCTTTATTGTACTTGAATGCACTTTCAATAACTCAGAAACAACTTTTATTATATCAAAAAGTACAATTAAAAATTTTAGTACAAGTACTTTTAGTGTAACAAAAAATACTCTATATATACCAGAAACGAGTATTATTGTACCGGAAAATACTGCACAGTACCAGAAAGTACTTTTATTATGATACAAATTACAATTTATGTACCAAAAGGTTATTATACCAAAAAGTACATTTAATGTACCCAAAATAATATTACTGTACTAAAAAATACACTTGTTGCACCAAAATATACCAGAAATTACTTTTATTTGTATCAAAAAATACATATACTGTAAAGTAAATTTATTGTACTACAAAGCACTTGTAGAGTACCAAAATACTCTTTCAGGTACCAGAAATGACTTTTGGTAACAAAAATTACACTTATTGTACCAAAATACTTTTATCGTACCAAAAAGTAAAAATTATTGTATTTATTATTATTTTACCAGAATGAAATTTTATTTTACCAGAAAGTATATATTGTACTAAAAAGTACTTTTATTGTACCACGAGGTACTTTTATGGTACCAAAAAGAACAATTTATTGTACCGAAATGTTCTTGTATGAACCAGATTGAATTTAAATTGTACCAAAAATTACATTTATTGCACCAAAAGTACTTTTATTGTACCAAAAAGTTCAATTTATTGTACCAATAAAAACTTTACCAAAATGTACTTTCAAAATGTACTAGAAAAAAGTTTTATTGTACCAGAAATTATTTTCATTTCTCCAAAACGTACATTAACTGTACCCAAAAGTACTTTTATTGTAGCAGAAAGTACTTTTTTTGTACCATAAAGAAATTTTATTGTACCACAAAGTACTTTTACTGTACCCAAAAGTACAATCATTGTACCAAAGAGTACTTTTATTCAAAAAGTACTTTTATTGTGCCAAACAGTACATCTATTTTACCAAACAAAATGTACATTTATTGTAAATACTTGTATTGTACCAAAAAGTAAAAATTATTGTCATTTTGCTGTACCACAAAGTTGTTTTACCCAAATGTAGGATTATTATACTAAAAAGTACATTTATTGTACCAAAATGTACCTTAAAACCATAAATGACTTTTATAGTACTAAAAAGTACTTTTACCAAAAAGATTTATTGTGCTAGAGAGTACTTTTACTGTACCCAAAAGTACAATTATTGTCCAAAAAAGTACTTTTATTCAGATAGTACTTTTATTATACCAAACAGTACATTTATTTTACCAAACAAAATTTACATTTATTGTACCAAAAAGTACAAATTATTGTAATTTTGTTGTACCACAAAGTACATTTGTTGTTCCCAAAGAACTATCATTTTACTAAAAAGTACATTTATTTTACCAAAATGAACTTTCAATGTACCATTAATGACTTTTATAGTACTAAAAAGTACTATTTACCAAAAATATCATTTATTGTGCCGGAGAGTACTTTTATTATACCACAAAGTACTTTTATTGTGCCAGAAAGTACTTTTATTGTACCAGAAAGAAATTTAATTGTACCACTGAGTACTTTTACTGTACAAAAAAAACAATTATTGTAAAAAGAAATACTTTTATTCAGAAAGTACATTTATTTCCATTTATTGTGTCAGAAATAACTTTTATTGTTCCAAAATTTAAATTTATAGTACCAAAAATACTTTTATTGTACCAAAAACTACAAATTACAGTAATTTTGTTGTACCACAAAGTACATTTGTTGTACCCAAAAGTACTATTATTGTACTAATTGTACTAATTATTTGTAAAAGTATTTTTTAGTATTATAAGTACATTTATTGTACCAATATGTACTTTAAATGTACCATAAATTACTTCTATAGTACTAAAAATTACTTTATGGTACATTGAAAGTACATTTAGGTACAATTTAGGTACAATAATGTACATTTTGGTACAATAAATGTACTTTCAATGTACCATAAATGACTTTTATAGTACTTAAACTTTATAGTACCAGAGAATACTTTTACTATACCACAAAGTACTTTTATTGTTTTTAATTAAAAATGATAAAAATGCGCTTATGAATATTAAGTTTTTTTTAATTATCCCAAATATTATGCAAAATAAATTCCGCCGAAAACTTCGCCCATATGAAACGTCCCTTAAAAGGAACTCTTCTATTTTAGAACAATTTTTTTCTCGAATTATGGAAAAAATATTGGTATTGAGTTTATACATTTATGTATATATATTTTTTTATTTATTGTTTATTTTTTTGAATTTTTTGGTTTATTAACAAACTTACAACAGGTTAACTCTTCTTGTATTCCTTTAACATCCCAGCCTCAGTTGTAGAATGGCTAATCATTTTCATATCCTTGCAAAGTGAATTTTTTTTCAAAATTGTTTAATCCTCTAGTCAAGTTGAATAGTTATAGGGTAAACTAACAATTTAAATGCAACCAATCCACAGCTTCCTCTCCTTTCTCATACTCACAAAGAGGGAAACAAATTTAACATCCTCCACTACCAGTTTTTTTCTTTTATGATGTATTTGTCATAAACACAAATGTCAAAACAAAACACTCTCACACACTTAGAAACAAACACACACATAGAACTAGAACACAACTTTTGACGTTCTAGTTGTTAAAGCGTAAGGCAGCAAACTTTTATAACTATTCAAAGGACGCAACCAACAGTTAAGGATGAGTAACACACACATATATGTATATGCAAAAATTGCATTGTGTATATTGTCAGGACAATAGAATGTAAGGATATCGAGGGAGGGTGTAGTCGTCAAAAGCTTTGGGCTTCATCAAACAAGTGCATGGGATACTTATGTAAAACATGCTATTAAATAGAATAACTGCAAGTGGTAGCTAACCAGCTAGTAACTAATGCAGGATAAAACTTTACGAGAAGGATATGTTTGGTTGTTACCCACATCTGGGGGAAACGGAAGAAGGAAGTAGAAATAGTTTACTTTACATAATTAAATAGCGAATGCAAGGCGAAAACAGGGGTATGTAAATAGTGGGGGTGGGGGAATACGAATACTCAATGTGACCTAAAGATAAACGAAAAAACTTTAATAGAATCTGGAATAATACTTTACATACATGTGTACGTGTATTTGTAAGGGTGACAATTGTCTTTAACATTATTTACCATCAATGCAAATTTACTGCTGTATTCAAATGCTAATATATAAATATATCTGCATATGTTTTAAATTTGTTCGTCATTGACATTTTTATGCCAGAGAAAACATCAGAAAAATTTAAAAGTTATAGTCGCAAAAGATGTTTTGCCTAGAACAAGTTTGTTTTGGCGTTGTTTGACTGTATTAACGTGCATGTGTGTGTATATTTAGTTTGCATTAAATAAGCTATAATTGCACCACTTTGATTTGGTGCTAAGGTCATATTCTCTTATTATTAGGCCAAGTAAGAAGCAAGGTTGTCCCCTATCAATTTGTCAAGACGCAGTTGACATAAGTGGTTGCTTGTTTAGTTAAATGTGAAGGTTTTTAAAATGACAAGACAATGAAAGACAACATATTTGATAAGCTTTTCATCCTGTGTGAGTCTAAAAATAAAAACGTGTTATATCAGTCAAATGGGAGGAGATCGCTCTTATCTCATTCATGGGATGCAAGGAAAAATACATTTTTTTTTTCAACTATATATTTTCGAGGGAAAGGGACGGAGTAGGTGGTTAAACCTTGCGTTGTCAAAACAAACTAGTTCCTACTAATGGTAGTTCGATATTTTTGAAGGAGATTTATATTATTGGAAAAATCGGTGATGAAGTGAAGGTGACGATCTGGCAAGATATAGGGGGATGTATTAAATGTGTCATTTTGTTACTCTTTCGGGGTTGTCATGAGTTTACTTAGTAATTTAAAAGAAACTTTCCTAATTTTTTATGTTAATTTAATTACATTTTCCTATTTTTTTCTTTCTGATATTTTCTTGCAGCTCTTTTCCATTATTGTCTTCGGCTGCATATCATCAGAAGGTTATCGTGAAGAAGACGGCAAAGATGTCTGCCTATTCAACAAAGATAATATGGCCTGCAAATATGGCAACACAGTGGGTGTTTTCGGTTTTCTGGCATCGATGGCCTTTATAGTGGGTGAATATTTATTCGAACGAATGTCCTCGGTGAAAAGTCGGAAACGTTTTGTCTTAGCGGATATGGGATTCTCAGGTAAGTTTGCCAAACATATGTCAAGTTAAGACTAAAAGCGATATAAGAGAGAAATTTTTTAAATTTTATAAAAAATAATTATAATTTATGAAAGAAATCACTACTTTATGTGAATTTTGTTAAAATTTTGAAATTGCTTGTAGTCTGTTTTAAATTGTAAGATTTGTTACTTATTAAATTTTTTGTAAATATTTTTGGCTTTCAGCATTTTGGGCATTTATGTATTTTGTGGCCTTCATTTATTTGTGGTCGCAATGGAGTTCCGCTGAGATGCCACCAGGCGGTATTGGCGCGGGTAATATGAAAGCAGCCATCGTGTTTTCATTATTCTCCATATTAACATGGGTAAGGAAATAAATTAAACATAAATGTACTTTATAGTACAATAAAATTTACATTTAGATACTATAAATAGTACTTTTTGCTAAAATAAAAGTACTTTTTGGTAGAACTTTTTTCTTTCTGGTATAAAAAATTTTACTCTTTGGTACAATAAAAGTACTCTTTGATGGAATATATTGTACTTTATATATATATATGTGTGTTCCTCTAACTCCCATTGGTACATAGGGCGTCATAATAAATTGTGCTCTCATAGTACATAAATTGTACTTTGTGGTACGTTAAATTGCCCTTTTTTGTACAATAAAAAGAATTTTTGGCACAATTAAAGTAATACTTGGTGCAATTAAAGTACTTTTTGGTACAATAAAATTATGTTATGTACAATAAATAGAACTATTTGGTACAATAAAAGTACTTTTTGCGCTTTTTGGTGCAGTAAAAGTAGTTTATAGCAAATTAAAATACTTTTTGGTACATTAAAATTACTTTTACAACAAATGTACTTTTTAGTGCAATAAATGTACTTTTTAGTACAATAAATGTATTTTTTAGTGCAATAAATTGTACTTTTCGGTACAATAAAGATGAAAGGTACTTTTTGTTGCAATAAAGTACTTTTTGTTACAATAAAATTACTTTTGGTACAATAAAAATAACTTATGTGCAATAAAAGTACTTTTTGGTATAAAACACAATAAAAGTACTTTTTGTACAATGAATTGCACTTTTCGATGCAGTAAAAGTATTTTTTGACAAAATAAAAATACTTTTTGATAGAATAAAAATACTTTTTGGTACAACAAATAGTAACTTATGGTACAATAAATGTACTTTTTAGTGCAATAAATTTTACTTTTCGATAAAAAAGAACTAAAGTATAACAAAAGTACTGTTTGGTAAGAAAAGTACTTTTTGCTACAAAAAAGGACTTTTTGTTACAACAAAAGTACTTTCTGGTAATAGTTAAAGTGCAATAAAAGTACTTTTTGGTATAATACATTGTACTATTTCGTACACTAAAAAACATTTTAGTACAATAAATTGTCCTAATTGGGTAATAAAATTACTTTTTGGCAAAATAATAGTACTTTTTGGTACATTATATGTACTTTTGGGGAAACCAATAGTACATTTTGGTACACTAAATGTACTTTTCAGTGCAATAAATTTTACTTTTCGGTACAATAAAAAGTATTAAAGTACAATAAAAGTACTGTCTAGTGAAGAAAACTATTTATTGGTACAATAAAGTACTTCTTGTTACAATAAAAGTACTTTTTGGTACAATAAAGTACTTTTTGTTACAATAATAGTACTTTTTGTTACAATAAAAGTACATTTTGGTGCAATAAAAATAATTAAAGTAAAATAAAATTACTTTATGGTACAATAAATTGTACTATTTGATACAATAAAATTACTTTTTCTACAATAAATTGTCCTATTTGGCACAGTAATAGTACTTTTCGGCTCAATAAAAAATACTTCATGGTAAATTAAAAGTATTTTTTGGTACAATAAATAGTACCTTTTGGTATAAAAAATTTATTTTTAGTGAAATAAATTGTACTTTTCTGTGCAATAAAAAGAACTAAAGTACAATAAAAGTACTGTTTCGTAAAGAAAAATATTTTTAGGTACAACAAATTTCACTATTTGAAACAATAAATTGTACTACTTGATACAATAAAAGTTCTTTTTGGTACAATAAATTGTACTATTTGATACAGTAAAAGTACATTTTCATACAATAAAATGTTTATTTTGAACAATAATAGTACTTTTTGGTGCACTAGAAGTAATCTTTGGTACAAGAAATTCTACTGTTTGGTAAAATAAAAGTACTTTTTGTGTACAGTACTGTTTGGTACTATAGCTATAGTTTTTCCTGTTTTGTACATTAAAAGTACATTTTCATACAATAAAATGTAATATTTGTTACAATAAAAGTACTTTTAGTACAAAAAATTATACTGTTCGGTACAATAAAAGTATTTTTTGAACAGTACTGTTTGGTACAGTATAAATCAATTTCGGTACAATAAATTGTATTTGGTACAATAAAAGTACTTTTTGTACAATAAAAAGTACTATTTGGTGCAATTAAAGTACTTTTTGTACAGTACTGTTTGGTACTGTAAAAGTACTTTGTGGTACAATGCAAGTAATTTTTAGTACAAAATTGTTTACTGTCGTACAATAAAAGTACTTTAAGGTACAATACAAATACTATTTGGTATAGTTAAAGTACTTTTGGAACAATAAAAGTACTTTTTGGTACAATAAATGTGCTCTTTGGTACAATAAATTGTACTTTTTGATACTTAAATGTACTTTTTGCTACAATAAAAGTACAATAAATGAACTGAAAATTGTACTTTTTGGTACATTTGTATTATTTGGTGTTTTGTATCGTATACTGCCGTGCGAAACACACTTAGGTGCATTTGTCTTACAAAACAATGTTTTGATCAAAACTCATTCGCTCTTACACTCTCTTGCTTTTGTTTTAATTCTCTACCACAACAACATCGTTGTCGTGAACATGTCTTGTTCGCAGAATCAAAACAATCACATATCTTAATATAGAAATACACAAAAAGGCTTGAAGCCGTTTCAAGCTCACTTATGAAGGGCTCTAGTATCTACTTAACATGGTTTTGATAGGTTGTTCATCTGTCTTTTAAATTTGTTGATGATCCCCCTGACATATATAATTGTTTCAGTGTGGTGTTATAGTATGGTCTAATTGTTAAGATTTTTTTAAAATGTTGTTATGTTAATATTATTGCCTTTCAATATTTCCAGACTTTATGCGCCTTTTTGGCCTACAAACGTTTCTTAATTGGGGCGGGCGATGAATTTACTTCGGCCTTCGAAAATGATCCCGCCAATGTGGTCCATCAGCAGGCATACACAAGTTATTCCATGGACAACGATAATGACCAATATAGTGCTTCGCCCTTCAGTGGCCAACAAACAGGTGAGATTATAAAAAAACAAAATGTTAAAAGTAAAGCGAAGAAGAGTTCTAACTAATTGTGTCATCTCAACGCTTACAGGCATGGAACAACCACAAAATATGGAGTATCAACAACCCACCTATTAGATATCATTTTCAAAATAAAATTTGGATAAAAACTATTTGCGTATATATTATATAATAACAAAAACAAAAAACAAATTCTCGTTTTGTAGTCGACAAATAAATCATTAAATACTCTGAGAAAAACCAAACCAAACAAACAAATTGCAAAATATCAATAAAAAAAACATTGCAAACAATTGGCGCTCAAATTGACCACAAAATATCACAACAACAGCAACAAAAACAATGGAACAAGCCTAGAGCCAAAAACTAAAAACGATGAAAACTTTGTAAACTTGAACAATACAAAAATACACCGAAAGAAATACATATTAACAACAAAACAAACCAACCACAAATGGAAACACAAGAAAACTGTAATAAACAATACATATGGTATAACAAGTATACACATACAAGCAAGTATATTATTTACTATATATACAAACACAGACACAGCTAAATATATATATATATTGTATAACAAAAATAAATAAAAATTACATACTTATATATATACAACAATGATCAAATGCATATACACGATAACTCTAAGTTTAGGTGGAGACACTTCAATGAGATAACAAAAACAACCAAAACAAAAAAAAACAAACCCCACTTTTTCGTTGGTATCAAAACGCTTCAGCTTTAGATGACAAATTAACAACAACAACAATAAGTATATAATAACAATATTTTGTATTTTAATAAAAATTAAACAGATTAATGTTTAAAATGATTATATTTAGTAAATAATTTATACTATCAAGACATATAGAGAGAAATACATTAACACATACAAACATACACACTTACATACATTTAAACATATTATAAAATTATATTGTCTTGTACTAAACTTACTAGAGAAACGTTTAAGTTTTGAGTTTGTAAAACTGTAAAGAAACTAAGTAGACAAATGCAACACTGAGAGGTTTTTATAAAACTTTCAACAACAACAACACCCACACATACATGCATATAAACAAACTATTAATCTACTCGCCCCTTTAACAGAGAAACATAACATAACTTAAAACAAAAAGAGATTAATAGCTTTTGGTAATTGGTATTATTTAATACAAAATCAAGACAACAACAAAAGGGCTTAAATAGTTATTGACATTTGTATTATATATTAAGCTTTAACAATTTAGAGAAAACGAATGAATTGTTTTTTGGTTTTTTTTTGTAGACAAAGCAAAGCAAAAGCAAACCAAAAACACAGACATTATAAATATAAATATATATTTAATAACTCAGGTTATGAATTCAAACAAAACAATTCATTTCAAACATTGCAAAAAACATACGTTTAGTTAAAAATTATTATTATTTTATATAAGTTTTGTATGGCAGTTATCATCTTTAAGATGTTCCGTAGCAGATTTTGGGAAAAATGTAAAATTAATAGTAAAATTTTTATAAAGATAAAGTTTAAAAATTATCATTGGAATTTAATTTTCGTTGTTTTAAAACTGGGACATGATTTTCCTGAAAATTAATTTTTCCTGGAAATAAAATATTGATTTTCTAAACAGTCGGGGAAGAAAATGACGGGAGAGAAATTTCAAATATCTCAAATTTTATTTTTACTAAAAATTTGCAAAAAAAATCTGAAAAAATAAAAGTACTTTTCGGTACAATAAATGTATTTTTCGAAACATTAAAAGTACTTTTTTGTACAATAAAAGTACTTATTGGTAAATAAATGTTCCCATTGGCAAAACTTGAGTACTTTTTTACAATAAAAGTACTTTTTGGTACAATTTATGTACATATTGGCGCAATAAAAGTACTTTTTAGTACAATAAAAGTATTTTTGGGAATAATATTATATGTTAACACAACATCGCGAGAAGCTATCCCATACCTCATTCATGGGGTGCAAAGGGAAATTAATTAATTAAGTATTAACATATTAGTGCAATAAAACTACCCTTTCGGTGCAACTAAAGTAATTTTTGCTACAATAGAAGTACTTGGCGATACAATAAAAGTACTTTAAGTTAGAATAAAACTACACTCAGGTACAAAAGTTTTTGTTGGTACAATAAAAGTATTTTATGATACAGTAAAAGTACTTTATGGTACAACAAATTTACATTTGGCTAAAAAAGTACTATATTGGAAAATAAATTTACTTTCTGGTACAATAAAAGTACTTTTTGGTACAATAAATGTACATATTAGTGCATTGAAAATACTTTTTGGGACACTAGAAGTATTTGGTCATACACAAAAAACATAAAAAGTACTTTCTGGAACAATAAAATTACTTTTTGGTACAATAAAAGTACTTATTGGCACAATAAAAGTACATTGAGGTAGAGTAAAAGTACTATTTGGCACAATAAATATACTTTCTAGTACAATGAAAGTACTTTATAATACAGTAATAGTGCAATAATATTAATGGTACAATAAAAGTACATTTTAGTAAAATAAAAGTACTATATGGCAAAATAAAAGTACTTGCTGGTACAATAAAAGTACTTGCTGGTAAAATAAATGTACATATTGGTACGATTAAAATACTCTATGGACAATAAAAGTACTTGGCCATACAATAAAAGTACTTTTTAGTACAATAACAGTACTTGTTGGCACAATAAAAGTACTTTGATGTAGAGTAAAAGTACTATTTGGTACAATAAAATTACTTTATGGTAAAATTAAAGTTCTTTATGATACAATAATAGTACTTTATGACAAAATTAAAGTACTATGTGGCAAAATAAAAGTACTTTGTGATACAACAAAAGTACTTTCTGATAAAAATAAAAGTTATTTTTGGTACATAAAAAGTACTTATTGGCACAATAAAAGTTCTATGTGATAGAATAATAGTACTTTCTTAAACAATAAAAGTAAGTTTTGTAGAAAAAAGGACTTTTTGTACAAAAAAGTACTTTATATTAAAATAAAAGTTTTTAATAAAACAATAAAAATCCTTTGCGATAAAGCAAATGAAAGTATATTTTGGTACAATTAAAGTACTATGGCAAAATTAAAGTACTTTTTGGTACAATAAATGTACATATCGGTACAATAAAAATACGCTATGGCCAAATAAAGTACTTGCTGATACAAAAAAAAAGTACTTTTTCGTTAATAAAAAGTTTTTATTGGCACAAAAAAATTACTTTATGGTACAATAATAGTACTTTTTGGAACAATAAAAGTACTTTTTGGTATAATAAAAGTACTTTTTGGTATAATAAAAGTACTTTTTGTACAAAATAGTACTTTATGGTAGTTCGTAATAGGACAATATTAATACCTTGCGATAAAGCAAATTTTAAATTTACATTTTGTTACAAAAAAGAAATTTTTGGAATAATTTTGTTATGAAATGTGTATCCATTAAATGGTGCTTGATAAATCTGTAAACTTAATCTTTCTTCTTTGCTCAATATTTTTTTCCACAGAGAAGTATGGGTTGTTTTTATGCATAGCATGTATGTATATAAATTGAACGATTTGTAAATAATGCCACATATCGGACAATAATTGTATCTACAAATCTGCTCAAATATTTAAGAGCTGCTCTAGACTCCAGAGCTACTTACATTCACTACGACAAAAAAGTGAACAATGAGAAAATTACGCCACCCATCATACAATATTTGTACCTACACGATATCGTGGATTGAAACAGAGCAACAGAGCTATACTCTTGTCGCTAATTCAAAAGATGCTAACAAATGCCATAGAGCTGCATTCGACTCCATAGTTACTAGTGAACAATTAGAAAAGTTCGCCACCTATCGTACAATTATTGTACATACATGATATTGTGCTTTCAAATAGCCCAGGAAGTATAATCCAGTTGTCAACTCGTCAAAAGATTCTCAATTTTTTTGTATGTACTGCTTTCAACTGCATACTTAGCAAAATATATTTTGTCCGTAGTATCAACTTGAGATTCCTTTCAATAAGTCTTAAACTTTTGTCAGATCTACACGATATAATGAGCTTATTTTCAAATTTAACACTTATAAATGATGGTGATAATTGCCATAGTTTTATTTTATATAGTTTTTTTAATAATAATATAAATTTTTGGTTTTTTTATTTCATTTCACTCACTTTTCGACGCATTGGAAAAAAAACCCCTCCCCAAAAAAGATCAAGGCTTTATTCAAACACCTATAGGAATTTATTAAAAACAAATACAAGACATATAGTATTATTCAACGATTTTATAACAAACAAATACACTGTAACAAACACTTTCATATTATTTATAATAGTATATAAAATAATAATAATACACAAAAATAAGCAGCAAAATAAAACTCAAAAAAAAACTTTGCAAACATCATAAATAAATCCTATAAAATGCCAAACATAAAATTGTGAAAAAATTATGTTCTCACATCTTATTTTTACATTATTTAAATATTTAATTGAAATCAAAACAAAAATGTGTTATTTAGTGAAATTAATATAAATTAATATAAGAAAAATAATAAATATTGTTTAAAAACGTAATTTAGCGTAATTTTCGTTACTATATAAATGATTTTGTTTTTATGAATAATGGTATTAGTATAAAATAACTTTTTATGAAATTATTTAAAAAATAATTTAAATTTGTTTTATATATGTATAATTTTAATTTTCTATTTATTTCTTTGTAATCAGCTTAGCAAAAATAATATTTTCTGGAATTAAAGTTTAGATTTAATTATTTTTTTTTTTAATTTAAAATAAATTTTTTTTTTAATTTTTTTTTAATTTCTTAGCTTGGTAACAACATTTTTTCTATAATTAAAGTTTAATTATTATAATAACATGTTTTTAATTGTAAAAAAAAACATTTTTTTAATTAAAAAAATATATTATTATTATGTTTATTGTTATTTATTTTACTACTTAATTTTTTTATTATAATATTTTTAAAAATTAAGAAAAAATTTAAGTTACACCAACTTACAATTGGCAATCCATGCGCATTATTAATAGATTTAATAGTATTTCACCAGAATGAACAATACACATTCATGAATTACAACAAAACATTGCTAAATATATATATATATATATACAAATACATACATAACAAAAATATATTTATATAATTGTCTATTTAAGTAGTAAATGTGCGCGTTTTTTTAGAACCAAAATAAATAAATATAAAATAAATGAAATGAAATAAAAAACGATTTAAACTAAAGTAACACACAAACAGACAAACAATAAAATATAACATAATAAATAAATTACAATAACTGAACAAAAACAAACAAAAAATATGTAATGTTATTCATAACTATAAATACAAACCAAAAAACAAGTATAACTTTAAATTTAATATGCATAATAGTAAAAAAACAAAAAAAAACTAAAAAAAACAAATGTGTTTGGTTGATTGATTATTTGAAAATAAAAAAAAAACACTGTGAAAACTTAAAACTATTAGTGTTTCATTTTATTCAAAATATAAAACACAGTACAACACATGATTTTGAGACTCAATTCATAGAACTGCATGTGAAAGTAGCCCCAAAAAGAAGGAGTTCTGCATCATTCGTTTAGTCAAGTTACATATCATAATAATTTAATATCGATTTGAAGTTAGTAAGTTTCATATGGGGGAATTTGCCATGTTTTAGGCTATTTTGTTTGACATAACATAAAAACTATATGGTGGCGTATGATTATCATAAGTAATATTTCACGTAAATCATACGCCACGGAGTACAACAGTTTTCTTGTAAAGCAGTTACAAAATTAAGCCAGCTCAAAATCATTTGATGAATGAAAAAATGAAACTGTTGCTTAAGGAGGAAAACTTTATATGTATGAGGAATGTATAGAGATAACAAAAGTGAGTATTTAACCTTACCTTAACCCCTTCAAAAAAAATAACATCTTAAGTGTTTCTTAATTACCTTCAATAACTATTTATTATTATTTTATTCTTAACTCTAAAATATATAATAACAATAACGTTAGTTTATATTAACAATAATGATTGAAATCACCTATTTAATTTTATTATAATATAAATTTTTAAATTTAAATAAATTGTCCTAATAAATTTTCTAGTATTCCTTTTTTCTCTATAAAATCGGAAAACTGCACTCACTGGCTATGCCACAAAAACTATTTTCATTTCGTGGCAATTTCATAAAACCATTCTCACCCCATTTCGAGGAATACGAATTCTTGATGATCCAATAATCTCTACCGTTTTCCGTGCCATAGCCCACTACCACCACAGAGTGATTCACCTCTCCTTGATTGCAAGTGTCGTCACTGTATATGCCGCCCTTATATTGTTCAAACGATATCACATCAGCATTCATCGAACAAGCCAAGGGTCCCAACGTAGCTATGACTTCTTTCATTTTATCCTCATCTCCAGGTTTAATGCGGGCATAATCACGTATATAAACACCACGATCGGTCGTCTCATTACGGCCACATTTACCATTTTCCATTTCGGTATAGGGATAATTGGCGGCAACGGTGACGCCATGATCGCGTATGTATTCGAAGCCATATTCTTGGAAACCACCATCACAGCCCATGTTGCCATAATCTTCGGCACAGTCGACTAAATTTTGGGTGGAGAGAGGTACCAAGAGACCAGTGCGTCGGAAAAGATGGCCCTCTAAGGCGCCAATAGTGGCAAAAGACCAACAGGAGCCACAATCCAAACCCTGGAAATCAGGAGTTGTTACAGCGCCCAATTCACGCCAATCGTATTGGTCTGGTAGGCCATCGGTTTTGGTAGTAGCCGTGACGAAGTTGACATGTTTCGAAGTGATGTTTCTAAAAGTGAAATTATAGAAGAAAATTACATAAAAATATAAATAAAGTTATAATTTTAACTTTAAAATGATATGATTATTAAGAATTCAGCTGATTTTTTTTGTTAGGAATTTATTTGAAAAAAAAACAACCGCTGTACTTGTGTTTATTTAAAATTTGTAAGAAACAAACGCTGTATTGTCCAAATCATTAAAATTCTTAGTTGTGACCAAAGCATGATAACGATAAATCAGTTGATTTTTGAATTTGTATAGAAAACTACCGCTGTGCTCTTTTATGTTTTAAAGTTACATGTTGTCCATATAATTTTAGACAAAAAATGATGATCATGTTTAGAATTCAGCTGATTTTTTGCTAGGAACTTGTGTGAAAAATAACCGCTGTACTTGTGTTTGTTTTGAATTTGTAATAAACAACCGCTGTATTTATTAAAATTATTTTATATCAGTACCAATCTTAGTTATAAGATGTTTCCGTTTAGTATTCAATTGATTTTTAATTTCAAATTTGTATGTGTTTGTTTTTGGAATTTGTAAACCGCTGTTCTTGTGTGTTTTAAATTTGTTAATAGCAACTGCTGTGTTTATTAAAATCATTGCATACGATTACAATCCTCAGTTATGAACTTAGCATAATTACGAGAAATCAGTTGATTTTTATCTTGAATTTGTCTACAAGAAACAACCGCTGTACTGTTTAATGTTTTAAAGTTATATTAGGTCTCCACTGCTAATAATTTTGAAATGATATGATAAGAATTCAGATAATTTTTTGTTAGGAATTTGTATGAAGAAACAACCGCTGTACTTGTGTTTGTTTTGTAAGAATTTGTAAGAAACAACCGCTGTGCTTGTTAAAATCATTTCATTTCTTTACCAAGCTTAGTTGTAGATGATTCCGTTTAGAATACAATTGATATTAATTTCAAATTTGTGAACCGCTGTTTTTATGAGTTTTGAATTTGTTAATAACAACTGCTGATCTAAGTATGCGATCTAAGTATGATAACGATAAATCAGTTGATTTTTATTTTTAATTTATCCACAAGAAACAACCGCTGTGTTATTTAATGGTATAAAGTTGCATCTTGTCTATATCTTAAGAATAATATTGAAAAATTTATGATATTGTATAGAAGGTGCCCGGACATAACCCCCACGGACATAATCCCCAACACGATTTTGGGGCTTATGTCCGCCTCGCTCTGCGGACATAACCCCCAATTTGCATGTGGGATTATGTCCGCGGGGCATAACGGACATAAGCCCCAACAAATATAACGGACATAACACCCAAACTAATTTTGCGACTAAAAGTAATGAAAAAGGTTGATGAAGTTGATGAAATGGGGGTGGGCGGACGCCCACCCCCAAAAAGAAGAATGACTTTTTAAGTAACTAACAAACTACGACGTATGCGGTGGGGGGCGTGCCCCCCACCGCATTCGTCTCGCGCTGCAGAGAGACAGATTAAGTACGCAACTTGTCTAACTACGGCGGATGCGGTGGGGGGCGTGCCCCCCACCGCATTCGTCTCGCGCTGGGGAGAGAGAGAAAGAGTGGCAAGGCTAATTACGCAGGGAGACAAACTACGGCGTATGCGGTGGGGGGCGTGCATAGATTAAGTATGTAACGAGACTAACTACTACTAACTCGTCCCTCGCTACAATAGCAATATTTAAAATCGTTCTCTTCATATGTTGAAATACTAAAAACAACAACAAATTCGGTCATTATCCCCATTGGGGCTTATGTCCGCAGATTAGTGTCGGACATAATCCCCAATGAAATTGGGGGTTATGTCCGACAAGTTGTCCGGACATAAGCCCCAAAATCATTTTGGGGATTATGTCCGTGTGGGGTTATGTCACGGCACCTGTATAGAATGTAGCTGTTTTTTTGTCAAGAATTTGTGTACAAGAAACAACCGCTGTACTTATTTTTTTGTATTTGGAAGAAACAACTGCTGTAGTTAAATATTTTCAAAACCATGCTTAGTTGTAAGATGATTCTGTTCAAAATTCAATTGATATTAATTTTAAATTTGTATGTGTTTGTATTTGTAGTTTGTGAACCGCTGTTCTTGTGTGTTTTGAATTTGCTTATAACAACAGCTGTACTAGTCAAGAACATTTAAATTCATTACAAATCTTAGTTGTGGCCTTAGCATGATTACTGAAAACTAGTTGATTTTTATTTTGAATTGTATGAAATAAACAACCGCTGTACTATTTAATGTTTTAAAATTATACTAAGTATCCACTGCGAATAATTTTGAAAATGATATGATTACGTTTAGAATTCAGTTGATTTTTTGTTAGGAATTTGTGTGGAGAAACAACCGCTGTACTTGTGGTTATTTGGAATTTGTAAGAAACAACCGCTGTATTTAAATCATTTCATAACCATGCTTAGTTGTAAGATGCTTCCGTTCATAAATCAATTGATATTAATTTCAAACTTTTATATATTTGGATTTATAATTCGTAGACCGCTGTTATTGTTTGTCTTAAATTTGTTATTAACAACTGCTGTGTTTTCAAAATCATTTTATTCCATTACAATTCTTAGTTGTGGCCCAAGTATAAAAACAATAAATCAGTTGATTGTAATTTTGAATTTGTATACAAGAAACAACCGCTGTACTCCTTAATGTTTTGAAATTGCATCTTATCAATATCATTTTTTTCTATAAGTTATATGTACATAGTAAAGACATCGTATATTTCCTACTTACTCTCCCAATATGGTAATTTTCGAACCCAACAGTTTGGCCACCTCTGCATGCGTCAAATCAGCCAATATATTTATGGCCATGTTGAAAGAACTCAAACCATCGGCAGCATATTTGTTGCCCGTATCCACTATAGTCTTTTTAGCCAAAAATATCGATTCACGATATTGTCTCTCTTGTGGGTCATTGTATACCTTGCCCGTCTGTTGTAAGAAATCATCGAAATTCTGCACATTGTAAAGTTCCGGAAATTGGCTAAGAGCGCAAGTTAACGTCACAAAACCGGTTAGCAGCAGTAATATATTAAACTGTTTCATGTGAGCAAACAACATAATGGTGATATTGCTAAGAAATAGACAATGGAATAAAAATAAAAGCTATTAATAAATTAATAAATTAAGCGTTAATTTCGTCAGAGCAGTTGTGATACATTCGAAGTTCACTAAACTTGACATGACTAATGATGATTGCGTAGCTTCTGACCGGAAAGCTATAGTTTTTTCAATCATATTAACATACTTAATAAAATTTATAAGCGTGATTTCGTAGAATAATCTGTTAAGGTGATTAATGAGTTCGAAGAGATAACTTTATATGTTTTTTGTTTTTGTGAATTATCGATTTCACTTTCACACCACTTTGCATTTATTATTTATTGAGTTTAATTTTTAAAACGGCCTATAATGTGATAACTAGCTAAGTTACAGTTTAAACTAGTATCATCTTGTTAAGTGATAGCTATTACTTTCTCAACAGTTTTAAGATTTATTATTCAGGTGATTTATTAGATCATAAATTAAAATCGTAATAGTCTGTCTTATTTGGGCCTCTAGGGAAAGTATGTAAATTGGGAAGTCGCTAATGTAACTAATTAAGTTACGATATATAACTTTATTATTGTATGATATGAGATTTCGTTCAATTCAACACCAGATTTCACATATACATATAAATCAGATGTTTAAAATCAGGAAACAAAGGGATCTACTGGCAGTTATATTTATGCGGATACATTGCTGTTGCTTTTAATACAAAATCTTAAATCACAGAGTAGTTTTTTCTTTTCAAAGTATGACAGTTTGTTTTTAATGTGTTATATCAGCAACTTACAATATATCGATAGTCTCTTAAGCCTCAAATTGATGTCATTGTTTAAATTTCACATCATTCCAGGGGAAAACACAAAAACAGTTATGATATAAAATTACCCAAACAAACAAACCTAAATGATGCTTATTAAAAACTTTACTTGGAAATCCTAATTGCAAATGATATGCCAGAAATAGCAATGCGGTACATACACACATGCATACATAGTATTTCCGGGAATTACCTGTAGATACATTCTGTCTGTGGTTAATTTGAAAGATAACGAATCTTTAGATTCTAATGCATGAGCGACAAAACACTAAATTGAATTTGAATTTTATGACATTTGTTTAGATGATTACTGGTAAATACCGTTGCTTGCAAAAATACAACAAATATGTCGAAAAAACTGTATGTGAATGCTTCGTTTGCCAAATAGATAAACTCCAAAATCATTGTTAGAGTTTTGAATTAAAATATAAAAAGATCTAAGTGTACCGATTTGTTTTGTGACCCATTCATACGATACTTCCAAAAATACATCAAATTTCGAAAAGATCGCTGTCATATCATTCCAAGCTTAATTTCTTTGAAGAGTTGCTAAACCACTATACAAAAAGTTGCAGAAAATTTGAGCTGATGTAATATTTGGAAGTCCGGTGGAGTTAGGTAAGGCGACCTGGGCGGCCAATGTTAATATCACACAGAGTCGAAAGGAATTCTCTTTCGGCGTAGTTACGGATAGACAATTTGTTTAGCATGCTCAAGTAACGGTCTCCAGTAACCGTAACGCTTCGTCCATTTTGTTCAAAGAACTATGACCCGACAATACAGCGTGAAGCAACTGCACACCACACTTTGACGCGATTTGGATGCTATTCCCTTTCATGCAGTATCGTTGGATTGGAACCACTCTACATGCGACAATTTTGTTAGTTTACGTTTCCGTTTAGATCGAAATGAGTCTCATCAGACATGATGGCAGCTACCAAAGTTTCCCAACGCCCTCCAAATCTTGACTTACGGTTAAAACTGGGGTTTAACTTTCATTCTTCACTTGTAACTCGAATGGTATATACAGCTGTGTAGGTAGTAGTCATATCTGTCAGCTTTCGCCTAAAAACCCAAACTTTTATAGATTTTTTCACTATTTTCTAAGTTTGACGAAGTTTTAAGCATAGACGTTGGCAGTTCATCGCCGCGGTCTTAAAAAGCTCTACAGGCAGTCCATCGCTTCCCGCAGCTTTGTTTTTTGCAGTAGTGTACTTGCCATACTGATCTCGTTTTAGCTCGGTGATGGACAATCTACTCCGTCTTCGTGATTTCGTCACTTATGCCACCTCCGGGAATGAGCAGAATGCGAAAGTGTTTGCAGCACTCTCGGCGTGTCAGTAACCAGACTTCCATCTCTGTCCTGTTAAGGGGCTTTCCTGTTCCAAAACCTTTGCTTTTTTACTTCTCATACAACTTTCGGACTTCACCTCTATCCCTGTACTTTACGATATACTATCTCTCTCTATTTACTCCCATAGACGCTTTTCCGCCTGAAGAGGCGTTTCTCCTCAATTTTCTCTTTATATAGTATACAGTTTTCTCATTTTATATTATAGTCATAGTTTCCTCCATATTTGCAGCACAATTTATAAACAGACTTCCATCTCTGTCCTTACAGAGGATGGATCCCTGTTGGAAAACCTTTGCTTTAACCTTTTGTTAGAACTTTTGAGCTTCACCTCTATTCCTGTAATTTTCGATATCCTGACTATCTATCTTTACTTCCTTTTCCAACGGAAAAGGTGTTTCTTCTCCATTTCCTCAGACATTGCGCGACGTTCCTCGTCATACAAGGGCTTGTCTAAGAGTGGTTTTTCACAACCCAGTACGGTCGTTGTGACACTGATAAGAGAACATTAACGTCCACCAGTCGCACAATTGTGCTTGCTCAATTCACACGAATTGTTTTTCTTTCTCAATCATGTTTCAAATCACTATACATTTCTTTCAGTGTGATCTGTCTTTCTCCCACTAATAGCACCTACACATGTCTTCCGTCTGAATACGGTATCGGAGGTGTTGTTGTGCAGACAGATTTTCTGGACTGCTGAACAAGGTGCACCTTCCTTCCTATGTTAGCATTAACATCATCCAGAACAATTTTAATGTCATGGCCAGAACAGCGGTCACATATTTCCTCCAGGCGCTCATATCCCAGAAAACCAAAAGCTCCGACATTAGCTGATATCCGACACGTCTGCACATTGTCCGAACTCTTTGTACTGACATCCGCCTATTGGATAGAGGCACCATTTCTGTAGAGAGTTTGGACTTTCCAGCTGCATATCCTTAAACCATGGTCCTTATAACGTTTGCGGGGGGTTGTTAACATTTGGGGCTGTTCTTGTTTTTCTTTTCTTCATAACATTTTTTAATTAAGTGGAGTGGAGAGTTTCTTGGGACTGCCAAAGACACTAAGAGAGCCGTTGTGTTGAGTATACAGTAACTTCTGTTACCTACTCCCCTAAGACGCATCGCTGAGATTCTGTTTATTCCAAACGATCAGAAAAATCATATTAGAAAAACCCTCAACCCCATTTAAATCACATCAACATTTAATTAAAGCCTTTTATTCACATTGTTGCCTAAAAATTCCTATCAAAGGAATTCGTTTCATAAACCAATTGTTTTTTTTTAATAAATTTCAACTTGAGTAATTCCATGTGAAGCGATCAGAAAAATTTTGGACCATCTTTCCGAATTTGATGAAATTTTGCTAATATGAACCTTAAATTGCAAAGAACAAAAGTTAGTACTTGTTTTTTAAAAAAATTGCGATGTGGAAGTATGAAAGTTTTGGGAAATTTTTTTTAAAATTCTTCAAACTTTGTTCTGGATTGAGGAAATACAATTTTGTTGTTGTTAGGGCTTGCTAAAGGATTTTCCTTCGCCACAAATAAGTAATTTGTTTTTTAAATTTTCTGTAAATTTAAAATTAAAACTTTTGATCACATGAAATTACTCTATTGTGAAAAAAATCACGATTCAAAGGATTTTAACTACAATGTGTAAATGCAGTATAAAAACGCTTAACCCCTTTTCCATCAATATCGATAATATGTCCATTACAACAAAATCACTGTAAGCTAAACTTTTTCTGTAAATGTTCACTAAAAACTTAACAAATTTACACATTTACTAACATAGTAATCCAGTTTCGGCAAGAATCATTTGATTTAGCTTAAACATAATAATAAAACGTATTAATATACTATAGTAATTTAATTGTTAATCGTTTTACACGAAAAACACAACACTAATTGCTAATTGATTCAATGTTAACGCGGTTTTGCAGACAACCTTAGATTTTTATGTTAATTTCGTTAACATTGTAATATATTGTTAGATTTTCTCTGTCAACGATGTTACTTGAAGCAAATTTTTTCACTTAGTAACCATGTCGCTCATTTACTAAAAGAATGTCAATACTCAAAAATTTCTATTCGAATATATCTGTGGTCACAAACCGTAACAATCTATCTCAATTCAGGACAAAAAAGAGATTGTATCAAATATCATATTAAAATACAATAAACAACTCTTTTTTTAAGAACTAAGTTAACGAAAATGTTTTTTAAGAATCTATAAGAAATTTAAACCAAAAAACCTGGTTAACAGCCATGTTCTGGAAAACAATTCGGTTTAAAAACAGAGCAAAATCGGTAAAAAGGTTTTAAAAAAAGTATTAAAAAGGTATTACCTTTTTACCAATTTTGCTTTATTTTCAAACCTAATTGTTTTCCAGAACACGGCTGTAAAACAGATTTTCATTGATAATTTTCAATATAAACTGTTTTTCTGAAAAATTTTAAATAAACTTAGATTGTTATAATTTGTGACCACAGATATAAGAAAAATTTAAGATATTTTTATTAAAGATATATTGCAGATGAATTATATAATGTATATTTTTACATTATTAACTCATGAACCGCATTTTTTGAATTATTAAATTTCTGTAGTAAATGGACGTTTTATTTTATTATTGCTATTACTATTATTTTTTTAATTTTTGTTTTATAATAATTTTCAAATTCAAACTCTCTTCGCACCTTTTTCTTTAAGCCACAACTATATCCGCCAAAGAAAGCAGTTTATCCGTTGGTCACAGCTAATCGATCCGCGCAGCAACTTAAACTTCAAAACTACGCGAAAACTTCACGACAACGACAACCTTCTTCTTTCCAATACTTCGACTCGACTGAAACTTGATTACAAATTTAAAACTATTATTTATACAAATTAACAAAAAGACGCAGAGGAAACCCACATTTTGCTAACATCTGTTGTTAATATATAGGTTTTTTTTTACAACAATAAAAAATCCCCCCAAAACTAAGACAAAAAGTTGGCTGCTGCTAATGTTATGTAATAATTAATGTAAATCTCATTTAACAATCTCATCGATGCCAAAATCACCAGACAACGACACAGATATGTATCATTGTCTGTTGATTAATATACGGCGCGTATATTGTTGGTGTTACGTGTTTCGAACAAATTTTATGTGAGTTTTATGTGTTTACGTTTTTTCAGTTTCCGAAAAAAACAAAATAATTATGTCTGGACACAGAGCTATCGACGAAACACGAATTTATGTTAATAATCAAGTGATGATTTACAAACGATAACTTTAACTGATCATATATTTCATACAAATTGGTTACAATTAATTATAACTGTAATTTTATATAAACATTAGAAAAAAACAAACGTTAATATTGATTATTTGATATTTTGATTTGAAAGAGTCAATAGTAATTGTAGTAAATAAAAAAACTACAGGTGATAGACATATCACAGTTTTAGCAAAATTTTTATTGCACTTGCTTTTATTTATCACTATATGAAACAGAGACTTTTTGGACACTTAAGGGAAAAAATGTAAAAATAAATATATAAAAAAATATATAAAAATAAAAAATATTTTGTTGTATGATGACAATTTTTTGGTCTCAAAATTATAAACATTTTTAAGCCTAACTACAACATTATCAATTCAAATTCAAAAAAAATCAATTGAAATACATAAATTATACTTAAAATTCATACTTCCCATTTTACATACAAAATTTGCCGTGTGATATTTAAAAATTCCACTTGAAATTCAAAACTTTTTAACTTAAGTTCAAGTTTACAGTTGAAATTTAAAAAACTTCAAATTTTCTCTCTTTTTTATTGAACACATTTTATACAAATCTTAGTTATTAGAAAAATTCTCTAAAACATCAACATTACGTTATCCATCAGCTAAAGAACGCGATGTAAGTACCTCCCTAATCTCTTAGCAATTAGAAATTTATACATTTCGCCTAACGGTTCATGGGCAAGTTTGTGCTATAAAATCACATCTTTTTTTTGCTGGCGGCTAAGCATGAAAAGTTCATAAAACTTTAAAGTCAACTGAGTGTTTGTAATTTGCTATTTTGAGAAATTCTAATGCGCTTGTACATATTTGCTTATGACTTGTTAATGTTATCACAAATATTTACCTCAAGGTTCTGTCTATCGACAATATCTGCAATTTGTAGCAAAGCCGCTGAGAGATGAAATATACTAATGCTATACTTACTGTTAAATATAACAACACCCGTCGGTGTGATATTTCATTTGGTTAAATTAAAAATTGTATACACACAAAGAAGCATTTAAAACAGTATTAGGCAAAACTGAACAAATATTATGTGATTTTGTATGTGAATGTGAAACAAGCGTGCTTGGTGTTGCTTTCACAACTCTCAAGCAGAGGTTGACTGTTTTGAATCAAACACAACTTCGCGTACGTGTGAATTGCATAACGTGTCAATGTAAAAAAAGTCGAATATTGCCGACCTCGCGAGCCTATGGGATGCCTAACACTGGTTTAAAGTATTGTACCATGTCCGTCTGTCTGGCTATCGGACAAATTTCCTAAATTATTATTAATCATCTTAAAACATTATAGGGGTCAATGTTTTTACAAGACGATTATTGCAGACCTCACGAGACTATGGGATGCCTAGCACTGGTTTAAAGTATTGTACCATGTCTGTCTGTCTGGCTACCAGACAACTTTCCTAAATTGCTATGGATCATCTTAAAACTTCATAAATATCAATGTTTTTACAAATCATAGCCAGTGATTTTTGATGGACTATATTGACCCATGCCTTTGGTTATCTTCCATAAAAATTTACCAATTTTTGGAAGAATAATATTTCGTCTTATACTTTGAAACGGCAAACTATGGGTCACTTAGGTCTTGTCAATTTCACTAATTTTTTATGGTGGGTAAAACTAGAGGAATGTTTCATATTTGACATATTCGTATTGGTACCTCCCATACAAATGTCCTAATTCAATACTTTATCACATACAAGCAAATCTTTTGTACATGCTTTCTCTTCAAATTTCATACAATTTAAAACAGTAATAGGCATCCCATAGCCTCGCGAGGCCGGCAGTAGTCGTTTTTCCACACAGACATGATTAACAATTAACATGAACTCGAAAGTTTTGTTTGATTTAAAGCAGTCAGTCTCTGCTTAAGTATTATGAAAGGAGAGACAACTACAGACAGCGAAACAATGTTCACGAATTGTTGGGAGAGTATGAGATAACAATTATAGAGCGCTAACGCTTCTTATGCGATCGCACACCACATTCCGTTATGCCTACCGATGATTTAAACCATTTTAATTGATGAGTTTGGAATATCAATTGATGTGTTATGGTTCTTAATTTTTAATTTTCTGGTGATGTGTCTTGAATTTCAATTTACAATTGAGTATTAAATTTCAATCGATCCTTTTTAATTTCAATTGGAAATTTTGAATTTTAATTGATGTATTTTAAATTTCAAATGGAATTTTTCAAGTCCACAAGAAATAAAAGTTCTTTTTGATATAATAAAAATACATATTGGTACATCTAAAGCTGTCTTTCGTACAAAAGTACTTTTTTGTACACTAAAATTACTGTTTGATACATAAAAAGTACTTTGGTAGAAAAAAGGACTTTTTGTCATATTTAAAGTACTTTCTGGTACAATAAACGTACTTTTTGGAATTCTGAAAGTATGTTTTGGCACACATTTATGGTTTTTGGTACAATAAAAGTACCTTCAGGTACAAAAAAGTACTTTTTGGTAAATTACATGTTGGTACATTAAAAGTACTTTTTGGTATATCAAATTTAGTTTTTGGTATAATAAAAGTACTTTTTGGGACACAAAAGTACTTTCTGGAACACTAAAAGTACTTTTTGGCACAATCTGGTACAATAAATGTACCTTTTGTTATAATAAAAGTACTTCCGGGTACATAAAAAGTACTTTGATCAAATAAGTATTTTTTTAATGTTGGAAGTACTTTTTGAATATACTTCTTGGTGCAATAAAAGTACTTTCAGGTACAAAAAAGTACTTTTTGGTACACTAAAAGTAGTTTTTGGTACATTAAAAGTAGTTTTTGGCACATTAAAAGTATCTTTTGGAATATCAAAATTAGTTTTTGGTAAATTATAAGTACTTTTTGGAACAATAAATGCATTATTTGGTACCACAAAAGTAATTTTTGGTACATCAAAAGTACATTTTGAGACAATAAAAGTACTTTCTGGAACACTAAAAGTACTTTTTGGTACAATAAAAGTACTTTATTTTACAAAAAAAAATTACATTTTGTTACAATAAATGTACCGTTTGTTACAATGAAAGTACTTCCGGGTATTTTTAGGGACATAAAAAATATTTTGCTCAAAAAAGTACTTTTTGGTACATCGAAAGCACCTTTTTGACGTTGAAAGTACTTTTTGATACATTAAAAGTAATTTTTGGTGCAATTTATGTACTTCTTGGTGCAATAAAAGTACTTTCTGGTATAATAAATATAGTTTTTGTACAATAAAAGTATTTTTTGGCACAATAAAAGTACTTTCAGGTACAAAAAGTACTTCTTGGCACACTAAAAGTAGTTTTTGAAACAATAAAAGTACTTCTGGGTAGAATAAAAGTACTTTTGGGTACAATAAAAGTAGTATTTTTTGGTACAATAAATGTACTTTTTGGAAATATATATGTACTTATTGGTACCATAAAAGTAATTTTTGGTACATCAAAAGTAATTTTTGGAACAAAAGTACTTTTTGGCACAATCTGGTACAAAAAAAGTACTTTTGTAACAATGAAACAATGGTACATAACTTTTTGGAATAATATATGTACTTCTTGGTACAATAAAAATACTTTTTGGTACAATAAATGTAGCTTTCGGTACAATAAAAGTACATTTTTAAACAATAAAAGTACTTTGTGGTACAATAAACGTAGTTATTGGAACATAAATTGTCTTTATTTGTAGGTTAAAAGTACTTACTGGTACAATAAATGTCGAGAGTACTTCTTAGTACACCAAAAGTACAATAAATGTACTTCCTGGTACAGTAAAAGTACTTTCTGGTACAAAAAGTACTCTTTGAAACATTAAAAGTACGTTTCGGCACAATAAATATGCTTTTTGGTACAATAAAACTATTTTTTGGTACAATAAAAGTACTATTTTGTACTTTTTGGTACATAAAAAGTACTTTGGAAAAATAAAAGTACTTTTAAATTCATGAAAAGTACTTTTTGATAGATTGAAAGTACTTTTTAGCTCATAAAAAGTAGTTTTTGATGCAATTAAAGTACTTTCTGGCACAATAAATATAGGTTTTGGTACAATTAATGTGTTTTTTTGTACAGTAAAAGTACCTTCTGTGAAAGTAAAAGGATTTGGGATGATGGAAGGAGTGTTACACATTTGAATTGTCTGAAATTGCATTTCATTTTATTTTTAATATTTCCCTCATTTTTGCCACAAAGCAACTTAATCACATTCACCTTATCTCCTTATCGCCCCCCTAAAAACAACTATTGCTCTTTTTGAGTGTTTAAATACAAATTTCAATGGCAACATAGATTACACCTTAAGCCTCTGCGTTTATTATGTTATTATGAAGATTTCGTCGACTAAAGATTTGTTATCCATGTACATGTAGAACCCAAGCAAAAGATTTCTTTTGAGTAAATAGAACGAAAAAAAAACAAAACATTTGTAATCATATCATATCTTATAAGCAATTATAAAGAAAAAACTAACAATGTGACACAAATCTTAAGTATAAAGATTCATGCAATTGCGAAATATAAAGTTAGTCTGAATAAGAGGGCAATTCAAGCTGCGTCAAAATGGCCAAACTAACTTATATATTATTGGGCATCATAGCAGTGGCCAGCATCGATAAGTGTTACTCGACCTATGTACCGGCAGCGGAATGGCAAGCATACAAGGTGAGTTTTTATTTAAAACCATTGCTTGTTGCACAGTGCCTTAATGTTGGATTCGTTTGCATTTCAGGATTTATACCAAAAAGTTTATCCCAATGCATTAGCTGAGGCTAATGCCCAATATTATTATGCCTACAATAAGAAAATGATCATCAACCACAATACTCAGTATGAACGAGGTCGCAAGACTTTCGCCCTGAAGGTCAACAAATTCACCGATATGCGTTTGATACACTTCAACGACATGTTCCCGCCAGCCAAGGCCTCGCCTTCAAATCCCTCACCGGCTCCTCAAGTCACTATGCCGCCCAATACATACGACCCTGCAATCTTTGGTTTCCGTTTTAATGTGGAAGATCAGGGCATCAAATGTAACAGCGGCTGGGCCTATTCAGCCGTAAAGGCTGTAGAAATTCTACAGGCCATCCAAACGGGGCACATTAATCCTGCTCCCCTTTCGGCCCAAAATATTATCGATTGTTCGGGACGGGCCACAGCGTGTCAAACGCAAGTGCCTCAAACCGCCTACGAATATTTGACTAAATTCAACATGGATCTGCTTACGCAAACTGAGTATCCAAATAATAATACTCTCACGGAACCTGGAATGTGTTTGGCACGCGGTACTGTGGTAACTAATTTGGCACAATATTCCTCGGTGCCCCAAAACGATGATGTGTCCCTGAAATCATTTGTTGGTTCCGGCATTCCTGTGGTCATTGAATTTAATCCCAAATCATTTGAATTTATGCATTATGGCGAAGGTGTCTTTGAAGCGCCAAGGACATCGGTTACGGGTTCACATTTTATGGTCGTTGTAGGTTATGGCAAAGATGCGGTCAGCGGTTTGGATTACTGGCTCCTACAGAATTCATTTGGTACCAGCTGGGGTGAGCAGGGCCTGATACGTATGTTGAGAACTCCCACCACCAAGTTGGCACAAAATGCTATATTCCCTTCGGTGATTGCCTAAAAAGTCGATGGAAATGAGAAAGTATAGTTCATATGATATGTAAGGAGACAAGTAATATGTAAGGCTAAGGCAAAGGTTTGTCAATATAATATCGAATTTATTTGTTTCTTGTGATATGTTTTAATGGAAAACGATCTAAATTTATATCGTAGGCAATAATTTTATAAAACAAAATGAACAATACTTCAATAACTATTTTGAAAAAGTTGATATGTCTGTTTTTTTATAGGGCTTTAAGAATACAGTCTGATACATCTGAGATAAGTATAAGTCTAGTTATATAAAAAGCTGTTATGACTACATGGGTTTATAGGGTTTCAATACTTTGTATCGGCTTCCTGTAAAATTATGAATATTGGACATATCAACTTTTACCGACAGATACTGATATATTTCTGCTAACTTGTTGGTACTTCTAAAGCATTTGTGAAGATAATAAATTGGATCCAAATTCACTAGAATATATTTTAAATGTTCAATTTTATTATTATGGCATTCGAGAAAGTACTACCAAAACAACAACAAAAACGTATTTTCCCTTAGCACCCCATGAATAAGATATGGGACAGACAACCTCTCGCATTTGAGTGAGTTACCACGCTTTTATTTTTAAACTCACACAACGGGACTTGCAGTTTAACTATACATGCCTCTTGATTCAACTAATCAAAAGTTTAACTCGCCAATACCAAGGAGATCGACGATCAAAGATATGTAGCTGTAACAGAGCTCGAACCCAGGTCATCCGCTTGATAGTCGTGTGTTGTAACCATATTTCCACATTTGGCCTTTTCTAACTATCTTCCACGTAAAACGATAATATCTGGTTCTTAGGAACCATTTAAGGATTACAAACTTTTTAAAACAACAAAAATAATTCAAGTTCCCTGTGACGTTCATCCAACTTTCTTGCTGAGATTGGTCGGTACCGAAGTTTTCTCAGTATAAGCCAATAGCCCGAAATGTTCAAATTTTTCGCCTTCGGAAAACAAACCCTTTGGAGTTTTTCTATACTTACTTAGTACCTTTAACCTGACTTGGACTACAACATTTTTCAGTTCATTGATTTGGAACTCAATTCTGAGAACTGCACGTGAAAGTAGCCAGTAGCGTCACAAATTCCCCTATACGATACTTACTAACTTCAAATCGATATTAATTTATTATAGCATGTAACTTGACAAAACGAATGATGCATAACTTCTTCTTTTTGGGGCTTCCTTTACGTGCTGTTCTCAGAATTGAGTCCTACAACTTAATTTACCAGTTGGAGTTAAGACAATTTGAGACGCGGACGATATTGCACTAATAGTTGTAGCATCAGATCTAAATGAAGCCAAAACAGTGACAAATGCCAATATTAGTGTGGTAAAAGTGGCTCGCTTCAATGAGCCTTTCACTTGCAGATCTCAAGACAGAAGTTGTCGTCATATCCAGCCGGCGGGATAGAGAACCTATAAAAATAAACGTTGGAGACTGTGAAATTACTACAAAGGGTTCATTAAAGTATCTGGGCATGATGATATATAGTCAATTGTCTGTTAACAGCCTTATAAGCTACGTCGTTACAAAGGCCACATCGACTGCAACGACTCTTTGTAGGGTGATGCCGAACACGAGAGGTCCTAAATACCAGAGAATAAAGATTTTAGCCTAGGAAGTTAGGAGCATCATACTATATGCCTCATCTATATGGGCTGACTGCATGAAATTAAAATCATACTGCGGTAAACTTAACTCGATATACAGACTGACAGCACAAATAGTATGCTGTGCGCCGATGAAGCTGCGTTCGTAATAGGAGGAATGAAACCAGTGGACCTGTTAGCAAAAGAATGCGCGTGCATACATGAAAACGTCACTACGAAAGCGGAAGCCAGAGAGATGACTATGGAAACCTTGCAACTGAGATGGTCTACTACAACAAAGGGAAGGTGGACCTACAAGCTAATACCTGATCTAAATAGTTGGTTGGGGAGAAAACATAAGGGACATTGAGTATTATATAACCCAGTTCTTGAGCGGTCACGGTGCCTTCATAAAATACCTGCACCGTTTTATAATTATCAAAACGCCTTTCTGTCCGTGTTGTCAAGATGTGATTGAAGATGCTGAACACGTTTTCTTCATATGCCCGAGATTCTGTTCCATGAGAGAGTATTGACAACGACAATTAGACACTGAAATAGTAGACGAAAATCTTATGCAGCTATTGTATTCACCTGCAAATTGGGGTCATACAGCTAACTTTATCAGGCCTACCCATACCCATGGATAACCTACCCATCCCGGTGAAGAAATACTCCACGGTTGTACCGCCGGGTTTGGAACGATGTTTGAACGTGGGTACACCAATTTATCTTGGCCCAGTTAGACATGGAAGGCACCGCAAGAAATGTATTAAATCTCCTACTGGGACTTAAGAAAGAGAATCTATCACTTCTATGTAACTCTCGCCTAAGTGTCAAACCACAGATAATACTCGACAACACAAATATGGGTATTTATTTAGAATTTTAATTTTCGATCAGTGGACGGAGAAGGTGTGGCTACAACGTATTTTATTCCTAGAGAGATAAAACTAATAGAACTCAGCGATAAAACGTTACAATTTTAAGAAAAAAAAATTATTTTCATTCGTTGGGGTTTGCGAGGCAAAACTGTCTGCCACAGATATTAAGATCACCATGAACTCATCGTATGATCATATGTATGTTAACATCTAATCATAATTAACTATCTACTTAATTAGTTACGTACTAAAACAGTCAATGTTCGTTATTTGTAAATCTACACAAATAGGTATTGAACAGCCTCTCTCTTAAGCAGAGACCGAGTAGCTGTAACACATCAATTGTATGCAGTTTTCAAATCATTGACATCTAATCGAACTAATGTTCTTCAACGATGTCTTAGCCATCAACTATTTTGGCCTCACGACAAATAAAATTGAAAAATAAAACTGTTATGCAAATATTGATTGGGTTGGTTGATACTTGCTAACAACATGTTAATAATATCACAAACATAATTTGAATTTACCCCCTTTGCGTAGACCAAAATACTAACGACGAAGACGATGAGGTAAAAGAAAGTGTTAATATTTAAGTGTTAACACCAAAAGTGAACAACGACTTAACGAATGCCTTACATATGATTCAGTTAAATGCAATGATAACATAAGACACTTGTAACAATTTAACCATATTAGAAATATTTAGAAAAGTAACGGAAATTTCTGATTTTTTTTAAGTTTAAAGTTAGACATATTTGTGTAAGGATGTTTTATTAATGTTAAATTATTTTGGTATTGGAAGAGTACAAGTTTATCTTAATCTCACACGACCTTCTGCTTATTGGAGCTCCACCTCCACCTGCTAATATGTAGGGTACCCCATTAAAGTGTGCTAAGTGCAAATGCCCGTTCAACTTCACTCTTCACTGACTGACAAAAAGATCACACTTAGTGGCCTAGATTTTGTAAAAGCCACCAAGAAGAGGGAATTAGAACATTGTGTGAAATTTTTTTTTAAATAAATAAATAATAATAAAAAAGCAGCCAGCTAGACAACTGCAAATAAGCATGGATACATAGAAACTATAAAGCCAAGTTCTTTTACCACCGACAAGTTAGTAATTGCAGAGAGTTGATAAATTTAACTTCATAAAATGGCCATCATTAATACGGGATTATTTGTTATCGTTGCTGTGGTCCTTATACATCAAGGCAACTGCATCAATCATGTGAACAGCCAAGAGTGGAGCGATTATAAAGTGAGTTTATTTAAGTTTACAACAACAACAAAAAACGTTACATTTTATCTTTTCCTCTCCCACATAAAGGCCCTCTACAATAAGGACTATGGCGGCAGCACTACCAACGAAGCTTTGGCTCAATACTACTATGCCTACAACAAGCGCCTGATAACGAACCATAATGCTTTATATAGCCGCGGCCAAAGGACCTATAAATTGGAACTAAATCAATTTTCGGATATGCGTTTTGTGCATTTTAATGCTATGTTCCCTGTGACAACACCGTTAGGCACTAATCATGCTTCCCCGGCACCTGAAACTAATCCGCCACCAGTTTCTTATGATCCAGCCAAAAACTTTGGTCTCATATTCAACGTCGAGGATCAGGGTACTAAATGCAACAGCGGCTGGGCTTATGCTTCCGTCAAAGCCATTGAAATTTTAATGGCCCAGCAAAGTGGCAGTGTCAACACCGAATCATTATCCGCCCAGAATATTATCGATTGTGCTGGCGGTGTTAGATCGTGTAAAAATCAAGTACCCCAAACGGCCTATGACTATTTGACCCAATTCGGCATGGATTTGTATACGGAAACTGAGTACAACAACAATAATACTGAAACGGAGCCTGGTATGTGTGTGCCACGCGGTGATATGCCCACGAATTTGGCACAGTATGCCGTGGTAACCAATGATGATGACGAGTCCTTGAAGGCTTATGTGGCTGCAGGTTTCCCTGTCGTTGTGGAATTTAATCCAGGCTCTTTTGAATTTATGCATTACTCGCAGGGAGTTTTCCAGCCGCCCGTAAGCCGTAGTCGCGGTTCTCATTTTATGGTCGTCATTGGTTATGATACGGATCCGGCTACAGGTTTGGACTATTGGATTGTGCAGAATTCATTTGGCACCACATGGGGTGAAGAGGGTTTGATGCGGCTCTATAGAACGTCAACGACCAAAATAGCCAAAAATGCTATATTCCCTACACAGTTCGCATAAAGTAAACTAAAGGAAGGGGTAGCATAATTGCTAATGCTAATTTAAATAGTTCATAAGTTACAAGTTTTTCATTTATGTGGTTAAGTTAATAAACAAAAAAGTTTTTTTTTTAAATAAAAAATTAAAGGTATAGAAAAAATATGTTTACATCTTTTGAGAGAAAACAAATATTCTCTAAAGTAAGTAAGACATTGTTGTTGTAACAGCTGGTGGAAGTAGCTGGGGTGATAATTCTTTATACCGATTTTCAATTTATCGGCACTCGATCGGGCATATAATCCGATTATTATACAATCATTGTTGGCAACTCTGTTTTGTACCTTTGTAAATAACAAGGTTTGTGTCAAGGATTGTTAGGTGCTATTTAGTGAGTTTTAACCGCCAAGTTCCATTAAGGATGGCGCCAGCTAGTTTTGTTGATTTATTTTGCAATGTTGATAAATTTTTTCCTTGGTCCTTGCGAAATCTGGATTTTTGTAGTGGAAGCATCTATGATAAGTTTTATTGGCTAGAGAACTCGAAAGTATTTGAAAGGTAATTTTTCATAGATCTTGTTTGGCCAGTGTCCCGGCAGGGAATCGAACCCAGCACCTTCGGATTGCTAATCTACGTCGCTTTCACAAAATTTGTGCAAACAGTTAGCGATATCTCAGAAGCTTTCAATTGAAGATTTTATTTGGCAACATCTCATAATAAAATAAATTGTCACTTCGGAAATCACGAAACATGAGATATGGCTAAAATTAACATCTCAATAATATTGAAACTTTTCCTATTTTTAAACCATTTCGGCTGTTTTTTGCAAACAATTAGCCAAAGTACAATTTTACTGTAATAATAGTTTGAACTAATCTTAATACCAGAACTTTATACTGACTTGTGTAAATATAGCTTAACATTTCATATATGTAATTTTAAATTTTCGCATTTTATGGTAATTTTTTAAAATTAAAAAATAATGAGTTAATTTATATCTCATATTATTAATCTTTTATGTAGCTTAATCTGACTTGTGTGAATGTAGCTTAACATTTCATATACGCAGCTTAACATTTTCATATTTTATGGCAAAATCTTTTTAAATACTAAAAATTGAGTTAATGTTTGTTGACCATTATACGTTGTAAATACATACACACATCCATACATATGTATGTAGCGAGTACATAATGCAAACTCGCTATTATGGGGTCGTCATTCAATGTCATCAGCTATGACCAGTTTTTAACTTATCACAGGTAAGACAGCCTATATATCGCTAGAAACTTGGTGCTATGAGGGACATTTTATAGAAAAAAGCGATAAATGACAACTATTTGAAAGTTTAATTCAATAAAATAAGTCCATTTTGATTTTTTACATCGATAATATAAATTAAGAACTTAATTTTTCGATGACTTATTTAAAATTGCGTGTTACTTACCACTTATATTTTCTCGCTCTCACTCTCTCCCTTACTCTCACTCTCTCTCTCAAATAAAACATTAATTGGAGCTGGTTTTGTTTTTTTTTGTGTGTTGTTTTTGTGAAAGTTTTATTAACCTTTTTAATTAGTATTTTTCCTTTATTTGATCATTTATTGATTTTTCTTCTACAAGCAGAGCTTTACAGACTTATTGACTAATACATAAACAAACTGAATGAAAGTAAAATGTAGTTATTTTATGTTTATTGAAGTTGTTGTAGTTGTTGTTTGTTTTCTTCTTTTTGTTCTTTCTTACGATTGGTTGGTTGGTTAATCTTGTTGTTGTTCATAAACCTCGTTCGGTACACAGAGAGAGAGATGTTCGTTCTTTTAAGACTGTGATGCGTCAGAAAGGAGTTTCTGGGTTGGTTTGTTGTTGTTATTTTTTGTGAAACATAAGAAAAGTTTGTTAAGAAAAAAAGCTTGAGATTGTGTTTGTTTTTGTATAGGATTTGGAAAATTTGGTGGCGTCTTGTTAAAAACTTAAAGGTTTGTTACATCTTTTTTTGGTAGTTTTTTTTTCTTTGTGTTGTGGTTGTTGTTTTTAACGTATATTTGTAATTATAATATTAATTAATAATTTGTTGTTTGTTATAGCAGTGTTGTTGTCTGAAATGTGTTTTACAATTTATTGGTATTTGAATGAAGGACATTATTTGAAAGATAATTTTTACTGTTTTTGTTTTTTCTAGTATTTGTTTTGTTTAATAATGGTTAATGCATTATGTGGAGTTTAATTTAATTTTTCGGTATTTGTTCTTTTTTTTTTGATTATTGCAAATTTTTATGATTTGGGGTATGACATAAAATTTTTTCTGTTTTTTTTTTTGGTATTTGTTAAAGCAAAGCTCATGATATGGTTTTACGCATTATGTGTGTTTCTTCGAAATAGTTTTGGTTTTTCACTAACGCACAATGCGCAAATCTTTAAATTATGTATTGATGCTGATGTTTTTTCTTTTCTTTGAAGGAGGGGCGGAGTTGGTGAAATGACTTAAGCGTGTCCAGTTACACGTTTTACATGTTTTAAATTATGTTTTCTGTTAGTATTTAATTATATAATTAATAATTTAGTGGTTTTTTGTTTAAACTCATTCCTTTTTTTATTTATTTAATATTATCTAGTTTAAAGATTTCTTTATATCGTTTGTTTAAGAATTTTTGTGTTTCATATATCAATTAGTTGTTTGTTTTGTTTTTTTCTTTCTTCTCGGTTTGTATTTATTAAAGAACTTTGGTTTTTTCTAGATTTTAACTTTAATTTTCTTATTTTCTTTACTTATATTTAAATATTTCATATGAGATTTTCCATCGGCTAGTGTTTAAATTGTTTTTGTTTTAATGTATTGTTTTTTGTTGTTGTTGTTTGTTTATAACATAATAATTTGTTTATGTTGTTTGTTAAGTTTTATGAACTAAAAATTAAATAGATTATCTACAATTTAATGAAGAGTTGTTGTTGTTAGTGTTATACATATTTTAATTGTAATTTCCATTTGTAATTTGTATTTACTAAATTTGAAATTTGGTTTTCTGTTTTTATTTTGTGTTATTTATAATTATGTATTATTTTAAAAGTAAGTGATGTTATTATGTCATTGTTTAGTATTATCAGTATTTAATTGTATTAAGACAGACCATTAACAAACAATACGTATTATCCAATGAGAATTACATATATTGTTGGGTTTACAAATTAAATGTGGCTCAACATGTGGCTTAGTGTAAAAAAAAATGTTAGTGATTGGTGTAAAATTTTGCTAAAATTAGAAAATAAAATAAATCTCTTGTTCGCTTTGGTTATTTCGACACTAAAAACAGTTTTATTTAAATTTTGTATCAGTTAAATTCAATTTCAAAATTCCATTTTTGGAAATTGTATTATACAAAAGTACAGTCACACTGTACAGTCACAAAATTCACGAAATCTTTCAATTCATGATATCATATATATAAATATATAATTTTATGTAAAAACACAAGTTTTTACTCTAGAAACTACGAAAAATTTCCATCTTGATGATTTTGAGACTTTTTCAATTTCAAACCATCTCAGCTGTTTAATGCAACAATTACCCAACGTACGATTTTACTGTAATACAAGTTTAAACTATGCTCAATTCCAGAACTTTATACTGACTTGTGTGAATGTAGCTTAACTTCCATATATGTGGTTTTACATTTTCAGATTTTATGGAAGTTTTTTAAAATTTAGAAAAAATTTTGTTAATTTGTTACTCATATTATTAAGCCTTTATGTTGCTTAAGTTAACTTGTGTGAATGTAGCTTAATATTCCATATTAACATAACATTATCATTAACATTTTCACATTTAATGGTAATTTTTTTGAATGCGAAAAATGTAGTTAGTAATAAGAATTTGTGTTGCGTTGTGTGAATATAGCTTAATAGAATTTTAAATCTTTACCGGCTTAAAAATATCAAACAGCTGTTTGTTATACGGTATTTTAGCACACACACACAAACACTTTGCTAATAGGACTTTAAATCTGACTTGTGTGAATCTAGCTTAACACCACATACTTGAGAAAGAGCTTAACCTTTTCACAACATTTTTTAGACATTTTTGAAAAGCAATTTTTGATTGCGGTTATAAGTTATTATCACTTATCATGCAACCAATATGTTGCTCTGTGTGAATCTAGCTTAATGGGTCATGAATAATAAATGAGTACCATCAACTGTCTCCAAATACATTTGCAAGAAATTAATTACACATTTATTGCGTAATGATGCCATCAGTTACGTAAATGCGCTTATCGAATTTCTTTATCATTTTTATCAGTTATCATAAAATTTAACAATCTATCATATTGTGTCACATTGAAAATATTTTCAGTTGTCTTTATTACTCTTATCAAAGCAGAATATCATAATCAGTAACATGGTTTCAAAACGACTTAATAATTTTAGAATTGCCTTTAAGTTTTATCGTGTGAATCTAGCTCAACAGTAGAAATTTTAAAGATGTTATCATATTTTACTGAATATAGTTCGAAACTTTGTGTTTAAGAATTTACTACAAAATTAGCTGATCTGTTAAATATAATCACGATTTGTTATCGATAACTGGTAAAGTTATTTGACAATAATATAATTTGTCAAATTTAATCGAGATTTCTAATCGAAAATCAACACATGTAAGGAATGTAATATCGAATCACTCAATTTCTAGGGGACTTTTCTATAAAAGAAGAATTAATAAATGCCTTAGTTCGACTTTGCATTTGGTTCTTGTAAATTGTCAGCAGTATAAGAATAAAAATTGCAACATTTAAGTTTTTAATAGCCTATAGACGCGTTCAGACACATGCAACTGTCAATGGATTTGTCTTTTAAAAGTGTTATCGATAACGAATTGCTATGACATACTGTATGTCGACAATCGTTGACATACAACATTTTGTCGTAGATTAAATAAATCCGTCGACAGATCCATGTGTCTAAACGCAACTTAAGGAACGATTTCCACAACTCCACGTTAAAAATAAAATAATACAAAAATAACAAATAAAACGGTAATTAACACACAATCTTTGAAGAAAAGCATAAAATTCTTAATATTTAATAGAATTTTCTAAATTTTTTGCGAAAATTTTTTGTATTAATGTATCATCTAGAGCCCGATACTTTTTCAGCCATACGCCAAAGAAAAATGCATTAGAAAAAAGAGCGTTCTTATAAACTAGAGATGCAAAACTTATTTGTAAGCATTATATGACGTTTCATAAATATTTTTATTATTATTATTATAGTTTGTTAAATATTCTTAAACATTAACAACTACCACTACAAACTATCGATGTTTTGGTTTTTTATATATTCTTTATATTTTTTTTCTTATTACTTTTTTGTAATTTCTTATTTTTTTTATTTTTTTCTTTTTGTTCTCTACTTTTTTCTTTATCGTATGGTTAAACACATATATATGTAGTATATATTGTATATAGGGCTCTGCATATACATACAAAGCAAAACGTTTGTTTTCTTATAAACTACATCAATATGGCAACACTATCACCATTCCCCAAATGGGAATTTCAAGTATGTTAACTTTGGTAAATTGGTTCCTGCAAAAAAATTTGCTGGCAGTTACTTATATATGATTTAAATATGGACTTGCGTCAAATGTTGTTGTTGTTTTTTTTTTGGCAGAATCTACTTGAGTAGAACAACTGTGACGCCGAGTAGTTTTAAGGTTATAATTAGGTAATATTTTAAAGTCGAACATTTAGATAATGCCAGAGTGTGCCAATGTTGCCAGAGTGCAAGTTGAATAAATGTATAAGTATATATTTTACAACTTCTACGGAAATATGAAAGATTATTTTTAATATTTCAGTGTGTGTTTGGTTTTCTAGTGAGTTTCTAATATAACAATTGATAACGCAACAGTGACGTTAGTAGAATTTTATGGTATGTGAAGGCTTCTTTAGAAAATAAACGAAAATTTTATAAAAAATACTATATAAATTATTTTTATGGAATATTATGTGAAGTTTAGAAGTAAATTCCAATTATATTTAAGAAACAGAGTTGCACTACACTTTGTTTTGATATGGTAAAATAACAACTCTGTTGTTGCGTTATATAAAATAACTAGAAACGTTGCTTTTTTGTCCTTATGCTAATGACAAAGTTAACAAATGCGCTTTTTGAAAGCAAGTGATTTAAATATATTAAAACACTAATCTGAATACGTTATAAATATTTATTAATGTTTTGTATAAATCAAATTTGTATTGCAAAAACCTTTATGCACTTTTTTAAAATAAGTCCCTACTGTGGTTTCTATTTCCAATTTTATCATTTAAAAAAAAACGCCAGACATGGATGATTTGAATTCGAGTTCGTATCCTCGCTTAAAAATATTATTTTGTAATGTTGCATTATAGGAACTTTTTAAGAATTTAGATATCATCTAAATCTTTGGGATTGTAATTTATAAGGTAACGTGTCGTTTCGTTTTCAAGATCCAATCAAATTTATTTGATTTCGCGATACTCAAGCTCAACAGCTGATTTTCCATTAATAATCAACTCTTGTATTGTCGAATTGAAATCGCGTAAAATTATAAACTTTCACTGACTTTCTCTGTTAGACACGGTAGAATCAATTCAAAATGTATTTGATTTCGTGTATTTTCTGCTTTCGTGATATGCAACAGCTGATTTTTTAAATAATAATCAACTGCTGATTATACATACACTAAACAGCTATTGTAGGTTGAACGAAAATCTGGTATAATTATGAAATTTCAATGGTAATCTTTTTAACATGGCAAAATCCTTTAAAAATGTTTGTAATTTTCTGATATTTAACAGCTGATCTTTCATGTAATAATCAACTGTTGTAGGGTAGAATGAAAATGTTGAGAATTATTAAATCTTATTAGCTATCTATTTGCCACTGCAGAATCCCTTACAATTTATGTGATTTCATGTGGTTTCTCATTTCGCGATATTCAACAGCTGTTCTTTACAAAAATGGCGTTCACTAAGAAAGCCGATTTTTCTAAGAAATTAAATTTTTTAATTTTTGACTTATAATTTCATCTAGACTCAGCCATAAACACCACAATGCTGTAAAAATCTTATCAGTATTTTAAGATTTCTTTAGCGTCAACAGCTGTTATTCGCTTTCATAAAATTTTTAAAGGCGCGATCAGACACACGGATCTGTCGACGGATTTAAGTAAATGAAGTGTTATCGATAACGTTTAGCTATGACATTGTGGTTGTCAGATTAGATAAATTCTTCGACTGATGACGTGTCTGAACGAATTATTACACATTCCATTCGACAAAACAGCTGACATTTTTATGAAAAAGAAAAAAAAAGCTGTTGACGCAAAAGAAATCTCAAATCACTAGATCTTGACCTGTACTATGTCCACGATTTATTTAGGTACGGTTAATGATCAGATGATGTGGCCATATCTTACTGTAGCATCTTTCCCTTTATAGCAGTTGCCACCAAATTAGCGAACAAGGATTTATTATATTTTTTTAAGTAAATTAATTTCTTTTCTTTTTTGTATTATTGTGTATAATGTGTATTGTAGTTTAGAGTTAACAAGAGTTTTACACAAACATAACAAATTTGAAGGATTGTAGAGGGGGAAGGCGCGAGAAGGTTTTTTGTTTTGTAAACTTAATATCAAATTATTCGTAATTCAAAACTTAATTTGTTAAAATACTTCATATATATAATTGCACTTATAAAATTTCGAAAACATTTAACTACTCTGTTTATCTTCTTCTTCTTATTCTGCTTACGCTTCTTCATATACATATACGTATATATTTATCATATATGAATGGAGGTACAAGTAAATGAAATAAAACAAATGTTTTATATAAGTTGTCCCTTATTTTTTCTTAATTGATGTTGTTGTTTGTGTTGTTATGTTTTTCTCACTAAAAATATTCTATGACATTTAACATGTATATCATTTCAATTTTCTTATTTTGTCTTTATCTGGTATGCTATTATAGGAAGATATTTCTGTTTTTTTTTTTGTTTTTTTTTTTGTTGTTGTTTACTCTGTATTATCGTTTTATCTGTATATATATATATAGAGATTTATATAACCGTTATCCTGTATATATATATATACTTTGTTGTCAATATTATTTCATAGAAATTTAAGTTCGATGAATAAGAAGAGTTCGTATAAGTTGTGAGTGTGAAAGAGACAGAGATAGATGATGTTTTACTATTTTTGGTTGAAAACTGGACTTGAAGAAATTTTCTGACTTTATCAATATTTGCATTGAAACTAAAAAAAAGAACGAATCGTGAATTTCTTTCCGTTGTATCACTGTAATAATGAACTGTGGTGTTTTGTTTTTGAAGTGTGGAGTAACTCTGTAACTTACTTCGAAGTATTGAAGGATTTGAAATTATGAGAGGATACTTTGTTGTTGTTTATGTATCTTAAAAATTTTTATACTAAATATTCAAGTAATTTAGTTTACAAATTAAATGTATTGTTTGCTGTTTTTTTTTTCAAATATTATAACGATTTGAGTGGTTTGTTTTCCTAAGTTTGCTTCCTTTGCCTCTGTCTTTAGGGTTTTATTACAAATGTATTACTTGATGATAATCTTAGGTATACCCTCCTGCTTGTTTTTTGCTAATACAACCACGGCGGCCCTCCAAATGGCTTGAGGCGACGTGATGCTAATTGGAACTTTAGACTTGTTATCGATTCGATTATCGATTTTTCCAGAGACGTTTAGACCTAAGTGTACGTTTAAAAGGGAGTTTTTGGAAAAGACCTACGACGGTTGCCCTGGTTATCGTCTATAACTAGTTACACATTGGTTGCTGTTTGCTTTAGGTTTGAACGTGTTTTAAACAAAACTTACGAGTAGGAGGTGGAGGTGGACTCAATTTTCAATTATCTTAGTATTTCTATGGCCAAAAGAATTTAAAGCTTACAACCACTTTTTTTGTTTGTTTTTTGGTAAATTTCAGTGATGATCCGGAAAATAATCCTCTCTAGCCGAAAAAGCCGATAACATCTTATAATAATACTTAATTTAAAAAATAACATAATTATCTTGTTTTCTTTGTTTCTTTTTTTTTTGGTTTGTTGTCATTATTTTTATTATTATTATTATTAGATTCAGGCAGTTTTACTATTGTTTTTTGTGGAAAGAAAACCATTCACTTACTGATACTAACACAAATAGAACGGCAACAGAACTGAGACTGAGTGATCGAAACGTAAACTGAAAATCCCCAAATGAAGTTTAACTTTTATTACAACAACTGGAAATGTACGATGGCAAAGCGAGGTGGCAACTCTGTTAGGATAGGAAACCCAAAGTTAAACTTAATTTCGTAGTTAACAGATTTTTGCTTAACCAAAATCATACTCCTTTAGTTAGAGTTGTGATGGATAGCGGTTATGACAGTGCTTTTCGCAATTGTTATACAGTTATAACACATCACTGTGTTAGCCGGCCTACTTCCTTCCGATTTTAAGGAGAGTCTGTTTGTGACGTTCAATGTGTTTTTAAATAACTGCTGTGGTTTACAACAGTGTTGCCACCTGTCTTTGCTGTTCAATTCCCATTGTATTTAATCTCTTTGTTTACAAATACATATTAATCTCTTTTGTTGTAGCCGAGACTCAAACCTAATATAATTAATAGTTATTAATCTTCATTCATCTACTTCTTCTTCTTCGGTTACTCCTTGATTTTTGTTTTTGTTATGAGTTATGTTTTATATCCTTTTCCAGATAATCAATACCTTAAATTTTGTGTTTTCTTTGGTTTTTGCTTTTCTTCATTTATATGATGATTTTTGGTTTTATTTTTTTCTTAGGTTTTTCTTTTATCGTCAAGCGTAATTTTTGTTTTTGTTTGTTTTGGTTTTAATGTAGTTTTCCTTATGAATTTATTAGCTGTTACTGGTATTTCATTCTGTGTTTTTTATTCTGTTTTGTATCATGTTTTATTTTTATGCTTTCCTCTTTTACATTCAGTTATTATTACCTTCTTGTTTACTTGTTTTGCCTTGCCTAGCCTTGCTCATTTAAGTGTTTGCTCCTTCCCCCATCCATCTGCTGCTTGATTTTCTTTCATGTCTCTGTTTTGTTTTTTTTTTTTACTTTATATTTATGAAGTTGGTTGCAAATGGAAATTGATACGTTTACACGACAACATTATGAAGAGGGCAGCTAGTGTATAGGGCATGAGATTTATCAACACATTGTTATTGTTGTTTAGTGTAGATGCGGCGTGATTGCACAAATCCGTGGTGCAGGCACAATAGATGGCCTGGACGTCGTGGGTGCCGGAACGTTTCAGGCACTCGCCGTCATCGGTGCGTTCATCGGGTATGTAGCCACAGCCGCGGACGATGCGTACTTTACCGTAAACTGGAAAAGAGGACAAGTGCAGCAATTAGAAAGGTTATCTCTGGCATTATAACAATAACCAACGTTGTAATTAAAATCGCCATGACTTCAAAAGCGATTTTCGTTAATCTTTGTAAAGGCAACTTACCCTTTTGTACGGTTTTGCGGCAGAGAATTGGCTTATACTTATCCTTAAGATGTTCAAGTAACTCCCGTTTGCTGCAGTTGACTTCGCCTATCGAATAGGGATCGAAGGGATCACCGCAACGGCGATCGTATTCACTGTTACAATCATAGCACATCAAGGCGGTTGTGACTGAAATGGAATTGAATTAAAATAAAACAGTTAACAACACTGGCACTACAATTGAAAATATTCGGTACTTGTAAGTGATAGAGAAAAAATAACAATAGAGAGATTATTTCTAATACATTATCTGTTAACATCTGATATGCTTAGAGCGGCCGCATTGCTAGCATAATCTCTTGATTTTAAAACTTTATTCAGTTTCAAGCCTATTTGCATTTTTTCAAGACATGTAATTGTTTTAATTCTACGAACAAGACATGTACTCAACAACGGTAAATGTTTGGCAAAGAAACAAAACTAAAGCAAGAGAGCGTACGAGCGAAAGAGTGTGACTTTTGGTGAAAACGATGTTTTGTGAAATAAATGCGCTTAAATATGTTATGCGCGACAGTTAACGAATCAAAACAAAATTTGTTTGTTATATTATTGTACCAAATAGTAATACTTTTGCATCAAAAGCTCTTTATCAAATAGTACACCTGACTGTACCAAAAAGTACATTTATTTTAACAAATAGGAAAATTAAAAAAAAATACTATTATTGTAAGAAAGTACAGTTTATTGTACCAAAATGTACTATTATTATAAAAAAGTACATTTATTTTGTACCAAAAAGTGCAGTTATTGTACCAAAAAGTACTTTTATTGTACGAAAAAGTACTTTTATTGAACCAAAAAGTAATTGTATAATAAAAAAATTTACAAATTATAAGCTGGAATGTACATTTATTGTTCCAAAAAGTGCAATCGTTTCGAAAGCTCTGTTATACCAAATTGTACAACATTTATTGCAACAAATAGTAAAATTTTTTGGACAAAAAAGTACTTTTGCTGTACTAAATAGTACTTTAATTGTACAAAAAGTACAGTTTATTGTACTAAAAAGTACATTTTGTATCAAAAAGTAAAATTTATTGTACTAAAAAGTACTTTTATTTGACGAACATTCTATTATTATAAAAAAATGTTAATTTGCATTTTTTTGCAACAAAAAGTGCATTTATTTTATCAAAAAGCACTTTTTTTGTACCAAAATATATTTTTATTATAAAAAAAGTACAATTTATGAACTGGAAAGTACATTTGTTGTTCAAAAAAACTGCACTTTAATGTATCAAAAAGTACTTTCATTGAACGAAAAAGTTCATTTATTGTACCAACAAGTAAAATATATTGTACCAAAACGTACTTTAGTGCACCAAAAAGTTCAATTTTTTGAAGCAAAAATTATTTTTATTCTACGAAAAAGTACAATTTATTGAACTAAACCACAAATTACAATTTATTGTACCAAAAAGTAAATTTATTGTACCCGAAAGTATAATATATATAAAGGTACATTTATTGTACCGGATGTACAATTTATTGTACCAAAAAGTACCTTTATTGTACAAAAAAGTACATTTATTGTACCAAAAAGAACAATTTTTTCTACCAAAAATTTAAATTTATTGTACACAAAAAGTACTGTACTGTACTGAACCAACCAGAAAGTACAATTTATTGCACTAAAAAGTACCTTTACTGTACCAGAAAGTACAATACATTCAAAAAAAAGTACAATTTAACTGTACCAAAAATAACATTTTAATGTACCAAAAAGGTAAAATTTATTGTACACAATTATTGCACCAAAAAGTACTTTAATTGTACTAAAAAGTGAAATGCATAGTTCATATATATATTTATAGTAAAATGTATATTTATTGTCCTAAAAAGGACTATTATTAAAAAAGTAACATTTATTGTACTAAAAAGTTATTTTGTTGTACCAACAAGTTAAATTTAATGTACCTTAAAATTTAAATTTATTGTACACAAAGAGTACATTTATTGTACCGAAAATTTGCCACACCCGTTCGGGTTCTTTAGAAGGGGTGTGGCATATACACCTTTGTTACAGTCCCATCGTTTATTAAACGTTAACTAAAAATGGTCATCATTGTGTCGCTCCTATTTGTACCTTTCATACACACTAGCTTATTTCAATTAATTTTATTAAAAATGTAGACTTTCACCTCATTAATGTATTCCTATTAAATAAAAACTATTTATCTTCAAGTTAACTGTTAACTACTTTGTTATTGCTCTTTTTGTATTACCATCGATATTGTTACCGATATCATGGTCTCCAAGAAAAACTACATATTTGCAGTGTATCGCCATTTATTTTTAAGGGAGTAGTTTATGGTTTCCCCTAGGATCGAGTTTCTCTTTAAAGTACATATGAAGGAGTTAACCATTTGTTATCGATATTATTTTTGAATGATACATTAGCAATATATGGCGATTTGTGGAGAGAGTTGCCAGAATTTTCGATATTAAAACACTTTATCACAACAAAGTTATCGTAACATTAGAACTTATTTGTCTGCAGTATGATATTGAATGCATATGATGTAATATTGTTTCGATATCAAAGTTAAATTGTTATCTTTACTGTGTTTAACTGAATCCACTATAAAATCAAAAATTCGACTTAAGACATTGGTTTTCAGTTCAATAGTATTAAACCTAAATTGAATTCATGTCAATCGTGCGAAATGCTTTCCCCCTTAAAATTGCGCTACCTCAGTCAGTTGTTGCTTATAAACCCAACAAATTAAGACGTTAAAATTCCACCAGAGGTCAATGCAAAGCTTTTGATGTAAACCTTAAACAAAACTGCTGATGACCGCCAAGCTGCGCAAATTTGGTCAACCCTAGTTTATCTTACTAAAAACATGCGATATACATTAATTGTTTATGCATTTGTGTCATCGATTTGTGTGTGTGTGGCTCTGTGTGTGTCTATTGTAGCTGCATAGATACGACGGTAACTGGCCTATAACCGTTGTTACCTAATTGTCATGAACTTTTGTGTTAAATTCCACCTGACGTCATAGGCAAATACCAAAAGCATGCAGGGAGGAGGTACTGCATATCCGTTATATATGTAGTTGGTTCCTCCTTTACCAAATACACATACATACATATGTAGAACATGCACATGTCGATGTGATTATCATTGAGTTGTCATTCTACCAAAAAGAAAAATTATAATCAATGCTGTCTCTAAATAGGTTAAATGGAAGGAAGGCCTTTTCAATATTTTGGGAGACATAACAGCAGACTAAGCCGCTACGATATGGCCGCAGGGGTTATTGCATTGCCATGCAGTTTATATAAATTATTGCACTAAAACATACATGAATACATAATACAAATCATTAGATATATAGAACATAGGATATACACATAACTTTTAGTTAGCCGGTAATCTTCTTTTTACTCACCTTGCAGGCATGCCAAGACGGCAACCAATAGTAATGTTCTTTCCATAAATGGTGACATCGTTAACTAATTGTTTGGTGGTTGTTGTTTGTGTTGTTTTTGTTGCTGCTGGTGCTGGTGCTGCTGCTACTAGTGTTGCTGCTTGCTTGGCTTGTGGCTTTAGTTGTTGTTGAGTTGTTCCGGAAACACCAAAATCAAAAGGGACCGACAACTACCGCTCGAATCAATGAATGACCAACCGACCGTACAAACGACCGTCCAAACGACCAACTTAACGAACCAATGAATGAACGAACGAACAAGCGAACGAACTTAAATGGCCAACAAACAATAGTAAGGCAGGCGCGTCTTCTTCTTAGCCGCGAGTATTAGTTTCGTAAACTAACGACAACAACAATTAAATCAATACAACACAAAAACACGCAATATCTAGGTTTTATCCGTCGCGTGTACCGTTGTAGACGTCGTCGTAGTCGCCGTCGTTTTTATTTTCGGTTGCCACCAAACAAAAGTGAAAGAAGAAATCCAACCGTCAATGTTGATTGTTAAACATACCGCTTTTTATGCACACACACACACATATATGTAATATATGTAATAACTGCAAGAAAAAGAGAGAAGAATAGAGAGAGAGATGGAAAAAAGAGGAAACGGAAAAAATGTTAGCTTAGCATTTTCAACAAGGATGTTTCGTAACAGTAATAGTTGATGTCAATTGTGTTGTTAAAGGTGTTTCGCGTTCGAACAGTATTCCAAATCTCGGTTAAGGGCTTGGCTCAGGTTGTTGTTTTTCTGTGAAAGCCCCCCCCCTCAAAAAAAAAAAAAAGATTAGAAAACCACAATTGTAAATTCTGCTAATTTACTTTGAATGAGAGGCAATAGAAAATATAGTACTTAAATACATAGTTTGTATAGGCGGTGAAACTACTTTGGCGTAGATACTAAAAAACTGGAAAGAGAATAACACAGTACAACACATGATTTTAGGACTCAATTCTGAGAACTGCACGTGAAAGTAGCCCAAAAAGAAGATGTCCTGCATCATTCGTTTAGTCAAGTTACATGCCATAATAATTTAATATCGATTTGAAGTTAGTAAGTATCGCATAGGGGAATTTGTCACATTTTAGGCTCTTTTGTTTGTCATAACATAAATACTATATGGTCGCGTATGATTAACATAAGTAATATTCCACGTAAATCATACGCCACGGAGTACAACAGTTTTATTGTAACTGCTACAAAATAAACCCAGTTCAAAATCATTTGATGAATGGAAAAGTGAAACTATTGCTTATGTAGGGAAACGTTATAGGAACAGTTTAAAGGAATTGCAGTTCTTAATTTTTTTTAAATTTGTTTCAGCTAAATCTCGGTTCTCGAGTTATGTCAAACAAAAGAGCCTAAAACTTGACAAATTCCCCTATACGATACTTACTACTAATAAAAAAAACTCGATTTTTTAAAGAAAAAAAATTTGCCACCGTCGCTTTTGCTTCCAATTAAACCGTTACCACTCTAATTTACAAATTTAATAAAAATTTAAAGGGATTTATCAACAAAAAAAATTTAAATTTACAAAAATCGCTTTATCTAAATTTTTTAAATTATTCTTCAACTTTTCCACTTTTATACTTTTTTTTAAATTTTTCCAAATTTCTTTTTTAACATTTTCTTAAAATTTTATTAAATTTGCCAATTTTATTCCTGAAATTTTCCGGGGGTCATGATTTTTAATATTTTTTTTTTCAATTTCTTTTTTTCAAATATTTCTTATTGCACTTTTTCTTGAATTTTATTTTAAATATTTCTTGAAATTGTTCATTTGTTTCCTTCATTTGTGAAATTTTTTCTCAAATTTATTTTTTTAATTAGAAAAACTAAAAAATTGAAAAAAATTAAAATTTTCCCACATTTTTTATGACATTTCATTTTTCTATTTTTTTAGAATTTTTCATTTTATTTCCTTAAATTTTTCTAATTGTCCATGATTTTTTTCCATTTTTTTTAATTTTTTACGGGGTATTTCAGAAAAAAATTTTTTTTATAAAAATCGCGCGATTTTTCTTTTTTCTCCTTTTTTTCAGAATTTTTCAATTTATTTTCTTAAATTTGTTTAATTTTTTCCATGATTTTTTAAATTTTTTTTTTGTGTTGTATATCCCGGAAATTTAATTGGCTCTAGGAGACCCGTAGGAACTTAAAAATACCACCGTTGGATTCGCCTCGAAAATATCTTTCATTTGAGTACCCACACATGGGGGATTATCATAGAACCCAAGGGGCCCCTTTTTCCCCCGGACCCATGGGCCTTGGCCCCAACTTTGACCTTGATTTTCGTGTTTTAGGGCGTATTTGGGGGAGAGTGGCATTTTGTTTTTTGGGCTCCCGCCCCATTTTCTGCACTTTTGCCAATTTGACTACTGCAATTATTTATTTCTGAATTTTAATTAGAAATTCTAATTTTCAGTTGTTTGTTTCCGAATTTCAGTTTAAAAGTTTTAAGTTGTTCTCTTCCTAATTTAAAGCGGAATTTCTGATTTGTAATTGGTATTTTCTGAAAATCAAATAGAAATTCTGATTTTCAATTTAAAAATTTGAGTTTCAATTATTTTTTTTGGAATTTCAATTGTAATTTCTGATTTTCATTCGACCTTTTATAAATATTAAATAGAAATTCTTATTGTTAATTGTTTGTTCCTTAATTTCATATAGAAATTCTGATTTTCAATTTAAAATTCTGAATTTCAATTGATTTTTCTCTGAATTACAGTTGTAAAAGGCGTAAAGGTCATCATTACTTATTTTTTTCTGATTTTCACTTTAAAATTTGGAATTTCAATTGATTTTTCTATGAATTACAATTGTAAAAGAAGTAGAGGTCATTATTAAATATTTTTTCTGATTTCCAATTTAAAATTTTGAATTTCAATTTATTTTTCTCTGAATTACTGAATTGTAAAAGTTTTAGAGGTCATCATTACACATTTTTTATTTGTTTTTGTTGGACTTTGTTATAATACACCTCTAGTTTGTAGCACTATTTGAAAGTGTTTTTGTAAACCATCATCGGGCTTTTATAACTACAGTTATAATTTTTCACTGGGCACAATTTCTTTACTGATATGATTTTTTCCGCAAATCAGCTGATTTTTGTTTGCAAATGTACGGAAAATTAAAATGCAATATGAACCAAACAACTGCGGCCCAATTGACACCTTTTAGTACATATAGATATAAATAATGTAAAAGAGAGAGCTACTCCCACTTCTGCTCTGGCATTCACATCAAGACTTATTTTATTTTCTTACTTAAACCAATGCAATCGATATAATTAACATATAATTTATTTAAAATTGTCTTCGTATTCAGCATTCCATTAGAACTACTACACACGTTCGCTGTAACTCTTGAACTGACTTACTATTGCCCTCCTGTTTCTTTTTCCCCCATACCCCGGCATTTTACATAATTCCCTTTTCATTACTTTTTCTTCCTTAAGGGTTCGTTTTGCTTATATTTAAGCGTTATGAGTGAGTGACGCCATTCATAATAATTGCCTTTGGGCGCAGAGTTAAGGCGGCCCAACCTATTGAAATAAGCAATGTAATGAAATCAAACAGTTTCGGTACCGAGTTGGATGGATTGAAAAAAAAAAACCCCCGTACATTATTAATATGAAACATAAAAATATACTTAAAGTGAAGGACACGCGGAGCGAGGGGAAAGGAGGTATTTTTATGAAACTAATTTTAAGTGTTGTCTATTTTAATATTAGTTATTAATATTATAACGACTAAATAAGTCCTTAAATCAAATTTCTTTTCTTCTTGCTAATAAATTATTTCTGAGAAGAGTTTTAAACAATTCGAGAGAGCAGAGCGTCTCTACATTATTTGGCACAAACACTTTGATGTGAAGAGTATTGGTGTCCACATATAATATTGTTGCTTATGTTTATAAAAAATGTTTATTTTAATAAAAACTAACAACCAAAAATTAAGTTATTTACCAATTGGAATTTAAAAAATTAAGTTTACTATTCATTTGTTAGCCAGTTAGTGAGATTTTAAAAATATAATTATTAAAATTGGTTCATTATTTATTGAGTTTATCCGTGACAAACTTTTTCATATAACCAATTGTATAAATAATATGTATGTATATAGATATAGAATACACATATTTTACGCTGCGATAAAATATTATTAAGGAAGGCACAGATTATTATTTGGATTTAAAGTTTCAGAAAAGATATATCAATGGTTTCATGTTGCCAGATTTTATACCCATGTTTAAAAGATCTTTTTAACCAAAATGAGCCCAATTGTTGAGGAGTTTTTTTTTTTTTTTTGTTTGCTTAATTCAGATTTTATCTGAAGCTGGGATAAGCTTTATTTTTTTGTTAAATACGTAACGCCAATTGAATTTATATGTTTTAATTCAAAGATTCCACTAAACATGACTTCGATTATGAGATGATTATGCCTCGCTCCATAAGAACTGATTTTTCGAAATTCATAGATTTAGGGGTAAAAAAGAGAGAAAAAGGGCTGAAGCTAAAAACCTAAAAAGTGCCAAAAATTGTACCATCTCACAGTCCAAACTGCTATAACCTTTAACTCAATAACTTCATCACCTTATAGAGTAGTACGATAAAACAAGTGAGAAAGTTTCAATTGGGTAAACCGACTTACCCTCACCATCAGTAAAAACATAAAATTTGCATAACAAAATACTGAATTTGGGCAAGATCGCGTTGGGGTATTGATATTATTACTTGACTTCTAAAGTTGGCGGAGTGGTACTTTTGTATGGGAGGTACTAGAAGGGACGTGGCCATGTAGCCCATTTTTAATAGCGTAAGTAGTTTTGGGTAAATATTAACATAAACAAGGTTTCAAAACAATTGGTTTCGTCTTTCGAAAGTTATCCAGCCAGACTGACAGACAGACGGACATGGCTCAAACGGTTTAAAAAGTCATGAAACGAATTTGGCTCAAAGAAACATAGGGTCGTATCAAATGATATATACCCTCCTATCCGTAGGATGAGAGTATACAAAAACTTCCGGAGTTCTACCGCTTTTAGTTACAATCTCCTTATGGATAAGTTGGATAAGTAATTAAGAATTTTGCGAACTTCGTACTTTTAGGTATAAAAAGGGACATAAATGGTACTATCACGCACAACAAAGGTCTACAGCTACAATCACTAAAACTGTATAAATATAATACAGAATTTAACAAAATTCGTCCTTTTAGGACTAAAAAGGTACAAAAGTGTTATCATCGTTCAGACAAACGCAAAATTTACAACAGCAAAAGTTATGGAATACCTTCACTTTATAGAATTGTTTTGCGGTATTTTCGAAATTTATACTTTTGGGGATAAAAAAGGTTCGAAAATGATACCATTGCCCATTACTAACGGCTGAAGCAATAATAAGGTATTTTTCGAAATTCATACTTTTAGAGATAAAAAAGTATGATACCTACTCACATTCCAAACGCCTAAAGCTACAATCCCAAGAACTTAAGGTATACCTTCACCTTATTGGGTTATTATGTGATAATAAGGGATTTTTCGAAATTCGTACTTGAGGTATACGTTTATTTAATGGAGTATAGTTGTCTGTTAATAAGGGTTCTTTGAAATTCCTACATTAAGGATAAAAAGGGAAAAAATAGTACCATCTTACAGTCCAAACCGGTATAGTTACAATCACAAAAATTTGGGTATACCTTCACATTACAAAGTAGTTGTGCGGTTGTAAAGGATTTTTCAAAATTCGTTCTTTATGGAGTAAAAAGGGACAAAAGTGGTACCATTGCCCGTCCAAACGGGTAAAACTACATTCACAAAAACGAGGGTATTGTCACATTATGGAGTAGTTGTGAAAAATTCAAATTCTTATCTACATTACTCATTTGCGGTACCTAAAACGGCAAAACGCAGAATATGGGGCGGGAGCCCAAATAAAAAAAAAAATTCCACCCCCAAAATACGCCCCAAAACACGAAAATCGAGGTCAAAGTTGGCGCTAAGGCATTTTTGGCCGGGATGGCCCAAAAATGGGGCCCCTTCGGTTCTATGATGTGTGGATATTTTTGAGACGAATCCAACGATGTTAGAGCCATTTAAATTTCCAAGATTTACCAAAAAAAAAAATTGAAAAAATCATGGAAAAAGTTAGAAAAAATTAAGGAAATAAATTGAAAAATTCTAAAAAAAATAGAAAATCTAAAAACCGCGCGATATTTAACAAAAAAAAAATATTTTTTCTGAAAAAACCCCGTAAAAAATTTTAAAAAATTGGGGAAAAATCATGGAAAATTAGAATAATTTAAGGAAATGAATTGAAAAATTCCATAGATAATGAAATGTCATCCAAAATGTGTGAAAATTTAAATTTTTTTTCCAGCCCCTAAAACCTACTTTTGTCTAGAACAAAACAGTGGAACCAAAATTATTAATAGGTTAATTGTTATTAATGGGACCGGCCGTGGCATAGTGGTTAGAACACGCGACTACCATGCGGGAGATCGCAGGTTCAAACCTGGCTCCAGTCATCTTAAAAGAAAAAAATAAATAAAATTTTCTTTCATTGTCGGCTCCCCTCGAATGTTGGTGACAGCAACTTCGCAGTATTAAGCGTCGATTCAATCGTCGTGTCTAGTAAGAGCTTCTCAAACAGTGACGTTCGCATTCGTCGATAAACAAGTAGGTGCCGTTAGTTGTGAATCTAAAAATAGAAAGCGTGTTAATTCACAACAACGCGAGAAGCTATCCCATACCTCATTCATGGGGTGCAAAGGGAAATTAAGTTTTTAAGTTTAATTGTCACAGTGCCATTGAATGTTCACACTGTGTGCTAAATGTTTGTAGCACGGAGTCATAAGAGAAAAACAAAGTTGCGGGCAAATTTTTGTTACTAAGAAAAAAAACTCATTGCAATCGTCTGTTTTTTTCTTATCAATTAGATAACAGGATGGCAAAAATCACCAAGTTGCCCAATAGCTATTGAAATTATTTACAGCGACAGATTTCGCTATCACACGTTTCTAGTGGTTTACATTTGCAAGAAATGTTTAAAATTTTATTATATTTTAATTGCTTTACCTTACACTGTTTTTGCTTTTACAAATTAAGTTGCACTGATCTACTTTTGTTGTTGTTTTTGGTCTTATCGAGCAGTTACGAATAAACAAAAATTACCAAACGAGCTAAACAAACGCAATAATGCACATTGCAAATTTGTTCGCGTTTGCAAGTTGATCTAGCCGCTTTGCGTGACTGACTAGAAAGCATTGCACATCAAAGTTTACTACACAGAGAACATTTGAAAACATTTCAATATGTATTTATTTTTAGAGATGGGAAATGGGTAAATATTCAATTGGTTAATACCTGGGTAAATTGGGAAAAAATGGCTAAATATCGGGGGTGAGATGTGGAATGGATGATGTCACTGGAAGTGGAAGGTTTTTCCTCATATAAATTAGCTGATTTTAAAATTTCCTCCTCAGCCAGTACAATTTTTTTGAAAGTATCCTTTTGCTGTACGTCGTTATTAAAGAAGCACTTTTATTGTACCAAAAAGTGATTTTATGGTACCAAAAAGTACAATTTACAATACCAATATGTAAATTTTTTGTACCAATGAGTGCACTTAGTACACTTTATTGTAACTAAAGTACATTTATCCCTAATTATTTTTAATGGGTTGCTTATTATTGCTCAATCTGTTTCACCCGTATTCATTTACATTTGTCAAAGGTTTAAAAATCAAATTTGCATAGAAAAACACATAACTTTGTTACAAAATTATTTAAAAATATGTACAAACATTTTATAAACTTTCAGTAAACTTAATCAAAACTACTCCATAAACATTTCAATTATAGACTACGATTATAATAAAAACTAAACGAGCATTTTTTCTAACAACAATAGTCAACATTACATCCAGTCTGTCCAGTCTCTTCGGAGTATTCCCCCATTTTAGTATCTTCTCTTTGCACTCAATCACTCTGTCCTGGAAAAATAACAGTTAAACTATTGTTAAGACAACATTTCGGCAAGTGTTTGTCTGTTTTAATATTTCTCTAGCACTCCCTTTTATTAGCAAGAAGAAGAAAAACCCCCTTGTTCGAATAACGTTTGGAAGCCATTAACCTAATTGTAAACCCCCGATGAGGGTATCTCTCTATTGCTCAATTCGCTTGCAGCAATAAAATTAACGTTTTGTAACTACTGTGCATTGCCTTCGTATCCTTTCTCTCTTTTTTCCTTTTTCTTTACTTTTCGTTTTGTTTGTAGCCTATAACATTTTCAAAGAAATTTGTACATTGCCATGTGTGTTTGTGTGTGTTTTTGTGATCGTTTGTCTGTATGTGTACGACCTATTGAGTGTTTCGGTCGTTTCATCGGTTTATTCGCTTTTCTTTTATAGTTTTGTATTTGTTTTTCTTTGGTGAGTGTGTGTGTTTGTATGTGTGTTCTGTTCGATTTAGATATTTTGTGCTTTTTTTTCGTCCTCTTGTCTTGTTGGTGGTGTTGTTGTTGCTTCATGTTTTTTTTTTCTTCTCTTGGATTTTTGTGTTGCATACTTTTCAACTCGATACAATGATGACGCTATAAACGACCTAATTACATGCACTAACAACACCAACAACAACAACCAACCAACAATGACAGCAACAACAATGCTAGCTACCGCCAGCAAAGGCAATAACACCAAAGAATGATGGCTCAAAAAGAAACACGAAAAGAAATGGTCTTAAGAACCATGTGAAAATCAGTAAATCACACACACACACACACACACGCACACCAAACCACAAAACACACTTGTTCGAAGGGGGGAGGAAATGCATTCACCCTCGCACTCAGGGGGCACTCAGCAGTAGTATGTTAGTAGTAGTTAGTGGTATGTTGTAGCAAATGCAGCTCGCTCTAGCTGTAGTGTGGCACAAGTGCACGATGATTGGTTGAGTAGTGTATTTTTTTTTATTACAGTTATGTCTTGTCAGCAGAAATTGTTTCGTTTCCACCATCTAGAAAAAGAACAATTTAATTGGATTGGAATGTTAGCTTTTTTACTACACTATGCACCGCGCGCGCTCTCACACGCCCTCACACTCACACGTACGAGGAGACATCAAAGGCTTATATATGTGTTACAGAGACAGAGCGAAAGAGGGCCTAAAAAGGTACTTTTTTGATGGTAGAACTGTAATTTTTCGCTCACATGCTATTTGGTCATACGTGGAATAATGAAATGTCGAAATCACAAAAGGGATCACCGGATTTTGAAGCTTTAATAGCAAAGGTAAACTTAAAAGGCAATATTCTAAAGAAAATATAATACCACCTCATAATTAAAACCGATATAACTACAATCAACTAATGGAGTATAAATGTCTGTTAATAAGAGATTTTTGAAATTCGTACTTTTGGGGATAAAGGGGACAAAATAAGTATTATCCCACTGTCTAAACCGGTTTAGTTACAATCACAAAAATTAGGGCATACCTTCACTTTATGGAGTATTATGTTTCGAAATTCGTACTTTAAGAGATAAAAAAGGGACAAAAATAATACCATCTCACAGTCCAAACCGGTATAGTTACAATCTCAAAAATTATATGTTCAACTAATGGAGTATATTTTTCCGTTAATAAAAAGGAGAAAAAAATTTACCAATTTACTATTTTAAAATTTTCTTATTTTAGGGATAAGAAGGGACAAAAATAGTACCATCCCACAGTCACAAAAATTGAGGTATACGTTCATTAATGGAGTATGGTTGTCCGTTAATAAAGGATTTTCAAAATTCCTACTATTAGGGATAAAAAGGTACAAAAACTCACTGACTAAACTGGTATAGTTACAATCACAAAAATTAGGGTATACCTTCACTTTATGAAGTAGTTGTGCGTTTATAAGGGTTTTTCGAAATTCGTACTTTTAGGGATAAAAAGGGACAAAAATAGTACCATCTAACAGTCTAAACCGGTACAGCTGCAATCACCAATATTTGAGTAAACGTTCAGCTAATAGAGTGTTATTGTTCGGTAATAAAAGATTTTCGAAAATCTTACTTTTAGGGATAAAAAGGGACAAAAATAGTACCATCTCACGGGCCAAACAGCTATGGCTACAAATCAGAAAATTGGGGAATACGTTCAACTAGTGGAGTATTATTGTTTGTTAACAAAATCGTCCACCTTATAGAGAAGTTGTGCAAAAGTAAGTTACTTTTAGGGAAAAAATGGGAACACGAGTGGTACTAACGCACAGACCAAACTACGAAAGCTTTTATAACAAAAATTTGTGTAGGCGTTCGGCTTATAACAAGAATAACCAAAATTGGTGAGTAATTTATGTTACAGAGTGAAGCACGAATGGAGTTTTGACATATGTAAATTGGGAGGCTGAAGGACAGAAGTTGTGCAAACATTCTCCTTAGGCAAAGCAGTGATATTATGTAATAAAGCTACTACCATGGGCCAGACAGAATGGATAAATTATCCCTTTTATAAAGTATCATGAGAGAAGATTTTGAAAACTGTATAAATGTTATAAAGTTATTATCACAGGGGGTAGGAACTTCTCTCATATACTTCTATTTTAAATTTTCTAAAATTAATCCACACCATTTCCAATTGTAATTCAACTGATGAGTTTTGAATTTCAATTGACGAGTTTTTAATTTAATTTTTTGGATATCAATTGACGAGATTTGAATTTCAAATGAAATATTCGAATATTAATTGATTTATGCGGCAATATCAACTATTTTAAAAGTGTTTCTTCTCTTAAACCCCGCCCGACTAGAATTTCTGAACTGGTTATATTGTACATAAGGGACAATTCTCCCCAAGCCTAGGACAACTACGTAATAAATGAGACAGTTATTTGTATGGAACGTGAACTAGTTCACTGTACTATGGGCAACTAGTACTTAACTAGTTCCGAATTAATATTTTTCCCTCCTGCAGGGTAGTGCATATTTAAAAAAACCTAATGGGTGATGTGATGTGCGTATACGCAACATACTATAATTTTTGTTAATCATACGCAAGGCATCGTATATGCTAATCAGTATCTTACAAACTCACTCTTGCCTAAAAGTGTAATTTATGCTCCCTAACATAGGTGTTAAGCCAATGTTTTGTCTATATCAAAATACATGCAAAATGCATCTTCTTCTCGAACATTTTTAATAATTTGTTCCCTCAAAACAGAAAAGTTTCCATTGGCCTATGGTTGCTATGTTTAAAGAGCAATTTGGTTCCTCTTCTGTTCTATGATGCTTGCCCAAATTTAAGATACCGAAAATTTGATCTCTGCAAAAGGTTTTATAAGGCCCTATAAAGAAAAACTTTGTATACACAATCCGTGAAACGTTAAAGGGATTTTTATATAAGCAATTTAAACATTTCATTAAGGCTTCCTAACATTTCTTAAAAAGTACCTGCCCGATACATATCGTTTTTGAAGAAACTTGGCAACTCAATGGGCGTTGAACCTATCATTACTATTGAATGTTAATGTTGAAGTTTTTCTAAACATTAAAATTAAACAATTTTAAAAATAATTGTTGAATTTGTTAATCTTCCTTTGAAATTTAATTATTCCATATAAATTATAAACAATTGCTCTATTTACTAAAATTTTTATGTAATATAAAATGTAATAATTTCAAAAAGAGTTTACATTCAGTAGAACTTTTAGTTAACTTTTGTTATTACTCTTGGAATATCTAAAAAGATAATGATTGCCGTAGAACTTATTTTAGTTGAGCGACATGTTAACCGACAAACAATTTTCTATTTACGACATATTGCCCATAATAATTTGAATAATTACATTCAACAAAGATTATTTAAAACTTATAGTCGAAATATTGTCTGCATGTTTAAAAATAAAAACTTAACTAAAAATAGTTTAATTCTTTTAAACTCTGTTTTAAAAATCATTACATCCTCCAGCAATGATGTTTAAAGCACTGGAAAACACTGCGGTACCGATTACTTAATACATACTAATCATCTCATAAGTTGGCCATCACTCACAAGTTATTACTTAATATTTGACACAAGTAAAACACACAGTCCACAAATGCTAACGAAAAGTACGAGTGTTTAAGCACAAAAACCGTTATAAATGCTTATGCATGATTATGCGGCAAGTACAAAGCAATACAATTACAATTATTATTTAACATCGAATGCTTTACTCCCAAAAATCTATCGACTTTTTTACATCTCTATACTAAAGTGTCAGTGATACTTTTGAGGTCAATAGAACCCATTAGAGAATATGACCCAAAAGTACCAACTTTATCATCCCTGATATGTGTATGTAACATTTAGCCCCAATACTGCTACCCCACCCCATCCCAATTTTCTTGACACCATGAAAGCGTTGCCTTTACTACCAGTACGTACGTAGGGGTGTATGTGTAAGGTAGAGTGGGAAAGAATGTGAAAAATCACACACACATGCATCAAACGAATGAACAACATTGATTTTTCTCTCACCCCCTTACACACCTCCCTATCCTATCCAAATAACACAAAAGCGTCGTTCTTCACTCAATGTGAAGAACATAAATGACATAATTGCTACAAGCAGAAAGAAAATCCCCCAAAATGTTGTTATATATGTCATTTTTTTCACTTGAAATAGGAACCTTTTGAAGAAATTGATTTTTTTTAACTTCCGGTCCGATTTGTACGTATATCTTGTTGCTATTACTACTTTAAAGCGTTCATAATAGCAATTTCCTGTTTTTAATAATAAATTGCAACTTTCACGGGGGTAGGAGAAGAAGTATTGAAAAGCTTTGCAAAAAAAATCCACATACTACACATAGGGACTTTTCCATTGTTACATAGCAGCATACATTGGTCTCTTTCTTTCACTTGGTCATGTTATAGCTCAATGCTCTATGCTTATCTTTTGCCAATTTGAGCTTTGACTCTCCAGTGCTCTCCTCTTTTTCAACATGGCTTCATTTTTTACGTTCGTTCGCTCGTTTTCTTCTCCATTGGAGACATGGCAGTTATTGCTGCTGCTGTTTGTTGTTATTGTTGATGTTGTTGTTGTTGCTGTTAATGTCGTAAGGATGGTAGGTTGGAAAATGTATCACCACCAACAGAGAGTTGTTGTGATTATTGAAAATTCAATAACTGACCTAGTTAAGTCAATTTGGAAGAAGAAACATGACGACTCTTGTTCCACATAGTATTATCTGTGTGTGTGTGCGTGTTTCTGTTTTTTCTCTTCGTACCTACATTTAAACTCCTCTGTCTCTTCATCTTATCCCGTGTAAAAATTGAAGTTTGATAAGAAAAAATCTAATTTTTGTTTTTAGAATTTTGCAAAACGCACAAAAACCACATAAAACAAGGACATTTTCTTGCATTGTTCTATTTAAAATTCCCCAAAGGTTACAACACTGTCTTTGCTATTTTCTGTTCAGTTTCTTTCTATAGAAATACTTATGTAATCAATGGACAGTCACAGATTTCTTTATAGTATTTTTCACATAAACAAAAAAAAAACACTTAAATGTTAAATAACAGTTGCAGCTTTTTTCTTTTAGCCATGGCTGTTGTTTAAACAAATTATTAAATTTTCGGTTTTTTTTTTCTTCTTATGTTCTACTTAATATGGCTCGAGTTTTCCATTTTGCCGTCACATAATATATAACTGCAACTAATTTTAAATATATTTTTTTTTACTTTTTTCTTAGCGTATAATTTTTTTCTTTAGTTTCATTGGCAAAATTCTTAATTGTTATTAAAATGTTTCTTTGAATTTTGATTTAAAAACTTATAAATTTTTAGTGATATTTACGTAAGAGCTCGTCGGTCTATATAAATTTCTCTAGTACCCGGACAACGTTAAAGTAAAAAAGATTTTCAGTAGTTCGTTCTTCTTCTGTTTTTTTTTCTTTTTTCGCTTGCTTTCTTTTCAGCCAGAGATACTACGACGATGGATGACAACAGCTAAAACGTTTAAACACCGTTATTTCTTCTTGTGTGTTTTTGTTCACAATGAATAACACACAAAACTCAGAACCAAATCCAGCAAGGACGTCTATAGCTGACTGTTAACACAAAACAATAAAAGTCTTGTTCACACAAGTATCCCCCGAACGAACATTGGTTGAAATGACGATGATGAGTTTGTCGTTCTCTCGTTCGCCATCTCTCTCACACACGCATACATGCTCTCATTGCGGTAAAATCAATAAAGGAACAAAAAATAGACCGTTATGTGATTTATCCACAGGGTTGTTTTGAAAAGGAGGAAAACGTGTTAAAACAACCACAAATGAGAATAAAATTTAAAGGTATGTGTAGGAAAAAGATAATTAGCGGTCATTATATTGAATTATTAAAAAGTTAATTACACTATGTTATTAGTTTTGGCTTTGTAAACTGTGCACCGTTAATTTTGTATAGTTGCCATGCAACCCTGTTTAGAAAAGAGAGCTTTCAATAATTGTCTCAAAAATGTAACTGTGTATTACTAGTAACTGTACTCTGGGTCATTTGACAAGGGTTACCGATGGTAACAGTCGACTTGTGATGGATATTGAGGGGTACACATTATTTTAGGAGTGCATTGTTACTATTGAGGTTGCCCATTTAAGATTTCGATGTTGAAGTTCCAAAAAAAAACCAGTACAGAAATTTCAGTCACGTGAACTGACTGAAAACTACCCTCACCAAACATACATACAAATGTATGGGATGCTTTTCAAGTTGTTGTGAATTAAAACGCTATCTATTTTAGATTCACAACAAACGGCACCTACATGTTAATCGATGAATTCGAACGTCACTATTTGAGAAACTTTTACTAGACATGTCGATTGACTCGACACTTTTACTGCGAATTTGCTGTCGACAACATCGAGGGGACCTGTAATGAAAGATAAATATCGATGACTGGAATCCGGAATCAAACCACGGATGTCCCGCATGACAGTCGCGTATTCTAACCACTAAGCCACGGCCGGTCTCTTCCTCATCCTATACTCTTCCTTTAAAATGCTGGTGGATTTTGCTTAACTCTGATTTATTTTAAATGAAATTACTTATGTACTAATCTTTGCCTTTGGAGATGAATCGTATGGCGAGACGTTTACAGACATGCAGTAAAACTGTCGCAATAAGTTTGAGCGGCAAGAGGCTTATTACTGAAAGTCATTTCTGAGCTGTAAGTTGTTAAAATACCATTGCAAAGAGAGGTTTGTTTAGAGTTGTTACGCAAAAACCGTATTCCTATTTATAGGAAGTTAATGCATATAAGAAAAAACTTTTTGGTGTTTATTCTATAAATCTGGCTAGGCTAGAATATGGCGATTTTATTTAATTATTATACTTTTATATTTTTATATTATTATATTTTCATATTTCTATATTTTTTATATTTATAGTTTTAAATAAAAAAATTGTTTTATTTTTATATTTTTAAATATAAAAATTGTTATATTTTTATATTTTATATTTTTATATTTTTATATTATTATATTTTTATATTTCTATATTTTTATATTTATATTTTTAAATAAAAAAATTGTTTTATTTTTATATTTTTAAATATAAAAATTGTTATATTTTTATATTTCAATATTTTTATATTTTTTTAATTTTTATATTTTTTTATTTTTATATGTATTTTTATATTTTTATATGTATTTTTATATTTTTATATGTATTTTTATATTTTTATATATTTATATTTTTATATAATTATATATTTTTATATTTCTATATTTTTATATTTTTATATTTATATTTTTATATTTCTATATTTTTATATTTATATTTTTAAATAAAAAAATTGTTTTATTTTTATATTTTTAAATATAAAAATTGTTATATTTTTATATTTCAATATTTTTATATTATTAAATTTTTTTTTTTTAATTTTTATATTTTAATATTTTTTTCATTTTAATATATTTTTATATTTTTATCTTTTTATAGTTTTATACTTTGATATTTTTATATTTATGTTCTATGTATATTTATTTTTATATTCATATATATTTTTTTATATTTGTAGTTTAATATTATTATATATTTATATTTTAATATTGTTATAATTTTTAATAATAATTTTCCGAGGGGTCACTTTGACCTTGGTTTTTAGTGTTCTATGGACTTCGCCCGGACAACTGAAATTTGTCATTATTTTTATAAATTGTTTTTCGATTTTAAATTTTTTATTTCATTTTTAGGCCTCTAGGTCAGTTGAGGAGCTTTTAAAAAAAAACGTTTTTAACGTAATGTTAAAATAATTTTTATAAAAAAAATTTAAAAATAATAAATTAAAAATTATTTAATTTTAATTTTTTTCATTTTATCTTTTTTTAATTATTTTTGTAGCGGAATTTTTATAAACATTTGATTTTAATGGTACGTTCCATAAGGGCCTTATTTCTGGCATCTACTTTCTCCAGCCAGACATGGCCCGTACAGTGTAATTATTATATTTGTTGATATTTGTATTAATTTTTGCATGAATGCCAACATTCCTGTTATTTGATTCTTTTTTCCGTTTCATATTATTACTCAATTTTAGAAATACTCATCATAAGAGAATGTTTACCTCTTATCTTGATTGAAAGCTCTTTGGCAATTTGCTGTGTGTAAACACGGCTTTGTCAATTAAACATTTCCAGCTGATATCACGAACGATTCTTTGCCGTCAACATAGTGGTGAAGTACAATTTTTGTGCTATCACTTTGCTGTGAATGTACAGTGGTGACAATCGGGAGCAACAAATACGAATTGTTGGTGAAGTTTCTTGCATTGCAGTTTTGTTAGGTATTCTTATTAACAAAAAGTGATTTGTACAGGCTGGTTGCCATTTAGCCCCCAAAAAGTGAATAATAAACACAATAAAATTAACAAAATTTTGTTGTTGTTAAACAAGTTTTTTTTTAACGAATTCCGAGAAATCTTTAAACTCAACAGAGAAATACTTAGCAGAAAGAAAGAAGAGTAAGTATTGCTAGAAGAAATAAACAAAACAGGTCATACACAAATAGGATAAGTTTGTAAATTGCGTCACTAAATTGGAAAATATCCCACCAAATTGTTAAATAGTATTCAAAGTTTAGAGAATATGTTTTTGTGTTATCTAAATCTAATAGAGTAGTCATTGTTTTTGTGACAGATAGTCGATCTTTTTTGCGTGTTATTGCAATGTAGAGGTGGAATTTCACAAGATACCTTGTCAATGTTAGTTTTCGTGCGTTCTTTTTTAGTGCGCTCTTTCTTTGTTGAGACAAAAACATGATGAAGCAAATAGAAAACGATTTGTTATTGTTTTCATTTTCGTTTTTTTTAACTGTACTTGATTTGTATCCATAGCGATTTGTTTTTCATGTCATTGTTGTGACGTTTGATATAACTCTGTGCTATCCCGTTAAGTCCTTTTTTGTGTGGAGTTGCCAGGCTCCATAATGTCTGCAGCAAAAGGGAACGTTTTTTGTTGATACATAGTACAGTAGTGCAAAATAAAAACAGACGAAGAAACAAAGGTAATTGTTGTTGGTATATTTATGAAATCTTTTATCGAGCTTTTTTAACTCGTTATAATTTTGTTTTCAATAACAAATATTGACACACAAAAGAATTGTAAAAGCTTAGCGGCGATTGAAGCGGAGAATCAAAAACGCATATACTACAATATATAACCCCATACAAATAAAATGTACATGTCTGTGGCGGATCGTGATAAGAGTAATAGGGCAATAGATAGAGAGAGAGGGAGACGATGATGGAAGGGAAATACAAAATTTAATTGTTTTGTTTATATAAATGTATGTAGATTGACTTTGATTTCGACCGTTTTATAGTTGTTTTGGCTTGATGCATCAAATAATTTGATACCCCATGAAACAAACATGTTTCTCTCTGTTACTTTCTCTTTATCTCGGAGGCAGTGTCAACATTTTCAACATTTAATTAATTGGTGTTATTCTAATATTGTATTATAATATAATACCTATATTATACTCTTGGGGTGTTTTTAACATTCTTATCGTTTGACTGCCGGGCTTTAAATACTCAACAATCAATATTTGTTCCGTATTCTAATGGGGGCGTTTTGCTATGACGTTGTTTTGTGCAGTTGAAGCTTAGATAAAGTTCTTTCTAATTTGGAATAGGAAAATTTTGGAACTGAATGAATTTAAAGAAAGAGATAGAATTTGGAACTCTGAATAAATTGTAAGAAGGAAATTGAATTTGGTACTAAATTAGATCGTGGTTTAAGATAGATGCTGATTTTGTCTAACCATTAACACTAATAGTTGCTTTAAACAGATCTGTATTTCAGGTCGATTAATTACCGCTACAAAAGTCCCAGTGCTACCATAAGCTTAACTCTAAAGAAAGGCGATAAATGTTTGGAAATATTCTACTTGGTACTCAGAAGAAGTGTTATATCCATCCAAGTTTAATGGATACCACACTTCACAAGCTATTTATGCCGAAATAAGTTTCCTTAGGATCCTATTATTACTCCCTATGTGTGGGTACTTAATTTAATGTATTATCACCATGATTCCAACCATGTGATATGCTTGATCTATTATTGCTGTAGAGGCCTATCAATAGCATAGTTGGAATCGTGGGTATAATAGGATGCAATGTGGGACTCGTATCATCTTTAATATTAAGATGATCCATCCTTTTAATCTATATAAATTATTAAATTTGTGTACTTACTAGATGTTACAAGTCTGCTCTCTATGATGTTCGATTACACTTTGAGTATATTTACAAAAAAATTTCGTTTATATGCTTTAACATAGACAAATTATTGTAATCTATTATAGCCATTGGTTATAATATTCTTATCAGTAAACAGCCCTTACTTAAGTTCACTAGCGTTATTGTTTTTAAGATTCTTTAAATTTAATGAACATCTGTCGTATTTTTTTCAATTCATATTCATACAAAAAGAGGCGGCTACATTTTGCGGACACCTCCATTTTTAGAATAGATATTTATATTATATTTTCCAATTGTGTTAAATCCCATTTCTGCTATTAAATTCCATATTGTTTAGATGACGTACAACACTTTGTCTTCAAATCAACAAATTTTTTCCTTATCACTTTTAAAACAAAACATTTTAAGACAAGTTCATGTTTATATATATTTTTATGTTAGGAATTGAAACTAAATATGTCCTCTTAGCTAAACGGCGATAAGTTGTACAGAAAAGTAGTAAAAATTAAAACGTCCGTTTTAAAATATTGTTTTATTTAAATTCAAACATTTAAAACCGTTGCCTCAAAACCGTTCATTTGAGAATCAGCCAACAAGGAATACCTTTACATAGCGTTTATACGTATAGGTACTAGCAAGAAAATTTTGAGTTTCTCTTAAAAATAAGGACAGAGGCACAAAATTATAAGTCAGCATCATAATGTTATCCACCCTTATACCTAAAATGTAATACGGTCCACTTCCATACATTTGTTTAAGGATGTTTCGCCTAAATCTCTATACGTACACATTTTCAGGCAAAAATATGATTGTCACTCATGTTTTTGATAGAAGTATTTGTCATAACTAAAAGTGCTGACAGATTTGTAACAAACAATTTTATAAAATATCGAATTGTTAAAGCAGAAGAATCATGTTACATGCATTTTTTTTATCCATATGCTAAACTTCTCTGAAACCTTATTTTACTATCACTTATTAAACTATAAAAATAAATTAAATCTATTGCTTGCAAAACATCTTAAAATTTTATATTAATCTTATATTTTTTCTGAGCTGCCAATATTTCAGAGGAATACATTTTTTTTTTTGCTAAATAAAAACTTGTGTATGGATAGAGGTTAATTATAAACAGTCAATGTATTGGTTAATACTTCAAATGTGTAAAAACATAGCAAAATTCTATAAAATTACTTTGCTCAACGTCGTTTGCTTTTTCATTGTTGCTTCGAGTTTATTAGCACCTACCCTGAATTGTGTTTTATACAAATAAAAGAGTTTTTGTGTTATGGTACTTTTTTTGTTTTTGATATTTTACCAATCATTTGTTGATACCAGTCATTTAACAGGTACCAAACTGACACAAAAAAGTGTATGCATGACGTATTATTCATCATTTCTCACGCATTAAAAAAACAATGGAAACTTTCGATCAAAATGTTTTTAGTGTTTAAGAATAAAATACAATTTTAAAGTGTTCAAGCATGTTTTACTGTTATAACATTTTTGTTATACCTATTTATCATCTGTACCTACCATTAATAATAACAACATTTTTTTTTTTCTATTTCTAGAAATTTCAATTTTATTTGAAAAATGCGTATCATCCTAGCCCTACTGCCTTTGGTGGCTTTGACTCAAGCCATTTCATTCACTGATGTCATTAAAGAAGAATGGCATACATTTAAGGTAAGTTTTAATTCTTGAAATTTTACACCGTTCAATGGATTGTTTTTCTACTATAATTACAATGACAATTACTCATCGAAATTACTCAGATAAAGGTACTCCCAATAACTTCACTAGCATAGTTGTTGACAAAGGCATAGCTTGCTGGTTTTGTTTAGGGTTATAAGAACTACGTGGTTAATCGTTGAAATAGGTACCACTTATTGTTTCTTTATAATACATATTTTCAATGTTAGTCATCAAAATTACATGGAGTTTTGTGAATGGATAATTGTTTTATAGTTACTTACTCCAGACTTTTATTGTTTTTCAATTACGACAGCTTGAACTATTGATCATCTGCAATTCTTATAATGTTATTGTATTAAAATTTCTTTGTATTAAATTACCCTTTGTTGATATTATTACTCATAACATTATAGTTTTAAAATTGTTGTTATTTTTTCTTTTATTATTATTCAATTAATTGTAAATACAATCATTGTATAAAATGGTACTAGTATCTACGACTATTCCATGTTTGAAAAATTTCGATTCTCTTTTGAATAAGTTATTTCCAATCTCAAAATTTAACAAAAAATAATATTTTGCCCTATTTTTATTGTTTTTATTGGTACTAGAAATATTATATATTATATTTCAACCTAAAAAGGGGAGGATTCTTTGTTCTATTTCTATTTTTTATCAGCTATTGCAAAAAACAAAACATTACTCATTACTGTGCTTTTTTAGACGTCGATGAAGCTGTCGTTATAAACTTCGAATTTTTGATATCGAATTACTGCAACTCAGTAATTTTAAACAGTAGATAGAAATAAAAGATAGAAGAATGGATGATAACATGTGATTAAGTAAACAATTGAATAAATACTAGACAGTGGAACTAAAGAGGATTGAGGCAGCTGTGTGATGTCAAACGTAATATGCTTAATGTCAAACGTAATGATCTAATTTGTTTTGTATTTGTTTTCGTATAAAAAAAATTTAAAACAAAAGACCCAAAAGTATGTTCGGTGTTTTTGGGAGAAGCGATCTGAAAACGGTACCGGTTTAAAAACTGCTTGACCAACTTTCGGTATGAAAGGATATCAGTATGCAGTATACATTTTATGTTTTTAAAAATTGAACAAAACATTTTTTATACCTTATTAATTTAATCAAAGGAACAGTAGTATAAAATCATCATGGTTCTTAACACTATGGATCCATTTGAGTTCTACAGGGCAGTTTGTCTTACTAAAAAGTATTTACATAAATATTTATTTCGATATAAACGAATTACTACAAAAGAGGGCATACAGTTTTTTTATGTACTCTACCCTCTATTGTCTACTGTTAATTGACTTTTTGATGATTTTACTAAAAAGTTTATTGTTTATTCGTATCATTATCGAGTCATTCAAATAATTCATGCACACACCATCCAGAGATCTCGTGAGTTTTACATATTGAAACACCACGCTTTGTTATGTATGTAAATGTTGATTGCGGAAAAGAACAACACAAGGTTCGGTTGATAACTCATCATATGTTACAAAGTTTTCTTTTTGTTTATATTATAATTTGTTTTTTTTTTCTCGTCCTTCTGTACCAGACGCATTTATTGATAACTAAATCACATGACAGTGAGCGTGACTAAAGCTTTGTTCACTTCAATGACCGGCTTCACTATCACTCACTACTGGCTGTTGGCTGTTATTTTTTTTTCATTCCTTTCTCAAACATAAGCGATAGCAACGCATTCGGCATTTATAAGGCATGCAAAGTGATATATTTATGTTATCAGTTTTTATATATACATTTTATTTCATAAGAATTATCTTCTTCTCTACAATGTATATTTGCTTTAATGGGATGTTGTAGTACATATTTCGTTGAATTGTTTGAAGCAATTATATTTCATAAATTATTTGCATTAAATATAATTTGTTATAATTCAATTTATGGTTCATTTGAAATGTTTCTCGTCATGTCTACTTTTCGATTGATTTCTCTGTTATCAACAACAATTGCGTTGTTGTAATTATAAATTTCGTTTGCAAATCAATTGGGTCATTATACTCGTTTGTTATTTCCCATTCCCCTTTTGTATGTGTATTTATTATATATACATTGCTTATCTCTAGTATGTCTTAAGATTTTATTTGAAAAGGTTCAAAAAGATTGAAGCACAGAGAGTGAGATCCTTAATAATGAAATAACATTTAAATTTGTTGTATTAATAAAACAATAGGACCCATAAGCAAAACTGCTTGATAAATGAAAACAAGACCGATTTTTCCATACGAAATTACTTCTAACCTGTCTTGGTTTTCGTGCTCCAAAAGAATTCGATTGGTTTCCTTTAGAAAATTTGTTTTATTTGGATTTTTTTATGATATGGTTTGCATTCTAATTGATTTTGGTTATAGAGGTACAGTAGAGGGTATAAATAGGCATTGTATCTTGGGTCATTTCGATAAAAGAAATATCAAATTTTAACGCAGTGATAAGGGTTTTGATGGTGTTAAGTGATTTAATATAAGTTAAAGTCTAAAAAACATCAGCAAATTGTCAAATTATATGAATATTTGAGCCTCTTAAAAAACCAACTATTTTATTGATACAAAAACAAAAAAGTTTCTATTGAATTATACACAATTAAAGTACAATACAATTGGACCGGCCGTGGCATAGTGGTTAGAACACGCGACTACCATGCGGGAGATCACAGGTTCAACCCCTGGCTCCAGTCATCTTAAAAAAAAATTGTCTTTCATGGTCGGCTCCCCTCGAATGTTGTCGACAGCAACTTCGCAGTATTAGTGTCGAGTCAATCGGCATGTCCAGTAAGAGCTTCTCAAACAGTGACGTTCGCATGTTAATTCAGCGTGTTAATTCACAACAACGCGAGAAGCTATCCCATACCTCATTCATGGGGTGTAAAGGGAAATTAAGTAAGTAAGTAAAGTACAATCTTTGTCCATTTTAATTCACAACAGGTATTTTTTTTATTTTTGTTTAAACTAAAATTTATAGTTAGTTATATCTCAGCATATACATTTTGGCTCTATATTTTATATTTTTTTACCCAATGCCCAATAGTTAACTTCCAATGGCTAGAGCATTATGGTAAATTAACGAATTGTAGAGTTTTATTTTTTTAAATTTCGGCCAGAAAAGTCAATTGGGGATAAGTCTAAAATTGTCTAAAATTTTCAACTGTCAGCATTATCTTGATGCTTAAACTCCTGTACCATTCAATTTTGTAAGGATGTAAACGTAAATATTTATGTTTAGAGTACATTTAAATGGAAATACCGCTTTTGAGAAGAGGGACTAAGTTGTTCATGAAAAGATGTAAAATTTTCGTTTATTGTAGTCGAAGAATCGTTTCGATAATGTTCACTTCTGAAATCCCCTTAACTGCTCTTGCATTTTGTCAACCCTTCGCCCTAATACGCTGTGGCTGCTTGATACAGCTACGGACTCAAAGGTAAACGGAAATTTGGTCCAACCTGTTTATCAAGTAACAAAAATAGTTAATTTAATCTCAAAATGGTTTAAATACACTGTTCTCTTAATTCTTCTTTATTCATCTTTGCTACTAACTTACAAATGTAAGTAATGTTGTGGCAGCCGCGTTATTATGAACGTTTCTTATTTTGTTTTTTTTTTGTCTATAAGAATTGTTTTTACAGCATTTTTCATATTATATCATTATCAGCCAAATCAATTGTAAACACAAGTCACGTTATTGACTGTGCACTTCACCTTACTTCCTTAAATCTCTTCAGCTACCTGTCTAGCCTAAACGTTCACACAGTTTCTATAGAAACCAACACAAAAAACTTTGCATACTTTTAGGCACTCGCATATACCTAAATTACTCAGTGAGAAACAGAATAATAACACTGTACGTACACTGCAAATTCTCTGGACCTGATTTTAATTTACTCCCAATATTTTTGCTTTAATGTTTTTTTTTTGCAAGTATTTTCGGATCATGGAAGAAAAAATAAAAACACAAATTTTATTTTTCACACCGATTGTTTTTATTAGTACTAGACGACGGCATGGCATGATGTCAACTTAGAGATTTTGAAATAATTTTTAAATTAACACTCACTTAGCGATGAACGTAAAGAAACTTCCACAAATTAATATATATTGTTGTTGTTTTAATGTGTAAACAATTTATGTAACTCCCATGCCAGTAATCATAAACCAATAAATAAATGCGGGTATTATGTTAGTAATTGCTCCTAAATTGTATATTTTGTATTCTTCCTATGAGTGTCACTACTTGATTTGCCTTGCCCCTGCCTACTCGTTGTGATTTTTGGTGGGCACGTTTACAAAAAGAACAAATGTGCTGAGTTGTTAATGGTTCTCCTCTTGTGTTAGTTTGCTTTGCTTACTACTGCCTTTGCCTGGCAGGCTGCCTGTTCTTGCTCTGCTGCTGTTGTGCTGCTATACTTACTCGCCTGACTTTCATTATAGTGTTTATGATAATACAACAACCCTCCTCAGTAGTATTAGAGACACACACAAGTTTGGTTGGTTGGTCGTGCGCGCTCAGTCGTTGTCGTCATTTCGCGTTAAATATTTTTGGAGACACCAAAAAAGAAAAGAAATATATGCACACAAAAGAGAATTAACATACAACCAGAATATATATTGAATTTATGAGAAAAGAAAGAAAAAGCTGCCATTAATAAAAATCTGGAATAGCTGCCGACTGAATTCACCCGCAAATTCCCTATACACAATGGCTAAGGAGGTGCAACCAATTGATATGGTCACGGATGTGTACATACCAGCGGCTATTATAGCTTCTCTTTTTGTTATAAATGGCATAGTATTGTTTTTCATATTCAAAAAACGTAAACAAGTTGTCTATGAAGATATCTCGGAAGCAGCACCAACTGTCAGCTACCAGCAGCAGCAAAACAACATCGAAGCTGTGGAAGGCGGTCGTTCCATTGAACTTGAAACCCTCTGAGATCTCAACAGCAATGAAGCGGTGATGTGCTCCTTTAAGCCCGGGTCAGGATAGCAACGAGTAGTCAGTAATTGTAGCGGCCTGTACTAGAGTATTTGGTCGGTCAGCATAGCATTTTCATCTGTTATATTCAATTATTCTTCATGTATACTAAGAAGAAACCTTTAGATTTTGCTAAAGTTAAAGGTTTCTATTGTAATTTGTTTGTATTAATGCTAAAGACATTTTTAATTTAGATTTCATTTATTTATAATTATTTTTACATGCTTAAGATACAATTTTGTACAATGAAATTTATAAAGTGTTTATAACTAATAAAGTGTGAAAGTGGATTGTTAAAAAGAAAGAAAAAAAACAAAAGAAAATTTAAGACAAAATCAATGGCAAATGGAAAAAATCAATGAAAAGCATGTAAAGCGGCAGCGTAAACAACAATATCGATGAGCCATGAATAAGTAAAAATAAACTCATGCAAAATCTAATGCAAAGTAGTTGATAGCAACGTATATGTCATTAGAATGACATAGTAATTAATAACTTTACACTGTTTTTGGCATATTTATAGTATATATGTTTTACCTATACTGTCAACCATCATTCCTTTTTTGTTTAGTTAGCAGTCGCAATGCATTTATAATGGAATCGGTACGGGTTTTTTTATTTTCTATTTCTTTTTTGTTTGTCATGTAATTAACCATTTCCTGTGATTGACTGACTGCTGTGTGCCTGGTGGGGTGCTGCTGATTTTGCTTAATGCGAAGTCCAACACATGTACTCAGTTTAACACACACCGCAAGCTAATATGTTGTTGTCTGCCCGTTTGTATTGCAGTTTTGCTCTTATCACATGTTTGGTTTACCATATTTGTATGTTTTTGCGATATCGTATTCCTTTTATTACTTGCTACATAGATTGTAATTTTGTTATTTCAACTTTTGGTCGTCGCATACTGTCTATATGTAATACCACCAGCCTTGCGACGACCACGTTTTTTCTGGTATGCTAAAACGCATGTGTATGCTGTCTAGCTGTCGTGTTCTCTCACAACTTCAGTTCCTTGCCATGTATATTTTTTTGGTGCTGTAGCGTTGAAAACATGCTGCTTTAAAAAAATGCATTCAAGTTTGATTTATTTAAATATTTCCTCTTGTCAGCTGTGACATCAATACGGGGTGATCCATTGGTCTTTTTAGTTGACCTTTGATGCCTTGTGTTGTGTTATTTTAAAGGGGAATGCGGAAAACTCTGAATTTGCTTTGGTTGTGAATTGGACAGTATTGAGAAGATTGGTAAAGTTTTGTTTGTTTTTACTACAATATAACGTAGTAAAAAATAGAGCGAAAGCATTTAAATGTTATTGTGGTTAAGCTATAGCAAATTTATCGTACATATGTAGTAGATTATGAGATTGTTCACAAATTATAACTAGTTTGGTTTTGCTCTGACAAACCAAGATTTGTATCAATATTGTTATATAGCCCAGTCAAAAACAACTACACATCTTTTGGGGGGCCGGTATTTATGTTAATTTTTAGCATAGAAATAGATTATTAAATTCTACACGGCGCAGAGTATTTGTTATTCATATCAGATGGTGGAAACAAAAACGTTGTAGTATTTCAAGCGGTACGATTTAAAACAAAAATGGTTGAAAGTTTATTAGAATCAGAAACCAATGCCATTTTAAAAACGTTGCCTTAAAAAATGAGAACCTAAGGCATCTTTCTATGATTATTTTTTATTAGTACTCTTCTTTCTGTAATATACACAGTAGTAAACAAATATAGTGTACTGCGCATTCAAAACGCCTTAGATTTGTTTTGTATTTGCTTGAAAATATATTATTAGAATAACTTGACAAATGTGTATTATGAATATCCTAAAATAGTAAACATAGAATCGATTGTTGTCGAAAGTCGACTTCGACATACGTAATAAAAGGGTATATGAAATTTTTGAAAGACATTCTGAAAGATTCTTTATGCATTTTCTTTCTTTAGCGTTACCAACTGTTATCCCCCATCTGGCAATAAAAATTATTGTTTCCCCTTTAAAAGCAGCCGCCAATTTGTAATGAATGATCTGAGCTATCTTTATAATGGAGACAAAAATGTCATCAATTTAATTAATTTGTGCTGTCTATATTTTATTTCTACTATCGATTTCTTTTGACTTGTTGTTAAAACGCAATAAACTAATTACAATTGTTGATTTGTTAAACAATTTAGTTACTTGCTAGATAAATGAAACCAGCCGCCGCCGCCGCCAATCATTGATACACATGCCTATCAATCGTCGTAAGAGGCGTCCATTGAACTTTACTCTCGCCCCATGCACAAAACTCGAGCGAACAAATGTCATTTGTATTGCATACATAGGAGAACCACCATCTGTTTATTTCGTCTCTCCCCCCTATACATATCATTATGAAATATTTGTTTTTGTTTGTCAATTTATATTAATTAAAGTTATAAAGTGACATGGTGGCTGTACACTTCTGTAGTAGACAAATTCTTACCAAGTATATCTATCGTCAGCACCATTACCAAACATTTCAAAATTGATGTACTATTTGCTTTGTCTGTCATTGACAATAACAGTGGCAGTAGCGCAGCGAAGATATGAAAATTCCGAAAAAGTGTTGTAAAGAGAAGTGGTTGTAAGGAAATTGTCCATGTTATATTGATATTTTTATACATACATACTTTTTTCATAGTTCGGTTTGAGATCAAATTGCAGACACTTATAAATAATTGTCAATAGAGTATATTTTTTTTATTGTATAGTTTCAATAACCGAGCCCATGGGGCCTTATATGGTTACAAATATCTAGCTATATTTTTATCATAATTACTTTTTAAATTAACTTTTTCATTTCATTTTAAGTAATTGAAGCATGTTGTAATTTGTTAAATTTTCTACATAAGGCTTTAACTACAACTCTATATTTGATGGGAATATTTTAGCATAATTTCTTTAACTGTTGTTGCCCGTCTGCTGTATTTGTTGTTGATTTTTTAAAAAGCCAAATCACTTAGATTAATTTTCTATCCAATGTTGTACATTTTAGTGTTATCCCCCTTACTAATATCATAAAGTATAGCTGCTGATATTACTCATTTTTGTTTTTGTTATATTAATTATTTATAACCCACTACTTCTTTCAACAATGTCAATAAAAATCGAATACAAAAAAACATGTGCGTGCTCTGCTCTGTTCTGATACCTGCTTTAATATTTATTGTTACCTACAATGATTTTCTTTATATTTGTTTAGTACAGTTTAAGTATAACATAAAGAATTTGCTTATCGTGAGTTTTTCAACGTTCTTTGTTACATATACTCTTCCATATATATATATAGAAAAGCAACTCAATCATTTTGAATGCTATATCGACACGGACGGTATGGGCAACTTGACACGGCTATTGTTTATTGGCATTGATATTAGTGCTTTCATGTGATAGATTAAAGACATTTGATTTATATATTGGCATTTCTTTTGAATGACCATTAGTCAATGGCCAGGATTAAATAACAGTGCTACAAAAGAGAGGCAAAGAGAGTAGCAAATGTTGTGCTCTCAAAGTCGTTTTTGTTTTTAAGTATTTTTAATGCATTTTCTTTGTTTTTATAAATATATATGTTTGTAAAATGTCTTTGTCTATAAATTGATAATCATTTTGTGTTTTAAGAATTGAAAACACTTTGAACTGTGTTATCTTGAATGAAACATTGGCAAAATGACTATTATTGTGTTTGCCTTTGTTGATTGCAATTTGCATTTGCCTTTCAAAGTAATTCATTCATTAAATTCTTTTAAAATCATTATTTTATATAAATTTGCAACATTAAGTAATGTGCAGTCTACTATTCGCTCTAACTTTTAATATAAACCATTTAGTCTTTATGACTAATTATATTATATTTTCTATGAGGTTACACGCCATTTGTTGCTGCGTTACTGCATTTATAGCTAATGAGTTTGGTAGTCAATGCAAAACAAAAAATGTTACCTAACTAAGATAATTAAAATTAGTCATTTTAGGTATTAAAACTTGTTGTTTAAACTGTTAGTTCTGCACAATTATTTACAATTTTTTATAATTTTTGGCTTATTGTATTTTTTTTATAAAATGGTTTCTGTCATAATAACCTTTAATAAAAAATTTGGCTCTTTAGGCACCTCTATAAAAAAGCTTCTCCCACACTCCTCTCTGTCGTCTGCATGTCTCTCAAGGCACTTCTTTTTAATATTTATTCCATTAGAATAATTGCACCACAATTTTCTATATCAAGAGTTCCTTTCAAAATGTTTCCGACATATTTGGCATGGAAACATTTTGAAAGGAACTCTGCATAGAAAATACGATTTTTAATGAAATCAAATAGAAATTTACCATTGGCATACAAATAGCCAGTTGCGATCTTAGATTGAAAAAGGGCGAAATAGCCACGTCTCTTCAAGTATCTCCCATGACCTATTTCATATAAATTACTATAACACCACTTTATGCTGGTGGGACCCAAAGAACTAAAAATTTGGCTGGGGCCTAATTACCTCATTCGCGATAGAAAGATTTGTCAAAAAAAATTTTTAGAAAAATAATATCACATATTGAAATATCGTAAAATTATGACGGATGGCAATATGTTGACATAGCTTTTAAAGAAATAATACCCAAATTCACAAAACGGGTAACATATGACACATTCTATTATATTCCCGTTATTATTTTTGAGAATATTTTTTATTGCTATATATTTAAATATTCATCCGTAAAATATTTCTCATATTTCATTTGAATTATAAAATTGATTTTTTTCTCTATTTTTTAGTTGGAACATCGCAAAAACTATGCCAGTGAGACCGAGGAACGTTTCCGTTTGAAAATTTTCAATGAAAATCGCCACAAGATTGCCAAACACAATCAACTGTACGCCGCCGGTAAAGTTTCCTACAAGTTGGGTGTGAACAAATATGCTGATATGTTACCTCATGAATTCAGGGAAACCATGAATGGCTACAATCACACTATGCGTCAAATGTTGCGGTATGTGTTTTTTGTTTTTTTCTTAACCTTATAAAATAATAATGGTTGTTATTCTTGCAGCGCACAAAGTGGCATGGTTGGCATCACCTATATTGCACCCGAACATGTAACTATTGCTAAGACAGTTGATTGGCGCGAAAAGGGTGCCGTCACCGATGTCAAAGATCAAGGCCATTGTGGTTCTTGCTGGGCTTTCTCAACCACTGGTGCTTTGGAGGGTCAACATTTCCGCAAAACTGGCGTTCTTGTTTCATTGAGTGAACAAAACTTGGTCGACTGTTCCACCTCCTATGGCAATAACGGCTGCAACGGTGGCTTGATGGACAATGCCTTCAGATATATCAAGGACAATGGTGGCATTGATACTGAGAAGTCATACGCCTATGAGGGCATTGACGATTCTTGCCACTTCACCAAGGAGAATATTGGAGCCACCGACACTGGCTTTGTCGACATTCCTGAAGGTGACGAAACGAATATGATGAAAGCCGTGGCTACAGTTGGTCCCATCTCTGTTGCTATCGATGCTTCGCACGAATCATTCCAATTTTACAGCGAGGGTGTTTACGATGAACCCAGCTGCGATCCCCAACAATTAGATCATGGTGTTTTGGTTGTGGGTTATGGCACTGATCCCTCCGGCAAGGACTACTGGTTGGTCAAGAACTCTTGGGGCACCACCTGGGGCCAAAAGGGCTACATTAAGATGACACGTAATCAACAAAACCAATGTGGTATTGCTACTGCCTCCAGCTATCCCACAGTTTAAAGTTTTTTCACATATATAAAATTAACGCATTTTTTTTACTTTTCACTTTAATTAATATCGTCTGAAATGTGTTAACTTTTTTATTTTTTGTTTTCTATTACTACAAATGTATCAATTCAAAGTATCTCATTTAGGTATTGAAGTAAGGAAATGTACGATATGGCTTTAATATTCATTAGGCGTTTAATTATTTCCTTCGATGTGAACAGAAGAACACATATGTATAATCGAGTGTCATATAGAGCAGGGATACACACCACACATCGTTTCATCATATAAATATAATTTAAATAAACTACTCGTATATGTAGACAATAATAATTATCCAACGGTTGTTTTTATTTTCATTAAATAACACTGAATCTTTGTACGTTTGGGATGAATAATTTTGTGGAAAATATTAAGTTTTTTTCGAGATAAAATAACATTCTAAACAGTTAATGTGCCGAATCCTTTAGACGTTTTGCGGTGCCAACTTTAAGAACAACATACATATCGCTAAGTTTAAGTTGGCGATTTGTCACAGATAGTTTGTTTAATATCAGTAAAACGCACAGTTTTAAATTGTTCTTTGGGAAATTTTATTTACATAGACTTCGTGTAATTCTAGAGCGCTTGTATTTTTTTTTTTGGTATGTATTAATAAACATTTACAAAAAGGAGTAAGTTAAAAATTATACATTCACTAGAAATGTAAAAAAAAGAAACTAGTTATTTTCTATTTTCAACTAAATAAAATAACGAACGCATCATAGCCGGGACGAGAGGATTAAAGAGAAGTAAAATTAACAGTCTTCATTACAAAAAAAAAATTCTATTGAATTAATCAACAACAATTTAATCAAGTAATTTCATTATTTTAACGAATCCAATATAATGCATTTGCTTTTGTTACGTTTGCGTACAAATTGGCATAGGGCAATGTCACACACTGAGCCGCAGAGTTTGCTTATGTCCAGGGCAAATTGTTGCTAAACAATGTGGTGCCCACTAAGACGTACGAAGCAAACCACAGAAATATTAATCCAGCCTTGGAACGTAGTTCCAATTTGGCCAATGACTTAGGCATGTAATCGGCAGCAAACCAATAAACGCAAGGGGTAGCCGAACACAACAGCCGTGTTGATATTTGTATGTGCACAAAGAATATGCAGAACAACGTTAAGAAGAATGCATGCAGAACAAATGGCAGCGATTTATAGTCCTTGAGCAATTGTGTAAAAGAACATTTGGGCATGAGATTCTTCAAGAAATGTTTCAAATAACTTACACAATTGCAGAAGAGAAAGCCGAGTATGGGAAGAGCCAATAAGAAATTGGGTAATTGCTTCAGTTCGTAATATTTTAAAAAGCCCACCTGCCAATAATGGGACTGAATGTACGAGTAGGGAAAGGGCAATTGTTCGTCACACCAAGGCGACTGGTCGGCATAGCGGAAACCCGCCAACACAAATTTTTTTATACGACCATACTCCATTACCACTGCCGTATGATTTGCTGCCTTCTCGGCTGTACAAAACAATTTGTAAGCGTAAAAATTGAAAAATGTCAGCGGTATCAATGCCACAACTAAGCAAAAGGACATCTTTAGCAAAGATGCCAATAGGGATGACTGCCGTAAAATGAATTTGCGTCCAATGAAGTAAAGCGGAAATCCTAAATTAACCACACCGTTTGAACGAGCCGCTATATTTAAAGCCAAAGCGAGCGAGGAACGAACCGCACGTATCTGCGTGGAACTTTCCAACATAACATACAACGACAACAAACAGAACAACGTCTCAGAATAGGCGGCCGAAAAGAAAATTGAGGCGGGATTAAAGCAAAACAGCAAAGCCACATTCCAACTTTTGTTGAGGTCATTAAAAATACGTTGAGTCAGCGCGTATAAAATATTAGCAGCTTTACAAAATAGCACCACATTCAATACCACACCCACCAGAAGGCAGCACGACCTCATGTTCAAGAAATCCCCAAGTACCGCGTGCAATGCGTGGGCACCCGACTTGACCACCATTGGGTACAAAGGATAAAAGGCCAAGGCGTTCTCATAGGTGTAACCATGCTCGGCAATGTGTAAAAAATACTCGCCATCCCAGTGGCGAAGACCTTTCAAGCAGAACCTCACAGTCTTATCCAACCATGTAATTTTGTTAGCCGGGTCAAAGGGTGCACGAAAAACCTCCGTCTTGTGGTCGGGTATGGTTGCGTTGGCCAGCAACTGGACCACCAATACGAATATGCGGCTGGTTAAGGCCAACTTTGTCACTTTCTCGGCCATTCGTTGTCAAATATTCTGAACAAGCTGTTCCTAAAAAAAAATAAACAAATAAAAGCAGTGCACAAACAACAAACCAAACTGATTTTTTGTACCCACCTGCAGCAGTTTCCTTATTGTTACACTTAACGAATGGGAAAAAAAAGTATGCAGCCCCTCTAGCCGAGGAATTACTCAGTTTTACGTTGCCGGTGCGCTGCTCTTGACAATTAAAAACAAAGAACAGCAGTTGGGTACGAATATTGCCACACAATCTAATGCCAAGAATTACTGTCACAAAGGGCAACAAAGAATAATAACAATAACATTCTATGAATTAAAGTTTGTCCATGAAATTACAGTTACTTTTGTCTATTATAGTTTGAAATCGTATTAGGAATATGCAAAAGAAAAAAATGCATGCATTGAGTTTGTACATGGCACAAAACCGCTTGATCTGGCAACGCGGACAAGTGCAGTGGTGGCAAACAGCTGTTTCGTCACAAGCAGGAAATTCACGTGAGTGATGCCACTGACTCATTTATGCTTATGTTTTGTTAAAGAATATATCGAAACTTAATAATGTAAAGGAAACTTTGCAATATGCAATATGTTTAATATGTTCTTATTTACTCAGCCATATGCACATGACAACATTTGTATATATTTTGTAAATATGTCGACAAAATCAAGAGAATAAATTTGACATTTAAATTTTTTTTTTGTAAAATTTCAAATGACGAAAACCGAGGTCAAAACTGATGCCGGCGCCTATGAAGTGGTCAAAATAGGAGCAGTTTGTGTGGGTACTTAAATTAATGATATTTCGATTCCAACCGAGCTAAACGTTTTCAGGATCAAGTTAGATATATTTTGTAATTTTTTTTTTTAATTTGTAATCCTATAGTTAAACTGGTTTAAAAAAAATTAAAGCAGGTGGGTAAGGTTTTCTTTGTATTTTGTTTTTAAATTTTGGTGAGAATTTTTTTTTAACTTTCTTTTTCTCTTTATTTTTAGTTTTTGTATTTTTTTTACACTTTTTTTTCAAGGTGGTTTTATAATTTTTTCTTTGTTTTTTAAATAAATTTACCAACTTTATAATTTTTATGAATTTTTAATTTGACTGCCTGTCTTTTCAGCGTTTCTCTCTCCGGCTTTCTTCTGTTGTAGTTTTTTTTAATTACTGAGAAACCCCCTGTTGGCCCTGCTGTTGTGCTGTTAACACAATCTGGTAGCGCCTCTTCATTTATTTTGCTTTTTGGCAAATGTCAGCTGTTTATACGGACGTCAAATCGCAGGTTATTATTTTTTGAGCTGTTGTATAAAGATTTTATTTTGTTGCCAAACAATGTTAATTACGATACGTATTTTAGCAAAAGCTAAAAAATTTACGGCCACAAATATTTGCCATGTCAAAAGCAAATCTTGGAATTCACCCCCGACAAGATGTTTCAGTTTGTCTCACCGTAACTTGACTACAAGTGCCGCTACAGAGCCAACCGAATTGGAAGTTAATGGAGGCTTGTACACCATTGACGACTGGACTAATGTAACGCCCAAGATATTGTCCTACATGGGCAAAGATAAACACCTGCAGGCCAATCATCCACTGTCTATTATAAGACAACGTATCGTTAATTATTTCTATAAATCTTATAAGAATTCACGCGGCAACCCAAAATTCTCGGTGTACGATAAACTGAGTCCAGTCGTTACAGTGCAACAGAATTTCGATAATCTACTAATACCTTTGGATCATGTGAGCCGCAACAAGTCCGATTGCTACTATATTAATAAGGATGTCTTGTTGCGGGCGCATACGACCGCCCATCAGGCCGATTTAATTTCGAGTGGATTGGATAACTTTTTGGTGGTAGGCGAAGTTTATAGGCGTGATGAAATCGACAGTACTCACTATCCCGTATTTCACCAGCTGGACGCAGTGCGTTTGGTAACGAAAGACATATTATTTGGACAGAATCTGGATTTGGAAATATTCGAAAGAGATTGGCGAGTAAGTCAAGGCAATACGGCTGATGTTATTCACTCGTCCTCTAAGTGTTTGGATCAGTCAAAACAGCCTTGCCATACATTGGAAGCCGTTAAACTTATGGAACATGAGCTAAAACAGGTTTTGCTGGGTTTAGCTCAAGATCTTTTTGGTGCTGGCATAAAATACCGCTGGGTAGATGCCTACTTTCCCTTTACACAACCCTCCTGGGAATTGGAAATATATTACAAAGACAACTGGCTGGAAGTACTGGGTTGTGGCATAATGAGACATGAGATATTACATCAGTCCGGAGCCACAAATTCCATAGGTTATGCCTTTGGTCTGGGGCTGGAACGTTTAGCTATGGTTTTGTTTGATATACCTGATATTCGTTTATTCTGGTCCAATGATACAGGATTTTTAACACAATTCAGCGAGTCGGATCTCTATAAATTGGCTAAATACAAAGCAGTCTCACAATATCCTCAATGTAAGAATGATTTGTCCTTTTGGCTGCCGACTGGAGTTGATGTGGATGCCGGTTTTGTGCCTAATGATTTTTACGATTTAGTGCGCACTGAAGCGGGCGATGTAGTGGAACAGGTGGGTATTAAATAACAAAATAACTGGAATTTATATATTATTACATTTTTGTTTATAGATAAGTTTGGTGGACACGTTTAAACATCCAAAAAAGGGACTAACCAGCGTTTGCTTCCGCATTGTGTACCGTGACATGGAAAGAACTTTGACACAAAAAGAAGTGAATGAAATTCATCAACGTATAGCAGATGCTTGTGTGAAAAACTTTAGGGTGAAAATACGTTAGTGACAACAAAAAAAGAGAAAATTAAATGAAAATGTTAATTGTTAAAAATTGCGTTATTAGTAATAAATAAAATATAGAAATGATTATTAATTTTAGATATTTTCATGTTTCGATATGTATAAGATTTATTATGCTTGTGTAGGCAGGAAGATGAAATTTTTTTTTTATAGAATTTGTATAATTGCTACAATTGTACAATATATAAAATTAGTACTGGTATATTTTCATTGATGCATTTGAAATTTAATTAATTATTAGGATTTTTTTTATTTACAAATATTTATAGGTAATGACATATTAATTTAATGGTAATGACAATAATTTACTAAATTAAATATTTTCTTTTGTAAAAAATCGTAAATTTTTTACAAAGAATAAATATGTTGCCTACAACACATTTGTTTTTCCAATTTTTCTTAATATATAAAAATGTTTTAAAAAGACTCGGTGATATGAACAAATTAAATGAAAAATAAAATGAAATTAAGGTTTTAGTATGAAACATTTTTTTAAAAATTATTAATTTTAATATAACAATTTTGAAAATAATTGTTGTCCAGTATAAATTATTTTTGTTTTTGTAACCGCTATGTTTTATATAAGAAATTTTTTCTGTGCATAGCTTTGACCAATAACAAAAAAAAAATAATTAAACTTCCACTTTGTACTGTGAACGTGGCTATAGAGTATCCCCCAGCATTTTGTGTTATTGTCAGCATATTACGTCATCAATTTATCGCCACAATTGTCACCACTGACAACAGCTGTATTGTCTTTAAACTATTCACAATACCAACCACAACACATTCACAATTCATTCAATTGCCTTCCTAATTGCAGTTTGCTTGTGCAGTTTATTGGTTGCAGTTCATTGTTGTCGAAAATACCAAAAAACGTTCTGGTAAAAGAAAGCAGCAGGAAGAAGGAGAAATCTTCATCACCTTAGCCGCCGCAACATAAGTTATAATTGGACAACAAATCCAATTAAGAGGAATTATAAATCAATAAGGCGACACTAAATCATTACGACCGCACGAACGTCTGAAAACGCAGAAGTAAGTGTAGCTTTGTGTTTTTGTTTCTTTTTGACATTTCCTGGTTTTATTATCTATGCTTAACAAACACAAAACAAAAATAACTCGATTAACATCAAATATTCGTATTATTATTATTATTATTACATGCTGTAAATATTAAGCGTCTGGGTATATCGTCACTCTTATCTTTAGATACCGTTTGGCTATTTAATCGCTTGTTTGTACCCTGTACCCCGATACCCTTTTAGCCTTGCACTTGTTTTGTGTTCCTTCAATTGCAGCGACATTTTTTTTTTTCGTTTCGTTTGGGTACAAAGTCTATAAAAATTTTCTTTTTTGTGAATACGCAGTATCTATGTATGTACATGTATGTAAATTAACAATACCTCCGCCGCGGTTGTGGTCGGTTTTCATGCGTGGAGTGGATAATGATGATGTATTCAGCCATGCGGACAATTTATTTCCAATTTATATATATATATTTATATAGATCTTAATGATAGTGTACCATCATCGTAATAATAGCAAACCAAAATTGATACAAGTAACCTACTAACAATCCCACTTGTGTGGCTCTAACCCCCTCTGTCTCTCTCATGCTCTCGCTCGCTCCCTCTATCTTGCTCTGTGTACATAGCCACTTAGTTGAAATGTAACGCTTGAGACGTAGACTTGCATTCTTAAAATCTAGAGGAAATCATACTACAACCAGAGTAGACGATATCCGAACAATAAGAAAATTTCCTTTGTACGTTTTCAGTTTTAAAAAACGATAAACAACAATGGCTTCAATGTCCCGTCTTGCTTTGAATACGGCACCGCGTTTGTGCTTCGTTAGGACACGAGCGTCATATGCATTTACTTCGTCTCTAACCAACAACAACATCATCAACATAACCTCCACCCCATCCACTTCGACCTTCGCCAGACCTATGAACAAATCGATATCTACTTTTAGACCCAATAATCTGACATCGGCTGCCGTTATTGGTCTCAGTACAGTGGGTAAATAGTAATATTCCCCCCGGGCCTAATGATTAAAATCTAAATAATCTTCATTATTGTATCTCTTCTTCCATTAACACAACAAGCTAATGTTACTTCTGGCCGACGAGGTTCTACCACCCCCCATTCGAATGGATCATCATCGTCGTCGACGTTGCTATTATTAAGCAAACACCAACCACCGAAATTGCAACAGCAATTTCGTAATTTCTCAAGTCTAAATATGCCAATGCAGTCGCAGGTTTCTAAACTCGTTCATCATGTAAGCAAAACCAAAAATCAATACATAACTAACTAATTTTTAATTAATCAAAACAAAAAAAGTAGAACAAAAAGAAAACTTTAACAATCACTACCAGTTCAATAGCTCAATTGCATGCAATTTACGTTACTATTAATAATTCATATGGAAAAGTAGCAGTAAGCTAACGGTCAAAGCTTTTGAGTAGCATCATACATATGTGGGGTAACATTGAAATTTGAAATTTCTATTGATTGATGATTTTCTATAAGTAATATTATAAAGTCAATTTATTAAAAAACAGCTAGTTAGGAAGATCTTTAGTAACTAAGCCTTAAAACTTACCTGCAGTTTTCTCAGATAACCGCATACGAAAAAAAATCAAATTTTTCAGGAAAGCCAAAAAACAATAGTATAGTATCATAAAATTGGCTTAGTTACAAATAGTTTTAGTTAAATTTTATATTGAAATTTAAGTTTATTAATGTTACAATTGTTATATATATAGATTACGGTGTCTTGAATTGAAAAGTAAAACAAACTTAAAATCTCAATAAGTCGACGTACATATGCGGTTATCTTAGAAAACCACAGATATATGAAGGCTGTTAGTAAACATGAAACATGTGTAAAGAAAAACATCAACTTATTAATTAATTGATTAAGAAAGTGCTTAAATATAATAATCTATGATTCTTCTAAGGGCACCCAACACTAGTCAAAAAGCATGAGCTTTGACTATCCTTTACAACGACGAGTTAATGACATTTCTGAGAGTTAAAACTATTTTAATCGCAAATCCAAATTTTTCCATCGCTCTAGCAAAAATGTTTCCTTATATAACAATGTACATATTTGATAATTGATAACAATATTTTTGTTGGTCATTATCATGCTCATATTTGACCAATGTGTGGTGCTCTTTAGGATAAGATTATACTTAAAAGGTTTTAGCTAAAGTCAATTTTATTGTAATTCTTAATTTTGAAGATCCGCAGTAGTAATTCAGCGTATGGAGGCTTTTAGTAAAAACAAGTGGGAATAACATCTATGTATATGTTAAATATAAAATAGTCTCCCATAACCCTTAATTAAAAATGATGTCACAGTCTTTAATTTATAACAAGATTTAGAGTATAAAATAGCCTCCCACGACCATTCGTAAAATGTTATATTAAATTTCTATTAAGTAAAGGTAGCGGCATTTTTTATTATGAGTACTAAATTAATTTTTATCTTAAACCGTCCGATTTTGTAAGGGCCTGCAATAACGAAACTCACTCTGTCATAAATTGTCCCAAAAGTGATATAAAATAAGCTTAAAGTGCAATAGATTGTAAAGTGTAGATAACACAACAGTGTGGAATGTCGAAACACACATACAGAAGTAAAGCAACTAATCCACATTGTCTATGAGATGGATTTAAATACAATTTGCAAAGGTGTTAAAAATAATTGTTATTATACAAGTTATTACATAGGAATAGAAACATTATACAAGGCAGAAAATGCACATTTTTCAATTTCAAAAAGTATTTTGAATCACGTCTAGTAACGTTAACAAGGAATTTCCAAATTAGCGAAAACGAAAACGGTGAAATAGTAATAATAACAAATTTATTGGAAGTAGTGATATACTGTATCAACATTAGTAAATTGTACATGGGATTGGTGGATGCATCTTCATAACATTTAAGTTATTGCTCATAACCATTTAAAAACTGACATTTTGGAAGCAGATTATTTTTTATCCTAAAAAATAGTATTTGATTTGAGGTTTTCTTTTCGATTTAATTTTATCAAAACTATTGAAAAGCACTGAAGTCAAATGTGTTTTTTGTTTTTAATTTTTACAAAACTTCTCAAGAGCGAACTTTTTAAAATGTCAATAATTATCTTAAAAAAAGTTGGAATTAAGATTTGAAAAAAATTAAGGAGATGTAAAAATCTAATTTCATTATATTTTATAAAGAATTATAAATAGTATATGAAATTTGAACTACAACATTTCAAATTAAAATTCAGAGAAAATCAATTGAAACTCAAAAAATTTTATTTGAATTTTATAATAATAACCAATTGAAATTCAAAACTCATCAATTGAAATTCAAAACACATCAATTGATATTCAAAATACATTTATTTTAATTCAAAAATCGTCATTTGAAATTCAAAATTTGTTAATGGATATTCATAACTCGTCATTTGAAATTCAAAACCTATCAGTTAAAAAAGTTTTGAATATTTTTGAATTTCAATTGACGATTTTTGGATTTCAATTGATGAGTTTTGAATATCAATTGATGAGTTTGGGATTTCAATTGATGAGTTTAAATTTTCAACTGATATTTTTCGAATTTTAAATGAAAAAATTTTATTTTGAATTGCTATTTTTTGAATTTCAAATAGAATTTTTTAATATCAATTGACGAAATTCAAATAAAATTTTTGAATTTCAATAGATTTTCTTGAAATTTCAATTGAAAATGGTGTAGAGTTGAACCTCGAGGTTCCACTGTATTTGCAATTGATAACAAATTAGTATAACACTTCAAAACATTTTAAAGTACATGGTAACTTGTTGTTAAATCTATCTATCCTGACAAGAAAATATCTTTTTAAAACGGAGGATAATCTGGTTATAATCACTTGAATATTTCTTGTTGATCTACTAAATTTAAACATATTTACTATAAATAATGGAGATTTTGTAAAAATTTAACAAGTTTCTTACTCATACATGTTCAGCAAAAGAAAAGCCTAAAAACTCTGTTACGTATCTTAAAATATGCTGACGCCAGTTTACCGAAATTCGTAAAAAAAATTGCATAATTAAAGCAAGAAATAAATGGGAGCTATAAAAGTTTTCATGTATTTTAAAATAGAATATTTTATTTTTTAATTTATGTATTTTGAATTTCATATAGAATGTAAGAATAGCAATTGATTTTGTTTGATTTCAAATAGAAAATAGTGCAGACCCTTTCTGTATTAACATAACGATATACAGCAGTAACACGGCATTTAAGTCGAGTTATATCATTTTTAAAATAGAATATTTTTTTTTTAATTTATGTATTTTGAATTTTAATTAGATTGTTAAAAAAGCAATTGATTTTGTTTGATTTCAGATAAGAAATAGTGCAAACCCTTTCTATATTAACATAACGAACGATATACAGCAGTAACGGCATTTATGTCGAGTTACGTATAGTGCAAACCCTTTCTATATTAACATAACGATATACCGCAGTAACACGGCATTTATGTCGAGTTACGTATCTTTTAATATCTTTAAAAATTTTTGAAAACTTCCAAATCAAAACAAATTCTTTGCATTGAATAGATAGAAGTCAGTGTTTAAAATGAACAACAAGTTTAATTAGGCAAACAATTTTAATAATATTCCATTTGCAAGACAGATTTCAAATCAGGCGTAATAAACACATAACAACAAATTACGTAAAATTTCGATTTCAGTTACTATCACACACAGCAAACATACGGACACATATTAGACAAATTGTAAGGTCATACATTAGTATTTTTATTTATATGGCATTGAGAGTTGAAATTTAAAGGTCCCCAACGGTTCATCACAATAGTGATAATGGGATTCGTTAAGAAAAGTGTTTAATTTGTTGTTTAAATTTCAATAATTCATGATTGTATTCTTAAAAAAAATCTCTTGTGCAAATATAAAATATTAATTTCATTTTCATAGCAAAAAATTAAAGGGACACACTTAAATTAAAAATGAATTTAACTAAACTAGCTATCTGTCATTAAAGTTGTGGCATAAGTTGTGAAATATATACTGTGGTGAAATCTTAATTCGGTGAGTGGTCTCCGTTCTTTTAGGAAGAGCCTTGAGTTCTCTCTTTTGTTAACACTACCACTAGTTTAAACTTTAAAGAGTAGTACGAGTTATGCACGTGACATTCCATGATGTTGCCAATACGAACTTTGAACGTTTGTATATCCCCAATTGCCAGCTTTAAAGGGCAATGTCTCTGTTATTGCAATCAATTAAAAGCAATCTCATTGCCATGTGTTCTTGTCGAATTCAATTATGTTGCACAATAAATTGAATGATATTATATGATTTCTCTTTATAGTGCAAACACATTGACAAAGTGTCCGATATAGGAGCAGTTAGTGCTCTGTGAGATCTTTCACAAAACCACAATTGAAAAGTGAAATTAAAGGCAATATCCCGATTGCTGAACTTAATTAACCACATTTTGTTGCCATGAGCTCCTGTACAAGTTGTTTTTTTGCACACACACATATACACATTATTGGCGATTTTAAATGATATCTTGCTGTTTTGGTTCGTTTTGATAAATTATTTTATTTAACGAATAAATTCTGTTAGTTACCGTATAACCTTGTCTAATATGTGGCATTTAAAACGTTGTTTGATGGATGGATTTGATGGATTTACATTCAAGCGATACTAAAACAATAAATTTTAGTTTTTTTTTCTTCTTAACTCTATAGTATTTCCAATCATCATATCAGGTGCTTTCCTTTATAATACTAGTGAACATTAGACCGGGTCGGTCCCCATACAAATTTTTTTTTTCTCCAAAGTCGAGGGCAAATATTAAAGACCACTTCGAGACAACTTCAAAAACTTCCTCCCCCACCCCCGGAAAAACAGCCAAAATCGTTTTTTTATCGCTACTTTTTTGTTTGCGACTCAATCTTTAAATCCAAGGCATCGGTGTATAGGTTTCGAGGAGTACTACATTTGTCCTATAGATGTCGCTGACATACGACATCATCTTGTAATGTTGGCCTCATTTAGAGCAATTTCTACCCCTAAAATTTAAAAATATTTTTTCCTATAATTAAAGCCCTTTAAAAACCAAGAACATTTTGCTTTGGAAGTATACAGTTTTATTCAAAAACAAAAAAGTTACGTATGAAAAGATGTATTTACAGCATCAACACTAATATTTTTTCCTGTTGTTTGCATTATTATCGCAAATTATTGCATACTTTTTAGCGCTGACGGAAAATTTTTATAAAAACGATTCCATACTTTGTAGCTCAAATTGTTGCATAAGTCTTAATGACATCGAAAAAAAATTTATATATTTCCTTGAGATAATTCATTTTTTATCTAGTTACCGACGAAATATGATTTGTATTACAAATAAAATCCCAAAAAGAGCAAAGATATGTATGTAATTACAAATATTGGCGCCACTCAAGTTCCGTTCACTACTTTCTAGTTTTGCAAAAATTCTCCATTTTGATTAGTCATTCTAAGCGCTGATTTACTTACATTTCGCACAAATGTTGAGTGTTGCATATTGCATGGGAAGAATACAAGTGCAAAATTAAGTCTATATTTTATTATTAATACTTCCATTGTGGACCAGGTATCTTTATAATTTCGTTGCTTTAATATTGGTGACGCTGAATATTTTTATACGCATGTTTAAAAACACTGTTTGCGCTAAAAGGTACACAACAACTTATATTTAATTTTTTTCGATATCGCTGAGAAGTATGCAATAATTTTCTGTAATAATGCGAACAACAGGAAAAAATATTAGTGTTGATGCTGTAAATACATCTTTTCATACGTAACTTTTTTGTTTTTGAATAAAACTGTATACTTCCAAAGCAAAATATTTTTGATTTTTAAAGGACTTTAATCATAGGAAAAAATATTTTCGAATTTTAGGGGTAGAAATTGTTCTAAGTGAGGCCATCATTGCAAGATGATGTCGTATGTCAGCGACATCTATAGGACAAATGTAGTACTCGTCGAAACCTATACACCGATGTCTTGAATGTTACGATTGAACCACAAACAAAAAAGCAGTGATAAAAAAACGATTTTGGCTGTTTTTCCGGGGGGTGGGGGAGGAAAAAATTTTTTTTTTTGAAGTTGTCTCGAGATGATCTTTAATATTTGCCCTCGACTTTGGAAATTTTTTTTCGTGACCCGGTCTAGTGAACATTAATTAATTTCTACAGTAGTGGTTTAGTTGCAAATGCCAGACTAGGTTTCGTTTATTAAACTTAATTGTCTGATTTTTGTGAATTATATAAATTGCTAAAAATTGCAATTTGAATACTAGTAAATATAAACAATAAATATTTGTTAGCCAAAACTTTAAAAGGTAGGTTGCACTATTCTTGTAAATCTAATAAACCACAACTATAAAATATTGCTGTATATATCGGATAAAAGAATATCTCTTATAAGAAAAAATTGCATAAAAGAACGTTTATCAATAATACTGGAAATTAAGTTTCTTTAAACAATAATTGCTTATAAGAGAATTATTGTTTATCAATATTCTTTAAACAATAATTGATTATAAGAGAAAATTGGATATAAAAAAAGAAATTTGTGGTATTTAAGGCATAACGAATATTTGCAGACAGTTTTTATACGTTTTCCCAATGTTATTCTGCTCCAAAAACATTTAAACCTTTTGCCTACACTCACTAATAAAGTCGCTCAGAAAACGCGCCTTCTAATTGCTGAGGTTGCTTTGCAACAACAACGTTCGTGTGACGTATGGACAGGTTTGCGACTTCAGCATTTTGTGTGAGTGAGAACAAAGCTTTATACCGCAATAATTGAATATGGACCACTTTAGATTGTGTCTTCTACTACTATGTATTTCCCATTTAAAGGTCAATATAGTTGGGGTCATTGTTGGCGGAACGAATGTTGATTATAAATTATTAATAGAATCATTTATTATTTTATTACGTAAATGTCTGGGCAAAGTAGATCTCGTGTGTATGCAATTTGTTTAGATATTGTAGTATATAAATAAATATAGGCATATGAACATATGTACGTACGTATGTAATATGTGTTGTGATGTGTTGTGTTTGTTAATAAACACTCTGACAAAATTACGTCTTCCATTAAGGCATATGAAATAAACCCTTTACAATTAAGCAAAAACAGAAAATTCGCTTTTAATCTCGAAGCTTTAATATGTATAAGAATTTCATTAGTTTTTATACTATTTCTTTTGTTATTCTTTGGGTTAAATTAATTCAAGAAGATATAATCAATGATTGTCCCTATTACGGCTCAGTTGAGTTGTAATTTTACAATGTGGTACTATCGATTACAACTTAATCTGTGAAGTACACCTACAAATTACTGAACCAAACAACTCAACCAAAAAATTACAACTAATCAATAACAGTTTTTTTCAAATACAACTTAACTGAGTTGAGTAATAGGAACAGAAGTTATGTCTAACTTATTGTTCCCTTAGTTCAGTTTGTTTTAATATATTTCTTTAACCATTTCATCTTTTATTAGGGCGACCACTCTCTATAACGTATCTGCTTCTTATTGCATAGCAAAGAGCAAACTCGTGTCACGTTTGAGAAGATCTTTATATTCGTGGAATCACGTTTTAAGCTGAATCTTTTATATCTCTTGAAATATTTATTAGTCCGCCAGCTCAGTGTGTGTCTTGTTACTCTTTGTAACCTTTTCCATTAGGCATTCTAATACAATATGTGAACTGTCGTCGGCAAACGGGCAAGTGCACGACGACAGTGTCGCTTAAACAAAAGCAGGGGCGGTGAGTAGGTGGCATTAGAAATAGTATCAATTTACCCACATGCCATCTTTTTTCGCTGCTTCTGCTAAGCTAGAACAAAAACATACATAAATACAGGGTGCACCACAGAAATGTGCACTAAAAAAAGAAAACCATTTGTATACAAATGGTTTTCGAAAACACACATTTGTAATTAATAATTATTATGCATGCGGTGTGTTTGTTGGCTTGCAGCTTTTCATACAGGTGTTTGGTTCATTAAGTTTTATATTGAATTTCTTCTTAGATGCCGGTCTTTTGTTATGTTCCTGTTCTGCTGTTTGCATTTATATTTTCCATTTTTGTTTTTGTGTGCCCATCTTCTCCTCCCCCTCACCACATCACACAATTGTTGTGATGACCACTTTTTTTCGTTTTCGTCAAACACACTAAAATAAACTATCTAATTGAAGCAATCGTAGAAATGGGCACCCTACCCAGCCCCCCTCAGCCACGATGATTACCTACTCCTTAGCTTGGAATTGTATGACTCGTTGTGACAGTAGCGCAGCGATCTCTTATTACACGTTCCAATGTGGAAAGTAACCCAAGTGTTCCGTCAGTTTAGCGGGCGTACAATTGGCTCATTACTTGACTTACTGTTTCTCTAGTTATTCACCTGAACAGATGTAGTGATTTTTATTAGCTTATAAGTAAAAAGTGAACTTAAATATTATGAAATTTTAAAAATATATGTAAAATCGTATAAAGAAAATTAAATTCAAACGCTTTAAAAATGTTAAAAGAAATTGTTTATACTTGTGTATCATTAGTACTGGTCTACAAATTGTACCAATTTCTGAGGTCATGTTATTGTGTGAGTGTTGTTTCATGAAATTAAAAAACCAATAGAATTTTTAAAAGTTAAAACTGTTTTCATTTAATTTGTATTTGAAAAACTGGCACAGAGATTACCCGGCGAATCTTATTTAACGCTCAGGATAATCATGCCACACCGATAGGTGGCCTCAACATTTAGTGTTTCATTGTCTTATCTTTGCCGACAGGTTTATTTACACTCATAATTTTCTAATCAGCTTTATCAGATCGATCGTAAACTATCAGGTAGTAAAGCTTTTGCATTGTAGCCTTCCATCGAGCCATTCAACCTGTTGTGTATTGGTCAAAATTAGTATCAATTAAACAACAAAGGTTGTCGTCAACGTATTTAACATAATAATTTTTTTGCCAATTTTGTTGTTTAAACAAACCCACCTGTTATGTGAGCAGCTATATAATTGTTTGAAATATTGAGCTTTGAATTGGGCTTCCTGTATTGTAGCATGCTTAATTTGTTGTGTGCATTCATTTAGTGATAAAAATCAATTATATTATTCTATATTTGTTTCATTTCAGAACGCCATGGCTCCGCTGAAGAATCGACGTCATATTTCTTCAAAAGAAATAACAAAAAATATGACTCTCTACACAAATGAGACATTCAAATCTGAGGTGGACAAAAATACATTGGAGTAAGTGTAGAGTAAAGATGATGATGATGATAATGGCTGTGTTAATAACACAACACGAACATCTTAAAAGTAGTCCACACAATTGAAATTTACACATCACTTTTGATTGCTAAACTCTTTTGTTTTTGTGTAGTATCATAGCCAATGGTTATAAAAGTCGGTGTTTGTTTTATAAGAAATGTTCTGAGCAAAGTTCACGAAGAGATTAAGGAATTGCGTGCACACAAGATGCATTTATCGTAATCAAAGTGTAAATGCATCTAATTACTTACGTAAATAACATGCTATTGACTTAAGCGTCAGATAGTTTCACTGAGAGAACGGCTGGCCGATGATAATGGTTTCTGGATGCCTCATGCCTAAGGCTCGTATCTGTACTGTTTTTCGCAGTACAGTACTGTTTTTCGACACCAAAAACTGCGTACTGCTTTTCTCACTCAAAGTACTGTTTTTCGATACATAATAGAAATATAAACAGCGAACAGCGAATTCATGCAATAATATTGTTCACTTCAAAAATAAGCTCGAATAAACACTAAAAATGCGTCAAGAGGATGATTTTTTATCCCCAGCTGTAGTAGCAGAAAAGCAAAAACTTATTGACAATGGATACAATTCGATTGAGATGGCTGCTTTATGCACTGGTTTTTTCGGTAATTTTGCCTGCTTTGATTTAAATGCTTTTATACTAATGGAATGAAGTCGAAGACGATATGAACAAGTTAAGGAAAAAGAATTTGTACTATGCCAATGAAAATGCGGTATATTTGCACACCCAATTTACATATATCAAAAACGAGCGACAATATTATGCAATGGAGAGAAGGCAATGTTTCAAATATGGATCGGTGGGTGGAGATATTTATTCATCTCAATAACGCTGATTGCGAATTCAAAGAAATGGCCACGATCGTTGAATATATTTTATGTTTTCCAGGAACTTCAGCATCAGTGGAGCGAATCTTCTCTGCAGTGAACAAAACTTAGACGTCAGACAAAACCCATTAGATGTGCAAACATTGAAGGCGATTCTGACCGTCAAATGTAATATGAAGTACAATACGTTGATTTCTACAATTACCTCAAAACGAAGCTGCCATTGCTTATTCAAATTGCTTCAAACGACAAATACAAAACAACTACAAAAGTTGATTCTGGAAATGATTGTTAATTTTTTTTACATATTGAAAAAAATATAAAGCTATGTAAATATGTACTGCAAAAAGTACTGTTTTTCCAAATCGATGTACTGCTTTTTTACAAAATTTCAGTGAAATGTACTGTTTTTATCCAAAAAATATATACGAGCGTTACTCATGCCGCATACTAATTTGGAAAATTATTAATGCCTACCATATTTTTAGAATTATGAAAAAATGAATGATTACACCTAGAAACAAATTGTGATATCTTTGACATCTGCGATATTGAATCATGTGAGAGAGAAATGCAATAATTTGAAATAGAAAATAGAAACTGAGAGTGCATGTAGAATTAGACGTCTTCGTGACTTAATCATACGGAATAATAGATTTTGTACACTAGAATCCTAAACTGGTTTCTTCTTTTGCCCAATACATATCTGTACAGAGGTGGTGTAGAATTGTTGGAGATGATATTGTTTGATTAGCGGGGATCCTCTTATAGTTTCTATAACCTCTCTCGTTTGTTTGTGGTAATCAAGGGTGGGCTGCATTGTTTAGGTTTTAGAACCACTGGAAATAATACTTCCGATTGAATTTCTGTAGGGGATAGAAAGTTGGACTTGTAGTTCAACCAAACGTATAATTTCTCAGTTGACAAGAAATTATACCGTAGAGTTACGTTTGCAGAAGTTACAAGTTTTGGGAAAATAAAACAAATTTGTTAGATCAAATTCATTTATTTTATTTGGAGAATAGAGAGAGGTATGCTCACCAGTTGGGATGTAAACGCAAAGTGAAATATTTCCTTGTCGGAACATTCGACTACAGTTAATTTTCTTCTTTTTCATGACATTTAGCACAATTTTCGTTTAATATTTAATACAAGCTGAATAAAAGCTTTGAGTTAAAAAATTTACACGGTTTAAATTCATTCACAATAGTGATGGTACTTTTGGTAATATAAAGTACATATTTAAGAAATATAATAAACATCAGATATTAATTCATTTCACTAAATATTAAGTCTAAACCAATAAAGTTTAGACAATATCCTTTTTAAAAAATTTTAAAGGATTCGAAAAAATCTAACTCATTTGTAAAAAAAATAGTTTCTGTTAAATTCAAAGGGTTATTCAATTTTCCAATTATCTGCATTTTTATATAGAAATAAAAAGATATCGCTAAAAAGTTCTGTTTTATTTTCGGGCCAAGTTTTAAAACCCCATAAAGACATACCTCTAGTCATATCATGCGTTTAATCCAATTTAATAGACTTCCAATTATCTCAGAAATATTATCCTTTATCCAACTTGTTTTCAAAGTCTTACAAGACATATTAACTAAAAACCCATTTAAAAACACACAGAAATATAAACTTTTGCCATAACGGTACAGATATCACGCACAAAGATTTCCACATTCTTACAACCCATTAAAAACGACACAAATTTCCATTAAATACTCCAGCAGATAACCGAAAAAGTCTACCATTATCAATATTATTTTGTTCCATTAAGTTTTTATAACATTTTTTTATTTTTTTTTAATATATTCATGTATATTTTACACATTACCTTATATGTATTGTTATTTATTCATTTTCTCTTTTTCCAAGATTTAAAAAACCCACTGGAAATCCTTTAGTATTAATTATGGCCTGGCTAATGGCTAAACAAAAGCACTTGAAGAAATATGCTGAAATCTACACCGAATTGGGTTTCGATGTTATGGTCGTACACATTACGCCCTGGCAACTATTGTGGCCAGCCAAGGGCACTCAGGTTGTGGCTGCCGAAACTATTAAATTCTTGGAGAACAACAAATCGTACGCCCCCATTGTGGTGCATGGTTTCTCAGTGGGCGCTTATCAATTTAGCGAAATGATGGTGCAAATGTCACACGACATGAACCGGTATTCGGAACTACTTAACAGAGTTGTCTGTCAGATATGGGACAGTGCTGCTGATATTACCGAAATTCCCGTGGGTGTACCCAAATCGATATTTCCCCGAAATCCCCGCATGCAAACTGCTTTAAGAAACTATACACTGTAAGTTGTACGTTATATTTCTATACAAATTTCTAATGCTATTTTTCTGTTTCGTTTTGTAGTTACCATATGAAAACATTCCATAACCAGGCAACCGTACATTATATGCGTTCTAGCCAAATGTTTCACTCGACCATATTAAAAAAGCCTGCCTTGTTTTTCGTTGCCGATAACGATCTCATTGGCCCTCCCAAATCAAATCAAGTGGTGCGGGAAAATTGGGAAAGAGCCGATATTAAAGTAACTTGGAAATGCTGGAAACATTCTATGCATGCTGGTCATTTTATGAAACACCGCGACGAGTATTTAGACTTTTTATTCAAGCATTTGGAGGATGCTGGTGTCTTGGAGGCCATTGGCGTTAAAACTAGAGCTAAATTGTGAGATAATTCAAATTCGTCTACATTGTCATCGTTCACTAACAGTCGTAGCGGTTTGTGTTAAATAAACATGCGAATTTAATTAATTGTTTAAAAGTATTTTACTATTGAGTTATATCATATCCTTTTTTTGAGTTTATAATTAATTTTTCACCTCTGTATTGATTATGTCAATGTCTTTATTAAGAAACAAGATCTTAAAGAAAAACATATAAAATAAGATGTTTTTAATTTTCAAAGACATTTGATTCGAGGGAGATGTATGCACTCCTTTGATAAATATATGAATAAAAAATATAAAAACAAAAAAACGTTAAAATAAATGGTACTTGTTATTAAAGGGCAATGGAATAAGTCTTAAATCCGCAATTTAAAAAAAACTAACAGGTTTTATTAGTAGTTCATAAATTAATTGTTAAGAGTGGTTACATTTTTCATCTAGGGATGAGAGGATGGAACTCTATTTCGGCCTCTATAAAGCAAATTCATTTCTAATTAAAAAAAAATAATAGATATTTTATCATTCCCAAGACAATGGACAAATTTTTCGGTCTCTTTAAAGCATTTTATTTCTAATTATGTATTAAAAAAAATAATAGATATTTAAAAAAAAAATTCTAATTGTGTTTTATTCCTTAAACAAAGTACAAATGTTTTTTCAAGTTTTTTAAATTTTTCGCCATACAAAATTTTCTTTAAAATATTTTAATCAAAAATATAAAATTTTCTTTATTTTTTTCTTCTCAAAATTTTAGATAAAGTGCAAATGTTGTTTTTAAGAATTTATTTGTTTTTAATTCTTGTAATTTTTTTTTCCCCAAGACAAAATTTTCTTCAAAATATTTTTAACCAAAAATTCTATTTTTTGTTAATAATTTTAAAACAAAATTTACAATATAAAAATTGTTTTATCAATATTTACCTTTAAAATATTAAATACATTTTTTTCATATCCTTCATACCTAAAATACTATGAAATTTAATTTTTTAAATTATGTTTTCGGAACCGAGGTAAATATAAAATTTTCTTCAATATATTTTTTTTCTTCTCGAAATTCTTTTTTTTTATAATTCTAAAATTGAACAAAAAATTATAATTCAGGAAATTAAACTAACATTTATTATATTTATATTTATATTAAAAAAATGGTTTCGTAAAATAATAATATTTTGAAAAAAATAAAATTGTTTTTCATCACGTTCTGTGGATAGCCCAACTTCAACCTACATTTTCGTGGTTTAGGTGTTACGAGCTCCCCCAATGGCGCTAAGGTGGGTCTTCCAGCAGCTCGCGGTTTTCTCAGAAGGTTCCAACCCTTCCACCATTACCGCTGTACAGTGGCTCATCCTTTGGTGGCGTCTCTGTAACAGGGGTCTTCACGGGTGGTGGGCCACGATTACGTTGCTCCCGTGGTTTAAACTGTTGTTGGGGGGGTCTTCCTCCACCAACTTGCGGAGGTGGCCGAGATGTAGGGGCGACGCTCCGATACATGCTGTCAACTCTGGCTTCTTCAGCCCAATCATCACCATCACGTTGTGATTGACGCATGTTAAAATCCCTCATTCGACGGGCATCACGGGGTCTAGGACCACGTTGCCTTTGGTTTTGCTGAGGTTGCTCTTCAGCAGAGCTATTGTTTGCGGGTGTTCCACGCTGGTTGTTCGAGTTATATCTGAAACTCATAATTATTTTACACTATAAAAGCAATTGTTTAATAATCTTTGTCTAAAAACGACATTTGCGCCAGCTCCATAAATGTTTGCAAAAGTTTTTAGAAAGGTTTCAAAAACTATATTAGGCACGCAAATTCGTCGATGTGAGCGTAACAAGAAACTAATTTCGTCTGAGTACGACCATAAATCGGCTAATACCGTCGATGCTAGATTTTGAGACATTTTCATACAATAGAATATGGACAGGAACAATGCAGACATACGGCGCATAAGGTGTCTGTTAGCCTACTCGGAACCGATACGTCCGTGTATTACGGAACACAGTGGGTGAGGGACAATGTCGTTAACAGATCTTAAAAACGATCAACCTTTTGATTGATCATGGAAAGTAACCTTGATCCGAGCAATTGCCTCTTGCAATTTGATCCATGAGGGGGAAACCAGTCGAATTCAAATGGGTGCTGACAACGCGCAAATTCATTAAAGATGGACTATGAAATACTTACTTCTGGTCACAACTACGAAAAATCCCTCGATGTAGTTTCCATATGAACCGCAGTCACCGCATGCACGAACACTCGCATTCACCAACGTCCGATCTTATACATCCCTTTGGGGGAAACAGAATGAGGGTCTGCTAAAATGTCACCATGACAGGACCGGCTAACATAACCCTGTTAACAAAAAAAACACGTGGAGGCAATTAAATATCGATTGTGAATACACACACGCACATCGACCACTCTACTTACCCGTGTAGTGTCCGAAGTTTTGTTGCGTGGGCCTCCACGGTTCCTATCTACAACACGGTGTACATAGGCCCAAACCGAAAATATAAAAAAATAAATAATTAAAATAAAAGACAAAGAGATTTGTCTGCCGGTACGTCCGACCGTGTTGAAGAGAAAATGAGAAAACGGAAATATGTTAGAGCGTTGTTGCCATAGGCAGATAATTGGCGAATACGACAGTGTTGCTTTGTAGGTGAAAGTGTTGCCAGGCGGTGTTAATCGATGGCACTAAATTTTTCAACACTGAGCGAAACGCCCGCGCCTTTCAAATATAGGGAAGACAATAACAAAACCTTGCACAAAAGGAAAATATGAAAATTTGTGGGAAAAATTAGCTTGAGGCGGGCATTGACGGGCAATATAAAAGCCGGACGCGGAAAGCAAATAGACATTGTTTTCTAATTTTTGAAAGGCGACGGAAATCGACAGCGGATACTGTGTTGTTTTTTTTAATCATCTACATAAACTAAGTGCTCAAGTTTCAATAAATAAACAATAGAGGATTTATTCCTTATTTCAACAACGGCTTTATTTATTTTTGTGCAAAACACTGGTGTGTCACGTAAAAAGTAAGTGAGTGGTTTGTGTGTGTTCGTAAAATTTGTAAAGTTAACGTTTATATGGTTTGTGTTGTGCCGTCCTCTAGACTACCAAGGATCTCGGCAGAAGGTAAATCGCTGGCCTCCAACGCAACAACCAAATACGGGGGCCAGTGCATTTTTTTGGTCAAACCAGGAGCTTTGGGCCACCGCTTATTGGCGTCCTCTTAGTCCGTGACGCGAAATATTATCAGCGGCGCTGTTTTAAGCTGCTTTATTGGAGTGAGACCGGACAACTTCAATCCTACCGGATATAAGGCAAAGCAACCTGAAAAGTTAAAAATAACCAAGTTAGTCTGGATTTAAGGTAATAAGTAATCTTAAAAAAACTTACCGTCCAGCATATAAATCCGCTAACAAGAGAGATCCCGTGAAGGCCAGTAAATCGCCAAATCGGCGATGGTCTGTTGAAAATCGTGCCGTGGGCCTATAAAAGAATAGAAAAAAGATTAGAGACACAGTTAAAAATAATGTTTAACAATTTTAATTAAAGAAAACAAAGAAAGCTTATAATAATTATGTTAAGGAGTGTATGTTTGTGACGTCTATGTTGTGGAAAATTTAAATGTTTTATGTAGTGTGTAGAAAAAGAAATTGTAAAGGTTATTAACGCCAGTTTTAAAAAAGAGGAAAAGAGAACAGGATTTGATAAATTCGTTCAGCGAGCAATTTTTGGAAATAGTTTTTGTAAAAGGATCTAAATACTGAGGTCCATAAAAAACCAGTTCAGAGAGCTCTTTTAACTAGGAAGTAAAGTTAAATCGAAGGCCAAACAAGGGCAGAAAACGCTTCTGAGGGAAGGAATTAAATCCGAGCTAATGACGCGAGATTAAATGTTACTGGTGTTAGTAGCTTAGTAGGAATAAAATATTAATTGTCTTAATGTTTAAGGTTAAGTTGTGTAAGATAGTGTTTAATAAATTTGTTTTATGTCGATTTGTATAAAAGTCATGATGTGCTGAATTTGTTTGTGAGGAGGGAATAGGAGAGTGTAAGGGCTAAATGAGGTGAGTCAAGGTGGAGTGTGGGGTTCATACTAATTAATGAAAGGCGCATAATGAACCATGGAAGGGCGGGCGATAGTGCGAGAGAAGAGACACCAAACTCTCTCTGATCAAGGTATATGTTGTGTTGTGTTTTATGTTTGTTTTGTTTTCTACTTTCTTCTTTTTGTTTGCTCCTCTGGGCTATGGTGGAAGGGTTGGAACCTTCTGAGATAACCGCGAGCTGCTGGAAGACCCACCTTAGCGCCATTGGGGGAGCTCGTAACATAGGGCGTATTTGTGGGTGCGTGGAGTTCTTAGGGACATCCGAACCATATTCTGCACATTTTACACTAAACAAAAAGATTAGTTTTTCAAAAGCCAAAAAAATGCCCTTATCTAAAATAATAATAATTAAGTCCCCAAACCTTGGCAATTGTTTTATAAATATAAATAACAAAATTTAGACAAATAAGTAATAAAAATATATACATTTATAAAAAAAAAACTCGCTGCGGACAGGATTCGAACCTGTGCGGGTAGAACCCAATGGATTTCAAGTCCATCTCCTTAACCACTCGGACACCGCAGCCATACGAACAATGTTGACAAATGTCGTATTTAACACTTCTAATCACATGGAGTTGCCATATCTTGTTATTTCTACAGTGTTGATAAATCTCAACAAATTACATCATATACTTCTTCAACTTTCCAACACTATCCAAAACATATGTTTTCTTGTCATTATCGCGTAATCGCTGTTTGTTTTGTACCCGCTTTTTTGTTTTCATCACATTTTTTTCTACGCTTCCATTATTTCTGTACTTCCAAGCGAAGCGTGCTTATCTAGTCGCGGCGAACGGGCGTAAATCTCTGTTTGTATAAATTTTAGATTCCTCCTCCAACAAAAAATGGCTGTTCTACCACCCGATCCTGTTTATAATTTGCGCTGTCCTGATATGGGTGCTGTGAATTCCCTGTGCTTCCATCAAAACGAACGTCTACTAGCGGGCACTATCAAAGGCAGTGTTTTCCTGTGGGACTTGCAAACGAATCGTTCCAGTTTGCACTTTCAGGTGGGACAGGAACCAATCACGGCATTACATCACACGGATGACATGTTGATAACACAAGAGAAGGGAGGTGCCGTGACCCTATGGTCTATGACAAATTCAGGTTATAAGCGACATGTGGTCATACCGGCCCATTACATAGGCTACTGCCGTTCGGCGCTCTATCCTAGTACCGGTGATAACCAATTGCTGTTCTATCCCTGCGATGAGAATTCTATAGGTGTATTGCACACCAGTGACCCCGAGAATTTGGCACAAATGTTAGTACCTGATGATGCCCAGTTGCCAAAATTGGGACCCGTTAATTGTTTTAAGCCTTTTGAACATGCATCACAAATGTTTCTATTGGCGGGCTACGAAAGTGGTCATTTTTTAACGTGGGATTTAACGTCTGGCATGGTTGTGGATGTGGCACAATTGGAGGCGGATCCTATGGCCGTGGATTATGATCCTCTCACGAATAGGGGTATCATTGGAGGACCAGGTAAGTACAAAAATATTTTAAAAAAAATTGTATAAAATCAAAATGAAGATTATAGGTCGCTTTGAGCGCAGTACTTCGAAAAGAGAATAAGTAAAAGATTAAGATATATATATTTTTGGCTTAGAATACCCGAGTATTCCATTTTAAGATACCAAAGGGGCCAAGGAGTAAATTGTTTATATCGAAAATACGTTAAAAGTAACAAAAATTATTTTTATTTTTGTTGTTTAAAAAAGTACTTTTAATATACCATAATGTACTTTTGTTATGCCAAAAAGTTCCCCTCATTGTTCTAAAATTTATAATATCACTTATGGTACTAAGAAGTACATAAATTGTACCAAGAAGGGCATTTATTGTACTAGGAAGTAAAATTTTTTGTACCAAATAGTTATTTTATGGTACCAAAAAATACTTGTAATTTACCAGAATGTGCTTTTATTGTGTTAAAAAGTGCTTTTATTTTACCAATTAGTAATATTTTTGTGCCAAAAATTCTTTTTATTATATCAAAAAGTATTTTTATTGTATCAACAAATTATGTTGTACCATAAAACAAAAACTACAATGAGTTTTTCTAACTTCTAAATATTTTTGTTCAAATTTAATTAATTTTATCTGCTTTGTTTTTCCTGAGAAAAATTAATACACACGAAACTCGCTTCATATTTAGAATCTGAATAGTAACTAAAATTTTCAAAAATTATTTAAGTTTTTTCATTAATTCCCCTTTTTTTTTAGGCGACAAATTATCCACATTTTCGTATCAACGCCAATCGATGCGTTTGCAACGCTCTTCCGACATAGCACTTAAAAATGCTGGCATTAATTGTTTGCGCATACGTAATGACCAAAAAGTCTTCACCACTGCTGGCTGGGATGGTCGAGTGCGCATATTTTCCTGGAAAAGTTTAAGGCCCTTGGCTGTGCTCACCGAACACAAAGCAGGTGCCATTATGGATATTGCCTATTCGACGGGCCCTGTGACTATGTGGAAAGCTCCCATTATGGCCGTCGCCGGCATGGACAGTCAGATTTCATTGTGGAATTTATACAATTGAATTATGACGTATGAGTTATTAATATTTCATATTGGTTCTTCCATTTGTACTTGTACTCTTCTAAGTTTACCTCATTTATATTTTATAATAATTTGACTGAATAAGAGAATGCACATACATACTAATTGCTTGCGCGGAACTGTTAAGGTAGTGGAAATACCATGAAAAGAAAATATATATATTTTAAGTGAGAACTCTGAAGAAAAACGAAAGCTCTTATAACCACATACGTTAGAGGTGCTATTATTATGTTTTGTTGAATGTACATGATGTGTATTTACTGAATTCACTGAAATTCAGTGCTTTGAATATAAATTTGAATACATTTATGCTGCAAATATCCTAAGAAATACATTAAGATAAAACAAAAAATAAAATTGATTTTTTTACTTTAAATGAAGGGGGGACAATAGAAATGTACTGGAATTGAAATTATGTGGATGGAAAATAAGTGTTTTATTTTAATGGATATTAGTTTAGCCCCTCAACATCTTTTAAAAGCGCGACACATGAATCAACTTCAACACTAGTAAAAAATAAAATAAAAACTCCCTTATTATTAAAAAAAAACAAATTTGAATACGCTATGAAACTGATGCACTTGTTAGAATACAGCATTTGTACACAGTGGCTTGGCAGAACAACGCCTTTGCCCCATTGCTTCTTATTATAATTGCACTTCCGTTTAATATGAATGGACGCCAGCGCAAATTGAAAGTACATATATGTTCTCGCTTACAACATCTTATTCGACTGCAATCCCATACCAACAACTTTAAAAAAATTACACCATTTTGTCTATACTTTTCGATTTCTTGTTGTATATGGTTGTATTTTTATTTTGTATTTCAATATTCTCAAGTTTTTTTTTTATTTCCAAACATAATCATTCGATTCGAAACCAATTAACAAAATCTACACAATCATTTGAAAAAAATAAATGGTTAGTATCAAAAAGATAATAAATCCTATAAAATAAAATAAATAGAAAATATTTGTATGAACTCTAATAATACTCTAATAATATTACAAATTATTTATATTCCATAGTAATGAATACAAATTACAACATAGTACATACTTAGAAAAATTGCACACAACTGTTATGTTTAAAAAAAATTTCAAAATTAAGTACAGTAGAGGAGGGCGGGAGGAGGGCTTAATAAACTAGGCGCAAAACATGTATAACAACTAATGAAGTAAGGTCAATTCAAGCATCATATATGGCCTTTTTTTTGTAGCCCGAAAAAATAACCTTTAGCAGCATTTTATTAACTTCTAAATTATACACAAATAAATTATCGTTTAAATTAGTACGAACTACAAAATGACGCTTAAACGTATCTATGTATGTATTTATGAATTTAGGTTAGGTTATTTGTTTTGTAGTGTTATATTTTTAATACTCTTTTTTTTCAAGCACTTAGTGCTTTGTTGTTGCTGTTGCAATTTTTTTTTATTACAATTTCTCTTAATCTTAGTTCTTACATCTCCTAAGAGTATCATTATTATGTACTATTAGTTTGGCCCTTGTTGTTGTTTAATTCAGTTTCAGTCGTTTGTTGCTGCTGCTGTTGCTGCCGGATCTCTTCGTCCAGCGTTTCGTTCATATCTTTGTTGTTGGCTGCGGCGATTTTTTGAAAATCACAATCTATGATACGTTTACGCTTGCGCAAAGGCCTTGAGCATTCGGATTCTTTGGTTTGTATAAGAGTACGTTTGGTTTGTAATCGGGTTATTTTCAGTTTGGGTAATTTCTGGTTGTTTTCCTCGGTCGAGTCATCGTTTGGATCGTTAGATTGAGTCGTTAGGCTCGATTTTAGTTTGTTCGACTCTGTCGTCTCCCTCATGGTGGTATCTTCGGCGCTGATGACGCAATGCAAAGTCTTGGGGGTGGTTGATAGCGAATCTTCCGAGGGTGAGGTTGAGGTGGTCATTTGAGACGTTTCCTCTTCGTTTGTGTGTTGCTCCTGTCTATCGTTGGGACTCTCTTCCATATCCTTGGACTTTGTAAAATCTAAAGGTTCCTCCGCATCCGTCTCCGTTGGAGGTCTTTCATTGCAGTCTGCTGCTGCTGTGAGTGTGGTTGGGTTCTCCTTTTCCTTTTTAATTTTTTGTTCATCGTCGAATTTTCGTCGTTCTTCAGGGCTTAAGTAGGCTTTGTAGAAATCGACTATTGGCAGGGGCACTGGGATAGGTATGGGCAAAGGAATAATCACGGGATATGGCATCATTACCGTGACAGGTGGCGGCGTACCCACCAACGCATTAAACGCTCCTAAGTCGGGTGGCATCATAACACTGGGTGGCTGGGGCAGGCCCGCGAACCCGCCCAAAAATCTTGGAAAAAAACCTGTCGAATTGTGCATGAATGGTGGTCTGGGTGGATAGCCAGCAGGAGGTGGTACTGGCGGTGGGGCTTGTTGTACACCAGCTGCGTTGGGAGGTGTGGCAAAGAATGCGGACGGTATGCTGGTGCCTACTCTCCCCGCGCTGGGCGGCAAACTGTGGGGCGTTGTTGGTTGAGATACGGGACTTTCTAGCATGGGCGATAAGGGTGGCACGTTCATGTGTAGGTCCTGCACACAAGATGCCGCAAATTGTGTCAATGATGGGGCATTCGTTTGGCTTATATTAGCACGGTTTGTTTCCGACAAATTTCCCATTAAGGGTTTAGATTTCATATTAGAGGACACAGGACCGCACGATGACGTTTTGCTCTCGCCCCGATTGTTAGACGTAATCTCGGCCGCTGCAGCAGATCTTAGGGGCTTCTTCTTGCGATTATGCTTTGGCGACTGTCGAGCCGTCATTATGCCCGGACTTTTGGACATCAACTTCGAAACTGGCGCCACTGAGATCATTGGCTTGTACGTCGACGACGACGAATTCACTGTTTGCTGAGCATTGTTGGCAGATTCTAGCTTAGGTGGCGTCAGCAGTGTAGTTGATGCGGATCTCTCACCCATATTAGACGCACTGTTTGGTCCTGGTGACAAAGACATCGTGGACGCTGGCGAAGCCGAACGACTGCGACAATTTCTCAGCCACAAATCTGGTGTTATTAGATTAGCCACATTATTGGCTTCCTTTAGACCGTGTTCCTTTAAATGGGGATTCATATCCAAATGAGCCTGGGTCTCCTTACAAAATATTTGCATTTTGTATTGATTCAAGCATTTGTCCGAACAGAATTGTAACTGAGAGGCGCCATCCTGAAAGTCCACATAGCTGACGGCATGACGCACATGTTTACACCAGTCACAGGTTTTGGCCTTCTTAAAGGAAGCCCTACGACTTTGGGTGAAACAGGATTCGGAGCAATAGCGAGGACCATCGCTGGTGGTAAGAAATTCGGGAGCATTGTCAGGCACGGGTCGACGACACCAGCAACAGTTTTGGTAGTCTAGAAAAGAAGAGGGAGGGAAAAGGGAATTAGAAGTATTAAAAAACAGCGAAATATGAGAAAATTATAATATAAACGGAGACTCTCTTACTATAAGAGTATCTTAGCTGGTGCCTAGATAAAGGTTTTTTAAATACTTCACGCATATTTTTAATAAGCAAAAAAGCATTTGTGCAAAAAAGAGTACTTTTATTATACCAAAGAGGAAACTACATTTATTGTACTAAAAAGTAGTTTTATTGTACCGAGATCAAATTTATTGTACTTCAGAGTACATTTATTGTACCAAAGAGTACATTTAGCATACCTTAAAAGTACTATTTTTGTACTGAGAGTAAGTTTATTGTACCAAAAAATACTTTTATTGTACCAGAAAGTACTTTTATTGCAAAAAGCTAACCTTATTGTACCAAAAAGTTCTTTTATTTCGCCAATGATTAAATTTTTGTATCATAAAGTACTTTTATTGTACCAAAAAGTACAATTGATTGTACCACAAAGTACTTTTATTGTATCAAAAAGTAAAATTTATTGTACCACAAATTACATTTATTGTAAGAAGGGAGTACATTTAGCATACCTTAAAAGTTCCATTTTTGTACTGAGAGTAAATTTATTGTACCAAAAAGTACTTTTATTTCGCCAATGAGTAAATTTTTGTATGATAAAGTACCTTTATTGTACCAAAAAGTACAATTTATTGTACCACAAAGTACTTTTATTGTACCAAAAAGTACAGTTTATTGTACCATAAAGTTCTTTTATTGTACCAAAAAGTATTTTAATTATATTATTAAAGAAAGTACTTTTATTTTGCCGAAATGAAAGCACTTTTATTATTCCAATTGCACTAAAAAGTACATTTAATGTACCATAAAGTATAATTATAGTAACATAAAGTACTTTTATTGTATCAAAGAGTACCTTTATTGCACCAAAATGTACTATTATTGCACCAAATTATACGTTTATTGTACCAAAAAATATTTTTATTGTTCCAAAAAGTACATTTATTGTACCATTAAGTACTTTTATTATTCCAAAAAGTTCATTGAGTGTACCAAGGATTTCTTTTATTGTATTAAAAAGTATATTCGTTGTACCAAAGAGTACATTCATTGCACCAAAGTGTACCTTTTTTGTCTTAAAAAGCTCTTTAGTGTATAAAGAAGTACTTTAATTGTACCAAATACATTAATTCCACCAAAAAGTACTTAAAATGTACCAATAAGTACTTTTATTATATCAAAAAGTACATTTGTAGTACCATAAAGTACTTTTCTTGTACCAAAAAGTACGTTTATCGTACCAATGACTACTTTTATTGTACTAGAAATCACATTTATTGTGCCAAAAAGTACTTTCATTGCTCTAAAAAGTACATTTATTGTACTAAAAAGTACTTTAAATTGCCCTCAATGTACCAAAAAAACAAAATTTTCTGTACCAAAAAGTTATTTTATAGTACCAAAGAGTATATTATTGTACCACAAATTACATTTATTGTATCAGAAAGTACTTTTATTGTGCCAAAGAGTACCTTTATTGAACTAAAAAGGTACATTAAATTTACCAAAAAGTTATTTAATTATGCCAGAAAGTACATTTATTGTACCAAAAAGTACTTTCATTGCACTAAAAAGTACACTCATTGTACCAAACAGCTTTTTTATTGTACCAATTAGTACCTTTATTTTACCGAAAAGTAAATTTATTGTACTAGAAAGTACTTTTATTCCAGCATTAAGTACCTTTTGTTGCACCAAAAAGTACGTTCTACAGACAATCCTTAATGAATTCCAAAAATTTAAATTCTCTAAAAATCTTAATTATAACTCGACCTTGTATTAATTTTTTAAGTAAAATATTGTTTATTTCCTTTCATCCCTTTATTATAATTTAAATGAAAATCTCAATTATTGAATCCATTGAATGGTTTCTTGCAGAAAACCTTAACTCAATTATAACCATACACCTCCTTCTCTACCCAAAAACGATGTCCTGAACTCTCACATATTCCTATATGGAAATAATGAGTGATATATGAGATCATATGAAAGCAACGGCTAAAATGAACTCTTCCCATACGTACAGGAAGTTTTCCCTATAGACTAATAAGCATAAACCCATTCGCCTATGAATCCTCCTACGTAAACCTTTTCCCCGACATTAAATCACCATATGTGTGTGTGTTTCTGTTTGTAATCTCATCATTATCTCAAAAATTTGCATGTGTGAAGAACTATTAACGGGTCAGACTACACAGCACGTACTACATACCCCAACAGCTGGATCAAATTGCTGCCAGTTTCTCACTAGGTAATACGTATGGTTGATTTTTTTTCCTTGTGTCTATTATCCATATTTTTTTTTGTTACAATTTAATATTTGGTTGCAAGAAGATGTATGATGCATTCACTGGTTATGGATGTTGCAAGCTTTCTTAAAAATGTGTGTATGTGTGTTTTTCCAGTTTTCTGGGGTATGGTATAACATTTCCATGTAGATTTTTTTGGTGCATTGGTCTGTTCTAGAGATGCTTCTTGTTTTATCGGATTTTTGCCTTATCTCTTTGTCTGCACACCACCACTCATTTGTATTGGCGGGAAATTTAATAGTTTGTACTTTCATTCGGTTTCAGTTTGTAACATATTAATGGCAAAGATTTTTCGATAGTGAGTGGATTATGTTGGGTTAAACAACGTATGAAATTTATGAAGATGGAAGGATGGATGGGTGGGGGGTTGAAAGTTGTTAGGAAAACAAATGATATCGATTGAAGTCCTTGAGCAACTGTGCATTTTTGTTGGTAGTAGAAGCCAGTCAAGGTAAAGATGATTCAAGTTGAGAGGTCAGTAGAGTGTCAGTGTCCGGTTGGGAATTAAAATCTCTATATTTAAAAAAAAAAAACTTAATTTCCCTTTGCACCCCATGAATGAGGTATGGGATAGCTTCTCGCGTTGTTGTGAATTAACACGCTTTCTATTTTTAGATTCACAACTAACGGCACCTACTTATTTATCGACGAATGCGAACGTCACTGTTTTGAGAAGCTCTTACTAGACACGACGATTGAATCGACGCTTAATACTGCGAAGTTGCTGTCAAACAACATTCGAGGGGAGCCGACAATGAAAGAAAATTTTATTTTTTTTTTTCTTTTTTAAGATGACTGGAGCCAGGTTTGAACCTGCGATCTCCCGCATGGTAGTCGCGTGTTCTAACCACTATGCCACGGCCGGTCCCACTATATATTTGGGTATGTAATTTCCAAATGGAGCAAAATGGAGCTGATACCAATTTTTTACTTACTCTATGTGTACACTATTTTCATAATATTCAAGTCTTTGCTTAACATCTCTCTTTTGTTGGTACTCTTTTTGGTACTACTTTATCTATTGCATAAACTTACCTAATTTACTTTCATCCATTGCACTAGCTGCACCTGTTGTCACTTGCATCTTCCCCGTCGAATTGGGGCTTTTCGAGTCATCATCGCGAGAACTCCGCGTGTCATGGTCAGAAGTTGTGCTGTCATTACATCGATAATTGCTGGAACTAATGGAGTTTTTGCGCATGGCACTGTTGTTATTGTTGTTGCTACTGCTGCAACCACTGTTGTTGTTATTTAGTATAGTATTGTTGTTGTTATTACTATTGCCCGCATGAAGATGCTGCTCACTTTGTTGCATTTGTAGCAGAGCATTGGCGCGACAGTTGCGGCTGCGCCTTCGCTCCAATTGATGTTGATGCTGTTGCTGTTGTTGTGAGTTAATAAGAGCGGCAGATTGTAAAATTTTGGATGTCTTGGAGGAAATATCTAAACGATCGACACTATCGAAGCCATACCAACCAAGTAGTTCATTCATGGTACTTTCAGCAAATTCCTGCAATGGCAACAAACAAACAAGAGGGAAATAAGTACAAATACGAAGAGAACATAAGAAAATTGTGGCTAACAGGGTGATAAAAAAGTAAGTGTTACAGGTTGTGGATGACTGCACCTGCTACTCGAGGAATATGAAGATAATTTTGTGGCTTTTTATGGTAATACTCTTAATATCTTCTTGATATGCTTGTATTAGTCTGTACCCGTCGTAGCTGGAACGACTAGATGTCTAGTCGTCTCACTAAATTCTCAGTTTGTTGTTATTATATTAAGAAATAATTTTAAGTGTATTCTCAGGAGCACTTCACGAATGAAAAGGGGCAAGCATTTTGTTCAAGACTCGGTTGATCCTTAATTCCAGACCCTTTGCATTAAATTTTTTGAACACATATCTGTAACAAAAACCGAAAATATGATACGCGCTGTGTGTACTCGGTTCTTGCCGTTTAACATACCAACATACCTACCCCAGACACATCTGCCTGGGCCAACAGCAAAAGAAAATTGGTGTGAAGTCACTTCATCTGTAGCATTGTTCCGCCTTATACGGCAGTTTAATGATTTCAATACCAACAACAAATCAACAACATTGTATAAATCGTTAAACGCGCACACTAATGTTTAAAACTAAAGCAACTCATAAAAAACCTCATCCACCACCTTAAAATTCATTTAATCTTTAAGGGCGTCTCATGTGTATTTCGTGTTGGTCTGTGCTATTATTTTGTTCATCACTATACAAACGTACAAATATGGACACTGTGTTTGGTGGCTCACACTTTACACACCGTCGTTTGGTAGTTTGCGAGTACTCAAGCAAACATGAAATTGTTATTTTGTTAAAGGTATCAAATGACATTTAAAGGTTTTTTGTTTTTTACTCTAAAGCCAATGTTGGTCATACGAGTATCAATATGACTACATACAGTCAGACAAATGTATATAAATGCATAAATTATATGTATGCATGTATGTAGACATCGCGTTTATTCGCACTAGTAATTTGTATAGTATATATATTCATAATCAGACGACATATCAATAACCATTAGGCGTTCATAAAAAATATCTCATGGATACTCGTAAGATATTCTGAAGACAGAAAGAAGAAAACAATAATTCCATTTCGAATTGGACTTGTAGTTATGTTTAATATAATTACATAAGGAATGACAAAATTAAGTGCTAGTAAAAGGACTAGAATTATTAAAAATATTGTAAATATGTAGTATTATTATTGAAAGTTTTAGTTACTTAGAATATTTTAAGATATTTTAAAAATATGGAAAATATAAAAAACTTTTGAAAATATTGAACATTTGCAAAACATTGAATATATAAAGAAAATTTAAAGTATTAAAAATATTGAAAAAACATAAAATATTAAAAATATTAAAAAAATTTTAAATAAAATAAAATATTAAAAATGTTGAAAATATTAAAAATATTTAAAATATAAATAATATTGAAAATATCAAAAGTATTGAAAATATTAAAAATATTGAACGGTGACGGATGTCTATCGCTCAAATTTAATGTTTTACTTATTTATATATTTTTGTAAGTTAACATACGTAAAATTGTTGGTGATCTATATATGTGCGTCACATTGTTATATATTTCAATTCCTGAATTCCTGAAGATTATCTCCGAGAGGATTGAAATTCCGAATAAAAATATAATTAAAAAGAAAACACATGACCTCGAGCATAATTTCTGTTTTAAATTTTCATTAATTGATAACTAAAAAGGTCAACTTAAAATAACAATATTGAAAATATTTAAAATATTGAAGATAATTAAAATATTAAAAATATTGAAAATATTACATTTATTACAAATATTGAAAATATTTTTAAAACATTACAAATATGTATCAAAAGATAAAATTTTTTGAAAATATTCGAATAATTGAAGACAATTAAAATATTAAAAAAATTAACAAAATTTTAAAATGTTGAAAACATTACAAATATTAAAATATTTAAAATGTTGAAAAAAAAATTTTTAAAAATATGGAATAACAAAAAATATTAAAATTATTGATAATAATTAAAAACATTCAAAATTTTTCAAATAATAAAAATATTGAAAAGATTAAAAATATGGAAAATTTTATAAAATATAGAAATGTTAAAAAATCGAAATATTGAAAATGTTTAAAGTATTTTAAATTAAACAGTTGTTGATTGCTGACTTCTTTTTTAAAGTACATATGCGGATTTTTGTTTGAAATATTAAAAGTATAGAAAATATTAAAAACATACAAAATTATTAAAATTTTTTAAAATGTGTATTTGTTTTGGTTAGTTTTTAGTCGATCTTACTGTGTATTTTATCAATTTACGTTAGTGTATCGTATGATACATCAAATTCGGCTAAATATCAGAAAAATGTTTTTTTTTTAAATATCGAAAAATTTAAAAAAATATATAAAAATATTGACAATACTAAAAATATCGAAAATATAGAAACTATTGAAAATTTAAAAAATTTTAAAATTATTGCAAAAACTAAAAATATTCAAAACACAAAAATATGAAAAATGTTATAGATATGAAAAATATTATAAAAAATAAAAAATATTGAAAAATTCGAAATATATAAAATATTTGGTATGTATATGTAAAAGATTGAAAATATAAAAATATTAAAATATTATAAAAAATTAAAAATATTTAAAAAATCGAAATAAATAAAATATTTGATAGGTATATGTAAAATATTGAAAATGTAATAAATATTAAAATATTGAATATAATTAAAATATTGCAAACATTAAACATATTAGAAATTTTCAAAATATTAAAAAAAAAATACAAATATAAAACAATATTCGATATATTAAAATATTTAGGATGTTAAAAATAATAACCTGAAATATTAAAAATATTTAAACCAGTTAGAAAATTAAGAATATTAAAGAAATTAAAAATATTGACAATATTCAAAATACAGAAAAACTTCAAAATATTGAAAATATGCAATACATTGAAAATATTGAAGATATTAAAAAAATATAGAATTACTGAAAACTATAAAGGTATTGAAAATAAATAAATATATTAAAATATTTCAAATATTTTAAATTTCAAAATAATAATATTGGATATTTAAAAATATTCGAAATATAAAAAATATTTATTATATTGAAGATATTAAAACTTATAAACTTTTTGAAATATTAACAATATTCAAAATATAAAATATATTTTAAATTAAAAATGTTGAAATAAACAATAATTAAAAATATTCGATATATTTAAAATATTGAAATAGTTCAAATATAGCAAAAAAATTATGATATTGAAAGTATTAAGAATTCTATAGATATTCTATATATAACCAATATTCAAAATACCAAAATTAGTGATAATATGGGTATTTCCACAGAAAGGTACAAGGCGATCGTTGACGTTGTAATGTTACATTGGTGATTAATAATTTTTGAGCAAAAATTTTTGCGCAGAAATATTAAAATAATTTTGTCATAAATTATCAAAAAGGAAATTTATGTCCCATCATGCAACGTCAAGTCACGTTTCACAAAATAGATTGTTCAATGAAATTTAAAAAAGGTTTTGAAGTTCAGCAAATTACAAAAAAAAAATTTTTTTGAACCGTCTGTTCAGAGAATTTCTTTTCTCTTACTAAATATAGAGATTTCTAAGTTTTACACAAAAATATAAAGATGTAATAAAAAATTAAATTTTCATTGTTATTCATCTCATTGAAACGTTACGACCTGTCAATTGTATATACTGAAAATTGAAAATATTAAAAATTATTGACAATTTTTAAAATAATACAAATATTCTAAATATTCAAAAATAATAAAAATATTAAAACTTTTTTTAATATTATGTAGGCTAGTCAGCTCATACGTTATCCTATTCCTGCAATTACTATTATATTCTAGGCTCTTATTAACTTTAGATGTACGACTACCGTTCCCTATAAAATACTGTCCTAGAGTAGGCAAATCCATCTATAGATACACAGAAGCATAACAAGCATCACCCCTCAGTCCAGTCTTTGACTGTCACAATATCCACAGAACACAACATTTAACCCATCATAAAAACATATTTATACAAGTATTTTCCATTTATCACTAACCACAACTATTTGCTCTCATTTGTCTTTATGTAATTCCACTCCAGCATGCAAGTGTTCCACCCAACACTGTCCTCTACAACATATTTGTATATTATGTTTAAAATTTTCAGTTTTTATCTGAAATTTGAGATGAGTTTAGTAAAATTAGAAAATAATACACAACAACATAGCTGAGGCAACGCAATACCAGGAGATTAATTTTGCATAATATTTTCAGGGAATTGACGTGATGATGTTTTTGTTTTTTGTGTGTTGTTTTTCTTATTATCATCGTTAGTTGTAATTTGAGTTTTAATTTTCAAAATATCATTATTACAGAGTTGAGGTGTAAAATAATGCCCGGACGATATCGAAGTAATCAAATCGCAAAAATATTTCAAAATAAATGCAATTAAGCACAAAAAGTGGAATGAGTGGGTTGATGTGATATCACACGATACGGCTCAAATTGTAAACATTTAGAGCCATTACAGTGTAGCGATTACAGTCATCATCATTGTCATCATCATCGTCTCTATTCCAGTCATCGAATCGTCATCATCGTCACTGCCGTCAGGGGCAGTCGTTATAATGGCGGGAAATACAAATGCAAATGAAACTCTGTGCCATTCAACACCCAGGGCGCAGGGAGCAACAACAACAGCAGCTTCGCACGACGGACTTACGGACGGGAGGTTGGAGTGCTTGCGCGACAAATGAGTAAAATTAATTTTAAGCCAACCAATGGGTTTAGGTATTATGAATGTGTGCCTGTGTGTGTGTGTGTGTAATCATAAGTATTTGTTCGTATTTTATCAAATGTAATTGGATCCCTCAAAGGTAATTTTATACCTCGAAATGAAAATAATAAAAACTGGAAACGGCAACAACAGCGACACCGACATCAACATCGGCAGCAGCCCCAGCACCGACACCGACACAACAAAGCTGGCAAATATCAAGAATACGAGTAGATATAACGAATCGCATAAGGTATTTTATAATGAATGACATACTCCCAAATACGACGAAGAAGAATAATATCATATGACCAATTCGATATATGTATGTATATAAGAAATTTTGGATATAAATGTACACATAATCTGTTTGTAGTATGAATTGACGGCGACGGCGGAATGGTTATGTAGATGTGAATATTTCTCGAACTGCAAATTAATATTATTTCATGTTTCTGGTTTGTTTTTGGTTTATTTTTTTCTCATGCCAATTCATGGGAGTATTAAGAGGAGTTGATTTACATTGTATGTTTTTAAAGGAACATGTACGGTACATTTTATAATGAATGGCAAAAAAGTTAAAAAAATATTAAAAATAAAAAATGTGAAAATATTAAAAAAATTATGAATATATTGAAAAAAACTAAAAATTTTTGAGAATAATAAAAATATGAATATTATTGAAAATATTTTTAACATTAATAAAATTTAAAATGTTAAAAATATTGCAAATTTTAAAATTATTAAAAAAATAAAAATTAAAATAATACAAAAAAGTATTGATTATTATCAAAAATACAAAAAATATTATGACAATAAAAATAATTAAACAATTGGAAATAATGAAAAAAAATATATATTAAAATATAGCAATACATTCTATATTAATCTATATTAAAATATCGAAATTTGTTTAATAATATTAGAAAAATTGAAAATATAAAAATTATTAAAAAAAATATTGAATTAATTAAAAATTTCATTGTAAACATTAAATTGTGAAAATATTAATATAAACCATAAATATTAAAAATATTCAAAATATTGAAAAATCAATAAATAAATAAAAATTCGACTTATTAAAAACATTAAAAAATTAAAATAATACAAACAAAAATTCAAAATTGTGAAAATGTTGAGAAAAAAGAAATTATTAAAACAATTGGAAATAATGAAAAAAAAATTTAAATATTGAGTATATTGATACTAAAATATCGAAATGTTAATAATAATTGTAATATTAGAAAGATTGAAAATATTAAAATTATTATAAATATTAAAAATATTGAAAATATAAAAAAGAAAATTTTAAAAATAATGAACAAATTTAAAATTTCATTGAAAAAATTCAATTGTGAAAATATTGAAAAAAAACTATAAATATTAAAAAATTAATATTGAGAATAATAAAAATATTATTATTATTCAAAATATTGAAAGTATTAAAAATATTAATAGTATTGAAAATACTAAAAATATTGCATATTTTAAAATTATTAAAAATCGTTCTTGATTTTGTTTTTTGTTGATCTGTATTGAATTATGATATTGTCATAGTTCGGTTTGAGATCAGTTCTATTGGCAATTATTTATTATTGCCAATAGAAGGCACAGCAAAGGGCGCTGACGAGACATTGTGGTTAATGTCGAAATGACGTCATACGCCTAACCTGCTGTCAACATAATACATTTCACACTCTTGACTAAAAACCTATTGGCAATTATTTTATTATTTCATATTATTGAACTGATCTCAAACCTAACTATGACAATATCATAATTATTAAAATTATTAAAAAATTTCGGTTATTAAAAACATTAAAAAAAATTAAAATGATACAAAAAAAAAATATTAAAAATTGTGAAAATATTAGGAAAAAATAACCAAATATATTGAAAATATTACAAATAAAAAAAATATTATAATAGTTAAATTTCAATAATTTTATTTTTATCAATTGGAAATATTTAATAAAAAAACATTAAAATATTGCGTATATTGACATTAAAATAAAGAAACATTAACAATATTAAAAATATTAGAAAGAATAAAAATTTTAAAATTATTGAAAAAATTAAAAATATTAAAAATATTTGCATATATATATAAAAAAATATTGAACAAATTTAAAAATTCTTTGAAAACATTAAATTGTGAAAATATTTAAAAAAAACTATAGATATTGAAAATATTACAAGATAAAAAAAATTAAGCAATAAAATTGTTCAAACAATTGGAAATATTGAAATTATAAAAAATATTAAAAATATTGAAAATATAGAAAATATTAAAAATTTTGGAAATATTAAAAATATTGAAAATATTAAAAATATTGAAAACATTATAAATATTGAACATTTTGAAAATATAAAAAAATTTAAAAACATAACAAAAGAACATTAAATTATTGAAAAATATTAAAAATATTGATTATATTAAATTAGAAATAGTAAAAATATTAGAAAATATTAAAAATATATGAAAAATAAATTATTCCAAATATTCACATAATATTACAAATATTAATTTAAAGTACAAATATTTATTATAATTATTAAGAATATTAAAAATTGTGAAAATTAAAACATATGGAAATTATTTGAAATTTTAAAAATATAAAACATTTTTAAATATTAAAATAATAGTAAAAATATTGAATATATGTTTTGAAAATATTAAAAATATTGAAAGTATTAAAATTATAAATAATTGCCAATAGTGAATGATCTTTAAACGAACTATGAACATAATAAATAATATTCATAATATATTAACTTTATTTAAAGTGTTAATGTAACAAATATTAAAACTATTGAAAGCATTGAAATATTTTGAAAATAAAATAATTTCAAAAAAATCAATAATTGGAAATATTGAAAATATTAAAAAATTAGAAATGTTGAATATATTGATATTATATAATCGATTTATTAAAAATAATAAAAATATTAAAAATCTTGAAAATATTAAAAATATTAAAAATAAATAATAAAATAAAAAAAATAGGGATTAACATTTTTGAAACAATTGAAAATATTATGAATATTGAATATGTTGATATTAAATAATAGAAAACATTAAAAATAAAAAAAAAAAATAAAAATTTTAAAATAATGCTCTTGTTTGTTATTGTCGATTTGTTAGAAAAATAAGAAAATAATGTTCAAAAAAAATTAATATATTGAAAATATTACAGTAGTAATATAAAAAACATTGTAAATATTACAAATATTGTAAATAATAAAAATATTTAATATATATATTAAGAGTAATTAATATATTATAATCATTATAGATACTAAAAATATTGAAAATATATATCAAAAATATTGGAAAAATTAAAATTTTTAGATATATTGAAAATACTTAAAATATTGAAAACATTACAATTATCAAAAATATTAAAAGTTTTTAAAATACTAGAAACATTTAAATATAACAAAAATTAATATTTAAAAAATTTAATTATTTGCAATTTCAAATCTCTTTAAAATAATAAAATATTAGAACTATTGAAAATATTACAAATAATGAAACTTATTACCTAAATTTTATTATTGTTTTTTATTTATAAATTATTTATTATTTATTATTACTTATTATTGCTTATTATTTATTTGTTGTTGTTATTATTTATTTATTATTAATAAAGTTTATTTATTGCTATTGTTTTTTATTATTATTATTGTATTTATTTCTAGTTCACATTTCGTCTTTGAATTCCGCCACATTTCTCTAAGTGCATTGTTATAAATATTTGTAAATCTAAACGTTTTAAGAACACCATGAAAAAACAAACATATGAATTAAGTCATTCGCTAATTTTGAACCAAAAAAAATGTTTAACAATTTTAATTTCAAAACAATTTTTCACGGCGAGGTTAAAAATTCTATATAATTTGAATGTAATATATACAAATTCGTATGTATGTAGAAGGCATGACAAACATATACACACATATATATGGGTGCATGTAAACTATTACGAAAATTTTAAAGTGTTTTCTTATGTTTTATATCTTTTGTACAAAATATTTACACTGTTTTGGCAAACATTTATGTAATTGCTATGGAAATTGCGGATAGATTTTTTAATACAGAGATTAATTTACAATTAATAAATTTTCTTTTAAAATTGACACATTAAGTAAGCAAGGATGGAATGCACATGCATGTATATCTATTGAAAAAGTATTGTACATAAATACAACAGTATACTGACTCACCAAAGAAAAGTGCATAACAGTACACCGGTTCATGTGAAAATATGATAACGCAATTTGGAAGAATGTGTATTGCCTAAAGGTCATTACTACTGATTATCGTAGGCCATATATAAAATGTCACTCTTAGTCCAGTATTTTCAGTTGACAACAACTTTTCAGTATGTTAAGTTTGAGTTGAAGTTCAGTGATAAAAGTTTATTTTGAATTTCGGTTATATTACGGCCAGTTACTTTTGTATTTGCTAGATTTCCTTATGGGCTTCGAGTTGCTCTACTGGTACGTATGTTATATATATATTTTTTTACACATATAGATATGTCAAATTTTGGCACCATTTAGCGTTTTGTTTACAAACACTTATAACCCACTTATATTTGTTTTTGTGCTGTTTTCTTCTCTGTTGTTTCTTTTTTCAAATAAGATTCGAAGACATCACATAGATTAAAAGTAATACAGAAATATTTTGTACGTTAAATTGTTGAAAATTTAATTTAGCATGTGATGAGAGTGATACGTATACATATATATATAGTTTTGCAATGCAATGCTAATGTATTTCCAGAATTGAATAATAAATACAGATATTATGCATTACGCAAAATTTTGACAGTATTCCAAAAATTGGCGATTTTTCACAAAATATAAATTTTCAACATAAATTTATGAATTAGATTGCTGCATAAAATTTCTCAATAATTAAACTGTTTAGGCCAAGCTCGTGTGTTCCAGTGTAAAACTAAATTGACAACTTGTAAAACGAATTGTATAAACATTTACGGTTTTAATGGTCCACATACACCATTTCCACAATTAAATGTCCTTTTTAGCCCTCAATGTATTTTAAACTCTTAACGGTTTTGTAGCCATCATTGTGGTGTGTCAGATAAATTTTTAATATGTTTTTAAACGTTAATCTCAACACCAGCAATTGTCAAGTGACATTAAATCGTTAGCTATGGCAGCTCTGTTGGCCATTGTTATTGTCGCCCGTAATGATGTTGATACTGTGTGATAATGTGACACAAACAAGCGTATCAATTTGCAACATAAAGCAAAATTCATGCACATGTGCACACTTTCTATATAAGCTCTTGTACACACACAACTGTGCAAATGTATGTGTATGTACACACTGGCATTTACATATGCTTTAACAAATCCACACATGTTTTTGCCCCTTAGGAAAATCATTAAGAATGCTATAAATACTTCATCATGCAACAGTTTAAGGACTGACTGCAAGGAGAGTAACTTCTTGTTGTTGTTGTCTATTTATGACTATCATACTGTTGTCAGTAGTTCAGAGTCCAATACGGCAGGGAAAGTAGAAATACTTATCATGATTTTTGGCAGAAAATTTAAGAGATTCAGGAAACTTAAAAATCTCTGAATTATAAAGATTTTCTCATATTAAGAAATAATAAAAAATTTTATATACATATAAATTACACAGTACAGCATTTTTCAGCTCATTGATTTGGGACTCAATTCTTAGAACTGCACGTGAAAGTAGCCCCAAAAAGATGAAGTTCTGCATCATTCGTTTTGTCAAGTTACAAACAAAAGAAACGTGACATATTCCCCTATACTTACTTACTTCAAATCGATATTAAATTATTATGGCATGTAACTTGACAAAAAGGGTTCACATGCAGTTCTCAGAACTGAGTCCCAAAATCATGTGTTTTACTGTGTTATGAGTAGAAATTATAAACTACACTGATGCTATTATTTTCGGATTTTTTTAATATAGTTTAAATAAAAATAATTTTACAAATACTAAGAAAACACTTATATGTATTTCAATTATTAAAAAATTCAGAAATGTTAATATTTAAATTTTTCAAAAATAATATTTAAATTTTGTAATAGTTTAAAATGTTTTCAAATAGTTTAAAGTTTTGAAAAAATTAAAAATGTTGACAGTAACAAAAATATTAGAAATATTGAAAAAAATATTTGGATTTAAAAGTTTTTTTTTTTGATCAGAAATCAAAAATATTTAAATTAATGAAAGTTGAGAAATGTAAATATTCGCAATGTAAAAATAAAAATCCGTTTTGAAATAGTTTAATGTTTTCCAATAGTTTAATATAAAAATTTGTACAGTAACAAAAATATTAAAAGTATTAAAAAAATATTTAAAAGTTTGAAAGTTTATTTCTTCTCTCTCTTTTAGCCCATAAGCATTAACACGGCAATCTTATTTGTTTCAAATGATTAAATATATTGAAAATATTACAAAAATACTTAATATTAAAAATAAAGACAATATTCGATAAATTAAAAATATATAAAAAACAAATTATTGCAAATATTCATTTAGAGTACAATTATTCATTATAATTATTAAGAATATTAAAATAATTTAAAATTGTAAAAATTTAAACAGATTGAAATTATTTATAATTTTACAAATATTAACAATTTTGAAAATATTAAAATAATAGTCAAAATATTGAATATATTCTTTGAAAATATTAAAAATATTGAGAGTATTAAAACAATAAATAATTGGCAATAATTGCCAATAGTAAATGATCTTCAAACGAACTATGAACATTCAATAATAATAAATAATATAAATAATATAATTGACTAGATTGAAAATATTAGGAATATAAAAATATTGAAATTATAACAAAAATTCAAAATATTAAAATAATATAAAATAAACTATTGAAAGTATATAAACTATTGAAAGTATATAAACTATTGAAAGAATTTAAAAATATTGAAAATAATTTAAAAAAAATTAAAATATTACAAAAATTAAATATATTAAAATTATAAAAAAAAGATATTGAAAATAATAAAAATAATGTTAAAAATGTTGAATATACTGAAAATTTTCCAAAAATACTTAGTGTTAAAAAATTTACAATAATAAAATATTAAATATTCACAATTTAAAAAAGAAATTAATTTTGGAAATGTATAATGTTTTCCCATTTTTTTCATATTAAAAATGTTGACAGTAACAAAAATATTGAATGTATTAAAAAAAATTAGAATTTTAAAGTTTTTTTCTTTAGATCAGTTTTACTCTCTTTAAGCTCCTAGGCATTAACAAGGCAATCTAATTTATTTCAAACGATTTTTATACTTTTTACAGTGTTTATCTTTTCCACACCTACGCACTACATGATTTCCATTCCCTTTTTAAGTTTTTAGATATTTATCCTTTTTTTATATTTATGACGAACTTTGCCCAGTTTTTTCTCTATAATATCGTATTTGGCTCAATCGCAAGCGACTCTTTCCCTAAAAATTTGCACTTAATTCGCCAGCAAGTAGCTTCAAAATTTCAAATGAGCTCTTTGCTCACCTTGAGCCCGGCTCCCGCCTCAATATTTAAAAATTACTTTTATTGTACCAAAAGAGTACTATTTTTTATTTTCAATATTTTATTATTTTTAATATTATTTTATTTATTTATTTTGTAATACACCCATACCTCGATATACGGCCTAGATACGTTCCTAAAATGTTGGCCGTAAAGCGAGGTAATAAATTTCATACAAATCCATATTAACAGTAAGAGATTGGTACCTACTTATTATTACTCAAGAATGGAAAAATGTGCAAGAAAACTATTTTTAATGCTTTTAATAGTTTCCATTTTTTCAATATTTTTTATATTATTTTAATATTTTGAATTTTTAATAATATTTTATTTTTTTAATATTTTCAATATTTTTTATATTCCTAATTTTTTTTTGCATAATTAATGTTATTTATTATTTCAATACTTTCAATATTTTTAATTTTTTGAATGCAAAAATATTGAATTTTTATTATTTTCAAAATTGTCAATATTTTTAATATTTTATTACTTTCAAAAATTTTCAAAATGATTTAATTTTATTAATAATATTTTATTTTTAAAGTTTTTTTAGATCAGTTTTACTCTTTTCTTTATTTTGCCTCGCTCGCAAGAGGTTCTTTTCCGAAAAAGTTGGCTCTTAATTCGCCAGCCAGTAACTTCAAATGTGCTCTCGGCACACGAGCCCGGCTCCCTATTAGAAGAGCTAAGTAGAAGAGCCAAAAGTACATTTATTGTACTTTGTTTCTGACTTTGTAGTTTTTTGTATGGACTTGGCCCCGAGACTCGGCCAACAGCTCGCACGTGGCTAGGGAGCTGAAAGCGAGCCAGGAACCTTGATATTTCAATCGGGCTCTCAGCTCGCGATATCGGCTCCTTATTTAAAGGCTCTTTTCGGCTCTAGGTTCGCGAGCCAATACGAACTCTGCGTTTACATCTAATCTGGCATTTTGTTGTGTCAGTAAGTTTATGTTTCCCATACCAGTAAAAATGATATTTGCCTTAATCTCCTAAGAACTAAAATTTCAAATTAAAATATAAAATTATTCAGCCCTGGAGTAAAATTAATTAAATCTAAACTATAAAATGCAACTAAAACAATTGATACCTTTTCATTGGCAACAACTTTTCAAAACATGTTTGTTATTTACGTATCGTGGCGCGAAATGACAGGCATACGGACGGACGGACATACGAACGAACGGATTGTCACTGACATCTGATGCTGCCAGCCTGGGCATTTTCAAATTTCAGGTGTTCGTTTCAATCCATGAATGCAAAATAAGAAACAAGCCAGCCAGCAAACACTCACTCTCGCTCGTGTCTCCTCGTACTCCTTCCTTCCTTCTACTTCTTCGTGTTTCATAATGAATTTGGTTGCGGCAAAAGACTTGTATTTCGTTTGTTTTTATGCGATATGAATATGAACTCTCCGTGTAAATTTAGACCCGGTGTTCAGTGCTATGTTGTTGCTGTTGCTGCTGTTGATTTTTGGTTTGCCAATAAGTTTTCGACAGAAAAATACGAACAACAAACAACACACAAAAATAAGAGAAATACTATGAATTTCCTTTTGGTTTTAAATAATCGTGTCGTGTGGATCATATTTCCACCATATGCATTCCTTTAAATTCTGTACAGAAACAACAGCAACAACAACAACATGTAAATACAAAAGTTTGGTCGTTTGGTTGGACGGACTGTTGTTGTTTCTTTGGTTTTATTCATTCACAGATATCTCAAGTTTTACACTTGAACACACACACACACACACAGAGGGAGACATATGGACATGCAAGCATATAGTATAACAGTCAGTATACTTTGTACATACCTACATATATCGGTTTTACCAGATACTCGTTCAGAAATATATTCACTGCTTATTTTTTTTTTAAATTCCCCCCTCTTTTTGCCACCCCACTCGTGTCATTTTCCTGTCCCTAGCATTGGAAACTCTGTGCGTTCTTGCTGCTGCAATTGTTGTTGCCATTTTGCATTCCTTAACTCACATTGTATGTAATTGTGTATTGGCGATGTTGCTGCTGCTGCTGTTGTTGTTGTGTTATAGTTCATTTTGTACAATTCATTATAATAAGAATTTGATACACTTTGAGTAACATGAGATTTCGTAAAAAAAAATATTTTTAATTTTTTCCCTCCTTATCCCTGTGTGAAAACATATACCAATGTTTGCTTGTGTGTATGTGTGTGTGTGTTTGTGTTTATATGAGTATGTGACAGTGAGTGTTGTGTTCAACTGAAATGATGAAAAATCAAAGTGACTTTGGTATATTGGACGCCACTTGGACGTCAACGAAATGTTTTATGTTTTATTTGTAATTTAAACATAGAGATAGTGCAAAAGAACAGCAACAATAACAACAACAACAATGAAACCGCCAACCGAACAACATCATCTCGTCAACATCACACCAACATAGTCAGACAACGAAAACGAACTCATGATGTTTGCTCAGTGTAAGTAATAAAGGACATGTGATAATTAGGTTGATCAGAGGCGTAACTGGTTATCCAGTTGGCTTTCTTAAAAATGTTACTGGAAATTATTATGTTAAGATGAAATAATAAAAAATAAATCGATGCTAAAGAGTTGTTATTTTTTAAAAGCATATCTTTTTTTAGAGCTAAAGAGATAAAATTTGGTACACAGATAGTACTCGGCACTTCATGTGCAAATTTGCGTACGAAGTTGTTATTTTCAATCAGTGGGCGGAGGGGCGTGGCCAAACTAAATTTAAGTCCTAGAGAGTTATAATTTGGTATACAGATTATACTCGGCAGGACTGATTGAAATTAATAGACGAAATTTTTGTATTCAATCAGTTTGTTTTCAGTCAGTGGGCGGGGCAAAACTGTATTTTAGTCCTAGAGAGGTTAAAATTTGATTTACTGATAGTACTTTGCAATACAATTATGAATATGCAGACGAAATTTTAATTTTCGTTCGGTGGGCGGTAGGGGCGTGGCAGAACTATATATAGCCGTAAAGAGATAGAATTTGGAACACAGATAAAACTTGGCAGGACTATTTGAACTTTATAGACGAAATTTTTGTTTTAAATCAGTGGGCGGAGGGGTCGTAGAAAACTACATTTTAGTCCTAGAGGGATCTAATTTGGTATATAGATAGTACTCGCCGCCACAGGTTCAAATTTGCAGTCTACATTTTTATTTTCGATTAGTAGGCAGATGGGGCATGGAGATCTTTTTCCCCAGAGAGGTGAAAATTAGTACACAAATAGCAGATATGGATAGTACACTCCGCACAACAGATATGAATATGTTGATATGGGCGTGACAAAATAAATTTTAGGGTTAAAAAGATAAAAATTTACATGCAGATAGTATTACCCACTTAAAACTGTGAGGTAATTCCGTTAGATATCACAGTACAACATTTTTCAGCTCATTGATTAGGGACTCAATTCAGAGGACTGCACGTGAAAGTAACCCCAAAAAGAAGAATTTCTGCATCATTCGTTTTGTCAAGTTACATGCCATTATAAATTAATATAGATTTGAAGGGAGTAAGTACCGTATAGAAGAATTTGTCACGTTTTAGGCTCTCTTGTTTGACATATATCGAGAACCATTAGTTCGATTTAGCTGAAGAAAATTTAAAAAAAATTAAGAGTTACAATTTCGTTAATCTGTTCATATAACGTTTTCCTACATAAGCAACAGTTTCACTTGAACTGGGTTTATGTTGTAGCAGTTACAAAACTGTTGTACTTCGTGGCGTATGATTTACATGGAATCTTACTTATGATACTCATACGCCACCGTATAGTATTAATGTTAAGGCAAACAAAAGAGCCTAAAACGTGACAAAATATACTTACTAACTTCAAATCGAAATTGAATTATTATGGCATGTAACTTGACAAAACGAAAGATGCAGAACTTCTTCTTTTTGGGGCTACTTTTACGTGCAGTTCTCAAAATTGAGTCCTAAAATCGTGTTTTGTACTGTTTTATTGTAAGTTTCTTTTAGCTCATTTTAAATATTAGTACATAAGGTACATCATAAGTACCAAAAATCACTTAATTTATACAAAAAAGTACATACATACGCAGTGTAAAACTATTGGAAATTTTTTGGTTCCATTTGTTTCTTTTGCTATTTCTATTGCTTTCTTTTGCGTTATCTGATTAAGTAGAAGGTTTTTAACAATTTGTTGGATTTATTCACTTCTTTGAATATCCAAGAGAAATTTTAACTTAAAGAAGGATTAACATTCTTAGAAAATATCGAAAATGAGCTAAAATAATTCATATCCTCTATAAAAATTCACATTACAGTATCAAAATGATAGCACATAACATAAATTAGGTAAAGTGGTCATTATCCCTGACTTTGGCAACTGTTCCCCATTAGCCTCAACTGCGCCCGCCCCCCAGTGAATACTTAAATTTTCTCCAGTTGGAAAATGGTCTCTCCCATAAATTGTCGTATCTTATCCTTTCATCTTGACTTTTTCTTATGTAAATCTATACCTCTCAGTAGTATTCAAATACGTACATACCTACACACACAAAAATTGTAAATCAAGTATTTATTTAAGTTTAAGCTTAACAAATATTAAATTACCCCAGTCATAAATCTCAAAAAATACTTCAAGTTTGTTTACTGCTGCTATTGCAGCCGCTGTCTTACTACGATTACATGGAAATGTAGAAGGTAACCCACATATAGCCTTAATCTCATATTATCGTTCAGACGCAGCAGTCATTGTACACTTACTGACTGTACTATCTATCTATCTGTTGGATAGTGTTGTTACCGAGTGTCGTCTCATGGGGGTACGTACCCAAAGCTTTAACTCTTCTCGCTTGCTTGTAGATGGGTAGAGGGAGGGGGTTGGCGGCTATCACATGAGACTTTGTTGGTTGGTCTGTGTTTTGATTGTATGAGTTTGTTTTGCACTTTTAACCGAGTGTGTTGTTGTTGTTGCTGCCGTTGGATCAGGGTTAGTTACGGAGAGCTTTGTTTTTCTACAAAGTATCAGTTTAATTTTTTAAATTAATTGATCTATACGTACGTACGTAAGTACGGTCGTATCAACATACATATTTGTTCGCATTTTGTTTTTGGTTTCAATTTCAAAAGGCGAGAAAAAAAGCGCTTTTCAAAATGGAAGTGACAGATTTTTTGTATACGTTTTGTTGAACGTTTCCCATCCTCTGGTCAATGCCTTGGCACAGGATAGGAAATCACCAATAAGTTTGGTTGAATCGAATAATTGGTGTAATGGAGTAAAATGTATAATTGAATGTTGTTGAAAGGATAATCATGCAAATATTACACAGTACAAAATTTTTCAACTCATTGATTTGGGACTCATTTCTGAGAACTGCAAGAGAAATTAGCTCCTAAAAGAAGAAGTTCTTCATCATTCGTTTTGTCAAGTTAAATGCGATAATAATTTAATATCGATTTAAAGTTAGTAAGTACCGTATAGGGGAATTTGTCACGTTTTAGGCTCTTCTTCTTTTTGGGGCTACCTTACGTGCAGTTTTCAGAATTGGGTCCCAAAATCATGTGTTTTACTGTGTTATTTATCCATACTTTTATGAAGATCAATAAGTTTATGTTGTTACATTGAATAGAGAGCAGAATATTGTCAGCTTTCTGCTATATATGTTAGTTTTCCTAAAATACACCTTTCTTTAAGGATACATTAAAAGTAAAGTTCTTTAACAGTTATCCTTTGTATTTTGAGGAATTAAAGAAACACATTCGCTAGAAAATTCACAACATTTCACAAAACATCTATCAAGCCTTTATAGAAAATTTCCGCTCTAGGTTGCAGCGGTGCCAACACAACGAAGGATCACATATGAATTTTGTAGTAAAAAGATTTTTGGTCCACCCTGAACGCAAATCATTACTGTATAAACTTGCAGAACATCCATCCGAATGTGATGAAGCTCTGGTAAGTTTTTTTTTTAAATTTAGGGGGATAGTTAAAAAATAGTATAAAATCTGTACTATAGGTGGCGTACAAGTTACTGTATAAAGCTCTTTGCAATTACTTTATTGCAAATTGTTGATTTGACTTTAAGAACCCAAATCATAATTTATGCACTTTTATACCACAGTACAACACATGATTTTGGGACTCAATTCTGAGAACTGAACTGCTAAGTAGACCCAAAAAGAAGTAGTTTTACATCATTCGTTTTGTCAAGTTACATTCAATAATAATTTAATATCGATTTGAAGTTAGTAAGTATCGTATAGGAGAATTTGTCACGTTTTAGTCTCTTTTGTTTGACATAACGCGAGAACCACTAGACCGATTTAGCTGAAAAAATTAAAAATTACAATTCCTTTAATCTGTTCATATGACATTAGCAACAGTTTCACTTTTCTATTCATCAAATGATAGCTCTTACAATAAATCTGTTGTACTCCGTGGAGTATGATTTACGTGGAATATTACTTATGATAACACTATGACACAAAACCAAACTTTTAGAAAAACACCCGAACGTGACTATATAGGTTCGATAGTACAACCGGAGCTGAGTAAAACCCTAACTCAGTTTGACTAGATTGGCTACCAAAATTTTTTTTTGGCCCTCGTAACTTTTTGAAATCCCTTGGATCCCTTGAAAAAAGGTGACATCAGTTTTTGGCCAACAGCTTGTACAGTTTTTAATCTAGCTCTTTCGCTTCTTAAGCAAAATTGTAGCTAATAGTCCGCTTAAGAAATTGATATAAAAAAATTTCCCAAAAAAATTAGACTTCCCTCGTTTTTTTTTCAAAAAACTTCGAAAAAATTCTAATTTTTTCACTATTTTGAATATAAGTCGTAGGGAATCCAGATTTTGTCCATACTCTATTCAGTGAAATTATAGTATAAGTATCACCGAAAAAGTTCTCTGAACAAACCCATGCAATCTGAACAACTCTAGAGATATTAAATGGCTCTCAAAACATACTATTTACTTTAAACAAATCAGTTTTTAAGGAGTTTTGGGCCATTGTGCAAAGTTTTTACTTGCTATCTTTGCCAAAAACGTACTTATTGTATAACTGAACAACTTCTGTAAACAACCTATATGATCGGAATACTCCACCCCTTAAATTGTTCACAAAAAGCATTAGGGTGTTCCTTATATGGCATTTTTTCGAATTTCGTTAAAAATATGTATTAACTGCGATGTTGGTCATCTAGCTTCACCTTACATTTGTTTTTGCTAAAAATACGAATATATTGTGAAAAATATTGTATCGATAGTTAGACATTAGGGTGTGCCGCAATGAGGTTAAAGTTCGAATTTGTTCTCAAATCATTTTATTGCTGCTGAGTATTTTTCTTTTGAATACAGACTTAGGAGTTATAAGCCGTTCAATAGCTGAAGTGAAGACCTAAAATAGTATGTGTTTGCTTTTACTATATCTCTTATAGACATGGAGATATTTGATGTAGAAGTTGGGGTATTTTTGAAAAAATTATTAAAAATGTTGAAATTGTATTCCGAAGTAAATTATTGTGGGCAATTATATATTTCAACTTTTTAAGGTTAATCAAGTTAAAATCTGTATGCTCAAATATAATATGTGTATATTATCAATATCTCTACAAATTCTCGAAATATCAGAGGTTTAAAAAGCAAGCAATGACTACTGAACTTATGTTTTACCTGAATATCTATTGTGTCTGCTTACAAATTTCACCAAAACCATTAATATTCAATGGTCCTTTGAGGGGATTTTTTATTTTTATCATATATATATCGTTATTAGTCAGTAGACACAATGGTTATTCAGATGGAACATTGTTATGCCTACAGTAAAAAATGCATTTTTTTTAACGCCTGATATCTCGATAATTGGTAGAGATATTGATAATATACACATATTCTATTTGAGCATATAGATTTTAACTTGATTAACCTTAAAAAGTTGAAATATATAATTGCCCACAATAATTTACTTCGGAATACAATTTCAACATTTTTAATAATTTTTTCAAAAATACCCCAACTTCTACATCAAATATCTCGATGTCTATAAGAGATATAGTAAAAGCAAACACATACTATTTTAGGTCTTGTGAAAAAATTTGGATTTTTTTTTGGAAGTTTTTTGGAAAAAAACTAGGGAAGTCTGATTTTTTTGGGAAATTTTTTTATATTAATTTCTTAAGCGGACTATTAGTTACAACTTTGCTTAAGAAGCGAAAGAGCTAGATTAAAAACTGTACAAGCTGTTGGCCAAAAACTGAAGTCACCTTTTTTCAAGGGATCCAAGGGATTTCAAAAAGTTACGAGGGCCAAAAAAAAATTTTGGTAGCCAATCTAGCCAAACTGAGCTAGGGTTTTACTCAGCTCCGGTTGTACTATTGAACCTATATAGTCACGTTCGGGTGTTTTTTTCATTGTTGCACTGTGTAATCATACGCCACCATATAGTATTTATGTCATGTCAAACCAAAGAGCCCAAAATTCCCCTATACGATACAGAATTGAGTATGGATACTAAGTGTTGTACTGTGTAATAAATTACAGTTTTTATACCATTTATATAGATTTTTGTATTCAGAAAGTAAAGAGACTTTATGTTCACCCTGTATAAGAACACAAGTCATTTAGTCACAAATGGAATTCCATAAAATTGGATTTTAAATGAGATTTTATTAAAATAGAATTGCTTTATCTGCATCTTGGATATAATTTTTAGAAAATATTTATATTTTGGTTTTTAAATCATATATTTCTTCTCTCATAATATCTTTCTACCTTTATTTAATTAAAATTGTAACTAACATCTTTTGTAACGAGCGCTCTAAATGAAGACATCGACGAGCACAGCAACGTCTAACTTATACAACTTTGTCTTGATGATGATGATGATGCATTTTATAGCATTCACCCTGAACCTAATATGAGAACACAAAGTGTAACTAAATCTTTTTCTAATACTCAACAACCACCATCATCATCACCACCACCACTACCATCCTCATCATCAACAACAACATCATCAGCAGCAGCACCAAACTTTGTAATGTTAGCACCCACCACCCTCTGCAATGCGTTACTAAAAATAATGGGCCGGTCGGTCTTCTGGCTTCTTGCTAGCCCCCTCCCGCCCCTGTGGCAGTAGTGAGATGATCCACAGGAGGAGGTTCACTTTGTGCATTTCCAAATTGTGTGGAGCGGCGCATTCTACTAATAGATAACAATACTGCTCTGATGATGTTATGGCACACATACACACACAAACGTATGCATCGTATGCATAAGAACATTAGATATTCTACGCCAAAAACTTGCAATGTGCAGAGAACACGACTCGTGTGCTGACATAGAAGTAATCGAATATCGATAGCTTAGGATTGAATATCTATCGTCGTCCTTCTTTTCATTTCTTAGATGACGTTAGTTTAGTTAATGCTTTTTTGTCTATACACTAGTGGTATACATCGTACTCTCATTTACACACACACACACACTCATACAATGTAGGTGTATGCGTGTATGTGTATTTAAAAGATATTTGTGCAATTTAATATCGTAGTAAACGAAGAATCTTTCATAGTTTCCACTTTACACTCAAACCATATCTGGCTGCCTGTGTAAAAATAATGAAGTAAATTTTCCGTGTGCATAGCAGTCAGAGTGTGTGTCTAAAAGTGTGTTCGCATGTGTGTGTGTAACGATGATATTAAATATCTATGTTTTACCAATGTATTAGTTGGTGCTGCCTTCTATATTGTTGTTGTTGTTGCTGCAGAGACACTATTCTTAAGTTTTAGTACAACTTTACACACAAGTCATTTCTCAACGTTATACAATTTCTCAAAAGAAGGTTAGTTACATCACACCATTACCACTGGCTCAACAACACACACACAGTCAAGTGGCAGTAGACTGATTATCCATGTGAAGTGCGTGTGTGTGTCTGCCTGATTGAGTGTCGTCGTCTCTTTGTATGGTCAATGTCAGTAGGGGTTACAATTTTCTTAACCAGAGATAATGACAAGAAAGATATCAGGTTCTAATGATAACCCAAAATGTAGGATGATATCAACAAAGATCAATAAGTCACAATATACGCATACAGATTCGTAGATACATACGTACGTATGGTTGTATGTATATGTTTTCATATACACACATGAATGTTGAATGCAGTTTTTAGCCAACATCCTTGTAGGTTTTGATAGTGTGTGTGTGTGTGGCAAATTTGTTAATTATTACATTTAAGGTATAAAAATTTAAATTTTTACATTTAAAATTACAAAATATAAATTTTCACATTTAATATTTAGATTTCTAAATTATTACATTTATAACGGATTCTTTTAAACCGTTCTGTCCACTGTGATGTTTTTCTTCGTTCTTGCTGATTTTTGTCAGTTGAATGACATCAGTGCACAAAAAATTTAAATTAAGTTGAAAGTGAAACATTAATAAATTATTAACTGGTAGCTCTGCCAACTTTTAGAAAACTCGAGGGCCGATGAATACCTAGTGTAGTTTTATGTAAAATTGCAACGCTATGATTCTTGTTTTTACCTATGTTATACAAACAGTTAAATTATAACAATTACTCATACGTATAAGGTACTCTGAATCACATTGGGTAACTCATACGTCTCATAGCACTTTCGTTATGATAATGCTTGGAAATACGAAATTAAAAGTTATTTATCTTATATCAGTGCCAGGCATATCCAACGCACGCTTACACAAATATTATGTGTTTGTGTATGTAAATGTGAAACATGCATTCATTCGTTAAGTATAAGAAAAAGATTTAGTTACACTTTGTATTCTCATATTAGGTTCAGGGCGAATGCTTTAAATGCATCATCATCAAGACAAAGTTGTATCAGTTAAACGTTGCTGTGCTTGTCGATGTCTTCATTGAGAACACTTGTTATGAAATATTTTAGATACAACTTTAATTATACAAAGGTAGAAAGAAATTGAGAAAAAAAATGTATGATTTAAAAAAAAAACAAAGGATAATTTGTTAAAAACATTATCAAACCTATTTCAATCAAATCTCATTCAAATTAAAATTTTTTGTAATTTAATTGATGATGGTCAAATTTTAATTTATATTTGAAGTAGAATTTCACTTCAAGTTTCAAACTGTGAACATCAAATTTAACTATTAAATTTTAATTAAAGAGCTGTGGAAAACTTCTGTCGTATACCAATGACAGAAGTCAAAAACTTGTAAAAAAATAAAAGTTGAAAACGAACTTTTTTTACAATAACTAGAACGCCACCTATCGTACAGATTTTCTACTATTTTTTCGAATGTCACCAAAAAAGTTGAAAAATATACTAGAGCTTTCTCACATTCGAATGAATGTCCTTTGGGGTTTTGATATAGTATTGACTTGCGTTTTTATATACGGTGGACAAAAAGTATTTTTACTGTTCAACCATGATAAAAATAAAAACTAAATCAATAAAATGAAAATGCTTTTTTATTATGAAAGTAAACAAATAGGGGTTTTACTTTTAAAAAGACCAAATCAATATGGGCAATTCCATAGTCACATATGTGACAGGTCGTTTGTTTTAATGAGATGAGAAATAGTGAAAAACTTGACTTTTTTATAATTTCTTTATCTTTTTGTGTAATACTGATGGCGCTTAATTTTTGGCAAATAAAGAGGGTGACTTTACTTGACAAAAAGAGAAGTCAATTATTTCTTCTTTCACAAAAACACAAACCAGTGCGAATTGAGTTGAACTTTTTGGTAAAACCTTTTTTAATATGATTTGGAATATTATAAATTAGTTTAACAATTTGCTAAACTTAAAAAAAAAATTTCTTTGTACAACCTTTTTTGTAATGTGACATAAATATCTTTTTTAATAATTTATTAAAAAAAAATTTTTATTTCCGAAATTTGGGAATTTTATATACAAAAAACGAATGTTCATTGAACGTCAATAATATAAAATCAAAATTTTGCAGCTAACTGTAGCAAAGTATTACTGTAGCATGGCAGTATATCACTCTATATTCACTGTAACAGCATGTCCTCTCTAAACTTAACAGTACTATGCACCAATAATGCAACTTGCAGACATAGCTGTCCATACTTTAACCTTGGGTGAGTGCTAGAGGTTTTGATGGTTCAATTTAAGATTAGTGCCTCTTCAATAACTGAAATTTTGCCTGTTTACATGCCCACCCATTAGAGTGGAAGTGTGCATCTTCTGAGTAAAAGCTGGGTAACCTCTCTTAGTGCTATGTTAGCAACCAGGAGTCTGTGAGTATGATCTTGAGGCTATAATGTATGTACCATTTGAATTTTGTAAGGCGTCAAAAGTACAACTTTGTGAAGAATGCGTTTAAAAGATGTTCTGGGCACATTTAAGACGCCAGACTGCTTTTGAATAGAGAGTAAGAGTTGTTCAAGAACATGCGCTCTACGTTTTCCGGGTGCCTTGAAGTTCTAATTCGTTCGGATCGTGGTTGATATATTGTTAAACCTGCGTCTTCGAACTTCTGAACCTAACACAGCACAACACATGATTTTGGTACTTAATTCAGAGAACTGCACGTAAAAGTATCCCCACAAAGAAGAAGTTCTGGAACATTCGTTTTGTCAAGTTTCATGCCGAAATAATTTAATATTGATTTGAAGTTAGTATGTAATGATGCAGAACTTCTTTGTTTTGGGGCTTCTTTCACGTGCAGTTTTCAGAATTGAGTCCCATATCAATGAGCTGATAAATGTTGTACTGTGTAATCTAATAAAAAGTATCGAAAGTGGGATGAGTGCATAATTTTCATGTACGTTGTGCATGAGACAATTGTACTAAATTTCAAGTGGCTGCTCTGGCATTTCGTAATCCTTAGCCGCACCCCACCATTGCTGCTCGACGTAGCTACCAAGTTAAATGTAAGCGGAATTTTGTTTTACCCTGTTTTTGAATATCAGTTAATGTTTATAAGATTGTAAATAATATTTCTGTAAATTTCAATTGATGTTGATTTGATTTTAAATGAAAATTTTAAATTTCAAATCACTTTGACAACATTTCATTTATCGTTTAGGGGATTATGTCCTTAGGTCTTATGTCCAGGCATTGTTTTTTTTGTCAATTGTCCCCAATTTAATTTTTCAAAAATTGTAATTGATTTGTTTAACTATTAAAACTATTATTATTATGTTTCTGCCTTTTCTTCCTTCTCACTCCAATTCTGTAAAATTTTTTGTAAGTGTAAGGATGGTGCTTAATATCTTCTATTAATTTTTTTTATAATTGGTCTCTCATTTCTGTAATTATTTACTCTGTTTTACAAAGTTTCAATTGACTCTAATGGATAAAATCTTTAAATTTACAAACTTTTAATTAATTTTTTTAACAATTAATATTATTAACATTAATTTTCTTCCTTTCCTTGACACTCCAATTTTGTAAATTTTTTTAATTGTATCGCTGATGTTTAATGGCTCCTATTGTTTTTTCTATCTCTATCTCGCCTTATCTCTTATTTTTGAAATAAAATGAATTTCAATTAAATCTCTCTGACAAATTTTGCATTCACTTTAAAAGATAAAATCTAAAATAGTTCGAACTTTTTCTTAATTTATTTTTTACAGTTTAAAAAATTATTAACATTAATTGTCTTACTCTGTCTTTCTGCAATTTTGTAACTATTTTGTTTAGTGTATCGCTGCTGGTGCTAAATACCTCCTATTGATTTTAACCATCTCTCTCTCTCTCTCACTAACTTTTCTATCTCTCATTTCTGTAATCCCAAACTGTTTTATATTTTAGATACCGACCGACCGACCGACCTGTAACTAAGTAATTTATATTGGGTTTATATGTTTGTTCTCGGTGTCGGTGTCGTCTTCTTCTTCTTTCGGGGGGTTTTGTATTTCACAATAATCTAATGACGCCTTTGGCAACAGAAACGTGCAACACAGCCAAGCTCTCTAGACGGCACTCTGCGCCCGGCCTCTTTAGAGTCTCCGGGTCCACCATGTTACAACAAAGTACTACAATTTCTCAAATGAATAATGTTATTCGATATGCGACTGTAAGTTTAGACTTTATTTCAAAGTTAATATGGACGCAAGCAGCGGCGATACAGAGAAGGCATACAGACGGCGGCGCATAGATATCAAGTATGTATGTGTGGCAGAAAATAGAACACTGCACTGGGTATTTATTTGTAAATACATTACATTATATACAGGCTGATAATGTGAAACCATCACCATCGGCGTTGTCATTTGCAAAAAGGCCAAATTCCACCTTATTTCCTTACACCAACGAATCTTTGCCTGACTCCGAGACAGAGGGGGTGCCTCGGTCAACGTCTGAAATGGGCAGGCGTAACATAGTCTTTTACATGCAAGAGGGCAGCACGTGCAGATACGAAGGGAGGACACATTTGCAACGTTAAGAAATTTGAGACATTTTGCTGTTACCTCGAATGACAGGAACTCTATACAGCGCACACCCACACGCACTAAAAGGACATCAAACATTTGCAGCTAAATAACGAGAATTTGGGAGAGAAATTGGCAGAGAAGAGGGCGAGAAGGAGAGCGACCGTGCAAGAGCGACTCATAAACAGCTAGAGAGGGCAGTCAGTCGTCAGTCCTTTTGTATGTATTATCAATGATAAATTATCTTTGTTTCCCTAACACTGCCATCGTCTTTAGCAGCATCATCTTATCATCTGCATCAACCTTATTATATAAAGTCCTGTGTCCTCTTTTGCCAATGGCATAGAATTACTTAAATAATATCCTTTTACAACACAAAAGTAGTCGAGTCATAGTACCAAACACTATACTACTTAGTCATCATAGAGAAACCAGATAAATGCCAACAGAGAGAGAGAGAGAGTAGTCCACCAACCAACCAACCAACGGGATAAAGACGAAGGTAATATAACGTCGTAACAACAATAACAATGTAGTTTGGTTGCTAGTGTTCTCCTATTCCAAGGATGCTGAAGCTAAGCCAACCAAATCACTCAAGTTTCTAGTTTTCCAGCTTCTTAGTGTCTTATCCATCTGTTTCTCACTGTCGTTCGACTTACACTAAGGATTTTTAGTTTATTTAAAATTATAGTTAGTTATAATATGAACAACACGTTGTTTAATGTCTTGAGTCCACAGGCGGCGGGAGGAGGGTTAAGATTTATGCTGGTGAGCATTAAGATTTTGTAAACTGATCCTATTTAGTACTGCTTAATTTAAATTTAGTTTAATATTACAAAAGTAACATTATAATGACAATGACGGCGATAGATGATGTTTGGAATTGTATTTAACTAGTGGTGAAGGAGAAGACAGCATGGATGCAACACCACGAGCGGCAAAACATCAAAGGCCGCAACGATGGACGAGATAAAAAGATACAATTGGAAGATTTGTAACACAACTCAATTGTTTTGCGTAGAGATTTTTTGTTTTATATGCAAACAATATTAACAGCTTAAAAAATTATCTTACAAAAAAACTTTAGCTGAAGTTAAGAAAAAGTGGAAATAAAAAAACATTAAGTTTGGAATCTATTTGTTGGCCAAAAAAGGCCATAATCTAATAAAATGTCATTCTATGGTTAAACAGGTGGTTGGATTCTAAGCTTATTATGTCCCGCAATCCAAGTATGTGGAGGTTGTATAAAAGTCATCACCCTAGTGTGCACATCATATAAGGTCCTGTAGAGTATATTACGTGAAAGACTAAAGCCAGTTTTATCCCACCTGATCAGAACTTGTCAGTATGGCATTAGGCCAACAACAAGAAATCAAAACATATTATCTTTTTGCCCTTCTGTCGACAGAAAAAGCCTTAGACAAGGCGACAGCATATAACATCCTTATAGAGATATTAATGATCAAAGCAGCAGCAAACCAAAGCCTTTCCAGCGACAGAAAACGCCTTAGACAAGGCGACAGCCTTTATTGTGATCTCTTCACCATACTTATAGAGATAATAATTAGCAAAGCTGCAGTAAACCCGACTGGCACGATACCTATGTACGCTGATAACATACACCCTTATTCTGATTTTGATCAACCACTTCCTGAGATATTTTTACGTTATTGTAAAAGAATAATTTTTTTTGGAATAATTCCGCCAACATTTTTTAAGATGAAAAAAAACGGAAGTACTTAATATTTTAATGGTAAAAGTGCAAATAAATAATTAACATTTAGAGAAAAATCGGCTAATAAGTACTTTTACTGTACCATTAAGTACTTTTATTGTACCAATAAGTATTATATTTGCACCAGTCAGTACTTTTGTTGGACCTCAAAGTACTTTTAATGTATAAAAAAACACTTTCGCGGTACGAAAAATTTCTTTAATTATATACAAATTACATTTCTTGGGACCGGCCGTGGCATAGTGGTTAGAACACGCGACTACCATGCGGGAGATCGCAGGTTCAAACCTGGCTCCAGTCATCTTAAAAAAGAAAAAAATAAATAAAATTTTCTTTCATTGTCGGCTCCCCTCGAATGTTGTTTGACAGCAACTTCGCAGTATTAAGCGTCGATTCAATCGTCGTGTCTAGTAAGAGCTTCTCAAAACAGTGACGTTCGCATTCGTCGATAAATAAGTAGGTGCCGTTAGTTGTGAATCTAAAAATAGAAAGCGTGTTAATTCACAACAACGCGAGAAGCTATCCCATACCTCATTCATGGGGTGCAAAGGGAAATTAAGTTTTAAGTACATTTCTTGTACCAAAAAGTAAATTTAATGTACCAAAGAGAACATTTATTATACCAAAAAGTAATTTTTTTTAAAAAAAAGTGCTTTTATTTTACCAGAAAGTACCTTTGTTTTACCAAAAAGTACTTTTATTTTACCAAAAAGTATTTTTATTTTACCAAAAAGTTCTTTTATTTTACTAAAAAGTAAATTATCTGTACTAAAAAGTACATTTACCAAAAATTGGAAGCATTAATTTTTGTAATGGTTAAATATGCAAAACATATTTCAGACTTAGGAAAAGTCTACCCATAAGTACTTTTAATGTATCAGAAAGTACCTTTGTTGTACCAAAAACAACTTTTATTGTAACAATAAGTACTTCTATTGTACTGCGAAGTACTTTTATTGTACAAAAAAGTACTTTTGAGGTACCACAAAGCTCTTTCGTTGTACCAAAAAGTACTTTTATTGCACTAAAGAGTACATGAATTGTACCAAAAAGTACATTGTTTGTGCCAAAAAGTACTTTTATTTGCTAAATTTTATTTTATTTTTCCAAAAAGTACTTTTATTATACCATAAAGTAATTTTTTTGTACCATAGACTACATTTATTGTACCAAAAAGTACTTTTATTGGCCAAATTTTACTTTAATTTACCCAAAAAGTACTTTTATTATACCGAAACATGATTTTATTGTACCATAGAGTACATTTATTGTGCCAAAAAGTACTTTTATTAAAACAAAAAATAATTTAATTGCGCAAAATGTACTTTTTTTTACTGTGCCAAATTTTTCTTTTATTATCCAAAAAGTACTTTTATTGTGCCGTAAATTATTTTTATTGTACCGTAGAGTACATTAATTGTACCTAAAAGGAAATTTTTTGTACCAAATAGTACAATCATATCATCATTATTGTACCAAAGAGTACATTTATTGCACCAAAAAGTGAATTTATTGTGACAAATTTTACTTTTATTATTCCAAAAAGTACTTTTATACCAAAAAGTACATTTAATGTACCTAAAAGCAACCAAAAAGTACTTTTATTGTACCAAAAAGTACTTTTATTGAGCAAAAAGTAATTTTATTGTGCCAAATTTTACATTTATTTTTCCAAAAGGTATTTTTATTTTTTCCGAAAGCACACTTATTGCACCAAAAAGTACTTTTATTATACCAAAAAATAATTTTATTGTACCATAGAGTAAATTTATTGTTACTAAAAAAACATTTATTGTACCAAAAAATACATTTATTGTACCAAAAGGTACTTTGTTTAAAAAAGTACTTTTATTGTAGAAAACATCAAAAACTACAAAGGTTTTTCCAAAACACAGATGCCGAAACAAAACAGCAGACTTTGAATACTTGAAATTGCTCTATATTGCTTTCCATTCCCCAAACAAAAGAGCCTAAAACCTGACAAATTCCCCTTTACTATAATTGCTACCTTCAAATCGGTTTTAAATTACTATAGCATGTAACTTGACAATACGAATGATGCAGAACTTCTTTTTTTTGAGGCCATTTTCACGTGCAGTTCTCAGAATTGAGTCCCAAATCAATGAGTTGAAAAATGTTGTACTGTGTAAGGAAGCGATTTAAGACGAATCGGTTCTGGCAGTATTCAAGACAAAGATACCCCGTAAAATATATGCATTCATCACGAGCTGTATACCGACATTGATGTGGTCAAGCGCATTCACATACAGCGGTTGCGTTGCTTAGGTAATGTTGTACGCATATATGAGAATGTTGCAGCTCGATAAATCGTCGACAATAAATTCGATGAATGGTCTTTTAGTCGCACTGTTGGAAAGACCTGAGAACCATGCAGAACTTTGTCTAACAATATGGAGAAGATCGAAGATCATGTAATACTTGTCTACATGCGGCATTAGTAGGGGTCGAAAGTTGAGGTTGTGTGGGCCAAATACAGGTTTCTTTTTAAATCATATGTTATTTAGGCAATAACAACTATTTACCGCTCTAAATATTGACAGAAAGTCAGTATCATATCTCCAAATTTTCACGCCAGTGTGTTTAAAATGAAGCACCCTAATCTATCACTTTGTAAATGTGTTATCGGTTATCGGATATAAGAACATGTTGTAAAAGAAAAAATCGCATATAAGATTGTTTATAAAAAACTTAGAACATTAATTTTCTTTAAACAATAATTGCTTATAGGTAAGAAAAAATCGAATATATGAAAGAAATTTCTTTTATTATTTGAGTTTCTTATATCCGTTATCTATTGTAATTTTAATTTTTTCCATAATTCAACTTTTACTGGCGTATAATATTATGTATTACAAACCAAAAACTTACCTTAATTTCATCACTGGGTAATTCCTTTTTGATTTTCACCAAGGTTGGTGTGTTGGCCGAGGTCGTTGATGTATTCATTGCTGCTGGACTCGTTGGTGAATTGTTAGCACTCATATTTAGTGAAGAAGTCTTTGTAGACATTTTTGTTTTCCTTTATATTTCAAACACGGAATTCCTTGATTCCCGACAATATTCCTTTTTCTCTTTTTATTTTGTCGTTTTGGATAAGAAAATACACCACACACACTTTTTGTATTTTTTATATATATCTCCAAGAATCGTTTGATGTTTTGGTTACTGTTGTTGTTGTTTTTATTTTGATTCGTTTCTTTATTTTGTGTAATACCAAAATAAATTTCACTTTTATCTTACTCTAGTCGTAGAAGAACACACATATCACCAGAGCAGCATACACACAACACGAACTGTAAGAGAAATTTTGAATTGAAACAACAAAAATTAAATATTAACGTACTACTGTATAACGTTCCGTACACACACACTGGGTGCTACTGAAAGGAATGTGTGTTAAAGATGTAACATGAGGGGAAAAATGTGATTTTATTTATAAACAAAGGAGGCAAGAGATCAATCACAAGAGTCACAAGTTCTAGCGAGAGCACACTGGTGGACTGCCAGGCAAAATGAAAAAGACGGACACAGAGCGGGAGTGGACGGCGAACGGATGACGGACAGGGGGGAAGGTATTCAGATTCAGTCAGATACTACTATTCGATCGATACATGTAGCAAGCACATCAGCAGCAGCAACAGCAGCGACATTAAAGAGTCATGCTTTTTTTCTTCTCAGTTTCGGTTTCATCACTTGGGGGAAAAGCACGAGAATTTTTCAAAAATATCGTAACAACAAAACGGCTGCCAAATGTGAGTTTAACAAAGTAGGGGAGTGTTGTTGTGGGATACTTGCTGCTGCATTTAGTAATATAAACAAATATTTATTTCTACTTAATGACGTTTCACATCACACACACACACACGGGATCGCTTTGAATTGAAAAGTAACAGAACTTTTACTTGTCAGAAATAAAAATGCACTACACTCCGAGTAGTGGGCAGGGAATTTGCTTACTTATCTTGCCCTCTCATGAGAGAGATGCCAACGCAAAAAGGATGAGTGTTAGAGTGGGCATTGGTGGCAGTGTAGTATATGTCTCTAGAAAATGTGTCATATTTAAACAAATTTAAGAAAACTACATATTTATAAAATTGTTAAGAAATAATGTTAAATAAAAAAAAAGAAATTTATGTTTTTTATAAAATGAAAAACAAAATCATCTTAAAGATAACTTTTCGGAATCCTACTCCATTTTTGTCAAACATTTAAAAAAATTCCTTGATAATTACATAGAATGAGGTTTTTTAAATATAATATCTTGTTAAAAGAATTCTTCTAATATATTGTGCTATTTGATTTAAATATTTATTTTTTTTTTTTGTTTATGTAAATTCCTATCCTTTATAAATATCATTTGAGCATTTGTATTTCTGCTACAGTTTAAAATTAGTACAAAATTATTATATTCATTATAGTACATTCTTGCTAAGTTTAGTACTTTTTCGTAACAAACACAAAAACTATATCATTTCAATTAGAAATTCGTGAGAGCGTATAGTTCAAAAGAAGGGTGTGAGATATTTACGTACACAACGTAAAAGAGACTAAAAGACATATTACAGTTACACGAGCGACTGCATTAATTTCACTTTTCATTTGTTTTGTATCCCTGTCAGATTCAATTTGATTTCAAATTCAAATTGTGTAAATCTGTTTTGTGTATGTATTTTCGGTAAAAGAGCAATACTATTTTAGTATAAAATTATAAATAAAGTAATAATAAATAACACTAACGGGGTACTCAGATTTTCGTGTAAAAGGCAATGGATCGCGATGGATCTGAATTATACGGCAGTATATGGGGTACTATACAATTTTGTAACAGGCTGATATGTTATTATCTGAAAAAAATTGGCGTTTAGTTGCTATAATTTGACGAAATTTTCGGTCAACAGGTTAAAATCTGTAATATTTATCTCAATAAATGACATCCGCTTAATTATTGGCATATTTTTATATGTATATACGAGGCAAAATTTTCGGGAACTTTAAAGCAGTCGAAATTCTCTGTATACCATAAAAATTATAATGAAAAAAATTCAGATTTTTCAACTACACCATTTTTAATTGTAATTCAAAGAAAATCAATTGAAATTTTAACCATTCATTTGAAATTCAAACTTTCCATTTAAAATTCAAAACAAGTCTTGAGATTCAAAAATTCTATTTGAAATTCAATAGACATCAATTGAATTTCAATTGACGTGTTTCGAATATCTATTGTTGAGTTTTGAATTTCAATTGATAAGTTTTGAATTTCAATTGACGACTTTTGAATTTCAATTGATAAATTTTGAATTTCAATAAACGAATTTTGAATTTCAATTGATATGTTTTCAAACTCAATTGACGAATTTTGAATTTCAAATGAAATTTTTTGAATTTCAAATGACAAATTTTGAATTTCAATACATTTATTGTACTGATGCATACTTTTGATGCACCCAATTTATTTGTTCTACCAAAACGTACCTTTATCAAAACTGCCTTTATTGTGCAAAAAAGTACATTTATTGTACCAAAAAGTACATTTATTACTTCTTTTGTTGTACAAAAAACTACTTTTGCTGTGCCAAAAAGTAATTTTGTTATACCAAAAAGTACATTTATTGTACCGGAACGTACTTTTGTTGCACCCAATAGAATTTTATTGTGCCAAAAAGTACATTTATTCTATCAACACGTACTTTTATTGTATCAAAAAGTACTTTTATTGTACCAAAAAGTTCTTTTATTGCATAAAAAGTACTTTAATTGTACCAAAAAGTTATTTTATTGCATAAAAAGTACTTTTATTGTAACAAACTGTTTATTTATTGTCTCAAAAAGTGACTTTATTGTCCCAAAAAGTACTTTGATAATGCCAAAAAGTAATTTTATTGTGTCAAGCAGTAGTTTAATTGTGCCAAAAAGTAATTTATTGTACCAAAAAGTATTTTAATTGCACTAAGAAGTACTCTTATTGTACCAAAATGTACTTTAATTGTGCTAAAAGGTATTTTTTTGTATGAAAAAAACTTTAACTTAATTTCCCTACACCTACTTGTTTATCGACGAATGCGAACGTCACTGTTTGAGAAGTTCTTACTAGACATGCCGATTGACTCGACACTAATACTGCGAAGTTGCTGTCGACAACAATTTAGGGGAGCCGACAATGAATGCATTTTTTTATTTTGTTTTTAATATGAATGGAGCCAGGAGTTGAACCTGTGATCTCCCGCATAGTAGTCACGTGTTCTAACCACTATGCCACGGCCGGTAGGAGAAAGCACTTTAATTATGCCAAAAATTCACTTTTAGTTTACCAAAAGTACATTTATTGTACCAAAATGGTACTTTTATTGTAAAACAAGTTCCTTTGTTGTATTTATTGTAAAAATACTTTTTTAAACCATAAAGTTCTTTTATTATATCGAAAAGTACTTTTATTGTATCAAAAAGTACTTTTACTGTACAAATTGTGCCAAGAAATATTTTTATTGGACCTGAAAATACTTTTTCTTAACATCGCTAAAGTCTTATGAGTCAAATATTAAAAAAATGGTTTTTGTTGAAATTTTAAATTTTTTCAAATTTTGATTATTGTATAAATTTAGAGAAGAGAACTTTTTTTAAATTTTAAAAACTAAATATCTTTATTAAATTTTTAAAAAATTTAAATTTATTCCCAAAATTATTGTATTTTTTGTTTTTTTAGTAAAAAAAATTTTAAATTTTTTAAAACATCTGTAAAAAATGTTTTTCAAAAAACATGAGATTTTCATATCCGCCAAATGTACTAAAATTTTGCCTAAGCTATAAATATTTGTCTGTACCTATAATCTTTATTAAAACTCTAACTGATAGGAAAAAAGAAATAATGTGACTTTAGCATTCCTACAATAGAGTTTACTTTAATGGCCATTTCCTAACGAAAAACTGTAGATTAAAGAAATTCGGTTTTCTCAATGTCTTAATTGCTTTCATTCTGTCGCAAAGATAACCCGCCCTCATCTGGCGGTTATTTATTTGCCGTACATTCATATACACTCAATCAGCTGACTGCTGTTCATAGTTTTTTGTTTTCCAAGATATGTTTTTTCTTACTTATAACCAAAACAACAAGCAGCAGGTCATCTTCAGTGGTAAAATGTTTCCCACATTGCTTTTTATCCGTCATTATTTCAGTTTTATTTGGTTTTTGTTATATGTATGTGATTTCTAATTATTTCACTGATTTATGTCAAAAAGTTCTCAACTTTCTCATCTATTTTTGAGAGGTATTGCGAACTGAAAATAATTTCCACATTTCGTTTTTGGGGCAGTTATGCCTTAAGATAATACACGGTCTACTATTTGGGGCAACAATATGATCAAATAATACACAAATAAACTCTTCAACAACCGTCCGAATTTTAACGTTTCTGTTGCATTCTTTGTACCACTGTTTCTCTTGGGGTGCGCTCTCACTTGATGTCTCATGCTGAGCAGCAGCACCACACATAGCCCATAGAGGACAGTATCATCACGGTATAGGAGGAGGAGGTGATACATATCGTCGTTGTCGTCGTATATTGTATCTCGTGTACATTTGTTGTTTGAATGCTGCCGCTGTTGCTGTTGCTGCTGCCACTGCTGCGTGTGTCTTTGGAGTTAACTTTAGAAACGCGCGTTTTCGTTACGTATTTTTCTGTAATTCAATACTTTTTTCAAAACAAGAAAAAAAACCGAATATTATCTTGATGTATCAAATATCGTTGGGGGATTAAGCTGGAACTTTAGACATTGGTTCTTTGCCATCACATATCAAATTGTTTGTTATTGTTATTGTTTTTTTTTTGCGCTAATAATTTCGATTGTTAAATGTAAAACTAAATTTAAAAACTAATTTTTCTGAAAAAACTGTTCACGTTTGTTATTCTTTGTTAATGGTATTTCATTATTTATTTCATTCATTTTGTTTATTAATTTCATTTTTTTTTAAATTCAATAATTACACACCTTTTTTGTGTTGAAAATATGTTATTATTCCTTTTCGAAATCAAAAAATGTTGTTGTTGTTGTTGATTTCATAGGTATTTTAAAAATAGATTTTCATTTCATTTTCAACTTCACGAGATCGAATGCTTGAATGGATTTATTTTCTTATTCTTATTCTTGTGTTTTGTCTGATTTATTTGCTTCTTCTTATTCTCTTAGTCGTTTTTAGTCGATATCGACGAAATTTTTTTATTAATTCCATTCGATTTTATGTGAACAAATATATATGCATATGCATATAGTTTAAAATTTGTTGTCGCTATCTTTTTACATGTGAGTTAAGTCCAACGCGGCGGCGTCATTTTGATCGCTTATTTTTTTGAATTTTCTTATTGTTGGAAATACATATTTTCAAAATATTATTATTTTTTTTCTTTTCTTTTTTTAAATTGCTTTGTTCCATTTGGTGGGGGAGGCGGTGTTGATGGTGGATATTATTAGTTAAATTGTTGTGAAACGGAATTCACCTTTCGGTCACTCGTACTCGCGTTGTTGACGACGACGGCGTTTGTTCTAAAAGAATCACCAATGCACAGTGTACAAAAAATCGTTTCGCTTTTAAGTCACTCGTAAGGGTTTCGCGTCGTGTCGACCGTTGGCGATGTCTTCACACAACAAAGTCTCGCAAACGAATGACTGTTGATTTTCCCATTATTGCTGCATACACTCTTGAAAATCCCCAAAAGCCAACAACACCAGACGACAGACAAACAGTCAACCAGTCAATGCATAACAAAAACGAACCACTACCAGGAGCACAAAACAACAAAACAGTTTATTGTGGCCAAATCATGTTCGGCCAAGGGATGGCAGTGTTAGTATTTTTATGTACATTTTATAGTACACTTTAACAAGGCGGCGTAGAAACTGGAAATTTTAAAGACTGACATGTAAAGACTGATGTTGAGGTCAATATTTCATAAGAATAATTGTTAAAAACACGTTAGAACCCGTTGAAATCAGCCATGTTCTGGAAAACAATTCGGTTTGAAAACAGAGCAAAATCGGTAAATAGGTATTAAAAAATATTACCATTTTACCGATTTTGCTCTGTTTTCAAACCGAACTGGTTTTTTAGAACATGGCTGAATGCTTATAATTTTTTTAAAAAAATATATGAGAAAATGTTGATAAAGTAGTAGTAAGTTAACATACATAAAGATTTCATAAAATATTGGTACATTATCATGAAAAAGCTGATATTGTGGTCAATATTTCATAAAAATAATTGTTAAAAACTGGTTAGAAACTATACTCAAAATACTTTTTACCGATTTTGCTCTGTTTTCAAACCTGAATTGTTTTCCAGACCATAATTTATATTATAATTTCTTTTTAAATAAATATAAGAAATTGTTGAAACATTAGTATTAATATACATAAAGATTTCAAAAATATTGGTACATTTTAAAATTTAGTAATTAACATTTTAATTACTTTGAACGGAATTTAATCTAATTGTTTTATTTAGCAAAGAAAGATATATGGAAATAATTTAATAATAAAAAATAGGATTTAATTTACTACTTACCATTCGGTTCCAAATGGCAACATCAATTTGTCATCCCTGTTTCCGACGTTTGCTTCGTTTGTCTACTTCGTTCCTGAGAAAGAGCGTGTACGACGAGTGTTGAAACGTTTATTGTTGCCCACTGTCATCGTGGTCGTCGTCGTCGTCTTCGTCGTGAGCTATCGTTCGTCTCATTCGTATATGATATCCATGGAATGTATTAATGTTTAGCCAGTGTTTGAATGGGATATTGGTTTCATTGATTCTAAAAGATATCTGAGTGTTTATTTTTCTTTCCTGTTGGTTGTGTGTTGTTGATGTTTTCTACATACATATATGTATATGAATGTGGAAGGTATGTGTGTGTTTTGTGGGTTGGGAATCTTCATTACTGCATAGCATTCAATTAATGCTGTAACTGTCAAATATCACCTGATGGAATTCAAATCTGATCCAATGCATTAGTTGTTGTACAAACTGGAGTAAAATATTTCCGGTTCTATTGTTCGAAATTCGAAAAAAGAATTAAAAAATTTCAAAAGTTATTATTAAAAATTTTGTTGATCAAGGAAATAATACTACATATTTATATTCTGAGTATAAAACAAAGACAAGTCATTTTCATATAATCACTTTACAGTACATGCATATTAGTGGAAGATAAAGCTTTTCTAACGTTTACTTTTAAGAACTTTCAAAAGTTAATTGTTAAAGTTATTTAAAACCACTACAGATATTTTAGTCAGTTCTACTGACTGATAAATACCACCTCCTTATGTTGTATGTACAAAATTCTGGTGGATATTGTTTAACTCTGATTTATAAAAATTTTCCGATTTTTAGGTGAAATTACTTATGTCTTTTATTATCTGCTTTTGGAGCATAAATGGTTGGAAATAGCCTTTGGACGTATGACCAGACTTTTGTATTAAAACTGTAGAAAAGGTTTATGGTGAATTAAGGGGTTACCGAAAGGGCGTTTTTCGGTACCAACTTAGAACTAAGAAAACTAAGTGTCAGTGTACAATGGGTGGAGAGAGATACCAGAAGGGGTGTGTCAAATGTTTCGGTTTTCTGAGGTTTTGCATACGATATCAATATAATTAAACTGACCAAATTCAAATATCCAACAGTTTTTCGTTTGGAAATTATGGAAGAAATAATTTTGTTCAAAAATCAGTAATTTTGACATTGATTTCCATAAGCGTTTACTCTGACTTACAAAAAACATACGCATATAAAACTTTGGTGATTTTTTTTATTACAAGGACATTAATCTGACGAAATTCAAATATCCTACAGTTTTCAAATATTCTAAAGAAATTCAAATATCCAGTGAAAGGTTTTGGTTGAAATATGAATTTCCCAAAGATAAGTCATTTTGTATCAGAAGTACCGGAAAGGGTGGGGCTAATCTACATTTTTACAATGCCATTCCTACATTTTAGAGAATATTTGCCTTTACAGTCTGACAATTTTATCTCAATATACATACTTGGGGTCCAACAATTCCTAATCCATATGGGTGAAGGTAAAAATAACAAGTCAAAAATGCAATGATTTTTAATATGCACTTTTATTGTACCATAAAGTATTTTTTTATTATGCCAAAGCATACGTTTATTTTATCAACAAATAGATTTGTTGTGCGAAAAATACTTTATTTATACCAAGAATGTTATTGTACCAACAAGTACTTTTATTTTCCCAAAATATACTTTTATTGTTCCAAAAAGTACTTTCACTTTACCAAAAAGTACTTTTTTGTGCTAAACACAATTTTTATTTCAGCAAAAAGTACTGTAATTGAACCAACAAGTACTTTTATTCGAGCAAAATTTACTTTTATTGTCCCAAAAAGTACTTTTAGTCTATTAACAAGTACTTTTATTGTATTTAAAAAAACTTTTATTTTACTAAAAAGTACTTTTATTGTACTAACAAATAATATTATTTTACCAAAATGAACTTAAATTGTCACAAAAAGTACATTTATTTTATCAAGGAGTACTTTTATTTTACCCAAAAGTTCTTATTTTTTAAAAAAATACCATGAAATAACGCAGTACAACATTTTTCAGCTCATTGATTTGGGACTCAATTTTGAGAACTGCACGTGAAAGTAGCCACGAAAAGAAGAAGTTCTGCATCATTCGATTTGTCAAGTTACGTGCCATAATAATTTAATATCGATTTGATATTAGTAAGTATCGTATAGGGAAATTTGTCACGTTTTAGGCTCTTTTGTTATATTGTTATATGGGCATTTTGAGGGCATTTTTCCTTTTTCTCCGTTCTCGAGTTATGTCAAACAAAAGAGCCTTAAAGCCAATTCCCCTATACGATACTTACTAACTTTAAATCGATATAAAATGTAACTTGACAAAACGAATGATGCAGAACTTTTTCTTTTGGGGCTACTTTCACGTGCAGTTTTCAGAATTGAGTCCCAAAATCATGTGTTGTACTGTGTAATTGAAAAAGAGTTAAAATATGTATGAAAAACAAGATCACAAAAAAGAAATCACAAAAACAAAAAACTAAATTTTTTGACAACAAGGACATTTCGCTGACATTTCGCAGTATTCAAATTGCCTCTCTTTATTTGATATATCATTCCATAAAACAGTTAATTTTTAAATGGCAAAACCCACCACATTTTAGTTTGCAATGTGAAATAGTCTTAATATTTATCGATGACTATTATCTAAGCTAGATGTAATGTATTTGTTTAAATTAAATAAAATGTATGCATTTATTAATATTTTGTTGCAATTTGATATCATACATCTTTATATAGAAATCACACAAGATGTGATCAATTAAACGAAAACAATTATTTACAATGTGTACTATGTGTACCACCGAACATGTAAATATTGTTTGGTCAAATTTCATTTTTAAAATTAACACATTTCAGATGTTGTCTCAATTATAATAAAAGGTTGGGTGTTTTTAACACGGTACAACAAAAATATTAAAATGAAACACTTTGATGTGGACATCTCTTGATGCGAATATTTATATGACATAATAGTTTATATTTAATTGAACTACAGTATAAAGCCTAGTTCAGAATGGGTTAAGTTTCCAAGAGCTTTTATTTAAACAAAAATATGTGTTTGTTATTATTTATCATGTATGTTTACAGTTTCCCTGATGATGTTCTTCGATAAAGAACAAAATATCAAAATTTTGAAAAATAAGTAATAAAAATTTCAAAAACACAAAGACCTGGTGCTCGAATAATCAATTAAATTATAGTAAAAATATAATATATAATATTATAAATTATAACAGCCTTATTCATAAACTTTAAAGAAGTTTTATAAATCAAATTTTCATAGTGAAATTATTGTATAAACCCTTTATAAATTATTATGAATGAAACCTTAAATCTATAAATAAACTAAATACGTATAAATAAAATATAAACCTATAAATAATGTTTAAATTTGTTTCAAAATCATTAAGAGTACATTTTTACAACAATTTAAACTGATCCTCATTTATTTTTTGTTGACCTGTGCCATCATCTTCCTCTTAGTCTTCCGTTTCTAGTGTTGGCTGTTTTGTAATTAGATTGTTTGATGATGAATATGATGATTTGAAAAAGTATAAGATGTATATTTATATATATACATACGCACATATACAAACGAATCTATCTCTAGTGTGTATTTAATACAAAATGAACTCGTATCTGTATCGTGTGATTGATGTGCGCCACATGCGTTCAAGCAAATAGTTTCTTTTTTCCTCTGTGTAGCTCTAGACTATTTTTTAAGAACCTCTTCGTTGTTATTACTCATTTAACAAGTGTATTCTTTTAATTGAGGTAATTTTAAAGGTCTGTCATAGAACATTTACACATTGTATAGTGTGTGGTTTGTTTTTGTTGTTGTTGTTGTTCTTCTTGTTGTTGTCTTCTCTCGATGAAGACTAGATAGATGTGTTTATGTGGTTCTGAAAATCGTTTAGTATATGGTCTTGTAGTCTTGTAGATAATTTCAAATAATCTGTTTTGTTGATTTTTTGTGTTTTTTTTTGCTATATACAGTTCTAATCAAGATATAAAACACATTTTTTAAATTTAATTGCTCATGACGAATAAAATCTAAAGGAAAAAAAATGCTATAATCGCATTATTACCTGATTCTGCAGCACATTTAGTACCATGAATTACATGATGATTGTCTATACCAATTGTTAGTAGGCATTTTTATGCAGAATGTAAATGATAACAATAGTACTTTCTGTAATTGTGTAATGGAGACCATTTGCAAGAGTTTAACGAGAATAAATAAATGTTGCTTATTGTATATGTCAAAGTGGTTTTATAGCAGAAGTGGTAAGCGTACCAAGGGCCGACGTTCTTAGAACGCCATTTAGCTAGACTAGAGTATAACTTTCGCATATTTTTGTTTTAGAAGATTAATTTTAGTTTACCTTCTACACATGTAATATCAACTATCATCCGTAATTGTAAATGCAATTTATCAGAGGTACCAAGGTACCTCTTCTCATAAGAAGAGGATTGACTCAAAACCATTTTCCGTATAAAATTTAAAATATTTCTAAGACATAAAATTTCTATAATATAGAAAATTGTAAAAATCAAATTCTTAAAAGAGAATTTCAAAATATAATTGTTAATTTAACATTAACATTTTACGATAGAATTCATCGATAAGTAAAATAAATAAAAGAAAAAATTTACCACAAAAATTTTAAAATATTTTTGAGAAATATAATTTTTAACATTATCTAAAAATAAATATTTTTTCAAAACCTTAATAAAATAAAATAGATGTAACAAAAAAAATGTAGTTAAGATTTTTTTAAATTACCTATTTTTATAGAAAAGTTAAATTTTGCTACAGAAAAAAATTAACATTTAAAAAGAGAATTTAATTTAATATTAAAAATAATAAATTTTTTTAAATTAAATTAAATTAAATTTATGAATATTTTTATTATTTACCAAATAATAATAATTATTTACCAAATAATTTTCTGTAACAAAATTTTTATTTTTCACGGAAAAAGTTAAGGTTTTCTCTTTTATATTTTCTTATGAAAAACATTAATATTTTTAAAATTTATTAAGGGACCTACGAGCCCGTATGCAGATATTATCTTCTCGGCTTAACTAATAAAATTCTAAAGATTCAAATAATCATAATCAAATAACAGAATCGAAGTTTTTCATTTTGAAAAAAAAAATGAGAGCCAAACAACATCGGATGCCTCTTTTGGCCCACCTTGTACAAAAAATTAATTTTACAAAAAAATTAAAAAAATTACAAGAAAAACTTATTGTCAAATAATAGAAGCAAAATCACATATTTCTTATAAAATGTTTTTCTTTAAATTTTGCTTACTTGGAGAATTTTTTTTTAATTTTTTTTTTTTTAGATTTAAATATTATTATTTTTTTACTTAAAAAAATTTCAAACAAAAAACTAAAATTAAAAAAAATTTTTCATTTAAATATTTTTTTTTAAAACTATATAAGAAAATCGCCAGCTTTTAAGGAAAACTTCAAAAACAAACAAAAAAGGATAAAAGTTACCATTTTTCAGAATCATATTTCTGAAAATTTTAATTAAATAAAAATTTTGTTGCGGAATTTTTTTTATGCAGAAAATTTTTTCGCGGAACTTTGTTTTTAAAAATATTTAATTTTTTAAAATTTAAAAAAGAAAAAAATTCAAAAAAGAAAGAATGAGAACCAAACAACATCTTTTAACCCACCTTGTAAAAAATAAAAAGCAAATTAATATTACAAAAAAACTAAAAAATTTACAAGGAATGCTTACTGTCAAAAAATAGAAGCAAAATCACATATTTTTTAAAAAAATGTTTTTTTTTAAATTTTTCTTATTCTTATTCTTATTATTATTCATTTACTTGAAAAACATAATTTAAAACAAAAGAACTAAAATTAAAAAAAAAGTTTCTATTTTCAAGAAAATAGTCAAATTTCAAAAAACTTAAAAAAAATTAAAAAAAAATTTGGGTAAAAATTACCATATTTCTGAAAATTTTAATTAAATAAAAATTTTGTTGCGAAATGTTGTTTTTTTTGTAACAGAAAATTTTTATTTGTTGAAAAAGATGAAAGCCAAACAACATCGGATAACTTTTTTTTTGTTACTGAAAATTTTTATTTTTTCACGGAAATAATTAATGTTTTCTCTTTTCTATTTTTTTTTTATTAAAATCTTAATTTTTTTTAAAATTCAATAAAGAAAAAAATTGTTTATACTTCATACATAAAAAGTATAAGAATTAAAAATTAAATTTAAGCAGACGTAAATTTTATTCAAAAACAAAAAAATCCTGTAATGTACAAAAAAAATCATAAAATTTACAAGAAATAAATACTTCTTGTCAAAAAATCTCCCTATGGCCTTTTAATAGAAGCAAAGTCACACGTTTTTTTAATAAATATTATTTTTTGGAATTTTTTTATTTAAAAACTATTATTTATATATTTAAAAAAAATTAAATTAAAAAAAAGGAAACTAAAATTAAAACATATTGTTTTATTAATTTAATTTTTTTTAATTAATAAATTTGTTTTCCTCTTAACAATTTTTTTTAATTTAAGTTTGGCAATTGTTTTTTTTTATTTTACTATGATTTTTATGTCTTAAATCATTTTTATGATAAAAATCTCATATATCTAAAATATAAAAAAAATTGGTCTTAATATGTTCTCATTTATTTGTTACAAAAATATCAGCAGTTATGCCAAATGAATTTCAAAAGATTTTTTTTTCTTTTTTTTACTTCTTAATAATTTTTATGAAGCCGAAGTTTTGTATTCATAATTTTTGTTACATATTTCCCCAAAATTTATGAACGTCCCTCCTTTAAGTTTATATTACCGCCATCTACATTACTTGCGAAAACTGTTTAACTTCCATATGATACAACAGCTGGTACTGTTGTTGAAACAGGTGATACTTCTGTTAAAACAGCTGCTTGTACAAAATATAAACAGCTGTTAGTCAAACTACCGTGTTTACAACACAAAAATTTATATAAATAGTAAATAAATTAGGTCCAAAAATGACAAAAGTAACTAAAAGTGCTTTAAGTCTGAAACAGGTAAGTAGATTATATAAGATTTACGACAACATTAAATCAACTGAATCCCAATCTTCCCAGTTTATGCTGCGCCAAGAAGTTTTAAAACTATACCGTGATATTTTTCGTACTATACGGCTGGTGCCCGATGCCAACAGTCGACAGGAGCTGCGTTCATGGGCCCGTCATGATTTTCGCATCAATCAAAATCAGACCGATGAAGTTGCCATAAAAATGCTCATGCAATATGGTCAACGTAGTCTAAAGGAACTAAAGACCAGTTTACAGTTGAGTGGCATTGCATCAGAGGAGAAGAAATAAATTAATAATAAAAAAACGTATTGATAAAAAGTTGTGTTTCAAATGTCGCGTTCTAACCGTAACTTGGGTTTAAAGTTAAGGATAAAGAAGATCAAACTATGAAATAACTAAGCACTCCATTATTGAAGATTTTTATCAAGCTTACAATTAGTTCAGGATTAGAAAACTAAGCCTTCCTTAAACCTTGTTTTTCCAAATGTCTTTCGAAAATGTAAGCCTTAAAAGTTACTTCTATCTACAGCCTTGTTGTAATTTTTTATTTTTGCTTAGAAAATAACGACAATGCTTCTAAACAACCAAACATACTGCTTAAAAAAGAGTCCTTGCCAATTTATCATATTAATTTCCAACATTTGATCGCTTTGCTTTTATTTCATAAATTATTACGTGTTGTTAACTTTTTTATTGCAGCATTTCATTTTTTAAGTGAGTGTGTGTTTTTGTGTATGTCATTTAAAATCTACTAAAGCTTAGGTGTATGATACATTCGTTTGTTATACTATTGCTATCCAATAATTATCCATATAAATTGTAGCAAATTAAAATAAATTTCTTAATAAACTTAGCCACAGCACCTTGGTGACCGCCAACGCGAACAGCAGCGATACAACACCCGTTACAATTAGGGCTATCACATCTCGTTTGGGCTTTTCCGCCACCCGATTGACTAGAAAACTATTGACAATGGTATTGGCGATGTGGTGGCCATCAAAACCAAAGCAGGGTATAGCATTTATAAGGGCCAGGCCCAAACTGAACACTATATTGTATTTGAGGAACAAGAGATAAGCGTCACACCACTTGGGACTCACGTACGAATGTTTGGGTACAAAGGGCGAAATGCGCACAGTGCGTGAAACATCCAAGGGGTGGCCCATGTAAATGATATCTTTCAGTGGTGGTGTCTGCTGCGATTGCAAATGTGGCAGAACATCCCGTTTAAATACCATAATTGTGGTGGTGTTCCTTAATAGAGGTCTTAGGCAAAAACCTCTCTCGCACAGCCCAGCTGATGTGCAATATCCATAAGAATCTTCCGTAGTTCTGCGCACATCTAGACACACATGTTGAGGTATTTCCACTGGGGCATCGTTGCTAAAATCATCGATGTATTCGAAACAACACAGCTTTGCATTTTTATCATCACAACACTGGAGAGTGCCATCCGAACTATGATGCGAAATCTCAATGCTCTCATCATTTAAACGTATAAAATCAGATGAAACACAAAAGCCGGGTTTAGAGCGCAGAGCATGCAGCAAACAGCCAAACCAAGTGTCGTCGTTGTACACATCACAATCGTTGATTTGTGTTATAACATTTCCCTCCATTAGGCCTCTGTCGCCTTTGGCTCTCAGTGGGGATTGGGAAGAGACTTTGGTAATTATAACGTTTTTATTGAGCGTATACAGGGGGGCTGCCACAAAACCCAGCGTAGACAGCAGAAGATAACAAAAGCCAGCAAATAGGAAATTATGCCAAATGCCGGCACAGAGTATGCGTAACTTTCTAAACCACTTAAGGGCATTCAAATGATCTGTAGAGATTTCGGTGTAAGCAATGGGTAGACAAAAATACAACTGAAAGTTGGAAAGATAGGAGATAGTTTTGTTAATAGACCTAATAGATAAAGAGGAATGTTGAAAAAAAGGAGAATGTCGTAAAAAAGGTGAAATTAAAAGATATTAAAGGAAGAGAGTGTTTTTTAGATATTTCTAAAGGGATTAAATGGAGCTTAGGGGGATAGACTTTTGTAGATATTTTTTATAAATCTGAAAATATGTTCAGTTTTTGTTTTTTGACCACATAATGCTTAACTTATTAAATTATTTTGATCAACAAGACAAAAATAAAATTCTTGCCTCCCGCCCAAAAACTTACATGAAAACCAAAGCCGGTAACCGGTATATCTTCCATTACTGCTGCCACAGCATGACCCAATTCATGCACCACTGTCGATATCAATAGTGTAGCTACATAGTAGCCGATTTCCTCCAGCGGTAGATTAACACCCGGCAAAAGTATTTCTATGCTTACGGAGTGACTTTTTGACGAAGTGGTTGTGATGCCCATACCACCACCACCACCACTTGCCTCTTGTTGCTGAGACCCACCGCCAAATATTGTTATAAACAACAAAATGATACCCACGGGCACCAACGACAAAGCTATCAACACACCCACCGTAAATGATTTGGTAAACCAACTGCGACAACAGGATCCACCGCTATTGCCCAGCCGTAAAACCAAACGATTAAATGCCGTTGTATGCCATTTCAGGCGTAAAAACTGCACCGTCAGCCCGGTGTTCTTAAGAAATGCATCATAGGGGTAGTGCATACAACTCTAGAATGAAACAACATACAATCAGTTAAATTACTCTTTCGGACCGGATATTCCAATTTATCCGTCGTTACATACCTTAAAAAAGCGATCAAAGAAAAACAAAACACCATATATGGAAATCAATACGACAAAAAATATTAAAGGATCCATAGTACATGTTCTTGACTCAGACGATTTGTTGTTGTATTAAAAATTATTCATTGTTTTGTTTTAGTATGTATGACTACTGTATAAACATGTTTCTCTTTTAAAATTTAGTATTAAATAAAATGCAAAAAACTTGTGCTCTTATTTGTAAATGGTAATAAATTGTTTAATGCCCCAAATCCCAAATAATAACTGTCCCATAATGCATCGCGAACATATGTTTGCGGTAATGTCACAAAACCCAGATGTTGATGGGGAGAAAATAAGAGTTGCCAAGTAGAGGATTTGTAAAACGGTATAAATGTTATTACAACTGTAGTTAAAGAAATTTAATGAAAAGAAATATAAATAAAAATTAATCCAATTTTTGAATATGAATATTAAAAAAACATATAAAAGGTCCCTATTTTGGGCTCCCTAGATCCCGGCGCCGATTTTGACCTTAGATTTCGTGTTTTCATGGGTGTAAGGAGAATGTCGCAAATATTTTACTTAATACTAAATTCAAATGTTTTCATACGTAATATTTAAAAAAATTGTTTTTAAAGAGAAAATTAACTTTTGATCAAAGTTTTAAAGAAATATCAGAAAAATAACAACGCATGTGTTTTCCTTCAGGAAAACCGACAATTTTTTTAAACATTTAAGTTTCTTCGTTGTTATGAAATATTTCAATTAGGCTGCGATTATGCAATGAGAGACAGTTCGGCGAACGGCTGAGCGGCAGGTAGCTTTTTACTGAGCGACATTTCTAAGCGGTTAGTTGTTAAAATGCCATTGCTTGTGAAATTCATCTACACGAAAATTGAATTAAAACTTTTCGGAAGTTAGTTTTTTTTATGTTTTTATACCGTGATATTTTTATATAGTTATATTTCTCTAAAATAATTTTCATTTATATACTTACCTTCTCTTTTGACATCAAAATTGTTTGCCTCTCATTGCGTGGCCACTTCAACAGTATTTCATATGTTTTCATTTGTAGCCGCTCATCGCTCTGCTGCTCATTGCGCGGCCTTTGCTTTACGTACCAATCTTAGCATGGCATTATATGGCAAGGTACAGTGCCAATTCTGGCAGAATGTGTTATTACTGCAATCTGGCAATATGGCATAGTACATCAGCTGTTCTCGTTTTGTTTGTAAACGTTTCTTCAGCAAATTCCTAGAAAATGTGTTAGTTTAATATAAAAGATACACAAAAACTATGGAGGAGTTACAAAAATTGGAGCATTTATCTCTGGTGTCCAAATTGTGCACAGAGTTGGACAATCATTTGGGCATCAATGATAAAGATTTAGCAGAATTTATCATTGAGCTGGAATCGAAGAATCCCACATTCGATGGATTCCGTAAGGCTCTTTTGGACAATGGAGCAGAGTTTCCTGATTCCCTGATCAACAATCTGCAACGTATTATTAAGCTAATGAAACCATCTTCGGGAGAAAAAGGCAGTGACAAGTTATCGGTCGATGACAAGGTAGGTCATGGCAAGTCTTCTAAGGCAGAACATTTGGCCATGATGTTTCCTGGCTTAGCATTGGCTAATGACAAATACAGTAAAGAGGATGGAAGTTCTTCTGAGGCTGAAAGTGATAGCGAATCGGAAAAGAAAATAAAGAAAGAAGTCATAAAGAAAATTAAAGATGATGAGTTGAGGGCAGTCGACGACGCCATGTTAGAATTAGAAGCATTAGCTCCAGAGTTCGTGGACAAACCCCAGAAAAGAGAGGTGAAAGATGTAAAAAAGAAAGAGTTACAAAGATCAAGATCGCGCTCTAAATCACGTGAAAGACACCGTGACAAGGATAAGAAGAGAGACCGCAGCCGGGAGCGTCATAGAGACACGGAAGTTGTCAGAAGCAGAGACAAGGACCGTCATCGCGATAGGGAACGTAGTAGACGTTCTCGATCTCGTTCTCGTCATCGCAGCGATCGACGTAAATCTCGTTCCAGATCTAGGGAGACCAGCAAAAAACATCGCCGTTCCAGATCTCGCTCTAGGGACCGCCATGAACGGCGAAAGCGATCCAGGTCTCGTTCTAAGGACCGGTCTAGTCGTACCCATAAGAGATCTCGTTCTCCACGCGACGTTAAACGTGAAAAGATGCCTCCACCGGCTCCCATGGCCGACGACCCGGAACCCGGTAAGATCTATAGTGGAAAAGTTGCCAACATTGTTCCGTTTGGTTGCTTTGTCCAGCTTTTTGGATTACGCAAACGCTGGGAAGGCTTAGTACATATTTCGCAACTACGTTCCGAGGGACGTGTCACCGATGTTACAGAGGTAGTCAACAGAAATTCTAACGTCAAAGTAAAAGTTATGTCTGTTGCGGGCCAAAAGGTCTCCCTGTCAATGAAAGAAGTTGACCAGGACACAGGACAAGATTTAAATCCTCTTTCCCACGCACCGCCACCCGACAGTGAGCTCAGAGATCGAAACCCCGATCGACCTTTTAGTGGAGGAACTTCTTTGTTAAATTTACAGGGAGGTGGCGACAACGACGAAGGTGACTCGCGCAAACGGGTAACACGTATCTCAAGTCCTGAACGTTGGGAAATTAAGCAAATGATCAGTTCGGGTGTTTTGGATCGCAGTGAACTGCCCGACTTTGACGAGGAGACTGGTTTAGTCCACAAAGATGAGGATGACGAAGAAGACATTGAAATAGAAATTGTCGAAGAGGAACCCCCATTTCTGTCAGGCCATGGCCGGGCTTTACACGATCTTTCTCCCGTGAGAATAGTAAAAAATCCTGATGGATCCTTGGCACAGGCTGCCATGATGCAATCTGCTCTTTCCAAAGAGAGAAGAGAACAAAAAATGTTGCAGAGAGAACAAGACATGGATGCAGTTCCCACGGGTCTGAGCAAAAATTGGATTGACCCTTTGCCAGATGAAGATTCTAGCAGAACCCTAGCCGCTAACGTAAGGGGTATGGGTGCCGCTCCGATGGAAGTGCCTGAGTGGAAGAAGCACGTCATTGGCGGCAAGAAATCTTCATTTGGTAAGAAAACCGACATGACTCTGGTGGAGCAAAGACAATCGCTGCCTATCTACAAATTGCGCGACGATCTGATTAAAGCCGTTAATGACAATCAGATATTGATTGTAATTGGCGAGACAGGTTCGGGAAAAACTACTCAGATAACCCAATACTTGGCTGAATGTGGATTTACGAACAGAGGAAAAATTGGTTGCACTCAACCTAGACGTGTGGCTGCCATGTCAGTGGCCAAGAGAGTGGCAGAAGAATTTGGTTGTCGTCTGGGCCAAGAGGTGGGTTATACTATACGTTTCGAGGATTGCACTAGTCCGGAGACGGTTATCAAATACATGACAGACGGTATGTTGTTGCGAGAATGTCTTATAGAAGCCGAACTGAAGAACTATTCCGTTATTATGTTGGATGAGGCTCACGAACGGACCATACATACCGATGTGTTGTTCGGTCTGCTAAAAACAGCCGTGCAAAAGAGACCAGAGTTGAAATTGATTGTAACATCAGCCACCTTGGATGCTGTCAAATTCTCGCAGTATTTCTTTGAGGCACCTATATTTACTATACCAGGTCGTACATTCCCTGTGGAGGTATTGTACACCAAAGAACCGGAGACAGATTATCTGGACGCATCTCTTATAACGGTCATGCAGATTCACTTGAGGGAACCACCTGGTGATATTCTGCTGTTTTTGACAGGTCAAGAGGAAATCGATACGGCTTGTGAGATATTGTACGAACGCATGAAGAGTTTGGGTCCCGATGTTCCGGAGTTGATTATACTTCCGGTGTATTCAGCACTGCCCTCAGAAATGCAGACGCGCATTTTTGATCCTGCTCCACCTGGTAGTCGTAAAGTGGTCATCGCCACCAACATTGCAGAAACATCACTTACCATAGACGGCATATTCTATGTAGTAGACCCAGGCTTTGTTAAACAAAAGGTATACAACTCTAAAACGGGCATGGATTCTTTGGTGGTTACACCCATATCACAGGTAAGTTGGCAAAATAAATCTGACTGTCTTTTTTTATTTATATATTAAAAGATTAGACCAAGTATTAAAACTGTCTTTTATTTCTTATAGGCTGCTGCTAAACAACGTGCCGGTCGCGCTGGCCGTACAGGTCCTGGAAAATGCTATCGTTTATACACCGAACGTGCTTACCGTGATGAAATGCTGCCTACTCCTGTGCCGGAAATTCAACGTACCAATTTGGCTACCACTGTTTTGCAATTGAAAACTATGGGTATTAACGACTTGCTGCATTTTGATTTCATGGATGCTCCACCCGTAGAATCTCTGGTAATGGCTTTAGAACAATTGCACTCGCTGTCGGCCTTAGACGACGAAGGTTTGCTGACCCGCTTGGGAAGAAGAATGGCCGAGTTCCCCTTAGAGCCTAACCTGTCAAAAATGCTCATCATGTCTGTCGCCCTTCAGTGCTCAGATGAAATTCTTACAATCGTCTCTATGTTGAGTGTACAAAACGTTTTCTACCGGCCCAAGGATAAACAAGCAATGGCCGATCAGAAGAAGGCAAAATTCAATCAAATAGAAGGAGACCATTTGACTTTGCTGGCCGTATACAACAGCTGGAAAAATAATAAATTTTCCAATGCCTGGTGTTATGAGAATTTTGTGCAAATTCGTACCCTCAAGAGATCTCAAGATGTACGCAAACAATTGTTGGGCATCATGGATCGCCACAAACTCGATGTAGTTTCAGCTGGCAAAAATTCAGTGCGTATTCAAAAGGCCATATGTTCGGGCTTCTTCCGCAATGCAGCCAAGAAAGATCCCCAAGAAGGTTATCGCACATTAGTTGACGCTCAAGTAGTTTACATACATCCATCGAGTGCGCTATTCAATCGTCAGCCAGAATGGGTCATCTATCATGAGTTGGTACAAACCACCAAGGAATATATGAGAGAAGTGACAACGATTGATCCAAAATGGTTGGTTGAATTTGCACCGTCATTCTTTAGATTCTCTGATCCCACAAAATTGAGTAAATTCAAGAAGAATCAAAGATTGGAGCCATTGTATAACAAATATGAAGAACCTAATGCGTGGCGTATATCAAGAGTGCGAAGGCGTAGAAATTAAGGCGGACACGAGCATAATAATTATGGGGATAAAAGTTAAGAAACTTATAGAATATATATAAGCATAATAAAAAAATACAAATATTTGAGAATTCAAATACATATATGTATGTAGTTATAAACTTTTTATAGAATTAAATATAAAGCAGAGCCACTTAGCACCAGCTACACTAAACAAGATCGTACTTATAATTATGTGTAGTTCCTTAAGCAGGACTAAATAAGTTTTTGTGGAAATAATCGAAAAACATATTTTTTAAATGAAAAACGCAGTTTGAATTGACATTTCTAAAAATCCTGGACATATAAACAAATCCTAAGATATATGAAATGACCATTTCAATTTTATAATAATTTCGATAGTCAAATTGTTCTCCTAACCGTATGATTGTGTCACTAGCAAAATAGGGTCAAAAAGTGAACTTTTGATATTAAAAATTATAATTTCAAATCTCTGAAAGATTCCATTACTTTTCTATTAAAAAACATCTTGGAAGCATTCATATAACACTCCAATAGTGATTCCCACAAAAGTTCATGGAACAACATATGATCGTTTTTCAAATAAAAATAATCGCTCAATTCAGGAACTACTCGTTGGAATATTTCCCCTTATTATGTATGTCGTAGTCACGTCGAATCTTTGTCGTTTTTCAAATATGGCATCGCTGATGTCGTTTGTGGGACTGTAATACGCAAGATGTATTAATACAGGTGGCGTTAACTGCCAGCTGTTTTAACTTTTAACTTACATGTACTCGCCGGGTTGCGCCATTTGGTTGTCAAAATTTTGTATGGGATTTTTACACTAGAGGGGCACTACACAAAATAAATTGCCTGTTGTTGTTGCAATGTCAAATTTGTTGTACAGATCACTCCACCTTGTTTAATACATCTTGGTAATACGACATGTTTTTGCTCCTACCATGTTCTTTTTCATCGGATGATAAAAAATTCTCAATACTTAACATTTCTGTTATTTGTTACTAATTTTATTTATATAAAAAAACGACTACGACATTAGTGGGATTGACCTACTGATTCATTTAAAAAATTAGGTTCCCCTCAAATACTAATAATTTCTATAGCGTCATCATATAATTTTTTCATCTAAAACTCAGCAGTTCTGGCCAATGAATCTCAAATCACACTAACCACACTAAAATATGAACATAGGTTTAAACAAATCTGCCTTCTTGTGTTGGCGGGACACAGAAATCCCAACTGGCATTATTTTCTAAACTTGGTAAACAATTCCAATTCCTTAAAAAAAATAGTCCAAAACTACACTTAAACCTTACCATTATTACTTTGGTATTTTTGACAGTTGTCATATACAAGAGTTATAAAATGTCAATTAAATTGTTTGTAGCAAAAAATTTAGCAATTTATTTTTTTTTTTCAAAAAAAATCTCACTTTGGCAATAATTGTCGAAGTGAGTTTATTACCAAGCTGGGACCGGCCGTGGCATAGTGGTTAGAACACGCGACTACCATGCGGGAGATCGCAGGTTCAAACCTGGCTCCAGTCATCCCCCTCGAATGTTGTTGACAGCAACTTCGCAGTATTAAGCGTCGATTCAATCGTCGTGTCTAGTAAGAGCTTCTCAAACAGTGACGTTCGCATTCGTCGATAAACAAGTAGGCGCCGTTAGTTGTGAAACTAAAAATAAAAAGCGTGTTAATTCATACCAACGCGAGAAGCTATCCCATACCTCATTCATGGGGTGCAAAGGGAAATTAAGTAAGTTAAGTAAGCTTTGGCTATAGTCAAAGAGTTTGAAATGCCAAATGATTACTTTAGCATACCATCGACAACTAATCACAACTGTGACAACACTAGAATGTGAGACCTTTATTTTACATTTAATCCCTGTCAATGAAAGAAGTTGACCAATCTGGGCAAGATTTAAATACTCTTTTACACGCACCGCCACCCGACAGTGAGTTCAGAGATCGAAATCCCGATCGACCTCTGTTAAATTTGCAGGGAGGTGACTCTCGCAAACGGGTAACACGTATCTCAAGTACTGAACGTTGGGAAATTAAGGAAATGATCAGTTCGGGTGTTTTGGATCGCAGTGAACTGCCCGACTTTGACGAAGAGACTAGTTTAGTCCACAAAGATGAGGATGACGAAGAAGATATTGAAATAGAAATAGTCGAAAAGGAACCCCCATTCCTATCAGGCCATGGCCGGGCTCTACACGATCTTTCTCCCGTGAGAATAGTAAAAAATCCTAGTGGATCCTTGGCAAAGGCTGCCTTGATGCAATCTGCTCTTTCCAAAGAGAGAAGAGAACAAAAAATGTTGCAGAGAGAACAAGGCATGGATGCAGTTCCCACGGGTCTGAGCAAAAATTGGATTGACCCTTTGCCAGATGAAGATTCTAGCAGAACCCTAGCCGCTAACGTAAGGGGTATGGGTGCCGCTCCGATGGAAGTGCCTGAGTGGAAGAAGCACGTCATTGGCGGCAAGAAATCTTCATTTGGTAAGAAAACCGACATGACCCTGGTGGAGCAAAGACAATCGCTGCCTATCTACAAATTGCGCGACGATTTGATTAAAGCCGTTACCGACAATCAGATATTGATTGTAATCGGCGAGACAGGTTCGGGAAAAACTACTCAGATAACCCAATACTTGGCTGAATGTGGATTTACGAACAGAGGAAAAATTGGTTGCACTCAACCTAGACGTGTAGCTGCCATGTCAGTGGCCAAGAGAGTGGCAGAAGAATTTGGTTGTCGTCTGGGCCAAGAGGTGGGGTACACTATACGTTTCGAGGATTGCACTAGTCCGGAGACGGTTATAAAATACATGACAGACGGTATGTTGTTGCGAGAATGTCTTATAGAAGCCGAACTGAAGACCTATTCCGTTATTATGTTGGATGAGGCTCACGAACGGACCATACATACTGATGTGTTGTTCGGTCTGCTAAAAACAGCCGTGCAAAAGAGACCAGAGTTGAAATTGATTGTAACATCAGCCACTTTGGATGCTGTCAAGTTCTCACAATATTTTTTTGAGGCACCTATATTTACTATACCAGGTCGTACATTCCCCGTGGAGGTATTGTACACCAAAGAACCGGAGACAGATTATCTGGACGCATCGCTTATAACGATCATGCAGATTCACTTGAGGGAACCACCAGGTGACATTTTGCTGTTTTTAACAGGTCAAGAGGAAATCGACACGGCTTGTGAGATATTGTACGAACGCATGAAGAGTTTGGGTCCTGATGTCCCCGAATTGATTATACTTCCGGTGTATTCAGCTCTACCGTTAGAAATGCAGACGCGTATTTTTGATCCTGCTCCACCTGGCAGTCGTAAAGTGGTCATCGCCACCAACATTGCAGAAACATCACTTACCATAGACGGCATATTCTATGTGGTAGACCCAGGCTTTGTGAAACAGAAGGTATACAACTCTAAAACGGGCATGGATTCTTTGGTGGTTACACCCATATCACAGGTAAGTCGGCGGAATAATTATGACAGATTAAATTTTTATGTTTTGAACGATTAGAACAAGTTTTAAAGCTGTCTTTTATTTTTTATAGGCTGCTGCTAAACAACGTGCCGGTCGCGCTGGCCGTACAGGTCCTGGAAAATGCTATCGTTTATACACCGAACGTGCTTACCGTGATGAAATGCTGCCTACTCCTGTGCCGGAAATTCAACGTACCAATTTGGCTACCACAGTCTTGCAATTGAAAACTATGGGTATTAACGACTTGCTGCATTTTGATTTCATGGATGCTCCACCCGTGGAATCCCTGGTAATGGCTTTAGAACAATTGCACTCGCTGTCGGCCTTAGACGATGAAGGTTTGCTGACCCGCTTGGGAAGAAGAATGACCGAGTTTCCCTTAGAGCCTAACCTGTCGAAAATGCTCATCATGTCTGTCGCCCTTCAGTGCTCGGATGAAATTCTTACAATCGTCTCTATGCTGAGTGTACAAACCGTTTTCTACCGGCCTAAGGATAAACAAGCCATGGCCGATCAGAAGAAGGCAAAATTCAATCAAATAGAAGGAGACCATTTGACTTTGCTGGCCGTATACAACAGCTGGAAAAATAATAAATTCTCTAATGCCTGGTGTTATGAGAATTTTGTGCAAATTCGTACCCTCAAGAGATCTGAAGATGTACGCAAACAATTGTTGGGCATCATGGATCGCCACAAACTCGATGTAGTTTCAGCTGGCAAAAATTCAGTGCGTATTCAAAAGGCCATATGTTCGGGCTTCTTCCGCAATGCAGCCAAGAAAGATCCCCAAGAAGGTTATCGCACATTAGTTGACGCTCAAGTAGTTTACATACATTTATCGAGTGCGCTTTTTAATCGCCAGCCAGAATGGGTTATCTTTCATGATTTGTTACAAACCACCAAGGAAAATATGAGAGAAGTGACAACGATTGATCCAAAATGGTTGGTTGAATTTGCACCGTCATTCTTTAGATTCTCTGATCCCACAAAATTGAGTAAATTCAAGAAGAATCAAAGATTGGAGCCATTGTATAACAAATATGAAGAACCTAATGCCTAGCATATATCAAGAGTGCAAAATATATATGCATAATAAAAAAATACAAATATTTGAGAATTCAAATATATGTATGTAGTTATAAACTTTTTATAGAATTTAATAAAAAGCAGAGCCACTTAGCACCAGCTACACTAAACAAGATCGTACTTATAATTATGTGTAGTTCCTTAAGCAGGACTAAATGAGTTTTTGTGGAAATAATCGAAAAACATATTTTTTAAATGAAAAACGCAGTTTGAATTGACATTTCTAAATATCCTGGACATATAAACACATCCTGAGATATATGAAAAGAACATTTCAATTTTATATTTGATTCCGCTAATAATTTCGATAGTCAAATTGTTCTCCTCACCGTATGAATGTGTCACTAGCAAAATAGGATCAAAAAGTGAACTTTTGATATTAAAAATTATAATTTCAAATCTCTAAAAGATTCCATTTCTTTTCTATTATAAAGCATTTTGGAAGAATTCATATAACACTCGAGTAGTGATGCCCACAAAAGTTCATGGAACGACATATGAGTCGTAGTCGCGTCGAATCTTTGTCGTTTTTCAAATATGGCATCGCTGATGTCGTTTGTGGGACTGTAATACGACATGTCTTTGCTCCTACCATATTCTTTTTCATCGGATGATAAAAAATCCTCAATACTTAACATTTCTGTTATTTGTTACTAATTTTATTTAAATAAAAAAACGACTACGACATTAGCGGGATTGACCTACTGATTCATTTAAAAAATTAGGTTCCCCTTAAATACTAATAATTTCTATAGCGTCATCATATAATATTTTCATCTAAAACTCAGCAGTTCTGGCAAATGAATCTCAAATCACACTAACCACACTAAAATATGAACATAGGTTTAAGCATATCTGCCTTCTTGTGTTGGCGGGACATAGAAATCCCAACTGGCATTATTTTCTAAATTTGTTAAACAATTCCAATTCCTTAAAAAAAAAATAGTCCAAAATTACACTTAAAGCTTACCTTAAACGTATTTTTGACAGTTGCCATATACAAGAGTTATAAAATGTCAAATAAATTGTTTGTAACAATAAATTTAGCAATTTTCAATATTTTTTTCAAAAAAGTCTCGATTTGGCAATAATTGTCGAAGTGTGTTTTTTACCATGCTGCTTTGGCTATAGTCAAAGAGTTTGAAATACCTTATTTTATTCGCTTTTTCCCCTATATCGTCTTCTATCCGCAAATGCAACCCAATAGCCAATGTAGCGAATACAAAACGAGTACCGTTGTAATCGCTTCTTTCGCCAAATGATTACTTTAGCATACCATCGAAAAGTAATCACAAGTGTGGCAACACTAGAATGTGAGACACTTTATTTTACATTCAATCGCGAACGGACAGTCGGCTATTATTATACATATTCCTCCTCCAGCAGCAGTCAAGTAAAGGAGAAGAGATAATACGAGTAGTTTGTTTTAAAGAAACAGTGTATTTGTTAGTGTATAATTTAAGTCGTTTTGTTTATTAAAAAAAAGAAAAAACTACAAATACAAGAACAATAAAATGCAAATGAATGTGATAAGAAAAGTGTTAAAGAACCGCAGTTGATTTAAGAAAATGTTGAAAAACAAAATTACAAGCCAACCAAAGTTTGCAGCGGCAGCAGCAGCGGCCAACAAAGGCAGCGGCAGCAACAACGAAGAAATACATTAGAATAGGAGGAAATTCCTTAATAACAAGAACAACAGTACGAAGAGAGGGAGGAGGAAAGAGACCAGGGCATTAAAAGGGCAACGCAAAAGCAAAGAAGGTAATGCAGCTAACAAAAGCCACATCAAAATGGCAAACTCTATTAAAATATCCTTCTAACGGAAGTGCTTCTTGTTACAAAATCGCCACAAATTTCAGTTTCTTTTTTCTGTAGTATGAAAATGCTTGGAAAAAGCAAAAAAAAAAAAAAGTATCAATGCATAGAACTGTCATGTAACAAAGTAACCGAATAGATATTAGGGTTACAAACAAAAAGTAATCGTTTAGCTCAAATTTCTGTTACTGGCAATTAAGTAATTGAAATCTTGGTGTACTAAAACAGAATGCGAAAATAATACACTACCAACATATTGTAGAAGAGAAAAAGGGAACATGAAATGAAACGTTCCTTTTTGTGTTACGGAAAATTGATAAAAAAAAAACCCGAAATGTGAAGAAGCAATGCAAGGGCCAATGATGTATTGAGTGGTAGGTAGCAGGTAGCGTTGATAGTCGTCATAAAGAATGTCGTGCACTCGATGATACTAGAGAGGCGGGTAGTATTTATTACGGAATATCCACTTGTGGTAGATAAATGTGCATTTGTAATAAGCGGAAAAATACCGAGAGTTAGTGGAAAAGGTAACTAATAATTGGGCGAACTTTGGCAATATGTCCTAAAGGAGGATCATTAAGGTTTTCTATTGAGGAAATGTATGTATGCTGCCAAAGGACCTGTACTTATTGCAATATTTGACTTAAAGCTACAACAATTTATGAAGTTTATAAAATTTGTTCTTGATTTTGTTTTTTGTTGATCTGCAATGAATTATGATATTGTCATAGTTCGGTTAAAGATCAGTTCTATTGGCAATTATTTATTATTGCCAATAGTTTTTTATTCAAGAGCGTGAAATGTATTATGTTGACAGCAGGTTAGGCGTATGACGTCATTTCGACATTTACCACAATGTCTCGTCAGCGCCCTTTGCTGTGCCTTCTCCTCTATCATCACAAACCTTAAGGGAAGAAAGAATCTCAAAGCTAATGAGAACTTTTCCCAACGGTGCGAAGAAAGCATCCTCGAAGCGCACAACATGCCAACATAATACACACACAAGCACTTGCCTATGCATATGTCCATCGGACACAATTGCACAGGAGTTTTGTTGTTGACAAAGTGCCAACCCCGTTCTGCGTACCGTCAGTGTTTTGTTGTTCTTGATTTTGTTTTTTGTTGATCTGCAATGAATTATGATATTGTCATAGTTCGGTTAAAGATCAGTTCTATTGGCAATTATTTATTATTGCCAATAGTTTTAAAAAAAATTTTTAATTTGTAATTCCTTATCTGAAGCAATGGAAAGACGGAATTGTCGAATAGAACATAGGATTAATTTCAGTTAAACTAACAAATTTTCAACATCTCCTTTGAAGGACCACTTATACACCCGTCTATGCACTCATATATTAGAATGTACCAGCCGCACAGTGAGGATTCACAACTTAGTCTCTGTTTTACAATGCACAAATGCTGCAATGTTTTTAAGGCGGAGGAGCTAACAGTTCTGAAGGCACAGCAATCTATTTTTGAGCGCGATTTTTGCTGGATGTAGGGCTGTCATTAAGCTATCAAGTCTATTGAATTGAACAAGGCACTATTCTCCAAAAGGTATCTAGAAACTCTAGGCTGCTGTTAAAAGCGTAACTTCTAAAGAATCCCAAAAAAAAATATCATTGGATTGGATCATTACTTAACCTTCTTTGGATATCTCATTTGGCCAAAAGAGTCGTTGGATATGTAACATTTTGACCCATCTGGCGGAATTCATGAATAAAGCCACTGAAATGTTGTAGCTCTGGGGCAAACAAGTTATACGCATGGTTGTTGTTGTTATTGTAGCAGTATATGTGTCTTGTTGTCCATTAGGTGTTAATTGGTTCGCCTTGTGTATTATTTCCTGCTGTGTTTGTTTCCGGGCAACTACTTCCACTGGGTGGGTCCAAAGGGCGCTGGGAACAAGCTGAGTTGGTTAGGCAGGGCAGTTGAACAGGTGTAGTCGTGTGGTCCCTGGTTGCAAGGGGTTGCAATTGAGGCGGCTATACCAGCCAGATGCCGCGACAATATCTCTTCCTCCGAAGCAACTGATAGAGGGTGTTCTCCGAGCACGACATTCACTCTGTAGTTATTCACTACAGCATGGTAATATACCGCTCTGTATTCACAGAAACAGCATGACCTCTTTGATCTTCATTAAGGTATGAACCAATATCGCCTCTTGTTTACAAAGTTGCCCATACATTATCCTTATGTGATTGCAAGGGGTATCACTAATATCTGCAATTTTGTAATTTACTTGTGCTATTGGGTAGAAGTGTGCATCGTTTTTAAAAAAAAAGGACAAGAATATAACATCAACAATATATCGAATATTAATCTATTAAAGCATTTTTTGTGTATGTTAAAAAATATATCAATTTGAGAAAGTTCTTAACCATATATCTTGATTTGTAAAATTTTACAAAATGCCAATTCCCTTTTAATGATTTTTATAAACAAATATTTAATTTATACCTATTCATTTTTCTTTACAGATTTCGCGTACCCATGCAACAATAATCCAGGTTCCCCCCAGTTTTTTAAAAGTGCATTGCAATTTTGCAAGAATATCTCAAACGTACATCATATATTTTTGTAAAAACTCTTCATCATTTTCAAAATAATAATACGTCCAAAAAAACATGGTCTCTACAAGACAAATGTCCACCAGCAGTGGAAGTATTACAAATGCCATGTCATCCTCTTTGGAGGAAGGAAACTATCTGCGTCCATCGGTAGTCACCAGACAATCACATACAAGCCCCGCAACAAATGCGGCCGCCAGTACAATGCCTTCAACTTCATCAGCAACCGCAGTAGCAGCGGCAGCAGCAGAAGCTACACTGGCTTCAGTAGGATTCACCACCAATACAATAACACCGGCAGCAACCAGTTCTCGACAAACGCAGGCGTTTAAGTCGTATGCCACAACGTCTGTCGGCAGCGGTGGTGTTGCTCAGTTTACAAAGACAACAAAATCAACAACAAGGGAAGCAGATCAATTATATCAACAAAATGATCAGCAACAATTAGGATCAATAAATTTACTGGATTTACCCGAAGAGTTGCTGGACAATATTTTATCATATGTTGGCTACAAGAAAATTGCCCAACTGCGTGTGGTGAGTAAAGAAAAAAAACAACAAAATCTATCAAAGTAACGTGAACTTAATTTGTTGAGAGATTTGTGACGAAAACGGTTTGGAATGCTTGAGCTGAAAATAATATGAATTATCTTACATTACCTTAGTCTCCAAACAAAAAAATTACTCTCTAAAAGTATACAATGAACACTAAAGAAATCTAAATTCAATATACATACTAACATTTGTAATTCGATACCAATGTCGGTGCACATAAATATGCTACACAGCATCGGAGAGAGTTGTACACAAAGTGTCATCTCAAAAAAGAACTTTGTTGTGTGTTCCTTTGTCTGTCTTAATTAAAGCAGCAAAAAAGCTTCTTCCTCAAAGCAACTAAGCCAGCCACTATTAATATATCTTGTTACCATTGCATTACGACAAGAAGACATGTTATTTTAGATATCGTGTTCTTAGGCTTTAATTAAGCGACGAGTTGAAGAAAAAATTAACTATATATTTAAATAAAATTTAGCGTAGAATAAAATGTTTTAAGTTAATATTAATAGTTTGGTTAACGGTACTAATGCTTCTTGGTATATGATCAATTTACTTTTGAAACACCCAGGGGGGATATCTTTACATTATCAAAGGGTTTCGTTAGCTATTATTTTCATTACAAAACGAGATACGAGAAAATAATTATTGAATTCAGAACTTGTAACATATATAAAGTTTTCTTTCTCGACCTGCCTCAAGAAAGACAGGCAACTTTATATTTGGATTCGATTAACCATGCAATATTTCGCTGAACAAAATTAATACTGTCTTGTAATAAATTTCTCACTTTCTTTTCTTTTTCACAGGTATCGCAAAAGATGAACGATGTGTGTATGCATATTTTAAATTCCACCTTTTCCAAGTTGATAACCAAGACATATAATCGCTTTCAAGCCATTAAGGCCAACATGCCTCGACGGGAATCTGCTCGACGCAACCATCCTCTTGCATGCGAGTGTGATATCATCGAAACATGCTATATGCGTTTATCGCTTTTACAAATGACATTTGGTAAACATATCGAACGTGGCCATTGCTGTTTCTTTCCAGGAGCAGTAAGTGTTGTTTATTTCGATTCAAAAGTGTTGTTTAATGTTGTAACGTTTTACAGATACTTGATGAGGTGTACACGATCCTTAACTACATAAGAAATACGCCCTGTGTTGAAAGGCCTTTTCGCGTCACTGACGAACTATTCGATCTATCAACAATGGCCATGGAGTATTTTAGAGATCGCATAGAGCCTACTTTGCCCGGCATAGCGTACTTCAATAAAGACTTTTTCAAATTACCCACAACAACGAAAAGGCGTAAGTTTGTAGCACTGAAATCAGAAATTAATATTTATGATGTCTTGTCTTCTCTAATTAATAGCATTGGTTATTGCATCTGATTTATCAGATAGCAACTCTAGTTTGCCTTCTCCGCCACAAAGCAATATGGTTTTACGTAAAGGTATTCGTAAAATTAAACAAGGCATGAAGATCTACAATAACCAATTGTCCGTGTTGCGCAATGAATTACGCACCTGTAAGCGTAAGTCGGCCGAACAGGGTAAACAAATTGCCGAACAACAGAAGCTATTGGCGGAACAGCGTAAGCAGGCGCTGGAATACGCCAATCGGCTGGATGAGAACGACAAGAAAAACGAAGAAATGTCGCGAAAATTCTCAACTTTATTGCAGGTAAGGAAAATATGTATATAAATGGTTTATCAAAAGAATAGTTAACTGAAGAAAATGTAAATTAAAAAAAAAAATTATAGCACCATTATTTTAATTAGATTATTTCTAGCCACACAATGGTAAAAATTAACATTTTCAAAAAAAAAAACTTTGTAAATTTATAATTTGTTTTTAATATAGAATTTTAAAAGAAATTTTTTTTATGCTCAGTTTAAAAAAAATTGACAATATTCCAATTTTATTTAAAAAAATGGATTTCTCTAACCTCACAATTAAAAAATTTACATTTCCAAAAAAATATTATTTTTTTATATAAAATTAAAAAGAAAAAATTGTATAAACGAATTTAAATAAAAAATTTGACAAAAAAATATTTCCTAATGTTCCAAGTTTGTTCGAAAAAAAAATTAAGTAAACTAAAATTAAATTTTTAATTTACCACACTTTTTTTTAAATCTTAAATTTATAAATTAAAAAAAGAATTTTTTTTTTTACAAAAAAAAAAGCTTAAAATATTTAACAAATTTACTTTTAAATTCCTAAAAAAATTCATCAAAAAAAATTATTTTAAAAGAAACACAATCGAATGAAATTTTTGATTTTTTAATTTAATTAAATTAATTTATTTTAATAAATTGATTTGTATTAATTTAATTTTAATTAATTCAGTTTATCAAAAAAAAAATGTAAAATTTTCATTTAAAATTTGTTTAAATCAAGATTTGTTTATTAATTCTATTGACAATAAGATTGTACGATTGTCTAATTATATTTTATTCTTCTCATATTTCTTCTACAGGAACTAAACAAATGCAAAACTGAATTGCAATATTGGCGCTCAAAGAGTCCCGCTTTGCCGGCTTGCACTTCGTGTGGTCAAAAAGTAACTCCTATGTTACCAGCCGAAGATTTTCAGGCGCTCATAAATCAAGGCGTTAAACCAGAAGACATTCTAAATATGGACGATGATACCGATGCTGAAAGTGATGTCAGCATGAACGATAGTGGCTGTAATACTATGACATTAAGCAATGAATTCGTGTTTCCCGATGAGGCAACTACGGCAAAACTTCTGGCTGTTAATACGGCATCAAAGCATCTTAAACGTCAACATCATATGATGACATGCAGCGGCGGCGGTGGTGCTAATGCAAATAACTCAACATACCCCAACGCCACAACGTCCAGTTCGAGTAATACAAATGTAGTAAACAACGAAACACAGTTAACAGAACCAATCAACTTCAATGAGGCTTCTACCAGTCCTAGTGCTTTTATAGCAACTGCTGGTTATTCGACAAGATTATTCTATGGCTTACCCTCGGGTAGTGCCATTGCACCACAATCTCCTTCGGCAACTCTTCCAAACCCAGGCACTGGATCACAACACAAAAGTGTGATAGTCTCACCCCAGTCGCAGCGCTGTGTGGAAGCTGAAAGAATAGTGGAAAAGGTAACAAACGGCGAATCGCAGCAACAACAAGCTCGCATAGGTGAGGAGGTGAATGGGGAAAACAGCAGCCAATCGGCGGCGAACGTCAGTAGTCTTTTAGCCATTTCATCGCATGAAACCAAGAAAGCACGTAGAGTACAAAAAACTGCTAGGTGTATTACCAACTCTAGCGGTAAACGCAAATAATATTATTAATAATAATATTTGTAACAAATAAAAAAAAAACAAATCAATTCAATTTTCAAAATCAATAAAGTTTTAAGAATGCCCAACCCCTAATTTTAGACAACAATATTCTTAATAATAATATTAATTCTAATTATAATATACATATACATCAATACATATATACATATGTGAGAGAATCAGAAGAAAAGCAGTGGAGAATGTAAGAACATTTGATAATCTATTTTTAAAAAGAAAGTTATTTAAACAAACAACAGCAACAACAACAAATAACAACCAACCAGCAACTCAGAAAAAGATAAATATATATAAAGTATACACACAGAAACACTAACATATTAAATAATACATACATACAATAAAAAAAAATCAGAATGTAGTTTTGTTAAACAATTAAGAATGAAAAAGGATTTAAAGGTGTACAATATCTTACACTAAGGTTACTTTGCGCGGGTTTAACCCATTACAGTTAACCTGTTGCTCTAAGTCAAATCCTTTTTCGTTCGTATATACGATTAATAACACAAAACATCTTTCTGACTATTTTATCTATAGAAATGCAATCGTAAAGTTAAATTCAAACAACAATAGCACATAGACTGTTTTATATTTCCCATTTTAAATGTTTGTTTTTTATTGTATTTAAATTTACCATAACATGTTTTCATCTTACAACTAATTACATATGTATATGGACTTGTGCTTCATATAAGGAAACTTGTACATCTTTACAAATCTCAACTCATTACATACATACATACAAATAACATTCTTTCTGTACACCACTAGCGCCCGAAGATTTTTGCAAAATCGATTTTATTTTCATTTGACAACAATATCAATTAAAACAGGAAAAAAAAACAAAACACAAACAATCTCACACAACTAATACAAGACTAACAAATGTAAACTCATGCCACACACCACTCACTCACTCACATCTTCTTACAAAAAGAAACAAAAACACAAAACGAAGGAATATTTTTAGTTTTCAAGTAACAATGTAATGATTATTTCTATTTTTTCTATAATAGGAATTACACATTCAAACAAAAGGAACAAAAAATAAAAAAAAACTTATAAAAAAACCAAAATAACAGAACTGTAGTTTGATTTACAGCGCAGGGAGAAGGGGGCGAAGTATAGATTAAATTGCGTTATAAACGAATAAATGGCTACACCGTGGAAAGACCGCTGGCTTAGTTAATCGTTGAGCTGCTTTTTTTTTAATATATACTTATGAAATTCGAAACGAATCTAAACAATTTAGTCGACGACAACACAAATATGTGTTTCACTAACTCATATTTTATTAAAATCGTCTTTATGATTCATTCTTTTGGCATACCTATCCGATATGTTTTCATTTTAAATAACTATCTTATTAGTTTTTTGAATCGGGCGTGGTCTGGGTTTGAGATCTTATCACAGCCACTTAGCACCATCTATCCGGAACATATTTTTTTATACCGACATATTCTGTTAATAATCTTTATTTTATATTTTTAATATCTATTCGTTATTAATATTTAAATTTCTCTTTATTATAATTTTACCACTAACGTTATATTTTAATTTTATTATTAATAAATAAATAATTTTTTTATGTATTTTATATTATTTTAAAATTTGTTAAGTACTTCTTCTTTAATGGCAGCAACAACAGAAATTTATCTATCAGTAGCCGCCCGTTGAAAAGTATTCCAAGCGCTTCGGTCTTTTGCGCTCCGCAGATAGTTCGTCACACCAAGCTTAGTTAACAGCTCTTTCACCTGGTCCATCCATCGGAGTTTTGTTCGCCCCCTCCTGCGCCGCCCATCGAGTTTACTGCCGTAGACTTTTCGAGCCAGAGCGTTTTCGTCCATTCGTACAACGTGTCCAAGCCAGCGTATTCGGTCTATTTAAACGCGCTTGATCACGTCGATGTCGTACAGCTCATGATTCATTTGACGACGGTACTCGCCGTTCACGATGATGGGTCCAAATATTTTGAGGAGTATTTTTCTCTCGAAGACTCCCAAAATAGATTGATCGCTTATGTCATTACCCAGGATTCTAAGTTAAGTACTTTTACATATTATTTTATTATTTTATTTTTTAATTATTTTTTATTTTATTTTTTTTAATTATTTTTTTTATTTTATTTTAATTTTTTTTTATTTTTTTTTTTAATTTTGATTATTGAAACATTTCTTTTACCAACATAATATATTTGACGGCATACTGTCGTCGCCTTATACCTGCTCGTGTGTTTCTTGTACAAAATATACATTTAGTTACGCCACAAACAAGATCATCCATTCATACATCATCGTGTCTGTCTAGAAACGAAAAAAAAGTAGAAAAAATTCATAGTGAACTATATATAGTATATAAGCGTCTACTATAACAAATTACTTAACAAATGTATGTGTAAAAGTTGCCAGCTCTTAAGAAATTTCTAAGTTATGGGGGATTTAAAAAGGCAATAGTCCGACCGATAATGTCGATATCATCGATATATGCGAGCAGCATGTTGCTCTTATTAAACATGATGCTAGACATGTTTACCGCTGCTTTTCATAACACCTTCTCCATCACTATATTGAACAGTATGCTTGACTACCCATCACCTTCTCTAAGACCTTTCGTCGTATCGTATGGCGTAGATAAATCCTTACCAATCCGCACAGAGGATTTGATATTATTAAGGCTACACCGGCAGAGACAAATTAATATATCTTCGCAGGGATACCCAACTCAGACATAGCTTCGTATAGTCGATGCCTGATGGGACTATCGAAAGCAGCCTTGTAATCGTCCACACAGTATGCTAGAGAGGACATTATACGCAATCGGTAAAAGGCTAATTCGACCGTAGTTTTTACACTCACTACGGTTACCTTTTTTTGTAGATAGGACATAGCACACTGAGATTCCAATCCTATGCTTAAAACAATCTCCATCCACCCTAATCAACTCAGTTAGCAGAGCATTAGCTCCAGCGGCTTTATTGTTCTTTAGGCGGTATACGACAGTTATTGTCTCAGCTTGGCTCGGAGGGGGACTATCGACTTTATTGTCTAGGATTGATACACAGTCTTTAGCAACAGAGTTTTCAGACATCAATAGGCTGCATAAGGGATCTTTCCATATTCTCCGTATGCTCTCGAAGTCAGTAACGAGATGACCATTCTTGTCTTCAAATGAGGGAAGACCTGTTACATGTATCCTACAGTTTGTCTTTTGGTAGAATATTCGTGGTTAACCTTTTTTCTGTATTCTTCAATGCACATTACTTTGCTCCTTCAGCTTTTGTTTTTTTCGCCTCAAGAATCGAGTCTTCCTGACGCTCTTACATGTCCTATGTTTTCGGGATCCTGTCTCTTCGAACTTCTGCGGTTTTTTATATAAACAAAAAAGAAACACCTACGCAGTACCACACATGAGCCTAATTTCTCCTATACGATACTTACTGACTTCAAATCGATATTAAATTATTATGGCATGTAACTTGACAAAACGAATGATGCAGAACTTCTTTTTTTGGGGCTACTTTCACGTGCAGTTTTCAGAATTGAATTCCAAATCAAAGTAATAGCAGGAGCAGAACCCCAAAATGGGGCAGTTTGTATAGAAGGTGGGTGTAGTTTTTGACCGACCTTACCCATCTTAAAAATCTTTGTGGATATAAGCTTGCATACCAAATTTTAGCTCGATAGCTCTTAAACTACGGCTGTATTAGCAGGGACAGACAGACGGATGGACGGACATATTTAATTAGGCTCAGAATTCGACTCTGATCATTAATATAAGTATATATTGTCCTACCTACCTCTTTATGGGCGTGGATCGATGATTCGGCTTTCGTCGTTAATCAGTTGGGTATCTGCAACTCAGGATCGTGTTGATGACTCGTGCTCTCGAGCAAATCGACTTTTGCAACTCGTGGTTGTATCGATCATTCGACTTTCGTCGCTTATCAGTTTGGTATCTGCAACTCACGATCATGTTGATGACTCGTGTTCTACTGTAGATAAACTTCTGCAACTCGTATCAAATTGCTACGGTGCTAATTTATAATACAGTGCTAAAGGAACGAAGAGTATCTTCGTGTATCAGATCGAAATCTGTGAAACCGACTAGTCGTTATAACCAACCCGAGTTGTATTCAACAGACCGAAGTCCGATTCAACATACCGAAGTTCGATTTATAAGACCGAAGTCCGATTCAACAGACCGAAGTACGATTCATCAGACCGAAGTCCGGTTTAACAGACCGAGGTCCGATTTAACAGACCCAAGTCCGCTTTAACAGACCGAAGTCCTATTCAACAGTCTGCAGACCGATTTAACAGACCGAAGTCCGATTCAACAGACCGAAGTCCCATTTAACAGACCGAAGTAAGATTTAACAGACCGAGGTCCGATTTAACAGATCGAAGTCTGATTCAACAGACCGAAGTTTGATTTAACAGACCAAAGTCCGATTAAACAGACCGAAGTTCGATTCAATAGATCGAAGTCCCATTCAACAGACCGAAGTCCGATTCAACAGACCGAAGTCCGACTTAACAGACCGAAGTCCTATTTAACAGGCCGAAGTCCGATTCAATAGACCAAATTCCGATTCAACAGATCGAAGTGCGATTCAACAGACCGAAGTCCGACTTAACAGACCGAAGTCCGATTCAACAGACCGAAGTCCGATTTAACAGATCGAAGTCCGATTTGACAGACCGAAGTCCGATTCAACAGACGGAAGTCCGGTTTAACCGACCGAAGTCTAATTCAACCGACCGAAGTCCGATTTAACAGATCAAAGTCCGATTCAACAGATCGAAGTCCGATTTAACAGACCGTAGTCCGATTCAACAGACCGAAGTCCGATTCAACAGACCGAAGTCCGATTTAACAGACCGTAGTCCGATTTAACAGATCGAAGTCCGATTCAACAGACCGAAGTCCGATTTAACAGACCCAAGTCCGATTCAATAGACCGTAGTCCGATTCAACAGACCGAAGTCCGATTTAACAGACCGAACTCCAGTTTAACAGACCGAAGTTCGATTTAACAGACCAAAGTCCGATTCAACAGACCAAAGTCCGATTCAACATACGGAAGTCCGGTTTAACCCACCGAAGTCTGATTCAATAGACCGAAGTCCGATTTAACAGACCGAAGTTCGATTCAATAGATCGAAGTCCGATTCAACAGACCGAAGTCCGATATAACAGATCGAAGTGCGATTTAACAGACCGAAGTTCTATTTAACAAACCGAAGTCTGATTCAACAGACAGAAGTCCGATTTAACAGACCGAAGTCCGATTCAACCAATGGAAACCAATGGAATTTGGGTTAAACCAACAATAGTTGGTTCAACAGACCGAAATCCGTTTAAACAATATAATATTTCTTTCGATAAATTATTGTCCAGAGAAGGTCTGGGGAGATCGGGTACAGAGCAACTTAGCAATAAACTTCGCTGCGGTAGCAACTGCTGATATGCTTAATTCTGTGGAACAATATTTAGAAAATGTTAAATTTTACCAAAAAAAATAAAAAAAAAACTTTAAATAAATTCGATATTTTTGTAACCGTGGTACTATGGATAATATGTACGTCCAAAAAATGCAGTGGATAAACTAATGTTTTGTTGGTGTCGCACAGTGATATTAAAATAATTTCGTAAAATTTGATATTTTTATTTGAATTTTTATTTAAATTGAGAGCTTTTTAAGAGAATACAACGAATTCATTGCCAAACAGGACTTTATTATCAAAAAAAATATAATTTCTTACTTAAAAATCTCATCGATTATCTCAAAATCTTCACACTCCACTCCCAATAAAGCACTCGTATCGAGAATCAATGCACTGAGAGTAACTTTTTTTTAGGCTGCCCTATTACTAGATCCAATCACTGTCCTCTCCCCCGCCTTGGATAAAAACAACCTAACGCCAATTGTCGAGTGCTGCTGCCTCTGCCGCCGCCGCCTGATAGTTCAGTTTAAAACAGAAGAATCAAGACGAAAAAAAAAAACAAAAACGCACGAAAGCACAGCAGCAATAAAATGAGATGTGTATTTTGGCCCAACTTCAACAGACAAAACTGAAATGGATTGCTCTTAATTGACCACAATACACGGAGGGGCAAACATTACGGCAAAATAGTTTCTACGGGAAAAAGCTAACAACAAACGGTACGGGCCAGCAACAACAATAAGGCAGGCAATAATCAACAGCTAAATCAGCCCCCGACATAAAAATAAAATGCAAAACTTTAGCGAAAAGGTAGAATTTGCTATTAATGAACAATTGGGAAGGTAAAATATACATTGTACAACAATATAAAAAAATATTGCAACAGAAAATATTTGAAATAATTTCATATTATTTATGACAATTGACATCGGCATAACTAGACATTTAATAGCGGCCATCGATGTGGATGCCGGTGATACGTTAATCGAGGAAACGCCGCTGCTGGTAACGACTCACTGGGATTGTGAGCAGATGAAATGTGCAAAATGCTGTGAAGATTCGTTTGTTATGTGCAAGTGAGTATGTGTATGCAATTAGCAAAAAAAAGGTGTGGAAAAGGTGATAAGTTTGCTCAAAGGCGGTCGGGATATTATCAAGATTTATATATATAAAAATTGAGTTGGTGTTAGTGTTAGTTTTTGTGACGAAAATTTTAGAATGGACATGACCTTAAACTTTAAGTTTCGTTAATTTTACAAATACCTAAACGAGTACGATTAGGTTAAGGTCATGTAATGATGCCTTGGCTGAGAAAATTAACTCAGGATACATATTGTTTTTTTTTTATAAGTTATAAACATTTAGGATATTTTTCTTTTGTGGTTACTTCATTGGTGATTTTGAAATCTGTTCACCGTCATTTTTTTCTCTATAAATATAGAAACAATCAATATAGTTTGAGTTAACCTAAAACCCTCGAACACAATTTGTTTTGGTGTTCTAAAAATGAACAAGTGCGTTTTAGTTGTTGTAAATTTTGTGACAACATTTGAAAACAACATGAAAGCAATGACACTCCAACATTGTAACGAAAGGAAAATGTAATACAGCGATAACTTAATATAAAAAAGACTTAGCTCATAAAAAACGTAATTAAATTGAACAATCTATAACAAAAAGGATTTTTTAATGCAGTTTTTATTCAAAACATTAACTCTATTTTTTATCTAATCAGCACGAGATTTTAATACAAAGTGCATCGGGACGTAATCAACCTGAATTAATAAAAAAAAACAATTTCGAAAAAAATGAGTTGTCTTTTTCATATTAAGATAACGATATGCGACTTTACTTCTTAGTAATTAATCGCTTTAAAAATAAATTGTGTAAACAATTAATTTATTTATTTCACTAATATTTAACAATATAAAGGGTTTTCCAATGAAAATTGTCATTGTGAATGGCCCGCTGCTTCGGTAGCTTTCAATTTTTAAGCTTTTATTCTTTGACATTTTTCAAGTTGAAACTACGCCATTACTAAAAATTTTAAAGCGATACACGCTTTAAAAACGCATTGAAATTATTAAAATCCACTAATAAAATGGAGAAAATCTTGCAGTCACAGTCACCAAACCATTTTTTGTCGTAAAGCACCTTGTCGGACTGCAATACTGAAATTGGTGAAAAATTCGAGCTGTTGGGACAAGTGAGTGATGTGAAGAATAAAACCCATGCACATCGCTCAAGAACAACTGAGAATATTGCTGCTGTAGCTTAAAGTGTTAAAGAAAGCCCAGGGTTGTCCATTCCTCGTCGTACTTTGGAGTTGGGCAATCCACAAACGTCATTATACCGTATTTTGCAAAAAAATTTGGGTCTTAAGGCTTATAAATTTCAGTTAACACAAGAACTCAAGCCGGCCGATCATCAACACCGTCGTGTCTTTGCTGACTGGGTCCTTGAAATGTCCATCGAAAAATCATCTTGACTGATGAGGCACATTTTCATGTCGGTGGCTACGTCCACCAGCAAAATTGTCGCATCTGGGGCTCGGAAAACCCAAGAGTTATTGTTGAGAAGCCTCTCCATCCTCAACATGTGACTGATGAGGCCCATTTCCACCTCGGTAGATACGTCGAAAAGCAAAATTGTCGCATCTGGGGCTCGGAAAACCCAAGAGTTATTATTGAGAAGCCTCTCCATCCTCAACATGTGATCGTTTGGTGCGGTTTATGATCCGGCGGGGTCATTAGACCTTACTTTTTCGAAAATGAGGTTGGATCAACAGTAACGGTGAATGGATTGCGCTATCGAGAAATGATTAATGTTTTTTATGGTCGGAGCTGGATGGTATTGGTCTGGAAAATGTTTACTTTCACACAAGCAACGAAACCATTGATCTTTCACGGGAAAAGTTTTCGGACCGTGTTATCTCTCGAAAAGGTGATCACAATTGGCCACCGAGATCTTGTGATTTAACACATTGCGACTTCTTCCTTTAGGGCCACGTGAAAGATAAGGTCTACGCCAACAGTCCAGCGCCGATTCAAGAACTCAAAGATAAAATTCGTGAGGCCAGCGAGGACATAGGGCAGCCACGTTGCGATTCGGTTAAGGAAAATTTCATGAAAAGGATATGGTCCTGTAAGCGTGCTCGTGGTGGCCATTTGGCAGATGTTGTTTTTCATTATTAACGGCATGCCTTCCTCTTTTTTATGAAATAAACATTCGATCATTTATCTTAAAAAATTGTATTTTTCTTTGAATACCAAAATAACACCTCTTATTGGAAAACCCTTTATTAAATATAAGCGCAAGCTATAAAATTCCGTATTTTATTTAATTATATTTTGTATTGCCTTTATAGTGTTTAAAATTTAATACATATATAATTGTGCACAACTTGGAGGCAAAATATATTCATTGATATAAATTTTTAATTTAATAAGTTTCTTTTAAAACTCGAAAATGGTATCCAAAAATTTTTGATTGCCGTAAAGTGCATCAAATTAAAAAAAAAACACGATTGTGCACAACTTTGAGTCAAAATCTATTTATTCATATATATTTTTTATTTCATAAATTTTATTTAATATTCTAAAATGGTATTCAAACATTTTTAGTTTTCTTATAGTGTATCAATTTTAATATAAACACGATTGTGCACAACTTTGAGGCAAAATCTGTTTATTGATATCTATCTTTTATAAAATTAATTGTGTTAAACACTCGAAAATGGTATCTAAATTTTAATAAAGCACGATTGTGCGCAACTTTGGGGCAAAATCTATTCATTGACATCTATCTTTTATAAAATTAATTGCGTAAAACACTCGAAAATGGTATTCAAAGAATTTTGCTTGCCCTATAGTGCATCAATTTTAATATAAACACGATTGTGCACAACTTTGAGGCAAAATCTATTTATTGATATATATATTTTAATTTATTAATTTTATTTAACGCTCGAAAATGGTATCCAACCATTTTTGATAGTCGTATAGTGTATTAAATTTAATAAAAACACGATTGTGCACAACTTTGAGGCAAAATCTATTCATTGACATCTATCTTTTATAAAATTAATTGCGTAAAATACTCGAAAATGGTATTCAAAGAATTTTGCTTGCCCTATAGTGTATCAATTTTAATAAAAACACGATTGTGCACAACTTTGAGGGAAAATGTATTCCCCTATACGGTACTTACTAACTTCAAAACGATATTAAATTATTATGGCATGTAACTTGACAAATCGAATGATGCAGAACTTCTTCTTTTTGGGACTACTTCCACATGCAGTACTCAGAATTGAGTCCCAAAATCATGTGTTGTACTGTGTAATAATTTTAAATTTTCTTTGTTTTTTTTTTTCAGAAAATGCCAGTTTTTCCCTTTGTGTATTGACTGCACCGATCATGACGCTTACGAATGTGAATTCTTTCAAAAAGTGCCCAAGACTATTTCCAAAAATCTTCTCATTAACACCTACTCCCTGAATTCCATCATCAAACTATTGATGGTCATGGAAAATCCAGCAACAGCCGAAAAATGCAGTCACTTGATGCCACATCACTTTAAACTGAATAACTATCGTGACACTGAAATGTGGTTGGATCATGAGACGAGTATTGTACAGCCTCTCATGGACTCTGGTCTCATGGACACATTGAAGAATATACAAACGGCCAAAGGTGATATGCAGGACTCGGATTTCCTGCACAAGTTGTGCATTCTCATAGATGTCAATGCCTTTGAGGTGTCAAGTAAGGTAACGGGTGACTCTTTGAAGGGTCTCTATGTGCATGCGGCTAAAATGCCGCATCATTGTGTGCCCAATACAGCCACGGCCATTGATGATGATTTCAACATGAAGATCTATGCATCGGTGCCCATAAAGGCTGGAGAAATTCTATACAACTCGTTTACAAATCCTTTAATGGTAAAACAATTTGTCATTATTACTACATTGTTCATCGATTACATAATATTTTTTTAAATTTCCTTAAAGGGCACCATACAACGCCAACATCACTTGGGCATGACGCGACATTTGGAATGTCAATGCTTCCGCTGCCTGGATCCCACCGAGTTGGGCACTCATATGAGTTCCATCAAATGCAAACAGTGTCCCGAAGGTTTTGCCGTATGCTCCCATGGCAAATGGTCGTGTATGGACTGTAAGGCCGTTATTGATGCTGCTGTGGTGCAAAAACTTTTAATCCAAGCCTCAGAGGATATCGGCAATGCCACGGGAGATGTTATGGCCTACGAAGAGTTGTTAAATAAATACGCAGCCGATTTCCATCCCAATCACTTTCTGATGATTGATCTAAAACAAAACATTGCCACCATACTAAGGGCTGTACTAATCGGCGCTATGCGTGAACCCAGCAAAGAAGTTTTAATGCGTCGCCTGGAGCTGTGCGAGGAAATAATGCCAGTGGTGAAAACTGTGATACCAGGCTATTCGAAATTGTGTGCCATAGCTTTGTATGAGTATTTGTTGTCATTCTTGGAATTGGCCGAAATTGATTTTCGCAGCAAAGAGATTCCTAGGGACTTGTATTGTGTAAGTGTGTGTTAGTGTAACGAGTTTAAAAAAATATTAATTTGTTGTTTTTTGTTTCGATTTTGATTTAGGAGAAATTACTAGTGGCCCAAGAGATAGCACTAGATTCGAAACATATGCTCTCGTTTGAGCCGCCTAACTCTCCCGAGGGCCATTTGGTGAAACGTATTGCTATTCAGTTGGAACAAATTGAGGAAAATTTGCGTAAATTTAAAAATAAATAAGTTGTAAATTAAAAAAAAAAAAAATAATAAAAAAAATAAAAATATATAATATTATTTAAATTTAATTGCTACTAGACTGATGTTAGGCAACAAAATACGGAATACGCTCTAAATGTAAGCAAAGTGAATAAATTATAATAAAAATTACAAAATTTCATTAAAAAAAGGAAATATTAAAGTTCTAGAGATATAAAATTTGATATCCTGAGAGAACTCTACAATACAATTATGAATATGCAGACGAAATTTAAATTTTCGATCAGTGGGTGGTAATGGGCATGGCAAACATTTTTTTTGAGCTTGAGAGATACAATTTGCTGCATAGATAGTACATACTTGGTAGTTTTTTTTTTTGGATTTTCCATTGATTTCAGACGACGTAAAAGTGGAATATTCGTTGTGATCCTTGGAAAATGTCGGATTATTGTGAAATCTGATTGTATAAAAATGGTGTGAAAAGTGTATAGTAATTCATCAAGTGAGAACGGTTGGCCCATTTTGCTCAAATTTTTCTTTCAATTGTTCGTAATTGGTGAGAATTTTTTATGCAAGAAAATTTTTGGAAAATCCTTCGGAAAAGTCGGGAAATTTAAAACTCGAAAATTGCTCTGGGAAAAACTCGGAAAATTCCGGAAAACCGCAAAAATTTTACTTTTTGATCGACGAAATTTTGCAGTTTTCACATGAGTTGATGATTTTGAACGATGTTAAGGTAGAAAATATCGGATATATGTTCGTCAGAGAATTTAACGAGATAAATAATATTTAGATAAAAAAATATGTATTGCCATCCTATACAATATTTACCAATTTGATAAATTTTTCAGAAAAAGCGGGTATTTATTACGTAACGGCTTTGTAGTTTTTTAGGGAGAGCTATCTGCTTGACTAATGCCTTCTATTAGACGATCAAACCTTAGATGACGTAAACGTCGTGCAATAATTAGTTAGACTATACACAGTTCATCCACGCCAAATTGTATGCTTCTATCTTTGCTATCATTCAATTCCCTGCGTACTGTGGATGGTGTGATTTGCGCCGCATTTCGGAAGGCTTGCCAAAATTTAAATGTGCTCGAAAAGGTCTCAATGCTTGCCGATGCGACCGTTTCTGCGTCTGCGGTTCAAATTCGTACATTGTTTGTGATCATCGGAGTCCGACATTGGCAAAGCCAGCGCCAAATCGTTCGATGCAAGATACATTCGATCTCGAATTTTCACGGGAGCAAGACTATAATCGAGTTGAGCTGACCGGAAGAGTTCGAACAAATGTGCAGCTGTTAAATGCCGAACACAAGAACGTGTACGATTTGCTGATGAAGGTTGTTGGAGGGAGGGATTTACTATCTCGATGCTCCGGGTGGGACAGGCAAGACATTTTTTTGTTGATTCTGACAACAATTGGGTCAAATCTCAAATTACGTTGGCCGCTGCATTCTCTGGCATGGCTGCCAAATTTGAAACTGTCGATAAATCTTCTCAAGCCATGCTTGAAATCGTCGAACATGACCTTCATGGTCGCATTGCAGAAAACCAATCAAAAAACATTGTTTATTATATCGTTTATGTAAACTCTCTACTGAGTTTACTAAAGGCATTAAATTGGGGCGAGACGAAGTTCGCCGGGTCCTCTAGTTTTCTATAATATGACTGACTGATGACACCCCAGCCAAATCGGCCAAAGCTAGGCCCTAAAATTTTGGCGTGTAGGTTCCTTCCGTGACGTATGTGAAATTTTTCGAATAATAATGTCTAGTAAAGAGATAAAACTGGTTCAATCAACCAGATCATGTATAAGGTCCGGCTCTCAAATTGTTTGTTTCCGAAATTTGTACTTTTTTTAAAAAATCCGTACCTTTAAGGGCCAATATCAAAAAAAGTAAAAAGGTACCATGTTTATATAGGTGTATGTTACCCGTGTGGAGTTTTTTGGCACAAAAAACAGATTTTTCTAAATTTGGACATTTATGATACACGCAACAAAAAGAGAAGGCGTAACTGGCACCACCATTGAGACCAGAAAATTGAAGCTAATTAAGATACAAATTGGTCAGGTATAATCTAATAGATTTATAACGTGTGCAAGCACATTTAAAAAAAGTATTAGCGAAACAACGCGAGCCGGGGAAGCTAGTATATAAAATTGTAATCCATGTTCACATATTTTGGTCCAGTTTTATCTATCATACATATATTTATTCTCTTTTTACACTAGATGAATCAGATATGGGACAACTTCTCGCACTTGTGTAACCACTTCAATTTTTATACCACCTACAGTTTAAAAACGAATTCGAACGTCTACTGTTTGAAAAGCTATTACAAGCCGTGGACAACAATAAGGGGGCCGCCGATCAAAGAAATGTAGATAGCTGTGACAGAGCTCGTACCGCCTTCAATCGCTGGATAGTTTCGTGTTCTACCCACACTACCACGGTCGGTTCCCAATATACAGTGGTGTGCGATGAAATAGAGTCGCACCTAACCAAAATTGTCAAAGCAAGAAAAATGCACAAAAAAATATTTTTTTATGGAACTTTTTGTTATTTTTATTAAATTTCAATATTAATCTGACAAATTCGAATATAAGTGTGGCAGTTCAATACATAAAATGGCACAAACAAATAAAAATATTTCAAATTCCCAGGTTTTTGCTGTGAACAAAAATAGAGTCAAAGAATTTATCGACCTTAATGTAAATAAAAAAGTTACTTAAATTACAAAAATATTAAAGTTATATCTTACTTTACCTCAGTAGTTTGTAGAATAGCCATTATTTTTATTTGTTGCTGTTCAAAGCTTTGGCATTGAATCCCCTAACTTTTGACAAGTCTGTATTGGAATATTCTACCAAGCAGCTTCAATCAATGTCCATTGTTCATTCCTTATTAGAAGGGTTCTTTCGTTTAAGAGCCATTTTTACTTCCCGCCACAAATTCTCATCAGGATTTAGGTCTGGCAATTGTGCAGGCCATCTTAATACTTAAGTTTTGTTGTTATCGAAATTCATTTTAGCCAACTCCATGTGTGTTTCTGGTCGTTGTCTTGCTAAAACACTCATCGAAGTGGCATTTGCCATTCAGACTAAGGCATCATGAAGCCATTTAAAATATTTGTGTAAAATGTAGTGTAAATTTTACCCTCAGACCGAAATACAGGCCCAGTACTATAGTACGAAAAGTAACCCCATATCAGTATGTTTTCACCACCATGTTTTATGGTCATAATGGTGTGTTGGGGACGATATTCGTTGATGGGATCGATAATCGGTGCTGGGTGGTCTTTGTAAAGGAAGCTCGCTGCGATGAGAGTTAAAAAAACTTCACTTTCATTTCATATGACCACAAAATATACCGCCACTTGGTTACTGGCCAATCCGAAAGTTCTTTGAGGAATTAATCTCTTCTTTTTACGTTTCGTTTATGGTAAAATAGACGCTAAAGTTTACACAAATGTTCTGAATGACATCATTATGCCTTATGCTGAATGGGAAATGCCACTTTGATGGGTGTTTCAGCAAGACAACGACCCGAATCACACATGGAAAATGTCAAATTCAATTTCGAAATAACAAAGTTGGGGTTTTAAGGTGGCCTGCACAATCGCCAGATTTAAATCCTGTTAAGAATTTGTGGCGGGAGTTAGAAGTAGCTCTTAAAGGAAAAAATACATGTGATAAGAATGAACTATGGGCGATGATTAAAGTTCCGTGGTAGAATATTTCAATACAGACTTGTCAAAAGTTAGGGGATTCAATACACAATCGTTCCGCCGAAGTAATTAGTAGTAATGGCTGTTCTACTAAGTACTGAGGTAAAGAAAGATATAACTTAACCATTTATTTAATTTAAGTCACTAATTTACTAACTTTCAGGTCGGTAAATTCTTTGACTCTATTTTTGTTCACAGCCAAAACCTGGGAATTTGAGATATTTTTATTTGACTGTGCCTTTTTAATTTTTGAACTTCCACACTGATATTCGATTTTGTTAGATTAGTATTGAAATTCAATAAAAATAACTAAAATTTCCATAAAAATATATTTTTTTGTGAATTTTTCTTGCTTTGACAATTTTGGTTAGGTGCGACTCTATTTCATCGCACACCACTGTAAATATCAAAAAAATTCTTAGTCTATATCGAAGACTGAATCGTTATGTCAATAAGTCAGTAAACGTCAATATTAACTGACCATGTAACATACTAGCACACAAACAAAATGTTAGTTAAACACAACAACGTTGATGGGTTGTCTACGACGTATAAGTGATATTTTGTTTTCATACATGCAATATACATAACTCATACGTAGCTTCATTTAATAACAATTCCTGGTTTAAAATTACCAAATACAGCTTTCGCATCACAATCTGCATTACGTAGGTGCTTAAAAAATTTGACAACAAAAATCAAAAATTACTAAAATCTTTATAAAAATATAACTGTTGCCCCAAAAAGAGTTAAGTTATTTATGAGTTTGTGGATCAATGCAAAACACGTCCAGTTACTGAAACTATCAAAGAAATTGTAATTTAAGACTATTTGTAATATTGTAATGAAAGTATTCATATTCAAGTCTTGCATGCGTAACACTGTGCCTACACATGTTTAATGTGCACGGACATACTATGTATGTATATGTAGCCAAAAAATGCAAAATTCTTGCACATATGTAATATGTTTACGCAAGGGCAGTATGATAACTACTACTGGGCCTTTGAACATATTTATTTATGACGGAATACATAAAATGGTTTGGTGATAAATTTGATAATAGTAAAAATGTTTAAAAAAAATAAGTTAAGTGATAATACCTGCTGTTAACTAATCTTATAAAGCATTTATAACACAGTACAACACTCAATTCTGGGAATCAATTCTGAGAACTTCAAAGTAGCCCCAAAAAGAAAAAGTTCTCCATCATTCGTTTTGTCAAGTCACATGCCATAGTAATTTAATATCGATTTATGGAGAATTTGACACGTTTTAGTCTTATTTTTATATTGTTATATGGTGGCGTATGATTGCCATAAGTAATATTTCACGTAAATCATACGCCACGGAGTACAACAGTTCAAAATCGTTTGATGAATGGAAAAGTGAAACTGTTGGTTATGTAGGGAAAAGTTAATGAACAGATTGAAGGAATTTTAATTCTTATTTTTTTTAAATTTGTTTCAGGTAATTTGGACTAGTTGTTCTCGAGTTATGTCAAACAAAAGAGCCTAAAACGTGACAAACTTCCCTAACTTACTAACTTCAAATCGATTTTAAATTATTATGGCATGTAACTTGACATAACGAATGATGCAGAACTTCCTCTTTTTGGGACTTTCACGTGCAGTTCTCAGAATTGAGTCACAAATCAATGAGCTGAAAAATGTTGTACTGCGTAAGTAATGTTATTATTTTCTCCCTTTTTAATGTTTAGTAGTTATTACACCATCCTGCAGCACATCATTTTGCTTTTCATATTTGCCGCGAAGAAGTCATGAGATGAGTACACCTCATTCTTTACTCAGCAAGCTCACTCGGTGGCATCACGTTCAACGGACAACGGCACTATAGGCCAACGAACGCCAGCATTTTAATTTTAAAATTAAAAGAACAACAACAACGTTTCTAGCAAAAATGTGTGAAACATTTAATAAAAAGTGCATTATAGCTATAAATGAACAATTAGGAAGGTAAAAGGAAAATCAACTACAATGTAAATATGAAATATATTGCACTTGCATAAATTTTAGATATGTCAAAGCTACGGAAGCGTTATCTCCAGGAGAATGTGTGCTCCTGGAGCAACCCATACTTATAATGGCAGATAATGGAGAGAGACGCTGTAATAATTGTTTTAAATTGGCCGAAACGTATTGCAGGTAAGTTAATACAAATACCGCAGAGACTCCGAGAGAGAGAGAGAAAATTATATGCAACTGAAAGTGCATAAAACAGCAGGGATGCAAGTATACAACAAATATCACACTTGTTATCTAATATATTATAGTTTATTAAACCTACTCTTTTTATAAACTTTATTAAATTTTATTCTTAACCTACTTCTTTTACCCTTTCAGCATCTGCAAACTCACCGACATGTGCCTCGGCTGCCATCAACACAATCAATATGACTGCACAATTCTTAGCTCTATGGCCAATAGCTTGGATGTGGATGTCCTAAAACGCTTCAGTGAATGTTATGGCATCATCAAGTGTTTACTACTGCAGCAGAATCCGGAAACTAAACAATATTTCGATTTAATGCTACAAGCCGAGTGTCATTTGGAGGAACGTCGTGGTAGCCCAATATGGTCACATTACAATGAACGCATAGTTAATCCCATAATAACTTCGGGTATAGCGAAACACTTAACGCATGGTTCTCTACTCAATGAAGATTTTCTGCAGCGTCTTTGTGCTCTCATCGATGTCAATGGTTTTGAAATACGTGCTCCTGATTATGGCTTTATGAAGGGCGTCTACATACATGGTGCTTTGCTGTCGCATGATTGCACAGCGAATACTCAAATATCCATTGATGATAAATATTGCATGAAAATCTATGCGAATTGTGATATAGCCGCTGGAGAGACGGTCACAAATTGCTATACGAATGTGTTGTTGGTAAGGCATGGGCGGGGAAGGGGTGGATAATTTAAACTAAACATAGCTTAAATGGATCGAGAATAGGAAAATAGGCTTAAGAGATTAAGTGACTGAGCATACGACTCATTTTGAAGCAACCAAGAGCCACATTTCTCGGTCTTATATATCTATGAAACAGCTGACAGCTCACATTCAAGAAGCTCTTCCATATCGTATACATGTGATGCAAAGGGAATATAATTTCATTCTTACTTTCTAAAGTAAATTTCTGTATCATTTGAAAAGTTAAAAATAGTTTATTGTACAGTACAACACATGATTTTGGGGCTCAATTCTGAGAACTGCACGTGAAAGTAGACCCAAAAAGAAGAAGTTCTGCATCATTCGTTTTGCCAAGTTACATGCCATAATAATTTAATACCGATTTCAAGTAAGTAAGTATCGTATAGGGGAATTTGCCATATTTTAGGCTCTTTTGTTTGACATAAAATAAATACTATATGGCGCCGTATGAATATCATAAGTAATATTCCACGAAAATCATACGCCACGGAGTACAACAGTTCTATTGTAACTGATACAAAAGAGAAGCACTATATGAACAGATTAAAGGAATTGTAATTCTTAATTTTTTTAAATTATTGTTTCAGCTAAATCGGACTAGTTGTTATGTCAAACAGAAGATCCTAAAACGTAACAAATTCCCAAATACGATACTTACTAAACGAAATTACTTATTAACTTGACAAAACGAATGATGACTTTTTCTTTATGGGGCTACTTTCACGTACAGTTCTCAGAATTGAGTGCCAAATCAATGAGCTGAAAAATGTTGTACTGTGTTATACTTGATGTGTCCTTTAGGACTTTTAAAGCATGTTGGCAAAGAATGATATGTAAGAGATAAATGGAAGTCTATAAAATTGTTATATAAATAGCTGAGAATTTGACGACAAATTGTAAGAATAATTCTACCAACAATTTTTAAGGGCGATTTACCAAAAACAAAGTATTTACTATTTTTATTGTAAAAGTGCAAAACAATTTTGAGTTTTTCATTTAATTTTTATTGTACCAATGTATGTACTTTGGGTACAGTACATTAAAGTATCCTTGGGACAATAAACGTACGATTTATCGTCCCAAAAGTACTTTTGTTGTTCTAAAAAGTACTTACACTGTACCAAAAGTACTTTTATTGTACCAAAACGTACAATTTATTGTACCAAAAAGTACTTTTGTTGTATTAAAATGTACATTAAAGTACAATTTATTATAAATTTACTTTTGTTGTACCAACAAGTACAATTCATTGTAAGAAATGTACTATCATTGTACCAGAAAGTACTTTTATTGTTCCAAAAAATATTTTTATAGTCTCAAAAAATGTTTTATTGTACCAAAAAGTAAAATTACTGTATCGGAAAAACACAATTTATTGTACCACAAAGTACTTTACTGTACCAAAAGTAACTTTTATAGTACCAAAAGTACTTTTACTGTGCCAAAAAGTACTTTTATTGTACTAAAAAGTATTTCCATTGTACCAAGAAGTGTTTTTATTGACATTTTATTGTACTATTACGTTATGGTATTGAACCAAAAAGTACATTTATTTTACCAAAAAGTATTTTTATAGTACCAAAAAGTACAATTACTGTACCGAAAAATATAATACAAAAATACAAAAAGTATTTTTTTTATACTAAAAGTACTCATATTATACCAAAAAATACTTTTTTTGTACCAAACAGTACAATTTATTACATCAAAAAGTATATTAAGTGTACCAATCGTAATTTTGTTGTACCAGAAGTCATAAGGGACTTTTATTGTACCGAATAGTACTTTTACTGTAACAAAAAGTACTTTTTTTTGTACAAAAACGAACAATTAATTGTATCAAAAAATACTTTTATTGTACCAAAACGCACAATTTATAGTACCAAAAAGGATTTTTATTGTACCAAAAAGTACTTTGATTGTTTTTAAAAGTACATTTATTGTAAAAAAGTACTTTTATTATACCTCAAAGTACTTTTGTTGTGCCAAAAGAACCTTTGATGCTCCAGAAGGTGAAAAGTAAAATTTATTGTACCAAAAAGTACTTATTTTATCAAAAGTTATAAATTATTGTACCAAAAAATACAAATTATTACAATTGTACCAAAAAGTACGATTTATTGAACAAAAAAGTACATTTACTGTATCAAAAGTACAATTTGTTGTACCCAGAAGTACAATTATTCGTACACAAAAGTGCTTTTGATGTACCAAAAAGTAATTTTATTATACCAAAAAGTAAATTTATTGTTCAACAAGTACTTTAATATATTCAAAATAATTTTTATTGCATTAAAAAGTTCAGTCGTTGTACTATAGATTATTTACATAGTACATAATTCTGAATTCTGAACTGGGTTTATTTTGTAGCAGTTGCAATAAAACTGTTGTGCTCCGTGGCGTATGATTTACGTGGAACATTACTTATGATAATCATACGCCACCATATAACAATATAACAAAAGAACCTAGGACGTGACAAATTTCTCTATAAGATACTTACTAACTTCAAATCGATATTAAATTGTTATGGCATGTAACTTGACAAAACGAATGATGCAGAACTTCTTCTTTTTAGGGCTACTTTCATGTGCAGTTCTCAGAATTGAGTCCCAAAATCTTGTGTTGTACTGTGTTATAAACTTCTTGCTATTTAAAATGTTTAGTCTTAACGGGGCTAACGAAGCAACTCAGCTGACTTCGAATACCTGAAATTTCTGTTCCTTGTCATTCCCTACATTCGGGATATAAAAGGACGATTTTAGTTCCCGCAAAAACTTATTCACAGAAAACTAATTTCTCTGGGAATATTTAGAAATAGGCATTCTATATCCTTTCTGTTATGTAGTTTAGCTACCGTCCACCCCCTTTGCACAGTAACAGAATCACACTGGAAACACTACAAAACAGCTATGGTACAACCGACCAAAATCTTATCATAATCGCATGTGAGGTTTGGGGGGCTATAGGTAACACACAGGCAGAAAAAAATGTTGTATGTATTTACAAATTCGAGAGTTTCAAATTTGTAAGCCGTTTCTTTTAAAAACAGTTTGGGGGTCGCATTTTATGTTTTAAAATTATTTTTATATAAAAAATATAGTCTACATCCAAACTGCGTACCCTTATTTCTATAAAACACTTAATACACTCTCATTTTATTTTATTGCTGTACAATTTCTTAGGGCACCGAAGAACGCCGTCGCATTCTGAAAACTGGAAAATATTTCCATTGCACCTGTAAACGCTGTGAGGACAACACAGAGTTTGGCTCTCATCTATCATCCCTAATTTGCCCCACTTGCCTCAAAGGTTACATGGTAAAACATTGCGAGCTACCCCAATGGCAATGCTTAGAATGTCAACATCTGCAAAGTTCTGAAGAAACCGAAAAGTTATTAACTCAATTGAGAGCAGAAATCTTAAACTCCCACTCGGATATCTATAGTTTAGAGATGCAATTACAACGACTCCTTAGGGTATTGCATCCGAATCATTATATGGTGATTGATGTTAAACAAAATATTGCCTCAATTTTAAGGACAATACTCAATGACACTGCACAGTGTCCGGGAAGAATGGTGTACGAACGTAAAATAGAATTATGTGAAGATATCTTGAAGGTATTACACAAGATACTACCGGGCACAATATCTCGTTTGAAAGCTATAGTTCTGTATGAGTTGGCTAGCACGAAAGCGGAATATTACCGAATGAGATTTCAAGAAAAGGAACTGCAGTCAGGGGAGCTGAAGGTAGGTAAATTTACCAAAAAAAAAAAATTAATACAAAAAGAAATGAAAAACCAGACTTTTAAATCAAAAATTAATAGTTACTTATACAAAATATAGTTTTTCACAACATCTTAATTTTTAATTCCAGTTTTGTAATTAATAAGAAAATTATGTTGTTGTACTGAATATCACAAATTATGAAATAACATAATTTTATACCTTTTTCTTTTATATTTACATTTTAGCAATTATTAGCGGAAATCGAGCAGTTGTTACGTGATTCCATACGCATGTTGTTGTACGAACCCAAGGATACACCGGAGGGGAAGTTGTTGCAAACAATGTTACAGGAACTGAAATATCTACAAACGGATATGAAAATGTTAACATAATTGTCATATATTTGTATACTCCTTTTAATAAATTGCAAATAATAAATAATATTTAAATTTGTTGTTTATTATCATAAAAGATTTCGAAGTAAATGTTGTATAAAGAGAAAGGTTAATTTTGAATTTAACTTAAAAAAAAGTCGTTACAATGGCATTTTAAAAGCAAAACTTGAAAAATCACCTTCAAAAATCAATGCGGTCTGGGACAGCTTCTTGCGTTATTGGCTCATACAGTATAATACATGATTTTGGGACTCAATTCTAAAAACTGCACATGAAAGTAGCCCCAAAAAGAAGAAGTTCAGCATATTTCGTTTTGTCAAGTTACATGCCATAATAATTTAATATCGATTTGAAGTTAGTAAGTATCGTATAGGGGAATCTTGTCGCAGTTACAATAAAACTGTTCTACTCCGTGGCGTATGATATACGTGGAATATTAATTATAATAATCATACGCCACCATATAACAATATAACAAAAGAACCTAAAACGTAATTGCCCTAATACTTACTTACTAACTTCAAATCGATATTAAATTATTATGGCATGTAACTTGACAAAACGAATGATGCAGAACTTCTTCTTTTTGGGGCTACTATCATGTGCAGTTTTTAGAATTGAGTCCCAAAATCATGTGTTGTACTTTCACGTGCAGTTCTCAGAATTAAGTCCCAAATCAATGAGCTGAAAAATTTTGTACTGTGTAACTGATTAAAGTATTTCTAAGAAAATTCTTATGGCTGATTTTGTTAACAAAGTTTTTGACAGTTGCTCTTTTTTTAAAAAATAAATAATTTCTTTTTTGTAATTGATATTTTTATTTGACCTTTTTCCTCGAAGAGAATTAAAATATTGAATAAAAATAATAATAAAATGGAAAAACATGACTTCGAGCTTAATTATTTAAAAATATTATCAAAGTTAATTTAAGTTTGCTTTTATTTAAGTTCTGAATAGTTGTTAAACCGTAGTTCTTGTTGTGTGAGTCTAAAAATAAAATCGTGTGAGAGAAAAACTGAAAATATGTTTGAATTTATATAAGCATTTTTTGTCATACTTTTTTTCTATTGCGGTATAGTTTTTTGCGTTGCATTTAGTGTCATTATACCCGTACTCACATAGTTGGGAATCTCTGGCTGTAATGATCGGAAGCACATACTCAATTGTTAGCAGGAGTATTTACATGCAATTAACGGCAAAATGCATTCATTGTCACTTTTCCCTCTCACACAATCTCTCTCTCTCGCTGTGATATAAAAAATAGAAAGGAAGAAAACTAAAACAAAAACAAATCATTATATTTGGCCAAAAATAATACACTTGACGTAAAGGTTGATTGAAAACTATCCCTACACGACTGAGGGTAATTTGTATTATAATGGCGATGGACGGATTGTGGTCATCACAACAAATTACAGAAAATTAGAGTAGGAATAGTGTGAATAAAATGACTGACGGCTGCTTGGCGATAAGATATCATGGTAACATGGGATCAAGAAACCATATTACAGCAAGAAAGGAGGGTGGACCAAAAGTCCGTTTAATTTTAAATTGGTACCTGTGTCAAGCACCCGCTGCGGGGAGGGGCAAAGAGGTTACGAAATGCAAAGTAAATACCTTTACAGCTAAAGTTTCATGAAGAGGTTTTAGTGGACATTATAAGAAATGGGCAACATATGGATATAGAAAACGAAATACAGGAAATCAATAGTCAAAATTGACTTCGAAGTCAAAAGTGATCAAAGAAAAAATCTTTGACAAAACATGAACAACGGTATGAGTTTTGTTTCGAAGGGACATGAAATAACAAGGCAGATCAAACATGACATATTTAAAAATTAGTATGAAAAGCTAGGAGTCAAAATTGACGTCGGTGTCAAAAGTGTGCAAAGAGCGAAGTATAGCGATTATAGCGATAAAATATAAACAGGCGACACAGTACAAAAAATTGTTATTGTTGATATAGGGTGACTAACATTTTTTTAAGCCTCCATAACTATTATGTTTGTGCATTAAGTAAATAAACAATAAAGTAACTTCTAGAACAAAATTTTTGTGATTTGGGCATCGAATGGATGTTGGAAACGAAATTTAGCAAGTCAATCGTCAAAATTGATCAAAGGGAAAATCGAAGCCTTTGACAAAAAATTAACAACGGTATGAGTTTTGTTTCGAAAGGCCAAATAACAATAACACGTATATGGGTCGTGCGTAGGGTGCACGGATAAAAAAAATGATGTTCTGAAATTGTCTTTGGGTAATCTTTAATCGCAGGAGGTGTCCGCCTCGAGTTTATTTTTTTTGTATGGCGACCGACCCATACTTGTGCACATGCACAATTTATGACAATTCTAAATATATATTTCCAGGGAAATGTGTATCCTTGATACATAAATGTACTTTTCAGTGCAATAGATGTACTTTTTCGTATAAGCGTAATTTTTGGTAAAATAAATTGTACTTTTTGGCACAATGAAAGTACATATAGTGTACAATAAAAGTACTTTTTGTGTACAATTTTGTTGCAATATGTTACGTGATTCCATACGCATGATGTTGTACGAACCCAAGGATACACCGGAGGGGAAGTTGTTGCAAACAATGTTACAGGAACTGAAATATCTACAAACGGATATGAAAATGTTAACATAATTGTCGTATATTTGTATACTCCTTTTAATAAATTGCAAATAATAAATAATATTTAAATTTGTTGTTTATTATCATAAAAGATTTCGAAGTAAATGTTGTATAAAGAGAAAGGTTAATTTTGAATTTAACTTAAAAAAAAGTCGTTACAATGGCATTTTAAAAGCAAAACTTGAAAAATCACCTTCAAAAATCAATGCGGTCTGGGACAGCTTCTTGCGTTATTGGCTCATACAGTATAATACATGATTTTGGGACTCAATTCTAAAAACTGCACATGAAAGTAGCCCCAAAAAGTAGAAGTTCAGGGAAATGTGTATCCTTGGTACATAAATGTACTTTTCAGTGCAATAGATGTACTTTTTCGTATAAGCGTAATTTTTGGTAAAATAAATTGTACTTTTTGGCACAATGAAAGTACATATAGTGTACAATAAAAGTACTTTTTGTGTACAATTTTGTTGCAATATATGTTATTTTTCGTACATTTTTAGTATGTATATTAAATGTACTGTTTGGTACGAAATATTTTACTTTTTAGTACAATAAGTGTACTTTTCGGTACTATAAATTGTACTTTTTCGTACAATAAATTTTACTTTTTAGTGCAATAAATGTTTTCTTTTTTGTACAATAAATGTACTTTTTTGTGCAATAAATGTACATTTTGGTATAATAAATGTACTTTTTGTTACAATAAATTGTACTTTCTGGTACTTTAAATAGTTCTAATTATTTACAATAAATTACAATAAAAAAATCTTTTTGTATACAATAAATTGTACTTTTTGGCGCAATAAATGTACTTTTTTGTACAAGAAATGTATGTATGTAAATTATGCATTTTGTATAGAAACCAGTACAGAAATTTCAGTCAGTTGAACTGACTGATAAATACCATCACCCAATATAATATATTGTTTAAGTCTTGAGTTATTGAAAATAATCGATTTGTAATTAAAACCAGTTAGAAAGTTTCAGTCGGGCAACCCGACTTACATTTACCCTTACCCTCAGTAAAACAAATAATTTTCTATTTTATTGATATTATTACTCGATTTCGAAATTGGGCGGAGTGGTACATTTATATGGGAGGTACGTGAAGGGGTGTGTTTAGGCTCCAGATTTATTCTCCATAACTTTATCCTGTTATAGCTTTACTAAATACAGAATTTGCGAACGATTGCGTTGGGTGTACTGATATTATTACTACATCCCAAAAGTGGGCGGAAAGGTACATTTGTATGGGAGGTACCATAAGGGGCGTGTCTAGACTTCCAATTTTTTCTCCAAAACTTTGTCCTGTTATAACATAACAAAATACAGAATTTGGACACGATCGTGTCGAGTGTATTGATATTATTACCCTATTTCTAAAGTGGGCGGAGTGGTACATTTGTATGAGAGGTACCAGAAGGGGCGTGTCTAGACTTCCAGATTTTTTCTCCAAAACTTTATCCTGCTTAAACTTTACCAAATACAGAATTTGGGCACGATCGCGTTAGGTCTTTTAATAATATTAATCGATTTCTAAAGTGGGCGGTACCAGATGTGTATGGGAGGTACCAGATGGGGCGTGAATAGACTTCCAATTTTTTTCTCTAAAACTTTATCTTGTTATAGCTTTACTCAAAATAGAATTTGGGTACGATCACGTTTAATTTATTGATATTATTTCTCCATCTCTATAGTGGGCGGAAAGGTAGATTTGTATGGGAGGTACCAGAAGGGGCGTGGCAAGGCTTTCAAAATTTTTTCCAAAACTTTATCCTGTTATAGCTTTACTAAATACAGAATTTGGGGACGATCCCCTAGGGTGTATTGATATTATTACTCGATTTCTAAAGTGGGCGGAATGATGTATTTGTATGGGAGGTACCAGAAGGGGCGGGGCCATGTAGCCCATTTGCAATACCGTAAGTAGTTTTGAGAAAATAATAACTCGTGCAAAATTTCAAAACATTTGGTTGCGTCTTTCGAAAGTTATCGTGCGAACCAGCCGGACAGCCACCCGACAGACAGACAGACAGACAGACGGACATGGCTCAAACGACTTAAAAAGTCATGAATCGAATTTGGTTCAAAGAAACCTAGGGTCTAAAGTGACTCCTTCTATGTGTTACACTTTTGGGTCGTATCAAATGATATATACCTTCATCCCTACGGGTGATGGTATAAAAAGTACTTTTTGATACTTAAATTGTACTTTTTGGTTTAGTAGTTAAAGAACTAGGGACCGGCCGTTGCATAGTGGTTAGAACACGTGCCTTCCATGCGGGAGATCCCGGGTTCGATTTCGGGCTCCAGTCATCTACATTTTTCTTTCATTGTCGGCCCCCTCGATGTTGTCGACAGCAACTTCGCAGTATAAGTTTCGAGATAATCGGCATGTCTAGTAAAAGCTTCTCAAACAATGACGGTCGCATTCGTCGATAAACAAGCAGGTGCCGTTTGTTGTGAATCTAAAATAGAAAGCGTGTTAATTCACAACAACGCGAGAAGCTGCCCCATAGTTAAAGTACTTTTTGGCAAAACAAATGTAAATTTTTGAACAATTAAAGTGCTTTGTGGGTGCAATGGAAGTACTTTTATGTTCATTTAAAGTACTCTTTGGTACAATAAATTTAACTTTTTGCTACATTAAATTGAGCTTTTTGGTAAAATAAATGTAGTTTTTGTTTGTACTTTTTTGTACAATAAATTTTACTTTTTGTTCCAAAAAAAGTAAATTTAGTGCAATAAATTGTACATTTTGGGAATAAGGTGTACCTTTTGGTACAATAAATTGTATTTTTGGGTACAATAAATGTACTTTCACCTCAATTGTGCCATAAAATGTGCATTCATATTATAGAGTCTTATAAATATATAACTTAATTTTTCTAGTTTGACCAACTTTTCCGCATTGCTCTTCCCTTCTTGCTCACGAACACAACCGCATATTAATTTTGCGCACCCCTGGAATATTGCCCTAAATGTTTCCATAACATCTTTAAAACACATTATTCATAAATATTTTGATTTAAATCCATACAAAATTGAAATGGTACAGAAATTGAAGATTACGGGCTCCCGTTGCCTAAAGATATGCTGGTTAGACTTAGCAGCTTTATTAACATTTTTTTCAGACGAGGCTCACTTCCACCTAAGTGGACATGTAATCGGGCAAAATTGCAGGTTTTAACAGGATGGAGCAACAAGTCGCACTTCCAACGACTCATTGGTGCAGAATGCGGTTATAGAAAATGTAGATGATAGTCGCGTGTTCTAACCACTGTGCCATGGCCGGTCCAATTAATACACCGTTATATAAGAATAATTATAAATTGTTACCTTGTTTGTATATAAATAATAATAATAATATAAATTAACCGTATGGTTGCCATTCATGCTGGCCATAGGGTATCTAATTGTCATGCTCTTTCACAAAATCGTGGCATTTTAATTAATTGATGCGATAGCCAAATTCATTACACGACTGACTGTAACAGTGATGGTTAACAAGTAACACCTGCCATATAAATCTCAGCGAGACGAAAAGATTCTAGTGTTTTGTAATACCTCCAACTGAGCGGCGCCAATCGTCATGTCCGAGGAATTTTGTAACAAGTGTCAAATTTGTGAAAACGATACCACCGGAAGGTATATGAAATACAGATGCAGAAACAAAAATGTTCTGCCAAAGGATACCTATATCAATTGAACAGTGCTCATTAAATTCTATATCAACCATTCCAGATATGTAAAAGCTGTGGATGGCATTAAGGCCGGTGAAACTATACTCTTGGAAAGGCCCATAGTTATTTTACCCTCTGCTGGTGATAAAAGATGCAGCAATTGTTTCAAATTTGCCCAGCAATTTTGTAGGTTAGTACGTTGCCAGGAGTTGACGAGTTGCGGTGTTGTGTAAACTTAATTTCTCATTATTGGCGAAATTCTAGCAAATGTAAAATATCTCCCCTGTGCTTGGATTGTCAGCAGCACAATGATTTCGATTGTTCTACGCTGGCGGCAATGCCTGCAGCTGAGATACAATTTGATATGTTGAAAAAAAATCCCGAGTGTTATGCAGTTTTGAAATGTTTGCTGCTCCACGAAAATCCCGAGGGTCAAAGTTATTTCGAAGCCATGTTGAAGCTGCAATCACATTTGGAGGAACGACGTAAAACTCCTGTGTGGCAGGAAAGTAACAAGAAAATTGTGCAGCCTTTAATGAAATCGAATATATTGAAATATCTTAAAGTGTCAGATCGTATCTCGGAGGATTTCCTGCAGCACATATGTGCTGCTCTAGATGTGAATGCCTTTGAGATTCGGGCACCAGATATGGCATCAATGCGTGGCGTATACTTGAATGCATCGCTACTGGATCATCAGTGTACTTCGAATGTGAATGTGAGCATCGATGATCAGTATCGGCTGAAAATGTATGCCAATCGTGATATCGACAAAGAGGAAATGGTCACAAATTGTTATACGAATGTGTTGTTGGTGAGTTGAACCTATATGCAACTATACCGTTATGGCAATAGTTTATATGTCGGTGTTAAAAACGTGACAAAACGATACTTACTAACTTCAAATCGATATTAAGTTATTATGTCATGTAACTTGACAAAACGAATGATGCAGAACTTCTTCTATTTGGGACTACTTTCACGTGCAGTTCTCAGAATCGAGTCCCAAATCAATGAGCTGAAAAATGTTGTACTGTGTTATTATAAAACGGCAAGCAAAAAAGGTTGGATACCATTTTAGAGTGTTCAACGCAATTAATTTTACAAAAGATAGATATCAATGCATAGATTTTGCCTCAAAGATGTGCACAATCGTGTTTCTGTTAAATTTAATACAATATACCGCAAGTACAAATGTTTGGATACCATTTTAGAGTGTTAAATAAAAGTAATGAAATAAAATCTATATATCAATGAATAGATTTTAAATCAAAGTGGTGCACATTAGTGTTTCTGTTAAATTTAATACACTATTGGGAAGGAAAATTCTTTGAATACCATTTTCGAGTGTTTAACGCAATTAATTTTATGAAAGATAGTTGTCAATGAATAGATTTTGCCTCAAAGATGTGCACAATCGTGTTTTTATTAAATTTAATACACTATACGACAAGCTAAAATTTTTGAATACCATTAAATAGTGGCCAATGCAATTAATTTAATAAAAAAGTGATATAAAAGAATAGATCTTGTTTTACAGGTGTGCACATTTGAGGTTTTATTAATCTTAATGCACTATACGGCAATCAAAAATGTTGGGATACCATTTAAGAGTGTCCAATAAAAGTAATAAAATAGTATATATATATATCAATGAATAGATTTTGCTTCAAAGTTGTGCACAATCGTGCTTATATTAAAACTGATACACTATAAGGCTAGCAAAATTCTTTGGATACCATTATCGAATGTTTAACGCAATTAATTTTTTGAAAGATAGATGTCAATGAAAAGGTTTTGCCTCAAAGTTGTGCACAATCGTGTTTTTATTAAATTTTATAAACAATACGGCAATCAAAAATGTTTAAAGACCATTAAAAAGTGGTCAGTGCAATTAATTTAGTAAAAAATATATACTAACGAATAGATCTTGGTTTAAAGATGTGCACATTTGTATTTCTATTAAACTTAATACACTATACGGCAATCAAAAATGTTTGAATACCATTTTCGCGTATTCAATATAACTTATGAAATAAAAAATATATATCAATGAATAGATTTTGCTTCAAAGTTGTGCAATTGTGTTTCTATTAAATTTAAAAATGTTTGGATACCATTTTAGAGAGATCAACTAAATTTAATAAACAAAGGAAATATATCAATTTATATATTTTGCATCAAAGTTATGCACAATCGTGTTTTTGTTTAACAATATAAGAGTCTAAAACGTGACAAATTCCCCAATACGATACTTACTAACTTCAAATCGATATTAAATTATTATGGCATGTACCTTGACAAAACGAATGATGCAGAACTTCTTCTTTTTGGAGCTACTTTCACGAGCAGTTCTCAGAATTAAGTCCCAAAATCATGTGTTGTACTGTGTTATTCATATAATGAAGCAGAATTTTGTTTTAAAATAATTTATTTGATTTAAAAAATGAACTGATTTCTCTCTGATCGTTCTTCTCTATTTTGCCAAACAATAGAGCCTAAAACGTGACAAATTACCCTATACGATTCTCAGAATTGAGTCCTAAAATCATGCGTTGTGCTGTGTTATTTATATAGTGAAGCATTTGAATTTGATTTTGGAAATTAACTGATTTTTCTCTAATCGTTCTTCTCTACTTTGTCACAGGGTACTGAGGAACGACGCCACATACTCCTCGAGGGCAAATACTTCCATTGCCATTGTCCGCGTTGTGAAGATCCCACTGAATTGGGCTCACACATGAGCAGTCTCGTTTGTGCTCCATGCGCAGCCAACAATCGTGACGGTTACATTGTGAAGAATCCCACTGACAAGGTGTGGCAGTGCTTAACCTGCTCTCATACCTTAAAGGCGGCACAAGTTGAAAACATTTTGGAACGAGTTAAAGAAGAAGTTTTCCATGCCCAAGACGATTTGAGGCGTTACGAAATTCTTTTGGCTAAGCTAACAACCATCCTGCATCAGAATCATTACATCATGGTTGACATCAAGCAGAACATAGCTAACATCTTGAGATCCCTTATAATGGGTAGTCTGCAGCGGCCAGGACGCCGTTTGTACGAGAGGAAAGTACGCTTGTGCCAAGAGTTGGTAATGGTTTTGCACCTCATATTGCCGGGCCTTTCAAGATTGAAAAGTATCGCCTTGTATGAATTGGCCAATGCTTCGGCTGAATTATTCCGCTTAAGGTTTGGTGAAAAGGAGCTGACCCAGCAGGAGCTACAAGGCTACTTGAGAAAATGTGAATCGATGTTGAAAGAATCGGTGCGTATGCTGCTATATGAACCCACCGAGACACCGGAGGGCCAACTGGCCAAAAGTATAATGGCGGAATTGAAAGATCTAAGAAATGATATTCAATTGCTGGACAATCCTGTGCAACAAACTGAAATAGATGCAGAATAATAATATGTAATAATAAAAAAAACACACACAAATTTTAGTTGCTTTTACAAATATTTCGAGTTTTATTCATTTCAAATCATGTAATATTTTCTCAAATAGCGCATCTAGATCCGAGGCCACACTAAAACGTTGCCAACAATGTCCATGAGGACAATCGACGCATTTGTTTAGTAACTCCATAAGTAAAGGATAATCTTTGCTTATCTCCTCGGGTATGGGTTGTAGAAAGCCCTTACTCTTATCTCGATAAAGATCCTCTCTCAGAAATTGACAGGCTGAGTAAATATTGATATCACTTACATTGTAGGCGGCTATATCTTCGGGGGAGTAGGCAAAACAGCCTGGGCAATCAATGTATTCATGTTTGTGGGTGGACTGCGTATATTTAGCCTTAGATGAATCTACCACAAACAGGGAATCCAAATCTATAAAGGCCAAACGGTTATGCATTACATCATATACGACATTATCGGCCGTTAAATCAGTTATATAAAGACGATATTTTTGAAATCCATAAGAGAATTTTACAGCTGCTGCTACAAGTTGTTTAGCGATTTTTACTTTTGTTACAAAATCTCTGCTGTAATAATTATATAAATCCAAACCAGCATATTCTTGATAAAAGGTAAAGCCGCAAATTCCATATGTTTTCGGTACCGGCAACTCCAGTTTGTCTAAAATTGGCATTAGCAATGGCTGACTATTGACCAGCAAATACAACCACAAAGTTTCCTTAGGCAAAGTGTTGTGAAAGTTTTGTAGCATATCCACGAATTCTGCTATACCCTCTTTAGGATAAAATTGCAAACCAGTTAATCGTTCATGATTCAAGAACATATGCTGCAACTCTTCGCGATCCTTTGGTGACCATTTCAAATGCTCCTTTGTGGCGGCCAAATATTTAGCAATGACTTTAATCTGCGATGATTTTAGTGTCACAAACTGATTACGTCTCTTACAGGATCTTTGAGGAAATACGCTTAGCAGTTGCCAAATGCTCAGGGAGTCATCAACGGAGATATCCTTCATAAATTGATGGCACTCTTTTATTTGAGACACAAAACACTGTGGGCAGTAGATTACATCGTCTTGAAAATACGCTGATGTGGTTATGTTGACACTGGATTTAATGTCCAGAGTGTTTAAGGCCGTCGTAAGCAATATTAACAGGCGTATGTGGGAAAACTCTCGTTTTGTGGCGGATGCAGGCTTGGCGGAGAAAGCTGAAATAGGATGAAAAATTTCTTTGGCAAAATTCATAATTTTACTGCAGTTAAGTTTTAGTTTATGTTATGTTTACATTACAAATAATAATTTAATTTTATGGTAGATTTAATTATAATTCACTAAGAGAAACCTTATCTAATCACCTCATTCATCTTAAACACATATTTGTTTGTTTGCTTTTCCACTTCTACACTATTTCTTATGAAATGCAAAAGCGTCCAATAGGAATTCAGCGCCATGGCCTCATTCAGCGAAGCACAACATACGTTCTGCGTTTTCTTTACTATTGCTTCCAATGACTTACTGCAGTGAGCAATGCTTGCAAGACATTCGCGGCTAAATAACAATTTTAAAATAATGCGAGAAGAAACAGAACATGCATTGTTTATGTGTTGTTTTTGTCAAAACCAAACTAAGAACACGATAAGCTCTCTTAAGTTCTCATATCTGAAAACCAAAACAATAATAACTAACGGCGATGTCAATGAATGCAGTAAACCATTGGAATGTTTTGAAGTCTTTTTTTTTATTCTGTTAGAAAAGTGTGACAATCAGTGCTGTCGTTTTTGTACGAGAAGAGAAAGCAAAATGAAATTCTCGATTTTTCGTACAACAACAACAACTTTTTGATACATTAAAATAACTTTACGATACAGTAAAAGTAATTTTTGGCACAATTAACTATTTGACACAAATAAAGTACAGTAAAAGTACATTCTACATTCTGCTAAAATAAATGTAATTGTGGTACAAAAACAACACTTTCGTCACAATGAACAATACTTTTTGTTACATAAATTGTACTTTACGGTATCATAAAATATCTTTTTGGTATAAAAACTGTACTTTTTAGTACAATGCTTTGTTAATTTTTGATACAAATTGTACAATAAAGTGGGCTTTTTTGCACAGTAAATAGTACTATTTGTTATAATAAAAGTACTCTTGATACAATAAATTGTATTTTTTTTGTTACAAAAAAAAAAAAACTATTTTGTACATCACAAATACTTTTTGGTACAAAAAATATACTTTTTTTATTTTTACATTTTGGTACAATAAATTGTACTTTCTGGTGCAATAAAAATACTTTTTGGTATAACAAATTTTACTATTTGATAAATTAAAAGTATTTTTTTGTTACAATAAAATAAATTTTTAATAAAATAAATAGTACTATTTGGTACAATAAATGAACTTTTGATACAATAAACTATACTCTTTTGTTGCTATGTAATAGTAATTTGGTACAACACAAATACTTTTTGGTACAGTAAATTGTACTTTTTGGTACAGTAAAAGGTACTTGTTGGCATTATAAAAGTTAATTTTAATACAATACATTATACTTTTTGTTGCAGTAAAAGTACTTTTTGGTACAATAAAAGTATCTTTTGTTACAAAAAATGTACATTTTTCTACAACAAAATTTTTTTTGTTAATTGTACTTTTTGGTACAATAGAAGTAATTTTTAGTGCTATTAATTGTACTTTTTGTTACAATAAAAGTACCTTTTGGTACAATAAATAGTATTTGTTGGTTCAGTAAAAATACAATAAAGTTTTCTTTTTGGTACAATAAATCTCGCTTAATTTGTTACCACCATATACTAGTGGGAAAATCTCTATGATAATGTTGGAATCTCACCTAAACTTGGGTCAGAAACAGTCAGTTTTTATACGAAAAACTTTAAATGTTATTATCTCCAAAACTGCACGCCTTATAGCAAAAATGAGCTTAACTTGTGGTCACCATACAATAAAATAAGCACTATGATAATGTTGGGATCTCACCCTGTAGGGTGGCAAGCCGTCGATATTTGTATTGAAAACTATAAATGTGATTATCTCCTAAACTAAGCGTCCTATCGCAAAAAGGAGCTTGATTAGCGATAGTCGCTATGAAATGAGTGGGAAACCGACGATATTTATTTAAACAACTATGTACCGCAAGACGAATGTCATGCTATATTGCTTTCGCTGGTATTCAACCACATTGCTTCATTTTATTCTCTTCATAACTTTTAACCAGACCCATAGATATTAGGGTATATATCATTTGAGACGAAAAAAAGTGTAACTATTATCTTAAGACCAAATTCGTTTCAAGCCCCTTAAAGCAATTGACCCAAGTCCCTCTGTGTGACTGGGCAGTATAATTTGAGTAAACTTTCACAGATTCTTATGAAAATTTACCAGTATAAATATTTTCAAAAATGTAGTAAATATACAGAATAGCACCACTTCATACAAAATGTCATATTTTTTTTATAACTTCTAAACCAAAAACTACAGGAAATTTGAATTCATCTGACTAAAATTTCTGTACAAGTTCTAAACAACGCAAAAGCAACAAGTGTTGGCAGCAAAAATGTAACTTGACAAGAAAAAAAAGTATTAATAACCAAATATTTTTAACACAACTATTAGCCAAATGACTAAACAACTCTTCCAATGCACGCAATCGCACAACTCTTTCCTGGCAATTACGCCTATGAGCCAATAATATGATGAACGCATAATGATCATTGGTTCTATAAATAACTAACAGTTCTTAAGAAATTCCTCGACATATAAGTTATGGTACCTAAGATTCCCTTTCTTCTCTGGCAAGCCAAAGCAAGTTATTATTAGTGTTGTCTGCTGCTGCTGGTGGTGGTGATATGTACAACACTATCCACAAGACCATGATCGCATGATGGCAAAACAGCAAAGTGACTATGGACTGTCAGGCAAACGAAGGAATCAGATAATATGTACAAGAAACGTTTGCAGGTGATTAGGTTCACTGGAGCGCGCAAAAAAAACAGGTTCAAGGCTATTCTGGAGGCTCAAGGAAAAAAGAAAAAGAAACAAATCCAAGAAACCATACCACAAATGGCCAAAACGAAGATGGTCAAGTTAAATTAATAGGTAGAACTTTTAAGATTTCACAGTAAACGGTTAAGGGAGACAATGAAGATAAATGGATTGAAAATGTTAAAAATATACATGCAGAGAGATATGGAGAATATTATTATGGATGACTTGCCTGCGAATGATGGTAAGAGAGAGAGAGAGAGAAAGAGAGACGCGTGTCTCTTGTGAACTTAATGATCACAAAGGGATTTATGAAAAAGGGCACTAAAGATGTACTTTTTAGTATGTGTATTAGGGTGACGACTTTCCTCGACAACCTCGTTTCCCTATGTCATATTTAGATGACTTTTTATTTCAGACTAGATAAAATTTTACATATAAGGTGATTCGATAAAAAAAAGCCTCACACACAAAATGATTTTAACATTTTTATTTATCAGCATTTTGGGCAATTTTTTGAAGTCACTGTAAGCAGATATATAATTGAACACAAACTTTAAAGCCACATATATGTAACATCACATAGGATCATCAAACACACAAGGAAATTAAATATTCACGTTGTCATTGGAGACGATGAATGTCAGTGGGAGGTTGTCCTTGTTGCGGCAGGAGTTGTATTAGCCTTGATCGCACTGGTAGCTGCGGGCAATGTTGATTGGAAATTCATCTGGTTTCCATTGGGTCTTCAAGCATTTGAGACCTTTTGGGTAGTCATTCAGAGCTACAAATAGCTCTTCAAAATCTTCAGCACGGAACACTTGACTAATAAACCAATGATCAGCTCATGAGTAAGACATTAATGAACAGATTTTAGGCAACCTGTTCCGGGTTTCAGGTATCAGAATAAACGCTAGAATGGCACGAGAGTTCCAGCGTGAATTGCAGATATTTGGGATCAGCTTAAACTTTACAAAAGGGATCTCACTCCTCTCAGTGAAGTGGCAAAAGACACGAGTGAGGTGGAAGAGAAACTTCATGTTGACTTTCCAGCCGCCTGTTTCCTTAATCTCAGTTTTACCATTGCTGAAGGCTGCTTTCAATTGATCATAATTGCTCATCAAATTTTGCACAAAGAAGTACTCGATGTTTGGTGATTAAGTCGACCAATGGAGCTCATGTCTATGACAAAGCGAAGAACGCGAACCAGCACATGGTTCTGGCAACGGATGAACTTGGGTTTAGGGTAACCTTTCTCTTCGAACATTTGCTGCAGTCAAACTACAACGCTTGTCTTTTTGCCAGTATTCACGCTTGTTGTATCGGCAACAATCATCACAATTGATCCCTACAGATTGAACTCATCTAACACATTCTGGAATCCTTCTGCGATTGTTTGAGCTTTCCCTACTTTCAATTTGACCGCAGTCAACATAATTTCTTTAGATTAATTATTGAGGACCACTGCATGATATTCAAAGCTCTCAATGTGTTTGCCGTCAAGATAAAGCATGCTTACCAAGTACTTTTTCACCCGAGTAGCTTCCTTGAAGATAGCCTTGTGGATTCCTGACGGAGATGAGGTTTGGATTTCAATGCCCTCAGCACACCGTTGCTGATTCGTGGTACGACAGCTTTGAGCTTGTAAAAAGGCATCTTCCAATGCCTATTGGGTTATGCTTCCTATTGCTCGTTGATGCTGCATTTTCATCCTCTCAAAGACTATCTGTTCTGTTGTCCAATGAGTCCGTGCTACTACGGCCTGATATTCAAAGCTCTCAATGTGTTTGCCGTCAAGATAAAGCGTGCTTACCAAGTACTTCTTCACCCGAGCAGCTTCCTTGAAGATAGCCTTGTGGATTCCAGACTGAGATGGGGTTGGAATTTCAATGCCCTCAGCACACCGTTGCTGATTCGTGGTACGACAGCTTTGAGCTTGTAACAAGGCATCTTCCAATGCCTATTGTGTTATGCTTCCTTTTGCTCGTTGATGTTGCATTTTCATCCTCCCAAAGACTATCTGTACTGTTGTCGAATGAGTCCGTGCTACTTTTGGAACAATCAGGTATCGCTAAGCTGGTAATTGTGGACACAGTCGCTTCCACTGCCCTCTTTTGCTTTGATGGGTGGATGGTATTGGCACCACCAGGTTTGCCGCTGGAATAACCATCGCGGCCTTTGCTCTCAATTTTCAGTTTATAGAGGTTCTGATCCTCTTTGCACATCCATTCGCGTTTTACCTTGGTCATGTCAAACAGTTCCTTCAATGAATCAAAGTTTTGTTTTTTTTTCTGCAGCGCTCGTAGTCTTCCAGAAGTTTTGTTAGTTTTGCACAAATGGCTTGATCAGATATATGCGGCAAGTACAATTTTGCTCCATAGAGCTTTAAGCTCTACAGCAATTAGACCAAACCTCTCTCTCTGTCCTTTGGTGTTCACTCAATGGTGCTTCAACAATTGCAACGTTGCCTCTTCTTGAAGGCGCTTGAAACTGGACTAGGTTCTTTGTCCAGGTTTCATTGTTCTTCTCCTTGTTAGAAGAGTTCTTCTTGAATGACATGTTGTATTCTACTCAACAACTTAAATGGAATAGGCCTTGCCGTTATTAAAGGCCTTAATTATAATTCACTATTCACTTTTAAAAAACTAAACTACTTGTACTCTTCGGTTTCATCGGAACTTGTTAAATGACACAAATCGATCACAAAGTCATCACCCTAATGTGTATACATGAAAAGGAGAAGACGAGAACAGCTTGTCAGTGTAATTATTTCACAATGGTATAAAAGTGAAACCATTCTGGGGTGAAATTTTTGTTATGATATCAAAACTTGTCTTCCTAATTATAACAAATCATTATGCAAATTAATAATGTTATACAAAATGATGCAGATTTTAAAATGATTTTTAATTTCATTGTGATAAAAACAAAAAGCAACAATAATCTTCAACATATTACATACATATGTATGATATTGCAAATTTTACTTATGTATATGCATATATAGTAATAAAGAATTTTGCAAATGTTGCCGAGCTTTTGTCATCCCTGATTCTCTTATAGCAGCTGCTCTCTTAGAGCTGTACACTCAGCTAGCCTAACAACAATTGTAAAGAGTTAACAAGAACCGTGAGAGTCAATGAATAAGAACATCGCCACAGAATCGATCATTAAAAACAAATGTTTGCTTAACTTTTCAGTCTGTCATTTCACGACTGTCGTACACTAAAGAACGTTAATCGAAGCAATATAACTTTGCCTCGATAAAAGATAGCTATTGTATTGTGAGAAAAAAAAATCTGCTGGCGTAACTTGAACACAATATATTGGTCAAGTTCAATAAACATTTAACAGCAAAAAAACAAATACATTTAAAATTAATATACATTGAACAAAAATATATACAAAAAAAATGTACTTTAAAGTTGAAATAAACAAACACACAGAAAATAAATCATGAAAACTTATAGTAATCAATTGTGTCACCCCATTTCGCAAAGTGTGTACAAATAAAAATAAGCATTTGCGCAATATTTATTTTATAATTGACCATATGACAACAACAAACACAACAACAGCAACAAAATCCCCTTTAGTCCAAACGACGGAATAAACAAATATCGATGAGACTACAACAACAACAAATAAACAATAAAATAAATAGATAGCTAAATAATAAAACAAAAAAAAGGATTTTTTTGTTTTTTTTTCTAAATAAATAAAACGATTTAAACAAAATCTGCAGCTATTACGGAAAAAGGTAAGATATTAAAAAAAATTACTATGGCTTTAAAAAAAAGTGTTAACTTATAGGCTTTGAACCATAATTAATAATGGAGCACATGTTGCCATAAAACTCTGTCTAGGTGTTTTCTTAATCACCTCACGTTCCAGACTAATAACACACAAAAGATGAGCAATACAATTAGTACTAGTATATCATAGCAGCTGAACAAATGACAAATCACGAATTGAATAAAATTCAATATTTGAATAATTTAAGAAAAAAAAATATCATAAAATTTAACAAATAAGTTGAATTTTTAAAATTCTAAATTACACTTGTGTTGAAGGCAACAAACTTTGTTAATCTCGTCTTTGTTGACGTTTAAAATCTTATCGAAAAATACTATAATACATATATGAAATGTTTTGTTAACAACGTAATTGTTTTGTGCAATCAGTTATAGACGGCCACATAACTATATGGATATTTTGTAACCTCCTGTTAAATTATTAAGTCAAATAAGTGATATACAAAATTTAAATGTTAATTTTTAATAGTGGAGGATTTTTTTATTAGAAAAAAAATGTAAACTATCAATGATTTTGTATTTTAAAATATCAAAAAGTGGATTTAAACAGTTTCGCCACTGAGCCACTCATATGAGGTCATATAAAATTTTTTAACAATACAAAGCAAAAAATATTCAAAAATTTACAATTCAAATGGAAATAAACAGAGAGAGCGGGAGTGTGAAGATTTTAAAAGATAAATTCCCCTTAAAGTTGAATTTCACAAATCGTACGCAAACATTAAACACAGTTGACAAAAATTAGACTTGTAGCAGCACTGTGATAAGATCGTTGATACGGCCAATGTCAATAACCTATAAAAGTAAAAGTGTTCCCAATATAAAAGCGATAAGGGCGAAACTCAGTGACTTCCTATAACTTTAATAAAAATATTAACTTGTGACGTCAATGATAGAAAATTCTTTTTAAATAGTGAAATTTTTATTATTGGATACTTATCCTAAAGTACTGATGAATAAAGAACTATATTTTTTGGTTCTTTCTCAAGAAAAATCACAAATAACGCTTTTTTTATTGACTGAGTTGGTGTTGTGCTTAACAACTTTAATGAACATCAATTTTCGATAGTCCGACATTTGAAAGCGATACGAAAAAATTAAATTTTTCATAAACGATACATAATTATTTCAAACCGACATATCTCGACTCCTAGACCTGACCCAGCGAAACGCCGGAACACATATAACTTATTTTTGACCGATATATACCGATATATCGGTAAGCACAACCCCGCCGTTTAAAATAGTACTATGCAGTTTTATTTTTCAATGAATGTCAAATAAATTAACTATTAAAAGTTCGTTTTTAAAGAAACTAGTTTCATTGACCCTTGTGCTTTATTACACAGAAAACTTTCGAAAGCTTTGGACATCTCCAAAAAATATATATTTAATGTTAATAACAATTAATAGGGATAAGGGTATATATCATTTGATACGAAAAAAAAGTGTGACACACACAGTACAACACATGATTTTGGGACTCAATTCTGAGAACTGCACGTGAAAGTAGCCCCAAAAAGAAGAAGTTCTGCATCATTAGTTTTGTCAAGTTACATGCAATAATAATTTAATATCGATTTAGAGTTAGTATAGGGGAATTGTTCACGTACATGTCATAATAATTTAATATCGATTTAGAGTTAGTAAGTATCGTATAGGGGAAGTGTTCACGTTTTAGGCTCTTTTGTACTGTGACATTAAGAGAGACGAGCTGAATCCCAAGTATCTTAAGACCAAATTTGTTTAAGGACTTTTTAAGACGTTTGATCCATGTCTGTCTGGATAATGGCAGGATATCTGAAATCACCCTTCACCGATACTTATGAAAATTAACTAGTATAGTAATATTTTCCAAAATGTAGTTTTGGGATTGTAAATAGGCATAATAATCCTACTCCCTCTGGTACCTCATATAAAAAATTACCTATTTTGGCGGAAATATTATTTTTTTAAACTCCAAACAAAAAATCTGCGGGATATATACTCACTCTCATCATTTGATACGAAAAAAGTGTAACGCATTAGAGGAGACGAGTTTGACCCTTAATATCTTAAAACCAAATTCGTTTTAGGACTTTTCAAGACGATTGAGCTGTCCGTCTGTCTGTTTGGCTAATGGGCAGGATATCTTGACTAAACCTTCACTGATACTTATGAAAATTTACCAGTACAGTACGTAGTTATAGGATTGTAAAGCGGCAAAATAGCCCCACACCTCCAGGTACCTGCCATACAAAATTACCTATTTTTGGAAAATTAATATTTCTCCCATAACTTCCATAACCAAAACTACAGGATATTGAATTTGGTCAGTTCGATTATCATGTAATAGTAGACAAAATCACAAAAAAATCTAAACTTTTGACACAACCCTTCGGGTACCTCCCTTATACATGGCCGAATTCACCCATTTACATTTACATGCATAACTTTTTTGTAAGTAAACTGAATTTAGCAAAGTTTCAAGTAAAGTAAAAGTTTATGAAAACCTGACTAAGAATGAATGTGGTCTATATGGGCCAATCTCCCCTTTGGTACCTCCCCTACAGAATAACCTATTTTTGGAATATTATTATTTCTTACATTGATAATTTAGTTTATTCAAGCTCAAGATCATTTATGTTTTTGAATGAAGTTTAATAACAGAATAATATTCTCATAAACACGAATCATCATCAGCAGTCTTTGGTATAATGTTTGCAAATTATTCATCAAGTATTATGCACCATTATATCTCTCTCATATCATTTCAAATCAAAAACTACGGGGTAATTAAATTTGGTCACTTTAAATATCTTGTAAATCTAGGCAAAACCACAATTTACCAAATTCACGCATATTAAATTCCATTCATATCTTTTTAGTAAGTACAATGAATCCAGTCAACCTTGCGCTAAACAGTTATAAAAATCTAACTTAATAATGAATATAGGTGTTATTGTCCGACCCCTTTCGGTACCTTCCACAAAAAATTAATTATTTTTTAAATATAATTATTTCTCTCATAACTTCCGAACGAGAATTGTGGGATATTTAAATTTGGTCAGTTTTATTGTATTACATTAGTAGGTAGAATCTCAGAAAACCAAAACCTTTGCCTCCCATACAAATAACCGAATTCACCCATATACATTTACATACAATGATCGTATGATTAAAATTAACTTAATTTCCCTTTACACCCCATTAATGAGGTATGGAATAGCTTCTGGCGTTGTTGTGAATTAACACGCTTTCTATTTTTAGATTCACAACTAACGGCACCTACTTGTTTATCGACGAATGCGAACGTCACTGTTTGAGAAGCTCTTACTAGGCATGCCGATTGACTCGACACTTATAATGCGAAGTTGCTGTCAACAACATTCGAGGGGAGCCGATAATTCTGATAAAGTTTATGCCAAATCTAATGTGATACCGAGATATAGCACCAACCCTATTATTATTGAGTTTAACTACGTATACCTATATTAGCATGATATGATAACATCTTCTTTAAGCCTCTATAAAATGTTAGTTTACTTTAACTCTGTATAAAAAGAGCAGTTCATATCATTTAAGATAACTTAAAGACAGCAACCAACCTATTAGCAAATAATGATTATTCTTGTGAAATTCGTGTGAATTTTGATTCAAATTTTATAAATTGATTTTATTTCTGTATAGGTATGATTTCCTTAGATAACATAATTTAGTACCAGAAACTGTAAATAATACTTGTAGACAAAAAAAAACTGAAAAGACCATATCAAAACTTTTCGTACTTTTCGTTGTGTACTAGTACCAGTACAGCTGCACCAGCTATTGCTACCTACTGACCACCGCTAATAATAATAAAATCATATATTTTTGGACATTATCTTCATATCAAAGACTCCCAAAATTGTTTGTTGTTGTTTGTAATTGCGTCATTATTTTGAAATTCTACGCCGTAGAATATAATCTTTATACTTGCTATAAAGATAACTTAAATTAAGAACCCTTAACTTTAAACATATGCACTTGATCATTTATCATACTTTCTCTCGATTGTATTACATTTCATTGATTCAAGATTTATTTACATGCCACTGGGTTATGCACTTGAAAGACTACTGAACCTGGTCACCTTACAGCTACAGCCGTAAATAGTCATACCATACACCTCAATGAATTCTTGCTAATCTTGGGACTTACTTGGCGTTCATAGTAGTTGTTGTACGACAACATTTATTTTATCGTTTATTTTGATTTTATATTTCGTTATCTTCCAAGTTGTTAGAACAAATTTTATATATGTATTGTCATCATTTCGTTTTTGGCCTTTTCTCTTCGTTTGTTAACATTTTTGTTATTGCTGGTTAATTTCGTATATATGTATGTATGTATGTATGTATTTTGTAGTTGTTTATTTACCGGCAACTCAAACTGGTTGTTGAGTTCTAAGTACCAACCAACGTATTTGAATATTGCGAAACGGGTCGAACATAATATAAACAAATACTAGAGATTTCAATATGTTTAAAACGGCGGCCAGATATGATCTAAATAATCTTAGAGGAAACACTAAAAATTAATTTTAATATAATACATTTATATTTTGTGTGGTTCTTAGTTGCTGTGTGTGTGTGAATATGAACACCAAATGAGGCTAGACAAACACCTCACGTGTTGCTATTATAAATCTAATATTCATTCATATATATATATGTATTCATATGTTTGTATTTACATATTCATTTGTATAAAACATGTGAACGTGAATGTACAAGTTCAAAGTAAAGTTTTGCTCACGAATAGTAATTGATATAATAACAACTGAATTTCAATACGAGAAACAATATATACTCGATCGAGGAACAACAACGCTGACAACCAATGTCATTGAGACCTTCAAATGCCTAGCAGCCAGTAGTTGATGTAGAGTGTATGTACTTGCAATCAGAAGATGTGATTTGGTTCCTGGGTACTTTAACGATGTATATCTTAATTCATATAATCATCATCTTCATCTTAAACCTCAACTGGTTGACGTCAATAAACCTATATCCGCTAATGAAACTTTCAATCAATTTGATAAAATTATAAATGCACAGAATAGAAGCTGAAGTTTGATGACTAATCCGAGAAGCTTTGTCGGGAATAACGTAAACAACAAACAAGTAATTGTTATTAACGTTAACAATTCTAATAACCTTTTTTCATGTAATTTATAAAATATACATAGAATAGTCTTCTTTACATTTGATATATCTTCAAAACATGCTTTCGAACATTCCAATATGTTCTTCAGGTATCGAAGATATAGGAGCACATGGTTCATACTTCACGTGCGGTACTAATTTGTTGTTAAACTATTGCGGTGTGTTTGAAGACACAGATGGCTTTGTTTGCCTTTAAGCCGCAGACAAGCAACAAATTATGTGTCATTGAGAATGGAGTGATTATGTGCCTCTTGTGAACCTATACTATAGATATAGATTCTAAAACCATATTTGCTGAGAAGAGTAAGAAGCGGTATCTCTTTTTAAGAATTGTTGGTGTGGAATAAAGTAACATCGGAATAATAAAATAAAATAAAATAAAATAATTTTTTATACTGTTTGGTTGTTAATTTTAGTCGATCGTGTTTTTTATATATTAAATTTACGTTAAGTGTATCAAATGATATACAAATTCGGCTTACGATCAGAAAAGTGTTTTTTATTTTATTGTTTAAATATTTTTGGTCAAATTCAGTGTGTCACGCACTAGGATGACGCGTTTCGAACTCCATGACGCGTTCATCTTCAGACCCCTTTGTGACAAACTGATACACAATGGTACATCATCAGCTGTATATATATCTAAAATTATGTCACACATGTACATGCGAAGTAGATATCAGCCGAAAATGTCCAGCACCAGTGTTGTATTCTTTGAAAAAAATAAATAAAATTTTCTTTCATTGTCGGCCCCCCTCGAATGTTGTTTGACAGCAACTTCGCAGTATTAAGCGTCGATTCAATCGTCGTGTCTAGTAAGAGCTTCTCAAAACAGTGACGTTCGCATTCGTCGATAAATAAGTAGGTGCCGTTAGTTGTGAATCTAAAAATTGAAAGCGTGTTAATTCACAACAACGCGAGAAGCTATCCCATACCTCATTCATGGGGTGCAAAGGGAAATTAAGTTTTTTTAAGTAAGTATCAAATGATACATCAAATTCGGCTTACGATCAGAAAAGTGTTTTTTATTTTATTGTTTAAATATTGCTGGACATTTTCGGCTGAAAATACAACACTGGTGCTGGACATTTTCGGCTGATATCTACTTCGCATGTACATGTGTGACATAATTGTAGATATATATACAGCTGATGATGTACCATTGTGTATCAGTTTGTCACAAAGGGGTCTGAAGATGAACTCGTCATGGAGTTCGAATCGCGTCATCCTAGTGCGTGACACACTGAATTTGACCAAAAATATTTAAACAATAAAATAAAAAACACTTTTCTGATCGTAAGCCGAATTTGATGTATCATTTGATACACTTAACGTAAATTTAATATATAAAATAAAAATAAAATAAAATAAAATTTATCCAACCAAAATTTGCCAACTCTTCAGCATTAAACTGTCAAAATTGTACGCTCTAATTACTGGACTTTTGGAGTAAACACACGCAATCCAGTAAAAAATTTGTAGAAATTTGCACAAATTTGTAAGTAAACGAACACAGCTACTATTTTTCTAGTAGGGGCAGCTAAATACAACAAGAATATGTTTTTGAAATTTCCCTAACACCCCTAAAATCTTGAATTACTTTATGCACTTATAAGCCAGTAGCGTGGTTGACTTTTATCCGAATTTATGTTTTTTAGCTGGTTTAGAAAGAAGAGACTGTGTCCTTTCCAAAGATAGAGAAAAATTGTAACGCATTAAAGCAGATGCGTTGCGCCAAGTATCTAAAGGCTGGTGGACTGAATATCTCGACTAAACCTTCATTGATCCATATGAAAATTTACCAGTATAAATAATTTCTAAAATCTAGTTATGGGATTGTAAATAGATACAATAGCCCACCCTTTCACATACCTGCCATACAAAATGGCCTATTTTTTGAAAATTAATATTGCTCCCATAACTTCCAAACCTAAAACAACAGGGTGTTTGAATTTGACTAGTATAATTATCTTGTAAGATGTAGTAGGCAAAACCTGAGAAAACCGAATCAATTGCCAAACTTGTTTCGCTTCTGAATGCGCTTCTGAATAGACCGATCCCTTCTGGTACCTCCCATACAAAATGACTCATTATTGGAAAATAATATTTCTCCCATTACTTTTAAACAGAAAACTAGAGGAAATTTTAATATGGTCAGTTTTAATATCTTGCAATAGTAGGCAGGTGTTTGGAAAACCGAAACATTGCCACTCCCCTTCTGGTAACACCCACACAAATGACCAAATTCGCTTACGAAGGTGAGGGCATTTAACAGTCAGCTCACCTGACAGAAATTTCTGTACTGTTTTTTTTTTCATAGTGTTTTTTTTACAGCACTCGTTACAATGTGCTGCCATGTATGTTTATAGCTTTATTTTTCACAACGTGGTATTTCTCATCCTACCAGCGATTTTCGCATCCCAATACGGTTTCTGCGCAGTTGCCATGGAATGCGCAATGTATTGACACTGTGAATTTGATTGTATAGTATTGCTTAAAATTAAGTTAGTCAAATATTTCAACAAAACTAAAAACAACATTAGGAAAAAAAACAATACATACACACTTGGAGTATTTCGTTTATAGAAAGTTCTTCATTTCAGGTTTTTATGCTAAACATAATAGCTAAATAGTTAAATTGTTGCCTTTGTTGATATGCTCGGACGAGCCTTCTTTCGAAAGCTTAATATGTGATCGAACAAATAAAAACTATGACCAATATGTAAATCATTGGCTACATAAGTTCATATATTATACTCGTATAGTTGTATAAACTAGTTTAAGTTGCTCTCTCATCAAAAACGAACTAATTCCAAAACTTTCTCCTTTTCTCCCTCTCTCTGTCTCCCTCTTACGCAGATGGCTGCTACCCTGACGACATCAATTAACGCAAAAAATGATTTTCTTATTGAGAATCTAAAGAAGGCCTCAGATTTACCCATCACACTCAGTCGACGCTACGAACAGTTGCTGTTGAGTGAGAAATACTATGATTGTGTTTTTCTCCTGGGCGGCCATGAAATCAGATGTCACAAATTGATATTGGCCACGGCCAGTCCAGTATTTGAGGCCATGTTTTTTGGACCGATTAGTGAAAAACAAAATGTTATCGAGATCCTGGACATGAGCGATGACATATTCAAACTACTGATTGTATATATCTACAAAGCTTCAGTAGATTTTCACAATCTAACGCTGGAGGAAACTATAGAATTGTATTATGGAGCTGAAAAGTATCTACTAGGCGAATTAAAACAAGAATGCTTGGAAGCCATACAAATGAAGTTGAGGTTTTCCAACATTCTGGCAGCGTTGGAATTGAGCGTTTGTTTAGATTTAAGCTCCCTGCTGACAATTTGTTTTAACTTCTTTACCAGATGCTGTCTAAAGGAAGCCCAATTTGTGGCACATTTAAAATCGCACTACTACCATGTATCCAAGGATTGCATCAAGACAATTATATCGCTGTGCAAAGAACATATACCGGCTCAAAATTTACTGTGGTTCATTTACGAGTGGTGCCAGCAGGAATGTTTGGAAATGGGCCTCAAACAAACAGAGTGTTCTGCCATTATCGAAGATCTTAATATAAAAGAATGCAACGATATTTTAGAAGATGGCGTAAACCTAAAGCCTCAGTATTCCCAATCATTAGAAAGATGTTACTACAAAGCCTGTCGTCCCTTCACCATTGACTACGATAATTGTGAGTGGTCCACACATATAAAATCAAATCGATTTATATCTCTGCAAGGATTAACGCTGCACAGTCGTCTGACCCCGCACTTGACACGCATGAATGTACCCAGTGACTATTTGGAGAATTTTACAGTTGAAATCACTGCGCCTGATTTTGATGACTCTCTTGTATGGTCTCAAGCTATAAGCAAACAGTTAACAAAATACAATTGTGATTTAAATGTGAAGTGGCCCAAGGGTATTGTTTTATCCCCCGATGTCGAATATCACATAAAGCTATTGTGGCAACCCTGCCAAACCCAGGGAGCAGAATATCCATGCAGTTTATTTTCGTCTACAGTCGATGGCATACAATTTCGTGACTTGGACACACATAGTGGTAGTTTAATTAAGGGTATACATTTTGTAAATTTAGTTTAGATCATAAGTTTTTCCCTGTTCGCCAATAAAACACACACACAAGCAAAACTTTGTAAAGCAAAGAAACAATTTCTAACAAATATTCAAATTTTTTCGTTTTAATGTTAACCCCCCCTGGGGGTGGGGGGAATGTTTGAATAAAGAAAGAGGAGTTCATTAAACTTTCACACAAAATCAAGTATGTATTTAACACATTTATTGTTTGTTGAACCAATAAGATTTAGAGTTATTTCTAAAACCAGTTTTCATCGGTCTCTTTAAGAAATGTTTGCTAGAAATTGGGTATGGATGAGATATTGCTGTGCGCCGTGATGCTACAACAGCTATGTATGTTGAGTGATTGATGATCGTGTCAAATTGTGGCAATCATACACGTGTATACATATTTATTTTGTTAGTTTTTTTATGTAGGAGAAATTTTGAAAGTAAGCAAAAGGTGATTTTTTTTAAAAACTTGTATTATCCATATGTAGCGGATAATAATGAACCTGGAGCTATTTTGTTAAATGTTATTCATTTCCTAGCGAATATGTTCTACAGTTCAAATTTATTTGTAAATCTTTGTGTAATTCTATATAAATATCTCTTTTTAATTTCTAGAAGGGAGAAGTGTATAAATCAGTGTTAACTAAAATAAAATATTAATAATATATTAATATTATAGGAGAAGTTATAAGTAGACATTGTACTTAATGTGGAGAAGTTAAAGGTAAAGGGTAAATGCAAGTAAAACGGCCCTATATAGGAAAACATATAAATCCGTATTTTTAATAAAAATCGGTCAAATAATATGTACAGCGAAAATTATAGACAAATGGAAAAAAATTTAAATAATTTTTATCAATTTGGCAACAGTTTGAAATGAGCATAGTGTACTTTACTATCATCTTTATCTTTATACGCTTGTACTTACATTAACATTTTCTAATATTTTCTTTATCTTGATTAGTAAAAACTGTTATCGCCGGAAAGACTTAGCTTCTGTTTGCTTTCTCATAAGGTTTCAGCTTTTTATGTTTTATAATAAAAGTTTTATTTGTTTTATAAGTACATAATTAGAAATATACGAATTTTGAGTCACACCCGTCCCCGTAAATATGATAAAAGTTTAATAAAGTTGTTACTTTACATGACAAAACATTAATACTTTTCAACAATAACAATGTAAGTGCAAAAATCTTGTGAACATTTATTTCAATATTTGAGTATTTAGTTACAGAAAACCTTTGGTCACACCCGTCCCTGGGTTAAAAAATAAAGACTGCTATAAGCCATAACAAACACAATGTTTGGGTTGATTTGACATGCATTTTTTTTGCTACTGGCCATGGTAAATACCGGTACATATGTACATAAGTGCATTTTGTATGAGAGCCTCCTAAGGGTGTTAGATAGGGGGTAGGTTTGTTAGAGAAAAATTTCAGGAGAGAAATGCTAGTAGGGGTCGGTCATACATTTTACCCCTCTAGGAAGCACCATGGGAGCGGCTGGAGCTCTTATAAAAAAAAAATTATAAAAATAAAAAAATTTTATGAAAACCACCTTAAGGGTTGCAGATAGGTGGTAAATATGTTTTGAGAAACTGTTCGGGTTGCAATAATATTGGGGGTTATCATACATTTGACTCCTCTAGGGCTGCTTTAGGACAGTTAGATCGGTGGGAGCAAATTTTAAAAAAATTGATTTCTGTATGGAATCCACCATAGGGGGGACATATGTTTGGGAAAAATTTTAGGTGGGAAAAATGACTGGGGTCGGTCATGACTGGGCATTTGCGGGATTTGTTGTGGATTTTTTCCACAGTACGAAAAGTTTCCCGTTAATAACCGGGGGCTCGATTTTGATTTTAGACCCATGGTTTCTTGGGCAAATTTTCTAAGAAACCGCTTGGTCGAGAAAGAATTAGACCCGCTCTATTGATTGTGAATACGATAGTAGAGATAACAAATATGTATATGTCTTATTATTTACTTATATGTTTGTTTACCTTTATGTTTGCTAAATAAATCAACTCAATAAAAACTTTAATGTCTTCATACTTTTGAAGTTTATTATACTAGATCACCCCCGTCGCTCGATTCTGATTTTAGACCCATGGTTTCTTGGGCAAATTTTCTTAGAATTCATCGTATATTACGCTTGGTCGAGAAAGAAATTGACACGCTCTATTGATAATGTATACGATAGAAGAGATAACGAATAAATATATGTCTTATTATTTTCTTCTATGTTTATGTTTGTTAAATAATTAAACTCTATAAAAATATTAATTTCTTAATATTTTTGAATTTTATTTTACTAGATCACCCCCTTCGTAAAACGGTGTCTCACCTTTCGTTTTTTTCTAAAAAGTTTTTTATTAAGAAAAAGTAGTTTTTTTGCAAGCAGTAAGTACTGAACAAAATCAAAAACAATATAAACAATTACCTACATTAAATTAATTGTGAACTTTTTACCCAAAATTTTACATAATTGAACCTGAGTCATAATTTTGTAAAAGCTCAAATTCCTAAGGTCACACCCGTCGTTGTCTTCTCATGGACATTCTGAGCAGATATCAAGTTCTCTCAGTGTCTACCTGAACGTTTTAAAAATTTAACATTCTTGGTAATCACAGCTTTTTTTAATAATAAATTTTCTATTTATGAATTGTAACCAAAAATTTGAGTAACATGGTCACACCCGTCCCAATGGAATTGCCCTAAAGAATAATTTTAAAAAACTTATAGTTTTTAAAAATATGTCTTAGACATCAAAAATCCTTTAAATGAAATGATCGTAATTATGTCTTTATGATTCTACCCGCTGCGTTCGAAAGTATGTATGTCTTTGACGGTACAAAAGTGTCTCTGGTGTAATACTTTCAACATAAGTATACACACATAGGGGGGTTATAACAGAATCCAAAGGTTCTATATTTTGGGCTTTGGGACTGAACTAAAGAGGTTGGCATCGACACTTTTTCCAGCCAGACCTCGCCCCGGTCAAGTAAAATTCAGCCAATAAAAACATATTTTACTTTTTCAATGTTTTAAATACGCCTTGATTTAGAGCCTTTAGTTTGGTCTCAAATTTTTTGCCTCAAAGCCTGCACACACATTCAGTTTGGTCTAGAAGAGAACTTTCGTTTGAGTGGCAATTGGAAAAACAATAAGTCCTAGCATAAATGAAAATATATGCACACTAGTTGTCTCCAGTGTTGATGCAGCCTTAAGCTTTTGTCTGCAATTCACAGCTTTTCTGCCGACCTTTCAATTAAATTATAATATTATTTCTTAAATCTATAGAAATGTTATTCCTTAAGCTATAAACATGCCTTCGTCACTTACTTACCCATTTAATTTGTAACTAAATAACAACTGTTTAAATTGTAATAACTTTTGAAAATTTACCGCAAATTTATAAACAAAACAATTTCTCAATGACAGCAAACCAAAGGTAAATAACATATGTTATAGGGTTGTGATTGTATCGAATAAAAAAGTACCAACTTTATAGCAAAGGAACTTTTTTAAAGTAATCGATTTAAAGGTGGCAGTTTTTGGTAAAATAATTGAGGTCTCAATCCAGTTCATAATAAAACATTAAAAAAAAATATTTAGAAAATGGGGGAGGATCCATCGTCGATTATTTTAAAAATTAAATTTTACTTGCGGCGCTACGTCCTTCAACCCCCATATTTTGCCAACTTTCTTAAATTTCTGGTTAAAAATACGCGTAAAATACACCACTGAATTCGTATCAAAAATTACTTTAACTTGAGTACCCGCACATAGGGATCACCATAAGACCCAAGGCCACCCTTTTTAGAGTCTCTAGGGCCCCAAAAACCCAGCATGTTCTTAAAAAATACAGCACTGGATTCGTCTCGAAAATTGTTGCGGCTAGGCCAAGGGCTTTATTATACCTCTGATACATTGAATTGGTATTGCCCATATAGAATTATAAATATAAATAAAAAAAAACACGTTGCATCAGCGCCGCCCAATTACAGCAGATTGGCCCATATGTGGCCACAAACACACAACCACATATGTCCATACGCATGTGCACATGCACATAACCATGTGCAACTGTCCGTACCTGGAGGCGCCGTGTTGGTGCCGGATGCATTTTGGCCTATAATTTGGACTGGGATCTGGCCGGGGGTTCAGATGGTAGCAGCAAAACAGTGGGTGACCGTTCCAACCACCAAAGGTCTCCCTCGTCCACATTTGGCACACTCACTCCAGTGCCCATGGAGTCAAATTAACGGGGGAATAGACACCCGATTAATACCTTTTTTTTTGTCTTTTTTTCGTTTACGTTATTTTTAGTTAAAAATTATTGTATTTCAGTTTTCCTTTTTCGTTTTGTCAGTTTTGTTTGGTTAAGATTCCTTTTTTGTTGGCCGGCTAAAAAAATCTGTGCGTGGTGGTGTGGCTCGTTCAATGAGTGGAGAGATGATTAGCCAATGTAGTTGTAGTAAGGTAGTAGCGAGTGAAGGGTGTTACCATACCTAAGCGACACATCAGGGATGTATTTTCTCAAGTGGAGAATTCATTGATAAATACAGTGAGCGCAATAAAGCGCTTTGACAATTAAAAATCGCGCTTTTTACTGCATTACATTTTTGTAAGCAAAATGGAGATTATTTGAATGAGAGTTTAAATGAGGGGAAATTGGCGAACATGGTGGCAAATGTGGGGATATAAAAGAGGAGAGGGAGAGCGAGAACAGCAACAGTCAACAATAACATAAGACGGTGTTTAAACACGGTGCACCCGTGGAATTTTTAAATATTTAAAAGACTTTGAAATAAACGCTTTTCTGTTAATATATTGAAAAATAGCCATTAATAAGTGCTAGGCTTGAGCCTGTTAATTTATTTGAACTTTGTGTTGGTGAACAGTTAACATAAAGGTAAAAACAATAGTTACCTGAATAAATAGGATTGAACATATTGGATATGTTTTTTTTATTTAAGAGCAAATTGTGAATCCCAAGTCCGTGGCGGAAGAAATTTGATACGGGAAGACGAAGAGCGCGGTCATACACTGCAAGCGAAGTCCAGCTCCATAGTTATTCCCACAGAAACCGCGCCAAAGCCAAGAGAAGACAAAAAAGGGAAACAATTAAACTCTGGTTCGCCAAAAATTTATTCAAAACTTACCGGACACACAGGTAACCGTCTAAAGTATCTATCGCCCCCTACTACAGTGTACAAAGAATCGGAGGTCACCAGCAATCCATCCGTAGTAGTTGGGGTGTGTTATTGTTGACAAATATCGGAGATAAGTGGGCATCGTCATCAAGCCCAGGGGTGAAAAGCCTTCCCCCAACCCCATTGCAAAATTGGCCGTCTGTCCATAATTTGAGGCCTGAAAAGGGGAAGAAAATAACATATATAAAAATTAGTTCGATAATTTAATTTAAGTAGGTTTAAGGTAATTTTAAGTTTGTTTTGGTATTTTATATGTAGTTTTTTTTATTATTTATTATTTCGTTAATCATTTTCTTGTTTCAGTGTAATAGGGCTTAGCACAAAGTTTGAAAGGAGTAGTTTTTTTTTGTGTTTGCGGGGACAAAGTGGTCCTATAAATATTCTATCTAAAAGAGCTCATTTAGGTAGGAAATTCGCGGGTTTTTTTTTAATAATAACGCTCAATTTAAGAGCATAGCTCTTTCAACTTTGGTAGGTCCTAATTTTTGTTTTTGCTTGGTTTCTTGTTGTTTGTAATAGTCAAGATTTAAATTCAAAATTAAATAAAATCGGTTTGAATGTTAGATTAAGGTTAGGTTTAAAAATTTTACTTAATAAATAATGTGAATTAGTCTTAAGAAATTTAAAATATGTGCGTCTAAGTATTAGTTAAAGAGCAGGTCAAGATGGCGTGGTAAGTGTGAGTGATGGTGTGTGTATACGGGGTCATAAAAAAATCACCGTGAAAAGGAAACGACTATGGCCATGGTAGGGTGGGCTCTGTGGGGAAAAATCCACCGTTTCTCCCTCTTACGTGTGTTGCCCTGTTGTGAGTGTAAGTGTTGTTTTGTAAATGTGTTTTTTTTAGTGTTTTGTGTCTCTGTTCTGAGGCGTGGGTTGGGACCTAACCCCGAGAGCGCGAAAAGCTAGCCGCGGAACCGCCTCAGAGCGCATTAAGGGACATGTAACAAAATATCTTTCATTTGAGTACCCACATACAGGGGGTCATCATAGAACCCAAGACCCCTTTTTTGACCGGCGCCAACTTTGACCTTGATTTTCGCGTTGTAGGGCGTATTTAGGAGGGCGTGGCAAATTTTTTTGGGCTACCGCAATATCTACTCATCTGTCTCTCAAAAAAAATTGTCTAAAAACGGCGGCTACTACAATATTTCAAATTAACGGCGCAAGACATTTTTTTTCTTGGTCGACTTGGAGCACATTTACCATACCAGCGTTGATAAATGTCGTAAAATATGCCGTAGTCAATTCGTAGATAATTAGTAGTAGCGAATCGTCAAAGCTATCGATAATTAACAGCTCTAAAATATACACACGCACACACAAAGAGCACAACAACTGCGAAGAGTTCCCAACTATCTCTATTAACACTCATATACATTTGGTTGGATACTACAAAGCCCGACTTTTGTATCTTCAAAGGCAGAATGGTAAAAAAAATACAATATAAAATGGTTGAGTTAAAATGGATCAACAAATTTCAGCATCAATTAAATCTTAACTATATACGTCCTCTTTCTATTTATGAACTTTACACGGGGTCTCCACCTGAAATAATGTTTGGCATAATATCTGAGAAAACGTCGACAGAATGAGAGAAGACATTTCTTCAATTTCATCTAAATGTTAAACAAGGGGAAAACGTAGCTATGTTATTCTTATAACATTTCATTTTTGACTCGCTCTCGTACAGTAAACATGTGTTGTTCATGGATGTTTTTATTGTGTGCGTGGCTTGTCTTTTTGTTTTTTTTTTATAATTTTTTGTAAAAAAATGCAGAATAATAATTAAATTAATTTTTTGGCTGTATTTTTATTTCACAATTGTACACTTTTCACAAGAATTACATTTTTAATGATGGCGTCTGTTTATTGTTATGATTGTGTGTGCTGTTTTTGACAGCCCATATTATAACATAGTTGTTACGACAATTGTCGTAACAACTGTGTCTTGACATTTTTTAAAATACAAACGCTAACACTATTGTAGAGTCCACACGTAACATAATACTCTCTGCGATTAAATTTGACGTTCGCTGATATAAAAATATTATGTCTTATTTCAGGTGTAGACCCCATGTTAGCGATAACACAATTTTTAACGGTAACTAGAGAGTCTATTGCTTACTCTTCTATTGCTATTCTCTTAGCAGCACACACAAACACACACACCTACGCAGTTGCATACCCGTTTCCCACAGTCTTATTGGAAATTCAATATTTACTATTTCATATCCGCTGGAAACAGTTCTATTTTTTTCTTTAAGAAATTCACATTACTACTACGGATTATCTAACGGTATTCAAAGGACACACTAACGTTTAATTAAACAAACAACCACTGAAAGGAGTTACAGCAATTAAAGAAGACAAAAATTCAAAATGAATTTTAATTTACCACATTTTAATGTTAAAAATCTTGTCAAGGAGGCAGGCACATCTTTTTCGAGAGTTGTGCAGGTATGTGGCATACAAACCCCATCCCTTTGTAGTGGGGGCGGGGGGTGGAGGGGTTTTCTTAAGATGTTTGCTTATTGTGCACAGTATTTGTTCGTATGGGTGTGAGTGTGTGTATGTGTTGCTCAAGTGCAATAGTGTGTGGGGTGGTTGGGAAAAATCCTTTACTAGGTGTTAAGCACAATTAAGAAAAATGACTTTCACAGAGGACTCTGTGTGAATTGTATAATAACAAATTTTTACTATGATATGGATTTCAGCTCACGGAAGAACGTTTCGGCACCACAGAACGCACAGAATATGACACGGAATTTCATAACTTGGCCGAACGGGCCGATGTCACCAAAACGTGGACAGAAAAAATGGTCAAGAACGTCGAGGCGGTTTTAATACCAAATCCCCAGAATCGAATGGAAGATTTTATATTTGAAAAGATGGACAAATCAAAGCCCGAGCGTTTGAGTAACCTAGAACATTTCGCCTTGGACATGATAGAGGCTGGAGCAGATTTTGGTCAAGACAAACCCTATGGCCAGACTCTGGTGAAAGTCGGCCAAGCGGAGCAAAAGTTGGGCAAATGTGAAAGAGATTTCATATCCTCCACCAGTATATGCTTCACATCACCGTTGCGTAAATTCTTGGATGGCGAAATGAAGACCATCACAAAGGAGCGTGGTATTTTGGAATCAAAGCGGTCAGTATGATAAATGAAACTTTGATATTGTCCTAATAATATAGTAATCAATGCAAAATTGTTCGTGTATGCTTGCAGCCTTGATTTGGACGCATGCAAAGGTCGCGTAAAGAAGGCCAGAAGTATGTTGGGACAACAAGCGGTGAGTCACAAATCGATTACGGCTATTAAGGGTATATGTGGGTTTTTTAACGTAAGAATGGAGACTAGGTGCTACTAATTTCAAAAAAAAGTTATGGAGTGAAACAAAAATATTGGAAATAAAACTTTTGTTTTAGTTTTTGTATTTGGAACTAAATATAACAACTTTTTCCAAAAAAAAATTGTTTCATTTCATGTTTCATTAACCTTTTTTTTGAAAAAGTCGTTATATTTAGTTCTAAGTACAAAAACTAAAACAAAAGTATTATTTCCAACGTCAATCTTTAAAATAATATTTTTTATAAAAGAAAGTGAAAAAATTAAAATTAAAATTATCATACAACAAAAATCAAAAAAAAAATAATTTCTTTATTTCTTATCTGAATTCGCAAAATTTTATTATTTTTTATATTAAAAAATATTTAAAAATAAAATAAAAAATACAAACAAATTAAAAAAAATTCAAAAAAAAAACAATAACAAAGATACAGAAATTAGAAAACGAAATAAAAAAACTCAATTACAATTTTTCCCTAAACTATTCGTTAAAAATAATATTTTTATAAAAGAAAAATTAAAATTAAAAAGTATCATAAAACAAAATATCAAAAAAAATTCTTTAACTTAAATGAAAAATATTTCTTTCAAACTCAAAAATTTTCAAAATAAAAAGTTATGTTTATTAAAAAAATTTCTTCATTTAAATTTGATACTTTTCTATTGTATTTCCTTTATTTCGCAATATTCAATTCATATTTATTTAAAAAAATATATAAAAATAAAATAAAAAATGCAAACAAATTAAAAAAAAACTTTAAAAAAATAAAAAAAAAACAATAAAAATAATACAGAAATCAGCAAACGAGATAAAAAAAAACTCAATTATAATTGTTCCCTACTTTATTCTTTAAAAAATAATATTTTTTATTAAAGAAACCCAATTTCAATTAAAAATTTTCATATGAAAAAATTAAAATGAAAAAAAAAAATACTACAAACGAAAATTAACAATATATATATATATATATATATATATAATAACAATCATTACAAAGTTAACAAAGTAACTAAAAGAATAATAAGAAAAAAATTTAAAAATTTCCAAAAAAAAAAATTCCCAAAATAAAATTAATACATATAAATAATTGTTGTTGACCTTTTGATTATATATCTTTGGTAATTAAACGGCTTTCAGGTCTATTTATTTAAATAAAAATTATCAAAACTTACAAAAATTAAAGAAAATATACGAAAACTACAAAAAAGTTAAAAAAAATACCAAATTACAATAAAGACCCTATGCTACAATTTAGAAAAAAATGCATCTCTTCTAAAATTTTTTCTTAAAAATTTTATACAAATGTAATACAAAGTTTTCATTGTTACCCCCACCTCGTCCGATCTACAGCAATTTTACCCACATTATAATTCATGTTCGTTTATCTCTATTTTACTGTGTTCTTTTCTTTTTCTCACACTTTTTACTCAACTGTTGGCTTTGGACTTTTACAGAAAGATGGAGTAACACCCGAAGCTGTCTTGGAACAGGTAACTAACCCAACCAAATCCTTGTCATATATTATTACTTTTTCTTTTTCTTATTTTTAGGCCGAGCGCGATTTACGCGTTGCCCAGTCTGAATTTGATCGTCAATCGGAAATCACCAAATCCCTCTTGGAGGGTATCAGCACTTCACAGGCTTCGCACTTGAGACATTTACATGCTTTCGTGGAAACTCAAGTGCGCTATTACAAACAATGTACTGATGTCATGAATCAATTGCAAAGAGAATTGGCCAAGTAAGTATTATTGTGCTTTGTGTTTTGATTCAGCTTTTATCCTTAACCCATACACCATAACGCTTGCCATTTGTTAAATACATAGTATAAGTTAAATCTGTAGGTACAGCACCGTAGTTGTTTTAAACCTTAAGACGTTTGTAAACTGCACTGCACACGTAAAGTGTTAATTGCACCTTTGTTTTTTTTATGACTTATAACCAAACAAAAGTTATGTTGATATTAAATAAGCAAAACAAAACAACTTGGTTTGCAGAACACGTCCTGGAAAGCCACGTCTGCGCATCAATAGTGAAGATATTGATACAGGGCCTCCCAATGCAAACCAAACCCGTAAACAGTCATCATTTGCCACAGAAAATCAACAAAATCAAAATCGCCCACAACCAATCACATCACTCGCAAATGCCACCAGTGATGTGGCAGCCAAGTCATTAGCATCTTATTGTCAGTACGATAGTGTAGATTTAGACAATCTAGAAACTATAGATATTAGTCCGTCATTATCGCAGCATGCTCACAACAATGAAAGCGAAACGCGAAATCCTTCGAAGATTTTAGATGAATTTGATTTGCAGTATGATACTACAGCCATAACATCGATTTAAATATACATATAATTCAAGGATTATACTAGAGTATATACATATATATACAAAACATTATGCAATTAGTTTTAGTGTAACAAAATATACACATATATATTCGAAATAGAATTCAAATCAAAAACACTGCGCAATACATGATTTTTTGCAAAAGGGAACAAATTGAAATTGGTACCTGCCATGCGCCTCTGGGCAGATTTTATTAATATTTCTTCAATACTAATTTGAATGTATTTAAATTTTTTAATATCTGTGTTAATCATTACTACATTTAGCTATCTGCTACCAAACTGCGGTCCTTTAACTGGAGAATGGAAATTGCGTATAAAACTGACATGTCGCTAATTTGGTACTTATAGTTCAATAAATTGTACTTTGTGGTACAATAAAAGTACTTTCTGGCAGTATAAATTGTACTATTTGGGACAATAGAAGTACATTTTTATAAATTAGCCGAATTTGATGTATCATTTGATACACTAACGTAAATTGTGATATATGTATAATCAATACGATCGACTAAAACTTACAAACAATACAGATTAAAATAAAAAAAAAATTATTTATTTATTCATTCAATAAAAATACTTTTTTAGTACAATAAAAATATTTTTTGGTAAAATAAAAAATAATTTTTCGTATAAAAAATATTTTTTGTTTATAAATTATACTTTTTGGTAAAATAAAAATACTTTTCGTTACAAAAAAATTCTCTTTGGTACAATAAATTTCACTAATTTTTTACAAATAAAAGTACAATAAAAATAGTTTTTGATAGAATAAAATAAGCTTTTGCCTTGTGGTAATGACATCACTGATATATCGAAGGATTCATCTATCAAGGAAAACAAAGGCAAAAACAGTTTATATGAATTAAACGAATTTTATTTGATGGATTTTACACCCACGTGATTTTTAAATTATCGTAAATGCAATTAAATTTTAGTGAGTCAAATGCTACTAAAACCTTTGAGCTTCACATATTAATCTGCAAATTCCCCACTGCAGTTCCCTTATTAATCATAATAATAATGAATTAATGCGCTAGTGAAAAATCATGTACTAGTTAAGGCAACTTTTATAAATTCTTATTAAAAATTAATATACAGTTCTCCTAAATATTACTCTCTCTCTCTCTATTTAACGTTTACTACTCGCTCGTATTACCTACATACTACATATTTGCTTTGTTGTTTACTCCTCTATGTACTTATGCTCTCTAAACATGGTTTACAGATTATTATATTGTGTACTTATACTTTTATAATAATCCATTTGAAATCATTACTTTTTTCATACACAACTCCCCTACAAAACAAACAAAAAAAAAATAATATGAAAAAAATACTCTGTAAAAACCATAAATCGTAACGATTTCTAAAACAAATCGCTAACAAAATACGTTACAAATCAAAAAAATAAAAACAAAAAGTTTGGGAGGCCCTACACCATATGTACCAATTGAACTCAACGATGAGCCCCTAGCCGAACAGACTGGAAATCCCTTTGCCCCCAATAGGGCTAACAACCAGAAATCAAATCGTTCAAACACAGGTGGTCCTGTGAGTTTCAATGCCGATGAGATGAAACGAGCCCGGGTCTTGTGTTCATATGATGCCAAAGATCACACGGAATTGACATTGGGTGCAAATGAGGTAAGTGGAAATATATAAAACTGAGTGCAATCAACGACCGCGTCTTAACATTAATCAAAAATATTGCAATTCTTTAGGTCATATTGGTGTGCGAATGTTCACCCATTAACACCGATTACATGTATGGCAAACAGGGTCTGTTAAAGGGTCTGGTACCTCGAGCTTTTATAGAAATGCTAGATGAGGATGATGATGATGAAACTAGACGTGGCGATGACCAGCCCCCTAGTGGCGATAGTGACTATTAAAAGCCTACAGCCTAGCCTACAAAGTATTAACCAAGTTGGTGACAACTATTTACTGCAACCAAAGAAATGTCACTTAACAAACACAAACAAATAAACGATGAAATGTTTCGAGTGTCTGCTGGGTAACGAAACTGATCGATTAACCGTTTACAATACTACATACAACACAAAATAATACATAGTACATACGCAGACATACATATATGAAAGTATAGACATATATCTAGTTATAATGATTGATAATAATGAACGAAGGAATGAATACCTTAAATGAGTACAATAATTTATCATGTAGCAAAGAAAACATTAGTACATTACATGTTTTATGTTAATTTTGGGTTTTTTATGTTGCCAACTGTTAAGCCAGCCGCCAAGAGTTATTAAGTACCCTGCGACACAGTCCAAACATATAAAAAAAAAATAAAAGCCATTTGAAATGATATTTTAGATTTTTTAGGCAAACATACAATATACTCGTATTCTACAGAAATAAAGATCACAGAGAAAAAAAGATAAAAACGATGGGCAAAACATAAGAAACTTTTAAGCATTGAGGATGAAGAGCAAACAATTACTGTTATCACTAATATGCTTTGTTATACATTAATTAAAATTAAGTTTGAATTTATTTCTTATAGAGCTAGCCGTGTAAAAATTTGATTCCATTAGATTAGTCAGAACCGTAAAATGATTGTATCCAATTGAATCGTATTATATCAGTGCTGAAATCTAATCTGAAATAAAATTTTTCAATTTTTTTTATCCTCATCTATTTATATCATATTCTATTCACAGAATCATTATATATGTAATACCAATCGATGTACAAGATCTTATCGGCGCCAATTTGATACAATTATATATGCCAGAGTGGATCTATATACTTATAGATAAAGTGAGATCCAAACATATCTAAATATAATAAGATCTATATAACTGAAACAAATTTCGGATCAAATTAGAAGCAATTATGTATGTTATGATTTAGTTAGATATAAGCATCTTTCGGATCCTTCTGGGTATAATTAAATCAAATTGGATATATCCTTTTTTACACTGGGGTATACAGTATGTATCGAATATAAGAACTTATAGCTTAAAGCAATCAAGAGCACGTCCGAAGATTTTTTCTATAACATATTCTATATTCTATCTATATTTTTAAACCTCAATAGTTGCTAGCACAATGGCGACAAAAACAACATTGCTTTAAATAGTTTTTATGTAATATAATTTCCTAATAAATGTTATGCTCATGCTTATGCCTGACAATTGTGTGGACACTGTTAAAACACTGTTACATATTTATTTATTTATTTTTTTTTATGTTGAAAAAAATCTCTTTTCAGTAATGACATATATGTTTATATTTATGCTCAAAGTTAATTGTAATACCTGTTGTTTTGTCCACTGTACTAATGTCTGTAATATGTAATACATACATATTAGCTCTAATGTTAAAATTTCTTTTTCGCTATTGTTTGCGCGTTTTCTCTAGTGCAATTAACAAGTCAATTAAATTTAAGTCAACTAACTAATTAATAACACACACACACACTTACATTGTTTCTAGTACGTATTAAAACAACAATAAATTTAATGCTTAACATTTGAAACTATTTTGCCTATGCTTCACTAGAAGTAAAATCTCCTATCCTTAAAAATATTCTTGTTGTAAATCCAACAAATCCTCTTCCAACAAAAAAAAATTGTATTATTACTATTATGTATGTTCTTTATTAATCTACTCTTAAATTTTTCCAGTTATATACAACGAATGTTAGGTTACCAAAATGAAATAAACAATTTGTTTTTGTGTTATTTACAACATTATACTATATTAAATAAATAAACAACAACAACAACCAAAAAAAAATCTTTCCCGTTTAAACAAAACTGAAACAAGAGTATTAAATTGAACAAAGGCAATGACATCGTTGGCCCTCCCTGACCGTCCATCATTCCAATAAAAACAAGCTGTTAATGCAATAGTATTGTTTATTTGATATCATCTCAATCGACGCTTATACATAAAGCCGTTGAAATTTTTTTTTGTAATAAAAAAAATCATATTTGGAGGAATGAAAATTATTATACTACATAATTAACAACAAAAAACGTAAATTCACCTATTAAATAGACGTAAAGGCGATAGTGTTGGCGGCAAACACAAATTCAGTTGGGCAGTTATTAATTAAACGTAGCTTCAGCATTACGATATCGTTTTAAAAGAACATATCACCCAAATCTAAAACAAACAAACCACTTGTTACTATTGAGTTTTGTGATTACATTAAAATTAAACCTACCACCTCCCCCGTGCGGATAAATACGATTAAATAGAGCCCGACTTAATATTCCTATTTCGTCGTCATCATCATCGTCAGGCTCTGAAAAGTACATGAAATAGTCTTCATCATCTACAAGTTCATTAAATATTTCATCATCATCGAGGTCATCCAGATCAGAGTCCTGATCGCACAGACAATCGGCATCAATTGCATCAATTTGATAGTCGAATGAAAATTTCAGTAAATCTGTCTCAGTTTCAAATTCTGGTGACTGCAAAGTTTATAAACGTAAGTTAGTTGTAACGTATTGTTGTGACCATGTAAGCCTTTGATACACTTACTCTAACCACAAAGTGGGAGATACCCGAACATGATGCAAAAATTGTCAACGGCTTGCTTTGGTCTCTTTGATTTCGTGTGGATTTTAGCAATTCCAAAACGTTTCTAGCGAACTCATCACCCAATACCTTACAACTAGATACATTGAGTGTTTTTAAATTGGTACATTTCCTGACAACTTCGAGCAACCCCTTTCCGGTAAAGCCCTTGCAGTGGCGGACGTTGAGCATCTCCAATTCCTGTAGCTGTGACAACTTCTCCAAACAATTGTCGTCTATGTTGTCGTTGTGGGGACACATCAAACGCTTCAATTTCTTCAGTTCCCCAATAGAGGAGGCATACTCAAATCCTACACAATTGTAGGAGTATACGCCCAACGTCTCCATCTGATCAGCGCGATATTTAACTAGATCGACAAACAGTTGTGTCTTTAATGGAGTGAAATGATCTTCAGTATACAATTGGAGAATCTTTAGATTTGGTAGGGTGGCAACGCATGCGACATTAACATTGTCGCAAGATATTTTTAAATGCTCCAGTTTAAGCAAATGGTGAACCATAAACTGTATGTCAGCTGTCTTTAAAGAAGTGCATTCTTGGATATTGAGCGTATTCAGTTCGGTTTGTTTTTCACATATATTCCTGAAGAACGGTGAGCAAAGACGACGGCAGCCGGTAAAAGAAAGGCTAGTTAGTTTTGAGAGGTCATGAATATGTTTTCCTGTAAATAAAAATAAGAGGGAATACAAAATATTAGAAGAAAATTAGAAGAATAAAAAAAAATTAAAATCTACCGTGCATAAAAAATACTATGTAATACGTGTAAACTTTTCTCCCCTTTCAATCCCATGAATGAGATATTGAAGATATTTTAGACTTACATAATTTAACGACGTATCTGAATGTCAGCTTATTGAGAAACCTTTATTAGATAAATGCCGATTGACTAACAACACAGAAGTTGCTCTCTACAACATCGAGGGGGCCGCGATAGATTTTTAAAAAATTAAAAAATTATTTTGTTTGTAAAAAGAAGTAAAAGAAACACCGTTGCTATTTAAATAGGGGAGTTCATGTCAAATTTATTTTTTGTATTTTTTTTTTTTAATTTTTGTACTTTTTAATATATATTTTTTTATAGATTTTGTATTTTTGTAGTTTTGTAATTTTTTTTTTAACTTGTAAATTTAAAAAAAAATTGTAAATTTCCGCATTTTTAAATTTTTGTATTTTTTTAATGGCAATTTTTATGGAATCACCAGGACAACAACAACAACTTTGACCTTGGTTTTCGTATTTCTGGGACTGAACTGAAGAGGATGTCGGTCTTCACTTATCCCAGCCAGACCACGGTGAAGTGTAATCCAAGATACAAATTAAAACTTTATAAATAAAGCAGAAATTGGTTAAAATTATTTTGCGATATATAAAACCAACATTTTAGAAAGGATTTAAAGTAAGGGCTTTTGCCATATGAAGAAAAATCATAGATATGATATAATTTCCAAACTCCTTTAATGACGGCCCGTATATAAGTGTGGCACACATTGTTATTACAGATAACGATTCGAAATGTATGCGGTGATTAGGTCCATAGTATTTTAAAGTATCTCAATTTTACAATAGCTTGCGATACAAAAATATAAAAACTTAGATTGATATCAATTCATTACCTGTCAACTCGACATTCTCTGACACTGACAGCACTTTCAGTTGTTTTAAATTCTTTAATACTGGTATGCACGAGTCTCTTAAATCTACATCGTACAGGTCTAAATCTGTGACCATTTGCATATTTTTCAACAATTTACGTAGTGCATTTGGTGTCAGCTTTGTGCTCTGGATGCTAAGAGTCTTTAATTTCGTACAATAAGTTCCCAAAAATTCGATAACACGTTTTGAATGTTGACTGTCCGGCACTCGACCCACTAATTTCTCAATTTGAGGACCTGTCATTTCCAGGAATTTGCGTATTTCCCACAATGTCAAAAATGACATATGTGATAGATCCAATGTTTTGTACTCGATTTTAGAGTGCATAATGAAGACATCCCGGAGACGCTGGCAAGTGCCAGCTAAATTGATTTGGTCATTCATTTCTAGGTGTTTGAATATCATTTCCAAACAATCGTCATTGATGTTTAAAATGGAAGGAACTTCATCAGATTTAGTTGTGCAATCGTCTTCGGCAGTTGGCTTGCGGCTAGAGGGTTTAGCATCAGGCTGGTGCCAACTGTCACAAGCCCTGACGCGTATGAGCCCACGATTGACCGAGTGGTTAGGGATTTTTAAAACTCTACAAAAAAAAAATAAGGAAAACAATTAAATATAAATTATGGGATACGCCATGATGATTGTAGAAAGTTTAAAACGCTTTAGTTACTTGGCAGCAGCCTGAGGTTCGGTAAAGTTTACGAAACCTATCTTCTTGGCGTGATTTAAATTCAGTCGTTTGCGATCATTTAACAAACGCACCGTGACGATTTCACCGAATTTCTGAAAATACTCCAAAAGATGCTGCTTAGTGGTCTAAATAAAAACGAGTAGAAAAATATCAGTGAGTTTCAAGAAATCATTTAATTACTCAACAACAAAATGGGGATAATATAGAAATTGCAACAATTTAAAGACATAATGGGGAATTGGTCCCATCAAAGATGCTTGCAAAGATGCTCTGCATAACTTAAAACTTACCGATTTTGGTAGATTGTAAAGGAAAAGATTGTAAACCAAAACTTCGTCCTCTGTGTACGCTTTATCCTTGATGAAATGGTAATTCTTCATATCTGCCAATTAGAATACAACTAATTAATTGTTTCAACAACTGGCGGATTTTTATTAGGCATATTTTATTACGCTGTGCATTCTAACTCGCGTTGCACTACAAACAGACGCGATGCAGTTTGCAAAATCCATTTTCTTCACTTACCATCACCGAGTCCCATCTTTGCTCTTAGGTTGGATGCCCTTTCCTAGTGTGTTAATAGATAATAATCGATGCTGTTGTTACAAGCAAAACGATGTCTCTTTTATTATTTCAGTTTAATTTGTTTTAATACTCAACTAACTTGCGAATAACACGACCTAGACTGCACAGAACCACAAAATTGTTTAAAATTAATTTCACGACGAGTGGCTGATGTTGCCACGTAGTACATAATGTTGACGTCTGGTAGAATTGGAGTGGCCAGCTGTGCGCCAAATGAGGCGCCAAAAATTTTGCATATACAGGCTGTTTGACATTTAGAAAAAACTGAAAATCATTTGTAAATTGTCATTTCACAAATTCAAATTGTGTATAAATGAATGTTAACAAGTTAAAAACATGTGAAACCGTTAATCTTCTTTACAATAATTTGTGCAAATGAAATACGTTTCAATCTTTTTTGACACCACTTATCAAAATTTTTTGTTTTCATTTGGCACAGCAAAATTTTCTTTACTTGTTCTTTTACAATGAGAAAAGTTTCCATTTCAATTTTAAATTAAATTTTCAGACACAAGGACGTTACATTGTGCAGAAATTGATTGAATGTGCGTTCAGACACACAGATCTGTCGATAGATTTTGATAAAATTGCAGCTAAACGAGCAAGGGCTGTGGGAAAAAATGGCACCTTCTCCCAAAAACCCCCTAAAACATGCTAGCCAAGGTCAAAGTTGGCGCCGGATCCATGGTACTATAGGGGGTCCAAAATAGGGACTCTTTAGACTCTACGAGCTTGTTCTGACACAAGGATCTGCCTACACCCTTGTCACATTTGCAAGAAAATCTTTTCGACAACCGGAATGTCATAACAATTCATAACACTCCCGATAAACAAATCTGTCGACAGATCCGTGTGTCTTAACGCGCCTTTAAGTGTTTTGCTTAAGAATTTCTAGATTGAAACTAAGACATTGAGCAAGATGTAGTTTTTCGTATCTAAAATTATCGGCATCATATCAATATAATGGTGTTAGTTTTGGTAAAGACTGAAAACAAAAAGTGTGAGTTTTGGTCAAAACTCTTATTGTACCAAAAAGTGCACTAAAAAGTACATTTATAATACTAAAACGTACAATATATTTTACCAAAATGTACAATGTACAACTCCATTTGACAGTTCGGGACTCTTTGCAAAAACAATGTACATGTTTTTGTTGCAAAGTCTTTAGTTGTTGTTCTAGTGCGACCACCTTATTAAATACACCTTGTACACACCTTTAAACAATTTCTTACCGATAACAATTCTGGCACAATGTTACGTCCTGGAGTCTTAACTTGGCTTTATATTAATTTGAAATTGTAAAATATACTGAACATGTAGATTTTTTGGCGCCTAATTTGGCGCACAGCTGGCTACTGTACAGTATTTGAGGGTTACAACACTTAAAACTTTAATAAGGACACATCGGTTTGCTTGTAACAACAGCATCGATTATTATATATTAACGCAATGGAAACGGCATTAAAAAAAATGGAACTCCATGTAGATGGTAAGTGAGGAAAATAAATTTAGCAAACTGCCTCGCGTCCATTTGTAATGCAACGCCAGTTGGAATGTACAACTTAATAAAATATGGCTAATAAGAATCCGCCAGTTGTTGGACTTATTACTCAGTTGTATTCTAATTGGCAGATAATAAGAATTACTATTTCATCGAGGATAAAGCGTACACGGAGGACGATGTTTTGGTTCACAACCTTTTCTTTTACAATCTACCAAAATCGGTAAGTTTTAATTTATACAGAGCAATAGTAAAGATTGTGCCATGTTTTAGAAGTTGCAAGCATCTTTGATTGGGCCAATTCCCCATTCTGTCTTTAAATTTTTGCAATTTCTACATTATCCCCATTTTGTTGTTGTGTAATTATATGATTTCTTGAAACTCACTGATATTTTTCTATTCGTTTTTATTTAGACCACTAAGCAGCAACTTTTGGAGTATTTTGAGAAATTCGGTGAAATCGTCTTGTTGCGTTTGTTAAATGATCGTAACCGACAGAATTTAAATCACGCCTTGAAGACGGGTTTCGTAAACTTTATCGAACCTCAGGCTGCTGCCAAGTAACTATAGCGTTTTAAACTTCCTACAATCATCATGGCGGACCTCATAACCTATATTTAATTGTTTTCCTTTTTTGTTTGTAGAGTTTTACAAACACCCCACCACACGGTCAATCGTAAACGCATACACGTCAGGGCTTGCGACAGTTGGCACCAGCCTGATGCTAAAACCTCGAGCCGCAAGCCAACTGCTGAAGACGATTGTACAACTGAATCTGATGAAGTTTCTCACATTTTAAACATCAATGACGATTGTTTGGACTTGATATTCAAACATTTATTCATAAAGGAACAAGTCAATTTAGCTGGCACTTGCCAGCGTCTCCGGGATGTATTCATAATGCACTCAAAAATTGCGTATAAAACATTGGATCTAAAACTATTGGCATATTTGACATTGTGGGAAATACGCCAATTCCTCGAAATGGTAGGCCCTCAAATTGAGAAATTAGTGGGTGAGGTGTATAACAGTAAGTCCAAACGTATTATCGAACTTTTGGGAACTTATTGTACGAAATTAAAGACTGTCAGCATCCAGAGCACAAAGATACGTAAATTGTTGAAGAATATGGAAATGGTCACCGAATTAGACCTGTACGATGTAGATTTAAGAGACTCGTGCATACCAGTATTAAAGAATTTAAAAGAACTGAAAGTGCTGTCAGTTGCAAAGAATATCAAATTGACAGGTAATGTATTGATATCAATCTAAGTTTATAGGTTTATGTATTTTTGTATCGTAAGCTATTGTAACATACTATGGACCTAATTACCGCATACGTTTCGAAAAGTTATCTGTAATAATAACGTGTGCCACATTTATATACGGACCGTCATCAAAGGAGTTTGAAAATTATACATATCAAGGAAATTTCTTCAAATGGCAAACATTTTTTATGCTTACATGCACTTACACAAATCATGATTTCGATTTAAAACGAATGCGGTGATAACGAATACTCTGATGCCAAATAGAATAATCATATTGCAAGTGTTGAACGAAATTAAAACAATGTTGGGGCAATAGTTAAAATACATACACATGCTTAAAACTTAATTTCCATTTACATCTCATGAATGTGGTATGGGATAGCATCTTGCATTGTTGTGAATTAACACGCATTCTATTTTAAGATTCACAACTAACGGCACCTACTTGCTTATCGACAAAGACGAACGTCACTGTTTGAGAAGCTTTTACTCGACAATCATGCCACTGGCGTTTTGTGGCACACACCCATACTTATATATCGCGCACAAATTTTAACAAATTTTTGCTTAATTTATAAATATGTTAAATATTACTTTATATCTATGATTGAATGGGTGTGGTCTAGCTGGAATATGTGAAGATACCATACTCTTCAGCTTAGCCATTAAAAAACTAAAACCAAGCTCAAAGCGGTCGCCGGCGCCGTTGTTGACCTAGGGAATCCAAAAAAGGGCGCTTTAAGTTTTATGATGGCCCCCATATGTGTGTTTACTTAATTTTCTTGCTTTGCTCATTTACCGACATTCAGTAGCTGAGTGACGGACGGTTCTGTTCGTATCGAGTGGTCAATAAGAGACCGATTCATGTGTTACGTTCAACCCGAAACCAGAGAGCATGAACACGAACGAAACGAAAAAAAGGGTTGCTGTTCAGACACTGAGCGATTCTGTCTCATTTTTTTGGTCTTTTAAGTGAGCAGAAGTGTTCCGTCGGGACTTGGCTGTTTACAAGTTGACTTATTTTTACTTAAGACTGCTCGCTGTTCTGAAATTCCCAACCCATCTTTAGAATTGCTACTTTTACTTTTTCTCTTCAGCAACTTCGGTTCCCCCGATGTTGTAGACAGCAATTTCTGTGTTGTCGAGTCAATCGTCATTTGTCTTGTAAAGGTTTCTCAAAAAGCTAACATTCAGATACGTCGTTAAATTAAATAAGTCTTAAATATCTTCCATACCTCATTCTTGGAATTCAAGGGGGAGAAAAGATTTTATGTATTACATAGTATTTTTTATGCACGGTTGTCATATAACAAGGCTCCAGTCATATAACAAAAAAAATTCTTTCATTGCCGGCGCCCTCGATATTGTCGTCAGCAAGTTCGCAGTATAAATGTCGAGTCAATCGGTATGATTAGTAAAAGCTTCTCAAACAGTGACGTTCGCATTCGTCGATAAACAAGTAGGTGCTTTTAGTTGTGAATCTTAAAATAGAAAGCGTGTTTATTCACAACAACACGAGAAGCTATCCCATACCTAATTCATGGGATGTAAAGGGAAATTAAGTTTTAAGTTTTGATTTTTATTTATCATTTGGTTTTCTTAGTATTATGAGTTTTGTTCTTTAATTTTTTTTTAATCTTTTGTATTCCCTCTTGTTTTTATTTACAGGAAAACATATTTATGACCTCTCAAAACTTACTAGCCTTTCTTTAAATAGCTGCCGTCGCATTTGCTCATCGTTCTTTGAGATGATATGTGAAAACCAACACGAACTGAAAAAGCTCGATATCCAAGAATGCACTTCTTTACGGAATATTGACATACAGTTTATGGTTAAACATTTGCATAAACTGGAGCATTTAAAAATAACTTGCGACAATATAAATGTGGTATGCGTTGCCACCCTATCAAATCTGACGATTCTCCAATTGTATACTAAAAATCATTTTACTCCGTTTAACATACAACTTTTTGCCGATCTAGCTAAATATCGAGCTAATCAGCTGAAGACGTTAAGCATAGAATCCAGGGAGTATGACGCCTTAATTAGGCAGCAGAAAAAAATTCGTTGTTTGATATGTCCCCACAAAGGCCAAATAGACGACAACAGCTTTGAAATGTTTTCACAGCTAAAGAAATTGGAGGAGCTCAATGTCCGCCACTGTCATGGCTTTACTATTAAGGGTGTGCACGATTTTGTCAGAAAATGTAACAATTTAAAAACACTTAATGTGTCCCGTTGTAAAGTATTTGGTGACAATTTCGCTGTAAACGTTTTGGAATTGAGAAAATCCAACTCGTGTAAGAGACCAAAGCATGAGGAATAAAAAACTAAATTAATATTAATAATAATACATAAATAACATTTTAGTTGCAACAACGATATTTTTCATAAATAAATTCGTTATATCTGATCGACCGTAGAATGTTAAAACTTTTTGGTGATATGTATTTCGATGCAGTGTACAATTTTCAATTAAAAGCTCAGTTTTGAATTATTTTGTTGTTTAGTCCTTTTGCATTTCTGATGACGAGTTGTAAAACTGTAGTAGATTTTGTCCAAAACAAAAGTGTTGTACGACAGTAAAACTCTTGCAGATATGTTTTCACGGTGTTCTAGGTCCCAATTTATGATGCCAAAAAGTAAAATTTATTGTACCAAAAAGCACAACGATAAATTAGTAAATGAAATTGCAAATAAAAGCTTATGTAAAATGTAATGTAATGTGTCTTTAGATAAAATATGTGTTTTTTTGTTAAATATAAAAATTAATAAATATTTAATATGTATGTATTTACATAAGCAAAAATATAAACTAAAATTCGATTTATTTGTCAAAATTCCACAAATTTAAAAAAAAAATTACATAAAATAATATTGTTATTTTTTATTGATCAATATTCAAATACCAAAAAACTATTGTATAAAAACAAAACAAATAATCATTTTAAAAAAAATAAATAATATGAACAAAAATATAATTGTTGTTTTTTTATTTACTTCATTTGTAAGCTTTGTAAGTAATTTGTGCATTAGTTTACGCAATCATTTCTCGCTCGTGAGTGAAAATCAAACTAGCGATGTCATTAAAGCTCGAACATACGTAAAAAATTTTATTCGTTGTGAATAAACAAGAATTATTTTTTTTTTTCGTGAGTATGCGTAATATATGTATGTTACTCACGCACCCATCTCTAATAAACTCTACTCTCATTAGCTACAATAACAACTACCGTACAGAAAATAAAGACAAAAACAACTTGATTTTATGTTTTTTTTAGCAACTGGAGTTCTTTTACATAAACTTTGAAAATCAAAACCGCAAAAGAATATTCTGGGATTTATTAGCTGAAATCTCATTCGGCCTTATTCCCGTAGTCGTCGTCGACGCAAAACGACGTCGTCTTGTGACGACGCTGTAAAATCGGTATTCTATTAGTCGTTTTCGATAACTATCGGTTACTATTGACACAAATTTGGTATTTTGTAAGGAAATGTGACGACGACGTTGAATCGAAACGACTCTGAATCTGTCGTCACAATTGTTAGTAACGACTTGAAACAATTTGAAGGAATAATTTTAGTTTTTGTAAATTTAAAAAAAGGTTTTGTTTAATGACGTCAAGAATAACAATGTCGAGTAACAAATAGGGGCTTGGAAACAAAATCCCTCATAGGTACAAGGATTTTGTCTAATTTTAAGGGGTAATGTGAGAAAATTGGTGAAAAACAATTTAATTCCTTTGGAGCGCCTTTAAGAATCCTTTGCGGTTGTAGTTACGAATCTGGTCTTCTTTATTTGTAGCAAAAATTTTGATATGGGTTCCATCGACATATAAAATAACTCCAGTAAATCCTGTTATGTTAAAAAAAATTTAGTTTATGCTTCCGATTTGTCATCTTCAGTTACTTCCAATTGTATCCAAGGTGGACAAATCACCTCTCTAATGCATTCAGGGTTTCGACAGGAATCTTGCAACTACAGGCTGCACTTACACTTAGGTTGTAAGGCCCCTGTCCAAAGAACCTCAATGTTGCTGACAACTTAATTATGACTGAAACATATGTCCTGAGTTCACTTTTCATGATAGGAACTATTACGTAATTAAATGCTGCTATATTAAGACTTAAGTAGTTCTCGAATCTAAAAAAAAAGTTGGAAGGCCGGCCAACAGATAACCTCAAATTACGATTTTAACACCGATGAACATACTCGTTATTTGGAAAGTTTAAAATCATCGGATCATAGTCGAAGTATTTTCCTTTCCAGTATAAGATATTTCTTGCATTCCTCATCGCTTGAATTTGATTTGGGCACAAAAATATTTTTTCACGAAACACAATAAAAATCAAAATAAATCAGCTGATGCACAGATGTTACATCAGCTGTTGTCATTTCTTTCATGTTATCGATTACCAGTCGACGTCGTCTCATTGTAGTTACAGAATACCGAAATAGCATTGATGTGACGACGATGTTGAATCGAAGTGACATTGACATAAAAACGACGACGATGTCGACGACGACTACGGGAATAGGGGTGATTATTTTAAGAGCATGTAAGCAGTTTTTCCGTTTTACCCAGAAAAAAATTGTTGCGGGGGAAACTTTTATGAGGCCGCATGGTTATTTTACGTTTTCCCCGCGGGGAATCTTGTGCCAGTCGATAATGGTAAAGCCCCTTGTGCCCAAGCAAGTGAGATTGGTGCAAATTTCTCCATCAGGTATATTCTTATACATCTTGGTAACATTGCTATTATTAGGCCCTAGAATGTAAGTTGGCACTGGGACTGTCACAAGACGGAGTTATAAATTAGTATTGGGGTTAATAGACTATAGAAAATCATTCACCTACTGTTCCTGTGTCCATTTCTATAAGCTATAAGTTCTTCATTCTGTTTATCGTCTTCAAAAAAAAAAAAAACACACCGCATTTGTTGCGGGGGAAACCTTTAAGAGGCCGCATGGTTACATTACGTTTTCCCCGGCGTGTGGCACAGGGAATCTTGTGCCAGCCCCTGGACACGAAAAAGACAAATTGTCCAGTGCGGTATTGTTTTTGCGGAATACTTTTGTTGATTTATAATTTTTTTTGTTAATCTTGTTTATTTAGTCCCAATTTAAGTTATGCTTTTGTTTCTTTTTTATTTGTTGTCTTTTCCTGGGGTAATAGTGAATAAATTTGCGTCTGATCGATTTGAAGGTTGGCTGCGTGTGAAACGCCAGCCATGTGAGGAAAAGTGTGAGTGAGAGGTGATGAGTTGATGGCGAGCATGAGTACGCCCGCGTTGCCAACGACAATCATCAGAGTTGTACTTCTATTGTACGTACAATGAAGGAAGGTACGCAGGCGGCAATCAATGAGAAGATGAAAATTCATTGATGAATGTGTTAACAGAAAACTGTTACATTATGCGCGGTTTAAATGCATGACATTACAGTTAAGAGTTATCGTGGTGAAATATAGCTAGACAGAAAATAGAACAGGAGAAAAAAAAACAAGAAAACTGTGCAAAAATGTCAGAAAATAAAAGATGGCTGTCGAAATAAACTTTGGAGGGAAAACATGGAAAAATGGGATAAAGAAAATTATAGGTAGATAGGAGAAAAAATTAAACCGGACAGCACAGTCGCTGGTGACCACGGTTGGAGCCAACATTGTACTATAAAATAAGATTTAAACGCTAAGTAACCGGGGTGTTGAAATATTAACTTGTGTCTAGTAAAAAAAAAAAGTAAGATAAAAAAAAAGTTAACGTTATGTGGAGAAAGGATTTTAGTTCGTATGTGTTTTTTTGTTTGTTTTAGAAACGATAAATCTAGGCCGGGAGTTTGGATATACCCAGAGAATATTAAGCGTTTTCTGTTGTCCAATTGGAATTAAACTACTTAATAATTTATTTTTTTTTTGAGAAAAGTAAGTTCGCCCGTACAAATTAAGATGAAAAAATCAAGTTAAACATTTAATGCACAAACTTATCTAGGGTCGCAGTTATTCCGGCTCGGAGATTATAAATTGACGGCGCCACGAAACAAGCGCCGTGGATACAAATCTGATAAGCGACCTTTTCTCACCAAAAAGTTCAAGAACGAACAAAAACCGGATACACCAGGTATTTATGGTTACCCTCTTTAAAAGAAAAAAAAAAAGAGCCCGGAAATTAATTAGAACGTCCGTATAAGGGCGTTGCCAGTGACGAAGACGGTTATTGCCTATATTTGGTTTGAAAAACCCATTTGGGAAAAATATAAATAAATATAACGGCCACGACAACTAAGGCCAGTGTGTAAATTTTTGCCTGGACTAAGGGTCGAGAACTCTAGTCAAGAAAATAAAAACCCAGGCAACTGAAAAGAAAAAAAAATATAAACCCGAAAAATATAAAAAAAAAAACGATAGTTTTAAGTTAGGTTTAAGTATTTATTTAAATTTAGTGTTTTTTTTGTGTTTCTGAAATGGTTTCTTAGTGAGTTTAAGTTTTTTTTTTGTTTTTTTTTTTTTACATATGTAACGTTTTATTTTAAATAGTTTTTGTTTTTAAATTTATGAGTTTTTCTTGGTTAGTTAAAATATGTTTTTCGATTGTGTAGGATTTACAAAGTTTTAAAATATTTAACATCGTTTTTTTGTTGTTGTTGTGATTTGGGCAAAGTGGCCCATAATACCGTCCTAAAGAGCTCGTTAGGCAGGTGTCGTCATTTGTAATTTGCGGGCGCAAAAAGGTGCCATTTGTAGTTGTAACTTTGTAGGTCCTCGTAACGGTTTTATTGTTTGTGTTCCAAGAAATGTAATGTCTTCTATGTGAGAATCCATTTTGTTTAAGACAAAGCTAAATAATACTAATAGAAAAAATAGGGATTAATTTTGTTAGAATAAGTTTCATTTTGTTAGGATTAGGAAATTTTATAAATAAATATCTTGTTATGTATTGATCAGAAAATATGTGTTTGTAAGTGTCTAATTTTCAGGAGGTAAGGCTGATGTGACGTGGTAAGTGGCGGTCGTGTGAGTGTGTATGGGCCTTGGAAACATTTATAAGGGACAGAAATCCTTGGTCATGGAAGGGTGGGCCATGTGGAGAGATTAAAATCTAGTTCTCCCTCCTTTGGTGTGTTGCCGTGTGTTAGTAATGATGTGTGTAAGTGTTTTTTCTTTTGTATTGATTGTGCTTGTCCCTGTCCTGAGCAAAGGGTTGGAACCTTCACCCTGAATAGCCGAAGCTAGCTGGCGGTCAGTCTCAGGAGTAAAGCGACACGTAACAATATGGCGCCCAAAGGCAATGTCAAGAAGTGCATGTAATGTTCGTGTTTTCTGTATATGGAGTATATGTCATCGAAATATCTCAACAATAGACCATTAAAGTATAATTCAATAGCCCATCGGACGTATAAAGAATGGAATAATTTTACAACCCTATCACAATCAGAACAGACCAAGACGCTGATTTGTATAGTGATAGTTAGTTGGGATTATTTCTGAATTTATAAGTTCGCTATAGTGCAAGAAGGGAAATTGCAATAGCAAGGAACTTTAATAATAAAAGCAGCCTTTTGTATTCGCAATTACTCCTTGTTTTGTTTTTTGTTAAATGTAGTGTCAGTTTTATTTAATGTTTGAATTTGGTGTAGATTCTGGTTAAATGTTGCAGCACGATAGCCGCTCAAAGTTATCTTTAGAGGTCCGTTGTATCGTGTTAAATCATGTCTGTGTTCTTGTAATCTTTATGTGTTTTGTGTTGTTCTATAATGTACAAGAGCGAACCAGATCACACAAATTCCCAAAAATTCTTTGTTTTAAGTAATTTTGATTAGCAACACACCAAGAGAGACCATTTCGATAAGAAATGGTACATGAAATTAAACATTTTAACACACCCACACACACGTCCATGTCATGTTAAGCCGCCTCCGTCCGTAAAATATTTATTGTCAAGCAAAGTTTTAGAAAGTTTTTTTTTATATTTGTTATATTTTTTTTGTTAACGTTTTTATACATTAAGATTGTTTTTTTTTGTCTAATTTTGAAGCAAAATAAGTAAATTATAGATTATTATCACATAATTAATACATACATTTTCGGTAGAGTATAAGGTAGATGAATAGCGTGAACAGAAAAAAGATTAGGAAAAGGGCAAGGGAGTCCGCATTCTCATTAAACAGATCGACACCGTTTGTCAAGGAAAAATATAAGAAAATGGACCGCGAAACAAGGCAAACGACCGCGAAGAAAAGAATGGAAACACAGGTGATTGATATGTCTGAAACTATAACTGCTTCTAATATTGGTCAGGGAGCTATACCTAAACAGCCAATCAATCAGCCTGAAGAAGTAGATCCCTATGTTAGAAACTTCGTATCTAAAAACTTAGGAGACTTAAAAAGGGCAGTAGATGGATCCCTAAGGGGGTTACAACATAATATAAATCAAGACATCGCCGCAATTAGACAAGATATAAGCGATTTGGCCAAAGCAGTTCGAACTCTAACAATTAACGCTACAGCGAATTTAAACTTACCTGAAAATAGGGATGATTTTACAACACCTCCGCCTACGTACAACGGTTTGGCTACAAATGTTTCTTGCCACGGTTTGCCACCTACAAATCCACCACCACAATACACTCTTCCTCCACCTCACTTGAGAAACCCTCCACCAGTTTTAAATGGTTCCTCCGGGGTATTTCAACAACAGGGGGGAAATCAGGCACAACTAAATTATCAGCAGCCAATATTAAATCCGCCACAAGCAAGGTTTTACGATTCTGAAAGAGTAAGAATAGATAAGTTTGGTATTAAATTTGATGGCAATCCAAAGAACCTCTCCGTGGAAGATTTTATATTCCGATTAGAACATTTACAATCGGTATATAGAATACCATGGAATGAGATAATAAGAGATTTTCAGCTTCTTTTAGGGGGTAATGCCGAACAATGGTATTGGCTATATCTTACCACAAACAGACAGCCTGATTGGGAATCTGTCAGATTCGCGCTATTAAGCCAATACCAAACTTCCCTATCTAATTTTGATATTATGCACGATTTAGTCGAACGAAAACAACAACCTGGCGAAAGCATCGAGTCATATTTTCATAATATTTGTCTGCTGAGATCAAGATTGCAACAACCAGTCCCTGAATTTGACATGATTAAGATAGCTAAGCGAAATTTAAGGGAACATATAGGCCGCATTGTATACCCGATGAGTGTTTCTTCAGTGGAACAATTAAGGATAGCATGCCTGGAAGCCGAAAGAAACTTCCCAAGGAAGGATATTAGGGCCGTTATTCCTCCAGTATCAAAACCTTATCGCCAAGTGCATGAAGCTGTGATGGACGATGATGAGGATGAGTGTGCCATAGCGCAGGAGGAAATATCGGCCATAAGCAATGTGATTTGCTGGAATTGCCAGGAAACCGGCCATGTTTTCATGGATTGCCCATGCACAGAAAGGAAGCTGTTTTGCTACAAGTGTGGACGACCAAATGTGATCACGCCTAAATGTCCAAAATGTAAAGCGGGAAACTTCAAGCGGAGCGTGATTCAAACGGGAGAATCACGTTCACCGACGAAACCCGGAAGTCAGTAGATATCGACATAAATAAAAACAATACCAACTACCATCAAATCCGTCATTATCTGACATTAAAGGAGAGAGAGGAAAATTACATGAGGATTCGTCAACGCATTTTTTCGGGCACGCCGAAGTTAGGAAATGAAAAGGGACAGGGTAATATTCAACAAATAACTGATAGTGAGCGCGAGGCTAATAAAATTTTATCTAAAAAAATCGAAAAGGTGAGAAATCAAAAGAAAGCCAGAAAGGAAATGAAAAAAATGGTTATAGAATCGGTAAAACAACTGCGCACCAAAATAGATTCTCGGCCATACGCGGATATTTATATAGAGGGAAACCACTACCAAGCATTGCTGGATTCAGGGGCGTCAGTTTCTCTGCTAGGCAAAGGATGTAGAGAAATGGTGCAAGACTTGGGTGCTGAAATTAACAAATTTTACACGCATGTAAGAACCGCCTCGGGACAACCCCATAGAATATTAGGCAAATGTACGTTGGAGGTTTTATACAAAGATCAAACAAACGCGATCACATTTTATCTATGTCCAGATTTAGAGCAACCTATATACTTAGGAATAGATTTTTGGAAAATTTTTAAAATAGCGCCTGAAATCTTTACAGTTTCAGAGATTCATGACACAATTATAAGTGAAACAGTAGGTGATCACAAGCTAAATATGCATGAACTTGAGCCCGAGCAAAGAAGTCAATTACAAAATGTTATTAAAAAGTTTGCAGTTTTTGAGGAAAAGGGTCTGGGTTGCACGAAACTAGAAAAACATTCGATTAAACTGATCGAAAATGCAATACCAGTGAAAGACAAACACTATCCCCTTTCGCCCGCCATGCAAGAGATAGTGTATAACGAAATAGATAACATGTTGGCTTTGAATGTAATCGAAGAAAGTGATAGCCCGTGGAGCAATCGCACCACCATAGTAAGAAAACCGGGTAAGAATAGATTCTGTCTAGATGCCAGAAAATTGAATGCGGTAACCGTGAAGGACGCCTATCCATTGCAGAATATTGATGGGATCCTGAGCCGCATTGACCAAACGTACTACATCAGCAGCGTAGACCTTAAATATGCATTTTGGCAAATAGAACTGGAAGAAGAGGCAAGACCCTACACCGCTTTTACAGTTCCAGGTCGGCCCCTCTACCAGTTCAGGGTAATGCCATTTGGTCTATGCAATGCGGCTCAGAGATTGTGCAGATTAATGGATAAGGTAATCCCGGGCCGTCTGAGAGCAAACGTGTTTGTCTACCTAGACGATCTATTGATCATTTCTGATGATTTCAACGCGCACTTAAAGATTTTGGAAGAAGTAGCGAATTGTCTGTCGAGTGCAAATTTGACCATAAGCTTGAAGAAATCAATGTTCTGCTTCAAGCAACTGAGATATTTAGGCTTCATCATAGGAGGAGGAATGTTGAAAACCGACCCAGAAAAGGTAGCGGCCATCCAGCGGATTCGCCTTCCGAGGACACCACGTGAAGTACGAAGCTTTTTGGGAACCGCAGGATGGTATCGCCGTTTCATTAAGGACTTCGCAGCAATCTCAGCGCCGTTGACAGACTTGCTTAAAAAGGGCAAGAAATTTTCTATTACTCCAGAGGCTACGAATGCATTTAACATATTGAGACAAGCACTCACAACTGCCCCAGTGCTTCGGCATCCCGATTTTTCTAGGCAGTTTTTCATACAATGTGATGCATCGGATGCAGGTATAGGAGCCGTGCTTTTCCAAAAGAATGATGAGGGTGAGGAAAATCCTATCGCGTTTTATTCACAAAAGCTAAATTCGTGTCAGAAGAATTATTCTGTCACGGAAAAAGAATGTCTCGCTGCAGTGCTTGCGATAAAACGTTTTCGACCATATGTAGAGATGATGAGATTCACCATGATCACTGACCACGCCAGCCTTAAGTGGCTGATGTCTCTCAAGGACCTCAGTGGGCGACTGGCAAGGTGGTCTCTTAAATTGCAATCTTTTGATTTCAATATAGAGCACCGAAAGGGCTCGGAAAACATTGTCGCCGATATGCTGTCGAGAATGTCAGAGGGCAATGTTGATGAAATTGATGGTGACTCACTTTTAGATTTTGAAACCACAGCATTCGAAGGCCCAGACTATCTTGATCTCATAAAGGAGATTGAAAATAACAAACAACATTTACCGGATATGAAAGTTATTGATGGTAAAATATATAAGAAAACGCTTAGAAGCAATGATTTAGATGAGTTTCGATGGAAATTGTGGATTCCAGAAGAGATTACTCATGCCATAATCCAGAATGCCCATGATTTGCCAACTGCTTCCCATGGGGGAATTGTTAAAACTTTGACCCGACTAAGGGAGAAGTATTATTGGCCAAAAATGTCAAGTCAGGTGCGTCAATACGTCACCAAATGTCAAGTTTGTAAGGAAACGAAGTCAGCGAACCAGAACATGCGACCTACTATTGGAGAGGAAGTTGTAACTGAAAGGCCTTTTCAGAAAATTTATATCGACTTTTTAGGGAAATATCCACGTGCAAAGAGCGGAAATGCTTACATATTTATAATAGTCGATCATTTTACCAAATTTTGTTTTCTAAAGGCTATGAAAGAGGCAACAACGAAAAATGTCATAACCTTTCTAATACAGGAAATTTTTCATAAATTTGGCGTGCCGGAAATCATTCATAGCGATAACGGCCGGCAATTTGTATCGAAAGATTTCGAGGACATGCTGGAAACCTACCATATAACCCATATGAAGACCGCGTTCTATTCCCCCCAATCTAATGCGTCAGAAAGGGTTAACCAGTCTGTCCTGGCTGCAATCAGGGCATACTTGGAAAACGATCACAGGGATTGGGACCTTTATCTATCGGAGATTGAATGCGCTTTGAGAACGTCGGTTCATTCAGCAACAGGGGTGACGCCGTTCTTCGCCTTGTTTGGTTACGGTATGTTCTCAAATGGGTCAGACTACAAACTAGCTCGAAAGCTAAAATCTCTATCTGATCATGAAATAGAGCACCTTACAAACCATGACCGACTACAAATGATACGAGAACGAATAAGGGAAAACATGCACAAGGCATACGAAGGGTCGGCAAAAAGATATAACCAAAGAGCACGCTTGACAAAATTTATTCCCGGCCAAGAAGTTTACAGAAAAAATCAGGTATTGAGTGATTTCAAAAATAATATTAACGCTAAATTCTGCAAAAAGTACATTAAATGCCGAATTGTGAAACCAATCGGCAATAATATGTACGAAATTGAAGACCTTAAAGGCAGACCAGTTGGAGCATACCATACGAAAGACCTAAAGGCATAGTGCAATCATTAAGTGCAATAGGATTGAGTGCAATATAGTTTAGATAAGTGTTGTTTCGTCCTATTTATTTTAATGTTTTGTAAGTGCAATAAAAGCTTTTCGTAGGTATAATATTTATTTTTGAGCAATAATACGGCCGGTAGCCTTTAGTCCATTTAAAATTTCGCAAAACCACACATATCTAGGCCAGAAAGAAAAACCTCAGTTTAACTTAAGGAAACAGTTTGTTTTGAAAGATTTTTTTCATGTTAGGGTTTTTTTTTTTATTCTTTTTTTTTATTTCATGGACCTTAGCACCATTCATTTTTGCCTGAGGCCCGATCAGGAAAAACTTTAGTGGTTATTGCCATTTTTTTTTGTTTGGCTAAAACCAATTGACACCCTAAACACCTAAACTTATGCGAAATGATAAACAATTTTGTTTCAAATCAAAATTTTAACGTTAGCATGGTTCATTCAATTGTCATATATTTCATGAGCTCTAGCGGCCACGATAAAGTATGACAGTTGTGAAATAATGAACATTTTATTGATATTTATTAATTTACTTTTCACAAAATCAAATTATTTATGACAAATGGAATTAATTTAAACTATTTTTTTTATTCTATTTGTCGAAGTGTTAAAATTGTATCGTTTACAAAATTTGAAAATAAACATAATATGCCATATCGAATGGAATTGTCTCACAGTGATGAGCGCTGACACTTTTAAACATACTTTTGGTACGTTTCCACACTTACTAAAATTAAAAATCTGTCTTCAAATTCATATCTAAAAAGCCGAGTACCATTTGTATACAATTTTTACACTATGTGGTTACTCACGTTCCCATTCGCGATTGAGAATAAAATGTTCACCATCATATGCATAATTGTAGGGCCAATAAGTATGTAGTCGTTTATTGCAACAAAACAAAATTATTTAGTGTTAAGAATACAACTGTTACCACGCCCTTACGCTAACTTATCGAAATCAAATATTATCTTTTTATACTCATGTCTGCATGGCCGAGAATATATTATGTTTATCGAATACTGTACCCTCCCTTCAATAGTCGAAAATTAACTGTCGTTTTTATGTGGATAGTTGCAACATCTGAATATAATTTTTCTTTAATTATCTAGATTTGCAACACTTTTGGCGCAAAAACCCACTCCATTACTACCTGCATATCAAATGTTATCTCTTCAACCCTATGTGGCCACGACCCCATCCGTTTGCTGATTGAAAATACAAATTTTGTCTACACGTTCATATCTGTTGTCCCGAGTTCTACCTGTATACTAAATTTCATCTTTCTGGGGGAGAAAAACATTTTTTTTTCACGCCCTATCGGCCGTCTAATCGAAAATAGCATATAGTGCAGAGTGGACAAGCTCACTCCGCCCCCTGACCCAAAGTTAAAATTTCATCTGTATATTCATATTTGCGTTGTAGTGTACATTGTGTGTACCAAATGTTATCTCTATAGCTTTAAAAAAAAAAAATTAGTCATTTATTCGATTTCTACTTTACCCCACCCCCTAGTAGCGGAAATGTTAAACGAATGTTAGTATGTATCGTTAGTAGCTAAGGTTTCTAAATGCAGCAAATCCTACATGGGTTAATGCGCATACCTGGCAGGCCACCAATAGCCACATACGCCGATTTTTAACAAGGATGTAGCCCGGCATGAGACAGGCAGGGCGTGAGAGTTCCCCACGTGTGTTTGCATATGAGGGACAAGCACCGACCCTATTACCGCACACCGTACCTGTCTGCGTAAACTGGCCAGCGCCGGTGTTTTGTTGCGGGGGAAACTTTTATGAGGCCGCATGGTTATTTTACGTTTTCCCCGCGGGGAATCTTGTGCCAGTCGATAATGGTAAAGCCCCTTGTGCCCAAGCAAGTGAGATTGGTGCAAATTTCTCCATCAGGTATATTCTTATACATCTTGGTAACATTGCTATTATTAGGCCCTAGAATGTAAGTTGGCACTGGGACTGTCACAAGACGGAGTTATAAATTAGTATTGGGGTTAATAGACTATAGAAAATCATTCACCTACTGTTCCTGTGTCCATTTCTATAAGCTATAAGTTCTTCATTCTGTTTATCGTCTTCAAAAAAAAAAAAAACACACCGCATTTGTTGCGGGGGAAACCTTTAAGAGGCCGCATGGTTACATTACGTTTTCCCCGGCGTGTGGCACAGGGAATCTTGTGCCAGCCCCTGGACACGAAAAAGACAAATTGTCCAGTGCGGTATTGTTTTTGCGGAATACTTTTGTTGATTTATAATTTTTTTTGTTAATCTTGTTTATTTAGTCCCAATTTAAGTTATGCTTTTGTTTCTTTTTTATTTGTTGTCTTTTCCTGGGGTAATAGTGAATAAATTTGCGTCTGATCGATTTGAAGGTTGGCTGCGTGTGAAACGCCAGCCATGTGAGGAAAAGTGTGAGTGAGAGGTGATGAGTTGATGGCGAGCATGAGTACGCCCGCGTTGCCAACGACAATCATCAGAGTTGTACTTCTATTGTACGTACAATGAAGGAAGGTACGCAGGCGGCAATCAATGAGAAGATGAAAATTCATTGATGAATGTGTTAACAGAAAACTGTTACATTATGCGCGGTTTAAATGCATGACATTACAGTTAAGAGTTATCGTGGTGAAATATAGCTAGACAGAAAATAGAACAGGAGAAAAAAAAACAAGAAAACTGTGCAAAAATGTCAGAAAATAAAAGATGGCTGTCGAAATAAACTTTGGAGGGAAAACATGGAAAAATGGGATAAAGAAAATTATAGGTAGATAGGAGAAAAAATTAAACCGGACAGCACAGTCGCTGGTGACCACGGTTGGAGCCAACATTGTACTATAAAATAAGATTTAAACGCTAAGTAACCGGGGTGTTGAAATATTAACTTGTGTCTAGTAAAAAAAAAAAGTAAGATAAAAAAAAAGTTAACGTTATGTGGAGAAAGGATTTTAGTTCGTATGTGTTTTTTTGTTTGTTTTAGAAACGATAAATCTAGGCCGGGAGTTTGGATATACCCAGAGAATATTAAGCGTTTTCTGTTGTCCAATTGGAATTAAACTACTTAATAATTTATTTTTTTTTTGAGAAAAGTAAGTTCGCCCGTACAAATTAAGATGAAAAAATCAAGTTAAACATTTAATGCACAAACTTATCTAGGGTCGCAGTTATTCCGGCTCGGAGATTATAAATTGACGGCGCCACGAAACAAGCGCCGTGGATACAAATCTGATAAGCGACCTTTTCTCACCAAAAAGTTCAAGAACGAACAAAAACCGGATACACCAGGTATTTATGGTTACCCTCTTTAAAAGAAAAAAAAAAAGAGCCCGGAAATTAATTAGAACGTCCGTATAAGGGCGTTGCCAGTGACGAAGACGGTTATTGCCTATATTTGGTTTGAAAAACCCATTTGGGAAAAATATAAATAAATATAACGGCCACGACAACTAAGGCCAGTGTGTAAATTTTTGCCTGGACTAAGGGTCGAGAACTCTAGTCAAGAAAATAAAAACCCAGGCAACTGAAAAGAAAAAAAAATATAAACCCGAAAAATATAAAAAAAAAAACGATAGTTTTAAGTTAGGTTTAAGTATTTATTTAAATTTAGTGTTTTTTTTGTGTTTCTGAAATGGTTTCTTAGTGAGTTTAAGTTATTTTTTTGGTTTTTTTTTTTTACATATGTAACGTTTTATTTTAAATAGTTTTTGTTTTTAAATTTATGAGTTTTTCTTGGTTAGTTAAAATATGTTTTTCGATTGTGTAGGATTTACAAAGTTTTAAAATATTTAACATCGTTTTTTTGTTGTTGTTGTGATTTGGGCAAAGTGGCCCATAATACCGTCCTAAAGAGCTCGTTAGGCAGGTGTCGTCATTTGTAATTTGCGGGCGCAAAAAGGTGCCATTTGTAGTTGTAACTTTGTAGGTCCTCGTAACGGTTTTATTGTTTGTGTTCCAAGAAATGTAATGTCTTCTATGTGAGAATCCATTTTGTTTAAGACAAAGCTAAATAATACTAATAGAAAAAATAGGGATTAATTTTGTTAGAATAAGTTTCATTTTGTTAGGATTAGGAAATTTTATAAATAAATATCTTGTTATGTATTGATCAGAAAATATGTGTTTGTAAGTGTCTAATTTTCAGGAGGTAAGGCTGATGTGACGTGGTAAGTGGCGGTCGTGTGAGTGTGTATGGGCCTTGGAAACATTTATAAGGGACAGAAATCCTTGGTCATGGAAGGGTGGGCCATGTGGAGAGATTAAAATCTAGTTCTCCCTCCTTTGGTGTGTTGCCGTGTGTTAGTAATGATGTGTGTAAGTGTTTTTTCTTTTGTATTGATTGTGCTTGTCCCTGTCCTGAGCAAAGGGTTGGAACCTTCACCCTGAATAGCCGAAGCTAGCTGGCGGTCAGTCTCAGGAGTAAAGCGACACGTAACAAAATACAATAAAAAGTACTTTAAATTGTACCTTTACCGTACCAAAAAGCAAGAACTACATTTTGCTCATACCCCACGTACAAAAACGACAGCACTAGTGTAGTAATCCTTTCATTTATTGCAAAGCATTGTTTAGTTACTATCGAGTACTCAGCACACAAATATTCCATATTGTTCAGCCCTAGTTCAATCCACAATACACTTGTAACGCGATCCCACATACGTTATTAAGATGTTTAGTTCCGTAAACATCTGATTTTGTCAGTTCGCTGTTTACAAAAAAAATACACATATTTAATTTTTTTTTAATGATTTTATTTATTTTTAGGCTTTTTCTTTACTATTTCTAATGTTTTGCAGAAATGTTTTTATGTTTTTTTCTTTTTAAATTAATGTTAGGTAATATTTAAATAAGGAATTATTTATATGTATTTTATTTTAAACGATAAATGTGAATTGCTGCTGTTAGCTTTTATCAAATAAAATCTCATGAGAAGAAGCGTTCCTTTTGTATTACAATTAAATTAAATATGTTCTGCGTCGTCGTCGTGACTTCAATTGTTCTTGGATATATTTAAAAATAACATAAAACCAATCGTAGTTTCGATGCAATGTCCTACTGCGATTCTAGGAGAACAAAACTGTTATCCTTCGCTTACAATTAGAAATACAAACTTGTTAATTATATCCTCAATATTGGGTCTAAAACAAAAACGAATTCTAGCATCAAGCCTACAACACACAGAAATAAAAGAACTCTTAAAAAAGTTAATCTATAATTGTATATATATTATATATATATATATATTCATTCTTATAATGAACTATTTTGTATCATCTCGTTATTATTAAATGTTTATGTGTGTGTGTGTGTGTTTTTCGGCGTGAGGGTTATGGAAAGAGGAGGTTCCGTACATCGATCGATCGTGACAGAAGTAACTTTAATGAATGCGTAGTTTGTTGTTGTGTGTTGCTTCCTTCATGCGTGTATTATATGAAAATATACAGTTAAAATCTCAATCTTGTTATGAGAATAGCAGGCTTCTTTTTCAGCGTCATAGCACAATGGAAAAGATTATGCTTCTGTTTCGACTGTTGCCGACGATTCTGCCGCAGCATTGGCTGCTGGTGATGTAGCTGCAGGAGTTTCAGACTCGGCTGCAGGTGGGGGTGCTGTTTGCTGCGGTTGTGGTTGTGGTGCCGCCGTCGGTTCATTGCTATCTGCACGTTCTTTGGGAGCACTGTCATTGCCCCCTGCATTCGATTTGTTGCCTCCACTGTTATCGTCATTGATAACTTTGTCGTCATTGCTATTCTTCGCTGGCCCCGGCGTTAAAGGAGTTGGCGGTGCTGCTGGCGTTGCTGCTGCTGGTGGCGATGGTGGTGGTGCTGCTACTACTGCTGCTTTTGTTTCCTCCTGTGGTTTGCTCGGAAGAGGACGATTGTCATCATCATCGTCATCCCAGTTTTCCTCATTTGGATCGATTATTTTGTTTTTGATCTGTACCTGCATAGGTGTTTCTTTATTTGCGTCCGGTTTGCTCTTATCGTCGTCGACTTTCAAAACTGGTTTGACAAAGTCACCACCACCAATACCCCCACTACTACTCTGCTGAACTGGAATTTTCTTCTCATTCTTCCCTTCATAATCCTCCAATTCCTTATCCCAATCTTCTTCCGTATCACTCACGTGAGGCTTGGGTTTGGTATCGTCGCGTGAGGTACGGCGATTGCCTTCTTCTGAGACTCCTCGCCCTTGGCTGTCACGGCGACTGTCACGACCTTGGCTACGGTTGTCTCGTCCTTGGCTACGATTGTCGCGTCCTTGACTGCGACTGTCACGCCCTTGGCTTCGATTGTCACGGTCACTATCGTTGCGATCCCTACCAACGGGGCCGCCACGTCCACCGCGGCCTCCTCTGTCGCGCATGTTAGGACGATCGTCGTCGCGGTCGCGAAAACGATTGCCGCCGCCACCACGCCTCTTGAAGCCGTTGTCGTCAACCTCCTCGTCGCTCCAATTGGGACCGCCGCCATCTCTGCCTCCCATGCCGCCACCGCGACCTCCACGTCCGCCAATTCCTCTGCCACCACGAACGCCACCGCGACCACCAAAGCCACCGCCACCTCCAACATCACCGCCTCCTCTGTTATCAAAGGCGTTATTTCTATTAAAGAATCCTAAAAATAATGTGTAAAGTTTAGTTGCATCGTAATTGAGTTAATTTTTAGAAATTTTATAATTACCTGGTCCTTGTTGGCGTCCACCACCTGGACCACCGCCCTGGACGCCGCCTCGCATGAACATTGGTGGGCCTCCACCACCCGGACCGCCTCGTTGATTAAATGCATTTGGAGGTGGAATGCGCATTTGCATCAAATTTGTAGGCTGATTGAAACGATTTTGCATATTTGGATGGAAGTCTCCGCCACCACCACCACCGCCTCCATTAAAGTTAGGGCCACCGCCGCCGCCGCGAGGTCCTCCACGATTATCGTATTCTATGAGTGCAATATAGTATCAAATATCCACCTGAGTTAAGTCTCAGCTAATTTATAACTTACCATTCATAAAATCAGGTCTGTTGTTTCGATTACCGTCACCGAAATTATGCCCTCCAGAGCCATTTTCGCGCCATCTACCACCACCTTCATTTCCATCGTCATCGCCACCTCCACCGCCGCCACCTCGGCCGCCCCATCTGGAGTTAGGTCCCCCACCACCACCGCGATTACGTTCTCTACTAAAGTTATCGACGGCATTGTTGCCTGGAGGAGCAGAATTATCGTGGCTGCTTGCATTTCCACCACCAAACGCAGGCGGTGGCTGATTGAAGTTCAATCCACTGCCCCCTGGTGGCGGCGCCAATATATCAGCCGAAGGCGCGCCGTCCTCATCATCCATTTCAATGTCCATTTGATCGTCGCTCGAGACATTTGCTGAACTCGATGGCAAGGGTGCCGTAGGCGGTACACCGCCAATAGGTGGAGGGTACTGAGCCGGATGTCTGTGTGGTGCCCCCATGGGCGGTAAATGAGGCGGTGCCATTGGAGGCGGTCCTCCTCCCTGTGGAACTTGTCCCGGCATGCCAAATCCAGGCATCATCATCATAGCAGCATGCGGAGGTACTATATTGGGAGGCATGTGTATACCCGAAATAGGCATGCCCATATGTGGACCGCCCATCATCCTGGGTGGGGCGCCCATAGGTGGAGCCATTGAAAACTGACCAGGCACCATTGGTAGCAACGGTGGCGGTCCTCCTGTTGGCGGAGGGCCTGGTGGTGGTTGTGTTGTATCAATATTAAACATCAATGGAGGATTACCAGTTGGAGGTGGCAAATTGGGGGCACCAGGCAAATTAATGTTGGCCACTGATGACTCTTTCGCTTTCTCTTGCAATTTCTTTTTCTTTTCCTTCATCCAGCCCGGCATACTGTCCTCGTCGAACATGCCACCCTCCTCGAGGCCATCAAAATCGGTGCTCTCATTCAATTTACTCCACGGTATATAGGTAACACCCAGTTCCAAGTCCCAAAAGTCTTTCCATTCCTTGCTCTTGACACCTTTACCAGCAGCCCAGGATATGGTAATAGCACGTCCCTGCAACTTGTGGTTCTTCAAGCTTTGCATAGCTTTAAAGGCATCTTGGCGGCGATTCATAACAATGAATGCACAACCACGGGGCACAATTTGATCGATGCTCACGATATCGCCATATTCACCAAAGGTATCAGATAACTCCTCCTGATAGACAAGTTTGGACAAGTGACCCACCCAGAGGGTAGTACTGCAGACTGTAAAACAAAAAAATGGGTGAAAAAAAACAATGTTATAAAGAGTGTTTAAAGCTCTAAATTTTAGAGAACGACAATGAGAGCATCTCTTTTTAAAATGACGTGCTGTTGATATTAGTGCCGCGAAGCTAAAACGGTAGCTAACCAAACAATAACAAGTTTTTTAAGAATAGCATTGGCAGACTGTGCTGGTCGATATATAAACTCAAAACAATTACAATGTGAACATGTCAATGTTAAAGTACCATTCATCGCAAATGCTTTGAAGGAACTGAATTCATTTTTATCATCATTTGTATGGGAATAGAATTGTAATGGATATTTTTTCTCCTTTAATAAATTTGTAATGGCATATACATATATGCAACGATGCAGCAAGCCTAGGTTAAGTCTTAATTTCCCTTTACACCCCATGAATGAGGTATGGGATAGCTTCTCGCGTTGTTGCGAATTAACACGCTTTCTATTTTTAGATTCGCAACTAACGGCACCTACTTGTTTATCGACGAATGCGAACGTCGACAACATTCGAGGGGAGCCGACAATGAAATAAAATTTAGTGCTTTTTTTTTTAAGATGACTGGAGCTAGGTGTTGAACCTGTGATCTCCCGCATGGTAGTCGCGTGTTCTAACCACTATGCCACTGCCGGTCCCAATGTCCCTGAATATCCTACGAAAAAACAGAACAGTTGAGAAAAATAATGTTAATGTAAGTACTCTCTGAGTACTAAGTAGCCTTTCCACTGAAAAATAAACATTTTTGCAAAAGAAATCTTTAAATTTAAAGAGCTAATTACAAGGCAATAGATAGAACGTTCTCATATTGAGAGTATTTGGGTGGTAGTAAGTGACAGGTCTCAAACTAACAAACAAACAGGATAAATACGGGGAATATGAAAAATTAAAGCTTTATTCTTAATAAACTTTTTTCCAAGCAGAAAATTTAAAAAATTGTTGGGACAATTTTTCTCCCACTAACTTTCAATGTTTTTTTTTAAGTATTGTCTTTATAATAATAACTTATAAATCAATAGTATTTTTTGTCAATAAAATCTTTACGTTTAATCCTATGGAAAAAATTAATTTGCTGATATTTTTTTTCAAAAGTTCTTATGCTTTATTATACGAAGAAAATAATAATTTAATTGCATTTTTCCGAACGAAATTAATTTTAAGAACACATCAAAAATTTATCTGTTTCAATATTTAACCAATCCCGATAAATAGTATCACGACAGTTGAAATGCAAACGGACCTAAAATACATTTTGAATATTTTGCAGCAGACGCTAAAAACGTTGTAATCAATTGAACACCCTTGTATTAAATGTCTTTAAAAAAAAATCTCTATATTTCTGTGGTGAGACGGAAAACTGCTTAACAGCCATGTTCTGAAAAACAATTCGGTTTGAAAACTGAGCAAAATTGGTAGAAGTGTATTAAAAAGTATTACGTTTGTACCGATTTTGCGCAGGAGAGGACTTTCCTAGTTTAAACCTAATTTTTAAAAATTAATGGTTATTCATTCGAATTATTGTTAATTAAGGAATAAATTGTTGTACATTTCAATTTAGAAGTTATTTAATTTATGGAGCTATAGTCAAAATTTAAACTTAAGTACTTTTTGCATCTACTTGTTTATCGACGAATGCGAACGTTACTGTTTGAAAAGCTTTTTACTAGACATGCCGATTGACTCGACACTTAATACTGCAAAGTTGCTGTCGACAACATCGAGGTGGCCGACAATGAAAGAAAATGTAGATGACTGGAGCCAGGAGTCGAACCTGGAATCTCCTACATGGTAGTCGCGTGTTCTAACCACTATGCCACGGCCGGTCCAATCCAATGTTTGACATAGGTCTATAAAATTTAACGAGAATTTTTTTGTGGATCATTAATTAAACTCTCTATCTCGACTTCTTATGTGTCCTTTTCGTCCTTGTTTTAGGAAAAGTAAGAAAAGGGCCATAAAATGGGACTGCAAGTGTGCGAAGTGTTCTAAGATAAAAAAAATCGATATCTCCAATTTGTACTACTAATTTTTGTCCCTTTTTATAGCAGTGTGTGAATAAAAGTCAGTTATTGTTTTAGCGCATTGTCAAAACAAGATGTTTTGCATAAAATTTAACTCGACGACTCCTTACGTGTCCTTTTCAAGATGTGAGAAAATGGCCTTTTAATGGCACTTGACCACATTCATACGTTGTACTAATAATTAAGAATTGCGTGTGCCCCACATGAATCGACAAAGAATTCTTCTAAATTGAATAGAAAATGACAAGTTTTGTGTTTCTTATTTTTTTTTTAACTGATACAACATTTAGAGCTGCCGCAAAGTCTGTGTAGTTTAGCATATAGAATGCAGGTGAAAGTGACTTTGGAGAATATGTTAAATAGGTTCGGACACAAGCAATCGAACAGTATCATTAGTTTTTTGAGATATCATGCAATTTTTTTAAGATTTTTTACTCCTGGATATGTTTTTAAAAGCATAAATCGATTCTCGACAAGCTATAGTTGAGTTTTCTGATAAGCCGTCTCTAACAAAATTGTTTTAAATATGTCAAGCTTCTTGGAAAACCCAACTACAGATTTTTAAAAATCGATTTAGGTTCGTAAGAGTATACAACTATACAAATAATCATAAAAAATCATGCAGTTCGATTCCTAGTGTCCGAACCTATTTATCAAATTATGTGAAATGCTGTCACTATCACCTGCATTCTATCTATCACTGACTTTTCGACAGCTCTAAATGTTAAACCAGTTAAAAAAAAAGAGAAACACACACTTTATCACTTCTTTTTCGTTTTAGCAAAAAAACTTGTCGAGTCCTGTGGACTACATGCGCACGCACCCCCCCACACATTCACTTTGCCATCCATTTAACAAACGCCAAGGCTTTCAACACATAAAGCACAATGCACACACATTCCAAATTTCTTAATATCATAGAGAGAGAGCGCGCGTTGTAATGCCATAAACTTGTTTGTTGCACAACCAACGCGATAAAGAGTTCAAGAGATAAGAAACCGCAATAAATGCTCAACAGAAAGACTCGCGCAATGCCATGGTTAATAGAGACGACACCACAGTCAACAACAACCCAACGTCATTCCAAAAAGTGCTACTGAAATTAGATAATAAAAATAATTAATTTTATGTTTTATAAAAGGGGGCACTTTATCTCAAAAAGACCTTACTGAAAAATGGACTACATTTCGTTGGGGAGATGATAATATCCATTGTACGTAAGGAGGATTTGATTTTGGCAAAAAGAGGAAATTACAATAGAAATGTAATTTCTACTTTATAGCCTTGTGAAAAAGAGAAACACTTTCAAACCCAACGAATATTTCCTTATATATTGTTTAATTTAAAAGCATTCAATTTAAAACTATGTTTGATATTAAGCTTAAATAACGTGGGGTTTGAAATTGTTTTTTTTTTTTTATTTTGAGGCTGTGAATGGAAAAGACTTGATTGATGTTAGTTAGGTCAGTTGATTATTTTAAAAATTACCACTCAAATGATCCTTTTTCATATCTGGTAGACCCTTCTTGCGACGTTCTCTCTCATGCTCACGATCCTTCTCCTTGTCACGATTGCTGCGCTCTCTATCCCTCGAGTTGCGGCGTCGATTAGAACGGGGCGAGCGACTACGCGAACGGGAACGTGGTGAACGGCTGCGACGCCGGCGTGCCCCACGCTCGCGGGAACGACTACGGCTACGGCTGCGACGCCTCTTGTAACGATCTCGATCGGGTGTTGGACTTCGGGAATCATTGCCATCCAAGTTAATAACCTATAGCGAAGAAAAGCGTAAAGAGATTGCAAAAGAAAAAAAAAACAATGTAATATAAAGTAAAAAATCATTGAGTATAAAAGAAAAGGGGAAGTAGGAGGAAAGAAAGGAACGGGGGTAGGTAAAAGGACGTTGGAAAAGGACAGACAGGTTGGAAGGAATATGGGAAGGGATAGATTGAATTTAGGATTAAGGAGAATTGGGCGAATGTTAAAGTGTAGTAGTTAACGACTACTTTGGCTTATGCTCTCTTGAACGACGTTGGTGTTGACGTGTGTGCTTGTTCTCTGGATACTATGCTCTTTCGTTGAGCATTTCTTTCTTACTCACTCTCTCTTTCTCGCTTTTTCTTTCTTACTTTGAAATTTTAAAACTCATTTTACGTAACTCTTATGGCATTACAGACGGTTTATCTCTCTCTTTTTGTTTATCAAACCATAACAAATGCGATGTGTGTGCAAATTGTACTTTACATTTAATTCAATTGTTATCAATTATTATTAAAAGCTATAAAACTTACCAGCTGCTGTCTACGCAAACGTTGTTATACCTTCAGATCCGGCAGAATTTCTTAGAGACCTTACCTTTTATGGCTTGTAATGAAATTCTGACGCCATTTCATGTTCTTAGTATACATTTTTATAAATTTTATATGAAAAGTAAACTCCTTCTGACTAACATTTAATTATAACGTTTAATCAAGGGCAATCGATCGATATTGTGTTCAAAAATCGTTTCTTTTTCTCACGAAGATAGTTAGTTTTGGGTGGGAGATAGTTATCGTGTGTCAAGTACAAGTTAAATTGTCCAATATTGATGTTTTGGAAATATTTGCGGGCAGATAATTGCTATGTGCTACATTAAGGGACTTCAAATTTGTTTTCGACTTTTTAGGTAGGTTTTCTTTCGTTCACTTAAGTCATTGGTAATCGATCGATATTAGAGCTCCTAAGAGTACTCATTGTTTGGTATTCCAGAACAGTTGGCGAACGTTTTTTATTCTCCCATCACATATGTGCATTCTGTTAATCCTTACGGTCTATATATTGTTTGTTAGGCATTCAATTAAGACAAGGTCGCGATAATGCTATCTCGTTTTTAAATTTCTCTTTTTTTATGAATAAACGTATAACAACATAAGGTATAAGTGCTGATTTATTTGATTTACAAATTGTTGGTTAGGCTTGCATTCACATTTACAACTGCACGTCAGCACAGATAAACAGAAATTATTGTTCTATTGCGTTTGTCAGCTGTGACATGTTGGTTGGTTATTTTTCTTACACTTTGTAACAATAATTTCTATTTATTGCGTTAATGGATGATTCTTTTTGTTTCGGTTCAAATTAACAAACAACTCAACTTAAAACAGAGCAGCTATTTTAATGCAAAATCATTTATTTCACTTTTTCATGAATTTTAAGTTGTTTTGTTTGAAAACTTTGAGAAAAAAAACGTAAAATCAAATTAAATGAAAATAAAGAAATTGTACATACCTCAATGTTCATTTCTTCGGACACAAATTCGACCTCCTTAGAATCTTGATTAGATGAGGAACCTGCAGCAGTATTCTGTAAAGTAAAGGTAAATATGGAAAAATGGTTTGATATAAATTGATGCCAAATCTAAGAGGGAGATACAGAGGCTTTGTTGCTAAATTACATAAAAAATTACCTTTAAAACATTTTGTAGATGTTTCTCAAACGCTTCTTCTTGAAGACGCAAGTTGTGCTGTTTATCATCTTGTTTGAATTTCGTAAAGTTCTGTAATGTCTGCAACTGCCGCAGGACATTGGGATCATTCAGCAATTGCTTTAAATTGTTATTCTGAAAATGATACAAAATATTAAATAAATAAAAATTATTAATAAAAAAAAAAAGAAAAATTTAAGTTTAATTTGTAAAACAGCATAAACGATTAAGAACATAGAACAGATGAACAAAATTCGAAAGTTGTAATTTTTTTAAATTTCATTGTTGTAAACTTTGCTGCTTTGAAAAAAGCAGTATTTGCATCCTGAAGACTATTTAAGAATGTGTTTTATGAAAATTATATTAAATTACTTCCGATTTAAGACAAATATTGAAATTATTTATGATCAATTTGGCTTCTTATTTTACAAAAGTATGAATAAGTAGTAATTGAAATTAAATTGCTGTTTCTATAACACAGTGCAAATCAGGGTGAAGGTACTAGGTAAGTATAGTAAAACCACCAAAGGGTTTAACATTTTCAGACGAAATAGCTCCATATAATGTCTAAATAACAATAAGTTTAATATGCACAATTTAAATGAAATCTATTCTTATTCTTCTTCTTACTGGAGTAGCTGACTAGACATGTATGTTTAGCACAAACCAAAAAATAATTAAATCAATAATACTGTAACTTAACAAAAACTAAAATTGTTAGCTGTAAGATTTTAACGTAAACTTTACATCCAAAAGATTATTATTAGAATTCTTAGTCGATTCACACTCCACGCTGCTGCCATCGTCATCATCCACTATATGATGGCTATCTTCGTAGTCGTGCGAAGAGTTACGCTGATATTTGCTATAAGTTTCCGGATGATGTATCTTTATGGATTCCAATGTTGATTTGGAATGTTCACGAGATTTTGCATTAGACGTTGAAGCCATATTGGCAGCATTACTACTCGTCGTACGCTTGTTACTATGTTGCTTGTGTTCCAACTGTCGATTGGAAGCGGTGCGAGACCTCTCATGAGGACTTACAGACTACACAACAATATCCATTAGTATTGGGTAGGCATAATTAAGACAAATGAACAGACACATTTCGTTACGTTACTGATCGGTCATGAAAACTATCGTGGTTTTGTGTGTTTGATTGTGTTATATAGGAAAATTTTACTTACCGACAAATCTGCCAAACCTCCACCAGATCCTCCAGGCATTTTGTCATCAGCTTGCGCTGCACCACTTATGCTTGCATCCATTGAGCCTCCAGATGTATTCATACCATTGGCTTGTGAAATGTCGGCCGGAGCAGAACCGCCAGAACCACCGGCACCTCCTACAGGTGGCATGGAATATATCGGATGATTGGGATCGGCCAAATCAAAAATCGGCTGTATAACTTCGGGCGCAAACACATTGTTCTTTTGCCACAAATTGAGAACGCGTATTATGCGACTCTTGTCCTCGGGTGCGCAACGAAACAAATTCGCAAATGTATCCTTAATGTTGCGGGCAAAACGTGGGGCAAACACATCCTTCTCAGGACCAAATTGATGGCGTGATTGGCGTACAATCGAGTCAATAACGTAGAGGCCAGGTACTTTGTACTCTGGTTTACATTTTAATATGAATTTTTCAACACTTTGTACCACATGTTTGTAAAATTTAATAGCTCTCATGGCCGACCGTGTGATTGCGGACATTTTGGCTTTCGATATGGGCGGTTTACTTTCGTACAAGCCCGAAAGCTGAAAGTGAAAGAAGAAAATTAAAGTAGATAAATAAGATGTTGCTGTTAAAATGAGAGATAAATAAAAATGGTGCACTTTATTTAAAATGCTGTTTTTTTGTGTTTTGAGCGGCTATATTCGTTATACCAGAAAAATAGCATATAAGAATAATAATTATTTATAATATTGCAGTAATTTTAAGCTAGATTGTTTATACCTATGTTACTAATACGGGAATTTAGGGATTAACCGATTTCGCTAAAAGCAGAGTTTGACGTGTAAAAATTTGTAGATGCAATTTGATCTAATTAGGTAACGACAAATCCGAAAAATTGCTATATCTATTAAGATCAGAACTTATTGAAATGTTTATAATTAGATCTAAATTTAATATTTAAAAGTATCTAATTTCGTCCCGACTGTAAATCCAATTGGATATAATTATATATAATTAGTTGAATCTTATTTACAATAAAAAAAAAATCTAGCGTATACAATTTTAAAAAACTGAATCCAAAGAGATCTTCTATTATAGATACAATTTGATACAATTAGAGCATTGATAAATCAGGGACAAATTTCGGCTAAAATTTGATCTTGTTAGATACAATTAAACCAGCTGTGATCTACTCTGAAAATATAACCTCTTTTGGATCTAACAAGATATATTCAGATCCGGTTAGATCAGACTTTTTTGAACGCACTTCATTATTTTTTATTTTACATATATATACAGTGTATTTCGGTGAGCTGAGGATAGATAAGGTTTCCGAATGGAAAAAATCGTAAAGTAAAACGATCTTTAAAACAATAACTTATATCATAGTACATATAGTACAAATATGACAGCAATTACTAAACGAAATCAATTTAATAACACAATATAGAGGAATAGTATAAAGCATAGAGAAAAATTTTAAAGTATTCGAATATAATGCTATTTTTTACATTTAATCATTTAAAGATAACAAACAAGCATAAACGAATTCTGTATTTTAATTTTTTTTCTTTATTTTTGAGTTTTTTCGTATTCTGGCAAAGTTTTTTTTTTGCAAAACAAACACTAATATACTGATTTAAATATTTGACTTTAAATTAAAACCATTTGGGTTGACCTTTAAAATCTACAAAATAATATTTGTTATTATATAAAGTTAACGTTGGTGGCAGCTTTTGCAAGAAATATCTGCAAACTTTGTATTGTGAACAAAACTGCTATTATCTCTTCCAACTGAATCGTGTGCCGCAAAATATTACATAATGAAAGACATTGTTATTGTTCTTATAATATTCTTATATGATACTGCGGAGCGCAATAACAATACGGTCAACTTCCAAAATAAACTAGTTCCAAACATGCGAATTTTGAACCATTTGATGAATTACAAAGAAAATTTAATTCCATCAGAAGCAAATACTATATTATACAATACGTCCATCTCAAATTTTCACAAAATAAACTAGTTATACTACGGCAAATTTGGACTACATAGTATATATAAATTTCTCTGGAAGAGATTCCAAGCTTCTAAACACCACTAACTACCGCCCGACTAGAATTTCTGAACAGGTTCTTTAACTGGTACAAAAGGAACATTTGCTCCAAACCCTAGGACATAAAACTTAAAAACTTTACTTCCCTTTTACACCCCACGAATAAGGTATAGGATGCTTTTCGCGTTGTTGTGAACTAACACGCTTTCTATTTTAGATTCACAACAAACGGCACCTACTTTTTTTCGACGAATGCGTACACGCTTTCTATTTTAGATTCACAACAAACGGCACTGTTTGAAAAACTTTTACTAGACATGCCGATTATCTCGACATTTATACTGCGAAGTTTCTGTGGCAACATCGAGAGGGCCGGCAATGAAGGAAAAATGTAGATGACTGGAGCCGAGAATCGAACCACAGATCTCCCGCATTGTAGTCGCGTGTTCTATACACGGTCGGTCCCTAGGACATATACTTGTTAAATGACCCAGTTGTTTGTACGAAAGTTTTAAATTCGAAGCAATGTTTAACCAGAAATATTAAAAGAGCGTTACATTTAAACACTTTCCGTTGCCCAAAGTGCGGTAATCCGTAAAAAAAATAAACCGTTATTTGACATTTCTGTCGGGCCTAGTGAAACAAAAAAAATCGACATAAACAAACAGGTCATAGGGTCTGATGGAATCTTCTCTTCCCTTATTCTCTTTGTTTCGAACTATGTTTTTTCCCTTCTGAAAAATGAAACCTTATTCAAGTTGGTAATATTGTCGAACATGATAATAAAAAAAATAGCTTAACTCAGTTTATCATTATTAATGTTAATTTCATTGAATGAATCTAAATAAACAATCACAACGCAACCAATGGTTTCCAATTAGTGTAATGAAGCAGTCTTAAGACGACTAACCTTAACTAGGAAAGAGTCTGGAATTCTAGCAGTTCTAAAAACAAAAGAACGCTGTTTAAGTGATAACAAATTGTTAAAAAAAAGTTTATTTACAAGTATTTTACTTTGTGCTGATATGTCAAATATTTTCAATATGTGGCAAAGGATATTGAATTCATTGCATTTACTGTAATTTTATACCATAAAGAATAAAATTATAAATATTTGATATAAAAAAATAAGTATAATCATATAAATATGAGCTTTTCCATGGTTTCTTGAACTTTTAACACCTAAAGTTGTAATAATGAGTTGAGAAGGCAGAGCAAAGGGTGCTGATGATGATAGTTCGGCAACTATCGAAATAACTATCCGACCTGTCAGTTGTCAACATAATCCATCTCACACAACTCTTGTAAAACAAAACTCTATAAGCGATAATAAAAATGATCTTCAACCGAACAGTGAAAAAATTTATAAAAAATAAATAATTTTTAGTTAATAATTGTTGATTAAAGAATACTAAGCGATAAAATAAAGAAAGCTATAGTGCATCAGCTCGCCACAAAGGGAGATGAACTCGTCATGGAGTTCAAATCGCGCCATCCTAGTGCGCGACTCTGAATTGACCATTAATATCAACAATAAAACACTTTTCTGATCGTTTAGCCAATTTGATGTAGCATTTGATACACTAACACAAAACAGATAACTAATCACTACGATCGACTAACACTTACAAACAACACTGTATAAAATTAAAATTTAGTTTTATTTAGAAGAGTTATAGCTTTCAAGGCTGGCGCGTAATATTACGAAAGACAGCATTAGACATACAAAATATTTCTTGCTCCGAAGCGCATTAAACACTTCGCCCTTTCAACTAGGCTACTTTTGACTTCTCGCCTCCTTCGATATCCATATCTTTAGATGTTATCCTTAATTTTTTTTTTATAATTTATTTCAATTTAGATAAGTACTTCATTATAAAAAATAATACAAACATATAAATAAAATAAATTTGTAATTAAATAATGTAATTAAAGTACACAATTCAATACTAATAAAGGCCTCAGCGTCATAATGACATTATAGAGGCAAGTTGGCAATTAATTTACATTTTTAATTACAATTTAACTACAAATAAATGTTTTTTTTTAATTTTTGTTTTGCAAACAATAAAAAAGAAGAAAATATAAAATAAATATTAAATAAGAACAGTAATGTTTGTTAATCATTATGCTAGAAGTTCTGGCTATTTAATAGCCTATAAGGCTCAATAGTGATGCACTCCATTCCATTCTTTCGATGTTATCCTTAATTTTCCTACCTAATAGTCTTTTGGTTATCTAATAGCCTATAAGGCCCAATAATGATGCATTCCATTCCAATAAGTTTTTTTATAACGTTTAATAAAATGCCCGACTTTTTAATTTGTTCAACAATATTAAAAATTTGTTCAATAATAACACAGTAGCACATTTTCCAACTTCAAATTCTTGAACCAATTGAAACCCACAAAATCTGAAAGCTTATGATAGTAGAAGAAAAACCTTAACTGGGTTTTGAATTATTAGCTAAGGTTTTCTTTTAATTCATTTTTGAAGTTTTCGACTGAGATGATGATTTCAGCAGTCTATATCTCGTGAACTATTCCAAATATAGCTTTTCTCTCTTCAGCAAATTTTTAGCTCTTAATAAGATCTAAAAATTTTACCTTGAGATAAAATCAAGAAAACAACAACAACGTAGAGTTTCGTTACATAGAAAATAGAAATAAATAAAAAAACAACAAAAATCTATGATGAAATTTTACGATTTTTTTTACAGTTTTGAGTTGTTTTGAGTGGGATATTGTTGTTTTTTTGATTTTATCTGAAGGTTAAATTTTTAGATCTGACTAAGAGCTAAAAATTTGCCGAAGAGAGATCTCAAAATTTCGAATAGTTCAGGAGATATAGCTTTAAGAATCAGAACATGATTTTCAAAACTGAATTAAAAAAAACCTTAGCTAATAATTCAAAACCCAGCTAGGTGTTTTCTTCTACCATCATAAGCTTTCAGATTTTGGCGGTCTCAATTGGTTCAAGTTTTTACTGCTGCACTGTCTAATAATAATAATTCGCTAATATGAAAAGAAATTATATAAAATGCTTTTACAAACGCATAATTAATTTCATGAAAACTGAAGTTTTGAGCAACTAAAAAGCTAATATATTTTCCCACTTATCATTTCTAAATGTTTTTCGCATAACAAAACATTTTGTTTGTGCTGCATACCTAAGAAAGCCTAAATGTATGTAAGTTTTCCCTAAATGCTATAAGCCTTTCCTGCATCATCCATGAGATGCAATAGAGATGAGTTTCCCTTATTTAAGCCAAAACGACTTATTATAGGTCTGAAAGAAAAAATCATACAACCAGGCATCTTGTCGGTTACCAGCAGATATGCTCTAAAGAACATCTGTCGTACAATAAGACACTGATTTCAGTTTTAAGTTTGCATTCAAATGCTTTGTCTTTATGTGCCAAAGAGAACTACCCAAAAACGTAATGCGCAGATGTGAAAATGTACTCAAGTAGAAAATTAGGTCTCTTTCAATATATTGGCTGCACGAGCAGAAACAAAATACAAAGAAATAGGTCGTAGTGAACAAATTACCAAATGAATTCGTTTTATTTGTTGGGGTTTAGTTAATTATTAAACATAAAAAAATTTACACAAACTATCACTGGCGCCATCTGGCGGAAATGAATGAAACTAGTCTTGGCTTTCTACAATGTTTGCATAGTTTGCTGGGTTAGCGTCGTTATGCTTTTCACAAGCCCCTAGATGTATGCTCTAAAAATACTGGTTTACATATACGCTGCTACCAGGGCGAGAGGGCGTCCATCGCATCCAACAGAAACGATATTCGCAAAATGTCCAATAAAAATGAACAATATGAATTTATATCAAAAACGACAAAGCATTACTGAATTTTAATATGCACTTATGTATTATATATAATAATGCAATAACATAGTTTATACATAATTCGTGTGTCTTTTGAGACAAGCCGAGAATTTTACAAAGCCCAACCCGTCTCCGGCTTGTAATCTATCTGTGTAATCGTTTTTGCGACAGACGACGACTACGACGAGATGGCAAACTGGGAACGAAATAGAGACACACAAACATACGGACGCTGCCGACACACAAACGTGGCCTGCTTTGACGGTCCCCTCAGCTTGTTGTTTTTCTCCGGACGTTTGGCCAGTGAAAACTATTTATGTAATTGATATATCGCAATTGCCACCATAAAATGGAGACGAGCCGTAGCCACCACCAGCTAGGACGCCGATGGTTGGCCAATTTATAATAATGCATTTTATCAAACAACTTACCTCATTATTAAAAGCCACAACGTTCTCCATTCTGGATTCGTATGTGATTCCTTGCACTGCTGCCGCCGCAGCCGACTATTTATCTGCAGCCTCAATATTCAATAAACAACGAAGAATAAACGAACGAACGGTGGCTAAAAAAAGCACTTGATTTTACTTTTCTATTTCTCTTTTTTTTGTCTTCACTCGTTTTTCAACACTCGTTTTTTCGGCTTCAGTTCATGAACCACGGCACAATTTTTAAGAGTTTCATAGTCAGTTCCGATGGGATTCCTATTAAACTTTATGCACAGACCGTCAATGTAACCAGACGTAATGTTTTTAACTATGAATTAACACTTTTTCTTGGTTAAATATCTTCACAAAAATTTTACGATTCAATCGTGTGAACTTTTTTCAAGCACAAAAAGGAAGAAGAAAGGTGCTCAAAAACGAATGAGAAGAAAAAATGGCGACATCGACAGGGATGTTTGTGAAACGCTGAATTTTCTGGGAACTGAACTAAATTGCGGCGGAGAACTTGTACGCAGCCGAGACACATAATAATAAAATGGACGCAAATAGATGGTAAAATATATTTGACAAACATATCATACATATGCTATACGTATAAAAGACGAACTATTAGATTTATTAGCCGCTTATAATTAAATATAAAAGAATATTTCATTAATTTATAAACTAAAAATATGGATTAGATATAAATAGCTAACTAAAAATATATATGTATGAATATAACTATGATTGTCAATTTGTTACACGTTTGTCAAATAAATTGAACTTTTATTTAGAAATTTGCATTCTTCATAATTAAATAGCTTTTTTACATCAAAACTCATTTAGCATATTTCCGCATTATTCCGCTCTTTGAAAGATGCGGTAAATATGCTTACATTTTGTGGTTGGAAAGATGTTAGCATATTTTCGCATCCATGAAAGATGCGGAAAAATGCACTGAGTTGTTCTCTGAAATAGCTGAATTTAAGCGATCCAGCAACCACCATTTTCGTTATTTGTTTACATTTATCGGAAAAAATCCCAAACAACATGGACGGACAAAAAATTTAAATTTTTGCCAAAAAAAAATATTAATAAATGATTATTCCAATTAATAAAAAGAATTTTCGCTTCGTGGAATAAATGTTAATAGTTTTGTGGCAGGAAAATATTGCAGGTTTACAAGGCGAATAGCAAAACGTGTGAGCTAGACAACAGCTGACAATATGCGAAAATGCAGTTTAATAGCCTTTTTACACCGGAACGCATTTAACATATTTTCGCGTTTTCCGCATTTTTGAAAGATGCGGCTGAAATGCTAAAATTTTTACTTGTATTTTGTTGTGAGAAGGGGTTAACATATTTTCGCATCCATGAAAGATGCGGAAAAATGCACAGAGTTGTACTCTAAAAATCTGAATTTAAGGGATTATTTTCAGTAATGTTGCAGGATCAACATCCACCATTTTCGTTGTTTGTTGACATTATCGAAAAAAATTAATAAATGATTATTCTAATTAGTTAAAAGCATTCTCCCTTCGTGGCAGGAAAATATTGCAGATTTACAAGGCGAATGGAAAAATGTGTGAGCTAGACAACAGCTGACAATATGCGGAACAGCAGTGTAAAACCACTTTTTAGCATTTGGACCATATATGGCTTCTAGGCACTAGCATAATATACATATTTAAAATATATATAATAAAGAATTGTAAAAGTTTAACACAATTTGAAAATGAATTAATTGTTTTTTTTTTGTTTGTTTTTATTTTATTTATTTTTTAATCTAATTATCACTAAATATCAAAAGCAAACATAAAAATGACTGAGAAGTAGATATCATATAAATTGTTTCTGTAATATTAATTTTTTTTATTAATTTGAAATATACAATTATTTATTATTTATAGTGTACATTTAATTTTATATGTAGTTTTGAATTTTTTGTTAAAACAATTTTTCATTTTATTTGAAATGCAGAAATGATTATTTGTTACAAGGACTCTGATGCTAGCACCTGCCATTTCGAAAAAATAGATTTTTATATCCATTCAACGAAATCGTCTTCAATGTGAACGTTACAGTACGCACTGTAATCTCTACCTCTTATATCCGCTTCATAGTCATCTGGCAACCCCATCATTAATGACAATAAAATGACGTAAATATTGCTTTGTATTGCTTATACGTAAATTCGCTACGACAAAACGTAAATGGAATTCAGTTGTTTTGTACAATTTTGAAAAGGACTAACTTAACTGTATTGTACGATTTAATATCAAATGACGGCGAATCATAGGGCATTGGAAGAAATCGACATCGAGTTGATCGAACGTATAAAATTATCTCCCAGCTTGTACGATACCCGTCATCCGGATTTTCGTTTGGTCTATCGCAAAGACCATCAATGGCAAAGTATAGCCGATAGTATGGGAATGTCTGATGGGGAGGCACGCAAAAGATGGACAGTTTTGCGTGATCGTTATGCGCGAGAACTGAAACAGGTGCACTTGAATCCACACAGCACAGAGTTTGGCAAGAATGAATTCTTCTGTCGGATGGATTTCTTAAGGAATTTCGTAAAGAAACGCCGAGAGCGCAAAAGGTTGGGAGAGGAACACGGTAGCGGCTCTTTGAAAGTTTTAAAATTAGACAGCATTTCGGCATTTCCCTTCGAGACGGCCGAACAGCAGACTGAAGGCCAGCTAAAGCTAGTGCAGCGAGCAAACGCTAACTACGTTTATAAAGATGAAGCGAAACAAGAGGATTATGGCGACCAAGTGCAGGAGGACCCTCATGGCTATGAAGCATATGGAGACCGTAAATATATACATATATGTATAATATATATAATAATAATATAATCTTTTTTTTTGCCTTTCAATTAGATTCCTACGATTCTGTTATTATGGAAAATCATGATACATCTTGTCCCTCATCTGTTTCAAATTCATTGCACAGCGCTAGTACGGAGGCAAAACCTAGCGTGAATCAATTTGTTTCGCCTATAAGCGAAAAGGATCAAATAGCAGAAATTGTGGCAACGGAGAAAAAGCCTCTCTTATACTCGGAATCCAATTCCGACAGCGAGGTATTATTTTCTAGGGTAATAGCTTCATATCTAAAGAATCTTTCACTTCGTTATAAAATTAAGGCTAAAGTGGAAATGATGCAGATATTAGAGAAATATATAGAATTGGAGGAAAGTGAAAGGCGTACTTAGGAGATAGTTTAATACATATTTATTTAATTTTAAGCCCTTTACACTTATGCATTTCTTGTTATATAAAACTTATGGTTTAAGATAACTTAACAAAAATCTTCATTGATTATATCGGAATTCACTGCTAGGCCACGTTCTTTCAAAGCCTTCGATATCAGACGATGTTTTTCCTGGCGCTGCTCTTGTTCCCGCCGCTGCGCGTCCAGTATTTCGTCTACAGAAATTTCCTTTAAGGGCAGTTTCGACTCTTTCTCACGGTCCTACAGAATGTAAAACATTGAAAAATACACAAACGAGCTGTTACCAAAGGGGGCCGGCACTATATCGACAACAATACTTACAATTTCACCTAAAAGTACTACATTTTCTCCGCGTATTATAAAGACTCCACGCGGAATATCTCCGTATTCATTGCCTACGTGTATGCGCTCTATGGTCCTATGTAACACCAAATTTGCAAATTGATCTACTGATCGCAAATAGCCAATTAAAGTGCGACCATCCCGTAGCAGTACCATAAGCTTTTCTGAAATTCACATGGCTAAAGTTTACAATCACCTTTGGGAATGGGGTTAGTGCCGTCTACTTACTATCCACTTCCTCCAACAGGTGAGCGGTGCCGGCAAGAGGGTTTAAGTCATCCATTATATGTTAAAAATGTATTGTTATCGAATGATCTATCAAATATTTAAAATTGTTAATAACAATTGATCATGTTAATACGCGAAAACCGGGCAAAAGGTTGCGATTCAATGTTGGATGAATTACCGCACGTAAACAAAAAAAAATATTGGCTCACGAAAACGAATGTCAAAACAAACAACGGGGAAGTTGTACATAGTTGTATGGGTACAGCGTTGCCATCTTGCATTAAATTGCAGTTTGTAGGGAGTTAACAGTAATTTCGTCTGTAACGTCAAGCGCATGATGTGAATTTTAAAGAATAATTAAAAGTGTACTAAAAAAATCAAACTGAAATACATATCATGGGGCTGATCGCTGATTTAAATAAAAATATAAAATTATTTTCGTCTTGGCCCCCAACCATCAGAATGGTATGTCAATGTAAAAGCCTGGGCTCTAGGGTGCAAAAAAGAGGCTGTCTATGCCAGGGTACCGAATTAAAATAATGCAGGGATTTAAAAGTCTCCAAAACACTCTGCTCAACACATTTTAACGTCGATAATGTGCGCAGGCGAACTCAAAACACAAGAGTTTAATGATCGAAGATGCTCCACACAGAGCCAACACATAACAAAACTCTTTTTTACCATTTTTTCCAGAGCACTCAAATATGATGTGCACACATAAACGAGTGACTCTAAAAGATTTGTAGAGAAGAAGAAGAAATATAGCTGTATATGTATGTATAAAATACATTGTATATATATAAATATATGTATGCACGTGTTTTTTTCTCCATATGAATGTTACTCCGTGTTTGGGTATTTTCGTTTCGACAATTAGCAAGATGTGTTTGCATGTTAACATGCTCAACTGTGCAGAGTTTGTGTAACATTTGCCTCTCAAACACTCTCATGAAAAGAGTTTTGCATACATTTTGTGCACATTATTGACTTTTTTTTCAAACGCTGAAATAATGCATTTAAAATAAAAATAAATTATTTATATTACACATAAATTTTATTATCAACAGCAAAATGGCGAGATATATATATATTTAAAAATAATTTTTTTTCTATAACTGATATTGATGACTTTCAACAACAATTATTTTTTGTTAAATATGCCTATATTAATTAATTTACATTTACACCAATAAATTCGTTTAAAAAGTAAAATATAGACGTAATAGGGTCTGAAACATAGTGAGTCACCATAGAACCCAAGACGGCTCTTTTGTACCAATGAACCTCGTAAATCCTGTTTTTTGCGGTTACAATAAAATAATTGTAAATAAATTAAAAAAATATTTTTTTTTAAATTTAAAAAAAAATATTATAAATTATAAAAATATATACCATTTTTGTACAATACATATATGGAATTTTTAATAATTTTCCACAAAAAGTGTTACAAAATGGCACAAGTATCTTAAAGATCTATAAATTATAGCCTATTTACACCAAAAAAGCATTTCGCATATTGATCTGAATATGCTAAAAAGTGGTTTTATACTGCAGTTTCGCGTATTGTCAGCTGGTCCCTAGTTCACACATTTTTCTATTCGCCTTGTAAACGTCTAATATTTTCCTGTCACCAATCTATTAACATTGCTTCGGACGCAGCAGTCTACGAAGCGCGAATGCTCTTAACTAATTGAAATAATTATTTATTAATTTTTTGGCAAACAATTTTCCCGATTAATGTAAACAACAACGAAAATAGTCGTTGCCGGATCAACATTATTGCCAGTACAACTCAGTACATTTTTCAGCATCTTTCATGGATGCGAAAATATGCTAACAACTATTAAAAAATATACGCAAAACAATCGCAATTTAGGACAACCTCCTCAATTGGTACACTAACATAAGAAAGCCCGATCTGGCATCTCGCCATCCATCATACACAGAGCAAAGTTGACTGACAGCTCAACAACTACAACAATCAAAGATGACGAAAAAATACTGAAAACGTCGAAAGCTAGAAAGAATCATTTTATTCGGTCAAAAGTTTTTGAAATCGCAACGCAAAATACCACATAAGAGTGTAATAAACAGCGATATTTGTACGTAACGACACAAAAAGTTATCAAACAGATAAACTATAGAGAGAATCAAACAAATTCACACACAAGAAAACATTAACGAAAATTGTGAGTGAATTAACCATTCATCGGTAATCCGTGATAGAATTGAGTTAATCGAGAAAAGTGAAATTTCCATCATTTTTTTGTGTGAGTGCGGTGGCGAGGTCGTTTTGCCGAATAGTGTGAACAAAATCCATACAGGGTGCTCGATGTGAATTTACATACATATTGCTTCGCAAAGAAATGAGCTGGCCCAACTTTCGGCGATATTCGCTAACAACAATAACAAGCCTGTGCAATTATCAAGCACTATTGTGTAATACACGAGAATCTTTGAAACGTGCGTAGTGCAAACGGCGATTAGCAATACAAAAAAAAAGAAAAACCCAAAATTAATTTCTATCCACCGACTGTCCAACAACAACAATTACATGGTTTCTTATGACGTATTGTTGTCATCGTTCGTAGAAAATCAAAAAGCAAAATAGTTTACAAGTGCACATTACGATTTGTGTGCGTATGTGTGTGTTTGTTTGTTGTTAAATCGTTTTTTGTCTTCTTTCCTTTCAAGTTTTATAGAATTTGTTTATTGCGCCGGAGCTGTAGACGATATTAGCAGAATTGAAGACCAGAAATTTCTAACCAAAATATCTGAAGACGCCGCCTGGAGCAGCATAAACGTCCTTCACCATGTACTCGTTAGTGCGTAACTACAGAAAATGTGGCTTTAATCCACAAATGGTGTTGCCTTCAAGTAATTGTAAGTATCAAGGAACCTAATATATAGAATCTAAATCGGAATTATAGATGTTGTCTACTTATGTATATGTTTCAACCATTAACGTATTTTCTATTAAGAAGAAAACAATTGGTGTCAAAAATTACCAACTCGTCCTTAGTTTCTTATTCCCTTTTGTAGTGACGTGATGTTGTTATTTTATCTTTAGGACAATTGCCAGAGTTTTTTGCGGAGGGGTAGAGGAAAACTTCTTTGTTTTGGTTTCTTATTTCGGTGGCCTGATTGAAAGAGAAATGCATTGTAAACAGGTTTTTATAGATACACTGATACATAGAAGAATATGTGTATAAAGAGAGTTGAAGAAGAAGAGGGATCAAAACAAAATGATACAAAAATGCATCAACTTCTGTTTGTGTTGTTTTTCCCTGCAGATCTTGCACCTGAGCCTTGATTAACCATGTTAGAATGCGTTTATGTTTCGTTGGAGGACAACTTTTGAAAAGGACATTATTTTATTTATATTATTATATATAATAATGCAATAACATAGTTTATACATAATTCGTGTGTCTTTTGAGACAAGCCGAGAATTTTACAAAGCCCAACCCGTCTCCGGCTTGTAATCTATCTGTGTAATCGTTTTTGCGACAGACGACGACTACGACGAGATGGCAAACTGGGAACGAAATAGAGACACACAAACATACGGACGCTGCCGACACACAAACGTGGCCTGCTTTGACGGTCCCCTCAGCTTGTTGTTTTTCTCCGGACGTTTGGCCAGTGAAAACTATTTATGTAATTGATATATCGCAATTGCCACCATAAAATGGAGACGAGCCGTAGCCACCACCAGCTAGGACGCCGATGGTTGGCCAATTTATAATAATGCATTTTATCAAACAACTTACCTCATTATTAAAAGCCACAACGTTCTCCATTCTGGATTCGTATGTGATTCCTTGCACTGCTGCCGCCGCAGCCGACTATTTATCTGCAGCCTCAATATTCAATAAACAACGAAGAATAAACGAACGAACGGTGGCTAAAAAAAGCACTTGATTTTACTTTTCTATTTCTCTTTTTTTTGTCTTCACTCGTTTTTCAACACTCGTTTTTTCGGCTTCAGTTCATGAACCACGGCACAATTTTTAAGAGTTTCATAGTCAGTTCCGATGGGATTCCTATTAAACTTTATGCACAGACCGTCAATGTAACCAGACGTAATGTTTTTAACTATGAATTAACACTTTTTCTTGGTTAAATATCTTCACAAAAATTTTACGATTCAATCGTGTGAACTTTTTTCAAGCACAAAAAGGAAGAAGAAAGGTGCTCAAAAACGAATGAGAAGAAAAAATGGCGACATCGACAGGGATGTTTGTGAAACGCTGAATTTTCTGGGAACTGAACTAAATTGCGGCGGAGAACTTGTACGCAGCCGAGACACATAATAATAAAATGGACGCAAATAGATGGTAAAATATATTTGACAAACATATCATACATATGCTATACGTATAAAAGACGAACTATTAGATTTATTAGCCGCTTATAATTAAATATAAAAGAATATTTCATTAATTTATAAACTAAAAATATGGATTAGATATAAATAGCTAACTAAAAATATATATGTATGAATATAACTATGATTGTCAATTTGTTACACGTTTGTCAAATAAATTGAACTTTTATTTAGAAATTTGCATTCTTCATAATTAAATAGCTTTTTTACATCAAAACTCATTTAGCATATTTCCGCATTATTCCGCTCTTTGAAAGATGCGGTAAATATGCTTACATTTTGTGGTTGGAAAGATGTTAGCATATTTTCGCATCCATGAAAGATGCGGAAAAATGCACTGAGTTGTTCTCTGAAATAGCTGAATTTAAGCGATCCAGCAACCACCATTTTCGTTATTTGTTTACATTTATCGGAAAAAATCCCAAACAACATGGACGGACAAAAAATTTAAATTTTTGCCAAAAAAAAATATTAATAAATGATTATTCCAATTAATAAAAAGAATTTTCGCTTCGTGGAATAAATGTTAATAGTTTTGTGGCAGGAAAATATTGCAGGTTTACAAGGCGAATAGCAAAACGTGTGAGCTAGACAACAGCTGACAATATGCGAAAATGCAGTTTAATAGCCTTTTTACACCGGAACGCATTTAACATATTTTCGCGTTTTCCGCATTTTTGAAAGATGCGGCTGAAATGCTAAAATTTTTACTTGTATTTTGTTGTGAGAAGGGGTTAACATATTTTCGCATCCATGAAAGATGCGGAAAAATGCACAGAGTTGTACTCTAAAAATCTGAATTTAAGGGATTATTTTCAGTAATGTTGCAGGATCAACATCCACCATTTTCGTTGTTTGTTGACATTATCGAAAAAAATTAATAAATGATTATTCTAATTAGTTAAAAGCATTCTCCCTTCGTGGCAGGAAAATATTGCAGATTTACAAGGCGAATGGAAAAATGTGTGAGCTAGACAACAGCTGACAATATGCGGAACAGCAGTGTAAAACCACTTTTTAGCATTTGGACCATATATGGCTTCTAGGCACTAGCATAATATACATATTTAAAATATATATAATAAAGAATTGTAAAAGTTTAACACAATTTGAAAATGAATTAATTGTTTTTTTTTTGTTTGTTTTTATTTTATTTATTTTTTAATCTAATTATCACTAAATATCAAAAGCAAACATAAAAATGACTGAGAAGTAGATATCATATAAATTGTTTCTGTAATATTAATTTTTTTTATTAATTTGAAATATACAATTATTTATTATTTATAGTGTACATTTAATTTTATATGTAGTTTTGAATTTTTTGTTAAAACAATTTTTCATTTTATTTGAAATGCAGAAATGATTATTTGTTACAAGGACTCTGATGCTAGCACCTGCCATTTCGAAAAAATAGATTTTTATATCCATTCAACGAAATCGTCTTCAATGTGAACGTTACAGTACGCACTGTAATCTCTACCTCTTATATCCGCTTCATAGTCATCTGGCAACCCCATCATTAATGACAATAAAATGACGTAAATATTGCTTTGTATTGCTTATACGTAAATTCGCTACGACAAAACGTAAATGGAATTCAGTTGTTTTGTACAATTTTGAAAAGGACTAACTTAACTGTATTGTACGATTTAATATCAAATGACGGCGAATCATAGGGCATTGGAAGAAATCGACATCGAGTTGATCGAACGTATAAAATTATCTCCCAGCTTGTACGATACCCGTCATCCGGATTTTCGTTTGGTCTATCGCAAAGACCATCAATGGCAAAGTATAGCCGATAGTATGGGAATGTCTGATGGGGAGGCACGCAAAAGATGGACAGTTTTGCGTGATCGTTATGCGCGAGAACTGAAACAGGTGCACTTGAATCCACACAGCACAGAGTTTGGCAAGAATGAATTCTTCTGTCGGATGGATTTCTTAAGGAATTTCGTAAAGAAACGCCGAGAGCGCAAAAGGTTGGGAGAGGAACACGGTAGCGGCTCTTTGAAAGTTTTAAAATTAGACAGCATTTCGGCATTTCCCTTCGAGACGGCCGAACAGCAGACTGAAGGCCAGCTAAAGCTAGTGCAGCGAGCAAACGCTAACTACGTTTATAAAGATGAAGCGAAACAAGAGGATTATGGCGACCAAGTGCAGGAGGACCCTCATGGCTATGAAGCATATGGAGACCGTAAATATATACATATATGTATAATATATATAATAATAATATAATCTTTTTTTTTGCCTTTCAATTAGATTCCTACGATTCTGTTATTATGGAAAATCATGATACATCTTGTCCCTCATCTGTTTCAAATTCATTGCACAGCGCTAGTACGGAGGCAAAACCTAGCGTGAATCAATTTGTTTCGCCTATAAGCGAAAAGGATCAAATAGCAGAAATTGTGGCAACGGAGAAAAAGCCTCTCTTATACTCGGAATCCAATTCCGACAGCGAGGTATTATTTTCTAGGGTAATAGCTTCATATCTAAAGAATCTTTCACTTCGTTATAAAATTAAGGCTAAAGTGGAAATGATGCAGATATTAGAGAAATATATAGAATTGGAGGAAAGTGAAAGGCGTACTTAGGAGATAGTTTAATACATATTTATTTAATTTTAAGCCCTTTACACTTATGCATTTCTTGTTATATAAAACTTATGGTTTAAGATAACTTAACAAAAATCTTCATTGATTATATCGGAATTCACTGCTAGGCCACGTTCTTTCAAAGCCTTCGATATCAGACGATGTTTTTCCTGGCGCTGCTCTTGTTCCCGCCGCTGCGCGTCCAGTATTTCGTCTACAGAAATTTCCTTTAAGGGCAGTTTCGACTCTTTCTCACGGTCCTACAGAATGTAAAACATTGAAAAATACACAAACGAGCTGTTACCAAAGGGGGCCGGCACTATATCGACAACAATACTTACAATTTCACCTAAAAGTACTACATTTTCTCCGCGTATTATAAAGACTCCACGCGGAATATCTCCGTATTCATTGCCTACGTGTATGCGCTCTATGGTCCTATGTAACACCAAATTTGCAAATTGATCTACTGATCGCAAATAGCCAATTAAAGTGCGACCATCCCGTAGCAGTACCATAAGCTTTTCTGAAATTCACATGGCTAAAGTTTACAATCACCTTTGGGAATGGGGTTAGTGCCGTCTACTTACTATCCACTTCCTCCAACAGGTGAGCGGTGCCGGCAAGAGGGTTTAAGTCATCCATTATATGTTAAAAATGTATTGTTATCGAATGATCTATCAAATATTTAAAATTGTTAATAACAATTGATCATGTTAATACGCGAAAACCGGGCAAAAGGTTGCGATTCAATGTTGGATGAATTACCGCACGTAAACAAAAAAAAATATTGGCTCACGAAAACGAATGTCAAAACAAACAACGGGGAAGTTGTACATAGTTGTATGGGTACAGCGTTGCCATCTTGCATTAAATTGCAGTTTGTAGGGAGTTAACAGTAATTTCGTCTGTAACGTCAAGCGCATGATGTGAATTTTAAAGAATAATTAAAAGTGTACTAAAAAAATCAAACTGAAATACATATCATGGGGCTGATCGCTGATTTAAATAAAAATATAAAATTATTTTCGTCTTGGCCCCCAACCATCAGAATGGTATGTCAATGTAAAAGCCTGGGCTCTAGGGTGCAAAAAAGAGGCTGTCTATGCCAGGGTACCGAATTAAAATAATGCAGGGATTTAAAAGTCTCCAAAACACTCTGCTCAACACATTTTAACGTCGATAATGTGCGCAGGCGAACTCAAAACACAAGAGTTTAATGATCGAAGATGCTCCACACAGAGCCAACACATAACAAAACTCTTTTTTACCATTTTTTCCAGAGCACTCAAATATGATGTGCACACATAAACGAGTGACTCTAAAAGATTTGTAGAGAAGAAGAAGAAATATAGCTGTATATGTATGTATAAAATACATTGTATATATATAAATATATGTATGCACGTGTTTTTTTCTCCATATGAATGTTACTCCGTGTTTGGGTATTTTCGTTTCGACAATTAGCAAGATGTGTTTGCATGTTAACATGCTCAACTGTGCAGAGTTTGTGTAACATTTGCCTCTCAAACACTCTCATGAAAAGAGTTTTGCATACATTTTGTGCACATTATTGACTTTTTTTTCAAACGCTGAAATAATGCATTTAAAATAAAAATAAATTATTTATATTACACATAAATTTTATTATCAACAGCAAAATGGCGAGATATATATATATTTAAAAATAATTTTTTTTCTATAACTGATATTGATGACTTTCAACAACAATTATTTTTTGTTAAATATGCCTATATTAATTAATTTACATTTACACCAATAAATTCGTTTAAAAAGTAAAATATAGACGTAATAGGGTCTGAAACATAGTGAGTCACCATAGAACCCAAGACGGCTCTTTTGTACCAATGAACCTCGTAAATCCTGTTTTTTGCGGTTACAATAAAATAATTGTAAATAAATTAAAAAAATATTTTTTTTTAAATTTAAAAAAAAATATTATAAATTATAAAAATATATACCATTTTTGTACAATACATATATGGAATTTTTAATAATTTTCCACAAAAAGTGTTACAAAATGGCACAAGTATCTTAAAGATCTATAAATTATAGCCTATTTACACCAAAAAAGCATTTCGCATATTGATCTGAATATGCTAAAAAGTGGTTTTATACTGCAGTTTCGCGTATTGTCAGCTGGTCCCTAGTTCACACATTTTTCTATTCGCCTTGTAAACGTCTAATATTTTCCTGTCACCAATCTATTAACATTGCTTCGGACGCAGCAGTCTACGAAGCGCGAATGCTCTTAACTAATTGAAATAATTATTTATTAATTTTTTGGCAAACAATTTTCCCGATTAATGTAAACAACAACGAAAATAGTCGTTGCCGGATCAACATTATTGCCAGTACAACTCAGTACATTTTTCAGCATCTTTCATGGATGCGAAAATATGCTAACAACTATTAAAAAATATACGCAAAACAATCGCAATTTAGGACAACCTCCTCAATTGGTACACTAACATAAGAAAGCCCGATCTGGCATCTCGCCATCCATCATACACAGAGCAAAGTTGACTGACAGCTCAACAACTACAACAATCAAAGATGACGAAAAAATACTGAAAACGTCGAAAGCTAGAAAGAATCATTTTATTCGGTCAAAAGTTTTTGAAATCGCAACGCAAAATACCACATAAGAGTGTAATAAACAGCGATATTTGTACGTAACGACACAAAAAGTTATCAAACAGATAAACTATAGAGAGAATCAAACAAATTCACACACAAGAAAACATTAACGAAAATTGTGAGTGAATTAACCATTCATCGGTAATCCGTGATAGAATTGAGTTAATCGAGAAAAGTGAAATTTCCATCATTTTTTTGTGTGAGTGCGGTGGCGAGGTCGTTTTGCCGAATAGTGTGAACAAAATCCATACAGGGTGCTCGATGTGAATTTACATACATATTGCTTCGCAAAGAAATGAGCTGGCCCAACTTTCGGCGATATTCGCTAACAACAATAACAAGCCTGTGCAATTATCAAGCACTATTGTGTAATACACGAGAATCTTTGAAACGTGCGTAGTGCAAACGGCGATTAGCAATACAAAAAAAAAGAAAAACCCAAAATTAATTTCTATCCACCGACTGTCCAACAACAACAATTACATGGTTTCTTATGACGTATTGTTGTCATCGTTCGTAGAAAATCAAAAAGCAAAATAGTTTACAAGTGCACATTACGATTTGTGTGCGTATGTGTGTGTTTGTTTGTTGTTAAATCGTTTTTTGTCTTCTTTCCTTTCAAGTTTTATAGAATTTGTTTATTGCGCCGGAGCTGTAGACGATATTAGCAGAATTGAAGACCAGAAATTTCTAACCAAAATATCTGAAGACGCCGCCTGGAGCAGCATAAACGTCCTTCACCATGTACTCGTTAGTGCGTAACTACAGAAAATGTGGCTTTAATCCACAAATGGTGTTGCCTTCAAGTAATTGTAAGTATCAAGGAACCTAATATATAGAATCTAAATCGGAATTATAGATGTTGTCTACTTATGTATATGTTTCAACCATTAACGTATTTTCTATTAAGAAGAAAACAATTGGTGTCAAAAATTACCAACTCGTCCTTAGTTTCTTATTCCCTTTTGTAGTGACGTGATGTTGTTATTTTATCTTTAGGACAATTGCCAGAGTTTTTTGCGGAGGGGTAGAGGAAAACTTCTTTGTTTTGGTTTCTTATTTCGGTGGCCTGATTGAAAGAGAAATGCATTGTAAACAGGTTTTTATAGATACACTGATACATAGAAGAATATGTGTATAAAGAGAGTTGAAGAAGAAGAGGGATCAAAACAAAATGATACAAAAATGCATCAACTTCTGTTTGTGTTGTTTTTCCCTGCAGATCTTGCACCTGAGCCTTGATTAACCATGTTAGAATGCGTTTATGTTTCGTTGGAGGACAACTTTTGAAAAGGACATTATTTTATTTAAAATTAAAAAAAAAAATTTTAAATAAATATTTTTCCGGAAAAATTTATTTTTTTTGTGTAATATAATGTATTTTTATGGAAAAATTTTAAATTTATAGTAAAAAAATAAACAATAAATGAAAATTTTTGAAAAAAAAAATTGGGAGCCATATAAGTCCTTACAGGCTCGGTTATTGAAACTATATGATATATGTATAAATTAAAAAAAATTTAATTTCAATAAAGAATATCACAAAATCTGTTTTTCCATCAAAACATTGTCTATAATGTATGTATGTCGTAGTCACGTCGAATGTTTGTCGTTTTTTTAATATGGCATCGCCGATGTCGATTGTAAGACTGAAATACGACTCTGTCGAATTCTATTAAAAATTTTAGTATTTTGTATGTCGTTTTTGAGCGTGAAATTCGACGGGAACAGTCGTAGTGTATTTTGCTGTTGAAAACGTCGAATTAAACAAAGAATTTTATGAAAACAAACAGAAAGTACAAGTAAAAACAAAACAGTACTATAATAAATAAGATTTATTACCCTTTTAACTAATTTATAATTAAAAACATATCTTTTTGCTTGATAAAGGATGAAAAACGACACCAAAGCAATTTGCTTAAAAATACAAAAAATTCCAAAAGGATTCCATAAAAAAGAAAATTTAAATAAAAACAATGGAATGTCATAAAAGGAAGGGTGAACAGCATTCGTCCTTCCTCACGCTAATCCGAAGACAAATGATTCATGTACGCATTGTGCTTATTGTAGGTTGCGCCAGGCACAGATTAGAATCATTTCCAGATCCTTTTTGGTAACATTCAGCGAGGATTTGCATAGTTGCTGAAAGTTGTGATGACTTAGTAACTCGCGTTGATCAACATTCATATTGAATCTTGTGTCACATCGCTCTTATAACATATCTAAAAGCATTCTTGGTCAATCTAAAGTAGCTTTTAAATCTGTGGAAGTACTATTTAAATAGAAATTTTAGTTGAATTCACAGAAATCTTACAAGAAAATTTGTCTACGTAAACTTATAAGTTCTTGCTTTTTTTTCATGGGAAGATGAACATCTCTTAACACTAAACATTTCTGTTAATTATTACTTATATTAATTAAATAAGAAATTCAAACAGCCGGATGACCAAACAAGTGGTATATAAAAAAGATTAAAATTCCTCCGTCGAATGTTTTACTTAATGCCAATGAAAAGTAAATTCGACCATGAATACGACAGTTGCAGAAAGTCGACTACGCCAGATGTAATAAGGGGGATTATAAAAGTTAAGAGGCTTAATTTTTTCTCCCTTTTTCTCTTAACCTTCGCCTATGCCTTGATCACATTCTCTTTATAATGTTGAAGATTTAATGAGTTTGGTTTCATTGTTCGGTTCAAGATCTATTATTGCTAATAGAATTTGTTTTACAAGAGTTGTGTGAAATGGATTATGTTGACAGCTGGCATCTTCATCAGTACCCGTTAAAAGCTTCAAGAAATCAATGTGAAGCTCACACACACTGGTACGAAAATGGTATCAACGAAAACCACACGTTAACCTAATCCTCACAAACTCTTGTCATGCTTTGTCCATCGGGCAAATTTGCATAGAATTGTTGCTGATTTTTTTTATTATTGTTACGCTTAATACTGATTAATATCGGTGAGTCAACAAAGCTTGTGAGACCGGTGTAAACAACTTGTTGTGTATTCCCTGTCTGCATCTGTTGATTGTGGAATTTAGACCAACCACTATTAGATTTGCCAACCCTATATATATTACCTTAATATTTTTGCAAAACAAACTGCTTATCTCCCTTAACAATTATTCTCTCCTATTCTCTGCTACTAAAGATAAGCAATTTTTATATAATCTAAAGTTTATGACCAACGACCTTATGGAGTTGTTTTAATCAAACCGTTTTATTTGTTCAAACTTAATTGTGCCAGAAGATTTGTACATATAAATTAAAATCAAAATTTTTGTAACACAAAACACTTGCACCGGGCTCTTGAAAGGTTGAGGAATTGTGTCACTAAAATATGTTACTCATAACTACTTTAGATGTGAGCAGATAAGATCTTTTTGTGATAAATAATCTCATCACAATAATAACAGTAATTATATATATTTTTTATTTATATATGTGTTAATTTAATACAATTAAAATTATAATGTATTTTATGTAGCTATCGACTATGGCTATTGGTTAAGTAGTAATTCTTTATATGCATCTTTAGTGCAATGTTTATTACTCAGTTGTATTCTTTAATGTATATTTGCAATTATCTTTCGCTTCTTGCTGGTTGATGACAAACGAACTTTTATTTTCAAATGTATATCTGTTTAAACAATACATTACAACATTTTGGCATCGTGTCCCATTAAATAAAGATGCTATAAAAATGATTCTGTATTGCAATTACACCAAAGTAAACTTGAACCTAGCGAAGGTGAAATTTTCACAAAAATGGGTTAATGCACCTTTTGAAAGAACAAAAAAGACTATACTATATGCAAAGATATAACAATGGCAAAGTTGTATAGGTATTTTTTTAAGCAATTGTGTACTGCTATATATTCCTATTATTGAATGCTTAGAATATACAACAATTAATACGTTAACGATGATCATGTAATAATATAGTGGAATTCTATTTTTAAAGACTTTCTCACGAATAAAATTATTGTTCCTTTTGTATTTAAAGTTAGAACAATTTCCCTTTTCTTCGGCTATAGTTTAAACTTTGTATGCAATAAAATATTATATTGTGTTAGAAGATTTTCAACAATGTCGTCTGAATGAACGTACATACGTCGTCTCATATATTTTGTGTTTGCATTTATTTTCTAATTTCATTTTGTTTTCATTCTTCCGTTTTTGGTTTTAGCAAACGGAACGAGTGAAACAAACATTTTGGCTATTTATATATTTCATAATTCAATTGTAGTGAAATGCGCATATACCACTGAAATCTATGTTAGCAAGTTGTTAAGTGGTGTCTATTTGTAAGCAAACCACAGACAGTGAGACGTCGTTTCTTTTAAATGACTCAAAGAAATGATAACAAACAACAGGTAGACAGATGCACATAGGCAGAATATAGGAAAATAATAAAGGAATGTTAGTATTTTTTTTTAAATTTATTTTAATCTTGCTACAAACTTGCATTTGAAAGTTCAAAGGTTAATTAATGTTAAGTAAATGGTGGCCTTAATGTGTTTAGCAACTGATAATTTGAAAAACAAATTGCCGGTATGCAAGTAAATTTGAATACCTTCAACACCTGTATCATCATCGTTTTCCAGTTAGGGCCAATTTTTGTCATCAATTATTCTTTCAATTCCCTGTCACTGGTTTAACATTTCAATATCACTGAACCATGACACTGTTGTCTGTGGCATTGAGATCGTAACTGTTTACATAAGTCATTAGATCATTTACAATTAGCGCTTGTTTTCTTGAGCTTCTACCTGTTTTGTTGCTATATTACTCACTTTGCTAATCTTAATAAACTTGTTATTATTAGCGTATGGCGTTAATAAAGTAAATACGATAATAAATAAAATATACGATTGGCATCGAATTGAAACAAAATTTCTAGTATCTATAACGAGATAAATTAATAAGGTGAAATCTACAATTGATTACTGGTAATCTACTTCTTTTATCATATAGATAGTGTGTGGAAGAAAGTTAGACAAAAATTGTGAATTTGGCATTGCCCTCACATCGTAATACCAGTTGTTAGCCTTAAACATCTTGTGCGATTATCTACAAAACTAGAATTTGAAATAGTATGAATTGGAATTTTAAACTTTTTTTATATAGCCTCGGTATTAAAATACAGTAACTATACGATTAACAAATGAAATTCAAAGAAAATCAATTGAAATTCAAATTTTTTTATTTCCAATTCAAAAATCCTCAACTGAGATTCAAAGTTTCCACGTGTTAGTTGAAAAAACTTTATTGAAATTGAAAATTCTTTTATTCGAATGGAAAATTTGAATTTGAATTGATATTTCGTCATTTGAATTTCAAAACTCGTCAATTGAAATTCAAAACTTATCAGTTATAAGAGTTTAGAAGATTTTTGAAAATCAATTGACGAATTTTAAATTTCAAATAACGAAATATCAATTCAAATTCAAATTTTCCAGTTGAAATATGAAAAATATCAATTCAAATTCAAAACTCGCCAATTAAAATTTAAAATACATAAATTGATGTTCAAAATTCATCAATTGAAATTCAAAACTTGTCATTTGAAATTCAAAATTCATCAATTGAATTTCAAAGCTCGTCAACTGAAATTCAAAACTCATCAGTTGAAAGAGTTTGGAAGATTTTTTAATTTCAATTGAATTGAATTTTGAATTTCAAATGACGAGTTTCGAATATCAATTGATGTGTTTTGATTTTCAATTGCTGAGTTTTGATTTTCAATTGATATTTTTCAAATGGAAACTTTGAATTTGAGTTGATATTTTTTGATTTTCAAATGTGATATTTGAATATCTATCGACGTTTTTTGATTTTCAAATGGAATGTTTGAAAATCAAATACAATTTTTGAACTTCAATTGCTTTTCTTTGAATTTTAATTGGAAATTCAATTGACGAGTTTTGATTTTCAATTGATATTTTTCAAATGGAAAATTTGAATTTGAAATGATATTTTTTGATTTTCAAATGGACAGTTTGAAAATCAAATAAAATGTTTGAACTTCAATTGTTTTTCTTTGAATTTTAATTGGAAATGGTGTAGTTGCCACAAGAACAACTTGTCGAACTGGCAATTTTCCACTGGCATGGACTAAGCTTTAACAACTGACCCATATCACTTTCACGATAGCGTGGGATATATAACACACTCGAATGATTTGATAACAATTGATTGATATAAAACGATTTGTTGGCCAGCCGTTTGTTTGTTAAGAAATGTTGAGTGCCAAAACAAAAGGCGGACGAAAATAATTTGCGAAATTCAAAAAACATAATTAGTACAGGGCTTGGGTGATAAAAAAACATTTGATTTTAAAAACCAGACAAATTTTTTTTTTTAAGAATTTAACAGACTGTTTTATTTTTTACTGGATGTATTTTGTTCGGTGCTATACTTAAGGTATCTAAAGAATTTATTAAACATATTTAATATATTATAAAAAACCACGTCAAAATCTACAAAAGTTGCTGCAGTACCTCTCACCTTGTGTGCAACGTTGATTATTATCTAATTTAACTTTTAATCCCTTCGTATCACTTTTAACTAATTCATCTCTTTTTTCTCTCCCCTCTCTTTAACAGACTCCACAAAGCATAACCGTTCCCATTTCGCTCACAAATATCGCGTGGAACCCTATGGAGGAGCTCACCAACACAACAAAAAGCAAGTCATCAGTCGATCGACTTTGCTGCCCGGTCACTATTATCTACCACTTGCCACATCTCCAGAGTACGCGGATGCCGTGTCAGCCTATTATACGCACAATGCGGTAAGACACTTTCGTTCGGGCCAACGTTTGTACGAGCAGCCCTCATCAAAAATCGAGGAAACTGTGCAAACAATGAAGAACAGACAAAGGGAGAAAGTAGAGGAAATCATGAAGGAAGCCGCCAACAATGCTGCCAACGGCGTTTCAATCCAGTCAAGCACTGCTGTGGCGCCTACAAACAACAAATTGGCGGAAACAACACCGAAAGAGGTGGCTGTGAAAAAGTCACTGAAAACTCGTATTTGGGAAGAGGTGCTGCATTATTATCACGGTTTCCGTTTGCTCTTCATTGACATGAACATCTGCCGCCAGCTTTTGTGGCGTATTTTGAATGGCAAAACGTTGACCCGCCGTGAAAACAAGTTGTTGGTGCGTACCACATCCGACATGTTCCGTTTGATTCCCTTCTCGGTGTTCATCATTGTACCCTTCATGGAGGTGCTGTTGCCGGTCTTTATCAAGTTTTTCCCTGGCATGTTGCCGTCGACATTCCAAACAGCCAAGGAACGGGAGGACAAATTGAAGCAATCTCTGCAGATGCGCTTGGAAATGGCCAAGTTCTTGCAGAAAACTCTGGATGAAATGGCCGTCCAACACAAGGATCACAAAAGTGTTGAAGCCAAACAGTTTGATACGTTCTTTCAAAAAATCAAAAATCCTACTGAGTACGTGTCCAACGAGGAAATCATTAAGTATGCCAAGCGTTTTGATGATGAATACACGTTGGATTCATTGTCAAGGGAACAATTGGCGGCCCTGTGTCGTGTGGTCGAATTAAACACTATGGGCACCTCCAATTGGCTGAGGTTCCAGTTGCGCGTTAAGCTACGCTCTTTGGCTGCCGATGATCGCGTTATAGCCCGAGAGGGTGTCAACTCCTTGGACTTGTGGGAATTGCAACAAGCCTGTAAGGCGAGAGGCATGAGAGCTTACGGCTTGACACAGGAGAAGATGCGCACTCAACTACAGGAATGGATTGATTTATCTCTTAACGAAAAAGTTCCTCCCACATTGTTGCTGCTGTCGAGAACTATGCTTATTTCCGACGACCGTATCACCACGGACAAACTCAAGGAAACCATCCGTGTATTGCCCGATTCTTTGGCTGCCCAAACTAAGGCCGCTATCGGCGAACGTGAAGGCAAAATCGACAATAAGACTAAAATCGAAATCATCAAAGAAGAAGAGCGTAAAATCAAAGAAGAACGTGAGGAAGAGAGAGAAGCAAAGGCTGCACAAGCAGAAAAGGTGTTGGAGGCCGCTGCATTGGACAAGGCCGCATTGGACAAGGCTGAATTGGAGAAAGCCGCATTGGACAAAGCCGCATTGGACAAGGCGCCCGTGGTTGATGCCCAACGTGATCCTGCTATGATCGACACAGCGCGCGATGTCGTTGACAAAGCCCCTGTTTTGGAAGCAGTCAAACCCGTTGTATTAACCGCAACTCAAAAGGCTAAACTAGTGGAAGACGCTAAAGCCATAGCCGATGAGGAAAAATCTCTTTCCTCTAAAGATGTGGAACTGCTTAATGAAGCCTTGAAATCGCTCTCCGAAGACAGGAAAATGCTTGTCGAAAAGGAAACCATTAAAGACCTCAAAGAGGAGTTGGAGGATTACCGGGAAGATCTGGAAGAGTTGCGTGAAGTGCGCGATGTTGTTAATGAGCCCGTCCAAGAAAGTCGTGCGGCCAAACTTCTATTCAAGAAAGTTAACAACATGATTGGCCAATTGGACAAGGTAGTACTAGATTTGGAAGAAAAGCAAAAGGAGAAAATGATTGCAAGCGGAGAATTAAAGAAGGCCGAACATGATGCGTTCAAACATCGGGAAGAGGAAATAGTGCAAATTGATGAACTGGTACAGGCTATTAAAAAGGTACAAAGTTTGATTACATAACAAATAACTAACAATATAACTAATAATATAAAATGCTTGCAGCTTAAACAAACCTCCGACGAGTCCAGACTTAAACAAATTGAAAATGTTCTAAGTAAATTGGATGCCGACAAGGATGGTGCCATTACTGTGGATGAAGTTCTTAAGGTAAGATACGAGTATAATAATAAAGTTGGTGATTAAGTTAAAAGTTACAATACAATATTTCTGTCTTCTTTTTGAACAGGTCGTCGAAGCCATTGGCCGTGATAATGTTAAACTCAATGAGAAACAATTGGAGGAATTGATCACTCTATTGGATAAGGAACAAATTATTGAAGCTGAGGAGAAAATCGAAAAGGCTTTGGCTAAAAGTATAAAGGAAGCTGAGGAAGTCAAAAAAGTGGCCGAGGAAATTAAGAACAAGGAAGCTGCAGCTGCAGCTGCTGCTGCGGCGGCAAAATTGAGTGGCGAAGAATTGGTGGATCATGCGGGTGTGATCAAGGATAATGCTTTAAATCTGGATGTGACAGATGAGAAAAATGTTTTTAAAACTGAGGTGAGTGGGGAAAAGGGGGAATACATAATTATTTAAAGGTACCATTACATATAACATAAATGATCATACGCCCACACTGCTAGGCCCTAACAGCGGAAACATAGTATAATAATAATAATAAAAACGTTAAAAGCAGCTGTAAATGAATCACTCTAATTTGCAAAAATTTTAATTATTTAGTTCAATTCATTTGAACTGAACTAATTTTAAAATAAAAAATGATTGGACGACAAAACAAAGTAATGATCCCTCACGATTTACTTACACTGGTCCTTTTTGAAAACAGATTCAATTTAAAAAATTGGAAATGAACTGCAAATTTATTAGTATAAATTCTAAATAATTTAATTCAAATAAATTGGAAATGAATTGGAAATACATTTTTCTAATTCATTTGTATTAATTCAAAATCTATGCAATTTGAAAGAATTGCAAATTAATGCAATTAATTTTGCCAAATTCATTTGAATTGGAAATGAATTGCAATTCATTTTGCCAAAATTCATTTGAATTGGAAATTGATAGCAATTCAATTTTGCAAATTCATTTGAATTGAATTTGATTCAATTTGATAATTAATTCAAAACTTATCTAATTCATAACGAATTGTTCCAATTAATTTATATAATTCATAACGAATTGATGTGATTGATTAAAAATCCAATACTATAATAAACTGAATGACAAATTATTGTTATAACTTTTTGTGTTTTTTTCCTTTTTAGACAACTTCAAAATCCACCGAGGCCGCTTTGCTCGAAGCTGCTGAAAAGCAAAAGGAGAAAATCTTACCTAAAGCTGACATTAATGCTCCGCTGCCACCTCCACCCACGACAACGTCGTCCCAAGTGAATTCCAAAGATAAAATGATATGACTCGAAGGGGATACTAAGCAAAAAGTTAATTCACACGAAGAGAACTGTTCGCCTAAAACGGACAATAAACCCAAATAAAACAGCGAGATAACAATAAAATAATTGCTCCCAAATGATCTTACTACTACGACACCTACAGTTGAACTCAGTTGAGAACAACAACAACAACAGAAAAAATAAATATTCTTAACTATCTATCACTATCACTCAAGTTCAGTTTATTGTCCGATAATAGCTAATGTTTATAATTAGCCTACTAGCAGACCTCTTAGAGTGTTTGAGAGAATTCCTTTAAGCTTTTCATCAGTAAAGTAAAACTCTAACAATTTAAGTTAATGCTACACAACTACTTAATTGTACCTTATTAATTGATCTGCCCACATACCCCTCCGATGATTAAACGAACCAAAATTGAATGAATTTATAATCGGTTTACATCATTTCCTTGTGAGCTATTCCTTTAAAATTGTAATAATAATTTTTATTGTTTTTGTTTTTTTTTTTTATTATTTGCAATACGTTTTATAATAAATTCTAATGGAACCGAGGCTGTTTTAAGTGATTTCATAAGAAATCCGGCTTTCTTTTACACACATTTTCCTTTATTCATTATTTCCTAACTTTAATGTAATGCTTTTGTTTTAGCAATACCTCCTACACCTACGCAGTAAGGGATTAATGAAAAATTAACATATATTTTGTATATGTGTTTGTATTTTGTGATTACATTATTGATCATTGATAATGAACAGTGATGAGTAACATATTTAATTTGTAATATAATTAAATTAAATGCACAAAAACAACAACTACAAAGAGAAACTAATAACGAGGAGAAAGAAAGTCGTCATGAAAAAAAGATATTTTTTTATATGTCCCAAGAAAAGAAGAAAAAAACGAGAATTCTTAAAAGTTTATAACTATTTATTGTGCTTAAACAAAAAAATAAAGAAACAACAAATAAATCAACCATAGTACCATAGAACTAATTAGTTTTTAAGTATTGTTAAACATATGTATTGTATAATAAACATCTTTGACAATTATAAACGAAAACTAAACTAAAGTGGAGTACTTATTGAGGGGGAGGGGGCTTTAGAATTCTTTCGGAGAGTATGTTGTGCTATGTTTTCTTACAGTTCTCCCTTATGTTCTTGCCTATTTCTGAAAAAATGCACCAGTTGAATAATATAGTAATCAGTTATATGGAAACTTCAGTTATATCAATAACATAAATAAAACAATCCACTGTCATTAAATATGATCGCCATAAGCAAACAACGATCATGTACAATTATATTCTTATATTATTTTAATATTATTGTGTATTATTAATTTCTCTTATGCATCCATCCAATTCGCCATGACGTCGCCTCAGGGTAATTATATTTACATTCGGGAGCCAGTGAATATCTTTGCGTTAAATACTCCTTACGTTGGCCACTTTTAAGCAATTGTAAATCCTTTTCCGAAGCTGGCTTCATAGGCCTTTTGCATGCGTCCATGCTCTTCAATTCATCATGAGACAGATCATAGGCAAATTGGGATGTTTGCATGTGGCGACTAGTCGCATTGGAAGTGGAGTATGTTTTAAAAGGCGAAGATTTCCAAACAGGAGATTTAGCAGTGTTTTTATTTTGTATTGACTTTGGAGCTGATGCTACTGATTTTGAAGACTTGTAAGTTATCTTGCTGGCGGTTGGTAAAGCTTGAGAGTAAGTTGCCTCAGTTCTGCAAAAGTGTTTTGTTGAATTTACGTTTATACTCTTCTTAAAACTTGATTTGTTTTCATTTGAATTGAATTTGTCGAGGACTGTTAAATTTTTTGAAGAACTTAACTGAGATTTATGCCTCAAGTATTTGTGAACCGTCCCAGTTGTGATATTAGAGTTTTTGTTAAACACTTCACTTTTAGAATTGTCCCCAATTGGCTCTCCGTTTTTAGTGGCTTTTAGAATTTCGTCTTTCATTAGGGAATTTTTCGTTTCATCAATTTCATTAGAAATTTTATGTGCCGCAACTGAAGGTCTGTCTGCTGTTTGCGAGTACTCTTCATTATTAGAGTGATTTGCGTTGTCTTGGCATGTTTCACGAGTTTTATTGATCTTCAAAGTTGAATTTGTTTTTGTTTTAGCGTAGTTTGACCTTAGACAGAATTTGAAAGGGTGATAGGAGGTTAATTCTTTCATATTGTACTCCATTTCAGAAGATGTCGGATATTACGAAACCGATCTAATTTTGATGGCTTGACGAAGGAATTTTTGAACGAGACTCACACAGGACGGAAGAAATGTAGAATATTTTCAAAGTATTTACAATTTGACGACTATTTGATAATAATTTAATTGATTTTGTTTTCAACTTGATTTCTACAACTCGAAATGTTGTATGGTAATATGGATTATTGGAAATACTTAATAACATATAAGGGCTTTTTTCAAATACAAAAAAAAAAATTATTAATTTTTTAAATCATTAAAATATTAATAGAAAAAATTTAATTAATTAAATTAACAAAGTTTATTTGAGTAATAAATTTAATTAAATTTATTTTATATTTTCTGTAATTTAATAAAAACTAAATTGATTAATTTAAAAAAAAAATTAAATTTAAATTTATTAATAAATGTAATACAAAATTTAATTTTAATTTAAATTTAATTTAAATTTAATTTAAATTTTATTATTTAGATTTAATTTAATTAAATACTAAATTGATTTATTTAAATAAATTAACTTCATTTTATTAATAAAGAAAATTAATATAACGTAATAAATTAATTGAATTAATTTAATTTCTATTCGATTAATTGATATAAATTATCATAAATTAATTAATTTATTAAAATTATTATAAATTAATTTATTAAATTGCAAAAAAACTAAATTAAAAAATGCAAGTTTAGTTTTAGTTTAAATTAACAAAATTTATCTAAGAAATAAATTTATTTTGGTCAATTTAAATAACTTAATAAAAATTAATTTAAATTATTTTAATTTAAAAAAAAAATAAAAACATTAATTTAAAAAAAATTTATTTAATTAAAAATTAATTAAATTAACTTAATAAATTTATTTAAAAATTAATTAATTAAATTAATAAATAATTCAATTTAAATTAATTAATTAATTAAATTATATAAAAAAAAATTTAGATAATTTAAATACAATTTTTAATTTAATTTTAAATTAAAAAAAAATTAAAAAATTAATTTAAAAAAAGTTTAACTTAATTAAAAATTACCTAAATTAATTGAATGTAATAATTAATTAAAATAATTTTAATTAAATTAAATTTAAGTATTAAATTAATAAATTTATTTTAAATTAAAATTTAATTAAAAATTAATCTAAATTACAAATTTTAATTTATTAAAAACTTAAATTAATTAATTATTAATTGATAGATAATTTTTGTTAATTTAATTAATTGTATTACTTTAATTTTATTTAATTAAATATATATTTAAAAATAATTTAATTAAATAAATAAATATAAAATAATTAAATTTTATTAAATTAATAAAATTAATTTTCAATTCGAAGCACGGGAATTTATTAATAAATTTAAATTAATTTATTTTTAATTTAAACTTAATTAATTAATTTAGTTTTTATTAAATTAATGAAAATACTTAATTATTAAAATTAAATTTATTGCTCAAATAAATTTTGTTTATTTAATAATTTAAAGTTATTTTTATTAAATTAAATTTATTTCTTAGATACATTAATTGTATTCATATAATTTTTTTTGTAATTAAATATATAATAAAAACTAGTTCAATTAAATAAATTATATATAAAATAATTATATTTATAAATTTTTTGTTGGGTGTGTAATTTTCAGTTCGTAGCACAGAATTTGGAAATCTCGTCGTTCATTTAATAAAATTAACTCACTTATTTAATTAATAAAAAAAATTAAAATTTTTTACTTTTAAAATTGTAATACCAATTTATTTATTTACTTTAATATAACTAAAAATGTTTCGTTCAGCTAAGTTGCCCTGTTCTGTTTGTTTCCAGGTCACCGTTACCTGGACCACTTTTTATACTGCAAGTTGAAGACAGACGTTTAGTTTTCCTATTTGCTTGGTTTTTGTCAACATCTACGATACTATCGCTCTTTTGGAGTATATGTAAATCATGGCAATAAAATTATTTACCACAAAATGAATTTACAGAAATCTGACCAGTCAGATATGTTGTGAGAAAAGATTCAGTGGTCAAAAACGTCATGCCACAGAAATGTGTTATGAAATTCTAGAATTCATGTACAAAATTAAGACAGACATAGAATGTAATGAAATTTTATTACATTTTATGGCAGCACACAGCTGAAATGCTGCTAAGAAAGTTTTAGGAAATTTGTAGATGACCCTAGACATGCAATAAGAATTTCTCACCCCAGACTAATATGAGTGTTCTCACATTGAAGGTGTATGTCCTTACTTAGTTGAGATCATTGCCATCTATTGTCAAATGAGTCATCTGGCATTCCTTGCTTTTACAATAAGAAATGCGTTTTCATCTCTCTCATCATAATCGTTACTCTCTAATCTGCCAATTATATGAAGTTAATTTTGGCGCATTCTTTAAGTGCAATGATGGCTTTGTTGACATTTCTAATTAGTTTTGTTTTCTAGTCGGTGCGTGGTTGTTGTAAAATAAGTAGTTTCCTAGAAAAGCCAAAAGAAATATAAAAGTGACAAAAGAAAAAACATTAAAATTGCTTAAAAGTGTTATTATTGTAATGTGAATGTGTTGTTCAGTCGGAAAACAAAGAGGTAATGCAAAACGATGATTCGGTCGGTGCTACCTTCCAAATTTTTCACGGCAATACGATTACAGTTTAGAAAAAGTATCCGTAGTTAAATTGTTGCATAAAGTTTGTACTAAATGTTCAATTATTGCCATCACTTGTGGTGGTGGTGAGATTATTCTTCAATTTGCCATTGGTTTGCTCCTGCCTGCAGACTGCAGCCGAAGTCTTGTGTTTATGCTGCCGCGGCGGCGCCTTAGTGTTTCTTTTTGTTGGCTACGGTGCATTGTGTTATGTGTGCATCTGTTTGATTAACGGTTAATAGCTACAACGATAGTTTGATTATTCAGAGAGACAACGACCTTTACTCGGTAGATGACAACAAAAGCAGTATGTATAACACTAAGGTAAGATATGTGTTATTTTAGTATAAAAAAAGAAATAAACATCAAGTGGAGACGAATTTTTGATGCATTTCATTTCGTTATTGTTCCGAATAGAGTATTAAGTCTTCTCTTTGTGTAGGAGACATATAAAACATTCTGCGTTTGTGTAGTGCCGTTCAAGTGGAAATGGGATCGAACTCTACGGGTAAGGTTAACATATAGTAGGAGTCACTTTAGACCCTAGGTTTCTTTGTAATTTTCTTATGCAATACGACAATTTGTTTGAAAATGCTTCTAGATGTTTCCTCTCATCTTCAAATGCATATTCATCGCAAAAAAGAGCTTGATTTGTGATCGCTATACAATAGTTGTGAAATCACTAAGATATAATTGGAATCTCACCTTGTAATGGCTGGGAAGTCGTCGACTTTTTAAATGCAGTTTACTCCTAAACTAAGTGTTCGATCGCAAAAAGATGCATCATTTATGTTCACTATACAATAGTTGGGAAATCACTAAAATATAGTTGGGATCGCATCTTAAAATAAATTAGGATCTCACCTCGAAATGAGTGGGAAGCCGTCGATATTCATGTGAAAAACTTTGTACCTTTATTTCCTATAATAAGCGTCCAATGGCAAAAATTAGGTTGATTTGTGATCAAATCGATACCTTAAGTGTAAAAAAAATTCAAGCATTTGAACAATATAAGTGTAACACATAGAAGGAGTTATTTTAGACTCTAGGTTTCTTTGAACCAAATTCGATCTTGATGTCATGACTTTTTAAGTCGTTTGGCCCATGTCCGTCTGTCCGGGTGGTACTCAGGATAACTTTCGAAAGAAGTAAACAATTGTTTTGAAACTTAGCACGGGTTAATATTTCCCCAAAACTACTTACAAGATTGCATATGGGCTACATGGCAACGCCCCTTCAACGCCCTACAAATGTACCATTTCGCCCACTTTAGGGTAATGGGGTAATAACAACAATACACCCAACTCGATCGTGTGCAAATTCTGTTATTAGTAAAGCTATAACTGGATAAAGTTTTGGAGAAAACAAATTGGAAGTCTTGCCACGTTCCTTCTGGTACCTCCCATACAAATGTACCATTCGGCTAACTATAGAAATCGAGTAATAGTATCAATACAACCAACTTGATCGTGTCCAAATTCTGTTGTTAGTAAAGCTATAACAGAATAAAGTTTTGGAGAAAAAAATTTGAAATCCAGCCACGCCCGTTCTGGTACCTCCCATACAAATGTACCATTCCGCTCGCTTTTGAAATCGAGTAATAGTATCAATGCAACCAACTCGATCGTGTCCAAATTCTGTAATTTGTATAGTTATAACTCGGTAAAGTTTTGGAGAAGAAATTGGAAGTCTATTTGCAAATTTTATGTTTTTACTAAGAACCAGAATATACTGCTTGTGTAGAAAATTATTTTTATTGAGTCATTTTTTTTGTATCAAAAAGTACCTTTTATTGTACCAGAAAGTACTAAATGTGTGCCAAAAAGTACTAGAACATACTGCTAGTGAGCCAAAAGTACTTCAATTTTTGGGAAAAACAATGTAAGTCCTGCCACGGCCCTTCTTGTACCTTCCATACAAACGTACAACTCCGCCCAATTTAAAAATCGAGTAATAATTTGGTTTGGTTATAGGGATCTCCGTTTATCCTGTAAAGGTGCAAATTTCCCAAGCTCCCGGCTAATACCGCGCTTATGGCATAAATTTGAAGTACATGTCAAATTTCAATATTTAACACAATTATTATTTTATAACTCACCTATTTTATAGAAGTAAGGAAGGAGAGTGATCAGTCAGTCATATGATAAAAATGCAGAAAAAAATGCATATGTAGCAAATCTCATCATCATACCACTAATGGCTCGTGAGATAAGACCGATTGAAATATCGGTATGAGGGGACGGTACGATAAATTTCATAGTAAATCTTTATAAAAGCATAAAAGCAACTATAAAAGCAACTGAAAAATACAGATTTCCGTACATAGAAAAGCGTTCGTTTCACGAACTTAAAGTTATTTTTGCTTTAACTCAAACTTTTGCAGCAATCTCCCCTTACAGCAAAATGCAAACACTACTACTGGCACATATACATAAATTATACTTACACCACAGAACTTATACATACATCCAAAACACACATACAGACATATAATAAGTATTACTATGTATATCCACACTTGGACCCAACTACAAACCAAAAATGCCTTAAAAATATGATATTACATGTTCTGATTATAGATATTCATGGTGAACGTGTATTTATGCCAGATTTATGTCACTGAGTGTGTGTGTGTGTGCGTGTGAACATTGTATAAATATACATATAAATATATAAATGTATAGGTATGTAAGTGCTTGCCATGAATTAGATGGCTTGTAATAGATAATAAGTGGTTGGTGATTTCACAAGGATTTCAGACACCCAAGTATGCACAAGCAGCACAATAAAGATATCACCATAGCAATGAAAGAGAGAGAAAGTTATCACTGTAAAGATTGTGAATGTGGCCTTGCACCGCAAACATGTTAAGATTTCTTGAGAAATGCTGAGGCATGAACTATTTATTATTGACAGCTGCAAATATGGCATCTCCAATCAATGCCGGTGAAATCGTATGAAATCGTATTACAAAATGAGAGTATGCGTAATATTAATATACGTATATTATGGAATTTAATATAACTCATACGTGGCGAGAAATTTGAAAATTAATAATCTAAATAAATATTCACAAATACAAATTAAAACGGTGGCATACCAAAGCAAAATAAAAGAAATAAATTATTATTAAAAATAATACTAATTCCAATTGTGAATGCAGTAAGATGAAAGGGTTTGGAAGGTATTTAATTTAAATTTCAAAAGTGCAAAGTTGTTTGAAATTGATTGTCATTTGACAGGTATATATGTATAACAATAAATAATAAGAGACAAATATTTGAATGTTCATAGGAAATTGTATTGTGATGTGATTTTTACGTATGAGTAATAAGATTTAATTTTATACGTATTATTATGTTAGGTATATCTATAACCCATACGTTCAGCTCTATTATAGTATAACAACTCATTTAGATCTCTCTATTAACATAAATGAATACGGCCCTAAAAAAATGTTTACAGCAAACCAAATCATGAATAAGTTATTATGAGTATATACTAGTATATCTAGAGCTGGAGGTTTTCAAACCTTCAATAAATTATTATGATTATAGTTTCACACAAAATTGTTACGTTTCAGATAAATGCCAACTAAATAAGACAATCGTTATGCAAACTGTCGCCATAGTTTAGTATTCCTTAGCCTAGATTTTAAACTGTTATTGGAAAACTATGAACAAAATTATAATTTGCAATCGGCATCAAAATAAACTGCTGTGATTGCCTTTCATCAACATAACACTCATTCGTCTGTTTTCGTCTTCGTTTCCTTTCTATTCAAATATGTGTCATTATCGTTGTTTCGAAGTGTCTATAAGAGAGGGTCTCAATTTATACAATTTCTTTATAAGTTCAATACAGTTCAGTTTTATTTTCGCCTCCAAATAACTATCGTTTTATTTTCTTTTTGTTTATATTAGCGTATTTTTATTTGTTCAATTTCAGCTTCCTCGTCATCAATATGATGGAATCAAAAATTCAAATCTTCTTTTAAACACATTCACACATGAATATACATTTACATGGGAGAATATGTGAATGCGAAAATTCCAGACAAAAAGCGAGGGTTATGTGATAATTATATCAGACATTTAAAAAAAAATTTAAAAAAAAATTATAGTAAAATAAAAAAATAATAAAATAATAAAATAATAAAATAATAAAATAATAAAATAATAAAATAATAAAATAATAAAATAATAAAATAATAAAATAATAAAATAATAAAATAATAAAATAATAAAATAATAAAATAATAAAATAATAAAATAATAAAATAACAAAATAATGAAATAATTGAATAATTGAATTATAATATAATAAAATAATAAATTAATAATTAATAAATAATTAAATAAATTAATAATTAAATAATTAAATAATTAAATAATTAAATAATTAAATAATTAAATAATTAAATAATTAAATAATTAAATTATTAAATAATTAAATAATTAAATAATTAAATAATTAAATAATTAAATAATTAAATTATTAAATAATTAAATAATTAAATAATTAAATAATTAAATAATTAAATAATTAAATAATTAAATAATTAAATAATTAAATAATTAAATAATTAAATAATTAAATAATTAAATAATTAAATAATTAAATAATTAAATAATTAAATAATTAAATAATTAAATAATTAAATAATTAAATAATTAAATAATTAAATAATTAAATAATTAAATAATTAAATAATTAAATAATTAAATAATTAAATAATTAAATAATTAAATAATTAAATAATTAAATAATTAAATAATTAAATAATTAAATAATTAAATAATTAAATAATTAAATAATTAAATAATTAAATAATTAAATAATTAAATAATTAAATAATTAAATAATTAAATAATTAAATAATTAAATAATTAAATAATTAAATAATTAAATAATTAAATAATTAAATAATTAAATAATTAAATAATTAAATAATTAAATAATTAAATAATTAAATAATTAAATAATTAAATAATTAAATAATTAAATAATTAAATAATTAAATAATTAAATAATTAAATAATTAAATAATTAAATAATTAAATAATTAAATAATTAAATAATTAAATAATTAAATAATTAAATAATTAAATAATTAAATAATTAAATAATTAAATAATTAAATAATTAAATAATTAAATAATTAAATAATTAAATAATTAAATAATTAAATAATTAAATAATTAAATAATTAAATAATTAAATAATTAAATAATTAAATAATTAAATAATTAAATAATTAAATAATTAAATAATTAAATAATTAAATAATTAAATAATTAAATAATTAAATAATTAAATAATTAAATAATTAAATAATTAAATAATTAAATAATTAAATAATTAAATAATTAAATAATTAAATAATTAAATAATTAAATAATTAAATAATTAAATAATTAAATAATTAAATAATTAAATAATTAAATAATTAAATAATTAAATAATTAAATAATTAAATAATTTACTTCAAACATCGTATGAAAATTAACAACATCATCGTTGTGTATAATGTAAAAAATGTACCATAGATGGCTGGCAAAAAATGTGTATCATACGTATGATTGTTATATTAAACATTACTTATACGCCCCTAAACATTTAGCTACATTTTATTAATATGTATAGACTTCATGTTTAGGTAGTTATCCCACCATCCACGCATATGTTACGAATGTGATACGCTATATACACACACACACACATATAGCATATATGTTTGTATGGTATGTTTACCAGTTTGTTTTGTTCAATTACAAATCTCTCCGACTGCTGTCTGTTTGCCTGGCATTCACACACAGAAGAGCGCAAAATGTTCAATGGAAATTTATTCCTTAAATACCTCGAATTGGCAATGGTGAATGTACATGTATTTGTAGTTGTATGGTGGTGTTAGTAAACATGTTGGTGTAACTCTGCCAACATAGTTTCATCTAGTACAAATACTACTAATATAGATGTGTTTCCTTAAAATGATGATGAAACTTTTGATATGTTTCGCATAATATACCCCAGGCAGACATGGCAATGTTGTGCAGAGATCGCAAGAACACTATGCGCCCCAAAAAAAAACTGTATGAACCACAACAAGTGTATGAGCAAAAGGCAGTCAAACTGAGGTGGTTACAATGTTTTTAGGTTTAAAATGGATGGCAATTTCAGATTAAGTTAAAAATTTAAATAAAATTTAAGCTATATATTAAAATAAGTGATTTTATTTTGGATACCATATTTTAAGGCTCAAAAGTAAATTTCGTTTTTATTTCAATTTCAGTTTTAAATGAAAATAAATTAAGAATGTAACGATTTATACATTTTAATAAGTTTGATTATTTTATTATTATAGTTCAAATTTGCTTTTCTTTTCTTTAAATTGTCAGTTGTCTAGTGTTTTCAAACGGAAACATTTGTTTCGTTGGACTCAAAAACAATTATAGTTTATTTTTTGTAATATGCTAAATTAAAAATGATTGGGGGAAATTATATAAAATTTTTGTTGCACATTATTCAGTTTTTTGTTGTCCATGCTAATCAAATACTTTGGCATTAACGATTGGTAACAATAGAGTTTAAGTTTAAGATAATATTTTTTAATGCAAATTGGTTATAAGTATTTCTCCATCTTTCTACATATATTAAATATTTAAAAAAAAAATATATTTTTAAGACCAATTGTATTCAACTTAGTTCGACTTTTCTATACTTTAAAATCGCATTTAATGTAATATTATTTGCACATGTACGGAGTAATCTGAGTCTGAATCAGTTTTGTTATAAAATTACTCATACGTGCCACTTTTGCAATTTATGAATACATATAACACATACGTACTGTTACAAAATTTTTCAGCTCATTGATTTGGGACTCAATTCTGAGAAGGACAAGGAAAATCGTATTCTAGGGTTCAAAATAAGAAACTTTTCCCGAGGAACTATACCTCTAAAATGAATGCTGATGTCCCGACTTTTGACCCGTAGGGTAAAATTTTATGTTCCAAATTTAATCGCTCTAGAGCTAAAAATTTGGCCTCGCCAGTTTTGCCCACTGATCGATAATACAAATTTTGTCTGCAAATTTGATTCTGCAGTGCCAAGTACTATTTGTATTCCAAATTTTGTCTCTCTAGAACTAAAATACAATTTTGCCACACCCCCTCCTCCTACTGATTAAAAATAAAAATATCGTCTGCAAATTTGATCCTGTAGTGCCGACACTAACTGTACACCAAATTTTTCCACGCCCCTCCAACCACTGATTAAAAATAAAAATTTGGTCAGCAAATGTTGTCCCTCTAGGGCTAAAGTACCAATTGGCCACGTCACATCCGCCCACTCATCGTAATATAAAATTTTTTTTGCATATTCATATTCGTGTTGTCAAGTACTATCTGGGTATCAAATTTTATCTCTCTAGCTCTAAAAAAAGTTTGCCACGCCCACTATGCCCTTTGGGTCCAAAATTAAAATTTCGTCTGTTGTTGGGTACTATCTGGGTATTAAATGGCATCTCTCTAGCTCTAAAAAAAGTTTTGCCACGCCCACTACGCACATTGGGTCCGACATTAAAATTTCGTCTGCTTATTCATATTCGTGTTGTCAAGTACTATCTGGGTTTTAATTGCTATCTCTGTAACTCTACTGAAATACAACTGTTGTGTATTACAATTCCTTTAATTTGTTCATATAATGATTTCCTACATAAGCAACAGTTTCACTTTTCCATTCACCAAATGATTTTGAACTGGGTTTTCTTTGTAGCAGTTACTATAAAACTGTTGTACTCCGTGGCGTATGATTAACGTAGAATATTATTTATGATAATCATACGCCACCATATAACAATATAATAAAAAAACCTAAAACGTGACGAATTCACCTATACGATACTTACTAACTTTAAATCGATATTAAATTATTATGGCATGTAACTTGATAAAACGAATGACGCAGAAATTCTTCTTTAAGGGGCTACTTTCTTGTGCAGTTCTCAGATTTGAGTCCCCAAATCATGTGTTGTACTGTGTTATTGGCACATGTACAGAGTCATCTGTGGCCTGATCATAATATCAGTTTTGTTAAAAAATTACTTATACGTAACACAATTGTAATAATTGAATGCATATAACTCATACGTACTATTTAACTTAATTGTTATTAATAATATTAAGCAACATTTTAAGGGCAACAAGTCTTTTTTTTCTGCCTCTGAATACGAATCCTACTTCCATTGCCAAACGAAAATTGTTTTTGTACCTGACCTGTATTACCACTTTACAAAAATAATGTTCCCCCCTTAAATTATTTTACAAAGTTTCCATATTGCACAACTTAAACAACTGCAAATCAATCTATATGTATGTACCCAGTTCTTGGTACACTTTGACTACAAAACTGACCTCTGTTTATATAAAATATATTTTTTCCCATTTAAATATCTGTGCGTATTTTAATATGACGCAATGTTATTTCCACAGTAAGATTACAACTGGCCCACACATACATAGATAACTATGTCTTATAATGTATCGCAATAAATATCATTGTTATTAGACTTTGTTTATAACCTATTTTGTGGAACTATAACGTTTGATGAGAAGGAAAAAAGGAAAACGACCAAAAAGGAAACCACACAAAACAAAAAATGAGTGTGCACAAATAACAAAGATACACACATACACACACACACACACACACTTGCTTATAGATACATTTATGATATTATTATATGGTTGGTTGTGTATACACCAACATGAAAGTAACATTGTAATATGTGTTTATGTGCATGCCGCCTCTCTGCCCCCTCCTCTCTCTCTCTCTTCCCTTGTGAGCTTGTGTGAGCTCGCTAGACGCGTCTCTAATTTAATTTTGTCATTGCAAACGACATATGTAGCCAGTGAATTTATGGGTATGAGTGTGGTGTGCGTGTGTGTGTGTAAGCGCGTATGGGAATATGTTAGTTTAAATCTCTCATGTGAATATGAATAGGATAAATTTATAACATTTTGTTGTATCTTCTTTAGACACAATGATAATAATAACGACAACATTGCAATCAGACGCCGGCATTCTATTTTGTTTGTTTTTTTGTATCTGGCGTTGTTGCTCTCTAAACGGGCATTGTAGGTTTGTTATCTCGTAGGTTAAATACATTTCATAGAACGGCGAAACGGGTGAACTGATTTCAATGAAATTTTGAGGGTAGTACAGTATCAAATTTTGATTTTAGACCAGTGGGCGGATTGGGCGTGGCAAAAAATATTTTTGGAGCTAGAGAGACAAAATTTAATACACAGATAGTGCTGGGCAACATGAATATGAATACGCGGACGGAATTTTAATTTTGTATCAGTGGGCGGAGGAGGTGTGGCAAAACTGAATTTTAGCCCTAGAGAAATAAAATTTGGTACACAGATAGTACTCGGCTACACGAATAAGAATATGCAGACGAAATTTTAATTTTGGACCCAACGGGCGTAGTGGGCGTGTCAAAACACATTTTAAGAGCTAGGGAAATAAAATTTGATAAACAGAGAGTGCTCGGCAACATGAATATGAATATGAAGATAGAATTTTAATTTTGAATCAGTGGGCGGAGGGACCAGCCGTGGCATAGTGGTTAGAACACGCGACTTCCATGCGGGAGATCGCAGGTTCAAACTTGGCTCCAGTAATCTTAAAAAAAAAACAAAAATTGTTCTTTCATTATTCTTTCATTGTCGGCTCCCCTCGAATGTTGTTGACAGCAACTTCGCAGTATAAATGTCGAGTCAATCGGCGTGTCTAGTAAGAGCTTGTCAAACAGTCACGTTTGCATTCGTCGATAAACAAGTAGATGCCGTTAGTTGTGAATCTAAATATAGAAACCGTGTTATATCTCAACAACGCGAGAAGCTATCCCATACCTCATTCATGGGGTGCAAAGGGAAATTAAGTTTTTTAAGTTTTATCAGTGGGCGGAGGGGGTGTGGCAAAACTGTATTTTAGCCGTAGAGAAGTAAAATTTGCTACGCAGATAATATTCGACAACGCGAATATGAATATGCAGACAGAATTTTGATGTTCAATTAGTGAGTGGAGTGTGCGTGGCAAAACCTTTTTTTGAGCTAGAGAGATACAATTTGAATTTAAGATAGTACTCGACAACACGAATACGAATATGCAAACAAAATTGTATATTTTTTTTATGAGTGTGCGGTTGTGACATGCCCAATTTGTATTTTAGCCCTAGAGGGACAACATTTGCTAACCACATTTTTATTTTCAATCGGTAGGCGGAAGGAACGTGTCAAAACTGTATTTTAGTTCTAGAGAGACAAAATTTGGTATACAAATAGTACTCGGTACTGCAGAATCTAATTTGCAGAGGAAATTTGTACTATCGATCAGTTAGCGAAGCTGGCGTGGCCAAACTGTATTTTAACCCTAGAGAGATAAAATTTGAAATACAGATAGCACTCGAGAATACATATTCAAATTTTCAGAAGAAATTTGTTTTTATAGTGATCGTACTAGACACTGCAGAAATTAATCAGTGGGCGGAGGGGCCGTGGCCAAAAAGAGAGATTACATTTTGTACACAGATTTTACTCGACAGAACAAATACGGATATGTAGACGAGATATTTATTATCGATCAGAGAGGGCGGAAGGATAGCGCAGTGTCGTGATTTCATATCAACAGTGGCCAAAAATAGAAGCAGTCATTATAGAAAAAAGAAGGTTGGCACACATTGATTTTATAAGTAAGAAAGGAAAAAAACGAAATTATATGAAAATCGGCCCAAGGACACGCCCACCGCCCATATATCCTAATATGGAAAAAACTTTTTTTTTCGAAAATTTTTGTAGGTATTGTACCAAATTTTACATGATTTGTATCTGATTTATAATTGATAACTGTGTTGAATGAAATAATTTCAAAATACACGCCAACTTCCCATATATCCTGAAAAGAAAAAATTTTAAAATTAAATTTTAATGGGAGGTGGATGTGTCCTTTGAGATAACACAATTATCAGAAATATATCAGAGACAAATCGAGTCAAATTTGGTTCAATACCAGCTACAATTTTGAAAAATATAAGTTTTTTCCATTTAAGGATATAAGAGAGGTGTTAGAGTCCTACGAGATAATTTCATACAATTCAATACAGTTGTCAGCGAAATATCAAAGGCAAATCGAGCCAAATTTGTTCAAATCTAACAATAATTTTGGAAAATATAAGATTTATCCATTTCAGGATATAAGGGAGGTGTTAGTGTCCTTAGAGATAATTTCATATAATTTAACATAATTTAATTGTCAGCAAAATATCTAAAAAAATCGAACCAAATTTGGTTCAATTCTAACAACAACTTTGGAAAATATAAAATTTTTTCCATTGCAGGATATATGGGATGTGGGCGTGTCCTTAATTTATTAGTATTATGCCAGAGACAAATCGATTCAAATTTGATTCAATACTAACAACAATATTGGAAAATATAATTTTTTCTATTTCATAATATAAACTGGAAATAAAAACAGAAAATTTAAAGAGAGAAGAGTTTTTAAGTTTTATTATACCTACAGATCTGTAAATTGGGGTATACATATATTTGTACAATATTCTGTGTGTATTATACATTTAGTATCACTTAGATGTTCTGACCAGATTGGGGTGGGCTCCACCCAATTGAGCACACTACTCCACCGATGGTTTTATTTGGTATACGGGGCGGGGGGCAGTAATCGCTAAAGTCCTTCGTAGAACGATTCATTAGAATCGCAAAGCTTTTGATCGTTTAAATTTAAAAATCGCGTATATGATTTTTTTTATAGAATTTTAAGTATTTAATATATCCTATGGGATATATCATAAGTATAACGTATGAGTAATATTAAATAATCATACGTAAAATATTAAAACGATAACCATACGGACTGTTTGTAGGCATAAGTAAAACGTATGAGTAATATTGATTAATCATACGTAAACTATTAAATTCATCATGCATTTGTCATTTTGCGAATAAGTAATTTTAAATTTTTATTGGATATCACTTGTTGTCCAAAAACTTCAAGAACGAACTGTTTGCACTCAGAAGTAAAACGTATGAGTAATATTGAAACTATAACCATATGCACTGTTTGTAGGCATAAGTAAAACGTATAAGTAATATTGATTAATCATACGTAAAATATTAAAATGATAACCACACGGACTGTTTGTAGGCATAAGTAAAACGTATGAGTAATATTTATTAGTCATACGTAAAATATTAAACATGCACTTTTTCCGCATTAAGCGCATACGTAATTTTACATTTTTATTGGATGTCACTTTTTGTCCAAAAACTTCAAGAACTTCTATTCGCTTTTCCTTTTCCAAAATCCCTTGAAGTTTTAGGTCTGCCGAACGTAGTAAAAACATTGTTAAACCAGTCTCCGTGAACGTCTGCACTCATTTTATAAAAAAAATTGAATATTGAAGCTTACTTTTTAGGCTGTATATGGTAATGAGCGCCACATTTTTGTTGCGCTATAGTCGAAGAATCGTTGTTTTTAAAGTATTCGCCAACGTGAAATTCATGTTGCGCTGCGCTTAATGACACCATGTCACTGGATTCCCATTGTCAGCTCTGGCATTTCATAACCTCCCGGCCTCACACGAGAGGTAGTCAGCTCGACATTGCTATAGTTTCAAATGTAAACGGACTTTTGGTCCACACTGCATATTAGCCGTGTTCTTTACAGGTGGTATTGGAATCATAATCATAATATAAGTTATCACAATTTTTATTGCATTTTCAGTTTGACTTAAGGACATAGACAACTTTTAAACGATTTATATGACAATTTTGTTTCCAATTTGCATTTTAGATTTGCATTTTGTTGGACAAACTTTGTATACCGCTTATTCTATGTTAGAGTACATAAAAATAAGCATCGATTAGTTTTAAATATTGTTTTCCAATTTGTTGAGTGCTTTAGGTGAAATGGTTAAAGTTATGATAAAAAAAGACATATTGAAAATTTTGAACAAATAAATATTAAAAAAAAATACAAAATTATTGCTAGTAATAATTTGCAATCAATAAAGTTTTTTTTGGTTCAAAGGTCCAAAAAAGAATTGACTGTAAAACGAATTACTTTTTAGCAGAATGAAAATTGAAACTGATGAAAAATTTTCTGATTAAAATTTAAATTAAGTTTTTCATCCACAAACTTATAATAGGATATTTCAAAAATTTTAGTAAATCCATGATTGATAAAAAAATTTAGCTGGACAAAAAATTCAAGCCTAAGGGATTTTTCAAACGCAAAATTTCTTGGAACTGCAAAACTTTTGATCCCTTGTCGGTTAATAAATAATGAAATAACCTAATCGTTTACTTCATACATACGATTATACTCACAAGTAAAGCGTGTAAGTAATATTGATTAATACAGTACAACAAATCATTTTGGGATTCAATTCTGAGAACTGCACGTGAAAGTAGTCCCAAAAAGAAGAATTTCTGCATCATTCGTTTTGTCAAGTTACATGTCATAAAAATTTAATATCGATTTGAAGTAAGTAAGTATAGGGGAATTTGTCACGTTTTAGACTCTTTTGTTTGACATAACATGGCGTATGATTATCATAAGTAATATTCCACGTAAATCATACGCCACGGAGTACAACAGTTTTATTGTAACTGCTACAAATGGAAAAGTGAAGCTGTTGCTTATGTAGGGAAACGTTATATGAACAGATTAAAGGAATTGTAATTCTTAATTTTTTTTTCAAATTTGTTTTAGCTAAATCGCTCTAGTGGTTATCGAGTTATGTCAAACAAAAGTTCCTAAAACGTGACAAATTCCCCTATACGATACTTAATAACTTCAAATCGATATTAAATTATTCTAGCATGTAACTTGACAAAACGAATGATGCAGAATTTCTACTTTTTGGGGCTACTTTCACGTGCAGTTCTCAGAATTGAGTCCCAAAATCAATGAGCTGAAAAATGTTGTACTGTGTTATATTCTTAATAATATTAATAAATTTTCGTATTTTTAATATAGATAACGACAGTTAATGCGAATCACTCTGTTGGCCTCTAATTTCTTACTACGACAATACGGTATAACTTATTCGTATTGAGTCTTCTTTAACACATATCCCCAATTCAAATACATAAGCTAAAATTACTGCCACTATATTACACACACACTTTTATCCTTAAGTGAAACGATAAAGAGACGTCTTAACAGTAAATCAGAGAGAGAGAGAGAAAAAAACGATAACAAGAAAACAACAACTTTCATGAACATTGTCTGTGGGTTCACCCCACGCACACTCATATAAAAACATAAATATGAATACACTAACCTAGGAAGCGCTTGCATGCATGCGTCTGTATTGGTTACGCTTTATATTTTCCATAAACTTTCAATCATAAGCTGGTCTTCCGGCTGCTATGCCTTAAAGCTATACCCGTTCCCTCTCATTGCTTACCCCAACCTACTCTCTCTATATATTTTTATTTGCAATTTCAATGAATCGCCCTCAGCATTTTAGTTTTTTCTTTTTTCAAAAGAATATATCGAAAAGTGCATTACTTTATAGCGACTTTTCAATATTGATTGAGAAATTCCATGGTAAAGTAAAAAAAGGAAAAAGGAGAGAGAAAACAAACAAAAAAACATAATAGTAAAAAAAGCAGCAGGGACTTAAGAGTAAGAGTTTATAGTTTTATGGGAATATTTATGAGGGGAAAGCAAAAGAGTTGTTGTCTTAGTGGTCATAATAATTTTATGATTTATTCTGGTTTAGATTTACGATATGACAAGAAAATTTAATAGCGGACAGGGTATGTTATGTGATTTCATTGAACTACAGAAGAAAAAAAAACTAAAGTTCGTAAAAGGGGTATTTACTACAAACTTAGTTGCGGTAGTCAAAGTAAACCTGATAAACTTAACACCTTAATTGGGGTATGATATTTTGTAACAGTTATAATAAAACTGTTGCACTCCGTGGCGTATGATTTACGTTGAATATTAGTTATGACAATCATACGCCACCATATAACAATAGAGCCTAAAATGTGACAAATTCCCCTATACGATTCTGACTAACTTCAAAACGATATAAAATTATTATGGCAGGTAACTTGACAAAACGAATGATGCTGAACTTCTTCTTTTTGGAGCAACTTTCACGTGCAGTTCTCAGAATTGAGCCCCAAAATCATGTGTTGTACTATGTAATGAATTTCTTCAACAGCACAACCAGTTTAGTAGGCTATGATGCTAAAGCACTACCGAAATTCACACAGGTCTTTATTAAAACTGCCTTTATTCATGAAATATCCCTAATTTTACTCTGCTTAATATTACGCTTAAATCATTTGCAAAATTTTACTAAACCTTCTTCCAAATGCTATGCAATTTAAAAGGACGACATCCGCCAACCGTATAATAAGAAACAAGAATTACAAAGTTTCATCTTATTATTTTCAATTAAATCGCAAGAAATCATTACCGAAATCAACGCATACAAATGCCAACGAAATGTAAAACACGCAACGGCAAGAAGGCAAAAAGGACATATGACAAGCAGCAAGGACTAACGAAACAAAATGTTAGGAACGTGTTATCCACCCAAAAGAAATGAGATAAATAAAAACAGAAAAGGTAAAAACTAACAAAATACATCAGGCATTTATATAGAGACTACAAAAAAAAAAAACGCAGCAGCAACGGCGACGACAACACAAACAACAACACCAGCAACATCAACGACAACACTGATAACACGGCAACAGTGGTAGCAACGATATCATTATTGCATGTAAAAGCATTCAGCCATAAACTAAATTTTCCCAATTCCCCGTCGCACACACACACACACAGGCACACAGTTACAGCGACACACAGCGCAACATGGTATGTTGTAAGTGAGCGATGTCATCGAGAGAGAGAAATAAAAGCCATCAGTAAACAGTAAATGGTGTCCACCTCTTGCCATCATGCTGTATATCTAAAATTGGCTAAATGCGACGACTTTTGCCAAACAGCTTTTGATGTTTGCCAACGGACGACATGGTCTGGATTAAAGTAGTGCGCTGAGGGATAAACTTTATTTTGTTAGACAAAAAAAATTCAAGATTACAGAACTGTAATGTTTATGAAAACAGATAACATTTATGTGGGGGAAATTGTAAAGCGGTAATAAGATTTCGGAAATAATACCTAAATATGTTAATTTGAAGAGTTGTGTCAATTAGATACATATCTCATATATGTGGGAGGTAAAGGGAAATTAAGTTAAGTAAGTCAATTAGAAGTGGATTTATAGCATATCGAAGGCTTTTCTAACGGTGTATATGGCGTATACGTACTATTTAACTACTATATATATACGTATTATTTATGTTATAACTCATACGTGAAATGATATATACCTACAATTATGTGCAATGTCCACATGCGAAGTAGATATCAGCCGAAAATGTCCATGCATCAATCCATGAATTAACCATTTATATTATCATGAGAATGGAGGAATGTCTTTCCCCACAATTCTCCTTTTTCCCTCGTATTGAAAACTTTTTCAGCTAAGCTTTCTTGAGTGGAATGTAATTTCACTATGTTTTCATCAAATGTGATGCATAGTTTTAGGCTGTGCTAATGCCAATGTATTGAGTACAATTTTCATGTGAGAAGAGATCGTGTGATAAGTTTGCATCACATTTGATGAACACATAGTGAAATTACATTCCACTGAAGAAAGCTTAGCTGAAAAAGTTTTCAATACGAGGGAAAAAGGAGAATGGTGGGGAAAGACATTCCTCCATTCTCATGTTAATATAAATGGTTAATTCATGGATTGATGCATGGACATTTTCGGCTGATATCTACTTCGCATGTGGACATTGCACATAATTGTAGATGTATATACAGCTGATGATGTACCACATGCATCAATTCGTCACAAAGGGGTCTGAAGATGAACTCGTCATGGAGTTCGAAACGCGTCATTGTAGTGCGTGACAATGAATTGACCATTAATATCAATAATAAAAAATCTTTTCTGATCGTTTAGCCAAAGTATCGTATGATACACTAACACAAATTGATACATTTTTCAATTTATATAATTTATAAGTTCCAATTTCATAGAGTGTAAAGGGAAAGTAAGTTAAGTAAGTCAATTAGAAGTGGATTTATAGCATACCGAAGACTTTGCTATTGGTGCATGAGTCGTATACGCATCATTGAACTATATTTGGCGTATACGTATTATTTAAATATAGCGGTTTTTTATAACTCATACGTTATGTGATAAATTTTCAATTTATATAACTTATATGTTCCAATTTCTGGGTATTAGTTGACGTAATTATGTATACCAGGTATAACCACCCTTATAAGATAAAAATTACAATTTACGTAACCTTTAAACTATTAAAATTTCTATTTAAATAACCCAAAATTTGACAGACAGAATTTAAAGAATTTTGTATATGCAAAAAAGTATTTTCATCATAACAATTTTTTTTATTATAATGGGTGGTTAAATTGTAAGGGCCGATGTTGAATGTGAACCAGACAGGACGGTGCCACTTGCCACACAGCTAACGATTTTTTTGACTTGCTTATTTAAAGTGTTGCCGTGTACTAACTGGGTGTCAAATTTTATTTATTTTACCACAAAGTACTTTAATTGTACCAAAACATAATTATATTGCACCGAACAGTACTTTTATTGTACTAAGAAGAAAATTTTATGTACCACAAAGCACTTTTATTGTACAACAATTAAATTTTCATATACCAAATAGTACTTTTATTGTACATCAAATTACTTTTATAGTACCACAGAGTACTTTTTCCACAAAGTACTTTAATAGTACTAAGAAGTACTTTTATTGTACCAAAAAGTATTTTTATTGTATTTGGTGTTTAGAGTAATTTAATTGCACATCAAACTACTTAAATTGTACCACAAGGTACTTTTATTGTACCAAAATACATTTATTGTACCACAAAATACTTTTACTGTACCAAAATGAATTTTATTGTACCAAAAAGTATTTTTATTGTACATCAAATTACTATTATTGTCCCACAAAATACATTTATTGTACTAAAAAGAAATGTTTATGTACCAAAAAGTACTTTTACTGTACTTAAAAGTAATTTTATTGTACCACAAAGTACTTTTATTGTACCAAAAGGTACTTTTATTGTACATCAAATTTCTTTTATTGTACCACAAAGTACTTTTATTGTTCCAAAAATAAATTTTCTTGTACCACAAAGTACTTTTATTGTATCAAGAAGTAATTTTATTGTACCAAAAAGTATTATTATTGCACTACAAAATTCTTTTATTGTACATCAAATTACCTTAATTGTAATACAAAGTACTTTTATTGTACCAAAATACTTCTATTGTTCCAAAATGAATTTTTTTGTACCAAAAAGTACTTTTATTGTACTAAAAAGTATTTTTATTGTACCAAAAAGTACCTTGTACGAAAATAAAATTTTTATGTACTTTTCATCCAATTTATTTTATTGTACCACAAATTACTTTTATTGTTCAATAAATAACTTTTATTGTACAAAAAAGTACTTTTATTACATATCATATTACTTTTATTGTACCATAAAGTACATTGTACATCAAATTACATTTATTGCACCACAAAGTACTTTTTTTGGAACAAGAAGAAATTTGTATGTACCAAAAAGTACTTTTATTGTAGCAAAAAGTACTTTAATTGTACCACAAAGTACTTTAATTGTACCAAAAAGTACTTTTATTCTAACAAGAAGAAATTTTTATGTACCAAAAAGATATTTTTTTTATAAATAGTACATCAAATTACATTTATTGTACCACAAAGTACTTTAATTATACCAAAATAAATTTATTGTAGCACTTAGTACGGTTTTGTACCACAAAGTACTTTTATTGTACCAAAAATAATTTGTTTTGTACCAAAAAGTACTTTTAGTGTACATTAAATTACTTTAATTGTGCCACAAAGTACTTTTTTTGTGCCAGAAAGTATTTCTATTGTACCACAAAGTACTTTTATTGTACTAAAAAGAAATTTTTATGTACCAAAAAATACTTTTATTGTACATCATAGTAATTTGTTGTACCACAAAATACTTTTATTGTACTACAAAGAATATTTAATGTACCAAAAGTAAATTTTATTGTACCACTAAGTACTTTTATTGTACATAAAAATAAATTTTATTGTACCAAAAAATACTCTTTATAGGCATTTCCTTACTATCTTAGTAATCACAAATTAAGCTCATTTTTGCAATTAGACACTTAGTTTACGAGATAAACAAATTCAAAATTTTCCATAGTTATTAGTAGGAAAGTGAATTTCCACCCTCTTCTTCGGGATTTTCCAAATTAAGTTTACGAAATAAACGCATTGTAAGATTTTCATAGGAGATGTGGTCGATTTCTCATTAGGTTGATAGTAAATTTCTATCCTCTTCTTAGTAATTTCCCTACTTTTCCTTAGTGATAACAAATTAGTATCCTTTTAGCAATTATTCGCTTAGTTTACTAGATAAACGATTCTAAAATTTTCCATAGTTATTAGTTTGAAAGTAAATTTCCACCTTCTTCTTAGAGATTTGCCTACTTTTTCTTAGTGATCACAAATCAACCTCCGTTTTGTGTTTAGACGTTGAGTTTGCGAGATTTATGTATTTAAAGATTTCTATAGGGTATATGGTCAATTTCTCATTAGTTTGATAGTTACGTTCTACCCTCTTCTTAATGATTTCCCTACTTTTCCTTAGTGATCACAAATTAACCTCATTGTTGCATTCAGACGCTTAGTTTACGAGATAAACGCATTTAAAGTTTTACATATACATATGTGATCGATTAAATTCATTTAATACTTAGTGATTCGGTTGATTTCTCTTTGATAGTAAATTTCCACCCTTTTCTTAGTGATTTCGCCACTTTTCCTTAGGGATAACAAATTAGGCTCGTTTTTATATTTAGACGCTTAGTTTACGAGATACGAGCATTTAAAGTTTTCTATAATTATGTGCTAGATTAAATCCTTTCATTTAATACATACTTAATTAAATTTTATTAATTATTACTTTTTTCTTTAATTTCTCCCTAAAACTGCCGTATGTGATGTGTCTCCTAATGCCCTGCCTTACTCTCTCTTGTTCTCTGAGCTAAGCCTCAATGACTTTCACTATCTCCAAACCTCAATTGTTCTCACTCCGCCAACATCAACTGCCTAAATAGAAGATTACCAACTGAGATGTGAACTGCTGTAATATCGAAGAAACAAGAACAAATACAAAACAACCGACAGACATGTGATGGATTCCAAAAGAACCTTTTTCAAATTTGTAAGCCTTGGAAAACGTAAAGTTTTACAGTAAATTGCGGCCAATTACACACATAACTGATGAGTCTGAGAGAGAAACAGAGGGAGAAAGAAAAGAAGGCTGCTTAAGTTCAAACATAGTCAGAAACAATGAATTTTAAAGCATGTGTATGTGAGTGTGTTTGAACATTAGCGCTGTACATTGAAGTATTCTTCTATGCTTTGTCATATGCCTATGTGTCAGTGTGCCATCTCTCCATGTGAGTGTATTGCTGCTTTTAAATGTCGATGCTTTTGTTGATTGTTTTTGTTGCTCTTGTTGCTCCTTTTTTGGCTGCTACAAATTGCTTGTGTGGCACAACCACCAAATACTGGTGGTCGTACCACATTTGACTCCTCGCATAATTTTGTATGATCTTTCATGGCACAACACTCGACGAGGCAAAAAGGCAATCATACTTGGTTATGGCATTAGGTAAAGTCATTTTGATGATTACTCGCGAATAATACACCTTTTTCTTCGTTGTCGTTGGCTTGTCTGCCTGGCTTTTGGATGACGATGGGCCAGCCATCATTAGCCATTTAATGATGCGGCTGAATACACGAATGAAACGATGTCATGTCATTTTCTTTTGTGTGTGTGTAGATTTTAATGAAGTTAGTAGAGGGCAATTTGTAAGGAATTTTTAATATAATGTTAATTTTTAATGAAGTTGTCGTCCGCGGTTGTTACCTGTGTAAATAAGTAATTAGGTTGTTATAAAACAATGTAAATGTAATGACTTAGCTTTGATGGAAAGTTGCAAAAATTTTATGGAAAAAAAACAAAATGAGTAAAAATTATGGCTAAATAAAATGGAATTAAGAAAAAGGGATTAATAGGATTAGAGAATTTTTTTTGGGCAGATACAATCTATATTAGAAGAGTGTAATGTGGTTCAAAAAAGCGTACAAATTAATATTCAGACATATACACAGTACAACACATGATTTTGGGACTCAAATCTGAGAACTGCACGTGAAAGCAGCCCCAAAAAGAAGAAGTTATGCATCATTCGTATTGTCAAGTTAAAAGCCATAGCAATTTAATATCGATTTGAAGTTAGTAAATATCTTATAGGGGAATTTGTCAAGTTTTACAATAACCTGTGGCGTATACGTTATATTAAAATACCTCAATTAATATAGCCCATACGTATGCATGCCAACTTTAAGTTTATATTACTCATACGCCTCAGTAATTTGTTGCCCCTATTCAAACGTTTATTTCACTCATGCCACATTCCTTACATCTCTCTTCCCCCTCAAACTACAAATTCTTGCTTTCCTCTTCTAAACTACAAATAATTCTATTCACTTTCATCGACATAGTACCAATGGTCGCATTCCACACAATGCAATGCATTGTAGCAGCACATCCGAATTGACAGATGAAACTGAAATTTAATAATGAAAACAACAAAACAGTTTTTGCATTCGGCACTTCGGCTTAGGTGAAACAAGAAAAAAAGCTCTTTTATACACGCAACAGTAAAGAGCGAATAAGAGTTAAGGGAAGGCTACACAGATATATACAACATTCGGAAATGAAATTTCGCTAATAAAAATGGTTTACGACTAGTTTTTGGCCACCAACATGTACAGATCCCATAACCCAGCGATAAAAAACAAGCATGTTTATGACCTCAACAGTGAGCAGTGGGCCATTGGAGAAGCAACAGCTTCAGCATTGTTGCACATCTCTACGCTAGATTCAATAACTCGTGCAGCTACAACTGAAACAATGGCACAATAATTGGACTTAAATGTTTACGATGGCTAAATGAACACACAGCCTTAAGGACATCACGTTGCAACAACAACAGCCTTGATGGGACTCTTTATGGCTCACTAACAGGCGAAACAGCCCATCAATATTGGCATTTGAAGAAAGAAATGAAACAACCACAAACGAAACAACATGCACCAAATCTATAAACACACAACAAAATGTTGTTGTTGTAGTATGAGGACGTGTTCCCCTATATAGTAAAGCTAATACAATTATACGACTGTGGCTGTGCTACTAAGAAATAATGCTCGAAATGCGGTCATAGAAAACACTCAATTTTATATTAAATATTTAAAAGGATATTTGTGCAGAAGAAAGTTTTTTCTCTTCTATTATACCTAGTAAACAATGATTAGAGATTTAAAGGCTTATAAAATAACCAACAGGATTAAGAAACTGAATGTTTTATGCCAGCCACTATTGTAATAGTTGCTTAAGGATAAGGAGACAGGCAACAAGAGTTAGAGAGCAGGAAGAGAAAAAGTATTATGTGGCAAGATTTGAAATCTCTATACACCTGAGGTGTGTGTTTGTATTAGAACTTCCGTATTTTATTTCAAATCACGCACTGTTTTTGTATTTTTTGTTTGTTGTTTCCCCTGGTGTGTACTCGTGTGTGGCAAAGAACAACTGTTTGTGGCTTGGAATGTGACCTACGTATGAAAATGGAAGTTTGTTGGGCTTGGTAATGTGTTGGTGACATTGAGAAAGAAAGTTGTGTAGAATTGGATGACTATAACAAATCTAAAACACACTAAAGATATGAAATTCAAAGAGAGGAAAAAGCCAAAAATGCACTTCAAAATTAAAATTTAAGACAAAAGGAAAAGATCGCTGGAGATCGCGGTCCAAAGACTAAAATTCGAACGGATTACGAGCCTGGTGGTCATGCCAAAATAATGGACTAAATTAATGTGAGGTGTTACACGGAACCTATTTTCGATTCGGGTTTTATGGCAAACATTCCGGATAGATCCTACTATGATTATAATGCCCTACACTTTGATGAAGATGCCATTCTAATTTTCACGAACGGTTCGAAATTAAGAGAAATAGCGGACTGTGGAATCTTTTCAAAGGAAGTACTTGTTTATATAAAAAATTCTTTTATTTGTACCAAACGTTATTTTTATTATACCAGAAAGTGCTTTCAAAGCTCTTTTATTTAACTAAAGAACATTTATTGAACTAAAACGCAAAAAATACTTTTTGTTTAAATAAAAGTATAAAGTGCTTATATTATCAAAAAGTACTTTTTTGAGCTAAGAAGTATTTTTATTGTGCCAAATAGTACATTTATTGTACCAATAAGTACTTTTATTGAGCTAAAAAGTACTCTTGTTGTACCAAAAAGTAATTTTATTGTAGCAAAAAGTACTATTATTGTACCAAAAGGCACATTAATTGTATTAAAAACTTTTATTCTGCTAAGAAGGACTTTTATTGTACCAAAATTATTTTTATTGTACTTATAGTACATTAATTGTTTTAAAAAAGTACATTAATTGTATTAAAGTATGTTTATTGACCAAAATTTATTTTTAGTGTTTAATAAAATATTTTCTTTGTACCAATCTAAATAAAAGTACTTTCTGATACAATAAAAATATTTTTTCTGAATAGTAATGTTTGCTACAACAAATGGAATATTAGTAAAGAAAAAGTATTTTTTGATACAATGTAAGCGTACCAATAATAGTACTTATTGGTAAACTAAAAATACATTTTAATACAATAAAGTACTTTTTTGGTTCATTTAAAGTACTTTTGATACACTAAATAACTCTTTTTTTTACAAAAAAGTACTTTTGGCGGCAATAAAAGTAATTTTGTTTCATTTTCTTAATTCTACTATTTTACAAAAAGTTCTTTCATTGTACAAAAGAGTACTTTTATTGTATCAAAAAGCACTTATTCTGTATCATGGTACTTTCGTTGTACCAAAAATTATTTTTGCTGTACCAAAAAGTACTTTTATTTCAATATAAATAAAAGTACTTTTTTGTACATTAATAGTACTAGTAAGTAAAATAAAAGTCGTTTTTAATACAATAAAGTACTTTTGTGTACAATAAAAGTACTTTCGGCTGCAATTAAAGTAATTTTGTTTACTAAAAAGTAGTTTTACTGTGCCAAAAAGTACTTTTATTGTACCAAAAAGCACCGAAAATCACATATATGGTACTAAAAAATAATTTCAATGTATTTTATAACACTTTTATTGTACCAAAAGTTATTACATTAAAAGTACCAAAAAGAACTTTTATAACATCCAAAAGTAATTTTATTGTACCAAAATGTACTTTAATTATACCTAAAAGTACTTTAGTTGTACCGACAAGTAGTTTTGCTGGACCAAAATGTACGTTGTTTGGACTAAAAAGTACTTTTTTTGTACCACAACATACTATTATTGCAGCAAAAAGTACTTTTACTGTATCAAATGTTTCTTTTTTTGATAGAAAATTTACTATTATCGCATCAATAGGTACTTTTATTGTACAAAAAAAAAAAATTATTGTACGAGAAGTACTTTTTTGTATCAAATGTATCTTAAATGTATTTTTATTGTACCTCAAAGTTCTTTCATAGTACCGGAAGGTACTTTACCCGCATCAAAAAAAAAGTACTTTCATTGTATCAAAAATTTTTCTCATGATACTAAAAAATTATTTCAATGGTTTTAAAAAGTACTTTTATTTTTCAAAAGTTTCTAATATTGTATCAAAAGTACTTTTATTACATGCAAAAGTAATTTTATTACACTAAAAAGTAATTTTATTGTACTAGAAAGTACTTTTAATGTACAAACAATTACTTACGTTATACAAAAAGTACTACCTTTAAAAGTATAAAAAATTACTTTTATTTTCAAAAAATTATTTTTATTGTATTAAAAGTACTTTTAGTACATTCAAAAGTAATTTAATTGTACTAGAAAGTACTTTAAAAGGACCAATAATCATTGATATTATTTTTAAAACTGCTTACTTTTAAAGTACAAAAAAGTACTTGTAATATTAAAAAGTTTTCTGTTATTGTATCAAAAGCACTTTTATTACATCCAAAGTAATTTAGTTGCTCCAAAAACAAACACTTTTTATATTATACTTAAAGGTACTTAGTTTAAATGTATTAAAATGTACCGTTTATTTTAAATTTGTGCCACATTTTGGGTTAATGTTCTTCCGATTACAACTGGTTCTGCAATTTTGTATTTTTGTACTTTTACTAAGTAAACTGTTGGGACACAATATAAACTAAAGATAACTCGTTTCCACCAAAGCCAATGCCCAGCCTCTTATTAAATCAGCCGTAGTGTCTTAAAAGTTCGTCAAATACCACAAAAATAACAATTGTTGTGTTGTCTGGTGTTAAATGAATCGCTTCTCCCCCAACTCGCCCCCAAGCCATAAGTCGTGTAACACTTGTATGAGTGTGTACATAAACACATGTATGTTTGTGTTTAGACATGAGTCTGAGTACGCAAACAACTGTTAATGTGTGGGGCCAGTGGGTGTGTGTGACAGACTAAAGTGTGTAGTATGAATTCGTTAGAGGATATACCTCTATGTACGACAATACTAATGCTATTTTTCCTTCCTCCTGGAACACCTCTCTCTCTATCTTTCTTTGTGAGTTGTTTTTGCGGCATTGTGGGAATTAAGTGTGAATTAAGTTCAAATCGACAGTTTTATTTAAGTTGCTGTTTTTTTCTACGTTGTCATTGTATGTTGAACAAACTCTACTTTATGTACTAAGTACGGAGAGTTGCCGATATTGTTGCCGTTACTGCAGTTACTACCTAGTCGCAGACGCACTGCCCCTCACCAACGGGGCTTACTTAAAAAGTTGTTCAACTATTTGTTGTTCGATAGAAGTTAGACCATAGTGGGGGGTGCAAAGTAATTTCCAAATGTGGCGGGGTTTTTCTTACACTCCCCTCCTCTTTCTTCTCCTGCTGATGTTTGGAATGTATCGTGGGGTAAAGTTTGTTGTTGAGGGAATTTGTTCATAGGGGGGAGCAAGCGGAGGGAAGACGGTAGTCTTTGCCTTCTTGTTTGTAGGTTTGTATTTGCTATAACAACTTAAGTGTCCAATTGACAATATGATAAAGTAGTTAGTTGAACATGTTCTAAACAATATACGTATATACAAATGTAAAGCAGACGGTAAGGTTGGATTTCACATTTGTAATTGTGGTTAAATTGTATACAAAGTTGTTGTTGTTGTTGCATTGTAAGTTTTAAATTTAATTTAATTTCAATCAATTGTATCAATTGTATAAATGCAGTTGGCAGTTAGATGTTGTACAGGTACAGTAAAGCTTACGAAAATGTTTCTTAGGATGATGGTTTCCATCAAAGCCACAAGGTAACACAAAACTGTTGTCGAACACTTGTCATAGACAGTCAATGTATATATTGAAGCCTTGCATAACATAGTGATGATGTCTGTTTTATTTTTGTGCGGGTTCCACTGTTCAGTATTTCAATTGTGGCTGTTGTTTGGGGCATACGGATTAGTTGCGATTAAAAAAACAAGAATACACCGAGGAAAAACTCAACCAGATAAGATTTTTTATCTTCCTTAACATGTAACATGTAAGGACGATAACATTAAAGGCTTTTATCGGCTGCTAAAAGTGGTCTCTGTTATTAAGAGAGAGCTGTATGTATCTTATCATATTATATCACCTTTAACATTTGCTGTTCCAAATAAATTTTCTCTAACTGTAGTTTATATGATGATTTGTAGTTTCAAATTGTTTTTGCTGTATAGAAATACAAAACAACCACTGCCACAACTATCTATTCACTATTATTATGATTTTTAATTAAAATTGTATGAACTTGAAATGGAATAGTTGAGTAGCAACAGGAGTAGCAACAACGACAGCAGCAGCAGCAACAGCAGCATCACTTTACAATTCCAAACATCTGTAAAAATTCTCAACTATGCTCTGTGAACATTTCGTAAATTGGACCTTTTGGGCAACATATATCATATGATGTTTTACGTCGCTTATTGTCTCATCCTTTGTGTTTTCTTACCTAAGGATACATGAAACAATAGTGTAAGGATCATGCTTTCTCTCTCTCTCTCTCAGATAACGCTAAATGTTAATTGGTAAGACAAACAATTAATAGCAAATCATTAACTAACATAGCGGCAAACATAATACATAGTTGACACAGCAATTAATGTCAATTAAGAGGGCAACAAAGAGAGGCACGAGGGTGTAAAGAGCGAACATGTAACGTGAAATATTTCCACGGAATTTGCTGATTTCACAATGTAAGTAAACCTTTTACCTTTTTGATAATGCTGTATTGTTCTTCACTCATTTGTTGTCGCTTAAGGCTTAACAGTATTACCAAATTAAATTGTTTAGCAAAATTTTTGTGGTGTGATGTGTGTGTGTGTGAGAATTAGAAAATTCATTGCTTTGGCATTACATACGCATGCACATTCACATCATCATTGTCATCATGAAATTCTTTATTCACTTGTTGTTTTTAAATTAATTTAGCACTTTTGTGAAAACATTTACACATGCAGAGTTATACACATTCATTGTGATGTTGTGTATGCCATTTGTATATCTAATTGTTATTTATGTGTGTGCGTGTGTATGTGGATATGTTGTTTCTGTTAAAGGAAAGGGAAATCTTTGTAGGAATTTATGAAGTCGTCTACATGTCGGTTTTAATCAAAAACTGCTTCATAACTGTTTACTTGTGTACTTTATATGACACAACAGTGGGTTTGAAGAGAAAGGAAGAGAGCGAAGAAAGAGACTATGGAATATTTGCTTATCAGACGGGGAGTAAGATTTTACAGGTCGCGAAACTACTGAAATAATTGGTGCATATGTATTAAGAATTGTACGAATTGGAAATATTCATCAGGGGCCCTAAAAAATGTCTGATTCTTCATATACAAATACTTTATATATCTGATATTAAAAACATCGATCTTGTATTATAAATCTATACATAAGTATATAAAATAGCTTGGTGACTGATTGGGTGATGATTGGATGACGAAATTTTGGGTGGTTATTCCCCTAATCGAGTAGACGACGGCTAAGAAGGGATTTTTCTAGTAAAAGGGGTAAAAAGGCCTAAAAAGAGGTAAAACTGTTACTATCAACTTGACCAAAGAACTGGCAAAAGCCATCATCGTGAAATTGTATATGAGCAAGCTTCATAATGAATTAGAGAACTGCACGAAAGGATTTGTTCAATATTCGTACTTTTAGGGTCAAGAAAAAGGCCCAGAAAGGGATGAAACTGATGCCATCACCTAGACCAAACTGCTAGAGCTATAGTTGTGAAAATATATGTGAGCTAACTTCTTAAATGATTTTCTCAATATTTGTAATTTTAGGACAAAAACGGCGTTTTCTTTCTTTTTGGAACATAAACAAACAAAATCAAGAGAGAATAAGAGCGATAGAGTGTGAATTTTGATCAAAAACAGTGTTTGATACAACAGATCCACCTAAATATGCTATTTATTGTACCAAGTAGTATTTGCATTGTACCAAAAGTACTTTTATTGTACCAAAAAGTATTTTAATTTTACCAAAAATACTTTTATTTTACCGACTACTACAATTTGTTGTACCAAATAGTACTTTTGATGTACCAAACAGTATAATTTATTGTACTAAACAGTAAAATTTATTTTTACTTTATTGTTAGTACCAAAAAGTACGTTTAATGTACCAAAAGTACAATTTATAGTACAAAAAATACAGTTCATTTTACCGAAAAGTACTTTTATTGTACCAAATAGTACAATTTCGTGTACTTTGTTGTTATTACCAAAAAGTACGTTTGTTGTACCAATAGTACAATTTTTTTTACAATTTATTGTGCCAAAAAGTACAATTTATTGTACCAAAAAGTACAGTTTATTGTACCAAAAAGTACAATTTACTGTACGAAAAAGCACAATTTATGGTACCAGAACTTATGGCACCTTAAAGTACAAATTATTGTACCAAAAGTACAATTTATGGTACCGAAAAGAATAATTTATGTCACCAAAAGTACTTTTATTGTAATAAATAGTACAATTTATTGTACCACAATGTACAATTTATGATACCAAAAAGTATGTTTATTGTACCCAATAGTACAATTTGTTGTACCACAAATACAAGTTATGAGAACAAATAGTATAAATAGTACTTTTATTGCACCAAATAGTACTATTTGCTGTACTTTTTTGTTAGTGCCAAAAAGTACGTGTATTGTATGAAATAGTAAAATTTATTCGACCAAAAATACAATTTATTGCACCAAAAGTACAATTTGTGGCACCAAAAAGTACATTTATTGTGTCGAGTAGTAAAAAAAAGTAAAATTATTGTGCTAAATAGTGCATTGTATTGTACCAAAAAGTACAAATTATGGTACCGAATAGTACAAATTATTGTCCCAAAAGTACAATTTATGATGCCGTAAAAAATAATTTATTTTAACAAAAAGTACTTCTATTGTACTAAATAATACAATATATTGTACCAAAAAGTACTTTTATTTTACCAGTGTATGAAACCAAAAAGTACGTTTATTGTACCCAATAGTTTGTTGTAGCAAATTATAATACCAAATAGTTTAATTTGTACCAAATAGTACTTTTATTGTACCAAATAGTACTATTTATTGTACTAATAGTGCAGTTTATTGTACCAAAAGTTTAATTAATTGTACCAAAATCTACGTTTATTTTACCAAATGGTACAATTTATTGTACAAAATAGTAAAATTTATTGTACCAAAAAGCTCAATTTATTGTACTTTGTTGTGAGCTGCACGAAGGGAAATAAGTAAAATTTATTGTACTTTGTTGTTGGTACCAAAAAGTACGTTTATTGCACCAAATAGTAAAATTTATTGTACCAAAAGTACAATAATTATTGTACAAAATGTTACAAATTATGGAACCAAATAGTTCAATCTATTATTACCAAAAAGTACACTTTTTTTAACCAAAAAAATCTTTAATTGTATTAAAAAGAACTTTTATTGTACCAAATAAAACAATTTATTGTACTTAAATACAATGTATGGTACCAGTAAAGTAATTTAATTTTACCAGATTGTACAATAGTACAATATGTTGTACTACTCGTAATAAGAACTTTCGTTTTATCAAAAAGTTGCAATATATTGTTTAAAATGTACTCTTCTTGTACCAAAAAGTTATTTTTACCAAAATTTTTATCGTACCAAATAGTACAATTTATTGTTTCCAAAAATGCAAATTATTTTGCCAAAATTATAATTATAATAAATTATAATGTATTGTACCAAAAGGTACTTTATTTTACCGAAAAGTAAAATTTATGGTACCAATAGGTAAAATTTATTGTACCAAGAAGTACACTTTATGGTACCGAAAAGTGAAATTTATTGTAAAACAATTACTTTTGTTGTACCAAAAAGCACTTTTATTGTACCAAAGAGTAAAATTTATTGTACCAAAAATATCTCTTATTGTTCCAGATAGTTATTATTGTTTTGGTTCTGAGAATACAAAGCTTAAAAGAGTTTATCGTGAGCAAGTAGTGTGCTTAGCTTGGTTTGAAAGAAAAACAAAACATAAAGAAATCACTTTATATTTCTCCTCGCATATCTGAATAACTGTTATTTTGGTCATGAATGTCTTGCAATCTTTGCTCACTGCAGTAAGTTAGTTGTTGCATTTGTGCAAGACTCTAGTGAACAATATGGATTATTTTCTATTTTATTCATTTTTTATTAAAAAATAAAAAATTTTATCTGAAAAAATTAATTCGCCCTCTTTTCTAATGTTGTTTCCTATATTTTACATTGATTTTTGTATTAAATTCGTTTTTAACTTTTCTGTCCACCTGTCTTATCTTACCCACTGTAACTTCTGCGGATGCGTTATTCAAGAATTCGTATAATACAAATTTATTGTTGATGGCACAACATATGTTAGCTAACTCATGATGATATTAAGGGCTGGAACAGCGTTGGCATTTCAGCAACAGTTTTAATTGAATTTTATAGTTAACCACAAAATATTCAATTCGAACTGTTGAATGTTTTGGGGATGGAGAGAGCGAGATAGAGCGGCACAGAGAGAGGCATCATTTGTAGGAACCCCCCTGCTGATGACAAAACTTTAATAAAATTAAAGTATTTTAATAAAATTACAGAATTTGGTACATAACTACTTTGCCTTTACATTATGGGAAGTAATAAGAAAAAACAATAGACTTATTTTACAGTGGTTGGAACAATGGCTTTGAAGATATAGTTAACAAAACAAACAAAAAATTTCGAAAATACATACCACTATATTTCTATATGAACTCAACTGAAAAAATGTAATAACAAATTTGAAGGGACTACATTTTGGGTTCTTTTTTGTTATTTGTGTAGCAAATTGGATTTTGAGCTTTATCAAGGACCTCGGCGTTAGATTTGTTATACATGAACTACTGTTAATGTTTTTTTAGTTAGGACTTTGAGCTTTTTCTAGGACTTCAGCGTTAGATTTTTTATACATAAACTACTGTTAATGTTTCGGCCACCTTCAAATTGTGCCGGCATAAAAGGTGTTCGTCTTCAAATTTCATATTTATCTTTGTTTCCTTCTTCCTTGTAGATCTTTATAATTTCCTTTAATATTATACAAAACTGTTAATTTTTCCCTGCCACCTCTAACTACATACTTGCAAAACTTTAACTAATTCCTAAAACAATTTTACCCAAAAAAGTTTAAAATCTTTGCCACAACTCTGACATGACATAACTCATGGCCTTAACGGGCGACAACAACTCAGGAGAATAACTTGAGCTCTAACACAGCACCTCTGCAGCTTTAGCCTTATAACAATTTTATAGTTATATAGGGGGTGAGAGGGTGCTTGCTACTCATCAACCCATTGCGTTCCTGTTCATTTAATAATTTTCATTCATGGCAAGACTTTCAAATGAAAGGCGATGACTAAGATTTCCTTAACGCTTTCTTTTTCTTTTAATTTTTTCCGTATTTTTTCTGCTTTTTGTTTTTTTTTTTGGCGAAAAAGGTGGAAAACTTTTTAATGAAGCAAATTAAATGCATTTTCATTAAGTGTAAAGCATTGTGAAAGCTTAGCTATGAAAATGGTGATGAAAAGAAGTTTGTGAGACGGCGCTGCTACCAAAATGAGTTCATAACTCTATAGTAAGTAGACTGTAAATGATGCAAAACCATTATCCTTTCAAAAAGGGATGGTAGCAATGTGCAGTTGCATGGTTGAAGTGTATGTGTATGGAAAGTGTAACATCAGGATTTTTTGTAGGGTCGACGGGGAGGGGGTAGGAGGAAAGCTGCAAGAAGTTCAATGTAGGAGGTAAACTACATTTTAATTGCTTGCTTCAATGATTTTTTTTGTCAGTCTCTTTAAAAGTCCGTCCATACGTCACGGTGTAGTCTTTTGTTGCCATTTGCCTTCGTTTTGGTCGCTATATATGTTTGAGCAAATGACTATAAATTAACAATAATGCCATTAGTTTGAATGTCGATGTCATTAATTGATGAAGTGTGAATTCAGTTGGTGTAAAACAAATGAGATAAATGTTAGATGAAGAGCTTTTTCAGAAGAGTTTTTTTTGGAAATTGTTAATAGTAATGTTGTATACCAAATTGTAAAGTCCCACAATACGTTGACGATATGAAATACTTTTTATATGGACAAAAACTTTATTGATGCACAGTACAACACATGATTTTGGGACTCAATTCTGAGAACTGCACGTGAAAGTAGCCTTAAAAAGAAGAAGTTCTGCATCATTCGTTTTGTCAAGTTACATCCCATAATAATTTAATATCGATTTGAAGTTAGTAAGTATCGTATAGGGGAATTTATCACGTTTTAGGCTCTTTTGTTTGACATAACTTTTTAATACTGAAGCTAAGAGAGTCTATGAGGGCAGATGATGTATTGTATGAATAGCTAGATTTTGTTCGAAAATAAATATAGGATATGACTTGTTGAAATACATATAAACTAAACTCAACTGTAAAAAAATTTTAGTTGTTAAGTTAATTAGTTAAGTTTCTAATTTTTTCATTCTAGAGCCCGATCTTTATCCTGTTTGTAATTTTTCAAGAAATGTGTTTGTTTTGATTCTGCAAACAAGACATATACACGACAACTGTGTTGTTTTGTTAAAGAAACAAAACAAAAGTAAGAGAGCGAAAAAGTGTGTACGAGTTTTTTAAAACAAATGCACTTAAATATGTAAATGATTTAAAACAAAATTATTTTGTACCAAAAACTACTTTTATTGTACCTAAATTTCTAGTACTGTACTAAATAAAATTTTTATTTCACAAAAAAGTAAATTTATTATGCCAAGAATTACTATTACTGTACCTAAAAGTACAATTTGTTGTACTAAAGTTTTTTGTACTAAAACTATTGTTTAATGTACCAACAAGTACATTTATTGCACCACAAGTATTTTTCTGTACCAAATAGAATAATTTACCGCATCAAAAAATATTTTGTAACAAAAAGTAAAATTTATTGTACTGAAAAGTACATATATTGTACTAAAAAGTACTTTTATTATGCCTTATAGTACCTAACAGTAAAATTTTTTTGTACAGAAAAGTACTTTTTTGTACCAAAAAGTAAATTAATTGTACCAAAAATTGGAATTTATTGTACCGAAAAGTAGCACCAGTATAATAGTATAATCTATTGCTCCTACTTTCGTTGTACCAAATATTACTTTTGGTTTGCTGTACTAAATATTATTTTTATTGTACCATGTGTACATTTGCTGAGCGAAAAAGTACATTCATTGTTCTAAAAAGTACACTTATTGTATGTAAAAGCATTTTGATTTTACAAAAAGTACTTTTTTTGTACTTCATAGTAAAATTTATTCTACCAAAAAGTTTTATTGTACCAAAAAATTACTGTACTAAAATGTACTGTTATTGTACCAAAAAGTACTTTTATTGTACCAAGTAGTTCAATTCATTGTAGCAAAAAGGACAGTTATTGTACCAAAAGTAACAATTTATTGTACAAAAAGCTCAATTTACAACGAAGTATAATTTATTGTACCAAGAAGTAAATTAATTCTACCAAAAAGTCAAATTTATTGTAATAAAAAAAAATACTTTTATTTTACCAAATGCACTAATAAAATTGACCAAAAAGTACATTTTATTGTACCTTAAAGTACTAGTATTGTACTAAATAGTATTTTTATTGAACCAAAAAGTACTTTTATTGTGCCAAGAAGGACACTTACTGTACCTAAAAGTACAATTTACTGTAGCAACCAGTACTTTTATTTTAACTAATGGTACTATTTTTTGTACCAAAATGAACTTTTATTGGACTTAAGTGTACTTTTATTGTTTCTAAAAGTAAATTTAATTGTACCAAATAGTACAATTTGTGGTACCAAAAAGTACTTTTATTGTACCAAAAAGTAGTTATGTCGCACCAGTTAGAACTCTTATTGTTACAAAAAGTACTTTTATTTTTACTAAAAGTACTTTTAGTGTGCCTAAATGTACATTTAATTGTACGGAAAGTAAAATTTTTTGTAACAAAAAGTACAAAAGTAGTGCCGAAAAGTAAAATTTATTGTATCGAAAAGTACTTTTCTTGTACCAAATTGTAATTTTACATAAGAATCCCCTTATTTTTGTTATTATTCAATTAAATCAACGAAATGCGGGGGAAGAGCGTCCCTAGAAAACATTACATGATGGGGCAAAATGGTTGTGATATTCCGATTCAGGAGGTCATTTAACATAAGAATCAGCAAAAGTAGTGTCGTGGTGTTTTCTACTTTTTGGCATGCAGTGTAATCTGGAAAATAATTGTGAAGGACTTTAAAAATGGTCGATGTCCTTGTAGGAGCGAATAAGAGTCCAAATCTCCATACAAAATACTTTTTTGATTGACAATTTACCACAAAAACTTTTTTACTTTATTACTTTAATGTTAAGGCCTGTTGCCTGTATATAAAATATAAATTTTGAAAAATTGCCAATAACTTTCAAATAGACGAAGGTCCTTTAAATAACAAAAAAGTTGTATCCTCCACGCATATGACAACTATGAAAATTGTTTGTAAAATTTGTCAATGTATGTATATTTAAGCAAATTTTGGAAAAAAATTTTAGGACTTTAAAAGAATTAAAGGAGTGCTTGAAATGGCAACAAAGTTCATATCTCAATAAAAAAAACAATTTTAATTTCCTTTTCATCTAATTTTGTTGAAAGTTTACACTCTTAAATTTAAGTTTATAACCGGCCATAATAATCCAAAATTCAAAAAAAAAAAAAATTCCATTATTTTAAAACAGCCCAAAGTCCTTGAAATAACCGCAGTCCATTCCAACATTAAAAACTGTTTTTTTTGTATGTAAATTTTATCGAAAGTTTACTTTTTTGTCTCTATGTCTGTTACTATTGATATTAATCTCAAAATTTGGAAAAATTTCAAAAGACTTTGAAATAAGACAAGGTCCTGAAAATAATGAAAAAATCAATATAAAAAACATTTTTTTTGTAAAACGTTGTTCAAAGTTAACACTCTTATATTTAAGTGTATTACCGGCCAAAATATTTTGAAATTTTGAAAAAGTCCATTATTTTAAAACAGCTCAAAGTTATTGAAATAACCACAGCGCAGTCCAATATGCGAAGTTTATTTTTTTGACTTTATGTATGTTACCCTTGATATTAATCGCAAAATTTGGAATAATTTGTAATGACTTTGAAATAGGACAAGGTCAAAACAACAATTTTGTGTTTGTAAATTTTGTGCAAAGTTTTTTTTTTGTTCTTATATTAATCTGAAAATTTTGTCCTTAAAATAACAAATAGAAATTTGAAAGTAGCCAACGTCCTTAAAATATCCAAAAGTCCAGGTCTCCATTAAAGGTTCGTTTTTATTATTCTTTGCAAAATTTAACTGTATGTAATTGCCTGCAAGGAGAGTGAGGTCACTACAATACTCGGAGTCCTCCCTCAAACATCTGTGGTTCGTCATGCAGTGATTTTTATAATATATTCCAAATTATTTAAACGTTAATGCAGCACTTAACATAACTCTAAAGTGCCAACAAAAAATACTTGAATAACAATAAAACCAAAAATTTAACATTTATCCTTTAAGCTTCCTAAAAAACGAGCACAAAGTAACTAAAGGCCTTACATTGACCTTTTCGCAGAATTTAGGTCAAAAAACAACACCACCACCACACATAACAATAGGACACATTTAAATCTATTATCTATTGTGGACATTCTCCTTTTACCCCTCTAAAGTTGGCACACTGAATCTCTCTTGATTCCTTAAAGTACAAGGACACTAACAATAATGGGATATGTCCTTATGGTTAAAAAATGGAAAAAGGAAGTAAAAGCAGCCACAGATGGTTGGAGAACGGAAAAAACGTGCCACAACAATCAGTTATTAAAAAGTAACTGAGGCTTGAGATACAAAGCAAGAAATGATTACAAGGAACTGGGTTAACAAGACAGCATGAAGCAAAATATCAAAAAGTTTTCATGACCAGTTGATGATATTGATTATTGAGAATGTTATTTATAATTATAATTCCTTTAGTTCATAGTTCCACTATATTGTATCAGAATGCGTGGACATTGTCATGTCGTGGACATTGTCTATATATGCCGCAAAGCTACAGTTACGCAATCACCAATTATTAATCCGCTTTATAGTGCTCAGCTTAAAGAAATTTATCTAACAACATATAAAATCACCACATACATGTAATACCTTTAGTATCATATTATGCAACTAATGCTATTGTAATGAACGGTCGCCATTACATAAAATTCTTATTATGTGTAACATTTTGCGGCAGAAAACACAAGCTCATGTCTACCAGGTCGTATGATTGTTATGAATGTTTTTACTACACAGACACATGTCTACCAGGTTGTATGATTTCTATAATATCAACTAAATACTTATACGCCTTAGTGTCACATCATAGAAGTTTTATATCTTTATTACAAATCTTCCCATCTCATCTCATCTCATCTCATCTCATTTACTATTATTACAGTATTCGTTTTGTTATTATTTTTGCTTCATCTTCTTCAGTTTAAGTTCGCCTCTCATCCTTTGATATTAAGACACACACACACACACACAGAGTGCAAAGTATCCTTATGCAAATATTTTTCTTATTATAACACAGATTTGGTGAGGGCCAAAGGCAGAGGAGCGAGTTGTGGGAAAACATGAGAAAAGCAAAGACAAATTTGGTCTTGTTAAGATAACACTTGACAACTAAGATGCTTGACATTGAATTATCGTGGTCCAATCCTTTTGTGTGTTTTGGAAACTTTTCCAAGCTGATGGCGACGAATAAGCAAAAGAAAAAAATAATAATAATAATAATATAGATTTAATTAAAAAATATACAAAAAAAAGTGGAAAACATCACAAGTCAGTAGCGAATAGATATAATAAAAGAAAATAATTTTAAAAGAAATGTTGAATTTCTGTTTTTTTTTGATGGAATTACACAAGTGTCTGCTAATTTGTTAGCAAATATGCCATCGGGAATTGGTAACGATTGGGTGAATTTTTGCTCTAATAAGTGCAAACACTTTGATAGGTAAATAATAAAAAAAATTCGAAGAAATTTATGTAGATAGGGTACCTTAGTTTAAGTTATGTTAAGTTTCAATGAACAATTTTTATTTTGTATTTTGCTAAGAATTGTTATTAAGATAACTACGACAAAAATTCTGATAGGAGTAATCAGAGACACACACTTAGGAAAAGCAGCAAATTAGATATTGAATTATTCGAGAATGCAAAGAAAATCGGCAGAAGAGCAGAATATGGGGCGGGAGCCCGATTAAAAAAAAAATATGCCATTGTCTTCGTCTAGGTCCCCAAACATTTGAATGGTGGGTCAAAGTTGGCGCTCAGGCCCATGGGGCCCGAGGGTCAAAAATGGTCTATGATGACCCCCATGTGCGGGTACTCAAATAAAAGATATTTTCGAGATGAATCCAACGATGTTATTTTTAAGTTCCTACGGGTCCCCTGGACCGAGTTAGAGCCAAAAATATCTTTCCCGGAATATACCAAAAAGAATTTTTTTTTAAAAATCGCGCGATTTCTTTAAAAAAAATTTTTGCTTGCTGCTCTACTGCACTCATCTCAACCGTTACAACCCTAATTTAAAAAACAAATAATAATTTTCTTTAAAAAAATTACATAAAAAACACTACAAAACATAGTTTTTTTTTCCACTTTTATCCTTTTTTTAATCAATTTTCTCTTTTAAAATATTTCTTTTTGGACTTTTTCTTGATTTTTTTTTAAATATTTCTTGAATTTGTCCATTTGTTTCCTTCATTTTTTTTTTACATTTTTTCTTAATTTTCTTTTTTTAATTAAAAAAACCTTAAAAATTCAAAAAAAAATTAAAATTTTCACACATTTTTGGTGACATTTAATTTTTCTATGGAATTTTTCAATTTATTTCCTTAAATTATTCTAATTTTCCATGATTTTTTCCCATTTTTTTAAATCGAGCGGTTTTGAATTTTCTATTTTTTTTAGAATTTTTTAATTTATTTCCTTAAATTTTTCAAACTTTTTCCATGATTTTTTCAAATTTTTTCAATTTTTTTTTGGTTTATCCCGGAAATTTAAATGGCTCTAACTTAAAAATACCACCGTTGGATTCTTCTCGAAAGTATCTTTCATTTGAGTACCCACACATGGGGGGTTATTATAGAACCCAAGGGCTCCTTTGTTTGGGTCCCCAGGCCCCGTGGGCCTTAGCGCCAACTTTGACCTTGATTTTCGTGTTTTAGGGCGTATTTGGGGGAGTGGCATTTTTTTGCCAGAAAAACAAAATATTATGTTTTCTCAGTAGATAGGGGATATATAGGATATGTAAATCAGTCCTTGCTTAACACAGTACAATATTTTTCAGCTCGTTGATATGGGACTCAATTCTGAGAACTGCACGTGAAAGTAGCCCCAAAAAGAAGAAATTCTGCATCATTCGTTTTGTCAAGTTACATGCTAGAATAATTTAATATCCTATTTGAATATTATTAAGTATCGTGTAGGGCAATTTGTCACGTTTTAGGAACTTTTGTTTGACATAACTCGAGAACCATTAGTCTGATTTAGCTGAAACAAATTTTAAAAAAAATTAAGAATTACAGTTCCTTTAATCTGTTCATATAACGTTTTCCTACATAAGCAACAGTTTCACTTTTCTCTTCATCAAATGATTTTGAACTGGGTTTATTTTGTAGCAGTTACAATAAAACTGTTGTACTGCGAGACGTATGATTTACGTGGTATATTACTTATGATAATCATACTCCGCCATATAACAATATAACAAAAGAACCTAAAACGTGACAAATTTCCCTATAGGATACTAACTTACTTCAAATGGATATTAAATTATTATGGCATGTAATTTGACAAAACGAATGATGCAGAACTTCTTCTTTTTGGGGTTACTTTCATGTGCAGTTCACTTAACTGATTAATTTGTAGGAAATTTTGAAAATTTTTAAATATTTTGAAAAACTTTCTACAATTTACCAACGAACATTACCTGCCATAATTACAACACCTTGGCATGTCATCACTTCCATAGAATTTTTTAAAGCCACCTAGGCCTCCTTTAATCAAGTCATCATTAGTCTTTGCCTTCCAGGCAAGACTCAGGCTACTTAAACAAAAATTATTTAATTAATTATAACTTTTGCCTCTTTTATTGTTTGCCATCATTAAGTTTTAACTGCAGCAACAGCAACAACAGATTCTTCATATAATGCACCGCCTGCTCTCAGCATGTAATTTTTCCACATGATTTTATAATTTTTCATATTTCTTGTAATTCATTTTATTTTAATGATTTTTCATATACCGGATTTTTTTGTTGCTGTTTTCATTTTATTTAAACACTTTTCATTTTGTGACAAACAATGAATACGGCCTCCACATATCATAACGAGGCAAAAGTTTATATATCCTATATGCATATGTGTTATATATAAAACAACAACAGCATGATGTTGCCACAGATGTTGCAAACTTACTTGAAGCCTACCCGCTTCGAAGCAAACACTCACAGACTCTTAGGCATACTGTGTGTTGCATATATGATTCTTTGCCTTGAGTGAGGTGACAACCGGAAACTTTTGAAATTTCCTTTAAAGTGGGTTTGGGCACAACTCCTCTTTTGAGTACTGGTAGGATATACATTCTTACTTGCTTTCACAGAAAAATGTTTGGAAATAAATAATAAAAATAGAGCATATGACACATTAAAAGTACAACCAACAATTATATTAAAAAATATGACATTTTTAAATGTCGCTAGTTAAGGACAATGTTTATAGACTACCCTGCGGTCAGAGGAAGGATATGGGTAACTTTTTTAATTGGATTGCAAATAAATCTAAAAAGAAACAGTGGCATTGGTCATCAGACATGACTTCTCTACAGAGTTAGTGTATTTAAATACTTCAACGACTGTTTTACAAAATATCTTCTGAAGTTGGGTCCTTTTTATTATAAATGTTTCACTTTAAACAGCAAATCTTACATAGAGTGATGCTTTGAACTCTTGAGTTGCACACCTTATATATACCCTTAGTTCTTTTGACAAAATTCTACCAACATCTTTCCTACATACAAAATATCTTGAAAAGTAGAGTCCTTTTTACTATAAATGTTTCCCTTAAAAAAGTAAAGCCTAAATATATTGATGCACTTTTTTACTTTTGTTACACACCTTAGATATCTCTGTAGTTTTTTTTACTTACATCAATTGTTGTTACAAAATCCTACCAACATCTTTCCTACATATCTAAAAAGTCTTCGCACTTGCACTACATATTACACACTAATGTTATTACAACATTTACCAAATGTCAAAAGTGTCGAAGCATCCTATACGCAATGATCGATTGATATGTTCTAAGTAAGGTGTAAGATTTGAGTTTATCATCCCGTAAACACACACACACATATAACGTAAAACACTAACATACACACTCACCCACATTACAAAAGTGAATTTTGATAAGAGCTGCTTTCGCACATCATTTTCGCCATTTATTTAGATAGTCAAGTGGAAATACTATGGGGAAAAGGATAAAAAGAGGAGGAGAAAGTAAGAGAGAGAGAGATGGTTTTCCTTAAGATGCAAGTTTTTCCTTAAAGAGTCATTTATTGCTATTCCACTTGACAAGAAGTTACAATATTTTCCCTATACTATATTATCCCTAACTTATGCTTAACAACAAACCGAAACCTAACATTATTGATAGTTTGCCTGCTATCTAGTGAACTTGACTTTTTTTTCACCCCCTCCGTTAAACTAACACACTTATGAAAAGGTTTATTCATACTCATACCCAGTAATAAAATTACTTTAAAGTAAATGAAGATTTATTGCGAAAAAGAAAAATACTTTCACTATATCAAAATGTACTTTCGGTACATCAAAAAGTACATTTTGTTTACCTAGAAAATAATTTTATTGTACAATAAATTACACTAAAAAACACATTTGACACACTAAAAATAAGACAAAAAAGTACTTTTAGTACCCCAAAAAGTACTTACATTGCGCCTAATAAGTTCTTTTGTTGTACTACCAAAAGTAATATTATTATTCCAAAAAGTACTTACACTGTAAAGTAGTTACTTTGATTGAATCCAAAAACTACGTTTACTGTAACAAATTATACTTTAAGTGCCCTTTCTATCGTACCATAAAAGTACTTTTTTTGTATCTAAAAAGCACCTTTACTGTACTAAACAGAGCTTTTCGTATATCAAAAAGTACTTCTTTGTACACAAATAATACTTTTATTGTACTCAAAAAGTAATTGTACAACAAAAAAAAACATTATAGAAAAAAGTACTTTTACACTTTTTTTGCAACAAAAGTTAATTTCATTGCTGAGAAAAGTAACGTACTGTACTAAATAGTTCCTTTTTGTATCTAAAAAATACTTTTATTGTACCATCAAGTGCTTTTAGTACATCCGAAAAAATTTTATTGTTCTTAAAAATGCTGTTATTGTACTCAAAAAGTACTTTTGCTGAACCCGAAACTTATTTCTATTGTCTCAAAAAGTACTTTTATTGTATCAAAAAAGTACTTTTACTGTATCAAACAGTACTTTTTTGCACCAAAAAAGTACTTTTATTACACCAAAAAGTCTTTTATTACACTTTTGTTGTACCAAAAAGTACTTTTATTGTGTAAAAAAGGCACTTTTTTGTAGCATCAAGTACATTTACTATACCAAAGAGTATAATTTTTAATATGCAGAGGTACTTTTGTACCGAAATGTACTTTAATTATAACAAAAAGGATTTCTATTGTATTCGAAAAGTACTTTTATCGCAACAAAAATACTTTCACTGTATCAAACAGTACATTATTTTGTAGCAAAAAGTACTTTTATTTTACCAGAAAGTACAATTATTGTACTAAAAACAAATTTTATTGCAAATAAAAAACTTTTTTTTTCTACAAAATTACTTTTTTTATTGTACCAAACAGTGCCTTTATTGTACACAAAAAGTACTTTTTACTGAACCAAAAATTATTTTATACATATGTACCCAATAACACTTTAATTATACCAAAGTGTACTTTAATAGTACGAACAACTATTTGTATTGTACCAAAAGTACTTTTATTGTATAACAATGTTATTTTATTTAACCTACAAGTACTTTAATTGTACTTAAAAGTACTTTTACTGTAACAAGTACCTTTTGGGAAAGTAAAAGTATTTGTTGGTTCAAAAAAAGTACTTTTATGTCTACAATAATAATACTTACTGGTGTAATAAAAATATTTTTTGGGTACAAATAAAGGTACTTTTTAGTACAGTAAAATTATTTTATCTACAACGAAAATAATGTTTTTAGCAATAGAAGTACTTTTTGTTACAAAAATGTATTTTGTGACACATTAAATGTACTTTGTTGGTAAAATAAAAGTACTTAATGGTGTAAAAAAGTACTTTTTGGTACAATGAATTGTACTATAATGTACAATATAAGTAGTTTTTGTTACAATATAAATAATTTTTGGTACAATAAAAATACTTTTTGATACTACTAAAGTACTATTTGTACCAAAAGTACAATTTATTGTACCAAAACATATAATTGTACTTTTTGGTACAAGAAATTGTACTTTGTGGTACTATAAAAATACTTTTAGTACAAAAATGTTTACGTTTTGCTACAATAATAGTAATTTCTTGTACAATAAATTGTACTATTCGGTACAACAAAAGTACTTTTTGGTATAATGAAAGGAATTTTATTAAGCAATAAAAATTTTTTTTTGGGCTCTAGAAAAATTTTATATTTTAAAAATAGATTGTTGGTACCAAAAAAATTTCTTATTGTACAATGAAAGTACCTTATTGTACAAAAAAGTACTTTTTGGTGCTATCAAAGTACTTTGTAATACAAAAAGTAAATTTTCTTACAATAATAAGCTACAATAAAAGATCGTTTGTATTCAATTCACTTTCTTTTTGATTAAAAAAATGTAAAATTTGTACCAAAAAGTACAATTTATTGTACCACAAAAATTCATTGTACTTTTTGGTACTATAAAAATACTTTTAGTACAAAAATGTTTACTATTTGCTACAATAATAGTAATTTCTTGTACAATAAATTGTACTATTCGGTACAACAAAAGTACTTTTTGGTATAATGAAAGGAATTTTATTAAGCAATAAAAACCATTTTTTTGGGCTCTAGAAAAATTTTATATTTTAAAAATACATTGTTGGCACAAAAAATATTTCTTATTGTACAATAAAAGTACCTTATTGTACAAAAAAGTACTTTTTGGTGCTATAAAAGTACTTTTTAATACAAAAAATAAATTTTCTTACAATATTTAGGTACAATTAAAGTACGTTTGTATTCAATTCACTTTCTTTTAGATTAAAAAAAAGTAAAATTTGTACCAAAAAGTACAATTTATTGTACCACAAAAATTCATTGTACTTTTTGGTACTGTAAAAATACTTTTAGTACAAAAATGTTTACTATTTGCTACAATATTAGTAATTTCTTGTACAATAAATTGTACTATTCGGTACAACAAAAGTACTTTTTGGTATAATGAAAGGAATTTTATTAAGCAATAAAAAAAATTTTGTTGGGCTCTAGAAAAATTTTATATTTTAAAAATACATTGCTGGCACAAAAAATATTTCTTATTGTACAATAAAAGTACCTTATTGTACAAAAAAGTACTTTTTGGTGCTATAAAAGTACTTTTTAATACAAAAAGTAAATTTTCTTACAATAATTAGGTACAATTAAAGTACGTTTGTACTCAATTCACTTTCTTTTAGATTAAAAAAAGTACCAAAAAGTACAATTTATTGTACCACAAAAATTTATTGTACTTTTTGGTACAAAAATTGTATTTCTTGGTACAATAAAAATACCTTATAGTAAAGCAAGTTTCACTATTGGCACAAAAAAGTACTTTTGGCTGCAATAGATTGTACTCTTCGCTAGAACAAAAGTACTTTTTTGTATAATGAAAGGAATTTTACTAAGCAATAAAAATATTTTTTCAGGCTCTAGAAAAATTTTGATATATTTAAAATACCTTGTTGGTACAAAAAAGTACCTTTTGGTACAAAAAAGTACTTTGGTGGTGCAATAAAAGTACTTTGTAGTACAAAAAAGTACTTTTTGGCACAATAATGAAAACTTTTTGGTAGAATTGAAGTATTTTTTGATATAATAAAAGTTATTTTTGGTACAAAAAAAATTCAATTTGTACCAAAAAGTAAAATTTATTTTACCATAAAAATAAATTGTACTTTTTGGTACAAAAATTTTATATTTTGGTATAATAAAAATACTTTATAGTACAGCAAGTTTTACTTTGTGGCAAAAAAAACACTTTTTGGAGAACTAATTTGTACTATTCGGTACAATAAATGTACTTTTTGGTATAATGAATGACAAATTTTGATGTATTAAAAATACCTTGTTGGTACAATAAAAGTATCTTATAGTACAAAAAAGTACTTGTTGGTACTGTGTGGTACAAAAGTACTTTTTGGTACAATACTTTTTGAAGTAATAAAATTTTTTTTGATATAAAAAAACTACAAAAATAACAATTTATTGTAAAAAAAAAATTTTTCGTACTTTTTGGTACAAAAAATTGTATTTCTTGGTACAATTATAATACTTTATAGTACAGCAATTTTAACTATTGGACAAACTAAAAGTACTTTTTGGTACAAAAATATACTTTTTGTTATAATAAAATGAATTGTTTAATAAAAGTACTTTTTTTACATTAAAAATACATTGTTGGCACGATAAAAGCAGTTTGAAATACAAAAAGTACTTTTTATTGTACAAAACAATACTAAAAACGACTTTTATTATTCTCTTCCTATGACCAGCTAATGTTAAAGTAATTTAAAGTACTTCCGGTTCAGTAATTTAACCTTTTTTACTACTTCTAGCTAAGCTTTTGCTTGCTGGGTATGCTTGCACACAGCTAACTACAATCACATACTGAAGCTGCTTACTTGTGCCTCTCAGTTAGTGTGTGGCATAAGTAAATATCGTGTGTGTGTGTGTGTGTGCGTGAAAATCACACGTCCTTTTATAAAATGTCGATCTTTCAAACTTAACGTGACACACGAGTGACATATAGTCTTACTTTGCATTCATCCTGTTCAGACTGTAGATATGTTAAGAAAGACACTCGGGCACAAGGAGAGGAGAGAGTCTTTTGTTTGACACATAAAGCAAATGTGCAATCATTTATCGCAGGCACAATGATTGTTGGAAGTAAAAGAAGAAGAAGATGTAGAAGAGTGATTGAATGACACAATTTATAGGGACAAACAAGTATGTGATTGTTCGAAGGATTTGGAATATTTAAATTAGAAAATTGTCTCATCGGTATAGGAGAACAATGGTTTTAAACGGACCCTATTGTGGGGTTTATAAATGGGAAGGGGCTGATTAGGCAAATTGGACTTCAATGCAGAAATATGAAAATCACACAAAAGGTGAGATAAATTGTTTCACTATAACTGATTAATGGGCGTTTAAAACTAAAATGGTGCAAGTCACTTAGGTTCTTAGAAATGGACGAAACAAGAAATAGGGGTCGATTGTAGCGAAACGAACAAGACTGTCATTTTTTTACAGTTTCAATCACTTTACATACTTTTGTATACGACTGACTGATTTGGATCTTAACTTTGTGTCTAAAGACAGTACTATTACAACACTAACTCAGAAAATTATCATTATTAAACTCCACCTAATTCGTAACAGTTACTGAGTCTTAAGAGACTTGCCAACGATATATATAGTTTGTTTTGCTAAAGCAACAAATTCTCTATATGATTACAAAAAAAAAAGTAAAAAATAAAGCAATTATAAATATGAGATTGAAGTCCTTCCTCTGGAAATAAACATTACAATATTTTTCAGCTCATTGATTTGGGACTCAATTCTGAGAACTGCAAGTGAAAGAAGCCGCAAATAGAAGAAGTTGAACATCATTCGTTTTGTGAAGTTACATGCCATAATAATTTAATATCGACTGAAGTTAGTAAGTATAGTATAAGGGAATTTGTCACGTTTTCAGTTATTTTCAAGAATCTTTATGTTTTTTTTTTTTAAATTAAGCTATTCTTTCAAATAGTTTTATGTAATTTTTCCTACATTACACCGATAATGTCTTCATATTCCTTAACCGCTTCAAAATAGTTATGTTAATACTTTCGTTGAATATTGAATTATGATCTCCCACCTTTTAATTACTACTCGTGTATATATGTTTGCCTATATGTCTGTAGCTGAGTGAGGGGATTATATGTCAGGCCATGTGGTTCGGCTCCTGTTTCCATTTCAATAAAGCCTCTTGTGCTTGATAAAATTCGACCATAATCATGCACTTAAGCACTTAACTTGTAACAATGCAATGGTTCAGATAAAAATGTCCAGAGGTTATGACACTTTGGTGTGAACACCACCATCAACAGCAACAACAACAACTGCAACAAACGCCACAGAAGCCACAGCAACAACAACACGCCAATACATGTGTATATACTTACATCTACATACAGCACCAACACACACACACTCGCACTCACAGCACACAGTTGCTGTTACGTTATTAATTAATTAAAAATAATAAAGATATGAGAAAAACTTGTGGGCGTCAACGAGAATACAATCGGAAACTGTGTGACAGCAAATGGTTTTTGTTTTGTTGTTGTTGTTGTTTTAATTTCGTTTTAAACGCTTCAATGGAAATCTCTCGTTGCAGTTATGGCTAGAGTGCTGTTGTTGCTGTTGCTATTGCTATTGCAACTAAAGTGAAAACTTTATTAAAGTTGGGCGTTGACGTTGGCGTTGCCGTTGCCACTGAAGCGTATACGCACAGTGTGTATAAAGGGAGGAGGTATTTGGATTGCCGTTGGCGTTGGAGGTTTCGCTACTAAGGTCTCACAAGTGCGTGAAGTTAAAGTTTGAGAGCTCAATATAGTTGTCATGGCTCAATACATTTTAATTGCGTTTTTGTGCGATAGTCTATCCTTATGTATGTATGTTGGCCCGAGCTACCTCCCTATCTCTGCCTGCTGGCATAATAGCTTACAGATATTTTATTTCATTTTACTATGCGTATAATCGAATTGCTGTAAAGATGCTGCAACAACAAACAAAAACACCGAAACTGAAATGCAATTCAATAAATTTAAATGAATTCATACATAAATACTACAAATATATAATGGTTGATTAAAGCGGCTGTGCCAGCAGGTCAGTAGCTATATCAACTTGACCCCTTGTACAGGTTATTATGCAGTTAATACATTGACAAGTAAAAGTCAAGTGAAATGTCCTCTTAAAGGTCGACTACATATTGTGTTGAAGTGTTAATTTCATATTATTAATTGAATTTTATATAATGTCTGGGTGAGTAGGGAGGGTGTTTTATGGTTTTATGGGGAGATTCTTTAGCAGTAAATAAAAAATGTCCTTTGTATTATTTTACTACTGGTGTCACAAGTGTTTTGTTGATAAATTTCAACAAAAAAAATTAAAACAAGTGATTCATAACGCTGTACAACATTTTCCAGCTAATTGATTTGGGACTCAATTCTGAGAACTGCACGTGAAAGTAGTCCCAAAAAGAAGAAATTCTGTATCATTCGTTTAGTCAAGTTAAATGCCATAATAATTTAATATCGATTTGAAGGTAGTAAGTATCGTATAGGGAAATTTGTCACGTTTTAGGCTCTTTTGTTATATTGTTATATGGTGGCGTATGATTATCATAAGTAATATTCCACGTTCATCATACGCCACGGTGTACAACAGTTTTATTTTAACTGCTACAAAATAAACCCACTTTTAAATTATTTGATGAATGGAAAAGTGAAATTTTTGCTTATGTATGTATGAACAAATTGAAGGAATTGTAATTCTTGATTTTTTTAAATTTGTTTCAGCTAATTCGGACTAGTGGTTCTCGAGTTATGTCAAACAAAAGAGCCTAAAACGTGACAAACTACCCTCTACGATACTTACTAACTTCAAATCGTTATTAAATTATTGTGGCATGAACTTGACAAAACGAATGATACAAAACATCTTCTTTTTGGGGCTACTTTCACTTGCAGTTCTCAGTAAAATAAAAATACTTTCTGGTACAAAAAATTTTCTTTTTGGTACAATAAAAAATTTTTCTGCCATAATAAAAATTAATTGTTGGTACAATAAATAATCTTCTTAAACTTTTTATAAGAATAAAAGTACTTTTTGGTGAAATAAAAATACTCTTTATAACAATAAAAGTACAATTTGGTACAATGAATGTAGTTTTAGGTATTATAAAAATAAATTCTGGTACAAAAAATTACTTTCTGGCATTAAAAAGGAACTTTTCTATATACAAATTTTTATAAGAAATTAAATACTTTTTGATGCAATAAAAGTACTCCTTGGTACAATAAAAGTACTGTCTGGTTGATTAAAGTACTTTTATTGTACCATCAAATGTTGTCATTGTTACAATAAAAGTACTTTGTGGTACAATAAATTTACTTTTTGGTATTATAAAAATATATTTTGGTACAATTAAAGTACTTTCTTTTTGGTACAATAAAAGTACTTTTTTTTACTTCGTAAGTACTTCATAGTACTATAAAAGTGCTTATGGGTGTAGTTGCAGTACTTCTTGGCATAATAAGTATACTTTCGGTATAGTAAATGTATATTTGTTAAAAAAAAACAACTTAAAGGCACAACAAAGGTTCTTTTGGGTACAATAAAAGTACTTTGTAAATTAACTTTTTTTTTAGATAAAAGTAATTTTTCCTACAATTATAGAACATTTTTATGGCACAATTAATATACTTGTTGGTACAATTAAAATACTTTTCGGTACAATAATAGTACTTTTTGGTACAATAAATGTACTTTCTGGTGCCATAAAAGTACTTTTTGATACAATATATAAACTATTTATTAGAACAAAAGTACTTTTTAGTACACTCAAAATACTTCTTGGTACAATTAAATTAAATTCTTGTAGAGTAAAAGTACTTTTTTGGTACAATTAAAGTACTTATTGGTACAATAAAATTAAGATACAATGAACGTACTTTTGGATACAACAATTCTTAGAAAATTGAGAGTAAAAGCGATTAAAAAAATATTTTTCAATACGAGGGAAAAAAGGAATTGTGAGAAAAACAAATTCTTATTTCTCATGTCAATATAAAAGTGGTTAATTCAGTGATTGGTGGTTGGACATTTTCGGCTGATATCTAAATACTTCGCATGAGGACAATTCCACAAAATTGTAGATATATAATATATGGGTATTACCAGAGGAAGGACGAACTAGTCCGAAGTAAAAAAATTGCTATATTTTATCTTTTTTTTTGTAATCATATAGTGATTTGTTGAACTTTACCAGAACAAACTATATATATCGTTGAAAAGTGTCTTCTTTTCAAATCCTCTGAGAAACTCGGTTCATGTTTACCCGCGTTATTGGGTTATATGTGCGTAAAGGTACGAAAAACCGGTTTTTCCCGTAATTCAAGTTTTGGGGGTTTTGGAAAATTTGAAAAACTGATTCTTGTTGTGCTCAAGAGCATCTATTAGAAAAATAGTTTTTTTTTATTTTTTTTTTTTATTTTGTATATTTCTCGAAAAGTTGAAATAATTTAAAGATTATGTACATAATAAAAAATTTAGATTTTGAGCGGTACTATAATGTTTTTTTAATAAAAATTTACTTAAAATGTTGTATTCAATATTATGGCGAAAACAAAGTGCGTTAAGGATAGGACACACACAATTTTCCATAGCCACTTGAAGTGTCTATGAAAGTTTGAAAAATGTAGCGAAATTTCTAATGTGATTAGTATTTTTTTTTTGTAAAATAATACCTTTAAAGCTGATGATATACCAGAGTGCATCAATACGTCACAAAAGGATCTGATGATGAACTCGTCAAGGAGTTCGAAATGCGTCATCCTAGTGAGTGACAGTGAATTATCATAGTTTTGACACTAAAAACCTTTCTGGTCGTTTAGCTAAATTTAACAAATTTATTAGTACTAACTTAATTTTATTTTCTGTTTGAATTTTTTCTTTCGCTTTTAAGGCAATTTTGCGCATTTTCGTCGATATGATTAAATTTGAAAAGGATGTAGAAGCAATTATCTGAAAAATAAGTCTCAAAAACTTTTACTTCTTTTTTTAAATAATAAAATATTTAGTTAAAACATTTGTGCAAATTTTCTAACGAAATCAAACTTAAAATTTTTTTAAATCTATCTCCCATCAACTGCAAGGACACAGAACCCTGTTACACCTCCTGGTATTTACCAGTCTTGCTATTTAGCCAACATATCTCTGCTACACTCCAACAATATAACAAACAACATAATTTCCAAGGTAATTTGTAACAACTAGAACAACATGTAATAAAATCTATATAAAACCAAATGAAAACCATACCAAATTGTGCCTTCCATTTCCAAGTATTCACCCGCCCACAATTATACCTAAAAAGTAAACGAAAAAGTTTTCAAAATGTTCACAGTATTTGCTGTTATTGTTATTGTTGTACCATACAGTATGAAATTGTTATGGGCCGGTCACTCCAACCCCTTCATTTGCAAAATAACATCAGCATTTATAGTGTAGTGTATCGGAAACAATTTTATGATTTACCAATTAAAAGCCAGTGAAACATAACAATTATTTATGAAATTGTTTGTTATACACACAATAAGAGTGTGTGTATGTGTGTATGTATAGATTGGCAATGTCCTGCGGCTATATTAGCCACAGCAAGCAATTTCCGTTTCCGTTTTGATTACCCTCTCTTCCACCGCTCTCCTTCTCTTTCTCACTCTGTGCCACTATTTGCCATGGCTTTTTTTGTTGCTGTCTGTAGCTTTAGCTCTTAACAGCAAATCAAATAATGTTTAGTCATGACCAACACAAAAACCACCAAGGGAAAATTATGAAAAACTAAGGTGTGGAGCACTTTATATTGATGCAGTTATCAGTGCCGGTAGTCTTAAGTTGCAAAACTTGTGTGATACTTGAGGTAAGCTTCGTTACTCCGCTACACCTCCACCCCTGTTACGCTTTTATGTGAAAGTTTGTAATTAATGACTTTTAGTTTAGTGTAAGACCTAAACAAATATTATGATTAGTTACAAACATTGCAAAGAATAGTGGGCACAAGTAGCCGAGATGAAAAAACACCAGGAACATGGACTTTGAGCGGCAAAAGACGATGAAAAGAGCATAAGTAAAAAGCCGTCATTAACACAGCGTGAAGTGAAAAAGCAGAAATTATGGATGGTATATAAATGAAGAATTATCCAGCAGTGAATCAAAAGCAACAAACTTATGAAACTGACACAAAAAACAAAGCAAGAGTAGGGTAGGGTAGAATAGAAGGCTACAAGGATAATCATCATAAATTATGACAAACATGCAGCCATTGAAGTGATTTCAGGTGTAAAACGATAATTGCTCTAACAACTTTAAATTAAATCAATTAATTGTGTCTCTGAACAAGGCAACAACAACAAACACATACACACCGATTAAAACACAATTACATGATACTAATTTTTATGCCTTACTTACTTTTTAAATGTTATTTAGTATTATGTGTATTTGGAACTAAATAAAATAAAATGCAAATCAATGAATAGATTTTTATTATTGTAGCAACCAAATTGTAATGTTTGTACAATTTTTAACTACACACCAGTGCAATGTTGCCATGGAGAATCTCACCACAATAACAATGTCAATAATATGGCTATGGATGGCGGAAGTTACAGTGGGTCACAAAAAAAGTGTCATAGAAAAAAATATATATGAACAAATTTGCTACTGAGCCTCAAATATTATGCATCATCATGAGGTGGGGAATATTTTCTAAAAACTTGGAATTTATTCTATATCTATCTAGTTGCAGCCAAAACCTCTGGTAACCGAACGCAAAGGAAGCTAGACATCGCAAGGCTATAGACCACCGAGATAGCCATTGCCCATTTCTACCAACTTTCTCAAATACTTTGTAAAAACTATTCCGATGTTTTTGCCTATAGTGGCAGTATATTGCGCATTATACGACCACTGCTGCCAAACTCGTAGTTGTTTATAAAAAACCACTCTCCGCAAGTCTTGCTACTAAGGAGAAATTAGAGGAAAAGGATGTTGCATACAAAGCACCACTGCAGCCAATAATATAAATATAAAAGGCGAAATGCCTCCACAAGTGGAAAAAAGCGTTTATGGAGAAAAAACGAGAGCAAGGATATCGAAAAGTATAGGGATAGTGGTGAAACCGAAAAATTCTACCGAAATTTAACATGTAAAACTTATGGATCCGCAACTTGTAAGGACAGAGATATAAATCTGTTCTGCAAATATGAAGAGGACATTTGTGTACTCTGCTCGTTCCTGAAGGCAGCGCAAGTGACGAAATCACGTAAATTTTCAATGACAGAGGGGCCAGTAAGACAATTGCCGGAAGAGCTTATTCTAACCATCAAGCCACGGCCGGTCCAGTATAGTTTTTCACTTCGTAATTCTACGACCGATCAAATACTTACATTACGACAAATCCCAAATTAGGCCCAAGAACTGCAGATCGACACATACCATTTAGTTTTATCGACATAAAGCTGCATTCGACACTCCGATATGAAAAATAACTATTAGCGTTTGGTTATGGGGATACCAAACGACGTTGTGCTATGACCCTGATCGACACGAAGTCTTCAGTGAAGATACCAAGTGATGTTTTAGCCAGGTCCATACTTTGTCATCATCATCATATTTATGGATATGATCATACGGAATACTGCAGCAAACACGATTGATATATACCTGGACGAAGACTACGGGATGTTACTGCGGCCTTTTTATGCATTGAGAAGCAGGCAGCAGAAGTGGGTCTGGTATATGAGGACAAACCTAAGTTGATTGCTTCAATAGACGGTACGACGAACTTTTAAGAATTATAAGATTTATATCTTTCAAATGTGCAATTTATTGTACCAAAAAGTACATTTATTGTAACAAAGAATAAATTCAATGGTTATTGTACTAAAAACTGCAAATTATAGCATCATACATCTATTGTATAAAAAGTAGGTTTATTGAAACATTGTACACAAAATTTACAATTTATTGTAACAAAAAGCTCTTTTATTGTAACAAAAAGTACATTTAATGTACCAAAATTACTTTTGTCGTACAAAATAGAGATATAATTGTACCCAAAATTATTGTACCGAAAAGTACTATCTATAGTACAAAAAATTACTTTTAAGTTATCGAATAGTTATCTTATTGTACACAAAAAGGACGATTTATTGTACACAAAATGTACAATTTACTGTACCAAAAAATACTTTTATTGTTACAAAATGAACTTTTATTGTACTAATAAGTACAATTTATAGTACAAAAAAGTGAGATTTTTGTAACCCAAAGTACATTCAATTTACAAAAAAGAAGTTTCATTGTACCCAAATTTATTGTACAAAATGTACTTTTATCGTAGCAAAAAGTACTGTTATAGCACCACAAAGTACTATTATTGTACTAAAAAGTACTTTTCTTGTACCAAATAGTACTTTTATTATCATAAAATAAATTAAATAAAAAGTACATTTAATATACCAAAAAGTATATTTATAATACTAAAAAGTACATTCAGTCTACCAAAAATTACTTTTGTCCAACAAAATTGAGATATAGTTGGACCCAAATTTATTGTACCGAAAAGTACAATCTATAATCCCAAAAAGTACTTTTATAGTACCAAAATGTGGGTTTATTGTATCAAGAAGCATTATTATAGTACCAAAAAGTACTTTTATTGTATACAAAAAGTACTGTTTATTGTACACAAAATGCACAATTTACTGTTCCAAAATATACTTTTAATTGTAACAAAATGTATTTTTATTGTACCAAAAAGTACTTTTATAGTACCAAAAAGTACATTTATGTACTAAAAAATTATTTTTATTGTACACAAAAAGTACGATTTATTGTACACAAAATGCACAATTTATTATACCAAAAAGTACTTTCATTGCAATAAAATGTACTTTCATTAAACGCAGAAAGTTCGATTTATTGTACAAAAAAAGGATTTTTTATGTACAAAAAGGAGTTTGTATTTTATCCAAATTGATCGTAACAAAAAGTACTTAAATCGTAGCAAAATGTTTTTATTCTACATAAAAGTACTTTTATTGTGCCAAAAAGTTCAATGATATATTAAAAAATACTTTATTTGTACACAAAAAGTACGATTTATTATACAAAAATATTTAAAATTTTATTGTAACAAAAATTTCTTTTATTGTGCCAAAAGTAAATTCAGCGAAAGTTGAGCAAAATCGGACAACTTTAAGCCGTACCCCAAAGAGGTCAAAGGTCAAATCTATATATATTAAAATGAGTTTGTCTTTTTTAGTACCGTATTGGTTCGACCGATCTTTTTGAAATATTCACAGAATGTAGCTGTGTGTTACTTTAATTTTTGATATATCAAGTGGACGTGGCCAGTTGGCCCATTGGACCCTATTCTTGAAACCACAATATCTGGAGACTGTTGCTCCAAGCGCCTTGCAAATTTGTGTGGATTGGCAGCAAAGTTCGTCATCAAACAAAAAAATGGGCGGTATCGGATCAGTGGGCGTGGTATACAATTAGAAACTTAAAACGGCTGTATCTAATGAACTGTAATATAAAGCTGATATTTGTGGTGTGTTGTTGGTACAGTTTTTATTACAGCGACGGTGAAAGTGGGCCCCATTAATAAAAACCCTTATAACAGCCGTAATAATTGTTAAACTATCCTGAAAATTTCACAGTATAGTAGAGATATAATCAGGCAATTTGGAAGAAAGTTGGTGAAAAATGGTGAGCTGCCGCCCACATACGTCAATATTTGACTATTACATATTTACTTAAGTATCAAGTATTATTTGCCTCAAGTAACACAATACTCGGCCCAACATTTTTAAATTTCCGCAAAAAAAATCATCCATACATTTCACTGCCTTATATATATATATAGATAAACTGTCAGCGTCTTATTCTATCCCTGCAATTAACGCCGTAGTTTAAGTGCTTATGACCTGAAATGTAGTATGCAAGCTTCTATCATCTAAGAGAAGTTTTAAGACAAGCAAGATCGGACGAAAATTACCTCCACTTCCCATATAAACTCTCCCTTTTTGGGATGTCCGTCTGTCTGTCCCCACAATTTCAGTCGTACTTTAAGAGCTATGAAGTTTGATATGCATGCTTGTATCTTCTAAGTGGAGGATAAGTTCAAAGATTAGGCAAGTTCAGACAATTTAGTATGTCTGTAGTTATGTAAGTATTTGAAATTTATTTCAAACAAACTAACAAATTCACAAACATCTTCTCTTTATAATATTAGTAGAGATATATACTGAATTTATCAAAAATACTGCAATAGTTACTTGATCAAATACGAATGATCGTAAAAACCCTAAAATTTTTCCCATTTTTACAAAAGGTGATGATTAATTGAGCTTCAGGGATATATTTAAAGGTTGCCTTGTAGATATCATTGTGTGTATCATTGTATTTACTGCCTCAAAACAGTAACTTTCAACGATTAAGATGCGTTCCTATCTGGTCCTCGATTTTGTTGACTCCTTTTCAAACGTTGAGAAAACTGCAGTAACATCCCGCAGATTTAGGCAAATGATGTCTATATCATTGACGTACGGCCAAAGATATACGGTCAAAGTTATATACTCAAATCTATTTATCTTGACCACTGTAATGGTGTTTACATGGCCTTAGCAATAAAAAGTAACAACAACAACACTAAATGTAATAAAAACACAAAACAATCGAATATGCAGTGAAGCGAGAAAATTGGTTTTTCATTAAAACCATTATATAGTCTATATTTTATAGCAGTTTAACCAGACTCCGGTTTGACACTTCAAAATGCAGTGAGAATCAAAAGAAAGACAAACAAAACAAAAAGGATAATACAAAAAAAAAAAAAAATTCACTATATGAAGAAGAAAAATTATGCATATAACTGCGGTGAAACATTATATGGAAATAACTTTTACCCTAATTAGGTTATCATCCATATATGTAGTGAATTTTTAATTAAAACTAACCATATCCTCTTAATTACCCTTGCCCCTCTTTTGGCCCTCAATTTACAGCAAATTTGGCAAAGATAATGCTACATGTTTTATTAATCAAAACGAAATGTAAATGTACCATGTACACAAAGAAATCCTCTAAAAAATACATAGTTACTCTTTTTTGTACAAATTTACATAATTTACATATTCGACATCTATGCACGTAGATTGTGCATTTTTACTGCGCTCTTTTTACTCTTTTCCTATTAATTAATCGTTTGCATGCTAGAAATAAATGAATAAAACATAGTCAACATTAATCTGTCTCGTATGGAATACAAATGTAGTGTCATTACTAACAAATCAGTGCTACACTTGAATACAGCTTTCTCTCTTCTCTCTCTTTCTCTCTCATTCACTGAGGTGTGGTGTAAGGTAAGGTGTAAGGACTACCGTAACACAATAGCAGTAAGCCACTTTAGCTTGTTACAGAGTTGGCAGTAGACAAAACTATTATTGTATACCTTTCGTGTGGCAGGAACATGTAAAATACTACCTCTCTTTCTCTCTTCTCATTCATTAAGAGCAAAGTATGAGTTGGGGTTTACATTGCTGTTTCGTTTAATGAATTTCATGTTAGTTTTGATTTACGGCACGTTTTATATATTTTACCACATCAAGTCATTATGTTTTTAGAGCATAACAATCACACACACAAAGATATCAGAAAAACAAACATCGAGAATATTTCTTAACAAACTGCAGACATATTTCAACACAAATAGCCAAATAGAGATTGTAACTGTAACTGAGAAACACAAAATAAGAAATCATTGTCATTCAACGGAATCATCCAATTATACCGTGAAGTTTCTTAACATCATTGACAGACACAAACTGCAATTACTCACAAAGAAGCGCTGAGAGCGAAAAAAAAATCACAGGCGGCAACTTGTTTTTTCTGCTGCTGTTGGTGATGCTTTAGCAGCTTCTATTCAAATTCAATGGGGCAATACCAGAAGTACTAAGTGGCAAAAATCCTTTACAAGAGTATTGGTAGGTAAACAATGCCAAGCTAACATACCCACACATACCTTCCTCCCCCTCCCCCCATGTGCTACTCATGAACTTACACAATTGCATAGCGGAAAGTCTTGTATAGTGAGAGTACTTCCGTTTCCTTTCTTCCGTTTCGTTTGCGTTCAAGATGTTCGCTTAAGTATGACACTCTCTCAGTTTTTTTTTGTTGGTGTGTGTGTGTGCTAAGTTTATCATCGAAACGAAGTAAGAAAAGACAAAAAACTATGTACCCTGGGTAAACAGATATAGAACGATACTCTTGGATCAAGATAACACCATCACCAGCAGTGAGCATAAAGCAGAGTTCTAGCACAAGTAAATGGATTTTTGTGATATAACAAATATTGTCTTATGTACCCTCGATTTCCTGACTGCCGCCAGTGTCTGTGGTGGGGGGGTGAGGCGGGGGTGGAGGTAAGGAAAATTTATTAAAACAATATTTTACCGTGTTCCTCAGAGACAACACAAGGTATAAGTGATTTTATTTGTGTGCGTTTTTTGCTCTTCTTTGTTACAATTGTAATCAATATCACTCATACGCTTGAGTTAGTTATTGGCAGTTACAAGAGTTATAGCATTAGATTTGATACCAGAATTGAAGAAAATTATAAGATTTTTGATTGGAAAAATTGCAAAATGTGTTGGTTGTGATAAAGGTGTAGTGATTAGTAGTGCATGCATACATACATAATAAAGTCATTGTATGAAGCGATTTTACATATTGGAAAGAGGATGGTGACGTATAAGTAATATTATTTGTTTTTTGTAGATGATGTTAAGCAAACGTATGAGTAATCTTAAGCACTTATACGAGGAAGTTGTTTTTTTTTACTGGAGCAGATATGATAGCAAAGAAGTTAGGGGATAGTTCAGTAGAAGATACAGTCTTTAAGCAAAGAGACATCAATGCGATGTTTTTTGTTTTTTATATTATAAGAGCTTTACACAGCTTAAAGATAGCAGCTTGTATAATAAAGTTAATGTGGTTGAGTGGAGTAAAATGTGACGTATAAGTAATATAATGTTATTTCCTAGGAGATTTTTCGGCAAACGTATGAGTTTTATTTATCAATTATACGCTTGAATTTGCTGTTGCTTTACACAGTATAACATTTTTCAGCTCATGGATTTGGGACTCAATTCTGAGAACTTCACGAGAAAGTAGCCCCAAGAAGAAGAAGTTCTGTATCATTTTTTTTGTCAAGTTACATGCCATAATTATTTAGTATCGACTTGAAGTTAGTAAGTATCGTATAGGGCTCCTTTTTTAGGCTCTTTTGTTTTATTGTTATATGGTGGCGTATGATTATCATATGATTATTGACATGCAGTTCTCAGAATTGAGGCTCAAAATCATGTGTTGTACTGTGTTATTTATTTTTATTGATTTATTTCAAATGTTTATAATCTTCATAATGCTTAAATTTGTCACTATAGGTGAACATCATTCAGAACATTTTTGTAAAATTTTGTGGAGCAGGACTTTTTCTCATACATATTCCATGTTTTTAAGAAATTATTATTGTGGAACAAATTATGGTTGCAAAACTTGCTACCATCTTAAATTTTTTGTGCTCTATCTGTAGTTTTTTCCTCTGAATTTCACATGACACACAATAAATTGGGCCACAATTTTTATATGCGAAATTTGTAATACACATTCGTCCCTTTACACCTATAGCCTGTGGAAAATCTTACAAAATGCACAAGAGTTATTTCACACTGCCACCTGTGACATCATAACTGTGATATCACGCACATATCACTGCGTTTTTTTAGTTCATAACAGTTTCAACCGTGAGAGTGGTTAAAACAATAAACGGTGTTTTTTTGTGTTCATGAAAACCATTCCAATAACAGCTGCATCTTTTGGAAAAACTTTGCCGTTAACACCATACATAGACAACAACATTGGTTTTTTTTTTCGAAGGACTGAAAAAATATGAATATCAAAGTTGTGCTAAAAGATTGCTTTTGAAAAATAAAATTGTATGATAGGATACTAGTAATGGTATTATGTGATTTCTACAGAGCGAACGAAAGGATACTAGTGACAGTTTTAAACAATTTCTACTAGGCAACGAAATCACTACTGAATTAATAAAATTTTTGGGTATTGAAAGCATTGTAGAACGTTTTCAAAAGAAACATTAAAAATTTTAAAAAGAAAAAAAATATTAAAAATATTAAAAATATTAAAAATATTAAAAATATTAAAAATATTAACAATATTAAAAATATTAAAAATATTAAAAAATATTAAAAATATTAAAGATGTTAAAAATATAAAAAATATTAAAAATATTAAACATATTAAAAATATTAAAAATGTTTAAAATATTTAAAATATTAAACATATTACAAATATTAAAAATGTTTAAAATATTAAAAATATTAAAAATAGTAAAAATATTAAAAATTTTAAAAATTTTAAAAATATTTAAAATAATAAAAATATTTAAAATATTCAAAATATTTAAAATATTAAAAATATTTAAAATATTGAAAATAATAAAATGTAAAATATATTAAAAATATTAAAAATTTTAAACTGTTTGTTTGTTAGTTTTAGTCGATCGTGCTTTTATATATTAAATTTACGTTGTGTATTAAATGATACATCAAATTTGGCTTACGATTAGAAACGTGTTTTTTATTGTTTGATATTTTTGGTCAAATTCAGTGTGTCACGCACTAGGATGACGCGTTTCGAACTCCATGACGAGTTCCTCTTTGGACCCCTTTGTGACGAACTGATGCACAATGGTACATCAGCAGCTGTATATTTATCTACAATTATGTCAAACATGTACATGCGAAGTAGATATCAGCCGAAAATGTCCAGCACCAATTATAGTTTGAATTTGACCGTTAATATTCAAACATGACAAAATGGAGGATATTCTTTCCCCACGATTCCTCATTAGCTTTGAGATGTTTTCTTCCCTTAAGGTTTGTGATGATAGAGGAGAAGGTACAGCAAAGGGCGCTGACGAGACATTGTGGTTAATGACGAAATGACGTCATACGCCTAACCTGCTGTTAACATAATACATTTCACACTCTTGACTAAAAACCTATTGGCAATAATAAATAATTGCCAATAGAACTGATCTCAAACCGAACTATGACAATATCATATTTATTAAAAATATTTAAAATATTAAAAATAATAAATATATTAAAAATTTTAAAAATATTCTAAATATCAAAAATATTAAAAATTTTAAAAGTATTAAAAATATTAAAACTATAAAAAATATTAGAAATATTAAAACTAAAAAAAATATTAAATATATTTAAAATATTAAAAATATATGTTTAAAATATAATTAAATATGGAAATTGAATTTAATTCGACCTATACATACATACATATGTTGACGTACAAGTCTTTGAAATCTCACAGCCTCTAAAGAAACTTGCTAAGCCGTATGATGATAAATTAATATAACTCATACGACATTTATCATATGTGCAACAAAATAGTAAACATCATTAAAGTGAAGCAAATATGTTGACATATCTTTATCAGCTTATCAATACGGTCATGGGCTTAAAAATAACCCATTATATAGACTTTGCCATACATAAGTTTCTTAAATATATATATACACAACGTTCATTGAATAATATATTTAAAACACTCATACGTTACTGGCGTTAAAGCTTCATTATATTTGCTATAAGGGTGATTTGCTGTGATTTGCTATACGAATACAATTAATGCGTAAAATGCTGGTATTAATTTAATTATCCTATTATTTATTTAATCCAAACACACACACACACACATACATACTCTAGTGTATATACCATTTGAACTCTTGATTGTTTGCTTTGTAATTACTTTAAAATCATCACAATTGCAACAGCATATACAAAAAACAGCGGAGAATAAATTAAAGGGCAAATCTCTTGTGGTTTACCCATCAATAATTATGATTGTGGTGATTGAAGCACGATGACAAAATTCCAATGAAAGACAGCAAATAGTTAAACTTTGACCGCAACCACGAGCCACGACGAGCGAACTAATCACTATGAAATGCAATAATCATTTCATTAAGACCTTAATTGAAAGATGGTTAAAGAACGGAAGGGAGATACAAGGAGTGGAAGAGAGAGAGAGAGAGAGAGAGCGAAGGAGAAGATTAGCAGGAAAATAATAACAAGCGTATTAAATTATATACTTAATAAAAAACTAAAACTAATTTAATATTAAGTGCATTTATATTAAAATAGTTTTTGTTTTTTGTTCTACCAGTCATTCCAAATGTTATCCTTTTTTTCCCTTTCTAATTGCATTAACGCAGCTCATAAATTATGTACATACACGATTTGTTTAAACTATAAATATTTATTATATTAGTCAGCAATTTTACGTGATTACTTTAATTAAATGTTGTTTTATTATTATGGTTATTAAAAATAAATTGTCGAGTAGAGATTTTTTTTTGTGGGAATACAATTATATTTTACAAAAGTAGCAAGGGGGGAATAGAAGTTGTATTTTTTTAAAATTAAATATATTACAATTAACTAGACACTGGTTTTTTGCTTAACCGCAAAACAAAAGTTGTTTAAAATGTTAATTGTAATTAATTAGTTGGATATGTTTCTCATATAAGAGACTGTAGAGTTTGAATCCTTTTTATAAGAAATATTCTAAATTGTTGTAGAGTAATATTTTTTGAAATGATTATAATAAATAAATTATATTAATTATACGTCAGCACACAGTGGGACCGATTAAAAAAAACCCGATAATACTACCACAACTTTTAGTGTTATTCCGACCAATTTGAAATGTACTAGACATTTGCAGAGGAAAAGTCAGGCTTTCAATGTATTTTTAATATAGCACATTTTAATAAGTTTAATATTATATATTTTTAATTTTAAATATATTTAATATTCTAAATATTTTTGATATTTTTACTATTTTGATTATATTGATTATATTTAATATTATTTTTAGTTTCAACATTTTAATTATTTTAAATATTTTTAATATTCTTAATATCTGTAATATTTTAATATTTTTAATATTTTTAATATTTTTAATATTTTTAATATTTTTAATATTTTTAATATTTTTAATATTTTTAATATTTTTAATATTTTTAATATTTTTAAAAGTTTTAATAGTTTTAATATTTTGAATATTTTGAATATTTTGAATATTTTTAATATTTTTAATGTTTTTACTATTTTTAATATTTTTAATAGTTTTAATATTTTGAATATTTTGAATATTTTGAATATTTTGAATATTTTGAATATTTTTAATATTTTTAATATTTTTAATAGTTTTAATATTTTTAATATTTTTAATATTTTTAATATTTTTAATATTTTTAATAGTTTTAATTTTTTTAATATTTTTAATATTTTTAATATTTTTAATTTTTTTAATATTTTTAATATTTTTAATATTTTTAATATTTTTAATATTTTGAATATTTTGAATATTTTGAATATTTTGAATATTTTGAATATTTTGAATATTTAATATTTTTAATAGTTTTAAAATTTTGAATATTTTGAATATTATGAATATTTTTAATAGTTTTAATATTTTTAATATTTTAAATATTTTAAATATTTTAAATATTTTAAATATTTTTAATATTTTGAATATTTTGAATATTGTGAAAATTTTGAATATTTTGAATATTTTGAATATTTTGAATATATTGAATATTTTGAATATTTTGAATATTTTGAATATTTTGAATATTTTGAATATTTTGAATATTTTGAATATTTTGAATATTTTGAATATTTTGAATATTTTGAATATTTTTAATAGTTTTAACATTTTGAATATTTTGAATATTATGAATATTTTTAATAGTTTTAATATTTTTAATATTTTTAATATTTTTCAAACTTTTAATATTTTTATTAGTTTAGTTAAAATATTTAAAATATTAACAACTATTTGAAAATGAAACAAAAATTAATATTCAAAAATATTAAAAATTTTAAAAATATAAAAATTTTCAAAATATTAAAAACATTAAACTTATTAAAAATATTGGGAATATTAAAATTATTTCAAATACTAAAAATATAAAAAATATCAACAAATATTGAAAATATTAAAAATATTTAAAAATAGTTAATATGTTAAAAATATGCAAAATATGAAAATTATAAAATATATTAAAAATATAAGAAATATTATTAATACTTAATATATATGATATTAAAATATGAAAAATGCCAAAAATATTAGAATTCATACTGAAATTAAAAATATTAAAAATATTACAAATATGAAAAATGTTTAAAAGTTTAAGATTATATTTTCAATATTTTTAATATTTTTGACATTTTTAATATTTTTAATAATTTTAATATTTCTAATATTTTATATATTTTTAATATTTTAAATATTTTAAATATTTTAAATATTTTAAATATTTTTAATATTTTTAATATTTTTAATATTTTTAATATTTTTAATATTTTTAATATTTTTAATATTTTTAATATTTTTAATATTTTTAATATTTTTAATATTTTTAATATTTTTAATATTTTTAATATTTTTAATATTTTTAATATTTTTAATATTTTTAATAGTTTAATATTTTTAATATTTTGAATATTTTGAATATTTTGAATATTTTGAATATTTTGAATATTTTGAATATTTTGTATATTTTGAATATTTTGAATATTTTGAATATTTTGAATATTTTCAATATTTTCAATATTTTCAATATTTTTAATATTTGAACAATTTTTATTTTGTAATTTTGTATTATGTAATCACTTTTATTATAAATCTAAACAAAATTCTACTCAATTACATATTTTGAGCTATCATCTGCAATAACCTCTGGTATATTCTAAATTTAAATAAATTTTTATATATCAATACATTTCATTATAAAATAACACAATCCACTATTGTCATTGTAAAGTCACGATTTCATGACTTCTGTGTGAAAAAAAGTACAACCAAACATGAAACACAAATATAAAAAAATTGACGTGATATCAATTGACAATTTCACATTACAATTGGGCGTTAAGTTATGAATTGAACACCAAAACAAAAAAAACATCAACATCCAGAAAAAATAAGGTCATTTGCGTTAATTCAATAATGCGTGTGTGTTGTTACTAATATAACACATACACACTCCCACTACACCCACCGGCTTACGCACATGTACAATGTCTCTTTGTCTGCTGCTGCTGCTTCTATATGTTAATGTGTTCATTGACGTGTCTATATTAATATGCGAATGCGAGCAGATGTGACAATTAATTCTGTTTTCGTTTTTATTTATTTAATTCATGTTTTTTTTGTTATTGTGCTCAATAAATTTACATGGCTTTTTGCATGTAGGTATTATTAAAAAAAATATGGCGCTACCGTCAAAAAAACAACATGAAGAAAATAGCAAAAAATAAATAATAATCAATTGTTATTTTTTTATTAAATAAATACGACGACGACACAAGAATATGAATGTCAAACAGTGTAGACTATGGTAAAGAATAACAATCAAGGTGGAATTTTTAATTGTAAGGTAGCTTAATGAATTCTCATTGAGTGTATTTGTAAAAAAATAAAATAAAATTAAAGGTATTTTTACTAACAATATGAGTAGAAGAGCTTCTTAATAAAATCTTATATCATCGAGCAGTTTGTATTTGTGTTAGCTAGAATTGTTGCTGGGTTATAACAACACAAACTATTGCTGTTTTTCAATCCATTGTCTATTCCAGTCGTAAACAATTAATGGGATCATTAACAGTGTTGTCATTTTGAAATTACTTACATAGCTCTCGCATATTGGCCCAGATATTGGTTATGTTTAAAAATTCTTCAATAACAGCTAGTTAGGTGTCCACAAATTAAGTTGCTATTAATAAGAGTAAAGGGGAAAATGGTAAAGAAATTTCACTATCACTCGATTATTCTACAAATAATTTAGGTGTTATTTTATTTTTCAAATTAATATTAATCATACGCTGCTTGTAGATACGTATGAATAATATTAATCCGTGGCTTAGATGCGTATGATTAATATTAATTTGAGAAATAATGATAATAACAGTAATATACCGAGATATGGCTTTGTAATTAAATCGCTTCCTTAGCTCATAGTAACAGCGGTTTGTGATCAATACTCGTCTCAAGATTTCCAGGCTGACATTATTATTTTTGTTTACGGCTTAGCGAAGAAATTCTAGACTCGAATGCTTAAACGTTTGGTAAAGTTCTATATTGAATTTTTTCCTAAGATATATAAGGTGATTCATTTAGAGGCTTTCATTTTCAATTGTCTCGTTTTTGAAGATCGTATAGACGAGTGGTAAAGGTATCACCTTAATTCTATTCACTATTGTTTGACAATTTTTAATGAAAAGGCCCACATTGTATAAGTTCTCCAAATTTTAACTACTAGACTCTGCAACATACTAATAAAGATTCGCTGATTTCCACATTTTTTTTTTATTTTAAAGCAAATTATTATTTTTCTAATCACTTTTTAAGTTACCAAAATATTCTTCTACTTATTAAAGAAATTCCTTTCAAACAACATAATTTCTTAATGCTTTCCGGAATTCTTTAATATATACAACTTAAGAGAGCTGTTAAAAGCTTTGACACAGCAAATGCTAAAGATGCGAATATTAAAACTTATACAAAAGCTAAATTATTTCCATTTGCTTTAAAAACAACAAAAACACCTGCTTGTTGTAGTCAGGTTGCTACCCTCCCTCCCTCAGGCCGCAGTTAAACAATTTGTTTTGATAAGCGTTAAATTCTATCATAAATTCCTTCCTACGGCCGGGCCTCAATAAAATTCATTTGAAATTTCCTTAATGATCTAAATGTTTTCCCTGTTTATCCTTGGCATAAAATATCTAATACAATTTATTACACTTATCATGATTGTACTTGTGGTAATAATGGTAAATACACATGAGTATATGTGTATGTGTGTGTGCATTAAGACAAGTGTTTGCATGCTATCGTTAAACGCCAAGGTTTAAGACCTAATCTTTGGCCATAATCAAATATCTTGTTGTGTTGGTATAAAATATTATAGGCACTTAGATTTTGTTAACAAGTGTTACCATGAATATTACCGCATAATAGCTAAAGCTATATAGCTGGCAGAACAAGTAGCAACAATGAATATAAGGGAGACCTCTTAAGTATGTACTGAGATAGAAGGAGAGGACGAGACTGTAGAACAGGAAGTACCAGGCAACACTTTGTATGTGTTGAAACAATATAAATGTACAGTACTAGTATAGGCACAGACCAGAAGATGTCTAGGCTAACAGTAATATAATAAAATGTCATTTTATAACAATCTGTTATTACATTTGCAACTTTTATCGGTCTGTCTTCACTCCCTTTCTCGCTCCATCTCTCTATCCTTATTTCCTTAGGCTTTTTTTTCCTTACTGCCGTTTTGTCCACTTGTCTGCTTGCTTGTCTAGGCTCTGGAGTATTCTCTACTATTTTTTGTTGGGAGCTCCTAAAACAAAAATTGACCTCTTGAAGTTACACGTAGCATTTTGGTTTATTCTCTTTCCTGGATATTATTATTTACTTAAGGTTTATTGTTGTAATTCCTTAGTATTTCGTAAGGAATCCTGTCGCATAAATCCTAAGGCCACAGCGATGACAGAGACAATTTGTGAGTCAGCTTTAGGCCTAGATAAGTGATTGGGTGGGGTGTTTTCTGGTTGGGTGGTCATTGAATCGTAATAAAATTTAGCAATAAAGACAACGAGGATGATAAAAAATATTTGTCTATTAGCTGTAATTAGTTGATGTGGTATTTAAAGGATGTCGAATGTCCGATACCAAATATTAAAGGAAATTGTTGCTTAATAAACTGTGTATGCAATGCCATAGGATTACAACGTATGAGTAATATTTATATAGGATTGCAACGAATGAGTAATATTAATTTTCGGAAATTTTAATAAACGTCGATAAATACGAGTCTATGTTAATATTTACCTTAATGAATCTCTGTTATTGGAAATTTGTTATTTTCTGTTTTGGGTGTAATTCGTTAATGTGGTTTAAAGGATGTCGAGTATTAGTTGGTAAATAATAAAGGATATTGCCTAACAAACTTTTCTTTAAAGGTTTAAAAGGAATCGCTTTACATTTGAAGACGAAAAAGATGCTAAATATCTTCTACGCAATTGCTTGAAGAAATAAGCAATAAATGACACCAAAGAATAAGTAATATTACGGTGCCGTGACATAACCCCACACGGACATAATCCCCAAAACGATTTTGGGGATTATGTCCGGACAACTTGCCGGGCATAACTCCCAATTTGGTTGGAGATACTAATACATCCGATACTAATCTGCGGACATAAGCCCCAATGGGGATTATGACCGAATTTGTTGTTGTATTTAGTATTTCAACATATGAAGAGAACAATTTTAAATATTGTTATTGTAGCCCGAGACGAATGCGGTGGGTGGCACGCCCCCAAAAAGAAGAAGTTCATTCGTTTTGTCAATTAACTTGCCAAAATAATTTAATATCGATTTGAAATTAGTAAGTATCGTATAGGGGAATTTGTCACATTTTAGGCTCTTTTGTTTGACATAACATAAATACTATTTGGTGGCGTATGATTATCATAAGTAATATTCTTCTTTTTGGGGCTACTTGCACGTGCAGTTCTCAGAATTGAGTCCCAAAAGCATGTGTTGTACTGTGTTAAATACAATCGCTACAGCTTATGAGTAATATGATTTCTGAGAAATTGTTGTATATAAATGTGAAAAAAATGTTAGCATTCCCAATGGGTTGTTGGTTTGTTTCTATATTTTTCTTGTTCATCGTTATACCCACTTTGGTTAATGCCCTCTAAATACCTGAGAAGGTTGAAATCACATTTGCAATTTTCGATTTATCATATCTAAGCTGCCTTTACTGCAACTTTCCTCATTTTATCTTCCGCCTTGTGCAGAGTCGTGACCAGTATATAATGTCCTAGTATGGTCTTTGCCATCGTGTTGGTTAGGGTCATTCCTTAAAAGTGTATAGCTTTGGCATACCGCATAGGCGTACCAAACTCAGCAATGCCATGAAGAAATTTCTACCTTATCGGACTATTCAATGCATCGTTATAGTGGACGCAAACATGACATGTGTTCATATGAAACTTATTATTATAGTATAATTAATATTACTCATACGTTGGATCATGACGTATGAGCAATATTAATTATACGAAATTTTAATATGTTAATGTAAACAACTAACAAATTAATTTAAAAATTTTGCTTAAGGAAATTTTGTCGTTTAAATTTGGGCATTTGTATTTAAGGCAGTAACGAATTGATGTGATATTTAATAAAAATTTAATAGAAAATATATATTCGGTAGGAAATATACTACGGAGAATTTTCCATTTCATCTGTACAACGAGTTCTTAGACTTGTACAACGTGCTAGAAGCCTATAGAACGGACCTTGAGTCTGTACCACGAGTCTTCCCACTTGTAATACAATTTTTTTTAGTTAACGAATTTTATCAGAAGGTCCTACCGATATAATCTGTGAGTCCTTGATGCATGGCACGACCAAAATGACTGATTTCTTGAAACTTTGCGTCCTACTTCCGTAACCGAATATCCGTCGCTCGTCTAAGGATCACCCTCCTGTAATAGAGCACAACATATCCGCAGGCTTTACTACTCACCACCCCAGACAACATTAACAAAACTACCTATCAAACATATCCCAAGGCATCACTATCCGCCATCACACATCTCAAGGACATCGGATCATCGATTGCACTTTAGCTCAAGGATCAAGGAGTGTTTTGTTCTATATTAATTCTTTGGTTTATAAATTTAATATCTTGCTCTAGTAAGGAAAAATCCACTCTTTTATTTCGTTAGGTTTAGTGGGTCCTTGCGAAGACCCTGGAGACGACTGAGTTTACCTCAGAATTCAATAATTTAATATTACTCATACGTTAAAGGGGGGGGGGGGGGTGTTGAGGGGCGAGCTTAGTGTCCCCTTAACGTATGAGTTATATTAAATACGGTACATTTTAAACTAGTAAAATGTAGTGGTAGGTAAATGTTATTTGGTGACGTTTCACATACTCTTTTACTTAATTTATAGACTGCCTAAGGTAAAATCACAGTTTTTATAATTTCCGAATAAATCCATTTTTTTTATCCGCATTAATTTTGAAATTATGTAGTAAAACTATTCACCGTTGATTCGTATCAAAGGACTTTTCATACACTTTCCATAAAAAATATAACTCATTTCCAAATAATTTTTGTTGATTTCAATATCCTGTTTAAATAGCCTCCCTAACTATTGCCCAATCTGATTAAATGTATTATCGTTCTTCAAAACCTCAACTGATTCATATATCTTCTGTACGAAACCTGCATCCTTATTGTGATCACCCGTCAATATGTTTAATGTCTTATTTGAAATATGCATCATAAGTTCTCTCACTGTCTCCCAAATTTCGTCTCCCTCCTGCCCTACACAACTTAACTCCATTGTGTGAATTAACTGCCACTGTATCATTTGATCATATGCCCACAATGTCGATTGATTGTTAACTACCTCATCCTCTAATCCCTATTCTCCACCGTCCACCACCATATGACCGGAACTAATAATCTAAACACAATATCCTTGTTAATTTAAACGTGAAATTCAATTTGATAACAATGAAATGCCAACACAGTGGTGTCATAGGCCACATACAATTATAGTGTAGCAATGTAGACATATGTGTGTGTGTGTGTGAATGTGGAAGAATAGTGCATAAATAGTGCATAGGTATGTTAACATCTCCATGCATAGATACCGTGAATTCATATACCACAGGGGATTATGGATGAGTGAGTGTGTGTGTGTGTGCGTGTGCGCGAGCGTGTTTGAGTATAGGCAACATATTGCAAATTGGACAATATATAGATTATTCCAAGCATTAGTTTGTGGTCTGGTCTAGTGAGTGAGAGTCGTGCGGTATTATACGGCTTCCACTGAAGTCGGTTAATTTTGCCTCTTGCACTTCATTGGGCATGATTGCATACAAATGCCGCTTATTGAATTCCTTTCGATATGATAGAGTATATGATGTTTAAGGAATTTTAAGTAAATTTATGCATATGCATTTTAGTGCCAACATTTTGGGCTTACTTATTTTCTTGTTGCACTCCATGAATGGGATATGGGAGAGAGGGTAACCTCCGCATGATAGTCGCGCGTTCAGTATGGAAGTTTATATTGTTGCAAGGTGTCTGTTTAAGTATGAGAGAAATATATTTGCGCTATTGTAATCAATAAATGGATAAAAGATGGGTTGGAAGAAATAGATAATAGGTGGGGTGGAGGAAATGGATAATATGTTTGTAGGAAGAACTCGTTTAATAGGTTAGATGGAAGAAATCGGTTGAGAAAATGATCGATATTCAGGCGAAAATATTAAAATACTTTAACTCCTTTAAAGAGCTTGTAATTGCGGAGTTGAGCTTATTTTTTAAGTATAAGAAAAATATATTAAATTTACTATACGTAACGTAAATCCACACAAAATATTTGTTTAAAAAATCATTGTAATTTCATATGAAAAATTTAAACTATTATTGTCTCCATAACTAAAACTTTCACATAGCTAAACACATTTAGTCCATCTGCTACATAAAACCAACTGTCCGCTAGTAATTTCCGTGAAGTGTAGTTTTTATAGATTTATTGCCTTTACTCCCCATTCCCTGGCGGCAAAAAGTAAATGTGTTCACTTCCCTTCAGCTTCTCTGCTCGGCTAATGGAATTTTTACTATACCAAAATGTCAACTTTAATCTGTGTTGCACAAATTTATGAACTACAGATGGATATGCTATAGCATAACATAAAAGTTAGTTAAAAATGAATTTGCTTTAAAAGCCAATTGCATAGATTTAATTTGAAATATACACAACAATGTTGCAACAATGTTGGTTTATTAGTAAATTCTAGAAATTGTGAAAATTTGCATACGAATTGTTATTAAAAAGAAATTATGTATTATTTTAACTGTTAATAAAAACCATTACATTGCTTTGCAGTATATATAATAAGTAGTAGCAGTAGTATAATACTAAGTTTAAAGAGAAAGCAAAAAGTTTTTATTACTCATACGTTAGGGGGGGGCGAGCTCAGTGCCCCCTAACGTATGAGTAATATTAAGTTTTTGCTTTACCTTAACGCATGCGTAATATTTAATAAGGTATATTTTAAACTAGTAAAATGTAGTAGTTGGTAAATCATATATGGTCTGTACGGTGACGTTTCACATACTTTGTTACTGATACTTTGATAAGAATTTAGTTCCATACCCTTTATTTTGCATTAAACAGCTCTTCTATGTATTATATGTTATTTATTTAGATATCACTCAGTTAGTAATATTACTCATTCGTCTTCATCGTTAATTCTCTTTTAGAACCCATTATTTCGTTTTTTGTGGATTTATTAGCGCAATACTCAAACAACATGGATCAGCAGTAACCAACAGATATATGAAACTAAGCATTGTATTTTCTTTTGTATTTTTTCCACCACAAAAAAATTCACTTTATTAATGTTATTAATGTAGCATACAAAGAGAGCCCTTTTTCTATAATGTTCCCGCTTCCATTAGCACTCAGATTACTTGTAATTAATGTATTTTCGTATAATCTTTTAATCCGTTTTGCTTTTGGGTTAATTGAATTGTAGTTTTTGTTATGCACTCTCACGTGCAAGTCATAAGAATTACTAATATATATTTTGGGGGGCACATATACATGTTAGAGAAATTTTAAATTACTGGCGTCATGCCATCAACAGATGGTCATAAAGTAAGTTTCATGCGGTATTAATTGAATTTACAAATTGTATGAATGGCCCTCTAATGTGAAACACTAGAGGCGGGACAAATGTATACTTAAGGCTTGTCATTAAATAGACAGAGACATTGCAGCGGGAAAATAAGGGGCAGGGATTTTATATTTTTTTTATGTTTATATTTTCTATTTTTGTATTTTTATATTTTCTATATATTTTCTATTTTTATATTTTTATATTTTTATATTTTTATATTTTTATATTTTTATATTTTTATATTTTTATATTTTTATATTTTTATATTTTTATATTTTTATATTTTTATATTTTTATATTTTTATATTTTTATATTATTTTATTAAAATTAAAATTAAAATTAAAATTAAAATTAAAATTAAAATTAAAATTAAAATTAAAATTAAAATTAAAATTAAAATTAAAATTAAAATTAAAATTAAAATTAAAATTAAAATTAAAATTAAAATTAAAATTAAAATTAAAATTAAAATTAAAATTAAAATTAAAATTAAAATTAAAATTAAAATTAAAATTAAAATTAAAATTAAAATTAAAATTAAAATTAAAATTAAAATTAAAATTAAAATTAAAATTAAAATTAAAATTAAAATTAAAATTAAAATTAAAATTAAAATTAAAATTAAAATTAAAATTAAAATTAAAATTAAAATTAAAATTAAAATTAAAATTAAAATTAAAATTAAAATTAAAATTAAAATTAAAATTAAAATTAAAATTAAAATTAAAATTAAAAATAAAATTAAAATTAAAATTAAAATTAAAATTAAAATTAAAATTAAAATTAAAATTAAAATTAAAATTAAAATTAAAATTAAAATTAAAATTAAAATTAAAATTAAAATTAAAATTAAAATTAAAATTAAAATTAAAATTAAAATTAAAATTAAAATTAAAATTAAAATTAAAATTAAAATTAAAATTAAAATTAAAATTAAAATTAAAATTAAAATTAAAATTAAAATTAAAATTAAAATTAAAATTAAAATTAAAATTAAAATTAAAATTAAAATTAAAATTAAAATTAAAATTAAAATTAAAATTAAAATTAAAATTAAAATTAAAATTAAAATTAAAATTAAAATTAAAATTAAAATTAAAATTAAAATTAAAATTAAAATTAAAATTAAAATTAAAATTAAAATTAAAATTAAAATTAAAATTAAAATTAAAATTAAAATTAAAATTAAAATTAAAATTAAAATTAAAATTAAAATTAAAATTAAAATTAAAATTAAAATTAAAATTAAAATTAAAATTAAAATTAAAATTAAAATTAAAATTAAAATTAAAATTAAAATTAAAATTAAAATTAAAATTAAAATTAAAATTAAAATTAAAATTAAAATTAAAATTAAAATTAAAATTAAAATTAAAATTAAAATTAAAATTAAAATTAAAATTAAAATTAAAATTAAAATTAAAATTAAAATTAAAATTAAAATTAAAATTAAAATTAAAATTAAAATTAAAATTAAAATTAAAATTAAAATTAAAATTAAAATTAAAATTAAAATTAAAATTAAAATTAAAATTAAAATTAAAATTAAAATTAAAATTAAAATTAAAATTAAAATTAAAATTAAAATTAAAATTAAAATTAAAATTAAAATTAAAATTAAAATTAAAATTAAAATTAAAATTAAAATTAAAATTAAAATTAAAATTAAAATTAAAATTAAAATTAAAATTAAAATTAAAATTAAAATTAAAATTAAAATTAAAATTAAAATTAAAATTAAAATTAAAATTAAAATTAAAATTAAAATTAAAATTAAAATTAAAATTAAAATTAAAATTAAAATTAAAATTAAAATTAAAATTAAAATTAAAATTAAAATTAAAATTAAAATTAAAATTAAAATTAAAATTAAAATTAAAATTAAAATTAAAATTAAAATTAAAATTAAAATTAAAATTAAAATTAAAATTAAAATTAAAATTAAAATTAAAATTAAAATTAAAATTAAAATTAAAATTAAAATTAAAATTAAAATTAAAATTAAAATTAAAATTAAAATTAAAATTAAAATTAAAATTAAAATTAAAATTAAAATTAAAATTAAAATTAATTAATAATTTTTATAATTTTTTACTCTATGGACTCCAGTCTAACAAAAATGCTACCTTTATATTTTTTCCTTCTCATTTGTATCACTGTGTAATTAAGGAAAATTTATTGTCCTCATCTTGTATCCTTTTTGAAAAACGCCACTGCTCGTTACTCTAAAACGGAAAACTCTTAAGTGTTTCGTTAACCACAACATACCACACGTGTCCTTTCGTTTATATTGCCGACTGTCAACGCCGTGTAATTAGTAAATACTTCATAAATGTTGCAGGCAATGAATTTGAAATATTGCACTTGTTCCAGCTACGGCTGGATAATGGTGGTGCCAAGAGGGCCATTAAAAAGCAACTCGTGTTGCAGCATCCAATTGCAACTGGGGGCACTCTGCGCCACCCTTCACAACATCTTTAAGTGTGTTGTCGGTGCGGTAAGAGAGGTAGGGTCCTGGCAAAGTGTGGTTAATTTCAGCTAGAGAGGGTCATAAACCATTTAAAGGGAACTACAAATGACAAAATGAGAAAAATGTAAATGGCCATTAAAAAAACAGTAGACAAATAGTAGTAATACAAAAATTAAATATCCTTTTTGTTGGCCAATGCTAAATGAAGCTAAATGTTGAAATAAAACACATGAATTTAGTTATATTATATTAAATTTATTGCTCTTTATTCTTCTGTTAACGTTTACTTAACTGTGCTTGTTATATAAACAAATTCACTTTCTTCATAACCTACTTACATATCCTTAGTGTATGGCTGTGTCCTGATTTCTTTGCAAATTGCTTTTTCAGGTAAATAGTTGTATATATACTATTTACCTGGAAAAGCAATTTACAAAGACAATAGCAGCCACTTATTTAAATATTCATATAATTACCAGCTTTAATGTCTACTTATGGCATATCAATTTTGGTGTCATCACAACAATTTCATCCGCATCATCATCATCAAAGTAGTCGCCGCTTTCATCGTCGCCGTCGTTGTCTTCTTTAGCTTTCGCATACTCAAATGGAATCCTTTAAGCTACTTTAAAGGACGCTAATCTACTTTTGCCTTCTGGCTAACGTAGTGCGTTGACGGTTAAGTTAAATATGTAAAATAGTCATTATTTATTGAAATTATAATCAACATTATATGATGAAGACTGAAGCAATTACATAAAGCACACACAGTCGAAGAGGAACGACATATTTGCGACAGCATGTGAGCAAAGAATGAGAATGTCATTTATTAATATGTGTGCGTGTCATCAACAGGACAATGAGCTCAAAATATTCAATGTATTTTTTGTAGGTGTTGTAAAATACTTTCATATGCTGCCAATTTTATTTTCTGTTATATACTTTTATACTAGGGCATCATGACGTATGATTTATAATAATGTTAAAAGTTCCGAAGATCTGAGTGCATATACAGACCTTTCTTATAAATGGTATAATTTATATAAGATATGGAAAGTGTGTGGTGCTAGCAAAGAAACTTAACGTTACGCGCAAGGTGTCGTATGATTTATATTAATAGTTTTTGCCAAACACTGCATATGCAGTGCATGTGGGAAGTGCAACTTATGATATACAAATATCAGAAAAGCTAAGGGTGGAGTGCTGCTTGATTAATATTAATAAGTAAACGATAAGCAGATGTTTGAGGCTGAGAATCAAAAGTTGTTGTGGAATCGAAAAAATTTAATCAAATCAGTTGACAAAATATTTAACAGTCGCCTTTTTGCATTTTCAATATGTAAAAGTGCTTTTGGAAATGCAGTATTAATTTCGGGATTGTTGAGTTAAAGAGAGAGTGAGAAAGAGAAAAGATCGCGGATAACACAAGGAATTACGGGGATCTTAACTACATAAGTAAAAGCGAGCAGATTGTTCATTGTCCGCGTAAGCAACGTTTTTTATTTGAAAAATTACTATTTCAATGCATTTTTGTAAAATGATGTCAAAGAGGACTATAAGGATATTTTCAGTATTAAGATAGAGAACGGAATTTGTAATTGACAGCACAAAAACTATAACTCTATATACTATGTAGAACAGTTCTACGTTATGGATGCTCACTTAAATTATTTAGTAAATAAATGACGACGAGGACTTTCGATAAATAAAAAAATCTAAACCCTCAAGATATCAGTATTATATTTCTTGATTACCAAATAGTGGCTTAGAAAATCTTAAGAGCTAAAGTAGTTGGAAACATAGTTTTAATCAAATTGAACCACAATGAATTTAATTTTAGTTGTTTAATAGCACAAATTTTCTACAGTTAATCGATATGTCCTTTAAGTATAATATTGATATCCTGATATTTTTAATTTAACCTAAAGTCCTCATTCTTACTTTTTACAAAAGAATCTGCATATCTATAAAAAAAGGTTGAATACAGAATCCTCTTAATATGGAGATAAAGGTAATATCAGGCTACCAGTAAAGTATATTATATTTATGTCAAATCAGGACATCAGTAAAGTATTTTAAGTTAATTTAGTGAACTTGTGAGAAATGGCTTCAAAAAATACTAAAAGGACATGCAAATTGCAGATAAATGATGCCTATGCAAGCCAACCTTTTCCAATACATTTTGCAGAACATTTTCGCACCCTAGAAGTTCAAATTATAACAGTTTTAAAAGTATTTTCTTACTGAATCTTACACAGTACATCACATGATTTTGGGACTCAATTCTGAGAACTGCACGTGAAATTAGCCCCAAAAAGAAGAAGTTCTGCATCATTCGTTTTGTCAAGTTACATGCCATAATAATTTAATATCGATTTGAAGTTAGTAAGTATCGTATAGGGGAATTTGTCACGGGTTAGGGTCTTCAGTTATATTTTTATATGGTTGCGTATGATTGTTATAAGTAATATTCCACGTAAATCATACGCCACGGAGTACAACAGTTTTATTGTAACTGCTACAAAATAACCCCAGTTCAAAATCATTTGATGAATGGGAAATTGAAACTGTTGCTTATGTAGAGAAACGTTATATGAATTGTTATTCTTAATTTTATTAAAATTTGTTTCAGCTAAATCGAACTGATGGTATCGAGTTTTGTCAAACAAAAGAGCCTAAAACGTAACAAATTCCCCTATACGATACTAATTAAATTCAAATCGATATTAAATTATTATGGCATGTAACTTGACAAAACGAATGATGTGGAACTTTTTATTTTTGGGGCTACTTTCACGTGCAGTTCTCCGAATTGAATCCCAAATCATTGAGCTGAAAAATGTTGTAATGTGTTATTTAACATTATAAGTTTTTTTCATAAAAATGGTGAGAAAAATCTTATTTTCTATTAATACAGCGCATACCTCATCATACCTTTTATGCTTTTGCCTACAACAACTTTTTCACCATAGTCCACTTTAGCGCAACTTAAAATCTCTCTTAAGACTTTATGGATCATTTGCGAATGTCTCAGACTTATAATTAATGCATTGCAACTTCTTTTCTAGCATTCCCTATCTTTTCCCCCTATTTATATATTTCTCTATCAGTGTACACGATTTTTCTTTCAAAGTCCATCATAATAATAAAAAAGTTTATTTAACTCTTGAAAACTTTACTTTTCACAACATCCTTTTTATTCTGTGGCAATTTAAATGAACAACAAGTTCTTTCCCTCCCCTCCCTCCAACATTTTGTATATGACAAGGCTTAGTCATGGGAAAAACTTGTGGTTACTCTTTAAGGAATTAGGGAACAAAATCAGCATTAGAACAATGTCCGCAACAACAACAAGAACATATACAACAACAGTGTCCTGTTTAAATTACAAAATAAATTAGAATCTTAAACAAGCAAACAAAGTGCAAACAGAATTTTCATATTACGTTAAATAATTGACAAATTATATATCTTAACGTCTGTGGTTTTTGCTATCGAATTAATTAAAAATCAAATCACGTAGTTTTTGTAATGCTGCCTGCCACTTTTGCTAAAGCAATGAGACGAGGAGAGGAGAGAAAAGAAGGAGAGGGGTGTACCTTAAACATGTGTAGGGTGATGCATGACGAGTACATGTTACTGGATCTGTGTACTTTATGACAAGTATATCGCCTTAATTGTATGGCTGTGTGTGTTTGCTTTTCTATAGGGTTGCAGTGTGTGTGTTTACGTGCTCTGCTCTTGTAAGGACATATTAATTCATTTCACCCTGCTATGCATCTGAAATCAGGTGAAAAAAAACTTTGAGCATCATTTATGCATATTTAATTATGCATGCACAAAGTAATATTTCAATTTCCTTGTATGTGTGTGTGTGTTCCACCACGACGCCAACGATTTCATAGTTTTATTTAATATTTCTGTTTTAATTAAATTTTTTTTTGTTGCACTCATTTTGAGTCAATCAACTCTGAACGCTGCTGCATAAGTGTTATTTCATTATACGAAACTATACTACTTGTGTGTGATATCTGTGGAATGTGATTTAACTACTACCACTTCGACTACTACTGCTACCTTAATTGTGACTAACGAAGAGAGAGAGAGAGAGCTGGAGTGAGAGTCAGTTGATTACTAAGTGGTTAGGTGAAATATAATTGATGAACAGCACACAAAATGCAAAGTTCAGATAACGAAAATTATTAAAATGATTAAATCAAATTGTGTTTTAAGACAATGGGGTGGGAGAAGAATATGATAAGAATATTATGATTACTCACACTAATGAGAACAGGAAAGAGTCTGTTATGAACTATAATATAATGAAAGATAATTTTAGGGGGTGAAAATATTTGAAAAAAGGCAAAAATAATACTCAAGAAATTGATACTTTGAACCACTAGCTGTTATAATTTTTTCACGGCTTCATTTAAAAAAAGGACGAAAATAATTTTTCCAAAAAGGAAATAGATTAAACTCGAATACGTAAGTAAAGTACTTTAGCAGACTTTTGTGAACTTAAAATAACATATGATGATATTAAAAATCGGTATAAACTGGAGGCGTGTTTTTGGCCATGTTATAAAAGGATCAAAGGATCTTTGGAAACTACTTACTTAATTTCCCTTTACACCCCACGCTTTCTATTTTTAGATTCACAACTAACGGCACCTACTCGCTTATCGACGAATGCGAACGTCACTGTTGGAGAAGCTCTTACTAGACATGCCGATTGACTCGACACTTATACTGCGAAGTTGCTGTCAACAACATTCGAGAGGAGCCGACAATAAAAGAAAATTTCTTCTTTTAAGATGACTGGAGCCAGGAGTTGAAACTGTGATCTTCCGCATCGTAGTCTCGTGTTCTAACCACTATGCCACGGCCGGCATATTTTCTTTGGAAAATATGAACATGAAAAAAGTTTGCTCGTTTGGCGAACTTTGTGATGTAACTTCGAAATTGAAAAACGGACATAATCCAATTTAACATATATGATCTTTGTCTATGGTAGCTCGTTGTAAACTTTGTGACGCCGTAAATTATGTATCAAATTTGGCCACACTGCCTTCCGGTTAACAGTTATAGTTGACAAAGAATAATGCCACAAAATATTTATTTTACAACCCTTTCATTGTCCTTATTACATATACAACGTTTTGATACATAGACTCCATTTTTAGAAGAGTTATCTCGATATTGTTTTGAAAAAGGACGAAACTAATAATTCGAATAATAAACTTTATAATAAACTTTAATACGAAAAGTGACTATTAGTTCACTCTTTCGCAAATTCACTTTAATATAGAACTAAAAGGACATAAAAACATGTAAGGCAAAGATTTTTTGTTATTTCGATTCATTGCAGTACTAATTTGTAGTTGAGTTTGCCATACATACTCCAATTTTAGAACCATTTTCTTAAAAATGCAAAAAAGGACGAACAGGATTTATATAAAAATTGTGAAAATGGAGTTTAGAAGGGTATAAATACAAATTTTGCAGACCATTAAAAATGCAGTTGACTATTTTGGCTCTCTTTTATAAAATTTTTTTTTTAAAAAAGGACTAAAAGGACATGTGATAATTTAAGGCAGAGTATTCTTGCCATTGACAATATTTAGCAAATTTGCAATTTGTTGATTATTTTCACACACTAGCAATTTCCCAGTATTGTTTTGTAAAAGGATATTTGTAAAATTAGAGGTATAAATATCAGAGGAGATATGGAAATTTACCTCAAAAATTGTAAAACATATGAGAATTTAATGTAAAAAACCTTTTCTTTAACTGCACAATTCTGTAAAATTACTTAAAAAAAATGACTAAAACGCTTTGCAAAAGGACTATAAGGATATTTAACAAAATCTTGTTAGAGCAAATTTTTAATATGGCAATAAGTTTTTCTAGATCATCTGAAATCTAAAGAAGACTGTTATGGTGCATTTTTGTGAAATTGATTTAGAAAAGGACTAAAAGGACATGTGAAACTTTAAGGCTGAACATTATAGTCTTTCACAGCATCTAATCTTTCACAATAGTAAGTCGAATACGTAGCCTTACAAATTTGTAAAATTAGAGGTATAAAAATCAAAGGAGATTTGGAAATTTACCTCTAAAATTGAAAAACATATGACAAATTAATGTAAAGAAACATTATCGTTAACTACACAATTTTGTAAAATTAATCCAAAAAAATGACTAAGAGGCTTTGAAAAAGGACGATAAGGATATTTAAAAAATCTTGTTAGAGCAAATTTGTAATATGGCAATATGTTTTTCTAGACCGTCTGAAATCTAAACAAGACTATTATGATGCATTTTTGAGCAATTGCTTTAAAAAAAAGACTATCGGGATATATAACTCTAAAAGGCTGCACATTATAGTCTTTTGCAATATCTAGTCTTTCACAATAGTTAATCAAATTCGTAGCCTTAAAATATTTTCATCAACTAGCTATTTCTTTAAAGGACGAAAAGGATATTTTGCTATTTGGACATGAGGAAAATCCAAGGTGATCAGCTTAATTACCATAGCTGTGGACTTTCGTAAATTTGCTTTAAAGAAAGACATTTAGGACATAGGAAAATATGAAATAGAGTAATCTTTTATGTCTAGTGAAATACATTCTTTTGCGCACAATGCGCAATTTTATTGCTTTATTATTAGAAATGTTTTCTTGACATTTTAGTAAAAAAGGACGAAGTCGATTTTTCGAAATTGAAGGTAAAATATCACTGAGGATACTAATAATGTACTTATAGATCCTTTCGAATGTAAAGATGGCTACTTTGGGCAAACTTATATGAATTTAGTTTATAAAAAGATTGAAAGGACACCCGAATAAGGGCTGAAAGGACATCCAAATTGGAGTTCGATCTTTGACATCCATATGTGAAGTTGCATGTGCTACAAATTGTGCAACATTTGGAGCATAAAAGTTCCAATGTTATAACCGGTTATCATGATATTTTTAAATAATTACGGAAAGGATATTTTTATAGTGAAGCAAGAGTATCTCCGAAGATACCAATAATGTATGAAAAAAAACATTTTAAATCTAAAGAAGAATTCCTTGGTTTAGTTAAGTTAAATTAATTGAATAAAGGACAGAAAGGATATATGAAAATGTTTTGTTTTACCCTCTAACCTAAATTTGCATCTTAATTTAAACATAAAAACTCAAAATTTTGCGCAAGCAGCCGAATGACAATAACTAAATTCAGCCTTTAAAGTATACAAAATAACGAAAGTACCTTACTGCCTTATTAAACCCTCACATTTGTAAAACCCTCATCAACCTCTCTTTGAGCCATAAAAAATAGCTTCAAAAAAAATAGTTAATGTTTTATTACAAAACGTAACACTATTATTCATAAAATATATGAAGTGTTTATAAACATATTTCATACAAAATAATGTTTATACGTGTGTGCACACAAATGGCAGACTAGCACACAAATAGTCTGAAGCTCTATGTGTGTGAGTGTTTATTTTAAATACCGTGTACATTATTTATGATGTCACACATTCACACACACGCGCGTTCTCTCTCTAGCACACAGGCTGACAAACAAACCTTATTTGACCTTTGTTTAACTGACATCAAATAAAGAGCAAACACCATCCATCCAACCAACAACAACATACGACAACAGCAAGCAAAAAGTAGGAAACGGAAACATAGACAAAAACACCGAGAGCATAATATAAGAGACATCACAGGTTAGTGTGTGAGTGTATGTGGTACCATATATTTTGCTTGATTGCGGGATTATAAGATATTCTACTGTGTGCGTGTATTTGTGTTGAAAAAACACTTAATAATATTGTGACTTTAAGGCAAACCCGCTAAATTTACAAAACGGCAAGAAGAGCAGGACTAATTACAAGTTTAATAGATGACATTTACTCTACATTTGCAATATGAGAAAATAAGTGATGAAAGACACTAGAAGAGATATGATATGAAAGTCTTATGTGTTAATAATGATTTTCTAGCCAATTTACAAATATGCCCACAAACAATTGTAGATACCTTAGAAAACTTCTTAGTTAAGCAGCTTTATAGTTTGTATAACACAGTACAACACATGATTTTTTGACTCAATTCTGAGAACTTCACGCGAAAGTAGCCCTAAAAAGAAGAAGTTCTGCATAATTCGTTTTGTCAAGTTACATGCCATAATAATTTAATATCAATTTGAAGTTAGTAAGTATCGTATAGGGAAATTTTTCACGTTTTAGGCTCTTTTGTTATACTGTTTTATGGTGGCGTATGATTATCATAAGTAATATTCCAAGTAAATCATACGCCACGGAGTACTGCTGTAACTGCTGCAAAATCATTTGAAAATCAGTTCAAAATCATTTGATGAATGGAAAAGTAAAACTGTTGCTTATGTAGGGAAACGTTATATGAACAGACTAAAGGAATTGCAATTCTTAATTTTTTTAAACTTGTTTCAGCTAAAAAGGACATGTGGTTCTCGAGTTATGTCAAAACATGACAAATTCCTCTATACGATACTTACTAACTACAAATCGATATAAAATAATTATGGCATGTAACTTGACAAAAAGAATGATGCAGAACTTCTTCATTTTGGGGCTATTTTCACGTGAAGTTCTCAGAATTGAGTCACAAAATCATGTGTTGTACTGTGTAATAATAATATCACCTATCAACAACAAACTTAGTACAACAATTTACTTTCCGTGTGGAGTTTGATGATAACCATATTTATATAACCGAAATTCGGCAAAAATGTTATCTGGTGATCCCTGCAAAATTTATATTTATACTATGACCTCTTAGTACAAAACTTATACATAACATCCACATCTAATTTATGTTAATCATACGCACCCACTTGCAAATAACATGTAATTTGTAATAAATCGTTGCCTCCATAAACTGATAATTTCCAAAAAATTAAATTCGATTACAGCCATTACATTACATTATGCCATCGTATACATGCCAATTTTGGGGGAAATTACTGCTTTGGTTATGTTGTAAATTCAGGAAACATTAACCACCACTTAGAAAAATATACGAAATATCATAAATACCTACTCTCCCATGGTGTAGCATGGCACTATTTATGTCTGCGGTCACTCGAATGTGCATTGAAGTTCTCTCATGAATATTTCAAATAACCATTTATATTGTAAATTGTGCGGAAATAGAGATAAATTCACATGGTCTCCGGTTGTCTGCTCGTATGCGGTGGCCTCCATGTGGGTTAGTGCAACTACATTTATAGATACAATATTTCCAATTTATCTTCTTACATATTTTACGGGCTATGAATAACATCTAGCGGCACTAGTATGTAACATTAGATGCATGTTGTTGAATGTGTGCGAAAATATTTAACCACAAATAACTATAGAAACTATAGAAATAGTGTGTGTTACACTCAAATTGCGCTCATGCATATCAAAGCATTAAGAAGTGCTGAGCGGGGGCTGGTTACGAAAGTGGGAAACATATTAGAAACATTTGTCATTAACAACTAGTTACATGCGTTTAGAAATTAACGTTTTTAGACTAACATTTGCTTAGAAAAGGCTGTGGGTTAAGGAATACTAACAATTTGGTAAGTAACGACTCTCATTAAGGATTTCTAGTCCCCCTTGGAATCTAGTCATAAATTTTTATATATCCTTTTAGTTCTTTTTTAAAGAAATTTCACAAAATAGTTAAGAAATAACAAATATTCGATATATAACTATACAAAAACACACAATTCGTATATGAAATTTAATTTCTTAAAATTTTTCGAAAATCCTTTTCGTCTTTTTTTGCTCGAAAAGCCATACTGTTTAAAGTGGATGGCTAGTAGGACTACGTGTTCTAAACCAATTTGTAGATTAATAAATTTTACTATGTTTTGAATTTTTTTCTCCAAATTTGTAAATGTCCTTTAGCCCTTTTCAAAGAAATTTTAGAAAAGAGTGAACATCTAAAATATTGAACTATTATATCAAAGTTTATAGCGTCATTGTATGCGTTCTGTCACACGCCAAAATCTTTCTTTAGCTATAATTTTCAAATGTCCTTGTGGTCCTTTTGCACATAATATCATTAAAGTGCATTGATATGATAGTTTTTTTTAGTAAAAACGGTTTACAAAAGTAAATCTTATATCTCAAGTTTTCTTCTACATAAATTTTTAGATGATCCTTTTCGTCCTTTTCTTAAACAGGAGAAACTAGAAACGGCTGTAAAGTGAACAGATACGGATCTAAATATACTAACAATGTAGTTTGTAAAGACTCTCGTTAAAGGTTTCTAGTCTCCCTAAGAATCTAGTCGGAAATTTCCTTTACCTATCATTTTCAAATGTCCTTGTGGTCCTTTTTGGACATAATATCATTAAATAGCATTGATATGATACTTTTTTTTAGTAAAAACGATTAACAAAAGTAAATCTTATATCTCAAGTTTTCTTCGACATAAATTTTTAGATGATCCTTTTCGACCTTTTCTTAAACAAGAGGAACTAAAACTTGCTGTAAAGTGAACAGATACGGATCTAAATATAAAGGCTCTAGTTAAAGGTTTTCAGTCTCCCTAAGAATCTAGTTGGAAATTTGACTATGTCATTTTAGTCCTTTTTTTAAAAATTTTTCAAAAAAGAGTTAGAAAATAACAAACATTCAATATATGACTATACAAAAACATGCTATCCATATATGGCATTTTATTGCTTTACATTTTTCGAAAGTCCTTTTCGTATACGAAACAATTGTCGTTAACAACTAGTTGCAAGTTCATTTAAATTTCCTTTACATTTTTGTCTACCCCTCCTATTTGCCTTTGGCTATAATAGCGTTAAGTGTTTATGTGTTAACTGTATTAGTTGACTGTTGTTGCTGCTGTGGCTGTTGTTGCTCAGTTTTTATTAGATTTTAGTACGTGTGAATTATAATTGTCTGTGCCGGATTATGTTATGAATCTCAGACACGTACTTGCTATAGGTATATATGTTTTTATATACATGTATTTTTATATATATACTTACACTTAGCTATATACCATGATATACGATGTGATTTTCGTAATGTTTTTTTTTGTTGTATACGCCTTGTTATAAACATTTGTGTGTGCGTGTGGGTGTGATTTCATTGGATTTTTTATATCTATTTCATGAATATACATAATCGTTTGCGTGAGCCAACTGCTTAATGACAATTATTGCCACAGGCAAATATGGTGGTGTCAATTAGTCTTCACATTTTTTAACGATCGATGATATGAGCAAATATTTGTGGATGGCTTAGCCTATATATTGTATGAGCCAAGAAGGCCAGAAGTTGAAGATTAAGTTGTATTTATAAAATGATAAGGATAGATTTCAATTTGGAATTCATAGGGATTGTAATTTTAATTGGTTAAAGGCATATTTGTAAAATGAATTTGGGACATATATCATTTAAAAAAAAAATCTGATTTCAACACTTCAATTACTATATAGCACAATACAACACATGATTTTGGGTCTAAGTTCCGAGAACTGCACGTGAAAGTATCCCAAAAAGAAGAAGTTTTGCATCATTTGTTTTGTCGAGTTACATGCCATAATAATTTAATATCGTATGAAGTTAGTAAGTATCGTATAGAAGAATTTGTTACGTTTTAGGCACTTTTGTTTAACATAACATAAATACTATATGGTGGCGTACACGGAGTACAACAGTTTTATTGTAACAGATACAAAAGAAACCCAGTTCAAAATCATTTGATAAATGGAAAAGTGAAACTGTTGCTTATGTAGGGAGATGTTATATGAACAGATTAAAGGAATTGTATACCTTATTTTTTTTTGACAAAACGAATGATGCAGAACTTCCTCTTTTTTTTGCTACTTTCACGTGCAGTTCTCACATCTCACAGTAAAATCACATTGTTTCTAACAGAAAATTAATCGTGTTGACTTTATGTAGTAGACATATGGGGTTGAACATAGGCAAAATTTTAAACAAGGCTGTTGGTTGCGCTGATAATACGTTAAAAATTTGTTCTTTCATATTTAAGTGACTACAAGACTTGGTTGGGAGTGGAGAGATGGTAGAAGGGTTGAGTTTATAAAATAACCTTAGAAGTTGGCGTTTGTTTATTTTTGGAAAGAAGGCTAAACTCTGGAAATATGCAGCTTATCATTTGGGGTTTGGATGTGAATTCGACATTGTAAATTGATTTTTGGAATTTCGTTTACGTATTTTTGGTATTATTTTTATTATTTTTATTATTAAACACTTTAAAATTGAAGTTTTGGTAATTACGTATAAGTATTTTTGGCATTATTATTTCTATTACTCATACGTCTAGACACTTCAAAATAAAGTTTTGGAAATTACGTACACGTATCAATTTTAAACTGAAGTTTCATAAATTACGTATTCGTATTTTTAGTATTATTATTACTCATACGTCGATACATTATTTACTATTAGTCACTTGGGATTTGAATATGAATCATACTTTTTATATTGAAGTTTTGGAAATTACGTAAGTTGTATATATTACGTATTCGTATTTTTGGTATTATTATTACTCATACGTCGATACAGTATTTATAAGTAATCATTTGGGGTTTGAATATGAATCATACTTTTTATATTGAAGTCTTGGAAATTACGTATACGTAGTTTTGATATTATTATTATTATTATTATTACTCATACGTCTAAATATTTCAACATTTATATAAACAGATTAAAAGAATTATAAATTTTAATTTTTTTAAATTTGTTTCAGCTTAATCGGACTAGTGGTTCTAGTGGTAATGTGAAACAAAAGACCATAAAACCTGACAAATTCCCCTATACGATACTTACTAATTTCAAATCGATGTTAAATTATCATGGCATGTGGCTTGACAAAACGAATGATGCAGAACTTCTTCTTTTGGGGCTACTTTCTCGTACAGTTCTCAGAATTGAGTCTCAAATTAATGAGCTGACAAATGTTGTCTTGTGTAATGTGACAACTGGTCATTAAAATGGCAAGATTTCGACATTTACCAAATGTTTCGTTAGCGCACTTTGCTGTATCTTCTCAACTAGGTTACCCAAGATGGTATCAATATCACTCATACGCCATCAAATTAAAATAATATTTATCATACGTTACATTTAATTGGAGTCTGCGGCAAACTATTGCATTTTTTTATATTTTGATATCTTTAATATTTTTAATATCTATAACATTATTTATATTTTTTAAATTTTTAATATTTTCAATATTTTTAACATTTTGAAAATTTTTAATAATTTTAATATTTTTAGAATTTTTAATATAAAAAATATATATAATATTTTTTTTATTTCCAATACTTTTCTTGGTTATAATATTTGTAACAGTTTTAGGTTTTAAAATTTTTTAATCTTCAACCGAACAATGAAAATATAAAAATTTCAAATTCTATACACATAAACAAAAACAAACAAGAGAATTTTTATTTATTTTTATATTTTTAATATTTTCAATACATATTTTTAATATTTTTGATATTCTTAATAATTGTAATATTTTTAATAATTGTAATATTTTTAATATTTTAAATATTTTAAATATTTTTAATATTTTTAATATTTTTAATATTTTTAGTATTTTTAGTTATTTTAATATTTTTAATATTTTGAATACTTTTAATATTTTTAATATTTTTAGTATTTTTTAATAGTTTTAATATTTTTAATAATTGTAATATTTTTAGTATTTGTAATATTTTTAGTATTTTTAGTTATTTAAATATTTTTAATATTTTTAGTATTTTTTAATAGATTAATTATTTTGAACATTTTGAATATTTTGAATATTTTGAATATTTTTAATATCTTTATTATGTTTATTATTTTTAATATTTTTAGTATTTTTAATATTTTTAATATTTTTAATATTTTTAATATTTTTAATATTTTTAATATTTTTAATATTTTTAATATTTTTAATATTTTTAATATTTTTAGTATTTTTAATATTTTTAATATTTTTAATATTTTTAATATTTTTAATATTTTTAATATTTTTAATATTTTTAATATTTTTAATATTTTTAATATTTTTAATATTTTTAATATTTTTAATATTTTTAATATTTTTAATATTTTTAATATTTTTAATATTTTTAATATTTTTAATATTTTTAATATTTTTATTATTTTTAATATTTTTAATATTTGTAATATTTTTAATATTTCCAATATTTTTGATACTTTTAATATTTTTAATATCTTTAATATTTTTAATATATTTTATACTTTCAATATTTTTAGTAGTTTTAATATTTTTTATATTTTCAATATATTTAATATATTCATAATATTAAATATTTGTAATATTTTGATTATTTAAAATTGTTTTTTGATTATTAATATTTTATTGTACTTTTTATTACTACTTACCTTTTTTCCCTTAGTTGCATAGAAAAACTCTTTGTTTCTTTAAAATTTTGCATTATATGTCATTTTTATTAAATTTCTTTTACCATTTTATCATACGTTTGAATTTTCATATTTATTTATTATATTGTTGTTGCTGTATTTCAGTTAAATTTTTAATTTTTTGTTTCTTATTCTGTTTTACTTTTATATCATTTACTCACACTCATATTAATTATTTAGTTAATGTCTAAACTAGACTAGACTAAAATTATACTAATTAATAAACTATAAGCTAAACATTTAGAATCTAGTGTTGTAGTTGATGTCTTATATTCGTTTAGAGATTTGTTTCGTTTTAAATTTGTTTTTTCTTGCTTTAAACAAAGACATTTTATTTCTTGGGTGTTTTCCTTCTTAATTTCATTTAAAATTTATTACTATTTATGTTTCTTTCAGCTCCCATTTTTTTTTTGGTAGTTTTCGCAAAAATATGTACACGTTTTTATTGCTAATGTTATTTTAAGTTAAATGTGTATATGTAAGTGCACATTTAGTTATTTTGTTATGTAACTAAATACAATTTAGATTTTGTTTTAGATGTAGCACAATTATTGTACAAAAATTTGGTGGTTTTTTTAATTGTTTAAAAAAAATTATTATTTTTTTGTTACAATTTCAATGAAATAAAAGAAACCATTGTTAAGACTTTTGGATTGTTTGGTATTTTTTCGTGTGGCCTCAAAATATTTTCATTTCTTAGGATTGAGTTGTGTCATTCCCAAATGTTAACTATCTCTATGGTCTTTGTTATATAAATTTGGAGTATTTTGTTATATTTTATGGTCAGTAAATAAATTTTGGCAATTAGGTAAGTTCAGTAAAATCACATTGTTTCGAATAGAAAATTAATCTGGTTGACATTATGGAATAGACATATGGTGTTGAACATAGGACATAGGCTGTTGTTTACATTAATAATTCGTTTACAAGTTGTTCTTTAATATTTAAGTGACTACAAGACTTGGTTGAGATGTGAATGTGATGGCAGGTGGGTTGAGTTGTTAAAATGTCCTTAGACGTTGGTTCTTGTTTATTTTTGGAAAGAAAGCTTCACTTTGGAAATATGCAGCTTATCATTTGGGGTTTGGATGTGAATTCGACATTGTAAATTGATGTTTGGAATTACGTATACGTATTTTTGGTATTATCTTTATTACGCATACGTCTAAACACTTCAAATTGAAGGTTTGGAAATTACGTATACGTATTTTCGGTATTATTATTATTATTACTCATACGTATAAACACTTCAAATTAAAGGTTTGGAAATTACGTACACGTATACGTATTAAATTTTATAAATTACGTATTGGTATTTTTAGTATTATTATTACTCACATGTCTAAACATCATTAGTCATTTGGGGTTTGAATATGAATTATACCTTTTATATTAAAATCTTGGAAATGACGTATACGTAGTTTTGATATTATTATTACTCATACGTCTAAACATTTTAAATTGAAGTTTTGAAAGTTACGTATTCGTATTTTTATTATTATTATTATTACTCATACGTTTAAACATTTCAAATTAAAGTTTTGGAAATACACGTATACGTATTACATTTTAAACGGTCATTTGGGGTTTGGTTATTTGGTTGAATATGAATTTTACTTTTTGTATCAAAGTTTTGGAAATAACGTAAGTTTTATAAATTACGTATTCGTGCTTTTGGTATTATCATTACTCATTCGTCGATTTGTTATTAGTCATTTGGGGTTTTAGTATGAATTATACTGTTTTTATTTTTGGTTTTATTATTACGCTTACGTCATTACATTATTTATAATTAATCATTTGGGGTTTGAATATGAATTATACTTTTTATATTGAAGTCTTGGAAGTTACGTATACGTAGTTTAGATATGATTATTATTACTCATACGTCTTAACATTTTAAACTGAAGTTTTGAAAATTACAATTAATTGTTTCATATGGTGGCGGAATCCAATCCTTAGCATTAGTATTATCATGTCCGAAACTTAAACAGGTTTGCAGTCAACATATTTTCCTATATAACGACTTAAATGGTTCGTCGAAAACTTCAAGAATTTGTGTTTAACAAGACTTTTATTAAAAATGCGCAAAAACTGCAACAAGCTGCTGTACAATAATCGGAATTTCCCAGAAAGAAGTAAAATAAATTTGCTGAAGTTTTCTGGATAACTCCTGTAAACCTAAATTTTTTTTGCTAAACAATCTTTTGAACACTCTCTATCCTGGAAAAAAATTCATCTCTTTTATAAACTAAGGAATTAAAGGATTACACATATCTTGTTATCTGTTTCCCTTTCCCCCTCTCCCTAGCTCACCCTAGGGACATTTATCAACTCAACAACTCCTTGCTCTCCTTGCGCTGTGCCCACTGTTCAAGTGCTGCTTACATGATGATTGTTCGGCATATCTGCGTTTGTCGGTGACAATGTAAACACAATTCGTTTACACACGCAAATACTTGCATATGTGATCCCAATTAAAACATTGTATGTAAAATTAGCACATACGCAATTACATACGCACACACGTATCTCGATGTAACATGTCAGCATAAACGCACGTATGTGTATATGTGAACAACGGCTTACTTATGAAGTAAGTAAGGCATAGTTTACACACATACACACCGCCGACATTGGCATACGCATTCTTGTGTCAACTTCAATAAACTATAACAGTATACATTGAGTCACACAAATACAAACACACACGCACACATACATAAATACATTCATAGATTCATTACATATACATTCGTTTACAGACACATTTATAGAGTAACCTATATTCACTTACATACATTTACATACATATTTACACATGATGACAGCCGATAAAAACAAACGAAAGAATAAAAATGGGTTCTTGGCCATTCTCAAACCTCCACCCCCCAACGGAAGAACAAACAAACCAGCCAGTCAGCCAGCCGACAAACCGTAAGTGATGAAGTTCCCAAGAAATCACATTGTGCTCTCGTACTTGCAACATCATGTGGTGCCTCAACGCCTGTAAAACACTTGAGCGCAAATAACAAACAACACCAGCGATGGCATGTCGTGGGCTGTGTTGTAGTGTGGCCTAAAGGAACGCTTATGCATTAAACGCCATCCTCCCTCTGGTGGCTGAGCTGTGAATGTCATCCGAATATGTTCAAGTTAACACGACTGCCTGCAATATTTCATTTCCGGTATTCGGCCATTGGTACTGCGATAGCGACAAATTTCGGTGGTGTTGTTGTCGAGGAGTGGTGGGTGGCGGCACATTTAGCGATTACGGATGCGGATGCACTGGCTGTGGTGGTGGCGGGGGCGGCGATAATGGTACTCCTACTTAAAAATTTACTGTGACGCAAGCACGGCATTACTGGTATCCGGTGACGAGTCAATGTGGCCGCTCTTCGTGCCGTTGCTAGAGCGGGCGGTGGTGTATGACAGGAAGAACGTGAAATGGTTACAAACTTTTTAACGGGTCCACCCGAAAATACCAAACTGCCGGCACCACCCCCACCTCGGCCAGCCACCGCTTCAGCTGTGTTGGGGTTTGTTAATAGCGCCAGTTTACAAGCATTTAGAGATTTCGTTTTTGCTTGTATCACATCCTCTGCGTACTAAATATCCGGTATGGTACCACGTCCGCTGGGTAAAGTGCTGGCGAAACCACCACTAACGCCACTGCCCGTGCTGGCGGCCACACCGCCTAGTGCTCTATTGGCCTCGGTGTTGGCTTTCGTTTTGGCCCACTGGGCCTCCTCATGCTCGTACTCATCATTGTCATATAGTTTGGGCTCTGATGTTGAGAATTTATTAAGATCACTGCCAACCACAGCTGTCATCGTATTACCAGAGTCCACCAAGGCCTCGTCGTGTTCTCGTATATGTAAATTTAGATCGCTGTGTTTACTAAACGATGTCGTGTGATATGATGGGTGATGGTAATGGCCCCCCGGCGGCACGCCATATGACTTTTGCATGGCCGCATGTAAACTGTTCGAGCTGACCGTACGCTCGAGTATCTCACCCCAATACTTCTCGGAGAGACCCTCAATGTCGGGTCTCATATGGCTGTGATGTGAGTGCAGGCCACCCGATGAATTCTTGATGTGGAACGAAGAGCTGCGATTGAGGCTATTGCTGCGTGCTCGAGCACACAAGCCCAAGACAGAGCCGCCACCACCGCCTTTGGAAGAGATAGAGTTGCCGCCGCCGCCACCTCCACCATTGCCACTGTTTTGGGGTGGACGTGATGTGGGAGGTTCGGGAGGCATTGGCAAAGTGGTGATTTCTAAATCGGAATTTATGTGGCAACAGGGTGATTTGCTTTCGGGTATATCCTCTTGACGATTACACTGCAAGAAAGAGAAGACAAGTGCAAAAGATAAACGTATGAGAAATGTAATCGTAAATGATGAACTAAATAAGGATGAATGATGGGGGGGAGTAATGGCTTAAAAGAGACAGAGAGAAAGAAATGACATTGTTGTAAGGATAAATGGGCTATTTTATAGACATTTCAAATGATATGAGAAAATGCTTGAGTTTAAGGAGGTTATTAAGAGGAATAGAAATGTGATAGTGGTAGAAATGATATGGTAGATGTTGGTAAACAAAAACTAATTTATTTTTAAATCCTTTACTAGAACATTTACATAAAGTTAAGGGCAAACAAGTATTATATTACAAATAATTATTTGTGACATCAAAAAACTCTGAAATATGTTTACTAAACCAATCTATGAAACTATTTCATTTATTGCCTTTTTTATAAAATTTACCCCATAAATCCAAGTTTGTGGCCATATATAGCTCACCTTTGATAAGTAGAAAACTGGTCATAACTGATGATGTTGAATGACGATCATGACTCAAGTACTGTACTGTAAATGTGTAGCGAGTTTGCATATGGAACTTCCTTCATATGTATTTAGAACGTATGAGTAATATTAATTTTATGCTGATTTAATATTAATCATACGCACATCATTCCAATATTGTGGATTTTTGGTTTAATAACCACCAATCTCCGTAATTTTCTCACCCGGAAAATGTTCCACAGAGTTATTGAATGACATTTGCTTTTATTTTCAAAAATTACTGATTCGAAACGATATTCCAAATATTGAACATTTTACAAATTTTCGGTGAAGATTAAATCAGATTTTCATAACTTTATAAGCACAATCCCCTGTTAATATCATTAGTTAACGAGCTATTTTTTATGTTTAGCTTAGATTATATATTACTTCCTTCCAATTTTAGTTGTATAACACAAATATTACTATTAAACCGTTGTACCTTAACATCCCCTCTAATGATTCCCATCATTTTCAATCTTTTGCTCACTTCCTTTTGAGATTTTTGTCTGTCAGATGATTCATTCAATGATTTCTTAAATCAAATATAATTAAAAGCAATTTGTTTTCTTCGTCGTTGCCTTGGGCTACTCTCTTCTCCTCGAGTAGCCGAAAAGAAATGAATGAAATGAGAAATTTTTCGACTGTAAAATTTATTTGGAAAACTTAAATTAAGTTACCAGTTGTAGTAAAGCTCAACAATTGAAGACAAACACAAAGGGGTGGGGTAGGGAGAAAGAGGGGGAGAGAGCTTTTTAAAAGGTTTCAATTCAGTTCAGTTCAAGATTGAATGCATTTAATTAAATCAATTTTGGCATCAAAGGGTTCCAAGAAGGGAATTACAGGGAAATTACTAAGAGGGGGAGTCAGAGAGAGAGAGACAGAGAGGGAGGTAGAGCTGGAGGGAGAAAGGCGAGGACTAAAGTGGAATATTATTTATGCATAACTACTTGTAATTATTTTTTCATTACAGAAATATTTTCACTCATATTGAGAGTTGTGACATTTGGCTGTGTCCTTACTGATGTATGGGTTTTTATGAAGAATTTTGTTTACTTTATTTATGTACAACATTTACAAAGAAGGATAGTGCTATAGTGACAACACACAAATAATGTTTCGTACAACATTAAGTTTATTCCACAAAAAAAGTGGACTTGGAACCTTTTTGCAGGATACCGACGATATTCTGTCGTTTACATGAAAGAATTTTTTGTGTGTATATTTTAAGGACCTTTGCTCTGTTTAATGGCTTTGGAATATTTGCTATAATTTCTGATTGCTATAATATATAAAGGTGGAAATCTGATCGAATTTCTTTGGAAAAATGTCTTTAATTTCGATTAGTCAAATCTAGTAAAAGATTTAATTGTAAAAGAGCGATCCGTTATCAAAATCTTAAAAACAAATTTTTATTTTTGCCATCAATTTAGCAGACTGGACTTTTTGATTATATCAAGGATTCTTGTCCTGCTTAACGGACATTAGCTAATATGTCCTTTTTTAAAATTTTTATAACAAAATAGTGTGCATGTGTCCCAAACTAATAAAAGCTATCGGGATGGGGTTTTTGGTATTTCAAGGACCTTGTCTCTTTTAAATGCCTTTGGAAAATTTTCCTTAGTTTCGATTTATCGAGGCTGGTAAAATTTTCAATAACGAAAGAGCGAACTGTTTTAAATTTCTAATAAAAAAATATTTGCCATATATTTGCCAATCTGGTCTTTTTGGTTATATCAAGGACTTTGCTGTGTTCAATATCTATGAATATTTGCTGATTATTGCCGTGTATAACATAAGAGGCTGGTAAAAGATTAAAAAAGTGATTTGTCATATACATATTTGCAAGTCTGGTCTTTTTGGTTATATCAAGGACTTTTATTTTTTTCAATATTTATGAAATATTTTCAATAATTTCCGGTTGTTGTCGTGAGTAACAGAAATAATTTTGTGTAAATGTGGTCGAAATTTTTACATAAAATTTGTAAAATTGTTGTTTGTATGTCGCAATGACTTTAGTGCTATTTTCAGGACCTTAGCCTTATCCAATGTTCATGCACAATTTTTAAAAATTTCTTATTATCATCGTGGTTACAGATTAATAATAGAATGAGGTTTGTTCTCCAAATTTATAGATTAGTTTGGAAATTTGATGCCCGTATGGGATTTTTTGATATTTCAAGGACCTTGTCTCTTTTGAATTGTTTTTGGAAAATTTTCCTTAATTTGAATTTATCTTGGCAAGTAAAATATTTAATTACAAGAGAGAACACATTTTTACAAAAGGACACATTTTTATAAGGAAGACTGAACTTTTGTGCTGTTTTAAGGATCTTGGCTTTTTCAATATCTTTGGAAAATTATCCATAATTTCTGATAGTCATCGCGTTATCATAGCATAGTGAAATATATAGCAACGAATGTTTGTTAAATTTTAACAAATAAATTTGCAATTTTTTCATTTAAATGACGAAATGCAATTCAAGCTATTTCAAGGATCTTAGTCCATTCTAGAGTTGTTAGATTATTCGTACATAATTTATATAAATAAGACTGCTAAAATAGAAAAGAGTCCACTTCCTGTTAATTATAAAAAATAATAAAATAACATTTTCATGTACAACTGAATCTTGTTGCTATTTCAAGGATTTCGGTGCCTTTCTATGGCTCTGAAAATTTTTTCATAATTTTATGCCGTGTAATAAACTTAAATATATGTTTGTGAACTTACTATAAATTATAAGAATAATTTGAAATGTTATCGTTTGTACGATGAATAGGACTAGTTCGCAGTCAAAAGGAATTTGATGCCAAACAGTGTCCTTAGGATTTGTTTTTTCAAAATTTTACTTTAAAAAAAGTGACACATTCTGAAATTTAATAATCCAAAGTTTTGAAAAAAAGAAATAATTTATGTGGTAGATCGGACATTTTAGATATTTCAAGGACATTGACCCTTTTCTATGTCCTTGTACTATTTGGAATAATTTGAGTTTTCCATGCCGAGTAATAAACTTAACTTTAAGTTTGAGAACTTACTTCAAATTATAGGATAAATAATTTGAAATGTTGTCATTTGTACTATAAATTTAAGTATTTGGCAGTTGAAAGTATCTGTGTCCTTAGGATTTTTTTCCGTAATTTTAGTCCATAAAGGCGACTTACATTCTAAAATTTAATTGCAAGGACATTTTTCAAGTTTAAAAAAATAGATAAAAATTTTCATTTATGTAGCCGATCGAACATTATAAATATTTCAAGGACCTTGGCCCCTCGTTATGTCTTACAAAATTATTCCAAAATATCTGAATGTCAAGGCATAAACATAAAAAATATGCACACATTGTATATTATAAGAAAAAAGTACAGTAACAAAATTAAAACGCTTTTAGCACTTTTTGACATTTCAAGGACCTCGATTCCTGTTTTCTGTCTTTTGAAATTCGGCCACAATTACAGTTTGTCTATGTGATTACACATAGATAATTATAAAAATGTACAGTTTGCAGCCACTTTATAAAAATTTTATATTCTGACGGATATAGATTTGGTGGACTAGATTTTACCGTTATTTTAAGGACCTCTGGAAATTTTTCCATAATTGCCGAATATCAAGCGTTAGACATACAAAATATAAAATGTATAAGGCTTTTCCAAATTTTAAGTAAAATAGTGTTTCATTGACGGCATTTTTTTTGCTGTTTCAAGTATCTTAGATCCTTGTAATGTCTTTAATTTTGTTTCCATAATTGCAGATTGTGTAGGCAAGTGAACATGAGTATCTATACAAATGTTATAGTTGGCCTGGATTAATAAAAATTTAAAATTTTACAGTGTTTATACTGTATTGAACTTTTCTTCCATTTTAAGGACTTCCAGTTTCCTTAAAATTTTTTCCATTGTTTAACATTGTCACCGCGGTAAACTTTCTTTAATGTTTAAGTGCTGACTTTTACCAAACTAATACAGTTTTTAATTTTTATGGCAGACTGGACATTTATTCTAAATATTGAACCCGCTTTTGTAGTTATTGAAATTTGTTTTCATAATCTTCGATTGTCCACATGGGCAACGCACTTTAATATAATATAGTGATTTTTTCAACTGTTTTTTGTTATTACCAAATATGTAATAAAAAAATATGATTATCAGCTTAAAATTGTGATATCTTCTCTCAAGAAATCTTCGAACTTAACATCTATAAATACAGGATTTGTTTTCTTAGTTTTTTTTTGTAGTAAATCTCTTTCTGTAATTTTATTTTCATTTAACTTTTTGTCCTTACGCCTTCTAGAGACACAACACTGTGCGCTGCCATTTCATATAGGCTTTCGAACTAATTCCCTTAATTTGCTTATCCTCCTTAATAGACTTAAATATTTGTTGCTAATTAACTTAATCTAATTTAATGCCACAAAGGGCATCCAGAAAAAAAAATACAAAAAATGCTGGTCAGCTGTAAACGCAGCTTAATATAACTTAACTAGCATTAATTTTCCTACTACATTAAAATCTATTGGAGTTTATGCTGACCCTTAACATTTAATTATACCATAGGGTAGGCTCTAACTCTCTCTCTCTCTCTCTCTCTCTCCATCTCTTTGCAATGGCATAAAATAAAATCCTATCTAATCCCTGTAAATATGAAACATTTAAGGATATGATTTAATTTCTTATGCTGGACACATTCATTGGTGGGTATTTGTACGCGTAGGCAATACAAATAGCAAAAAATAACAAAATAAAATAATACAAACACAGGTAAACACACACATACACTTTTTCTCTTAGGCATAACTTACCCGCAGTGGCAACAGCTTTTTGCTTACACGCCTAAAGTCATCGTTTAAAAGCCAATAGATGAAAGGATTCCAGAAACTATTGCTTAAGGCTGTCCAGGTGACCACAAAGTCCAAAAAGGGGGGCAGCTGAAATGACAAAAAATAACACACACACAGGCACACAATAGTAACAATTTCTGCTAAAACTTAATTCAAATTGAAAAAGAAATTTGATGTTCGTCCACACGTGTAATGCCCTGTCCACTACATAGGTAGGTGATAGGTGTGTAGTTGGGTACGTGGTGTGTAATATGTGTATGATTGTCAGCTTGTGCCTACCTAGCAGCTATTTGCGCCAGTCCTTAGCTTTAGGGCTGAACGTGTGTGGACAATGTCTGGTTTGCTGTGTGTGCTAACGCTAGCTTACCTTTGAACCCGTACATGTTGCAACAATTTCCTGTATTGTCCAGGGTGTAACCATAACAATGAAACCCAATGATATGGCAGCCATTGAACGTGACGTTGCGCCACTTGATTTTTTCTCTCGTGTCGGCGGCGCAATCTATATTTACGACATTGGCACGCAAATTTTTTCCAATTAAAATACATGAACGGTGGAGATGGCAGCAGAGATTAAAGAGAGAACAGCAAAACATAGTTAATTAAGTAACTAGAAGCAAAAGCTTTAAGCAGTACTAGGCGTACTAAAAAAGTTAATTTTCTTTAGAATATATGTAAAGAATGTAATTTTTGTAAGGGACAATTTAAAAGAACTTCCTTAATCGAATTGCTGTTAGTTAAGTTCCACAGTACAACATTTGTCGGCAGCTCATTGATTTGGTACTCAATTCTGAGAACTGCATGTGAACGAAGCCCCAAAAAGAAGAAGTTCTGCATCATACGTTTTGTCATGTTACATGCCATAATAATTTAATATCGATTTAAAGTTAGTTAGAATTTGTCATGTTTTAGGCTCTTTTGTTTGTTATAACTCGAGAACCACTAGTCCGATTTAGCGGAAATAAATTTTAAAAAAATTAAGAATTACAATTTCTTTAATCTGTTTATGTAAGGTTTCCCTACATAAGCAATAGTTCCAATTTTCCATTCATCAAATTTATTTTGTAGCAGTTACTATAAAACTGTTGTACTCCGTGGCGTATGATTTACGTGGAATATTACTTATGATAATCATACGCAACCATATAGTATTATGTCAGTTCAACCAAAAAAAAAACCTAAAACCTGACAATTTCCCCTATACGATACTTATGGCATGTAAATTGCCAAACCGAATGATGCAGAACTTCTTCTTTTTAAAGCTATTTTCACGTGCAGTTCTCAGAACATAGTCCCAAAATCATGTGTTGTACTGTGTTATTAATGCAGCCAACTTGACCAAAGGAATGATGCAGAAGTTCTTATTTTTGAAAATACTTCCTGCTGCAATTGTCAGAATTGAGTCCCAAATGTTCTGGAATTTTTTCTTATATTAGAAACCCCGACCTCTCTTAAACATTTTACGACTTGTTTTCATAACACTAAATTATCCAAGTCTTACCTTTTTTGTGATAGTGTTGCCACCAAAACCCAAGCCCATGCTCATGGCCATGCTTAGGTTCATTACTGGTGTATTGGGCAGCATAGTGGTGGGTGTATTTACGCAACTACCTTGGCCAGCGCCCACACCACCCACACTACCGCCAGTAGTGCTGGCGCCACCTGCAGTGGAACGACCGCCTGCACTGCTGGCACTAGTGGCACTATCACCTCTTGTTAGCTGATGATGCTGCTGCTGCAGCTGTTGCTGATGCAATTGATGTTGCTGTTGTTGCAGATGTTGTTGTTGCTGATGATGTTGTTGTTGCTGCTGATGATGTTGTTGTTGTTGCTGGTGATGTTGTTGTTGTTGTTGCTGATGTTGTTGATGAGCTGGATGATGCATATGTAAATGCGAATGATATGGATGTGGATAATATTGATACGCTGGATGCTGTATAGCGGCAGTTAGTGGCATTGTGGGATCATTTAGTCTGAAACGACTCATGTGAAAGCTGGAGCCATAGCAATACATCAGCACCATGGTGGTGGGAAAATAAAAGCCACAAGTGGCCAATATACGATACGAGGCCTTACTATAAAACGGTTCACAAGCCATCAGTCCAGTGTTATTGAAATAGTAGCCTATGAAGGAAAAAGAACATAACACACACACACACACACACACAAAATAAAACAAAGGGCTATTAGAAAAGATAGCTAAATTACTAAAATGTTTCACTAATGTTGCAAAAGAATGAGACTACCAACATTTATCGTCAGTAATTTTAACATTTGTAAAATTTATATACTGTACCTTTTGGCAACACCAAAAAACCAAATATCGTTAGGCTGATAATCCATGTTAGACTAAGAACGGCAACGCAGCCCTATACACGCACACATACACAATATGATAGCGGGGGAGAGAACAATAGATAAACGTATACGTTATAAAGATCTTAGACAAATATACTGCTATATTATGTACATATATATGTACAAATATTTACATAAGATTATACAACATACAAAATACATGATTTACATATGTATGAGAGTTGTTATCTTTTGGAAATACATACATATGTATATGTAAGCGGAGCACATTACAGCACATACACATTTTAAGCATAGTTTGTTTTACAACATTAGAACTTGAATGTTGTGTACAAATTTATATACTTAAATGTTCTCAAAGGACAAATTATTGTTGTGGACGAACAAACACACAAACACAAAAAGGAGCAACTAATGTAGTAGTTGTACTTTTCATGTTACAATTATGTAGAATAATGAGTCCTTAAAGGGAACTTCCAGAGAATTTGATGGGGGAAGGGGATAGAATAAGAAAAGGTCAGATTTCATAAGACACATTTGGTATTTAATATTGGGTCGGAAGTGTAATACTTTTATCTATGTTAGTGTTGAAATTTTAACTGATGGGCAAAGTGTTCAGGTACTTGGGTCAGTAATACAAAGACTAACCGTAAAGTAAATTGAACTCGATGTCAGCAATTTTGACGAATTGTTGTTCAAATGATTTGTCTGTTTGTAAAGAAACATAAAGCGTGGTGTTGAAAATTTTCTTTTCCAAATACTGTTTTCTTTCTACAGTAATGAAAAATTAAAATTACCATGGGATAAATATTTTTGAAATGTCTGACCCCATAAGCGGATTGGGCGTGACAAAACTTTTTTCAGGGCTAGAGCGATATAATTTGATACCCCGATAATACTCGGCAAGACAAATATGAATATGAAGACGAAATTTTTATTTTTAATTTTTATTTTAGTCACAACTTTATTTTGGCTCTAGAGAAGAGAAATTTGGTAAGCAATTAGTACTCGGCACTATAGGATCAAATTTGCAGACGACATTTTTATTTTCAAATAATTGGCGTATCAAAACTTTTTTAAAAGCTTGAGCGATAAAATTTAATACCCAGATAGTACTTGTCAACACAAATACGAATATATAGACGAAATTTTAATTTTGTATCTGTGGGCGGAGGCCAAGCCCCCTCACAGTATTTTAGACCTAGAGATACAAATAAGTACACAGATAGTATTCTGCGCTAAAAGATCAAATTTGCAGAAAAAGTTGTTAGTTTCAATCAGTGGGCGTGGCCAAACATTATTTCAGTCCTTAAGAGATACAATTTAATATATAGAATGTAAGCGGCACTACAATTATAAATTGTTGTTATAGAGGTTCAATTAGGTACACAGGTTACTAGGCACAACAGTTTAAAATTGTCAGACGAAATGTTTATTTTCCATCAGTCGCAGCAAAAATATTTGATCAAAAGTACTTTAATGTTGTTTGTTAGTTTTAGTCGATCGTTTTGATTATATATCACATTTTACGTTAGTGTCTACAATTATGTCAAACATGCACATTCGAAGTAGATATCAGCCGAAAATGTCCAGCATCAATTATAGGTCGAATCTGACCGTTAATATTCAAACACGAGAACTTTCATTGTACCAAAAAGTCTATTTTTTTGTACCAAAAAGTTACAATTAGTGTACACAAAGAGTACAATTTAATGTAACAAAGAGTACGTTAATTGCGCAAAAAAGTACAAATTATACCACTTAAAAGTACAATTTATTGTACCAAAAAGTTTAGTTATTGTAAATTTATTATATCAAGAGCTTAATTTATTCTACTAAAAAGTACTTTTATTGCACAAAAAGTTCAATTTGTTATATTAAAAAGTACTTTTATTTCACACAAAAAGTACATTTATAGCTTCAAATGGTGAATTTATTGTACTAAAAAGTACTTTTTATTAAATGTATTCTACAAAAAAAGTACTTTTATTGCACAAAAAGATAAATTTGTTATATTAAAAAGTACTTTTATTGTACACAAAAAGTACATTTATAGCTTCAAATGGTGAATTTATTGTACTATAAAGTACTTTTTCGAACATTGTACAATAAAAGGTACTTTTACAATACCAAAAAGTACAACTTATTGTACACAAAGAGTAAAATTTTACCAAAATATAACTCAATTGAATCAAAAAGTACTGTCAATTATTTTATTGTACACAACAAGTGGAAGTAAAAAGTACTCTATTGTGCCATTTATCATACCAAAAACTACATTTATTGTAGCAAAGAGTAAATTTATTGTACTAGAAAGTACTTTATTGTAATAAAAAGTACATTTGATGTAACAAAAGTAATTCAATTGTATAAAAAAGTTGAATTTAATGTACCAGAAAGTACTTTTATTGTTGACAAAGACTAAAATTTATTGTACCAAAGAGTATCTTTTTGTAGCTAAAAGTACTTTTATTTTGCCAAAAAGTACTTTTACCTTTTAACCATGTCTGTCTTTCTGGCTGGCAGGACGGCTTGAATAAACTTTCACTGATCCTAATGAAAATTTACCAGTGTTAATTGATTTCTAAATATGCTGGGTGATTGTAATAGCCCCACCCCTTAATGGGAAAATGCGTGACAGTTAAAATTTGTTAGATTAATAACCATATAAAACTGAATCTCACCTTCTGTTACCTTCCATACATATGACATAATTCATCGCAGTATTTGTACATTTATATTTTTATTGTAACAACACTGAATTCGGTCATATACCCTACCCCTTTCTGAAACCCCCCATACAAATTTACCTATATTTAGTAAATTAATATTTCTCCCATAACAGCCAGACAGACTATTAAAGGATATTATAAGTTGGTGATTTAAATTACACAGTACAACACATGATTTTGGGACTTAATTCTGAGAACTGTGCGTGAAAGTAGGCCCAAAAAGATTAAGTTCTGCATCATTCGTTTTGTCAAGTTACATGCCATAATAATTTAATATCGATTTGTAAGTAGTAAGTATCGTTTAGGGGAATATGCCACAATTTAGGCTCTTTTGTTATATTGTTATATGGTGGCGTATGATTACCAAAAATTAATATTCCACGTAAATCATACGCCACGGAGTACAACAGTTTTCGGGAAATGTTATATGTACAGATTAAAGGAATTGTAATTCTAAATTTTTTAAATTTGTTTCTGCTAAATCGGACTAGTGGTTCTCGAGTTATGTCAAACAAAAAGCCTAAAACGTGTCAGATTCTCCTATACGATACTTACTAACTTCAAATCGATATTAAATTATTATGGCATGGAACTTGACAAAACGAATGATGCAGAACTTCTTCTTTTTTTGGGCTACTTTCACGTACTGTTCTCAGAATTAAGTCCCAAATCAATGAGCTGAAAATTTTTGTACTGTAATACATTAGTAATTTCATAAAAGTTCGCTAAATTTTATAAACGCGTGAGTTAAACAATACCTTACACATGGTGAAGGTATTTATCAGTCAGTTACATTAATTGAAATTTCTGTACTGTTTCATACTACTGTCTGTATACGCGCCCATGATCTTATACTTATTATATGTCCTTGCAGACTGTTTAACTCATGATGTCTCTAACTAATTGCCTGTCACTTCTTGTACAATTGACATATTTTTTCACATTTCCCTTTGGTCCATCTCCTCCCCCGTTTCTTGTAGTTGATCCTTTTACATTTCAAATTTGTCCCTAAGTTGGCCCACACACACACATACACTCACACACAAACGCTGTTCTACAATCCACTCTGTTGTCTTGTTAACAACAACCCCAACGAGCGGATTATTTCTTTGCCTTGGCATGATTGTTTAAATAATCATTGTTGCCATCGTTTTTTTGCTTCTGCGTGCATTGAAATCATCGCTAAGTGGGTTGTCTTTTAAGCTGCCAAATGGGCTACTTTGATGACTATTGGGCAGCAAGCGGACAAAAAAGACCAAGTAACCAGCAACTATAAAAAATACCCCAGACCTCAAACAAAAACCAACAAATACTCGCGCATTATACTTTTCCAGGGACTTTTTTTTTAGCTGAATTGTTTTCAATTTGTATCCTTGCAACTAAGACCATAACTGGAACACACAGGAAACTTTCAAAAGTCCCTTCCTTAAAGCTACTGCTGTTTTGGAGTTATGCTGCTGTTATGGGTTTTTATCAGTCTCAGTCAATGTCAAACTATTGTTTTTAAGTTTAAACTTCAAGTTTTGGTAAAGAAAACGAACAATATAATATAGAAGATTTGGCAGCAACACCCTAGAAATTCCAATACTGGATACTACTAAAAACTCATACTCTCTCTCCCTTCCTGTTTCTCTTACAAAGACACACACACTCTGCGTCATTAGGGTCTAACAAATGGCGAATAAAAATAGCACAGACATTATGTTGAATCTTTATTCAATTCCAGTTATTTATGGCAAATCGTTAACGACGTTAAACAACTTTTAGCAACAGTCATTGGGGAGAAAATAGCAACAAAAAAACTGCACCATTAATATAAATATTTACTACAACATATCCTATTCTGTTTCTGTTTACATGCTGTGCAGTAGCCGAGGACACCTTTGTGTTTAATTTTATGGCCAATTTATTTCGGCTTTATAGACAGCAGCAGCAGTCAGTTACTTTATCTAGTATGGTTGACTTACTTACCTTTTTGCTCGAATGCTGATAATAACGCCTGGGATGTAACGAACACATGTATCTATCGACCGCCATGCAAACGAGCATGCAAACGAGTATGACAGCGCTTTGTTGCGACAGAGCTCCACGCAATAGACCCTATAGACGTCATGAGAGGGAGATGCAAAGAGAAAAAATTAAGTAAAACATCAAATGGGCAAAACACAAACCTATAACATTTTATGGTTGGTCTAACTTTATTTGCACTCACTAGGCTAAGGTATGTAAAAATACAGCTAAGCCTAACAGTACTATGTGGTGCGGCGTAGGCTATAATAAACGCCGCTGAAAAGTATGCTGCAACCAGTGGAATTATGTTGTAATTTAAGTTTTTAACAATACGCTAACTTTAATCGCCATATGTTAAGGTATTTGCAAAATCTACTAAGCCTAACCAGTAGTCTATAAAGTTTACCTACTATAAACGTTAAAAAGTATGCTATACAATATGCTTAGAGAAACAAGTAAAAGTATGCTATAGAATTCGTTTAGACAAACCAGTGGAAATATGTTTTCATTCAGGTTTTTTCGATACTTTGCACACCATATTCAAAAGTATTTTGAAATAAGTTTAGCCTGGTGGTATGCTTTAGAATATGTCTATAATAAACATTAAAAAGTATACGTTGCTAAACGTTAAGGTAAACTAGTTTGTTTGTTTGTTGTACTACAAGTATTTAACAAAATGTATAATTATTGTACGAATATGCTAGGGAATTTGGAAATATACTAAGCATAGCAACATTCTATCAAAATACTTAAAAGTAGGCTATATATTTATTACTTTTACTCCTATGAGGAGCATAGGGCCACAATATAGTAGGCTGTAGTTGTTCGGCAAGTTGTTTACAATATTTTGACTTTGCACGCAATATGTTATGGTATTTGGAAATGTACTGAGTCTAAAAGTAGGCTTTAAAGTATATCTACTATAAACGTTAAAAAGTATGCTATACAATTAGTTAAGACTAACCAGTGGAAATATGTTGTAACTAAAGTTTTAGTAACATTCAAATTTTATTCGCAATATGCTAAGGTATATTTATATGCTGAGCCTAGCGGTATTCTATGCAATATGTCTATAATAAACTGTATAAGGTATGCTTTGCTATACTTTAAGGTAAACCGATGAAAATATGTTGTTGTACAAGTTTTTAACAACATATCAAATATGTACGCGATATGCTACGGTATTTGAAAATATACTAAACATGGCGGTATAATGCACTAACTGCCTATAATAAACGCTGAAAAGTATGCTATGAAATTTATTGATATACATTTATTATATTTACATTTTAAACATATAGATAAGGATAAGGATAAGGATAAGGATAAGGATAAGGATAAGGATAAGGATAAGGATAAGGATAAGGATAAGGATAAGGATAAGGATAAGGATAAGGATAAGGATAAGGATAAGGATAAGGATAAGGATAAGGATAAGGATAAGGATAAGGATAAGGATAAGGATAAGGATAAGGATAAGGATAAGGATAAGGATAAGGATAAGGATAAGGATAAGGATAAGGATAAGGATAAGGATAAGGATAAGGATAAGGATAAGGATAAGGATAAGGATAAGGATAAGGATAAGGATAAGGATAAGGATAAGGATAAGGATAAGGATAAGGATAAGGATAAGGATAAGGATAAGGATAAGGATAAGGATAAGGATAAGGATAAGGATAAGGATAAGGATAAGGATAAGGATAAGGATAAGGATAAGGATAAGGATAAGGATAAGGATAAGGATAAGGATAAGGATAAGGATAAGGATAAGGATAAGGATAAGGATAAGGATAAGGATAAGGATAAGGATAAGGATAAGGATAAGGATAAAGATAAGGATAAGGATAAGGATAAGGATAAGGATAAGGATAAGGATAAAGATAAAGATAAGGATAAAGATAAAGATAAAGATAAAGATAAAGATAAAGATAAAGATAAAGATAAAGATAAAGATAAAGATAAAGATAAAGATAAAGATAAAGATAAAGATAAAGATAAAGATAAAGATAAAGATAAAGATAAAGATAAAGATAAAGATAAAGATAAGGATAAGGATAAAGATAAAGATAAAGATAAGGATAAGGATAAAGATAAAGATAAAGATAAAGATAAAGATAAAGATAAAGATAAAGATAAAGATAAAGATAAAGATAAAGATAAAGATAAAGATAAAGATAAAGATAAGGATAAAGATAAGGATAAAGATAAAGATAAAGATAAAGATAAAGATAAAGATAAAGATAAAGATAAAGATAAAGATAAAGATAAAGATAAAGATAAAGATAAAGATAAAGATAAAGATAAAGATAAAGATAAAGATAAAGATAAAGATAAAGATAAAGATAAAGATAAAGATAAAGATAAAGATAAAGATAAAGATAAAGATAAAGATAAAGATAAAGATAAAGATAAAGATAAAGATAAAGATAAAGATAAAGATAAAGATAAAGATAAAGATAAAGATAAAGATAAAGATAAAGATAAAGATAAAGATAAAGATAAAGATAAAGATAAAGATAAAGATAAAGATAAAGATAAAGATAAAGATAAAGATAAAGATAAAGATAAAGATAAAGATAAAGATAAAGATATAAAATCCTTATTGTATACAATATGGTTACAATTGATAATAGCGATATCATAAATAATAGTTCAGATAATTCACATAATTCCGATATTATGATATATATATGGGTAATAAATATAATGCGGATAAAAGTATAGATACTATAAATAATATGGATAATATGAATCATAAGGATAATATGTTAGTAATCAATTATCCATATTATAGATGACAAGGATACCATATATACTAAGGATATTATGAAAATATGGATAATATAAATAACACGAATAATATTGATAATACGGATATTGCGGATAATATGGATATTATGTATGATATGGATATTATGTATTTTGTAATATAGATATTACGGATAAAAAGAATAATATGAATAATATTGATAGTAAGAATGTTTTTTGCATAATCGTATGCAACAATTCAAATAAACGATATGCTAAATACTCGAGTATTTTAACAATGAACTACTAAAGGGAGGGCCAAATACAAGTTTTTTTTTGAAAGAGAAATAATATGAACAAAATTAAGTTTTTTACATATATAATGGCTTTTTGAGTAAGAACTTTTGTTCTTAAACAGTTATGGAATACAACTTCGTTCAAGTGGCTGGCTCGGCTGGCTTAGCAGTGACGCTTTCACTGTCACTTGATGGTTTCGTACGTAAGTACTAAAATCGTTTCTTGATTGTTGGCGTAACATTGATCCTCCAAGGTACCCCATAAAACAAAGTCCAAAAGGGTCAAATGGCAGTGCCCAATTGACATCGCCTGACGCCTGATAACACGTTTTGAGAATTTGGTGCGCCAAAGATCGATTGTGGCATGGGCTGTGTGGTATGACTTGCCATCCTGCCTGAACCAGAGGTCGTCAAACTAACCTTGTGATTTAAAAACTTGTATTTTGCCCATCCTATATAGTTTATTGGGACAAATTTAAAATAATTTAAATAAATTTTAATACAATTGCTGATATAAGTGGCTTGGCTTGCTTGAAATATCATCCCTTTTGATACTATGACCTCTATTTTTTGTATTTATATTGCAGTGAAAATATTCAAACCTATTCAATCTAATATTAATATCATGTCCTGTTATTATTATATTATAAGGATATCCGACTTAACCAACATTACATTAACATATCTGCACTTTCTGCTTTACATCTATTCACTCTACGTTTAACACTTAATACATAGTTAATATAACAATTTCATTTTAACAACATTATCGTTTGCAAAGTTAACCCAGCACTCAATACCTACAACAAGCACTTTTGCTTTCACTGTTAGTGTTCTTATGTTTTCGTTTTTCCTATGGCGGGCCCTGCATGATGTCCAAATTGACCCACTTGTGCAACGTGCATCAGTTTCATATTCCACTGGAAAATGCCTGACTTCTGGCTGTCTCAGCTGTCTTATTTTACACTAACCGACAATTTTACATGCTTCCGCACACACACTCACTTTACAGCTATTCACACACCCACACTGATTCACTTACCTGTATTTGGCAAAAGATTTCACCATACGGCCAACAATGGAACAGTGCTGGCAATAAACCAAATGGTGTGATAAGCAAACCAATGGTGAGGTCATTTAAAGCCAACGATGTTAGCAAATAACGGGGCTTTAAGTAAGAATCAAAAATAAAGAACAATACGTAAGGGAGAGATAGAAGAAAAGAAAATAACAGAATACAAAGACAATATGAGTATCACTATGCCGGAAACGGATGCAAGTAGAATATCAGCAAGAAAACAAAAAAAAAATCGAGTATAACCAAGAATTTTTAATGCAAATACCAGACGGACACGCGGGCAGGCAGTCAGACAGACAAGTTGATGGTATTCCTGTGTCACTGTCTACACTATGCCGGCCCCCGGTTCGCATGATTGAATCACTCTCTAGAATCAGTTATGTAGCTATGACCACCACCACCACCCGCACCTACCTGCTGGTGTATGTAGGGTGAGTAACGTCTGTTGTTTATGACAAATATCACCAGGGCATTGGCTCCAATTACGCCCAGTGTCAGGATGAGTATCAGTACGGCCTCGATGGTCTCGGCAATGCCGACGTGCAGCAGGAAATTGTGGCTGTTGTAGCGGGGATGTGAACAACTTGAATTTTTAACAGCCGGTGGTACGAGTAATGTACCGGATTTCAAGTCCATTGCAATGCTAAACGAGGCAAAGAAAAGAAAAAGAAACGACAACAGCTAAAGAAAAGAGTGATACCAAATTGTGCAAGGTTTGAAAAATAATAATAATAAGAGTACGTAGTAGAAATGAAGAGTGAACGCTTGACAGGGGTGACACAGAGTGATGATGACTCCATCATCTAAGAAAATAATGTGGGTCATGTCTCAGCATAGAAAATTGTGTGAGAGGTACTAAATTATTAATAGTAGTGTTAGTATATATAATACATATACGACAATATATACCTGTAAGGTGATTTTTCATATTGTATAGGTAATTTGTAAAAAAAACACACACGCAATCTTTGTTCTTGAAGCTCAGAAGAGGGGAGTAAAGGACGGCTTTTCATGAAGTAAGATGCCTGAGATCTTTAATGTTATTAGGGAGAATTTTACAAAATCGCGAGGATTAACGGGAATACAAACTTAGATAGAAAAGAGATAATACATTTCATAAAAAGGAAGGAAGAAAGGCATGAAAAGCAGTTTTGCGACTAAAGAAGGAGTTTTCTAAATATAGGGCATGAAAAGTACTTGCAATAAATCTCGGTAATAGTAACATCATTTTAAAGACCTTTAAAAACCCGAAACGACTGAGGAAAACGAAGCAATATTATTGTGTCTGTGTGTTTGACATAAACTTCAAAGCCGCGAAAGCATTCATAGAGAACTTTGAATATTTATTTTCCACATGTCTGAGAAGCTTTGCAGGTACAATGTAAATGCGATTGATAGATGCTGACATCTTGTGGTGACTCACAGTTTAGGAGTTAACTTTCATTGCCAAAGTACAAGTAATTCCCTGTTGTAATAGGAATTTTGATATATATTTTAAAAACTCTGTTTCCAGAATTTTGATTGATGTTTTCTTTTGAAATTTTTTTAGATTTTTTTATATTTTTTTTAAATTTTTTTTATTTTGTTTTACTTTTTTTATATTTGATAAATATTTTTTGTATATTTGTTTTAATTTTTTTATATTTTTTTAAAATTTTTTTGTAGTTTATTTTTTTTTTAATTTTTATGTTTTTTTTTTAATTTTAATTAATTAATTTGTTGTGTCTGTGTGTTTTCTATAAACTCCAAAACGATTCATCCTACTGTAATGATACTTACGCTAATTACAGTTGACTTGTTTAGCAAAGATTCTAAGTTCAAAATGTTTTAAGTAAGATCTTCCGAAACACCTGGAAATACTGACAACCGAGCGAACATGAGAAAAAAAGCAAAATTTTGACTATCGTGTCTGTATGTTCGATATAGACTGCCAAACGGTTCATCATATTGCAATAAGACTTTGTGAAATTATTGTCGATATTGCCGTGAAGGTTTCTAGGTACAATGAAAAAACGTTTAATAAGCGACAAAATCTTAGCTGAGGCGCGTCTCATAGTTTATTGAGTATCAAGTTAAGTTTAGTATCTTAAACAAAAACAGTTTTTCGTTGGTGCAATTGACAATTTTTAATTTTCAATGAACTTTTTTCTGTCTCTTCTGAATTCCACATAAAACAGAAACGTTTAATGTTTTCAGAATTTGTATTAACTTTGGTAACTATATTTATTTTAATGTGTCTGTGTGTTTGTTATCCATTCACATATGGGTCATTCTATTGTAAAGATACTTTCCAACTTATTGCCTACGTATCTAGAAAGGTTACTAAGTATGAAATGTTCCAAGTAAGATCTGCCAAAAGATCTAAAATAACTGGACACAGGAAGAAAACATGTAAAATAAGCAAAATGTTCACTAAGTGTCTGTGTGTTTACTATAAGCTCTCAAACGGTTGATCCTATTTTAATAAAACTTTACAAAACTTTTGTCGACATGTCTATGAAGGGTTTTAGGTACAATTGACATACTATTGATAGGCGACAACATCTAGGATGAGATGCGTCTCATTGTTTATGACCCACCAAGTTCTATTTAATCTCTTTGCAAACAATTTAAGTTTTTATTTGAAGAAACCGGCTGTTCCTGATTTATCTTTAACTTGCTCCTGTCTGTTGTAGATATCAAATACAAATTGTGTATATGAATTGCTTATTTATTGTTTTAATTTAGTTTTGTAACTAATTTTTTCATAATGTATCTGTGTGTTTCATATAGACTCCCAAACGGTTTATCCTATTGTATTAATACTTGCGCAAATTATTGTCGACTGATCTAGGAATGTTCTAATGTTTTATGTCTAAACGTTTTAAGTAAAATCTTCCCAAAACCTGAAACAAATGATCTGGTTACTAGACCACCAGAAAAATACGCTTGATTTTGATTAGTGTCTGTGTGATTTTTATAGACTCCCAAACGGCTAATGCTATCATTATGAAATTTTGTCAAATTATTGCTGACATGTCTTGGAAAGTTTTCACATATAAATAAAATGTAAGTGATTTGTATCAAATTCTTGTCTGAAGGGCGTCTCTTAGTTATTAAATAACCTGTTACTATTTAATCTCTTTGTCAAAATATAAGTTTTTCGTGGGCGCAATTGGCAATTTCTTATTCTAAAATAACTTTTTTCCTGTCTATTCTAATATCCATATACAAATTGTTACGAAAAATTTCTGTTTTCAGAATTTTAATTGACGGGTAACAATTTTTTCCTTATTATGTCTGTATGTTTAATATACACTTCCAAAGCATCCATGTGTTTATAATAAATCTTTTCTAAGTTATTGTCGACATATCTGTAAAGGTTTTAAAGTGTTAACTTAAAGACTGCATGAAAAATTTTCATGGAAAGGCAAAGTGATTATTTTTCACACAGAATTTTTAAATATACTATTCATAAACTATCCCTGTTTTTTACTATAAAGAAATATAACACATTTTTTTAGAAAACACAGATATTTTATTATTTATTATTTGACTATAAAACAATTATAACACCATATCATAATTCAATTACCAATCACATACATCTCTTCGTTATTATCCCCCCGTAACTTGAAGATTATGAAGTAACCTTTAGTATCGAAAAATCTAACCCAATATTATTAAGTGGCCCCTTCAATGTCTCACACTAAAGGCCACCTCATAATCTTACCAGCCCTTATGCTATTATTTACAACACTCCACATGCTGCCACCAGTATATCTCTCAAAGGTTTTCCATTGCGTGCCACTTGAAAATTTTGCAAATTGTCCAACACATGTTGGCCACGTCTTATATTCCCAAATGCAATGCGTTTGCCATTCAAAACATCGATGGGCTTGAAACTGATGGTGAAACTAATGAAACGGAATTTACTGCCACGCAAATAGCGACTTGGAAATGATAAAATGCCTGCAGCACTGCCATGATTTATGGCCGTGGGGTCATGTTCGATATTGGGTATGGTGAGGGCACTCTTGTCATCCAGATGCAGTTCATACTCCAGCCATAGCGGAATAAACAGGCGGGTTAACACAAACCTCGACGATTGTCCCCCTATGCAAATGCGCACAAATTGTAAAACTATTTCAGGGCAAGCTTCCGTGAAGAGTTGCACAACTATGCGACCCAATGGCTGGTCATGGCTGGTTTGTAAATCGAGAAATATTTTGGGTCTTAACAATTGATGTAAAATTTGAGGACTTCGAACAAAAGACAATTGATTGTAGCGCTGCCATATATGCAAAGGTATCGTATAGGAGATTTTTCGTAGGTCTCTTGGTGAGGTTGATTCTTGCAGTTTAGTTTCTGGCTCCAGTTGTATGGGGGGCAGACGGGAACAGTGATAATTTCTCAGTGATAATTCATTGCTTTTTATGTTGTAAACGGCCGCCGCCGCATGCTTTCCTCTTTCGGGTGATTTTGTAAAGGTCCTTTGGTTTCTTTTATTGTAAAGAGCACTCATCATTTCGATGAAAGTTAGCTCACGTGGCTCCCTACGTTCGTCGCGGTATTTGGGTGCTTTACTATCCACCAGACTGCTGGCATTTTGAACTCGGAGACGATGTTGGCGATATCTTTTCTTGCGCTCAATTTCATTCATGGTATTGTATCATTATAAACTCAAGGAGAGGCGGCTAAAGATTTTCAGTTGTCGTTAGGGAATATGAAAATAGGAAAATTTGTGCTACAGTTTTTTTTTAAAGACTAGGAAATTTTCCGTTGAATGTTTAGAGAAAATAATATAAATGTGTCAAACAAAATAAAGTTATATAAATATGTCATTAATATGGAGACTTTTATATGTTTCAATAATTTCAATAACAAGGAACAAAAAAGACAAGTCGACAAAAATCAGGTATTGAAATGTATACATAATGAACATGATATCTACGATGGTAATTTACGTCAACAAGAATAACTAATGTAGTTATCATAAATGAAGACAAATGAAGTAGCTGAGCCACATCCACATGTAAACCTTATTGTATGATTACAACGTCCATCAGGTAGGGTATCATCACAATTTTTGAAAATCGATATTTTTCTTATATTAAAGTGGCAGTATCCCTTTCCATTTCTCAATTTTGTTTCAACAAATGTTGAATGCAATATAAATCCCGAGTACATATCGTCATATTCTACCCACTTCCACATGTAATCGCTTTAGCTGACGTATTTCGTATCATACGGAAACAATTAGTTGTTGGAAAAATAAACATTTGTACTGAAATCTTGTACTTGCTACCAAATTCAGCAATGATTGAAAATAAAATTCATCAAAGAATACAAGTGAAACAGAACATGCAGAACAGAAATAACCCATATATACATTAGTAGTTAAGCGAGTATATGGAACATTGGGTTCTCTCAATGTATTGGTGTATGTATTAAAATAAGTTTTTAAGTGAGTGCATGTGTATGTATGTATGTGCACTATATACAGATGATGTGGGCCATCATAATAGATATTGCAATTCAATTGAATTTTGTACAAATACAATGAAACTCATTGTGTGAGTGTGTGTGTGGGGGTGTGTGCGTTGAAAGGATAAGCGCACTATAAAAAGGTAAATAAAATAAAAGTATATGAACATCGCAATGTGATGGGGGGTGGAGAGACAAAGAAAAAAACACATCATTCAATGTTTTCTATAAAGCTGCAGGTAAAAACATACGACAAGGTATTAATTTAATTTCAAAATGTAATATACCATATGCAGTCATTGCAAGAGCGGGTCCAGTGTGTGTGTGTATGTGTAATATTTTTAAAGTTCAAACAGTGTTGGTATTTATTTAAATTCGGTTTAGTATTTAATATTTGTATAAAACTGTGTCAGTCGTATAGATTTATCAATGGTTGGAAATAGGAAACAGGATGTACCAATTTTGTAGTTCAAAAAATTAACTATCAAAATATTCGGGGTAGAAACTCTTGCATTCCTTGTTCTTTAGTGTTGATTGATATCAACCTTTTGCTTTGGGATTTTTTTTCAATTATATATTGATTTTTTTTAAATCGGTCGCAAGACTTTATATTCAAATTATGAGTAAAAAATAAACTAATGTCATACAAAATATTTTGCATACAAATCTGTAGCTGGTCTGGTATGACCCTATTTGATTGTGAATTTTAGAAGCTATGGTCATGGGGTGGCTTCAAAAATGTTTAGTGAACACGACTCGAAAACTTTAACAAATACAAAATAAAATACTTAAATAAGTGACTGAATAAATACGTACATATGTATAAATATATAAGTTGCTTTATTATATAAGAAGTATTATCTATTGGACCGGCCGTGGCATAGTGGTTAGAACACGCGACTACCATGCGGGAGATCACAGGTTCAAATCCTGGCTCCAGTCATCTTACAAAAAAAAATTCTTTCATTGTCGGCTCCCCTCGAATGTTGTCGACAGCAACTTCGCAGTATTAGTGTCGATTCAATCGGCATGGCTAGTAAGAGCTTCTTCAGACTTCAAACAGTGACGTTCGCATTCGTCGATAAACAAGTAGGTGCCGTTAGTTGTGAATCTAAAAAATACAACAACGCGAGAAGCTATCCCATACCTCATTCATGGGGTGTAAAGGAAAATTAAGTTAAGTTCTGAGCGACTGATCGGTAAAGCTCAGGAATATAACTTTTTCTAATTTTTAAAAATATAAAAATATAAGGTATAAAAATATAAAAATATATTAAAAATAAAAAAATATAAAAATATAAAAATATAAAAATATAAAAATATAAAAATATAAAAATATAAAAATATAAAAATATAAAAATATAAAAATATAAAAATATAAAAATATAAAAATATAAAAATATAAAAATATAAAAATATAAAAATATAATAAAATTGAAATTAAAATTAAATCGAAAATGTATCAATTAGTTAGTGTATCAAATGATACATCAAATTCGGCTAACGATCAGTAAAATGTTTTTTATTGTTTGATATTTGTGGTTAAATTAAGTGTGTCACGCACTAGGATGACACGTTTCGAACTCCATGACGAGTGCATCATCAGAGCCCTTTGTGACGAACTGATGCACAATGGTACATCATCAGCTGTATATATATCTACAATTATGTCAAACATGTACATGCGAAGTAGATATCAACCGAAAATGTCCAGCACCAATTATAGTTTGAATTTAAGCGTTAAAATTCAAAATGTTTTTATTTTAAAACCAATCTTATTGACGAACTTAATACGAAATCACTCTAACGATGAAGAATGTGAAAATTTCCAAGTCTTTTGCCCGCCAGTTAATTTTTTCCTTAATCACATAATAACATAAAACGCACATTTATGACAAAACTCATCCACGGGCTCAATGCATGTGCCCGTAATGACAAAATTTAATGAAATTCCAATTTATTGCACATTTATTTGCTTTTTCAGAAAACAAACCCCTCCACTCATATCGTTTATATCTTATCCCCATAATCTGCCCCCAAAATGCGAGCAATTGTCATGTATTGAAAATCTCATACATCATTTACGATTGTGTCATAACTCATACCACGAAAACAGTTCAATTCTAATAGAACATAACAGAGAAAAGATACCAATGTGAAAATAATCCAAAAACACTAATCAAAAGCCAATAAAAAATAGCAATACATACACAACGCATAACACATCGCATATAAAAGCAAAAGGCCTTAGCCGATAAACGATATAGAGACAGAATACAAATGTATTAGTGCTGGAGCTACACCAAAAAAAAAAACGCAAATAGTCACAGTTTAACAATAGAATCATGGACTGGCATTACGCTGCTGACTCATAAATTGTCTACTTTTAGTACACACACACACACACACACACATGCGCGCATAATAAGTAACAAAGCAACGCAAGGATCTCAGCTAATGCTGAGTAAAATTTATGCAAATTCTAAAGGATATGAATGATAACATGACTGTTGTTGTTGTTGCTGTTGTTATATCTAGTGAATGGTTGTATAGCTGTATGCATACGCATGCATGTGTGAGTGAGTGTAGCAGTTTAACAGACCATAAATTTATTTATTTTCAGAAACACACACTGACACACACACACACACACTTGTGCATAAATAACCTAACTCATGGTTGTTTATGATGGCATTTGATTTTTATTGTTTTTGACAAATTTAGCAGGACACAGCAAATATATATGTATGTATATGTAAAAGACCATAAAACAAATGTGAATACAATTCGTGTATATTATCAACGATAAATAATGTATTTATACAATTTTGTATTTATTTGTATAAACAAAGTTTAGACTACTAACCGGAAATGGGCCACAGCGCACAAATACACTTACACACACACACACACAAGAGACCTAGACTCACAATAGCATACAATAATCGTTGGATATTAAATGTTGAATGTTTAGATGAGTTGCTATAGAGGGTTTTAAGACCGATATGCATGTGTGTGTGTGTGTGTGAGTAAGTGTGCTTAGCACAGTTCTCTTCTTTTTCGCTGGTATTTTGTACAGTAACCATAGCAACTGGTTGAAAACTCATAAATCTCTGTTTAAACCCCAATGTTTGTGATTTAATATCTTGTCTAAACGCTTAGGGATCATAGCCAGGAAAAAGCATTTATGCAATAAATCAATTTCAATTTGTCAGTTTTAATAAAAACAAAACTAACCAGAGTATGCAATGCAGCCACTTTATGTGTATACGTATAGATATATGTATGTAGATGTCTATGTTGAAATGAGAAAACAAATAAAATTTTTTTTATTTTATTGTGTTCTAATGGTGATTGTACTGAACATTGTTGTTGTTGTTTCATAATAAGTTGATAATTTATCAAGTATTTGGCTAATTTAATATAAATATAAATTATAAATTATAAAATAGAAATAATAAAGGTATGAACAGAAAATTGGTTATGGGTAATCAACAAACAATAGCAATGATATTTGTAATTAACTTGTGTAAATTAAAACAAATTAATTGTTTAATTTTTTTTGGAATTTTTTGAGATTATAACAGTTACAAGTGGAAAACATGTTACATTTTCACTTATATATTATTATATGAATTTGCTCTTTTGATAAACAAAATTGACGAACCCAGAACCATAGTGATCTACGACATATATTATGGAATTGCTGTTATTTTGCTGACTGCACTAATTGTATAGCCAGATCACTTACATCAGTGTAGAATGGAAGAATTTGGATATTTCCATACCATCTTGTGATGAACTCATTATTGGTAAAAATGTCACTTAGATCACTATGGTTCAGGGATAGTCAATTGTGGGCAAACATGAACATCTTTTTATTTAGTTCCCTAATAGTTTTCAATTCATGTAATTCATACGATGTTACCTTAGGAGGAACGTATAAGTGATTTTAATTGGAGTTACTTTAAATTAATATTAATCATACGTATATTTAAACTTACAATGTTCTAGTGACTCTCACAAGATAAGATATAAATTTTATTAAGCAATAAATCTATGCTTTACTGTATGTTATGTTTGTTTCACTATATACTTTAAAATATTTCATTATTCTTTAAAGATGTTCCTTTTCTACATTAACTGTAAGATGTTATATAAAAATACCAAAAATAAATATACAAAAATTATTACTTGCCATTCCTTCCGTCATTTATCCTTGAGTCCACTCAGTCACTTTTAATTATATTAAGAAGTTTTAAAATGATGGCCCTAGAAAAACTTTTAACAAGTTTTCTTTCCATAGTAAATACATTTCGAGTGAAAAAAAATCCTACCAACCACTTAACTTTGGTCAAAATGAAATAAAATTTTTCCAAGAAACCCGACAAACAACAACTGCCAATTGCCTCTAAACCCTGACTGGCTGTGCCTTTAATGCTACTGGCACACTTTCATTTAAGTTAAGTCTGATGAACTCATTCAGTCTCTACACAAATAAGTATCATATGAAAAATTCAAAACACATTTAAAAAACACAACATGAAAACGACATATACTAACGTAATGCACAATTTAAATTAAGTAAACTTTTATACGGATATAATAATAAGGATAATGACACACACACATAACCGATTGCGAAACTTTAACGAACGTGAATGTGATGGTGGGGAAAAAAATAACAATTTGCTTTAAATTACAACATCAACAGGATGAGTTTGTAGGTATGGGTGTGTGGATGAGTGTTGAAGACAACAACTATGCACAGAGGGCGTTTGTTGGTTGCGGCTGTCAATGTGGTATATTTACTTAAGCATATATTATATATAAGTTTAAATGTTACAAATATACATGTTTTACATGTATTTATTTCTGGCCATGTCTGACTGTGAGTGGTTATGAAATGTTATGGGCTTTTTTATTTATTTATAAAATGCCTCCAGGGAAAGTTTAACAGCATAAAAAGAACAAATATGCAATAAGACCTTACATAACATCTTACTTTTATGGTAATGTGTCAGAATATTTATTGTGAAATGCAATAAAATTGTCAAAAAAAAAAAACAATTACTATTCAGATGACAGGTGCCATATGGAACTCAAAGCAGAGTGATGAGTATAGATTAGGGGTAAATTGAAAAATTTGACAATGTAAATATTTAAAACACTTTACAAATAAAAATCATATATACTATCTCGGAATGCAATGTCCCAATGTTTCTCCATAATTAAGAATTATTCTGAGAGAGCAGCATAGCACTTTGTCTCTAAGGCCGAGACCACGCAATGAGGGCAGAGCGGCGGGCGTCAAAGTGGTTGAGCGGCAAGTGGCTTATTGCTAAATGACATTTCTGAGCGGTTAGTTGTTAAAATGCCATTGCCCAGAGAGGTCTGCAAAAAATTATTACGCGGAAAACGTTTTCCTATTTCAAGGAAGTTGATGCGTTTAAGAAAAAAACGTATTGAAGTTAATTTTTTTATTTTTACACTAACATATTTTTATATTTTTATATTTTTATATTTTTATATTTTTATATTTTTATATTTTTATATTTTTATATTTTTATATTTTTATATTTTTATATTTTTATATTTTTATATTTTTATATTTTTATATTTTTATATTTTTATATTTTTATATTTTTATATTTTTATATTTTTATATTTTTATATTTTTATATTTTTATATTTTTATATTTTTATATTTTTATATTTTTATATTTTTATATTTTTATATTTTTATATTTTTATATTTTTATATTTTTATATTTTTATATTTTTATATTTTTATATTTTTATATTTTTATATTTTTATATTTTTATATTTTTATATTATTATATTTTTATATTTTGATATTTTTTTATTTTTATATTTTTATATTTTTTGTATATTTATATATTTATATTTTTATATTTTTATATTTTTTTTATAAAAAATTAGAAATATTACTTCTGAAATCCCTTTTTGTTCCTTAAACTAAATAAATAAAATTCGCCCACTGTGCCCCGAACATTACAAGAATTTAATTGTTATTAAATTTTTGATTCATTGTTTACTTGCGCTCTACCACATCAATTTACTGCATAGCCAGCTAGAGATGTCCTTTGAGGGCTATAGGTTCGTCCTTATAACTGACCCCTTGCTAGCTTTTAAAACTTGCCTTAATTAGTTAACTCTTCAACTCCGTTACAGTTCAGCACAAATGCCCCTCCTGGCATGACTAACTCTTAGAACCTGATTAAAGGACTTCCTTCCTTCCCTACAGCCTTCCTTTTGTCTGTCCTTCCTTTCCCTGCCTGGGCTAACCATCCAATGAGTTTTGTTGCTACAACATGAAATATTCACAACATCAAGTATTTGAATTTATCTGAAACAAGAGAAACATTTCTTTAAATTCATTCAGCAAAACTTCGAAAGCAGCAGCTCGAGGCAGGGGGGAGGGACAAAGGCTCAAACAATCCGTTTGTGCGTTAGTTCCTGTCCATCCGTCTTTCAGAGTGCCTTGCCATTTACTGCCAGATTGCTTGTCCTTTCAGCTGTCTCTAAGATCCTGGCTGTGCTGTTTTTTTTGCAATTGTAACTGTGGTTGATTGTTTACGTTTGCGTTTAAACTTTTCACCAAAAAATTGTCTTGATTGTATTTGAGTTTTGTTGTTTGCTGACTGTGATCCCGGAGCTGTTCTCATTGTTATTCTTGGGCCAATTCTTAGCTAAGCTAAGGCTGTAGACAAAAGAACTTGAATATAAATTTTAATTAAACTCAATGCTCCAGGAATTGATGTTGCTGCAAAAAAAAGAGCAGTTGTTCGACATTAAATACACTGCTCGTGCATTTATTTAAGAATAATGCCAGCGTTTTTCATGCAAGTTTATTGTCGGAAAAAATTCGTTTAGTTTGGTTACAAACTGACCCCATTTTTTTTGGCTATATTTCTTAGCCGTATTCATATTTTGCGTTTTGTTTTATGGCAACAAATTTAAAAAGCTTTATATCCTTGCAGGTTTTATTCATGCCCTATGCACGGACATAAAATACACATAACTGGGCGATTTCATAGCCTTAGCCCCCCAAAAAAAAGAAACTCTTTTCTTGTTACTAAAAAAAAACAGTTCACAGTTTTTCGTTAGATTTGCCACACACAAAAACAAAGTTGATAAGGATTCATAGTGGTGTTGCAGAGAGTTTAGTTTTCCAGGCACAAAAGATTGTATGTTCAATATGCTTATGGAAGCGGAGGAGGAGGTGAAGGAGATGCAAAGCAAATGTAGAAAAGATGTGTTAGTTACCAGTGGCCGTTCTTATCTTTAGCTTGACGGCAAACACCAGGATATAACTTGTGTCCTGCTCATTCTCTAGGCCAACTGACCAAACCAAATTGTGCCTGTTAAAAGGCTGCCATCATTCGTACGTATGTTGTCGGCAGTAGAAAAAACGTTTAAGGCATTTTTGCATTTAATAACATTATTGTAGATGGAGAAAAAAACAAATTACATTTGAGTTAAAGTTATTGGATTATGTTTCTTAGGGTCATGAAATTCAAATATTTTTCGTTATACAAGCATATTTTGGGGAAAATTGGGTGATAATGTGTAAAGGCTGCTTTTTAAGGATGAACTGGCAATTTGTTGGCATTATTTAATTAGCATGAGAAGCAAAATTTAATCGAAATATTATGGGAATGTTGCATTAGAGAAAATATAAATATTTTGGGAATAAAGTCATCGTCCTTGTGTCACCTGAAGGATTATTTTTTTGGTATTATCGCAGTTTGTTTAAGAATAACATAAACTATTTTTGTCTAAAGAAATTACGTATGATTAATATATTTATGTTAATTTGTATTAATCATACGCCTGGGGTGGTAACTGTATACCTAAAAACTATCTTGTGTCAGAGAAAAGTATTTCTATTGTATTGTAGTCCTATTTCATAAATTTTGATTTTGTGGGGTTGTATGAAACTCCCAAAAAGGGCCGTTTTATTGATTTTGTGGAGTTGTATGAAACTCCAAAAAAGGGCCGTTTTATTGGAAAGGACACTGAAACCGGCTGAGGTCCTTAAAATAGCCAAATCTACAGTATATCTGCGCTTATATTATGAAAAGGAGATGTTTGTGGGATTGTTAATTTGTTTCTAGGGAATTATCTTCTACTCTACTTAGTCGATTTTAAAAATAATTTCACCCGTAGAATGCTTCGTTACCACTGAGTGACATAGGGTTTGTAGTAGATGCGGAGCAACTCGATCTGAAAAAGTTTTTCATACATAAAACAAATTTAAAATTTTTTGAAATGTTTGGGAAATGTTCACATATTTATGTATTATGCCGTTATATGATCAAAAAGGTCATACCATCATACAAATATAAAGTAGAAAATATATGTTTCTTTTCGTAAGGCAAATGGATAGTATGTGTCGGCCAACACTTATCGACATTATGGACTTGGATGTTGTGAATAAAATAGTGGATGAGAAAAATGTGAAGTGTGCTTTGACCCCTAAAAATAGTCTAGTCCTGATGATATACTACCAAAAATGCTACAAACCTCAAAATAACTCCGATTTTGGTGGGAATCTTTAATGTTTATATCCGGTTTTGTTCCAGAGAATTGGAAGGAACTGAGGAGGAAGTTCCGTCATACACGACTTTGTCGTCAACGCTGTCCTCAAGACAATATGTGAAAAATGTATGTACTTGTCGTCAAAACACTCGGTTGAAGACAAGCTGACGGACAAAATACTAATGTTGTCGTGCATCAAACACAATCAACAAAATCTAATGAAGATAACTTAATTCGGTTCACGACAAGCTGAACGACAAAATACTAATATTGTCGTGCATCAAACACATTCAACAAAATCAAAGGAAAAAATGTGTTCCTATGATAAAGGGAACAAAAAAATGGAATCTGACTTAAAAATTTTTGGTTTATTAAACGAACGAGCAATTTTATAGTTTGAAATCTCGAATGAATGTGAATACCGTATACAAAATTATATCCTTCACTTCTCTCTTGGTCAGTAGTTTTCCAAAAGTATTAACAATTCGTCATACGAATAAAAAGCTAAAAAACAGCTAAAAATCCATCTTTCCAAATGGCACCAATGTATATACAATGTCATACTAACATGGCTTGAATGACAATTCAAGACATAAATTGGCATCAACGAAAATTTGACCGACATTGTCGCTCATCAGGTCGTGCATGACAAAGCGGACACTTGTATGAAAATTTCGTCGACGATTTGTATGGACGGTCCCCTAAATGTCATCAACGATTTACTATGGTCATGCTCCTATCCTTGAGGATGTTTTGCAGACACTTCCTACTGGAAAGACAAAATTTATTTTGATACCAAAGGCTAGTAAACTTGTTCACTTCCCCCAAGATTATTGGTAAATCAATAAGTCTTGCATTATTTCTGATAAAAGTTTGAAAAGATTAGCTGACTTAAGCATAAGGACATCAGTATACCCTCATATTTTAAGGACTTCTTAACACGATAACAACAGTTGAGACCGCCCTTCATGAAGTTGTGAGCTTTGTAGCGATTGATTTGCGATCAGATGGTTTCACTTCAGCTGCCTATCTGGATATAAAAGATGCGTTTGTCAATGTGACTTCCTGTGCATTAAGGAACTTTCTGGAGATTATTAATGTATCACATTCTGTGGTCATTTCAACAATGTGACGTTCTGCGCAATAAGGAACTCTCTAGAGAGCATTCAAATATCACGACCTTTTGATGCAATGGATGCTGGGAAACCCAATTGCTTAGAACTTGGTGTGAGCTGTGTAAAGAAAATATCTGCTGAGTTGTATCCGTGCTCCAATGGTTCTTTGTGATAAATGGAGTATCTCAATCAATTAAGAAGGATGGTACGAAAATTGTGGTACATGCGTACGACGTGTTTATTAAAATAGGTAGGAAATTTCTACCCATGATATGTGACCTTATGCAAACTGCTGCTACCATGGGCCATGAACAGTAATTTGGGAGTGAACCCCAAAAAAATAGAATTGGTTCTCTAAACCAGTAGATATATGATTCAGGACATTAGGCCACCTAGACTTAATGCTGTGAAACTGAAGCTCTAGTCAAAGGCTAAGTACCCAGATGATATCCCCGATAACAAACTAAATTGTCCAATGAAAAGCGAAGGGGTGTCAGCTCGAAGGGTATAGTGGGAGGCCTTTAATAAGAATTTAGTTTTGAAAATACTTAGTCATTTTTAACTGGAATTGCTTGGCAAGATGGCTTCCATCGGGTAATAGTAGCCAGAGCATCTAGCAGCTGTTTATGTGTTCCCGTACCTTTCGCCCCCCTACCTAAACCCTGCGGCCCGAGGAGCTATCAGTCTCAGCTGGCGATTAATATAAGTTTGCGCATGTTCAGGCAAATATTATGCAACTTATGGGCAATGAAGACATTTGTCGTCCGCACATTTTGCTGTTCTTCTGCCAAACGTAAAGTGAACGTGGCAATTACGGAATGAACGAAATCAACTGTTTGGTGGGATTCCCCAATGAGACTCTGTGGGTAAGTGCTGGGGACTCAGCCCGAAGGATACAGTGGGAGGACCTTCAATAAGAATTTATTTTTCAAAATATTTGGTAATTTTTAACTGAAAATGCTCAGCAAGATGGCTTCCATGAGGATAATAGTAGCTAAAGCATCAAGCTGCTTTATATCTGTACCATCCGCCCCTCTAACTGGACCCTGCGACTCGAGAACTGAGGTAAGTTGCCAATTGGCATTAGTCTGCGCATGCTCAGGTAAATATTATGCAGTTTATGGGTAGTGAAGACTTACAAACGTAACATGGACGTTGCAATTATGGAAAGAACGGAATGGACTGTTTGGTGGGATTCCCCAATGTGACTCTATTTCTGGTTTCTAGATTGAATGTAATGCCAGGACTGGCACTGGAGTTGGTTTATACAGCGAAGCCCTGAAGCTTAGCCTATGCCATGTTCTTCAGGCTGAGGTAATGGCAACTGAGAAGGCTGCGGATTCCATTATGGGATTTGGAACCGATAATTGTTTTGTGTGGAAAACCCCTTAGGGGTTGATGATAAGAAAAAGGTTTGATTGGGAAAATGTAACGAGAAAATTACTAGTTGAAGTAGGTCATACATTTTATCCCTCTAAAAGGCAACGAGGGAGCGGCTGGAGCTGATTTCTTAAATTACATGAAAGATATAAAAAAAATGTATGGCAATCAGATTATGGGTTGAAAATAGAGGGTAGAAATGATCTAAGACTGTTAGGGTTACAAAATTATTGGGGCTCAGTCATACATTTGACTCCTCTAGGGGTACCTTTAGGGGAGCAAACTCATTATTGTATGTGATCCTCCTTAAGGGGTGGAGATTGGGGAAGATATGTTTGGGAAAAATGTTAGGAGGGAAATACACCTGGCGATTTCGAGCAGTAGCGGCGGTTGTTTTGGATTTTCTCCTCTTCCCTACTACTTTTGACAACAATGCTCAGCCCTTTCTGATTTACCAGATCTCGCGAATCAAAAATCTATATTAGGTTAGGTTACATACATATATTAAAATACATTTATTTGAAAACCTTTCATTAGATTTTTTTTATGTTTTTTTTTTCGAGTAATGCCGATTAAATTGCATAACAAATAAATATTGTTTAATTTTGTAAAAATTATATAATCACAACTTAGTATTTAACTTATAGTATGATGAAATAACACTATGATAATTTTCAAAATTACTGTGTTTCCAGAGAGTTTATATTAAATTGTTCTTTTATAACTTTGCCGACAGTTGGTACATTTAAAATAATTGTCAACCTTCATGTCATAGTACAACACATGATTTTGGGACTCAATTCTGAGAACTGTACGCGAAAGTAGCCCCATAAAGAAAAAGTTCTGCATCATTCGTTTTATCAAGTTACATGCCCTAATAGTTTAATGTCGATTTAAAGTTAGTAAGTATCGTTTAGGGGATTTTGTCACGTTTTAGGCTTTTTTGTATACATTTCGATTCGATAGGAAGCTAAATACGAACGCAGCACAAAATTTAATTAAAGTGAAGTAGGGTGACTAACTTTTTTTAAACCTCTGTAACTTTTTTGTTTGTGAATAAAATTAAATGAATAAACTTAAATGATTGATGAAACATGAACAACGGTATACTTTTTATTTCGATAGGACACCAAACAACGAAGCTATGCAATAAAACCTATTTGGGCCGAACGTAGGGTGCACGGATTAAAAAAAAAATTATTGTCCCCAAATTGTCTTGAGATAATCTTTAAAAGTAGGGGGTGTCCGTCACAACTTTTGTTGCTTTTAACTGATTCAATTCGTGAATCAGTTAATAATAATGACTGTTCTGCACTTTTGGGATTGGATATGTCAAAGGCTTTTGACAGAGTAAACCATAATAAACTTCTTCATAAATTAAAAAATGTATTCTTTTTTTCCAGTACGGCGTGCGAATTGATATCATCGTATCTTTCCGATCGCTCACAGTTCATCTCATTTAATGGTATCTCTTCTGATACACGAACAATTAATAGCGGAGTACCACAAGGTTCTGTTTTGGGACCCTTGTTATTCATAATATATATTAATGATATAATCAACTGCATTGATCTTAATCTATGTACACCTTTTCTGTATGCAGATGATATTCATATATTTTTCCGAAGTAGTTCCAATGATTTGTTGGAAGCAAATATTAATTTAATTTAATTTAATTCGTTGAAAGATTGGTTGAATTGTAATGGTCTTGTTGTCAACAGCTCCAAGACAAAAGCTTTGTATTTTGGTGGCTCCGGCTTATCCCCTAACAATTTGAGAATATGGTTGGATGGTGAGAGAGTAGTTTTTGTAGATCGCATGAAATGTCTTGGTATAATTTTGGACAATAAACTTGATTTTACACATCACATTGACTCTTTATATCCTAAATTAATACTAACATTGAGAAGATTATACAGTGTTAATATGTTTTTGCCCACTCATATCAAGAAACAGTTAGCGTTCACTCTATTAATGCCTACAATTCTATATTGTATTGAAGTAGTTTCGGGCACGTCTATTCAAAATTTCCATAAGCTTGAAAAGTTATTTAATATGATAGTTATTTATGTGTATGGCCTACGTCGATATGATCATATATCTAACTATGCTAAACAGTTTTTGGGTCTTAATTTTCGATCCTATGTTAATCTGCGTCTACTTCAGTTCTTTTATAAGTTAGTGAAGACTGGTTTTCCACGAACTCTACTTAGTAAATTTGTATTTTCTAGATCGACCAGAAATCCACAATTAATTTTGCCCCTTATTTCCTCCTCAATAATCGAACGCTCCTTTAGGGTCCGGCTTACTAGATCTTGGAACCAACTACCAATGCACTTAAGGAATTTTGCTTATTCGAATAATATTTTTCGCCAAAAATGTCTTTCCTACATTTCAACTAATGAGTCTTGATATATATATTTTTATTTTGTCATTGCTAACTAGGCCTTCACACTTTTTTTTATTTACTTTCAAATTATTTTTTTCTTTTTCATTGGCTGGGGAGCCGTGTTTCATATATATTATTATTTAATCAAAGTATTAGATTTACGCTTTTATACTCATGTTATAGTTATAGGTTTAAACATTACAATTCTTAAAATAAATTGTTGTAGTTTATTTGAAATACATATTATTGGCCTTATAGGCTTCCTGTATTATTAGAATGAATAAAATAAATAAATAAAATAAATAAATAAACTTTTTTTTTGTATGGGGACCGACCCACACTAGTATGCATTTTAAAAAATTATATAATTTTATGAATTATGTATTAAGTTTGACAAAGTTTTATTTCACATTAATTAAAAGTTAGAAAAATCTATTTTACTAAAGACGTATGAGTAATTTTAATTATTAGTTACATAACATTAACTAATATTGATTACAATTTGTAATATTAAACAAAATCTGAAACGTCTATTAACAATTTAAAATACATATTTATACATTTACACAACCATACCTTATCATTTGTGATTTATTTATACTAATTACTTTAAAAGCCTCAAAGGGCTTACATAAATTTGTGTCTTTAAATAAAGACATCCAGCCTAAGAATTCCCACAATAACTTTCTTGCAACATTAACTTTAACAATTTCAATTTATAGCTATAGTTAAATACAATGTCTCACAACCATTCCCATCAATCATATAACAATTATGCACTTTTAATCATCATCACTAGGAAATTCGTAATCAGTTACTTATTTAACCAAATTCTACAAGTAATAATTAATAATCACACAATCTTACTGTACGCGCCGCTAGTCCTACAGTTGTAATTGAATACACTCATAATCTATCAAATTAATAAATAATTAAATGATTGCATTACATGTCATTCAATTTAAATAACGCCTGCAAGTATGCCACACACTACAGCTAGTAGTTGCCCTTAGTCAAGTCTGAGAAGTTATTATTGCTTCCCCTCTGCCAAGAATATTTCATGGCATTTAATATTAACACAAAATGTATTAAGTGGTGTTTGATGGTTATTTCCTCAATATAACTTGTTGATGTTTCAGAGGTAAAGCAACAACGACCAAAAAGTGAATTACTTTACAACAGCACTCACACATAGTTAAGTATGCTTTAAGCAATTCTTGGCATTTTAATATTGAGCTACATTATATGGTGATCAAATATCTATACAGTAGTATACACGATGTTAGCTAAAGTTTAGATTGCCACATAAGTTACCGGGGTTTCTTCTTCTACACACACACACACAAATAATCAGGTAGTAAATACTATAAAGATCTTTGACAGAGTGTAAGTGTGTGCGTGTTAGCAAGCATTTATGTCTGTTTATACATCCTGGCGAACACTATAAGTCATGTCATCACATAAATACTTGTTCGTGTACATGCAAGTGTGTGTGTAAGTTTACATAAACGTGCAACCACATTTGTAGCACAAAGTACAATTGAATTTACTCCAACTCATTGCCATATTGTAAACTGATATGTGTGCATGTATGAGTGCAACAATAACGTTCCTCGGGTCCTTGTGCTTGTACAACGGCAGCAACATTATATTGCTACCAACTAGAATCTATGAATTTAAAGCCAACATCGCAACGACAAACGATGACAACATGAATGAATGTTTGGATAAATGTTTAAATATATACATTAGGGCGTTTCACAAAAAAAATGTTGCAACTCTTGAAGCGGAATATTAAGGCTTGTGATCTAAAAGAATTTCGGAAAAATTTTTGGATTTTTTGAAGAAGGGTATGGGGTCGCTGAAATAGATTTTATCAAAAAAATGAGGTTATGGAGAAAAAAATTGTATATTATTTTTTTCTGGTGCTTTTTGTTCATACAACTAAACAATTCTCTTCGCAAGGATCCGAACCCACAACAAAAAAATTATTGGTGTGAAAAATTGTTATATTATGGACCACTTTGATAGTCTTAAAAGTGAAAAATTATTTTTCCTAGATTTCAAACCTCGATAACTTGAAAAGTTTTCAACATTTTTTCAAGATGTTAAATGCGTTAGAAAGATAATTTAGATACCTTTATTTTGGTATATATAAGTTTATATCTTACTTGTGAAAAATGTTGAAAAAAATAAAAAATAGACAAAAAAAATTTGTTTTTATTTTTAAATTTACACTATTTGAATTTTAAAATATTTGAAATAGGCCCTTTTTAAAATGTAAAAAAATTCATAATGCATAATTTTGTAACCTCAAGCAGTAAAAGGGTTGTTGATGAACTAAAATTGCCCACTTCCTTTTTTTCGAAAGATACACTTTTATCGGAAAATGATGATGATTTTGTTTCTTCAAAGAAAAAACTAGAAAAACTATGTGTCGTGAATGATTTATCAGAAAGAGGCGTGGCGTCGGCTACAATATATAACAAAAAAATTACAAAGAATGAGAATGATTTTCAAAACTTATTGATTAGAGTTGATAACAATTAAAAAATTATACCTAATGTTAACAAAAATGTCATTGAAAAAGCTCTTAAGAAACCAATATGAAAATACTACCACAGTTGTTCCACATTTAATGGTTAATGTCTTGTAATTTTAGATACAAATTTACTTTTTAATTTTAATTTGTTCATTAAATATGTTGGTTTTGTTTATATAATATCTTTTGATTTTGTATGGGAATACAAATATATTGATGAATTAAATTTCTGATATTTTTATTAAAGCAATGTATTTTAGAAGTTTTTTTTACTTAACCAAGAACAAAACATAATAAAATTCTTATAATTTTCATAAAATTTGATAAATAAAAAAAAAAATCTCAAACTTTAATTTTTTTCTTATATTTTTCCAACAAGTAAAAATAAATCTGTGTACCGAATGAAAGGTAATTTAAAGACCTTTCCAACGCATTTTACATCTTGAAAAAATGTTGAAAACTTTTCAAGTTATCGAGGTTTGAAATCTAGGAAAAATAATTTTTCACTTTTAAGACTATCAAAGTGGTCCATAATATAATAATTTCTCACACCAATAATTTTTTTGTTGTAGGATCGGATCCATAAGAAAAGATTTGTTAAGTTGCATGAACAAAAAGCACCAGAAAAAAATAATATAAAATTTTTTTCTCCATAACCTCATTTTTTTGATAAAATCTATTTCAGCGACCCCATACCCATCTTCAAAAAATCCAAAAAATTTTCCGAAATTCTTTTAGATCACAAGCCTTAATATTCCGCTTCAAGAGTTGCAAAAATCGCAAAAAACGCGTTTGGTGAAACGCCCTAATATACATAGACATATATGGATATGTATATTTTAGTAGTCATATTTTATAGTCATATATGTACATATATATATATATATTATTTACATCTGTAAAAGACTGTTACAAAATTTTCACTTATGTTTGGGCATGTGCACAGTGGACAGAAAGTATCAAGTCAATGTTTTCTAAAGGAGAAATAATATTAAGAATAATTAATTTCATGGCACATTTAATCCTAACCGTGAAAACCCAAGAGGCTGACCGTGGCTTAATGTTTAGAACAAGCGATTGCCTTAAGATTGACCAGGGTTTGCGTCATGTCACAGGTATTTACATACTTCCAATGGCGACTTCACATTGTTGTCGACAGTAGTTGGTGAACATTTTGATGATAAATTGATACATTTTTTTGCTACAAGTTTAATAGCACAGTACAACACATGATTTTGGGACTCAATTCTGAGAACTGCTCGTGAAAATTGCCCCAAAAAGAAGATGTTCTGCTTCATTCGTTTTGTCAAGTTACATGCCATAATTATTTCATCTCGATTTGAAGTTTTTGTAATATTATTACGGCATGTAATTTGACAAAACAAATGATGCAGAAGTTATTCTTTTTGGGGCTACTTTCAAGTGCAATTCTCAGAATTTAGTCTCAAACCAATGAGCTGAAAAATGCTAAATTTTCACAGCTAAATTTTCTGACATACTATATTAGATACATATTTTTTTTTTTTAATTCTTTACATTTCCTTTTTTAGATAATATTTTAGGTTTACTCAAATAAGTTTTGGTAGCCCCACTGTATTCTCTTAACTTCATCTAGCCTACATTTCAAATGTTAGCTTCCTTTCAGCCAGAAGTTGTGTGAACATGTGTGAGCCACCAAAACACACATAGATACAATCATACACAATAAATATATTATATAATGTGTTTGGTTGGCTGAGTAGTCAAATAAAAATTGAAATATTATTATTGAAAATATTATTGATATATCTCTCTCTGTATAAGTCTCATATGAGTCTTCATGCTACGAAATCGATACACATCAACTATGCAGCAGCCCAGAAAGAAGATGTGAGATCAAATCTTTGTGGGATGCGATGTTGTGGGTTATATTGTCATCATAAGTATATGTATGTAAACAATATTAATTTTATGAGTTGAAATAAATTATTAAGTTGATTATGTCGTTGTTGTTAAGTTAGTGAAAGAGAGAGGGGGAGAGCAAGGGAGAGATGACGAAGACTTCTATAAAAGACAATGGAGAACATTTAACGTTAACAAGGTAACATGAATTTTATGGTTGAATATTTTACATAGATATAGGAGTAGGGGGAAGGAAGACGTCATATTACTTGAGAGTGGTATGTAAGTAAATAAACAATTTAAGTGTTATTGGTAATAATTTATATCAGAATATATAAATTGTATGAAATTTCAATATATTACAGAAGTCTGTATTACTTACAGATGATAGGAAATTACTTAAGCATAAAAAATAAATTGAGTTTCTAGGCAAATAGAAGGAGTTGTGGTAAAATTGATAAAAATTTTGAGATGGATATTATGTCTAGCGTTGAGTGTAATATGTAATAGTAGAGTTGCTTGATAGAAATAAGTAATAGGAATTATGTGTACCATTGAGTGTGTTATATAACCGAGTTGTTTGTGATAGAAGTGAGCTATGTAAGAAAAAAAAATTTTGGTTGAATATGATACAGAAATAAGTTTTGAAGGAAAAATTAAAAAAAAAAAACAAAACACAAACACTGGTGGTACCTATGCCTGTTATAGATTTTGACACTATACAACCTTATGGCCCCAAACCGGTTTCATTAGAAAGGCTATTGAAAAGTTTTTCATAAATTTTGAATTTATTTATATTACATAGTACAACATTTTTTAGCTCATTTATTTGGGACTCAATTCTGAGAACTGTATGTGAAAGTAGCCCCAAAACGAAGAAGTTCTGCATACTTGGTTTTGTCAAGTTGCATGCCATAATAATTTAATATCAACTTGAAGTTAGTAAGTATCATATAGGGGAATTTGTTGCGTTTTAGGCTCTTTTATTTGACATACTATATTTGTAAAAACACAGTACAACGCCTGTCGTCTTGAAATTTGGTATGGATTCATTTAAGATCAGTGCATGTATTTCTAAGAAAAATTTACCGCATCGGAGCAAGAGGGGTAGCTACCCCAATACGACCGTTGTAATAAATATGCAACATCAGGTATTTTATTTACTGGGGCGACTTGTTATTACGTCTATTTAACAGCAATATGCGTAATTAGGCAAAATATGGGCGGCGCTAGATTACTAGGCATGGTCCTGCCTATAACACTCTATCTTTTATAACGCAGTACACGCCATTCTTGTTAAAATTGAGATCATTGTACGTATTTCAAAGGAAAATTGGTGCTGGGGTTGTGGCCCAGCCCATACGTCCCTATTTATAAATATCCCATATTAGGCATTGTATTTACTAGCGCCATTCATCTGCCACTTTGGTATGAATTCATTTGAGATCAGTGTAAGTATTTTTAATGGTGTATAAGTAAAAATGGGCTGCACCAGATCAAGGGCGGTGTCCATGCCCTTACGACCCTATTAAACAAAATTCAATATGTGGCCTTAAAACTATTTGCAAGTTCAACTTCTACTATAAGGATGAGAGTGACAACTGACATGTACCTTATAGGTATTTGTCTTAACTTAAAACTTAATTTCCCTTTGCACCCCATGAATGAGGTATGGGATAGCTTCTCGCGTACCATAGATATTTGTCTAGTGTTAGTTATATTGAGGAAAACCCTTACTTTACCTTTAACTTTGTCTGGGTTGTTGGCTAACAGGTACTCAATGCCTTTTTGCATATGGGAGCCCTATACGATTGCGCATCGTGCAATTGTTGACAACTTCATGAAGACTTTACTAATCGATAACTAGCGTAGACAATGAGTGGAATGTGGGTAAGATACTCTCTACGCCAGGAGCCTTGGCTAGAGTAACGAAGAGGCATTTCGAAATAGATGCAAAAGCGGGTCTTCCGACCTAGACAACGCTGTGTGTCCGAGATTGCAAGGCTGTTGAATTGAACTGATCCTAGAAAATATTCTGTATAATGACGGTTGCCACTGCCTGTTGCGGGAACAGCAGTCGGTGAACTGCAAGTTGTTATTTGCTAAAATTTGTTCCACTACGAAGTCGCACCAGAGGACTTTTTCTCGTACTGTGGTTGACATGGGATACACAGGTACAACGTTCATGTTCATCTGTATCTTATTGATCTGACGGGTGTTCCGACTGGCGTAGTTTAACAAATACAAAGCTGCCGTTCACCGTCGTTGAGGGAAAGGAGGTTGAAACTTCTCTCGCCTCTCACACATGAGGATACTGCATCCTTGCAATGTTGAATCGACCGTTCCGCCTGCTTGGGTCATTGATGTAAAATCATTGGTACTGGCGAGTATGTAAAAATTTCAGTCAGTTCTTTATTTGCGAAAGGCGTACAATCGTATGAAGTATGGTTATTAAATCACAGATAAAAAGCAGGCTCACTCCAAATCTTCTACCGTTGAGTGTGGCCGGTAGCGTGGCTCCTCCTAGTGGGAGCATCACGAGGGCTGTATGAAAATTTTAGGGGCAACCGGGTGTTACAGAGTTAGCAGACATGTTAAGATAGACCTCACCCTGGCCAAAGTGTGTTTAGTATACCATGGGTATGCCTGTCAAGGGGAGAATCATAAAAAACTCTCGTGGACTTCACTTCACTGTGTGTATTTGGCGAAATTAGACTGGTAGGCGTGGCACTTTCTTTATTAAATAAATGTTACTTATGAGATATCAGAAAAAGTATAATATAGGATTGATCGATATATAAGGCCTGGTACTTTACAAAGTAATGCATCAAACGTTATTAATTGTTAACCGTACGAAATATATTTTTGAATAACTTTTGGATTTAGGACGAAGTATTCAGGTCAGCTAGTTTTTGTTTGCCAAGGATAAGTTCATGATATAATAAAAATACATAATATGGCTCTTGTTTTGTTTTGTTGACCTTAAGTGTTAAAAGCTTCAAGAAATCAATGTGAAGCTCACACACACCGGTGCGAAAATGGTATCAACGAAGACCACACGTCAACATAGTCCACAACATTTTCGTACCGGTGTGTGTATGAGCTTCACATTGATTTCTTGAAGCTTTTAACACTTAAGGTTGTGATAATGAGTGGAGAAGTCACAGCAAACGGGTACTGATGATGATGGTTTGGCAACTGTCAGCTGTCAACATAATCCATTTCACGCAATAATAGAATAGATCTTAAACCGAACAATGAAAACACATCATTAAATACATAATATTATTAACGAGCTGAAAAACCTTTCTTGGTATATGATTCCTGGAAGGTGAAAATTTTTTTTTAGTAGCGAGTAACACTTAATGCATTAAAAGTGTTTACATTTTCTTAACTTTTATTTTTTGTTCGGAAAATAATAGCTTAAGCTAACATACGTCATATTTTAAGTTTCAAAATATTTTTATTTCTAAAAATATAAAATCAAATCTCTAAGATCTTTACTTTACTTTTTCTATACACTGGCATTCTACACACATTCTAAGAAATTCTAACAATATGTTGAACTTTGCCATTAACTCCAACTATTAGCCGGGCTGCGTTGGGAAAATATGCTTTTTCTTTATTTTATTATTAAAAAAAGTTGCTTTTCAACTTTTTGCGTTCAACCATTAGCTTTATTTTTATACTCAATAAAAAATACATGAATATCTCTACTTGCCAATCTGGGCCATGTTGATGTTTCACAAATATCTTAAATGTTTTTCGTTAAATAGAGAAGAAAAGTTTTGGTTTTTTTTTTCACAAACTCTTATTTTTAATTCAATTTGCTGTAGCTGAGCGAGAGAGATGCTGTCAAAAGCGTATAAGAAGGAAGTTGAGAAGCTATTTGCCATAACATAATAACAGCGCGATAAGGAAAGCACTGACGGCAGCAGTAGCAGCATAATGAAGCTATCATCAAAAGCTTTCACTTCACTTAAGCTGACTTACAATGTAGCAAGCAGGCAGGCAGGCAGGCAGTCGAACGGCAAGAATCGATAAAAGCCATAAAACACTTATGTGACCACTCTCAACATCAAAAGTTTTTATCTCATGTCTTGTCTTGTTTGTTTTATTAGTTCTTTTTTTTTGTTCGTTTGTTCAGTTTGCCTTGTAAACACTTATCCTTGTAAAACTCTAGGTTTTACACGGAGATTGTAAAGCAAACTTATGTAAACATAACCAACACATTTGCAGCTTGTATGAGTATGCTGGTAATTGTTTGTAGAGGCCATCGTTCACTGGGACAGCAAATACAAACTCAATTTAACCAGCAATTATGGCGCCAGTATTATGGAAAATTCACATACATATATGTATGGGCATATAAGAATTGCCATAGACTGACACAACTTGATTTCGCTGGAAATTCATTGTAATACTACTCATACACACAACAACTCACATGTTGGGCTCAAAAAATGTTCACATATGTATGTATGTATGTGGCGGATTTATGTATGCTCACATCATCCCAGTGTGCCATGCGGATCAGTATCGGATCCGATCCTGATCCGATTCTACGGACATTTTATCCGAATCGGATTCCGGATCGGATCCGAATTTTTGAGAATTTTTAGTATAATTATGATTTCACGGATTCCGTTTTGTCGGATCCGGAACTGATCAGTTTCGGATCCGACTGCGCGGATTCCGTTTTGTCGGATCCGGAACTGATCAGTTTCGGATCCGACTGCGCGGATTCCGTTTTGTTGGATCCGATACTGATCAGTTTCGGATCCGACTGCGCGGATTCCGTTTTGTCGGATCCGGATCTGATCAGTTTCGGATCCGACTGCGCGGATTCCGTTTTGTCGGATCCGGATCTGATCAGTTTCGGATCCAACTGCGCGGATTCCGTTTTGTCGGATCCGGAACTGATCAGTTTCGGATCCGACTGCGCGGATTCCGTTTTGTCGGATCCGATACTGATCAGTTTCGGATCCGCGTCCGCATTTGTGCACATTGGGATAGTACTGAATGTAATATTGTCAGCTTTGGCAAGTGTGAGTTAGTGGCGTCCTATGTCATTCATGACACGGATATGGCTCAAATGAACCTACCGTCGTCAACGGAAAACAACAAGAAGGAAACCTCCACACACACACACACAGGAGTCTTGGTAACAGTACACTTGACTTAGCTATGTGGTCTGTGGTTGTACATTTTTCATAACATTTACTCTTGATAGGATACGTATCACACCATAACAATAATATTTGATATGTTCCATCACTGTGTTTCCTATCCTTATCCCTGTCTCGCTGTCTCTGGATTCACGTATGTTTGCTTGATTTTTCGTGGTTAAGACTATCATCGCCTTGTCTCTGTGTGGTTTGTCCGATAAGGATGTGTATTTGTATTTGTGTTGGTGTGGTGTACTTTGTGTTGTTACAAGCGAAAACACTTTGTGAACTTTATCAAAAAATAAGCAACTTGAACATATTGATTTTGGTTGTGTTGGAAAATTCTATTATATGAAGAGCAAAATGAAATAAAAACCCAATGAAAATTTTATTACTTAAGGGAATGTAAAGGATGAGTAGAATAAAGGATTCAGGAAATGAAATAGATTTAGAGTTTATTTGCTGAAGAAAGAAAAACGAATCATAAATGAGGATTAAATTGAATTGAAAAGCTTTCACTTATCGACATTACAATTGGTAAGTGGTAAAGAAAATTATGCGACAAAGGACTGAAAGCGATAAAAGGGGGAACAGTAGTGAATAGTTTAGAGGGAGAGAGATAATCAAATAACTAAGTAAAGAAACCAAGAACTAAGTAGGCAAAATAAATACTTTGAGAAGATAATGTAAACGGTAGATAATCAAATTTACAAGTGGACTAATAGACAAATGAGCGAAGAGCTTGAAGAACCAAATAAACACTAGAGCAAAGAGATTGACATGCACACACATGTAGGATAATCAAGAAATAGTTGAAAATACTAATACGTAAACATAAACTAATATCACAATAGGCCAATATACAAATAAACCAATAACCTTAAATAAAGACTAAGGTGGGAAAAAAAAATTTAATAGTTTAATATATTTTTTTATACAGCATGGACCAAAAGTGTTTCTAATTTTGAAAGGATGATAATAAAGATAAGATAAAAACTGTGTCTATGTGTAAAGTGCTTAAATAGGGATTTTATAAAATATAAATCATCTAAATGTGACCTTTGATTATTTTGACCTGATGAAAAACCTGGAGAAAAAAATTATCATAAAATGTTGAGCATTTCCTCTTGAATACGTTCTTTACTTCCTCAAGGTCTTAAAAACATTGCTATTAAGTTATCTCTTAACAAAAAGTTCATTGAGGAAAGGTTTAGGCTATAAAGTGCCCAGACTCTTTGGATATCAGTTTTTGCTTGCAAATTTCGGCAACTGCACACTATGAGTCAATGGAGGTGAGACATGTCGCCCTATCTTGCTAAAACTACAGTTTTTCAATAAAACTAATGCTGCTATTTAGCAATAGAGCAAAAGACACATGTCCTTTATGGTCTTTGGACCACTTAAGCCTCCTGCTGATAAAACTGCCCATACGTTATCGTTGGGTGGGTGCAGAGGGTTTTGATGCTTCCGTTTAGGATAAGTATCTCACAGAGCAAAAGTAACATGTCCTTTTTGCCTTTGGACCACTAAAGCCTCCTGCTGATGCTATAGTTTGGTGGATTGTTGGCATTACAATTTGAGGGAAGTATGCCTCGTCTGAAATAAACTTGTTGGTAATGCTGGAAAACCTTTCTAGCATTTCGTTAGCAAACTGATGCCGATTTCAGGTTTCGTTGAAATTCTAGATTGGCCGCATCATTTTGTACATTGTTGAACCTGCATGCTAGATGGAGCTTTATTTCGACACCGTATGTTTGTACTTCAAACCGCTGAGTCTTCTGATAATCTTGGATATCTCGTTAAGAGATGTGCGGAAGGTCGTAATCACTTTCGATTTGGTGTTGTGGGACTTCAGTTTTCTTATCGCCGCCTAACTCAGTTGGTCTGTAGGCTCTTTAGCTCTGATATTATGCAGAGGAGTCCGATATTGTTGAAGGCACCCTCTATGTCCATAAAGACTACTAGAGGAATTTATTTTCTCTATAGTGTATTCTCTATAGGACATGGTAGTGCATAGAGTGCTTTTGTGTCTGCGTATAGCGCATTAGGTAGAAGATTCGGATGTATTGAAATCCTAACTACATCGTCCATAATCCTCTTAAAAGTTTTCTAAGAGAATGATGTGAGATTTATTGATCTGTAGTCCTTCGGTATGTGATGGTTTTCCTGCCTTTGGGACAAAGACCATCCTGGCCGTTTGTCTATCCTATGTACAAGTAGGAAATTTTCACACAGTCTTAAGAGATAGCCTTTAGCCACGGCAATAGAATCTACAAGGCCTGATGAAGTTCGGGGTTATAATATTATCCTTATCGAGGGATTTTACAAAATAAAGCTGTTGATAGCTTCTTTGCTCCCGTTTTCTTCAATGGCTGCTTTCGGCCGCAGAAATTGGTAATGTGACAGTTGTTAAGTTGGAATTCCCACTTGGGAAGTGAGTGTCTGTTAGAATTTCCAAAGTTTCCTTTAATGATTTAGTCCAGCTCCATCATTTTTCATTATGTATCCTCGCGCGTTTGTTGCTGAGGATAGTACTTTTATAAATATCTTAATTTTTGTAATATTTTAAAATTGTGTTAACATTTTTAATTTTTTTTTGTGTTTTTATATTATATATATTTTTAATATTTTCAATATTTTTAATATTTTAAAATTTTTTAGTATTTTAAATATTCTAATATTTTTACTATTTTTCAATATTCTAATATTTTTCAATATTTTGGATATTATTAATATTTTTATTATTTTTAATATATTTAATATTTTTTAAATTTTTAATATTTTAAATATTTTTAATATTTTCAATATTTTTAATATTTTTAATATTTTAAATTTTTTTAATATTTTTAATATTTTTATTATTTTTATTATTTTTAATATTTTTAATATTTTTAATATTTTTAATATTTTTAATATTTTTAATATTTTTAATATTTTTAATATAAGTAATATATTTAATATTTTAAATATTTTTAATATTTTTAATATTAGTAATATATTTAATATTTTAAATATTTTTAATATTTTTAATATTTTAAATATTTTAAATATTTTTAATATTTTTAATACTTTTATTGTTTTTAATATTTTTAATATTTTTAATATTTTTTAAATTTCTAATATTTTAAATATTTTTAATATTTTTAATATTTTCAATATTTTTAATATTTCTAATATTTTAAATATTTTCAATATTTTTAATATTTTTAATATTTTTAATATTTTTAATATTTCTAATATTTTTAATATTTTTAATATTTTTAATATTTTTAATATTTTTAATATTTTTAATATTTTTAATATTAGTAATATATTTAATATTTTAAATATTTTTAATATTTTAAATATTTTAAATATTTTTAATATTTTTAATATTTTTATTGTTTTTAATATTTTTAATATTTTTAATATTTTTAAAATTTTTAATATTTTTAATATTTTTAATATTTTTAATATTTTTAATATTTTTAATATTTTTAATATTTTTAATATTTTTAATATTAGTAATATATTTAATATTTTAAATATTTTTAATATTTTTAATATTTTTAATATTTTAAAAATTTTAAATATTGTTAATATTTTTAATATTTTTATTGTTTTTAATATTTTTAATATTTTTAATATTTTTAATATTTTTAATATTTTTAATATTTTTAATATTTTTAAAATTTTAATATTTCTAATATTTTTAATATTTTTAAAATTTTAATATTTCTAATATTTTTAATATTTTTAATATTTTTAATATTTGTGAGTTTTAGTCGATCGTATTGATTTTATATCACAATTTACGTTAGTGTATCAAATGATACATCAAATTCGGCTTACGAGCAGAAAAGTGTTTTTATTGTTTGATATTTTTGGTCAAATTCAGTGTGACGTGTTTCGAACTCGATGACGAGTTCATCTTCAAACAATAAAAACACTTTTCTGATCGTAAGCCGAATTTGATGTATCATTGGATACACTAACGTAAATTGTGATATTTTTAATATTTTTAATATTTAAAATATTTTTTTAATATTTTTTAATATTTTAAATATTAAATTGTTGCAAATTTGTTTGTACACATTTTTTTTTAAATATTTTTAATATTTAGAAATATTTTGTAAAAAATATCTTTTCTGTTAGTCCCCTTCTGTTGGCAAAACGCATATTTATTTTTCTCTTATTAGTAACCAATTGGTTTTTAGCAACAAATTAATTAATATTTCGTTATTTATGATATTTCTGTTAATTATTTTAGGTCTTATTTTTACCATAACTTGCCAATATTTATGTTGCTGTAACTATTGTTTGTTTAAAGCAGTTATTTGCTTTAATTATTATTTCTGCTAAAGCTATTATTTAAACCGAGGCAACTGCAGAAATCCTAAAGCTTGTTTATTTACACTGCCAAATATTTTCATTTCAAGTTTTAATTTGCATTTTTAACTACAATGAACTTAATGCCCTTCTCCTTTTCTCTGTCTGCTCACACCACAATTCCCTCTCGGCACATTCGGTATTTAATCTTTTATGTTTGCCAAAAAGTTGTTCAAAAGGCCAACCGCAAAATAAACAACAACAAAAACTAGAAAAGAAATAAAAATAAACTTAAGCCTCAACGCACCCAAACACACAGACACACACAGAGACATAACAGCACATAAACACAACAATTCAACCTTTTACCCAGCGGAAACGGAAGTTCAGTGTACACACTTCCGCTTTACAGTTAAATTGTCACATGCGAATACAAATCTTTTCGTTTGCACTCTCCCTCTCTCTCTCTTTTACAGCCGATGTGACCAACATAAAAAAAAACTGGATCCACAAAACTGACAAAAACTTGCATAATCACTGTGGCCACCATAAAGATTGTCTGCTCTCAAACTTTACTCTACCCCTAAGAACTTGCGTGCACAACTGTGAATGTTAAAAAGTCTTCAGAATCGACAAAATTTTTTCCCATTTTATGAACAATTTGTCAGCCGCTTTCGATAAATACTGGGATAAAGCCAAATTTTGTTTATAAGAACGGGAAATCAGGCATGCCATAGCTTTAACTTTCCTAGCAATCGAAGACTCACTCCCCTCATCATCAGTACTCACGACAGGAAATGTGTGAAGGAAACAATTTTGAGATGTAAAGCAAAAGTTAAGACAGCAGTAAACGAAAACACTTAAAGGATTTACGACGAATAGCAAAGGCAAACGAGCAGGAAGATATACAAATAAAAACGACGAAGATGACTTTAACCCAATTTCGAGGAATTTCCTGACTATGCCACAAATGTGCGTTCCCCTCTTCAATTTTCCTGAATTAAAAGGATAAAGTCAATCAACGTTGTGCGAGTGAGGACGCCAGTTAACCACTGCCAAGACTATGATGCTCTACCCTCATCTTTTGCATAGCTTAGTTTTATTTTTATTTTTATTTGTTGTTTTTGGGTGCTGAGTGACTGACTACCAACTAACAAGAGTGACTTGTTTTGATAAATGCTACATTTATTTAAAAGCGATTTGTTGCTTTAAGTCCCCGCTCTCTCTCTCTCTCTTCCCTGCTGTGCACACAATATGTAAATAGCTATACATCATCTAAACCAAAATTGTGTGAGTGTGGGGGGAAACGGTTGTGGGAAAATTTGATTCTTTGCAATCTCATTTCCATAAAATCAAAGGAGGACTATAGGAAAATAACCAGGATTAATTTGAAAGGCAAATTTTGGTAAAGCCATAAACCATAGATTAAAGGTAGGGAGGGGTGGAGAATGCTTCTTGATAATACCTGCGATAGATTGATTGGAAAATTGGCACACACACACTTTAATAAGTATTTAGAAATATATACACACATATACACAGATGGCACAATAGCCTTATATAATATTTACTTTTCGTTAGCTTAGATTGTTGTTATAAATGTTGTTGCTCCTTTTGGACTGGTTTGTCAACAGGTAATCAATACCTATATGATCAGGGTATGTATATATTCATTAGTTCAAAGCTGTTCTAAGGCTGCCATGTAGAAATGCATATCATGTTAATAAGGACACCTGTTGAGAACTATGGTGCTCTAATGAAAATGGGTTATTGCTACTACACAGGAAGGGATGAGACATAATTGGATTTCCAGTGTTGTGCATAGAGACTAATGTATAAGAAATGCCAGAAGAAAGCAGCTAAATTTTAAATTTGTTACTATATTAAACTTGAATACAGGACTATATGTTGTTATTTATAAAATTGGTTGGTGATAAAAACGAAAAAATAACTTGTTGGCAATATCAATGAACAGGGACAAGCGGCCTGACAGATATGAACATGTATACGAGATTTTCGTTTTGGATTAGGCGTGGCAAAATAGTTTGTATTGGTAAAGAGATAACATTTCATATATAGAAACATTTCGTTTTCTGATCAGTGGGCGGGTTTTATATGCCATTTGTATTTTATAACACCAGAGTAATATAATTTCATACACAGATAACATTACGCACTACAGCAGTTCATATGAAAACGAGGACTATATAGATAATATTTGATACACATATGTACTAGGCAATATTGGCTAAGTACACAGACAAAATCTTTAATTTCATATGTGGGCGATAGGGGTGTGGCAAAAGTGTTTTAGATCTATGCATAAATTGGCGAGGGTGCATGTGGAAAGCAAGCCCAGAATATTGTTATAGAGCTAAGAAAGTGTTTCTACAGTACTTTTAGAAGTGGCATATGGCAGCACTTATAACTGGAAACAATTCCGTAAGATATGTTGTATTAAGCTGTTTTTTTTAATATACGTCAACTATGCAAAGGCGAAGCATTGCCGGTTCCACTGGTCCTTAATATTGAGTTCATGTTCGTGCATAATTTTAAATTATTTTGATTGGTGGGTGCGTATGAGTATTGCATTATTCTCCTTATATTACTCATACGTCATATTTCAATTATTTTAATTTTTATTTGTCATTTGATACGAGGGACAAGTTAGACCTTAAGTATTTTAAGACCAAATTCGTTTCAGGACTTTTTAAGGCGATTAAGCTATGTCTGTCTGTCTGGCTGGATGACTCGGGGGCAGGATAACGTTACTGACCGTAATCCTTAATTTATCTCTACGAAAATTTACCAGTATTAATATTTTTCTAAATAATAAAAGCAAGCAAACAAATAACACAAGGGAACAAAATTTAACTTTTTTTGTATTAACTAGAACTTTTTACCGATTTTTTATTAATTTAATGTCGCTGATTTTAAATCTAACCTCAATTTTTCTCCATCAGTTCGAATTTTCATGTTACAGGTACTAATGAGTTATAGTTGTTTAAGTAAAATAAAATGTTTGTTTCTGTCTGCAAAACGGAAAAAGGTATCAAGTCTTTTTGCTCTTCCTTAAAGTCACATAACCCATGAAGAAAATGCGACATGGATTGTGCTAATCGATGAACGTGTTTTGTTTTTATTCACAATTATGTGAATTAGTTTTTAGAGAACTTTATAATTCTGGGAATTTTATCATTTGTATTGGAGGTACCAGAAGGGAAGTAGCTAAACTTCAAATTTTTTATATACAACTTTATCTTGATAAAGCTTAACAATATACTGAATTTGGGCACGATCGCTTTGGGTGATTTGAAGCTATTATTCGATTTCTAATGTGGGTGGTATGGTACATTTGTATGGGAGGTACCAGAAGGGGCGTGGCTAGACTTCCAGTATTTTCTCCAAAACTTTATCCTGTTTTAGCATTACTAAGTACAGTATTTGGGCACGACCTCGTAGGGTGTATTGATGTTTTACTCGATGACTAAATGCTCAGTTAATTGTGAATAAATTTAAAAGTTGTGGTCCGATTTCAATGATGTAAAGCTCTTCTCATTTAGAAAATACTTGACTATATGATTTTAAACTTAAACTTGGACCTTTGTAAAATTTTTTATTTCTTTTGTGAATTTTTTAAAGAACCAAATTTTTTTTTTCATAAAATTGTTAATTTTTTTATCAAAACTTCAACTAGATCTCTGAAACCACTAGGCAAATTTTAAACCAATGTTGGCACGTCTTAATGATAATTTTATTGACGAATTTTGAATTTCTTTTTTAATTTAATATGGTGAGAGGTTTTTAAATTATTCAAATAGTTATATGTAGTCGAAAGGTATTAATTTTTAACATAACGGTATATCGCAAAAAGTCGAACTGATAGAAAACAAACAAGTGTAGATTCTTATTCAGCGTCCCAAATGACCTTAAAAGCATTATTCAGTTTATTCAGTTTATTTATCAACAAATACCTTGTTCCCTTGTGTAATAAATAATATGTTAATTAAAAATCGATTAAGTTCATTAACTCAAGTCTTAAACAAAATCAGACATAGGGTGAGGGTAACTACCAGTCAGTAGACTGAAAAGTCGTGTACTGGTTACATTACACAGTACAACACATGCTTTATGGACTCAATTCTGTTTTGTTTGACATAACATAAATAGAATATGGTGGCGTATGATTATCATAAGAATTATTCCACGTAAATCATACGCGACGGAGTACAACAGTTAACAGTTTTATTGTAACTGCTACAAAACAAACCCAGTTAAAAACAATTTGATGAATGGAAAAGTGAAACTGAAACTTACTGAGAAAATTACCATTGGTACTGCTTATACTCTTTATGAAGTTGGATTACTGTAAGAAGAGTTTTTTTTCGAAATTCGTATGGTATCAATTCGGCTGAATTTCTCAGGATGAGATTATATTTAAAATTAAATTGGCTACATGTTCTAGTCATGTGAATTTTCTATAATAAATTATGGGAGAAATGTAGACTTTCAGAAAGTAGGAACATTTTTAGAGTTAGTTACAGAAGGGTCTGTCCCAAATAGCGGCCCGCGGATGACTTTGGGAAGACCCACATAATTTTTAAAAATGAACACAATTTCTGAAAAATTTCCACAAACTTCTGTCAAATATAAGAAATACGCACAACACTCACTCTTGAAAGCAGTGCTATAAATTCAAATTTCGTTAGCGGTTAGAACTTCATTAAAGTTATTTCTCCTCTCTCTTGTTGGTAGCCGATGATCGCGGCAGAGAGCAACTAAAGCAAAGTAATCAACCACAGTGTCAAACGTTTGAAATTAAGTTTTCAGCCCCACGACTGGTGCAACGTCAATAACAGAACAAAACAAAAACAGGTTCAAATTGGTAACAATCACATACGTACATAAAACATTAAGTAAGTTCGATACTGACTCTCCTAAAGCCCTATACAACATTTCGTTCAATAGAAAAAGAACTCTATTTACTTTCAAAAAACAATGTGATAAGGGTTTCATTTCCTAATTTGATAAAAAAAAATTGTATTTCACAATGTTTGGAAGTACCTTTCTTTGCCAAGCTGCTTTCAAATAAAAAACACATGACTGGTTTAGTCGGCGCACGGAATCTTTGTTAGGCAGTAGATCCTAATTTGTAAGTTCAAAGCCGTTATGTATATAAACTCACTGTTGCAGAAAAACTTTGCTTATCTCCTTGATAGAATACAATAGTAATTAGATTTCCATTACACAGTACAACATTTTTTAGCTAATTGTTTTGGGACTCAATTTTGAGAACTGCACTTTAAAGTAGCCCCAAGAAGAACAAGTTCTGCATTATTCGTTTTGTCAAGTTACATGCCATTATAATTTAATATCGATGTGAAGTGAGTAAGTATCGTATAGGGGAATTTGTCACGTTTTAAGCTCTTTTGTTATATGGTGGCGAATGATTATCATACGTAATTTTTCACGTAAATCATACGCCTCGTGTGTTGTACTGTGTTATTAAGCCTTAGTGCGAAATATACCAATACCCAGAAACATTCTACCACTTGCGCATCCTTTGTTATCTTCTCATAACACTACCGTTTGCTAAGCCCTCCCCCCCCCCCCCCCCCTTTTAAATTCTCTAGCATTAAAATGAAATATTTTTTATACCAATTTTTTAAATACAACTTTAATCCGTATTATTTTGTTATTGTTTTATTTGGCATAATTTGTTTGTATTGTGTAATCCACTCATAAATCTTGTGGTCTTTTCCATAGTCACAAACGCAAAACAGCAAACGACTTTTTGTCTCTCTCGCTTGGTTGTGTTGTGTTGGTGTTGCCAAAAAATATTTCGTTTTACTATATGTGTATTGTGTATAAGAATGTTTGTGAAAATACTAAATAATCCCCCAAATAAAAACAATAAAAAAGTCATGCACAAATAATAAAATTAAAAAACGAGAAACAGTACAGTGCAGAGCGAAACAAGACAAATACTGGCAGTCGACATGCGGATTCGTGAGGTCCATGAACATATCAAGATTTGCAAATGAAAACAATGCCACTTTTTAGCTTAACCCCTCCCCCAGTACTGGCCACCGACATGTTCTCACCAGAATGGTTATTTGCGACCAACAACTTTGAAAACTTGTTTATCTATTGAGAGCTGCCTTCGGCCTGTCCTCACTTTAAATGGGAAATTGTCTAACTGTCTAGCAATTAGTATTAGTTCGCGCGTTTTTTATGGCTTTTTCTATTTCGCTTTTAGTTCTTTTTTTTCACTTATTTCCCAGTTTGTTTTCATACCAAGTTGAAAATCTCTGGCAGCTCTTGGCCAGTCAGTCCTGCCTATATCCTTTGCCTGACCCACATAACCCATCCGTTTCAATCCTCGGACGTTTGGGCTGTATATTTTTTTTATCCGTGTCGCTTGATGAGAAGTTTAGTTTAAGTTGGTTGGCGGTTTGTTTGTTGAGGTTGGCACTTTAGGGCCACATTCATTTGGAAGTTGTTTAATATTTGGGGTGTTGGGTTGTTGTCTGTCTGCACATTTTAGGTTTTATACTTTTTCACTTGTGTCTTACTTTTTCCCTAGTCCCCCCGCTGCTAATGCCAAAAGTGTGTCCTGTCAGTTAGTGAAATTGAATTGTTGTATTTCTGTTGGCCAGGAAGCTGTATTCTATTACAGGAAACTTGTATAGCAATGGTCAGTTGGTGTCTTTGGTGAAATGTGGGGGGAGGTTTTAAAAAATGGTATCTTCGTAAGTATTTGGTGACAACAATTTGTGTCATATTTTTAATTTAGGAAATATTTTTTAAATTAATTACTTAGCAAGTTTTCATAAGACTCAAAAAAGGACAGTTCTAGCGAAATAAGCAATTTTTTTCTTATGTATCCTTCACGAGAAAAGCTTTAAGAATTTGTCCTTTTTATTAAATTAAAAAGAATTAAGACACACACACACAATCATACCCTTTTTACAGAGCAACCTATGCAGAAAGTATTGTGTTTGTTATATACATATAACAAAAACATCTTAAATTAATTGGCATATCATTTGAAAGAAAAACAACAATAGCTAATATTAGTATTCTTATTTTCCTCTTTTGTGTAAGTATTTTTGTTTTGTTCACTATCAAACAGACCTATCCTAAATATTTACTTTTTTTCTTCTTCTCCTAAAGACCCAATCAAGCAGTATTTGTATGAGCTGCCAATTTAAATCATTTCATTTCATTTCAATGTAATTGAGTAAGGTTTCAGTTTGTTTCCCAGAAATCATTCATCAATGTCCTGTTAAGCTAACCGATGTATATGTTGCATGACCACCTGTTGTAATGGCAAATGTCCTTCAATGTAAGTATTTGCATATAAATGTAAGCAAAAGTAATTTTTCTTGGAACGTTTACGTTGTGTTCAATTCCCTAGTCCTTTCTCTCTTTCTCACTTTCATTTACTGTGACATGTTAGTCATTTGTAAAAAAAAACAAAGTTTAAAATTTGTGTTAGTTCAATCATAGGTCATGTTGTCGTAGAAAAGCAATTTGAAATTGGTATTTGTATGAATTGGGAATGTTACAATGACTTACTTGTGACAAATTGTTTAACTGTATGAAAAAAGAAAATGTTTAGCATTTAAAAAAAAAACTATGCGTAGTAGCTTAATCTGTCCTAAGGTTAGTACAAGCAGTATTGCAATCAAAGATGTTACCAGTTAAGCTCCTTGATGTTTATATGGTTCTGGTGTTTTTTTATACAAATGTTATGTGAGTTTTGGTAGTAACTAATGGTAATTGTGATACAAAATGTAAATCTTTCGAAATCTTTAACTAAATGTTGTTACAATGAGAGGGATTATTGTATAATGCAAATGAGATTTTAGGGATGTCAAATTTTGTCATTAACCAGAAGCGTATATAAAAACAAAATATAAAAAATTGTGAGAGGCGTTTCATTAATCAGATGAAGTAGTTAGTTTGGATCAATGTTTAAAAGAAAAATCATTACATATCACAGTACAACATTTTTTAGCTCATTGATTTAGGACTCAATTCTGAGAACTGCTGGTGAAAGATGCCCCGAAAAGAAGAAGTTCTGCATCGTTCGTTTTGTCAAGTTACATGCCATAATAATTTAATATCGATTTGAAGTTAGTAAGTATCGTATAGGGGAATTTGTCATGTTTTAGGCTCTTTTATTGACATAACTCGAGAACCACTTGTCCGATTTAGAAGAAACTAATTTAAAACTAATTAAAAATGACAATTCCTTTAATCTGTTCATATAACGTCTCTCCACATAAGCAACAGTTTCGCTTTTTCATTCATCAAAAGATTTTTAACTAGGTTTATTTTGTAGCTGTTACAATAAAAATGTTGAGCTCCGTGGCGTATGATGTACGTGAAATATTACTAATGATAATCATACGCCACCATATAGTATTTATGTTATGTGAAACAAAAGGGCCTAAGACGTGACAAATACCCTATTTGATACTTTCTAACATAAAATCGATATTAAATTATTATGGCATGTAACTAGAGAAAACGAATGATGCGGAACTTCTTCTTATTTGGGCTGCTTCACGTAAAGTTTTCAGAATTGAGTCCCAAGATCATGTGCTGTACTGTGTATTTCAATTAAAATTTGACCATCAATTTCCTTACAACATTTACTATTTCTTCATATGTTTTTAGAAATATGGACTAATGATCATAAAAAAAATGTTTGAATTTGTACAAAATACGCAAGATGTGGATTTTATTTATCTCTCTCTATTTGTTGTTGTTGTAGTTGCGGTGGCGATCCTTTATACCGATTATATTTCTATCAGCATTAGATCAGGCATGTTATGTGATTACACAAGGGAACAAGGTATTTGTTGATTAAAAACTGGTGGTTGTTTTTAGGGTTATTTGGGACGCTGAATCCGAATCTGCACTTGGTTTTTTTCTATCAGCTCGACTTTTATGTTAAAAATTAAGACCCTTCTGCAACATATATTTGAATAATTTAAAAACGGCTCACCATATTCAATTAAAAAATTCCAAAATTTGACAATAAAATAATCTTTATGGCGGGCCTACATTGGTTTAATATTTGCTCAGTAGTTTGAAAGATTTAGATGAAGTTGTGAAAAAAATAAGAATTTTATAAATAAATGAAAATCTTTGTTCTTTAAAAATTCATAAAAAAACTACAGAGATCCCAGTTTTGTTCTAAAATCATATAGCCATATATATTTTGAATGAAAGGAGCTTTATTTCATTGAAATCAGTCTACAACTTTTGATTGTATTCACAATTTTCTGAGCAAACTGAATTGGATAAAAATCGCGATTCCCCATTTCAGAAATCGAGTATGATATCAATACACCCAACGAGATCGTGGCTAAATACTGTAGAATAACGGATAAGAAAAAAACTTTCTGGTACCTCCCACACAAATTTACAACTCCGCTCACTTTAAAAATCGAGTAATAATAATAATACGCCTAATGCGATCATGCCTAAATTCTGTATTTTGTAAATCTATATCTTTATAAAGTTTTAGAGAAAAAGTGCAACAATTTGCACTCTTTAAAAATCGAGTAATAATATCAATACACCCAAAGCGATCCTGCCCATATTCTGTATATTGTTAAGATTTTACAGGATGAGGTTGTGGAGAAAAAATTTAAAGTATAGCCACTTCATTTCTGGCACTTCCGCCCACTGTAGAAATTAAGTAATAATAATGTTCTCCGCAACATTTACATAAATGTGAATAGAAGCAAAACGCGTTTTCGATTGTCATGATCCATGTCAAATTTTCTTCACTGGTTTAGCTATTTTACGTGAAAGTATTAAAACTTGGCTCTTTTTTCCATTTTAAATTTTTTATGATTTTTTAAAATACAAAATTTAAATTTTTTTTTAGACAGAAACAAACACTTCATTTTACTTAAAGAACTATTACTCAGCCAATTTTTTGTGATTTTTAAAAATATGTTAGTATTTTTTAAATGTAACAATAACATCTTTTGAAAATCTGTTTAAGAAGAATAAAGTTATTATAAAAGTCGAAAATAAGATTAGTACCTATAGCTTAAAATTTCGAGCTAATGGAGAAAAATTGAAGATTAGATTTGAAATCAGCGAACTCAAATTAGTATAAAATTGGTACACAGTTACAGTTCACACAAAAAATGTTAAATGTTGTTCCCTAGTGTTATAAATGCAGCCAATTTGACAAAACGAATAATGCACAAGTTCTTATTTTTGGGGCTATTTTCACGTGCAATTTTCAGAAAATCATGTGTTGTACTGAATAAATATACTAATATTAGTGTAGATCGTTGTGCAAACCTACGTTGCCTCGGTAATTTTTGGTTCGGTCAGTTTAATTATCTTGTAATAGTAGACAACTCCTCAAAAAACGGAAACCATTGCTGCACCCCTTCTGGTATCTCCCATACAAATCGCCGAAATCAAATTTAATCTTTGACCACAAGCATAACTTTTTTGTAAGTTAACTGAATTTAGTAAAATTTTGTTTAAGGTAAACGTTTATTGAAAGTTGAATTACGAATTATAATCGTACACGTTGTTTTACCCTTACTGGTACCTCATATGCAAATTAGGAAATTTTTTCGAATATTTACATTTTCCAATAATTTCTACAACCATATATTGGCTGTAATCTTATCTACAGTTTTACTATATGTTTGTTAACTTCTGACCAATTCCTAAATCTAAACAGTTTACACTCCACAAGCAAACAGATAAAAATACGCAAATAATTTAATTTAAAACTCTGTTAATTTTACTAACTGGATACTTATAGGGTGAGGGTATTTATAATTCAAATCATCTGACTGAAATTTCTGGCATAAAGATAGAGATAGAAAATTTCAGTATGTTTAGAAGAATGCCATCGCCTCCAACATGTATTTTTGCCAAATGTTTTCAGGATAATCAAAGATAAAAATTCAAAAGGAAATTTTTCGCGTATTATTCTCTTGAAAATTCATATATATTAGACCGGGTCACAAAAAAAATTTTTTATTCAAAACAAAAAACTTACGTATGACAATATGTATTTACTGCATTAACTTTAATACTTTTCATGGTGTTTGCATAACTATCGCAAATTATTGCATACTTTTTAACGCTGTCGGAAGAAAATAAATAAAAATGATTGCATACATTCTGGCTCAAATTATTGCATATTTTTTAAGCGGCATCGAAACAATTTTGAAATCTTTTCCTGAGATAATTAATTTTTAATTTAATCACCATCGAATCTTAGCGCGACTTAAGTTGGGTGTACTCTTGGCGACTTTCTAGTTTTGCAAAAATATACCTCAGACGCTTTTCATTAGCCACTGCAAGCTCAGAGTCACTTACATCTCGTAAAAAAAGTTCAGTGCTAAAAAGTATGCAATACTTGTATATAATTTTTTTTGTCGATACCGCTAAAAAGTATGCAATAATTTTCGGTAATAATGCAAACAAAACGAAAAGTTATTTGTGTTAATGCAATATATCTTTATTTTGAATATAACTTTATTCTTTCAAAGCAAAATGTTCTTGATTTTTAAAGGGCTTCAATACTAGAAAAAAAAATATTTTCACAGTTTAGGGATAGAAACTGCCTAAAGTGAGGTCTTTATTACAAAATGATGTCATACGTCAGCGACACCTTTAGGACACATAAAGTACTCGTCGAGACCTAAACAACGAAGTCTTGTATGTTACGATTAAGCCACAAACATAAAAGCTTCGAAAAAAAACGATTTTGGCCATTTTTCGGGGGGTGTGGGATGAAAAAATTGTCAAAATTATAACAGTGTTGTCCATACCGTAATATGTATAATATAAAATTAAATATGTTCAAAATTTTCATAAACATTACACTTTTCACTGGAACATTTACTTTTGTAAAATACGTATAATACTTAATGATTCGAGTTCTAATTTATTTGACTTGGGAATAAAAATAAAAAAGCAAAGAAAAAATAAGTTTTATCCATTTATTTTAAGGATTTCAAAAATCAAAAAATGTTTCTTTTACTAGAAAACACTCAAAGCTGCACGTGCCTTCCATGTAAACTGATATTACGAATATAGTAAAGGTATTGGTTTAGGACATAAACAGCGTTTTTTTTTCTTGTGTGTGTGGGAAATTCAAATACGTTATCAGAATTTTGCTATCAGGCATAGTTTTTTGGCTTTTTGCAAATAAGTTTTGTTTTCCATTAAAAGTTTGTATGGAGGCGATTGTTTAAAAATTTAATAGAAACAGGTGGCAACATCAGCAACATGCCTTTTCGCAGCAATTATCGCCCTATTCTATTTTATAATCACCTTATTCTCTTTTTAATATTCTACATAAATTTGGGATGCAACATGTCCTTGAAAGTGCATTTTTGCCCTCTTATTTGGATTTCTTTTATGAATGCTGCAGCGACGTGTCCGTTGAATAGGGTGAAAGGTTCCACAAAGACATTCTAACTTTAGAAAAGCCTTACGATGGAAAATGGATGGATGGAGACTGCAAGGATATTAAGCATAAAGTTAAAAAAAAAACTTTGTTAACTAATAGAAAATACATATTTGTTGTTCTTATTTTTCATGATTTAAACTCTACTAGTTTCGGTTATTGTATTAAGAAAAGATTCTGTTGGATCAAATAAAGTTTTCATTACATTTATGCAAAACATATTTTAATGCAATATAAAGAAAGATGAACAAATTTAAATCCAAATAACTAAAAAACTGTGCCTAATGAAAAACATTTAAAAACATATTTGAAATCATGATATTAATAACCATAGGAATCACAATTAAAATACCCAGAAAAATATTCGCTGACGGCTCTGTAACATTTTAGGACACTGCAAGGATATTCAGCACAAAATAAATAAAAAACTTTTTTAACTAATAGCAGAAACATATTTGTTCTTCTCATTTTTCATGTTTTAAGCTCTACTAGTGTCGGTTATTGTATGTAGAAAATATTCTGTTGGATCAAATAAAGTTTTCATTACATTTATGCAAAATATATTATAATGCAACATGAAGATTGCTGAAAAAATTTAAATCCAAATAACTAAAAAACTGTGCCTGAAGAAAAAAATCTGAAAACATATTTGAAATTATGATATTAATAACCATAGGAATCACAATTCAGACACCCAGAAAAATGAAAAATAGTTTACTTTAAATAACAGTGTTATTAGCAACTTAAATTGTGTTTCGCTTTTTTATATCCTCAAATTCCTATATTTCAAAATAAATCAGCTAAAACCAATATTTCTATCACGACTACGACATTTCCATATTACATTTAACAGCATTTTCTTTGCATGCATTTCTCATTTACCAGTTCTCGTGGAAAACTTTTAACTAACTTCTCTTCCTAACAGGATTTTGCCCTAAGGAACAATTCTCGTATAACGGATATGCTTTTGTTTTTAATTGAAACAAACTTCACCAATTACAGTTAACACATTTTTTTAGAAGTATAGAGAACTATTAACACAGTTTTACTTCGAGTAGCTGAACTCAATGCATAAGTTTGTTACTGGAGTTTCATTTTATGTTTGTATTGCAAAGCTATTGCTTTCAGCAAGTAGCTTTGCCAACTTCCTCTGTCCTCTTTACTTACTGTAATTAAATGCTGTTGTAAACAATGTCGACGACGACAACGACAACTGCGGGTAAGTTTATGTTAAGCTGCATAATATGCACACACATTTTGTTTATTTTTAATTTATTCACCTCCCCTCCCCCCGCCTTTGCCAAAAAAACAAGCAGTGCTTGTTGATTTAGTAATTTAGATTCCCAGAAATTGCACAAATAATATATCAAAATTAAAATTTAAATATTTATTTGAATCTGCGAATTTCATTAAATTTTTATAAAAGAGATGTTGTTGGCGCCACATCCCAATTCCCTGTAAAAACATAGAACGTGTTAACACATAATTTTATATAGCTCACGTTTACATTAAATGCTTCCTGCTGGCATTCCAGGAAATGCGTGGCAATTTTTAAATCTGAAATCATTAATTTCTAGGAAAAATTATACATTGCGTCTGCTCGACTGATAGCTGCCAGCAAAAGTCGTAGGAAAATTTAACAAACTTTGAAGAACAAATAACGTTTAACTCAACATAGCACGAAACGACGTGGAAAAGTAGATTTTAATAAATAATTACCATTTAAAGCATTACTTGACGTTGCGATATTTACGCTGTGGAGGTTGGTGGGTGATGCAGAAGCAACAGCAGTTTCTGATTAATGGATAGCAATAAGCTTCCTGCTGGAGTTAACGGGGCAAAAGTTGTTTTAAAATACTGCAGGGATGACGATGTTAAGCGTGGCGCCGTAGCTGATTGTGATGTGTTACACGCATATTGTAGCTGGAGTTAGTTGTTAGAGGAGGCACACACACACACTCGTAGTTGTACATACACATAGATAAATATCCTTAGGGATATAACTTTAAATTAAGTACGAAACCCATTTACACAACCACACACAAACTCACACGCCCGCACACATTCTAACACGCGCTCTTATAGCATTCGGGGAACAAACGACGCCGCGCGTTGTGTGTAAATTTAACAGCACAACAACAATGTTTTGGTAATGTTACGTTTCCGGTTTAGTTGGTGGAAAATTGTACATGTTTCTTTGCCATTTCTCCGGTTGTTAGTTGTTGTTGGTTAACAAGGTAAATGTTAAGGTAAGGACGAGAGTAAATGAAATTTCGCCAAGATTTATGGTTTGTGGGAGGACACAATTTTCACTAGATTACACTTAGAAAAAGGGATTTTCGCGTGAGATACGCAAACTTTTTATTTTCTACTTCAGTTGAAATGGAAAACTTTAGTTGTTAGTGGGATACTTTGCTCTTAAAATCACAAGAACTTTTCAAATTTATTTTATTATTTTTTTCTTTTAAATTTCTCACTTTTTTTCTCTTAGGGCAACAAGTCCTTTTCCGTTGGTTTCTTTTGTCGTTTGCTTTCTTGTGCTTTGTCACACTTCAATGCTTTTACACATAAATTCTTTGCTCACATACAATTTTTCCATTTATTTTCTTGTATTATTATTTTTCTTGTCTTATTATGTTGTAACTACCGCATCGTCGAAAGGCTAAAAAGTAACTGAATTGTTGTCAATTTGTTGGGTTCCTTTGTTACTGGAAATTGTGGTTTAGTCTGGGCCATACGTTCGCAGTTGCCGGAGCGGCACATCAGCTTACTCGTACACTGTCCCTGTAGTCCGTATTTGATATGGGTTCGTAATAGGGAAAACTTTACGAAATGAATAATCATGTTCAAGGAATGAAATGGCAACGGGAAATGTCTCTCACTCTCTGGGTATCTGTGGATGCTCTCTGAATGTGCACAAGAAAACTGTTATACATCCGACACTTGTGTTCTGTCAGCCACACGTGCTATCCAACAAGTGTGTCGTAAACTTTAGAGTGTCTGTGTGTGTGAGTATTGTTTAAGTCGAGAGAATGAAATAAACAATGGTACAAAAAAAGAACCGGAAAATTTGCTATGGTCTTTCAAAAGGATATATGGTCAAATAAAGGAAGGTGGTATAAATGAATGGAAAGAATAGAAAATATTAAAAATTAATAGTAAAAAGAAAAAAAAATATAACAATATCAAAACATAAAAATATCAAAAAATTCAAAATTTAAAAATATAAAAATATAAAAATATAAAAATATAAAAATATAAAAATATAAAAATATAAAAATATAAAAATATAAAAATATAAAAATATAAAAATATAAAAATATAAAAATATAAAAATATAAAAATATAAAAATATAAAAATATAAAAATATAAAAATATAAAAATATAAAAATATAAAAATATAAAAATATAAAAATATAAAAATATAAAAATATAAAAATATAAAAATATAAAAATATAAAAATATAAAAATATAAAAATATAAAAATATAAAAATATAAAAATATAAAAATATAAAAATATAAAAATATCAAAAAATTCAAAATAAAAAAATTTAAAAATATAAAAATATAAAAATATAAAAATATAAAAATATAAAAATATAAAAATATAAAAATATAAAAATATAAAAATATAAAAATATAAAAATATAAAAATATAAAAATATAAAAATATAAAAATATAAAAATATAAAAATTTGAAAATATAAAAATATAATTATATTAAAATATAAAAATATAAAAATATAAAAATATAAAAATATAAAAATATAAAAATATAAAAATATAAAAATATAAAAATATAAAAATATAAAAATATAAAAATATAAAAATATAAAAATATAAAAATATAAAAATATAAAAATATAAAAATATAAAAATATAAAAATATAAAAATATAAAAATATAAAAATATAAAAATATAAAAATATAAAAATATAAAAATATAAAAATATAAAAATATAAAAATATAAAAATATTAAAATATAAAAACATAAAAATATAAAAATATAAAAATATAAAAATATAAAAATATAAAAATATAAAAATATAAAAATATAAAAATATAAAAATATAAAAATATAAAAATATAAAGATGTAAAAAAATAAAAATATAAAAATATAAAAATATAAAAATAAAAAAATATAAAAATATAAAAATATAAAAATATAAAAATATAAAAATATAAAAATATAAAAATATAAAAATATAAAAATATAAAAATATAAAAATATAAAAATATAAAAATATAAAAATATAAAAATATAAAAATATAAAAATATAAAAATATAAAAATATAAAAATTTGAAAATATAAAAATATAATTATATTAAAATAAAAAAATATAAAAATAAAAAATATAAAAATATAAAAATATAAAAATTTGAAAATATAAAAATATAATTATATTAAAATATAAAAATATAAAAATATAAAAATATAAAAATATAAAAATATAAAAATATAAAAATATAAAAATATAAAAATATAAAAATATAAAAATATAAAAATATAAAAATATAAAAATATAAAAATATAAAAATATAAAAATATAAAAATATAAAAATATAAAAATATAAAAATATAAAAATATAAAAATATAAAAATATAAAAATATAAAAATATAAAAATATAAAAATATAAAAATATAAAAATATAAAAATATAAAAATATAAAAATATAAAAATATAAAAATATAAAAATATAAAAATATAAAAATATAAAAATATAAAAATATAAAAATATAAAAATATAAAAATATAAAAATATAAAAATATAAAAATATAAAAATATAAAAATATAAAAATATAAAAATATAAAAATATAAAAATATAAAAATATAAAAATATAAAAATATAAAAATATAAAAATATAAAAATATAAAAATATAAAAATATAAAAACATAAAAATATAAAAATATAAAAATATAAAAATATAAAAATATAAAAATATAAAAATATAAAAATATAAAAATATAAAAATATAAAAATATAAAAATATAAAAATATGAAAATATAAAAATACAAAAATATAAAAATATAAAAATTTAGAAATTTAAAAATATATATAAAAATAGTAAAACTGCATGCTAACTTTTTCATTTGCAGGTTTTGTTTGCTTCTTATAGGACTTTTTATTTTCCAAGCATGTGCAAGTTTTCAACAATTTTTTTTTATTAACCTATCACAGCTTTTAATTATATAACATACGCTTTTATTAAACTTGACCAACCCCCCTCGTTACACTCAATGTGTGCCAACTATAAAGGAAGTGATGTTTTTATTCCCCGAAAGTTTATTTAAAAACATTCAAAAATTCATATGTATATGTATGTTATGTGTGTGTGTGTGTGTAAGCTGACGAAATATGATGGCGCTTAAAAAAATAAATTTTAATAAAACACTCATCATAAATTTACTTTTCCATATTAGTTTTAGTTTTTTTGCCTTTTGTTTTCGACGAAAGCGAAAATTGTCAAGGACATCTGTTGTTGCTGTATGCTACAAAGTCTTTGCCTAAAGTTTTTGTTTACGAAAGAAAAAAATCTGAAAATTTCACACAAAAGAGCATCACAAAAACAAAACCTATAGATGTTGTTGCTGTTGTTGTGTTTTTTCGTTTCTTGTGTATTGTTTTTTATTCAATACTTGCCCCATGACTGCCAAGAACTTGGTTGCAAAATTCTTCTTCAATATGATTGAGGATATCCTTGTTAACGCTAAACACGAACTCGGAAGCTAAAAATCTTATGCAGGAAGCTCAAGGGAATTGAAGGAGTACTACCATCAAATCGCTCCATGTGCCCCGGCCCAGGCACTTGTGTTGTGTTGTTGGATTTTGCCTTTTGTTTTTTTAGTCCGTGCATTTTTGTGTGTGTGTGTGTCACATTTGGTGGCCATTGTCGTTGGGCATGCAACTTTTTTTTTTGGTTTGTTTTCGTTGTTTGTGCTTGAGAATCTTTTATAAGTCATCTTCTTTCTGGTTTATGGAAATTGTTGAGTGTTTGCCGTGGTAGCTTGTCTTGTCTGTTGTTTTCTTTTTTTTACTTCCTTTTTGCTTCTATTTGTTGAACAGGAAATTCTTAACGCTTTGTTGTGAGTTGTGATAATTACAATTTAATCGATTTTGGCTTAGTCAGGGGAAGGCTACAATTTCCTTGTAAATAAACTAGGCCATGTGGCAAGGTTGGAGATCTTTGTGTCAGAGAATGTGAGATTATTAAAAAGGGTAATGGGATTTCTACTACGATGATTAATGAGACTGCAGTGGACATTATAAGCAAGGGAATTGATGCAATGACCGCAGTGAGTACTGTGGAGAAATTAATGTTGAAAGCTGCAGTTCTATTTTTAAGGTTGAGATGATGAGAAAACTTATTCCACACATATTAGATAAACATCATAAAGGAAAGGAAAAATCCTATTCTATATTAAAAATTGATCACTTAGTCGAGTGTTAAAAGAGTTTTTATTCAATATTTATACATAATAATGTCTGCCGCAAGGAAAGAATAACCTGCTAACATGGTCGACAGTAAATACCCACTGAACGTTATTAAAAGCAACACATTCTTGTTTTCGCTTTTAAAATTCAAGAGCTTTAGTGGTGACACATTAATTTTCTAAAGCATGTGATTTTAAAATTACCCATATCATTAGCATTTCACGAACACATTTTTGTGTTAATGTCAGCAGCATGTCGTTGCTTAAGCCAAATTTGTTCCAGTTTTCATTGTTGTCTTGATATTTTTCCATTATGTTAAAGCTTTCTATGGTATGTTGTTTGGTACCAAAATGGTTACTAACTTAGTTAACATGTGCATTTTCTGCTATAGCATGAGGCACTTACAGCCAGTATAATGATGATAATAATATATAGTACAAAGATGACAAAGAAAAACTTCACATGTATGTAAAGTTGAGAAGGAATGGTTAAACATCTTCTTGTAAGGAGATAGTTACACTTTTATGATAGCAGTCTTGTTACGGGACATATTCAGAAATGCTTGTGGTTGCTACATTTCACTTTATTCGCTTGCAATAACATCATCTTTATAATATAAAAAACAATCTAAGGAAATGTAAAATATGCTTGTATATGTACTTAGCAGCGCATGTACAGACTTACTGAAATTCTGTACAAACTGAGATAACATTAATACTTCATATTAATAACGCGTAAAATAAATATTAATCATACGCATTGTTAATTTTATCACTCATACGTCTAGTGTGTCATGTGTTACGCCAGGGATGGGTAATCAGACAATTGTCTGAAACGAATTATGCCAAGGACATCAGAACTTCAAAGGACTCAATAGAGAATAATGTTCTGCTACTATATTCATTAGCATACTCATACGTACTGTATTATTTTTTTCTAATTTCTAATTATTTTAATTAGAATATACAAATAAGTGAGTATACCAAATTAAATCCTTTAAATTCATTAAATTTATTAAATTCATTATATTAATTAAATGCATTAAATTCATTAAACTCATTTAATTCATTACATTCATTAAATTCATTACATTTATTAAATTCATTAAATTCATTAAATTTATTAAATTAATTAAATTCATTAAACTCATTAAATTCATTAAATTCATTAAACTCATTAAATTCCTTAAATTCATTAAATTCATTAAATTCATTAAATTCATTAATTAAAATCATTAAACTCATTAAATTCATTAAATTCATTAAATTCATTAAATTAATCAAATTCATTAAATTCATTACATTCAATTAATTCATTAAATTCATTAAATTCATTAAATTCATTAAATTCATTAAATTCATTAAATACATTAAATTCATTAAATTCATTAAATTCATTAAATTCATTAAATTCAATAAATTCATTAAATTCATTAAATTCATTAAATTAATTAAATTAATTAAATTCATTAAATTCATTAAATTTATTAAATTCATTAAATTCATTAAATTCATTAAATTCATTAAATTCATTAAATTCATTAAATTCATTAAATTCATTAAAATCATTAAACTCATTATATTCATTAAATTCATTTAATTTATTAAATACATTAAATTCATTAAATGCATTAAATTCATTAAATTTGTTAAATTCATTAAATTTATTAAATTCATTAAATTCATTAAATTAATTAAATTAATGAAATTCATTAAATTCATTTAATTCATTAAATTCATTAAATTTATTGAATTCATTAAATTCATGAAATTCATTAAATTAATTAAATCTTCCTATTAAATCTATCATCATTAAGATAATAAAACTTATGAAATTTATAAAATTTATAAAACAAAAAATTCGTAAAATTTAAAATTAATGAAATGCATAAAAATCATGAAATTCGTAAAATTAAAAAAATTTATATATTTTATAAAATTTATAAAATTCGTAAAATTTATTAAATGCACGAAGTTCATAAAATTTCTAAAATTCAATAACATTCATATAATTTATAAAATTCGTAGAATTCATCAAATCCTTAAAATTCACAAAAATGTATAAAGTCATAAATTTCGCAAAATTCATAAATGTCATAAAATTTATGAAATTCATAAAAACCATAAGATTTAAAACATTTAAAAATTTTATTAGACTAATAAAATGCTTAATAAAGCTGAATAAAACCCTTATTTTTAACATTAATCATACGTTATGTGGACAAAAATAAAATAATATTACTCATACGTCAAAATTGTATAAAAACTGCATTGCGCTATGTAAGTAGGTAAGTTTTTTGGATGACAAAAATACGGTATATTTTGTTTTCCTATGTCCTTTTAGTCCTTTTAATCAAGTAATGCTACAAAATGGCCGAAAATTACTTTCGACCTCTTTGGATGTCTTTATGTATGTGTTCTAGACCAAAAAAAAAAATAAACATAAAAACTTCGCATGTCCTGTTAGTCCTTTTAATCAAAACTATTACCGAAAATTAACACTTTTCAACGTACAATTATCTGCAAATACGTTAATGACCATCTTGAATGTATTTTTGTGTCAACTTTTAATAGAAAATTTTCATGTCCTTTTAGTCCTAATTTTTACAGTAATTTAAAAAATTACCGAAAATCACCACTTTTCGACGTTCAATAATCTACAAATACATCATTGAGCACTTTGGATATTTTTCCAGATGTATTGTGGAAAATAAAAAACTTTACATATTTAGTTTTCGTATGTCCTTTAACCCTTTTCATCAAGTAATTTAAAAAATTACCGAAAAACACCACATTTCGACGTACAATTATCTACAAATACATCATGGACCACTTTATATATTTTTCCAGATGTATTGTGGAAAATAAAAAACTCTACATATTTAGTTTTCGAATGTCCTTTAACCCTTTACATCAAGTAATTTAAAAAAATGACAGAAAATTACCACTTTTCGTCGTTTAATTATCAACATATGTGTTTTTTAAGACAAAAACTTTTATATATTTGGTTTTCGTATATCCTTTTAGTCATTTTTTTTTCAAGTAATGCCAAAAGAACTCCCGAAAATTGCCAATTTCGACGTTTAATTATATACAATTACATACAGATTGACCTCTTTGAATGTCTGAATATATATAATATTATTTTCGTATGTCCTTTAGTCCTTTTAATCAAGTAATGCTAAAAAATTACCGAATTTGAATATTTGTCGACGTACAATTATCTACAAATACATTATTAACTGTTTTATATAGTTATTTTCGTATGTCCTTTTAGGCCTTTCTATCAAGTAATGCGGAAAATGCCCAAAATTACAACTTTTTCAGGTATAATTATCTACAAAGACATTATTGACCTCTTTGCATGTTTTATATCCTCAACCTCCAAAAATCCTTTTCATCCTTTTTTGATGTCAAACCGTGACAACATTATTATTTAATGTCACTGCTGAAAATTTAATAGTTTTCCCATCTGATGTACATTTATTAATTTAAGAGTAAATTTATATAAAAATAGCTCATTTTAATATAAGCTTCCGCTTATACAACCATTATCAACAAATCCCCTCCAACACCATGACAACTTTAATATTACAGATAGCTCGCTAATAGTTCATGTGTAAAATATCACCCCACTCAACTGCTGTGTGATACCAGAGTAGGTGTTTAAAATTAACCGTGTATGTTTACATGGAATATGATATGATCCATATATTTTCTATGACTCAGGTGCTTTAACGTGTTTTATAGAAATGAAACTGACAATTTAATACCACTCCCTACAATTTTACTAGAAAATAAATGTTGAACATTTATGATGTGGCGCGGTGAAATTCCTTAAAGCTGTTTATATTCAACCAATCATCTATGTTATGCCATAAAGTGATCACCTTTTTGCGCAAATACCTTTGTAACAAGTAACAAGTACTCAAGCAGCTGCAACTTAAATATTGCACACGTAATGCTCATTGTTTTTGTTACAAATACACCAGAGCAGTTTCTACTTATCACCCTCGTCATCATAAGCAGCAGTAGTAGTAGTAGCACCACAAGCATCATTACTATCATCATCATCATCTTCCATGCCATCTGGCATATATCGGATCCGCAGCAACAACTTCAAAAACATAATCATTTGCCATCATCTATGTATATACTTGACATTATCCTACTTGTAACAGAGGAGCTCTAGCTATAGCTTCATCTTCATCATAATCGTTTTTGCAACTTCATTGCTATTGGTTTTAAGGTGTTTTTCCATTCTCCGTTCTTGTTGTTTTGTTTCACTCTCCTATCCTACCACCTACCACACTCGCTAACGACAAATACTTGTTCGAGCTGTAAGACCTTTATCTGATTGCATTGGTAAATCTAACAGCTATTATTTGCATAGGATTATTGACTGACATAAAGCAAAATACCCTGACAGTCGTCTTAGTTGCACGACGACAACGACGGCGATGATGGTATTCACACCATTCTGGCTAGGACCTTTGTAAGTGCGTGCGGTGCAAATGAACAGAAGAATTGTGGAAATTGTGCAGAAGTTCAATTGGAGAGCATTTCGAGACGCACACAGACAAATAGTTATTGTTACGTATTTACAACAAATGCAACAAATGAACAACGTAATCAGCATTAAAAGCATCATCATCATCATCGTGGTCGTCGTCGTCGTTGCCGTAGACGGCATCACAATCAGAGAGTAATGCAAGCAAAACCCAGGGAACTTCATTAGGAGTATTGTACAGTGGTTTAGGGGAGATGTTTTCTGTTAGTGATATTTATAATACGTACGGTACAAGAAGAGCGCTCTTGTAATTAAATTTCTTTAACATTAATCATACGTACTGTGGATAAAAAATTATTATATAATATTAATCATACGCAAGTATATGACTTAGATCTTATGTACTCGCCTAATATAAATAAATAGTAAAAGAAAATCATTTGTCTAATTGTCGTAATAAAATGTGGTCAGCAAAATTAGACCATGTTTGCCCTAGTAAAACATTCGAAAAGTTTAATTCCACATAGTCTCTTTTTCGTCCTTTTTTGAGGATTATCAAAAATAGCTCTAAAAGATATATGTAGATGTAATGTTAAACAAACTTATATTAAAAGAAATTTCAGTATGAATATTGGTATACAAACAAATTTTATATTTAGTTATTAAACGTTATTTTAGTCCTTTAAATTAAAAAAATTTTTACAATGACCCATTTTCTACATACAATTATCGAAAAATAAATTATTCGCAATATTTAAAGCATGAGATAATTTCTATCCCTATTTTTCAAAAATCCTTTTCGTCCTTTTTTAAACAAGACCTTGAAAATGCTTTAAAACTTTTAGCAGGAACAATTTAATATCGAATTTAATTAGTAGATATCCAAAGCAAAATTACTCTGTCCGAAGATTTTCGTATATCCTTTTAGTCATTCTTGAAATAATTTCTCAAACATTTTCGTTCTTTTCCACTTAAAATTATCTGCTAATACTTTATTTGTAGCGTCTCGATTCTTGAAACATCCTTTTCGGCCTTTTTTAACTAGAAGTTGTCGGAAATAAAAATACTCTGTCTGAAATTGTTGATATACCTTTTTTGCCCTTTTTTAAATAAGTTCACAAAATTGCTATCTTTTCCACATAAAATTATCTATTGATATTTTATTTATAGCTTTAGAAATTTTCCAGTCCTATTTCAAAAAAATCCTTTTCGTCCTTTTTTTAAACAATATCATGAAAATGCTGTAAAACTGATTTGCAGGAATCTCATAATGCTCTACAAATTTATAAAAAACTTCAGTAGAAGTTTTTGAAAACCAAATTCTCTGTCCGAAGATTTTCGTATATCCTTTTAGTCCTTCTTAAAATAATTTCACAAACTTTTTGCTCTTTTACACGTAAAATTATCTGCTGGTGTTTTAATTGTAGCCTCGGATTTTTTCCATCTCGATTTCTACAAATTTGTAACGAATTTCACAAGTAGTTGTCGGAAATAAAAATACTTTGTCTGAAATTCTTCATATATCCTTTAGTCCTTTTTTAAACAATTTCACAAAATCGCTATCTTTTCCAGATAAAATTATCTACTGATATTTATACATAGCCTTAAAAATTTTGTATCCCTACTTTTCAAAAATCCTATTCGTCCTTTTTTTTAAACAAGACCTTGAAAATTCTGTAAAGCTAATAGCACGAAGTTCACAATGTTCTACAAATTTATAACGAATTTCATTAGAAGTAGTCGAACTTAAAAAAACACTGCCCGAAGATTTTCGTATATCCTTTTAATCCTTCTGGAAATAATGTCACTAAATTATTGCCGTTATCCACTTAAAACTATCTACTGATGTTTTATTTGAAGCCTCGGACATTTTTCATCCCATTTATTCAAAAATCCTTTTCGTCCTTTTTTTGATAAGACCTTAAAAATGCTGTAAAATTAATAGCAGTTAGGTCACAATGTTCTATAAGTTTGTATTTCACTAGTAGTTGTCATAAATAAAAATACTTTGTCTGAAATTGTGCATATATCCTTTGAGTCCTTTTTGAAATAATTTCACAAAATTATGTATTTTCGACTTAAAATTATCTACTGATGTTTTATTTGTAGCCTCGTGTTATTTCCATCTGGATTTTTCAAACATCCTTTTCGTCCTTTTTTTAAACAAGCCCTTGAAAATGTTGTCATACTTATAGCAGGAAACTCACAATGTTCCACAAATTTGTAACGAATTTTACTAGAAGTTGTCTAAAATAATAATAATACGTTTGAAATAGTAGTTTTTTTCCACTTAAAATTGTATGCTGATGTTTAATTTGTAGTTTTGGATACTTTTGATCTCTATTTTTTCCTTTTTGTACTTTTTTTAAACAAGACCTTGAAAATGCTGTAAAACCAATAGCACGAAGTTCACAATGTTCTACAAATTTATAGAAAATTTCATTAGAAATTGTTGAATGCAAAATTACTATGTCTAAAATAGTCCCTATATCCTTTGAGTCTTTCTTGAAATAATATCACAAAATTGCAGTATTTTCCATTTAATATTATTTTTACAGATTTTTTATTTGTAGCCTCGGATATTTTTTATCTCTATTTTTCAAAAATCCTCTTCGTCCTGTTTTTAAACAAGTCCTTGAAAATACTGAGAAATTAATAGCAGTAGGGTCACAATTTTTAAAAAGGTTATACTTAAATCACTTAAAGCTGTCGAAAACAAAATTACTTTGTCCAAAATAGTTCATATATCCTTTATGTCCTTTCTGAACAAATTTCATAAATTTGTTGTTTTTATAACTATCTACTGAGGTATTACATAGAGCGTTGTATATTTACCATCACGATTTATTAAACATTCTTTTCGTTTCTTTTTTAAGCAAGACTTTGAAAAAGAAGTAAAATTAATAATAGTAGACTCACAATGCTTTACAAATTTATAGAGGATTTCAATTAACATCATACATATAAATATAAACAGTGTTAAATTTCGATAAATTTCTGCGAAAACTCATGCAACACAAATCTCACTATTTTTGACCTATAATATGATATCTAAATTTCGTTTTCGTTGGTTTTAACAAAGGACGAAAAGGATCTTTGGATAATAGAAGAATATGATATCCAAAGCTTTAGCACTTTTTAAACAAAATGCGATAAATGTTATTTTTTTTTTAGCAAGTATGTGAAATTTTGTTAAAAAGGACTAAAAGGACACTTGAAGATGAAGAACAAAAGATACTTTTTCTTCCACAACTTCTAGTAAAATAACAATTGCCTTAAAATGTGTGGAAAGTTAGTTGTCATTAATAGATTTAAAACTATCGGTATGTCACAAAAAAATGACAAGCAGGATATTTAAAAAAAAATTAAATTTTTCACATATATAATCCTTTTTTTAATTTTTATTTGAATTCTAAGGAATATCTTGCACGAAATGTTTCTAGAATTTTCATACCCAGCAGCTGATAATTTTATGATATTTGTTCGGTCTTATTATGAAAAAGGACGAAAAGGATTTTTGTCAAATGTAGATAAAATATATCCGTATTTGCTTTAAAATTATCTGTTGAATAATTTTAGACATAAAGTGAACAATTTTCGTTCCATTTTGTAAAATTTCTTCAAAAAGGACTAAATGGACATATAAAAATTGGAGAATAAACGTATAAAATTTTATTTTTTATAAAAAATATTAGTGGGATGCACATTTTTGTTTATTGACCAAAAAAGGACAAACAAAATGTAAATGTCTTTTTGAAAAAATATTTTCTGATAAATTCTAACGCAGGCATTTGCTGCCTTCAAGCATCTCAAACTAAATTTGTAAAAAATTTGTACATTGTAATTTCCAGCTTAGCAGAGTTCATTGCCTGTATTCACCAAGTGCAATCATTTGTTGCAAAAACTCATCCTCCCCCTCTCATTAAGCACACCACTGTCCATCATTATCTTCATCATCTTGTTCAAAATCCCCAAAATAAAAGAGCAGTTTAAGAGCAAATGTACATGTACACATAAAAGTGTATGTGCGTGTGTGTGTTTGTGAGCGGATAGGAAAATACTAAAAAATTTTGCCAAAATCATTTGCATAAAATTCAAATGAAACTGAATAAGTTATGGATGGGTCTTCAATTGTAGCTATGCACAAGGGTTTGAGGTCTTTGCCACTTTTTTTTGGGGGCGGGCATGTGGCAAAAAGCTCTCTCGCAGCAAGGGAATTTTCATGATTTTCACTTCAAGTTGCATACATAAATGATAAGTTACCCCCAAAGACCTGAGTACCGGCGCGCCGGGGTGAATGTAACGGTAACAGGGGAATCGAAAATTTTCATAATCATGGCGGGTTTTTTCGCCCCCACCTTCTTTACCCCTGTGATATTTTTAGCAAATGCACTAAATTTGGTGTGCCGATGATGATGAAGAATGCTACTGCTGTTGTTGCTGTGGTTAGTGCTGCGGTGTGGGTGCTAGATGCTGGCGGCGCTGTTGTGGGTTGTTAGTAGTCTGGTTTGTTGTTTGGCAGTTGCAAGTTGCGGTTAGTTTTAGTGTGCTGTGCTTGTTTTGCTATTGTTGCTGTTGTTTGTAATACTATTATGATTGGTATTAAAACAATAATGGTTGAATTGTTGAAATATTTATGTAATTCCAAGATATCAGAAATGTAAAGAACCCAAAAAGATTTTGTGGTCGACGCAGCAATAGTTGTCAGAGTAGCATTTGCAACTGACGGCCAGCAACAAATCACCTAAAGAGAAAGCAACTACATCAAAACCGAACAAATGGTTAAGAGCTGAGCAATGTAAAAAAGCAAACTGCAACCAAATAAAAATTCTTTTTCAAATTGTTAAGGAATTATCGCAAAATGTCGCTAAATTATTTAAAGGCACAGATTATAGTACATGCTGCTTTGAATGTTAGAACAAAAGTTTAGTTTATTTCTAATAGTTATAAGGAAATTTGGCAATTTTCCTTTGCACCTTTGTTTTTGCTAGCAACAAAGACATTTCAATATCCTTTGCTATTAACACTCGAAACACTCTTACAACTGGTTTTTAGTGCATAACAAATATATCCGCTTTCGTGTTGCTTCTCGAAACTTTGCTGCTTCCGGTGTTTATTGAAAACTGTAAACTTCGTTATAGTTTGAAATAACATTTTCATTTCTTTAATGTCCAGAAATATGTATTTTCATAAATCTTACTGCAGGCAAAACTTTTGTGCACAAAATGGAATTTTCGTAACGCACGTACTTGGCTACGAGTAGCATTGCAACATTTTACATTAACTGTGGCACACAGCAGCAAAGAAGTAAAACAAAATGAACGAACGAAACGAAACGTAAATTCCATTTAAAAGCCAAGAGAGGAACTGAAGAAATGAAGGAGGGGAATGAAGAGAAGTAATGGGAAGGGGAAGGTATTGCAGTTGACTATACTGTAAGGCTACCTACACTATGTTTAGAGGGTTTTTGATGAGTCTATATAAAGAGTGATTGACCGTTAGGGTAAATTATGCAAGCTTTTATTCTCTAAGCTCAGGTTAAGTTCTACCGTAAGCACGAAGTCAAAAACTACTCCCACCTGCCTTAAAAATTGTAAGGATCCGCCTCTGAGATTACAGATTTAGTTTAGTATGCAAGTTTCTACCCTGTAAACGGATGTTAGATTCTAAGTTAAGCAAGAACGAACAAAAACTAATCCGACTTCCCATACAAATTGCGTCTGGTAGAAGTGTCCGTCTATCTGTCTCAGCAATAACACCCGTAGTTTGAAATTTGGTATGCATGTTTCTATCCTGTAAGTGGAGGTTAGGTTCTAAGATGAGAAAGATTTTACAAAAACTGGTCCCATTTCCCATACAAATAGCTCCTATTGGGGGTTTCCGTTTGACTGTCATCGCAAGCTATCGATCTGAAATTTGATATGTAAGCATTTATCTTCTAAGCGAAGGCCAAGTTCTAAGATGAGCAAGATCGAACAGAAACGTCTCTCACATCCCTTACAAACTTATATTTTTTAATTGTGTAATTCCATTTATACCTGTGATTTCAGCCTCCTCTAGGAGGAGGTAAAGTTTTAAGATGAACGAGATCACACAGAAACTACCCACACCTCACATAAAAACTCTCCCTTTTTGGGGGTGTCCGTCTGTCTGCCATGTGACGGACATACCTCTAAACTCATCGAGGTGAAATTTAGTATGCAACCTTATATCCTTTAAGGGGAGGTTAAGTTTCAAGATGATAAAGATCAGACAAAAACTAATCCTACTTCCCACTTCTTGGTTTCGATCTGTCTGTCCCTCATTACAGTAGTAGTTTAAAAGCTATCAAGTTGACATTTTGTATACATGCCTCTATATCTCAAACTGAGGTTAAGTTTTGAGATGATCTATATTGGACAAATACTACCCCATCTATCATACAAACTCCCCCTATTTGGGAGTGTTCGTCTGTTTGTCCTTGCTGCTACAGTCGTAGTTAAAGAGTTGAAATTTGGTATATATGCTTTTATCCATCATTCGAAGGTTAAGTTCAAAATGAGCAAGATCGGACAAAAACTACTTCCACCTCCCATAAGAGTTCCCCCTTTTGGGGGTTTCGATCTATTTTACCCCGAGCACATCCGCAGTGTTAGGCTATCGAGTAGCAATTTGATACACAAGCTCCTATCTCTCAAGCGGAGGTTAAGTTTTGAAAGGAGCAATATGGGACAAAAACTGTTCTCATCTCTCATACACTCCTCCTTTAATGGGGTATCCATCTGTCTGTCCCCTCGATTAATGCTATAGTGTCAGAGGTCTTGAGCTGAAATTTGGTATAAAAGCTTTATTACTCAAGCGGAGCTTAGGTTCCAGGACAAGATAAATCGGACAAAAACTACCCCCATCCCCATACAAAACTTTTCCTTTTTGGGGATTAAAAAATGCATAACAATATTTTCAGCTCATATAAACAAGTCAAGAACAGTATTTGGAACTTGGAGAGTAATAGTATAGGTCTGGTCGAGTACAACATGAATGTGTATAAATTTGTTTATGACAACCGATTCCTTTAACTTAAATTATTGGCCATTTAAATGTAGCGATCATTTTTAAATCGTGATGAACTTTTCCGTCAACGACAACGTTCTCATCATTTCAATTGCAGCGGCAACAAATGACAAACTCACAGTTACACATGCAAACACACACACACACATACAAACACTCGCAGAAGGAACCACATGTCCACATGCTATCAACACTTATAACTACACTCACCCAAGCCACACGCACGCATGCACACATACACGCACGCACACACCAACACACGCTATTATTTCAACTGCTTTTATATGAAATATACTTCATTTATAGAATAAGGATTCATTTTGTATGGTTTGTTTTCTTATAGTATTCTGAACTACACTTATACACACACACACAAGCGCAACCATGGAAAACAGCGAGCCAGCGTATGTGCGTATGTGTTAATGTCGTGACAGCGAGTGTGAGTGTGGGGAGGGGTGTGTGCAAATGTGTTTATTTGTCGCTTTGTGTGCGAGAGAACGTGCACTTCCTGTTGGTTTTAACTGCATGTTGTTATTGTATATGTTGTTATTTCTCCTGTTTGTTTTAAGCTTAAGGTATCCTTTTAGCCGTTTATATTATTTTTTTCGTTCGAGGGGTGGGGTGCGATATTGTTGCATTTTGGTGGCCCGCCTCTGGTAAGTTGATTGGACGAACAGGCGGACGGACGGATGGTTAAATTGTAAACAAGATGCATTGCTGGCATTTCCTTTTTTTCGCCAACAAAACTGAATGAAATCGTAAAGAGTTGACATTTCTCGTTGGTTGTATGCGAGTGCAACGCGTTCTTTTTGTTTAAGCCATAAAAATCGTGAAGATAATACTAAAAAATTCACAACGGTTGCAGAAATTGTGAACGAAAGCAAACGACTCTTTCCTTGGTGACGTTGGTATTGGTGAGGTATAGAGATATTGTACCGTAAACCATAGTTAACGGCTGGGCATGATGCCGCTGCTGCTGTTTGTTGACATTTACGACCCACTACTCATTCTTTTTAAAAAATAATAAGACTTGGGTTTGTACATTTCGGCCATAAAATTGTAATCGCTTACATTGAAGTGAAATTAATTTCATTGAAAAATTCCCAAAATCTGCTGGCTTCTGTGTATGTGTGTGTGTGTAAGGGATGGCACAGTTTTATGGCTTTCAATTGGGTAATAACTTAATGCTGATTTAATATCAAAGGCCATGTCAGGGATTAATGAGAAACTTTTGGTAGCTGTGGGAAAAATTAAAAAGTTTTAGTTCCCCAAAGTGTTGGGTGGTGTATTGGGAGGTTGTTTATATTAAAATGTTAGTTTTATGCCATATTGTGAGAAGGTTTGATGGGGAGTAGGAAAGTATATAACTTATAACAAAGGTAATGAAACCGAAAGGCCATAAAGTTACTAACATAAGGTTATAAAAGGGGGAGAAAAGAAATTTGTAATTTATAACAGGAAAAATTTAACCTTTTATAGAGAGAACCTTGACAAATATACGTTAAGAGGTTGAAAATATAAGATCTAAAAATTATACTCGGCGAGGTGATAAATAAAATTTAAAACATATTTTAATATTTAACTTAAAATTTTTAAGTAATAAATAAAAAAAATCAATAATTAAAAATTAAAAATTAAAAATTAAAAATTAAAAATTAAAAATTAAAAATTAAAAATTAAAAATTAAAAATTAAAAATTAAAAATTTAAAATTAAAAATTAAAAATTAAAAATTAAAAATTAAAAATTAAAAATTAAAAATTAAAAATTAAAAATTAAAAATTAAAAATTAAAAATTAAAAATTAAAAATTAAAAATTAAATATTAAAAATGAAAAATTAAAAATTAAAAACTATATTTTGCTACCAAATCGAATTTAAAACTAAGTAATAAGCACATTTATTCTCCCTTAATATATCTTAATTAAAACATTATTAAACTTATAAGTATTCATTATAAGCACAAAATCGTCCAATAAGAGAATCGTGTTAAATTTTACCCATTCAACCTTTACCTTTATGATGTTTATAAGATTACTTTTGATTATTACAATTTATGTTTTAATTGTTTCATACAACAAACACCACAACCCTCTACCTCCCCTCCTCCCAAAAAAAATACCAAATTCAAATAATTATAAACACCAAAAGCCACTTTAGTTTAAATATTAATACAATTATACAGACACAATTGCCAAACAATTTAAGCAAACATACACAAACCCTCTTCCACTCATACTTACACAACAAATATGCTACACTGACTAAAGCACTTACATTCACACTGCTGGCATTATGGAATTATGCAATTTTTGTGTGCTTCGCTGTGTGTTACTATGTGTGTGTGTAAATGTTCATATAAGTGTCGGTCAATGTTTTGATGTGGCATAAAAGTATGTTAAATGTTAATGTGTGTGCTCTGATTGTGTGCGTGTGTCTGAGTATGAAAGCGTGTGTTTATATTATGGGTTTCGCACTTTAGCCATAGTTATTGTAACACAATTGCAATTATTTAACGCCATTGTGTCATTGAGTGGCTTTAAAGAGATTCAAGGATTTTTAATAGGTTTACGTTGAATGGACAAGACCACAGTGATGAAGGGACACACACTTACATTTTGTAGCAAATTTTAAAGCTGCTTGAAATATTCGTATAGTACTTGTATAGAATGAAGTTATTAAAGACCGGCTTTACAGAAAATTACTGGGAAATCTGAAATGAAATATATTATAAATTTGTTAAGGAAATCACAGGGAATGTTAAAGGAAAAGGCAAGGGATAACTGTAATTATTGCCTCAACTTAGGAGCTATTTTGTCTAATGAAGGCTAGAATGCAGGAAGTTCTACAAGAAAGGGCAGCCGTGGTCTAAAGGTCTCCTCAAAAGGAGTTTAAACCAAATGCTTAGGAACCGAAGGGGTTAACCCGTGAAAATAATTTGCATTTCGATAAAAATGTTCTTTTGTTTTAAATGGCATAGACTGCCAAATTATAGTCATTTGAGAAAATTACTTTATTATTTTTTGTTTTTCGTTTTTGTAAAGAAATCTGCATAAAAATGATGTTAAAAAACTGGTAGAATCCCTTAATAGGCATAAGTCTTATCAAATTGTTACATTTTGGAAGCACCATCTAAAAATAACACCGCTGTGGCGAAATTCGCAAAAAAATATTTTTGTGGAAATAAAGAATGGGTTTCGCCCTAGCCAATATTTGATTTTTTTTTTATAAAAAATTTAATTTTATTTTCAATAGCGTAGACTGCTAAGATATGATCGTTTGAGTATTGTAAAGTAGTTCATTTTTCGTTTTTGTGTAGAAATCAGCATAATAATGTCGTTTAAAAGTCATAAAAAACTGGTCGAATTTTCGTTTTTTCCAAATAATAACAAAACAAGTGAGCCTAAAATAGGAAAATTCATATCAAATTATTACATTTTTTAAGCATTATCAAAAAACAAAGCCACCTCGGCGAAATTCGCAGAAAAATATTGTTGTGCAAACAGAAGTAAAGGTTAACTAACCCCTTGCCAAAATTTAGATTTTTGATAAAAATTTTCTTTAGTTTTCAAATGGCAAAGACTGTTAAACATGGTCATTTGAGTATTATAAAGTAGGTAAGTTTTTGTTTTTGTCAAGAAATCAGCATAATAAAGACGTTTAAACGTCAAAGAAAACTGGTCGAAATTTCGATTATTCAATTTATACCAACACTGGTGGGCCCACGATAGTCAAATATCATATAAAATGTTTACATTTTTAAAGCTCAACCGAAAAACAAAGCCACTGCTGTGAAATTTGCTGAAAAATATTTTTGTGCAAAAAAATTTGAATTTTTATATTTTGTTTTTTTGGTTGAAAATTGCATAGACTGCTAAACTATAATCATTTGAGTATTAGTAAGTAGTCTATTTATCGTTTTTGTAAAGAAATTGGCATATAAAAGATATTTAAAAGTCAAAGAAAACTGGTCGAATTTACGCGTTATTCAATTTATATCACAACAAGTAGGCGCACGATATTCAAAAGTCATAACAAATTATTACATTTTTGAAGCACTATCTAACAACAAAGCCATCGCGCCGAAATTCAGAGAAAAATATTTTTGTGCTAAAAAATGTATAGGTTAACCCCTTGCCAAAATTTGAATTTTATTATCAAAATTTTCTTTTGTTTTAAATGCCATAGACTGCTAAAATGTGATAATTTGAGTATAAAAAAGTAGTTAATTTTTCGTTTTTGTGAAGAAATTTGCATCAAATAGATGTTAAAAAGTCAATGGAAACTGGTCGAATTGTTTGCTTTATTCAATTTATACTAAAACTGTTGGGCCCAATATAGGCAAAAGTCATATCAAATTATTGCATTTTTGAGGCACTATCTAAAAACATAGCCAGTGCAGCAAAATTCGCAGAAAAATATTTCTGTGCGAAAAAGTTCATAGGTTTACTCCTTGCCAAAATTTGGATTTTATGATAAAAATACTCTTTTGTTTTAAATGGCATAGACTGCTAAACCATGGTCATTTGAATATTTTAAAGTAGTTCATTTTTCGTTTTTGTGTAGAAATCAGCATAAAAACCATGTTAAAAAGTCTAAGAAAACTTGTCGAAATTTCGCTTTTTGGTAGTTTCCTAGAAAACTATCATATGGGATAAAAAAATTGCGTTGTATAACTTAACAATTTGTGCATCAAATTTTACAAACAAATATGACTTTTACACGTAGCAAAATGCTCTTTCTTAATGATATAATAAACATAAGGGTAATGTAATAACAAGTGGCTTAAAACTTCTTCAAACTTAAAAATATTACAACCTGTAAATAATTTTCAGTCAGAAAACTAACAAACTAACTTATACTCTCACCTCAGAAAAACATAGAATTTTTTCATATATTGATATTATATAAAGTGGGCGGAGTGGTCCATTTATATGGGAGGTACCAGAAGGGAAGTGGCTAGACTCCCAGATTTTTTATCCGAAACTTTATCCCGCTTTAGCTTTGCTAAATACAAAATTTGCGCACGATCGCGTTGGGTGTATAGTAAAAATTAATCCATTGCTAAAGTAGGCCGAGTAGTACATTTGTATTGGAGGTATCAGATGGAACGTGGCTAGGCTTCCAGATTAATTATCCAAAACTTTATCCTGCTATAGCTTTGGTAAATACAGAATTTGGGCACGATCGCGTTGGGTGTATTAATAGTATTAATTGGTTTTTAAAGTGGGCGGTACCAGATGTATATGGGAGGCTGTAGAAAGGAGCGTGGCTTTACTTCCAGTTTTTTCTCCAAATGTTATCCTGTTATAGATTTACTAAATACAGAATTTGTGCACGATCGTTGGGTGTATTGATATTATTACTAGATTTCTAAAGGTGGCGGAGGGACCATAAGGTAAGGTAGTCGCTAGACTTAAAATTTTTTTCTTCAAAACTTTACCTTGTTATTTCTCAACAAAATGCAGAATTTTGACAAGATCTCGTTGGGTGTATTGATATTATTACTCGATTTCTAAAGTGGGCGCAATGGTACATTTGTATTGAAGGTACCCGAAGGTGCATGGCCATGTAGCCCATTTGCAATACCGTACGTAGTTGTGGGGATTGGTTGCGTCTATCGAAAGTAAGCGTGCGTACCAGCCGGACAGATAGACAGAGAGGCAGACGGACATGACTCAAACCCTCCTACTCGGTGAGGGTATAAAAATCAAAAAAAGTTTGCAATTTTGAGGCAAAAACAGACAGGTGTGGAAAGTTATCTATAGAAATATATATATTGTTGGAAAGGTCCTTGAATTCCAAAACTGTTAATAAATTCATGTGACGTAATTAGGGCCTTTAGTTACATGAATTAATAAACCAGTTTTGAACAGTAAGTAAAGTTTTTGAGGGTGTTAGGAAACTTTTGTACTCGGCCAAGGTCACTTCCCAAGTTTCAAATAACATAGTGTAATTATATATAAAAATATTATTACTACTTTAAAGACTTTGCCTTGTTCAAAGTCTTAAAATTTTTCTCCAAATTTTTTTTGGTGATAGATTTCTGCTAATACAAGGATCTTGGCTACTTTCAAAATCCTGGAAAATTGGTCCCCTATGTCAGACTATGTTTCTACCTTTAAACTGTCTTATGTGAAATTTCGTCTAACAAATTTTTAAACTATTTACCCAAAAATTGTTTTCACATTATGCGAAAATTTCTTAAAATTTGTTATAAACTTTTTGTTTGAGACTTTTCTCGCTATGCTGAGACCCACCATGACTTCCCCTATTACCGCTTGATTTAATTAAATCACGGCACATATTGAACCCGGTAAGCTGCCACAAAACTGATTTGCAAAATACAATAACAATGGAATAAAACTTTCTGCAACACGAAAATCAATATCTTGTATACGAAAGTCACGTAGACTCCAACCCAAAATACTGTTGATTAAGTTAAACGTGGCAACGAAATGTTGTATTTATTATTTTTCTCTAAGGTTGTTGTTTGGTGGCCCAAAGGCAGTAAGAGAGAGCAAGAGAAATACAGCAAAAGTTTAAACTCAACAGGGGAGGTGGGGGAGGGGGTTAAAAGGTTAAGTCGAACAGTTGACCAAACATGAAAACTTATATATTAAGGTAAAAATTTTAAATCTGGATGAAAAAGATTTAATATCATGGAATGTAAAGTAGCGAATTTGTATCAAAACATAAAACAATTTTTAATAAATATAAACTGTAGTCGCTTAATAATTTTTCCTTCATTTTTTTATTTTCCATACTTTAAAGATTTCTGTAAATTTAAGACTCATACAAATTATTAACAGTTTCAACACCTAGATGATTATTATGCCTTGTTATGCACTCGTTAAATCCTCATATTTTCTTCTTCAGTCTTATAACAATTAATAACACTCACTCATTGACTCACTCTCTCATTCCAACCACTTCCTTTCTGTTAGTGAAGTAAATTAACCATTTTTCGTATTTTACAGCCTCTTTCTTCTACGGTTTTTTATATTCTTGCACTTCTTATACGTTGCCACCTCGTCGACTGTGATTCCTCAGTGTTGGTGTTGGTGATGGTACTTTGGTTTTTGTTTCTTCCTCTTTTTTATTACTTCTTAATTAATGTAAGTCTGCTGATGCTCTGAAGTTGTTTGCACAGTTAACACAGATCCTTTTCACGCACCACCTTTCAAAGCCACAATTTGCATGTCCCTTATACCAAGTCTTTCCATTTCTTACTATATACAACTTCGCGGCGGGTGGTACTTCTTAGAGTGTAGTATTAATTCCAGCATTTCATGTATTTTTCTTTGGCGTTGTGTTCGCTATTGTTTCGTCTCTTTCTCTGTGTGTGTCTATCTGTCTGTCTTTTGTCTTTAATTGGTTTCTTTTGTTTTTATGGGCTAAGGCTTCTTATTACAATTTGTTGCTAACACTTAAATTCATCACTTGTAAGGATATTTCTCAATTGCATTGTCTTAAATTTCCGTGGGAATTCCGAAGATGGTAAAGTGTGTTGGTTGGAGAAATATGGTAATTATTTTTTTATCACGGAGAATGGTTAGGGGGTCTTAAAATATGCAATTGGAAACAAAAGTTATGGGGTGTGAAAAGGTAGTAGAGGATGTTGTGAGAAAATGTTTAAAGCAACAAATTATAACATCAAATTATATTTATGTGAAAAATCTTTAACACTTTAATATAAAGTATGGCGTATAATACTTAAGTGTCTGACCTATAACAGTAAATAATCCACATAGAAATAAAATAAAATCAAAAAAATATTAGGGTATATTATTTAATAAAATAGTCTCTGAAAATTGCTTTAAACTTAAAAAATATTGAAAAATAAAAAAACATAAAAAGTTTGCCACTTCGAGGCAAAAACAGGCAGAGTTATCTATAAAAATACATATATTGTTGGAAAGTACTAAGATTCTTCTTCTCTAAAACTAATAAAAAAATCAAAATCCGGTTAAGAATTGAGCTGATATGTGAGGAAAGGTTCGAAAAATCGGATTTTGAACTGTAAGTCAAGATTTTGAGAGTGATATGTAACTTTGGTATACAGATTCATGTTGTACTCGACCAGACCTACAAGATGCACTAGGTTACTGCTCAAGTTCCTTAAATTGTTTCCAATTTGCAACAGTGCCTAATTTTCTTATATATGTTATGATTTTATAGGTAAGGGAAAAAATATTTTAAAAAATTTAATTTCATGCTGAATTTCTGATGAACGTATGATTAATATGAATGTATTGAAAATATTCATCATACGTAACGTTTTCTACCATAGACTGCTTATATCTCGTTTTTCTTTTACAGGCATATAACTTTTTTTTATTGTTGCTAGTTAATCAGCATAGACCAACGATTTAACGTACCTCCAACACAAAATTGTTCACAGGTGTCAAATCACACTACAGAGGTGGCTAATACACAGGACCATTTTTTGAGAAAAGTCGGCCACCAATCGTTTGACTTAATAAAGTGATGGTTTCACGCGAAGAATGGTTACTCTTCCAAATTATTGACAATGACATGAGAAATTAAAAGATCACGGATCATATGCCTGTAGCGTTCGCTATTCAGATTTAAACCCAAATGGGCCGATGATGATAACACTACTTTACAAATAATTATTTTTTCTCTGGTCTTTGAACACCACTATTTTTTTATGATAGAGGACGGGTTTCTGATTAAGAAAAAAAAATTTTAAAAATTTTTTATGGAGTGGATTTTTTTTAAAAAAAATTTTTGTAAAATTTTTTTCTTTGTTGACGGTGCCTTTGGATATTAACCTATATTTCAAGTTCTAGACGGGCGATCAGGACAAAAGAGGTACCAAATTTATTAGAATCAAATGGCCAACAAGAATTATGCCACTTTAAGTCAACAAATTGCTTTATTTTGCCCTACTGGCTGAATTTATTTGAAAAATTGAGCTTTTTTCATGAAAATTAGCGTCTCCTTTTTTAGTTTTTAAATAATGAAAAATCGAAAACTCGAGATAAAATTTTTTTGAAACCTTCTGCGTATAGTGAACACCTTAGCAAACAAATGTTGTATTGCAGAAGAGAATCTATGGACTAGTTAAAAAGTAATGGCCTCTGAAAGTTGGCATACAGAAATTAAGTTTTTATAAATATTTGAATTTTTGCATTTGTCGGAAATGCAGAATATGGTCCGAAAGCCCAAACAACAACAAAAATATACCATTCACTTCGTCTTGGTCCCATAACATCGAAATAGTAGGTCAAAATGGGAGCCGAGGCCCATGATGCACTTGGGGGGGTCAAGAAAGGGGCTCCTTGGATTCTATGATGACCGCCTCAAATACTCAAATAAAAGATATTTTCGAGACAAATCCAATGATGTAATTTTTAAGACTTATTGGGGACCTGGGGAGTCAAAAAAGGGTCTCCTTCGGTCCTCTATGTGCGGGTATTCAAATGAAAGTTTTTTTTGAGACCAATCCAGTGGTGTCAATTTCAAGAGTCCTACCGTTGTATTCGTCTCGAAAATATCTTTCATTTGAGTACCCGCACATAGGCGGTCATCATAGAATCCAAGGAGCCCTTTCTTGGCCCCCCCCAAGTGCATCATGGGCCTCGGCTACCATTTTGACCTACTATTTCGATGTTATGGGTCCAAGACGAAGTGAATGGTATATTTTTGTTGTTGTTTGGGCTTTCGGACCATATTCTGCATTTCCGACAAATGCAAAAATTCAAATATTTATAAAAACTTAATTTCTGTATGCCAACTTTCAGAGGCCATTACTTTTTAACTAGTCCATAGATTCTCTTCTGCAATACAACATTTGTTTGCTAAGGTGTTCACTATACGCAGAAGGTTTCAAAAAAATGTTATCTCGAGTTTTCGATTTTTCATTATTTAAAAACTAAAAAAGGAGACGCTAATTTTCATGAAAAAGCTCAATTTTTCAAATAAATTCAGCCAGTAGGGCAAAATAAAGCAATTTGTTGACTTAAAGTGGCATAATTCTTGTTGGCCATTTGATTCTAATAAATTTGGTACCTATTTTGTCCTGATCGCCCGTCTAGAACTTGAAATATAGGGTAAAATCCAAAGGCACCGTCAACAAAGAAAAAAATTTTACAAAAAAATTTTTTAAAAAAAATCCACTCCATAAAAAATTTTTTTAAATTTTTTTTCTTAATCAGAAACCCGTCCTCTATCATAAAAAAATAGTGGCATCCAAAGACCAAAATGGCTGTAAACTAGTGTAACTAACGGCACCAAACAGTGATATATTTCTGTTTCTGTAATCAATAAAATTTATAATGGACCTGTGAATGGCTGTTCATATCTGAGTCTGGTATCGGGATTGCCGAATGGAGCCCCCAGACGGCTTAATAACAGCTATTAGGGTGTTATGAGAGTATATATTTGAGTGACACCGATTTATGGCCACGTCGTTTTAAGGATAGTTGGCAACTCTGGTATATTATGGAGCCAGAGCCCTCCCGAGACTCTCCTGCGACTGCTTATTTAATTCTCAGCTACCAGTATCTTCCACTATCTGCAACATATGGACGCAGGATAGCACTGAGCTGGGCTGACAGAAACAATATGACCTTTTGCTCCAACTTGCAGCCGTAGTAATCGGAATATATATAACATAATGGATTCTCTAGTCTCAAAAGGATTGTGCTTTCTCCATAGACGACCATTCCGCTCGTGCAGCCAGAAATGCGCCTCATCGCTGAAGATGATATGACAATAAACAACAGGTTGACGATTAACCAGTTCAGTCCCAGCCTATTGACCGGCCACACGACGCATTTAATTGTCCTCTGTCCTTAATTCTTGCATCAGAATTGGGTATAGGCTAAGATCTTTCCGCAAAATTCTTTCTGCAAACGTCGTCAGATCGATAAATTAGATTTCTCTGCCACACTCGAGTCTACAGCGATGATTGCTTCCTCTGTAAGCACGGTACAGGCTGATTTGAATAATTATTATCCAAAGGAGTAAATTTGGTATTACGTATCAGTTGCTCAGATGGACAGTTATAGAATAATACAATTATCTTAAAAGTTATTACTCGAAAAACAATTTCGTGTTTATTCTATTAATCGGCTAAGCAATGTTACGCCGAATTTATTTTTATATATTTTCATATTTTTATATTTTTATATTTTTATATTTTTATATTTTTATATTTTTATATTTTTATATTTTTATATTTTTATATTTTTATATTTTTATATTTTTATATTTTTATATTTTTATGATATTGTCATAGTTCGGTTTGAGATCAGTTCTATTGGCAATTATTTATTATTGCCAATAGTTTTTTACTCAAGAGTGTGAAATGGATTATATTGACAGCAGGTTAGGCGTATAACTTTATTTCGGCATTCACCACAATGCCTCGTCAGCGCCCTTTGCTGTGCCTTCTCCTCTATCATCACAAACCTTAAGGGAAGAAAGCATCTCAAAGTTAATGTTATTACTCGAAAAACAATTTCGTGTTTATTTTATAAATCGGCTAAGCAATGTTACGGCGAATTTATTTTATTTTTATATTTTTATATTTTTATATTTTTATATTTTTATAATTTTATATTTTTATATTTTTATATTTTTATATTTTTATATTTTTATATTTTTATATTTTTATATTTTTATATTTTTATATTTTTATATTTTTATATTTTTATATTTTTATATTTTTATATTTTTATATTTTTATATTTTTATATTTTTATATTTTTATATTTTTATATTTTTATATTTTTATATTTTTATATTTTTATATTTTTATATTTTTATATTTTTACATTTCTATCCCTGTTCTTCAACGTATGAGTAATATTAATAAACAAAGACTATAAATAATATTAATCATACGTTAGGAAATTCAAATTTTTCGCCAAAAATTCTGTCTGCTTTTATGGCACACAACATTATAACTACACAAATAATATAAATGTATGTTATTTAAGGAATTCAAATCCTTACATGCCACTAACATCTGCACCATCTTCCCTCCATCGCCACTTTTCCCCACATTGTCACTATATATTATCAATTCTAAGATCTACGAAAGCATCATCTCGTATCAACTAATTTATTCCTGCTAAATTCACTTGAAAGCTTTAGCTATTTGATAATTTCCACATTCATTTTTAATTTCATACCATATACCACTAAAAACTTGTGCTGTTCAAACGGAGAAATGAACAACGGACGAATACCCAAAAGTACTGCCGCCAAAGCCAACAATGAGCCAGTTAAACGTATTATATATAAACAGTACTTGAATTTATATTGCCTGGAATAGTCTTAAGTGCTTCACAGGCGCACAACTCCGCTGGCACTAACAGCTTCTGTTTATTGCCACTGTGGCAGCAGAAGCAACAACAATAACAACTACAGCGACTCAGCCACTTTGGAGTGAGTCTTGCTTGTTAATAATAGTGGTAATAACAATGAAGAATGGTTGTACTGTTGCACAGCAGTTTCCTCTCTATCTGTGTGTGTGTGTTTATGTAGTGCCACTTCAAGCAGAGCATAGCAGCTCTAAAAGTGAAGTCCTCCACAGGAGTTTTCCAACTCAAGCGGTGATAAGGGGTTCTCCCTCCGTTGGAGAGTTCCTTTAGTGATGTCCCTGTTTGTTAGAAGTTACGCCATTTATTCTTCCCCCTCCACCCAATTTTATATTAATGCATTTCAGATAGTATTCCGTCATTTTTCTGTAACTTCGTTATTCATTTCATTTGCTAGTATAATTTGTTATGAACTCAACTGTAATTAGTTATAAAATTCAAATATCACATTTTGTGACTGCTCGTGACTTTAAATGTTGCAAACTGAGTAATGTATTGCACTCTAGCCGTGGCATATGCAAAGTGTTGCTACTGTGCATACATTTACACCCAATATGACTGATGTTCATATCGTCGAAGTCAACAACGAAGTCTTTAGCGGAAATCATATCCATCATTTACAAAAGCTTAACAACATTTCAGTTCATTTCATTTCATAACAAAGCTCCAAGTCAAAAGTTAAGAGTTTATGGGAACATACAAAGCGATAGCGTGGTGGCGGTTTTTCTGTTAGTTCAGTGAAATTAATTACATTAACACGAAAACTATGACAAAGTTTGAAACATGAAACACTGACACCTATGAGTTAGAGGTGACGCATTCAAATGTTGATGCGAGTGTCAGGAACAGGGTTAGACTTGGAGTCAACCGCATTTTCAATTAGAATGTGATGGGAATTTTGTAGGCAATCGAATGAAATACATGAATGTTACTGTACATTTGTAGGTAATAGAGTAATCGTAGGTAAGCTCGAGTTAAGCCTCTTTCGATGACAAAAAGACTGTCGCACTTTCCACCCACTGTATTTAAATTCATGTGTTGAATTGCGTATATTGTTCCAACTTTGATAAAAAAATTTTATATACTTTTTTCACAATTTAAAACTATTTAGATGGCTTCGTTTCCATCTACGCAAGTTGGTTTCCTCTTATTGCTTTTACTTTGTATTTGAAAGTTTAAACCACAGTAAAACCAATCGTTGTTCGCTATGTTCATTTCCTGTACCAACTTATTGCCTGACATACACAGACTCATAGTGCGTGCGGAAGCAAGTTTAAGTTTGTTGCATTATTCTCTCTCTCTCTTCCTTTTAATATTAGAATGCATTAAAATGTTGCTTTATGTGCGTAGTGTCAGTATTACTTTTTATTCTCTTTTAGTGGTGTTAATAATACTCTTCACTAAAGTATTGCTTTACATAGTGTTTTAAGGACTAAACTATCGAGTAGTCGGTCCATTTTTGTCAATTCTGTTTGTGTTTAAGTTAAACTATTGCCTTAGCTGTAGTTGTTTCTATACGTAAGTAGATTATGCAAATCATGCAATATCTTCATTCGAATAGTCAAAGAGAGGTATATTGATAGAGTTTACACTCATCTTATTTGCGTTTATTAAAGCTGGACACATTATCATGTTAGTGCAATATTGAATAGACCAGTAGAACTGCAAAATGAATGTTAAGTTAGTTTTCCTCATATTACGTATGATTGATATTATTTGCATTCATCATACGCATGCTGATTAAGTTATTTGCTTTTATTTTGTGCGCTGGATAGTGCAAATGAGAAAACAATTTCTTACCGCAAAGAAAGGATTATTTAACTAAATTGGACATGGAAAAGCTGTTAATGGTGAAAATATACAGAATTTATAGTCGAAAACGTTAATGCGGAATGTGTTGCACTAAAGTGTGAATTGTGCAATTAATATTTTTATATTTCGTGGTAATGGATTTTTTGTGAGCTATTTAGTCGTTCAATATGTCTGAAGGTTCCAAATTATATCATTTTTATTTTAGTATAAGATCACCTACGGGAAATACGTCTAGAGTCTAGAGTGTCTGTTCAGAGATTGGTGAAAAGGGAACGTGCCACCAAATTGGTTCCAAAGTGTTAAAGAAGTGTCAATATGACTGATGTATAGTATTCCTTGTTTAATAGAATACATATATAATACATAATGCTAATATATAAAAAAGGGTGGCTAAATTGTAAGGGCCGATGTTAAATGTGAACCACACCTAAACGTCAAGTTCTTTTCTGCATTTCATTTGACAATTTAATAGTCCAAATGTGCATACCATCGGAAAAATCGTTCAAAAATTTGAGCAAACCGGGTCTGTAGAAGATGTGAAAACACCAGTGCATGTGCGTACAGCTCGTACTGCCGAAAAAAATGCTGCTATTTGCGATAGTGTGGCTAAAGAGACGTCCACCTCAACTCGTCGTCGTGCCCAACAATTACAGCTCTCACGCTCGTCGTTGATGAACATTATGCATAAAGAATTTACACGCTTACAAGGTGCAATTGATTCAAGAACTAAAGCCTCTCCACTATTCCAAACGTCGTCAATAATCATAATGGTGGCAAGAAATGGCAACAGTGGATGATCAATTATCGAAGAAAATCATCTTCAGTGATGAAGTACATTTTCACCTCTGTGGATTCGTCAATTAGCAGAATTGCAGCATTTGGGCGAATGACAATCCAAAAGTGATTGCCGAAAAACCAATGCACCCATATGGAGTGACTGTTTGGTGCGGTTTATGGTTTTTATTATTTTTATGACAGAAAATGACCGCCTTGCGGCTGCACTGCTATGTGGCAAAAAAAATAACAATTCGTTAAACATATTATTTTCTCTGCGCAAGGTTTTCTGAACTCGGACTAAATTTCCTTCGAATATTTCTGTAACCTTTACTTTTTTAAACAAAATTAACGACCGCCATACAATATTCAATGTTTCTTCACAATCTCCAGGGGATGGAAATGCTTTACTCAATGGTAGTTCGTCACACAGACTTACATCTTTTTTAATAATATCATTTAAGAGATCATGCGTTTTTAAAAAGTAATAACATTTTAATCCAAAATATATTGAAGAAAATGACAAGAAATGAGAGTGATGCCAGACATCGTTTGAAAAAATGCAAGATTAAGAAAGTGTTGCTACAAAGAATACTCACTGCAAATAAAAGTTGGCAAAGAAAAAAAAATCGGTAGATTTAGGGCCCTGTGCGGTAGAATCGGTAGATTGTAAAATTTACCAAAATAATCGGTAGAATCTACCGAATATCGGTAGAAGTGTGCAAACTGATTCGGTTTCTTTCTTGTTCTCCTCTTCCATACACTCGAATATTGATTAGTGATCTGATATTGTAGTTGTTATTATAGCTCCATGTACATTTGTTGTTTCTTTGCTGCTTCTGATACATCTAATACTAATACTAATACTAATACTAATACTAATACTAATACTAATACTAATACTAATACTAATACTAATACTAATACTAATACTAATACTAATACTAATACTAATACTAATACTAATACTAATACTAATACTAATACTAATACTAATACTAATACTAATACTAATACTAATACTAATACTAATACTAATACTAATACTAATACTAATACTAATACTAATACTAATACTAATACTAATACTAATACTAATACTAATACTAATACTAATACTAATACTAATACTAATACTAATACTAATACTAATACTAATACTAATACTAATACTAATACTAATACTAATACTAATACTAATACTAATACTAATACTAATACTAATACTAATACTAATACTAATACTAATACTAATACTAATACTAATACTAATACTAATACTAATACTAATACTAATACTAATACTAATACTAATACTAATACTAATACTAATACTAATACTAATACTAATACTAATACTAATACTAATACTAATACTAATACTAATACTAATACTAATACTAATACTAATACTAATACTAATACTAATACTAATACTAATACTAATACTAATACTAATACTAATACTAATACTAATACTAATACTAATACTAATACTAATACTAATACTAATACTAATACTAATACTAATACTAATACTAATACTAATACTAATACTAATACTAATACTAATACTAATACTAATACTAATACTAATACTAATACTAATACTAATACTAATACTAATACTAATACTAATACTAATACTAATACTAATACTAATACTAATACTAATACTAATACTAATACTAATACTAATACTAATACTAATACTAATACTAATACTAATACTAATACTAATACTAATACTAATACTAATACTAATACTAATACTAATACTAATACTAATACTAATACTAATACTAATACTAATACTAATACTAAGACTCAAATTCATCGAACCAAAAAATCGCTTTTAAAATCGCTCTTAAAACCCAAAACCGATGCCACAACTACATTGAATAGGCTAATGATTCGTTATTTTGTTTATGCCTTAGGGCATTGCAAATCATTTGGAGGAGAAATGGTTCCAACTGACGGCTCAACATGCCATACAGCGCTTGAAACAATCTCTATGTTGAGCCAAATGTTTGATGACCGAACTATATCAAAGAATGCACCAGTGAATTGTCCATCTCATTTGTGTGATTTGATAACTTTGGCCTACTTTTTGTGGCAAGTCTCTGGTCTGTAGGTATATAACTATGTAGTTATGTTCCTTAACACAATCTAGGATGTATACTAGGATGAGATGAGATCAATTTTTATTACTAGTGATGATGGTTAGCGGAAAAACAGTTCAAGTAATATTTGCATTTGCACTAGAATTTGGAACTTTAAAAGCAAATATGAACTTTTTGTCACTTGCATCCCTGTGCTTTCGACTACCTGAATTGATCATTAAGAAACGGAAAACGGGAAACGATGCATTGTATTCCTGTGTCCTTTTAAGACGTCAAAGAAAATTTCTATGATAATATGAAACTTATACAAGACATATAAGTATATAAGACTCATTTATTATTAATTTTATTTTAACAAAGCTGTACATACGGGAACATTTCAATGAAACATGAGAGTTTGGCAATAATATAACCATTCATTTAAATCTATTGTCAACCTAGGCTAAACTTATAAAGAGCTCAATTGTTATTGTACACCGCCAACTAATATCATATTAACATCAATCATACGTACCCATATAACAACATTAATACCCCTATAATACTATAATACACGTACAATATAATTTAATTTTTTATTCTTGTTCTACCATTATTATCACAGCCATTCTCTTTGTGCGGTTCATAATTTATAATGATGCGATATCAATTTCAAAATTGTCAATGTCCATGTGGACATTTATATGTATATAGAGCCATTGTCAGGTTTATTATCTGTTAAATATTTGCAAATATGCATATCGATTGTGTGTGTTAATATTATTATGACCATAAAATATTTACATTGCATTCCTATTTTATAATTATCAAATTAATTAATAAGGCATAAAATAACAAAACAACTTTTGTATCATGAAATATATGCAACACACATATTAAATGGACAAATCTCATTAAACACAATGACACACACACACACACACACAGGCACATGCCTTAATTTGTATACAAAATGTTTACAATGTATGCGACCAAGGCATGTGTGTAACAACAATAGCTAAGCTATTAGAAAATACATATGTAATCATTTATTTATTAAATATTATTATAAAAATATATTTAAATATGAAATTTACAACTGCGTAACAGATGTAAATAATTTTTACACTTGCTTCAATACTCGTTTGAGGGTGGAAAAGCAACTTAATATTAGGTCAACTGCAGTAAAAGCTATTAAAAGTTAGCAATTTTTTGACAACATTAAACATTTGTTTTGGTTTTTACTACATTTACATTACTAGCAATAAATATAGTTGTGGTTTGTGTAATCAAATTACTATTAAATATACTTTGAATGCAAACAACTGGAATTTAATGATATTTGCACAAAAACCCTAAGCCATTTGGGGAATTTTGCCTATAATGTTGAAGTTTAATCTTATGCTCGCAACAAAGTTTCACGTGCTTTAGTGCAGGTTGGCAGGGTAGGTGTTAGTTAAAACTTTAATCTTTGTTTCAGTTTTTCTTTTCGCTCAAGTAAATTTCATGGAAATCCTGTTCATTTTACTTGCAACAACTAACTCCTTTTGTTGCGTTTCTTGTCGTTTTTATTTTTTTTTTTTCTTCATAGCGAAGTAGTATTAGCATGCACGGATTTCCTGTTTAATACAAGCTCTCTGCACATATATAGCACAGGAAACAGGAAGCGAGCCCACCACAAGACTGTGTGAGAGGGAGAGAGAAAAAAAACTTTACAATAACAAAGAACTTTGACATTCGTAAGAATAAAGTTTCGACAACTTTTCTGACATTGCGGTGTAATAAGGCTTGAAATTGTTAAGATGCCTGTCGGAGCAATGCCGGTAGATAGGGTTAAGAACATGGAAAGGCAGAGAGAAAAACAAAGCAACGGAAATAATTAAGATATATTTACACGAGCGGCAGGTAATTGTGTTGGTGGAGTTAAGTGTACAAATACCAGTCATTACGAAATAAGAAATAATTATATGGGAAATTGTGTTGTGCAGTAACAAAAAAGGGAAAACAAATAATGGCATCTTGCACATAGGCAAAGTTAAAAGGGATAGAGTGGGTTGGTCGTAAAAATCGAATTTAATACCAAAGCCATTAAGGCCGCTTGCTGGTCAACATATATTGTGACGATTTCCTTCAAATTCCTTGACAATATTTCCTCCGCAGATTTCATAATAGCGAAGTTCTCCGCCTGGAAATCACTCACAGCCTTTACATTGTGTTAAATTTAATAAAAACAAATTTCACAAATATCCTTTATCCACATCATAGCCACATTGATATTGCTACTGCCTTTAATTTAAATAATTTCCCGTGATTTTTTTTTCTCTCAATACATTTTCCTTGTCTGCATTTTTGTTGCTGTCACCATATTTCTGTTGATTCTTGATACTTTTGTTTATCTTTGCTTCAGTTCATTTCAATTCAAAGCCCTTAAGATGATTTTATTGTTTTTCTTTTCCTGCTTTTTGGTTTAAGGGCTATTTTGTGAATACGATAAAAAAAAGTTACTTTTCAGTTTGAGTCTTTCTTTTTCTTTGTATATGTTATTTTGTTAAGAATGAGGAAAAATTTGTGTTTTTGTATTCCACATACAAAATTGTTTACTAGCGTTTGATAAACCTTAGGCCATACGCCAGGACAATTCATACACGTCGTTGTAAGTACACATTAATTTTTGTTACAGTTTCGTTGCCCTCCTGCCATGAAATACATTAGTACGCTTATGGTTTTATTTTTAAAATGCAGGAAGACTTTTGAACAGCAATGTAAATTTTCTGTATCATTGACATTAACTCGTTGCATTGTATTAACTAATGCTATGGTGCATATTTTTGTAGTGGTATATTGGATGTATAACATCGTCTCTATCTTAGCTATAATTTTTGCATCGTTTAGAATTCCATAGACACGAATGTAAACTGCATAAACACTATGTGCAACTCGCATTGTTCATCTTCTGTCTCTCTTTTTGCATGTCCTCATCGCCTTTGGATATTTAACTTGCTGAATTGCTTTCGCTTTATGCCGCTTATTGTATGTTTGTCACATTTCTATGACAAGATAATATTCATATTAAGCTGATGCATTCCAAACAAACACGTCTATTATCCCCACACCATAAAACAATGGCGTCTGAATGACAAGCACAAGGCAAAGTTTCTGAAGAACGAAGTGCTGTCGCTGAAAAGATTTATGTTAATAAACCCAACATTTAGCAGTTCACATGCAATCATCTACGATAAACAAAATGTCCCCCCATAAATGTTTGTGATAAATCTCTGCAAAGCTTTAACACTCCTTTATACCTCCTCCAAACCTTTGACATTATAACGTGAAAGGATTATTTTGATACGCAAAAATTTTGATTTCCATTAAAGCCTTTAGTATAACAAAAATAAAACTCACAAAAAGGGAATAAAGCAGCATTAGCTGTTACCTTTACAAAAAGGTAGATTTTTTTTCACCAGTTTTTTTTCTCTTATCATAAACTTTGTTAACATAAAAACAACATGTTGTCACATAGGCCACGGTGCACAACCCTAACTTGATGCTATGTCTGTAGGTTTCTTATGTATGCTGGTAGTTGTTGTTGTTGTTGTTAACATCATTTATATCTCATCACCTTTAGGGGAATTTACATAATGACTTTTGTGGGTTGACGCTGTGTCGTGTGTTTCTTAAGAACAGATGGATTCTTTAACGATAAAATGTGGAGGATGACTGCCTGCACAGTTATAATGTATTGCATGGTAGAGTGGTTGTCTGTGTGTAAGTGTATGTCATTGTGTATGTGTGACCTGTGCGATGAGCATATGATTTCCTAATATTTCTTTGGCTCCGTCCCCTTCTTCCTTATAAACCAGCTGTGTTTGTATGCTGTGTGTTATGATTTCGTTATGTGTTCTCTTTAGTCTGGTGATGGTTTTATAAAACATTTAATGGATTTGCATTGATTTACTAACCTGCCACCTAAAAGGAGGCTCTAAGGTAATATTAAAAGGGACCAAGTAGAAGACATCTCTAAAATCGTGTGTAAAGATGTGTGGAAAAACTCTGCAAATATATGGATTGTAACATAAAATACTGTTTGAGATCAGAGAGATTTGAGCGTCAAGAGACAAGAGTTAAGAGGTAAAAGGAAAACATTTCACTAGTTATAGAATTGAAGGAATATGGTTTTTATTTATATAATAGCATATTAGATAATTCCAGAAAAAAATTTCATATTTCTTTTAATATTTTGGTATGTTTATTTTAAGCAGGGTTGTCTTTGCTCCTTGAGTCTCAATTGGATTTTGAACATGTCTGAAAGACATTACTTAAAGGAGAGCAGACGATATAGTTATTTTGTATTTTGTACCATCAAGACGTATAAGCAATAATGATACAATTTAAATAAAAATAAGCAATTTATTTTCGATTCATTAGAAAAATAACATAAGTCGAAACTTTATAAATATGTCAAAGACGTGTTAAGAATAGAAAAATGTTATATTTTACGTGTAAGTTACACAGTATAGTATTTATATTAAAAAAACCGTATTGCGACTTATCTTGGAAGTCCTGATTTAACAGATATTTTTGAAGAAATACGATAACAACTTGTAATTTAGTCGAATACTGCGAATTAGTATCGAAATTTCTAACCATATATCCTTTTTTTATTAAAAATGGAATCTCAAATAAATTGACAAACATGGCACCTGAAGCATAAAAAAAGCCAAGGGCCGTAAATTCAAACATCTTGCTAGATGTATTTAAAGTAATATAAGTTGGGTTTTCTTTACATTTATCCCCCGAAAATATGTAGTCGTAACTTCTGTGTTATATACAATCTTTATTTTGGAACTTGCAATGTCCTGCACGAACTGTACCATATATCATTTTAATGTAATAAATGAAATATTATATAAAATGACAAATTTAGCTCATGTTGCAAGTTAGAAAGGCAGAGGCATACGTCCTTAATTCGAAATATGGGTCATTTTGTATATTTGCTCAAACTTTTCTATAAAGGTCATAAATATTTAGAAAGAATTAACCGAATATATGCTAGCGACTTGTAGTTATATCTTATGTTGTGAGAATTATTTGAATTTTTTAACTACCATCCTTTTTGGCTAAGTTCTCAATATATCCTTTATTAATAATTAACAGAATTTTTAGTAAATTTTCAAATATAGCGTATGATGCAATAAGGAAAACGAAAACGTACGTTAAATATGGGAAATTTTTCTAATTTTGTTCAAAATAATAAAAAAGGATACATGAAAAAGTTTGCGAATAATAACAATAGATAAAAATTCCAAATTTTTCTTATAACATTACACACAACTACAAGTCGCTAGGGTATTTTCTTTCAAAAAATTTTATATATATATATGTCTTAAAAATAAAAGTTTATACATACCTAATTTAAAATTTTAGTCATACATATGTGAAATTATTTTAAGGAAAATGTGCTAGCGACTTGTAGTTATGTTATTTATTAAAAGTTCTATTTGAAACTCTTTCATTTCGTCCTTATCTTCAAACTTTTCCATATATCCTTTTTCATAATTAATATAATTTTCAGTTAATTGACAACTATATCTAATGATAGATCGAACAATATTAAAGTCTGGCATATATAATACGAACTGTGGTCCAAATAAAATAGTTGGGCCGTATATAAAATTATTTCTGTAATATCTAATGTGGTAAGATCGACAAAAAATTTTCACCTATCATTCTATCAGCCTAAACCGCTAACTGTGCCATATATCCATTTTTATAATAACAATATATTTTTTCAAAATTGATAAATATTCAACGAAAATATGCTCACGGACTGTAGTCATATCTTATATGATAAATACTACTTTAGTTCTTGATGTTACTATTTTGTCCGTCAACTGTGGCATATATCCGTTTTTAGAATTAAGTGTAAAAAAATTAATTAAAATTTTATTATAATGAAACAATTATTATTGTAAATAAATTATTCAAAACTAGTTTTTTTTTATAATATTTAGTTCGAAATATGGGTCATAATGTTTAGTGAATTTAAACTTGTTTCAGAAGGGAATATATAATAGAATTTCTTCGAAAATATGCTAACGACTTGTAGTTTTGACCAATGTTGTAAGAACTATTTAAAATTTTCAATTATCGTCCTTATCTGCAATTTTTTTCATATATCCTTTTTTAACAAATAATTAAATTTTTATTAAATTTACAAATATTGATAACTCTTGATGCACTTAAGTAAAATAAAGGCTTACATATTTATTGTGATGTACGAGTCATTACATTACATGTGTATAAATTTATCTTAGTGGGCCGAATTTGGAATTATAACTACGAAATTATGCTAACGACATGTGGATACGTCTATATTTGTAAGTACTATTTGAATTTTTCCATTTTTATCCTTATACGCTTACTTTGCCATATATCCTTTTTTTATAATTAGTAGTATTTTAACTAAATTGGCAAGTATAGCTCATCATTTACTTAAAATAACAAAGGGGCATACAGTTAACACATTATATGAACCATTTTGTTACATATTTTAAGGAATTCAATAATAGTCATTAATGGAGTTATTAGCTGGAAAATATGCTAACGACTTGTAATCTAGTCGTAAGCCTTAAATACTATTAAAATTTTTAAACTATTACTTTAACTCCCAAACTTTGCCATATGTCCTTTGAAAAACTTGATTTGTGGAATGACATTATTATTAAGAATTAATGGAATTTTGAAAATAATGGACTTAGAATTTGAGTGACATGGTTACACAAGTTCAAGCTTGTCTATATATACCATAATAAAAATAAATTCCCCAAAAATATGCTAACAACTTGTGGTCATGCCTAAAGTGTTAAAATAAATCATAATTTTATATGCTTCTCATTTCTCTTCCAACATTACCATATATCCTTTTTTTACTTGCATGACCTGCAGAGTGATACCAATTAGCTTTAGGTATTAGGAAGTTTTCTCATTAGAAATAATGTCATAAGGTGCCGACCTACAAATAGTCTACATTTAAATTAAGCCTATTTTATGATCTTAATATTCTACATTAAGAATTTTTTAGTCAAAAATATGCCTACAACTTGTAGTCATGTCTAAAGTGTCTGTTTTCCTCCAACTTTGCCATATATCCTTTTTTCTTGACTTTCAGAAAAACATAACAAAAATTGTGAAATTTGTTTTTAGGAACAATATAATAAGGCATCAACCTATAAGTAGGCTACATGTATAGTATAAAGCATATAATTATGCTTATCTTACATATGAAGAGCAAGACATAACGTATTAATTTCTGTTAATTGGGTTTATTATATGAGACCATGACTACCATTTACCTTACCTTTAACAATATTTTCCCGTAACTTTTATTAAATCTATTCATATGCAATCTCTTGCCAAAAAAACCTCATAATGTTTTTTAGTACGTTTTGTTTTTCGACAATTATCACAAAATTCCATTAAACATTACTGTTATATTTGTTGACGCTGTTTCTTTTTATTGTTTCCCCAGACTTTTTTCCACGTATTCGAATGCGTTCAATAACAAAGCGATACATTGTAATATTTTTTTTCTGCCCTGTAAATAAAGTCGTGAAAATGGTGGTCATCATTTTAATTTGCACGAAAAAAAAGGTGAAATGTCATTGATAGATTGCGAAAGCATTTTCACGGCTTTGATGGCTTTAATGGAATTTAATTGTGATGTTGTGATATTGACGTCGATAACGTTTAATATCCATCACAAACATAGCTATGAATAAAATGTAGTCATACAACTGGGCAAGCACATAAATGTCCTTCTTTGCTTAAAGGTAAATATTGATGTGAAATATCATCATATTTTATGTTTTCACTGAAATTGAAGGGATATATGTAGTAACCTGCTACTCTCCCAATGCGATTTACATCACATTCGCTTGGCACATTTCCCATTAAGGAAATTCTATTTTCATGAAACCATACTGGTGTACTAAGGGGTGGGTCAGGGGAACATTGACAAATGTTGGCTATCACTGGTGTGATTGTCACAGGCAAAGGTACTACATATTGTAGATAATGCCGCTGTTTTCATTTACTTTTCGTTTGGTGGTGGTGGTGGTGATGACGAGGGCGTTAGCCAGTCCTCATTTACCGCCACCCACCCGCCTTTAAGCATATCCACAGCTTTAGTGCGGTCATTGTAGTCATCATCAGTTGACAACGCCAGTCATTTGTCGCTGCATCACTAGCAACAGGATGAGCAGCAACACAACAATAATAGCAGCAGCAACAGCTTCAGTAGCTACTTGAATCATAGCATACCCTGATGTTGTTCCGCTACCTAACAATAGCAAAAGTTTTGCAACAACAAAAAGTGCGATAGTGCCACGAGCTAGCAGTGCTGTAGTAAAGATAGTGATGCCATTACACTGTTCCCCAAGTCATTTCCGTTTATGGTACACGAGAGCACAATTATACGTCAATTTAACTTGGCTATTCACAGGACAACACCAACACCAGCACAGACTTTACAACTCTCATACACTCATATTTATCCAATTACTTTACAAACGCAAACACAACAACATGATACCTAACACACACACACATACACATACAGCCATTCATATCTATGTTTGTATCTAGGTTGTTAGGTATCAAGTTAAATGGCTAAATCAAAAGGAAATATCACAGTTGAATGAAAATCGTTCGTCCACTTTACGAGTGTGTATAAATATTTATATTCCAGCTATGTCACGGCATCAGCTTACAGGATAATAGTGTTCACGTTTGTGGCAACATATTCTATTAAACATCCTGAAAATTGAGAATACAATTGCTGTTAAGTAGGAGCAGAGACAGGGAGAGACAACAGCAACAACATAATATGAAAACTACAAGTAGGCATTTTCTAATTTAATATTGAGAATAAATAATAATTTGTATGCAGGCCGAAGGCATTACCTTGTGCTAAGGCTGTTAGTGAAGAATTTATGAATTTGTACTAACGGTACAATGAGACAATTAGAATATCGATTTATTCCATGTGAATAAATTAAAATAAATAGTTGGCATACATGTCTATTAAAGTTTATGGTAATTCAAATTAAAGAAAACGTTATCCTTTCATTTGTATTCATACAAAGAATTATGTATAGAATTACTCATAGGTAAGCCATAAATTGCTATGGTTAATACGTAACGTTTGCAATATATTTACAAAATATTGGTTTTAGTTCGGTGAAACGAAACAATGATTTGCAATTTATTATTATTAGTAGATAGGCAGGACAGTGGGAATTACAGTGAGAGCTTGATATTGAGAATATATAATTATTTAAGATCGAACATAATGTTTTTTTTGTATAGTAACAAATTAATAACAATGATATTCATTTTTGATACGAAATATGATGTTACATGTATTTTAGCTTGTTTAAGAATGCAGTACATGAAAGAATTTCTCTAAACATATGCTAACGACTTGTAGGTATGTCTAATGTTGTAAGAACTTTTTACAAATTTTCACTATTGTTCTACCTGCAATATTTGTTATATATCCTTTTTTGTAACCTATACCATTTTAATTGAAGCATGAGGCATAATCTTACATTTATGAAAATAAATTTAGGTATACCATATAAGGGATTATTACTATTTATGCTAATGACTTTCATTTATCCACTATCGCCCCTATTTGCTAACTTTGCCATATATCCTTTTTTTACAACTTATAGCAATTCTATAGAAGTGCCAAATATTGCTCACGATTAACTTAAATTCACTAAGGGACATACAGTTACGTATCCATCATATTCTTAAATATATTTAAAGTCATGTCAGTTACCTGCTTATGTATTTTTTGGCCTAAAATATGCCATAGACTTGCAATATAGTCTAAAGGCGTAAATACTATGCACAATTTTAAACTATTTGGTTCATAAGCTAACTTTGCCATATATCCTTTTTCTTTTTTTAGTTGACAGTGGGAATGACATTATTATGGAGACGTAATGGAACATTAATTAATTCACACATGTTCAAGCTTATCTGAATACACCATATTTTGAATTATTTTGAATAAAAGAAGCTCACAACTTATAGTACTGCCTAAAGTGTTAAAATAAACCATCATATTCGAACTTTCTGTTTTGTTCTAAAACTTTGGCATACATCCTTTTTTTGTAACTAATTTTTAAACTTCTTCTTTTTTATTATTTTAAATTATTTTTTTGAATTATTTTGAAAAATAATATGCTCACAACTTACAGTAATGCCTAAAGTGTTAAAATAAACCATAATTTTCGAACTTTCTCTTTTGTCCTCAAACTTTGGCCTACATCCTTTTTTGTACTTAATTTTTAGGCTTCTTTTTTTAATATTTTGCATACATCCTTTTTTAAACTTAATTTTTAGACTTCTTCTTTTTTTACTTTTTTGAAAAATAATATGCTCACAACTTACAGTAATGCCTAAAGTGTTAAAATAAACCATAATTTTCGAACTTTCCACAAACTTGGGCATACATCCTTTTTATGTACTTGATTTTTAGGCCTCTTGTTTTTTATTATTTTGAAAAAAATTTGCTCACAATTAATAGTAATGCCAAAAGTGTTAAAATAAGCCATCATTTTCGAACTTTCTCTTTTATCCTTAAACTGCGGCATACATCCTTTTTTCCTACTTAATTTTTAGACTTCTTCTTTTTTATTATTTTGAAAAAAAATATGGTCACAACTCAAGTCATGCATTAATATTAAAATAAACCATCACATTCAAACTTTCTCTTTGGTCCTCAAACTTTGGCACACATCCTTTTTTCGTACTTAATTTGTAGACTACTTTTTTTTATCATTTTAAATTATTATTTTGAAAAAAATATGCTCACAATTTACAGTAATGCATAAAATGTTAAAATATTTCTTAATTTTCGAACTTTTTTTGTCCTCAAACTTTTGCATACATCCTTTTTTTGTATTAAATTTTTAGACTTCTTCTTTTTTATTATTTTAAATTATTTTTTAGAAATATTTTGAAAAAAATATTCTCACAACTTATAGTAATGCCTAAAGTGCTAAAATAAACCATAATTTTCGAACTTTCTCTTTTGTTCTCAAACTTTTGCATACATCCTTTTGTGAACTTAATTTTTAGACTTCTTCTTTTTTATTATTTTAAATTATTTTTTGGAATTATTTTGAAAAAAATTTGCTCACAACTTATAGTAATGCCTAGTGTTAAAATAAACCATCATTTTCGAACTTTCTCTCCTATTTTATACTTAATTTATAGACTTCTTCTTTTTTATTATTTTGAAAAAATATGCTCACAACTAATAGTAATGCCTATAGTTAAAATTAACCATAATTTTCGAACTATATATTTTGTCCTCAAACTTTGTCATACATCCTTTTTCCGTATTAAATTTGAAGACTTCTTCTTTTTTTTATTTTTCTGAAAAATAATATGCTCACAACTTATAGTAATTCCTAGGATTAGTGACTGATAATTCAATGTAGTCTGCATTTATATTAAGGCTAGAAAAATGTGTATCATCTAAAAATATGTTAACAACTTGTAAAATGACATATATAAACATGATGTGTTGAAGGGATTTGTCATAACAAACAATATTTTAAGGCGTCAACCTAGGCTACATTTAAATTAAGTCTTGAAAAATGTTTTTCATCTGAATATACTATATTTATAATCTCCTGTTACGTTTTCGACCTTTACAGCTTGTAGGAGATATCTTATAAGAGACAAAAATTTTGGAAAATGTATCACATTGCTAACAGATTTTTCCACATCTCGTCTAGTTCGATGGTCTTATACTTCCTGATTAACGGTTTCGCTGCCTAAAAACTACCGGATTTGTCAATTTCACAGTACAGCACATGATTTTGGGACTCAATTCTGAGAACTGCATGAGAAAGTAGGCCCAAAAAGAAGAAGTTCTGCATCATTCGTTTTGTCAAGTTACATGCCATAATAATTTAATATCGATTTGAAGTTATTAAGTATCGTATAGGGGAATTTGTCACGTTTTGTTATATTGTTATATGATGGCGTATGATTATTATAAGTAATACTCCACGTAATTCATACGCCACGGAGTACAACAGTTTTATTATAACTGCTACAGAATACAAAATATGTAAGGAAACTAACAGAAAGGAATTGTAATTCTTAATTTTTAAAATTTTTAATTAATTTTTAAATTGAACTTGTGGCTCTCAATTTATGTCAAACAAAATTGCCTAAACGTGACAAATTCCCCCTTTACTATACTTACTAACTTCAAATCGATATTAAATTACTAAATTAAATTAAGTTACTATGGAATTAAACTTCTTCTCTTTGGGGCTACTTTCACGTGCAGTTCTCAGAATTGAGTCCAAAAACCATGTGTTGTACTGTGATATGAATAATGTTCGTACTCTTAATTATTGTATTCCTAAGAAAGTCATATTACAAATGTCTACAGCAATTATGTGAAATCCAAAGCGAAATCTAAATATGGCCAATATGTTTATAACAAAAGGACCCTGATTGACGTTGACATTATTCATTCGTCTGCAAATGATAATAATTAAAAAGCAGACTAGCCACTTTATTACATAGCACAATAGCTCCTTAGAGTATCATAATTTCTGTGACATATGTCTATGTTATTAAAAAGGACTTTTTTGTTAAAAATAGAAGCAAGTTTTTTTTAACAAATATTTATATCTCTTATATGTCATCGAGCATTCCCAGGAATAGATAGCTACGGCATACGTCATAAAATAATTGTTATTGATATACGTCATAACACTGTTGCAGATAATTATAATTTTTTAACATATTTGTATTCAAATATGCTATGTATGTAAATTATATAAAATAACAACAAAGCAATATTTGCAAATGATTATAATATAAAAAAAAATAAACAACACTTGTTGCGACATTTACTTACAACATCCAACAATATTGTGGTAATACTATTGCCTTAATGTCATATTCACCATAAACATTTTGCAAATTTCATTACTCATACGTTTTTAGGAATATTATATAAATAATATTACACATACGTATTATTATCATATTTGGTAGTATCAACATTTCATATTATGAATGTCAGCTCCTAAAAATAGACACCATTTGTGGCGTGTGACATTTATGTTTAACTTGACTTATGTATTTTAACTTTAGTAAATTTCAACTACTGAAATTTAATATAAACAAAATTTGCACAAACCGGCCACATTTCATTTACTTCACTTTCAACACACAAACAACACCAATGATATTGTTGTTGTGTGTTGCCTAAAAATATGCACTAATTGTTTGTATAACAACTTTTTTTTTGTGTGTGTCATCTGTCATTTCCAGTTGATGGCCGACTTTTTTTGCTACAAAATTTACATAATTTGTGTAGATACAAAAATAAAAAGTAGTACGTACGTATATATATTCAAACATCTTGATGGAGCTGCAGCTGAGTATATTTGTGTGACATTTTATTTTTGTCTACACTTCAAAAGTTTGGGGGGAACTTCTTGCAAACTCTAAAGATAAGACAGAGAGAGAAAAAAATTGCATAAACTTGTGTGAAGTGATAATATATGGTTTAAAGTGATTAACGCCTGATGGAGCGTATATTTGAAAATTTAATAACTAGCATAAGTGCTAGGGGTAACATATATTTCTCATACCACAAAGTCAAAACTAAATATTACTTATCATACTGATTTATATATAACACAGTACAAAATTTTTCAGTTCATTGATTTGGGAAATTTTGTAGAAATTGCAATAAAACTGTTGTACTCCGGGGCGTATGATTTACGTCGAATATTACTTATGATAATCATACGCCACCATATAGTATTTAAGCCTAAACGTGACAAATTCCTCTATACGATACTTACTAACTTCAAATCGATATTAAATTATTATGAAATATAACTTCACAAAACGAATGATGCAGAACTTCTTCTTTTTGAGGGTACTTTCACGTGCACTACTCAGAATTGAGTCCCAAAATCATGTGATATACTGTGTAATTAATACTAATCATAATGATTTATAAACAAGTTAATTTAAGTATATTGTGTCAATCAATTGGTTCTACTATTGGGTTTCTTTATAACGCAAAAAAACTTTATTGTTACTTAAAGGGTTAACGTTGTTCTTTTTGCTGCCTGTCCGCCTCTTTGTTAGCATATATGAGATTGTTTTGTCAGGCAAAACCGGAAACGTCATAAACACGCACGACAACGGTAACTTTTCATCCTAACTAACGAAAATTCTTAAATGTACCCTATGGTTTTGGTTTCAAGCTGATATACGTACTGTATATAAATTATTCAAGATTTTCTAGATTTATTCATACATATAAGCGAATGAATGAATCTTACCCATTTTTGGTATCCCTTTAAAGTCATCGCACTATGCCACACATATATACATATGTCTCTGTTCATATGCTCATGCGTGCGTTACACTGTATGCGATGCTCATCTTATGTGACTCCTTGTGGCATTTTACTGAAATGCAAAGGATAACAAGTTGCAGTATAATTATACAAAGACACACAGTAGACACAGGGAAGAGAAAGACTCGACAAATGTCGGTCGTTGCTTGTAGAGTTACATGTATGTAGGATATGCGTTGTCACTATGAATCGAAGTAAGAAAAATTAAATCATATTTTCAGCAGTTTTTTGTTGTTGTTGCTGTTTCGTTGGCAAAAGAGTTGCAATTTGTTTTTGTTTTAATTGCATTTTGAAGAAAATTTTATACGGCAGCAAGGAAGGGTGCTGGAGTCGTTGTAACGGAAGTTAAACTTATTTAAAATGTAATTAACATCAAGGAAATAAACTGAATCAGACATTTACTTAAGGACATATGGATGGTGGGGGAGGGTGGGTGTGGGGGGTGGCGAAAGGACTTGTTGTGTTTTATTTTTATTTTTTCATACAACAAAGAATGGTTCATTATTTCATCATGAATGGACAGTAAATTTCATTGAACTTATATGTGGGGAAATGTATGAGAGTTTTTCGCTTTAATGCTGGAAATTAAAAGAGAAAAAACTACTGAATTGCAGTCACTTGTAATTTTATTGTAAGGGTATTGTAAGTAATTTAAAAACAGTTTACAAGCTTACAAACACAAAATTTATGCTCTCTGTTTCTTAACACAGTACATCACTTGATTTTGGGACTCATTTCCGAGAACTGCACATGCAAGTAGCCCCAAAAAGAAAAAGTTCTGCATCATTCGTTTTGTCTAGTTACATGCAATAATAATTTTATATCGATTTGAAGTTAGTAAGTATCACGTTTGAGGCACTTTTGTTTGCAATACATAAATAGTATATGGTGGCGTATGATTATCATAAGTAATATTCCACCAAAATCATACGCCACGGAGTACAACACTTATATTGTAACTACTACAAAATAAACCCAGTTCAAAAATATTTGATGAATGGAAAAGTGAAACTGTTGCTTATGAAGGAAAACGTTATATAAACTGATTAAAGGAATTGTAATAGCAAAATCGGACTTGTGGTTTTCGAGTTATGTCAAACCAAAGAATCTAAAACACGACAAATTCCCCTATACGATACTTACAAACTTCAAATCGATACTCAATTATAATGGCAGTACTACTTTCAGAATTGAGTCCCAAAATCATGTGTTGTACTATGTTATATAAAAGCTTTATAGCTGCAAACCCCAGAGATAGCCACTGCCTCCTCCAATCAGCTCTCCCAAATACTACAACACAATGCCTCTATACAGTGGCAGCATATTAAGCATTCATTGGCAAACCGGCGCAACAATCGTGCTTGGCTATGAATAGTGGCGCTCAGACGAATCCTAGTACGTTGAAGAATGTCACATATCATCTGAGGGACAGGATGCTTCTAATAGGGCAACGCTACAGCCAATTTCAACCCAGGCTCTTAGGTACAGGGACCTCCTCCTGTAAGGACAAGGATGGAAATATGGTTGCAAATACACAGAGAGTGTTGCATATATGGAGAGAACACTTCCAGCAAATGCCGGTTCTGTAAAGTAACGCACGTGAGTGTATCTCGCTAACTGTCGATGAAAGCTGACATTGCCCACCAGCAAACCAAACCGAGGTAAGAAGAGCGATATCACGGCAGAGTTCCTAAAGTCCGACGGCGAATAGCTGATAACGAGCATGCATTGACTCCTACTCACGGCTTGGCTAAACAACTGCATGCGCAATAATTGGAGTCTAAGCAAGTGTGTGATCCAACTACTGCAGTATAAGCCTTTTACCCATCGCATATAAGGTCCTGTCGAGTGTGCTATATGAAAGACTAAAGCCAGTGTTGTTCAACCTGATCGAACTTTATCAGTGTGGCTTTAGACCTGGTAAATTACCAACTGACCAGTTATTTACACTATGGCAAATCCTGGACAAGAGTCAAGAGAAACAGATCGGCACGTACCATATTTTCGTAGACTATAAAGCTGCCTTCGGCTGTCCGATACGGCAGAAATTAATCAAAGCCATGTGGAGTTTAGTCTTTAGTGAAAATTGTCTAGGACCTTACTGAGCCATGTAATAGCAGACGAAGCTTAAGACAAGGCATCAGCCTTTCGTGTGACCTCTTCAATATTGTGATGGTGATGAAAATAAGTAAAACTGCAGTAAACCTAAGATGCACGATATACAACAAAAGATATATCGCGACCTAAAGTCGTAAAGGTTGTAAGTTCACTTTAAAGTTTTAAAAAAGTAAGTCGTTAAAGGAAAATATAAAGATTTTGTGTCCCACCTGTACAATTTTGAATTTTGGACTTACACAACGCATTTACGCCACATAATTTTATTAAAAGTTTTAAAAAAGTTAGTCGTTAAAGGAAAATGTAAAGTTTTTTTTGTCCCACCTGTAAAATTTTGAATTTTGGACTTACACCCTTTGCGACTTTAGGTAGCGATATGCAACTTGCGTACACTGATGACGTAGACATCATCAAGCGAAAAATGCGGGATGTGACGCAATCTTCTCAGATATTCCAAAAGGAATCAACTAAAATGGTTGTAACGGTGATAGAGGATTAAACGAAGTTGTCAGTATCAACGAACAAAGTATCTACTAATTTTTACGATGTGTGGACGTTGCCAACTACAATTTCGAAGTAGAAGGTGATTTCGTCTAGCTAGGCTCCGCCATTAATAAAACTAATAGCGCCAGCCTTGAAATCCGACTTACGTATAAAAAAACTGACACGTTGTGCTGCTCCTATAAACTCTCTCACTCTATCTTGCTCACTCTCGGATGAGACTTATTTAATTATTTAGCTTTGTAGGGACTAGAATCCTTCATGGAAAATTAGTTAAAAAAATTGTTATGACTTCAAATTTCATTCTTCTCTTATTGAATTTAACATTTCATTTTATCAATTTAGTTTTAAAAAATTCCAATTAATGCTGACATACCTCAACTCCTATTCCTATTCTGATGTTATGTTAAATCAAAAATCTATCAAAACTATCTGTGCCAATCACTAAATAATTCCATATACATAGGTATATAAATTTTATACGAAATTTAAAATAACTTCAGGGACTAATCAATATTTAAATATCATTTCTATTCGTATTGTTTTATTACCTTTATGCATATTTAATGGTAACACCACCACAAAGCTCAAACAATTCGAAATATTTTCAAATAGTTTTTGCTAAAAAAAATTACAAGTACACCACAAATTTATCTCACAGCAGCTCTCACTTGCATATATAAACTTTACTCCTAAATATACTCTATATAGATAAAGAGAATACAATGAAACGCAACACAGAAAAAACCGATGTTATCTTAACAATATATGCATATTACATGCATGTGTATGCGTAGTGTATTTATTTGCATGTGTACCTATGTTACATATATATTCCGCTAGTATTGACCATCAACATTCAACTTGTTTTGAACGGTGGGGAGGGGAACGGTGAATGCAAGTATAAAACATCTAAATGCTAAAAGGCAAACATTTTGTGCATACCCATTTTACAATTCAGAATAGCCCCATTGACTTTTTTTTCTGCATCCCTAGGTTCTAAGTAATATTAAAATTGTTGGTGGTGTTGGTGATGGTGCTGGTGTTGATGTTGGCATTGGTGTTACTATGACTATGTATGCCAACTATGTTTTTGTGTGTATGGGTGTACGTAAGCTCTTGTCATACCAACAACACTGATTCTTGACCATTGACAATAGCATTCTTTTATAGTTTGTTGAACCTGAATTTAATTTAGTTGGACTGTGTATGTGCTGCTAGTTTTTGTCGAGTGATATTTAGATTGCCATTGAAATTGGAAGGTGGTGGTGATTTGTTGCAATAACATGTTGTTGCAGAGGACAGTAAATACAAAAAAAAAGTGTAAAATGCCAATGAACACGAAAAGTGTGTAACGCCGGGGGAGAGAGATTTTTTTAAAGGTACAAAAATATTTTAGAATTTTATCTCTGTGCTAAATTTCGTTTAACATTGCTTAAAAGATTTAATATTGTTACCAAATAATTGCAAAATATCATGTTAACCTCAGGCGTATTAAAAGTTTTTACTTAACGTATGAGTAATATTAATTGCACATTAAAAGTTTTTACATAACGTATGAGTTATATTAATTTATTAAACTACCTGTTGGCAAATAGTTTTAGAGCGTTCGCTATTAAAATAGTACTCGTGGTTGCAAATGTTTGACTTTGCAGCAAATAGTGGCAAATGTGCAGTTAGCAGCATCACTCAGTTTGGTTATGAATGCATTCGAAAGCCAAGAACTTTTTGCATTAACAACTAAAAACCAAAATTGGTTCAAATGCGATTTAAGGATTATTTTAAGGAAATGTTGTAAAAATATTAACAATGGGGTTGGTTAAATAGTTTGCTAAATATGTAAGGATTTTAAAATTTGGGTTGGTTAAATAGCATGTTATGGCGAAACAATCGCAGGTTATTACTAAGGATCACTATTGATGCCAACAAAAATATGATTTGACCATTTATAGAGAACAAGTTCAAGCATCAGGACTCCGGCACTATGGTTGCTAATAATAACGCTTTATAAATATGAGAAAAATCTAAAGCCAAATCTAAAGAATGTAATATTTGGATACATATAATTGTAGTGTTGTTATTTAAAATAACACAGTGCAACACATGATTTTGGGACTCAATTCTGAGAACTGCACGTGAAAGTAGCCCCAAAAAAACAAAGTTCTGCATCATTCGTTTTGTCAAGTTACATGCCATAATAATTTAATGCCGATTTGAAGTTAGTAAGTATCGTATAAAATAATTTGTTACTCATTTGTTATATTGTTGTATAGTGGCGTATGGTTATCACAAGTAATATTCCACGTAAATCTTACGCCACGGACTACAACAGTTTTATTGTATATGCTACAAAAAAAAGCAGTTCAAATTCATTTGATGAATGGAAAAGTGAAACTATTGCTTATGTAGGGTAACGTTATATATACTAGATTTAGCTAAATTTATTTCAGCTAAATCGGACTAGTGGTTCTCGAGTTATGTCTAACAAAAGAGCCTTAAGTGTGACAAATTCTCCTATACGATACTTACTAACTTCAAATAGATATTTAATTATTATGGCATGTTACTTGACAAAACGAATGATGCAGAACTTCTTCTTTTTGGGCTACTTTCACACGCAGTTCTCAGAATTGAGTCCCAAATCAATGAGCTGAAAAATGTTGTACTCTGTAACATGCTTGAGTCCTTACAGTATGAGCAGTGTTTAAGTGATCTAATTTAAATACCATTAAATTAAGCTACGACATTTTAAGTAAGCAAACACAGAACACTGAATAATACAAATCGTAAGATTATTATAAAATTTGCTATTTCTTACTCCCATAGGAAATTTAAATTAAGCTGTTGCTTCACCAACCCCTCCCTACCACTTATTGCATTCTGATTTAGCCATATGCTTATTCAACCTTAAGTTTACGTTGACGCAAACTTCATTGTTTTTTTTCTGCATTATCAAAATTTCTGTAATTAAGTTATATCCTTGGAGAAAATTAAAAGCAAATTAATCATTAGCAAATCAATTTTACCCTGGAGATATGAATGACGTGCCAACCAGCAGCCATAATTACTATAATAACACAAGTAGTCGTCGTTGCTGTAATCCCTCTTGTGTTTCCTCATGGATTAATTTATTTTTAATTGTTCGCGTCGTGGCTTTCCTTTTTTTTTTGTTGGCATTAAGTATAAAAAAAATAATTAAAATCTATACAAAAGCATATCATTACCGTCGAAATGCAAAACTATTTTACACAAACGCTTTTGCATACTTAGTTAACCCTATTTCATAACCAAAACGTCTATGTATGAGTGTGAGTGTATGTGCATGTGCGGCGTTTGGAGTAATGCAGCGGATAAAGTTTTGTAAGCACAACATGCTCATATGAATTGCAGAATGCTAGCATTAACTTTTAATCTTTTCATAAAATTAAAACTTTATCTAGAATATCACAAAGTTGGTTTGTAGTTAAAGGATTACATTTTTCAAAAATTGTCTGTGCATAGGATTGTTGCACTTAGTGAGAGAGAGAGAGAGCAGACGTCGTTGTAATGTGTTGTATGTTACTCATATGTAAAAGAGCTGTGAAAGTGGAACTTTAAATTGTGTCATAGTTTTGGGTTGTACGTCAATTCCAGGAGAGAGAGAGAGTGATGTTCTACAATAAAGTTCTACATAAATTGTGTGCATATGATTAATAATAGTCGAGCTAAGCCGGTGGCGTATGCTTGTTTAAAAATGTTAGGATATATGTAAGAGAGAGTAAGGTTATGACGAGTAAAAGTTAATAATTTCATGGTCAAAGGATTTACAGGATGTTGAAGAGTTTGCATATAATGTATACGGCACGAAGACTATTCCCAAACCACAAAAGGTGCAAAAAAGGAAGAATGCAGGATAATCGAAAATGAAACCAAACTTAAACATTTTTGCAGAAATTAAGGAAAAGTCTATAGTTTTATAAAACAGTAAACAACTCACAATAGAAATCTAAAATTTTCAAACATTTTTTAAGAATTTGGAAGTCCGCGGAAAGACAAACAAGGCGGTATATCAAACTAATTAAGGATCGTATAGTTTAGGTTTTTTTGAGTTTAAACCTAGTTAATCAACAAATTAATACTACAACAAATTCTGGAAAAAAAATGAATGAAAATCAGATCGATTTATATTTTCTGTTCGTCGACTATAAAGTTGCCTTCAACAGCCCGATACGACCAAAGCCTTGACTGAATTTTATATCCTGCGAAGCTGACAATACTCTCAAAAAATTTTTACTCAAAATTTCTGTCCATATATATACGCTGTCTGATGATGTGTGTGATAAGTAGAAAACTGGTCTTTGCAGATGATATTGAATGACAACCCTGATCCAAGTACTGTACTGTTTAATGTAGCGAGTTTGCATGGTGTACTCACTACACGTATACGATCAACGTATGAGTAATATTAATTATATAACGATTTGATATTAATCATACGCACAATGTTCCTACATTGTAGATTTATTGTTCCATAAGTTTGCATATGGTACTCGTTACACATATATTTACAACGTATGAGTAATATTAATCCTATGAGGATTTTATATTAATCATAAGCACATCGTTCCTATATTGTGGACTTATAACCAATCTAGGGGTGGAAAAATTATAAAATGTCATAAAAAAATTTTGGACTGAGAACGCCAAACCTTTTCTGGCCTAGTAACTTCACCTTGACTTGGAATTTCAGACCCCCCATACAATGTCCTCGAAAATGTTCTACAATGTTTTTCCAACACTTTTGGTCAATGTTACTCTCAAGCCTTATCGTAACTCTCTAATAAAGGCTTGGATGTTGCGCAAATCGCCAACTGCTACATAAATACCGTTTAGAACTGTTCGATGACTAAATTTCTCATATATGCACTGGCTCTTCGGTTACCATTAATGTCCACATGTCCTTGAACCAATGTGAGAGTAAACGTCTAATGTTTCTCAATCTCCTCCAGAGAAGACCAGCAATCTTGAACACCTGCTTCCCTGACAAGGAACTAGCATTGCCAGACAGCTCTTTAGACACTGCTACAGCTTATCGTTTGATCTCTTCAACAAACTTAAGGAGATAATAATAAGGGAAGCTGCAGAAAAACACGATTGACACGAAGCTACTTGGTCGCAAACTGCGAGATGTGACTATGTTACAGCCTTCTCAGGTATTCAGGGGGAATAAAACCAAATTTGTTAGTATTAGAAACAAAGTGAACATTAGCAACCACAAAATGGTATATAATTTTTTCTCCCTCCGACCTCTCCGTCAAGAAATCAAATTTTAGCCTGATTATAAAAATAATAATACTGCTTGCTTATATATACTATTGCGAACTGACCAAGCTATTTAATACAAAGTCCTCGGCTAACAAAAATTCAATTATACCACTTACTCCATATACTGGTTCTACCTGTCTTGATGCAGTGCGCAGATTCCAGGGTAGTGACACAAGCGGATGAATCAGTTCCATTAGAATTCGAATGAAAAATAATTCGCAATATATAGGGACACATCATCGTGAACATAGTTTACACAGTACAACATTTTTCAGCTCATTGATTTGGGAATCTATTCTGAGAACTGAGAAGAAGTGTTGCATAATTCGCTTTTGTCAAGTTACATGTTATAGTAATTTAATATCGGTTTATAGTTGGTAAGTATCGTATAGGGAAATTTGTCACGTTTTAAGTTCTTTTGTTATATTGTGGCGTATGATGGATGGATTGCCTTTTAACCCCTATTCAAGTTGACCCTAACAATTTGGCCCTGTGTTATTGACCTCGCTAAAACGTATTAGTAATATTATTTCAGTTCTGTTATTTTTCTTAAATTACGTATACGCTATGTGTCCAAAACCTACTTTATACTATATACAAGCTAATAATGACACTTTTTACGTTAAAACTCTACAACATTGCTTTACAGGCACAAAAAAAAAACTTAATCACTTTCAAAAGGCAATTTTTGGCATACTTTCTAATGACTTGACCGGACCGTAACTGATACTTTTTTCTAACCTCATTAATGAAATTTGTGCCAACAAGTATTAAAAAAAAAAACCTTTCCCAATTTTACGTGCTCTATCTCTTGCGCTATTCAACTTAAAATTTGCTTACAAATTTCAAATTAAATATCATTCATTAACTAAACACTGACGATAAAAACAATTAAGCGTTTTAAACACCTTCAAATAAACGAGAGAGGAAAAGCGAGAAAACCTTGAGCCAACGATTTGCTTAAGCACTGCAGAAAAAAAACACCAACGCTCACAACAAAGTTCATCAACGAAGAAAAGGATACTGAAATTGCTATAATTGCTGTCAAGGAATCACGAAATGTCTAGTGAAGAAAAAGCAGCAGCAGCGACGAAACAAGTGTTTGTGAAAGTACAAATGAAATGTTTATAACAAAGATCTCAAAAAAGCAAAACAGAATAAAATTAACATATTTATGAAGACGAAAGCTTGTCAAGATATTCGTAGCTTAAAATTTAAATGTTGCACGAATACAAAAACATGAGAAAGCTAGCGAAACAACCGAATCTTGTTGGACAAAGTTGAAAATGTTAATAAAATTCAAATTAAAACTTATTAACCCACCTCCGTTGTGTAAAAACAAATGTACACAGAGTTCAGGCGAAAGAAAAAAAAATAATAAGACTTAACTTGTTTCCCTACCTCCCCTCAACAAATATATCTACTGTGTTTCTATGTACATATTTACTTAATTGTTAACATTTATATAAACCAGCCGCAGCATCATTCCCGCTAGAGCTCGTTGCAGGACCTGAAGGAAGTTCTCTTACCTACCTCAAGTAGCATACTTTCCTGTTGGAGTCATAAAAATGCTAACCACCAGTGGGAATGCTTTTGCTGTGCTCGCTTAACTTTTTCACCCCTCCTGATAGGGCCACAGCGACGACAACGGGTCCTTAAATGGTAAGTAAGCTGACGAATAATGTTAATATACTTAAACCACATTATACTTAAGGCTAAGTAACTTTTTTTGTTGTTTTGGTGGTTGTTGAAGCCGGCGGCAAACAATTGTTTGTTTGTTCTGAGAGGCAAACGTCAAGGAAAGAGAGCGATGCACATGTGGCACAATGTGTTGTTGTTGAGATAGGGGGAGATTTATGGGTATCCTTACAATAAATACTAATGATGATAAGAGAAATCATAAAATTACGAATTAAATGAATTAGACAAATATAATAAATTGCGGATCGTAGCAAACCTAATCGTAGAAACTCAAGATTAAAAAGAAATTAATTTGTTAATTACACGAAGAAAGTCGAAAAACTAGATATGGCCGAGGAGAGCGGTTTTACCCTAATCCGAGTACGAAGAATCAAATTGCATCAATAATTTGTTGAGCTACAATGACAGTTTTATACAAATTGTTTTTATTTTGGACACTTATGGACGATGTCTATCTAGCAGTAAGTGATCTGCGTAAAACCCACCCTCGCCCTCAAAATGGCTTGAGATCGAAGTTGACCGAAAAGAGTAGGAAAAATTGGTGCGAAAATTTGAAATGGTATCACAATGACACCTTTACTAGCACCCAAGTAAGCTATGCTGAAGGCGGCTGCCAAATTCACCTTATACCACTAAAATAAATCATTTGCATATAACTCTTGTAAAATCAAGTCCGTGATGCTCAATAAAACTTTCGAATCACTCCCGATACATCTGTTTACCATCTGCATTCCTCGTCCTTTGGCGTATTCTAAAGTTTAACAGCTGTTTTACTGTCTCTGTTATGTTACCATCAAAACAAACAACTAATTGCAAATTGTATTCCCTTATCTTTTTTGTAAATAAAAATGGAGACACGCAAGAGGGTCAGTGTGGCTTACAAACTCTCCTAACAATAACAACCGGCACCCAATAAATTAATATATATGAACCATCCATCATAAGCTGTCATACCACATAACCCACCAAGTAAAACGGGGCTACAGCCACTTTACCTTTACAACACTACTGCTAACCGCCAGGATCCTGGATCCTGAATCCTGGCTACCAATATGTGTGCCATATAAGAAAGCATAGAAATTTTTAAATTAAAAAGCGTTAAATGGATACCATCATGCGTTTTTCTTCTTTTATGGCCATGTTATTCAACAGGACACAAGCAGAAAAAGATAAAACAAAGATGAATAAACAAATGATAGGGTACGTGTAAACACATACATATATGCACACTTGCACAAATATAGTTTATATGAAATGTAAAATAGAGTTCATGTCTTTTATGTGTACATCCTTTTGCACAGATTCATTTCCTGGCTGTGTTGGCTTCAGGTGGAATGGCCTCAAATTTTACTTACAAAGGAGGAGATATTACAGTCACCTCTTTATTTTACCTTGCCTTTTTATTTCCTTGTAATCAGAGCGCATTTTAAAAATTAGCCTTATACATATAAGGGGGTGGATACTAAAATACATTACTATTTAGAATTTAGCTACATATGCATATGATTACATATAAATTTTAAAATGAATGCAAATTTTTGAGTATGAATATTTTCTAAAATTTTTAGTTGGTTAACCACATTATGTCTCCTAAAAAAAAAGGAAAAAATTCCTTTGATGTGGTGAAGGTATCCTAAGTAACGGCCAGAGATGTCGAATATTTGAATTTGATTTAAGAAACGAGTACAAAATATAAATGAGTAATAAGTTGAGTCTTGTAGTGTTTATAAATGGAAAAATATTTTTTTTTATTTAACATATTTCTTTACATATTTTGATATCTCTCGCTGAGGAAACATGTCTGCTATTTGTTGTAATTAAATTATTTTGCGTGTAAATATTTGCTTTGAAGTATGATTTTTGTATAAAAGGACATACATTTGTGTACTCTTTTCGTTTTATTGAAACAATTTGTTAAGCCAACAAAAAATGAGGATTTTATAAAAAATTTTATTTTGCTAATAGAGTGGATTTTCCGATTAAGACTTATTTTTGGCACCCAATAACTTTGGTTAATTGTTTCGGTAAACCAATTTGGGAAAAATTTGTATTTCTCCCGTAACTCCTAAACAGGAAACTGCTGGATATTAAAACTTTGTTAGCATAATAACCTTATAAATTTAGATAATAAAACTAAAATAATCTATGAGGAAACATAAGAGTTATTATAGTAATTATGGTTGGTTAGCACGTCATTTATATCTTCAGGGTGATTTGCTATTGAATTTTCTGCTTAAAAATTCCGGTGCTTAATGAAATGATAATGAAATAAGGTCGGACTCAAGAGTGTTCTTAAATTGACGACATGACAACATGATGACATATGCATCAAAATATAACATTCATTCTAATTGGCTTTGGATTTTTCTTTTATTTAGAAGAGGCTGCTATTAGCAACCATAGCATCGTTATCATGATCCTCGAAATTTTCCTCTATAAATTGTCAAATCATATTTTTGTTGGCAAACATTTTAATCCTTTATCTCTAACTGCCATTGTTACACCACAAATCGTTCCTTCCATAGTTAGCAAACTATTTAAGCAACCACATCCTTAATGTTTTTAACAACATTAGTGTGCCCTAAAAACAATTCTTAAATCCCATTTATTCCAATTTTGTTTTTTAGTTGTTAATATAAAAGTTCTTGGCTTTCGAGGGCATTAAAGTACAAACTGAGTGATGCTGCAAAGCCAAACATTTGCAACCACGAGTACTATATTAATAGCGAACGCTCCTAAACTTTTTGCCAGCAGGTAGTTTGATATTTAATATTACTCATACGTAGTGTAAAAACTTTTAATACGAAATTAATATTACTCATACGTTAAATAAAAACTTTTAATACGCCTGAGGTTGAAATGATATTTTGCAATTATGTATTTGTTAACAATATTAAATTCTTTTAACAATGTTTAATTAAATTTTGCAATGAGTTATATAATATTCTTGTACCCTCTCCTCCCAGAGTTACACACTTTTTCTGTTCATTGGTACGTCCCATTCAAATTACCGCATTCAGACTCATAGTTTTACATACATATAGTTTTTGTAAGTACACAGAATTCAGTCATGTTTTGCGTAAGATGTACGCTTTTAAAAAATTTGACTTCGGAATGAATATGGCCATTATCGGCTGATCAATTTTGGAACCTCCCATACAAAGTTGCGTTTTTTTGTAAAATTAATGTTTCTCCCATGTCATCCCAACGGACAACTGGATGATATTTGAATTTGATCAGTTTTGTTATCTAGTAATAGTAGAAATATTCACAGGCAACAGAAGCTATTGCCACCTATTGACACCATATGGCAATATGCCCTGAGAGTTTGTATTAAACTTTTAACATTTGTTGACAGTTTTGCTACATGTCTGTAAACGTTTGGCCAGACGACCAAAAGTCCCATTTCCAAGTGTTTACGGTAACATACGTAATTTCATTTTATTGTCCGTTATTTGCAATAACTCGATAGTGAGGGTTCTACATAAGGTGAGGGTATTTATCAGTCGGTTCAACTGACTGAAAGTTCTGTATTGATTTTATTATTATTTTGGCATCATTGAAAGTCTCTCAAAATAACTTCTATGCAAATAAATAATATACACAACTTAGAAATCCTTATGCAAACTATGATTTATGAATGTAATATAAAAGTGAATCTGTAAGAAGTACTAACCATTTGTTTTGCTCAGTAATTTCAAAAACATTTAATGAAAGTTAACATGCAATTATTAGCATTTAAATAATATAACAGTGACTGAGAGCGTATGATTAACATCAATATAGTAGTGACTCATAGCGTATGATTAACATCAATTCTTTATTTTGTTATACGACGTAATAATCTCTTTAACAATTGCTGTACATCTCTTCAGTTCGGATTCTTCTTAAATCTTCTACATTTCTTGAATATATTTACCCTTATCTACTCTTAGCTTTTATAAATGCTGTCATCCACTAGTAATGTTCGCCCACACGCAAATTTTTCTAACTCAACGTAAATATGCTTTGTTATATATGCATAGGCGATGCTATATGTTCTCACATGCTTACTTCGTGCCAAATGCCACCATGTGTTAAGTACTTTTTTTTCTATTGGAATTTTGCGTAGACATATGATTTTCACACGATTCGTGTTATGACCATGAGCATTGCATACTTGGTAGGCATTGGAATGTTAGTACATGGCAAAAGGACTTCTGGTGTTGTCTACACCATAGATATTATTGCATTTTTATGGAAATTAAAGAAACATTTTTTATATTGAGCTAAAGCTGCGGTTAAGGATCAGAATTTAAATAATAAATTTAAATATTTAAATCGTATTATTATTACTCATACGTTATAAAGATATTAATATGATGGCAGTCCTTTATACAGATTTAATGTAAATTTAAATTATTTATCCAAATTTTATTTTGATCTTTCATTCCCTTGTTTTTCTTTAAAACGTTTGAATTTTTACCATAAACCAACTAATATTTATTATTATTCTATATTCACTTTTCTACCCCTTTTGATTTTTATTACTATTCGCACAAACTATACACAGCTTAATTTATAACATCACCTCCCCACAGTCGCTTGAATTTATTTTTTTTTATTTCCTGACAATTTGTGTTCAGGTTTCTTGCACTCGCTTCAGTGATTTTTACACCCTCTGGCCGTTTGTCTGAGTCCCTTTAACTGACCACTTGTCCGGCTATGTGTCTGCCTCAACTAGTGGCGCTGTCAATTTGTCTGTCAGCCCATAAGGCAGAGCAATGCTAACGTGTAGGAGGAGTAGCAGGATAGAACACGGTGCACAATCAACGGTGATTGGGAGGTGCATAAGTCAACCGTGGCAATTGTTTATGTTTTTAATGAAATTTTGTATTTTTTCCGGCTGCATCTATTTTTTTCCATATTCTATCGTTTGGTGTGTCCGTTTGACTGTTAGACATTTTAAACTAATGAAATTTTCACATTACAACAAAAAAAAGGAATACAGTAAAAAGTCTAGGAAAGTTGAATATTTTATTAAAAACAAAACGTCTGCATTTATTGTATTTGGCTAAAGTAAAAGCAGTGCATACTTTTAGGAGCTTATTTCGTTCACAAAACATGGTCTACTTTTCGAATGAGGAGTGAAATAAAAAATAAAAACTGCAACTATTATATATGTTTATATTGTTTTTTTATATTCATGGCTGCATTTGATTTTAAACTAATGAAATTTTTAGTAACCAAACATTGTAGATCCTTTGAGTTGCTAAACTATAAGTGAACATAGTGGGTAATGGGCAATACAATGGTAGGATTAAGGTTTTAAAAATAGTGAAGCAATTTATGGATTTATAAAGTTTTCTATTTTGTTTTAATTTAAAGTTTGGTATTTGTACTGACTATAGGGTTTCGCTAGCTTTTGTATGTTGGGATACTTAAAGCCTACTTCTAGGAGGCTTTTGTACAAATATTTATAAAATATCTGATTTGCCGTTGAGAAAAGCATTGATTGAAACACTGCATATAACGTTGAAGATAAAACTTAAAGATATCAAAGCAATTTATGCATTTATAAGCTTTTCTATTTAGTTTTAAGTGAAAGTTTGGTATTTGTACTGACTATAGGGGTTCGCTTGCTTTTGTATGTTGGGATACTTAAAGCCTATTTCTAGGAGGATTTTGTGAAATTTTTTTTATAAAATAACTGGTTTGTCGTGGAGAAAAGCATTGATTGAAACACTGCATATGGCACTGAAGATAACACTTTAAGATACCAAAGTTTGAATGAATATTAACAAGTATTACTATTACAAGTATATACTTGACCTTCATGGCTCATAAAATGATTTCCTTCAACATAAAGTTAAGAAATTCAAATAAATTTCAATAATTTAAACCTTTTCCTTAAATATTTTTCAAAGCTTTTATTATAATTTCTAGCTGAACTCTACAATTTTATTTAAACAAAATTTAAATCATACTCTAAGGATTTATTTCCCAGCACACATTTGAATTTGTCCTCACAAACAAAGCACTATGCATGCATAAAGTTTGTTCTACATATCGCTATGCTCTCTCTCTCTCTCTCTCTTTGGCTGGTAAACTCATAAAATCTGAATTATTTCCACTTTTTGTGTTATTTATTGTATTGCAATATTTGTTTGCACTAGAGTTGTCCTTTCTGCATACAACTAAAACAACAGCAACTACACAACTGCAACAACAACAACAACAACAGCTAGTGCACATTATCAATATGTTTATTGAATATCGAAAAGCATTTGAAAATACATTTAGCATAAATTATGTGTTACGACATTACAAGGATAACAATTGTTTGCCACTGCTGCTGCTGCTGCTTCAGCTGTTCGATGTCCTTTCTTGCTTGTCGCATACAAATATGCAGTAGTTAGTTGGTGGTGGATTGTTTTCCTGTTATTCTCTCAGTCTTTTTTGTCGTAATGTTATGCCAAAGCCAAACAGTAAACATAGCACAACGTTACAACGCCAAATGTTTTATATTCCTTGTTATCAAACTGGAATATCCTTTTGCTTCATGCCACACACACATGGTGGCAACGGAAATACAAATATTGCTTTCTGTTGTACATTTTTCAGCGAAAAGAGGAGGAGAATAATAACAACAACAGCAACAAAAAACAACAACTAAAATTCAAAACGAGAAATAATCACAAAATATTTGTAACATTTCACTATTGCACTCTATTCGCATTCGCATCATATGGCATTTCAACAGTTCAGCAGTTAGAGTATCAGTACATTCTTATATACCCTTTCATAGTCATACATGTAAATGTAAACTACAATGCTAAGTTATGGCATGTTGCCAGGAATGTGGCTGCACACACACACACACACACATACAACTTCGTCTTTTCTGGTGGCGTAAAAGGGAAATATTTACTGGTTAAGTTAAACCACAGGAAACCCTATAATTTTGAAGATAATCTGAAGATTTGTTTCTGACTCAACTGAAAAAGGTTTTTGGTTTCTGTTATGGTAAGGGAAAAAAAGCGTTGGTGCACATAATTTCTATTTAAATGTAACATCATACAGGAATTTACATCTGCTGGCTTCTGCAGGGGGATTTGTTGTTAAGAGAACCGTAATATTAGCAAGAGGAGCAGTGTAGGTAAGGATTAGTACTTATGGTAATGTTTTCTAGGACGTGATGGGTTACAAAAAAGGCAATAATGTCGCTGCTGCGGTTATTGAACTAGGTGCACATTAGGAATTTTAGTCACTAATTACACACATAAAGAGCATAATTTATGATGATACTAAGCGACGGTTAATACAGGACCTCAATGAAACTTTAGTTATATTTTTAGTATTTTTTTTAATATTTTTAAAAATTTGACTATTTTTAAAATTTAAAGTATTTTTAATATTTTTAATACTTCTAGTATATTTTAAAGTAATACCATCACTTGAGAACGGCTGCAGCGATTTGGCTGATTTTTTTTTTATTCGATTCGAAATTTTCCGTAGATTGTTTGTGTTGAAAAAATCAAAATCCAGGTGGCGCTTGGGTGGATTTATATCGAAAATTTGAATGCATGTACCAATTCAACTGAAATTTAGAATGGATATTCGTTTGATCATGAGAAAACATTTTATGTACAAATGGACCCGGTAGGTGGCGCTGGGGTCGGTTTACAATCAAAATTTTAACGAATGGGCCAATTTAACTGAAATTCAGAATCTATGTTTGTTTGATCATCAGAAAAAATTGTATGTACAAATGGACCCGGTAGATGGCGCTAGGGTGGATTTATATTGAAAATTTGAATGCATGTATAAATTTAACTGAAATTTAGTATTTATTTTTGTGGAACCTTGAGAAAAATTTTTTTGTATAAATTGACCCGGTGGTGCCGCTATGATGGAATTATAATGAAAATTTTAACGAATTAAACAATTTGACTAAAATTTAGAATGTATATTTGTTTTATTATGAGAATTTTTTTTGTATATGTGGACCCGCAGTTGATTTGGCTGGGGTTGAATTATTTCGAAAATTTATATCGACGTTTTGATGCCATCACTAATTCCGAAAACGGTTGAACCGATTTGTACCGAAATTTCAGTGAAAGTTGGGGATGGGCTGTAGATGGTCATCCAGACCGCAAAACGGCTTAAGGTAGAATGAAGAACATTTATATTGGCGCACTTCCTAAGGAATTAGAGAGCTTCACAAAGTGGTTTTTTGCATTTCGCACTTTTAGGGGACAAACACGAAAATGGGAAAAACTGTTGATCCCAATGAAGGGAGTTTTGGAAATTCCTACTCCTTGGGATAAAAAGGGCCGATGTGCTATCATGGCTCAGATCAAGCACAGAAAGGTACATTCACCCAGTACACTAACGCAGATAGTTATATGTCAGTCAATCGGCTTAAAAATTTGATTTTAGAATATATGCCTATCAATAAGTAAGTTTTCATCATTGATCCATTTTTGCGATTCTTCCAATAGCATTTAAAAATATTTTTAGATATATGGAGTACAGAATTTGTTGGAAATTGTTAAAAGAATTGAGTCAAAGAGTTGTTGCAACAAATTTTCTACGAACTGCAAGGAGTTGGGATGGGTAAAAGGTCAGGTGGACATTTTCTTCCAATTCATATGAAATGGAATGTTTTTTAATATTAATGGAAATATTAGAAATATTAAAATTTTAAAAATATTATAAACATTAAAAATATTACATATATTTGAAATTTTAATAATACTAAAAGTATTAAAAATATTAAAAATATTAAAAATATTAAAAATTTTAAAAATATTAAAAATATTAATAATATTAAAAATATTAAAAATATTAAAAATATTAAAAAAATTAAAAACATATTCATATTCTGCACAGATCGATATATACAAACAAGAGAATGCATACACGGGAGGTACACTGGGTTGGCATTTAATGCCAAAAACAATTCTATGCAATTTTGTCCGATGGACAAAGCATAGACAAGAGCTTGTGTGGATTATGTTGACGTTGTCTTCGTTGATACCATTTTCGCACCGGTGTGTGTGAGCTTCACATTAATTGTGTGAAGCTTTTAACACTTAAGGTTGTGATAATGAGTGGAGAAGGCACAGCAAACGGCACTGATGATGATGGTTTGGCAACCATCGAAATAGCTATCTGCCCTGCCAGCTGTCAACATAATCCATTTCACACAACTCTTGTAAAAATTAAATTCTATTAGCAATAATAGAATAGATCTCAAACCGAACAATGAAAAACATATTAAAATTAAAAATATTAAAAATGTTCTTGATTTTGTTTTTTGTTCATCTTTAATGAATTATGATATTGTCATAGTTCGGTCTATGTCATAGACCGATTAAAGATCAACTAAAAACAAAATCAAGAACAACGAAACACTGACGGTACGCAGAACGGGGTTGACATTTTGTCAACAACAAAACTCCTGTGCAATTGTGTCCGATGGACACATGCATAGGCAAGGGATTGTGTGTGTATTATGCTGGCATGTTGTGCGCTTCGAGGATGCTTTCTTCGCACCGTTGGGAAAAGTTCTCATTAACTTTGAGATGCTTTCTTCCCTTAAGGTTTGTGATGATAGAGGAGAAGGCACAGCAAAGAGCGCTGACGAGGCATTGTGGTGAATGCCGAAATAACGTTATACGCCTAACCTGCTGTCAACATAATACATTTCACACTCTTGAGTAAAAAACTATTGGCAATAATAAATAATTGCCAATAGAAATGATATCAAACCGAACTATGACAATATCAATATTCAAAATATTAAAAATATTAAAAATATTAAAAATATTAAAAATATTAAAAATATTAAAAATATTAAAAATATTAAAAATATTACAAATATTACAAATATTACAAATATTAAAAATATTAAAAATATTAACAATATTAAAAATATTAAAAATATTAACAATATTAAATTATTAAAAAATAAAAAATATTAAAAATATTCAAATTATTAAAATTTTAAAAATAACACTATGTCACAAAATTTCAAAAGTTTCTGTATCCGGGACATTTAATAATATATTTTAATGTAAAATTTCACGCTGAATTCAAATCTGCTCTCAGATATTTGGAAAGTAGAACAGTTTTTGAGATATGGGATATAATCATTAAATTTTTACAAAAATTCAACTTTGAAGTGCCATTACTTCGTCATTTGTGATTAGATTTTAAACAGCTATTGTTTTTTTAAGAAATAATTTTATTATCTTTTATTTTGGTCACAGTTCGGTGACATCGGTGAACAAAAACCAGAGAAAATGACATTTTAGTAGACCTACCTTTTTTCAAAACACTAAAAATGGAAATTTTACCATATCTCAAAAACTGTTCTACTTTCCAAATATCTGAGAGCAGATTTGAAATCAGCATGAAATTTTACATAAGGATCAACTATTTAGAAGCCGGGATCAAAAATTTGTTGCATTGTGTAATTATCAATGTAAAAAATAATGATATTATTAAAAATATTAAAAATATTAATAACTAGCTGGCCCGGCAGACTTCGCCCTGCCTCCAAATTTTTGTAAAATATGTTGAGTATAGTTGAAATCTAATTCCGATTTATTTATTACATTGGCCTCTGAAAAATATTTAAATTTAAAGGGCGAATTTTCTACCTGACCTTTTACCCATCCCAACTCCTTGCAGTTCGTAGAAAATTTGTTGCAACAACTCTTTGACTCAATTCTTGTAACAATTTCCATTCATTTTGTTATCTTTTTCCTAGAAATGGGAATTTGTGGCTATTTCAAAAGATGTAGATTATTTTTGCGAAATGACGAACATACAACCAACTAAGATGTGGTAATGTTGTTAAATGTTCAAAGTAATATACAGAAAAATTTGTATGTGGAAAAACATCTGTTTGTTTTTCTTTGGAAATGCTGTCTTTGGCATTGCCTTCTTGGAATCATTTGCAAATGATTCAGAAATAGTTTTATTGTAAAACTAAACTATGTTTATATAAAAGAAATATATTTTAGTGAGCATTTTGTAAGACTGTAATATGCTAAGAGAAAGCACAAAATATTGAACAAAGCATTGAGCTGATATAAAAAAGCTTGCAGTCCATTAAAAAATTGCTTATAAGAATATGACTTGAAATTTAATATTAAAAGTATATTTTGGGAAATGTTAAAAAAAAAATACAAATGTTGGCGATGGAAATTTCATTATAATTTTAACTTATGCTGTTAGAGTTTACAGGGCTCTGTTCTTCATAGAACAGCATCGTCCGTCCTAAAAAAGAAGTGCAGCTCCATACACAATTCAGAATTTGACAAGAACTTAAACTTGGCGAAAAAATCTTTCATTACAAATTAAAACACATAATTCATTGACTACTATGTTTGGTGTTCCTTTACGTATTCTTAATTTATAATACAGTTTACATCACGCATACGTTACCCGTAGCAAAGGACTTTAACATAATTAAACATTTTCAATAGCTAACCTTATTTATTACTTGTTTCCGCATAATAATATCACTGCATTATTTTCACCGACTACTCTTTAACAATTAAATCCTAATCAGATTTCTGCCCTGCCTCCTCCCTACATCTTCCATGCCCTTTCACCTAACAATAGTTCAATATATTAACTTCTTTCTAATTTACATTTTTTATGCTTCACTTCAAATTACAAAAAAATCTCAGCTGGCCAAGGGTCTGAATATCATACAATTTCTTTTTTGCCTTTGACTTTTAAATTAAATTTCAAATGGTCCTTTGCCTTTTTCCGTTTTTAAATCAAATCAAGTTAAAGAAAATCTCACAGTTTGAACAAGAAAAAAAAACACATAGACAATATTATTTTCATGTTTATCATGGCCGGCAAAATTGTGTTTTAAAAATTCAATCAAACCTGTACATAATATAGAAATTTCTTTTTTACTTTCAAGTTAAGTGTTAGGAATGGGATGATTTGGCGGGGGAGATATAGAAAGAGAATTTTTTGCTCGAGCAGCCAATAAAACTTTTTCGTTTTCTTGTTTAAAGTACAACGATATCACTACAGGACAGTTATTGAAGAAAATAATAAATATAACAATGAAAAGTAACTGACGGTTATCAGGCTAAAAGCGCCTTAAGGCTAACGCCATGATATATTACAGGACATTTAGTTGTACCAGCAAAGTTTGTGTTTGTGTTGAAGTAGTCGCTGGGGATAGGCGCGAAAATATGTAGAAGGGCATTTGTTGTAGTTAGGGGAGAAAGTGAATGGTGTTTTTATTTTGTAAGATGTCTATCAAATCTGCCATCTGTTTATGAAGCTGCATTGTGTAAATGAACGTAAAGTCCTTTGTGCTATAAATATCAATCAGTCAAACACAGAATTTCGATTTTCAAAAAAATTAAAATGTATATAAACATAAAAATGGAACAAAAACTAAAAATAATAAAGAAAATGAAGGACTCATTTTTAAATGAAATAATCATTAAAATATATATAAATAAAATAAAAACACAACTAAAGAACTAAAAAGCAAATTGAGACCGGAATCCACAGAAAACTTTAGAAACAAAACTTTGGTTTCTATTGTCTAAATTTGACTCATATTGATCGATCTGGAACAGTAGTATTAAGGTATTTTTGTTGTCTAAATTGGACACATACTGGACGATTTGAAAGTATTTTTTTAAGTTTTCTGCCGTTTAGGACAGTAGCGTTGACAAGCCCTTAATGTTTTTATGCCACTCGACTTATATTGGATGATATGAAAGTATTTTTTAAGTTTTTTTAATTAACCACAGTAGCGTTGAGACCAAGCTTTAACCTTTTTCTGCCATTCTAAAACAAACAATATTTTTTGCTGATTTTAGATACTATTTTTTATACATTTCTCTACTCAACTGATACTTATTTTAAACAAAAAAATACATGTTCCCTCTTTGATACACGTTTTGCTACACTTTTACTTCACATTATTTCTTTTGAACTTTTTCATTATAAAACTAAAGCTGTCTACAGAGTATTTTCTATAATTTTATCTCAAATAACTTAGATGTTCTTATGTGTGCCCAACAAACCAAAAACATTTCTCTGCAAACATTCTAATTGACAAATGACATAAGATTACCGCTGTGAAATTCTCAGTTGCATAAATATCCCACTCCTCACCCACCCAACGATGTCCTTTGTAAAATCCAATAAAGTTGCCAACACATTGACAAAGTTTAAAGACCTCAGGAGTAAATAGAAATGAAAACTGAGAAAAGGTTAAATAAAATCTAATCAAATCTTTGTCTAACTTAACCGTTTCTTGTTGAGCACTCCGACAGTCTCGTCTCGTCTCGCCTCGTATCATCTTGTTGCCACTCAACGATAACTCCAAAACTTGTTGTTGCCTTCCACTACAGTAGTAGAATGGTCAGGTCACCTGGTTTCAGCTTAGTCTGGGTTTAATAAAATCCAACGACACAGGCAATTGCAAAAGTTTTCTAAATGAATTTATGCCAAAGATGACACTTTTCTATAAAAATCTCTTGTTGGTATCATAGAGACACATAATGTTGGGTTATCAGTGGGGATGGTCTTCCAGCGTAGGCGGAGGGAATGAGAGTATCAACGTTGTTATACAATTTTGTCTTTGTATAATGTCTTATTTACATTGGATTAAGATTGTTGTTGATTTTCATGTTAAATTATTTCCTTATATTTTATGATAAATTAAGGATATTTTCTGGCTAAATAGGAGAAGGCATCATAATGGGCGATAACAGGAAATTTGTGTTAACACCTTTGTCGTTTGGGGCATGAGAAGGGTGTTTTGTCTGGAAATCTTAAATTAAGTTTCAATTAACTTGTTGTAAGTGTGCGTGTGTGTGTCTGTGTATATGATGTTTTACAGCTACTGTTGTGTTAGTGTTGCGTTAGCATTAAAGGTATCTGTGACAATTTTGTTGGTTTGTACCAGTGACACAGGGGTATACAATTGGTAGCCATTACAGTGATTTTGACTGTCGTTCAACTGAACTGAGACGGAATATAAATATGTTATTGTTATTGTAAGATAACTCGGCACATAAGACAAACACAGTGATATGTTGATATATGGAAAATAACTATTTAGCATCAGAGCTAACCTGTAAACACCATAACTTAACTCAGGATACAATATATAAAAAACATTTTTGTTAAGCATACAAAAGTTTTACACTATTTTCTTGCTAAGTTTGGGAGCATCATTAAAAACCATAATTTTGTTAATTTACTCAACTATTTTCTTGGTTTACTTTTAATTTTCAAAAAGCGATACACTCAAAATAGTAATAATAAGAAAATAAAAAAAAAATTTTGTAACAAATTTGATTCGCTTTAGTTTCAAGCTTCAACAACATTTTTGTGGAATTCTTTTATCCCTCCTCCCAAATAACGATTGAACTTATATCTTTAACTTTACAAATTTTCTTTATCATAGGTTCATATTTCGTATATTGTAGCCCATGCATTTTTCCTTCTAGTATTCACATCTAACTTTTAATGCAACATATGCACTGTCCCATCTAATTAGTCAATGTCTGAGTACATCCTTCCAATAGGATCAATTCATATTGTGGTATATACCAATGATTGTGATGTGCCTTGAAAATCATGCTTTTGTTTGTGAATGATGTCCGACTAATACAGATGTACAGATCTTATGAAACATTCATGTTTAATAGGGTGAGTGTTTTTTTTATAATATTTCAAAATTCAAAGGACACTGTTTTGTATCCCGAAAAAGGCATGTTGGTTAGCAGCAAACCACTATCACTAGGGTTCAATTCTCGCTGGAGCTAACAAAATTTCTTTTCATATTTTTATATCTTTATATTTTTATCTTTTTATATTTTTATCTTTTTATATTTTTATATTTTTATATTTTTATATTTTTATATTTTTATATTTTTATATTTTTATATTTTTATATTTTTATATTTTTATATTTTTATATTTTTATATTTTTATATTTTTATATTTTTATATTTTTATATTTTTATATTTTTATATTTTTATATTTTTATATTTTTATATTTTTATATTTTTATATTTTTATATTTTTATATTTTTATATTTTTATATTTTTATATTTTTATATTGTTATATTTTTATATTTTTATATTTTTATATTTTTATATTTTTATATTTTTATATTTTTATATTTTTATATTGTAATATTTTTATATTTTTATATTTTTATATTTTTATATTTTTATATTTTTATATTTTTATATTTTTATATTTTTTATTTTATATTTTTATATTTTTTATATTATTATATTTTTATATTTTCATATTTTTATATTTTTATATTTTTATATTTTTATATTTTTATATTTTTATATTTTTATATTTTTATATTTTTATATTTTTATATTTTTATATTTTTATATTTTTATATTTTTATATTTTTATATTTCTATATTTTTACATTTTTATATTTTTATATTTTCATAGTTTTATATTTTTGTATTTTAATATTAATATATATTTTTTATTTTTATATTTTTATATTTTTATATTTTTACGTTTTTATATTTTTATATTTTTATATTTTTATATTTTCATAGTTTTATATTTTTGTATTTTAATATTAATATATATTTTTTATTTTTATATTTTAATATTTATATATATATGTTATTTTTATATTTTTATAATTTTATAATTTTTTTTATTTTTATATTTTTATTTTTTTAAATTTTTTATTTTTATATTTTTATATTTTTATATATTTATATTTTTATATTATTATTTTATTATATTTTTATATTTTTTATATTATTATATTTTCATATTTTTATATTTTTATATTTCTATATTTTTATATTTTTATAATTTTATATTTTTATATTTTAATATTAATATATATTTTTTATTTTTATATTTTAATATTTATATATATTTTTTATTTTTATATTTTTTATATTATTATATTTTTATATTTTCATATTTTTATATTTTTATATTTTTATATTTTTATATTTTTATATTTTTATATTTTTATATTTTTATATTTTTATATTTTTATATTTTTATATTTTTATATTTTTATATTTTTATATTTTTATATTTTTATATTTTTATATTTTTATATTTTTATATTTTTATATTTTTACATTTTTATATTTCTATATTTTTACATTTTTATATTTTTATATTTTTATATTTTCATAGTTTTATATTTTTGTATTTTCATATTTTTATATTTTTATATTTTTATATTTTTATATTTTTATATTTTTATATTTTTATATTTTTATATTTTTATATTTTTATATTTTTATATTTTTATATTTTTATATTTTTATATTTTTATATTTTTATATTTTTATATTTTTATATTTTTATATTTTTATATTTTTATATTTTCATAGTTTTATATTTTTGTATTTTAATATTAATATATATTTTTTATTTTTATATTTTAATATTTATATATATATGTTATTTTTATATTTTTATAATTTTATAAATTTTTTTATTTTTATATTTTTATTTTTTTATATTTTTTATTTTTATATTTTTATATATTTATATTTTTATATTATTATTTTATTATATTTTTATATTTTTTATATTATTATATTTTCATATTTTTATATTTTTATATTTTTATATTTCTATATTTTTATATTTTTATAATTTTATATTTTTATATTTTAATATTAATATATATTTTTTATTTTTATATTTTAATATTTATATATATTTTTTATTTTTATATTTTTTATATTATTATATTTTTATATTTTCATATTTTTATATTTTTATATTTTTATATTTTTATATTTTTATATTTTCATAGTTTTATATTTTTGTATTTTAATATTAATATATATTTTTTATTTTTATATTTTTATATTTTAATATTTATATATATATGTTATTTTTATAATTTTATAAATTTTTTTATTTTTATATTTTTATATTTTTATTTTTTTATATTTTTTAATTTTTATATTTTTATATATTTATATTTTTATATTATTATTTTATTATATTTTTATATTTTTATATTTTTATGTTTTTATATTTTTATATTTTTATTTTTTATATTTTTATATTTTTTATATTTTAATATTTTTATTTTTTTTTATTTTTATATTATTATATTTTTGGAATTGTTATTATTTTTTGTTATTATATTTTTATATATTTAATATTTTTTTATATGATTATTATTTTAGTTTCTATTCTTTGGTTCTCTTTTATTTGTCGTTCACTTAATTTTTAATAAATTATCTAAAAATGTCACCCTAGTGCCAGTTTGCCTTTCGAACCTTGTTAAAACGATACAAACAACCACACGACATGAGTTCATTAAAACGCAATTTAAATTTTTTTCTGCCAGATCTATCCAAATACGCACACGCACATAAACCCCAACACACACACACACATATCCACCGACGGATAAATTGTTGGCTCTCAGTAAGTATGTGTGTGTTCGTGCGTACGTGTGACTTTGTGTTTGTGTTTGGCTATGAAATGAAAATCAAATTGCAATCACACAACTCAGTGTAAATCAAACAGATAAAAACGTTATACCAGCACAAATATTACAGCTCGTGATTGTTTATGTTTAATCGCAACGCTCAAAAATTGATTTATAGTGAATATGAAAACATCAATACATGCAAGCATACAGCCAAACACAGTCGTACACACACAACGATGTATGCAAATATTCGCACATACACCCTTGAATTGCTGTCGCATATACTATCCACTCCTCTCACTGTTGTGAATTATAAATGAGTGTGTGTGTGTGTATATGCATTTGTTGTTAACATTTTGAAACTGTTCATTTTTATGCCATCAACGCTGTAATTTATTTATGAACTCTTCAAAATTGAGCATCACAACTATTTAAAATAGTTCAGCCTAAATGAGTGCTCTAACAAATTTCATTGCATTACTGTACAATCAATTCGCCACTCATGGACACATACATAAGGACATTCTAGACACGGGCAAACTAGTCTCTGGCCAGTTTGAAGCGTAACAATTTTAAATATCATTAATTCAGTTTTATTTATCTAATGTTGGTTGGAGCCCTGATGTATGTGAGCGCACAGGTAACATATATTCAAATGGCGGAAAGTGAATTAAGCTGAAGTATCATCTACATATTTTGCAAATGAACTCCGGGATAACTGTGACAGTGCGGGTGTGTTTGTGTATGTGAGTAATTGTGTCACTGACAGCAGTTTTAAAACACTGCCGGTATAAATTTACCGAATGAATAGATATTTTGCGTCATTTAGTATTTTAGAAATTCGTTTAGTAATACGTTTAGCGCAGGGACAGTCTGTGCTAACAGAGAGAGAATTTAAAGGTGAGAGATAACTAGAAAAAGTTATAATTTTTTGCTTTAGCAAAGGTAAGTTTTTTCTTATTCAAGAGAAATGCAATAAAAATTGCTTCATAGAGAAAAAGATACTTACAAAATATTTGGAGCTATCATATTTAACGGCGATTACCGTCACTATATTAACCATGAGCTGTATAACTACATCGACGGAGTCAAGCGCGTCTAAAAATACTAAATGCGCTGACTGGGACAAGTTGTACGAGTGGATGAAAATGCTGTAGCTGGAAATTTACTCGATAAAAATTAAGATATGCGGCGCAGGAAGGGAGGACCAAAACTTCGTTGGCTATTGTTTAAACTTGGTATAACGAACTATCTACAGATCGATTAACCGAAGACTTTGCTACGTGAGCCAACTGGTGGATGAATTTGTTCTAACGAAAAAAAGGTGAAGAAGAACTGAAAAACAATATTTATGCTACGAACTACTAACAATATCTGGACAACCGCATACATTGTCATAGGAACCACATGACAATGTTCGATTAAATGCCATTTATACCCTTTAATATAAATGGCATGAACAAACACACAGACATAATATTTTAAAATCTGTGTGTTATGTATAGAATTCTAGAGAGTCCATTTCCAGATCATTCATCCGTTTGTAATGAAATTCTCACTGGTTAGTGAGAGTATCTATTAAAGTTTCATAGTAGCTCAGGTGATAGATGACAAGAGATTGGATATTTTAAAGAGTTGTACTGTTGGTATGCCCGGGCTTAACTGTTATCTTCTAGTTTCTAATATCAAATTTCTTCAACTGAGGTATAAACAACTTTTATAACTACAAGAGCACATATTGATTACACTGTGGAACACAGTTTTTAGGGTTTTTACTATACTGGCCTAGTACTTTCACCCTGACTTGGAATTTCTCACCCCCCAATATTGGCTGTTGCATTATTATTAAATTATAAAACTACATTATTGGCGCGATGTGCGTATGATTAATAAAAAATCCTCATAAAATAAATATTACTCATACGTTGCACCGATAGCGAGTACCATTTAAAAACTTTCTACATATTTACAGTACAGTACTTGGGTCAGGGTCGTCATTCCATATCGACAACAACGACCAGTTTTCTACTTAATATAGATAAGACGTCATACAATATCATTAACAATGACCAGTTTTCTACTTAATATAGATAAGACATCATATATTAGGTCAGAAATTATCGCCTAAAAATTTCGCAAACTGCACCGTAAGAGTCCTTGAAGGATTGATATGTTGAGCCAATGACTCACCGGAAGATTTGGCAACTTACTTTGATATTGTCCTTATTGGATCAATTTTGTTTTTAGACTATCTAAAATATTAATCTCACCTAGATAAAGATCTTTATGTGCCTCTCTTACTATCCTTTTGCTCTCACTGTTTTACATAATCGTGTGCAGAATTTTTCTGACTATGCCAGATTGAATTTTAAAAATAGTTTAAGTTTTAAACTATGTTTCATCACAATACCTGTGAGACCAAATTATTGTGTCATTTCAAGTGGTTTTGCTAAATAATTGACACGTTTAAACTGTTGCTATTATTGTAGTAAATTACACTAAATGAAGCGTGGTAATTGTGGAAATGTGTGAAATTTAACTTAGTCAATATTGTACAATAATTTATGGACTTTATTTTAGGCGACCACCACTTACAGATTTATGTTTTATATGCGTATACGTAATTTTCCAATGTTTTTTAAAGGAAAATATTTATAAATCCTATGTTTGCTTCAATTTGTCTCTTAACACTTTGTTTATCGTTCAAAACACTAGGATTAGTTTAGTCCCTTGTAGTTTAAGATATAAGCGGGGAACTTAGGGAAAAAACTTTATTATTTGTAAACTTACCCGATATCATGTCACATTTTTAAATACTTTGTCTCTAGTTCAAAGTTGGGATCAATTTAAACTTTTCTAAGTTTCTCTATAAGAGCATGCGAAAGAGACACTCGAAGAGAAATTTTAGGAAAAAGAGAGTTTTCACACTGAATCAAAGGGTCTATGACATTTGGTAATGTTTATGTAATCCTACTATACCTACTATTCAGGTTATGATGACACAAAGCACTCGATTGTTAGGGTGCAATCTGAGCTGGAGTTACACACGTTTTAGACAAATCTTTGAGGCTATGATAAGTTTTTGTAATTATCCTACAGTGTATTTTTGTATAAAATTAATCCAGGTATTAACCTGAGTTCCTTATTGGGTTCCTTCTGTTTATCATTTCAGACTTTGATACGTTTTTCTAATCATTATAGAATGTCCTTTATATAAAACTATCTAAATATGAATTGGTTTGATCACTCTCCAAAATGAGCCACATTTTATTTTTTCAGATTTTGATAAGATTTTTTAATCTTCCTGGAGTAATCATTTTTATGATTTCTAACAAAATATTTACCGTTAACTGATGTACATCTATAAACTGAGTTTGTCCTTGAGTAAGCCTTATATTTAATTTCTCTATTGAGAAAAGGGTTCAATAAGTTTTAGTAATCATACTAGAATGTCCTTTATATCAAATCTATTTTTATCACTCTGCAAAATGAGTTGGTCCTTGGGAAATTTAAATGAATACGCCGCATTTTATATTTTAGACTTTGATACGTTTTTGTAGTCGTCCTAGAGTTATCATTTCTATGATTTCTAACAAAATATTGACCGTTAATCGATGTCCATCTTAAAACAGAGTAGGTCCTTGCGTACGCTTAATATTTCATTCCTCTTATGAAATAATGAATTAATATCCTTTTTATTGCTTTAGAAGTAGTTTATTTTTTAAGCGAAGGACTTTCCTATGATTATCCTTAAATACAATATAAATTAAATGACACTTAAGTTAATAACCCAAAATTTCTGACTTAATTTCTTGCCGCTCCTAAAAATATGCTACATTGTTATTCGCAACACTTTAACATCTTGTTTTGAGTGTCCTTTTCTAGGATGTGGTTTTCAATGCACTAGCCACAAAACCTTATTGCACTGAAAGAAATTGTTAAGACCTTTTAACATGTAATGGCTTAATACTTATGGAACGTGTACTCTTAGTAATACAACTACACTCAAACCAATGCTCTCTCAAATACATAGATACACTCAAGCCAGTACTCTAAGGAATACAGCTTCACAAATGTATGAGAATGTGTGACCTTATATACATACAAATTTCAGTACTTTTATCGGTTTTGCACTTTGTGGCCGTTACTGGTAGTTTAATGAAAGTTTTTACTATTCACATTTTTTTTTGTAATTTTTGTTTGAAAACTATGGCTCTTATACAGACAGACGGACACGGACAGACCGACATATACCAGCATAAGGATATTTACTATAGTAAGCGAGAGAGAGAGAGGGAGATAGAAAGATATTGCGTTGGAATTCTAGTATATGTGTGCCAGTAGCCGAGCTAAAGTATGGTTAAAACTTTAACTGGTAAATTTTCATTGCAGTTTTTCTCTCCCTCAGTCTTAAATGCATTATGTTGGTAATGCCAGTGTTGATGTGTACATTAAAAGCAATTAATACAATTTTAAAGACATCAAACTTAAGTTTATTGAGTTTTTATTTAAACCCCCATCCTTCATCTCTGGCATGCCGCCATTCACCACTTTGGACTTAAGAAGCAACAAGGACTTAAGTTCTTTTGCTGATTGTGCTGGTAAGTAATTGATGTAATAAATGGAGACTACATTGTGTTGAAATATAATTACATTACATTTTGGAATTTGAGTTATTTATGTGTGTGTGTACATCGGGATTGTTTTGTAAGATATTTATAGTTTTAATGGATCCCTAATACTGATGGTGTGGTTAATTACGAGTAAGGTTAGATTGGTCAATGTGGCTGCACAGTATTGGATGACAATGGAAAAAACTATAACACTTGGCTTACTGTTACAGGAAAATCTAATTATGTTGTACTGTATAATATTAAGATATGTAATACAATTACGATGCTTTATAATGGTTGTGTAATAAAATACAAAGTTAAATCAATTAATCAAGTGTAAGGCATTTTTTTGGAGATTTTAAGGATTATGATAGGAATTTGTTACTACAAGGCAGATTTTGTGAATAAGCCATTAAGGGAATGAAATAAATGTTGCATAAATAATAAAATGGATTGAGAGATATTTAAAGCAAACTGTGGGTGATATATGTAGTATCTATATTACAAATACTAAAAATATTAAAAATATTGAATACATTAAAAATATTAGAAATACTAATAATACAAAAAAATATTAAAAATATTGAAAATATTTAAAATATTAAAAATATTAGAAATACTAATAATACAAAAAATATTAAAAATATTGAAAATATTACAAATACTAAATATATTAAAAATATTGAAAAAATTAAAAATACTAAAAATGCTAAAAATATTAATAACATTGAAAACATTAAAAACGTTAAAAAGATCAAAAACATTAAAAATATTAAAAATAATTAAAAATAATTAAAAATATTAAAAAGTAATAAAAATATTAAAAAATACTAAAAATATTAAAAATATTAAAAATATTGAAAATTTTACAAGTATTAAAAATATTAAAAATATCAAAAATTTTAAAAATTTTAAAAATATTAAAATGGTTGAAAATATTAAAAATTATAAAAGAAATATAAAATTCAAAATATTGAATGTATTCAAAATATAAAAAAGATTTTCAATATATTCAAATTTAGACCTCGTTTACGTCTGGGTAATATGATGTTAATAAAAATAAATACAACTCATACGCATATAAAAACATAAAAAATAGAACATTAATTTCTCCCAATTCAACAAAATGTCACAGCTCGATTATATCATTTTCCTGTTACTCTTTCATATTTAAATTTTCTGAAATTTCCCCTCCATTTCCCAAATGATATTATCTATCTACACAATATGGAATAATATAGTCATAGCAACGTATGATTGGCCAAATCGAATGAATCCAAAGAAAACACAAACCAATTTGACATATTTATTTAACGGCAAATTTGTGTGTATTTTCCTGCAAATATTTTATGCATGTTTATTTTCAACAAAAAAAAAATCATCATCCCTAATGAAATGTATGCTGAAGCGTAACCAAATCATCGCTTTCCGTTTATACAATCAAAATTAATGGAGCGACAAAAATATTTGCAACTCCTTTTTCGTCACTGGCCAATTTTTAGTTGAACAGCATTTGCATTCATATGAGTGAGAGCAGCAGGAGGTGGAAGAGAGGTGGAAAAAAGAATGCAAACACGATAGATATATGAATTTATACAAACATATGTATAGCACCAGTTGTGTGTCTTCAGAGCAGCAACATTTGTATATACATACATAGTATATGTATGCATCTGTTTTTATTTACATAATATCTTTGTATTGCACACAAAAACAATATGAAAAAATTTAAATCACACACAAAATGATGATTTGTTTTTCGATTATCCACAATGGTTTTCGTTTCGTTTTTTTTTTGTTTGCTGCTCTGCCAACAAATGTGGTGTTGATGTTATTGAGGTCAGTAAGTTATTGTCAATATTTTTTCATAAAATGTTTCTGCTATAATTGAATAACAAACAATTAGTGCTGACCAAACAACAATTTCATGCAGTAGATAACAACTTAAGGAGATTATAATGGACATTCTGCCATATTGTTTGTGCCAATAAAATGTCTATAAACTTTATAGTGTTTAACTGTGGCTTAGTCTCTATGACATTACGTTGAAGAGTTATTGACGTAGGCAGATAATTATGGACATATTTCATGGATTTGAGGGAATTATAATTGAGCAAGTTGTTGCTGTAGAAATTGGAGTGAATCGAAAGATGTCAATGATTTATTTAAATGTAATTACTGAAAGCCAACAATACAATGAAATTTTTACACACTGTTTATGTAAATAATCAAATATTAGTCATTTTGAAAATACTATACTATTAAAAGGGGCACTCAAATGAAAAGCAAAATAATCAAAATATTGTTTTAATATACAGCTTAGTGGACTGTAAACAAAATGTTAACAATTTTTCATTTGTAATATTTTTAATATCTATATATATAAAAATGAAATGGTCCACGTATGTCATACCATCACTAGAGAACGGCTGGAGCGATTTGGCTGATTTTTTTTTATTCGATTCGAAATTTTCCGTAGATTGTTTGTGTTAAATAAAATCAAATCCAGGTGGCGCTAGGGTGAGTTTATATCGAAAATTTGAATGCATGTACCAATTCAACTGAAATTTAAAATGGATATTCGTTTGATCATGAGAAAACATTTTATGTACAAATGGACCCGGTAGGTGGCGCTGGGGTCGGTTTACAATCAAAATTTTAACGAATGGGCCAATTTAACTGAAATTCAGAATCTATATTTGTTTGATCATTAGAAAAAATCGTATGTACAAACGGACCCGGTAGATGGCGCTAGGGTGGATTTATATCGAAAATTTGAATGCATGTACCAATTTAACTGAGATTTAGTATTTATGTTTGTGGAACCTTCAATAATGTGACCCGGTAGGTGCCGCTATGGTGGAATTATAATGAAAATTTTAACAAATTAAACAATTAGACTGAAATTAAGAATGTATATTTGTTTTATTATGAGATTTTTTTTTGTATATATGGATCCGCAGTTGATTTGGCTGGGGTTGAATTATTTCGAGAATTTATATCGATTGTCCGATTTTACTTAAACTTAAAATATATGATTTTTTTGGCATGAGAAAATTTTGAATGTATGTTTGGAACCAGTTGCCGGTGTTTAGCTTATGATACACTTAATATTTGGAATGTCATTTAGTCACTTTTTTAACATCATTTCGAAATTTTAGGGGACAATAACGAAAATAGGAATAACTCTTGATACAGTGTTGGGCGTTATTCAATAAATTTTTATTCAAATAACAAATAACAAATGAATTTTCAATCGTTATTTGTTATTTGGAATATATAGATTTCAAATTTCAACCGTTATCTTTTTATTTGTGTCACAAATAATTATTCGACATTTGTTAGTTGTTATTTGTCATACAAATAAAATATTTGTTGGTGAGAAAGGAAAAACGAATATTTCAACAAGTGAGCCAGAGAAAAAACGAAAAAAAAGAAAATTTCTCATACATATGTACGTATGTACATTATTTGAAATTTTGTTTGAAATTTCCGAATAACAAATAAAAAGATGACAAATAAATCTAAGTTATTTATTTTTCCAAATAAACAAATAAATATTTGTAGTTGTTATTCCAAATAAAAACTAAATCAAATTTATTTGTATCTTTTTATTTGTTATTTAGAATAAATTTTGCCCAACACTGTCTTGATATCACCCAGACCATACGGATAATGGGGTTGCTGAGCCTAATGAAGGCATTTTTGGAAATTCGTACTCCTTAGGATAAAAAGGTACAATCACCCAGTACACCAACGCAGAGAGTTATATGTCAGTCAATCGGATTAAAAATGTGGTTTTAGAATATATGCCTATCAATAAGTACATTTTCATCACATCATGGACGACACTGCTGATCCGTTTTAGTAATTCTTATAATAATATATAATAATCTTTAAGATATATGAAGAACAGAATTTGTCCGGGAAAACCTCGCCCTTTAAATTGATATATTTTAGAGGTCAAAGAAATAAACCAATCGTTATTAGATTTCAACTACACTCAAGATATTTTACAAAAAATTGGAGGCAGAACGAAGTCTGCAGGGCCAGCTAGTTTTTAATATTTTTAATATTATTGGGATTTGGTTGGGCTATAGGGTCTGAATTTAAAGACAATTTTTATGTTGTACTTTTATTCTATTTATTTATTTCCGATATTTCGACTAACATCGTTAGTCATCATCAGGGTTATCTATTATTCACGTATAATTATAAACACTGCAATAAACTTTATAAAAAGAACATTAAAAATAAGTGACCAGGAACATCATAAAACGAACATAAACAAAATTAAGAACATATTACGAATGAACAGTTTTCCAAATAGAACAATAACCGAATTACTGGGCAAGGCATGCAAAACAAATAACATTGAAAATGTTACCATAGAGCCTAAGACATATAAATCGATAACATATGTACCTGGATTTTCTGACAGACTAAAATATTCGAACATTTACGATAAGAATAAAATAGAAATGGCTCATAGAACACACAACACGACGCACAAATTTTTCAGCAATACCAAAGCTAAAGTAGAAAAGGAAGAGAGGTCCAACTTAGTATATAAAATAAAATGCAATGGTGAAGGATCCGACATATGCCCAAAGGTATATGTTGGAACTACAAGGACAAAATTAAAAGCGAGATTGGCTTCGCACAAAACTGACCAGAAAGCGACTGTGAAACCATTAGAACAGAAAACGGCACTTGCAGCCCACAGTACTCTAACAGGACATAAACCAAATTTTGACGACGTAGAGATACTTGTGGAAGAGAGGAATTACGCCCAGAGATATACTTTAGAAATGCTGCACATAATTGATACACCGTTGGACCAGAGACTAAATTATAAGAGCGACACTTCAAATTGCTCTCAGATGTATAGACATCTTATTGACAAGTACAGACGACCAAATAGCTAGTAGTTTACAGAAGCTGACTCAAGACAGTATCATTGTAGCTTGTATTTTTAATTTATTTAATATATTTGGTTTTAAATATTTCTATAATTTTAATATTTTTTATATTGTTTTTTTTTAACTTTTTATAATATTAATATTTGTTATATTTTTAATATGTTTAATATTTTTAATATTTTTAAAATTTTTGATATTTTCAATACTTTTAATATTTTTAATATTTTTAACATTTGTAATATTTTTAATATTTTTAATATTTGTAATATTTTTAATATTTGTAATATTTTAAATATTTAATATTTTAAATTTTTTAATACATTATAGATTTAATATTTTTATTATTTGTGATATTTTTAATATTATTAGTAATTTTAATTTTTTTACTTTTTTATGCTTTAAAAATATTTTTTATATTTTAATTTTTTGTTGTTTTTAATATGTATATATATAAAAATATATTATAAATACATTAAATATTTATTATTTTAAATATTTTACATATTTGTGATAATTTAAAATTTTTATATATATATTTTATTTTTTTTTTTTTTTTTGGAAGAAAAAATGCAAAATCTGCTGAAATTCCCTTAAAAATTGCAACAATTTTAATTTTATTTTTTAATTTTCAGTACAGATTGTGGCAGTTTACCAGAATTACTTATATTTTATTACTTTGCCTCTAATTTAATACAACAGGATCAACCAACAATACCTCATAAATTCTAATTCACGAACTAACCCATACAAGTCTAACACAATCGTCCATACATAGCAAAACGACACTCGCAATATTTAATTTCGTGTCTCTTGAATCCATGCAACTATAGCTACAATTTATATATTATTCGACAACACGCCTTAACGTCTTAATTTTACTACAAAGTGCCATCCATGCCAACTATAATTTCGAATTCCCACATTCAGATCAGATTACTTCCATTTTGCATTTTATTCTAAGGTTTTATTCAAATGAAGCCACACAGTTATCTTTTACTTATTCCTTTAAATTGAAACATCTGTCGGTTGGCATAAAACCTAAGAAACCTCAGCTACAATCAAGTATTAATAGGTTTGATTTACAATACGTATGATTGCTATTAATTGCAACACAACACCAATGCGTATGAGCAATATTTAACAAAACTCGATTAATTAAGCAAATTGCTATTGATTTAATACTCTGTATTATAACCATTTTGGTAAAATTTTAAATAAACTCACGCACATACACACACACCAATTTGGCATTTAAATCACAAATTGCTTAAATTTGGTATTTGCCAATAACACTCCACCAGACCGCATGAACTTGTATATAAAGTTCAAGCATAGACAAACTTATTGTCAGTCTCTGCAGTCTTTGCAATAAGTGTTGCAATTGCTGGAATATTTTTCGTATTCCAGATTTGTAATTCCAACCCAATAAAACTGTAGCAAATTGCACTCAACCGTACAGAGAACCCAAGAATTGAATGAAATCGTTTGCATTGGTTTTACTAAATGCTGTCCATGAAAGACCAATGCAAAAAGACTACTGCAAAATTAAGCACAAAAACAAATGCCAGGCACTCGTAGAGGACCAACTAAATGATGGAGCCAGGCTATGTTTTTTTTTGCAGGATCTGTGATATGATTCCAAATGAATATTGTGGCACAAAAAATTGCATTACTCCCAAGCAGGCAGGCAGGCAGGCCGGCCAGCCAGCATTCAGGGACTAATGGCCACTTCTCATTGCTAACTATGGCTAAACACAGCAGACGACAATGTCTGGCTACTAACAAGGCTACGATACATATCAAATCAATAAATGTTTGTCCTTTTTTCTAAAAGTACGTGCATGTGTAAGTGTGTATGTGTTATAGCCCTCTTTTGGGAAATAACATATCTGCTATGTGTGTAATATGCAAATTCAGATACTTATTAAACCAACTGTAATAATGAATTCTAAAGGACATAAGAACCGGAAATGCAACAAAACAAATAAGAAACCAACACCAGTCTAACAAAACAGACTTTGTGTTTCTGTGCCGGAGTGCAAGTTTAATTAACTTGTTTTCATTAAAATGAACTGTGATCGAAAGGAAACCCACATGCCGTAAAGTCTATAGAGTTATTAAAAATGTGTTAAAAACCAATTTGAAGTGTGAACTGTAGATTTCTTTGTTATGTAAATGGCTGCAATTTCTGGGCGAACAATGAAATTAGGGCAGCATGTTTAAATCCACAACAATTGACAAAAATTTAAGTTAAAGTACATTATAAAAAAAACAAAAACAAGAAAGAGAGCATACGCACAAGCCGATAGGATTAGGACTTGCAAGGCGAGTTCGCTAGCAAAAGCAACAACAGTCGTGAATGCCTCCTTAGAGGATGTATCGTGTTTATCACCAAGGAAATAACTTTGCTTTACCACAACGGTGGCAGTTGTTGGGTAGAGCCAAACGGCAGCAAGGATAATTGCATGGTAATCCTTGCTAAGGGACAAACGAGAGTTGTGAATGCTGAGATTGCTAAGGTGTTTAGAGTTTAGTATCAAGTGTATGAGGCAAAAATTGTTGTAGGATTTCAATGGCTAACAATAAAAAATAGATATTTTTTTTTATTTGACACATAATTAGGTGGCCCTTATACTTAGACATAGCAATACATATTATGCCTAGAATATTTTCTGTTGTGGATACAATTGATTTGTTTTGTGATTCAGTTAAACGAAAGTTCAAGGTTACTTTTTAGATAAAATTCTGTAAATAGTGAAGGGACGAAAATGTAGTAACGAAATAATGTACAACTATACAGGTTCGCAACTCTTTGGGTTCCTAATGCATCTAGGACGACGACTGGTAGGACCTTTAAAGCTGGTAAAAAAATTTATTGTATTTTTAAAAAATATTAATGTAGATACAGTATGTGTTCACCTGGAATCATTTTTAACTACGACACCTAATCATTATTCAAATCTTCAACTAAGGAAGTCATATTTAAGAGCATTATAAGGGCCGAAAGTCCTTGCAATGTCAAAAAGTCCGACTAAGCCGCAAAGTAAATGGTTTTTATATGTCACACTTACATATTAAGGTATATGTCAACATCAACAATGTGGGTGTAGGTCCTTTAAATAAGAAAAGAGTATGCTCTTAATAACAAATAATAAATTTCAAAATTTTTATCTTTGATATTTTAAGTAATGTTTTTAAAATATGTTACTGAATGGGTAGGGTTACTATAAATATCTAAAATTACTAAAATTTCAAGGACATAGTTGTGTCCTCAAAAAATGTCCAAAGTTAGATATTAATCTAAAGAATTTTAGTTTTTTACATTGATTCATTTGATAAAAATATTCGTTAGTGGTCTACGTACTGTATTGACCGATTTGTGTTCGCTTTATTTAAGTATGCAAAAAAGGACATGAGGAAAAATTGCTAAAAAACAATAAGAGTTCAAAAAGTTTGGTCATATTTGTAAACTTAGACTTTAACACAACTTGTAAGCTATATTTACTTCAAATATATAACAATGTATACGGGGTTTTTAAGTTGAAAAAATAAATTTTGAATTAATTACCACTAATACAACTTTTATGTATTTAACTTTACCCTTCTTGGCCAAATAAACACTTAATCATTGTTCCCTTTGTCAACTGATCGGATAACATGCAAAAAAGGACATATGAAGAAGCCAGCAAAAAAGGATGCTATGCACCAAATTTCAAAAGCATTTACAACTCTAGACTTTATTACAAGTTGTAAACATATTTTCACAGTAAATGTAACAATTCACTTATATGAATTCTACAAACTATAAAAATACAAATTTAGATATTAATCTAAAATTTAAATAATCAAATTTTCTTAGTGGTTTTACGTTGATTCCTTAGATAAAATTATCTTATATATGCTCATAAGGCTTTAATGTCAATTTGAGTTTGCTTTAGTTGAATATGCAAAAAAGGACATGTGGAAAAATTGTTGAAAACCAATAAGAGTTAAAAAATGTTGGTCATATTTGTAAATTTAGACTTTAACACAACTTGTAAGCTATATTCACTTAATGTACATAAAAATGCATACGGGTTGTTTGAGTTGAAAACATGAATTTTATGTTAAATATTGCTAATACTATCTTTATGTACTTAATTTTACCTTTATGTACTTATCAAATAAACACTTAATCTTTGTTACCTTTGTCAACTGATCTAATAACATGTAAAAAGGACATATGAAGAAGCCAGCAGAAAAAGATGAAAGGCATCCAATTTGAAAAGCATTTACATCACCAGGCTTCATTACAAGTCGTTAGCATAGTTTCACAGTAAATGCAAAAATTTACTTATAAGAATTCTAAAAACTATAAAAATATAAAAAAAAAAAAACAAAATACAAAACACAACAAGTTCAATATTTATCTAATATGTAAATAGTCACATTTTCTTAGTTGTTTTACATTGACTACATCGATAAAATTATCTTAAGTGACCAAATATCCCTAAAATTGCAAACAAAACCAGTTCTCCATACAAAGGACTTTTTTTATAATTCGTGGAAATTTCTTTTTTTCATTAAAATATCACTTTAATATTTTGCCATGAATTATATCTCCATTTCGACTATTTGTGTCAAGTGCCCACCCAATTTGTTTTAAATACTTTGCTTTGCTTTGCATTGCTTTCATTTACATTTTGTCTACTTGTCACTTGAATTTGGTGCAACGCCCCTGTTGTTTGTTTTATGTCCTTTTAACCTCCTTTCAGGCTCAATTTAAACAAAATCTACTTAAAAGTGTACATGAAAAATCTACATGTTTTAAGTCGTTTTTATGCAGAGAGCTCTCTGAAAATCCTTTAGCCAAGACGCCCACCACACCGTCTGACACAATGTCTGCAGCTTAGCTGAGGATTTTCGGTACTACTCTTACGTTGTTTTTTGTCATTATTTTGCCTTTTCGTCCTTTTTTTCTTTACTTGCTTGCTTGTTACATACAAGTGAAAGGATTTCACTCAAACACCCAAACAAACTGTTGGCATTCCATAATCTTGGCCAACGGTCTTAACAAACAAACGGTGACGACGACGACGACGAGGTCATGCAAGGGCAAAATCACATAAAAATAATGTCAAAGCGAGTATAAAGTTTTAGGCCACAGTAATAAAAAGCAAACCCAAATTCGAACCAGAAAAAAAATCAAGTGAAGATATTACAAACACAAACTCTGATTCACTCTAAGGGTGCCAAACCGCTTGACTGGACTGTGTGTGTGTGTGTGTGTGTGTGTGTGTGTGTGTGTGTGTGGGAAGTGAAGCATCAACAAATCTTAGGAATTCATAGCAAAGTTATCTATGGGTTTCTGCGCGGCATAAAATTGTAAGCCAAGAAAGAGTTTTCAAAAAGTTCACCAACAAAAAATAGACATTGCAGGCAATGAAATACCATTTTTTCTTTGCATCGAAGTTAGTTAGTTGCAAACAAGGATTATCAAAACAAAGTTATAAAATAGGAAACTATAAATGTTTTCCCCCAAAAAAAATCGAACAAAAATTTCAAAATAAACGTAGAGCAAGTTTGAATGTTCATAAGTTCAAACGGTTGGTGGGAAAGCCATTACAGGCTGTTTTTTTCTGATGATTCAGTTGCTATGCCATTAAAGGCTTTGTAGGTAGCCGAATATGATGTGATAATTCTGTTTTTTTCTGTTATAGTGGAAATGCATAAATATTAGTTTAATGCAGATAGAGGGGCAAAAAAAAGCAAAAGAATATGAAAATATGTGACGTTACTATTGGGAAACATTTTTGGCAATTTACATATTTGCCACTGTTTGTTTAGAGTTTGGATGAAAATACTTAAATAGTTGGGGTAAGTGCACTTTGGGTGTTATTCAAAATAAAATCATAAAGCAAAATTGATTTTTCAATGTTTTATAAAAAATGTCGTTTTGTCAATATCTAAATCAATTTACTGATGCAAGTCCATCCGTCCGTTTAAATTTTGATGAATGTAATACCGGTGTGTCAGATTTCCTAATATTTCTATCAAATTTAAAACACGCTAAGCATCAGATGTGAGAAAAAAGGTATAAAAAGGATATATTTTTAGGTTAATGAAATGGGACACATAGGTTTAAAATGTTGGAAGTATTTATAAAATATGACTAAACTACAAATTGTAGCTACATCTTTAGGCAAAAAGTTTGAATACAAATCAAATTTGTATTATTAAAATTTTTTTAGAACAACTATATATTTATATGGTATAACAAGAACTTGCAATACTTACGTTTAATCTTCTATAAAACAAACTAATCTAATAAAACATACACATTATAATTGCCAAATTTTACTAAATATTATTTAGATTATTATTTATAAAAAGGATATATTGCAAATTCGGCGAAAACATAATGAAAACTAAAAAAGGTGGTGGCACTAAATGCAATAGATATTGCTATAAGTTGTAGACACATGTTTTCTGAAAAATTTCATTGGTATATAAAAGTTTGGCAAATTCTGAATAACCGATATTTATTTTAAAATATGTTTTTTTTTAATTTGTACCGCAAATTAAACTACTTCATCATTAACTTACACGAACCGTAACTAACCTTCAAAATATATTTCATAATTTAGCTAATTTTAGGTGATAAAGCAAAAAGGATATTTGACGAAGCCAACAAAAAAGGATGCTAAGCATAAAATTGTAGAAGCAATAAAACCTCCAGACTTCTCAACAAGTTATAAACATATTTTCTAGGCAAATTTGGCTAACCTCGGCTTAAACCTGCAAAAAGCATTTACAACTCCACAATTCATTACAAGTTGTAAACATATTTTCACAGTAAATACAATAATCGATTTATATGAATTATAAAAAAATTTTGACATATTGATCTAAAATGTAAATCATCCTATTTTTAAAGTTATATTGCATTGATTGCTACGATAAAATTAATCTTAAGTGAGCTACTTGCTGTAATTGCTTATTTGAGTACCTTTTAGTTGTGTATGCAAAAAAGGACATGTGGAAAAGTTTCTGGAAAAGGATTAGAGATTCAAAATGTTGGTCACATTTGTTAAGTTAGACATTAGCAAATGTTGTAACTATATTTATTACAAATACCTTACCACGTATACGGGTTTTTAAAGTTAAAAAAAAAAATTAACAGAATATTAATTAGAGGTAATATTACTAATATGTATGTACTTAGTTTTACCCTCCAAATAAACACTAAATCTATGTACCATGTACCCTTTGTTTATTGATAGAATAACATGCAAAAAAGGACATACGATGAAGCCAACGAAAAAGTTAGCTAGGCAAAAAATTCCAAAAGTATTTACAATTCTAGACTTTATTACAAATTGTAAACATATTTTCTAAGTGAATGCAGCAATTTACTTTTATAAATTCTATAAACTAAAAAAAAAAGTGAACAAAAATTTTAAATGTATATCATTTTCTAAGTTATTTTACATTGATTGCTTCTACAAAATTGATCCTGAGTGATCAACGATGTGTAACTGCTAATTTGAGTACGTTTTAGTTGTGTATGGAAAAACGGAAAAGTTGATGAAAAAGAATGACAGCAATGACACATTTGCAAACCTAGACTTTAACATAAGTTGTAAGCGATATTTACTATAAATATCTAAAATGTATAGGATTTGTTTAAGTTGATTTAGCTAACTTTAACTTCAACGTGCAAAAAAGGACATATGACAAAGCCAACAAAAAAGGATGCTAGGTAAAAAATTTCAAAAGCATTAACAACTCCAGACTTTATTACAAGTTGTAAACATATTTTCACAGTAAATGCAATAATTAACTTACTTGAATTCCAAAAATTATAAAAACATGAAGTTAGATATTAATCTAAAATGTAAATCATCCCATTTTCTCAGTTGTTTTACGTTGATGCCTTCTTATAATTGGATTATCCATTCCGGGTGTTTCAAATTTAGTTTTCTGCTTTAAATTCTGATAATATTTTTTATATTTTATTGTCATAAATTTCAAAACATAAGCTACAGACAAAGTGATCCCTTATGACGCCTCTGTCCATTTCACAATAACATCCGACTATCCCAAAAAATATTTCTTAGTTCTAATGTCCATCTAACTTAATATAATACACAATTTATAATTTTCTCAGACTTTGTTCATAATCCCTGTCCCTTAGCTAAATTTATACACTTTTCATGATGTTCAATTATTCCTTTCTAAACTAGTTAAATTTCAATTTTTCATACCACCTGTCTAGTTTGCTTGCCGGCCTTATGCCCATGTTCTTTTGTGCTTTGGCTCTGTCACACTTTCAACTTTTAGGAAATTGATTGTGATGTGTCTGCAGCATCCTACTTACTGCTAACACAAAGTTCAAAACAAAAGCAGCAACACATATTTCAACGTTATCGCAAAGGGAAAAAAAATACAAAAATCCCTAGTATAGCCATATCCATATCCTACCCTCCTCCTCCCCAACGCTTACATACACATGCTTACACATATCATTATTGCCAGGATCAGGACATTATTAAAAAGTTTCTCCTTCAGACACGCTATGACACAAATTGTTAATTACACTTAAGACAGGTGGATAATGTGAATATGGTTTGAGTCATCTTGCATCGAGCTAAGGGATAAGACTTTGGAGTTATGGCAGTCTGGTGTTTAATTAGATCCAGGGGATTTTAATTAAAATTTTGTAAGTCATTAAACATTTTTAGCCAACACATACATAAGTTTGAGGGCAAAACTTGCAACTTTATGTTATTATAGAAATTTAAAATTTACCGACGACCAGCATTTAAAAATTAATTCCATTTGCTGTTTTAAACTGAATAATTTGTCATTAAATGCCTTTGTAATTAAATATAGTATTCATTAGCCAATTAATCTGTCATTTTGCGTGGTGCCCTGTGCTCTCTGCCCTGGTGCTCTTAATGACATATTTGTGGAATTAAATCAAATCAGTAACCAATATGACAATTTGAAAATTGATTTAAATTGATTACATCGAATAAAATAAAATACCCATAATTGCCAACAAATGCTTTCGTTTTGTTGCTGTCATCAAAAGACCACAAATAAATGTAATGAATTTCAACTTAAATTCATTGGATTTGTTTGAAGTTTGTACACTAAAGTTCAATTTGTGCTTTATTATTTAAGAGCTTTCTTTTTGAAATCCTCAATAGTTTTCTTTTTGGAGTAATTAAAAGCTAACATATACATAAATAATAATCTATTGACACTCGAGAGGGAATTCTTTAGACAGCAGCAAATTGCGTAGGGCGCTGTGAAAGGCAAGAAATTGAAAAATTAAGTATTTTTACAAAAAGTTATATAGAAAAATTTAGTTTTTAATAAACTATTAAGACAAGTCTCGAAAGATGTAAGACATCGGGCATAGAAACAGTTCTTATATTGATTGTGTACGGCCAACTGGGGTCAATTGGAAAAGCTCGTGCCGCAGCAATCAAGATACGAACTGCTGCTACTGTCGTAAGATGTCTTACATCTGTCGACATCGTACTTAGCAGCACTAGATCCGGAGCAATGCATTTGATGCTTTCTCTTGTTCCCTTTGATACTCGCTTATGCAAAATCACTTCATTATCGGAAACTTGGGGATCAGAATCTAGTTCTCTCGATTCGGTGGATAAAATTATTCATCTGATGTTTCATCTCTGTTTTGAAGTTTATTACTCATTTGCTGTTATAAATGTGAATGTTTGTCTGTTTGTTTGTTTGTGGCTCAAATTTGGTAGGCAGTTAGTATACTGTATGGAAATCATCGTAGGCTATAATTTTTTATAATTTTTGACCCTATGGACGGTGTGGGCGTGGCAAAACTTTTTTAAAGCTAGAGTCCGAATATGAATTTGTGGACGAAATTCTAATTTTAGACCAGTGGGCGTGGCAAAACATATTTTTGAGCTAGGAAAATAAAATTTGATACACAGATAGTTCTCGGCTACATGAATATGAATATGCGGACGGAATTTTAATTTTGGATCAGTGGGCGGAGGGGTTGTGGCAAAACTGCATTTTAGTTCTAGAGAAATAAAATTTGGTAGCACCCGCCTACACGGATATGAATATGCAGACGAAATTGTAATTATATTTCAGTGGGCGGATCGGGCGTGACCAAACTGTATTTTAACCCCAGAGACATACAATTTGGTACGCAAATAGTGCTCGCCTACACTAATATGAATATGCAGACGAAATTTTAATTATATTTCAGTGGGCGAAATGGGCGTGACCAAACTGTATTTTAACCCCAGAGACATACAATTTGGTACGCAAATAGTACTCGCCTGCACTAATATGAATATGCAGACAAAATTTTAACTTTGGATCAGTGGGCGGAATGGGTGTGACCAAGCTGTATTTTAACACCAGAGAGATATAATTTGGTACAAAAATAGTACTAGATAGCACGAATATGAATATGCAGACGACATTATAATTTGGAAGGGGCGTGGCAAAACTGTTCTTTAGTTAGTTAGTGTTAACTAGTGTTAGTTTAGGAGGTGAAACTTAGTGGGGTCGGTCATACATATTACCCTTCTAGCAGGCACCGTGTGGGCAGCAGTAACTGATTTCATTCAAAATAAAAAAAAACAACTTAAGAGTTGGAGATAGAGACGGTAGATATGTTTTAAGAAACTGAAAATATTGGATGTCGGTAGTACATTTGTCTCCTCTAGAGGCACCTTTGGGGCAGTTAGATCGGTGGGAGCAAAATTTTTTCAAATTTGATTTTTGTATAGGAGCCCACTTAGAGGTTGAAATCAGAGGATGGGGTGATACATTTTACACCTCTAACGGTGATTCCAGGGCAAGCGGTGCTAGATGTGGATTTTTTCCCTTCCCCACCACGATGCGCTGCCCTTTGAACCCACACTACGCCAAATTCCCCAAATTTTGGCAAATGCACTTTGTTGTTACTTAGGATCTCCATACAACACCATCGCACCCCTAACAGTTCATGATGGAGTTTAGATATGTTTTGAGAAACTATTGGGGTTGCAAATGTATTGGGGGTTTTTCATATATTTGACTCCTTTCAGGGCATATTTATGGGAGTTAGAGCGGAGGGATCAACATTTATAAAAAAAAGATTTTTGTATGGGAGCCCCCTTAGGGTTTGAAGGTGGGGGGTAACTATTTTTGGGGGAAATTTTATCAGGGAAAAACTAGTTAAGGCCAGTGGCGATTTCGGGGCAGTTGCGGGGCTTGATGTGGATTTTCCCCTTCCAGCAAACGCAAACACACAAAATTAAGAGGTGGTTCAAATCCAAATCTTGTTACTAAAGATCCCCATTCAACACTATCGCAGCCCTTATGTAAGATCGGACAACTATTTCCCCGCCCTAAAAAGGTCGGGACCGGCCGTGGCATAGTGGTTAGAACACGCGACTACCATGCGGGAGATCGCAGGTTCAAACCTGGCTCCAGTCATCTTAAAAAAAAATTTTTCTTTCATTGTCGGCTCCCCTCGAATGTTGTTGACAGCAACTTCGCAGTATTAAGCGTCGATTCAATCGTCGTGTCTAGTAAGAGCTTCTCAAAACAGTGACGTTCGCATTCGTCGATAAACAAGTAGGTGCCGTTAGTTGTGAATCTAAAAATAGAAAGCGTGTTAATTCACAACAACGCGAGAAGCTATCCCGTACCTCATTCATGGGGTGCAAAGGGAAATTTAGTTAAGTTAAAAAGGTCAAAGGTCAGGTTCTTAGTAAATCCTTAATTTTCCACTAAAGTTCGATTAAGGAATTGTATTTTTTTTTCGCAACTATTGACTTCTGTTAGCGGCGCCTCGGCCCTTTTTGCCCATTTGGTTCCGAATAGCCTGGCTATTACTGTACTATACTGTGTAATTTTAAATTTTCTCTATATGGGCAGTAGCAAATATTTAAACTTTCTGAAGTTTTGTCTAACACAGTACAACACATGATTTTGGGACTCAATTCTGAGAACTGCACGTAAAAGTTGCTCCAAATAGAAGAAGTTCAGCATCATTCGTTTTGTCAAGTTACCTGCCATAATAATTTAATATAGATTTGAAGTTAGTAAGTATCGTATAAGCGAATTTGTCACGTTTTAAGCTCTTTTACATGTACACTTTATAATTCCTGTATTCAATAACCTTTTTGACACATTGCCCACTACTTTTGCAGTAACCTCGTGATTTAGAATGCACACAAACATCATAATACTCTACTAGTAATGTTATTGCATAAGCCAACAAAAGAAACACAACACAAGTAAAAAGTAAAAAACAACAACAACAACAACATAACCACAAAATACTTTTTGAAGTTGATATTTTTAGCATTTACATTTTAATTTTGGGGAATGCTGCCAGACAAACTTTGTTTTCAATTTAAACAAAATTAAGAATGAAATTTATTCAAACTTACACTTGAACAATAACAGCCTTGATTTGTAGAAAAAGAAAAAACAAAACTAAGAAAAAACACTACAAACTATAAAAGAAGCGGCAAGGGCTAAGCATATATAATATAAACATTTGATAGTTGGGAGGCAAGGGAATACAGAATATGTTAGATTTTTGCATTATTTACAGCTGGCTAAGACTAAAGGCGGAGGTATAAGGGCTGAGGACTTAGGGCTGATGGCTGTAGACTGCCTTCCCTTCCCTTCTGATATGTCCATTATTATGCTGGCTAAAACGTGACTATTATGCATATTTCAATTTCTATGAATTTCACTAGTATTTCATTTCATTTCAATTTTCATTTTGTTTTGTTTAGATACAATTGCATTTTACAGTTGTTGCCTTTACCACCCTTCACCACGCACCCATCCAACTTACTTAGCCAATGCTGCAGATATTTTGTTTGCGGTTTCCCTCTGTAGAGCCGGCGTGTGTATGTCTGTGTGAGACGACTGTTTAACATTTTCTCCGTTGGTCTCGGTATATGAGTCATGACCAAATCTGTAGTTGTTAAAGTTCTAGATACCCAGCCATGCTTTGGCATCCGCACAAAATTCCGTTGGTTGAAAACATCCATAGTTTTTAGTTGAGCTTCAAAGGACTTTGCTGTTATGCCGGGCCGGACCGAGCCGTCGGGTGTTGTGCGGGGCCAAGTGGGATTATTTGGCAGCAAAAGTTGTAAACTTCAACAAAATGTACTTGTCGCACGCTGCAGTTGCTAGTACTGTTGCAGTTGTTGTTGTTATCGTCGCATTAACCACAAACATACAAATGTATTTAGTAGCATTTGTATGGGGGTACGGGGGTACGTGGACTACGTACGTGCGTGTGTGTGTAAGTGGATGTGCGCGTAAGCATGTGTGTGGGGTAATGTGATATATCCTCGTGACTAGAGAAATAATGTTATTTGTCTAATGCTTATTAGAACGCATCGTTGAGATGCAATTATTCGAATACGCTAAAAGTATTGCACAAAACCAGAAACCACCGACAAAAAAAGGAATAATAACAAATGCGAATGCAGAGTTAAGGTTTAAGTGAAATGTTGTCGTGGCTCACTGGAAGTTTGGGGCTTTGTGCAGAAGTTGGAAATTGTAAGGAATTTGATTGGAATTTTCTATGGGGATGCAAAGTGGAAGTGGCAGCTAAAAAATCTAAACAATGATTATCTTCGAGGACCAAAACTAGAATATAAGGAATTTTTATAAAATACTAAAAAATGAGGCTCATAATTGAAATTGAAACAGATTCAACAGTCATTTTAGTAGAGAAGAGAAAAAAGGTTTTACTGAACATAATTTTTTACTTAAAAAACTTTACAAAAAAATAGAAATATAGAAATTTTTTACTAGAATTCATTTCTCTTTTTGAAATAAAATAATAATAAATAATAAAATAATAAAATACTAAAATACTAAAATACTAAAATACTAAAATACTAAAATACTAAAATACTAAAATACTAAAATACTAAAATACTAAAATACTAAAATACTAAAATACTAAAATACTAAAATACTAAAATACTAAAATACTAAAATACTAAAATACTAAAATACTAAAATACTAAAATACTAAAATACTAAAATACTAAAATACTAAAATACTAAAATACTAAAATACTAAAATACTAAAATACTAAAATACTAAAATACTAAAATACTAAAATACTAAAATACTAAAATACTAAAATACTAAAATACTAAAATACTAAAATACTAAAATACTAAAATACTAAAATTCTAAAATACTAAAATACTAAAATACTAAAATACTAAAATACTAAAATACTAAAATACTAAAATACTAAAATACTAAAATACTAAAATACTAAAATACTAAAATACTAAAATACTAAAATACTAAAATACTAAAATACTAAAATACTAAAATACTAAAATACTAAAATACTAAAATACTAAAATACTAAAATACTAAAATACTAAAATACTAAAATACTAAAATACTAAAATACTAAAATACTAAAATACTAAAATACTAAAATACTAAAATACTAAAATACTAAAATACTAAAATACTAAAATACTAAAATACTAAAATACTAAAATACTAAAATACTAAAATACTAAAATACTAAAATACTAAAATACTAAAATACTAAAATACTAAAATACTAAAATACTAAAATACTAAAATACTAAAATACTAAAATACTAAAATACTAAAATACTAAAATACTAAAATACTAAAATACTAAAATACTAAAATACTAAAATACTAAAATACTAAAATACTAAAATACTAAAATACTAAAATACTAAAATACTAAAATACTAAAATACTAAAATACTAAAATACTAAAATACTAAAATACTAAAATACTAAAATACTAAAATACTAAAATACTAAAATACTAAAATACTAAAATACTAAAATACTAAAATACTAAAATACTAAAATACTAAAATACTAAAATACTAAAATACTAAAATACTAAAATACTAAAATACTAAAATACTAAAATACTAAAATACTAAAATACTAAAATACTAAAATACTAAAATACTAAAATACTAAAATACTAAAATACTAAAATACTAAAATACTAAAATACTAAAATACTAAAATACTAAAATACTAAAATACTAAAATACTAAAATACTAAAATACCAAAATACCAAAAAACTAAAATATAATACATAATATAATAGTTTTTTTTTCTAATTATAAAAATCTTAAAAAATGTTATATTACATAAGATAACTTTTGGTACCACAAAAATTTTCTTTTTGGGAGATAAATGTACAATAAATTATTGATACGATAAATGTACTTGTTGATACATTAAATGTACTTTTTGGTACAATAAGTAAAATTTTGGTGCAATAAGTGAACTTTTTGTTTCAATAAAAGTACTTTCTAGTAAAATTAATGTTCTTTTGGTAAATGAATGTACTTTTTGGTACAAAAAATTTTACTTTTCGGTACAATGAATGTACTATTCGGTACAATAAATTGTACTTTTTGGTACAATAAATATACTTTTTGTGTAATGTATTGTGATTTTTGGTACAATAAATTGAACTTTTGGTGCAATAAATGTACTTCTTGGTACGATAAAAATACTTTTTGGTACAATAAATGTACTTTTTGTATAATAAATTGTTGGCACAATAAAAATACTTATTAGTATAATACATTTATTTTTGGCACAATAATTGTATTTTAGTCCAATAAAAATTCCTTTTGGTATAAAAAATTTTACTTTAAAAATCTTCTTTTACTTCCTTTAAACCACATTGCAATCGCCAGAGAAATAAACCGTTATATATAGAACAATAACGTGTAATAGTAAACAAAGTGTGCGAGAGATAAAGTTCACAATGTTGTTGACAACAACACTGGCGAACAGTTACCACACAAACTTACAACCGGCTGCTAAAGCAAAATAATTGTGGCATAAATAAATTTAAAATCCGCTATCCTTTTTGTTGTTGTTGGCGACATATATTCACTAAAGTTTTTGTTTTATTCCAGCTCGTTCATCTGAAAATGCCTGTGGCATGTATTAACGTTATTCAGCGCACACACAAACATATTCAGCTAGTGAAAGTTTTTAATTAATTCAAAAATAATTTCGAGTGGCCTTAGTTTGTGATATCAAGAGGTGCTTTGGCAAACAAAATTTGTCATATGTATAGTCTGTCTTTGCATGGATAATGAGTTGACATAATTGCTGATTTTTATTTCAAACAATATGTTATCAACAACTTTTAGAATGATGGAAACTGTGGGAAAACTCACGTGCCACAGAATAGAGTAAAATTTGAAGGTTTTTTAGCTATCAATTTGGGTAATGATGTTAAGGTGAAATTTATTAAGGTCAGGTAGGGGAATTGTAGACGAATAAAGTTATTTATGAATAATTTTAAAGGTAGCAAGTGTTTATAATGGTTTAAATCATGGGGAAGTGGAGCGGAATGTATATTCAATGTCAAGTACAGGGATTTGGGGGATTTGTTACATATAAAACTTATTTTTGATATAAGTTGCTGCCAGAAATTTTAAAACATTTATAGTTGAAGGTTGATTTTACAAATACTTGGAGATATATGAAAATATAAAAAAACCTGTTTTTTATCTACCCACCCTACGTTCTTTCTTCGAAATTCTGGCGGATGTTGTTTAACTCTGGGTTATTGAAAGTAAGAGATTTTAAAGATTTATTATTTTGCGTGGGATTATGGTCCACAAGTAGACGCTTGTATTTACAGGTACAAAAAGTGTACCATTTGGTACAAAAAATTTCCTTCTTATTTACTTATTTAAATAAATGTACTTTATGGTACAATACATGTACTTTTTTGTATAATAAGTGTACTATTTGGTACAAAAAAGTATTTTCTGGTACAAAAATAAATAAATTGAATTTTTTTGTACAATAAATGTACCTTTTAGAACAAAAAAACTAGTTTTTGGTATACTAAATTTACTATAATAAATTGTACTTATTGGTACAATAAAGTGTACTTTTTGGTACCACAAATGTACTTTTTGTTACAATAAAGGTACTGTTTGGTACAATAGAAGTCCTTTTTGGTACGATACATGTACTTTTTGGAGCAATAAGTGAACACTTTGATACAATAAAAGAACTTTTTGGTACAATAAAAATACTTTTGGTACAATACATGTACTTTTTATACAAAAAAGTGTACTTTTTAGTACAAAAATTTACATTTTGGTACAAAAAAGTGTACTTTTTAGTACAAAAATTTACATTTTGGTACAATAAAAGTACTATTTGGTAACAATAAATGCAGTAAATGCACTTTTTGGTACATTTAACCTACTTTTTGGTACAATAAACGTATGTTTGGTTCAATAAATTGCACTTTTTGGTACAATAAATTTAATTTTTTGGTACAATAAATGTACTTTTTGGTAAATTAAATGTACTTTTTGGCACAAAGTACTTTTGGCAAGATACATGTACTTATCGGTGTAATAAGTGTACTCTTTGGTCCAATAAAAGAAGTTTTTGGCACAATAAATTTTACTTTTGGAAAAAAATGTACTTTTTTGTACAATAAGTGTAATTTTTGTTTTAATAAAAGTACTTTTTAGTAAAATAAATGTACATTTTTGTACAATGAATGTACATTTTGGTACAATAAAATTACTTTCTGGTACAATAAATTTACTTTTTGGTAGTTACAATGAATGTACTTTTTAGTACAATAAATGTACTTGTTGATTCAATAAATGTACTTTTTGTTCCAATAAAAATGCTTTTTAGTAAAATAAATGTACTTTTTGTTACAATAAATTTACTTTTCGATACAATAAATGTACTTATTGATGCAACAAATTTAATTTTTGGTACAATAACTGTACTTTTTGTTCCAATAAAAGTACATTTTAGTAAAATAAATGTACTTTTTGGTACAATGAATTTTACTTTTCGGCACAAACAAAATACTTTTTGGTACAAAAAATTTTACTTTTTGGTACAATACATGTAATTTTTAGTAGAATGAGTGTACTTTTAGGTACAATAAATTGTACTTTTTGGGACAGTTGTGCTATGAAATGCGAATCCATATTATGAAGCCTTATAAATATGTAAACTTGATTTTGCTAACTTGATCAACTTTTTTCTCTCTCTCTCTCTCTCTTGCTCGATTAAGCGCACCCCTAACTAACACCTTCGTCCTATGTTTGAGGGTATTAAAAATTTACATTGTTGTAATCCATTCCATTTTATAGATATTTGAATTTATTATTTTTGTGCCTGAAGGAACACAAATTGGGAATTTTTTTTTAGTTGTCACAGTTTTATTACCAACATTGTGTGATCTTGCACTAATTGCCCCTGGAAATCTGCTACTTTAAGCCATATCCTGTGGTTCGGATGTGAACTCAAAGAAACATAATAGGTTCACTTCACCCGTTAATATATGGCTAAGGACTTCAGGCCACCGAGACAGAATGATGTGGAACTGAATCTTTCGTAGAAAGCCAAGAACCTAGGTGTTGTATTCGATCATAAGCTGAATTGAGATCGGCAAAAGATTGGTACTCAGCTCAAAGGTTAAAATGTCTTGTCTGGATTCCTAGTTCAGAGAGAGGGCCTTAATAAGAGTAATGTACTAAAAATCCTGGTCAAAATTCAATGGCTGGCTGCAATTGGTGGATTTCTTTAAAGAGGGCGTTGTAATATCGGGTAGATCGAAATAAAATGACTACAAAATTTCCTACATAGGAAATTCATTCCATTGCATCATATGATTACTCTATTTATGACTTCACGGATGAAATGTAGATGGAACTTGTCACTTGAGCTTGTGTATACAGCAAGGACCGGCGAGGATAATCCAATATAATGAATGCTGTCTTTTTCGGGTTAAGATATTGGCCATTCTGTAGATCGCGATGGCCATTGTAGATGAGGAGTCTGTGTGGATAGTCAACCTGGAATAAAACGGATCAACACATCAAGGTGTAGGACAAAGTTGATAAGGGATTGCAAGCATATTTTTAATATGGGTACCGGGGTACCGGGACATTGCGATGTCATTTGGAACGAATCAACGGATTTACTAAGTATAATAGGCTTAACGATGCCTAATAATGACTACCTAGGTGACGTTCACCTGCCGGTCTATTCTGGAAAGCAGATATCACAGCCTGATTGTATAACTGCCAGATCGTTCTTATATAGCCTCTCCCAATCAGAATGCATTTTCTGTGCAGAAAGCCTATTCCGTGCAATTCTAACTGGCCACTGCAACATCAGATACCTGATCCATAAAGGATTACTATATGTTTAATTATTTAAAAAAAAAAATTCGGGTAATAAAAAATCATCTGCAATTTGTGAATTACTGTATTCTCTTTTGTTATCACCATATTCTTTGCCACAATTAGTTATAGAATCAATAACTTACGAGTACTGCTTAATTTCATACTGTCCCCATACATATAAAACATGTCCTATGTCACACAGATTTCTAAGCCCTCAACCGCCTTTCCAACTTTCGCTCTCTCTATTAATTTTATTCAACATCTCAACTTGGTCATACATAATGTTTATGCTTAATATATTAAGTATACGGTCGAGTGAAATTAATATCCCCTACTCATACTCATATGTTTATGTTGACAATGTAAAGCCTTTAGTTAAACTCATATGTTTTACTCGTCCCCCTACGGAACAGTACGCAAGAGTTTTTATTGCATTCTGTTTTTTTGTTTTTCTTTTTACTCATGTTTAAATATTTATTATCACATAAAGATATAGTCCATTTTATTTGCTATTCTCGATGATGTCCTCTCTATGACAAAGGACCACCCACCATCATCATCTGTGTGTGCATGTGTACGAGAGTGTTTGTGTTGCTTGTTGTGTACTTGTTTCACATATGTATAAACAAAAATACATTGCAGGATTTTCCTGATTTAGTTAATGTGCTTGTTTGCATTGTTGTTTTTGTCGGGTTGTCTAACAAAATCTCTTAGCCAAGTTAGTAGTACATTATTCACACTCGAGTGCACTAAACGTATATGTGTGTAAGTAGGTTTGTATGTGTGTTGTATATACTCATATATTGCAGATAAGTCATGAATGTTGTTGCCACTACATATTATTGCTGTTGTTGCAAATGTATTGTTGTTGGCTGTGGCCTGTCATCGCTGATGTTCGTTGAGTAGTTTCATCCTTAAAAACCGTGTTTGCGTTGATGGTGATAATGGATGTTTTATATACCACCACCACCACCACTACTTGTGCAGAGACGACGCATATCTGTAAAATACCCGTTTTATACATCTACGCGCTCAATCACTATAAAACATATTGTCACGCTTAACTTTTGCAGCTGCAGCTGCTGCTGATGATTCTGCTATAGACAAAACACAAGACATTTTAAAAGCTATAAGTGCCGCGGCGTTGTAGTTGTTGCTGAGCTTAACAATTGATCTGCCACTAATGGAATAAACGAAAAAACTTTCACTCTTAACAGATTTATCATGATGTAAAATTCTTGAGGAATAGTAATGCAAAGTATTGCCTTTATGAATATTTATGTACAGCTTTGTTTTTTTTATATGTGAGTTATGCACTATAAGCAAATTTTATAAATGTTAGCTTGAGATTTAAGGCACAAAGTATTGATGGAAAATATTTGTGTGTGTTTATTCAAGGTGTTTATAACATAGTTGGCGTGGATTTTTGGATGGATTTAAATTGAATATTGCTGTTCTTTTATTGTATAAAAGAGAATTTTTTTTGCACAAAAAAAGTACCTTTGTTGCACCTTAAAGTACTTTTATTGTACCTTAAAGTACTTTTTAGTACCTAAAAGTACTTTTATGGTACCAAAGTATACTTTTATTGTACACATAAAGTACAATTTATTGTACCAAAAAGTAAAGCTTATTGTACCATAAGTATTTCTTTGTACCAAAAAGTACATTGATTGTACGCAAAAAGTACAATTTATTGTATCAAAAAGCACTTTTATTGTACACAAAAGTACTGAAATTTTCCACAAAAAGTTTTCAAAAGCTACTATTATTGTGCCAAAAAGTAATATTAATTTATTAAAAAGGGTAATTTATTGTACCAAAAAATACTTTTAATATACCTAAAAGTACTTTCATTGTACCTAAAAGTACGTCAATTGTACCTTAAAGTACTTTAACTGTACCAATATGTATTTTATTGTACACAAAAGTTACATTTACTTTACCGAAAAAGTAAAATTAACTTTCCAAAAATGTACTTTTATTGTACCACAAAATACTTTTATTATACCTTAAAGTACTTTTTTAGCACCAAAAAAGTACAATTTATTATACCGAAAGTCACCTTTATTGTACAAAAAAGTACTTTGATTTTTTACAAAAGGTTTCATTAGTTGTATCAAGAGGTATATACACAAAAAGTACAATTTATTGTACACAAAATGAAATTTTATTGTGCGAAAAAGAACTTTTATATTATCAAAAAGGACAATTTATTGTACCAAAAAGTATTTTCAACTTACATAAAAGTACTTTTATTGTAACGGAAAGTACTTTTGCTGAACTTAAAAGTATTCTTATTTTACATTTATTGTATCGAAAAGTACTTTTATTGTACTAAACCGGAATTTTTTTGGCCACAAAAAGTAAAATTTAATGTAAACAAAATGTACTTTTATTGTACTCAAAAGTATTTTAATTTGATCACAAAGTACTTTTATTGTACCAAAAAGTACTTTTAATGTAGCAAAAGGTTATCTGTATTGTACAAATAAAATCTTTTCACTGTACCAGAAAGAACTTTATTTGTTTCAAGAAGTACTTTTTTATGCCAAAAAGTACATTTTAATGTACCAAATGGTACTTAGTTTTATTATTATTCTATTTTTACTCCACCAAAAATACTTTCATTGTATCAAAAAGTACTTGCATTAAATCACTTGTATTGTATCTAAAAGTATTGTTATTGTACAAAAAGATACCTTTATTGTACTTTAGAGTGCTTTTTTGTATCAAGAGTTATTTTATTGTACCAAAAGTACTTCAATTCTAATAAAACATACTTCTAACAACAATAAGTACTTTCCATGTCCCAAAAGTACTTTGTACCACAAATAATATTGTACCGAAAAAGTACTTTTGATGTACCAAGTAGTACTTTTTTGTACTAAGAAACTCTTTTTGTTGTACAAGCGAGTGCTTTTCAGTACCAAAAAGTACTTTTATTTTATCAAAGAGTACGTTTATTGTACCAAAAAGTACATTTTTTCATCAAAAAGTACTTCTATTGTTACACAAAGCAGTTTGAATGTACCAACAAGTACACATAATTTTTTTGTATCAAAAAGGACATATATTGTACCAAAAGTACTTTAATTCTAGTAAAATATACTTCTAACAACAACAAGTACTTTCCATGTACCAAAAGTACTTTACTTACTTACTTAATTTCACTTTGCACCCCATCAATGAGGTATGGGATAGCTTCTCGCGTTGTTGTGAATTAACACGCTTTCTATTTTTAGATTCACAACTAACGGCACCTACTTGTTTATCGACGAATACGAACGTCACTTTTTGAGAAGCTCTTACTAGACACGCCGATTGACTCGACACTTAATACTGCGAAGTTGCTGTCAACATCATTCAAGGGGGAGCCGACAATGAAACAACAATTTTTTTTTTTTTTAAGATGACTGGAGCCAGTTTTGAACCTGCGATCTCCCGCATGGTAGTCGCGTGTTCTAACCACTATGCCACGGCCGGTCCACTATGCCACCAAAAGTACTTTATACCACACAAAAATCGATTATTGCACCCAAAAAGTACTTTTTATGTACCAAGTAGTACTTTTTTGTACCAAGAAATACTTCTGTTTTACGAACAAATTTTTTTGTTGTAACAAAAAGTACTTTTATTATACCAAAAAGTACTTTTATGTAATTTTTGTCAAAATCTTGTCGTTGTTTATTTTGCTAAAAATTGGTGATTCCAATACTTGTTTTCGTTCAGTTTCGTCATTTGATCACTATTTTGTAGCGCTCTAATTTCTTTGCTAAATGATTTTTAATGTTCAAAGGTATTTGCTATCAATCCTTTGCAAATTGTTACATATTCTTCTTTATGAAAATTTACCACCCAAGATGCTGATTATGATACACTAGAAACAACTGCCCGTTTATCCTTTATTTGGCTATTTTTTCTATTATATCAATTTGTTACCAATTGAATTACCAACTTAATCTAAAGGACAGACTGACTACGTTCATAATTTAATACACAATAACATCTGCACAGACCTAGCACATAGTTGTCATAGTTAATCATCGGCCTCTTTCGTATAATGGCTCCTTATATATCTTTCTGTTCGTTTTATTTCATGTCGCCACTATGCCAATGTCCTTTCTCGCCGGGCTCCATAAATTACTACAAATAGTTTTTTTTTCACTCTTCCTCTCGGCCTCCGTCTCGCAAAGTAATGAAAAAGTTTTTAACTTATTAAGACTATATTAGACATACAATATTTCAGTGTGTCCACTGAACTCTTTTCCTCTCCCGTCACTCAATACATTGTAGTTAACGTTTCGTACTTACTTTAACCAGACTTGCAAAGAGAGAAAGGAGTAGGTCCTAGCCACCACACACACACACACACATTTGTCTATCAACCGCCTGGCAAAAGTTATTATTCATTTTGTCTGCACTCCAACAAACACACACACATACACTTTATGTTCGCTGGTATGCTTCGCAGTTAGTTGTATGAGTTGTTGATGTTAACACTCAAGTTTGTGATGTCCTTTTGCCATGTCCTTGGTCGTGTGAATGTGTTGGTGGTATGGCTACCATAGTAAATCGTAGTTTTCGGCGACTACTACTTATTAGATGCATAGTCAACTTTGTAGACAAGTTGTCAAAAAGAAACGTGACTATCCATGATAGACTTTAATTACAAGGCACACACACAGAAACATATCATATAACTTATAGGAACTTTGTAATGGAACTTATAGTAACCCTATACGTGGTGTATGTAAAAGTTAAGTGTAAGAACTCTGTAACGTAACTACAGAGTAAAGACTCAAGAGACCTTTATCAGTACCAACAGAATGTGGCTTAAATATCTGTGACTTTAATTTCACTTTTAATTTATGTATGAATACAGGAAGAGTGTGTGACTTTGTTATGTGATAATGACATATTTTTGGGGTCCCCTGGAAGAGAATTCTCTAATTGCCGGGCCACATTTTAATTATTATTGTGTGACGAATTTAATTAACAAAAATCAATTAATTGTTGCTGTTTTTGTTGTTGCCGACGCTGTAATGGTCGTAAATTTCAGTCAGTGTTATCCTGTTACCGTAATAAACCGCACATAATCACAGCATAACCGCAGATGTGCGTACAACCGAGATGCATATGCCACAACGACATCAGCTACACGAACAAGAGGGCAGCATTAATGGTGCATGTGTAAGTAAGTTAGGAGAGAGAGGATGCAAGTGTCATCATTACGCAGATCGGCAGCATTGTGTCGGTACGTGTGTGTCTGTGCATTTGTGACTCACAAGTGCAATAATAATAAACGAACACATTTGGACATCGACGGTGTAAGTGAATTCACTCGCCACTACCATAATTTCTATTCTGATCCTACTTCGCCCTATTACGTGACAAAGTGACGGCTCTAAAGTGCAGTAATTGATGTTAGAGAAATGGTATTTAGTCATAAAGCGGATACTCCTCATTGTGACCGAAGCATCTAAACATCATTGAAGTTTCACTGGGATCAACCTCTTGGACAAAGGCTCTTATAATTGTGCATTGCAATTGGCGCCATATAGAAATATCGCCAGAGGTTAAAAGCATGGGGAGTATTAGTGTAAACGATAGAGCAATTGTATTGTCTAACAGGAATGCTATTGTAACAATGTAATGAAGAGATAAAGGTTACAATTTACATGCTACAAGCCCTGCTAATTAGCATACATGTAGGCTTAACAGGAAGGCTGGCATACTTATAGGCTCTCACTCAAGTATAATATTAGGTTTTTTTTGAGAAATTTTTTATTGATGTTTGGGGAAAGGGATCTAATTTAAAGTTAGGTTAAATTCAACCTTTAAATTAGCATCCAAAAATATGGCCAATATTTCAAGGACATTTTAAGTTGTCAAGGTCCTTGAATTTGTAATTAGTAATAAGTTCTCTTGATGTCTTCAGAAAATTCACAATACATATTTTACATTAAATTTAATTTATTTAGTAACACAATACCTATGTTGTAATACTCGTATCTATATCCCAATTCAAATTAATTATTCCTCAACATTTCTATAATTTACCTCTCTCCCCTCACTCGCAGCAATTCAATATAAATTATTCATCTAGCAGTAACACTTTTCAAACGGTACTATTTTAAATCTTTGTGTCAATACAACATGACACACTTAAAGTTGCCTTCAATGTGCGTGGATGTTCTTAAATTTACCTTCAATTCAACATAACCTAGTTTTAAGGTCTTGCCACTTCATATCATATCACAGCAAGGTCGTCTCTATCTTTAATTCTATAGCATAAAGATATAAACAAATAATTGTGACTGTCTGTGTAAAAGTAGTAAATAACAAATACACTCATATACACTCTGTAGTTATATGAGTAGTACATCATATTTCATGTGTGAGTGCTGTTATCTATGATATTTCACACATATACATTTACAAACTATGCTTTAAAACTATGTCGTCCTATGGCGTGGTGTTATACGAGTTCTTTTGTTGTAGAAATGTGTTAGTAGGTGTTTTTTTCTGTGTGTGTGTGTTCTCTGGTATTTGTATATCTATGACTGCTGAGTTTTTTCTCACTCTCTCCCTCTCGCTGTCTTTATTATTTATTACCCATGTTTTGTTGCACTTGAACAAGGAGAAAGTCCTATAGTGCATTCAAAACTATTACAAAACAACCATAATTTTGACCTTAAAATGCATTAACACTTTCTAGTTTTCTGTTCGGTGTTTTCCTGCTTTTACTGCTGTTGTTACAGAATTAAATAAAATTTATGAATTTTGTTGCAGTTGCGGGTAGCTGTGGCGGAAGTCGGTTTGGTGTTGGTGGGGGAGGATGGTGTCGTATTTTGGATACTTACAACCGTCATAACTTGTGTGATCTGTAACATTATAAACTTGAATTACTTTGTAGAATGTAGAACGCCGAGTGTCTGAGGCAGTGTTTACATTCCTAAGGCCGACAATAAATTAAGATAAGTTGTTTTTGTGTTTGTTTGTTTTAAGGAAACTATTCATTTTCATACAAGAAGATAAGTTGTTAAAATTTGTTTATGACTGTGATAAAGGGTAACACATGATTTTTGTGGAATATGAAATTTGTGGCCAGAAAGGATATTATAGTCATACTAAACAACAAAATTGAAAAATTCAAAATGAAAGTTAGTGCAAATTCAACTTTTTACAAATAAAATCTATGTATAGCTGCATAAATTTTATTTGTAAAAAGTTCATTATACTCATTATACTAAAAAGTACTTTTGTTGTGCCAAAATTTACTTTTTTGTATCACAAAGTTCTTTTAATGTACCAAAAAAAACTTGTATTGTACTCAAAAGTAATTTCATTGCATCAAAAGGTACTTTTTGTACACAAAATATACTTATGTTCTACTAAAAGTACTTTTATTATACATAAATAGAACTTAAGTTTCACCAAACAACATTTTCGCTCTAACAAACATAATTTTATTATTTCAAAAAGTACTTTTTGCATTAAAAAATAATTTGACTGCTTGCAGAAGTACCTTTTTGTACTAAGCAGTACGTTTCAATGTACAAAATAGTACTTTTATTGTACTAAAAATAACTTTATTTTACTTTTATTGTTCCAAAAAGTACTTTTGTGTATCAAAAATTATTTTTTCTTTACTAAAAATGCTTTTATTGTATCAAAAGTACTTTTACTGAACCACGAAATAGTTTTTCTATATAACAAAGTACATTTGTAGTACCAGTTGTGACGATATTGTACTATAGAGTACTTTTCTGTATCAAAAAGTTATTTTCTAGTACAAATACTTTTATTGCACCAATAACTTTTGTTGTATCAAAAAGTACTTATAATGTACCAAAAAGTACATTAACTCTATTAAAATATAATTTTATTGCACCAAAAAGTACTTTTATTGTATCAACAAATACTTTCATTGTACCAAAAAGTACCCTTATTGTACAAAACAAAGGACTTTTGTTCTGAACAAAAATAATAATAATATTGTGCCCTAAAAGTACTTTTGATGTACATTTATTCTACCAACATGTACACAAAACACTTTTATTGTTCCAACAAATACTTTAATTATACCCAAAAAGCACTTTTGATGTACCAAATTTTACTCTTTGTATCCACTGCAAGTACTTTTGATGTACCAAATTGTACTTTGTTGTACCGAAAAGTACTTTAATTGTACCAAAAAGTACTTTTTTGCATTGAAGAGTACTTTTGTTGTATCTACAAGTACATTAAGTGGGCCAAAAAGTACTTTTATTGTCCTAAATAATACTTTTAATGTTCCAAATAGTTATTTTATTTTTTTATTGTTCCAAGAAGTACTTTTATTGTGTCAAGGAGTACTTTTGTTGTATATACAAGAAAACTTTATGTGTACCAAAAAGTACTTTTATTGTACCAAATAGTACCTCTATTGTAACTAAAGTACTTTTGTTGTTGTTAATTCTTCTAATGAACCAAATTGTTCTTTTATTGTACCAAATAGTACTTTTATTGTACCAAAAAGTTTTTTGTTGCACAAACAAGTACTGCAATTGTACCAAAAGTACTTCTGTTGTATATACAAGAAAACTTTTAGTGTACCAAAAAGAACTTTTATTTTAACAAAAAGTACTTTTATAGTACCAATTTTTTTTTAATTTATGAAATGAATTTGTTTTGTGCCCAAAAGTACTTTTATTGTTTCATGAAGTAATTTTTGTAGCAAAAGGTACCCAAAAAGTACTTTTTATATAACACATTGTACTTTGTTGAGCCCAAAAGTACTCTCATTGCACCAACAAGTACTTTAACTGAATCAAAGAGTACTTTTGTTGTATCTACAAGAAAACTATTGATGTACCAAAAAATACTTTTTATTGTACCAAATAGTACCTTTACTGTAACAAATAGTACCTCTACTGAACCAAATAGTACTTTTGTTGTGTAAAGTGCATTTGTTTTGTACCAAAAATTAACTTTATTTTTTCCTGAAGTAATTTTTGTACCAAAAGGTACTTTTATTGTACCAAAGAGTACCTTTTGTACAAAAGGGTAATTTTATTGTTCTAAAATATATATTATTTTTCCCAAAAGTACTTTTATTGTACCAAAAATCATTTTCGCTTTACCGAAAATTTTTTTTTGCATTCAAAAGTACTATTATTGTACCAACAGGTACTTTTAATGTACCAAAGAGTACTTTTATTATATGTATTGTATCTATGTTCTTTTAGTGCACTAAAAGTACTATAAGTGTACTCAAAATGACTTTTATTGTATCACAAAGTACTATTACTGTATAAAATGTACTTTAATTGTATCAAAAAGTACTATTATTGTACCAATTGGTACTTTAAATGTACCAAAAAGTACTTTTATTACATCATAAAGTACTATTATTGTATCTATGAACTTTCAGTGTACCAAAAGTACTTTTATTGTACCAATAGGTACTTGTATTGTGACAAAAAGTATTATTATTGTACCAATAGGTACCTTACTGTACTAAAAAGTACTTTTATTACATCGCAAGTACTTGCATTGTATCTATTAACTTGAAGTGGTACTTTTAGTGTACCAAACAGTACTTTTACTGTACCTATAGAAAAGTACTTAAAAGTACCTTTATTGGTACAAATAGTACATTTATTGTATCACAAAGTGCTTGTATCTACAAGTACTTTTAGTGAAACACAAAGTAACAAAAAGCACATTTATTTTACCAAAGAAAATTGTACCAAAAAGTATTTGTACTGTACCTAAAAGTATTTTTGTATCAAACCGTACTATTATTGTACCTAAAGGTACTTCTATTGTACCAAAAAGTACATTCATTGTTTAAAGAATAATTTTTGTACCAAAATGTACTTTTAATGTATACCCTAATTGTATCAAAAGTACTTTTATTACATATGCAAAAACTTTTAGAGTATCAAAAAGTTATATTATTGTGCCAAGATGTACTTCTATTGTACTAAAACGTAGTTTTATTGTACCAAAAAGTACATTTGTTGTACCAAATATTACTTTTATTGTACCAATAGGTACTTTTATTATATCAATAGGTACATTTATTGTATCCAAAAAGTACCTTTTTTACACCAAAAAGTACATTTAATGTACCAAAATTACTTTTATTGTACATTTTATACAGATTTGTATTAACTTTTTTAAACCTTCCATATACCTTCTGTTAGTCATTAATATTTACTGTGAAACCAAAATGTGTTGCCTACTTTTAGACATACTTCCTGGCATGTTAACTTTAACTAACAGAAATGTTTGTTTTTTTGAGGCTTTATTACTTTTGTAACAAAGTAAACCAAACAACTGTTTTATTTTAGAAAAAAAAAACCAACATTGCCACTTTTCTTCCCCTACCACCAAACACATTGTTCTACTCCTTATAACTGGGTTAATTGTGTCGTTTATATATTATGATATGTGAACAAGTTGCTCTGTTAAACAATTAAGGAATATAAGTTTGTCATTCTCTTTCCTGCTAGTCTTTGGCAATTAGAAAGTTTTCAGTTTCATGCTGAAATTAAAGGAACGCACCAGAAATTCCTAGCATCACTCTTTGGTCTAGGAGGAGCGGGCCGGGAAAGAGGGAAGAGCCTTTTGGCTTTACTAACTTCAGCCACAAAACAATGAGACTTTAGTCGAATAGTGAGAGTTTCTTCGCAGCATAGAAAAGTTAAATGGCTGGCAATTGTTATTATACCAAAAGCTACTTGATGACAAGTTTATTTGCTTAACTTTTTGTGAGGGGCAACGGACAACGGACTCACTTGGAGACTTTAGTTATTGTTTGGCATTTGTATCTACATTAACCTTGACGAGGGTTAATAAATTACCAAACTCTTTGCAAGCTTAGCGTGAGAAGATGTGCACACGCTATAATTTAATCGAAGCAAATCGTTTCTATTCTCATTTCTATTAATTGTAATTGATTTCTATTCGTTATTCCCTATGTGCTGGTTATTATTATCACATCATGTGATGGCTAAAGAGGTGGTGGTGGTTGTGGTAAAGGTTTTTGTGGGCATTGGGGTAAAGTGTTATTATTAATTATAGCACTACTACAGAGACTAGGCATTGTTGCTAACACAAAGACCACAAGCAACACCCATGTAATTTCATACAAACACACACACACACTATCTCTCTTATAGGGACTAAAAGCAATATCCTGTAATTTATTATTTATGCCCAAAGAAAATCTATAGAAGGTCCAGCTAGCAGACGAAATCTTTATGGAAATGTCTTAATTAACCATAAGGGGGTGTATGTAAGGGGCAAACAGAAGGTAGTAACAGAGGACGGTGGTAGAATTCCTTAGGGCATTAATAAATCAGAATTAAAGTGGAATGTGAAAGGACATCTGTAGTTTAACGGAATGCTGTTAGGTACAAAGGGCGGCATTTGTCTTTTTTGCTTGCCTTCTAGTAAAATCAAGTTAAATGTGTTTACATTTAAAGAATGAGCTAAGCATAATATTAGCATTAACAATCAATGGCAAAGTTCGGTGACTTTTGACTTAAAACTAGGCACATTATGAAAATGCCATACGATGGTTAAGTGTGTAGCATAAGCAAAGGGACGGTATACGATGGCAAAATGTAGCATAACCAAAGGATGGTGAACTAACTTTATAGTCTAGTCAAGTTTAATTAGTTGTAATTCATTTTAAAATGCAGGGTAGAAAAGTGAAGTCATGCTCTATACCGTGAAAAGCACTTACCTAACCATTATAGATAAAGTAAAATTGAAGGGATAATCAACATTGCTACTTAATCAGTGATTAAATAAAAGTGGTTTAAAAGACTTTATTAAGAGTTAAATGATGTTTGTTATATGTCGTCAGGAGTAACCGTAATATATATATAACCGTTTGACGTAAAAAGTAGTTATTTAGTAGCAGAACACGAATATGATTTTGAACTATTTCCAATCATTTAAATAGCTTATATTTTATGCACATGAAGGTTTTACTAGTTATACCCAAATAGCTCTTGTTTTATATCACATTCAACCTTCCAATAGCATACAGCATACTTTAAGGCTGTCATGCTCAACAAAAGCAAAGCATACCTGCAGGGGGTTTTGTGATAGAATATGAACAAAAACTTATTACTATATGCAAATAATAACCTCAAATCTTTGAAATTATACTGCATAAAATTATTCTAATAAAAGCTGAAATATCTAATAAAAGCTGAAATATCTTCACCGTCGGAGACTATCAACATTAATTAAACCTAGCATACAGAGGACATTGGATAATAAATTGTGGCATAACTAATACTTCATTAGGTAAGCTACAACTGTGAAGCCATTCAATTAAGATATATAACAATACAAAACTTAAAGCATTCTTTAAGTATGAACAATTTAATGTTATTTAATGGATTATATAAAGGGATTTAAAATCTTTAGCCAATGTTATGTTTTATAATAACTTTAATATTTTTCAATGTTAACCATAAGATGTCAATTCGAAATCATTACGATTTAATTAAATTCCCAAATATTTTCATTTCAGTTATTTGAGAGAAACCAGAAGAAACACACAAAAATTCTCAGAATTTGTTAATGTTATTTGATTTAAATTATATGTAACAGTTAGAAAAAGTACAGCATACTTTGAGGCAATGTTGGTGAGCAAAACCACTGCATACTCTTGAGGGAATGTTAGTATTGAGAGACAAATGAGACAAAAAGGTATAAAAGTATGCAAATAATGAACTGTTTTCCGCGGAATTTGTCATTAACTTATGACTGTTTTTTGTTTCTACACAAGCTCAAAGTTAATTAACCATAATGCACGGAGATTCGTCACCGTTAACTTAGCTTAAAGAAAAACGTATACATTTGAACGATATTAAACAGCAGAAGGAACGACAAAATTTAAAAATGTTTGGGGAACAATGGTCTAAATTAAATTAAATTTTTTAAAGACTTACATTTATTTATCGCTATCTGTAAAAAGTCTTTGAAATCAAAATAAAAGATTTAGTACTTAAACAAACAAAACAGTCGGATGAACCGACTTACAGGATAAAAGCAAAGAATTTGCAAGTATAAAACCTATACAGAATTTGGGCAAGACTGCCGTAGGTGTATTGATATTATTACTTGATTTCTAACGTGGGCGGAATGGTACATTTGTATGGGAGGTAACAGAAGGGGCGTGACTGGATACCAATTTTTTCTTCAAAAATGTATTCTGTTACAGCTATACAAATAACAGAATTTGGGCATGATTGCGTTGGGAGTACAGATAGTATTACCCGATTTCTAAAGTAAGCGGAATGGAACATTTGTATGGGAGGTAATAGAAGGGGCGTGGCTATGTAGGCCATATGCAATCCCGTAAGTAGTTTGGGAAAAATATTAACCCATACAAAGTTTCAAAATAATTTGTTACGTCTTTCGAAACTTTTCGTGCGTACCAACAGAACAGACAGACGGACATGGATCAGACGACTTAAAAAGTCATGAATCGAATTTGGTTCAAATTATTCTACACTATTGGGTCGTATCAAATGATATATACCCTCCTTTCTGGAGGGTTATGCTAACAAAATTGTACAATTTTAGAAATATTTTCATACTATTTTATTTAAGTAAACGAACTTAGCCGAATTTTTTACACTGGCCACGTAATTTTTTTGTATACCCAAATTTCATTCCAATTACATTAAACCTTTATAAATCAGTTAATATATACAAAAGATTTAACAACTTTTTCTCTAAAATTAACCCTAAATATATGCAACAGATTTTTCCGCTACCAACAAGTTACAATGCACTTTAATACAACTAGAATTAGGCATTACAATTTTATTTCTCCCTTCATTAGCCCACAAATATATGCCCCAATTATAGTCATCTCAGCAACAAATCACTCCCCACATATAAAAAATCACAATAAAACATTACACTTTCCCCCCCTAACATAAACCCTCAACTATATGCAACAATTTTGAAGCAGCCACCATTAACTCAATCCCCCCCCCCCTTGTAAATACCATTTACCCCATCATGAATATCAAGTCAACTAAATCCGGGCTTCGCATAATTAAACGGAAATTCCCTTCAAAATTATTTCACAAATTATCGCACATTTGCCGCCTCCTAAAAGTAGTCGCACAAACGTTTAAATCCAAAAACGGAAATATCCAGCATAATAATCTGTAGCATTACAATGAGGCAAAGGAATGTAATACGCATTGTCATCATTTAATACCATCTTTATTTGTTAATTACAAATATTTATCTTGAAGACCAGGAAAAGGTTCCTAATTGAGTGTAGTGCTGCAGACAAAAAAACGTTACCTAAAAGTATACTTCTACTTATTAACATAATTAATCATTTACGATAAATTGATGCTTGACAAATAATGAATAAACTCAGAAATGTCGTAACTTTTTGTTTAAGCAGAAAATGACAAAAAACCTCGTTACTCTACCATAGCCTAGTGCACACTGAAACTGTGCACTGGCATTTTACCCAGTTCTACAAGTCCATTGACATGCTAAACAATTGTACACAATTCAATTCCATTTCGTTCCCCTTGCAAAAGAGAACACATACTTCCAGTTGTAGTTTCACTGGAATATTAGAAAAGAGAGTGAAAATGAAACACAGACAACTTAGAGAGAATGAGAGCTGTTGAGAGTGTTTAACTGTGATAAACATTTCACTGTTGTGTGGTAACAACAAGTGGATTTTAATGTAGCATAGTTTTTGGAGTAACATTTCAACAAATATTTACGTTTCGTCTTTATTCAAATAGTGTAAGGTCAGGAGCATAAGCGGGCCATGACTATCGTGCAGGAAGACAGACTATATTTTAGAAATATACTTACCTCAAAAATTCAACACAAATCGACGATGTTGCACAGATTTTACCCACTAACTGTGCTGATAATATACAAAAATAAACATATTACTTATAGGGAAGAGGAAATTATGTTTGAACGAAATAATGTCACAGAGTTTAACTTTTAGCAGTAACATAATTTAACAGAATGTAAAAAAAAAATATTTTTTTTATAGAAATTGAATTTGTATTAAATGGAAACGAAAGTAAGATCTTGTTGTGACAATTTTTTTTAGATATTTAAATTTTTTACATACCTTTTTAATAAAAGATTTTTTAAGTCATTGATAAACAATACAATAAAAACGAACGTAATTCCCAAACAAAATCTAAAGAATTTCGAGGTGCCAGGACGGTTTCGATTTAATTTAATATCTTGAGTAGTAAAAGAAACAAAAAATATGACATTTATTTTAAAATATTTAACAAACAAATATGGAAGGTAATTTTTTTTTTTTAAGAAAGAGAGTCCACGAGAGCTCACGAGGGTTTTACAAGAATAGCGCCTTGACATATCAACTCACAATGCGATTGCCAGCTCCCATGTGGTATAAACAAAGAGATTTGGTCTATATAGACTAAGAAGTTAACAAATTTTTATGAAAATTTTAAAAAATAACTATTTTTGCAGAAATCTTGGTGACAATTCAAATTTGCATAAATTTAACGGTTATGTCCGCAATGCAGTAAACATTTAAATTTTCTCACTAAAATACGACGTAAAAAATTATTTTCTAAAAAATTTGATTTTTTTTTTGTACTTTTATTGTATTGAAACATTGTTATTGTTTATAAAAATTTTTGTACCAAAAAGTACATTTAATGTACCATAAATAACTTTTGCTGGTACCAAATATTCTTGTATTTGTATTGGTTTTAATGTACTTTAATTGCACGAAAATTAACTATTTTCACCAAAATGCATCTTTGTTTACCAAACTACACCGTAATTTTACCCAAAGTACTTTTACGTACAAAAGGTACTTTGGTTGTACTTAAAATTACTTGCGTTAGTATACAAAAGTGCTTTTGCTGTACTTTTATTTATATTTTTAGTGTCCCACAAAGTACTTTTATTGAACCAAAAAGTACCATTATCGTACCAGAAGGTACTTTTAATAAACCAAAAAGTATTTTTATTGTCCAAATAGTACTTTTATTGTACCAACAAGTACTTGTGTTACACCAATAGTACCAATGAACACTTTTATTGTACCAAAAGGTACTTTTATTGTACCAAAAAGTGCTTATGTAATATCAAAATATACTTTTATTGTAGCAAAAAGTATCTTTACTGTTCCAAAATGTACTTTTATTGAGCCAAAAAGTACTTTTATTGTACCAAAAAGTACTTTTATTGTACTAAAATGTACCTCTGTTGCATAAAAATGTACTTTTATTTTATTAGCAAGTAATTATATTGTACCATATAGTACTTTTATTACACCAATAGTACCAAAAAAGTAAATTTATTGTACCAAAACGTACTTTAATTGTTCAAAAAACCATTTTTTCTTACACCAATTGTACCAAAAAGTACTTTTGTTATACCAAAAATTACTTTTAGTATACCAAAAATGTACTTCTGTTACACCAATAGTACCAAAACTACTTTTGTTGTATCAAAATGTACTTTTATTGTACCACCAAGTACTTTTATTGTACCAAATATTACTTTTATTGTACACAAGTGTACTTTTGTTGTACCAAAATGTACTTTTATTGTTCCAATGATTACTTTTATTGTAGCAAAAAGTACTTTCGCTATACCAATATTACCAAAAAGTACTTTTATTGTACCAAAAGGTACTTTTGCTACACCAATAGTACTAAAAAGTAATTTTTATGGTACTTTAAAGTACTTTTCTTGCCTTAAAAAGTCTTTTATTGTATAAAAATTTACTTTTTTTGTACCAACAAGTACTTTTAACGTACAAACAAGTACTTTTAATGTACCAAATAGCACTTTTATTGCACCAAAGGGTACTTTAGTTACACCAATAGTAACAAAAAGTACATTTATTGTACCAAAAGGTACTTTTATTAAAATATAAAGTACTTTTATTGTTTCGAAAAGTACTTTTGTTGCACCGAAATGTACTTTTATTGTACCAACAACACTTTTCTTGTACCAAATAGTGCATTGATTGTATCAAAAGGTACTTTTACACCAATGGTACCAAAAAGTAAGTTTATTGTTCCAAAAAGTATTTTTATTGATACGAAAACTACATTTATTGCACCCATGGTTACTTTTATTGAACCAAAGGGTACTTTTGGTGTAAAAATAGTTCTTTTATTGAATAAAAAAGTACCTTTATTGTTCCAAAAGGTACTTTTATCGAGCCAAGAAATACTTTTATTGTATCAAAATGTATTTTTAGTGTACCAAAAGGTACTTGTGTTACACTAATAGTACCAATAAGCACTTTTATTGTACCAAAATGTCCATTGGCTGTATCAAAATTGAACCAACAAGTACTTTTATTATACTAAACAGTACTTTTATTGTCCCAAAGGGTACTTTTATTACACCAATAGTACCAAAAGTACTTTTATTTTTCCAAGAGGTACTTTTATTGAACCAAAAAGTACTTTTGTTGTACCAAAATTCACTTTCATTGTACCAACAAGTACTTTTATTGTGCCAAAAAGTATTTTTATTGTACCAAAGGGCACTTTTGTTACACCAATAGTACTTTTGTTATGCAAAACGTACTTTTGTTGTACCAAAATGTACTTTTATTGTACCAAAAAGTACTTTTATTGTACCAAACAAAAAGTACTTTTACTGTGTAAAAATGAACTTTTACTATAACAAATATTATTGTTATTATTATTTGTATTGAATCAAGAAGCGGTTTTTTGTACCAAAAAGTACATTTTGGTAAATGTATTTTACTAAATAGTACTTTTATCGACAAAATAATGAATTTATTGTATTTCTTCTATCAAAATTTACTTTTACTGAACTAAAAGTACTTTTATTTTACTAAAAAGTAATTCTATTTTATAAAAAAAGTATTTTTACTGTAAAAAAAGTACTTTAATTGTAACCAAAGGTTCTTTCATTGTATCAAAATTTAAAAAAATTTCTAAGCAATATGTTTGCCATTTCGTCATACTCTTCGCAATGATTCCAAACAGTTTCCTTACATTTCTTATCGATAAAGTCAACAGAAAGTGGCAGTAAATATCCATAGCCTTTAAAGTTTTTTTAGCTGTTGGCCATTAAAAAGAGTATAAAACCTTAAACCATATTTACTCTGCATTTCCTTACAAAACACATTATTTGTCCAATAAATCCTTATGCCTAAATATATACTACACATATTAAAACATATCTCCAATATCCACGGGTAACTTTATATAATTACACAAATACCATAAGAATATATCAAAGCGCTGCAGGCAATCTATCTAAAATAACAAGCCTTATGAGCCATAATATTAAGAATTCATAGAAATTCTCTAGAAAATATTAAAGCTAAATATTAAAGTTAAAAATATTGAATACTTGTTCTCCAGTCACATGAAACCAATTTCCTTACACTCGTATTCTTAGTAATTCCAATCCCACATCTTATCTTGCAGAGCATTGTCTTTTAAATGCCGGTGACGTTAATGCATGTTGAGTTAAAGTGCCCCTGCTGTACCTGCCCCTGCTCCCTACTGAAATCGACAATTGAACATTTAATTAATTTGTTGAGTAATATATTGAAAGGCACAATTGATTATTTCCCTTCGATTTGAGCTTGTTTACACTTAACTCTTGCTAACACTAACCGGCACAGAATACAACAGAGGAGAACACAACAGCCAACAGAACTTCACACAGCAATTGAACACGAAACCAACCAAGCATCTCGAAGCATTATCATCTTTAGGTTTAAAAGGATGCTAACATCCCTTGGGGTTGGCTGGCAACTGAAGAAGTCTGTAAGACAACCATGTTCACTTCATGTATGTGTATGTGTAACTTATGCGAATTCTTATGCACACATATGTATGAGTGTGTATTGACTGTCGGTGTGCTTGCATTAAAGTCACCAACATCTATACATGAGGGTGAAGGATAGGGAAACAATACCGGTCGTCGTTGTAGTAAAAAGGAACAACAATAGCTACCAAACCGGCAGACATAATGGCCGTAGTACCTGACACAACTTTTGCATGGCACAATGTCAAGTACTTTTTCGTCCTTTTTTTGCGTTCTCCTTCTACTATTGTCGAAGATGATGTTGTTGGATGCTGTTGTTATTGTTATATCCTTGAGGTGCTGCAAAAGTCCTGGTAAACATGGCAACGAGCATGTTCATCAATATACACCAACAGAATAGACAATAGCCCAGGAATGCAGTGCAATGCAAAATCAACTGAACCCTACAAAAGGGAGCATGTATAGTAAGCAAGGACATCATCATCTAGCAATGGATGTGAGGTGATGGGATGCGAGAAAGGCGGCCATAAGATTAAGATGATAAAGAAAATAAAATTGTTTGAAAATTCCAATAATTTTATTGTTGTATTTAGCAAAATAAAATGGCAAAGGAAAATTCAATGAAAACGAAATCAACTCAAGGGGCGGCAGTTCATATAGTGACGAAGCGATATTAACAGCAAAATATCTATAAATATTTATATTATATTTAATCAAAAGTAATATATATGTATTTAAAATATGTGTACAAATGAAATGATTGTTAAGAGGACATAACACAGTGGTAGGTAAAGTAAAATGAAATATTTATTAAAAATAAATAATCAAAATTTCAGATTGTTTTTGTTCTTGTATATTTTTGTTTGCGTTTATTTTAAAATTCCTAAAATCACAACCACTCAATGATTACCATTGTCTAGCGAAACAATTGAATCCAACTCCATTAATTCCAAAGATTGTCATAAAACAAAATTCTTTGTTTTGTATCATCCATCTGCCATAACCTTTACAATACATTTCTCACCTTCATTTCATATTTCTTTTATTAAACCTCCCTCCCTCTTTGCAGATAAAAACATTTTGACAATACTTAAAAATAAACGAAATGCAATCAATCATTTAATTTTGTGAAAAGTTAAACGAACCCAAGGGAGATGCCATAAATAAATTCGATGTATCACCTGATGACAGCTCTACAGATTTCATGACTATTGACAAAGATGAACTTGCGGACGTACCAAAAACCAAGTGGCCACAGCAACAACAACAACAACAGAAAGACAACTTTCACATAACCGTTTATACGTTTCAACTTATGGCAGACGTGAGAGTAAGGGTTTTCTCCAACTCAGCATTCAAAGAGTTATTGCCTTGACATGTCACCGATGCCACCACCACCATCGTCAATACCAAAGCAAGTAAACCATGCGGCCACGTTTAATACAATAAAGATGTGGGTACGTGCATAAGTGCGTGACTGCACATATGCGTTATTACGTACGTAGTGGTGGTAAATATTGTGTCGCTGATTGCGAGCGAAGAGTGTGTGCCGGTCTCACCTGCCTGCCACTCAGTGTCGCCACTATGCAGAACATCAACGAAAATTGTCAATAGCCGCCGTTAAATGTCAGTTCATCACCATAATCCCCTGTTTGGCTGTCAAAAAGTAAATTTACTTTTATGTCAGTGCATTTCACATAACACACATAGCCACGCACACTTTCCTTCAACACATATTGCTTGGCAAGCAATACTGAAACACTTGCACAGCATTTACAGACAAACATACATGACTTTTGAAGCCTGATGTCTTCCGTGTCCTGTGGGAAAGCTTATGGTGTCAGGGCTTTTAAGTGTGTCTACAGCAAAAACGACTGTGTCATTTAACTACCTCCATATACAGCATAAGCATTTTGCGTGGGCCTGACCTACTATGTAGCAAATGTTTACCTCAGGTCGTAGTATGTGTGTGACTACCACATGACGTCTGACAAAATGTTGCCAATTTTTCGTGGTTATTTTTAACGCCTCTCCTGTTGGGCCTTCAGCGGGAGCGACAAAAAAAATCAAACATTAAAAAATTTCCTCTTGATTTTAACACGACTACTTTTTGTAGGATCAACAAGGACATTATTTGGCAGATATAGAGGAAGTAGAAAAGGCAAGTATGTAGAATTCTTTAAGATTATTGTGTGTTCACTGTGCTTACAGTAAATTAATGTTGCGCCTCAATACAAACACTTTATAATTTCTGATGACGAAGAAATGTTGAATACAGAAAATTGATTTTCTATTGAAATTAAGTTACCTATGTTAAGTAAGAGAGAGGACGAGGAAATATCACAGTTGTAGTTTAAAACATTATTTGACATAATATCCTATGTTAAATACTTCCATCCTACTTATTTCCTTTGTATCCTATAAATGAGATCAAAGGAACATTTCTTTCCTATGTATGAAGTAACATGCTTCTATTTCTAGCCTCACACAACGGAATCTACAGTTTAATGAAAAATCCAACATCAGCTTTATGAGAAGCTCTTATGGACAACTGCTGATTGTATCGACTTTTACCTAAGCGATGTCAACAACTCCTCAGGAGAACGCCGATCAAAAATATCAATAGTCGTACTCTATAAAAAAAAATCCAATTCTACATCTAACCATCAATAGTCAGACGTAGCAAAGTATTCAAAGCTCTTCGATCTTTTGTGCTCTGTAAAAAGTAAGCAAGTTTAGGTAACAACCAGAGTTCGCAAAGTATTATATGGTGTCTGCAGTCTGCTCAACGAAACGATAGCGAACAACGAAGCAGAATCGCTCACTGTCCCAATAGAAACACTTATTTCCGTCCAGAGAGAAAGAAATACCAGAAGCTGTATTACGATAACTACATGAAGGGAATATTGTCGTTCGGCGCTCAGCAGCTGAGCATCTGAAGAAATTAGCACAATGTGTCATTTTGCTGTAGTTGTTTTGAGGGACCGAAAATAATTAAAAAAATAATTTGAGTTTTTGGTTATTTAAGGCCAATTTGACAGCAAACATTGTTTTTGTGTAAATTAAAGTACTTTCTGGTACTTTAAGAGTTCACAATAGTACAATAAACTGTACTTTTTCGACCATAAAAGTAACTTTTGGTACAATGAAAATACTTGTTGATGTAAAAAATTTACTTTTTTGTACATAACAAGTAATTTTTGTGTACAATAAAATGTGTACAATTAAAGTACTGTACTTATATACTTATTTGTACAATACATGTACATTTTGTGTACAAATAAAAGTACTTTTTGACAGCAAGCACTGTTTATGTGTAAAATATAGTACTTTCTGGTACTTTGAGAGTTTACAATGGTACAATAAACTATACTTTTTCGACCATAAAAGTAACTTTTAGTACAATGAAAGTACTTTTTTAAGTAATAAATGTACTTTTTTGTACATTACAAGTAATTTTAGTGTACAATAAAATGTGTACAATTAAAGTACTGTACTTATATACTTATTGGTACAATACATGTACATTTTATGTACATATAATAGTACTTTTTAGTACAATAATAAATTGTATCTTTTGCGTGCAACAAAACGTATTTTTATTTACAATAAAATAACTTTTTGGTACAATAATAAATTATTCTTTTCGTATGGAATATAATATATAATTTTGTGTACATTTAAAGTACTTTTTAGTATAATAATAACTTTTTTTCGTGCACAATAAAATGTACTTGCTGCTTGCAATTTTTTGTGTACAATGAAGCCCTTTTCGGTACATTGAAAGTTATTTATGGTACAATAATTTGTACTTTATTTTACAGTAAAAGTACTTTTTTGTGCAATAAAATGTACTATTTGTTAACAATTAAAGTACTTTTTAGTACAATAATAAATTGTATTGTACAATAAAATGTACTTGTTGCTTACAATTTTTTGTGTACAATGAAGTACTTTTTGGTACACTCAAAGTTCTGTATGGTACTATAAATTGTACTTTTTTGTACAATAAAAGTACTTTGTAATACAAAACATTGTAAAACATGTACTTTTTGCATACAAACAAAAGTACTTTTTGGTACAATAATATATTGAATTTTTTGTGTACTATAAAATGTACTTTTTGTTAACAATTAAAGTACTTTTTTGCGCAATAATTAATTGTACTTTTCGTATACAAAAGAATGTACTTTTTTGTACAATTTAAGTACCTTTTAGTCAATAATAAATTGTACATTTTATGTACAATAAAATGTACTTTTCAAGTACAAGAAAAACTACTCGTTGTTTAAAATTTTTTGTGTACAATGAAGTTCTTTTCGGTACATTCAAAGTTCTTTATGGTACTATAAATTTTACTTTTTTGTACAGTAAAAGTACTTATTGGTACAAAAAAGTATTTTTTGTTGTAATGTATGTACTTTTATGTACAATACATGTTCTTTTGAGAACAGTAAAATATGTAAAAATAAATGTACTGTTTGGTACAATAATAATTTTTACTTTTTGAGTATGTACTATAAAATGTACTTTTCGTAAACAATAAATGTTTTATTTGTGTACATTTAAAGTACTTATTAGTACAATAATAAATTGTACTTTTTATGTAAAAAAATCTACTTTTCGTGTACAATAATTTGTACTTGTTGCTTAAAATTTTTGTGTACAATGAAACCACTTTTCGGTACATTGAATGTTCTTCATGGTACAATAAATTGCAATAAATTTGTACCGTAAAAGTACTATTTAGTACAAAAAACGTATTTTAAGAGATATATTTGTACTTTTTGTACAATAAGTGTACTTTTATGTACATAATATGAACAAATAAATGTACTTTTTAGTACAATAATAATTTAAACTTTTTGTGTACAATAAATTTAGTTTTTGTGTACAAATAAATGTACTCTTTGGTACAATAATTAATTGTATTTTTCGTATACAACAAATTTTACAATTTAATCATTTTATTGTACATAAAATGTACTTTTGTGTACAATAAAATGTGCTTTTTGAATACATTAAATGTACTCTTTGTTTACATCTTAAGTATTTTTTGGTACAATGAATAGTACTTTTTGTGTACATAAAACTGTGCTTTTTGTGTACAATAAATTGTGCTTTTTGTATACAATAAATTTTACTTTTTGGGAACAATAAATTTTAGTTTTTTACACAAAAAAATGTGTTCAAATATATGTACTTTTTGGTACTTAAATAAATTTTATTTTTGTGTACAAATAAATGGTCTTTTGGGTACAATAATAAATTATTATTTTCGTATACAAAAAAAAATTACTTTTTGTGTACAATAAAGTTCCTTTTGGTACTATAATAAAATTAAGTTTTTGTGTACAATAAAATGTGTTTTTTGTGCACATAAAATGTACTGTTTGTTTACAACATATGTACTTTTTGATCAAATAAAATATTGGGTTCTTCGTATACAATAAACTATACTTTTTGTGCCCAATTTTCTACAATTAATTTTAGTTTTTGTGTACCAAAAAATTTTTATTTTTAGGTGCTTTTAAAAATTTTACTTTTTTGTGTAATAAAGTGTACTACTAATGTACAATAAATTTTAGTTTATGTGTACAAATATATGCACTTTTTGGTACAATAATAAATTGTAGTTTCTGTGTACAATAAAATTTACTTTTCATGTACAATAAAATGTACTTTTTTTACAATTAAAGTATTTTGTTTACAATTAAAGTACTTTTCGTTCTCTTTATATACAATAAATTTTACTTTTTGTGAACAATATATTTTACTTTTAGCCTACATTAAATTGTACATCTGTCTTAACATGTGTTAATCCTTGTGTCATAACCTTTACTTGTAACCTTTGCTATAATGATTGTGCTGCAACTCTATCACTTTTTCTGTCGATATCCTCTCTCTCTCTTTTTCCATCTTGGACGCCGCTACCATTTGTCGCAACGTTTCGTCCCTTTCCTTTTTCCCTAGTATCATTCCCTCATAGCACGTTATACCATTGTCTGCAGTCGTAGAATGCACAATATGTTGCCATTATGTGTTAAGAACATTTGCCCTAAAGGCGTTTATTTGTAATTGAGTAATTGAGAGAGTTGTTTAAATAAGGCATTGGCTATCTTGGGGTTATGAAGGCTTGCAATGTCTAGCTTTCTTTGTATACCCTGGCTGATAATGGGTGGTGATCTGAGTCAATATTTGCATCACACGCAAATCCATGACGTTTAGGACATACCATCCATCAATTACCACGTAAAGGAGTTGGTACCTTGACTTTCGATCAGGGATTATCCAGGTAGCCTAGTGTATATATATTTATGTAGAGATCTTGAAACCTTATCATTCTTCCTACCGACGCGAAGCTTGCCGATCTGAATCCATCTTCACTAGTGTTTCTGTGTAGACTCAGTTTTCTGACTGCTGAAGCAAGACCGTCTTTCCTTCCTACTACAATATTAAAATATTCTAGAACAATTTCAGTGATATAGCCAGCACTCAGGACTGAACCGGGAAACAAGCCCTTGCCAATTACACATCTGAATTCGTGCTTTTTTGCATGTCAGCTGCATTAAATGTCGCAGCAAATAAGTCGCCAGTATCTGAATTTCTCTCATACATTCATTAGAAGGATGTCACTCTCTCTTTAAAGATTCTGAGCATTCCAGGTGCATATCCTTATACCAGGATCCTAGTAACGTTTGCTCGGGTCGTCAACATTTCTGGAGTTCCTTTGAATACTTTTCTTTTGTGTTTCTGTATAACCAGAACAAGACAAGAACCAGACCAAACGTGAAAAAATATCACCGAACAACGTTGCCCATATGATAACATATTAATTACAATATGTTATTAAAAAAAATATCTGCGAAAATTTTGCCTACTTTAGCTTAAACAAATATTTTTTTGCAGCAATTCCTAATATTCACACGCAAACACACACACTCACACAACTGCAGTCGGTATTTCTCTTTCTACGTAGAACACTTCAAAAACACTTAAATTGTGAACCTTGCAAATCACTGACCTTGTCAATATAATACAAATTTATTTGATACGTATCACAACAGCAATTTTTTCCTTTTTTGCTTATGCGGCCAACACTAGCACTCGGGGAAAGAAAAGTAAAAGAAAAACACTGAAATTGAATGACAAGAAAGGACTGGGCGGTAAAAGATGTAGAGACATCAAACATGTTGATGATGTAGGCGTCGGAGATGTCAAAAGATGAAATGCAATAAGTGAAAATATGGCTAAAGTGATAAGACATTCAAACACTGACAACAACATATCAAAATAGTAAAAAAGAAAAAAAAATTGAAATGAAAATGAAAGCCAAATTGAAATCATAGTAGGCTTTAGGGGTTTTTAAAATAAACAAAAAATGTTGTAGCATACACACAGGCATACTTATATGACAGTTGAAATTGCATAGTGTCTTTGTTAAAAATAATGTAATTTTTGGTTTAAACATTTTGTGTAGAATTTTAAGTCAATATTTTTTTAACTTAGGTATAGGGCAATATTATTGTCAATACAATTTGGGTCTTGTCTCTTGGTATGTTAATTTTGTGTTTTAGTCTAAATGCTTTAATAGTGACAACTTAAATTTTTTAAATGCGAATGAAGTAGAATTTTATTTTTATAGGATTTCTATTTCAAGTTCTATGTATTGTTACCACTTGTCCTAGCTTACTCTAAAGTGAGGTATACTTCTAGGGATACGATGTTTTATTACATATTTTTAGGATTTCAAGGAAATTTCTCTTTGTTATGTATCAGCTTAAGAATTTAATATTCAGAAAAGGTTCATTTTGGAGTTTTTCACAAAATTTAAATTAACAATTTACATTGTCGGTTTCTTTGGTTCTATTCTTTGAGTTTGAAAGTTGTATTCATGGACAAACTACCTGACCTACTACATAGGTCCTTGGGCTTAAACTATATTAAATTTTACTGCTGGTGTTTAGGTTTCTATATAAAAAACGATTGGAACACATTTATGTTCATTTACAGTTCATACAATTTTTTAAATACACCATCTTTTAAGAAGTCAAAGAAAATTATTTTCAGCTAGAGCTATTTTGTTATACATTCAATAAAACCTAACATCCTCAGTCAGTTTTTAGGATCAAATCCTATTAAATTTTGTTGCCTACTTTGAGGCACCTGTATAGCAAACCAATAATGTTAGTTGATATCACCTCTCCTGCATTATTGCATTTATTTATATTCCACTAAATAATTTTTAAATTTGTTGATACTATTTAACACTAACACACTTATTTATATTATAAGCATTAGTTTATTTATCTTCTCTGTTTACAGTGCTGCTGTAAGCTTTTACAATTTATCTGATATCTCGTAATTTATAAACCATTATCTCATAATTCATATGCAATTACATGATTTAATATTTCCCTAACACACATTCGGACATGCGGTTATAAATATATGTTTCCTCCCCCCAGTAGTAATAATAATATTTGCACCAAATTTATACGTCTCCTATTTAAATTACTCGCAAATATGAACATTCTCACACTTTGCATCTCTCTTTCACTCTCTCTCTGCCTCTGTCTCTTTCTCTTTTTCACACTCTATTGCCTTAGTCCATTGTAAAGCAAATAAGTAAACCATTTGAAAAAAAAATACTAACCGATACTGCCATAAATTATTCAAAATATTTTAAGCTATAAATATTTTCTGTAAATAACCATAGAAAATAAAATAATGAAGGCACAACAGCTACAACTACTACTACTAACGAAAGCGAGCGCGAGTTTGTGCATCCTCACCGGACTAACTAACGAACTAACTAACTGCTGCACTCGCAGCAGTTGTATCGAACTGGCCGGGTAAGTGAAAAGTGTCGGCCACTTTGCCTTTTCACTGGCATACAACATAAATTATGTTGTGGTACATTTTGCTGGTTGTGATTTTGTGGCCCTTTCATAGCCACTCCAAAGCAATTGTATTCCTATGTGCCAGGGACACCAGTAGGTATGTCAGACCTTGTATGTAAATATGTCCCAGCAACTTTATGATATAAAGAGAGAGAGAGGAAGGGGGAGTAAGAGAGTATCACTTCTAATAAGGATGGCCACAAACTGGCGATATTTTAAACCTTATCATCAATCGACTGAACAGTGGATACTGTTCAATACAACCGCACTCTTATACTCCCACACACACACAGCAACAGCAGTCCCTAGAACTATAGTATAGCATAGCCTGATACTAGTTTATGCAACCCATACATTGTGCTTAGTTAATGGCTATTTACTCACTCTAACGCTTCACAGGAGGATTTTAAGCAATTTACACTGTGTTGATTGCACACTGCTGCTGGTGGCAACAGGACTGAGAGGATTGGGAATTTATGATGTCTAAAATTATTAAATTATGTTGTTAAGCTCGTGCTAATATGATGACGGCGACGACGACGATGCTGATGATGTCGATGTTGGTTGTTGCTGATGGATACAATTTGTTTGCATTCTCTTTGTCGGACAATATTTATGATAGCATTTTTCCAACGAACAAAAGCTTACAAGCAAAGCAAATAATTTCATGTTGTTAATTAATATTATGGCATACTTTTAGGCGATTATGTGGTTTAGCCCAATATCGTTGTAAATGTTGAAAACTTTACCTTGTGCCACAATTACAACACACACATTAAAAGTTCTTTCGGGGAAAAATACAAAGGCCCAGATTTTGTTTAAAAGTTCAACTAAGCAAAATTAAGTTTGGAATATTAGAAAACCATAAATTTTTGTGGCATACTTGTGGGCATGTTGGTTATGTAATAGTTCAATGAATAACTAATGTGATAGGGTTTAAGTTAGAAAATCTTTACCAAGGGAGTAACTTATGTGATTAGACTTAACTGATGAACTCTTAACCAAAGTGTTTAGGTTTTGTGTAGCAACACAAAAATTATCATCACATCAATACTATAGCCTACTTTAGGGGATTATGTGGTTGATTTTAATATTAACTTATATTTTCATTTATTAATAAAACGAGCAAAAAAGAGATCATTTTAAAGTTGGTTGGACATAATTATGGTTATATCTGTGTTATGTATTTGATAAAGGAGCTACAAATTCTTTCATATACAGTGTTTTATATGCAGTTGGTATAAGAGAAGCAATTATATTTTATATTAGAGCTCTGCATAAATGGAATTGCTTTACTAAGGCAACAAATGACGTAATACTTGTAAGACAACAAACTTGTTGATACAATAGAAGATATTTTCGATACAACGAATATAATTTTTGGCACAATTATAGTACCAATTGGTGCAACAAAATTGCTTTTTGGTTCAAAAAATAACTTTCTAGTACAATAACAAAATTTTTGATACAAGTAATTGTACTTTTTGGTACAACAAAAGTACTTATATACACTAAAAGTACTATTTAGTACAACAAAAGTACTTTATTCAGTACAATTTGTAATTTTACTTTTTTAGTACAATAAAAGTAGTTTTTGGTACAATAAATTGTACTATGTTGTATAATGCAAGTATTTTACGGTACAACAAAATAACTTTTTGGTACAATAATTTGTACTTTTTAGTAAAAAAAAAATTACTTTTGGTATTTCCTTTTTGGTACAATATTTTGTAGTATTTGGTCAATAATAAATAAATGATCAATAAATAATACCAAAAGTACTTTTAGGTGCAATAATAATGGTACAATAAATTGTACTTTTGTTACAATATCTATTTGTACATATTTGTATTAAAATTTCATTTTTGGTATAATAAATTTTACTTTTTGTACAATAAATTATACTGTTTGGTACAATAAATTGTACTTTATGGTACAATAAGAGTACTTTTTAGTATAATTAAAGTACTTTTCGGTATAATTAATTGTAAAAATTTTACTTTTTTGTACATATTATAAATTTTTAGGTACAATACTTAAATACAATTTCTAATTTTACTTTTTGGTACAGTAAATTGTACATTTTTGTACAGCAAAAGTACAATTCGGTACAATAAATGTACTTTTTGGTACAAAAAAAGTACCTTTTGGTACAATAAATTGTACTATTTCGGACAGTAACAGTAGTATTTGGTGCAATAAATTGTACTTTTTAGTATAATAAATTGTACTTTTTGGCACTGTTAATTGTACTATTTGGTTAATTTAATTGTACTGTTTGGAACAATAAATTTTGGAACGATGAAAGTACTATTTGGTACAGTAAAAATACCTCTTGGTACCAAAACTATGTCTTTTTGGCTATTTGGTACAATAATAGTACTTTTTTTGTACAATAAAAGTACTTTTTGGGCAATAAAAGTATTTTTTAGTGCAATAACTTGTACTTTTTAGAACAATAATATATATGTACGTTTTGGTACTATTAATTGTACTATTTGTTACAATGAAAGACTTTTGGTATAATAAAAAATATTTTTGTACAATATATTGCACTTTTGGGTACAGTAAATTGTACTATTTGGTACTAATAATAGTACCATTTGGTACAATAAGTTGCACTATTTGAAAGTACTTTTTGGTACAATAAATTTAACTATGTAGTACACAAATTTTACTTTTTGGTACAATTAATGTCCTTTTTGGTTAAATAAATATACATTTTGCCACAGTACTGTACCCTTAGTACAATTTAAAATTGTACATTTTGTTACAGTAAATTGTACCTTTTGGCACATCAAATTGTAATTTTTGGTAAATTTTTTACAATAAAAGTACTTGTCAGTACAATAAACGTACTATTTATACAATAAATTTTACTTTATGTACAATTTCTAATTTAAATTTTGGGTACAACAAATTGTACTATTTGGTAAAATAAATTGTACTTTTAGTACAATTTACTATTTGGTATAACAAATTGCACTACTTTAATCAAGAAATTGTACTTTTTGGTAGAAAAATTTTATATTTTGTTTCAATTTATGTCCTTTTTGTTGAAATAAATTTACTTGTTGGAACAATTAATGTACTTTTTGGTACAATACAGAGCTTTTTATACATTTTCTACTTGTATAAAATATAAATACAATAAATTTTACTTTTCATTCATTGAACCAAATTGTACTTTTTGTTACACTAAATTTTATTATTTGGCAAAATAAATGTACATTTTACTAGAATCAAATTTTGTTTTGAATCTTTTGGTAAACAAAAAATTAAATCACCGAAAGATTATTTACTTTTCAAACGATGGTGGACAAAAAAAATTGACAAATGAGACAAAAGCTATTTACATATTTTAAATGTACACAGAATAGGATATTTTATTTTTTAAAAATCCGTCAACCATATGTGAACCTGATTATGTGGACACTGCTGCAACATGAAGTAGAAATTTTCAATGACAACATTACAGATAAAAGGGAAATGTTCTGCATTTCCTCGAGACTACTTTCCTTTAATTCCTGAAAAGACTTTGGTTTGCTGTTGAAAAGTTTTCTTTAAAGGAGCCCTCAAAGAAAAAAGTCCATTGAGGATAAGTCTGAGCTACAAGGTTGCCAGTTAATGTCACCTCTTTTGAATATCAATATTTGCCAAACATTTCGCGATCAGCACCCAATCAGCCGTTGGATATGTAACGTATTGTCCCATCTCCCCATATGAAACCACGATCGTTGATTAAAACCATTGAATTCCTTTAGCGCTGCAGCCAAAGAGTTATGTAGTATGGCAATATACCTATCTGTATTTACACTAACAGCATGTCTGCAAAGAGCTTCTTAAAAGTAAGGACTCCTAATGGCTCATAGTGACAAAACTGCTCTTAGGTGAAAGCAGTGGGTTTTGGTGCTTCAAGTTAAAGTACTTTAAATATTCTTGCTAAAACCACGATCGTTGATTAAAACCATTGAATTTTTATATTGCTGGAGCGTAAAAGTTATGTGGCATGGTAATATGCCGATCTGTATATACTGTAACAGCACATCCATCTTGATCTTCATAAAATTGTCGACTTATAATGCCTTAGACTGACAAAACTTCCTTTAGGTGATAACAGAGAGTTTCGGTGCTTCAAAGTTAAATACCGTCCTATTAGAAACCTTAGACAAATGCACTACTTTGTTGTCGAACTGTAACTTTAAGGAGCAGAGAAAATTACCCCCTCTAAAACTTTCTTCAATCCCCAACAGAATCATAGCAGTAACTCTCTCTAAAATACTTTGCGGCTATAGTAATTAAAGACTATTAATTGAGACCATAAAACTTTGGCATACATTTGCCGTATTTTCTAAAATTTATTGCTTATTTAGCCTAGAAGCTTTACGTACAATTTAATAGTTTGTCCAATATGAAAATATATACACAATATTTTTTTTTTATTTCATTTCTTTTCTTCATTTCGAAATACAATTGCAGAATTTGCTCTTTGCTTTGCTTAGCATTCGTTTCGCCTTCCCTTGTACAATTTGATAATCTTATTTTGAGCAATTCATTGTGGTTGTGTAAAACTGCAATTAGAGGAAATCTAAATGGAATAGAAGAAAAGAGGAAATTGAACTTCCTGCAGCAGCAATACAACAGTAAATGCATTTTCATTGCTGCAACAATAACGGCAGCGGGCGCAGCAACAACATAGTTTCAATAGTGAAAAATTGTATGCAGCAGCAGCAACAACGAACAAGAGGCCACAGGATCCACCAACACCATTACTAGCACCGTCGATAACGAAACAACTAGTGAAGCTAGTGCAAAGCGCAGCGGGACGAGTGGTGAGATTGAGAGTGAGAGGGCGTGTGAGTGTGTATGTCGCCCACAGACAACATCACAACGGGCCAAAAAACACACGATGCAACTAAACCGCCACTGGAACTAAAGTTAAGACACACACAGCAATGTTAACACACGCTCTTACACACACACACAATGAGAGACAATTGTACATTCACTCGCACGCACACCTCTACATGAATCCTTCTATACAATATGCAATATAAAGAAAATGTTATTGGGTCAATTTGTAAGAGAAAATGTTTCACACATACTCCAGTCATCGGACGGACGGACGGACTATGCCACCGGCATAGTTGTACAACATGTATACACAGAGCCAGAGAGAGACCTATACAAATTCATTTGCCCACACACACGCACACGTGTAGCCACAATTTCGTATTGACACTGCGCTCGAAAGATGAAGTACGAAGAATCATGGAAAGAAAATAACCAAGGCAATTTTTTGAATTGCAGTTCCGTTAAATTGCAAATGGCAAAGAGGTTGCAAAACCACTACCAGCAGATATGTGTAGCTGCTGCTAGTAACCAGACGCATATTGAGAGTGGGGGGCCAACTTAAAATGATGGTTAATGAGGTGCAGTAGTTAAAATAAAAATATAAAAATATAAAAATATAAAAATATAAAAAATATAAAAGTATAAAAATATAAAAATATAAAAATATAAAAATATAAAAATATAAAAATATAAAAATATAAAAATATAAAAATATAAAAATATAAAAGTATAAAAATATAAAAATATAAAAATATAAAAATATAAAAATATAAAAATATAAAAATATAAAAATATAAAAATATAAAAATATAAAAATATAAAAATATAAAAATATAAAAATATAAAAATATAAAAATATAAAAATATAAAAATATAAAAATATAAAAATATAAAAATATAAAAATATAAAAATATAAAAATATAAATATATAAATATATAAAAATATAAAAATATAAAAATATAAAAATATAAAAATATAAAAATATAAAAATATAAAAATATAAAAATATAAAAATATAAAAATATAAAAATATAAAAATATAAAAATATAAAAATATAAAAATATAAAAATATAAAAATATAAAAATATAAAAATATAAAAATATAAAAATATAAAAATATAAAAATATAAAAATATAAAAATATAAAAATATAAAAATATAAAAATATAAAAATATAAAAATATAAAAATATAAAAATATAAAAATATAAAAATATAAAAATATAAAAATTACTTACTACCGAAAAAACTTGCCGCTCATTGCATGACCTCAGCCTAAGATAACTCTATTTTTTATAGAAAAAATAATTAGAAAAATTAACTTTTCTTCTAGAAAATTTGTATTTTGGACTCACCTTTTCCTAAGGAAAAGAAGCCGTAACCAGAGAGAAGAGAGCAGTTATTTTTACACTTCAATTGTTTTCAATCAATTGTTTTTCGATGCAACGTATTGTTTTCTATAATATCATTAAGCAACATCACAAACTAAAAATTTACCTTTAGATAATCAATGAATGCAAAATCTGATACAAAGTTTATCTAAATTGTTCATTTTCTCGACTTATAGCTTTACCTTCGTATTAGTGAATACCAACTACCACAACTGCCTCTACTATCCTCAAACAGCAACAAAGCCAACGGTGACACACTTTACTCCGACACTGGGCTACACACGACCAATACAAACAAATGTTATGGTTGATGGTTGGTAGTAAAAGCTAAGGCCATGTTCCAATGTAGGCGTCTGCACGTTTGTTTCGTTCCTACGTACTATCTAGTTCCGACTAAAGGAAAGGTTATACCAAAGGAGTGTGTTCAAGTGTTGAGTATTCATTTCCTTTCAATTTTAAGCGTTTTATGTGTTTCCTTACCACTTCGGCATCTAATGCTATGAATGCTAGCGTCGACCAACATCAACCTACATTTAGTATCCAGATATATATTTTAATTTTAATAAATAGAAATTGAAGAAGAATTTTACAAAAATGTAGTTAAATTATAATTAATTTTTACACCCAGATGGGGGGGAGGACGGAAACTTAGAGGGAGATACAAGATACAACTAGAGCTGGAAAGTTGTGAGAAGACTGGGTTGTGCCTTTGAAATACCAAAGAGCTGGTAAGAAGTTACCCTAGCAGAAGAGGTAAGGAGCTTGGAGTAGTACCTTTACAGTACCACAATTTTTGTAAAAACCCTTACCCACAGAGACACTTTTTCTTAGCAAGGAAAAAGTTTTGCATTTCCTTAATGAAAATGGCAAAAATTGTTTATGTTTCCTTAAGGAGTTATGAATATTTATTATGCACTTGGTAACATCTTACAAAAAAAGATGTTTAATTGCTAATTTGTGTTGTTGGTTAATGGTATTTTTTTCTATAAGTGCAAGCATTAAAATTTATGCCTGAGAAATATGATGCCTCAATGTATGCTATACAAAATTTTGCACAGTTTGTACAGGGAAGGAGATGTTATTTCTTAAAAGAATTTCCATTAAATTTTCAGTTGAAGTTAAAAGCAATGAACATGGTTTGGGCAATAGTTTGAAAGCCTTTTAGCTATAAATGAGAAATTTACAAAAATGTACCTAGAATGCGTAATGTGGCTCAAAAGTTGGCTTTGAGAAGGGCAAAGTAAAATCAGATATGCGAAGGAGTGAAAGTAAAGTTAAATAATATTTCTATGAATTTTTAATTGTAAAGGAATATATTTTTACCAATATTTGTAAACTGGTAACAGTGAATATAAATAATATCCAGAAAAGCTTTATTTTAGGAAAGACAGCACAGAAATAGTATGTTTGCTTTAGATTTTATTTTAGTATTTTTTTTTTAGTTTGTGTAAAAAATGTTTCTATAAATTTTTTTACTGTCAGCATTTCAAATTTGGACCAACAGCTTGGCCTTCATAAGGAGCATTCGAGGATGCCATAAGCCCGAAATTATTTCTAAACAATAAATGCCATTAACTTTGTCAGCTAATAAAGGTAAAATTTCGGCCATTCCTTTAAATTTGTTGAGTATTATTTTTAGAAAAACTTCTAACCTCTAAAAGAAACACCAGGTAAAAAGGTTTCACTAGATATGGTTTCTTTGCTTAATAACATTTTTGTGGTATTGTAATATTTTTATAAATTCTAGTGTTTTTTTTTTCAAATTGCTGCACTTGTTCAAGGTCTATTAGTTTTTTTTTTATTTCCTTAATTTATTTTTAATTTTTCCTAAACTTGACTAATGAAATTTGTTAAAATACAATTTAGTATTAGTTTTACACCTCCGGTTGTGTGCGTTGTTTTTTATGCCATCTATTCTCCTTGTGCAATTTAATATGTAAACGGAAAAGGAAATGACAACACTTGCAGATGCTTTAGCGCCCTTAGCTTAACTACTCGTTTACTACTACACACTCACCTAACGATATGGGCAGCCACGTTAGCTACCCATGTGTTCTTCTTGTAAGCATTTTTGGGGGTAAATCATGATATGTCAACTTTTAAACGTTGTTCGCTGTGTGTATGTGTAAGTGTGCATGGCTGTGTGCGGGTAATCAAGCAGGGCTATTTAAATGTCCAAGGATTTGGATAGGATTGGTGTTTGCTTGGATGGATGGTGTGTTAAATCCTTGAAATCCTTTAAATACACTCTCTAGACGTACATATGTGAACGCCGTTAGTTGCTTGCTAGCGAGCGTTGAGTGTTGGTGTATGTGAATGGCATCATCGTTTTACTGGCTTCTTGTTGCCTTTGTCGCTTTTGGCAAACTGACCGGGCTAAATGGATTAAGACAAAAATGTGTGAACACCAACGCAAACGAGCAAAAAACCAACAACCAGTACAGGAAAATGAAAATGTCAACCAAACATGTAAGGACATGTGAAAAACTCGCAGCGACACACGCACACAGCGTACACAGCAGGCAGACCAGGCAGGCAGTTTACTATGCGCTCATTTATTTATGTAGAGTATAGACGCCAAAACGGTGTGACAATGTGTGTAGTAGTTACCTATGACTGTGTGTGTGTGTGCCCCTGTGTGTTTGTGGATACAATGAAGCTTAGTCAGCTAACAAGAATGACACACACTCACACACACATGTACTCCCTTACAAACACTTGCAATTGCATCGTTTACTACTCGCAGGAGACAGCCAGGACAGGCTGTTTTGTGAGTGCCACCACGTGTGTGTGTGTGTATGCCATGGTAACTTAATACATGTCCAAAATTTTTACGATCACCAATGACACACGGCTCTCCATGGGATATTATTTTACTACATGGTCATTTTTCTATAAATCTTGTGCATTTTTTGTCCGCTTCGTAACGTAGCGTTATTCCTGCCAAAAAGGATATTGTTTTTGTCCAAAGTAAAGAGAACTTTGCTAAAGACTCTCTGACAGTAGCTATAGTTGGGGCAGCAACACCACCAGTGCCATTGTATGTGTGTGTGCGTAGCGGATAACAACATCATTGATTATTGTATAAATTCAATATGTAATTTATTCTGGCATAACATAAAGGACCTATATGTATGAATATAAAGCAGTATTTAAGGATCTGCTCATAATATTCCTTATTCAGCCATAAATAGGCCATTTCAATGGAAAGGTAAGACATATCATATCACAGCAGATTCTTTTATGCCGCTCTCGCTCTCTATTAGATTATGCCAATGTAGGTGCATGAATAAAATGTCCTTGTGCATTATCTTCTACTGTATGCCATAAGAAATTGTGTGTCTATGTGCCTACATAATATGTATTTAGTTAGCTGTGTATTACTGAATAGTGTATGTTGGTGTTAGCAAAAACCTATCAAAGATTTCTTTATTTCAAAGAAATTTGTAAATCACAGCAGGCAAAAAAGGTTGGCACCCACGTTTAGCACAATTCTTAACCAGTTAAATCTTTTCTTCTTGAAGTGTAATAGATTTAAAGAAATTTGTCTTCTGTGACGAGAGCACAATTCAATGTTTGCAACCTTGATTTTTGTGTTAGATTTTTAAATGACAAAATTATATGAAACTTTAAATGAAGATATTATTTCAATTTATATTGTACGAGATGGACCACAAGAACGTTTGAGACATACATACGTATGTCATATCCAAAGAGTCTCTTGAGGTCCTCTGAATCCTGCCTAAATCTTGCGAGTCCTTAGTCCTTTGAGTCTTATCAGGTGAGTCCCAGTTTAGTTCTGCGTGTCATGTGTGTTTATTCGAATTCTTGTGAATCCTGCTAAAATCCTTAAAATTTTTCGTGTCTTCTAACGTGGATAAAAAGTGTGCAGTGTAAAATCCCTAATATCCTAAGAGTCCTTTAAAATCCCCTGATTCCTACCGATTTCCAGCGAGCTCCTGTGTCTCGTTACGTGGATAAAAAGATTGTCGTTATGGGTCACTTTTATCCTGGAAGTCCTGATGAGGTCCTGTGAGTTCCAGTAAAGTCCTGCGTATCCTAAATGAATCCTTAGGCTAATACAGAAAGTGTGCCATTTGAGGCCACTGATATCCTGGGAGCCCTCCGAGATCCTGTGTATATCCTGTGAGTCCTTCATATCTCCTTACATAGATAAAAAGTATGTCGTATGAGGTCGCTAATATCCATGGAGTAGTTTGAAGGCCTCTGAATCCTGCTAAAATCTTGACAGCACTTCATGTCTTCTTAAGTGGATAAAAAGTTTGCTGTGCATTGGCACTTATATCCTAGGAGTCCTTCGGGATGCTCTGAATCCTGCAGATATCCAGTGAGCCCTTCGTATCTCGTTACGTGGATAAAAAATTTGAGGTCACTTTTATCCTGGAAGTCTTAATAAGGTCCTGTGAGTTTTAGTAAAGTCCTGCAAATCCTTAATGAATCCTAACGCTTATACAGAGAGTGTCATGTGGCGCCCACTGATATCCTGCGAGTCCTTCATACCTTCTTACTACCTTCTTATCCATGGAGTCTTTTGAGGTCCTCTTACAGCTTAAATCTTGCAAGCCTTTCGTGTCTTCTTAAGTGGAAAAAAAATTTGCCGTGTGTAGTCACTTATTTCCTAAGAGTCCTTCGAGAACTTCTGAACCCTGCCGATATCCAGCGAGCTCTTCCACTTATTTCACTTATTTCCTAAGAGTCCTTCGAGAACTTCTGAACCCTGCCGATATCCAGCGAGCTCTTCCTGTCTCATTACGTGGATAAAAAGATTGCCATTAGAGGTCACTTTTATCCTGGAAGTCCTGATGAGGTCCTGTGAGTTCTAGTAAAGTCCTGCGAATCCTTAATGAATCCTTACGCTAATACAGAAAGTGTGTCATGTGAGGACACTGATATCGTGGTAGGACTTCGAGATCCTGTGTATATCCTGCGTGTCCTTTATATCTCCTTACGTAGGGTCCTCTGAATTCTGTGAGTCCCAGTATATAGTGTGTTATGTGAGGTATTTCGAGATCCTGTAAAATCGATAAACTCCTGTGAGTTCTTCGTGTCTCCATACATGGATAAAAAGTATACCCTGTAACGTCACTTATATCCTTGGAGTCCTTAGATATCCTGTGAAAGTTGCGAACTTTTCGTGTCTCCTTGCGTAGATTAAAAGTGTGCCGTGTGAGTTCACTTATATGCTGGGACTTCTGATGAGTTCCTGTGAGTCGCCGTAGAGGCCTGCGAGTCCTTAAATGATCCCTACGCGAAAAAAGAGTGTGCTATGTGAGTCCTAGGAGATACTGTGGATCCTGCTAATAACCTTTGAGTCTTTCGTTTCTTCCTACGGGGTTGAAAATTTTGCCATGTGAGGTCACTTATATTCAGGGAGTCTTTGAGGTCCTCTGAATCTTGTCAATATCTTGTAGATCATTTGTGTCTTCTTATATTGATAAAAAGTTTGCGGTGTGTATTCATTTATATACAGGAAATCCTGATGAAGTCCTGTGATTTCCAGTAGTGTCCTGCGTGTCCTTAAGTGATTCCTACGCGAATAAAGTAAGTGCCATGTGAGTCTTTCTTTTCTCCTTACGTGGATAAAAATTTTGCAATTTGAAGTAATCAATATTCAGCGCGTCCTTTGACGTCCTTTGAATCCTGCCAATATCTTGTTTTGATAAAAAATTTGCTGTGTGTATTCATATATGTACTGGAAGTCCTGATGAAGTCCTGTGATTCCCAGTAGTGTCCTGCGTGTTCTTAAGTGATCCCTACGTGAATAAAGAGTGTGCCATATAAGGTCACTCATATCCTGGGCGCCAATATGGGCAGCTAAGACATGTGTGTCCTGTGAGTCCATCATATTTACCTAACACGGATAAAAGTGTGCCGTACAAGGTCAATTACATCGCGGGAGTTCATAGAAGGTCCTGTGAGCACCCATAGAGCCCTGCAAGTCCTTTAGTGATTCTTAACTGAATAAAGGCAGTGTTGTGTAAAGTTGTTTTCTCTCACTATAAGAAATTAATTCAAACATAAAAATGATGTTTTACTCTTAGCCACGGAATCAAAGTAATGCTATCCTTTTTAAATATATTGGGGTATATAGAAACTCGTTTCCTGTAAAAAAAAAAATGATAAAGCATTTCTCATGCTGAACAAACTTACACATATTTTTTTTTTGGAAATATTTCTCAGTATTTAGCAACCTCATGACACAACATTTCTGTTAGAACATAAAACTCCAAAAACTTTACCAACAACATCATTTAATTACTATGCAAAAACATATTCTATCTATCAAATGTTTTATTTCTTGGCCTATCGCCTACATTTGTATATATTACAATTTCGCCATCTCCCTCTCATTCAGGACATAATTCTTACCCCCCATACAATGGAAATCTAATTCAGTTTTGCTGTCAGTCTCTCTACAAAATCTTATGTGTGTGTGAAACTGAATAAATAACTACATATCAAAAGATTGAAAAGCATAACATAATAAAATTACTTTAAACTAAAAACCCAAGACATGTGAATATAAAATGAAATGCATAAAGGAAAGCAACACGAAAGGCAACACACACATACGCACACACAAAGGATAACACCAGCACCATCACCAGCATCACCTTTTAGCCAGGGATAACGAAATCAACAACTATCACAACCTTACAGAAGCTGATGGAAAAAAAAATATAAAAATATTTGAGTGAAAAAGCCAAAAGGTAAATGGCATCATAAATAACAAATGAATGACAGACACAGGGGTGGTTGGTGGTAGCCGGGATGAATACCTTAAAAGCAAGCATAAGATGTATGTGAACCCAAAAAAATAACAAAAAAACAAGAATGGTTACCATGACATTTTATTTTGACACATGAATAGTTTGTTAGCCAGCAACAAAAGCTAATGGGCTGCCAGCAGTGTATAAGGGAAAAGGAGCAGGACACCCAGCCATTGTTACTAAGCTGCCCACATGCCTGACATGTGGTAGTCAAAGATAAAGTTAAAAATTACTTGAAAAAAGAAAACGAATGTGTGTGAAATCAACTCCAAAATATACAAATGGAATTATAGCACAAATTTTCTTTTATATTATGCCACATAAACTATATACAGGTCACACAAACACACACACGTAAACACAAGTAAATTAATGTATATGAAAATGCTTTAATAAATACCAGAACTGGTCTGTTGTGTTGTTTTTTTAGTAAACAGGAAAAATATATATACTAAAGGATTACCTTTACAAAGAATTATTAACAAATACTTGTAGCCCCGGACAAAGGTAAATAAATGTAAAATAAATATTTAAATGAATATGTATTTAGGTTTAATGTATTTATATAAATCAAAAAATTTCTATACAAACCTATAAAGGAGCGAGCGGGTGTGTATGTGTGTGCGTGTGTGGTTGCGTGTGGCAAATGCTCTCAGATATTTGCATATAAAAACCTATATGCTTTTGCTACTTTTTAACAAGCAGCCATTAGTGTCTACAATCTAGTTAGTCTTTGGTTTTGGTTTCCGGTTCCTGGTTGTACACTTCTGTATCTTTTTTTTTGTGTTTTTTTTTCTATGTTGGCTTGCCTTGTTTGCCGCTGCACTAACACAGCATTAAGGTGTTGGTGTTACTGTTGCTACTGTTGTTGTTATGAAATATGAACACGTACCTTTGCACTAGGCTGTGTATTATGAGCAGACGCACTCACCTGATCCTGTATTATAAGGATATAGTATTGTATTTGAGAAGGAGTTGGTCCAGGGGGCAAAGAGGAGAGGATGTATATCTCAAGTAATGAATAAAGCAATGTGGAAAGTATATGAAGTCATGTTAGCAACTGTTTGCAATTTTACACTTAAAACTATTGTAGACATTTCAAATAGCTGCATTACTCATTGTCAGAGGGGTAGGAAAGGAGGGGATTGCATTAAACTAGGGAGGAGAGTGCATTAAACTGAACATGGCAGCATTGGCAAAAATCAGCGACATATTCTTTGTTAACAATCTGAGTATGTTTGGAAATTTGTTGTGTAGTTACATTTCGTAATTTGTCAGAGGTGTATTTTAAGCCTAACAATCGAATCCACATCCGCTTGTCAGTTCTGATTTAAATAAATTAACGAAACTATACAATCAGAATCAAATTTCAAAATTAATTTTACAACCACATCTTTCTTTATCTTTATCTTTATCTTTATCTTTATCTTTATCTTTATCTTTATCTTTATCTTTATCTTTATCTTTATCTTTATCTTTATCTTTATCTTTATCTTTATCTTTATCTTTATCTTTATCTTTATCTTTATCTTTATCTTTATCTTTATCTTTATCTTTATCTTTATCTTTATCTTTATCTTTATCTTTATCTTTATCTTTATCTTTATCTTTATCTTTATCTTTATCTTTATCTTTATCTTTATCTTTATCTTTATCTTTATCTTTATCTTTATCTTTATCTTTATCTTTATCTTTATCTTTATCTTTATCTTTATCTTTATCTTTATCTTTATCTTTATCTTTATCTTTATCTTTATCTTGATCTTTATCTTTATCTTTATCTTTATCTTTATCTTTATCTTTATCTTTATCTTTATCTTTATCTTTATCTTTATCTTTATCTTTATCTTTATCTTTATCTTTATCTTTATCTTTATCTTTATCTTTATCTTTATCTTTATCTTTATCTTTATCTTTATCTTTATCTTTATCTTTATCTTTATCTTTATCTTTATCTTTATCTTTATCTTTATCTTTATCTTTATCTTTATCTTTATCTTTATCTTTATCTTTATCTTTATCTTTATCTTTATCTTTATATATAAAGAGAAAATGTTTATGAGTTTAAAATAACTTTAGTGATATTAAATCGACCCACTACAGTTTATTAACTATCTAACACTATGCCCAATTTTGAGACTCTCCGCCTTTATTCCTCAACTTTTCAAAAAGATAACTGATTTCAAATTTGTACACTCATTTATAGATGTAATCACAAAATCTGACAATCTTAGACCCGACTTTAATCATACACACATGTATAGGCACCCATCTTCCACACATTGCTTTGCTGAAATACATCCAAATATGCAATGATTTTGCATGTGAATCGTTTAGTGTCTGACAAAGAGTGTCTATCTCTCTCACTCTCTCTGCGTGTACATGCAAGTGTTTGTAAATGTAAATAACTAAACACGTAGAGCAGGTGCCTTAACAAAATAATAAAAAAGTTAAATGCTTTAGAATATAACCAAACAATGTTTCTTTTAAACTTGCACTGACACACATGCAGCTGTGTGTGTGTTTTCGTCGCACGCTCGTTACATATACATGTGTTCTTGTGTTGTATTGTTATTATTTGCATCTATTGTTGTTGCCTTGCAAGTAAATGTTTAGTATGGAGGAGAGAGAGAGCGTTTATGTGACTGTGTGTTGTTATACAATTGCTGTTGTCGTCGTTCTCGCTGTCGTTGTTGTTGGCATTTAAACATTATTGCTACGTGACTTAGGTTTACACTACCCGAGAATGTTGCAACAACTTTGGGGACCCAGCAGCGGAAAAGACGAGGCATTGTAAAAATATGCCTGCAAACATGCCTTCAAAGGCAGTTTGTTGACATTCAAATACGCCTTCCTTTACCAGGCATGTATACAGGCTATAATAAGTCCTTCACTAAGCCTAACAAAAAATTCCATACCCATGCACATTTCGCTTCTCAAATGAGACCTGCAATGAGGCCTCTTACTAGGATGAGAAAAGATCCCGCAGACATGCCTCTTTCCCATCTTAAAACTGGCCTGTGAGCAGCCCTACTGTGTACCCCACAAAAATACCATAGATGTGCACAAAGGGCATGCAATCTTTCTTGTCTTAAACAGGCCTGTTGACAGTCCTATTAGTAGAAGGCAGAATTGACGTTCATAGCCATGCACTTGTCACTTCTCCGATTAGGCCTGTTGACAGGCCTCTTAAGGAAGGTAAGACAGATGCTGTTGTTTATGAAAACCACATGTTTGTAATTTGTCGTACAACAACTATATCACGTGATAGCCGAGTAGGTAGCATGCCCAACCATGAGTACTGAGGTCGCGAGTTCGATTCCCGCTGCTGGAGTTTAAAAAACTAGTTATTACAAATTGTAATAAATATTGTATTAAAAATTTATAAAAAGTAGGAAATCATTTTATATGGAAATAATTCGCATATGTTTTTTTTATTTGTCCTTCTATAAATGCTCTTTTGCAGGCCTGCAAGCTGGTCTGCAGTAGCAATGCCTCATAGAAGGCCCTTGTTATTAGGACTCCAAGCAGGACATACTAGGCATGCCTACTGAAACGCCTTCAAAGAGAAAGGGAATGTACAGGCCTTGCCTGCCTATGACACCCTATGTTAATTTGAAATGAAGACTGCATTTGAAGGGTAGGGCTTCTGACTGCCTTTGCAGGCCTGTAAAAAGGCATGCAAAGCCCCATTTTTTGCTGCTGGGGAACAATAAAAAAATAACATTTCACACACACAGCAGACAGTAATAATGTTTATTCTTTATAGTACAAATAACTGCAATGGATACTGTGTAGCGGATAAGGATTTGATGGGGGGATATACTAGGGAAATCTATGGGAATGTTTTATTTTAAATTAAAGTACTGGAATTTAAAAAAAGAAACATTATTGTTGTTATATGTTATTTTTTGGTATTATTGTTATTATAATTTTAAATACATTTTTATGTTTTGATATTTTTATATTTTTTTTATATTTTTTTTATATTTATATTTTTTATTTTTATATTTTTATATTTTTATATTTTTATATTTTTATATTTTTATATTTTTATATTTTTATATTTTAATATTTTTATATTTTTATATTTTTATATTTTTATATTTTTATATTTTTATATTTTTATATTTTTATAATTTATATTTTTATATTTTTATATTTTTATATTTTTATATTTTTATATTTTTATATTTTTATATTTTTATATTTTTATATTTTTATATTTTTATATTTTTATATTTTTATATTTTTATATTTTTATATTTTTATATTTTTATATTTTTATATTTTTATATTTTTATTTTTTTATATTTTTATGTTTTAATATTTTTATATTTTTATATTTTTATATTTTTACATTTTTATATTTTTATATTTTTATATTTTTATATTTTTATATTTTTATATTTTTATATTTTTATATTTTTATATTTTTATATTTTTATTTTTTTATATTTTTATGTTTTAATATTTTTATATTTTTATATTTTTATATTTTTATATTTTTATATTTTTATATTTTTATATTTTTATATTTTTATATTTTTATATTTTTATATTTTTATATTTTTATATTTTTATATTTTTATATTTTTATATTTTTATATTTTTATATTTTTATATTTTTATATTTTTATATTTTTATATTTTTATATTTTTATATTTTTATATTTTTATATTTTTATATTTTTATATTTTTATATTTTTATATTTTTATATTTTTATATTTTTATATTTTTATATTTTTATATTTTTATATTTTTATATTTTTATATTTTTATATTTTTATATTTTTATATTTTTATATTTTTATATTTTTATATTTTTATATTTTTATATTTTTATATTTTTATATTTTTATATTTTTATATTTTTATATTTTTATATTTTTATATTTTTATAATTTATATTTTTATATTTTTATATTTTTATATTTTTATATTTTTATATTTTTATATTTTTATATTTTTTTATTTTTATATTTTTATATTTTTATATTTTTATTTTTTTATATTTTTATGTTTTAATATTTTTATATTTTTATATTTTTATGTTTTAATATTTTTATATTTTTATATTTTTATATTTTTATATTTTTATATTTTTATATTTTTATATTTTTATATTTTTATATTTTTATATTTTTATATTTTTATATTTTTATATTTTTATATTTTTATATTTTTATATTTTTATATTTTTATATTTTTATATTTTTATATTTTTATATTTTTATATTTTTATATTTTTATATTTTTATATTTTTATATTTTTATATTTTTATATTTTTATATTTTTATATTTTTATATTTTTATATTTTTATATTTTTATATTTTTATATTTTTATATTTTTATATTTTTATATTTTTATATTTTTATATTTTTATATTTTTATATTTTTATATTTTTATATTTTTATATTTTTATATTTTTATATTTTTATATTTTTATATTTTTTTATTTTTATATTTTTATATTTTTATATTTTTATATTTTTATATTTTTATATTTTTATATTTTTATATTTTTATATTTTTATATTTTTATATTTTTATATTTTTATATTTTTATATTTTTATATTTTTATATTTTTATATTTTTATATTTTTATATTTTTATATTTTTATATTTTTATATTTTTATATTTTTATATTTTTATATTTTTATATTTTTATATTTTTATATTTTTATATTTTTATATTTTTATATTTTTATAATTTATATTTTTATATTTTTATATTTTTATATTTTTATATTTTTATATTTTTATATTTTTATATTTTTATATTTTTATATTTTTATATTTTTATATTTTTATATTTTTATATTTTTATATTTTTATATTTTTATATTTTTATATTTTTATATTTTTATATTTTTATATTTTTATTTTTTTATATTTTTATGTTTTAATATTTTTATATTTTTATAATTTTATATTTTTATATTTTTATATTTTTATATTTTTATATTTTTATATTTTTATATTTTTATATTTTTATATTTTTATATTTTTATATTTTTATATTTTTATATTTTTATATTTTTATATTTTTATATTTTTATATTTTTATATTTTTTTATTTTTATATTTTTATATTTTTATTTTTTTATATTTTTATGTTTTAATATTTTTATATTTTAAAATTTTTATATTTTTATATTTTTCTTTGAATTTTATTGGAAATGTCAAACAAAGTTTTAACGGACCAAAACACATATTGATTACATATTGATTACAAATGCATTAATATTTCTTTTTTTAGCTGCCTCCCCATTTACCATATACAATTGTTTTTTATTTCGCACTACTGTGCTGTGCTGACGTCTTTTTTACCCACTGCCTGATGTGGTAATCATATTCTCGTGTATGTCACACCGAGCAGATGAGATTTTTGCTTCACTTATCTGTTTACATTTTAAGTTAAACATCTGACAGAGTTTAAAGGAGTCATCATCGACATGGCACACACACACAAACTTACTATATAGACATTCTTAGGATATCATATAGTTCGTCCTTTTATTCTATCTGTCTATCCGTCTGTCTGCCTACCTGTATGTCACCTATGCATTTTGGGGTATTTTGCTACAATTTACCAATGAAATTATTTACATATTGTCAGTGAAAGGTATATTTAAGATTTTGTTATCACTAAATGTCTTAGAACAATACCAGAAACGTGTTTACAGGCATGACAAAGATCACACACACACTCGCATACATTCGACAGTGTCAGTGCATTTGCAAAACGAATGTCCTAACGCCCCATTTACAATGTCTTACGTTGATTGAGATTGCCAGGTTGTGGGTCTTTAATTCGAAAAATACTAAACTGACTACATGAAATCGTTGCTTGCAGCAAATGTAGTAGCAGTAGCACTGTACTAGTATGTGTAGATGCTGGCATGTAGCGGGCGTTTTCTTTTATTCTCTTTGTTGTATTGTTTGTGCATCTCTATTTGTTGTTCGCTCGTGTGTGTGTTCGTGTGTGTGTGTTTTCGGTGTTAGCTACATCTGCAAATTGTTAAGCTTGAGCAGTTATATGACTTAGTTTAGTCCTTTGGTTTTGTTTTTTTTTTTGTGAATGCTGGCAAATGCTTTTGTTATTGTAAGTTTTCCTTTGTTTTTTTGCAGTTCCACAATTATTCTCAGGTACATATGCAAATAGAAGCAAAACTTGTCTGCTGCCGTCTACATAGAACTGACTTTAATTAGAAAACAACAAAATGCATAACATTATACACTTACCATTGCACCTGAATTGCACAATTTGTTAAGCATTCAACTCTTGTGCATAAGAGTTTTTATTTATTTTTTGACATTTATTAAATTATTTAAAAAAAATTTTGTTTAAGATTTTCACTTGATTTCATTTTACATTTGATTGTTGGTTGATACAACTTTAACTTTTTTTATGTGAAGTGTTTGTATTTGTTAAGCTAGTTTCTTGTGTTTTCTTTTCTTTGCTCGAGTGTGTGTATGTGTATGTGTGAAATTCTTAGAAAATGTAGTTAGTATTTGTCAAGTGTTTCAAAAGTTTAGTTATAAATTAATGACTTAAGTGATTTAAGTCAATTATGTTGCAAGTGAGCTAATAACTATGAACAATTCTTTACGTCAATAAGAATTTGATGCTTGAATTGATTTTAAAGTGATTACGAAAGTCCAAAAGGGGGGAAACATATTTTATCAAGATTGTATAATATTGTTTTGTGTGATTAGTAAGTAATTTAATAGAAATGTACTTTATAAGGATGCTTTGAGAAACAAATATTGATTTGTGATTATACAAAAGTTATGGTCATGGAAATGTTTAAGGATAAGATATTAGAATGTTTTGCTGTGTTTATGTTTATGTTTTGTTTAAAAGTTATGACGTCTGGGAACTAAATGGTCAGCTTGAACTAAATGGTGAGGCAAAGGTAATATGGGGACTTTTGGACTAGAGGTTTTGCTTTATAGGTTTCGCATTGGGATGCCATTTTTTGTTTTAGTAATATTTACATGTCTCCATCGACAATTCTAATCACCCAATTCCACTTCGACCAGTAACTTGTAGAATATAGTTTAATAGCTCGTCTCTGACGATATTTGATCCGATATTTGACATAACTCGACAACCACTAGTCCGATTTAGTTAAAACAAATTTAAAAAAATTAAGAATTACAATTCTTTTTATCTGTTCATATAACTTTTCCCTACGTAAGCAACTGTTTCACTTCTTCATTAATCCAATGATTTTAAACTGGGTTTATTTTGTAGCAGTTACAATAAAACTGTTGCACTCCGTGGCGTATGATTAACGTGGAATATTACTTATGATAATCATACGCCACCATATAGTATTTATGTTATGTCAAACTTACTAACTTCAAATCGATATTAAATTATTATGGCATGTAACTTGACAAAACGAATGATGCAGAACTTCTTCTTTTTGGGGCTAGTTTCACGTGCAGTTCTCAGAATTGAATCCCAAAATCATGAGTTGGACTGTATTATTAAATTAAAATAGAGTGACAATCAGTGCTGTCTTTTCTGCTTTTTGGTACAACAGCAGAACTTTCTGATGCAATAAAAGTACTTTTAAATTCAATAAATTTTTGCCACAACTAAAGTACTTTTTGATACGATTAAAGTTATTTTTGATACAACAAAAGTATTTGTTGGTACAATAAATTGTACTTCGGTACACTTAAAGTATTGTTTGATACGATAAAATGTTCTATTTGGAACAATAAAAGCATTTATTGAAAAAAATAAATTGTACTATTTGGTACAGTAAAAGTAGTGGTTGTAAACAATATATTGTACTTTTTTTGTGGTTTTTTTATAAGTACTTTTTGGTAACATAAAATTGTACTATTTGGTACAGAAATAGTAATTTTTGTAAACAATAAATTGTACATTTTGGTGCAATAAATTACCTTAAATTTTACATTTTGCCACAATTCATTGTACTTTTTCGTTCAAAAATAGTACACTTTGATACAATAAATCTTATTATTGGAACAATAAATTGTACATTTTGGTACAATAAAGTATTTTAGTTACAATAAATTGCAATATTTAGTAGTACAAAAGTTAACTTTTTGTTGCAATAAGTTGTACCGTTTGGTAAAATAAATTGTTCTATTTGGTACCATAAATTGAAATTTTTGATTTTATTTACTGTACTTTTTGGGCAATAATTAGTACTTTTTGGTACAACAAACTTTACTATTTGGTGCCACAAATTGTATATTTTGTTACAATAAGTTTTACTTTTTGAATTGATTAGCACAGTAAATTGTACTATTTGGTACGAAAAAAGTACTTTTTGCTGCAACAAATTGTATTATTCGGTACAGTAAAGTGAACTTTTTGGTACAATAAATCGTACTTTTTGGTACAGTAAATTGTGCTATTTTGTACAATAAGTTGTACTTTATGGTGCTCTAGATTGTACTTTTTGTTAGAATAAACCTTATTGTTGGTACTATAAATAGTACATTTTGGTACACTAAAATTATTTTTAGGTACAATAAATTGCCCTATTTAGTAGTACAAAATTTAACTTTTTGTTGCAATTAATTGTACTGTTTGGTAAAATAAATTGTACTATTTGGTACCATGAATTGTACATTTTGGTACAGTAAATTATACTTTTTGATTTTATAAACAGTACTTTTTGGGCAATAAATAGTACTTTTTGGTACAGCAAACTATACCATTTGGTACCATAAATTGTATATTTTGGTACAATAAGTTGTACTTTTTGATACTAAATTGCACTATTTAGTACCATAAATTGTACTCTTGGTACAATTTTGTACTTCTTTTTGTAACAAAAGTACTCTAGCTGTACTAAATTTTTATAGCACAATAAATTGTACTATTTGGTACGAAGAAAGAACTTTTTGCTACTATAAGGTACAATAAAAGTACTTTTTGATAACTTTTACCTTTTAGTACTTTAAATTTTACTATTTAGTACTTAAAATTTTACTATCTAGTACAATAAATTGTACTTGTTTTTGTGACAAATATTGGTACAGTAAATTGAATTCTAACAATTATTCGTTGTGGTACAATTGGTACAATAAATTGTACTTGTTTGTGCGATAAATATTGGTTCAGTAAATTGGTACTAAAAATTATTCTTTGTGGTACAATAAATTGTACTATTTGGCACAATAAAACACCTTTTCCCCATTTGCCAGTCTCACGCCAACACTAATACAAATTATCCGCAAATTAAAAAAAAAATAATGTTGCATATTCGTTATAGAGCTTATATAGCTCATGATTCATTCGACCAGTGTACTCTCCATTAGCAGTGATGCTCTAAAATATTTCTTGAAGTATTTTTCTCTCGCAGAGAGAAAGACTAGTAGGACTAGTGTCTGACACAGTATTTGGTGTTGTCCGCGTTTATCCCCATACCCACTTCTACCTTATCAATGCTTGAGAAGGCTGCAGTAACATAACGCAATCCTTGGCTAATGATATCTATATCAACGGCGAGCGCAACCATCATGACTCTGATTAAAGATGGTACTAGTCTTGTTAACTGCATCTTTCCGCATGATCATCTCCATTAGGTAGTTAAAAAGACCGCAAGTGAATTAGGATCAGAGTACTCAAATTAGACAATCTCCCATCCCTTTTAACTCATTACTTATTTATGAGTTTCTTGTGTTTTGCTATCACATGAAAATAACTTATGAACCAATAATTCCTATTAAAGTCTAGTAATGTTTACCACCACAAAGTTTTATATCTAAGCCAAGCGATAACATCTGTTCCTCTTACGATAGTTATCAATCACAATCATTGTAGTGGTTATAAAAAACCAACCCCCCAGAAAATTTAATAATTTAAAACATTACTTTCCTGCATTTTCAATTTCATTACCACATCAACGTATTACTCGTCACGCACACACACACACACACACACACACACACACACACAACTTTCCAACTTTGTTCTAATGTCACGTCTCAACTACTTTTTCATTTTTTACTTCATATCTTGGTCATCATAAACATCATCAACTTGTTTGTGGATGTGTTGCTGCGTTCATAAAGCAGCAAAAGGAATCTGAACAAAAACTAAAACTATTCCTTTTAAGGAAAAACTTATTCCCAGCTACCAATACACCAACAACAATGTGCAAGATTATTGACAGCGGTAGTTACGACACGATAACTAGGGGTCTTTAACACCCAGGGAGTCCACAACAAAACTCTTTATGACTTTATGTGTGGCCATTAAGCAGTTAACGCTGCGGACATGCATGTGAATAGGCGATAGAGAAAGATAAAGCAAAAGAGAGAGACGAAGAGTAAAACCAGACCTGTCAGTGGTAAATGATGACCATATGGTTTATAGCAATATTAGTGTGCTTAAAGAATGCCAATTGATCCTTTAAGAGGAGGTAAAATTAGCTATAAACGTTTTAAAGCTTTAAGAAAGTCTTAAAGGATTATGTTATGGTTCAACTATTTTTACTCTTTTTCAAAACTGTCTATAGTTTCTATTTAGGTAAATAGTTCATAGTCTAACATTTCCTGATGACATTGTTGTCCTTGCTGTCTTGCTGTTCTTTTATTTACTTTTATTTCGTTTACGCTCGGTTTAAGCGTTTAAGCCATTTTTGTGAAATGAGACTACTCTAAAGTACTTAACGAAATTGTTAAGGTGGATTCCCTTTTTTTAAGGATGTTGGTTTAGAGTTTGGCTTTCATTGTTTTTGTTTTGCTTAACAATGGCGGCGCATTGCTTTGAATTGCAAAATACAGCCACTCAAGTGGCTAATAAGAGCTTACTGGAACATTAAAGTGCCTTGGCTGGTTAGCCGTTTTGCTAAAGGAGTTCTGGCTGTGGCCATTAAAATAATAAAAACGACCGTAAGTTGCCAGCAAAGTATAGCAATGTTTTTGGTAGTAACAACATTGCCACTATACGGGCAATTTTCTTGTGGAAATGTCATGATTATTTATTAAAGGTCTCTGTAGAAGGTTGCAGTGCTTACCTTGTGCTGTTGTTGTTGTTTTTTTGTTTCGAGGCAAATCCTGTACAACGTTTATGCCACCAAATCAAGGAGCCACGTAAAAGTCATAAAAATTTGGAGTATTGTAAAAGGTAAAAAGTGCTTTTGCAACTGTATCCATAACGCACATACACAAAAAAGATAAACATTTAGCGATTTGGTGAAATTGTGGCACAGATTGCATTTTAAGTAGGCAAAGACGTATGAATAATAAATAAATACTCATCGAAATGGCTGTTTGATATTAAGTATACGCTTAGTAGGTCACAAGTTCATATGAAGGGAATGTGGTAGTTATGTTAATAGAGAGATGATGGCGTTAAAGCTAGGAGACTGGTACGTATGAGTGATCTGCGTTAGTATAGAATTGAATAATAAGTATACGTTGAGTGTTATTATTGCTACAATTGTGGCATTTTAAGCAGATGTAGACGTTGCCGGCATGTTGAACTTATTAACATATTAACAAACTGTTAGAAGTAGCTAAAATATTAAATTATTACATGGAAATGAAATTCGACGAATGAGTAAATATATAAAAAGAGCCTAAAACGTGACAAATTCCCCAATACGATACTTACTAACTTCAAATCGATATTAAATTGTTATGGCATGTAACTTGACAAACCAAATGATACAGAACTGCTTCTTTTTCGGGCTACTTTCTCAGAAATGAGTCCCAAATCAATGAGCTGAAAAATTGTGTACTGTGTAATTTTACAAACAGTTGTACGAGTGTTACTCAAGTCTTTCACAAACCACACGCCTTCGTGTGGCTGTTTATATCAACTTTGAGCTGATTTACCATAGTTTTAGCACATATACCTATCATTCGTATTTATGTTTTGCAGTATTAAAAGTTTTATCAAATTCTCCTATAAATTTTATAAATATTCCTAAATACAATTTTCCTAAAATGTATCCACGAAAATCACCGTGATTTTTAAATATGTCCAATATGTGTTTTCGCTGTTGTTGTTGTTACTGTGTAAGGACATCCCTTCATTTCCTGTTACTAGTATTCAACAATGACAAAGAAACAACAAACTACTACTATCGCAAAAATATACATACACACAAAACTAATTCACTATGTTGATGACAAATACAGACAGTGGCAGCGAGAAGAAGGAGCATGTAAATGGTTAGATATTTAATTGGCAACATTATATAAAAAAAATATAAAGAAATATTGGCAAATTTAATAATTTTTAAATCAAGTTCAAAACTGTATGCAATTGTTATAACAAATCAAGAATAATACAGTAGTAAAGGCTATGGCTCTATAAAGATCTGCTGAGAGTTTCACTGCAGACGTATGAGTGATATCTAAGCCTAATACAAGTCATATAACGTATACGTCTATCAAATCAAAAGGTCATATTGTTCAATTGGTACGTTGGAACAAATAACTTGATGTTGTCCTTGTTTATTACCAGACCCATCTACCGACTGCTTCTCAATGATTGAAAACGCCTTAAACAGCATTCTACAGCCAATGATGTCTATACCATAAGCGTACGCGAAAACCATGTGAAAGTCCTTAATAATGGTACCAGTCGTGTTTACTGCAGATTGCCGCATGATTAACTAAATTAGGATGTAAAAGAGATCGTATGACAAACGATCGCCCTATCTGGAACCTTGCTTAGTAGAGAATGATTCCGTCAGATTTCTTTCTATCAGCAATGAAAACGTTGTTTCGGTTAGTGTCATTCCACATATAAGCTTTGCGGGAATCACAAATACAGCCATGGCATTTAGGAGTTTTTTTCGTAAAGGACTGTCAAATGCAGCTTTATAGTTAAAAAAAGACGAGATTAGTACCGATTTTCTCCAGGATTTGTCTTAGTGTAACTATCTGGTTGAACGTGAATTACTTAGGTCTAAAGCCAGACTGATAATATCCAATCAGGTTTATTAAGATGGGATTTAATCTTTCACATCCAACGCTAGACAGGATCTTTTATGCAATGGGTAAAAGGCTGATCCCGCGGAAGTTGATGCAAACTCTTTTATCGCTTTTCTTAAGCACAAATCATAGAACACTCAGTTTCCAATCCTTATACATGCATTCCTTAAGCCAATTCGTTTTTATAACATGGTGCAAGCACGTTACCACCTCATGGCCGCCGGCTTTAAAAATACGTGCCGACTCTACATCGGCTGTCGATTCATTATTTTATAAAGCCGCTCAATTGTCGTATTGGCACCATTTTGACTTGATGATGAACATTTCACTTCTGTTTTTCCCTTGTAAGAGGAACACTAATGTGATAGTAAAATTCGCCCGAGTTCAAGGTGGTGGTCGTCCTTGCCAATGTACCGTATGTCCCATGTCCTAGAACCCATGCTAGATGGATTTCGATCATAAATGTCCATCGACCAAACTTTTTATATCTCAGGTCGCCGAAAGCATTGCAGCTTCTTCAAAAACCATTGTGTGGAATTTTCAACCCCTAAGAGTGTATTCTAACTGGCCGTTTATTACAGCTTTGATGATCCTTAGATGGACTCTATACAGGTTCAGCGCAAATGGTGTCCTCTGTATATCCATGGTAGACCGAATCTGTTTGGTCCCTGTGCAAGAGGGTTCTTTCACCCATCTGTCCTTAGCAATGAGGTTCAATTTACCAGCAATTAACTGTTTCCCCCCTTATGAGAGAAACACTAATGTGACCAATGTACGACCGAGGTGGTCGTCCTTACCAATGTACCGGCTCTTTGGTTGCCATATATGTTCCATGTCTTGGAACCCATATCAGGTAACTCCATCAGATACGACCGGTACTCTCGAACATTTCTCGAAGTGGTTAACACGTTCTCCAGAAATCTAATAGGCGCTTATGAATATTGCCGACCAAAATCCCACGATATTAAACTTTCGCTATTTGTGCGTGAACTATGCTACAGTGATCCTGGAGTCGGAGGGGGGATTGCTTGCAGCAATAGAGGGAGTTCGTTGGAATGAACACTGGCTGTCTTGGTTTCCAGTATTTTTTGAAATATTTCAATATTTGCTTCAGGCATGACACGCACTTGCAGGACGCTTGAGACCTCAATTTCATGAATTACAACTTGATCAATTAAATTTTTTGTCTTTTAATCAGTTGCCTTGTGGATTCCTTTGTGTGGACATCTATTTCACTCACTAACACGTTTCCGTTACCAGATGTGCAGATGTATGTAGAATAAGTTTTCTGACTGATGAAGCAGAGGTATTTTCCCTTCCTATTTAACATTAACATCTGTCAGGACAATTTTTATGGCATGTCCAGGGCAGTGGTCAAAGATTTAATTCAACGCTTATAGAATGAATCTTAAATGTCCTCGTCATTGTCTTGCGTCGTGGCGTATACACATACTAGCTTGATGTAGAAATATCTGGCGTTATTACGGATATTGACCAATCGGTCACTATAGAGTTAAACCGCTAGGCCAGATGTAAATCTATCCACATCCGAATTCGTGCCTGTCTGCATGGCAGCTGTAAAAGATATCACAATTCTTTCTTCGTGTTCATTATTGTTACTTTCATGGCATTTCCTGTATGGCGGTAATGTCAGCCTTCTACATGTAGAGGCATCATATTTGTAGAGAGAAGATCAATTTCGACTAATTTTCTTGAACGAAACTTTCAAAAAGTTGTCATTTCTCTTCTGTTTCAATAAAAATTTTTTCACAACTCCAAGTTTCAGGCCAAATATAGGCTGGCACATCTGTGGTAAGTTGAAAACTGGTCATTGCTGATGGTATTGAATGACGACCCTGACCGAAGTACTGTATTGTACATATGTAGCGAGTTTGAGTATTGCACTCGATACTTGCAAATGTCGATACAACGTATGCGTAATATTGTGATTATGCGGATATTATATTAGTCATACGCACTTTGTTTCAATATTGTGGGTTTATGGTTTAACATTAATAACAAAATGTAGATCTTACCAACATTACATACATATGTATGTATAACGTATTAGTAATATTAATGTTATGCGGATTTATGTTGATCATACGCACTTCGTTCCAATGTTGTGGATTTATGTAATAATAATGAATTTTTTTAGAAGATTTCCTTCGATAAAATGTATCCAATATGAGGTTTTTACATAGATATATTAATATAAACTATTTAGTTAAGCCTTAGCTAGAAATAAAGAAAATGATAAACATTAAGGTTGCCTTCTTAAATGGCGGCTAAAAACTTCTTCAACTTAAAAAACGTGAAAAAAAACTAAAAAAATTTAAAAATTCGAGGCAAAAACTGACCGATATGGCAAGTTATTTATAAAACTATATATGTATGGTTGGAAAGGCGCTGTCTCTTCTTTCCAAAATCGCTGAATAATTTAAAATCGTTTCACGTTCTACGTTACTGGTTTACAAGTGCGTAAAGGTACTAAAACGACGATTTTTAAACCGTAACTCAAGATTTTGAGGGTGTTTGGGAAATTTCAAAAAAATATTCTAGTACACTTACCAGAAAAATAGTATAATTTCTCAGGTATTTCCAATTGAGTTTTTTTGTCGCACTGTGTTATGAACGCAAAGATTTTTCAAATGAGTTCCTTTTAGAGTTGTCTAAAAAAGAAAGACAATGTAATTTTTTCTATTATTTATGTGTTTTTTAATTCTTGTATATAAGTTATATTTTAATAATATGAAGTATACGCAAAAATGGTACGTATATTAATATAAGTTATACGTTCAATATATTTATGCTTAATATTATATAAAACAACATTTTTCAGCCCATTGATTTTGGGACTCAATTCTGAGAACTGCACGTGAAAGTAGCCCCAAAAATATGAAGTTCTGAATCAATTATTTTGTCATGTTACATGCCATAATAATTTAATATCGATTTGAAGTTAGTACGTATCGTATATGGGAATTTGTCACGTTTTAGGCTCTTTTGTTTGACATAACTCGAGAACCGCTAGTTCGATTTAGCTGAAACTAATATTTTTCTTCATTCTTTAAATGATTTTGAAATGGGTTTATTTTGTAGCAGTTACAATAAAACTGTTGTCCTCCGGCGCGTATGATTTGCGTGGAATATTACTTATGATAATAATACGCCACCATATAACAATATAACAAAATCGATATAAAATTATTATGGCATGTAACTTAACAAAACGAATGATGCAGAACTTCTTCTTTTTGGGGCTACTTTTACATGCAGTTCTCACAATTGAGTCCCAACAGCATGTGTTGTACAGTGTTACCTAAAGAAGTATGCCCTACATGTAGCAAATATTTAAAATTGTTACTAAATATTTTATTTCTATTTAAATAACAACAAAAAAAACTAAAGTATTATCTTCTACTTTATATCAAACGTATATTCTCTGCGATTGTATTTTCCCACTGCACGTATACACACACTTTCTCTACGCATACATTTGTACGACTACTCTCTTCTCTGTCACCGACTGTATGCCAGGCTAACATTTTCTGTATTTTATTTTCTTGTTTTTGTTATAACCTTTTTGTTATTCATCATCGTTTCTATATTAGAATTTTATTTTTTAATCCCACCAGGTGAATAGCGAAATAGAGCACAAAATATACACTCGAGCGTCGGTTGGCCCATCAGTGCGTATTATTTATTTAAAACCCATCATCGACAACAATAATAGCGGCTGCAGCTCCAGCTGTTGCTGTTGCTGATGATGCTGGCACAGAGAATATAACATAATGTCATTACAGTATTACATTTTGCAATAGTCCTTTTTCAAAAAAGGACTCAACTGCAATTGTTGTCGTTGCTGCCAGTTTTGCACTAAAGTTTTCCCACTACGGCAAAGTTATTCCCTTTTGCCTCGCATGCCACTTTGCTGCTGCCGTGCAGCTTACAATGTGACAACATCAGAGTTGTTGCAACATTGTTGCTGCTGCTGCTGCCTGTGATCAGGTAATGATGGCATGAATTCATACAGAAATACTTAACATTTCCGCGCCGCTCATAGGGAAATTGTAGTTTTTCCATTATATTTATTATAATTTAAATAGGAAAAAGCGTAGCGCAGCAACTAAAGCTTTTGTAAATACACATAAATATATATTGGGATGTTTAAAAAGGTGGGAGGGGGAGAAAAGGCTGTTTGCAGTTTTATGATTTCAGCAAAGTTGTAAGGAGGCATATAGCTTAACTTGTGACTGGTGGTAAGATGCTGTGACTATAACTTTTACCTTTAAAGCTGCCTAGACGGTAAAATGTCATTCAAAGGAGGTTTGTATAGTATAAGCAATGACAAATGTGTGTAAAGAAAAAGTCTTGTTGCATACAAACTTATGTTCTACTCTCAGTTAAAGCCTACACAAGAACCACCAAACCAAATTCAAGGAAATGTTAACTCTTCGCTCGGCTAATGGTATTATAATCGTAGCATTAGATGAGATCAAGATAAGGCCGCTAAATGTGATGAAGCTTAGCATTGATGATGATGATGATGATGATAACGTTGATGATAACGTTGGCATTAGGGCTAAAGATTACAAATTACGGTATTCCAGGTGTAATGTTGGCATACAATTACTACAGACGTCTAACGTCTCACAGTCTGTGTAATATCTTTTGTAAATTTGTAAGTACAACGTCATTATGTTAATTTATTTAAATCTGCTTAGAATTAAAAGGATATAATAAAGAGGGGGTACAGGTAGAAAATTAGAATTTATAAGCCGTGTTATATTATATAAAGGAGACCACAGACTGGTGGATGTGTTTATGCATTATCTTTGAAATATATTCGCATATAAATGTAATAGAAAATTCCTAGAAATCGAGGACAACCTTTTTGGAAACGTTGAACTCGTTACACTGAATAAAGTAAAGAAATTGCACAAAAATTACACAGTACAACATTTTTCAGCTCATTGATTTGGGACCCAATCCTGAGAACTGTACGTGAAAGAAGCCCCCAAAAGAAGACGTTCTGCATCATTCGTTTTGTCAAATTACATGCCATAATAATTTAATATCGATTTGAAGTTAGTAAGTATCGTATAGGGGAGTTTGTTACGTTTTAGGATCTTTTGTTTGACATAACTCGAGAACCACTAGTCCAATTTTGCTGAAAATCAAATGATTTTGAACTGGGTTTGTTTTGTACTCCGTGCAATAAAACAGTTGTACTCCGTGGCGTATGATTTACGTGAAATATTATTTATGATGATCATACGACACCATAAAGTATTTATGTTATGTCAAACAAAAGAGCCTAAAACGTGACAAATTCCCCCATACGATACCTACTTCAAATCGATATAAAATTATTATGGCATGTAACTTGACAAAACGAATGATGCAGACCTTTTTCTTTTTAGGGCTACTTTCACGTGCAGTTCTTAGAATTGAGACCCAAAATCATGTGTTGTACTGTGTTATGTAGATGCACAAAAGTACCAACATCCTTTGGGATGTAGAACGAACAAAGGCAAAAACTTCTTAAGTCTCCTTAAATAACTTCAATGTCACATGATTTCGATCTTATTTTTCCAATATTTCACTGCATATCACAATACATTCCATATCACCCCTTCCCCCCTCTGCACCTTTAACAGCAAACATTTAAGCCATTTGCACTCTCACTGACATATTGACATTCAACTTTGCCCCAAAAGGATAATGCATGATTGATAGACCGCTGCCCACACACACACACACACATCACATCATCAACTCAGTGAAACAAGTGACAGAGTGTTGACATATTACAGAGTCTCTAATAGGCTTAGACTCTTAAGTAAGAAGTAAAGTAAAACTAAACTGAAACTCATTAAACCGGCACAAAGGCGGAAGTCTTCAGTTCTCACAATCGAATGAAGTGCATTGGTGAAGTGGTGAAGTGAAAGACAAGTGAACACAAAATAAATGACACAAAAGCACAAGAAGCACAAGTGAACCAAATAACAAAGACAGAATAAAATGCACATGGCTGAAATAGACATCGCTCCAGCACATAGAAAAACAATAGAAAAAAATGTAAACCAACCATCACCGGTCGCTCTGTTTTTCTATGATTTTTCTATTGCCTTCCCCCCACAAATGCATAGACGTTAAGGGTTCGGCGTAAGAAGTACCCCGATAAACGCTACAAAATGTAAACAATTTTCAACAAATTCATTCAACAAAGCGTTGAAGCAAAAGAAAATCTACCGCTAAATACTAAGACATAGTAAAATACGCAAATAGTTGGAATTTCTAGGTTTTCTTTGGTAGTTGAACAAAAGTGACTAGAAATTTTCCCAGTTAGTTTCGAAGAGACTTTAATGATATTCAAACGCATTTTGGACATAAAACGGACAAATAAAAAATCCCCAAAATAAAAAATACTTAAAAAACACCAATTACACACACAAGCGATAAAGTCTAAAAAAGGATAACGGCTTACAAAAAAATCAATAGAAAAAAATCCTTGTTAAGAAACAGCTAAAAATGCTATTAACAAAGTTGTTAACGAATTATTGAAAAATACCAAACGAATAATATTTGTATGAGTAAAGTGAAGTGTGTTCAAAGTTGGCAAAACTTCAAGGCTTAAAGTTACACAAATAAAAGGTGTTTATACCAAAAATTCTAAATTTATGTTCAAGAATTACATAACATAATGCTAAAATTTTCATAGTGAAAAAAAAATCTGAGAAAAGTATCGTTTGCTTTTAACCATTTTTCTTGCGGATTATTGGGTGTGGCCTGAAATGTTATGTTGCAGTGTGCACATGGTTCATAGTGAAAGTAACAAATGGATATTTCAAATAGAGGTTTATTATAGCGCATATTATGTTTACAAGGAAAATAACATTTACTATGTTAATTAAATTTATTATCATATTATTTTGATTAATTTTTTATAGATTTTTTTTGTATTTATGACAGATTATTGTCCATTATTTGTTAATTCCTTTTAGTGACATATTCGTTTGTATAGTGTTAATGTTTTCTCTTATACTTGTTTTATTATAAACTATTATACTAAGTCTGGAAGTTGACTTCACTCTTTTTTACTCTCTAGATCTTTTCTATTCGAATTCAACAAGTAACGAAGCGCCATTTAGATGAACGTGGGAAAACTTTGAATGATATAAGTGAGGAGAAGATTTTTATGAAATTATTTAAATTCTTCACTTGCCACTCTATTTAATACAAAGCTAATATTATATATGATGTACCAAATTAAAAGATGTAAGAAATGTTAAATAGCTGGAATTTTTATTATTGGTGAAATTTTTTTTTCCATAGAAAAAAAATGGAATCTTTCGTTTATTTAAAATTCAAATTTAAAAAAAATCAGAAAGTGGAGTTAATCACTTTCGCAAATGAAAAATTCATTTATAACTCATACAGCAAGGGTACAACATTTTTCCGCTCATTGATTTGGGACTCAGTTCTGAGAACTGCACGTGAAAGTCGCCCCAAAAAGAAGAAATTCTGCATCATTCGGTTTGTCAAGTTACATGTCATAGTAATTTTATATCAATTTGTAGTTAGAAAGAGAGTCCTTTAGGTGAATTTATCACGTTTTGACATAACTTGAGAACCTTAACTTAAAACTTAATTTCCCTTTGCATCCCATGAATGAGGTATGGGATAGCTTCTCGCGTTGTTGTGAATTAACACGCTTTCTATTTTTAGATTCTCAACTAACGGCACCTACTTGTTTATCGACAAATGCGAACGTCACTGTTTAAGAAGCTCTTACTAGAGAGGCCGATTGACTCGACACTTATACTGCGAAGTTGCTGTCAACAACATTCGAGGGGAGCCGACAATGAAAGAACAATTTTTTTTTAAGATGACTGGAGCCATGTTTGAACCTGCGATCTCCCGCATGATAGTCGCGTGTTCTAACCACTATGCCACGGCCGGCCCCTTGAGAACCACTAGTCCGATTTATCTAAAACATATTTTAAAAAAATTAAAAATAAAAAATCCTTTAATCTGTTCATATAACGTTTCCCTACATAACCAACAGTTTAATTTGCCCATTCATCTAATGATTTTTAACTGGGTTAATTTTGTAGCAGTAACAATAAAACTGTTGTACTCCGTGGCGTATGATTTACGTGGAATATTACTTATGATAATCATACGCCACCATATTACATTACAACAAAAGATCCTAAAACGTGACAAATTTCCCTATACGATACTTACTAACTTCAAATCGATATTAAATTATTATGGCATGTATCTTGACAAAACGAATGATACAGAACTTCTTCTTTTTGGGGCTACTTTCACGTGCAGTTCTCAGAATTAAGTCCCAAAATCATATGTTGTACTATGTAATTTTACAAATTAAAAGTTTAAAATTGTCACAATATTTGAGACAATGAAATACTGTAAAAATATTTCATAAAAATAACAACGAAATGTCTAACATTTCTATAATCAAAATTATTAGTCGAATTCCATGTCTCTGAGCAACTTTTTCAGTTAGCTTCTGACCTTAAGGATTTTTAAATTTTTCTGTAACTTTAAAAATTTAAAATTTGTGAGTCCTATATTCATGTAATACGCAACATAAAACTTACGACTCATTGCCATCACTCATACGCCGTGCAGTTGTTATAAATAATATTACTATTGGATAATTTAAAATTGTCATAAATTAAAATATTTCTCCTTCCCAAATAAAATAGACTACAGATCTATACCAAAAGTTTAAATGTAAATTTTTATACCCTCACCCTACGATTAGGAGGGTATATATCAATTGATACGATACATAGAAGGAGTCACTTTAAACCCAAAGTTTCTTTGAACCAAATTCAATTCATTACTTTTTAAAACGTTTGAGTCATATCCGCCTGTCGGTCTGTCGGCCTGGCTGTCTGGCTGGTCCGCACGATAACTTTCGAAAGACGAAACAGACTGTTTTGAAACTTTGCACGAGTTAATATTTCCCCAAAACTACTTACTGTATTGAAAATGGGCTACATGACCACGCCCCTTTTGGTACCTACCATACAAATGTACCATTCCGCCCTCTTTAGAAATCGAGTTATAATATCAATACATCCAACGCGATCGTTCCCAAATTCTATATTTAGTAAAACAATAACAGGATAAAGTTATGGAGAAAAAACTGGAAGTCTCGCCACGCCCCTTTAGGTACCTCCCATACCCATCAGGTACCGCCCACTTTAGAAATCGATCAATATTATTAATAGATCCAACGCGTTCGTGACCAAATTCTGTGTTTAGTAAAGGATAAAGGCTAAAGACTAGAAGACTAGCCACGCCCCCTCTGGTACCTCCCATACAAATGCACTATTCCGTCCACTTTAGAGATGGAATAGTTATATCGATACATACAAAGTGATCGTGTCCAAATTCTGTATTTGGTTAAGCTAAATCAGGATACAATTTTGGAAAAAAAAAACCGTATGTCTAGCCACGCCCCTTCTGGTACCTCCCATACAAAAGTACCACTCCACCCACTTTAGATATTGAGTAATAATATCAATATAATAGAAAATTTTATTTTTTTTGAGAGTATATGAAAGTCGGTTTTCCCTACTGAAACTTTCTTACTGTTTTTTTAATTATCGATTCGATGTTTTAAACATCATTAAGGCAGATTAACATATCAGCTTTTAATATAGCCATTTTATAGCCACTTAAGGCATATATCATCCTTTGACAACTTGTTCCATAAGTCCTAGAGAAAATACCAAAAAAAAATTACCATATTTCAAGCTATTTTCATATAAACATGTGCCCTAAGGATATACATATATAGATATAAGATTGGGTCAATTTTTTTCCCCACCAAGCGATTGTCAAAATCGTAATCTACGATGAATTCTAAGAAAGTTTACCCAAGAAACCATGGGTCTAAAATCAATTTTGAGCCCCCCGTGTTAACGATAAACTTTTTGTATTGGGGAAAAAATCCAACAAAACAAAGCTTCGCAACTGCCTTGGAAACGCCCCTAAAGTGTTCGAATGTGTGGGCGATACCCAGTCAGATCCTGCCGCTCTTATGGTGTCTCCTAGAGTGGTAAAATGTATAAACTACCCTCACAAGTATTTCCCTCCTTATATATTTCCCGAACATACCTACTCCCTACCTTCACCCCCTAACGATGCTCCCATACAAAATGCAATTAAAGATACCAAAACAAAAAAAATCTGCACAAAATAATAATTACGTTAAAATTATTTTAATAAAGATTAATAAATTTCTTTTTTTTTTGTATTTCTTTTTTTTTGTATTTTTAAATAATTTAGAACATTTTTGTGTAGGGTGTGAAGATTAAGCGTAGGAATGTTCGGGTGAAATGTTAGGAGGGAAATTCTAGTGGGTTGGTCATACATTTTATCTCTCTAGGAGACATCATGTATGAATTCTTAATATGCCGATGGCCACCCAGTTGGCCTGATCTAATTTCACCGGAAATTTCTTGTGTCATTGTAAATAGGAAGTGTACAAAAAAAATCCATATCACTTAGATAGAAAAAAAATTCAAACGCGTCATCCTAGTGCGTGACAATGAATTGATCATTAATATCAACAATAAAAAATCTTTTTTTTGATCGTTTAGCCAAAGTATCAAATGATACAACGATACAAATTGATAAAATTTTCTTTTTTAGACCAACATATTATAATTAGGCAACAAGAGCATATATCATTGGCCGATTTATTGTAGAAAAACAAATAATCCTTGTGAGAAATATTTTATGATTACTAGGACCTAAGAGATATAAAATTAAGGATACTATTTCTATTGACCGTAAGGGCCTACCTTGGCACGATATTTAAGACACGAGTGACCAGGTTCGATCCCTGTCTTAGTCATCTACATTACTTTTATCGGCGTCCCTTTCGATGTTTGCAACATCGCAGTCGTGTCGAGTTAATCGGCTAGTTTAATTAAAGCTTCTCAAAGAGTTGATATTCGAATTTATTATTAAACTGAGGGTCCGCAAAATGAGTCTAAAATTAGAAACATGTTAATTCACAATAATGTGAAAATCTGACCTTTAAATTTCCAGGTCAGCCGGATCGTGGTTAAACCACGAAAGCCTCTCTATTCGAACTGCTGCACCCAATTTCAAATCAATTTAATCGATGGTGCTTCATTTTTATGCAATATGTTAAAAGGAGCAAATATCGTAGGGCTATAGGCCAAAAAGCGATGTTTTGATGGTACTCGCGTACGAGCAACTCATGTAGTACTCCGCTGAATGACATTGTAAATAATACAAACTGTATTGATATTAATCTCGGCCTACAATTTTTTTTTTTACCCTTTGTAACTTTATTTATACTGTTCTTAAAATCCAATAACTCTGCAAAAAAAAAATGCCAATTATATGAATTAACACTTTCTCAAACTCTTTTAGTGATTGAATTGCAGTAATTCAAGATTTACTAACTAATTCACTTTATTCAGTTAGTTAAAACACAATTTCTCAGAAAACCCAAATTAAAGCTTATCACATCAAACCCTCCTCACTGTTTAATACAAATATTTATCATAATTTTAAAGCTTTATACCTTACCGCCTAACCCACAATCCTTATAAATCTTGCAATATACCTCGAAAGTAAAAAGAAAATGTAGCCATTTAACTCATCACAACTAAGCTGCCGAGTTAACGCTTACACACTCACACGTACATGTAAAAAAAAAACCCTCTAACTACATTCCCTCAAAACGTAAATGAATGAATAACAAACCTTAAGATACAAAACTAACTACCTCGACTCGACGTATTGAATTTTTAATGACCCACTTTTGCGTTACGTTTTATTGTTTGTTTGTTTTATTTATTTACCCCGTTATACTTTCTTTGGCGTTTTGTTGTATGTATTTGTGTGTTTTTGGTATTTTATTCTTTATTGCGCTTTGAATCACATTTATTGGTTTGTACTAATTTAGGGTACAATCCTCTACATAGCTCCCGACAGAAGACCACAAAAAAACAGGGGTAAAGTGAAACTGAAGATAAAAAATATACACATTTGGGCGCAAAGTTAGTCGTGGTGAGGAAGGGGTGATAGGGTGGAGGGGGTGTAAACAAATTGCAGCATAAGAAGAAATAGACAGAGCGGATTTGAAATAGCAGTCAAGGGACCCTTTTCCATGAGGCACAGTGGGGGATGTAAAGATAAAGTGAGGCAAGTTCTCTTCTCTTACGAAAATAAAATAAAACAGAGCGTAATGGAGACTTGATATAAAATATTTTTAAATATAACCGAATGTGCAGTATTTCAACATTATTATGCATCTTGAGCCTTATACCCCCATTAACACTTTGATAATACGAAAAACTTAAGTATTTCCGCTGCTTTATAACTTTAGCGTATGATTAATATTATTAGAACCACAATCTATAAGGCGTATGAATAATATAGTACGGCATATATTACGAGGTACAAAACATGATTTTCGGACTCAATTCTGAGAACTGCACGTGAAAGTGGCCCCAAAAAGAAGAAAACCTGCATCATTCGTTCTGTCAAGTTACATGCCATAATAATTTAATATCGATTTGAAGTTAAAAAGTATCGTATAGGGAGCGTATGATTATCATAAGTAATATTCCAAGTAAATCATACGCCACGGAGTACAACAGTTTTAATGTAACTGCTACTAAATAAACCCAGTTCAAAATCATTTGATGAGTGTAAAAGTGAAACTGTTGCTTATGTATGTTATATGAACAGATTAATTGTAATTCTTAATTTTTTTTAAATTTGTCTCAGTTAAATCGGACTGATGGTTCTTGAGTTATGTCAAACAAAAGAGCCTAAAACGTAACAAATTCCCCTATACGATACTTACTAACTTCCAATCGGTATTAAATTATTATGGCATGTTACTCGACAAAACGAATGGTGCAGAACATCTTCTTTTTGGGGCTTCTTCATGTGCAGTTCTCACAATTGAGTCCCAAATCAATGAGCTGAAAAATGTTGTGCTGCCGTTCTATCTAATATAGTACTTACAATTCTTACTCACTGTGCAACATTCAACGATTAAATGAATCTACAACCCACAAGAATTATCGCACACACACACACACACAAAATAAAAAGCGTAACAGGCGGTTCGTCTATCTTGTTTGGTTTGTTGAGCCAAGCGCTAACAAACCGTTCGATAACTTTTAAGGTTTCGCCCCAGTCGTGTGGCGAAACCGCGTACGAGAGTAAATACAAAAATTTACTCCCAACATAACAGCAATAACAATAACAACACCCGCTTTAAGGGGTGTCTCTTTCAAACATTCAACAAGGCTAATAGAGAGTGGGTTAGGGTTAAAAACCCATTGCCATTAAATGAAACAGATTTAAGACACCACCAAAAAAAAAACATAAAACCAAACACAAATATCTAAAACAATAAAGACAACACAAGCACAGCCAATTGATTGTTGGTAAATAAAATTAATAACACTTTCTCAAGCATTGGAGGGAAAAATGTGTCTCTGACTATAAAAACTATTTGTGTGTGTGTATGTGACTATATCTATATTTAAGTGTTACCAATGTAGTTTATAACTGGTGTGGTGCTTGTGATGGCGGTGGCCCCTTACGTGTGTCATGAGGCAAAATGTTTTAAAGTGAATCCATTAAATGGCAATTAGTTTAAGTTGATGACACAACATTTCCTTTTTTTCATTTGACAGTTTGGAATCAGCACATGGATGACTCAAATTTGGCATATTGCAATTAGGCCAGATATACTTAAGTGTGATTGATGTCTTTTGATTAAACTGGTGGATTGCAACGATGAAATTGATGGGTGCCGAAGTAAAAGGAGTGTGATTTAACAATGAATCAACCAAGATACGACCGATGTAGAACTTCTGTGGATATCGAAAACTTAGATAGTGTTATAGCATTCGTCCGTGAACAACTTATACTCTGTACTCCAAAGCGATTTAGACTCTTAAATGTGCCCAAAACATTTTCAAACCGAATTCATTCAAAGATTCACATCATTCACAGAGGTTGCAGTTTGCTAAGAAAATGCCAAAGAGGTTTATTAACTTTACTAACATTTCTTCTCAGAAAAGTCACAATTCCATGTAAATAAGCATGTGAATAGGAAAAATTCCAGGTAGTGGAGTAACAACAATCTTACTAACAATCGTGATTTCAGTAGACTTAAAAGCATACTGCGTATATTTTCGCAAGGAAATATAGAACATATAATAAATAAACCTTTTAAGACTTAATAGAATACTTCCGCTCCAGGTTGCAGCAGTTTCAAAAGCATAAAAGATATGGATAACGAAGGTTTTCAAAAAGAAAATCCCTATATGTGTACTTTCATAATAAATAAACAGTTTTTATATAGCTAAGTACAACATTTTTCAGATCATTGATTTGGGACTTAATTGTCAGAACTGCACGTGAAAGTAGCCCCAAAAAGAAGAAGTTCTGCGTCATTCGTTTTGTCAAGTTACATGCCATAATAATTTAATATCGATTTGAAGTTAATATGTATCGTATAGGGGAATTTGTCACGTTTAAGACTTTTTTGTTTGACATAACTCGAGAACCACTAGTCCGATTTAACTGAAACAAATTTAAAAAAGTTAACAATTAAAATTCCTTTAAACTGTTTATATAACATTTCCCTACATAAGCAACAGTTTCACATTTCCATTGGAACAATGTGCGTATAATCTACATAAAATCCACATAAAATTAATATTACGCATACGTAGTACACACATGTGTAGCAAATACCATATACAAACTCGCTTTATACAGTACTTGGGTCAGGTTATATATATATACTAGTATGTATACTATTCCAGTACCTTTTCCCTGACTTGGAATTTCTCACCGACAAACACCGACTCATTCGATTAGGATCATTTGAAGTAATTGATATTTTGTGAAACACTGGAAAACATATTCCATTCTAAAGCCAAACTTTCTATAGTGAAAAACCAGTAAGAAAACCACATACCCTCACTCATAGTAAAACATAAAATTGTCTAGTATATTGATATTATATAAAATGGTCGGAGTGGTACATGGGAGGTACCAGAAGTGACGTGGATAGACTACTACTTTCTTCTCCAAAACTTTATCCTAATTTAGCTTTACTAAATACAGATTTTGGGCATGATCGCATTGGGTGTATTGGTATTATTACTTAAAAACTTAAAAACTTAATTTCCCTTTGCACCCCATAAATGAGGTATGGGATAGCTTCTCGCGTTGTTGTGAATTAACACGCTTTCTATTTTTAGATTCACAACTAACGGCACCTACTTGTTTATCGACGAATGCGAACGTCACTGTTTTGAGAAGCTCTTACTAGACACGACGATTGAATCGACGCTTAATACTGCGAAGTTGCTGTCAAACAACATTCGAGGGGAGCCGACAATGAAAGAAAATTTTATTTTTTTTCTTTTAAGATGACTGGAGCCAGGTTTGAACCTGCGATCTCCCGCATGGTAGTCGCGTGTTCTAACCACTATGCCACGGCCGGTCCCATTTGGTATTATTACTCCATCTCTAAAATGGGCGGAATGGTACGTTTGTAGGGGAGGTATCAGAAGGGGCGTGGCTAGACTTCCAATTTTTCTCTCCAAAACTTGATCCTGTTATAGATTTACTAAATACAAAATTTGGGCACGATCGCGTTGGGTGTATTAATAATACTAATCGATTTCCAAAGTGGGCGGAATGGTACATTTGTATGGGAGGTGCCAGAAGGGGTGTGGCCCTGTATCCCATCTGCAACACCGTAAGTAGTGTTAGGGAAATATTAACCGATGCAAAATTTCAAAACAATTGGTTGCGTCTTATCGTGCGTACCAGCCGGACAGACAGACAGACAAACGGACAGACGGACATGGCTCAATCGAATTTGATTCAAAGAAACCTAGGGTTTAAAGTGACTCCTTCTATGTGTTACACTCTTCGGACGTATTAATGATATATACCCTCCTACACGCAGGGTGGGGGTATAGTAAAACTATTTTTTTACGAAGTTGATACAGGGGCATGTCTACTGTTTACAAGTACCCTATCGAGAAGAAAACTTTTTTGCAAAGCTACAATTACTTACATCACATTTTGTCACTCTCAAAACTAACAAGCAAAGATTACATGCTAAATTGTGCATATGGTTACCTTTTAAGGCAGAATATAATATTAATCAGTTACATGTATCCTGATTATCTTTAACTAAGACAACAAACTAACCACCCTTTTTCATTTTCGGCCAGCCACTAGTCTGACCTTAGTCACCTTGACATGCTTTCATGTTGTTTTATCTGTTTCGTCAACTCAGGCAACCTTCAATTTGTCTCGTCTATTCAACAATTTCAAACGAATTTCGTACGTTATCAACATGAACGCTTTACACGCCATCACCACCAGCGTTGTGTTGATCGACCTTTCCTGCCAGCTGACCTTTTGACACAATTGTTACAAAAATTGAATCAGCACTTAGCCACACACATTGTTGCTGAGCGCCACAGCAAAGGTCACTGAAATCAACGCCAGCCGCCATAGTGTGGTGTCTTCCAACTGAATAGCCAGCCATATAGTGAAAACGTTTTCAAAACGATTTTAAACCTGACCGTGAATTGCACTTACGTTCAGGCAAAGCCTTTCAACACAATTTTTGAAATGCACTGGTGGTCATCGTAGTCATCATCGGTTCATGTCTGTTCACTGTTAATAGAATTAACAATTAAACAATGACGACGATGCACAGCAAAAAAGCTTCATTCCTGATGTTTAACAACAGTTCAATGCTAATTTCAAGGATTGTGATAATTTCCCACCCCAGTAACTGAATTTTTTAAAATATTTTAAAATTAAATTTTATTAAATTCTTTAGGAGTTTTCTTTATGGTCAGAGCCACTGCGTTTTTTGAATTTTATTGTTGTTTTTCATTCAAATATTCTCTTATCCCTTCAAGCGTTTGAATTACGTGACATTTTGGTTTTTGGGGCTTTTAGGAAAATAGTTTTACCCCCAAAAACATTTCGAGTAAAAAAACTAGTTGCAACACAAATCTACATTGGAAATGTGAAAATTTAAAAATTTCATACATATTTATGCATGCTCACACTCACACATAGCCAGATGTATAATTAATTGTATTAATTTTATAAAACTGTCCACAAATTTGACAGTGCCACAGGCCGCGGCAACAACAGCAACAACAACGCACTTACACACAAAAACTCAGCAATAAATGGCATTTTATGTGGCGGAAACGGAAACAGACAATATGGACTTATACACACGTATAGCAGACACACACACAAACATAGTATACGATTATGTTATTTTTGTATATACAGTTGTGTCGCCAATGCATATCGTTTTATTTATTCACTGACCAGCAAAACCACAAATTCATTACAATTATTCCAACATATTTAGAAATGTTGTTTGGCAAATATGAAAATAATTGAATTTAATCACATCGTTAATATCTGTCCGGGCGTTTCAGCGTTTATTTAGTTTTATTTGTTTTTAAAAAGTCTTTTTGGTGTTAGTGTTGTTGTTGTTTTGGTTATTGCAAATAAAAACACAAATTCCGTACACCTGGTTAGCCAATTGACAAACCAACAACATTTGGTGGTGGTGGTAAACAACAACAACATGTGTATAGTTGTTTATAAATGTTATAGAAAAACATTTATAAGGTGATTTTTTAGTAAAAAGATAGAGAGAGGACAAATATTTGTGGTACCAAAATAATGGAAAAAAGTTTAAAATTACACAAAACAACATTTCTTAGTTCATTGATTTCGGACTCAATTCTGAGGACTGCACTTAAAAGAAGCCCCAAAAAGAAGAAGTTCTGCATCATTCGTTTTATCAAATTACATGCCATAATAATTTAATATCGATTTGGAATTAGTAAGTAACGTATAGGGGAATTTGCCACGTTTTAGGCTCTATTGTTTGACATAACTCGAGAACCACGAGCCCGATTTAGCTGAAACAAATTTAAAAAAATTAAGAATTACAATTCCTTTAATTTCTTCATATAACGTTTCCCTACATAAGCAACAGTTTCACTTTTTCATTCATCAAATGATTTTGATTTGGGATTATTTTGTAGCAGTTACAATAAAACTGTTGTACTCCATGGCGTATCATTAACTTGGGACATTACTTATGATAATCATGCGCCACCATATAGTATTTATGTTATGTCAAACAAAAGAGAGTGACAAATTCCCCTATACGACACTTACTAACTTCAAATCGATATTAAATTATTATGGCTTGTAACTTGACAAAACAAATGATGCAGAACTTATTCTTTTTGGGGCTACTTACAGGAGCAGTTCTCAGAATTGAGTCCCAAAATCATGTGTTGTTCTGTGTTATTAAAAACAAATTTGTTTTTTTTTCTGTATCACAAAATGTAATATCAATGAAAAAAAATGTTTTATGTTTTATTAGATGGGGTTAGATGTGATAAACAACAAATGGCCAGATAAATTACATAGGACGACATATTGTCATTTCCTACAACAACACCAAATTCATAACATACTAGCGGACCCGTCGAACTTCGTCTCGCCCCAATTTTATGCCTTCAGATAAACTCAGTAAAGAATGTTTGATAAACAAAGTTTTTCGATTAGTTTTCCGCCGCAAAATCAGACAACGAAGGCGGTTCTCCAAAACTTGAAAAGGCAACGTTCAGCTGACCGCACGTAAAACAGGGAAATTCGAGATAAATCTCACATACTTCCAACGATTGGCCTTGCGATTTATTGATTGTCGTCGGGGAATTGGAATGGATGATCAGTTGGAATTATCTGATTCGTAAGATAAGGACTTCCTCTTCTTTGAATTTGTTCTTGATGATCGTCTGAAATCACATTTTTTATCAGATTCTTGACGGACAACCGCGTACCGTTGCACAATTTCGGCTGATTCAGATTCCGATTCAGATATTCAGCTTATGAAATTGATCGAACCCACATTTATCTGTAAATTATGCGGCACATTAAGCGAGTGGAAAATTCGGTCGGATTGTTCGTCGCTTCTTCCTCTACGATCACGTTGTGAACAGATTTGTACGAATGCAGTTCTCAAGCGATTTAACTTTCTAATTCTAGCTATTGATATCTTTATTCTTCGCTGGTAGTAACATACTACCCGTAAATTAATCCAATCGAGATTTTTATAATTTTGTGCAATGTCATGAGTTACTTTTTCCACGATGTGAACTGGCAAAAATTTTCAGTCGAAACATCAACCCGAATTTGACCATTGCCAAGCGCAAGTAGTTGTTTCGGGAATTCAGCAGAAGATGGGAGGTTCTGGAATGAGTCCCTAATTTTTTGACCAATTACAACTTCTTGACTTCAAGCATGGTTTTAGTAAATCAGCACCATTAGCTATTTTGAGCAAAATCATAGCCCCACAAAATCGTTTTAAATCACTTCGTAAATCCATTATCGTTCGGTCAACTACTTCCAAAGGTCGTTTATGATTGATTTGGCATTCCCACATCTACTTCGCCGTTACGAAATTCTTTGTCATTATGTACTTTGGCTTTGAGAAGATTTATCGACAGTTTTAAAGTAGAATTTGCAGTTCGAATGCCTTCCAACCATGTGACAGGTGTGCCAGAGGATGCAACGGCTAACGTTATTTGAGATCTTGACCAAATTGTTCCGGAATCAACAATAAAAATATCTTGGCTGTCCCGCTCGAAGCATCGAGAAATAAATGCCCCAGTTTCATCGTGAATCGTACACGTTCTTGTACTCGGTATTTAACAGCGGCACATTTGTTCGCACTCTTCTGGTCAGCTCTCCCGTTAAAATTCGCGATCGAATGCATCTTGCATCGAACGATTTGGTGCTGGCATTTCCAATGTCGAAGGCAGATTGCCGCACATACCGTCGGGTTCGACGGATTTTTTATCTAAATATTATTTATCTCGTTACCAATCAACATTTAACCGAAATTTTCGACCTAAACATCCTTCAAAATCATCAGATCATGCGAAAATTGCAAAATTTTGGCGATAACAAAAAAACAAATTTTTGACATTTTTCCGGAAAATCGATTTTCGATTTGTCCAATTTCCCGACTTTTCCGAAGAATTTTCCCAAAATTATCTTGAATAAAACCCTCATACCAATTACGAACAATTAAATACAAATTGAGCAAAATGGGCCAGCCGTTCTCTCCTGATGAATTACTATACACTGTTCACACCGTTTTCATACATATAGATTTCACAATAAACCGAATTTTTCCAAGCATCACAACGAATTTTCCACTTTTAAGTCGTCTAAAATCATCAAATCAAGCGATAAATGAAAAATTTCGTCGAAAAAATCCACAATTTTCGAGTTTTTTCCAGAATTTTTCGAGCTTTCCACCAAGAATTTTTCTATTTTTCCATTCGAAAAGTCATTTCGGAATGATTATCCGAAATTTTCACATTTACATCATTCAAAATTATCAACTAAATGTAAAATTTCGTCGAATTTTGCAAACCAAAATGCTGTTTTTTTTAACCGGAAAGCCACTACGGAAAAATTGCACACAAAATGTTATACAAAAATTTAATTTGCGATGAAAAATGTTTCCGAAAAAATCAAAATTTTTCGAGTTTTTCCGAAATTTTCCGAGTTTTCCACCGAGAATTTTTCTGTGTTTCCATTTAGAAAGTCATTTCGGAATAATTATCCAAAATTTTTCACTGTTACATCGTTCAAATTTATCAAATCATACGATAATATGCAAAATTTCGTCGAAAAAACAATTTCAAACTTTTTGAATTTGTCTGGATTTTTCCGAATTTTCCAACAAAATTTTTTTTTTTTCCATTCAGAAAGCCATTCGTAACAATTGCTCACAAAATTCGATACAAAAACGAAATTTTTCGATTTTTCCAATTTTCCGACTTTTCCGGAAGATTTTCACAAAATTTTCTTTCACATAAACCTGCTCCTGGCAATAACGAACAACTGAAAAAAAGTTTGAGCAAAATCGGCCCAGCCGTTCTCAATTGATGAATTACTATACATTTTTGCCACCATTTTTATATATATAGATTACTAATTTGGTTACTTAAGAGCAATTCCCAGTAATTTTTGTGTGTTGGAAAAATTTTCTCTTCGGGCTGTTTTCGCATAAGGAACGAAAATTATATTAATTAATATTTCACCATCAAATATATACGGTAATCATTATTTTACCCTCTCTCTCTCTCTCTCTCTCTCCCTCTCTTCATTCACCTTCCCGCTCCCAGAACTTCAAAATGTCTAGCAATGAAACACTGCCCACGATATCCACAACAACGGGGACATATTTCTCCTACACCATACCGGGTATGGACATAAATAGCGGCCCCATGATATATACACTCGTAAGTCAATTTATGGGTGTTATAACACCCAATGAATTACCTTTAGGTAAGTACAACTTAGTCATAACTCCTAGCCTTTATTCACTCACTAATCACGCTCACATATTTATTCTACTCTGGTAGCCCAAGTTAGACAATTGTTGCATTCAAATTTAACCTTAACGGAATTTGCCACAAATGTAAGTATACACGTAGGCAAAGTATTATCGCAGCTACTCATCGTTAATAGATTATTAACTTGTTATGGACTGATGATGTGATGTTTCTGTGTTTTATTTCTTGCCATGAAGGCCATAAAAGTAGAATCCGGGTTTATAGCCCTCATGAGTATTTTTATGATACTGGCCGTTGTGCCGCTATTGGCCACATGTTGTTGGTGCTGTTGTCGTCGTAGTCCCGAAGAAGATGAGGAATTTATACGTAGTGCCTCGTCGGCAATGATAGATGAATCATTGGAAGACAGTTTGCACTGTCGTAAAAGTGCCTCTATTACAACGTTATGGATCGTTTTCATATTCCTCAGGTGAGTACAGAGGCGGCAAGGGCAACAGGTAACGGATGCTGTTATAGATACTTTTCTTCTCTTTTCATATGTTTTACCTTGCAGTCTATGCGATTTGTGCATATTTTATGCCAATAGTCGTTTGGCCACCACCGTCGAAATGACACCCGAAATGATCAAGTCCACAGTGCACGATATGGAGGTATTTCTAAAGGACACCCATTTACAAATAAAGCATAAACTTGATAATGGCTTTCATGTTTCGGTGGAAAAAGTTGTCAAAGATTTGGAAGGTTAGTATGACAGCCAAGTTCTTTCTGCCCCACCTGCCTTTCCCCCTGGGGTAACATTATATATATTCACACATAGAACTTTGCAACTTTACAACTTTTCAGTTTATTATTGTGGCATTGTGGTCATATAAAATTTTATTATAACATAACCCCCATTGTTGGTTGGTTATGGCCTTTTGTACGTCGTTTTCTGTATTTTTGTTGTTTCTTCCTTGCTCGGTTATATCTTAAGATGTGGATGTCTTACTGGGCGAACCAATTCAAGCGGAAATTTCAGCACACACTGGCATTGAGTTGGCCTATGATTCCTTGGCAACCTTAAGCTTGGGTAAGTAACAGTAACAAGATATTGAAAAAGTTCAGTTGGCATACGGCACAGTGGTTGTAGGTGGGGAAGACGGGAAAGTATTATTATACGAAAAGAAACAGAAATAAATTAAATTCAAATAAAATATAATAAATTAAAAAAAAAAGTTAAATTAAAAATTAAGATAACAAAAACATAAAAATAAAAATAATAATAAAAATATAAAAAAAAATAAAAATAAAAATAATTATAAAAATAAAAATAATAAAAATATAAATAAAAATAAGAATAAAAATAATATTAAAACTTTAAATATAAATAAAAGTTTACATAAAAATAAAAATAAAACATAAAAATAAAAAAACAAATAAAAATAAAAAAAATAAAATTAAAAATAAAAATAAAAATTAAATTAAAAATATGAAATGATGAAAAAGGGACATTTTGAACCCGACCCCTTCAGATTATAAAAATGTGGGCGTGGCAAGGTTCCGAAATATTTGAAAAATTACGGTAATTCGTACTTTTAAGCTGCGATTACTATGGAATGACTCAGCCGATTTGAAAGATCTTGGTGCCATCAGCTTTCAAAAACATACAATGTAAAAATTTTATATTACACTGAAAAATTTTTTTTGTCAAAAATGTTTAAACTTGCAAGGCACTTCGAAGATCAAGTCTTTTTTTCCAAAAAAAAAATATTTTTAAATAGGCCTATTTAATATATATAACATATCTAAAAACTAAAAAGGGGTTTTTCTTATTTTTTTTTAATTTTTAAGTAAATGGACCTCACCAGCTTATTCATGTGTTCTACAAATTCCTCGACAAAAATCAGTAAAAAAGTTTCAGTCGGGCAACCCGACTTACATATACCCTCACCCTCAATAAAACATACAATTTTCTATTATATTAATATTATGACTCGATTTCTAAAGTGGGCGGAGTGGTACATTTGTATGAGAGGTACCAGAAGGGGTGTGTCTAGACTTCCAATTTTTTCTCCAAAACATTATCCTGCTATAGCTTTACTAAATACAGAATTTGGGCACGATCGCGTTGGGTCTATTAATAATATTAATCGATTTCTAAAGTGAGCGGTACCAGATGGGTATGGGAGTTACCAGATGGGGTTTGGCTAGACTTCCAGTTTTTTCTCCAAAACTCTATCCTGCTATAGCTTTACTAAATAAAAAATCGTACCCAAGATCGCGTTGGTTTTATTTATATTATTGCTCCATCTCTAAAATGAGCGAAAAGGTACATTTGTATGGGAGGTACCAGAAGGGGCGTGACTAGACTTCCAATTTTTCTTTCTAAAACTTTTTCCTGTTATAGCTTTACTAAATACAGAATTTGGGTACGATCCCGTTGGGTGTATTGCAATTATTACTCGATTTCAAAAGTGGGCGAAATGATGTATTTGTATGGGTGGTATCAGAAGGGACGGGGACATGTAGCCCATTTGCAATACCGTAAGTAGTTTTGGGGAAATATTAACTCGTGCAAAATTTCAAAACATTTGGTTGCGTAAAAAGTCATGAATCGAATTTGGTTCAAAGAACTCCTTTACTCCTTTAACGGCGAAAGACCTTTATAATGGGCTTCACAAACTTGTAAGACCTCCAAAGAAGTTACTTATGCAGACGCTGACGATCACAACAAAACAAAAGAAGAGCTATTTTCAAGGTATAAAAATGCTAATACTATTACAGGAACTCAAACCTTCCACTCTTTTATACCTTTAGATAAAACTTCACTAAATGTTAGCAAATATTCCGAAAGTCAACAGTATTTCTTGCGCAAAATTTATCAAGATTAAGTCCATATTTTGGGGGTGTCTTGTTCTAATCTATTAGAATTACCAAAAAATCTGTATAACTTCCAAAGTTTAGCTACTTTATTCTTTTTTGTCACACAAACATATCAAAATATAAAGAAGTTAACAAGAAAAAAAATTTTAAAAAATTATTTAAAAAAAAAATAAGATAAACCCCATTTTAGTTTTTGGATATGTTATATATATTAATTAGACCTATCTAAATTTTTTTTATTTGCAAAAAATGACTTGATCTTTGAAGTGTTTTCCAAGATTAAACTTTTATTTTTGGCACAAAAATTTTTTCAGTGTAATATAAAAGTGTATGTTTTCAAAAGTTGAATTATATACCTTTCTAATGGCACCATGATCTTTCAATTCGGTTGAGTCATCCCATAGTAATCGCAGCTTAAAAGTACCTATTACCGTCATTTTTCAAATATTCCGATATCTTGCCACGCCCACATATTTTCAAAAATGCAATTTCTAAAAATGAGGTTATGTTTCTATATGTAAAATCTAGCTGTATGCAAAATTTCATTAAAATCTGAGGGGGTCGGGTTCAATGAATATCGGTTTTGATATGAAATTCATCAAATATAAATAATATTTAAAATTAGAATATAAATAAACATAAAAATAAAAATAAAAATTAAAATAATAAAATAGAAATAAAAATAAAAAGATAACAAAAATAAAAAAAAAAAAAAAATCAAAATAAAAACAAAAATTAGTTTTATATTTTTATATTTTTATATTTTTATATTTTTATATTTCTATATTTTTATATTTTTATATTTTTATATTTTTATATTTTTATATTTTTATATTTTTATATTTTTATATTTTTATATTTTTATATTTTTATATTTTTATATTTTTTTATTTTTATATTTTTATATTTTTACATTTTTATATTGTAATATTTTCATATTTTTATATTTTTATATTTTTATATTTTTATATTTTTATATTTTTATATTTTTATATTTTTATATTTTTATATTTTTATATTTTTATATTTTTATATTTTTACAAACTTTTATTTAGCCTTGTTATATTCCCACTTCACGACCTCTACCACTGTCTTTGATTTTTCACCCCTCCCATGATTTTTCACAACCATAAACATTCAACATCGAACATAACATTGCCGATACACTTTGCCTATAAATCAATTGTTCTCCATCGTCATCGAAGACTTTGACCCACTTAATCAAGGAGCAGCCACCGCTAACATCTCAGCCAACAATTTCAATAGCAATTCATTATTTCTCCATATATATGTGGACTCGTTGTGAAAAATGCCCCCAAACACTCATCCCTTGTTAACCCTTGTGGCTTAATTTTACAGCAAATGCTGAACTTATCTACCGTGTCCTAATGCTGCAGGAGACTGTGGGACGGGCCTTGAAAATCTCCCAAGAGGCATCGGCACGCATGGAGGAGCTACAAATTCAATTGTCCGTATTACAGCGCCAGTGCACGTATCGGGATCGGCCCCTGTGTGATACACTGCGTATACGAAGTTTCGAGGAGAATGGAATTATTGATGCTCTAAAAACGGTAAGGAAAACAAATGATATACGATTGCAGGAAAAACGCACACACACACGCGTACTCCCATACAACAAACATGCACTGTCACACCTACAATGCTTAAGATACTGTTCTCTCACACACGCACACACACACACTAATGCTCCTCATTGTAGTTTCACTTATATCCTACAAGATATATAGACATTTATCTTATGTGTGTGTCCTTATGATGGGTTTTGCTGTTGTTGTTGTAAGCATCATCACTTGTTCGATAACCGAGTATTGTTATTTCCTTTCTATATCATCCACAAATATTGAATTTGTCCTTGGTTGTTATGATTGAGTGCCAAATCGTAAAGAAAATCTCTTGTTATGACACAGGACACGAAGCGAGCAAGCAGCGTTACCCAAGAGAGAAAAAAATATAACAAATCATTTGTAGTATTTCATGTTGTGTGTCAAGTAGTTTCGAAATTAATAATTTCTTGTAACATTTTTGCTCTCAAAATATTTGTTTTTTATGATTGACTTAACACCCGTTTTCGTTTGTTTTCTTTCGTTATGTTTTTTCTTCGATTTATTTTTGTTGCAGCTGCAAGAGGATCAAACCATATTCCGTATGCGCTATTTGGGTGAAATTGAAATTAGTGCTAGTGTCAGGAATTTAACGTCCGAAGTTGGTTTGTCACGTTCGATATTCAGTAATTTTCCACAACAAGTTAAGATGGATACGGCATATGAAAGGAATTGTAAGTATGAAAAGAAATAAAGAAGTTATTGGACAAAACACTGTGACGAAAATTTAAGTGAAAGGATGTTAGTAAAAATATATAGATATATATTTTTCTTGTTATATAGTATGATTAATATTAATTCACTTAGGTTGTTTAATTGAACGTATGATTAATATAGATTTGGTTAATTGGATAATAATTAAGTATACGCTGCCAAAATCTCATTAAAAAAAGGGAAATGTTAACATATTATAAAACTACCACTCTTTTATGACCCTATACTCCATGGAGAAGTAAAAAGGAACGAATATATGTATATATATTTATAATTACCATTTAACTTTATAAATTGTTAGCTTCACCAATAAGAATGCAAAGAACAACAACTTCCATACGGCTAAAGGAATTTTAGAAGAATTTCAAATTAAATAATAAAGCCACTATTTGGGCTAAGAAGTTTTAACATCTTCATCTTTAATTTAAATTCCCATTAGCATTATGGAACTTTAAAGTTAACTTAAAGCATCCAAAGATGTTTAACCTTCCCTAGTTAACTCTCTTTTTAACTTCCTCAAAAATCAATACCATTGTTCCTTCTAACCTCCATGAGCTGCCACAAAGATCAATTTCAACCACACTGCTTCCCTGATTTTCTAATCTTCATTGTTGTTATCTTTCTGGCCTCCCCCTCCCCCAGACACATTGGAACAATTGGAATCTATACGTCATCGCACTACTGCCAATGCTCAAATGCTTACGGCCACAATCAATGTTTTACTCCATCGTCTGGAGGGTGTATGGGATTCTGTCAAACCACACTATGATAAATTACAGGAATGGTCGGACATCTATTGGACGACCGGCTGGGTGGCCGGCATGGTCATCGTCTGGATACTGCTATTCTTTCTCATGTCCTACTGTTGCTTTCTGTGCGAGTCCAACGTTAAAGCCGGCGTTATACTCTTCATAGCCGTCCTCATAATTTGTTTGAGCAGCATTTGTATAACCACTTATGGAGTGCTCTCCCTGGCCATCGGTGGTAATGCGGAAGTGTTTCTGTGTAAACCAATGTATGATGCTGGTGTCAGTGGCTTGACAGGGCGCAGCGACATGAGCAACAGCGGCTATGAGGTGCTGGGTAAGTTGTTCGATAAACCGGGTTATGTGTACGACTTTGAACCGCAAGTGGGCATCATTGGAGAACTTCTGCGACCGGATGGTGTGAATCGACCAATTGTGAATGTCAGTCTGGCCACAGCGCTAAGGTGGGTAAATGCAAACATTTGTATGTGTTGGTATGTAGATGTGTCCTGGTAGACCCTGACCACTGTAAGTAAGTAAAAGTAACCAACCAAACAACAATAGTTTGATTAATTTTCCGGCTTTGTGTATTTGGTGGCAAAGCGTGTTTGGAATGTATAAATCAGCTAACAAAATTAGTGAATATTGGCAATGTAATCGAATAGCTGAGAACGCTACTTTTTGTATGGATGGAAAACCTATGTAGTGGTAATTTGTAACAAGTAATTTGGTATTAGTTTTAATAATTGGCTACAATTTCAAGTAGATCTTCTTAAAGACATGAAAAATTAGATTGTAATGCTTTGATTGAAAATATTATTTTTCACTGTGAACCATTGTAACTTCATACTAAGAAATATGAATTAACAAAAAAGTGAACGAAAATATTTATACGTAAAGTACAATAACATGTGACGGTCACATGAAATTATAAGTCATACGCACTGTGGAACCAAGCGAATGGCCGGTAAATATTGGAATAAATGAAAATTTTAAAGAAACTTGCCATTATTGTTACTATGTATACTATTTTTTACTAAAAATTATATTTATTTTTATTCTAAATTTTTGATTTAAATTAAAAAAAGGATAAAATAGAAATAAAAATAAAATATAAAAAAATATTATTTATAAAAAACAGTTATTTCTAGCTAAAAATTTTTTTTATAAAATTTTAAACATAAAAAAAATTTTATAAAATTATAATAATACTGAAAATAAGAATATTTGTTTGGAAAAAAATATATTTAAATTTTTAAAATAAAAAATACTATGACATTAAAAACAGCCTAACAAAATAAAAAAAAATGAAGTAAGAGTTAAACTTAAATTTAAAATAAACATTAAAAATACAAATTTAAATAAAAAAAATTAAATAAAAAAATTATTTATTTTGTTATTTCATAAAAAAAAAATATTTTTATTTTTAAATACAATAATAAATAAAAAAATTATATAAAATAAAAATAACAACGAAAATAAAAATATTGTGTTTTTTTTTATTTTATAAAAAAAACATATTTTTTAAATAATATATAAAAAAATTAAATGAAAATAAATTCAACAAAAAAATGCGAATGATTTTTAATAAAATAAAACCGTCTTCTTAAAATAAAAATATAAAAATAAAATAACTAAAAATATTAAAAATAAAACCATATTTTGTATAAAGTAAAAAGTATTTATTTTTTAATTACTTAACTTTTAAATTATACAAAAAATATAATTTTATAAATAAAAAAGAAAATAAAAAGTTAAAATAATAATAAAAATTAAGTAAATATAAAAATTAAAAAAACATTAAAACTAAATACAAAAATTAAAAAAAAAAATAAAAATATCAAACAATAAATAAAAAAAAAAAATACTTTTCTGATCTTGAGCCGAATTTGTGGTATCATTTCAATACACTAATGTAAATTAAAAAAAATAAATTTAAAAACATATATAAGAAATCAGTAATAAAATAATTATATTGTTATATAATTTTTTTTTTAAAAAATTTATAAAAGTAAATAATAAAAAAATTGTCACAAAATGTTAGTGAAAATAAGATTTTTTTTTGTAAAAAATTATATTATTATTCTTAAATTGTTTTATTTGTTTTTAACATTTAAATAAAGCATTAAAAAATACAATAGAAATATATATGTATAAAATAAAAAAAAATATTTTTTTGTTTTTTTTATAAAATTTAAAACACTAAAAATTAAAAAAACGTTGTTACAAAATAGTAACAATATTGAAAATAAGAATATTTTTTTGGAAAAAAATATGTTTTTATTTTTTTAAATAAAAACAATAATCTAAAAAATAGCTTAACAAAATAAAAAAATTATAGCAAGAGTTAAAATTAAATTAACAAATAAAATTAAATAGAAAAAATAAATAAAATTAAAAATGCAAATATTTTATTTTGTTATTTTACAAAAAATATAATAAATAGTAAAAAAAATGTTATAAAAAATATATTTTCTAAATAATACATAAAAAAATTAAATAAAAATAAATACAACAAAAAAGTGCAAATGATTTTTATTTAAATAAAACCGCCTTTTTTATACTAAAAATTTAAAAAATAAAACAACAACAAATATTTAAAAAAAAAAACTTTATTGTACAAAGTAAAAATATAAATTTTTTATTTAACATTTTAATTACTTAACAATTTAATTGTACAAAAAAAATATTATTTTATAAATAAGAAAATGATAAAAATAAATAAATGATAAAAATTAAATAAATATAAAAATAAAAACAATATTAAAACTAAATACAAAAATTAAAAAAAAATTAAGTACAATTAAAAACTAAATAAAGATAAATACAAAAATAAAATATTAATAATAAACAGAATTGTATTATTGGAAATAAGAATATTTTTGGAAAAAGTTATATTTTTATTCTTTATTTTTTTTAAATTTAAAATTTCAAAAAAAAAACGTTAAAAGATAAAGTATGAAAAAATATTTTTTTATAAAAAAAAACTGTTTGTGTATAGAGGTTTTATTAATAAAATTTTAAACATTAAAGATTAAAAAAATTGTTATAAAATAATAATAATGTAATAAGAATAAGAATATTTTAAAAAAATATATTTTTAAAATGAAAATAATAATATGACAATATAAAAAACAGCTTACAAAAAATAAAGGAAAAGTTAAATTAAAGTAAAAAATAAAAATTAATAATACAAATTTAGAAAAATAGCAAAAGGTAAAATAAAATTTAAAATATTTTTTTTTGTGATTTTTATTATTAAAATACAATTATAAAACTAAAAAATTAAAAAAAGATATAAAATAAAAATTACAACGAAAATAGAGATATTTTTTTTTTGTTTAAAAATTTATTTATAAAAAAAAATTTTATTATAAAAAAAAATATTTTTATAAAAAAATTCAAAAAAAATTCAAAAAATAATTTTTTAATTTTTATTTTATATCATTTTTGAATTTTTTATATTTATAATTGTATTTTAAAAATAAAAATCACAAAATAAAATATATGTAATTTTATTTATGTTTTACCTTTTGCTATTTTTTAAAATTTAAACAACGAAAAAAAGATTTTTTTTTTGTTTAAAAAAAAAAAAATTTATGAAACAAAAAATAATATTTTTATTTTCGTTGTAATTTTTATTTTATTTAATTTTTTAATTTTTTATAATAATAATATGTGTATTTGTTTTTGTTAGTTTTTTTAGTCAATCTTACTGTATATTATATCAATTTACATTAGTGTATCGAATGATACATCAAATTCGGCTAAAGATCAGAAAAGTGTTTTTTATATTTTTTATTTTATTTTGTTTCATAAAAACATTTTTTTTTAAACAAAAAAAATCTTTTTTGTCGTTGTTAAATTAAATTACCAAAAAAAATATTTTAATTTCGTTGTAATTTTTATTATAAAGAAATTTTTATTATATAAAAATTGTTTCATAAAAACATTTTTATTATAATTTTTTTTTTTAACAAAAAAAAGTATTTTTATTTTCGTTTTAATTTTTATTTTATATTTTTTTGAAAAAAAAAAATTTTTAATTTAATTAATATTTTTTTGTTTTAAAAAAAACAATATTTTATTTTCGTTGAAATTTTTATTTTATACAATTTTTTTTATTTTTTGGTTTTTAAAATAAAAAATCTTAATGATCAGAAGAAATTTAAAAAAATATAAATACAACAAAAAATTTAAATGATTTTTATTACAAAATAAATATCATGATATAAATAAAACTGTCTTTTTTAATATAAAAATATAAAGAAGAAATATTTAAAATAAAAATGGTTTTTGTATAAAGTAAAAATAAATATTTATTAATTAATTAATTTTTAAATTATACAAAAAAAATAATTTTCTAATTAAGAAAATAAAATATTTAAATAATAATAAAAATTAAAGACTATTTAAACTAAATATTGAAATAAAAATGCAAACGATTTGTATTAAAATAATTTTGTATAAAACGATTTTTTTTATTTTACAATAAAAACATACTTTTTTAAGAAATAACATAAAAACAATTAAATAACTAAAAATGTTAAACACAAAACCATTTTAAATAAAATCCATTTTTTTTTATACTTTGCAAAAAAAAATTATTTTTATAAATGAATATAAATAAAAAAAATAACATAGCAAAATTAAATAAAACAATTAAAAAATAAACGTGAAATAAATATAAAAGTAAATAATTAAAAAAAAGAAAATTTAACTATAAATTTAAATAAAACTACATAAATTCTTTCTAGTCCAAATTAACGTTCGTGTAAATACATCGTATATTTCGAAAGGGTCACATTTCGCAGCTTAAGTAAATATATAAATGAAAAAAAACTATCTCATATCATGAGCAACAAAGAAATATTAAATGTCATTGGCTATGTTTTTATATTTTTAAATTCTTCGCCTAAACTTCATATTCCAATATTAATATTTTTTTATACCTTCATATCACACATGTAGGGTACCACTTGTAGAATAAAACAAATTGTTTGTTTATCTCCCATGTAATGCTGTATTTACTATGTATGTTTATGTATTTAGCTATATATGTTGTTTGTATTTGTTATCTATATTGATTGTATCCCAAATTAACGCGTTAATCCAATGATATATTTATTGATTTTTCTCCAAAAAAATAAACTTAGCCAATTCGTAATGTATGTGTGTATGTGCGTGTGAATACAACCCAATTAGTTATGATACTGTACGTGTTTCCATTTTTTTCTTGCCTCCACCACTTTCCTGCGAACCCTTACAAACCGCCATTGACAACACACACACACAACTACAACCAAATATTTGTATTAACAAAGAAAGCAATAGCGCAACCCTAATCTGCTAAACAAATATTAGTATATATTGAAACGAATTACTTTAAGAAAGAACCCTGCTGATTATATCAGTGAGCCACGCTGTTCAATATGAATTCAATTCGAATGAAATTTTTAATGCCCTTTTTCTTGTTCGCTTTATACCCGTGCATGTGTGTGTATAATTAATTATACTCGTACCTCCAAAATATCCATTTCTCCTTAAAACATGAGCTCATGTCCAGGTGTAAGCCATACTGTCCTACATCCTAATGAGAAATTATCAGATTTTAATTATTTCTGCCTTAGCCCCCCACTACCTGTTAGCAAAAACTGACCTCCCCCCCTATATCGACTCTAATGTACGCCCCTAAACTTCACTTTCTAGTATTGAACTCTGTTCGTTGAATGATACTAAAAAAATCTCTTCTCCAAAAAAAAAAACACAACAACACGAAAACATCAACAACATCATGTTAACTGCAACAAACTACATCTGTGATTCTAATGCCTGGGTGAAAAAACACACACCCACAATAACCAACATACCTGCACACATCTTTGACTATATGGGGGATAATGATGTGGGGCAACCGCTTCTACTACTACTGTTGTACACCTGTTCGATGTCTCCTGCTTACCACCATTGCCATTACTACTACATTGCTGACTTGTGTTCATGTACATTGTCATACTGTATCGGTTCCTCTTGCCCTTATGTCATTGCACTCTCTCTGCCTATCTTTTTTGTCGTTATGGTACATATATCATATCTCAGTGGATGCGAAAGAAATGAAGCATCGTACAATGTCTTTCAATTGGATGCATTCGTTAATACAACAGAAATATCCAATTTGAAACAATTCCCCAAAGTCACCCAGGCTATAGATTCGATTGATGTGTCCGAGCGCACCATGCTGTCGCTGACACAGACGATACAAACCATCCTGGAGAGTATGCTGCAGACGTCCGCGTTTAATTTGACCACATACCGGGCCACAATTGGTGCACCTACGCCGGAAAAGGATTTAGCGACATTTATAGATCAAATGCAAAGGGTAGCCCTGCAGGTAAGTTGAAATGCTGACATAATGCCATTAGGGTGGGTGGGTGTAAATGCCGCAACTGAGCTACTCTGCAGCAAGTAATCAAAGTTTGTTTAAAAAAAATTTGAAAATAAAAAATTTGAAAATAATCTCTATCATTATAAAAAAAGAGTAACGAGAATAGAGATTTGTGGAAAGATATAAAAATGTCTACCATACAGCTTTTCAACTACATTAAATCTTCAAGAAAGATTATGAAAGATCTTTCGTTTTATTTATAATTCAAGGGCCTTAAACAAGTCCTTTCAATGTAGGTTAAATATATTAAAAGAAAGTTACTTTAACAAAATTTTTTTACCATCACTACTCTAATATTTTTCCATAATTTTTTTTTGTCAAAAACATAATACTCTATTTAAAAGTGTACTCTAATCAGAAAAACGTTGTATCTGATTTTCATTTTGTTATCGCAGGACGTTATAATAAGTTCTCCAACTTTTTTTCTCCACAAAAATATGTATCAATTCAAATAAAATATCCCACCCACACACACACACAAACATGGTTTTTATCGACTGAGCAAAAATGTAATGTAACCATAGCCCCAATACATTTGCGCGTGTCATACATGCCAACTAGTTACCAGCAGAACACTACATTGATGACACATGTAACTTATTTTACCGAAATTTATAACAACAGCTGTAAAACAGCTATAACGAACTACTATTGTACTATTACCACTACTTGTTGTCGCAGGACAATTACAACAACTACAACCAAACATATAATATACTTATGTATAGAGAAAACCTCCAGAGACAACCACCGTTCAAAATCCTAGGCCTGATGCAAGGCAACATCTAAGGCTTAGCACACAAGATACCATTGCGGCCTATATGCTGGGGCGCGTTGGTGGTGTTGTATTCGTTTAACATGAGAAAAAGTATGCAATTGCAACAAAGGCATCAACAGCAACACCATACGGCAATGCAACAAAGAGGCTTAACTCACTGAAAATCTGTTGCACTCACGCATCTCTCTAGAGGGTAAGGTAGTGAGGTATGGTATGGTACCGATTTTAAAACCAATATTGGTAACACAAACAATTTAATACGCATATGGATGTCATATGGCAAGGAACTGTGGTTGGAAGGGGTACAAATACCACAATTTATTGTAAAAAAAAGTACAATTTATTTCACCTAACTAACCTACTCTTGTTGTACCAAATAGAACTATTTAAAAAAAATACAATTTATTGTACGAAAAATAAATATTTATTACGCCAAAAAAGTACAATTTATGGTACCAAATAATTCAATTTATTGTACTGTGAAGTACTTTTATTAGAACATTTATTTCACAAAAAAGTAAAATTTATTGTACAAAAAGTACTATTTTAAGTACCAAAAAGTACACTCTACAACGAAAAGTAATTTGTGTACCCAAAAGTACAATTTATTGTACCAAATAGTACAATTTATTGTACCATGAAGCTTTTATTGTACCAAAAATTACATTTATTTCACAAAAAAAGTAAAATTTATTGTAAATAAAATACCAAGGTACCAAAAAGTACACTTTATTTAACAGAAAAGTAAAATTTATTGTACTAAATAGTTCAATTTATTGTAACCAAAAATATGTTGAGAATAAATGAAAAATGTACACTACTATATCTCCTGCACTTTATGTTAACGTCCGTTACATTGCACTCTGTTTTATACATATCTATGCAACTCTGTAAACTGTCAAAATGAATTACAAATACAGATTTGTGTCTGTCTAATAAACGATTTCAACCAACAAAATACTAGTTATTTCAAGAAAAGTTAAATTAATTGTACCAAATAGTACAATTTATTGTACCAAAAAGTACTTTTATTTTACAAAAAGTAAAAATTGCTGTATCAAAAAGTACAATTTACTGTACTAAAATATACACTTTATTGTATCAAAAAGTTCACTTTATTTTACCAAATAGTACAATTTTTTGCACCAATAAGTACTTTTATGGTACCAAATAGTACACTCTACTGTACCGAAATTTTTTTTATTGATTTTTTTTAATTACATCAAAAAGTACTTCAATTGTGCCAAAAATTCTTTTTACTGAATCTAAATGTACTTTTATTGCATCAAAAAGTTCTGCTGTTGCATCAAAAAGCAAAAACTACATTTTGCTTCTTCCCTACATTCAAATTAAACACAGCACTGATTTTCGCTCCATTCTAGCAAAATTAGAAAATGCAGACTTAAAAACATTCAAATGCCTTCATTGACATAGTATAGTTATATTTGTTTTGGTTGTGAAAGAATAGAGCTTAGTGTGAACAAGAAGTGTTCTTAGTTTATATTAGACGCGTATGTCTTCCAAACATTGCTCGCTGCAGTAAGAAAATGTTAAACCAAATTTAGAACAAAAATTCGAAACTCTATTATTAAAATAGTTTAAATAACTAATAACATAAATAAATAATTGAATTTGAATTTGAATTAAGCAATCCCCTAACTTATAATTTTTTTCCAAAATTATCTCTTGAAAAATCTTATCTTTTGAACCACTGTGCCAAACCCCCGTTCGTTTAGCCTTAACCAAGGGAAGAAAGGGTATACCATTTATATCCTTTCTGTTTTTTTTTTTTGTAAGTTTGTTTGTTTGTTCTCCTTTTGGACAATGATTGTCTCTGAAATGCAATCATATTGTGTTCTATTTGCTACAACGCTACCAAATCGTAACTACTACTACTATACTGAATGCAGCTTCCGTCACCCCCATATGTGGCACAATAACTAAATGTGAATGACGATTGTTGCTTGTTGTTGTTTGGAGTAGCTCAACAAAAACTGCAATTTCAGATTTTTTTTCTCACACTACTACACTATTTGCTATTTTCTTAGCCCAGAGTATGTGTGTGTGTTGGGACATATGTATTTTCTTGTACTATTTCAACATTTCTATCTGCAGATACAAGACGTGGCCACATCCTCACGTATGACAACACTTGGCAGTCGTTCGAAACGTTTACAAGCTTCCATTCTGCAGCCATTGGAACAGTTACAAAATGAAATACTTTATCATTTGACGGCATTGGAATTGCAAAGGGACCCCTGGGCCAAACAGGTCAATCAGACACTGAACCATTTGCGCAACATACAGGAGTATTTGGAGAAAACAGCAGGCGAGATATGTGATAACCAGACACGAATCTACACCGAAAGGTAATAAGCTCAACCTACCTCTGCTTTAAGTCTTTTTTTCCTCTGCTCTCCCTTTAATTTCTATGACAATTTTAATCAAATCTCTGCATGATTGATGTGTTTTGTTGTTGTTGTTGTGTTTCTAATTGTTCCCCCTATTTACAGACTGAAAACCTACTTGACCAGCAGCAAAGCCACAATGTCCTCACAATTGGGCGACACTACTGCCAAATGTCGTCCGTTTTTTGACATTTTCGATGCTAATCGCATATTTCTTTGTCGAAACATGATAGATTTCATCAATGCTTTGTGGTTTTGCACCTTCATTACACTGCTGCTGTGGTCCATTGGCACACCGGTGGGTTTGAATCTCATTTCGTTGCAACGCAAGCTAACTAACTTGAAATTGGCTAAAATGCGAGCTGCGGAGAGAGCTCGTAATCGCGAAGATTCAGCGCCTCGTGGTCGACGCAGAGATCGTGGTGGCGCGCCTACATCAAGAGACAGGAGCACAAGTAGTGCAGGTCCAAGAAAACCAGCGCCACTGTAAGTTGTAAGATCGCAACTTGTTTGCGGATGTTAATGATAAAAAACTGAATTTGAAATTTCTTAAGTATTTCCCCTCTTAGTCATTGGACTCTTGTGATGTTCTAAGCGAATGTTGAAGTGTTATTCCTATAATTTTGTTATTATTGTAATTAGTGCTGATGCTGTAGCAAATTTGGTTTAGCTTGCCATCAATTTTTAATTTGTCTAGATCTCAATTGAGCCTTGTTACGACTTTGAGATGATTTTGTTTGGTTTTTTTATATTTCTATCAACATCGCAACACAGTTCAGTGAATGTATTATTTTGAGATGTTTCCAATATCTACAGCTTTTTATAAAATTTTTCAGTTTAAAAATGTTCTTCCTTTCACATCTTAATTGTTAGTAGATTTCAATGGTTATTGGGTCCACATTACTGTGCTTTGGAGCGAATACTTAAAAATATTAAAATGACTTATACGTCTTTACTGAGATTAACACGATGTCCCACGAAGTTGAACGTTATTGTTCGCATAAAAAGCAAGCAAACGATGACGATTGACATCGTAGGACTGGCAGTAAAATAATTAAAACTTAATGAGCATGAAAACTAATGAAATAATGTTTGATTGACTGGTTTATATATATTAAATTTGTTGATATTTTCTAACGCATTCCACTTGTGTTTGTTAAAAATTCTAACAGTTATTTTTTAAGTAAAAAAATATAGAATTGATCAATTTTGTACATTATTGTTTTTAGGATTTTTTTAATGTTTTTGTAATTGTGTAACTGTGTCGTTTTGTAACGTGGTCCTTTCTAAGATTTTGATTGAGGACGCCAGTAATGTGGACTTGCCATAGCACCAAAAAGAAAAGGTCTAAAGATGTATTCTCACATATACTAGGCGATCGATTCGTTATATATGCATTAATTTTGATTTCGTCGTGTCAGCGTTGTGTTGTTAAAACCAGAAGTTATATTAATAATTATTTGACCTTTTCGCTTTTTTTTTTGCTTTTCTTTATTATTTTTGTTTGTGTTTTTTGTTACCTCTTTTCTGTTTTATTATTTTCTTCCCCTTTTTTCATCTTTCTTTTTTCTTCTCCTTTTTAATTTTTCCTCTTTTGTTATTCCTTTCTTTTTTTTCGCTTTTCATAATTGTTTTTTATTTGTTTATATATTTTTGTTTTCATTCTTCCGATTCCTTTTTCTTTTCCTTTTCCTTTTCCTATCCCTTTAATTTCCCAATACCTTTTCCTTTTCGTTTTCCGTTTCCTTTATTCTTACATATACTAGGCCATCAATTCGTTGTATATGCGTTAATATTGATTTCGCAGTGTCAGCGTTGTCTCTTTCGTTTTACTTTTCGGTTTCCTTTTCCTTTTCCTTTTCCTTTTCCTTTTCCTTTTCCTTTTCCTTTTCCTTTTCCTTTTCCTTTTCCTTTTCCTTTTCCTTTTCCTTTTCCTTTTCCTTTTCCTTTTCCTTTTCCTTTTTCTTTTTCTTTTTTTTTTTCTTTTCCTTTCCTTTTCCTTTTCCTTTTTTTTATTTTCACTTTTTTGTATTTCTTATTTTTTTGCGTTTTTTCTCCGTTCCATTCTTTATTCTTTACACGTTTCCCTCCTTTTCCTTTTACCTTTATGCTTTTTCTTGTTTTCTTAGTCCATTTTCCTAGTACTTTTTTTCTTTCTATTTTTTAATATTTTCTTTTTTTCCTTTTCCCGTTTTTTCCTTTTTCTTTTCATTTTCACTTTTTTCACTTTTTTTCTTTCCTTTAGTCTGTTTCTTATGTCTTTTTCTTTCTTTTTTTCATTTTTCCTTTTCACTTTTTACATTTGTCTTTTTTTCAGTTTTTATTTTCCCTTTTAATTCCGCCACGCATTTAACTTCTTCCCTTTACCTCTTTCCTATTACCTTTTTTCCACTTTTTCTATTTCCTGTTCCTTTTTTTCCTATTACTTTTACTTTCTCTTTTTCGTTTTCCTTTTCTTTTTTATTTTGTATTCTTCTTTCTTATTTCACATTTCTCATTTTTTTTAACTTTAAAATTTTTTTTCCTCTGCCTTTTATACTGCTTCTTTCGTTTACCTTTTTTTTCTTTTCCTTTTCTCCTGTTTTCTATTTTCTATTTCCTTTTTCCGTTTCACTTTTTATCATTTTTTTCCATTTTCGTTTTTCTTTTTTCTTTATCTTTCCCCTTCCAACTTATTTTTTAGTTTTTTACGTTTTTCTGTATTTTTTCTATTTTTCCTGTCACGTGTTATATTTCCTTCTGTATGTTTCCTTTTTCTTTCTTTCTTTGTTATTTATTTATTTTTTCCCATTATTTTTTTTACTGTTCCTTTTTCTTGTTTTATTTTGTCTAATTCTTACTTCCTTAATCATCATCCTTTTCCGTCTTTTTTTTCCTCTTTTCTGTATCCTATTTTTATGTCTCACTGATTTTTTTCCGTTTTAAACGTCGTGTTTCCTTTCTCTTCTTCATTTTTTTTTTCTTCCATTTTCCTTCTTCCATTTCCATTTTCCTTCTGTCTTCTTCCTCCATTCTTCTTCTTGCTTCTTTATTTCTACTTCATTCTCCTTCTTCCATATTACTTATTTTTTTTTTTTTTTTTCTTTTTTTAGTTCCCATACTCTCTCCTTTTATATTCTGAACCCCTAACACAATCATATTTTGATTAAGAATAGATACATTATCATATTTTTTCTACTTCCTTTTACCTTCTTCCGTTTTCCTTCTTCCGTTTTTATTTTCCTTCTACATTTTTTCTTCTTCCACCATTTTTCTTCTTTCTAAATTATTCTTGATTCTTTCTTCCTACTTCAGTCTCCTTCTTCCATCATACTTATTTTTTCTTCTATCTTCCTTTTTCCTGTTCCAATTCTCTCTCTTTATATATTCTGAACCCCTAACTCACCTACATATTTTGGTTAAGAAAAGATACATTCCCCTACTTCCTTTCTTCAATCTCTATTCTTTATTCTCTCATTGAAAATTTGTTCTTTGACTTAAGTTGTGTCTTGCTTTATTATCATGATTTTATATTAGATTAGTTTTTTTTTAAGATTGGTTTAGCATGAATTAAAATCTTAGCCACTTTCTAAAATACCTTTGGTGTCAGTCCTCATTGTTGTCCCTTGTCGTCCTCGCTAACCGTTTTTTGCCTTTTTGAAAGACGACGCAGCGCTACTGAGGAAACCTTGGATATAGACATTGATAACGAGCAAAGGGAGTCCTCTGAGCGTGATCGAAGAAGTCGTTCGCGAGAAGCTTCTCAATCGCCAGGACGTGGTCGCGGTCAAGTGTAAGTTTCATGTTCACTCTCAATATCACGATCATCATCATCATCGTCATAATGTAGTAGCTCTTATAAGTCGGCATTCTCATTTACTCTGTACTCTTTATACTGAGAATGAAAGTCATAGTTTGTTGACATTTCTTAGACGCCGACCCGATACAAATATGGAGGATAATTGGCGCTCGCCTAGTGCAAGTCGTGGAACTTCCCGGGAACGAATGTCTAATGAACGTGAACGTGAGCGTGAACGAAGTCAAGCTAGAGGCGGCCCAGCTGTAAAGGCAAAGCCACAAATGTAAGTCAAGTAGGTGACTAGGTAAAGAATTTTCATACCTAATGAGGTAGAAGGAAGTTTAAACATTATCATGTCCCAGCATTGACATTGTCATCGAAATATTTTTACTTGAGATATTATAACAGACTTGAATAATATGTTATAACAGATTCTATCCAAATTGACAAATATATAATCTCAAACTATTTCCTAATTTTCGACTAAATATTATTAGTTGAAGATTCCCGGCAAAAAATCTATAAATTATGATGTTTGCTACAAAAATTCTTTTTATTTTATTATTCCATATTCAAAATTAGTTAACTCCGTCTCAACATAAAAACTTTATGCTAACATCGTAAGAGTATTATGTGTTATATGTTTCCTTATTTTGTACAGTTTTTATTATATCGCTTCCATCCCTGTCATTTGGCGTAGTTGCCACTTTTTCGAAAAGTAAACCAATATTTCATTTCCGCTCTCTCTCTCTTTCATACTATCACTTTTGCGAAAGTGCATACAAACTACATTATTACTAAACTGAGCCTTATTACGATAATGAAATGATCTTGAATCTTTTCAATTCGTTAGCGTTTTCAGTGGGGACAACATAGCTTTGTCTATTTTATCCACATTTTTTTCGATATTTTATAACTTTTAATGTTAATACTTTTTTTATATTGTTACCTTTTAAAAAGGCAAAGACGTGGCACTCAAGAATTCGATATAGACGAGGAAGAAGGCTGGGCAACTTCTGGACGAGTCAGTCGCAGTGAGCCCAGACGTGAAGAGGGACGCAGACAAAATGTTGGACGCAGCAATATGGCCGGTCAAAAACCTCAAATGTAAGTAACATTGGCTATTAAAAAAAAATGTCCTAGCCGAAACATAAATGAAAATTTGTTCTCTGGAAACATTCTGTTTAAGCCCAGTTTGCAGTTCAAATTAAATATTCGTCTGTCTAGCATTCAGTTACATTTACACGAAAAAAAAACTTATGTGAAAACATGCTCATTTATAAAGGTACTCTAAAAAGATTTATAGCGTCAATTTACTTATGGGAGAAAACTGGTTGATGCAACCTAATTTTACCTCAAAATAGAAACTGAAATAAAAATTATCGATAACTAATTTAGGTTTATCACGATTGCGGAACATAGGAACTCTTAATGGCCTTTAAACTCATTTGCAAGAGTTTAAAATTTGTTATTTCTCCATCTCTCATTTTCTCTGTAATCTCCTCTTCTTGTACGTCGTTTGTTTTTTAATGTGTAACAAATTTTTAGACGAAGACAAGGCACCGAAGAATTCGACATAGAACAAGAGGAAACATGGACATCATCTGGGCGAGGCGGTCCTACTGAGCCAAGGCAAGAAGAGGGGCGCGTTAAAAGTATAGCGCGTAACATTTCGACTGATCAAAAACCTTTAATGTAAGTCATGTTACTCATTACAGGGCTAGGGGTTTTTTTTCACTTTCTTCTAAAGCAAAAGAACATTGGGGAAATTAAAAGGCCTCTGATAAACTCTGCTTGGAAGAGTTAGCGATTCTACATCCCTCTCTCTCTGTCTGTCTGTAATTTCCCTAATTTTCCTTTCTTCTGTATAACAGTCGAAGACAAGGCACCGAAGAATTTGATGTAGAACAAGAGGAAGCATGGACTTCTTCTGGGCGTGTTAGTCGCACTGAACCACGACAAGAAGAGGGAGGACGTATTAAAAGTTTAGCGCGTAACATATTAACCGGTCAGAAACCTATAATGTAAGTGTAGCTCGTTATTTAAAGATAAGCGATTTTTTACCCGGTTTTCTAAAAGCGCAAAGATCTGCACAGATCTGCCGAAGGATTTATGTAATCTGCGAGATTTATGTAATGTCGATAAAATTCGCTATCGATAACGATAGACAAATCCGTCGACAGATCTATGTGTTTGAACTTGCCTTCCTAATGGCAACACTTTAGTGATATAGCCACAGTAGCCCCGCCCCTTTTATCAGTGTTTCTTTCCTTTCCTTAATGTTATAATAGGAAATCTGTTGTTTGCGGTCCATGTTTGTTAAATGTTTATTTTCTTATTGTCATTACACTTAACACATTTAGTCGAAGACAAGGCACTCAAGATTCTATCTTAGATGAAGATGGAATACTTCAAGTTTCCGAACAACAAACAGACTACGGTCGACCAGAGTCTCAGCCAGAGCGAGGTCGTCGTGAGACTTATGCTCAGCAGGGTACATATGCTGGGCAAAAATTTAAACTGTAAGTGCTGGTGGCTCTCTTATCTATCTTATGCCTCGAAAGACATCTGTGATGTGTTGTACATATTAGTATATGACCCCTAAACTCACCTATAATATATGTAATTTCTGTCAGTGTATTTATACCACATTATGATTGCCAATTATAATGGTGAAACTTTATGCGGTGTTTCCATCATTAACACAGTATAAAGTCTCATCATTATTTCTTACACGGAATTCCATTTAAGAAATTTGCATGTAACATACCTCTTGTAGGGAACAGAATTCCGTTTGATGTCAGTACTAGTATTTAAAGTAATTTGTGCAATATATATACACAAGCCAAGTTCACATTGCCGCCAAAGCCTTAGTTTTCCGAATTCAACATATCTTATAATTATATTTATTACTACTAAAAGAACACAGGAAAGTAGTATGTGTGAAAATAAGTTGATGTTAACAGCCCTACGTTTAAAGTTTACACTTTAAGAACACCAAATAATTTTTTGATCAGTGCTCCATATATATTGTCTTGCCCTATTCATTATTTGATTTTTTTTCCTTTGGTCACTAGTGACTCCCAAGTCAAATTTGACTGTTGATTTCTTGATTTTATCTATATATTGTATTGCCCATTGGTTAATTAATTTCTTTCTTTAGTCATTTTTGACTCCGAAGTCAAATTTAACTGTTGATTTCTTGATTTTATATTTTTATATTCATATGATTCCTATTTCCATAACGATCGTGAAGGCCTTTGAAAATTATACAACTTTAGCATTTATTTTTACCCGCCCTATAGCATGAAAAGTCAAGTGTCAAAATTGACTCCGGATTAAAAGTGTGCAAATAGTCAAAATGGACTTCAGAGTCAAAGGTGACCAAGAGGAAAATTGATGCCAGGCCAATACATAAACAACGATATGCGTTTTACTTTAATAGGACACCAAATAACAAATAGGGTTGTAAAACAGTCCATGAGTACCGTTCACGGATCAAAAAATTATCTGGTTTTCTAAAGTTATCTTTAAAAAACCTATGAACGTAGAGAGTGTCCACCTCAACTAACATTTTTTATGTAGACCGACCCATCTTACCAGGATAGTCTGCCAATAATCAAGTAATTCCCCTTAAATATACCTCAACTACCTAATGTTTGCTTCAATTTTCAATCTCCAACGTACTTTAAGTTCCTAAGACTTCCTCCCGGTCGCGGTTTAAATACTAACACATTTTGACTTTCAAAATAGCCGAAAACAGGAAGTCAGCGCTGATGAGGACAGAGCTTGGCAATCTCCTAAAAGTACGGGGCGAATGGGTCGTTATGAAGGGCGTCGACATGAGAATCCTCGTGAAACTTATGCTCGAACCATTTCTACTGGTGACAAACCTAAAATGTAAGTGTCCCCATAGGACCAGGAAGGGGAAACGGATACTCTAGTAGCTTCAAATATGTCTCTCCTGCTATCTAAACTCTAATCTTATGATAGGACGCTACAAACTTACTCCACACCTTTTGCCAAGTTGACACAAGCTAAGGATATAAACCCATGTCATAACGGAAATAGATCTCATAATTACCAATTGAAATTGTATTGCAAAAAATTTAATATTCCCGACTCCTTCATAATTTCCTTTGTATTTCCTAACCCAACTTTACTTCTGTCGTTACTGCCCTGAATCTGGGTAGTATCTCAAAGTGGTTTCGCTATATTTGATTTAGTTTACGATAATGTGTAGAAAACTCTGATTAATTTGACCACAAATCCCGCTTATGGTGGTAACGACAGCAGTGGAGTTGGTTTATAATATGAAAAACAACACCTTGACATCGATAACGACTTTCCTACATGAAACAGACAAACCAAATCCAGATTTACCAAAAAAAAAGGAAAATTTTAATATGAAATTTATTAAGTCGTAATACCTGTTTGTCTTCAATTAATACAAAGTTTAAACCGATTTTACCTATAAAACGTATTAATTACCCTTTGGAATGTTTACCCCCAGGCACTTGGCTACGCAACTCTCCTTTCACTTTTACTGATATATTTTGGATTTATTCCTTCCAGTTGTGCCCCTCCATGTTGCGATTCTCTCAAACCGTATTGTTTTTCTCTATATTTCTTCTCCTTTCTTCCACTCTCTCCCTCTCTCTATCTTTCTCTATGATTTATTATTTTACTCCCCCAACAGTCGTAGGCAAGGTACCCAAGAATTCAGCTTAGATGGCAATGAAGCTTGGCAATCGCCCCCACCATCAAACGCACGTGGTCGTAGCGAACCGCGACGTGGTGAGGGTCGTGGCCGTGACAACGAAACTCGAAGTACATCGGTGGGTCAACAACGTTCTAGGCGCTCAGTTACTCCAGCTCTTCCAACTAGACCAGACGCTCAACCAGCTCAGCCCGCACCGAGAACGCCGACGCGTTTAAGGTCTCGAGTTTCATTAACCACACGAGCAGTGGCGAATATTGTTAAAAATCGACCAAATACTAATAAAGTTTTGTAAGTGAAATCGGTTAAACTATATATAGATAATGCGCTCAATAAGAAAGGTTTTTGTTTTGTGTTGCAGAAAACGTCGGGATACCGAAGATTTTGATTTAGATGATGAAAATCAATATGGTACTACCGGTAGATCTATGCAGGCCGTGAACGCGTAAGTCTATGTTATATATATATATATATATATATATTTAACATGAAATATACATAATTTTGTTAGAGAATTTGAAGTCCTAAGCCATGTCATGTCGTTCGATGCCTTTTCCAAAATCATTTGTTGATTTTTTACTAACCTAAAAGGGAATACAAATACACATACAAATTCTTCGAACGGTATTGGGTTTTCTTTAACGTTTTAATTTTTAAGTCTATGATCTTGTTAGGGAAACCAAAGTCCATAGCCAATCAATGCGATAACGAAATGAAATTATTTTGGCAAGTGTAGGGGTTGGGTTTGTCTTACCAATTTAAAACATATGCCAACGGAATTTTTCCATTTCAAAATCAGGCATAGTATTATATAGATGTGCATAGTTTAGTTTTATAAAATTTACTTCAAAACCCAAAAATTAAAATTTTTCAGCACAATTCTCTAAAAACAATATTCTTTGTAGAGATAACTAAACAATCGACAAACCAATAATTTCATTTGAACTACATACTCTAATATTTGTTATTATTTAATACATTGTAATCACTTCCGTTTTACCATTCTCTTTTACTTACAGGGCTCGCCGTACACCACCACGTTCAGCACCACCCCCACCGCCACCACCCGCAAACAGGTTCTATCCACGTTACTAATACTAATATACACACGTATTTCTAAAAAAAACTTTTAACTTTAACAAAAAGCAAACCCACATTTTCCCCAATTCACAATTTTTACCGTTCACAATTTCTTTTCTTCTTCGATAATTTAGATTTAGTAATGTTCGCACTGTGCGTTGGACCACTGAAGAAGACGACGTAGTGTTTGAAGATTGTGATTCGCCGAATCCCATGTATATGATTCATGATCTTAATGATTAGCGGATGAAATAAATCCTCCTCCTCCTTCTACCATAACTCTGTATGCATCCGTTCATACGTACTTACATACATAAACACCTAGTTTACTAAGCCCACAAGCACGATTTTACCACAAAGTAATCATTTTTTTTAGAAACGTTCTTTTTTTAAGATAAACCAATGAGTTTTAGCTGTTAGTTTTAGTTACGTAAGTTATGAAAATTTAAAATGTATGATTTTTTTTTTTTAGGAAATAAGAATTTATCAATAAAATGAGAATATCTTAAAAACAATATGTGAGTGCGTTGTTATAACAAATGAATGTGTTTGTGGTTGCAATAACAAAAAGCGGGGGTTGTTTTATTTTGTAAAAGAAAGTTTAATACCGGAATACAGGAATGTGCTATGCAGTGTGCACAAGTCTTTACACGGTAAAATGTCAGTGTTGAAAACGAAAAATACTTCTCAAAACACTTGTTTTGCTCCAAACACCTCAAACCATTCCCAATAAGGTTGATGTGTTATGGATCTTCGAATTTTTGAAGTAAGTTCGGTATTTATATATAATAAAAAAGCAAAACTTGCAAGTAAGCAATGTATCAATTTTAGAAAATTGTTAAATAAAATTAATTTTTAAATAAACATATTAAGATGTTTGGAAGAAACTACATTTTCTTTACATTATTTCGAATCAACATTACATTCCTCGTAGCTGTACAAACAGGACAAGAAATTGAATGAAAATTATATTAAAAAAAAACTAAGCGATTGGTTTTTTTAGTTTATTTTGGTTGAATTGCATTTCACCAGGCGTGGTGAGGCTGGAAAATGTCGATATGTAAACCTCTTTAGTTCAGTGCCAGAAAAACAACAATATTGGTTAAAAATGTCGCCCATATATGTGGGTGCTTAAATTAAATATAGGTCTCTATACTGCAATTTTGGGCAAAGTTAGACATATTCGTAAAATTTTTTTCTCTTAAAGAAAAAATTTTAATTTTATTTTTGTCCTACTTTGAATAAGCAAATTTTATTTATTTTTAATGTAATAAAGTTTATGAAAATTAAAAAAAAAACCCAAAACAATTAACAGAAAATAAAAAACCGCTACAAAATTATAAAAAAAAATAATAAAATAAATACAAAAATTAAAGAAAATATAAAAAGTACAAAAATAACAATAAATTTAAAAAAAAAAATAAAGAAAAAATTGCCCAGCATTGTTCTTTAAAAATTAGTTTTAAATAAAAAATATTTAACGGTTTTTAACACTTACAATTCTTTTGCACAAAAAATACTAAAACATATTTAACTTTGTCAAGAAACGCCAAAGAGACCAAAAAATAGTATGGTTAAAAGCGTGTTAATAATACCTTCAAATGAAGTACCCACACATAGGGGGTTTTAATAGAATCCAAAGGAGCCTAATTATGGGCTTCCTAGGGACCCATAACCACCTGCAACCGCTTTGACCTTGGTTTTCGTGTTTTAAGGGGTATTTGGGATGGGTTGGCATTTTCACTCTTTCACCCAGGCCTTGCCTAATCTACTGTAATTTTTCATTTATTTATAAAAACGGTCAATTTTATTTTCATTGCTGTGTTAAAAAGTTATAGACAGTAACTTAAACATTAACTCTTGCCCGTTGCGCAATATACAATAAACAAAAGCATCTCTTTTCTTCTTCCGTACAGATAAAATTGGAAATTAAAACTTTTTACGCAATCTATAGGTGCATTAATTTTCAATCATACTAACAAAACCTTCCAACAGTTTGTTTTGCGGTAGTACCGTTAAATAGTACCAAATACTTATACCAGGTAATTCGAGACGTACTGTGGACAGGGTATAAAACCACACCTCCAATAAATCGATAAACTAAAAGGCCTCTCATCTCCTTCGTTTGTATCAGCTGGCTGCATACAGAGTCGACCGAACACAAAATTAAAGGCGCTACATAATTGAACACTCTGCAACGAACTTTACTTTGCTTTGTTTGGCTTTTCTTTCAGTTCTCAGCACGGGATTTATTTCTGCGGCTTTATTGCTTCCAGAAGAAAAAATATTTAGCGCTATTAAATTAGTTTAGTTTTAGTGTGTAGAAAAATGTGCTAAATGTTATTTGTGTATATATGTTTAAAAGATTACAAGAATATCAAAGCAGAGCAAAAAGTGATAAATACAATTGGAACAAGTGCAATTCCCCTTTAAAAGGCTGTAAATGAGTCAAGAAAATACACAAAAATTATTGCGCAAATAAGACAAGAGAACGAAAGCAACAATATATACAAATTTCTGGTGAATTGTGAAAAGAAAAAAACTACTGGTCAAAAAACAAACGTTCTTTCTTTATGTGTAAAAAAATAAATTATAATTAAGTACATTTTGTGCACTTTCGCTATACTACGAATTCCCAAAAAAATACAACAACTCTGTAAGTTTATTTTATTGCTTAATCGAAAATAAATCGGGAACTAGAATTTCAGGCGAAGGTTATTGCCCTAATTTGTCCTGAACAATTAATGGTTATTAATGCATTTATTGTGACAGCGGCTCGTTGGTGTTAGTGCATTACTATTATGTGTGCATCTCTATATTATGGCCCCACTGTCTGGTCAACTAAATACGCCACATAAACAAAGGAGTAGGTCGGTCGTTTGGTCGGCAACAAGGAATAAGTGTGTAAACACCTTGAATGAATGCGTCAGTATTATTGTGTTTATTGTTGTTGCGGTTATTGTTTTGTGCATCTCGCATGCATAATTGTGGTTCTTGTTTTTTTGTGTTAACAAGTGTCGAAGCACCAACTGAATTTTGCCGACGATATTTTTTGTGCTGGCCTTGAACACACACAGTTTTCATATTATTTTGGTTATAACACATATTACTTACTTTCTTCACTTCTTTACAATTTGTTAACTTGATTGAAAAGTTCATTCAACTTTAACACTTTTTTGTTGTTAGGTCTTGTAGAGGGCTTTACCAACAAACACACTTATCTTACTCATATGTGTGAGACACTTGCCGTTTTTGCCGCCTTTACTTTGTTCTGCTCTTTCTAAACTTTTCTCATATGCAAATTATTATGTAGTCGGGGGTTTTGTTTTTGTTGGTACGTTTATTGTGTTATTTTTGGTTTTAAGGCAGGCTTCAACATACACGTTAGTGTAATAGTATTTTATTTATTTCATTTCATTTATTTTTACAATCTTGTAATTAAAGCCTCTTGGCCAATATTATATAAATTACAATATGCATAAATTAATAGTCAGTTGTATTATTATTATTTATTTTTCTAACCAATATTATTTTCACTCGTATTAAAGACCGCAAAAATGTAGAGCAAGAAAGTTGTAAAATGTTGCCATATTTACATATAATTGCGGGATATTGTGGTGAAATTGTAAAATGAATGATATTGTTGGTACTACAAATGTACATTTAATAAATTTACTTTTTAGTACAACAATTTCGTTTTTTGGTACAACAAAAGTAATTTTTGGTACCAGAAATGAATTTTGTGATATAACAAAATACTCTTTAGTACTATAAAAAAAAAATTTAAAAATGGGTAAAAATCATGGAAAAAATTAGAAAAATGTAAGGAAATAATGTGAAAAATAAAATGTCATCAAAAATGTTTGATAATTTATATTTTTTTTTAATCTTTTAATTTTTTTTAATTAAAAAAGAAAATTGAGAAAGAAAGTTTAAAATAAAGAAAACAAATGGACAATTTCAAGAAATATAAAAAAAATAATTTTTTTCCATTCCAGATATTTTGGGATAAATAGCGCTGCTGGCAAAAATAATTTTTACAAAACCGCGGAATTTTTTTTAATAAATATAATAATGACAAAAAACTAAAAAAACCGATTTTGACAGTTTATTCCATCCTAAATCAAATTCAAATGTTTTTTTTTAATGTTTGCAGATAATAATTGCAAAACTAGAAATACCATGCTTGGAATACTTTAAACGGCAATAATAGCATCCAAAGGGCCTCTGGCATTTTAACTTTTTCTATCCTGACCTCGCTCGATCAACTGCGATATTACCTAATAAAAGTATTATTTGTGAAAAATTAGATATTTTGATGTCTCCCTTTTATCGAACAGGTGCGATAAGTTCAATAAACGTACTTGTAGATAGTATAAATGTACTTTTGGTACAATTAAAGCAACAATAAAACTTCTTTAAGGTACAACAAAGTACAAAAGAAAAATTTTTGGTACATCGAAAGCAATTTTTAACAAATTTAATTTTAATTTTTAAAAAATGCAGATTTTTTAATATCAATTAGCTAATAATAAACGGATAAGTTGTCGTTGCGTCAACAAAATCAGTTATGAGTAATTTTTCGAGTTTTTTTATTGCAATTTTTTAAAGCTCTTGTGGTCATTCATCGACCCTAAAGTCCCATTCGGTATATGTTGATTGGTTGGGAAGTTTTCGAAGTCAGTAAAGTATAAAATATATGAAAAATGTTCCAAAATAAACAAGTTTTTTTGGCTCTCCTGAAAAGTTACTAAAAAACACATTACTGTGTTTATGTGCACATAGCTAAATAGAAAAAGTTCCCAAGAGCATTATCAATATTTTCTATGACGTCACGGAAGGGAAAGCACCGAAGTGGCTAGAACAAAAATTGTGACAGAAATTTTGTATTTCACGTATGTTTTATTCCAATCTATTTATATCGGACATAGGACTTCAAATAGATATTATGACTGTAGTAATATTAACTTACTTCTATTGTTTACAAATATTGTGAATTTCCTTTGTTTTATCACACGGAAGCGTTACTGATAACAAATTATTTTTACATTTACCACATTTGTTCTTAGACTACATTTCTCCAGCGATTAGATAGGAAGATAAGAACAACTTAACATTTATAACTTCAGTATTACTCAAACTATTTGCAAGTTCTATATTAATAATAAAAAATAAAATATCTTCTTTAGTTAAGCTGCATATTATTTATATAAAATAAATTTTAGGAACCATATAAATTTTTAAAAAATAGAATTGACGGTAGAGCATATAAGACAAATTGATCTGGCAACGTCGTGATGGATAGCTAAAAAATTTTGCACTGTCGCGAAGAAAAATAAGAAAAATACTTTTTAATAATTAAAAGGCAGGAGATATAATTCTTTTGGAAGTTTTTGGAGATATTGGTCATTGCCGAAGCTGAGAACATTGGAGTTTTTCACGTATAAATAGTTTTTGGTGTATTTATTGCAAACTTGTTGATCGCTGTGTAAAAGACCGCCATTAGCGACACTCGAATTGGATAACGATGTCCCACAAAGCTTATGTTTGCCCGGTTTGTAAGAAGAATCTTACTAAATCTCAATACCGGATTGGCTGTAATGTTTGCTCTGACTATTTCCATCCTAAGTGTGTCAACATAAAGGAAATAGATTTGCGATCAAACAAAAAACTGATATTTTCCTGCAGTAAGTGCACAGCCCTCAAGAAGAATATTGTAAACAAAACAAAGAAAAACAAAAACAATGCCAATGGAGACAGCGTTGCCGTTAACAAAAACAATAGTATCAATTTGGGCGATGCAAATACAACAATGCCAGGCAGCAATAACGACAGCCGCAACTCTATTGAACATCCCTGCAATAATAGTTGTAACGGTCGCAATAGAGACATCAACATTTCGTTGGAAGATTGCTTTAGTAATTTTAGCAATTCTATAAGGCACGAGCAAAAGGAATTGGATGAACAATTGAGAAAAGTTATGGCAGATTTTGAGAGCAAGATGGATGTTATAGTGTGTCAGTTGCGTATGGAGTTTTACGCCTCCATCGAAAACTTAAAAAAGGATGTCGAAATTAAACAGCAGGAAGTTGCCGGTAATATCGACAACTTAAAAAGGGACGTTGAAAATCTGCAACAGCAGGAAGTTGCTGGTAATGTTGAAAACTTAAAACAGGACGTCGAGAATCTGCAAAAGCAACTTAATGACTCCAACCGGGATTTACATCGCAAAATTGCAGCTGTTAAGGAGGAGAACCACATATTACGTAGGAGACTTAACCGTGCGAATATTGTTGTAAACGGCTTGCCGCGGGGTATTCACAACATAAGGGAACCCATTATGAAAATAGCCAACATATGTAATGTGCAGCTAAATTCCGCAGACATTCAACACTGCTGTTACTTCGCTGGGGGAAAGTCGGTGCTGGTTAAATTCAATTCCATCCGTACGAGGGACTTTCTCATGGCCAACTACCACCGGTCCGCGCCGATTCGACTCAATTCCGTCATCCCTGGTGATGTATGTTCAAGGGTTTACCTTAATGATCACCTTACACCAATTGCCTCGAAGCTTATGAATATGTGTAGAAGGATGCGCGCGCAAGAGGTAATTCAAAAATATAAACTGTTAAATGGAGACATTCCTAAGGCGCAAATAACATTCTGCGATGGTAGAGAAAAGTGCCTTAATTCCCAGGAATGCGAATTATTATGGAGTAGTTACTCAAACTCTCAGTGATTTTTTTTTTTATTATTTTTAAATATTTTTATGCCGTATTTTTCTTATTTTTTTTTTGCCTAATTAATTAAAACTTTTATTTTTTTTGTCGCGTTATTTTAATTTGTCTGTCTTTTTAAAATGTCGATGGATAATATTGGTGTTGTCGCTGGTGATAGTCGCATTTTTCGTTCCCATTTAGATAGCTTTAAAAACAATCTTAATATAGCACATTTCAATTGCCAAAGTTTTAATCTAAATCCAAAATCCACTAAGCTGACGGAAATAAGGAAAATGTTGGAAGATAGTTCAATTGATGTGGTAGGTGTTAGCGAGACTTGGCTTAAGTCCTCGGTCTCATCGAAAAGTATAAATATATCAGGTTATAATTGTTGTAGAAGTGATCGTCCTATTCAAAGAGGTGGCGGTGTTGCAATGTTTATTTCTAAAGATTTAAAATATAAAGTTGTTTATAAAAGTGACAATTATGGTGTGGTGGAATGTCTTTTTGTTGAAGTGCTGTCGCGTGGACATGTAACTCTGTTAGGTGTTGTTTATCTCCCACACGGCGATTTCGAGACGTTTGAACAAGAAATCTCAAGCTTAATTGTCAAATATGCCAATGTCATAATTATGGGTGACTTTAATTGTAATTTATTGGAAATATCAAGATCCTGTGTTGTGCGTTCTGCTTGCAGTCGATTAAATCTTCATGTTAACCACAATTCTTGTCCGACTCATTTTGATGTAGCACATCACTCCTCGTCTCTAATTGACTATTTTTTGTTGTCCAATCCCGAAATTGTCATGTTTTCGAAGCAATTCACTTGTCCAAGTATATCAAAACACGCGTTTGTTTGTATGTCTGTTGATATCCCTGTAGAAAATTCAGAACTTTTTTATGAGTTCTATGATTATAAAGCCGTTAGTCAAGAAACTTTTTCCTGTGCTGTTAGCGAATTTGACTTTAATGATTTATTGTACACATCCGATGTTGACGAACAATTATATGTTTTTATGTCTGGATTAAATTACGTACATTCTAAAGTCCCTTTTAAAAGAAGAAGAATACAACACGATGAAAATGACTGGTATAAGACTTCCCCACAAATAGAATATCATAACTCGTTGCGAGATCTGGCATTCACTGCTTACCTAGAAGCTCCAAATGATATAAATTGGAGAATATATTGTAAACAACGAAATCGCGCTAATTCCGTTGTAAGGAAAATGAAAATAAAGGCACATTCCTCATTATTCCATGGCGTTGGAGCGAAAATAATGTGGAATCGTATTAAGGACAATGGATTGATCCCCGACAGACCCTCAGGGGGAGAAGTCATTGCAGGAGCTGACGAATTAAATGAAGCTTTCATAAATAATCAACTAGACAATCCTTCTGATTTACGTAGTTTTCAATATGGACGAGATATGAATGGCTTTTCTTTTAGAATAATATCGTTAGATGAATTAGTGTATGCATTTTCGTCGGTGAAATCTAATGCTCCTGGTATAGATGGCTTTCCTTTAAAATTTTTAAAATTGACCTTTCCTTTCGTTTCTAAATATTTTTTGCATATTGTTAATACAATTTTAATGACTTCCACCTTTCCTACTTATTGGAAATTGGCCAAAGTGCGACCAATTAAGAAGAAGTCAACCACAAACTCTATAGAAAACCTAAGGCCAATATCCCTTCTGCCGGTGTTATCTAAGGTAGTGGAATATGTATTTAAGCATCAGCTTATGACTTTTGTGGAGAACAATGCAAAACTCAATGATTGCCAATGTGGTTTTCGAAATACCAGGAGTACATCCTCTCTTTTAGTAGGTCTTACTGATGAAATCAGAAAGCAAGTATATGACAGTAAAATATCTGTTTTACTTTCATTGGACCTGGAAAAAGCTTTTGACAGGATGGATCATGGCATCTTGTTAAATAAGCTGTATAGGAATTATGGTGTTGGACCCAGTGCGTGTCGTCTGATTTCCTCATATATTTGTGGTAGAAGTCAGCTGGTCGAGTTGAACGGAATTTCATCCAATATTTTGCCTGTCAGAAGTGGAGTACCTCAAGGTTCAGTTCTTGGTCCAGTTCTTTTCATCATGTTTGTAAATGATCTTTTTAACAGCCTAGGCGAGTGGTGTACTATTTATTCTTATGCAGACGATATTCAATTATTATTTAAAGGTAATAAACATTTTTTGGACGTTTTTTCAGCTAAAATTGATTATACAATGAAAATTTTATATTTGTGGATGACTGAAAACAACTTAAGCGTCAATCCCCTAAAAACCAAAGCAATGCTCTTTTCTAATTGTGGAGATTGTGATTTTAATTTGGCCTACAATGGCTCATCGATTCAATTTGTTTCCAGTCTAAAATGTCTTGGTGTTATTATTGACAATAAATTAAGTTTTGACCAACATGTCAATGTGGTAGTGTCTAATGTTTATAGTAGTCTCCGCATTCTCTATAATACGGATCTTGTCTTGCCACGGAATGTAAAGAGAACACTGGTTCATGCCCTAGTTATGCCTAATATTTTATACTGCCTTGAAGTTTATGCAGGAACTTGCAAACGCAATATGAGAAAATTACAACTGGCGTTTAATGCTGTAATGAGATATTTGTACTCGCAAAATCGGTGCAGTCATATAACTCCTTTTGTGAAAGATTTTCTTGGATGTTCCTTTTTTGATTTTATAACACTTAGATCGCTAGTGTTTTTTTACAAAACTTATAAATTTAATTGTCCAATGTTTCTTTCACAATCTTTTGTCTTTGCTCGGTCTACACGGAGCAAACATTTAATAATACCTAAAATAACATGTCTCATGGACAGATCTTTTCTTGTTAGGGTAGCGAGATCATACAATTTGTTACCTGTCAGCATAAAAAATTTTAATACGTCTCAGTTAACTTTTCGAAAACACCTTCTACAATATTTTCATCCGTCATCTTAGTTTCAGTAACGCATCTTACTTTTTGATGCAGTTTTATATATATATATATATATCTACCTGATTTTATTGTAATTTATAACTTTTTATATATGTGTTAAAGAATGCACTATGTTTCGGCAATTGAAATTTAATTAAGAAATAAATAAATAATATAACACATACCATACCTATAATGGGAACTTTTTAATTTTTGCGACACTCATTTTAATTATGTCAACTCAATGTATTTATGAAACCTTTTTAATTGTATTTAGTTTAATTTTTATTACACTTTACATTAAACATTTGTGAGTAGTTTCTGGTATAATAGTTTTATCATGTAAAAATTATGTGTTAAGCTATTTCTGATGTATATTGTAATTATTTATTTAATTGGCCATCAGGCTTCTAATTACAAACCGTAAATAAAATAATAATAATAATTAGAAATATAGAATTATCCTATTAAAACGTCGCTATATTTCATTACATTACGATTTAAATATTTTTCGTACTTTCGCTGACTTTACAATGATTTCTCACAGTGCTGTATTTTGATAACAATTTTATTCAAAATGTATTGTCCAATTATACAGACAAATAATTACTCCAGATTTCACTACTCTCTTTGGATGTGATAAGATACGCTCATGACAGAAAACTTGTCGATTGTCTGCTAATGGACAAACACTTCTAGTTCTAATCATTTTTTTGCAATTGATAAGATACCTTTAGTTTTAATTTAGCAAGTTGTGACTATTTTCTTTAAGACAGTCATTAGTTTTGGTAAACACATCTGAAACAACTTAGGCATTACGGTTAACATTATTATGGCCTATATATTATATCACATTTAGTTTAGATCGCAGCATAATGCAGTTAAAAGTTGCTAGTTGTTTTAAGAATTATTATTGCAATATACAGTATATATACGCCTACATATCATTTACACAGCAAAACACATTCATGTGCTATTTTTAAATATAAATTTGAATACGCTGACTGACTGACCTACCCCATCAGACCAAAACATGAGGTACATATTTACGAAAACAAACAAACGAAACAAAACAACTTTTATAAGTTTAAACAGACAAAACAGACGAATAATACAGTAGCAATTGTTGACAATAGCTTGCATCTTGTGATTAATTTCTTGTTAACAATGTTGATATGTATTTAGTATTTGGATTAATACTCTTTTAGTCAATGTATGTCATATGCCCATAGATGGGACTTTGTGTTATTGTCTTGGCTCTACGCTGTAGGCGTCGTACATTCACGTGCATTTTTAAAATTTAGTTTTTGTTTTTATTTTTGTGTATTATCTTAGTTTAGTAGCCAGCAATTCATCTTCGCTATTTTGTATTTCTCTCAAATATCATTACAGCATAACCTGCCATTGCAATGAGTATACATAGTCGTAGTTCTAGCGAACTCGATACCATTCCATGTGGTGAGATTTTGCAAGTATTTATAAAGCATTTTCTAAAGGACTTTGAATTCGATGATGTCAAGGAAAAAGTTCGAACAATTTTTACAGACGAGGAATTGGAATACATTGTCAAGGAAGTAAGTATATATTGCGATGATTTTATAATATTATTTGTAAAATTAACTTTAATGCCTGCAGAAAGGTGAAGCCCAGATTCAACATATGCTTTGGATTCTCGCCAACAAAAATGATACAGTTGTCATGAAATTCCTGGAATATATTGCCTATGACTATAAATGGATTGTGGATAAAGTAAGGATAGAGTTAACATCGCACAGTTTCGATACTTCGACTTATGTGGAGAAATTGCGAGCTATACAAAATAAACATCAGAAACATACAGATTATAATGTACATCGCACAGTGCCCGTAAGTAAAATTATTTATTATAATATAATATTACTAATACATTTGCAATTACAGCATTTGAATGTTACATTTTTAACTAAAATTTGCTATGTGGATTTTGTGTGATATTAAAAGTTAATTGTTTTATTAATCTTTATCCTTTTCTTCTTCTTCCTCGGTAGTACATAAAATTACGTCGCTATCTGACCCAATTGAACATCAATCGCAAAAATGGTGTCGTACTTTTGGGCGATCTTGGAAGCGGTAAAAAATGGCTTGCTGTCGACGTTTGCTCCGATTTTTCCGTAATGAAGTGTATGGGATTTAAAATCTTTTGGATTGACTGCACCAACTGTACGGACGCACAACAAGATTACAACGCCTTAAAACGTTTAATGATACAATTAAACCCTACCCACAATTTTTGTGACCACATATCCGCGTGTACCTTAGCGGAGAAGATTGCCTCTTTGAAGGCACATATAAAACTATTATTAAATTCAAAAGAGTTCAATGGCTGCCTGATAGTGCTAGCCAATGTACGAAATGTCAAAGTTCATGAGGCGTTTAACTTTGGCTGTAAGCGTTTGATCATTACACGCAGTCCAAAAGTGAGCGACTCGTTGACTGAAAAGCTAAATAAGCATCTGCATCTGGACAAGGGCTTAGATATTGGTGAATTTCATCTGATGCTAGACAAGTATATTAAGAAGTATAACTGGCGTGAATATGCCTCTTTTGCCAGTGACATTTATCATTTAAGCAATGGTGATCCTTATATGCTGAGTATAATTGCAAAACATCTGCAGGTTAAGAAATCGAATTGGACAGAATGGAAAATGAATTTGGACACCTTACAGTAAGTAATGAGTAAAAACTTTTCATAATCTAGCTGCCTAAATATAAAATAAACATTGTTTTATGTTTTTAGGATACCAGATGAAAAATTTAGGAGAGATATAGAAAATTCCCTTGAAATGCTGACTGAGGATCAGCTGCAGCTGTATGCCACTTTATCGGTGTTTCCCCATTGTGCCAAAATACCAGTCAAGGTAAATAGTACATACCCAATAATAATAGGTTAATTGCTTAAATTCTTATAAATCTCAATATATACTATAATAACTTACTGTTTTATTTCCCTTCCCCCTACCTAGTTATTGGCGACTCTGTGGAATAAAGAACTACGCGATGCTGACCGCATTATACTCAAGCTCAATTCAAATTCGTTTGTTAAAGAGGATCTATTGGAGGATAATGATACTATGGTGTGTAGCCTAAAATACGTCTATAGTTCGTATATAAAAAATTGTCCCAAAATACAAAGCCTGATCAAGCCAAAGGAGCTACATCAGGCTATCGTCAAATATTATGGGTAAGCTTGAGTACAGCTTATGTTGGAATTTATATTTTTACTGTTTCACTTTCGTCCTTTTAGCGTTGAAGAACATTTAGATGTACGCAAAGAGGTTGATTTATTCTATGAGCCACACCATGACTGTTACTTTTTCCGCTGCATTGGCTATCATATTTATGGTGCTAATTGTACAGAATTATTTCCAAGACTTTATATGGACTTTGGATTCTTAGGACAGAAAATACGCAAAGATGTGGGCTTGTCCAATACCATAGCCGATTTAACAGATTATAAACAGGAGATTTTGCGAAATAATCCAGAACGTATGCTGAGAATTATGAGATCATTTTTGGCCAATGTTGAGGAAAAGTTGTTGCACTCGCAAGACTGCAGCTTGTTACAGTATGCCCTACTATCGACGGAGGATCACATCAAAGAACTGGCTCTGCAACAAATTGAACGCTTTCCGCAAAGAGTGTGGTTTCAGGAAACGTAAGTATGTAAATAGATTTTAAATCTTTCTCGGTTAAGACAGAGGAGGTGGATCACAAGAGGGGGAGCAAATGGCCAAAGTAAGCTATAGACGATAATGCAGTATCCGTAGGAGATTTTTAGGGAAGGATATTGCCCTGCAGTCCGGTAAGGAAAAGGGGTTGGCCAGGAAGCACTTGGGCTATGTGGACAGATTTGAGAAATCTTATTCCCACCTAACCGCAAAGAGCGAGACCTTTATCTCTCTTTCTGTCCCGGAGCACCTAAAATCCATGACTACGACAAAGGAGGTTGCTGCGAAAACCTTTGACAAGAATGATATATGTATTAATAACATAATAGTAAATAAATTTAATATCACTCGTTTTATAACCATTTTCACTTAAATATTGGGTTTTCCTCTTTTCCAGCGGCCAATTTCATCAACGCCGCATGATTGCCCCGCTACCACGCAGCTGCAAACTTGTGCGTATACTAGACAATGACGTTTGCTTAGCGGTCCTGTCAAATAATGACATCTACCTTGTGGACATATCACTAACAGGCAATGTGGCTGCTGTTCAATTGATCGCTGGCACTGCCACCAATATAGAGCACATACTGCTCTTTAACCAAGACCGGCATTTGTTGACATTAGACCAATGGGGTCAGCTAAAGCTTTGGAATATTGATGATGAAGTTCGGCGTATTATAGACCAACGTTGTAATAAATGCGATGGTTTCACTGCCACCACCTACAAACTCTGTCCACAACAAAGCTACAATCGTAAATTTAAACAATGTGTTAATGATAACATACGAGGCGAGCGATGTATTGTGGCATGTGAGGTAACCACGTGCCGGGAAAGCACATATTTGCATGTAGCTCTGGACAATGGCGATATTATGATCTTTGAGTGGATGCCTCAGTTTGAAGAGTTTCACACGGGCAAAAATTATGTGCCCTGCAAAACGAACATCTTAAATATTCAATGTATTTGTGTGGTTAAAAGTCATTGGATGATTCTGGACTACAACAATGGTGCAATGAATATTACCTTCGTATGTCAGCGTAACTCGGGCAAGGAGGAAATACAATTTCGCTGGCCGAGTGGCTTGTCGCACTTTGTCTATTGTGACGTACATGACCGCAACGATAGTATTTTGCTCGCTTTTGGCAATGCCATAGTTTTGTTGAAACCCCAATTTGGTCAGGGAACTGTAGTCGGAGAGTTGGAAGTTTTATTTAAATGTCAGCATCAAATCACCTGTGCGAAATTGTCGCAAAAAAATAATCTTCTAGTCATGGGCACCGAACGTGGTCTACAGGTCTTGGACGTAAATAAGGGTGGTGCAATGTTACACACCATTGTTAGTGAGAAAGTGAAATGTGTTGACATGTACGACTTGGACGATAAGGAGTATCAACATATGGTGGTCTGTGGCATTGAAAAGAAGAGCATCGTGTATTTGTTAGCCCTCCTTAAGACTAAGGACAATGATTTGGTGTGGCAGCACAACACAGGTCACAGTATTGCCTTGGAAAATTCGACAGCAGAAGAACGCAGAAATATTCGTTTGAAGGGTCACCGTTTATTCGATTACTCCGGAGGTACAACGTTATTTGCTGTGGATACAAAGAAACGGGTAAGCTGTGAGAAATTTAATAAATTATATTAAATAAAAAACTCAACATTTTCAAACTCTGTAATAGGTTCTTCAAATTTGTACCTCTGAGTCAAAAAGTTGGGAAATTTTAGAATTACCCAATGACAATACCTATGAAATAACAGCGACTTGTTGTAAACACAACAAGGCTTTTGTGGCTACGACAGAGGGCCTTATATATGATGTACACCAGAAGTCGATCGTAGCACAGTGCTCGCCAAGTCCACCGATTGAGTATTTAAAACTTATTAACGATGACGTTTTAGTTGCATCTACGGCCTCAGGAAAAGATGGATTCACCGACATAATCATGCTGAACGGCAACATCTTCAGGCAGAAATTTGTAACAAAATTTTGTGCTTTCGTAATGGATGTCTATTTTCTGTTTGTCAATGACCATGGCGCGGTAGTGGTATGTATTTAAAACAATGCAATTTTAACTAAAATCAATATAAGTTAAGAATTAATAATCATTCTGATATCAGCACTTTCCTCTGCTTCGAAAGATAGCAAACCTGAGAGAAAACTTAGTGGTTTAGAAAAAAACTGTGTCCGTTGAAATTAAGATATCTATTAACTTTTTGAGTATTTTCTTTTCAGTCTTCTCGCATATTCAATGATGACATTAACTACAGTCTTGGTGTTAAACCTGTTGAATACCTAGCGGATTGTGATCTCAAAGAAAACGTACTATTTTTAGGATTCTCTAAATATTTAGTGCATGTAAGTGGAAATTTAAGAATATTAATAAATTTTATTATTTACTCATATTTGTGCTGCCGAGTACTATCTGGGTATCAATTTTTGCTTAAAGAACCCACCACATATTTTTCATTTTAGTTATTCATCTCCAATTTTTATTTCAGATATACACATTAAATGACACCGGGGAAAGGATCGATTGCCAGAGACGATGTGAAATAGGACAAAAGGGCACAAACTATATCATAACCTGCTTGTGTGCTTCTTCAAACGGCAAACTCTTTGCTATTGGTTTGAACACCATCGACAACAGCCACTTGAACAATAACTCGTTAATGGAAACTAAACCCAACACTGCCACATACAATTCCAACAATGATAACTTAAGATCATGCGGAGACATTGAAATCTATAAATTAGATGATGATTTCAAAGGACAATTAATCTACGTTCTAAAATCACACAATACCCCAGTGTGTGATATGCGTTTCTCACCACAAAGTGATGTGCTTGTCAGTCTGTCGGAACAGATCTGTTTTTGGAGTGTTTCATACATTCTGAACAATCCATCAGATATGAATAGAAGAAAAAGACTGAGTTCTAGATTTTCTTCACAAAGAAGTACCGAGGAGGTGGACGCCAATGTGTGGCTAAGAGGAAGAATGAATATATGTGTAAACGATGTGGCGGAACAATTGAAGCCCATAAGAAATCTAGAAAGTGGTGTTAATTTGTTAAACCGTTCTTTCGCTTCTGATGACAGTGATGTCTTTGGCATTGTGGTGCCTAGTGCGAAGGATGAAAATATATGGCAGTCATTGACGGGGCCAGAAGAGAAACCTGAACTATTGTCCTGTTTGAAATTAGACGGTAACGTGGCCAAACAAATCTTCAGCAATAACGAATTTACACAGTTCTTTACGATTGACGACGAGGGCGTTTATTATAATCTAAAGGTTATAACATCGCCACCCATAGCTGTGCCTGTGAAAGAAGATTCACCCGATTCCGTGGACATGGCTGATTCTTATGCTGACAACGTAACGAACGACATTCCGCCTAGCCGGCGTATGCAGAGACTCTCTATTTCCTCTAATGCCTCAGGCGTGGATGTTGTTGATGACGCCATGGTTGCACTATCATGACGCCGCTGGGGAGAACAACAGCGTACTTACCGTTTAAGTTATGTCTACGATATATTAATGTCACTAGTTATAATTGTCTGTTACTATATAGTCATGTATCAATGTGCATTTTTGATTATTTAATATTAAGTTCATACAACGAATGCCTTATTGTGCTACGATACGACGAAACAATGTTAGATGTAAGATCATAGTCTCATGAGTTATGTGTGTAACACCACAAACAACAGTGTAAACGTGAAAGGTGTAACTTCTCGATTAATGTAATAAATCTAATTATTAATATATCTAATTATATTTTTATACCCGAAAAATTGAACAGAAAAAAACCCGTCTGAAGTAACTTAAGCCTACATAAAAAAAGAAATATGTATACTCCCTTTTTATGTAGTTAAAAGTTACTACCATCTAAAATATATGTATTTATGAATCTCATTGGTTTTTGTAACTGCATTAATAGAGAACGACGCACCGTACACATAACCATATTTTTTATACTTGTAGTCTAAATTTAACTGCCAAATTTACAAGAACAAAATATTTCATTAACTTATCTACTTTCATATAAAATTTGTCTTAATGATCTCCATTAAAAAAAGTAAATATGCAAATAGATTACCATTGTTTTTTTATTAAAAATTAAATGAATATTTTTGAGACAATTTTAAAATCAAATATTTTAATAATAATACTTTACAACTTAAGTAACAGCTAGTTTTTTTCACATTTAAAGTGTTCACAAGGGTTTACAACAACAGTTGTAAAATTATTACTGACAATTTTCAAACAAAACTATGGTTCGACAATATAACTTTTTTATTTATCTTTTTGAGATTTTCTAAAAAATCTGTTGTGGTTTACAACATAAACAACTAGTTTTTTTCTCTCACAGATTTAAATTGTTCACAAGGGTTTACAACAACAGTTGTAAAATTGTTTTGGTTTGACAATACAACTTTTTTAAGTATATTTTTTAACTTTATATAAGTACTGTTGCGTCGATTCAATGTTTGACATTTTGAAATTGACGGGTTTTTTTTCGAGATTTTAGTAAATAAAAATTCGGCAGAGTGTTCACTTCTGTGCTATAGAATTTGTTGTACTTTGTTACAACTTGCAGCATTAGATCACATAGTGAAATCCTCAATTGAATTGATAAAACGTTAGTCCAATATATACGACATACACTTCTGTTAGTGTAAACCTTTGAGAATCCAAAGGTAACTTGTAACGATTTTGTGTCGTTTTCAGCTCCTTACGAATGTATATTTCATATAGAACTACTGCGAAATTAGACTGTTATCGAGACTGCCATCCGAAAAATTTGAAGATAACCCAGTTAATTGATCGAGAATTTCTAAAAAGAATGTAGAAACAATACAATTAGAAAGTGAATAAAATAAGACTTTTATATCTACTTACCACTTATTTGCAAACTTTCCGAATTGTTGCGATAATCACTATAGATTTGTTCGGTCTCACTGGACTTCTGACGCTTAAACATTGCCGTTCTTAGACTTTCCTCTGAAAACACGCCATAAAGCATTAGATACTAAAATTGTTACAATGAAAATGTTAGTACAAAAACACAAAACTCACTCCTACGTATGCTAAGCCGCTGGCTTTGTGGTCCCAGCACTTTTAAGGAGCCTCGTACAGCTGCAGGATTTAATGGAGGCATATTCTTGGAGTTACTGGGGATTTTTGTGGCTGCATTGACTATTTTTCCAGCTGGAGGTGTGAACATTGGCAATTTTGAATAATTTGCCTTTAAAGAATCACTGGCCAAATGCTGGCGTCTACGACTTTCTGCCGTCGGAGTATTGTCATACAAAATACTGCATATGGAGGGCATTATGCCAATTGATGCAAACATTCGCTGAGAATCACTCATGTCATCGGACATTATGAATGCTTGAGATTTACTGCTACAAAAGGGGTTGCCATCTGAAGGCATACCACCAAGTTCGTCGATAAATTTTCTTAAAATGGAACGTAAAATTTTAAATCTTTTAAGTATTCGCGACGTTTCTACATGTTCATCCTCTGAACATTTGAGAATAGCCTGACATTCGTTTAGCATTAGGTTGAATTTTTTAAATAATTCCAAGCGCTTTCCTTCTTTACGCAACTCTTTCTGATTGACCGCTAATTGAAAATGCTCATGCAGGAAATTACCCATGTCAAGTATATCCTGCAGGGATTGTTTGTTATACATTTTGTCGTTATTATTGATGGTTTGATTAAGTAGTTCATAGTAACACGTAGAGAAGGCATGACTGTCGATTATCTCTTGAATGGCTTGTTTGAAAATTGTAACTTCTTCCGTGAAGTGTTGCTCTAAAAGTTGTCCATATACAGCGGAGGTGAGCTTTGACTGTAGCGCTGGAATTATACAGGAGTCTAGGGATTCAAATGAGGCCAAACAGCTGCGAACTATGGTTTTTACTGCGGGGAGAAAAAGTGTGAATGGAAACAAAACAAACAAATAACAGTTTTGAAAATCGATATCAGTTTTCTATTATTCGCTTACTTTTAACATTAGGCGCAAACGCTATAGCAAAAATACCAATTTGTGTTGTACGATCGATATTCACATCAAAATCTGCTATCAAATCATCTAGTTCCGGATCATCTGCGTCTTTTGTTCGGATGTCACATCTCAACCTATCCACCGATAATTTGTTGTAATCCAAAAAGCAAGAGTATACCAGACGTAGTAAGGATTCGTTTATGTAATCCTCCAGTTGGTATAATGCATTCTCCAGAGAAATGGTTTTAATCTTGCGATTACTGTCACTAGTTGAAGCACCAGGTTGTATACCCAGGGCACACTCCTCCTGGAAAGCAATGCATTCACGTAATACTTTCTGGCACAAAGCACTCAAGGCTTTTTTATCCTCTTTTAAGGCCACATTAGCAAAAGCCAAAGTGTGACTGAGTAACAAATCAATAATGGGACGTATCTGTTTGCTAACAAACATAGCTTGAGCTTGATCCTCGGCCATATTAATGGTCTCCTTTGTCAGTTCGTCGGTGGTGGCATCTTTGTAGCTACTATAAGGAGACAGTTGATCAAACAATACATCCATGAGGTCAACAAAGGTATTCTCTTCGACATGTTTGCATTTTTTTACATCTGTCGCATTCAAGGTTTTCACACAAGAACGTAAACGATCCAAACACCAATGGATGCGGTCGAGAAAATGTTGCCGCGAAGCCTAAAACTGAAATTATACAAAAAGGGCTTTGGTACAATTTAACGCACAGCAATTACCGATATTGCTGTTCCTTGTGTCTGTTCAGCCTTTATCGTTTTCTCCATGTGCTTGACACATGTCACAATCTGAGTTAAACACAGGTAGACAATTTCCACCTGACCATTGCAATCCTTAGAGTCTCGCTCATTCGTTAGCAAAAGAAATTTATGAAGTTTTTCAGAAAGTTTCAAAAATTCCAAACAAAATGTCTAGAAAAGAGGATAAAGGGAATAATTTAAAACAATGTGATTTGATCCACAAGTGGCTGCCACCGACTCACATTAAGCCAAGATACTCTGGTGTTTTGAATGTTGGTGTATCCTTTATTTAGTATGTGACGACATTTTGACAAATGTGTAGTCAATTGTTCACCACAAGTTTCCATTATTTCGAGTGTTTTACACAATTCGTAAGTAGCACTTTTTCGTTTTAAATTTCTTGAATCGCGGTTAAATTTATTGAACTGATAAAAATCAAATGCTAATAAACAAATTAAAATAAGGCGAATTTGTAGACAAATAGACGCTCCAATTTGATAAACAGCTGGTGTCAAATGATAGAGAGTGTATAAGACCCGTTGTAAAGTTTGATCACACTAAAAATGCAGATAGTATGGTAACACGGACAAAAACGAAATACAATGTTACAGTTTTATTTAAATTAAAAAAGAAATATAAAAATTAACATAAATGCGACATTTATGAAACAATTACAAAAAAAATATAATATAATACAAAAATTACCATAAAAAACATGAAATAACCAAATAATTAAAAAAATTCACAAAAATTCTCCAACTTTAAAGAATTTTTTTTTTTATATAAAAGAGTAATTCTTAGCCGTTTATTCAAACCCATTCGGATTTGGCAAATTGTATATTTGTAAATAAATTAAAAATATAACTATGTAAAAATTAATAAATAAATAAATATACAAAAAATTGTAATATAATACAACAACAAAATTAAATTAACAAATAAACAAAAACTTCAAAAAAATGCAATAATTAAAAAAATAAAGAACACAAAAAAATTAAAAAACAATTTCCTTACTTTAAAAATTACTTTCTTTCATAAAAATAATTCTTTATTCTTTCAACAACAAATATATTAAAGTAAAAAATAATAAAAATTAAAAAGGCACACAAAAAATAAAGAAAATTTTAATATGATATAAAAATTAAAGAAAAAAACTAAAACTAACAAAAAATACAAAAACTTCACAAATTAAAAATAACACAAATTAAAAACCACCAAACATAATTCAAAATTTGCATTAAAAAAAAATTCCCAAGAAATAATTACAATAATAGGTCTTACTTTTTCCACAATCACCGTAAAAAATATGGGTGGGATGGTGGTTATAATACATTTCATATAAGTTTCTTCATATAGGAGAAGTTCTGTAGTATGAGACAAGGGCCCACAATTTTGGGCTCCATAAGGCTCCAGCATAATGTTTTTTTCTTTCTTGTTAGGTAATAAACATTGTTGATGCCGCTAAACAGTCCATACGTTCCTACGATTATCATTACCATTTTTCCATCTCTAACCAGTATTACAGTAATGCCGGACTAAATGAAATGTCATAGAGCCAAATGTAGCCAGATCGCAAATGTCATAATGAACTTTAGCAAAATCAGTGATGGTCGTTTATAGTACCAAAACTAAATATTGCTCTGGTCAAAACTTACACATACCGAAGTTTTTCAATGATTTGCGTACGAAATTCCTGACTTTTTAAAAATGCCACAAAAAATTACATAAAGCTATGCATTAAGTCGCATTTAACGTTACAGATTTTTACAAAACAGTTGTTGGGCCATACAACAACTATATGTTAGGTGGAAGTCAAATTGGTCAAAAATTATATGCACCATCTTGCACCACCAGTGACACTTTTGTGTTGATAAATAACGGATTGCAAATGCTAAACAAAAAGAACATTTTGTTTTTCCCAATTTCAGATTTTTAAATAAATTCACATGAATTTAATTATTGCCGTCTTGAATTAAAAAACACAATTTGCATTCGCTTGAAAAATGTACATTAACTTGTCCGAGTGTACATAATAGTACCAAACATTCTTTCGCTCAATCGTATCTCTGGCGCAGAACCAATGTCGTCAAAATTGATGATTTTTGGAGGATTTTCATTTTAGCATAAAATTTTCATAGAGTTTAACATTGGAATTAAAAAATTATCTAGCAAAAAAAAAAACCCCAAAAATAAAAACAAATGTTTGCTAAACGTTTCACCTTGAAAGCAAATAAAAAACAAGTGTTAAGTTTAAATGCGTAAGGATAGGTAAACAACTCCCATACGTTTCAACACCATCGCAGCGGAGAAGCAAGTTGTAAGCGAAGAAGAGCTGCTGCAGCTACCACACACAGATAGTAGAAGCAGTAGAAGAAAAAAACGATAAAAATCCAAGCGTTAATCAAGCGAGCAACCGAGAAGAACCTGAACTAGGCAGCAGTAGCAGCGGAGAGATGAGTTCGTCAACGGCGAGTCGCAAAGAAACGGAAAGGACCAAACTAATACAAGAAAAATGTCAGACATTACTCACACAAATGCTGAGGGACGAGGATAACAAATACTGTGTGGATTGTGATGCAAAGGGTAAGCAAGAAGAAGAACAAGCAGACAGGGACAATGGCAAGGAAATCCAAAGTTAATAGAGTGACACACACGACCAATAGCAAGAGGAAGGGGGTGGGGGCCGGTACGTATAGTTAGCCAGCTAGAGTTGCTGCTACTGCGGCTGATAACAAGTGTTTACTGACATCAACTCAAAAGACAGGCAGCCAGGCCACACGTCTACGATTTTCAGTTTTATCTATTTGACTATCATTTCTATGGGTTTCGGCCAGCTTTGCACAAATTTTGATAGTTATTTCAAGCAAACAAAACAAGCTTCTTAACGATGACGCTTAGTTCATCTTTTTCTTATGAAAATCTTGCGTATCAAATGCGTCACATCGTCATCATCAATGTTATTGTATTGACAAATAATCAAACACCCCCCTCTCATGTATGTGTATTGTTTTTGGGAATTGCTAAATAACAATGTTTGCAATGAGCAAAGACTATAGCTATTGCCTAAAATTGATGCGTCGACTTCAAGCCATAATATAGCAAAATTGCACATCTACTTTCCAAAGACTTGGGTTATCCAAATTGTTGATTGTCATTCACATTGCAGTGCAGCAGCAATGTCCATTTACGATCATTGGTTGTTGATTTCAAATTCTGTTGTTTGTTTTTGTTTTGTTCATGATAAACAAACTCATCGAATGCTTATAACACCATCACGACGACAGCTACTGTGAAGCTGTTTTTATTTATTGACTGTTGCTATCGGCTTTTTAAGCTGGGTGGTTGATGATTTAAATATGTATCATGAATTATTTTTATCGTCGCTTTTCTAGTAAATTTTCTGATTTTTGTTATTGCTGCTAACAGAAACAGAGAGAGAGAGGGAGGGATGGTTGGTTAAAATTTTCTGAAAATACTCTGTGTCTAGAAACAAAGCACGGTCCAGATTATGCTTTTTCGTTTGGCATTGTAATTTGGATAACAATCATGTGATTGTGGACAGAAAAGGCACTTTTTTTTAAAGTTATACAGTTTACAGACTTTCGGCCAATAAAATTCTACAACATATCGTCGGTATCTGTAAAATGGTCTGAATACCAATTTCTTGTGAAATGAAATTAATGATACAAAAGTGTCCCAAAAGTTATAGTTATTTTAAATTGATTCAGAATTGATTAATTCTTTTTTGGTGAAAATAATTAATTCAAAATTTTGCTAGTTGCTTCACAGCTCTGCTAAATTGCTAAAACCTACATGTTTCATAAACAATATGTTCCTTACTCAATCTGTTTCTAAAACTCTTTCAAGTCCTTATACGTTTGGACCCAGCTGAATGTTTAAATCAAACAGTTACTTATCAATCCTTAATTATCATTTTACAATGGAAGTGCGGATTGTCTATATTAAAAAAAATTATATACACATACCTGGAGTGAATTGACGTAACTGTGTATTTTATACATAGCCTTCAAACACGCAAAGCCTGACTTCCTGTACATAAACATCCAAAGTACCAACACGCATTATTGTTATACGTATTAGAAAAAGGGCTTGGCAATTTATTTACTCTTTCGGCAGTAGTTACATTGTATAATTATCTGTTGTTGTCCACGCAGTCGTCTGGTGAGTTAAAACAAAACTCACAAAAATCTACAGCAATCGATAATACTTGAAATTGACCAGTGGTAGAGCATGCATTTATTATTAAGTACCGATTATTGCTGGTACGCAACTAGTTTGGTAATATTCTTTCATATGACAGTTTTATATTTTAGCTGTCTATGTATTATTTTGTTTCATTTTATTTACTCATATGATTTAACCAATTTTAAATATCCTATTTTTCCTATGTTGCCAGGACCACGATGGGCTTCTTGGAATCTTGGCGTTTTCCTGTGCATACGCTGTGCCGGTATTCATCGCAATCTCGGCGTACACATATCACGTGTCAAGTCTGTCAATCTAGACACTTGGACACCCGAACAGGTTATATCATTACAACAAATGGGTAATTCACGTGCTCGTGCCGTGTATGAGGCCCAATTGCCCGATGGTTTTCGTCGTCCTCAGACTGATACCGCACTGGAATCGTTCATACGTGCCAAATATGAGCATAAAAAATACTTGGCTCGCGAATGGGTTCCCCCATCTCCACCCAAGGTTGATTGGGCTAAGGAAATTGATGAGGAATTGGAGCGCCAGAAGCGCAAAAAGAAGGCCGCTCAAGCGAATACTTCTTTGGGCATTGGCGTTATAAGCGGCAGTGGGCAGAGCGATAAGAAGAATACTTCGACGTCAAAATCTTCGCCATTGCCGGCGCCTTTGCCCAAACCCAAGCCAGGTCAAAGTGGCAGTAGCCCTAAAATACAACGCGTTTCAACTAGTTCGGTGGGAGCGGAAAGTAACCATAGCAGCGATTTGTTGGGATTGGCTTCACCCACAAAACCTGTTCAAAATTCAATGCCGGGACAGGCGACAGCGTCAGCATCTAATGTTAATAATGCATGGCAAAATGATACATTTAGTTGTTTCTTGAGTGCTTCGCCCGCCAACAACGACTCAACACAGCAGCAGCAACAACAGGCAAACAACGTGAATTCCTCACAGAATTCTTTAGCCAAGGAGGAAGAAGATTTCTTTAATCAGGGTTCGCTCAACAGTTCAGCGGATAAAGATAAATCAGGAAAATTAACCAAGGACAGCATATTGGCTCTGTACGGACAAGCTCCGCCCAATCCATCGCCGGCTATGAACTTCTTGCAACAGCAGCAAGTGGCACCCCAATCGTCGATGTTTGGTGCTACGGGTGCATTCACTGGCATGACTCCTGGCGGTTTTATGGGTGCTGGTGTACCTGGCGCAGGCCAGCATCAATTCATGACACCGCCTAATTCGGCGAGCATGTACAATGCCCCAGTCATGACCGCCCCTGCCGCGTTCTCAGCGTCCGGCATGGGAGGTTTACACATAGGCGGTTCCAATGCTGGCTTTGCTGCTCAGTTTCCTATGCAATCTGGTTTCCCCCAAACGCAAAACATGGGAGGCATCATGGCTACCGGCCAGCCTGGCAGTCTTAATGCCAATCAAAGTCTTATGTCTAATCTAGGTGGCAATAATACTTCAATGATGTTCCCGGGCATGCAGCCTGCTGGCATGTCGACGCAATCTGCGTTTAATCAAGGATTCATGGGAGGTTTTCCTACCAGCTCCATGGGAGCGAATAACAGTGCATCCACTGGCCCCGCAACGGCAAGTTTACAGCAACAATTTGGCAATCTTAATATTGGCAATGTATGGCAATAAATAAACGAATGGCGGCAGACGAATACCATTGTAATCAACACTTACTTGCCGTGACTTTCGAAACAACTCCTATCGCCCCACCCCAGTTTTCCAAGCATCCTGTACTTCTCGACACCCGTAAAGTATTTGACTTAAGTTTGCTGAATTGTATGTGGTATATTTTTCCCGAATAGACGTCAGGGCTCTGTATAATGTAGAAGTATTTGTTTAATATATTATTATTACAATTATTATTATTATTATATTATAATTAATAAAATTTTTTGAACGTAACGTAATTCATACTTTAGATATGCTAACTGATGAAAAATTCTTTTCTTCTACCCCACACACACATACACAACTCAACCTTTCCCTCTCCCCAATTAAAACTACGAAATCTTGTAAAGGTTCGAAAACACTTAATAAAAATTAAGGAATTCTCTTTTAGCTTATGCAGAGCGTCTTTCAATCTACAAAACTATTTCATATCCACTTCCTATATTACCAGCAGCAAAAAGAAATTCCAGACTTTTAAAACTGAATTCTTCTTAAGCGACGATGATAAAACGATTTGTTTTAATTTTTATGTGGAATAAGAATAAGTTTATAAATAAAATGAATAGATATAAAATTAAATATATTAAAAATATAATATATATATATATATTAAAACAAAAATTGAAACGGTGAATGCAAATTTTATTTCAGTTTTTGGGTTATTGAGAATCGACAGAAGTTTTCATGGGTAACAGTGATTAGGGTTAAAAGCTATTTGTTGTAATAAGATATCAATGCTCAAAAAGTGCAATCGGGCCATTACGGAAATCAAAGGGATATTTGTTGGGAAGCCTGAAGTTTCACGGAAACTATAATTGAATGCGAATTTTAGTATTAGCAATTTTCTATATTAATTTTTCAATTTATGATTCAAATTTTCAAAAGAAAAATTGCATTTAACAACCGGGCAATAAATTTTTACTTACCTTAATTAATTTATAATATAAAAATTACAATGTTCTATTTTTAATTGTACATTAATTTTTTTTTAATACTTAATGTATTAATTATTTCGTTAAATTTTAAGTTGTATATTTCTTTTTCTTTTATTATATTCAAAACATTAATTTATTAAAATTTGGAATTTAAAAATGTTTAAACAAAGAAATATACCAATAATTACATTCAATATTAGTTAAAGGTTTATCAATTAAATTGTATTACATTTTTTTTTTAATTTTTAAATTGTTTTAGGATATATATGATCGCATTAATTAATATTTTCATTTATGAATTTAATTAATTTTGCGTCATTTATTCCTTTCATTTTTTTTCGTTTCATTTCATTTATTTTTATGATGTATGGAAGCCATAAAGAGGCCAATTATATGACATCACATTAAAATACAAAAGTATCATACAAAGCTTTTTTCAAAAAAGTATATATATATATATGTATAAATAAATTTTAAAGATAAAATATGTATGTATACAACAGTTGTTTCTTTTATAATTATTAAAAATTCAAAAATTTAACCTTAAAAGAAAACTAAAATAATAAGCATCATGGCTCTCTTTGGAATATATTTTTTAAATAAGATATTTATTCTTTAATTGATTCAAGGATTGTTCTTTTTAATTAATATCAAAATATTAAGCCTCAAAATTAATATTTTTTTTATATATTTTTAATAATTTTTTAAATGTATTTTTCAAATAAATTACAAACAAAATTTTAAACTATAATTTGTTAATTTGTAACTTTATTAAGAAATTTATGTTTTTTAAAACATAATTGAATTAAAATATTTATGCAATATATCCGATTAAAATTTAAAAACATCAAACGCCAGACAGACGGTGTTTTGTTTCATTCATGTATCTCTAAGTTTTTCAAAACTTTGGGCTGGCAATACTGTGCTAAACATCAAAGGTAATTGTTTTAACTTATTAAGCGATTTTCTGTTGTCACCAGATGGCATCACTGTTTCAGAGATTGCTGCAATCTCTGTCCTTTGCTCCCCTCTCGCACTTTGTGTACTTTTTTTCACATATGATTAGTTTATACACATAGTTTTTTTTATAGACGATTTGTGTAAGTGTTAATTAATTATTCAAAACAGTAACGTGTACTTTGCTAAACAATTTATATACAACAGAAATATTGGAATAGTTTAATCTGAAAACTGCTAACAAGATGAACGACAAAGAGGAGGATAAAGGTGACAACAAAACTTCAGATGCAACAGCAACATCATCGGAAGCCACAACAACAGCAGCTATGACGACGGCATCAAATGAATCTAGTCCGGACAAAAAGTCTCGCGAGATTTCCACCAAGGAGGCGTATTTTGCCAGCCTGAACGAGTGGGTCAAACGGGCGAATATCTCGCAGAATGCCATGGCCCTGTTTCCCTGGTATCTTATGAATAATTACCCCCAGATGTTCTCACAACCGCCACAACAGCAACAGTCTAATGCTGGCTTTATGCCAGTTATGGGCATGCAAATGCCTCCAAATGTACCGAATACTGTGGGGGCTGCGGCTGCCCGACAACCCAATCCCTTTAATGCCAACAACATGAATGCCGTATTGGCAGGTGTACCAGGCTTCAATGATCAAGCCCAGGCGGAAATCATCAATCGCACTGGTGGCTATGAGTATGTGGTGGCACCCTTCTGGAAGCGAGCCGTGGCCGAAATGATTGATATGGTTATTATGCTATTTTTAAAGATAGTGACCATCTTTGTGGTTACCAACGTGTTTGGCTATGACATCATGATGGACATGGACAGGGAAGTGCTTAACAAAGCAATGGACAATGAGGACTTCGCAGAGGTTCTCCTAAATTCCATAGACTTTTTGTCATTTTCGTCCGATCTTTTAGCTTTTGAAATTGCTACGAAATTGTTTGTGTGCTTCTACGAGGCCGTGCTGACAACCTTCTTCGACGGCGCCTCTTTGGGAAAGCACGTTATGGGTTTGAGCATAAAATATTGTGAGGCCATGGTACCTCTGCCACCAAATGTTGCCGGTATGCCACAGCCCCAACCGCCACCAATCGGCCCTCAGATACAATTTGGCTTCCAGACAGCTCGCGTTCAGATGCGAGCATTGCTCTTCCCGGCGGAAACGCCAAATTTCAAACGTGCCTTTCTGCGTGCGGTGGCCAAAAACCTAATACTAAGTTTACTCTTCCCAATGTTTTTCCTCATGGTATTTTTCAAGAACAACCGCACAGCCTACGATATAATGACTAAAACGATTGTGGTGGAGACATCCAGCCAACCACCGGTACTAAGAAGAAATCAGGCCCAGCAGCAGCAACAGTAGACTCGCATGAAAGTTTATAGTTTGGAGATTTAATTCTTTTTTTGTTATGTTTGTTATTTAAAATATAAAGTATAACTTTGGTTTTAATTTCGTTTAATACTATTGATTACCTTGCCATAAGAGGACTTGTGAATAATTCAATAAATATATTTGTTTTAAAGCGAAATAAATATGCGTGAACTTAAATATGAAACCAATATTATAAAAAGAATTTTGGAATCGTCATAAAACATCAATGCAGTGGTTCGGGTTCTTCATTTTTAAATGTGTTAATGCTAGGAGAAAATTTTGAATGAAAAATTATAATATAGAAAGTTAGAAACAGCATTATATTAAATATATAACGATGAACATTCCACATTTGAGGAGCGGAGAAAAACCTTGTTTGATTGATTTTTACGCATTAATAATGACCTTATTGCAGTTTCCCTATTAAGCTTTGCCTAAATTTCTCTGGGTTTCAATAGATTTATAATCAACTATCCAAGATGTATGAATACATCATTAATACATTAATAATGTATTAATGCATTAATACATCTTGCAACTATCATTATTTTATAAAAAAAACAACAATTTTCGTATAACATTCTACTCTCTGAGCAGCATTTATTTAACTTGAACATTTTTTAAAGACTGAGCCACCACATTGCCCTTGCCAGGCACATGCAATGCACCATCTTTATAGCAGGCAATCAAAGCATCGTTGGTCTTTAAGTCGGGCGCACAAGTTTCAAATATTTTCTTTTTAGGATTCATTTGAGCATCTGGCTGACGGGGATAACCCTCACAGTGTACTAAATCGCCAGGTACAGCTCCAGCGGGTGGACTAAGAACCTCTACCTTTTCGGGTGTGGATGCGCACATAACCATGGCTTCAGAGGTGACACCGCGCATTTTGGCAGGCTTGAGATTGCACAGGACAACAACCATGCGATTTTGCATTTCCTCCAAGGGGACGTATTTCACTAGACCGGATACCACAGTACGAGGCTGTGGCTCGCCACAATCGATTTTCTCCAAGTACAAACTATCGGCATCCGGATGACGTCCTACTTCAACAATTTTGCCTACACGCATGTCCAAGCGTCGTACATCAATGGGTAATTCGGCGGCAGCTGCATCTTTGTTGGCGTTTTCTGAGGCTGCAGGCTTTTCCTTCTTGGGTTTCTTCTCTTTTGGCGCCTTTGGTTTTTCATCAGAGACAGTGTCGGCTGATTTTGCTAGTTCCGCGGGCTTCGTTGCGGTCGCGTCAGTGCACAAAGCTCTAGCACCGGGAACGACCATTTGCCGCTTGCCATTTTTTGTTTCCAGTGCAATTAATTGAGCTCTAGCCACCTCTACCTGTTTTTGCAAGGCAGCATTTTCAGACCGCAACTCTCGCTTTTTCCGGGCAATTAATTCTCCTTGAATGGCACTTAGCTATGGTTTGGAAGTTGGAATTAGTCACAATGTTAACCCAACTTTTTGTTAACTATGTTTGGGTGCTACCGAACAAGTTCACTCACCTCACTCTTGAGTGATTCTATAATTTCCAAGCTACGCTTGTTGTTCTCGACTACCTGTTCCACAGAAACCATGTTGTTATGATGGTAATATCTTGAAGTTTTAACAAAGGTCGAACGTAATAAATATGTTCCGGTGGCAAAAATACGATTCATGGGGATGGCCAACTGTTAAGGTTATCTCTAGAAAATAATTTTAGAATGTACAAAAATGAGATGATAATTGTACTAAATGTACTCAAAAGAGTTCCGATAGTACTGTTTATTACTGAAAACGCAAACATGACTTCGGGATGCCTGGCAAGACAGCTGTTTGTCTCGGCTAGAGATGTTAAATGCCAATACTTGTTACCATTTTAATTGATACTTAACAGAGGTTTTTCACTTTTTTTTGTAATAAATTAACCACATAATAAAGGTTAATATAAAAATGCATGGCTGAAGTCCAGAAAATGGGGCGGATGCCTATTTGAAAAAAAAATGTTCCATTCCCTTCGCCTTCAAACTTCGGAATGGTAGGTCAAAGTTAGTAACGTGGCCCATTGGGACTAAGGTAGCAATGGAGTTGAGGTTTTTTGATGACTCCCAAAGTGCGCGTAATCAAATTAAAATTATTTTAGAATCTCAAAAATATTTTCGGTATATATATTTCCCTTATTTCTATTGACGATTCTTATGGATTTTAACTACAATAATATTTAAAAATTAGATGAAAAACCGATATCAAAATTGGCATCCTCAATTTTCCTAGCCAGATCTCGCCCATTTAAGTGCAATATGGCTAACAATCCTACTAATAACAGTTGTAACTGTTGTCTGGAACACCAGAAATTTAAACAAATTGTTCATTAGGATTCCGATACGAAATCCGTAGTCCACTTGCGTTATATATTGCCTATATTGCTAGCCTTGAATTGCTTCTGAAGAATAAACATCTGGCCACACCATAAAGCACATGCAACTGAAGTTGGTTGCAGTTATGTGATTCCCTTTTTTTTTTTGTAAATACACACACACAAAAACACAATCTGAAAAAAGGAAGAGAAAAAAAAGCCACAGAGTACCAATCATCACAAGCGGGCAAGTGTTCTTTAATAGAAGAAGGAAAAATTTTCATTGGGTGTGTATTAATAGTTCCGCACATTGGACAAATTCATATCAAATATCGTGTAATATAACTAAAAAAAAAACAATTACTAACATTTTGTACAGCTTGTTGTTTTCACGTAGAGTCGTAAGGTAAATTTACTAACATTTCGACGGATAATAATAGAATAAACTAAAAATTGTGGTCTGATTTTTTGTTGTGTTCCAAAAGTAGAATAGACCTACCTACTATTCCCCAAATCCCCATGCAATTGTTTCAATTAAGCCAATGGTGAAAAAAAATTACGCATATACAAAATTCATATGGAAATTGATGTTTAAAATGCCATATTTTCATTGGGATTCCATGAAATATGCGTGCAGATGTATGTACATTAGTCCATATTTGTTGTGTATGTGCTCGTGTGTGTGTTTAGTGGTGTGTCATATCTATTCCTTTGCTGTGGTGATATTTTCTTCCTCTCATTTCCCAAATCCGCCCTACAGCTCCTAACAGTGTCGCCTCGCCCTCCCCTCTTTTGAACCTTGTTTGCTTCATACTGGCTTTTCATTGTGCCGCTTCCTTTGGCGAATAGGTCTTATTAAATACATTTGTGTTTGCTTTTTTACGTTTTTGATTGCATTTGCCACTCCCTTATCTAGTCCGCGTGTATTCTGCTTATGTCCCACTTGCCCCCTTCCACCGTTTGCCATAAGGGATTCCGATTTGTTTAGGTAGTTAAGTTTGATGTAGGGGGTTGGCTGTTGCTGGTCGTAGTGTGGCCCCCCATCCTAACCCCACCTCTTTTAATCGATTTGTTAATGTCAAAGAATGAATGTAAACAAATTTCGAGAATAGTGCAGAATTGGAGTAACATTTCCGTTTTGTGTAGAGACTAGTTTGTAAGAATTGTAATTGTAGTGTCCCTGGTTAATGAGTGGTGTAAACAACCAGTTTGAGTTAGTTTGAGGACGTTTTAGGACCCCCTCAAAGATGGTTAATGTGTATCGTTTGCTATGTATAAAGTAGGTTCCATTGCCAGACAATTGATGGTTGTTGGTGATGGTGGTGTACTATTCCTTACTGTTGTTGTTATTGTAATTGCTACTATTTATAGTGGTTGTACAGACATTTTTATACTATATGGATATATATAATGCTTGTTTCTTGCCTGGCCTATAGGTTTTTGTCCATTTTGCCATATGCTAAGGTGTTGCTCCTTTAACAAGTGCAACAGTAAAATGGTAGTTATTTAAGGGATGTGGACAGTGCTTTAAAGATTCATAGGAAAACTGTTTTTAATCTGAGTTACTTTCTAGAAACGAGATTTTGGTGGCATTTTCTAATAGACATATGATTAATGTATGTCAGGGTTAAATTCAATTTCAATTTCGTTTATTGCAATATAAAGCCAATTGTTGGCCAATTTATAATATTACAAAGATCATTACAATATTCAGGTGTATTTACATAAATTTAATTTACATAAATTTAATTTAATTTTAAATTTAATATAAAAAACAACAAAATAAAATATTTTAAAATATCAAAATATAAAAATAAAAATTTTATGTTGATTAATAAAGAATTGCAAAATTGTTGGCCCCCCAGCCAGAAAGGTATATTAATAGGTCATTGTTAGCAACAATATAATTAGAAAAATATAAAAGAGAAGAAAAAAGTCAAGGGTTCCCAAAACATAAAATTTTGAGCAGTAAACTGTACGATATTATCGCAAATTGTACTGAATATAGAATATGAATAATGACACAGGTTTTAGGATAGCTCATACAGTGGGGCCATCCAATTGAAAACCACAGTCGCTTTTACGAAATTCTCCTTAATTGCGATTAACCTTGATATGGGAGTGATTCTCCCATTATTATAAAAAATACATTTCGACATATCTTTTTCTGCTATGGTTGGCCTCGCTATGCTTCGTATATTTCATTCAGTCATTACTTTTTCTTTGTGGTAATCTAATATTCGTAATTTATCTCAATACTATTTCTCGATTCCACAAAATTTGTATCGATCTTATAACAAACAAGATTTGCCGATAGGATTGGCTAAGGCCACTGGTGACACTTCATAAAACTGTTTACAGATTGACTTTGCAGCTTTCATAAATATTTCCCATTTTTGTAAATTGGATCAAGAACCTTTAATAGTACTTGTAATTGTAATTAAAATACATATAGACCTACATTTTGACTTAGTTTTAGGAAAATTATGATAAATTAACACATTTGTTGTTTCAGTTTGATGAATTTTTAGATTACTAAGTCCTATATTGTCATTACAACAATGCCTTGAACGTCAATATCTAGGAAACATAGTGCTATATTCACCACCCACCTTTTTGGAACTATGTATACAATTTTCCTTAGTTCATTGGTCTTAATTTCACATTAATTCAAGAATGACGTTCATAATTAAATTCTGTAATTGCAGCCCTTGGACAATAGTGTTATGTTTGCCAATGCAATCTGCAGCCCCTCATTTTTATTGGAAAATTATATTCGCTCGTTTAGCGGCACATATTTTTTTTTTTTTTTAAGAAGATTTATTGGCTAGGCAACTTAATCGTCGTTGTATTTTTTATCACCTTTCATAATTGTCCCACAAAATCGTAGTTATACTAATACCCATTACCATTTTTATTTGTCATCTTTATTTGTTGTAATTTTATTTATTGCTTTTTTTTTGTTGCCCATAATGTGTTTATAACAAAATAAAAATCCTTATGACATTACCAATAAGTAGTTGTAAATCCCTGCCATATTTATAACCATATCCCTTTATTTTTATTCTTTTTTCTATTCCCAATTATTGCAGCTTAAACCTATAAACCACAAAAAAAAACAGTATAGAAAAATATTCCCCACGCTTCTTTACATGCACCACAAACATAGTAATTAACCACCACCACTATTTCCCCATACAACCCGAACTCCCAGTACATACACAGTAGTTTTGATATTTAACCAACTCTCTTCCCCACCACAAAACAACAAACAAACCAACTCATCTTTGCTTTATTCTTCCTCCCTTCCTTAACACACACTCGTTTGATTGTGATCACAACTTGTTCGTTCGTCGGGACAACAATCATCATAGGACTATCAGAGACAGCCGTTATGGACGTTATGTCTTCTTCACTACAACAGCAGCGCATTATTGTCGAACAATTGAGACGTGAAGCGTCTGTGGACCGCCAACCGATTTCGGAGTCATGCGCCGCCATGATGCGCTACATATCGCAGCATGAGCAAGAGGATTATTTATTGACTGGCTTCACCAGCCAAAAGGTCAATCCATTCCGTGAGAAGTCTTCTTGCATTGTACTTTAAACAAACTCGCATTATACTGTGTACCATGATGAAGGGATTGTAGGCAGTCAAGGAGGAGTAACAGCAGATGACACTGAGGAGGATAGTGAAAAGCAACGAAAGATGAACGAAAGTCATCTATGGAATTTTTGGTCTGAATACAAAGAAGGAAGAAGAGTTAAAGGTATGGTAGTGTTGTGAACGAAGAAGACCTAGCCAGAGATCTAACCACCTAGTAATAAAAAAAATAACACACTAATGGTTCAGTGAAAAACCCCTCAGAATATCTATCACAAAAAATTGGCGGAGTAACAATACAACAGCAACAGCAATAAATAGTTTTAAATGGATGACAACCTTACACCTGTGAAGGTTTGGCATTTGTCACGCCCCACTCCCGACAACAACAGAAATAGCAAATATGGAATTACTGACAACAATTCAACAAATATTAAATATATCCTCACACCTATATATCAATAATAATATATACTTTATATAGATATATTGAAGACAAAGAGAACAACGTATTTAAAGCTCTTTACATACAAACACACATATATATATATACTATATAAAAGAACAGAACTTAAAATTTATTGATTATATATTTACTTTTATGTATTCGTCGTGTATTGTACCTAAAAAATACCAATACTCTTACAACAAACAACCAAAGGAAACGAACCCATTATCAACAACCAAACCAAACCATAACAGCCAACAACAACGTCGTCATCATTTGTAAGATCATCAAACCTCCTTGCTCCTTAAAGAGATCTCTGAATCATGTTTTTGTTTTAATTATTATTTATTCATTTATACGTACGAGTAATTTTCATCATTTTAAATTCAATAAAACCAAAACGCAAGAAATGTCTTGTCATTCTTCAATACAAACGAAATGATTTAGCTGAGGAACACTTAACTAACGACGTCGTTGAGAACTCATAACTCCAATAAAATCCTCCAATTGGGGGTAAAAACATATACCTAAAAAGTTTTGATTTAATTGCAAAAAAAAAAATGACAAACGCAAAATTACCTTCATTTTAGGACACTAAGCAAACGTAACGCAAAAGCAAAATTTAATATACATATTTACGAAATTATAAAAAAAATTAACCCTAAAAACTCAAACTCAATTTCAATTCCAATTTAATCAAGAAGTTAATATATATTTAACACTTACATATTTAATAGAATTTATTTAAAGATCTCTCTATAAAACGTTATAAAACAAAACGAATTCAAATTTAATAACCTTTTAACAAAACAAAAAAACAAATATTAAAATTATCAATTGCTTAGATTAGTTGAAAACCAAAAAAAGCAAACAGTTAAAAAAATTCTATATAATATATACATATAAACGATATAGCTAATATAATTTTTTCGTTACTCCAGATAGGAAGTTAAAAAAATGCATAAGTAACTATTTTATCTAACCTTAATCCTAAATAACTTAAAAATATTAAACAAAATGAAAAGGAATACTATATAATAATGCGCGTATTTAGAAAAGAAGAAGCTTCAATTAATTAATCTATAAAAAAAAAACTTTAAAACCAATGTTATGATTGTTTAGAAAAAATATTAAAAACAAAAAACGTTATAATTAAGATGAGCAATCATAACGCACATAAATAATGTGAAAATTATAAATAACACCCACAACACTGAAATAAGGGACAATTTCAAATTTCCGTAATTATGTTGAATAGTTTGAACTATTTTTATATCAGCACCAAGAACCTTTTAACACCCCTACGCCCCCGAAAGAAGCAATTAATCAAATTAATTGAAGTAGAACTAATTAAATGGCCTTATAGAGAGTTTTTTTTTAATAAATAGCGGCGTAAGAAAAGTACATATCTCAGCTTAACAACACACCGTGTTGTTATTTCTTCGAAACCTATCTAGGTACATACATGCAATTATGAATTACTGCACTTTCTGCTCTTGATGCTGTGCACAGTTCGTGCATAGAGGCTAAGGAGCTTTATCACTCACTTTTATCATCGCCATTATAGGTGGTGGCGACGTAATTGTCTTAGGGTTATCAGTATTAATCCTTCCAGCCTCTCCATATAGAATTTATTACAAAAATCCTTGAACCAATTTTGATTGGTTGTTGGCTTACCTAATTAGTTCTACTAATGTTGTCACATACACTTGCCCCCTTTTCCAATAAAACCAACATTGACTTCAGGCCGATGACAGCACAACAATGTATATAGTGCACACAAGCATTGTTTAACATCACTAAGGTCAATGCACTAATAAACTGGCCCCCAGCTCACTTACCGCTTTAGTACACCTCACACAACACCTTTATTGGAGTGTCGTGTCTTGTTGCAGCGTTATAGTTGTTATAGTCTTCTCCTCATTTAAGTTTTCCATACGCAATTCGAAGGCTTCCATTTTTCCTCAAAAGCGCAAAATCAAAATTTTTATTGTTTTTGTATTTACATTTGGCCAATTTTGAAAAGCTGCAATATAAACTTACTTTTAAGACAACGAATCTTACATAATATTCAAATTTTAAATACATAATGAAATTAGAGCTAAATGATTATCTACTCACACATACACGCTGCCTGTCGATGGGGTTACCTTTGAACAGATTTCGGTGAGAGTTTTGTTGTCGTGAGCAAATAACTAAATTCTTAACGGAATACCCTCACAGTATAGCTGCCAGAGCAGGAGCGATGTATGCGAGATCTCGTAGGATTATCTTAAAAAAATTATAAACAAAAATTGCATAGGTTGTATGTTAAATGATCTCATTGTTAAGGGAAAACCTATTAAAACTGCAGTTAATAGACTTCCTTAAGGACGTGAAACTAAAACAAATTGCGGAATTTGAAAATGTCCCTAGTAGTTTGTTGAATTGATATATTATTAAAAAAATTATTATATACTATTATTATTATTAAATGCTTCAAAATATCGACTAACATATAAACTAATAGGCGTTCGTACAGGAAAGAACAATCGTTATTGCTATTATAGTATAGAGTTTTATTATCTTAAAGGATATTTTACCTTAAAACAAGTTAACCAATTTAATTATTACAACAACAAATCCAATTAACTTTCTCAAGCTTCTTATTCGATTTCTTTTTCAATACAATATTACAAACAACAACAACTACAAAATATTACAAATATTAAACACAACATAATTACAAATTTTCTCATATTTATGATGAAAATGTCAGCAATGACACAAACAACACCGAAGAGAGTAAAATTTCTAGAACGGTCTGGAAATATTTGCTTAATTTCAACACAAACAAACACCTTTACCATTCTACCACTGAAAATCATTCATCTAAGTTATAGTTTTCTGTGGGATGGGTCTGGTCTAATTGCACTGTCTCTGAACGGCAGCTAGATGGACTGCTTGCTGGCCCCTCCTTGATCGTCACCGTATCATCGGATTTTTTTTTTTTTTAAACACTTCAACGACAACAATAAACCACCAAACTTAACGATCACATCACATTAATTCAGCTACAACAACAAACAAAACAAATCTATTAAAGTTCGTTTGCTTGGAGATTTCAATAAACAATTTAGATGTGTTAACTAGAGGGACACAGTAAAAACCCCCCCAAAAAAGCTAAAACAAAAACAAGGACAAAGTGTTTTATTTCTAACAAAAGACTGCAACTGAATAGAAAAGAAAACAAAACGCTGACAGATGCCAAGAGGTGATAAGTAAGTCGTCCAATATGTTGCGAGGTGTATGACAAAATATTTACAAAAAGTTTTCGCAGAGCACAAGGGTTCTTACAGCCAGATATCAACAAATGAAAAGAAAAGAATTGTAATTTACATATGTTTTTTCTTATTTTTTGTTTGAAATTCCTACAATTCTTTGCTACTAGGCTCTTTATAAGCAGCAAAAGATTACAACTCCCACAGACTTGTATGGGCTATTGTGTTTGCCCTGATTGAAAATAAATATACATTTTCATAATTTAGCAGAAAATGTAGATAGAAATAAGAACTTGTTGAGTTAATTTAACAGTTAAGTTCATTTCAATGAAAGCTAATGGTCAGCAGATCTTAAGAGCCACATCAGTTTTAAGCATTGTGAAATATTTGCAATTTCATGCCTACATTATAGGTAACCTATGTACTTCTTTCTACAGGAAGAGTAGTATTTGTAATTCTTATATTTTAAAATTTCTATCAGAAGCTTCGCAAAAATATTTGAATTGGTGTTCACTCAAAAGGCAGTTTACATATGGCAAATTCAAAATACTATCGTAAACGTGAAATTTGTGTCGCATATAATAAAAACACCGTTCATAATTATTAAGCTTCAAAAAAGGTTACTCAAAAGTTTTGTTGGAACTATATACAGCCTTATTATCTAAAAAATAAGTTTTTATGGTCCTTTCAAATTGTAGATGCAAATCACTGTAGTGCAAATATGATGAATTTCGCACAATTTTTTAGTGTAGAAATTGTAAACAAGGTAGCTTTGTAATGAAAAAGCGTAAAATTTACACTTCTGGCACATAATGGTTTAATTTTAATTTAGTAGTTTATGCATTTTTTCTACAAATTATTGCATGTTCATTGCAATTTAGAAATTGTCAAATTCATTTAGTTAAACACCATTCGCCTTTAGATATCATTTATGATTTTCTACCAATCTCCATTAAAAAATAACACATGACATAATAGATTTTTATAAATATTTATTTTCATTTCAATATTTATGTGTATTAGTTCGATTTTTAATGAAAAATCATATTTATTTTTTTTTGTAAGCTTTTGCAATATTTTGTGTGGGTGAAGATTTCTTGGAAAATATGTTAAATGTTAAGTAAATCTTAAAATGATAGTACAATGAGTTTGAAGGCATTAACAAAGGTAAGTATTAATACAATTACAATGCAGGTGAGATGACAAAAAAGAAAAACCTAAATGTGTTACGACGTGCAACAGTAATGCAATGTATTTAGCTTTCATCATCACTACCGCCAGCTTGACGTGGCTTAGGTCCACCAGCTCTCTTAGCCATAATGATTTGATCGACTTTAAGAATGGTAGTGGCAGCACCAATAGCGTATTTCATGGCCCAGTATTTAGCTTGGAAAAGATCGTATACTTTGGTGGTGGTAACATCAACAGTTGCGGCCTTTTCAGATTCAATGTCATAGCCGATATTTTTGCCAGAGCTTTCTCTGTGGGCCAAATACAGTTGGTTGACGATTTCAGTGCCGTTAACACCTGAGTTTTCGGCCAAAGCTTTGGGGAAAGCTTCCAAAGCGGTGGCAAACTTTCTTACGGCATACTGTTCCAGACCTGGCAAAGTATCAGCAAAAGCTGAAATTTGAGTAGCTAATTCTATTTCGGTGGCGCCAGCGCCAGGAACAAAACGACCATCGCGGGACAAGCACTTGAAGGTGTTGACTCCATCATCGATGGCTCTCTCAATGTCGTCCATGAAGTTATCGGTGGCACCACGGACCACAATAGTGGAAATGCGGGAGTCTTTGCCTTCGTTTCTAAATGAGGAAAGAGAAAACGAAAGTATTAATAAGAAAGATATATATAAAATGCGAATGGTAAAAATTTAAACTAGAAAATTTTTAAACCACATTAAAAAAAGGTCAAAAGAGCCGTTTATTAAGGAGTACCTTAAATAACCACAAAAAGAAGGTATTTAAATTAAAATATGTTATAAATTAAGGTATTTATAAAAACCTTCAGAGAACTTTTATATTAAAATACCATTTCAATTTGATACTCTGGTAATTCGGGACATGGTTAGACCTATATTGCTTAATAGTTTTTGAATTTGGTTTGCTAAAAGCAAAAGTAATTCTTTTAGAAATTTTGGTTTACCCATATCTTAATGGTTAAAAATATCAATAAAAGAGATGTTTATTTGTATCTCATAACATTTACGTATGAGCTACAGATAAATTAATTAAAGCAGAAAACTTAAGGCGCAAAAATTTTGAGCTTTAAGCTAAGAATTCTGTTTTAAACATTTTTCTATCATATCATTTGTTTAATGCTCTTGCAGTAAAACTGAATTATATTATGAGTCTCTACCAAAGAGTGATGTCACAAAAAATCCGTAGGTGTTAGCAACATTATAAGAAACGCGAATTTTTTTTACTTTTTTCGTGTAAACGCACGTACATCAAAATATCGCGAAAACATGTATTTTTTGGCTTTAGTTATCCACTATTTGATCAAAATAGGCTCCATTTAAGAGGTCATGTCTTATTTTAGAAAACGCAACATTTGTTATTCCTTACCTGAATGCAACAATTGCGGTGTCGCCCAATTCCTCAACGCACACCTTATCGCAGTAGCCCAATTCCTCTTGGCTGGGAGTGGTTATGCGTGGCAATACGGTGCCATTGACAGCTCTAGCCAAACGTCTCAAATCAAACTTGGAATTCAAACGCACAGCCATCAAACCATATTTGTTCAAGAAATGTAAAGCCATATCGCCAACTTTGCCACCGGATACCACAACTTTGGCTCCAGTCTCGGCAATAGCCTTAATTTGATTTTCCAAAAGGCTCTCCTCGCCAGCAGAGAAGTTCATCAGTTCGTCAGCTGACTTAATCAAAACAGTTCCCTTGGTCTCTGTCTGGATAATGTCCACAGGGCAGGAGAAGATTGCTATCTTGGCTTTCTCGGCATGCGAGACATCGCCCTCTACGAAACGCTTGAAGACCATACCATGAAGTACCTCGGAAGTGGTCAAACCACTGCCCAAAATTTTGCAGACACGGACGTTGTCAACGTTGAATGTGCCCTGATCGGGCAGAATAGCTACACAGGCCTTGGCTACCAGATCGGTGAGGAATTCCTCTTGGCCAAATTGTTTTGACATGATGGCAGATGTTAAGCACTCTTTGACTTGTTTAATGTCACGGATGTCTTTGATTTCATGGCACACCAAACCGGGCAAAATTTCTAAAGCCTTGTCCAATGCTCTCTCGTAGCCGTCAGCAATTTCAGCAGTGGTAATGCCCAAACGCAAAAGTTCCTCTGCTTTTTCCAACAAAGCTCCGGCAAATATCACCACAAAGTTGGTGCCATCGCCGACCTCAGCGTCTTGCATTTGACTGCCCATAACCATCAGTTTGGCAGCAGGATGCTCTACATCCAGCTCGCGCATAATGGTACCGGCGTCACTGGTCACAAATTGCTTTTCAATGTGATTGATGATCATTTTGTTCATGCCATTGGGTCCGTAGGACGAACGCATGGTCTGAGCGAACTCTTTGCAGGCGGTGATGTTGCGGTATACGGCCTCCTCCAAGCCACTATACATCTATTATTGGTCAACAAAGGAAACATTTAGAAAACCTGCCACAATTTAATACAGGATTTACAAGAAATTTCGACAAAACATTTCATATTTGTTCTCAGCAATAAACCCGTGATGAGTCAGACAGTCGGTCGCTGAGTTTTCTTCTACGCGACTGCCTATGACATACTACTGTTACACACAGCGCACACTGCGATATGGCGCAGAGGGGTGCAGCTGTTTATTGAAAACCGCATGACATACGTTTTGTTTTCCACCGATATCTCTGAGAAATTCACACAATTTTGCCAAAATTTCTTGCTCCTTCAATGACTTTCACTTACTCGTGCTCCATCCTTGAGCATCTGGGATACTCCGGGTGCCTTGGGTACAGATAAAGCCATTTTTTTGCACAGATTTTTTTCTTAACAATCACCAACCGAGTCCAACGAAATTCTCAACAGAAAACAAAAATTAACCTCACTCGTGTGACTGATTGAAAATGCCGCTGATTAAATGAGTACTGGTTACTCTTGTATGTCAGATTGACAATAACATTCTGGAAGGTTTTCGTTTAAACGGAGTTGCCAGCATGGATATTTTTGGGTGTCGATTAATGTTTGGGTGCTTTTTGTAGGAATCATTCTAAATAAATTTATTTTTTTTAATATGATATTAATAAAAAAATCGTAATACAGTTTTTGCAGTTATATTGAATATAATTAAACATTTTTACGTTTGTAAATAATTAGAAAGCTGTTTATTGTTTAACATTATTAACTACTTCTTTATTAAATTAAAAAATTAAAATTATTAATAAGCGTAATCATCAAAGTCTTAAATTTATGAAAATCTGAAAGATTCAACATCTGTAGCACAACTTTTTACCTATATGGAAACTTTAACGAATTAATTAGAAAAAAGCCTTAATATTAAAAAAAAAACTAAATTCGTTTTCTTGGATACCGCCTTTTTTTAAATGAAAAAAAATAAAACTGCAACGTAATTATGAATAAAAAAAATTCAAATTATTTTGTTTAATAATAATTAATTAAAAAAAAAATTTTAAAGTCCTTCTTAAATTTCACACATAAAATTAAAAACTTAATTTTAAAAAACAAAACTATTTCTTTTTTAAATTATAAATTAAATTTTATTTTAATTTGGATTTGATTTCTCAAATAAAAAAAATATAAAAATAACAATATAATATAAAAATAAGTACTATAAAAATTTATTTACATAAAATTTCTAAATTTTTTCAATAAAACATATTAAATGAAATATCTTATTTTTAAATTTTACACATAATTGCGAGTCACAATTCTTATTGAAATATTTTTTAAAATTAAAATACTTTTTAAGTCTCGTAGAATAATTTAAAAACATAAATAGTAATTTTTTATTTCTTATTTTTATATTTACATTTTTTTCATTATTTTTATTTTGTGGCCGATATTTTGTCGAACCATGTTTTTCGCATTTATTTGCAAAAACATAAATGTTTTTGTGTTTTAATTTTTATCATAAGATTACTCAAAACGCTCACGTTTAGTTTAGGTACTGCTCAAATGTTGTCACTCTTCCTGCCAAGTGATGCGCGAGTATTGTAAACGTATTCTCAGCCTAGTTGTTATCTTCCGTCAATAAGTTGCTACTGCTGCTGTCAGTTGTGCTCTAACATTGTGGTATTGATTTTTTCAGTAGAGTGAAAAATTATATCAATACTGCTAATTAAACCAAAAATAATTAACAAAGTAAATGTAATAACATAAGGTACATTGTTGTAACAATTTTAAGTTCTTTCATTTTATAATGTTAATATTTTCTACAGAAATCGTCCTTAGATGTACATTGCGTTGTCTAGTCAAACATATTTCGCAGCATACTTTTAGGCAGGAAGCCACAAGTGATTTGTGTTTGTGTGTGAGCTTCAATTGCTTGCTGGCTTTTTCTTAGCGTACACCACCACCAACTTTGCTTCATTTGTGTCCTGTTGCTTTTCTTTACTCTTGCCACTTTGAGGACCTTAAGCAGCAACATAGGGCTCGCAGAGACCGCACTTTTGGACATGATGGCCGCTAACGTGCAACAGCAGCGCGTGTTAAACGAGCAACTGCGTCGTGAGGCCGAAATACCCCGCATTCGCGTGTCGGAGACCTGCATGCTAATGATTAAATATATGACGGATCACGAAAACGAAGATTGCCTCTTGACTGGTTTCTCCAGTCAAAAACTTAATCCGTTTAGGGAAAAAAGTTCGTGTAGTGTCTTGTAAACTGGCAGCGCTCATGCACGCAAACAAAGGTTCCTGATGTGGTTATGCAACAAACTGTTACTGGGGCAAAGCAAAGCCCTGTGTGCGAACGGGACGGAGGCTAAGGTCCAGTAGCAGCAGCAGGAAAATTCAATTATTTTGTCAGTAGTGAAAAATTTAAACTTAACTAGAACAAGTATTTGAAGCCAAAAAGAAAACAAACAAACAAAAAATCACAGTATTTTTAGGAATACCAATTTAACCGTCTATTTGTTATACTATTTACATATACAATATATAAGTGCATATACATACATACTACCATTACTTACATAAGGATAAAACATTTAGTACTATTTATAGGTCTACGTACTGTCGCCTCAACCTCTCTTCACCAACCCCTCACAATTGGTGTAGTTACATCTCGGCAGTCGATGAAGTCAGCTCAGTAGCTACATGGATGTCCCGTCTTAAGCCAATAAATCCGTTCATACAATGAATGAATCTTAGGATAATTTATCAATAGAAACAAGAACTATATACACATATACACATTTCTACTACTAATAGTAAGGACTCTGGGTCTATTTGTTGTACTTTGTAGACTTAGTAATATATATTTAGATATAACACGGAAATTCATACATACCTACAATGCATATGTCTAATATTTTAAATGGAATTATCAAATAAAAAGTTAAAATGTCATTAATACATTTTAACACAAAAAGTTAAATACATAGATTGTTTATATGATCGAAAAGCAACAATATGGGACAACAGGAAATCCTTTATCGTGTGGATGCTAAAATTATATGAATTGTGAAGAAAATTCATTTAATATACAAGTAATTTACTCTTTTGAAAATATTATATTAAAATTTTGCCATCCACCTTTGGCCTAGAGGCCAACAAGCATGACTCAAAGATCAATAATCTTAACTCGAAGGTCAACAACATTGACCTAGGGGCAATGAACTTAATGACCGGAATGACCTAGACCCAGAGGTTAATGACCTTACCCAGATGTGAATGACCTTTGACCCGGATGTCAACGACCTTAACCCACAGGTCAATGAGATTGACTCAGATGTGAATGATCTTGACACAGAGCTCAAAGACCTTTGACCCAAATATCAATGATCTTGATGCATAGTCAATGAACTTGATTCACGGGTCAACGATCTTGCCCAAGAGGACAATGACCTTTTATCCAGAGGTCAATAATCTCGATTTCATTGATGAAAGAGAAATGCATGTGGACAGCCTTATAATATTGTAATATATTACATACTGAAACTTCTCATAATTAATACCTTTTTTGATATTGCACCCTAACCCTACTTTCAACAATGACCGAAAGTGAATGACCTAGACCCAGAAGTCAACGACCTTGACCCCAAATGTCAATGAACTTGACCCAGATGAGAATAACCTTTGACCGGAATGTCAACGACCTTAACCCATAGGTCAATGAGTTTGACCCAGATGTGAATGACCTTGACCCAAAGGTCAATAATCTTTGACCTAAATATCAATGATCTTGACGCATGTTCAATAAACTTGATTCACTGGTGAACGATCTTGCCCAAGAGGACAATAACCTTTCATCCATTGTAATATTATACATATTGATGCTTCTCCCAATTTATACCTTTTTTGATATTGTACCCTACTTTCATGATGTCTTCATAGTTAATCTATCTTCTAAATACAATGTGGTCACATTTGCCCTTAATTTATTGCAGTTTGGTTAATTGTACAATCTAAGGACATGCATGCCACGTATTTGTAAAATTTAGGTTGCAGACATTGCGTCAAAGCAAAACGTTTCTCAAGTCTAGTTAAAACAAGATTTGTCTTTTCAATCGATTAACGTTTACATTTTGTTGACCACAATAATTAATGTCAACAGGGGCATTTTGTGGGGCGCCTTTGTAAATGCAAACGATGATATGTACACAAACTTGTGGTGGTAACGAATGCATCACGGCGCACACAGGCAGACAGACAGACAGGCAGATCGAGTGACTGACATAAGTCTCTCTATTAAAATGTGATGTTTTTGTAAAGGTACTTGACATGCCATTTATTCTAAAGTGCTTAAGCTCTATAGAAATTAACAACAACAAGTGATGCATTGCCACCGCACAAACACATATAAACAAAGCCGCAATGAATAGCAGCGGCAACAGCGACGGTAATAACAATTGCAATAACGTTTACAGCCAAACATATACACATGCATGTGTACGCTTGGGCATATACATAATGGTGTACGTAAGTATGTAAGTATGTACTTAGTAGATATGCAATTCTTCTAGCCAACATTGTTGGTTCAATGACCCAACGAACGCCAGCACAGTTGACAAACTCATAAACCCATACAGTGATGTGAAAACATATACACACACACTTACTAACACCCAACGACCAAACATTCATACACACACACACTGCACAGACTGCAACACAGGATCTTACACACACAGATGAAGAGCTTGCTGCTTGCAAGCGAATAAAGCACATGTAACCAACACAGAAAAATACACCCATACAGCTAAACAAAAAAGGATATGATGTTGAGGCTCTCAGAGCCATAGATATTTACGTTGGGTGTGTTATGAAATATTAAGAGAGCTAGTTGTGGCTTTATTTGAGAAAAAGTTAGTTATTAATGAGAAGAACAAAGACTAAGAGCGAGAGTCCTGTATAACATATAATTTTATGTAAAAGAGAGTAAAATGAAGTTTACGCTCATCTATGTTAAAAACAGCACGTGAAATTTATAGTTATGTCCAGCCAACAATATGAAACATTGCAAATACTCTAACGCCTGTGATTTTTGCTACGATGCGAGTTAATTTTTTATTAATGCTTAGAAAATAATTATAATATTTGAAAGGAATAGTTATATTTTTATCTTAAATGGTGGAATATTGTTATGTTTATATTAATATTGTTATGGTTATGCTCAAGTGTTATATTATCCCCACCCAATTTTCATATGTATAAACAATTATAAACCTCCCCCCCCCATCACTGATGTATGGTCCAATTTAAATCAGGTCATTTAGCATACACGCATACATATGTGATGGACTCTTTTTACATGTACTTTGCCACATACTCGTGTACTCGGCTATTACGTATAGACTCACTTGACTTACTTTTTTCGTTATTAACTATAAGGGTGTAACTTGAAAAGTTTAAGCAAATTGGGTCAAATGCAGTTTTCTGCAATTGATTAGGCGTTACATTAAATGTACATTTTGGCACAATAAAAGTACTGTTTGTTACAATGAAAGCAAGATCTGGTACAAAAAAGTACTTTTGGTGCAATAAATTAAAATTTTGTTACAATAAAAGTACTTTTTGTTACAACAAATATACTTTGTGGTACATTAAAAATATTTTCCGCTACAATAAAAGGGCTTTATGGCACAATAAAAGAACTTCCTGCTACGATAAAAGTACATATTGGTGCAATAATATTGCTTTTTGGTACAATGAAAGTACGATCTAGTACACAAAAAGTGCATCCTGGGGCAGTAAAAGTACTTTTTGGTACAATTATATACTTTGTGTTACATGAAAAGTACTTTTTGGTATAATAAATAACTTTTTGGTATAACAAATATGCTCTGTGGGACATCAAAAGTACTTTTTGGTACAATAAAAGTACTTTCTTCTACTATAAATGTACTGTTTGGTGCAACATATATACTTTGTGGTGCATCAACAGTACTTTTTGGTCCAATAAAAGTACTTTTCGGCTCAATAAAAGTACTTTTTGGTACAAAAAAATATACTTACTGCTTCGATAAAAAAAACTTTCTGCTAAAATAATGACACAATAAAAGTACTTTTTGGTGCAATAACATTGATTTTTGGTACAATGACAGTATGATCTAGTACAAAAAAATGTTTTTTGAAAAATTTTAAAATAAAAGTAATTTTTGGTACAATTGAAGTACTTTCTGCTTCAGAAAAGTACTTTTTGATGCTATAAATCTTCTTTTTGGTACTATAAAATTAGTTTTGGGTGCAATTGGGACAATAAAAATACTTCTTGGCATAAAAAAACTACTCAAAATTACTTTTTGGTATAACAAGAGTATGGTACAACAAAAGAACTTTGGGGAGCAATAAAATTTCTTTCTAGTTGTATAAAATTACTTTTCGGCACAATAAAATTACTTTGTGGCACAATATAATTTCTTTCTGGTACAAAAAAGTTCTTTTGATACAATAAAAGTAATGGTTTGGTTTAAAAAAGTACTTTTTGGTGCAATAAATAAACTTTTTGTTACATGGAAAGTAATTTTTGGTACAACAAAAATACTTTGTTGTACATGAAAAGTACTTTTTGGTATATCAGATGTACTTTTTGCTACAACAAATATCTGTGTGGTACATCAAATGTACTTTTTGGTACAATAAATGTACTTTCTGGTACGAACAAAATTAATTTTTGGTGCAAAAAATAAACTTTGTGATACATCAAAAGTACTTATTGGTTCAATAAAAGTACTTTTCGGTGTAATAAAAGTATTTTTCGTTGCAATAAAAGTACTTTTTAGTACTGTCTGGTACGAACAAAAGTACTCTTTTAGGCAATAAATGTACTTTTTGATACAATAAAAGCAATTATTGGTACATTAAAAGTACTTCATGGTAAAATTTTTATTTTTTTTTGTACTTTTTGTAAAAGTACTTAATGTGCATGTGATACATCAAAAGTACTTTTTGGTTCAATAAAAGTACTTTTCGGTGTAATAAAAGTACTTTTCGGTGCAATAAAAGTACTTTTTAGTACAATAAAAGTACTGTCTGGTACGAACAAAACAACTCTTTTGGGCAATAAATGTACTTTTTGATACAATAAAAGCAATTATTGGTACATTAAAAGTACTTCATGGTAAAATAAAAGTACTTTTTGGTACAATTGAAGTACTTTAAGGTTCCGAAAATAACTTTTTGATGCAATAAATATTCTTTTTGGTACAATAAAAGTAGTTTTTGTTGCAATAAAATTAATTTCTGGGACAATTGAAATACTTCCTGGCATAATAAAATAACTAAAAATACTTTTTTGGAAATTTAGGGTGCAATAAAATACTTTATGGTACAATAAAATTACTTTCTGGTTCTATAAAAGTACTTTTCGGTACAATATGAGAACTTTTTGGTACAATAAAATTACTTTGTGGTACAATAAAATTTCTTTGTGGTACAAATAAAAGTACTTTTGATACAATCAAAGTAAATGTTTGATATAAAAAAGTACTTTTTGGTGCAATGAATTGACTTTTTGTTACATGAAAAGTACTTTTTGGTACAACAAAAATATTTTATGGCACATGAGAAGTACTTTTTGGTATATCAAAAGTACTTTTTGGTGTAATTAACAGAACTTTGCGATACATCAAAAGTACTTTTTGGTACAATAAAGGTACTTTCTGGTTCAATAAAAGTACTTTTCGGTAAAATAAGAGTACTGTTTGGTGCAATAAAAGTACTTTATGGAACAATAAATTACTTGATGGTAATTTTTTGTAAAATCAAAGAAATTATTGGTATAATAAAAGTACTTTATGGTACATTAAAAGTAATTTTTGGTACAATTAAATTGTTTTTTGGTACAAAAAAGTACTTTTTCGTGCAATAAATCCACTTTTTGGTACAAAAAAAGTACGAATTGATACAATGAGCTCAACTTTTTATCACGTGAACTAAATCGTTTAAGGAATAAGAACAACTACTTAGGGCCCAGATGTACATGTACTTCCAAATGAGTGTTCATGAAGTTATGTATGTATATGTTATTTAATCATAAGCATTTATCGTTTCCACGATACTTTTGCTGCCTGCCTCCTTCCACCATTGACAGCATCATTGTACTCGCTCGCCAATGATTTGAGCACAGCAAAAAATTAACTTTTCATTTTGCGCGGTGTTATACTCAAACATTTCTGAATACTATAATTGTACTTTAGTACAGGTGTACAGACTTTCATCGGCAATATTTCATAGATGACGTCATTAGATCGTGTGCTTGAAGTTGTTGGTATTGTTGTAATAAATGTGCACATGCACATACGAGCCGTAGAAAGACGACGACGATGCATTTCGTTAGCGAAAATTTGTTGAGATGACAAACAGTGACACCGAAAATGAACGAAAATTACATTATTGGTACATAACCTACTTATACAACGACACGAGAGCCCTACAAACCAAAGCACTCAACTACACACGCACACACACTCACACGCGCTCACATGCATAGGCTTACAAGAATGTGACGTCGTTAGCATGTTGTCGAGGTTTGGCTGAGAGGATGGAGGGATAGTTGGGTGGGGGTGTATGCCAGGGGGTTTACGCAATACAACGGGATGTGTGCTAGGCTCTCTGTGTGTGTGTGAGTCTATCTAAATGTTTGCTCGTTTGTTGTACTCAATTTTTGTTTCGAGATTTGCATCTACGAAGATGAAATAACGGATGGCATTCCGCCGTGTTCGTAAGGATTTCTTCGATGGGAAAAAACTACGATGATGATGCCGATAATGACAATAATGCTGATGATGATGGCTCTGTGTTGTGTTTTGGTATTTTTGTAGATGTTAAGCATGTTGATAAGCGTGTAAGCGCATAGGTGGCTATAAACAAGCATAAACATAATTTGACCTAGTTCCTCTTAGCGTTGTCGTCTTCGTCGTCGTCGTCATCGTCTTCTTCCTTTCCTACGGCCGCTTCTTATTCTTCTATACCATCATACATATAATAATCTTCCGTATTTGGTCCGGGGCAAATGGATGCTATCCGTTTTAGTTTATTTCGGTTTTTTGTGGCTTTGGCGGTGCTGATAATCACACATTTTGTTGTTTGAGCTATGCAAGCGCTCATCCAGTGTTATGGATGTATGTTAATGTTGCCCAAGGATTTCGCTGCTGGTAAGCGTATAATGTAATGAGTTTGAGTATGAACCAACAAAGTGCATAGAAATGTTGTGGCACATTGTTTACTAATTTCGTCTACTTGCATTTTGTATGACAAACAAATTGTAGTTAGTAAAAATCTCGGCAGGATATACGCTGACTTGCATTTTATTTCATATGTATGTATATTCAATCGAATTTGGGTTAGCTTTGCTAATGCATTTGCTTGTGGAAGCTATGCACTGCGTATGGTATCGGATTGAAAAGAAACTAAACAGTTCGGAAAGAGAAATCATTAACCCATTTTTATGAAGTACATAAAAGTCAGATGACATCAAAGGCAAAGGGGCAATGATGGTTACATAGAATGTGTAATTCTAATGAAAAATATCTAACTATTTACCAAAAAAGGTATAAAAAATTTTACTTTTTGGTTCAAATAATTAACTTTTTGGAACAATGAATATAATTTTTGGTACAAAATAAAAACTATAAATATACATTTTGGTACAAATAAAATAGTTGTTGTTACAATAAATACACCTTTTGGTACTTTTAAAGTAAATTTTGGTACATTGCATGTACTTTTTGGCACTGTAAAAGTAAATATTTACTTTTTGGTATAATTAATGTACTTTTGGGTACAATAAAAGTTCTCTTTGGGTACAATAAAAGTACTCTTTGGTACAAAAAAAAAATTACTTTTTGGTACAATAATCATACTTTCGGTACAATAAAAATACTTTCGGTAGCACAATAAAAGTACTTTTTGATGTAAATTTTGTTACAAACAATTTGAATTTTGGTTCGATAATTATACTTTTTGGTGCAATTAATGTACTTTTTGGTACAATAAAGGTACTTTTTGGTACAGTTAATATTAAGAATACATTAAATTAAGATACAAAAAATTTAATTTTTATGCAAAAAAAATTTAATAACTAAAGTAATTTTTGGTGCAATAAATATACATTTTGATACAATAAAAGTACTTCTTTGAGCAATTAATGTGTTTTTGATATACAAATTTAGTTTTTGGTTCAGTTTAAGTACTTTCTATACAATAAATGTATTTTTGGCACAATTAAATTACTTGTTGCACATTTTGGTACAATATATGTACTTTTTTTTGTACAAAAAAGTACTTTTTGGAAAAACAAATGTAACTGTTGGTACAATTAAAGTACTTTTCAAGTAAAGTACTTGTTGGCACAATAAAGGTACTCTTTGGCTTAATAACTTATTTTTGGTATAAATAATAAATAATAATAATAAATGTACTTTTTGGTATAATAAGTGTATTTTTTAGTACAATCATTGTACATTTTGTTACAAAAAATTTACTTTTTCTAAAAAAATGTACTTTTTGGTATAATTAATGTACTTTTTGGTATACAAAATTTAATATTTTGTACAATAAAAATACTTTTTGTAAAAAAATTTAGATACAATAAAAGTACCTTTTTCCGCAATTAATGTGGTATAAAAATTTAGTTTGTGGCACAATTAAAGTACTTTGTGTACAATTAAAGTACTTTTTGGCATTGACATAAATAATAATACTTAAAAAAAAAACTTAATTTCCCTTTGCACCCCATGAATGAGGTATGGGATAGCTTCTCGCGTTGTTGTGAATTAACACGCTTTCTATTTTTAGATTCACAACTAACGGCACCTACTTGTTTATCGACGAATGCGAACGTCACTGTTTGAGAAGCTCTTACTAGACACGCCGATTGACTCGACAATAATACTACGAAGTTGCTGTCAACAACATTCGAGGGGAGCCGACAATGAAAGAAAATTTTATTTCTTTTTTAAGATGGCTGGAGCCAGGTTTGAACCTGCGATCTCCCGCATGGTAGTCGCTTGTTCTAACCACTATGCCACGGCCGGTCCCAAAAAATAATAATAATAATAATAATTGAATAAAAGATCTCTTGGTACAAAAAATTAGCTTTGTGTTACAATAAAAGTATGTACTTTTTTAAAAAAAGTTTCTTTTGCCACAAGTAAATGTACTTTTTGGTATAAAATATTTACTTTTTGGTACAATAAAGATACTTTGTGGTACAGTTAATATAAATATTATTATATAACATTCTAGTACATTAGAAATATATTTTCCGTACAATAAAAGTACTTTTAACTCAGCTTTTAACGAGTCTTTTCCCAACTTATTTAACAATTACCAAAGTTGTTGAGTGACTGTTTTAATAATAATATTAATAATTTTTATGAAATTACTAACCTCGACTTAAATGTTTTATATTTTTCAAAAAGTCTCCGACTCACGTAGGGTTAATTCGAATTTTAAATCGAATTTGTTTTTGCTGATTCATCACAATAATCTTCCTCTGATGCGGTTCGATCGAAAATGCATTGTTTTCATAAGATTTTATGCAAATCTTCTTCTTTTTTTGCTGAAATAGCATACATTAGATTTTTACACACACACACATACTTAGTGTTATTGCATCAATGCCCTTGTTGATATTGTTGTCGACGGCGGCTAGTGTTGTTTTGCTCATTTAAGGGGACTTGACAGCAATCAGACAAGTTCAATGTGTGTAGCAGCAATTCGAGCGTCTGTGTGTTTGTGTTTATGGGAATTTATCGATTAAGGGTTGCCATACAACATGTCTGGGGGAGAAAAGGTACGGAAAACGCGGAGTTTAAAACCCAGCGTTAACCTAGAGGGTAATAAGGTTCTTAGAGCAAAAATAAAACCTAAAAATAGCATGGTTGGAATCAAGGTGATAATTTAAGTACACACCCATAAGTGGTGGCTATTTGGGGCTCCCTATGGCCCCACGGATGCCGGCGCTAACCTGTGTTAGACCTGTGTTTTTATTTTTATTTTAACCAAGATATATATATATATATTTAATAATTATTTTGCAAAAATTATTAGATATTAAAAATTAGTAATAAATAATACACTAATTAATTGATTTATTAAACATAATTAAAAAAAAAACAAAATAATAATTAAAAATTTTATATTTATTGAAAAGTATGCAAGTGCTCCAAAAGTATGTAATAAATGCTACATATTTATTAAAAAATATATTAACAATTTAATTTATTTCTATCAATCTACCAATCTAACTATACTACATTAATTATAGGTAAATTATAATAAATCAAATTTTATTGATAAGTCTGTTTATTATTCATCTGCTTGCCATGCTTTTTCTTATTCCACAAACTTGTATCAAATATTTGCCCTAACTCAATGTACATATCGCTGATGACTGGCAACCCCGGCGTTATACCTTCAAACCCATTGTTGTGACGTTACTTGCGATTGTGATGAAAAGTTGAACATTAAATGACGCTCTAACATTAAGTAAACTTACTCGACCGACATACTGGACGCACAACAGTTTAATGCTCTTGTACTTGTATCACTCTCTCTCTCACACACTATAGCGCGCGCGATTTCTTTGTTGTTAAATTTAACTCTCGGCGACAGAATTTTTCTTTTGCCCACAGAACAAAGATATGAAATTTATTTGTAAACAAACAAATGACGCGAATTTTGGGTACATAAACACAGGCACAACGCGGTCTCTTTTCATGCTCCACTAATAATGGGCAAAATGTTAACAGCCCCATGTAGCTGCTCACCAGTAAGAGAGCTCTCTGTTGTGGACATGTCTCGTTGTCGCTTACTCTCTTTGCCAAAATTTAGCATTGTATGGCAAATGCATTACTCTACTGGCTATTTCAAGTATAATAAGCAAGCACATGCTACATCTCGGGCTCATTCAAAGTACAACCGGTGCTCGTTTAAGTCGTCTTCGTGACTTTGACAGCAGTCGGAGAACAAAGAATCCAAATTCCTCCTCCCCAACTGCAGTAGAAATATAAAAGTGACAAGCAATATAAAATTATTGTGCTATTTCAAACTAAACGCATAACTAAGCTACAAAGAATCTTTGCGTAGATTCGAATTAGTGAGCTTAGTGCCAGTGCTAGTGTTTACGATATTAAAAGCGTGTGCAGTTCCGCGGACATTCTAACGAAAATGGAATCCGACAATAAAAAGCCATTTAAAGTAAGTTGTTAACCCCAAAACCACTCAACTGTAAATGAAAATCACAATTGTTGTTGCTGCTCCTGCCAAATAGAATAATTGTCAATAATTACAACAATTTGTGTTGCGTTTTTTTTTTCTACGTATGCCAACAATTTTGGGCGTCTGCGATAGCTGTTCGTTTGATTTTTGTGTGTGGTGTGAGAGTGTTTGCTTATTGTTGTCGCAAGGATTGAAATTATGTCAAAAACTGGGTGAATTCTGAGATTTCTATGCTGTCTTTGTTTGTCTTCTGACAGTCTGTACTCAGTTGCTGTTGTTGCGCTGCTGTTATTATATACATGGGTAATTGTTCTATTGGGGAGTTTTGAACAACTGTTAAATTGGAAGAGCATAACAATATGATGTACTCTTCGGTCATGCTCTTTGTTGGGTTCTTTGCAGAGACATGGTTACATCAATAAGAGAGTTTAACAATGCTAGGAAAGCACCTAGCTGAAGGGAGCTGTGCATCATTAAACGGTAAAATTTAAAATTCACTTTTATGTTGATTATTTTTTTTTTTGGTGCGAAAAGGGTTCATATGTGTTGGAACTTAAATTAAATAAACAGGCTAAAATAAAATTTTACGAAAATAAAGAAAAAATCTAAAAAAAAATTTTTTTTTTTTATGATTTTTTTTTTAATAAATAATAATAACAAAGAAAGAATATTATAATTGAATAATTGTAGGATTGTATATTTAATATAAGACTACTATAGTAAATAATTTGGTTACAGATATACACAAGCTTTTAGTGAGTATATAAAAATATAATTTTATTAACGGATGCTCAAACCTTTGAGAGTTTTATCGCTTCGAATTGGGGAAAAATACTTTTCAGCTTACATTCATGTGATATAAAGAGAAAATACTTTCGAAGTAAGTAAGAAAGCTGGCAGCAGTTTTTTCAGGGAAAATAGTTTTTGTTGAGAGAATTGGTATATAGAACATTTTCTATTAAGAAAGTTTTGACTTAGAAAATTGTCCGGTGACATGTTTTCTTATAAAAAATTACCGGTATCTATACTAATACTAAGGAGAAGATGATTGCGAGTTTGTTTGTTTGTACATATGTAGTTGGTAATCTTCTAAACTACACATACGATTTTTAAAATTCTTTTACCAGTAAAATGCTACGCTATCACTAAGTGATATAGAATATAAGTTATGTTAAAAAACAAATGGAATCCACGTTTAAGTAGCGGCGGAGCACCGCAAGCCGGTAAAATTAGTAACAAATATTTCTGGTGGAAAGTTATAAAGAAAAGATAGCTGTAATAACTATTAATTGTTTTGTGATTTTGATAAAAATTTGTTAAAGTAAAATGTAATGATGACTAGCGATGATAGTTGAAATATTGGGTACAATAAACAGTAAATTGCCATTAAATGAAATAAAGTTTCCTTCAACCAACAGAAAAATAAATTTTTAAAATAATTCTGTATTGAGAAGTGTTTGGTAAAATATTGTTTGGCGGAATTGCACTATACTGGGCGAGTACTCCCGGGAAAAAAAAATTAGCCAGTCCCTTTAAATTGATTGTATTATAACCACAATTCGAACTATGATCGTAATTCAATTCAATTTGTATATCCTTTTATATCATAAGGATGAGAGTACATATCATTTAATACTGGACAAAGTGCAGCGCATTAAGAGTTAGGCCCCTGGTATCTTAAGAGCAAATTCATTTCAGGACTTTTTAAGACAATAGAGTCATGTCGGTCTGTTTTGGCTCAATTATAGTGTTTATATATTTAAATTCTTTAGAAAACCGGTTTATTCAGAAAAATGCCTTTTTTCAATAATTCAGTTTTTGAATACATGATTTAGTATAAAACTGGGTTAACCGATTTCGTATGGTTTTTCGGAGTTTGTAAAATAAAACCAAATATGAAATTAGATATAAATTAAATATGAAAACATATGAATACCGACACCTTAAATCTAAAGTAACTAAGCATGTTTTCAATTAATTAGAAGTTTTGAATTCAGTTTGCTTCAATTTAAATTATATTTAAATTTTAGGATGATCAGTGCATCCAAACAGATGATCTATATTACTCACAAAAAAAAAATTTAAAACTTACATTTTACACTTAGTTCGGTTTAGAATTAATATATCGATTTGATCACAAATTAACCTCCTTTTTACTATTGGCCGCTTAGTGTAGGAAATAAAGGTACTTAAAGTTTTTTATATGAATTTCGACCACATCCCACCCATTTCATGGTCAGATCTCAATATATTTCAAGATGATAGTCCAACTTATATCTTAGTGACATTCCCAACTACATTTTTGCGGCCAGATACTTAGTTTAGGAGACAACTGTACTTAAAGTTTTTCATATCAATATCGACGGCTTTCCAGTGCAACTATATCTTAGTAATTTCACAACTATTGTATAGTGATCACAAATTAAGCCCTTTTCGCGATTGAACGCTTAGTTTAGTAGATAACGACAATTGAAAGTTTTAGAATATGAATATGGACGGCATCTTACCCTTTTTAAGATGTGAGTAAACGTTCATCTAGCAGCATTTATCAAACATTTTTCAAGCATTACGAAATTTCAATGAGGCATCTTTTGACATTTACCCAATGGATCTCGGAAAAGCATAAACAACGATTTTCCTGAAATAACCTTCAAATGTTCTGTGAAAGTACTTCTTTTTGAAAAACCGATTAAGCGATATTAAAAACAGTTTCGAAAAAACCGGTTAGACGGTTTTCGGTTTCAGTTTTGAACACCCTAGGCTGGATGGCCGACTCGCTGGATAGGCACGATAACTTAAGTAACACTTCACTGATGCTTATACAAGATTACCAGCGGTAATAGTTTTCTACATGAAGCTATGAGCTTGTAAATAGGCGGAGTAGCCCCAAACCTTCTGATACTTCCCATAAAAAAATACCTATTTTTTTTGAAAAATAATATTTCTGCCCTAATACCCCAACGTTTAATTATTTGGTAATAGTAGACAAATTCTCATAACACCGAAATCTTTGCCACACGTATTCTGATACCTCCCATACAAATGACCTAAGTCACCCTCATAGTTCTTTATGCAAATCTTTTTTGTAAGTACACTGAATTCAGTCATATTTTGCCCAGGAAAAACGCTTATGGAATCGAATTATGAATAAATACGAACTGCATCGGTTGACCCCATTTGGTACCTCCCATACAAAATGACCTATTTTTAGAAATGAACATTTCTCCCATAACATCCAAACTGACAACTGGAGGATATTAGAAATTAGTCAGTTTAATTATCTTGTAATCAGATCCTCAGAAAACCGAACCATTGCACACACTCTTTCTGGTACCTACCGTACAAATGACCGAAATTATCCCCATAGCTCTTCATGTGCATCTTTTTGTACGTACACTGAATTCAGTCAAATTTTGCTTAGAGAAAGCGCTTATGGGAATCTGACTTATGAATAAATATGGACTGCATTGGCTGACCGCTTTTGGTACCTACCATACAAACTGACCTATGTCGAATACGAACAAATTCTACTTTTAATATTTTGTATATATAGGTGTAACCTTAGAAAATGGTAGGATTACCCCACCCATTGGAAATGAGAATTTTAGGAGACTTTTTCCAGTTGGTACCGTAAAAGACCCTTTCGGTACCCCGATACAAAATTAGCACATGCTTAGAGATATTGAATTTAACTTTTGACATTTGATGGCTGTGACCTTTTCTCCTTTGTCTGACCATACGGTCGAAAAATCTTTTTCCAACCGTTAACGCTTCACAAGCAGGCAAATAATAACACAGTACATCACATGATTTCGGGACTCAATTCTGAGAACTGCACATGAAAGTAGACCCAAAAAGAAGAAGTTCTGCATCATTCGCTTTGTCAAGTTACATGCCATAATAATTTAATATCGATTTGAAGTTAGTAAGTATCTTATAGGGGAATTTGTTTTTTGGCCCTTTTGTTTGATACAACATAAATACTATATGGTGGCGTATTATTATCATAAGTAATATTCCACGTAAATCATACGCCACGAAGTACAACAGTTTTATTGTAACTGTTACAAAATAAACCCAGTTCAAAATCATTACTAACTTCAAATCGATATTAAATTATTATGGCATGTAACTTGACAAATCGTATGATGCAAAACTTATTCTTTTTGGGGCTACTTTCACGTGCAGTTCTCAGAATTTAGTCTGAAATCAATGAGCTGAAAAATGTTGTACCGTATAAGTAATTTTATTTAAATATCGGTTTGTTTTAATAACTTGAGACTTCAACAATGTCATACATCAATACCTCATTGATTACTTGAATACATTCAAAAATGTTCTCTAAATATTTTTCACTCTCTGGCTATTTCTAGTTTACCACAATCCTCCTATTCATTTAATCCCTGCAGTTTGCAATTAAGTTAAGTTTAATGGCTTTCATTGAAGATGACAAAAGTATGTATGTAGTGACACCTTGAACTTTATCCTTTATTCTTAAAGGACATATATCTGCTGGCTTTGAGAGTGAGTTTCATCACGTTTCTAATAAGACTTGCGTTCGTTATGCAACGACGTTGACAGTGTGTGTCTTTTTCTTTGCTGCGTACATATAGCTTTTTGACAAAGACATGACCTTTGACCTTCGATCAAAGCGAAACTATAATTCAGTTGTGTCTGCTCAAGAAGACGAAGAAGAAGCAAAGGTCTTTTAACAGTTATAGTAGGTAGGTATGTATGTGTGTATCTTCTGTGTCAGAAATGTCTTATAATGTCTGTGCTAGCCTAAAAATATGTCATAAGAGTCAGAATAATGCACTTTGGATACTAACAAATACATATGCATGAGCTGCCATGTACATGAAAATCATTTAAAAAGGGATTATTAAAATACAAGCCTTGACAATGAGCTCAAGAAAACCAATTTAGTTGGTCTGAAAAAGAAATCCGGTAAAGAAACTTAGTTGGCAGCAGCAAACTTTTGTGGACAATTTCTTTTAACATATATATTATGAAACTCTTAAATTCTGGCGCTATATTATTATAATTTCTATAAATATTCAATGGGGTTTTTATCAATTTATTTAAACAGAAAAAAATCTACTTGGTTACTACACAAAACTATTGAGAGAATTTATGAAAAAAACTAAAACACAATAAAAAAAACCCGTACTGAGTTGCAAGTTTATATTCAAAACCACTTGAAACTTGTAGCTTCAATGGTAGCGAACAGTTACAGATACTTTGCGAATAAGAGAAAAACAACTTTTGTATAGGACTCATCTTTTTTTCCCAAAGCGAAATGCTCGTACGTACGTATATGCAAACAAACGAAACTGATGCTTATGTTCGTCCTTGCAGGAGGGAATTCAAGCGAATTTGGGTTGAGTTGGTTCGACAGGACGGAAAGAGAACAGCCACAAGAACGCAAAACCGAGTGTTTTTTGGCATTAAGTGCAAGAGCTTTATAAATAACAACAAGAGGTTCAATAGCTCTGTAAACAAACCAAACGATAAACAACTACAGCAACAACAACTACATACAACACCGGCAGCAAAGTGCAAAGGAAACAGGATAATTGTGCACAAGAGTTGTTGTATATTAAGTTAAACAAACGCAACAAAAAGAAAAACAACAACAACAAAACCAAAGAGTGTTTAATAGTCAATTAAATTTTTTTTCGGTTATAACGACGACTCACATATGTAAACAAACTCACACACATACACACACACAATTGTTCTTGTCTTTACATATTTAAAGTCTACTTTGAGGATGAACAACAATCAGAATTATACAGCATACTTCAAGGCTGTGTTGTGAGTTTGTGTATACAATTTGTGACAAGCTCTAGTAATTATTCATACATTTGTTGTTTGCTGTTACTGTGAACAAAAGTCCTGGCTGACAAGACACTCGCCCCCCGCCAAGCCCCGATTGCTTCCATGCCGCTTTACTTTTGTTGAGTATTCAAAGCATTTTGCTTAATTTCCCCTAAGGTTTCTTAAGAAATATTGTATGTTACTAAGTATTGAATAAATGCGTAAGTTGTTGTTTCAGTTTGAAAATATACATCTAGGCAAGATAATTTAATTTTGTGGACGACATGGCAATAAAGATCAGCATCAACATTTCACAGCCTGAAGGTAGAGACAACGGCGTAGGCAAAGGGAAAATCAAATGTTAAATAGAAGGAAGAACATGAATTTAAATGGGAAAAGATTTAAATGTTGTTTGCGTATAAAATTCTAAAAAATTCCCGTCACCTTTAGATGGAAAAAATTTTCTAAAGGAATTTGTCGTTAAGGAACGGATGCGCTAAGAGGAGACTTTGCTATACAAACAGTTTTTGCCCAGAGAAGAGTTTTTAGAAGTAAATGTTCTTTATATCATTTTGATCAAAACACCTTTCAAAGAAATAGATTTTTTGTACAAATTTCTTCGAATGTTAGTTAAATGATGTTTGTTGATGTCTCTTTCAAAATCGCTGTTTCTAGTTGAAGAAGCAAATTGGCTTTGCTTTGCTTAAAAAAGACAAAAATTCTTCAAATAAAATCTTATGAAATTTTAATTGTAATATTTCAATAACCTGATCCCTAAGGGTGAAGTTCTGCATCATTCGTTTTGTCAAGTTACTTGCCATAATAATTTAATATTGATTTGAAGTTAGTAAGTATCGCATAGGTTATGTTGGTATATGTGGCGTATGATTATCATAAGTAATGTTCCACGTAAATCATACGCCACGGAGTACAACTGTTTTATTGTAACTGCTACAAAATAAACCTAGTTTAAAATCATTTGATGGATGGAAAAGCGAAACTGTTGCTTATGTAGGGAAACGTTATATTAAGAGATTAAATTAATTATAATTCTTATTTTTTTTTAATTTGTTTCAGCTAAATTGGACTAGTGGTTCTCGAGTTATATCAAACAAATGAGCCTTAAACGTGACAAATTCCCCTATACGAATCTTACTTACTTCAAATCAAATTATGTAACTTGACAAAACGAATGATGCAGAACTTCTTCTTTTTGGGGCTACTTTCACGTGCAGTTCTCAGAATTGAGTCCCAAATCAATGAGCTGAAAAATGTTGTACTGTGTAATATTATCATAACAATATAATTATGAATATAACTCTTATAAAAATTACTACTTTAAAGTTTAGAGTTCTGCTCTGCAACTACTGAGTGATCGAAGTGTTGTTTAAATTTCCGTCGACAACTTCTTTAAGTAAAAACTAATTGCATTATTTGCCTCCTTCCCATTAAATGACTTGACGCATGTGTAGCCAGTGTCATTCAACCACCAACACCCCTTACATAAATAACGGTTTAGGTAACAAATGAAATTAAATGAATAATTGTGGCATACTTTCCGGCATGAATGGACGGTAGTTTATGAATAAATTTCTCTTCCTGTTGTGTGTTGATGCTTTATTTTTTTTCTGCCCCTATTAGGGTGTGTGTGTGTATGTTTGTGTCCTGAAACTCATACGTTATACGTTTAATGTCATTTCCTAGTTCAGAAATATTTTGTATTTATGACATCCGTTTACTAAGTCCCCACACACACACACAAGCACACAAATCATTCACTCACACAAATTTAAGCACGGACAGACGGACAGGAGGACATTCCGAGAATTTGTGCTACGCCATGAATGTGTGTAGTGTAACCATAAATAAAAGCGGCTATGTGTGAGGTATCACGACTACAAATGCCACTTTAACATTAGAAACCATCACCATTCGCATTGCCATCGTCATCACCATTGCCATCATCGCAATTGCCATCAACGCCATCGCCGTCGTCGTCATCGTTGTCTTCATCAAGATCGTTGTTGTAGATGTCATTGTCGTCGTTTAAGTTTGAAATTATGTGAGACAGTATGCTCTCGCACAACTACAGGGAAAAAGCATTAACTATATAACAGCTACAACTAAAATATTAGACAGTATAAGCGATAAAATATTTAGAAGCATATATTAGTAGAAAGAAGATACCATTTACAAACTTATATGTTTGTATTTGTTGTATTTGTTTATATGTCTGTCTCTCATTGCATTTCTTCACTCATGTATTCATTAGAGTGTGCATAGAATATTTTTTGGTTATTTATATGCACATATTTATGATATACTAAATGCATTCGTTTCATTTAGTTTTGAAATGTGTAAATAATTTTTGAATTTGTCGTATTACAGAGATTTAGAATATGTAGATGGCAACAAAATTTAATGGGCAGATATTATATGAATGTATAGAGGTTACTGTGAAAATTGTTATCCGTGGAAGTTATAACGAATTTTTTGAAAAATCGATATTAAATTATTATGGCATGTAACTTGACAAAACGAATGATGCAGAACTTCAACTTTTTGGGGCTACTTTCACGTGCTGTTTTCAGAATTGAGCCCCAAATCAATGAGCTGAAAAACGTTAACGGACATGTTGTAGTGGCTAATTGCTAAAGAAAGTGCCGGTAGCGGCAACACAACTGGTCCGATTTTTATTCGTAAAAGAACGTTCAATAAACGTGACTTAGTTCAGTGATCTTACAAAAAAAGATAATCATTTGAAACTATGAGGGTGAATTTGGTACCAGATGGGGCGTGGCTTAGGTTTCGGTTTTGTAAGGATTTGTCTACTATTACAAAATAGTTATACTGTCCAAATCGAAATATTCCCCAGATTTCTATTTACAAGTTATAGAAGAAAAATGAATTTCCCCAAAATAGATAATTTTTAAGGGAGGTACCAGAAGAGATGGGGCTACTCCGTCTATTTGCAATCCCTTACTTACGTTTTGGGAAAACATTAAAACTGGTAAATTTGCATACTTGAATTATCCTGCTATCCAGCCAATCAACTACAATTTCACACGCAAAAACTTTTTGTGCTCGCCTGATAATTAAATATGTAGCTTTAAAATTTTTCTCCCATTGTCTACTTTCTCCTTAGTTTCCACTTAATTGCTCTTAATCCTCTTAATGTTCCTCTTCGACTATTAGTATTCGTGCCACATTTAAGATTAGTCACGAATTCATTTATATTAATAACAACACTTGTTTTTATTTATTATTGAAATTTTCCACTCATTCGTTGCGTTTAAGCGCTCCCACCCCCTCCCTTTCTACACCAGCACCAACACTTTTAAGCTGTCGCCTATACAGTATGCACTGGTAGTTTCATTAATATCAATTCCCAAAAGTATGCTTCAACTTTTATTGGTTACTTAATACTGGCAACGTCAATCAAATTGATGCTGCCGCTACTGCTGCTTTGCACAAAATTGCACAGTTTTTGTGTGTGTGTGTGTTTAAATAATTAAAGGTTATTAATGGAATGGAAATGGATATGACCTTAATAGAATTTCTGATATTTTATATATTAAACTGACAGATGTTGACTTTGAAATTTTATTTGCTATCGAATAGCAAGCAATTATTAAAATGAATAAAACGATTTGGTCATTTAGCTAAAAGGGAGTTGCGTTACCAAATATCCTGCTGCTTAGCCGCCATGACTAAGCTACTGCATACACGTGTCTTACTATGTGGTTGTACATATATGAAGCATACTTTTAGGATAGTTCATTTACCTAGTTCTTTGGCCGTGCCGCTACTGCTGTTGAATTGAATTGCGGCTGCTTTGTGTGGGTGAGTGAAAAGCGTTTGAAAACTATGAAATGGAAATATCTTAACAGCCACTGCATACTTTGGGGATTTTATTTTAGTTTTGAAAATTTAAAGCGTACTTTTCTGTCAGTGCAAGGCAATCTTATTTTAATTAAAGCACAAAACTATGCAATAGAGAGCAATTGAAATGAAACAAAAAGTTTTCCTTTGGGAATGGCTCTGTTTTTTTTGTGTGAATTTAAGTGCTGTCTTATGTGTAATGGAATGTTTCTTTTCTTCTCTGCTCCTCTTCGTAATGATATAACATATTGTTGTGACAGTTTTATTAGAATTCTTCAAATATGTTTGCACAAATATGCAATAATCGTTTTGGTTTATATTCTTGGAAAAGCAATTTAGACACAATACTTTTTTGCGGTTAAGGTAAATTTGGTTTTTTCTTAAGAAATAGTCAGAGTCTGAGAAACTGAGAATATATGACATCAATGTTCGAAAATTTTTAAAATAAGTACAAGTACAAAATTATTAATAATCCTTACAACTGTCACATTGTTATAAGGAATATATATAAAATAATTATAAATGCCAAAAATTTTTTGATTTAAAAGTCTTAAGTTTTATTTTAATGTAATATTTATATCAGGTATCCCTTTACGACGGTTTACGGTTTATACACTCACCTTAAGGAATGAGGGTATATATTAATTGATACGAGAAAAAGTGTAACGCTTTAAGTTCTGGGCAACGTTGTATCTTAAATAAAATAAATTTAGTAATTTCTGGACTTTTTAAGATGACTGAGCCATGTCCTTATTTTTAATATTTGTAATATTTTTTAATATTTTTAATATTTTTAATATTTTTAATATTTTTAATATTTTTAATATTTTTAATATTTTTAATAATTTTTAATATTTATAATATTTTTAGTATTTATAATGTTTTCAATATATTAAATATTTTTAATGTTTTTAGTATTTTTTATATTTTTAATATTTTTAATATTTTTAATATTTTTAATATTTTTAATATTTTTAATATTTTTAATATTTTTAATATTTTTAATATTTTTAATATTTTTAATATTTTTAATATTTTTAATATTTTTAATATTTTTAATATTTTTAATATTTTTAATATTTTTAATATTTTTAATATTTTTAATATTTTTAATATTTTTAATATTTTTAATATTTTTAATATTTTTAATATTTTTCATATTTTTTATATCTTTAATATTTTTAATATTTTTGATGCTTTTAATATTTTTAATATTTTAGATATTTTGAATATTTTGAATATTTTTTTTTATATTATTAATACTTGTTATATTTTCCATAATTTGATATTTTCTATATTATTTATTTTATCTATATTTTCTACGTTTTCAAATTTTCTATAATTTCTATATTTTTTATATTTGGTGTACTTATTATATTTTCTATATTTTCCATACTTTCTATTTTATTTATATTATATATATTACCCATATTTTCTAAATGTTCTATAATTTCTTTATTTTTATATTTGGTATAGTTTTATATGTTCAATATTTTTCATTTATCCTATAATTTCTGTATTTTTATATTTTCTGTACTTCTATTTTTTTATATTTTCTATATTATCTATATTATCCACATTTTCTATATTTACTAAATGTTCTATAATTTTATATTTTTTTTAATTTGACATATTTTTTATATTTTCTTTATGTTCTATATTTTTAATATATCCTATAATTTCTATATTTTCTGTATATTAGTAATTTACTTTTTTTCCATTACTTTTTGTTTTTTATATTTTTTCTATTTTATATATATTTTTTTTTACACTTTGTATATATTCAATATTTTTTTTAATTTCTATATTTCCCATACCTTCTATTTTATCTATATTTTTAATATAGTTTCTATAAATTAATATGTTTTATATTTTATATATTTCCTAAATTTTCGAAATTTTCTATAATTTATATATTTTGTATATATATGTCATATAAATTTAATATTTTTATATATTCTAAAGTTTTTACATTTCTTGTTTTTTTTTTATATTTCACTTATTTTAATGCTTTTTATTTTCTAAATTTTCTACAGTTTCTGTTATTTCTATATGTGTTATATTTCTTTATGTTTTGTATTATCTTTATTTTTTATGTAATGTATATTTTTTCTATGTCCTATGTTTTCTATATTATTTTTAAACATCTTATTTTCTCCGTTCTTTGTTTTATACTTTTCATATTTTTATCAGTTTTTATATTTTCTGTATTTTATATATTTTTCATATTTATTTTTATATTTGCAATATTTTCTTATTTTTTTTTTAATTTTTTTATATTTTTATCTCAATTTTTTTTTATAGTTTTTTTTTATTTTGGATATTTTCTGTATGTTTTATGTATCCTATTATTTCTACTGTTTTTATATTTTCTATGTTTTTATTTTTTAATTTTTGTTTGTATTTTCTATATTTTTTAGAAATATCTCATAAATTTTATAGTTTCTGTATCTACATAATTTTTAATAATTTCTAAATTTTGTTACATTTTGTATATACCTACAATATAAATACAGTTAAATAATAACTTACGCTCCATGCGACATTTATAATAATTAAGTTTAAAATGAAATGATTTTTATTAATTATATAAAAGGTAATAAACATCTTAAAAAAAATAATTAACGAAATTCTACTATGCACAACTGAAAAATCTTTACTCTTAGTGATTTACCACATATAGCACATATGCAGCCTAAGCGTTTTATTGCAACAACTTGTGTACAGATACTTTCCATTATCTTACAAGATCCCTACGGCCGATCTTATCTAGGAAATGTTAAACACAAAGTGTCTGTAAATAACCACTTCCTTTTTGTCCTTAATTAAATCAATATTTTTGCCAAGTGCCCTTCTATGATATTATTTATATTGATTGCCATTATCCTTTGATGACCTACCTTATCCTATCTATTTCTTCGCACTCTCATGCTTGGCAATTCGATTCATTTTATTTATGGATTGTAGCACTTCTCATAATATTGACACTTACAGTTATTGTATGGGAATTTGTTTGTGTATTCAATGGCATTTAATATTGCAAAAAAAAACTGAATATGACATTCTCTCTAAGTACTTTGCATATAAATTCCATCAGCTGCCATTGAAGAACTAAAAAAATGTTCCTTCCTATTCAATTCTGTTGCTTCCTTTTTAGTCATCATTCTTAGCTTTCAAGCATCGTTTTTATTTGATTGTTATTCAGAGATATTTGAATATAGATTTTGTTGGTTGTATTTACTTACTTATATATTATTGATTTTATGTGATAGACGAAAATATAAATGCAAAGGAAAAATTGTTGTGTAATGGATTTCTGTTTTGTAATATCAGAATTAAATAGATGTTGATGTTAAACGGTGGGACATATAGAGCGGAAATGTTTGCCGCTAGGCTTAGTAAGATTAAGAGATCTCAACGGAATTGAAGGATTAATGTGGAGAGAGCTTAAGAGGAAGGCATAATGTGTCTAACACATGGTGCAGCTTTTATGCCTTTTATACCTATAAGTTTTGCCAAGAAATTTCTTATAAAAAAATTTCAATAAGAAATCATAACTTTTGCCAGGTTTAGACTTTTATTCATAGCAGTTTATTTCCATAAAAATTCTACTATCGAAATATAATTTATCAACTTGTCCGTCGACAATATCCTTTCTATCCATCTAATATACACAAATGCTACCAATTAATAGTCCATATGTTTAGTGCTGCTTCACGCAATTGTATTTGTATTTTTTTTGCTCGTTCGGCCGTTAAAATTTCAAAAAACCAATTTAGTTTAAAGCGTTTTTCTTTACTCTGCCGTTGGTGGTTACATTTCTGTATATTGAATTGACAAAATGGTTATCACATCGCATCCGTTTCATGCAAGGATAACCAAATAGTATATAATAAATAAATAGAGCTCTGCAATGACAACAACAACAGTAACAACTGGTACACAAACATACTTATTTATTGTATGGACTCATGTAGGACAAGTGATATAAATTTACACATGACTGAATTGGATGAACACAGTTGAGTTCGTGTTTGTTTGTTTGTTTTTTCCAAAACGATGTTTACAAAAACGTCGTAGGATAACAATGTCGATAATGTTGGGTCTACATTACAACGATGGAGATATGGAGCAGCCCAAAGAGAGAAACATCTAAAAGCCAGTTAGTAACGAACACTAAAATACTTTTGGAAATGCCAAGTATTGACCTTTATATCTATGAGAACATATATGAACTCTGCTCTCTGTAGACATACATATACGAATGTGTGTGTGTGTGTGTGTTAAATTTAATACATATGTAACGTATTCTTTTTCCCATGCAGAGGTCATTTAATTTTTGATCATGTTGTTCTTTAGTTAAAATGTATAAAAAAAACATCTCCTAAATATAACAGTGCCAACAATAGTTCCGGGGTATCCGATAACATTTTATAAGCAACATTATCATACTGTTTGCTTTTCAGAACCTTTATACAAATACACACACACACATGCACACGTGCACACGTGCATACTTACAGAAACACTTATGTATGGGAACAAATATTTTAATGCCTTAAGAGGTATTTGTTGTATGCTGGTGTGTTTGTTTGATTGCCTGCCTGACTGTCTGTGTGTTAACGTTTACACACACACACACGGGTGGGGAGAGGGGTAAGAGGTGGTTTGTACATGGAGTATTTGCTCGATGTTTTATTAAACTAAATAATTTTGCTGTGAAGCAAGGAGAGCAACACACACACAGAATGAGAATGGAAATTTCTATCCAGAGCTGGGGTTAATACATATTACCACACATGTAGGTGTGACATGTAGAAACTAGGGCGTCAATGAATTTCTAGTTGAGAACTTTGGGGAGAAAGTGAATGGTTAAAAGAGCGAATATAGCGCAGTAAACGTAATTTTACTAAATAATATAAAAAACATTAAAAATAAAAAAATAGAGAGAAAATGAAATATAGAAATATGAAAAATTTGTAAAATTTAAAAAATATTGTAAATATGTATAAGAAAAAGATTAAAATTAAAAAAATATAGAAAGCGTAAATAATATACATAATTTTTATTGAAATCGGTTTAGCCGTTTTGATGATTATATTGAGGCACAAACATACAATTTATAAAATTTGTAAAATATAAAAAATTTTAAATTAAAAAATATAGAAGACGTAAATAATATATAAAATTTTTATTGAAGTCGGTTTAACCGTTTAGATGATTAGATTGAGGCACAAACAAACAAACAATCACATTCATAAATTCAGGATTTTCTATTTGTTTTATATATTAAATATTTTAATGTATTCAATAATATATTTAATATTCTCAATATTTTGATTATAAAATACTAAATAATTTGTTTAATATTCTTTATATTTTCATAATCTAATTATTTTTAATATTTTTTTAATTATTTTCAAAATTTTTCTTATTTTTAATATTTTTAATATTTTAATATTTTTAATATTTTTAATATTTTTAATATTTTTAATATTTTTAATATTTTTCTTATTTTTAATATTTTCAATATTTTTAATATTTTTAATAATTTTAATATTTTTAATATTTTTAATATTTTTAATATTGTTTATATTTTTAATATTTTTAATATTTTTAATATTTTTAATATTTTTAATATTTTTAATATTTTTAATATTTTTAATATTTTTAATATTTTTAATATTTTTAATATTTAAATATTTTTAATATTTTTAATATTTTTAATATTTTTAATATTTTTAATATTTTTAATATTTTTAATATTTTTAATATTGTTAATATTTTTAATATTTTTAATATTTTTAATATTTTTAATATTTTTAATATTTTTAATATTTGTAATATTTTTTAGTATTTTTAATATTTTTAATATTTTTAATATTTTTAATATTTTTAATATTTTTAATATTTTTAATATTTTTAATATTTTTAATATTTTTAATATTTTTAATATTTTTAATATTTTTAATATTTTTAATATTTTTAATATTTTTAATATTTTTAATATTTTTAAAATTTTTAATATTTTTAAAATTTTTAATATTCCTGAGTTTTTTTCTACTTCCTATATAAATGTAAAAATATGTTTGCAGACATATTGTATTTATTATATATGGTTTAATTTCATTTTCACATTTTATCTTCCAATCGGCTTCCATACGTGCAATTTTGTTTCTAATCATTATATGCCACGCTAGAGTATACGTGATGGTGTTGTGTTCCTTTGTATACAGCCCCGCAGCCAATGACGATGACAACGGCATGTAAAAAAAAACAACATACACTAATACATTTTCTTTTATAGCGCTGCATTGAAGTACATGACAGGAGATATTTTATATTCATACAGTGGGAATAAGATTACATGTGACGAAAATGGCATAACAATCAAAAAAAGCCAAGCAAAAGTATACAACGACGAAAACAGAAGAAAACAATCTAATATACTACATACCGCATTCATAGAGTTAGTTAATTAGAAAATTTCCAATTAACAGGTTTACTTAGGAAAAATGCAATGTTGCTTAAAAATTGTGAGAGGACTTTCTTTTAGAAAGTCTTTTGTATGATACTGTTGATTACATAAAAGCAAATTAAAGACTGTTCGCTTAAAGAATTTGCAGCAATTTGTATGAACTTTAAGGACAATGACATATCTTAAAATCGTTTGATTTTCATAAATCCTTAAATCATAAGTGTATACTCTACGAACTTTTTCTTCAGCATTTTTTACCCACTGTTCATGCCTTCAAACCAAAGAAGATAAAAAGTAAATGCCATGTTTATATAATAGATCAGTATTTGCCAAGATATTTGTATTAACTACTACACTCCTTCTATGCCAACATGCATTGCGAAGAGTAAACCTATGTGTATGTATTGAGTTTTCTGGCTGTCTGGTTCATTGGCTTCATCCTTTTATGCCACCAAGACGCCAACACAAATTGTTGGTTGCAAATCATTGCTTCAACGTAGTTGATATGTTTCGTCGTTGTCTATGGCTGTTGAGGGTGGCGATAACGCTGTCTGTGTTGAAAGTTTTTATTCTTCATTAGATAATTCACACAAGACGTACGCAAAGACTTCTCAGACTGTTGCTACGAGAAGAGAAACAACAGCAGTAGTGGCAATATTTTGGAATGAACCCAAAGTTGGTGTAATCGAATTTTTTTTTGAACATAATGCTAGATATGTTAAATCAAGCAGAACCGTTACCCTTGTACACTGAATGCGATGTTGGGGTTGGATAGAAAACACTTCAACCTAGAGTTAAAAATAGAATTCGATTTTCACTTCAACACCAAATAATATGTAATGAAACATAAATTATATTAATAATGAAAAGGGAAACATAAAGGGATGTGATTTCGGTATGGAAATTACTGGCTAGGAAGGGAGAGTGTGATATTTTTATGTTAGTTTTAATTTATTGAGACTGTTTATATTTGACAGAAGTTTTGGGGTAGGTCAGGATGGGGTTGAATTTTTGTTTAATCTATTAATATAACACAAACTCTTTATATTATCTATTAATAAAACTCATACGCAGGTGGTTACAAATGCAAGAGATAGGTGCGTATGATTAATGCTGGGTCATTAATATTACTCATACGCTAATAATAGAGTAATGGGATTTCTTTATTTTAATTTTTTTTTGATTAAGAAATTATATTCTATACACTAGTTGTCTAAAAATTTTGTATTTTCTATATGTTCTATGTTTTATAAATGTTCCATATTACATCTATTTTCTATTTTTTGTATGTTCTAAATTTTCTATATTTCTTATATTTTCTATGTTTTCTATTCTGTTTCTTTCTCAAAATATTTTTGATATATTTTATATTTTCCTTCATTTTCCTTTTATCCTTTTAAGATAATATTTCATTTCTTTAAGTAATATCGTAAGTGCTAGTGTTTCTATTGAATCCCTTATAGCTTTTCTGTTATTGCAAATTGGCTTTTAAGCACATTTCTTAGAAAATACATCCAGCTAAGTTTTGCACAGTACCTTTTGTTCTTGGAACTCGTTTTTTATACACAAGTATTTCATTAAAGCACATTTCCCACAAACACAATGTACATGCTGTGATGAAATTTCTTTGTGGGGGTCTTTCTGTCCATTCCTTTTCTCTGAATATTCGTCCAGCAATCAAGTGCCTAAATTAGCAATTATGTTTTTCTAAACATCCCGATCCCTTTTGAATTCAATTAAAACATTATGCGTACATTCACTCTCTGTGCCGGCGCACATCCCCCCCCCCTATAACCCCTTTGTCGATTACCGGTTCACATTGGATTAAGCCTTCAAACAAATTGAGTTTTGTGTGTGTGTTCAGTCCACAAAGTCTACAAAGTTTTCATTTACTTAACATTCAAAATGCTTAACTTAATGATTATGAGAATAAACCTGAATAAATAGTACTCTGGCACTTTGTGTACCTACATAGTACTCATAGTGTCCTTGATGCTTCATCCTTTGAACAAATAAAGCGAAAGGCAAGTCACAAAAAAAACATTTCAAATACCAGCAAATAAGAACCAAACAAAGGTAAAGGCACCAACTGGGGGTTCAAAGACAACACTTTTGTGCGAAGTCGCCGCCGCTTAATAATCAACTTCTATTGAAGTGTTTATAGGCAATTTTAATTTGCGTGGCGATAAACTAAACAATTTAGGGGGAATTGTTAAATGTAAAGCTATTTGATGATTAATTAAAATTGTCCACGTGGCTGTCAAAAGAGTTTTACGTTTATGCTTTAGTTATTTATGGTAAAGAATGCATAAAAAATGTTATTCAGATCGTTGTCATCTAAACAACTTCCTATTATCCATATTTGTTTGTTTGATTTCTAATAAACCATTTGTCGAGCAATACGAATCTTTTTGATTATATAAAGAAATGTCCTGGATTTCATCTTTTTTACTTAGTATTTTCTTGTGGCTTTATCAAAAAAAATCTTTTCAATAAAATTGCAAGAATTTTCTATATTAGATTTGTTGTTGTTTTTGTAGCAGCACTATATTTGATTTGTAATAAATTTTGCTTTATACATTTGAATATTGTATGATTTCTATTTGTTTATACAATATGATTGCGTATTAGTAATATATATGCCAAAGTAATTGTGGGCGTATGACGAATAATAATTATGTGGATATTGCTTTCTCTACGAGACAAAATTGCCCTTTGGCCATTTATGAAAATGAAATGAGATATGAGGACATAACACTTTTAATATTACAATCTTATCCTCGGTTCACAATACGATTTGTAAAAAAAAATCTATTTTAGTTATGATAGATATTCTTGCAATTGGTATAGATATTGGTGCGATACGTATGATTAATATGAATATAATTGGTATGGTGTTGCGTATGATTAATAATATTGAAATATTGTGTATCAGCTTTTATAAATTTTATGGTTTTGTTTAGTAAAATCAATCTTTGTTTATGAAGACAACATTTGATATAAAAGAAAGGGAAGTATTTTTTTTTTTCTAATAAAAATTTCTATAATCGTCTATTTTTATGAGAACACTATCTTTTAATATATGTCATACGCCCCAGTGTACAATACAACAGTCCAAAATCATTTGATGAATGGAAACTGTTGCTTAGGGAAACCTTAGATTAAGAGATTAAAGGAATTATAACTCAAAATTTTATTTAATTTATTTCAGCTAAATCGGACTAGTGGTTCTTGAGTTATGTCAAACAGAAGAGCCTAAAACATGACAAATTTTTTTATACAATACTTACTAACTTCACATCGATATTAAATTATTTTGGCATGTATCTTGACAAAACGAATGATGCAGAACTTTTTCTTTTTAGGGCTACTTTCACGTGCAGTTCTCAGAATTGAGTTCCAAATCAATGAACCTAAAAATGTTGTACTGTGTTAGTTAAACCTTTTTTTCAACAGACAATTCCTGTAATCGTTTGTTTATATTAGAAAAAGATCTTTTAAGGGATATTTCTTATGAATAAATAAGCTGAAGTGATCCTGAGTATAAAAAAATAGTTAAGGTACGATGTTTCTGGCCCTTTAGAAGTTATTTTGCATAGAATTCACAGTGAAGTATTTTTTATATTTTCTCATTCTGGAAAAGAGTCATTTAGAGAAAACGTGCTTATTTGTATATTTTTTTATATTTTCATATTTTTATATTTTTATATTTTTATATTTTTATATTTTTATATTTTTATATTTTTATATTTTTATATTTTTATATTTTTATATTTTTATATTTTTATATTTTTATATTTTTATATTTTTATATTTTTATATTTTTATATTTTTATATTTTTATATTTTTATATTTTTATATTTTTATATTTTTATATTTTTATATTTTTATATTTTTATATTTTTATATTTTTATATTTTTATATTTTTATATTTTTTATATTTTTATATTTTTATATTTTTTATATTTTTATATTTTTATATTTTTATATTTTTATATTTTTATATTTTTATATTTTTATATTTTTATATTTTTATATTTTTATTTTTTTATATTTTTATATTTTTATATTTTTATATTTTTATATTTTTATATTTTTATATTTTTATATTTTTATATTTTTATATTTTTATATTTTTATATTTTTATATTTTTATATTTTTATATTTTTATATTTTTATATTTTTATATTTTTATATTTTTATATTTTTTATATTTTTATATTTTTATATTTTTATATTTTTATATTTTTATATTTTTATATTTTTATATTTTTATATTTTTATATTTTTATATTTTTATATTTTTATATTTTTATATTTTTATATTTTTATATTTTTATATTTTTATATTTTTATATTTTTATATTTTTATATTTTTATATTTTTATATTTTTATATTTTTATATTTTTATATTTTTATATTTTTATATTTTTATATTTTTATATTTTTATATTTTTATATTTTTATATTTTTATATTTTTTTATTTTTATATTTTAATATTTTTATATTTTTATATTTTTATATTTTTATATTTTTATATTTTTATATTTTTATATTTATATATTTTTATATTTTTATATTTTTATATTTTTATATTTTTATATTTTTATATTTTTATATTTTTATATTTTTATATTTTTATATTTTTATATTTTTATATTTTTATATTTTTATATTTTTATATTTTTATATTTTTATATTTTTATATTTTTATATTTTTATATTTTTATATTTTTATATTTTTATATTTTTATATTTTTATATTTTTATATTTTTATATTTTTATATTTTTATATTTTTATATTTTTATATTTTTATATTTTTATATTTTTATATTTTTATATTTTTATATTTTTATATTTTTATATTTTTATATTTTTATATTTTTATATTTTTATATTTTTATATTTTTATATTTTTGTATTTTTATATTTTTATATTTATAGTGAAGGAGTTCACTCACGCACCCCGTGACACGAGCATTTTATATATTAGATATTATTTTTATATTCAACTGTATTTCATATGTTTTAATTTGTTGCCGTCACCGCTCTGCCACTGATTGTGTGGCCTCGTCCTTTTTCCAGCATGGCATTGTAATCATGGTCACCTTAATAATAACTTTGAAACTCTTTAAACATATTGTCACTGTATAATTTGACAGCATTTAGCCACCCTTCACTCTTAACGCCTTTTCGATAAACTCGCTATCACTGTAATTTTAAGTCTCGAACCCTCCCCTAACCCTACCTATGCATTTCTCTCTTTGTTTCAAAACCAACAATTTTATAGCAATTCAGCAATTAGTAAAACTTGTGCATCTATTTGCTTGCTGCCTTGTTAAATTTTTCGTTAAACTTATCTTTCGGCGACAAACAAAGGACAAATAACTAATGCTAAGAGAGTAAGAGCCATAGAAACACGAATGATAAACGAGTATTTGCCAAAGTTCATTTTAAAACAAACATGAGAATATGCTCAACTGCAAAAAAAATGGCGATGTTAGGAAATAATGGCGCTATATATCTTAAACGAGTGACAAATTGACACAGAAAGTTCTTATTGTCCCCTGCCTGCCTCGCTCTCTCCCTACCACTGAGTTTAAACAACAATGGCAAAAATATATTGAGTTTTCAAAATAAGTTTTTAATTAACAATAAATTGTGTTAACGGAAACGATTTCACGCTATGCGGGTAAAGAGGAAAACGGAATGTGAGAATTTGTTTAAAGTTGGAAGGTCCTGCCTATAGGAGGCACAATAAAGATCGATTGTAGTTTTGGGGTTAACGAAGCATAGAAGTGGACAAGCGATGAGTAGTTAAAACGAAATTGTGTGAAGACGTAGGGGAATTATTATTAAGTGATAGATTTACCAGGCAATATGATTCAAAAGCTTTTGTGTGTTTTGTGTGGTATTTTTATAAATACGTCATAGTTCCTTAAAATTAAAAATTTTAATTAAAAACCTCTTTTTTCGAAATGTGTTACTTTTTTATTTTAGGTAAGTTAGTATATTTAATGAGCGATAGGTGGCGTACAAAAATTTAAATTTAAATTTTAAATTTAATTTACGTACGAGTTACAAAAAACTCAATTAAATAAAGTATACTCTTCGTATATTGGTATTGGAATTTTTAGACAATCCCTATAGTTTTTAATTTCCTTATGCTGTAAAAGCTCACTGACATACGTATACCAACTTTGATATTCAAAAAAAACTTAGCTTCAACTAACTTCATTAAACAAATTTTATCTATCAAAGTTAAACATACTCCTTTCAAACATCATCTGCTGTTTACACGCTTAACCATTATCGTACCCAATGCTTATGAAATTTTTAGTAAAATTTCATAAACCGCCCAGAAAACGCTAACATTTGAAATTTGTTTAGCTCTTGCAGCCATTTCCAACCCATGTTAGCAGTAATGCCATACAAAAAAAATGCATTAGCAAAAAAAAACCCTCATTTAACAAACACTCTACACGCCCCACTAAATGTTAAGGTAACTGCAACAACTAAATACCCACAGCAACATGCAACCTATAGCAAGGCACGCGGTGAAGCTCCTGTTTTTGCAACCAAAGATCCTTTGAAATGTTAGAGCGTGGCAAAGTTTTCTTTAATTTATGACTTGAAGAAATGGAAACCAGACAAAAAAAGAACAACAACAAGAACATAGACCACAACAACAGCAACAACGAGAAAAAAATATGTAAATATTTTTAAAGCATTTGAGGTTGAGATAATATAAACTAAACCTTGGGGTATATGGTTGGCTTAGACGCAGAGCAAGAAACAAATACATACAAAGGCATAAACAACATAAGGATCTGGTGGAAAAAAACCACTCTTACACACACACACACAGACACCAGACATTAAACACATTTAGTAAATGTTACTAAAACAACAACAACATTGTGCCTGGCAACATTTCGTTAAGTAAACAGCAAATTCAGCAAGTTGGGTTTATAGAGCAACAACATGAAAATAGACAAAAGGGTACACAAGTGTTGGCAAGTGATTGACATGTTGAGTGGTCGTAAAAATGCCAAAATATCCAGACTATGGTAAGGCATTTAAAATAAAAAAAAACATTTACTAAGTACTAAGGGTTAAGTTTAATATATGCCTTAGATAGATTTGAAGATTTGAAATGAATTTTAAAGATTTTTTTTTAATTTTTACATTAAATATTGTATATTACAATCATGGATGAAATGGGACTTTAAATCTGCAAATCTATCTTTGGCTATATTAACCTTAACCTTTACCTACTTCATATGAAATGTTTCTTGTTTTAAAAAAAATTCCCCAGTCTGGATATACTGACATCTTCATGACCACTCAAGTTTTCAAGATTTTACAGGAAAACGATACAAAGTTTTGAAAGCTCATTAAGACATACGGACATGTCGGCTTTATATAAAAAGAGTTAAATTTTCCTTTAATGACTATTAGATCATATCCTTTATAAGTGAAAGACTTTTATATTCTACTATTGTCTTTATAAGTGGAAGATAATAATCTTAGATCATATCCTATTATTTATTATCTTCAACCTATAAAGGATATGATCTAATAGTTCTGAAAGACATATTAAGTATACGACATCTTAAAAAAAACCTACATATATGGTTCAAATGTTTTTATTACAGTTTATCAAAATCTTCTATCACGCCACTGTTTTTGTTTTTGCCTTGCACTCTGGTTCTTATACAACATTAATAATTTATAAGTGCTGTTATTATTTCCACAACTGCTAAAACACCCACCACATTAACAATGTACGCAGTCTTTCTATTATGTCAATATGTAATAATAAATTCCTGATCTCTGTTTGGATAATATTAATCAGACGCCTATAAGCAAATACCTATTTAATTGGTATTAACTTATTCAATTACAGCGCAAAATATATTTATAGAGATGTTTATGAAGTTGTAATCAACAATAGGTAAATAATATCTATTGTGTTTGTTCGATAAATTTAGACAATTACATTTAAAGTTATTGAATTTCAGATTTTCTTGTCGAATATCTCATTAATTTTGTACAAACATTTTTAGGCAGCTGTCGTTATAGTTGATTGCTATCACCTTATGAATATTAAAATTATAATATTAAGAGAGATTTTAAGGATATTTCTTAAGTCCTTAGCAATAGGGGGATTATTGCAATTCTTCAACTTGGTAGGCATTTTAAGAAATAATATATTGAACTATTTGCAGGAAATCTGCCACAATTTAGTGGTAAAAGAAATGCTATCCTAGACACCTTTACATTTAGTGCTCAGTGCGTGTACTTTATGTTATACTCATATAATTGTTTACATATCATTAATGCGATTTGGGCATATACTTTATATAAATTAGTTTCAACATCATACGTAAATTTTTCTCAAAGAGGTGACCGACCCACTTTCGTACATGAACACAGTACAACACATGATTTTGGGACTCAATTCTGAGAACTGCACGTGAAAGTAGCTCCAAAAAGAAGAAGTTCTGCATCATTCGTTTTGTAAAGTTACATGCCATAATAATTTAATATCGATTTGAAGTTAGTAAGTGTCGTATAGGGGAATTTGTCACATTTTAGGCTCTTTTGTTATATTGATATATGGTGGCGTATGATTATCATAAGTAATATTCCACGTAAATCATACGCCATGAAGTACAACAGATTTATTGTAAATGCTTCAAAATAAAACCAGTTAAAAATCATTTGATGAATGGAAAAGTGATAATGTTGCTTATGTATGAACAGACTAAAGTTTCAGCTAAATCGCACTAGTGGTTCTCGAGTTATGTCAAACAAAGGAGCCTAAAATGTGTCAAATTCCTCTTTGTGATACTTACTAACTTCAAGTCGATCTTAAATTATTATGGCATGTAACTTGACAAAACGAATGATGCAGAACTTTATCTTTTTGGGGCTACTTTTGTGTGCAGTTCTCAGAATTGAGTCCCAAATCAATGTCCTGAAAAATGTTTTACTGTGTATGATTGCCTAAAAATTGAATTATTTCACTAATTGAATCATCACATATTACCTGAGTCATTTGAAAATTTCAATCATCTGTTTAGTTGTTTTTTCAAACCCACACACACACACATATAAAAAATATCACTCATACGTTTTATTGATATCACTCATACGTTGAGTGACAACTTTAAATAAATTACATTGTTTTGTATTTACCTACCAATACATACATACATATGTACATGCATTCCTGCTGCACTTATAAACAAGCATTTATATATATGTAACCATAAACGAAAATAATTTAAAACAACATTTCAAATGTACAACTAACAAGGCATATTTTCCAAATTGTTATTATAAGTGACCCCTTTACCCTCGCCTACCCCCCTAACACCAGTTGAAAGCCTTATGGTCTACATCACCTTCACTTGCCAATATTCCATCAATTCGAAAACTTTACAAACATTTTGGATCCCTAAATACAACATGGCATAGCCATTAGTTTTATAGGTCACAAAAAAGGTAAAATGAAAAATCTATTCATTTATTAGACCAGATGACGTATGATGAATGTATCTGCATTCCATACTAACTAACATACGCTAACACATGCGAACTTACCAACATTTCCATCACTCACACATGTTAATTCATATTACTCATACGTCGTACGTGGTGAGATCTGTTTGTAATCAATTGTATTTAAATAACAATACACACATATAAACATACATACTATCAGTACGTATTAAACAAACGTACAGATACTATACTACTCATTAACATGCTTTAGCACATGATGTGAAGCCAATGTGTAATCTACCTTTTTTGCCATGCATCAATGCGGTTTTTTGATTTTACCAAGGCTATTTTGTCGGTTTTCAATTTCAATTCATTTTAAGGCACACACACGCTACACACACAAATTACACGTGCTGATAATGTGGAAAATCTATGACAACTGCTGCTGCTACTGCTGCCTGATGTGACAGCAGTTCATTTTTAAATAATTCATCATAATAACTGCCAATTTACATAAAAATATGATAATGAATCACACGTTGGCAGGATTTGCAAATGCGTTCTCTTGTACATATACAGAGAGATATGTGTATTTATATGTATATGACATACAGCGCGGCCTGATGGCATAGCAATTGCACTGCCGGTAATGGTGTTGCAAATGTGTTAACATAATTATTGTGGGTATGTGGAAAATAATTACAGCAACATTATCATTTATTATCACATGCTCTGCTGCATGTTAATTTTGTAAACTATTACAGGATAATGGCGAGAATATTGCAAACAGGATATGTTTAATTGAGAAAATAAAGGACAGCATGCAAAGAGCTTAACACTTTATGATAATTAGAAAATGGTGTGGAATACTTTTATATGTTCATATGTATTTTATATGACAAGATAATGAAGAACATGTGAGAAGCCACAAAGTGTAATGTAGATAAATAGGGCGCACAGAGAAAAGTTTACACAGTGGAAAAAATAATCACAAAGATTTTCGATTCTTCTTTTTTGTATAAATATTGTTCAGAAGAAACGTCAATAAGCAAATATAACAGAAAACGGACAGCACAGAGGACCCAAGTAAGCTATGCTGTAAGCGGCTGCCGAATTAACCTAACCTAGCACAGATTACATTTGGGACTCAATTCTGAGAACTGCACGTGAAAGTTGCCCCAACAAGAAGAAGTTCTGCTTCATTCGTTTTGTTAAGTAACGTGCCATAATATTTTAATATCGATTTGAAGTTAGTAAGTATTGTATAAGGGAATTTATCACGTTTTAGGCTCTTTTTTGACATAACTCGAGAACCACTAGTCCGATTTAGCTGAAACAAATTTAAAAAAAATAAGAATTACAATTCCTTTAATCTGTTCATACAACGTTTCCCTACATTAGCAACTTTTTCACATTTCTATTCATCAAATGATTTTAAACTGGGTTTATTTTGTAGCAGTTACAATCAAACTGCTGTACTTGGTGGCGTATGATTGACGTGAAATATTACTTATGATAATCATACGTCTCCATATAACAATATAACGAAAGTGCCTAAAACGTGACAAATTCCCCTAACTAACTTCAAATCAATATAACATTTTTATGGCATGTAACTTGACAAAACGAATGGTGCAGAACTTCTTCTTTTTGTGGCTACTTTCACGTGCTGTTCTCGGAATTGGGTACCAAAATCATGTGTTGTACTGTGTTTTAGAAAAATACCAACAACTACCTCTAAGCAAACTGTTGCAATATGAATTTACGAGCGGCAGAGATGAAATAAAAACAAGGAGATGGTGCAAACATTCACCTTGATAAAGATGATAGATCTTTTTTAATACGCGTGTACTACATGTGAAGGCTAAAACACCGGCAGTTCGCCGAGTAATTTTACTTTGTGCAAAAAACACACTGAGAGAATGTTTCATTGAATTACTGTACCCACAACAAATATTTACACATATGCACATCTGCAACAATATCCTGTGAGAGGGACGATGAAGACATGTTTCAAATAAGAAAAGTTTATAACATTTAATTTAGCACTCACGCTCGTTTACACTCAAACATACACACACGCACACAATGCAAACACGCACTCAGACTCATTTGACGTCGTAATGTGTTAACACAAAAAAAAAGGAAAACTTGTCTATTTCCCAGCAAACTGGAGATGAATGCAAGAAGACACAGGGTACAACGTTGTCTGAACTTAGCCTTGACCTTGACGTTTAGCACATTGAAGGCTTGCCCGGTTCGCCGCCCAGACGTTGCTTCAAGTCAAGTTGGGTGCCATGTTGTGTGTGTGTTACACCAGGGATGCATGACAAATTGGTACGAAAGCATAGGCAAAAAGGCAAAAAACTAATAAAATTATTTATTTAACAAAATTAATGGTCACTGCCCATAAAGATGAGCTGGATGTAGGTAGGTTATTACGATTGCCTCAAATTAAAAATGTTAATAGAATACTATACAACACAAAAAGATGCTATTATCTTAACCTCAAGTAACAACAGATGTATATATATATAGCTTATGACAACCAACACACAATTCAGCATACGTAGGTTGTTAGCCATAGCTTCTCAAGTTTCTTTTCAGGCTGTTATTATTTTCTCATACTCATTTTCATACTATTGTGCAAAACTCATCGCATAAATCGTAGTTAAATTTATGTGGTCATAAAAATAACACACAGCTCCGTGTCCTATCTTGTTATGTTTCTTGGCAACAAGGTAATAAATATTATTAAGAATTCCTTGTTTTGTTTTTTGCCGGTGTTTTGAGGATTTTTGATATCTTATTTCTTACGTGTAAAATAAAGATGAAAAGTAAATTTTCACATTGTTTTGAAGGGGCGTAAGACAGGTTAAAGTAAATACAGTGAATGTTTTGAGAGAGGATTTCCGACACGTTAGTGGTGGGTAGTATGTCCTTAAGCGTTTCACATTTAAACACAATTATGTTGTGTTATAAAGTCGTACACATGGCATTCCTACGCAAAGGTGCGACTTTTAGTCTTGTTGACGTTATATGTATATTTGTGAGTCCTGCATTATCTAAGCTAAATTTTTTTATTATTAACAATTTTTATGAAACAGGAATATAAAATATATACATATTTTGAAAACTAGGGTTTTTCTAGGTGTTCATCTATTTTTAACAACTTATTCTTTAGAACCAAGTGTCCACTATAGAGTTTTTGGTACAAGGACATCTATACACTAGAGCTCTGCACAAATGCATCTGCTTTGCTAAGAGAACAAATGACTTACTGTAGTGAGCAAGGCTTGCAAGACATTACGACCAAAATAACACTTATACGTTAATGCGAAGAGAAACAAAAGATGCATTTTTTATATTTTTTGTTTTTTTTTTCATACCAAACTAAGAACACTTTTTGCTCACGATTGTTTCTCTTGAGCTCTCTTCTCTTTATACCAAAATATTATTAACTAGCTGCTATATCTATGAACACAGCAATCCAATTGAACGTTTTGAAGTCTGACTTTTATTTATTTTGTAAGTATAGAATGACAATTAGTGCTGTCAATTTATCACATAGGGGAGAAGTACAATCTTGCTTTTTGATACAACAGCAGTACTCTTTGATACAATAAAAGTACTGTGTGGGTTATGTTGACGATAGGTCTTCGTTGTTCTATTTTCGCACCGGTGTGTTTGGGCTTCTCGATGGTTTCTTAAAGCTTTTAATATATAAGGTTGTGATAATGAGTTGAGAAGGCACAGCAAAGGGTGCTAATGATGATAGTTTGGCAACTATCGAAATAGTCCTGCCAGCTGTACACATTATCCATTTTACACAACTCTTGTAAAACAAAACTCTATTAGCGATAATAGAAATGATCCTCAACCGAACAATGAAAACAAATTTATACAAACCAGAGAAAAAGTACTTTTTTCATAAAAAATAATTTTTGGCATAATTTAAGTACTTTGTGGTGCAATAAAAGTACTTGTTGGTACATTAAGTTCTTATTTGTATAACAAAAATATATTTGGGTACAAAAAGGTACTTATTGGTACAATATTACACTTTTTAATGCAACAAAGTACGTTTGTCATAGTTAAAGTTAAAAACAATTGGTTAAATTAGTGCAATTAAAGTACTTTTCGGTATAACATCAGTACTTTTTGGTACAATAAATTTTGGTTTTTGTTACATTTAAAGTACTTTATAGTACAATTACTTTTTGGTAAAACAAAAGTTCTTTTGGTACAAAAACGTACTTCTGATACAATACTATACTTTATTTGGTAAAATTAAAGTACTTTTTGGTCCAAAAATTTTACTTATTGATACAATAAATGTAAATTTTTGGTACAATAAATTTTACTTTTTGGTACAACAAAAGTACGTTTTGGTGTAATTAGTTGTACTTTTTAGTACAATAAAGCGTACTTTTTGGTACAATAAATTTTACTTTTTGGCACAATAAAAGTACTTTTTGGTAAAACAAAAGTTTTTTTTTGGTAGAAAAAAGTATTTTTTGGTACAATAAAGTACTTTTTGCTACAATAATATACTATGTTTGGTACAATTAAAGTACTTTTTGGTATAAAAAAAGTACAATGAAGTGTAGTTATTGGTACAATAAAGTGTACTTTTCCTTTTTTTTAAGAATTTTTTGTTATAAGTGGTAAAAAAAGTACTTTTTGGTACAATAAATTTTACATTTTGATAAAACAAAAGTTATTTTTGGTACAAATAAGTACTTTTTGGGCCAAACTATACTATATTAGGTACAATTAAAGTACTTTTTGGTATAACAATGTTCATTTACTTTTTGGTACAACGAAAGTATTTTTTGGTACAATTAACTTATTATACTTATTATACTATTTGGTGCAATAAATTGTACTTTTTGGTACACAGAATTGTAGTTTTTGGTACAATTAAAGAACTTTTTGGAATTAAAATACCTTTTGGTATAACAAAAGAATTTTTTGGTACAATAAAATGTACTTTTTGGTAAAATACAAATATTTTTCAGTACAAATAATTTTACTATTTGGAAAAATTCACATCAAATCCCGCAACTGCCCCGGAGTCACCCCTTTTTTTCTCCTAGCATTTTCCCTAAATATACTGACCCCCCATCTTCACCCACTAAGGGAGCTCTCATACAAAAATCAAATGTGTACAAATTTTGCTCCCACCGCTCATACTGCCCAAAAGGTGCCTTAGAGGAGTCAAATATAAGACCGACCGCCAATATTTTGCAACTTTAACAATTTCTTAGACTAAATCTACTCCCTATCATCAACCCTTAAGGTGGTCCCCATAACTTTTTTTTATTTTTTATATATTTTTTATGAAATCAGCACCCCTAGAGGGGCATAATGTTTGACCGACCTAATAATTTTTTCCTCCTAAAATTTATTTCTGAACATACCTACCCCGTATCTTCACCCCCTAAGTTTTTTTAAATATTGCTTCCACCGCTCTAAATGACCATAAGGTGCCCTTAGAGGAGTCAAATGTATGACTGATCCCTAAAACTTTTGCATCCTCTACAGTTACCTTCTATTTTCAACCTATAAGGTAGGTGGCCCCATACAATTTCTTTTATTTAATTTTTTTTTTATGCCACTTCTTATGTGCCCCTTAGAGGGGTAAAATGTATAACCGATCCTCACTAATCTTCCCTCCTACGAACGAGCCCCAATATTTTTGTAACCCCAACAGTATCTCAGAATATATCTGCCCTCTATATTCAATTCTTAAGAGACCCCATACAATTTTTTTTTTATTTTTAAAATTTTTGTTTATCAAATCAACACCTGACTCTCCTCTGATGGGAAAAGGCAAGAGATAGATCAAAATTTTTCTAATAGACATTTTGCATTGCGACTTTTTGAAATGGATTTTTTTTGTTAATATCCGGTATTTTTCTTTTGTCTTCCGATTTATTGGGAAATGAAGGAAGATAGACGAAGAGTTTGTATAGAGTAGTATATGCAGATTAGTATTTAGAGAATAATCCTTTTTTTTATACAAAAATCCATATTTATGATACAAAAAATGTTATATTTTTTTTTGCTTTATGACCAGTCACCTTAGATATATTTACATTTTTTGACTCAATTATAAATAATCGTAAAATTCGTTTCACCCAGAGCGTATAAGCTATATTAATCTCTAAAGTGCAACCCGATACATAACCCACATTTAACTAACTAATCCACAATTTTTCATTTATTTAAAATAACCCTAAAATTCGTCTCACCCAAGGCGTATAAGCACTATTAATCTCTAACGGCCACTGATACGTATGAGTGATAGCATTTAAGGCAACATTTCTACTACATATATCGGGTTGAATGTGATAACGATTCACATGGCGTATGAATAATATTACCATATGTCGTTAGTGTCAAATTTATATAACTCATACGGTACTAACGGTCACAATATCGACCATTTGAGCGAAATAATCATACACTATTACAAAAACTTTAGTATCAATTTTCATTGTTTTCTATGCCAATGTCAGATGTTCGGAAATAGTAACCAAATTTAAATAAATTAAAATTTTTTTTTAGGAAAATTATATATTTTCCTTTGAAAGGATATTTTATCTCTTTTGTAAACCGGCCGTTTGCAGTTGTCGATAAACAAGTAGATGCCGTTAGTTGTGAATCTAAAAATAGAAAGCGTGTTAATTCACAACAACGCGAGAAGCTATCCCATACCTCATTCATGGGGTGTAAAGGGAATTAAGTTTTGTACAATAAAATAACTTTTTGTGACGTTAGATTTTTTGTGAGTAAAATTTACATTTTATGACTCAATTATTTTCGATTAGTGTTCGAGTAGCTGTTTCACATTTAGCTAACTATTTCACAATTTTACAGTCACTTAAAATAACATTAAAATTCTTTTCACCCAGGGCGTATAATCAATATTACTCTCTGAAATGCAACCCGATACATAACCCACATTTAACTAACTAATCCACAATTTTTCATTTATTTAAAATGACCCTAAAATTCGTTTCACCCAAGGCGTATAAGTACTATTAATCTCTAACGGCCACTGATACGGATGAGTGATAGCGTTTAAGGCAATCTTTCATACTACATATACCGAAAAGTAGTAAAAGGTACAGCTTTTTGTTTTCTTTAGCAGCAAATTCGTTTTATTATATATTCTGCCCTCTAATTCTTTAATCTTAAACGGTCAGGCCTTTTCACATTCAATTACCTGACTACTTTATTTTGAGCATAAATTGCCTATCGATTGGCATTTGCCCACATTTTGTATGCTCACCTACATTTTTAGACATTTGTTTTTATGCTAGAATCCTTATCGCCTACTGGCAGCGCAATGTGCCATGTATGTGTTACATTTATTTTTAAGTATCTGTACGTAAGCTATCCTCTTAAATTTTCATGATGCTCATAGCACACATTTGTTGTAGAGAACCCGGCCAAAATGACCTCGCACAAAATTTGTCGCAACCTTAGATCGGTCTTCATAACGCAAAGAAAAAAAACACATATATATCTACTTGGGACGTGACTTGGAGTTTGCCAAAAAAAATGCCTGGCAGTAATCTAAAAATAATAGGTTTTAAATCAACAAATTGAAAAGGAAATGAATGAGATCTCTTTTGTTGCTGCTGAACATAATATAACCTTTAAATAAGAATATTTTTAAGATTTTAACTAGGATTAAACCACTTTTGAGGGGGATTTTAATATAAATATTATGCGAATGTAAGGTTTTGTTAAAATATTACTATGATTTGTTTTTAACAAGCACTTGTGTAAAAAACTAATTTTGCATAGTATTTTACCCTCTATTTAGGTTAACAGTAACCTCAAATTTCTTTCGTTTTTATATAGCTGTAGAGTCTGGCTTGTGTTGGGTTACCCTCTTGTGTGCCTCAGTGTGTGTGTGTTTGACAAAGGTTGCAAATTAATTTTTAATTTAAAAACTTTAGGGATGCGTTAAATCCCTACAATAAAAACACAAACAGACACAAAAAAATTACAGGGGCAACAACAAAAAAGAGCTAACAAACAACAGCAAAAAACCATATAAACTCAAGTGAATATTATTCTTTGAAGTTTGGCAAGTTTATTTGAGGTTTTTTCAACTACATGTTACCTTAGGGGTTCGAATGTAGTGGAAGAGAGGGACGGGCGCGGAGAATATCTTTTGTGTACGCAATGAGGTGGCAAACATGCTCATAAACTGTTAACAACTACAAATTTAGTCTGTTGATTTATATCTGTCCTTATGCATGTAAATACTTTCAACTGTTTGTGTTCTTGAAATTTGTTACTCGACAATGCTACTGTGGTGACAAATGACATTGTGTTAGTGGAAAATGAGAATTTAAGTTTTTTTTTGTCAAATTTTTGATGGAAATGAAATGATGGTATTTGCTTTAAACTGTAATTGAGAGTTTAAATCAAGCACTTGACGACTTTAGTTAGTTGCTGAATAATAAAACAATTGCAATGGACGTATGAGTTACAATAACATACGTCAATAGTAAAAATTAATATAACTCATACGGTACTATTCACCATTCGTAGTTAGTGTCAAATTAATATAATTCATACGGTACTACTGATAATAATATCGTCCTATTAAGAGGAATATTCATATACTATTACAAAAACAAGTTTGACAGGTGAACATTATTTTAAATTTTCTAAGTTTTCTATGCAAATTGTGCTGAAATAAATAACACAATTTAAATGAATTCCCATTTTTTGGAAAAGGTGTAAACACCTTCCATTTAAAGGACAGTTTTGCCGTAAAATAGAAGTACTTTTTGGTACAATTAGTTATAATATTACTTTTTTGGCAGAACAAAGTTCTTTTTGGTACAAAAAAAGCAATTAAAACGTTTTATTACAACAAATGTAGTTTTTTTTGTAAAATAAAAGTACTTTTAGGTACAATAATAGTACCTTTTTGTAGAACGAAGTATTTTTTGGTACAATAAAAGTACTTTTTGGTAAAATCGTAGCTCTTTTACAATCGTATTTTTTTGTACAATTAAAGTACTTTTTGGACCAATAATAGTACTTTTTGGCAGAACAAAGTACTTTTTGGTACAAAAAAATAAATTGTTGGTACAGTTAAAGTACGTTTTGTAATAAAAAATAAATAAATAAATAAGTTTTGAGTACAATGTAGAACAAAGTATTTTTTTGGTAAAATAAAAGAAATTGTTGGCACAATCATAGGTTTTTTTTTTGGTATAAAAAAGCAATTTTTGTTACAATTTAAGTACTTTTGGGACAATAATAGTACTTTTTTTTGCAGAACAAAAAAAGAAATTGTTGGTACAATTAAAGTACGCTTTGTTATAATAAATGTAGTTTTTAGTACAATAACCGTACTTTTTGGTACAATAATAGTACCTTTTGAAACAATTAAAGTACTTTTACTTTTGTGGTACAATAATGTACAACTTAAGTTCATTTTAGTACAATTACCGTATTTTTGGTACAAAAAAATTACTTTTTAGTAGAATGATTTTTTAACTTTTTGGTACAATAATAGTACTTTTTGTACAATAAATATACATTCTTAAACAATTAAAGTACTTTCACTTTTTGGTTTAATAAATGTACTTTTTTGTACACTAAGAGTACTTTTTGGTAAAATGAAAGGAATTTTTGTAACATTAAAAGTAGTTTTTTTTGCACAATGAAAGGACTTGTTGGTACATTAAAAGTACTTTTTGGTGAAATAAATGTACATGTTGATAAATTAAAGTACTTTTCTTTGTGGTAAAATAAATATGCTTTTTGGCACAATAAAATTATTTTTTGGTACAATTACAGTATTTGTACTTTGTGGTACAGTAAATGTACTTTTTGGTAAAGTAAAAGTACCTTTTAAAACCATAAATGTTTCTTTTGATACAACAAAAGTAATATGGTAAATTAATTTTTGGATGCAATAAATGTACTTTTTTGTACAATAAATGTACTTTCTGGTACATTAAAAGTACTCTTCCGTACAATGAAAAGACATTTTGGTACATTAAAAGTACTTTTTGTACAGTAAATATACATTTTTAAACATTTAAATTACTATCACTTTTTGTTTAAATAAATGTCCTTTTTTGTACACTAAGAGTACTTTATAGTACAATGGAAGGAATTTTTGTATCATTAAAAGTACTCTTCTGTACAATGAAAGTGTACTTTTTGGTATAATAAATGTATTTTTAAGTACAATAAAAGTACTTTTTGGTACAAAATAGTTAATTTTTGTTTCAATTAAAGTACTTTTTGTTGCAATGAAAGTACTTTTTGTTGCAATGAAAGTACTTTTTGGTACAATAAAAGTACTTTTTGTTACAATAAATATATAAATGTTTAACTGTGTGATACAATAAATGTACTTTTAAGTACAAGAAAGTAGCTTTTGGTACATTATATGTACCTTTTAGTACCATAAAAGTAATGTAACTTTTTGGTATAATAAATTTACTTTTTGGTAAAATTAATGAACTTCTGAGTACAATAAATGTACTTTGTAGTACAATAAATGTACATTTTGTTACAATGAATGTACTTTTACTTTGTGGTAACATAAATGTTCTTTTACCTTGTGTTACAATAAATTACTTAATGGTACAGTAAATTTACCTTTTGAAACAACAAATTAACTTTTTGGTACAATTAAAGTACATCTTGGTACAACTCCTTTTTTGTGCAATAAATAATGGTTGGTACAATAAACGTACTTTTTTTTAGAATAAGTAAAGAACGTTTTGTTACATTAAATATAGTTTTAAGTAAAAGAAAAGTACTTTTTGGTACGGTATTAGTACTTTTTCCTTTTTGGTACAATCAAAGTACTGGTTTTTACAATTAAATTACTTCTTGTTAGTATAAAAGTACTTTGGTGCAATTAAAGTATTAAAGAACTTGTTGGTGCTATGAAAGTTCTTTCTTAGTAGAATTATTATAATTAAAGAACTTTTTATTACACAAAAAAGTACTTTTTATTAGAATAAAAGTTCTTTATAGTACATTTAAAATAATGTTTTGTATAACAAACATTTTGGTACTGATTGGTACAATTAAGATTATTTTTTTTAGGATTAAAGTATGGAAATAATATAACTTTTTTGTAAAACAATGTACGTTTCGGTACAATTTAAGTACTGTTTGGTAAGAATCAAGGACTTTTTAGTACAATTAAAATATTTTTTGGCGCTAAGAAAGAGTAACAAAACCTATTAAATAATTAAAAGTGCAAGAATTTTTAAAAAATATAGTCAAGAAAGTTTTTATAGAAACTCTGACTCAAAAACTTTTTTTCTATTGCAGCAACTAGTATTTAGCTCCTGTGGTCTTCTATCAACCCTTAAATCCGTTTCGCGATATATTGATTGGTTTGGAAGTTACTAATATCAGTTATGTGTAGAATATATGAGAAATGTTCCAAAATAAAAAAGTATTTTGGTTCTCCTGAATAGTTATTAAAAGACACAGGACTATTTTGCTCGGTGCAGCGACGATATAATAGAAATAACGGAAATTTCAGTTACTCTTTCACATCACATTATGCCCCTTAGTAACGTATGAGTTATATTAAATTCCCACTAAAGAGGTATGATTAATATAAAAGTTCTCACGTACTTTTGACGATTTCTAATAAAATTGATTGATGAATTTCCTATTAAAGAACATTGAACTCATCGATCAATTACTAAACTTCAACAAGCAAATATTGACAAAAGCATTACCTAACAAATTTACTAGCTATCAATACAACACATTATTCTGTGAGTGTGTGTTTCCCCCTATAAATATTTGTCATAAATGTGAGTAATGCAAACAAATATCCGGCGATAGCCAAAAAAAACTATACAACTCGTACATCATTTTCCAAATGATTTCCTGTTTGGTTGTAAATAATGGAGCTATGGCTGCAATAATAACAATGTCTCGCTAGCTGATGCAAAGATAATGATGACAACGCAGCAGCTACTGCTAGTGCTGATGCTGGTGCCGGTATTTGTGGGTAGTGCCGGCTGCTAATGATGCCATTGTGTGTTTGCTGGCATATACAATACAGCATTTACACACACACACACACCCACACCACTCATATGAATACGTACCAGCCTAGGGCTAAATCTGCCATTACTGGCGAATAGCCTCCAAACCTAATACTATACCAATATAACAACTACAACAACTGTACATCACATAGCAATTTAGCTGGGCTTTTGGGTTGGCTGCATTCAATATCTGATGAAGTAATTGCAGAGATTTTTAGCAGAACGTCATCATGCGTGCAATTTTAACAAAAATGCAAATGCAAATAAACCACATTAAGTGCGCTCTTCTTACTATGCAGATGTGAGCAAGTGTGTAATGAAAAATGTATATCTGCCAAAGGATATATATCGATATACATGTGTATGTCTGTGTAGTGCCTGTAGTTGGCGGTGTATAAAGTCTTGCACAGCGAGTACAGATAAAAACATTACACAATGAAAGTATTTAACAGCTCTGTGGTTTTAGACATTATGCATGTGGGTCCAGGACAAAGTACAGACGTTGGTAACCGCCAGGCGGTATGTAAATGGGAAACGGGAACTATTTGAATAAACTTTGTTGAGGTTATGGCAAGCAAATGTATCTTAATGGTATGGATTTTAAAGAGATTTTCTTAATATTCTTTTGAGTCATATAAACTTTGAGAATGTTAAGCGATACTAACCACTGAACAAATGGTTATATAGATCATTACCCAAAAAGAGTTGTCATCAACTGTGTAAGAAAGTTTTGCATCCTCTTTTTAACTTGTATAGCCGAATGAGTTATATTAAATTTTCAATTCAAATTTTCAAAAAATAAAATATAAAAATACAAAAAATATAGAAAAAATTAAAATATAGAAATATTAAAATATAGAAATATAAAAAAATATAAAAATATAAAAGTATAAAAATATAAAAATATAAAAATATAAAAATATAAAAATATAAAAATATAAAAGTATAAAAATAATCATACGCACTAGTAAACAATGCAACTTATATTAAGCATACGTAATTTTTCCATAATATAGATTAACGTGAAAATGAGTCAATATTTGTGATTCAAGAATATACATAAGTGTAAGAAAGACGAGCTAAGTTTAATTGTGTCTATAAATTCGTAAAGTTCATAATATGTACTTATTTTTATTTTGCATTTCGTGTACCTTTTTTTGTATATAGTGTAACAATATTAATACTTATTTATATTTATGTGATACATAACACAGTACAACATTTTTCAGCTCATTGATTTGGGACTCAGTTCTGAGAACTGCACGTGGAAGTAGCCCCAAAAAGGATAAGTTCTGCATCATCCTTTTTGTCAAGTTTCATGCCATAATAATTTTATATCGATTTGAAGTTAGTAAGAATCGTATATGGCAATTTGTCACGTTTTAGGCTCTTTTGTTGGACATAACATAAATACTATCTGGTGGTGTATAATAAAATTCACTTTTTAAAACATATCATGCCGTATCTCCCTTTAGGTGCACTAGATCTTCAAAATTAGTAGTTAACAATTTGCAACGTTGTGCTCTTAAGTATTTTACATTTAAATTTTCCAAATATACTGCAGCCTTTTGAAGTTGTTCATATATCCTTTTTATGCCTAATTGTAAATTTTTAACGCAATATTAAAGAAAATTTAGTAGAAAATGTGAGGATGGATTTCTGCTATTGAAGAAGCATTTCTTGTCCTTAGTATTTTCTATCATGAAGAAATGAATGTTGAAGAATGTTGTTTTTATAAATGTATCACGCCTTCACACCTTTTTAATTCTTGATAATAAATACTATACTATATATTGTACATCCCTTTTTTCAGGTATTTTACATGACATATTTTCAAATAATATATGTTTGCTTAAAGTTGTTCGTATATCGTTTTTATTATTAGAATTAAATTTATATAGAAATATTAATAATTTCAACCATTAATTGCAGTACATGTTATTCCTAATATACGAGACCCTGTGCTCATAATATATATATTTTTATTTTGCATAAATCCACGTATTAAATCATTTCGTGTCGTATTACCCTTTAGGTGCACTATATCTTCAAAATTAGTAGTTAACAATTTGTAACGTTGTGTCCTTGAGTGTTTTACATATAAATTATCCAATTATACTGCAGCCTTTAGAAGTTGTTCATATATCATTTTTATGCCTAGTTGTAAATTTTTAACACAATATTAAAGAAAATTTATTAGAAAATTTAGCGAATGGATTTATGCTATTGAAGAAGCATTTCTTGTCCTGAGTATTTCGTATCATATGACTTATGAATAAATAATGTTGTTTTTATTAATGTATCACTCCTTCACACCCTTTTAATTCTTAATAATAAATACTACGTATACAATATAGGTATTTTCAGGTATTTTACATGACATATTTTCAAATACTATGTATTCACTAGAAGGTGGTCGTATATCCTTTTTTAGCAAAATTTAAATTTACATAGAAAAATTCATAATTTCAACCATTAATTGCAGTACATTGGGTCATAAGTAATTCCTAATAAATATATTTTTATTTTGCATAAATCCAATTTTTAAAACATATATTGCCGATTCACCCTTTATGTGCACTAGATCTTAAAAAGTAGTAAGTTAACAATTTGTAACATTATGTCCTTAAGTATTTTTCATTTAAAATTTTCAAATATACTGCAGCCTTTAGAAGTTGTTCATATATCCTTTTTATGCCTATATGTTAATTTTTAACGCAAAATTAAAGAAAATATATTTTAATAATAAAGAAATTGCAGTAAAAGGATTTCTGGTACATAAAAAAAAATTTCATGTGTAAAGTTGCTGCTTTGGGTGGACTTTTAACTAAACAATATTCGATAAAGGAACTTTTTGTCCTTTGTGAAAAGTCTTGTAAATATATATTGTCCCAAAATCATGTGTTGTACTGTGTATTGTTTGGGGCATTACTTTTATAATTTATCACAAAAGACGTTTACATATTTTCCATAGTATTCAGCAATTATGCTAAAATCTTTTGTAAATATAATTCTTTAAACACATTTTCCTTTACCAACACACGTTAATATAACTCATACGTAACAAAGAAAACAAATCTTAAATACATACAAATTAATTTACATACATTTTCTATAAAGTTATTTGCTTTACAAAAAAACCAATACACAAAACTCACACAACGTCTTACAACTGTTCACATAAACGCCCCCGGAAAGCAAAATTAATAAATTATACATTACTTACAAATTACGCTCAAAGTACCACACCAGCGCCTTAAAACAACATCGTCTTGGCAATTCAAGGTTTCTACGAAAACCATTAGAAATTCGTACAAGCACTTGAAATTATTACGCCTTAGATCATATTTAGTGTCAATTATTTTGACATTTGGCAATGCACACATACACACAGAGAACACAGAGAGACTCTCAAGCATTACAGCTACAATAATATCTATTATTTACTAATCATCATCAACGTCACCAACATCATCATAAGCATCAACCTCAGCGTCAAACAACAACACCAAAACCGGCAATGTCATTGTAAGGCCTTGAGGCCCACATAAAACCTGTAACAGAGAGCAACAACAAAGTAACAAACCAAAAAAAAAAAATAAATAAATACAGCCTCAGCCATAAACTTTAATATCGACACCAACGAAGGCCACTCTAGAGAGAGCGAGTCAAACACCATTAACGTCGTCCTCAACATCCCAGGGATATTGCCACTGACGAATGATGTCCTGAAAACGTCTGTTATTCATTACTGACTGCAGTCGTTGACATATGACCATTAATCACAATGCCAAATTGACAAAATATGTACCTGCCCGTTAGAAGGGAGGGAAAGGCGTTGAGGATAAGGAATCATTTAGTATTTCAAACACGTTGCCTCTTATCAAGTTTTTAGAAAATGATGGCATGAATTTGGTGACCTTTAACACGCGGCGTTAGTTAAAAAGGGCCATAGCAAATAGTTCGTTGTGAATGTTTGTGACACTTGCGAAATTTTTGTGAATTAACTAAAGTTTATGTTGGAGGACTTTGGCAAAGTGTCACCCGGTGACGTTAATGAGACTTTGTTCAGGCTAAGCTATAATTAATGTTTGCAAAAACACGCACACACACATACAGACATATACACACAAAGGCACGACTGAATGTAACAATCATTGCAAAAATTGATGCTTAGGCCATTATTATGAGTGTGTTTGCTTTTACAGATGATCGGCTGCTCGTTAAAATTATGTAGATGTATTTTTCAGATTAAAGTATATCAAAATAGTCTAGACTTTTTTATGTTTACAAACAAAACTCATAGACAAAAAATGGAAAATTAAATGGAGAATGAGGAGAAGGATAGAATACTTTCACTGCACTTGTCCCACTTGACAGACAGCAGAAGATCAACACAGGGCTCTTATTTTTTTAAGGGACTTAGGTGACCTGTTATCAAGGTATTACTATGGTCTTTATAGTCTAAGTGAGTCTGCATTTTAGACAGCCACACTAACCTAACCTTACCTATATAAAATACGTATTCAGAAAATTATAATCCAAGGAACTTAGATATGCAGTAAAGTCCATCATATTAACATGTAGGCATAAAAAGGATATATGAACAACTTCTTAAGACTGCAGTATATTTGGATAATTTAAATGTAAAATACTTAAGGACACAACGTTACAAATTGTTAAATAACTACTTTTCAATAACTAGTGCACATAAAGGGTGATACGGCATGATATGTTTTAAAAGTGGATTTATGAAAAATAAAAATATATTTATTATGAGCAGAGGATTACTGTTATTTATGGCGGAAATTATGAATTTTTCTATATAAATTTAAATCTAGGTATAAAAAGGATATACGAACAACTTTTAGCGAATACATAGTATTTGAAAATATGTCATGTTAAATACCTCAAAAAGTGATATGATGTTGGCCAAGTATTTATTATTAAGAATTAAAAGGATGTGAAGGCTTGATACATTAATAAGAAGAATATTTTTTATTCATAAGTCACATGATAGGACGTACTCAGGACATGAAATACTTCTTCTATAGCAGAAATCAATTCACTACATTTTCTAATAAATATTCTATAATTTTGAGTTAAAAATGTACAATTAGGCATAAAAAGGATATATGAACAACTTCTAAACGAAGCAGTATATTTGGAAAATTTAAATGTACAGTACTTAAGGGCACAACGTTACAAATTGTTAATTTACTACTTTTTAAAATGTAGTGCACCTAAAGGGTGATACGGCATGATAGGTTTTAAAAAATGAATTTTTTTGAAGAATAAAAATATATTTATTATGAGCACAGGATCTCATATATTAGGAATTCCTTATGACCCTAATTTACTGCAATTTATGGTTTAAATTATGAATATTTCTATATAAATTTATATCTTAGAATAAACAGAATATTCGAATGGTACATATGCGATATATATACAAAGGATATACGACCAGTACGTAAATGATAAAGTCTAAGGACATATACGCCTACATTTTTGTTTTCGAATGAAATTTAAATGTTTCGAGTAGCGATATTAGCGCCAATTTGTGCCGTTTGCTTTGGCCTACAAAATGTATTGATATACAATTCGTGCAACACCAATATTTTTATTGATGCCGTTCATACAAAGGCGTATCATTAATATGGACCAACTTTGGTTATCATATGCCCACTGCTCCCCAATTAAAGTCTAAATGGCGATTTTGGGTAACAAAAGAATTTAAATTACTTAACTAACTTAATTTCCCTTTGCACCCCATGAATGAGGTATGGGATAGCTTCTCGCGTTGTTGTGAATTAACACGCTTTCTATTTTTAGATTCACAACTAACGGCAACTACTTGTTTATCGACGAATGCGAACGTCAAGGTTTGAGAAGCTCTTACTAGACACGCGATCTCCCGTATGGTAGTCGCGTGTTCTAACCACTATGCCACGGCCGGTCCCAATTTAAATTACATTTAATGTAAATTAAATAAACACACAACCTCAACCCACATAGTTACATACAATATTCCTGATATAAAATAAACAGAGAAAAGAAAATATTTACTTTAAATTCTATTTACAAATGTGGCAAGTGCCGTTGCACCACCAAGTGTAACAAATATAAACAGAGTTTTCATTGTGATCGACAGATAAAATTAGGAAGAGGTCATGATAGACATATAAGTAGACATATTCAAGCAATGGCTACAACAAATGCTTATAATATAAAAATAAAGGAAAGATTTCAATACAAATTCCTAAGAAAATATAAATAGCCTTCTATACTGATATGTTATACAAAATGTCTGTGAAGGAAATGTTATTTTAAGACAATTTTCTTTACATTTTTGTTAACCCACACAATAACTTGAAGGACGAACAGTTAACAGCAAAAACAACTATAATAAAGAACACTGGAAATGCATAAAATATAACTATATTTTGGTGATGGTTGAAAACACTGCAACACACTAAAGTTTTTTGTGGACTTGGTTAAACAAAACATGAGCTAGAAAATCCACTTAAGGCACAACTTTGAACATACTACAAAGTTAGTTGACCTTATGTAATCGGGTTAATTTAAGTTGGCAGCAACAACTTATAGACCAGTTTCTGGAATTATAACAAGTGTTAAAACATTCCTTTCGTCTTTTAGTATTATTTAATAATTTGTTTTGCTAATTTCCTGTTATATGTTTTCTTTTATTTCTCGCTCCTCCTCCCCAAGGTCAAGGATATAACGCGCAACATTAAAAAGGCTTTCGTAGCTGGTTCCCTAGAGGAAATTCGTTCCAAAGTTGCGGAGAAATTTGAGAAGCCCAATGAATCGCCCACTATTCATTTGGATTCCGATGGCACTGAAATTGATGACGAAGAGTATTTTCGTACTTTGGAAGCCAATGCGGAATTGATAGCCGTATTTCCCGGCGAACATTGGATTGATGTAAGTACAAAGTTTAGATTAATGTTATGTTGAACAAAATACCTAAAAAACAAAACAAACTATATTTTCCCCCCATCAGCTACAGTTACGGCACAAAGTTTTTGTAATTGCTAAGCATACCAAGGGGGTGGGAGGATAAGAAGTAAAGAATGTACAGCATTGTTGGAGTTTTTCTTTATGAGTTAGTAAATGCGAGTAGGGAGAGGAATTTAGTTTACTAATTACTGTATGCAATTTGTTTAGGTAAGTGGCTAAGTATTAGTAATATTTATTAAGCTAATTTAAGCTATTTATTACACAAGGAAGTTTGTTTATGTTATTGGTAACGTATTAGTAATATTTATAAATGTAAAAACATGGACGTATAATTGATTATATTCTAGGGGTCCAATTTATACAAATGATTAAAGTTAAATAAGGAGGAGACCATAGAACACTTTTCTCAAGAGGTGATCAACACTGGACAAATTGTAAAGTAGTTGTAAGTTTGATGATATAGACTGTCATGAACATTTATTTAGTGGAGAGGAATTTTGGTTTACTAATTACTATATGCAATTTGTTTAGGTAAGTGGCTACGTATTAGTAATATTTTTTAAGCAAAATAGTTGCCAGGCACTAATTACATAAGGTACATTGCTTATTTCATTAGCTACGTATTAGTAATATTTAAAGGTAAAAACATAAACGTATTATTGATTCTATTCTAATAAGCTAAGTATACGTTAAGGGAATAACACACACAAACATTTTTCAGCTCATTGATTTGGGACTCAATTCTGAGAACTGTACGTGAAAAAAGCCCCAAAAAGAAGAAGTTCTGCCTCATTTGTTTTGTCAAGTTACATGCTATAATAATTTAATATCGATTTGAAGTTAGTAAGTATCGTATAGGGCAATTTGTCACGTTTTAGGCTCTTTTGTTTGACATAACATAAATGCTATCTGGTAGTGTATAATAAAATTCAATTTTTAAAACATATCATGCCGTATCTGCCTTTAGGTGCACTAGATCTTCAAAATTAGTAGTTAACAATTTGTAACGTTGAGTCCTTAAGTATTTTACATTTAAATTTTCCAAATATGCTGCAGCCTTTAGAAGTTGTTCATATATCCTTTATTGTACAATTTTAACGCAATATGGAAGAACATTTATTAGAAAATGTAGTGAATGGATTTCTTGAAGAAGCATTTCTTGTCCTGAGTATTTCCTATCATGTGACTTATGAATAAAGAATGTTGTTTTTATTTATGTATCACGCCCACAGACCCTTTTAATTCTTTATAATAAATACTAGGATATATTCCTTTTTTCAGGTATTTTACATGACATATTTTCAAATACTATATGTTCGCTAAAAGTTGTTCGTATATCCTTTTTATTATTAGATTTAAATTTATATAAAAAATTAAATAATTTTAACCATTAATTGCAGTACATTAGGGTCATAAGTAATTCCTAATATACGAGATCCTATGCTTATAATAAATATATTTTTATCTTGCATAAATACAATTTTTAAAACATATTTTGCCGATTCACCCTTTATGTGCACTGGATCTTAAATAGTAGTAAGTTAACAATTTCTTACGTTATGTCATTAAGTATGTTACATTTAAATTTTCCAAATATACTGCAGCCTTTAGAAGTTGTTCATATATCCTTTTTATGCCTATATGTTAATTTTAAACGCAAAATTAAAGAAAATATATTTTAAGAATAAAGAAATTGTAGTAAAAGTATTTCTGGTACATAAAAAATATTTCATGTCTGAAGTTGCTGCTTTGAATTGATATTTAATTGAAGAACTTTCAAAAAAGGAACTTTTTGCACTTTGTGAAAAGTCTTGTAAATATTATTGCCTTAAATAAAGCTTCGAAAATGTGCTTTGAATGGAGAAGGTGCTAAAGAATCTAATAGCGAAGATAACTTGTTTTAAAGAATCATTATCTGTACAAAAAAAATTCTATTGAAAAGCGTTTTCATACGGTTGGTCATTATTTTTTAAAAATGAAAATTCTGTTGAGATATAGGACAAGATATGGACGACTTTACCGTATATCAAAGTTTTAATTTTCCCATTTTTGTCTATCAATTTTATTTGATGTTGGCAGTAAGTTGGCATGTAACTTGACAAATCGAATGATGTCTTTGAATGACTTCTTTTTTTGGGGCTACTTTCACATGCAGTTCTCAGAATTGAGTACCAAAATCATGTGTTTTACTGTGCACTGTCTTATAAAAACAGTTTTCTAAAAAATTTACATGAACTTTTGCCATAATCATATTGATTTTGTTAAGTTATAACATGACGTATGATTGATATTGTTAGGTTTTATAATAAAAAATTAAGTATACGTTTATGGAACAAGGATTTAAATTTGGATATCTTAATACAATCTGTGGGAATTTTAATTTAATAAAATTAATTTTTTTTATATTAATTGTTGCACACACGACTTTTTTAAACAATTTAATACAAATTCCAAAAACCTCTGACCTTTTTTTACATACATTATAATCCTGATTGCTTATTAAATCATTGAGCAAGTACAATGTTTTTAAATTGACTTGTTTTTTGCCTTTTCTTTCACAGCTTAAGTCATTTAATTTAAGCTTAATATTTTGTTGTTTTATAATGTCTAAAAAACAACTTTCTATCACATGAGATTGCTAAATGTAACCCCTACGTAGATTTTGCTTTCATACCAACCAAAACCAACCACGCACAAAAGCATTCATATCATATATATATAAACGTAATATGTGTATATAAATTCTTGTAGCTATATGTTTGTATATAAACGCGTTTGCACAAATACCAATTTGTTTTTGTGTTAGCTACTGCGGTCTCTTTTGTTTGTGCTTTTGTTATGGCGGCAGGTTAGCGTGGAATTGTTGGAACATTTTATGTGCCGTCAACTGAAAAGGCAACTTTGCTAATTTTTTTGTGTGTGTATGTGTGTGCACAGAAAAGTCTATTGCCAAATTTAAACAACTAAAAACGCCCACGGTTGTTTGAGACTTTAAATGTTGGTTATGGTGTTATTAAATAAATTTTAAAAACACCTCGCGTTTTATTGGTAGCAGATATGAAATCAAAATTTTGTGTAACTGAATGAATATTAATTTTAAAAAGTATAATGCCTAATTTAATTATGAAATTATAAATATTAATGTCTTATTAAATCTGTGTGCTGTGTCATCATGATGTATGCAAATTTGTGCCAATTGTTGTTGGTTGCTGCCACCGTATGAGTGATATTAATTGTGTCAGTTCTCTAAGGCGTATGTGTTATGAAAATATTTCTTTACCTTACCATTCACTTAAAAATGCTGCAGGCAATGTCAATGTCAATTACTTTTGTTGCTATGCTAGCAACTGTATGTTATTACTGTGCTGTTGTGTACATTGTCGTCTTCTTCACTCAATATTATTTTTTAATTAACCGAGATTTTACCAAAGTTGCCAAACCTAAATGTGCCAAATAAAATTCTCAATGTCGTTGGTTGGTTGGGTTTTACTTTACCAAATTTGATAGCATTTGCAAAACTTTTCCCAGGTGTCATTTAGACACAGTGCATGTTGGGTACCTTTTGTCTGCAATCAAAGCCACAATGACATTAAGGTTGTTGCAAAAGTGAGATAGAGAGAGGGGGAGAGAGCAAAAGGTTACGAGTGCAAAATGTGAAATTTATTTGATTTAAGATATTTAACACAATGTAAGGCAAATTATTTGTAGAACAATAAATAAGTAAAGAAATTAAATAATAGACAACACAGTACAACACATGATTTTGGGACTGTTGTACTCCATGGCGTATGATTTACGTGCAATATTACTTATGATAATCATACGCCAACATATAACAAAAGAGCCTAAAATCTATAATAAATTATTATGGCATGTAACTTGACAAAACGAATGATGCAGAACTTCTTCTTTTTGTGGTTACTTTCACGTGCAGTCCTCAGAATTAAGTCCCAAATCAACGAACTGAAAAATGTTGTACTGTGTAATAGACAGTGCAACAGCCACAATGGGGTGAGAAATTTCAATTCAGGGTGAAAGTACTAGATCCGTACAGTAAACCCTCAAAGGGTTTAGCGTTCTTATTGTTATTTTCCTTAGTTTTTTAGCTGTAACTCAAGAACCATTCATGATTTCTCTTATAATTATTAGTAGCTAAGGCTTAAATAAATAATTTTTGTTAATATATCTATGCAAAAAATCAAGTTAGACTAATTTTTATCGATTTTTTTTTTTTCTACCAAAAATGTCCACTATAACTTCAAGTATGTGGCCATATATAGGCTGCCTCATCTGTTATAAGTTAAAAACTGGTCATTGCTGATAAAATTGAATGACGACCCTGATCGGAGTACTGTATTGTACAAATGTAGCGAGTTTGCATATTATACTTGCTACATATGTGTGTATGTATGTATTTATGTACTACGTATGAGTAATATTAATGTTATGTGGATTTTATATTAATCATACGCACTTTGTTGCCATATTGCGGATTTATGGTTTAATAATAATGAAGAGTTTTAGATAATTTCATTCGATAAAATTAGCCCAACTTGAATTTAAATTACACAATACAACACATGATTTTGGTACTCAATTCAGAGAACTGCACGTGAAAGTAGCCCCAAAGAGAAGAAGTTCTGCATCATTCGTTTTGTCAAGTTACATGTCATAATAATTTAATATCGATTTGAAGTTAGTAGGTATCATATAGGGGAATTTGTCACGTTTTAGGCTCTTTTGTTATATGGTGGCGTATGATTATCATAAGTAATATTTCACGTAAATCATATGCCACGGAGTACAACAGTTTTATTGTAACTTCTACAAAATAAACTGAAACTGTTGCTTATGTAGGAAAACGTCGACATTATCGAGAGGGCTGGCAGTGAAAAAAATATATGTGACTGGAGCCAGGAGTCGAATCTTGAATCTCCCGCATAGTACTCGCTTGTTCTAACCATCATACCACGGCTGGTCCCAATTAAGCTATAACTCAGGTCAACTAACTTTGTAACTTTTATCTTAAGTAGAATTTCAATCACTTGTTACGTTTATCATAATTTCTCAACACTATATTGTATAGCAGTGTTTTAAACAAGCAACCAACTTAGCTATATTTTATGCATTTCTAGTGTTATTTTTTATAGTTATTGTGCTGCATACTATTCGTCCCTCAACAAATTTAGTGGGTTAAAAAAAAAATTAAGAAAATTGTCTTAAAATAACTTTTCTTTTTTTCAGAAATTTGTATAAGATATCAGTATAAAAGGCTATTTATACTTTCTATCGGAAACTTCTCTATTTATATATATTTTTTACTGACACTTTTTGTAGCCATTGCTTCAATATGTCTATTTAAATGTATATTCCTACTCCTTTTATCAGTCGACCACAATGAAAACTCTGTTTATTTGTGTTCACTTGGTGGTTCAACGGCACGTGTTGTTATTGCAACATTTGTAAATAGAATTTAAATTAAATATTTTTTCTTCTGTTTATTTTCGATCAGGAACATTCTTTTTAATTTTGTGGGTTGATATTGCTTGAATCCGTATTTTACATTGAATTTAATGTAAATTCATGTGTAACCCAAAATAGCCATATATACATAAATTGGAGAGACACGGGCGTATGATTAATCAAGTTAGTACATATTAATCATACGCCTTTGTATGACTGACATCAAAAATAACATTGGCATTGCACGAATTTTATGTCAATATATTTTGGAGGCCAAAGCAATCGTTAAAAATTGGTGCTTATATCGCTTCAGAAAACATTTAAGTGTAATTTGAAAAAAGAAAAAAAAATAAGTAAATGTCATTAGACTTCATACATAATATATATATTGATGGTATTATAAGATAAGGGAGCAATAACTACATTGAACACATGTTATATACCGCGGTCACTTTACCATCTAAGCTATTTAGATAATAATTTTAAATTTTGCTCCGCAAATATTGCAAAGTACATGCAAAGTTCATATCAATCATACGTATTACACATTACATATTATTTATATTAATCATACGTCATACGAAGTTGACCTCTACTCAATTCACTATTTTATATCATTTATAACCGCTCTGTATTTACTCTGTAACACCATATCCTCTTTGATATTCATAGTAGCCAATAACGCCTCCTGCTGACAAAGCAGCTCATACAACAGTAACCTTGGGTAAATGCAAGGGGTGTGATGCTTTAATTTAGAATTAGTGTCACCTTAACACTTATAATTAATCGCATATATAAAAATCTGAATTATGAGTTGTTGCTTCAAACTGATATAAACCTATAACTAAGGTAAACTAACTTTGTAGTTTGTTCAACTTTTGTCTTAAGTAAAGTTTTAGTCACTAGTTTTGTTTAAAATAATTCACAGAACTATATAGTATTGAAGTGTTTTCAACAAGCAACCAACTAAGCTTTTTTTATGAATTTCAAGTGTTCTTTATTATAGTTATTGTGCTGCTTACTCTACGTCCTGGAACAAATTGAGTGGGTTTACAAAAAAATGTGAAGAAAATTGTCTTAAAATAACTTTTCTTTTGCAAACATTTGTATAAGATATCGTTATAGACGGCTATTTATACTTCCATTGGTATTTTTATTAAAATCTTTTTCATGTTCGTTACTGTCACTTTTTATTATCGTTGCTAAAACGTGTCTATTTATGTATCATCGTGTGGTCTCTTTCTCCTTAACAGTCGGCCACGATGAAAACTCTGCTTATTTTTCTTACTATTTGTGATACAACAGTAGAATTTAAATAATATATTTAGAAAGTTTAGTCTTATTTTGTTCTTATAAAGTCAAACTTCATTGGCCTTACATAAATTAGTATTAATCATTCGTATTATACTCTTCATTACCAAAGTGAATTAATATTTATCATACGTATTTGTGCGTGTGTTGGAACATTTTCAAATTTGTGTTTTCTGATTGTTAAGGGAATAACCACAAACTCTCTGCAAAGCACCTACTAACGTTCAATAAATCAAGTATACCCCTGGCAATTTCATTCGGCAGCGGATCAAAGTTAGAAAACGTTGAAGTCGCAATTTTGAGTAACTAAAATGTCATGCAACCATCGTCATTATTATGCACCTGGAATATACGACCTCGTTATTGATATAGTGCCTTTATCCAGAGGACATCCACGATAAAGAAAATGCTGGTCTTGAAATTTCCTAAAAAAAAAACAATATCTAAAACTAAATTACGAAATAAAATAAAAACAATAACAGACTCAATTTTTAGAACTGCACGTAAAAGTAGCCCCAAAAAGAAGAAGTTCTGCATCATTCGTTTTGTCAAGTTACATGTCTTAATTATTTAATATCGATTTTCACGTATTAGGCTCTTTTGTTTGACATATCTCTGTGCTTACTATATGGTTCCAGAATTACCTTGTTCTTAGTCCAGCTTGTGCAGGACAATCCAGTGCAGGTGTTTTGTTGTTTCTCCACCTTCCTCTATGCAGCATCTACAGAGAGTGGAATTTTTATGGCCTAATCTAAGGGCGTGTTTCTGAACAATACACTGTTCCGTTAGTGTTCCTATTACTGTGCGAATATCCTTCCTCTCGTGGAGCTAAGTAGTTTCTTAGGCCAGAGTATCCTAGTTGGGTCTGAGTATTCATTTATTTTCTGTATATGTGCAAACGGCAGATAGACAAATGCAACACTTTCTAGTATAGGAAGAATTTGTACCGTAGTACCCTGTCTAGTTAGTTTATCTGCTAAGCAATTGCCCCGAATGTCGCTATGTCCCGATATCCACGTGAGCCTGATGTCAAATTACTCACTGATCATCCCTAATGATAAATGATATTTCTTCACCGCCAAGGATGTAGCAAAAATGGGTTCAATGTAGCCTCAAGTATAGTAGTGATTTTTGGCCGTCTCCTTCACATTGGACTTCTAAGACAGTTTCCTGTCCAGGATAATCCCTAGACACTTGAACTGCTCTGTCAACTGCAATTATGCAAAGTGACTTTTGGTATTTTATATTTCCGAGAAGGCAGGATAAATTTCGTTTAAATGGGTTTAGTTGATAATTCAGCAGTTTGGGTTGACAGTTCTATTCCTATAGAAGACACCGCTAACCCCCGTATTTTCCTAAATCCATTGACAATTATACTAAAGCTATACAACAAATTTCGGCCTACTCTCATATCATATCTTTCCACTTACCTCTGCTATATATAGATTCTATGGTGTCAAGGATATTCGTCAACGCGTGGCAATTGTAGAGTAAAGATTAAATTGGCACTTTAGACTGGCCGAAAAAAAATATAAAAAAACCACACACACGCATACACACATGTATACTTTGTTGCACGTATTCAACAAAACAAAATTTCATAACGTTGTTGTTTGTGTTAACGCACACACACACACATGCGTTGCGGTGCGTTTAGCAAATGCATGCTTTACTACTACTAATACTACTACTATAACGTTGTCACCAACACCCTTACCCTCACCACTACCACTAGCCATCTATCCATTCTACTACTTTGACAAGTATCATGTTGTTGAACATGTCTGAAGCACTTAAATTTGTTGCTGCCTGTCACTTGTAAGCAGTGAATGACTGAGAAAAAACACTGAACGTGTGTAGCGATGAAGGAAGGAGTAAGGGCGACAGCAAAGGATATGTATTGGAATGTCTATGCTGGCGTGTATAAGAGAGTCTTAGAGTGTGGTGCTGATGGTGTTGTTCTTAAGTCGCATTAAAATACTTGAGCAACATGAAATTCGTATTAGAGGAGTAGCGGCAGCGAACGTTCTTATAATGCTTATGATAGAAAAATAATGTGTTCGCAGCAACACAACAACACCAACGACAATAACAGCTACACGCTAACATCTAGAAAAATCAGCACGTACAAATAACATTCTTTTAGTAATTGTAATTTTTTTTGTTGATGCTTATAAGTATCCTTTGCCTGCTGTCATGTTCAGTTTTAATGGAATTCATGTGACCATATTTAAGCCTCAGCAAGACTTTGACTTAAGCACGGAAAAAAACTCCAACCATATCCTGGGTATAATGTACGATAAATCAATATTTGAAACCATTTAATCTTTAGCCCAACAAAAAAAAAAAACGACCGAGGTGATATATGGTATCGTAAAGGGATTTCCAATCTGTGTGACATGAATTGCATATCGCACTGACTCCATATGCAGTAGTGGCAGCAATATTTTCTGATTTTTTCGGTGTTGTGAGCTTGCAGGACATCAACAGCAAATACTGTCGATGTTGTTTGCAAATAGGACAAGGGATGCAAGAACGAAGGGCGACAATTTCAATTGAGACACCACCTGAGATGAGTATCACATTGTAACCATCAATACAAAAGCTCAAGTGCATGCAAACATGTAACCCATGTAGCAAAAGCACACAACAACAACAACTGGAAACCATAACAAATGCATGGGGAGCAAAAAAAAAAACAATAACGAAAACAACGATCGAGTGGAGTGTAAATGTCACTTTCAGACTTTTGACGGAGGCTGTTGTCAGGGTCATAGAGTAGAAGCTAACAACAGCTGTGGCGTACGAGTGCGTTACAAGTGTGTGTGTTTGCTAAATACTTTAATAAAAGCCTAGTGAATTGGGCAGTAAGAATAGAAAGTAGTATTTCGGGTTTTTCTTGTTTTGTTATACTTGTTAAGTGGACAGCACGATGTTGGGGGGGCTTAAAAGGAAGTTGGAAAAATTTGTTACTTCACTGTTTAGTATAGAATTTTGTTTTTGAAACGTATGTTTCGGTACTAAAGCTTATCAGTATAGATTTGCGCATACAATATTTTAGTTGAAACTGTTGGATCGATTCTGGAGTAGTCCTTACAAAATCCTTTAGGCCTTATTCGTTTTTGTAATCTATTTTTCTATTTTATAAGAAGCAAGCAATCCTATTTTAATTCAGGGTGGACCAAAAGTTCGCATACATTTGAATCGGTAGCCGCTTCGAGCAGCCACGTCGAGTTGGGGCGGAGGGGTTACGAAATGCAAGAGCAGCTCATAGGGATTCAGTACCATTGCGTCATTCAGAACAATGTGGGTTCTTCGTGCGAGGTTATTGACGAAAAAATGATTATTCGACTCTGGCGCAATGCAAATTTTTTTGCTCATGACAACATACGGCATGGAAATGAGGCTCCATAGAGTCTATTGATCAGAAAACTTGCAAAACTTAGTTTGTGGATCAACATTGAATGAATCAAGATCCGGTCGACTTAAAACTTTAAAGGATCCCCAAAATGTAGAGCGTGCAGGTGTGTATTCGTGAAAAACATAGACTCTGTACTCGAATGTATTCATACGTAGCGTATATATTAACATCCTTATAAAATTCAAAAGGTTTAGGAATTAAAGTCTCAGGATTATGATCTTATGCTCAAGTTTGCTAGCGACTCCATTTGTGGGGGTACGTCAAATCTTTGGTCTTTTTTATTTAGAAGTCAACACTCGACAAGAACGAACTATGACCGTTTAAGCACGAAAAACTGGTGCAAAATTGAACCGACAGGATGAAGTTCATAACGCGCAGTCGCGGAGGCCATATGCCAGAAATTACTTTTAAACCTTAATTGCCATGAAATTTGTAAGCCAATAAAGTCAAAATTTTGGTCATTCCGTAGAATTTTTTTTGTTTTATTGTTAATAAAAGTTATATTCCTCTGAAATATACCTCTTGTATATAATTGAATTTGTGTCTGTGTGCTGGTTATAGAACCGAAAACTGTAAATGCGATTATAGTGAGATTGCAGTAAAAAGTTGCCAACATATTAGGGATTGTTTATAGAGTATACTTATGTTCGTACGAGGTTTGTAGCAAAAGTTATTGTAAAACATTTAAATATTTCAAAATTGCAATATCTCACTTGTTTGCAGTGACAACAGTACAGGGTAAACTTAAAGTGTGTATACTTTTCAATCGAAGATTAACAAAAATTGGATAAAAACTGGTAATTTATTATGAAAGAACACGAATGTAGATTTTATTTTTTAAAAATGGTTTTTTTTATCGTTCGATTAAAGATCATTTTGTATTACACAGTGCAACAGTCAACCTGGGGGTGAGAAATTTCCAGTCAGGGTGAAGGATCTAATTCAGTATAGTAAAATCCCTAAAGCCTCTGGAATTCAGCCTCTGCTGGGTTCCAGGACATTGCGAGATTCCTGGTAAGGAATCAGCAGACCTATTGGCTGTACTATGTCTGATCATAACTCTCTGTTACCTATTCGGCTTAGTGGAGAATTGGATGTGGAAAACAGCCAGCAGATGTTGAATCTCCAGAGACGACTGCATAACTGCTAGATCGCTGTGGCCTAGCGATCGGCGTATATGGTTAGCCTGTGCAGGAGTGACCTGACTCTGGCCTGTGGAATTCTAACAGGCCATTGCAATATCAGGCACCTGACCGAATGCACATATGTAGCGAGTTTACATATTGTACTCACTACATACATATGTATGTGTGTACAACGTATGAGTAATATTAATGGTATGCGTATTCTATATTAATCATACGCACTTCGTTACAATATTGTGGATTTATGGTTAAATAACACAGTACAACATTTTTCAGCTCATTGATTTAAGACTCAATTCTGAGAACTGCTCATGAAAGTAGCGCCAAAAAGAAGACGTTCTGCATCATTCGTTTTGTCAAGTTACATGCCGTAATAATTTAATATCGATTTGAAGTTAGTAAGTATTGTATAGGGGAATTTGTCACGTTTTAGGCTCTTTTGTTTGACATAACTCGAGAACCTCGAGAAAGAAAAATTTAAAACAAATTTAAAAAAATTAAGAATTACAATTCCTTTAATTTGTTCATATCACATTTCACTACATAAGCAACAGTTTCACTTTTCCATTCATCAAATGATTTTGAACTGGGTTTATTTTGTAGCAGTTACAATAAAACTGTTGTACTCCGTGGCGGATGATTTACGTGGAATATTACTTATGATAATATAGTAGTATGATATAGTATTTATGTTATGTCAAACAAAGCAGCGTATACGTATACTAACTTCAAATCGATATTAAATTATTATGGCATGTAACTCGACAAAACGAATGATGCAGAACTTCTTCTTTTTGGGGCTACTTTTACAGGCAGTCCTCAGATTTGAGTCCCAAAATCATGTGTTGTACTGTGTTATCCTTTATTAAGTTTTCTTGATTAATCAAATATTTCATAAATTTTTTCCTCTCTCTCTCTCTCTCTCTCTCTCGTTACAGCCTTCGCACTGTGTGACCATTACCACACCGCACGATCAAACCGATACTGTCGACAAGGCTGAGAAAACGGCCCGCATCAAGCAGCTGGTTGGTCAGCTGCAGAATAATCTTTGCAACGTGTCGGTGATGAGTGATCCCGATTTGGATTCTCTTTCCAACATGGATCCCAATTCGTTGGTGGACATAACGGGCAAGGATTTTATGGATCAACTCAAGGATTCAGGCAGGTTAGGGGGAGAGACCCAGATGTGACGGTTATATCCCCCGTTTGTATAGCTCACACATCTATGTCTCAATGGTTTTTCTTCTTATTCTTATTATTATTATTATTATTATTACATTTTATTTTGTGTTTGTGTTACAGATTCATTATGAATTTCTAAACAATTCCGTTTACCAGTTATATCTTTTTGTGTGCATGTTATGAAGTAATACAGTGGGCGAGTCATCGCATGCACCTCCGTCCATAAACTCCAAATAAACTGGCAATGCTAAATGCATTTGCAAACGGAAAACAGCTTATAAAAATTGCATTTCATTTGTAAAAAAATACATTCAACCAATTTGTGAGGACATCATGTGTTAAATTTACATACAAATGTCATAAAACATGTCCCCATACGGAATGTGACACGGTAGTCATCTGACGAATTTGGACACGTTTGTGTTTGTGTGTTTTTTACTCTCACAAACTGTAGTATACAATTAATGGAATTATTGTATATTTTCTGGCCCGCTGTCGCTTCTGTGTACATTGAAATGAGCCAGTTAAAAATGTAGTTTTTTTTGCGCCATGATACTTTCTTCTTGTTGTCGTTTTTTTTGTGCCTACTATCCTCCTTTGCCTCTTCTGACAAACGCATGATAATATTTATTTATTCATTTATGAATTAAACAAAAATCGACTATGGTAACTAAAGGAATATTTAATAATCCTTTGAGAGAACAGGACAGAACAGGACGAAAAAGCATCAAACAAACTGTCATGATTTATGGATGACCATTGCGCTGCTGGGTACATTTTGTTATGGCAAATGTTGGCAGACTAAAGAAAAAGCCAAACATACATACATAGCCTGATACCATGGCAGCCGAAGGCTGACTTGTGACAAAACAATTGATGTGATTGCGACATTAGTTGTAATTAGGGGAAAGATATTAAATTTAAATATTTGAAATGGTCGATGTGTTAAATTGAAAACTGGCCCTGACCGAAGTACTGCAATGCTACATAGGTGCGAGTTTGTATATTGTACTCCCCACATACATATGTATGTACAACATATGAGTAATATTAATGTTATGCTTATTATATATTAATCATACGCACTTTGTTCCGATATTGTGGATTTGTGGTCGAATGTTAATATGTTATACTTTTTTGAATACATATCGCTCGATTTCTGCAAGACCGTCATAACTCAAAAAACGTGATTTTTGAGCTAATGATGTAGAATTGTCCATTACATCATACTCCATGTTGTGTAAAAAATGCATGTTAATATCTTTAGTACACTCCGCATGAGAGCTATTTGAATTCCTCCATTTCGTACAAGTTGGGTGTAAATTAAAAATTTTAAACGCGTTTATCTCGGAATCGATTTTTTTGAGATATGACGGTCTTGCAGAAAACGGGCGATATGAACTTTTCGATGAATATTACAATTATTCATATTAATGAATATTAAAAATATTGAACGATATTAAGTTAGCATATGTTTTATACCAAACATTTCCTACACATATACTAAAGGATATCTTTTAAAGTTTGCATACCATAAATATTTACACTCGATAGTGGTGCCTTGTCTCTTTAAATATCGCTAAGCCACTGCTGACATAGGATCATTTCATCTCATTTAGTTTTAATTTGTATTCCTCCATTAATTTTTCTTCTTTGCATGTCTGTTTGTTTTTACTACGCGTGAGAGAGAGTTCCTGTTTTTCCTGCCAAGTTTCATTGAACCTAAATTAATGTAATCTTTTCCATGTTGTGTTTCATTCTCTCACTCTTCAGACCATTGTGTGCAAAGCGAACCGCTGAGGACAGAATTAACTTGTTAAAACTACTCAAAGATGGTGCTATTTTTTGCTCCGAACGTTATCCGGAGGATGCAGAAGCCATCGATGCTGAGATCCGTAGACAACTGAGCGATGAGCTACACAACAACCACAACAACACTATGACAATCGAACAGGTACAAACAGAGAATACAACAGCAACTGCAACGGCCACAAGAAAGACAGCGACCGCTATGATTAAACAGCAACAGCTACAACAACAGCATCAGGAACAAACAATAACCATTGTGGTGACCGATACAAATCTTACGAATGATAATAACACAAAAACAACAACAAAGACAACTAATACAGGAAAAAACAAATCACACGATATATGACTACCGATTTTTGCAAGTATCACATGAAATTTAGATAATAGTAATACCAAATGCAAAGAGAAGGGTTAATTACTAAATTGAAAGAAAGAAAAACAAAAACAGAAATAAATAAACAATTGCATGATCACCATAAAGAAAACACACACATTAATCGAACTACATTTAGTACTGAGGTATAGATATTAAGCTGCGCCTGGCTGGCGATGAGATAACTGAATAATTGGGAAAGAGTTGTAGTAAATGTTTTTTTTTGGTTTTAATTAGGCATTATGGCTATTAACAATGATTTGTACTTGAGACCCAAGAAAATGTGTAGACTCATTAAGAGAGCAGTAACTTTTGTGTCGCAATCAGCTGTCACTTTATTAAAAAACATCAATGTATTCACATGATTTGAGCACTTTCACAACGTCACTTGTATTGCAAGAAATCACAATTGAGAAAAACAAAAATATTTTATGTATATTGAGAACTTTGTTTGGTTAGATTAAGACACAATGTTTTTACGCGATCTTTAAATAGGGGGATGATGATATTGGTGTGAAGTCAAGGGATTTTAGGAAATGGTTTAAAATTTTAATATCGATGGCGTTATTGAATTAATTTGATAATAACGCCATTCATGGAAAAATTATTATTTTTTTTTACATAAAAATTAATACATCATTTTAAATTACAAGGTTAATTAATAAATTAAATAAAAATTATTAATTAAAAAAATTGATTTGAAATTATAATAAATTAAAACAATTTATAAAAAATTTTATAAAATAAAATAAATAAATTTAACAAATTAAGTTAAATATAAATTAATGAATTTAATAACATTTATTAAATTACAAAAATTTATTTATTTTAAAAACTTTGTATTAAAATTTTTTTATTAATTACTAAATTATATTTAAAACAAATAAATTTTTTAGTTTTAGTTAATTTATTAATTTATTAATTTATTAATTTATTAATTTATTAATTTATTAATTTATTAATTTATTAATTTATTAATTTATTAATTTATTAATTTATTAATTTATTAATTTATTAATTTATTAATTTATTAATTTATTAATTTATTAATTTATTAATTTATTAATTTATTAATTTATTAATTTATTAATTTATTAATTTATTAATTTATTAATTTATTAATTTATTAATTTATTAATTTATTAATTTATTAATTTATTAATTTATTAATTTATTAATTTATTAATTTATTAATTTATTAATTTATTAATTTATTAATTTATTAATTTATTAATTTATTAATTTATTAATTTATTAATTTATTAATTTATAAATTTATTAATTTATTAATTTATTAATTTATTAATTTATTAATTTATTAATTTATTAATTTATTAATTTATTAATTTATTAATTTATTAATTTATTAATTTATTAATTTATTAATTTATTAATTTATTAATTTATTAATTTATTAATTTATTAATTTATTAATTTATTAATTTATTAATTTATTAATTTATTAATTTATTAATTTATTAATTTATTAATTTATTAATTTATTAATTTATTAATTTATTAATTTATTAATTTATTAATTTATTAATTTATTAATTTATTAATTTATTAATTTATTAATTTATTAATTTATTAATTTATTAATTTATTAATTTATTAATTTATTAATTTATTAATTTATTAATTTATTAATTTATTAATTTATTAATTTATTAATTTATTAATTTATTAATTTATTAATTGAACAAACTTTATGCAAAAATAAATGCATTTATTAATTTTTTTATTTAATTTAGTTTTAAATTGATCTGTATGCATCCTTTTGTTGAGAAGAGGATTACTTAGGTCCTTATGAGCCCATCATGTTACCCATTGGGTATTTGTGGTATTCCTTTCCCGGATGCTGTTAGCGTATGTGGTGCCTACCTTTGTGACTAGTTCCTATCCGTAGTGTGACGGATTCCGTTTGTAGTTGATTGAGATACTGGAGTTACGATCCCATCCGTCCATTTGATGATTTTACAAAAGTTGTTAATTCTGCCGATGTGCAAATATGCAAGTTCCTCTGAGACACTTAAAAAGGGATTTCCCAGGGTTTGGAGTCTCTCTCTGCATAGGGCTGGGCAGTTACATATAATATGGTCGGTATATGGTTCACTGCTGATATTCTAGCAGTAAATACACTCGCTTTTCTCGGCGAATTGCATTCTGTTCGCGTATATACCTATGAGTCCATGTCCTTTTTTGTGCAGGGCGTTTTGGTTTCATAAAGGAAGTTCGATTTATGTACACTCAGCATGTAGTCAGTCTCAAGTGAGAAATTTAGTTGGTTTAGGATATTTGAGGGTCCGTTAGAGGAATCCCAGTTTTCTCCTCCTTGTGGGGTACCTCTTGTTACCCTTCTAGTGAGGGTGTGATTTCCCAGCTTTGAGGTGATAATTACCTTCATTAGCATATTGCAAATCAATTTGCCATGATGCAGAGGCGTTCGACATTGTTGAAGGATATCTTTTAGTGATACAATAATGTAAGGAGGGCAGTTTCTTTTGATTTCCTATATGTGAATGTGTGTTGAGCATTCGATAGGAGATTCGAGCAGATTGTTTTCTTAATCACATCGTCCATAATCCACTTGAGAGATTTCAGAACAAATTATGTGAGACTTATTGGTCTTTAGTATTTCGCTTTGATGTATGATGGGACTATGATCACCTTATCCGTTCTCGATCTTATTTGCAGGTAGGACAATTTCACGCAGCCGTTAAAGAAAGGCTTCAGCCAAGGATCTAGCAACTCCAATATTATCACCTCTTATTTAACAAAATTGTTTACAAAATAAACACTATTGGACATAATTTAAAAACAAAATTAAATACAAACATACGAGAAATCAAAAACAAAATCCAATTAAATGTTCTGTGGTTACGTTACAAAAGCTTACATTACACATTTTTAATTAGCAAAAACAGAAAACACAACTAAACTCGTATATGAAAGAAACTGTATGGTTAACGTTCGATTAAGGTCAACTAAATGAATCAAAAGAGAATAAAATTAAAACAAGATAAGTAAAATTGAATTTGAATGAATTTAAGATTTTATTGCGGAAATTTACAAAAACCAAACAGAAACTATTAAAAAACAATTTAAATCAACTACAATTTAGAGATCAATTGCAAAATCCCTCTAAATTTAATTGAAATGGAAAGAAATTTTAAAGAATTTCTTAAAAGGCAAAGGCAATCCTTCCTTTTCCTACTCCCTGGTAAGACAGCCATTCCAAGATCTAACATAAGGCAGATGAAGTAAACGAAAGGAGTATCTATATATATATATAAGCTATAGTTTAAACTTAAGGTAAACTGTAAACGATGGTTAACGTATTTGTTATAGAGAGCAAACATACTTACATACATACTTACAAACATTCTAACTAACTAAACAACAACAGCAACAACTAATTAACGAAACTCGAAAAGAACATTCAAATGATAACCAAAGAATCCCATAAACCAACAAACCAATCCACAACCTAGCCACATCCTTTTACTCCCAACACTTCCAGTAAAATAAAAAGTAATTTACACATTTAACAAACTAGCCCTTAGTAATATACAATATAATTATAAACGAATAATTTTTATAACAGAACTCAAAACAAAAAACAAACAAACAAAAATAAAAATCTCCAAAAAATCCTTTGAATCTTCTACGGGGAGATTTGATCATAACTCCATTTGAAGGATTATTATATATACACAATACCGTCAACCGTATACACATACCTACAATATACTATATAGTAAAATAAACAACAACAAAACCCCACTTATATACATAGATATAATCAGTCATATATTCTATATGATAAAAATCTTAAATAGGTAGTTGATAGTTGCGTAGTAGAAGCTTCAAGTGTATTGAAATGCTTAAAACCCTCCCATGAAAAAAAAAAACAAAATAAACTGTGACAAGAAAAGGATGCGTTTGCTGACAAAAAAGAAAATGAAAACAAACAATAACAAAACAATGAAATGCATTTGTTTAACGTTTATTTTAAACTTCTAACATCATCAACATCATCGTTCAAAAGAAGTAAAGCGTAAGGTGGTTAAGGTTGTAATAAAATAGAAAAGAGAAAGGACATTCATTTGACATAATTACTGATAAGCACCAGACAGTAATTCGGTGAAGATAAATATGAATTCAGCGTACTAAAAAAAAAATTTTGTTCTAAGGAAATTCTGCACCAAAAAGTGTTGAACTGTAAAAATTTGATAAATTCGGTGTTTATAAGAAATAGGCCTGAATCTCGAATTATCAATTAAATTATATAAAAGTTTATAGAAGGACGAATAATAATAATAAAAACTACAATATCATATGAAATGAAACCAGTTAAGAAATTTCAGTCAAGTGATCTGCCTGATAAATATTCTCCCCATTCGAATGGGAGATACCACAAGGGGCGTGGCTAGACTTCCAGTTTTCTCCAAAACTTTATCCTGTTATAGCTTTAATAAATACAGAATTTGGTCTCGAACGCGTTAGGTGTTTTTCTATTATTACTCGATTTGAAAAGTGAACGGAATAGTACATTTGTATGAGAGGTACCAGAAGGGGCGAGACCATGTAGTTACAAAACAATTGTTTGCATGTTTCGAAAGATATCGTATGTACCAGCCAGACATACAGACGGACATTGCTCAAACGTCCTAAAAAGTCATGAACCGAATTTAGTTCAAAGAAATTTAGAGTCTGGTGAGGATATTAACAGAGAATTTCTGCAAAGAAATATTTGTGTAAAAGGAAAAATTGAATGCGATTCTCTAATAGAAAGCAGTTTTATGAGGAAAATTCTCTTCAATTAATCGAATATTGCTGTAAAAAAGTCCTTATAAAGACACGAACTACTTTTAGTAATCCTTTCTGAACGAAAATCTTTTCAAACATTCTTTTTATTTAAAGAAACTGATTTTAAGAAAAAATGTCAAAATAAGGTATTTTTTCTATTTAAAAATGGTCTTTGAATTCGTCGTTAGATAAAATTCTTCTAATGTAGCATTGTCTAAGTCAAGGGCCGACTGCAACTTCTATAAAAAAGTCTTAATATAGAAGGAGTGTTGATTGACAATAACGTAAGAAGTTATCCTATACCTCCTGCATGGGGTGAGGTATAGGATAAGGGCTCAGTAACATCAAAGGATTTTTTCTCATCTCCTTATACTAGGCATTCTAAACTGAACATTTTTAGATGAAGCTGCTTTCCTTACAATCGTTGATCTTGGTTATATGCCGCACGTGTAATTATATGCTTCGGCTTGGGCTCCTTCACCGTGTGCCACACTTTGTCGGTTTCTTTCTGTATAACTGAGAAGGTTGCAGTTACATTTCGCAGTTTTCGACCAATGATATTTATATGTGTATAGCTTCTGTTTAACGTCGTGGAAGTCGTGTATGTATGTTAATAAGATCACACGATGGCCTGTCACATTGTCTTAGACCTCGAATGTCCTTGCACTGAAGACTTCGTATCGGTTATAGTCATTCCGTAAAAGCGTATTATTATCGCAGCAATACTTGTTTACAGTTAGACTCGCTTTGTCTTATTCCTTCTGATTACCTGTAATTATATGCTTCGGCTTGGGCTCCTGTACCGTGTGCCGCACTTTGTCGATTTCTTTCTGTATAACTGAGAAGGTTGCAGTCACATTTCGCAGTTTTCGACCAATGATATTTATATGTGTATAGCTTCTTTTTAACGTCGTGGATGTCGTGTATGCATGTTAATAAGATCACACGATGGCCTGTCACATTGTCTTAGACCTCAAATGTCCTTGCACTGAAGATTTCGTATCGGTTATAGTCATTCCGTAAAAGCGTATTAGTATCGCAGCAATACTTGTTTACAGTTAGACTCGCTTTGTCTTATTCCTTCTGATTACCTGAAAAGGCTGCAGTTACATTTCACGCATTTCGGAAAATGATTTCTATATCATCAGTCCTTAAGTATGTTGAAGAGACCACACGATAGGCTGTCGTCTTGTCTTAGACCACGGCTGTTAAAGAATTACCTAGTAATATTCTTGCAAATCTTCACTGAAGACTTCGAATCGGTCATAGTCATTCCGTAAAGGCGTATTAGCATCGCAGCAATACTCGTTTACCATTCGACTCGCTTTGTTTTATTGCTTCTGATTACCTGAGAAGGCTGCAGTCTATATTTTTATATCATCAATCCATAAGTATGTTGAAGAGATCACACGATAAGCTGTATCCTTGTCCTAGAACTAGTAGGGAAAGAATTGCTCAGTAAGGTCCTTGCGAATCATGAATGGAGATTTCGTGTCTGTGAGGTTAATTTCATAAAGCTATATCCGCTTCACAGGACAACTGATTCACCATTAGACTAGCATGGTCTGATTACTTCTGAACACCTGAGAAGGCTGCAGTTACGTCTCGCAGTTTTCGGTCAATGATGTCTATAGAATCAGTTCTTACGTATGTTGAAGAGACCACAGAACAATCTGTTGCCTTGTCCTAGATCGTATGGTAAAAAATGACTCAGTAAGGTCCTTGCCAATCATTACCAAAGACTTAGTGTCGGTCAGGGTCATTCTGCAAAGGCGTAACAGCATCGCAGGAATGCTTGTTCACCGTTAGTCTCACTTGGTCATATTTCTGTGAATACCTGAGAACTGGTACAATATATTGTACCATTTGGTTGCATACATTGTACTTTTTGGTACAATAAATTGTACTATTTTGTCCAATTAAGTACTTTTTGGTACAATAAATTGTACTTTTTGGTATTTTTTTGGTACAACAAATTGTACTATTTGGTACATTAAAAGTACTTTTTAGTACTATAAAGTATACTTTTTTATACAGTAAATAATACTATTTTGTACAGTTAATTGTACTATTTGGTACCATTAAATTTTACCACTTGGTGTTATATATTGTACTTATTGGTACAATAAATTGTAGTATTTGGTCTAATAAAAGTACTTTTTCGTTCAATAAATTTAACTTTTTGGTAGTTTTTGGCACAACGAATTGTACTATTTGGTACAATAAAAATACTTTTTAGAACTATAAAAGGTACTTTTTAGTACAGTAATTAATACTATTTTGTACAGTTAATTGTACTATTTGGTACCATGAATTTTACGAATCGGTACAATATATTGTACTATTTGGTTCCATACTTTGTACTTTTAGTTAAAATAAACTGTACGATTTGGTACAATAAATTGTACTTTTTGTCAATAAACTTACTTTTTGGTACAATACAAATCGTCGTCTTTAGCACTTTAAACTTCTGGAAGGTTTTTCGGCTTCTATATCCCTTCTATATAGCTTCTATACAGAAAGTTGTCTACATATAGTAAAGATCTTTTGAATATTGCCTATTTAAAAATCTAATGCTGTCTGGTGCCTAATTTTTGTTAAAACAAAAGTCATTGTATGTCGTCTATAGTTTGGAAACATTTTAGATATAGGAATATCATCAAATTAAAGAGAAGATCAAATCTAAGTTAATTAAAGTTTACTATACTTTTAAAAAATAATTTCTAATCATGTTTGTCCTTACAATTTCTTTTCTCCAAGATACTATTCAGAAAGTTTTTAAGAAATCTTAAACTATAAATATTTAATTGGAATTCGTGGTTCTTAAATAAAACACTGTTTAAGTAAAATTATAAAAATTTTAATATTAAATACTCGAAATTTTTACACAATTAGAAAATTTGTATGACCTTCCTTGTCTATAGTTAGATTTGTGTTATTTACTGTTAAAGAAAACTAAATTTTTCCTGATTTCTATAATGAACGATAGAAAGTTTTTGATTTTAATATAATAAAATCCTAAGACTGACAATTAAATTGATTTACACAACAACAGACAACAACAAAACCAAAAAAAAAAAAAAAAAACACAAAACATTTATAAATTATGTTATTAGGTACAAATTTTAGTAAGAATTAAAGTTTTATCATCATAATGGAATAAAAAAATATAGGTTTGTACTTTGAGTTGAAAAGAAGATCAATAGGAAATAAACAGATATGTGTGTGTGTTGGAATTAAATATTTTTTTGTTGTAAAACCATTAGGTTGATTATGAACACCATGAAATAAGTTTACCGAGTGTCAACTGTACAATATTGCTTTGAATGTTAACTGGTAAGCACAAGATTGCACACCGGGCTTAGAGTTATCCCACAACAGCTCTGTTAGGAATTTTATAACAACAAAAAAATAGAAAAAAAAATACAACAAGAATAAAGCATTTTTTTAATTCATTTACTGCCAATAGAGAAATTTCAATGAAATTTAGATAAAAAACAAATAAATTTGCCAATAGTGATGTTGAAATGAAAAAAAAAACTAAAATTTTTGCCAATTTTAATCAACTAAAAATTTATTCACTCAAACAGAAAGATCACATAACAGTGAAAAGTCGGGGAAATAAGCAGAAAGCAGAGAAATCATATGAAAAAATATTTCAAAATTCTTATGATATTTTGTATGATTTCTCTGCTTTTGTTACTCTTCCAGCCATAGTGGTGCTGACTAGCAAATTTACTTGCAGAGACCAATTATAATTGAAATTACTATATTACTATTAATTAAATAAATTACAATATGTAACCAATACAAAAACCAACAACAACAACAACCACAACAACACATCACACATGGTTTTTAATTAGACATCAAATGACAACAAACCAAAATGCAGAAATTGTCAAACTTTTGTGTTATTTTTAGCTAAATTAAGTAAAAATTGAGTATTTTAAATGTTATGTATATGTATATGTTGTGTAATTTTTTGATATATGAAAACAAACAAAACAAATACAATTAAGTTTTGAATTTAATGTAACAACAACAAATGGAAAAAATAATTACAAAATTCCAATTAAGTAAATGCAACTAAATGTGTGGTAGCCACAATAATATTTGTAATACACCTCAACTATTGTACACACACACACACATTTCACTCACTGTGTCAATCAATCACTCACTTACCGTGTCACTGATAGTGACACACGCAAAAACCGCAATGATCACTTTTACTTAAAATCGTATATTCGTTCGCTTTCAGACACTAAAAACCAAAAGTAACACTTTGACTTAATTGATAAAACCAAAAAAAATATATATTTGAAAAGAATAAAAATAACAGCAATAACAACATTACCATTACAACAGCAACAGAAACCAACCAACCACTACTAACAACAACAGCAACAACTACTACTATTGCTATTACAGCATTGTCACACACACACACATACATACATTTATAATTAACAATAATGAAATAACAACAATGCAAATTAATTACATTGCATTCAATTCGATCGTTGTTGCCATTAAGGATAAAAAGGATACTTTCATATATTACACAAACTTGCTAACGCAAATACATACATATGTGTGTACTCTAGTACTAGTAAGTAAGAGTGTACTCTAGTACTTCGATATTTGTATTAACAGAAAGTATCCTTTAACAAACATCCCCTCCCCCCCCCCTTGCAACCATACATTACCGTCACTCATATGCAGTCGTCAATAAAAATGTACACAATTTCTTCCTTTTTTTCAAAAGAAAAACAGAAAAATAAAACCAAAAACAAAGACAAGACATCAATAAAGTGTTTTAAAGAAAACTATAAAATAAAAAAACAAATGTGCAACATTTATTTGGATCAATGGGAAACAGGTAAGTGTAGAGGGGATAAGGCAAAATTAATTTTTTTGGAGTCTTTTACAGAAATTGCTGTGTAACAAAAAGTCTTTAACATTTATAATCTAATAAACGTAATATTTTCTTACTAAAAACTTATTTTCCCTTTAAATCTAAATTACAGGTAGACCAATAGTCCTTTTATAAAGGGTGGGCCAAATACAAGTTTCTTTGTAAAAGTGCAATACATTTAACCAAATTTAATTTTTTTCAATGTATTAATGTTTTATTAGTAAAAACAAATATTGCTATTAAATATGGAATAGAACTTTTTGCAAGTCGCAGCCTCGGCAGGCTTTGCAGTAGCACATTTTGTTACGACAATTTTCCACGACCCTGTTTAAGTTTTCGGGCTGTAGCTCACGGATTGTTTGAATGATACTGGCCTTATGTGCTTGAATCGTTTCTGGATTGTTGGCATAACATCGCCCCTTTATGTGCCAAAGGGGTCATATGGTCATATTGTAGCTCCGAGTTGGTCAATCGACATCGCCAATACGGATGATAATATGATTTAAGAGGCTGATAAGTTATACGGTGCTCAAAAGAGAGATTGTTGAAGCGTGAAGCGAGATTATCAAACAAAAGAGCCTAAAATGTGACAAATTCCCCTATACGATACTTACTAACTACAAATCGATATTAAATTATGTAATTTGGAAAAACGATTGATGCAGAACTTCTCCTTTTTAGGGCTACTTTCACGTGCATTTCTCAGAATTGAGTCCCAAAATCATGTGTTGTACTTTGTAATAAATCTATTTTAATAGACAATCTCTTTTCAACTAATTTTTTAGGTATTGTTTACAAAAATTGTTTGTAGCTAAAAAAAAGTACCAAAAACTACTGTAAATTATTAAAATAGTACTTTTATTTTACCTAATTGTACAATTTATTTTACCAAAAAGAATACTATATTGCACCGAAAAGTACAATTTATTGTACCAAAAAGTACTTTCTTTAAACCAAATAGTACAATTTATTGTACCAAATAGTAGAATTTACTTTACCAAAAAGTGTATTTGTTATACTAAAAAGTACTTTTTATACACCAAAAAGTACTTAAGTTGTACGAGAAGGTACTTTAATTGTGTCAAAAATTCATTCTGTTGAAACTAAAAATAATTTTATTGTTTTAGAAAGAAATTTTTTTGTACCAAATATGACTTCTATTGTGTCAAATAGTATAATTTATAGTATCAAAAAGTACTTTTATTTTACACAAAAAGTACTTCATTTGCACCAAAAAGTACTTAAGTTGAAATTCTAAAATTCTTTAGACTAAATCTAAAAGTACTTTTATGCATCAAAATGTACTTTTTTGCACCAAATATTAAAATGTATTGTACCAAAATGTACATTTGTTATACAAAATAGTACTTAAGTTGTGCCAAAAAGTACTTCAAATATGCCAACAAAAAAAGGAATTTTTATTGTAGTACATAGTACATTTATTGTGCCAAATAGTACAATTTATTGTACCAAAAAGGACAATTAATGTACCAAAAAGCACAATATTTTGTACCAGAAAGTACAATTTATTGTACTAACGGGTACTTTAAGTACTTTTATTGTACCAAAAAGTAAAATTTATTGTCCAGAAAAGTATAACTTTTTGTACCAAAAAGCACTTTTATTGTACCAAATAGTACAGTTTGTTGTACCAAAAAGTTCTTTTGTTTTACAAAAAGTACTTCATTGTACCTAATAGTAAAATGTGTTGTAGCAAAAAGTACATTTTTTAAATGAAAAAGTCCCTAGACATTACGCAGGGAAACCGGAAGTATGCTACAGCATGTTTTTTTTACAACGAGATATTAACAAATGGGTAAAGTATTTACATGTTTCATGGTTCTACAAGTGTTTTGAGACCTATTTGTTAGAGCATATTTTGGCATATTTTACCCATAAAGTCATATTTCGGCAAATTTTGGTTTTAGGAGCATAAATGAAAAAAAACCTCCTTTTATGAAACATAATTTTAATTTTTTAGGCCATATTATTTCAAAAATATCCCTTTTTAAGCATATTTTATGTTTTTCACATTATTTTTTTGTTCGTAAAAACAAGTGTCTTTGCAACTTTGCTTTTTTAAAATGCAACAGCCAAATCTGCTACATGTTTTACACAACTGTGAAATGTTAAACGTTTATTAATCCTGTTTTTCGTGCTTTCTTATTCAATAAGTAAACAAAACATAAAAAAGAGGTGCTTTTCAACCACCACCGTATTCGACCTTGAAGCAGTTAGCTACTATGCCAACAATTATGAAGACATTTTAGAGGATCCTCATCGTTTAGGACCTCTAAAATGTCTTCATAATCCATTAAAACTGCAAAGGATGTCTTGACAGACCCCAAACTAGAACAGACTTGATTTATATTGCTTCAAGTTTCGGTTTTATTGCAAAACATATTAAAAATTTGCAAACGTCAGGTCTTACGCTTATTGAACAAGTTCAGGTGAATGAAGACACTTTTAAATTGATAGATAATTTATCTGATTCCGAAATAAATTTATTAGTAAACAAAATTGAATCTATTTAAGATTTTTGTTACTTTAAAGTTAAATAAATTCATGTGATATTTTTTTTAATTGTTCCTTAAGTATTTATTTCTATTTTATTTTACTTACTCAACATTTGTGTATGTACATTTACAAAAAATACTTACAAAGTCTTAATTTTATAAATAATTTCTTAACTATATCATAAAAATTGTATATGTGACTAAGTATTTGAAAATAACAGCATTGAAGATTTTAACTTAAAATGTTGTCATTTCTTATAGACAGTGAGTAGCCAAACCACAATATAAGTCTATATGTGCACTGCGTATCACACGTACGCATATGGCGCTGCAGACTTGCCTTGAATTGTAAACCACGTGATCAACTTGGTTTCGTATCTTTTGATCAGTTGATATCCAAGATGTCTCGAGGATATCCTTATGTGGAAATCTGGTTTTACTCACTACTATGTACCTTGCGGTTGCAATCTGCTGAACAAAAATCATCTGCTCTTGCTATTTTAGAATTAACATTCCCCAGAACAATTTTATTTTTTCCTGGTACTCAAATTAATAAACTATTTTAGTTTTCAATTGTATTCAGAAATTTTATATAGTTATATAACTATGAAATGCTAATGAATGTACTTCTACTTAACACTCTGCCCGGTTAAGAGTTTCAGTTCCAATTTTTAAATTCATATAATTTAAATAAATTACCAAATCTTATTACACTATAGAGTCTATAGTGTTATATGTATATATGTATATATATATAGTATAGACGCTCAATTTCACTTGACAATACATTTATCTGCATTAGCCTTTTTATTGCCATCTCATTTAAAATTTTGCACATTTCCTTAAAGTATATAACAATGTAGCTTTTCGTATTCTCCCTAAAACTATGCCATCAATTTGTTTTCATTCTCTACGTATACATTCCCATTAAAAGGTTTCAATTCAACAGCTTCATTTATAATGCCTAAGGCCAACACAAAAGTTCCAGGTGTAGCATTCGTTGCAAGTTGAGCCCGTAATAATAGAAAATGCATACACGTGTTGCAGCTGCAACATAACATTTGTGGCTGAGCTCTGGCAAACGACCGCAAACTTTGAGTTTGAGTTTAATATAAAATTCTACTAAAGCGTACCAATAACCGTACCTTAGGTGGTGAGTCGAAGGACCCATATAAACGACTGACATGGAGTCAACTGCATAGATAGACTTCCAGCAGCTAACATATTCAAGTAGATACCTTCTAGTCCCAAGTTAGTAAATAATATAAACAAATACATTTTATTAGATAACACCGGTAAATTTGTGGCTACATGTACCAGCGACAGCCACAGGACAGACAATGCCATGAGGTATCATGAGCTGGCCTCGCTGGATGTTGCTGCTCGCACACACGGAATGCCAGTGAATGCCAAGAACAAGGTCATAATTGGCAACATTAAAAAGCATCATGATTTACTCTCGTGTTGTATGTGCTAGAGCCAGCCGTAACAACATCAGATGTGTTAATGGTGTTTTAAAGTGATTCTGGCCACCGCCTTATGGGGTATACGGTGTCAGCGTTAGCTTTAGCTGCACACGTTAAAGCCTCATTATGCTAGAGCACAATTCACGCAAGCAGAGTAAAGGAGATGAGGGTAGAGTTTAAAAGTGATTTCGTATCTCTGTGCGGAAGGATCCAAAGACCAAACTCATATGTTTTCATAAATAATGACAGTTGAGTATATATTAAGATTTAACACATGCATGTGCTTATTAGCAATATGAATCAAAGCTGATAGGAGATGTTTCAAAGCATACTTTCAGTTAGAGATTCAATGGAATTCTTTCAAAAACATTTAAGTAGTCGCAGGCCTTTGTTATCAATTGCCATAATTCGTAGTATATGTTTAGGAGGATATGGTATGATATCCTTGAGAGTTTTAAGACAGAAAGTCAAAGAATTTTAATGGGGACCAATGTAATGTAAATGTTAAGACGTTTGGGGCATGATATCTGTTAGCTAATTAATTTTGAATAATATTATAATTAAAGTGTTGAAGTTTTACAGAAAAGTTTTAGAAATCTGTTATAACTTACATGAGATATGCTGATAGGTAATATGTATATAATAGGTAAATTTGGCAGCCGCCTAGTGCATAGCTCATTTGGGTCCTTTTATACATGGGTCTCTTTGTGATACAGATATAATAAAAGTGTAGAAAGTAATTACCTACCATCGATAATGTTTTGTTTTTAAATTTCATTCTTAAAATAATAACTCACCGCCCAAAACCATGCTATACATTTTACTTATTTCATGTCAGTGCCTTATGCTATATTTAGTCCAAAATTCCTTGACATGTATCTCCAAAATATAAGCTAAGTAGTGAACTTTTAATTATATTTACTTAATATAGCCGCAACGATTTGTTTGAAACCCAAAGAACTCAATTTTTTTTGCTGAGCCTTATCCTTTCTACCTGAGCTTTGCTGACTATGATACCTAAATGGTTGATACCTGTTGTGGTTAGTGTCTAACCATGAAATGACAATTACAATTTTATGCTGATGCAGTTTACTTGCACAAATGTTCTTTAAACAGTCTAAGTGGCGGAATTCTTGTTAATGCAGCTAATGGGGAAGGTATCCCCTTGTGAATTTGAGTCGACGGAAAAGGAAAGATATAAAGTAGGCTTTAACGCAATGGGAGTAGATAAAGCGAGGAAGAGATAAAAATTTATGAATATTACAAAACAGAACTAGTATGATAATAAAAAAATAACATTCTTTGTTCATAATTAAAATGAAATTAGATACTCTTAACATGAAATACTTCTTCTATAGCAGAAATTCATTCACTACAATTTCCCTTTTTTCCTAAAACATTTTCTTTTATTTTGTGTAACATTAAAAACTAGGCATAAAAAGGATATATGAACAACTTCTAAAGAATGCAGTATATTTGGAAAATTTAAATGTAAAATACTTAAGGACACAACGTTACAAATTGTTAACATACTACTTTTTAAGATCTAGTGCACCTAAAAGGGTGATACGGCATGATATGTTTTAAAAAGTGGATTTTTGTAAAATTAAAATGTTTTTAATATGAACCAAGGATCTCATATATAAGTAATACTTTTGACCCTAATGTACTGCAATTTATGGCTGAAATTATTAATTTTTCTATGTAAATGTAAATTAAGTAAAAAAAAGAATATACGAACAACTTCTAGCATATGCATTGTAAGTCAAAATAAGTCATGCATAATATCAAAAATGACAAAGCGAAATGCTGTAGGCCAACCATTTCTTAAAAATTGGTATGCCTAAAGGGTGTTAGAGCGTGATAAATTCCGTAAACAAAAAATTAAAATGTGAATAATGTGAAATACTTACTGACACAATGTGATAACTTGTCAGCTTACTACTTTTTAGGAACTAGACTAATATTACTAAATTTAACTACAATAATCTTCTTTCAAAGCAATGTTTTATCTTAAAGAAAATGACTCTGTTAGACTCATTTTCCTCCCAAAAAGTATCTTCCACAACTTCTCTCCATTTAAAGCACATTTCCTTTACATTTAATTTACGACAAGAATTTTTATAAGATTTTCCACAGAAAAAGTTCCTTTAAAGTAAATTTTTTAGTCAAAAGTCTCTTTAAATGAGCTAATATATACATGTTTAGTACCAGAAGTCCTTTAACTGCAACTTCTCTATTCATTAAGTATAGATTCTTTAATTTTGCGTGCAAAGTTTACAACTTGGCAGGAAAAGGATATATGAACAACTTCTCAAGGACCTAGCATATTTGGAAAATTGTAATGTGATATACTTAAGGACATATTATGACAAATTGTAAGCTTGCTATTTCTTCAGAACTTAAGTGTTTAAAGGGTGTAACGGCTTGACACATTTCAAAAAATTGTTTTTATCCTGAAAAAAAATTTAGTTAGATTTTCAATAAAAATTGCCATTTTACTAAAAAAACATACTTTATTTATTATTTATTTATAGTTACAAAAAAAAAAAATACTCGAAAATCGTTATAATGCAATATTAGTTAAGTACAAATTTTAAAAAATTTCGTCTCATAAATGCTAACTAAAATGCTGTTATTCGTAATTAATTATTTCTCTACAATTAATCTTATACTCAAATTAATATCAATTATTATCCTTTTTTTTGTTACTAACATCCTTTCATCGTATTTCGTCCTTCCCTCAACGTTTATTTTCTAGGAGTTCCATAGAGAATTTCATACAAAGATGGTGACAAATGTTCAGCCAAAAAGATTTGGATCTTTTCCACAGGAGTCACGGGTGTATAACGAGCCATGGGGAAGGTGCGGGTGGCAGCATCGATAAGGACACGCAAAGTGGGTTGAATGTCGGCAGCCTAAAGATTGAAACATAAAAAACGAAATGTTTAGACAAATATGTGGTTACTTTCAAAATAACATCGGACTTACTTCTCTGGAGTATTTCTCAACCGAGGTCATGGCAGCTTCATAGTAATCTTCACCATAGGTCTGTTTTTGTTCGTGGCTCAATTTGGACCACATTTCCTTGGCCTAAAGGCGTAAAAATTGAGTTGAAGTTACTAATTCATATTTGTGAAGCATTCATACCTGTTCGCGCAATTCGTCTTCGTTGAGCCAAGCATTGCCAGGGGCGAATTCACCGGCAGCAACTACAGATACATCAACGCGGCGAGGACGCATTTCTTGACGCAGGCAAGCGGCAAAACTTTCGACAGCAGCTTGGGTGGCGCACTGGATACCACGGACAGGGGTAGGCACCTTGTTAAGACCTTAAGAGAATATAGATTAAAATATAATAAATAAAAATAGGAAAACATTCAAAATCAATTGCTGTTGTAACCAAAACTTACCAGAAGTCAAAAATATGACACGACCACGAGATTGACGAATCAAAGGCAACATTAGTTGAGTTAAACGAGCACAACCTAAACACACAATTCAAATTTAACGTTATGTACAACAACTTTCACCACATCTCTCTCTCTCTCTCACTTACCCAAAAGATTCAAATCCAAAGACTTGCGCAATACAGCAAATGGAATCCATTCTAATTCACCCAAAGCTATCCAATGAGCACAATGAATTACAGCCCACAAACCCTTGGCACCATGTGGCAAATGTTCCGAAATGAACAAAGCTGTTTCCAAAAGCTTTAGAGAGAAGTAGAAAGAAACACAAAAGGTTGTTGAATGTGATAAACTTGAAAGAATAAATTAAAACTTACAGTTTTTTCCGAGGTCACATCCACATGTAAAGTTTTCATGCGACCAGAAGTTTCTTCTTTTAGAATAGTGGCTTCATCACATTCAGCAATGGGTACATTAAAACCAGCATAGACAGTGAAGCCCAAATCATCTAATTTCTTGGCCAAATACCAGGCAATGGGTGATTCACAGCCAGTGATTAAGACACCTTTACCGGAGGCAGAAACCTAAAATAATACAAATAAGGAATGTGAAATGATTAATGTGAAAAAGCAGTTACATAAAAAAATAGAAAATAAAGCATACTTTAAGGAGAGTGTATTGGTTTTATAAAGGGTATAGTTTAAGGTAACTTTTAACAAAATTAACTTAAAGGAAAGGTCATGTATGGAGCGGGTCATATTTAACCAATACTTTACACAGATACATATTAATTCACCGAATTAGACAGCTTTCCCCTATTACAGTATAGTGAATATTTGCTTGAGCTTTTACATAAAGTTTTATTTACAAAAGTTCCAAACTGTAATTTTTTATATTAATTTATAGAGATTTGTATATAACTATATGTATATCTCTTAGTTACTCTGATTGTTATTTATACCATTAAATTCAGAGAAATAACTGACATTTTCAAACTGAACAAAAATAGAAGGATCCATAAATAAGAGGATACATAAATTATTAAGTGCTGATAGAACACAATCTTTATAAGTTTGTTTATATTTTATTTAAACGAAATTAATTTTCATAATGTTAACTATCGTTAATGATAACTTTATATCACCGCCCATATTATCCTAAATTGTTGATATTAAATAATTAAAGTAAAGCATATTTTAAGGATTTCCAATGTTCCAAAATATGTGTTAAATATAGATATTGATTTCTGGTGACTAACTTTTGGGGCAATGATAATTTAAGAGTACGTTTTATGCGTGAACTTGAAAGTTATTTAAAGTATTGAATTTCCAATATAAGTAAACACAGTTATAGACCTTTTACATCTATATTCATATTCAAAGAACTTAAAGCTGTCTATAAATATAGTTTGGTAAAGACACATTCATTGGGGCATTGGTTAAAGTGACATGTCCAGCCAAAATTAGCTCAAGTGTGAAAATGATATGTGATATATTTGTGTGTGAATATAAAATGTCATATATATTTACATTTAGTTTGTTTTTTTTTTTGTCTTGAAATACCAAAAAAGTTTCCTAATTACTAGGCTGGTGCTGACCAAAGCTCATGCGGAAAACTGAATATCACTGCCTGCTTTTAGGGTTGTTTGTACTTGACTAAGTAATATTTTTGGAAAGCCCAAATTCTAAATTTAACATAAGATTGATGTGGAACTAAAAAATTAAACACCAAAATATGAAAATATAAATATAAATATAAAAAAATATAAAAATATAAGAATATAAAAATATAAAAATTCAGCTTAAATGGACCCCAGCTCGCGCGGTATCTGGGGGGGGAAAGAGGCGTGGGTAAAAATATACAAATATAAAAATATAAAAATATAAAAATATAAAAATATAAAAATACAAAAATATCAAGTTACAAATACAAAAATACAAAATTACAAAAAATAGAAAAACTAAAAAATACAAAAATGCAAAATACAAGTGTACAAAAATACAAGAATATAAAAATACGAAAATACCGAAAATTCCAAAAACTTAATTTCCCTTTACACCTCATGAATGAGGTATATCTACGCGCGTAGGCGTGATTCAAATACTGTCGACAACGTCGAGGGGGCAGGAAATGAAAGGAAATGTAAATGACTGGAGACGGGAGTCTAACCACGGATCTCCCGCATGGTAGTGGCATGTTCTAACCATCATGCCTCGGCCGGTCCCAAGAACACAAGAATGAATTCAATTATTTTTTAGAATTACATCATCCGTATGTGATTCTTCATTGGTTTGACACCTGGGGGCCGATATCTCCAAAGAAAGAATTCCATTGAGAATAATTTGGGGCTATGACCTGGGCAGGTAATGTCAACACTTTAGATGTCACTGATATCGTTATCTGCAGCTAATGAGTCGTTGTAGGTGTTAAACATCGTCATATCTTGCTAAAACTACTATCGTTTGAAAAAAACGGTTAAACTTCTGTTGCGCTGGAGCAAAACTGTTAGGCATAATCACAATATACCGCTCTGTAGTAGTAGATCCAAGGTTGTCCCCGAACAGATGCTCTTAACCCTTGAAGTTGTACATCGGCCGGATTGTGGTTGATTCATTGTAAAAGCTAACTTCTCGAAGTTCTGAACATGATTTCTAATCACTTGGATCGATAATGCTTTATTTCTATGCCGTATTTTGTTATAATTGCAAAATTTTTGTTTTGTGATAGTCGAAGAATCGTTGTATCGATAGTACTCGCAAGAGTAGAACACACGTTGTGATCTTGCATTGGCACTGAATTCCCATTCACTGCTTTTTTATATTCTTATACCTCTGTCTACCCTGTCGTGATTGTTTGATGCAGGTACTTATTTAAATGTAAACGGTCTTTTGGTCCACCTTGTAAATAATACAAAAGTAAAGAAATTGCTATGCGTAATTATTTATTTGAGCGTTTCATTCCTACTAATGGAACATTTTTAGAAGGCGTCTGTAATCACTGCTAAAAAATGAATTCAGAACACATAACAAAGAAACTTTCTTTGCGATTTTTTCCATTCTCCTTCTACACTTATGATTTGTCATTAAGTCAATTTGTAAATCATTCGAAAACGTAGAAACAGAAACCTTTACTTAATTTCTGCAAATTCCAGAATATTTAGTACTAGCTGACCGGGCAGACTTCGTCCTGCCTAAAAAAGTATTGACTTAAATGTAACTTTTTTGGGTGAAATAAATTTTTGTTTTGTGTTAGATCTTTTGATATTCTCATAGAAATTTAACAACAATTTTTGAGTTATATTAAAGGATTAATATATTTTTAATGACATAAATGTATTGCAATGCTTTTGATAATAAAACGTGTATGGGAGAACCAAAGGAGTGTACATATGTTAATCAGTGGGTCCTTCCACACGTGAACATGCAACATAATGCTGTTCATGGAAAAAAACATGGATTTTCAAATTCAAGCCGCAAACTTGAATAGACTGACCTTCAGCATTACTGATTGTCATCGCAAATTCTAATCGAACTGGAAACTGTAATCAGTTGAATCAAACGGCAAATCCGTGGGTGTCATTGGAATACATAGTAGATTTGAGAAATATTTCAAATAATGAGTATTCGATTTATTTTCTGCCGTAGATCTCGGTCACATACACCACTGATCTTAAATAATTCCATAGTTGCACACCCTATTTCAAATTTCAACCCTTTTCTTTAGAATACGTATATTGATCTCAATTGAATACAGACCAAATTTCATGGCAAATTGTAACTTTTCGTCCAATAGACGGGGTCACACCTAATGATCTAGTACTTTAGATATCGCACTTTTACAAATTAGGTTCTATAGGCAGGGAAATTCCTACTAATCTAGTACTTCAGCTGCCGCACTTTAACAAATTAGGTTCTGTGGGCGGGGCCACGCCTAACAATCTCATCCCGCTAGTTTTTGACTTGATCAAATTGCATCCACTAATCATTTAAAGTCACTAATTGTAATAGTCGGGCGTCGGGAGTGTGATGCAAGGTAAAGCTTCTGATCGGTTTAACTTGGCAAACCCAGAGTGATCCTTGCCAATTGCACTTCAAGTCTACCCACAGAGCTCCGTATTCGTGGTACTTCTGCGAACGGAGTACTTCCACGTGGTGATGCTTGGAAACGTGGCTTGACACCCGTCAGAGCACGGCAGTGAGGGGCGGAACTTAAAATCCAGGCACGTCGGCTCAGAGTGAGCGGTACCCTGGTCTGACCTAGAACGGGTGGCTGTAATAAAATCCTGGCAGGAGGAAAAAACTGCGACGTGGTGCGCTGGGCTTGCAACCCGCCACTGACGTTTAAACTATTGCAATAAAAGGAATTGTAATAGTACGCCAGATATTAAATTATTGTTAATGGGGTGGAATGGGTTGGCCACACCTCAAGAACTTCGGTTGAAAGCTGCAGCATCCACTAAGCTTCAAACAAAATCTATTTAATTTGTATATAAACATGAATATACCATTTGTCGGTGCCATTTGAAAATTTAAATATTGACAAAATAAACATCGACATACTATGTATGTATTTAAATGTTCACAATTTAAAAATTTTGGATAATTTTTGTATGGGAAAAATCGAAAATCGACTCAACAAATGGACCAAAAGAGTCAAATGCATTGTTTAAGTAGCCTATAACCATCCTCGAAAGATTGCCTTTCTAATGAATCCGGTTTGTTGCACATCGGTTCGGTAGTTTTCAAGTCTATAGCGGTCATACGTAGAAACAAATGTTCACTTTTATATATATAGATAATAATATTGTTTTCATCATAAAAACCAGAGACATTTATGCAAAATTTTGAATCCAATTTGCAAAAGAAATGTAATAAATTTGGCAAAATGAAGTATGTTTCTTAGAGCTTGACCCAGACATATAAAATTGTTGCTCAAATCTCCCATAGAGGGAGCACGGTGTATTTCAATACCTGTCATCTACGTATGAGTTATAAATAACTCATAACGTCAAGTATACGTAAAAAAAACTCTTACTTTTACATAATTAACTCAAGCAGTAACACAACAATACAGTTGTTAATTTATCTGCTTCCTTTCCAATATCTCTGTTTGATTTATTTATTTATATCCCTACAAGTCGTTTGCATTGTCAAATTATAATTTCTTTTTTATAACAACTAACTAACTAACTTTTCTTGTCCTCCCCCTCAAAACATTGACTGAATATCTGGCCATTCCTACTCCCCCCTTTCGCCACTTAACTTTTCTACCTCATTATTAATGTAATTGGCCTTAATTACTTGGTTACAGACTCAGTAGTACAATTAAATGGATATTAAGTGCTGCCAGTCAAATTGCTGTGTCCTTGCACATCCTTGATAGTGGTTTAAACTTCCAGTTACATCAATTGTCTTCTTTTGTTATTTAAACTTACAAATTGGTTTAATACAATTTCCCCACACTAAATTGTTCATTGTCATGACCACCATAAGGACACAGACACAGAGCAATAAAGAGACCAAAGGAGTAGAGAAAAACAAGCCATAATGGAAACTAATCAAAGCCCCTCACTCAACTCACAGTGCCTTGTGTGTTAGTTTGCAGCACTGCAATTGGGGGTTCCAACATCCTGAGTCCTGTGTCCTACGTCCAGTTGTCTATTGCATTCTTCGTTGGCGGCGCACTAAAACAATGGTTGCACATATGCAAAATATTCACATTTTGCCCAACTCCTCCGGGCCTCGTTGAATATGTTCATCATGTGGGGGTTGCTGTGGGATGTTAGACGACGAGACATGAAGCAACATCTGGTCTTAACTAACTTGGGGATGCGTTGTCATGTTGTTTGTTTGCTTTACCAAAAATTGGAAAAAATTCGACGTATAATTTTGTCAATTTGTTACGAAGACCACGATGAGGATATGGGCGAGTACGGTGATGATGATAGCAATGATGGCGTTGGCGTTGGCGATGGTGATGGCATTTGCTTTGTGCTAGTGAAACCTATGTATGAGTATGACAATAATAGTGGTGGCGTTGGTGATAGTAGTGACGGTATTTCTGGTATTATCGTTGATGATGATGATGGTGATGACTGTCGTCGTCGTGGTGGTGATGGTGTTGCTGATGGTGGTTTCAGTTATGCGCCTTATGTTTCTGGTTACTGTGGTCCATTATGGTGTCTAACATATGAGCAGCTTCGACCATCCATCTGGCGATTTGTATGGTTTATCAGGTTTTGCCATTCATTAAAATTGTTTAGATTTGTTGAGTGTATAACAAGCAAACATATGCAAATCTAGACTCAGACATTTGCTAATGTTAATGCCCCCCCCCCCCCCCCCCCCCAACTGCTCTTCTTTGGTTAAGCATATGACATTGTAGTTGAGTATTACGTTTGTGTGTGTATAATGAACTTTCTCTCTTTTGGCAATCATTAACATGATTTCAAATTGGCTACATGCTGAATTGGTTTTTTCTCGCATTTAAGTCATACATCAGAGTTGATAAAGTTAAATTAAGCCTGAGACTGCTATAAAATTGGCAATTGGAAAGGAAAAGTTAACTGAGTGAACAATTTGGAAGGTGTGAAAATTTGTTTATTAACAGAAAAAGAATGGTACTAGAAAAAAGTGCTAGAGATCAAAGAGTTTTAAAGGTATTTTTCAATCAACTGTATTCATGAGAATATTATATGGAGGTGTATACTTTTAGGGTGATTTTTTAATATAGTACTAAAGTAGACAGTTGGTGCAGGGTATAAAGGAAATATTGATGAAAGGAATCTGGAGAGAGTATTACTACAGTCTGAGGTTATAGAAAGCCGCCGGGGTCTTGCAATAATAAACTGAAATTACGGAAAAATTCCTCAAATATATGCAAAGAGAATAAGATCCTTAAAGTCCACCTATAACATAAATTTGATCACGAACATTCAAAACTATCAACATCAGTAATTACCCACATTTGTTTTATCTTATTAGGAATTCGTATTAATACAGTACGACGACTACCATGATAAGCTAAGAGTTTCAAGGTCTTTGCATTTCTAGAAATCCCTGATAATGTAAAATGTCAAATAAAATCCTAGAATTTAAACCATACATATAATTAGCAGATATCTACTCCTTTCATACGATTTGGCCTTGTCGCATACACTAATGACTTTAAATTGTAATGTTGTTTAACACTAACATTGCCCTTTCAAGTGCAACGAATGTCCTTCAATATGGACAAAGGACCGCAAAAATGAAAAACACACTACGAAGTTTTACTACGAACTGTCTGTAGTTTTGCGACGAAAAATTAGATTTTATTCAAAACATGTCACAATGTTGCAGTATACCTTTAGGATGATATTTCGTATTCAGGGCAATGTATACCTTTGGGGTGTTAGTGTTTGTGTGGGTGACTACTGCTGTAAATGACAGTCAGTTAGGTAATTTAAGATAAATGCAAGGTTGGAGAGTAAAGCAGTGATAAAGGTTTTGTTTTTTTGGTAAAGTTTAATTTTTAATAAAAATAGATTGAATTAAGTATGAGGGGTTAAAAAACGCAAAGCCAAGATAATGGGCTACAGTGAAACTTTGTGTTTAAAGACAATCTGCTATAATTTTTCGCAGTATTCCTACTTATCTGAATTTTCTGTTCATTTCATTAATTTATAATTACATTATTACAGGTAAACATGTGTTTTTGTAAATAAAAAGTGTGCTAAACCTCAAGAAGATTTAAGCTGACACAAAAACTTACATACGAACACTTTGCCATCTACGTGAACACTAGCAATTCCTTTACAAACGCCAGTAAAGTTTACTGTAAAGCTGCACCTAAACAATATCTATAGCTGACATTCACATGTTTGTTCGTTTTACACATGATGTTGCAGCATCCTTTTAGGCATTTTTTTTTGAATTGGTAATGACCAGCATATTTTCGATAGCTTGACGTATTACAAAGTTTAGGCAACTTGACTAGTGTTCGATTTGCAAATGTGCAACATTTTGGTATGTTAAAGTTGTAACATTCAACAATATGTGCCTCCATATGAGGAATTTGAAATTCCTAGCATACTTTATGGTGTTTGTTTTCATAGAGACTACACAATGTGTGTTAAGTACTGCGAAATTCTTTCGTTTAACATTAACGATGATGATTTCGAAAAATTACCTCTAATTGGCAATGGTATTGATTTTTGGAAAAATTATACTGGTCAATGGAATTCTAGTGTATAGCTTAAGGCGTTACATTATTTTCAACTAGTTTGCAGTTTTTAAAATGTTAAGCATACTTTAGGGTGGGTGGTGTAACTCAAAATCAGTATGTAGCTTATTTTGGTATGTTGTGGTACAATGTGAAAAAAAAACATTTTACATAATATATTTTGAAAGGGCAGAAATATTTTTTGAAACTGTTAAATCATCTTAAATTACTGATACAATCTCGTATACAATGACAGTCTACTTTTTGGAGCATTTTATTTTTTCCACATATGATTTTATCATGTCATATGATTAATCTTATTAACGGTGCATGTAAAGCAGGGATGATAATAGTGCAATTGGGCTTTGACTGCTTCCCACATTTTCTTATTTTCATTTATTGGTACATTAAAAGTACATTTTAATACAACAAATGTACTTTTTAGTATAATACAAGTTCTCTATGGTACAATAAAAGTTCTTTGCCGTACAATGAAAGTACTTTTTGGGATAATAAAAGTCCTTTTTACAATAATTGTACTTATTGGTACATTGAAAGCACTAATTGTACATTTTCGTGCAATAAAAGTACTCTTTAGTACAATGAAAGTACATTGCAGTACAACAAAAGTACATTTTGGTACAATCAAATTTATTTCTGGTACAACAAAAGTACTTTTTGGTACTATAAAAGTACTTATTGGTACAAAAATGAACTTTGTGATACAATAAAGGTACTTTTTGGTATAATGATTGTACTTTTTGTGACAGTAACAGTACTTTTTGGTACAATAATTGTACATTTTGGTATAATAAAAGCATTTTCTGGTACAAAAAATACTTCCTGGCACAATAAAAGTTCTCTTTGGTACAATAAAAGTACTATGCGATAAATTATAATTACTTTTTTGGCACAATGTAAATACTTATTCGTACAATAGTTGTACTTTTTGGTACTATAAAAGTACTTATTGGTACAAAAAAGTACTTTGTAGTACAATAAAAGTAATTTCTGTAAAAATAAAGGTACTTTCTGGTACAATAACTGTACATTTTGTGACAATAAAAGTACTTTTTGGTACAATAATATTAATTGTTGGCACAACAAAAGTACTCTTTGGTCCACTAAAAGTACTGTGCTGTGAAATGATATGACTTTTTTTTGGCACAATGTGAGTTGGTACAATAATTGTATTTTTTGGTACTATGAAAATATTTATTGGTACAAAAAAAGTACTTTTCAGTACAATTAAATTACTATATGGTACAATAAATGTACTTTTTTGGTACAATAAAATTACTTTTTGCCACAATGAAAGTGCTCATTGGTGAACTAAAAGTACTATGCGGTAAAATGATATTAGTTTTTTGGCACAATGTGAGTTAGTACAATAATTGTACCTTTTGGTACTATGAAAGTACTTATTGGTACAATAAAAGTACATTCTGCTACAATAATTGTACTTTTCAGAATTTGAAGGTATTGCTTGGTACCGAAAAATTAATTTTTGGGACAAAAAAAGTACTTCTTTATACAATAATTGTACTTTTTGTGAAAATAAAAGTACGTTTTGGTACAATAAAAGTTCTTTTCGGTACAATTAAAGATCTTTTTTTGGACAATAAAAATACTTTTTGGTACAATAATTGTACTTTCTGGTACTACAGAAGTAATTTTTGGTTCAATAAAAGTACTTCTTGGTTCAATAATTGTACATTTTGTGACAATATAAGTACTTTTATACAATAAAAGTAATTGGTGTTACAATAAAAGTACTTTCTGGTATAATAATTGTACTTTTTCATACAATAATAGTATTCTGGTCCGAAAATAACAATAATTGTACTTTTCCGTAATTGAAGGTATTGATTGGTACCGACAATAAAAGTACTTTTTGGTACTTATTGACACAATAAAAGTACTTTCTGGTACGACAAGAATACTTTTTGACACAATAAATGTACTTTTTGGGCCAATAAAAGTACTTTCTGGTAACATAAAAGTACTAACTGTCACAATCAATGTACTTTTGGGTACTCCTTGGTACAATAAAAGTGCTTTTTGGTACAAAATGAGTACGTTGAGGAACAATAAACATATTTTAGGCATAAGAAAAGCATTATCTGGTACGAGAAAAGTACTTTTTGATACAATTTTTGTACTTTCTGGTAAAAGAATAGTACTTCAATAGGAATTTTTGCGGCAATTAAAATACTTTTTATTACAATAAAATTACTTTTTGGAAAATAAAAAGTCATTCTGCTTCAATAAACGTACTATGGGGGCATTAAATGTATTTTTCAGAAGTAATTAATATACTTTTTAGTACAATGTAAGTACTTTTTGGGACATTTAAATAAAAACATTAAGCAGATGGAACATTTAAAGAGCTTACGTGAAGTACCTAAAGCTCAATTGTGGTACGAGACCACGTATCATTTTAGTGCCATTTGGTCATTTAGCGGAGCACATCGTGTCTTCTGCTCACAAGAGCACTGTCGAAACAGCGATTCTTAGACAAGAGCGTAAGGAATAGTTTGAGTTCATTGGAATACACGACAACATACGATCCTTGGATTCAATTGAATACACAATTGTGTCAAGTTCGAGGAGATAGGTTCAACATAGGTGAATTAAGCACGGTCCAGTCAACCTAGACCTTCAAGGGATCCTAAAAGCGTGAAGTGTGTCAGAGCATTCTTATAAAGATCAAGGGGACATGCTGTTACAGTAAATACAGAGTGGTATATTACCATACTGCAGAACTAATTGCTCCATAGCTATAGAATTTCTATGGTTTATATCAAAGATCATGGTTGCACTAACATGTGGCTACTTGTCTCAAATCTAACGACTCATTGGTGCACTTCGCAAAATCTTGGACAAAAAAGGGATATCCTAAAGGTATACAGAAGGAATCAGCGAAAATGGGACTAACGGTGAACGAGGACAAAACGAAGTTATTAGTTTCAACGAACAAAGAATCTACTCGTTTGGGAAACTGCGTGAACGTTGACAACTATAATTTCGAGGTGATAGATAATTTTGTCTACCTAGGCTCCGCCATCAACAAAGAAAATAATGTCAGCCTAGAAATCCGGAGAAGAATCCTGCTTGCAAATAAATGCTACTACGGACTAAGCAAGCGATTCAATGACAGAGCCCTCTCTCGACGAACAAAACTTCAGCTATACCAGATACTGGTTCTACCTGTCCTAATGTATGGCTCAGAATCCTGGGTTATGACACAAGCGGATGAATCGGTTCTGGTGATATTCGAGAGAAAAATACTCCGTAAAATATATGGGCACATCATCGTTAACGGAGAGTATCGGCGTCGTATGAATCATGAGCTGTACGAGCTGTACACTGACATTGACGTGGTCAAACGCATTAAGGTGCAACGGTTGCGTTGGCTAGGTCATGTTGTACGCATGGACGAAAATGCTCCAGCTCGAAAAGTCTTCGACAATGAACTCGATGGACGGCGCAGAAGAGGGCGACCAAAACTCCGTTGGAAAGACCAGGTTACTGGGAACCTTACAGAACTCGGTGTGACTAACTGGAGAAGAAGCGCAGAAGATCGAGGCGCTTATAATATTTTTCTACGTGCGGTACATAATCCACTGGGATTGCATAGAAGTACCAGTTAAGTTAGTAAGTACTTATTCTGTTCAGTGTCTCTTGTTCAGTGTCACATAAATAATTAAAGCAACGTATTCGAGAGGAAATGCTTAACAATTTACGAAACCGTGTCTAGCCTTCATTTAAAAATTGTCGCTCTAGGTTGCAGCAGTATCAAAGTAGTCAAGTATCATATATGGATAATAAAAATTTTAAGAAATTAAATCCCGATTTCTGTGCTTTCATAAACAATAAACAGATTTTATCTTATATATTCAGTTTTTGTTTTAGCATTGTAGGAAAAGTAATAAGACATTTGGTCCACCTGCTATAGTACATTTTTGAGAACTAAAAAAGTGGATTATTAAAATACAGTGTAAATATCTCCATACTACAGAAAGTTAATGGTGTTATATAAGACAATTTCAATAAACTAGAAACGACAATTAAAATCCATTTATTTCACATTCATACGGTTGTCGTGATAAGTCATATTTATCTTTCACGACAGGAGGTACTTGAACATTTTTGTTTCTTAATAAGAATTAAAGCAGTTTAATTCTGGGAATTTCCTTCTTTTATTTTAAAAGTTTTAAGTTTAGTCTAATTGTGAAACCAGCCATCCTAACACCATCCTTTTCAAGGTTATAGTTTATGCTATTTCATGGTTTAGATTCAAAAATTGTTGCATACTTTTAGTTACAAGTTGTTTATAAATATTTGTAGCATATTCTCCATACCACATAGACAATTTAATATATATATCTCGCTTACACACTTTTCTCTCAAACGACAACATTTACTACTAACCTCAATCCTGTTTAGTTTTAACAAAATTCTAAAGAATTCCCTATCTTCCGTGCTCTTGTTTATGGTCTTTGTTTTAGGAATTTAAATTAATTAGCTGTAATAAATTAAATTTATATATTCGCTATAAAGACAACCTGTCATTGTGTGTGTGTGTGTGGCTTTTGCGGTGTTTGTCTTTATCACTTTACAGCAAAACGGTCATTTAACAAACAGCAAAAACACAACAAAAAAACATGTGGTGGCAACCGAGAAACTCATTAATGTTTGTCATCACTTCAGCCCCTGAATATATGCTACGACAACTGTACACAACTCACATGAATGCCATGACATGACAGCAACCACACACAGGCACACACAGAGAGACAGAGCTTAAGAAATTAATTTTCTAACTCATAAACTACAGCGGGGGGGAATTTCACAAAAAATTGCTTAAGCAAAGTGAAAACATGATTTTGCGCTATCTTAAATTCAAACAACTCCAAGTTTATAATTGAGGGCAATTTATAACTTTGGCGTATTACAAAAATCTCAATTACCTTTTGCTCAGGGGAGGTAATTTATATAAATTTCCTTAAAATTTTTCTCTTTCTAATTTTACATTGATTTGAATTTTTGCCAAACTGAAAGAAAGTGTTCTAAATATAAATCAATTTTAAGTCTATTTAAAGCCTAAATGTTGTTGAAACTACCGTCAAGATTGCTGGGTTGTTCATATATTTGCACATTGTTTGGTATCAGGATGTATAGAATGGCGGCAATGGCAGCCGAGTGCTATACACACGCTGCTGCTGTTGAAATAGCGTGTTTAAACGCCATTTATCACTGAAACCAACAGCTAATAAAAATACCTGAAATGTAACTTTGTGTTGCTTGTTCACATTCATAGTTTCTCATTTGGTTCGGTTCGGTCGGTCGGTCGGTCGGTCGTTCATTCTTGCTGTTCATTGTGCCAACAATGTTAAAATATGTTTTATACCCGCTCTCGCTTGCATTTGTCTATTGTTCGCACTCGGAAGTGAAAACAACTAAAGTCCCTCCCCGGGCTGCCCGCCCGACTTCCTATGCGCCTTCTGTCTTCTTGCTCTTAAATTGCCAAGATAATATTTGTGAGCCAGTGGCAAAACTATGCCAGTGTTAAACTGAAAATGAACGAGCGCTCAGCGACGACTACAGCGAGTAGACCACCAACACATGTGAGCAATTGTTCATTGGCTTTTAAACACCTACCAAAGTTGAGCTACTAGCTGTGGTCGTTGAAGGATAATGCGATAGTTATTTCGAGATAGAGACGCTATAGCGAGGCGAGCAGCTGTAGTAGACAGGATACATGGGTTTGTAACAGCGTGGGTATGTGTGAGGAGAATAGGTTTGGGTACTTAGCGGTGGGATTTTGATAAGATTTTTATCGATAATCTAAGATTTTAGAAATTATTTTTATGATTTTAAAAGAGGACAAAGTGAATAGCAAACAATTTTATATGAAATTAGAAGATTATTTTGTGTAATATTAAAAAAAGTTCGCTTATTTATATTATGGCCATAGTCTCCGATTTTCAGCAAAGAGTACAGAACTGTTAAAGTATATTCAAAAGGGACAATTTCCTAGATATAGCATTAAAAAAGACAGATCCGTTTTAATGGAGTTCAGTTACAAATAATCGTACAGTAGAACTATATATTCAGGGTAGACCAAAAGTCTGTTTACAATTGAATCGGTAACTGCGTCCAGCAAATACGGCCGGGTGGGACATAATTGTGATGAAATAGAAGAGCAGCCAATACAAATTTAGTTCTACGTACGCTAGTCATTCTTAAACAATGTAAATATCATGGACTGAGGTCCTTAAATTGGAGAATAGGTCAATCAAACCAAAGGACAAATTTAAAATTTTTTTTTTAACTTAGAAACATTTTTCGTAGTTCAGTATGTAACCAGTGATAACAATCTGAAATTATGAATAAGTTATTTAAAACATTGAGACCGTTGAATGTCCTTGCAATATAAAAATGTTATTTCACAACATAAAAGGCAAATTTTTAAAATGTGTTCCTTAAAGTATTAAAAACAACGCGTAACTATGTAAAATTTTGAGAAAAGTTAGTAAACTTTGAAAGGTTGAATGTCCTTGAAAAGGAAGAATTGAAAATATTTTGTCCTAAATATTTTTATAGTCGATATTTTATTATGTTAGTGTATTAAAAGCGATGACTAAGAAATATTGCAAAAAAAATTAAACAATCTGACATTATGAATAAGGATATTGAGGGAGGTCCTTGGAATAGAAAAAATCGTAATTTTTAATGTAACTGGCAAATATAAAAAAATGTTTTTTAAAGTATTCACATCAGCTACGAGTAACAATGTTAAATTATGACTCAAATTTTTAGAACATTAAAAGGATTAAATGTCCTTGAAATATAAAAAATAAAAAAACAATTCTAAATATTTTGGAAAGTTTACAGTTACGTATGAAAATATGTAATCGAATGCAATAGCAATGAGAAATATTGGAAAAAACTTTATACAATCTGTCATTATGGATAAGGATATTGGGAGAGGTCCTTGGAATAGAATAAAGGTTAGTTCGCATATAACTGACAAATTTTCCAATATATTGAAAACATTCTTATAATATGAATAACTTTTGTAGAATATTGAAACGGTTGTATTGTCCTTGAAAAGGAATAATTGCAAAAATTTAGCTCCTAATGTTTTGGAAAGTGAAAATTATGATATGTTAGGGTGTTATTTGCGATTACAATCAAAAATAGTAGACAAATTAACACAATTTTTCTTAATGGATAAGGACATTGAGAGAGGTCCTTGGAATAGAAAAAAGTTCTGTTTTGGAATGTTGAAATTTGTGTATGTAAGTGTGTTACCTTTGGTAACCATCGGAAATATTGAAAAAACACTGAAACATTCTGCATATGGATGTTGAGAGAGGTCCTTGGAATAGAAAAAAGGTTAATTCGCAAATATAACTCGAAAATTATATAATTTGTTTCTTATCACATTGAAAACAACCGCGCGTAACAATATGACATTATGCATACATTTTGTACAGCCTTGAGAAAAACCATCTCAAAGTTGTACAAAATGTATGTCCTTAAAATAGAAAAATTAAAAAAAATTGTTCTAAATGGTTTGGAATGTTGACATTTTCATATGTATGTTACTTGCGGTAACAATAAGTAATATTGGAAAAAAATTAATTATCTGACATTTTGAAAAAAGAAAATTTAAAGAGGTTCTTGGAATAGAAAAAAGGTTAGATCGCAATATAACCGGCAATTTTTAAAAATTTGTTCCTAAAAGTGTTGAAGACAATCGCGCGTAACGATATGAAATTACGAATACATATTGACGGGAGGGTTGAATGTCCTTAAAGGAAAAAACATTAAAAAAATTTTTCTAAATGCATTAGAACGTTGACATTTTCGTTTGTAAGTATCTGTAATAACAAACAGAAATATTGGGAAAAAATTGAAACAATCTGACATTGTAGATAAGGTTATTGAGAGAGGTCCTTGAAATAGAAAAAATGTTTTTTTCGCAATATAACTGGCAAATGTGAAAATGTTGTTTCATTAATTATTGAACACAATCAAAGTGACAAACTGAAGTGACAAAATTTAGTTGTCAACGTTTTGGAGATGTCTCTGATATAGAAAAATTTCAAAAAATTCAAAAAATTGGGTTTAAATTGTTTGGAAAGTTGATATTTTCATACGTGAGCGATAACAATCGAAAATATTGGAGTAAAAATTGATACAATCTGATATGAAAAATAAGGATATTTAGAGAGGTGCTTGGAATGTCATACGTTTAGTTCAAAATGTAACTGGCAAATTTTAAAATATGTTTCTTAAAGTTTTGGAAACTAAACGTTTCCAAGGTCCTTGAAATAGCAAAAAATTCAAAACTTTTATACACAATGTTAAGTAAAGTTCGCGCATTTTTAATAATAACGTTTGAAAAATGCGTCAAAAGAGACCAAGGTCCTTGAAATACAACACGTGGTTATCAAGCGAGAGACTTGGGTTCGAGCCCTGTTCTAGCCAATCCTCATTTGGAGGCACCTTTAGTGTTATCGACAGCAACTATCGAGTAACTTGAGTAAACACTACTCTCCCCCTTTTTTCTTGAATCTAATAAATGAAGCCGTTCAATCCTTCTAAAGCAATTAGTTCTCCCACTTCTCATTACTGGCATGCAAAGAGAAAATGTGTTAAGTTTATTTATTTTAAGGACACTGTAGCGCAACCGAAAACTCTACCCAGCCCGTACACTTTTGATTTTCTTTGACTATTTGCAAAGCGCTACTGCTGGCGTTCTTGCCATTCACCTATTCCGCTTCCTGTTGATGTTTTTCGTATCGTGCCGCCGACAATTGTGTTGTGTTGTAAATATCCTTTTGTAACGTGTTTGTCTTTGTTGTTAAAAGTGTAAGCCTTTTTTCGTGTTAAATCTTTCATGAAATAGTCATTTCATTTAAAGAACCATTTACCTCAGGTGTTTGTTTGTCTGCAGGTTAAGGATACTAGAAAGTAATTGGGCCAGGACGACAAGAGATTGAAAGAGACTGATGTATAAAACAATTTCAGAGCAGCTAATGGCCAAATTAAGGTTCAATATTTTATTGGGCCCCCCAAACACGTTACTATAAACTAAGTCTAAAGAGTTTACATAAATTGTGTTCTATTGAGTGTGTGGCCAGTCATGTTTTTTATTATTTATATGCTAAGGAATGCATGTAAATGTATTTCTGGTAGACTTAAAAACACACAACAAGAGATACAACTTCATATTTTATTATAATTTTTATATGCTAAAACACGATCTTCCATAATCTTTATTGTGTCTGTAGCTAGACTAAAAACACATACACGACAAGAAGTCCTTTTTGCAACACAGCTATAACAACAACAACAACAATATTGGCATCTACTGTACTATATCCTTAGCTATATAATGTGTTAGCCTTAAAGTATGTTCTATGAAAACACCATTATGCATGATACACAGTTTCGTATATGCCAGATAAAGTATAAAAACAGAGAGAGAGAGAGAGAGAGAGAAAGGGAAAAAGCAACAATACAGCAACAGAGACTACCTAAGATTCTGTTATAACACATAAAGCCCTAATAAAATATGCTTACATTAAATTTGCTATACATTTTGCATACTATTGTTGCTGCTGCCGTTGCATTTCATTCTTGCCAGTGATATCACAACTCGGTTACAATAACAATAATAACAACCACACAGCAACAACCACAACCACACATAACCTAGACTGCAACAATGTCTTTAATGTATGCGTACACAAAATGGGAATATATTCGGATTATAAATGCAGATAGGTATGAAGATGCATCATTTGCTGCTATCTATCCATCTTACATACATATACAACAGATGGCTGCTGCCGCTGCTTTGCATGTAAATATTTTTTTAAAGGAAAATTTCAAAGCAAACAACAAACATTAAGGACATTTTCAAAGCAGCTAAGATAACTCGGCCATATAGTCTGAAGATGTTCAAATGCGTTACAATTGCAATTGTAGGCGGGGCTGAGAAAGAGAAATAAGGACAAAGAGAGGCGGTAATATATACATGAGGATTTATGTGCAGCCGTAATGAACTGCTGAAAGTAGGCAAGGCAAGAAATATTAGGTAAAGTCAGCATTTGGTACCTATGATCGTCATAAACATGGCCAGAAGTTAAAGGACGAAGTTAAGCGTATCTTTTTGGTAGAAAACGTAAAAAATGGTCCTAACTAATTTAGAGTTAACCATAATAAAATCAATGAATTTGAATAGCATATTTTTCGGGATAAACATACAAGTTAATTAATTTTTTTATTTGATTGCATACTTTATGGTGTTATACAATAAAATGTAATGTAGCATACTTTTAGGAAACAGAAAGCTGAAATTAGCTCTGTTACGCAGATATGCCCTATTATAGACATATGTTATAAGAGAATATTAAGGATCAATCAGGAAGAGTGCCATATCTATACCATCATGGCAAAAATTGATATCTCTAATTTCTATAACTTTAGAGGTAATCGTTAAAAAGTTAAAAACAAAAAATTGTGTTTGTTTCGCTATTTTTAGGATTATTAACTACTCATAACTAATTCAGTGTTAATCATATTGAAATCATTGAATTTGTATAGCATATTTTTCGGGATAAAGACACAAATTAATTAATTTTCTTAATTTGATTGCCTACTGTACAATATAATTTAATGTAGCATACTTTTAGGAAAGATTAAGGTGCAATTAGCTCTTTTACGCAGATTTTACCTAATATAGACATATATTATAATAGAATATTAAGGAACTGTCAGAAAGAGTGTCATATCTATACCATTATGACAAAAGTTCATATGTCCAATTTTGATAATTTACGAGAAGTCAATGTAAAGTTTCCAAACTTCATAAAGACATATTAGCTTTTCATACAGAAAATTAATAGATTTCCACATACCTCAGACATGTCATCCCTGCTAAATTGTCCGAAAGGACATAAAGAAAAATATTTTTTTTTTTTTAAAAAACAATCACAATAACTTTTGCCATAACGGTATAGATATGATGCTTAGAAATGCGAAATCCTTGGCCAATATCCTTGTCAATTTTTTCTTAACTTCAGATTATCATCACGCGTAATGTATCTCAATAAAAAACTAGAAATTTTTTCCAATCATCTAAATACATTTTGGGTAGATTTTTTTTGGTATCAAAAGGATTTTGGTCCTTTGTAATACCAGTGGAAATTTTGGCATAATTCCGATGTGAATTTTTCTAAAAATTGTATATAAAAATTTTAATATGTCATTTCTATGGCAGTCAGGACAAATTATCCTACTTCAGGTATATTGACTCTTTTCAATGTCTTTGCAAATTATTCAAAAAATGTCAGATTACCATCGTTGTTTTTGTATTTATTCGGTCTGTTATTAGAACATTGATTTGGAATTTGTTTCAAGCTCAAGACCAGTGTTTTTGAAAGAAGTTTATAGCAGAATGATATTCTCATAATGCCAGGCAGTCTGTACAGCTGTTTCGGATTCAGCCACGAATCCTCATCAGCAGACTTTGGTGGCTGAATCCGAAACAGCTGTACAGACTGCCTGGCATTATGAGAATATCATTCTGCTATAAACTTCTGTCAGATTACTTTCTGGGTGACATATCTAAACTAAGCATTTATTCAAAATCCTTAAAAAAAATTAGTTTTTTTTTGGGCTTTTTCGCATTTTAAGGACCTAGCCCTCTTTTAAGGTCCTTGTAATTTTGAAAAATATCAGCTCCTTATTTATTGAAACTTACTTAGATTTAAAAGTGTGAAATTATTCCAATTTACATGAAAAATTTAATATTCGTATCGCAGATTGAGTGCTTTTGCTATTTCAATGGTTTAATGTCCTTGAAATATAAAAAATAAAAAAAAATTAGTTCCAAATCTTTGGGAAAGTTGATATTTGCGTATGTTAACTGCTAAAACATTTAGAAATATTTGGAATAAAGATTGAAGCAATCTGACAGTCTGGTTTACGATATTAAGGGAGGTCCTTGAAATAGAAAAAAACGGTTAGTTCGCAATATAAATGCCATATTTACAGAATTGTTTCTTTAAGTATTGAAGCAATCGCGCATAATTATCTAATTATCTAAAACTATGAATTCATTTTATTTGAGATTGAAAAAATTAAAAAATTTAGCTCGAAATGTATTGGAAACTTGAATATTTCGTATATAAGTTTGTTACTTGCGATAACAATCAGAAATATTTTAAATTATGAATACGTCTTATATTACATTAAAAGGATTGAATGTCCTTGATTTAGAACATACTAAAAATTTAGTTTTAAATGTTTTCGATAGTTGACATTTTCATATGTAAGTGTGTTACGTGGGATAACAATAAGAAATATTGGGACGAAAAATTAAACAGTATGACATTATGGATAAGGATGTTAAGAGAGGTCCTTGGAATAAAAAAAAACGTAAAAGTTTTTGGAATGTTGACTAGTCCGTAAGTAAGTTTGTTGCCTGATAAATTAATCAGAAATGTTAGAACAATTGACACTATTGGTCTTTATGGATAAGGACATTGATAGATGTCCTTGGAATATAAAAACAATTAGTTCACAATATCATTGGCAAATTAAAAATATTTCCTTAAGTTATAGTGTAAAAATTTGAAATTATGCATAAATTTTGTTAAACAGTGAATGGGTTGAATGTCCTTGAAGTAGAAAAAAATTAAAATTGTAAATGTAAATGTTTTGGAAAGTTAACATCTTCGTATGTAAGCATGCCAACTGCGATAACAATCAGAAATATTGTATTGGCAAAAAAGTTATACAATCTGACTTTATGGATAAGGATATTAAGAGAGGTCCTTTGGGTAGAAAAAACGTTTACAATTTTGGGAAGTTAACATTTTCGTATGTAAGTGTGCTACCGGCGATATCAGTCAAAAATAGTGTGCAGGGAAAAAATTTAAACAATCTGACATAGCATATTGAAAACGTCCTTCAAGAAGACATTTTTTCCTTAAAATATTGAAAACAAGATCACAATCACGAGTAAGTATTTAAAATTATGTACACATTTTGTGGATATAACTTATGAAATTGAGTATTTTCTCCAAATATATAAAAGATCTTTAGACATTAGTACAATTAGACATTACTTCAGATTCTCATGGTAGCAAACCAATAAAAAAACCCAATGCTAGGCTAGATTTTGTTTTTGAAAATATAAGTACCTCTATAGTTGGCTGAAGTTTTTGCTTGATTCAAGGATAATTTGACTGATTTCAGTTCTGTTCTAGCGATATCAATGTGTAATCGGCGTAAAAGAGAGACTGCAGCCAAGTTTTCTAAAATAAATCTTCTTATTAAAGTTCCGTCTTTTAACTCTAACCCAATAAAAGAACCCACCCATTGTTGCTGATAGTACAACTTTTCGTTGTATTGTCTTGTAACAAACAGTCTTTAAGAAAACCTTTAAAAAATCTCAAATATATTTCGAAAACCACTTAAAACGTCCATTGCCTTTGGCTGCATTAACGTCATTGTATTTAATGTTTAATTAAAAAAGAAAACTCAACTAATTTAGATTGTTAATTTATATTTTCAAAGATTTTCTAATGGTAACATTAAAAACTAAAATTAAAACCACCCACCCACGTTGCAAGCTTGTGTGGCAGCTAAACAGGCTCAACACCTCCCCCACCAGTAACGGAGGCTATAGAAAAGCGAAAATATTAACAAAATTGAATCGTTAACAATCTGCAAACATTCGTCGTCTCGTTTGGCTATGCCCATCACGTACAGCAACAGCAGCAGCAGGGAGGTATAAAAACGTGAGATTCCACCTATGACGTTAACACTTTGCACTGTGGTGGCGGTTGGCCTGGCCAGACTGACTGACGGCTGCCCCCCCCCCATACACACAGGTGCTGCACTCCTCACCTACTCTCATTGACTACTCCCCACCCACTAAGTCAACCACAACTATGCCGGGCAAAAGTTTTTGTGTGAGCGCATAAAGGAATACGTGTCCTTTATACCAGAGGACGATGAGAGGACGATGCTTAAATGAACTGCAAACAAGTGTTTGCAATAGCCACAAACCCCTAGTAGAGAAATGCTAAGGTCGTCCATGGCTTAAGTCTAGTGGGCCAAGTGCTAGGTGGCTGTGGTGGATACCAAGTGTAAGTTTTTTTTTTGATGATGTAGCATTAAGTAGTTATGACCAGCAAAGTAAATACTTTAATGTTGTGGTGGGATCTGTTTGTGGCATGACAGCACTTACTCTCAATTCACAGATACGAGCGCAGCCAGTATGCCCTCTCATACTACAGCGTGATGATGATGAAATCTCTGGAGTATAGACAAAATGCACAGCATAAAAATTTGTGTTGGTTAATAAAAATCATAAAATAATGGCCACATTAGGAATTGATTTTCACTTTGGCTGGAGATATTTTACTTGCTTGTGTGGTAAGAAGCAGAAGGTGTTAACACTCCAAGGCTATGCTTAGATATAGCCTAAAAGTATGCAGTAATACTCGCAGCTATGCAAAGCACCTGGGAGTATGCAACTCGTGTTTTTTTTTGGTAGAAAATACACTTAAGTTCAAGTGTGTCCTTACACGCTTGCATTCATAATAGTTTGTAGTTGTGGTTAAAGGATTCCTTCATTAATAATGTAGAAAAGTACTACACTATGGTCGAAGGGATGGGAAAATGCTAAGACGTGAGATGAAATTGGGGAAAAAAGGGATGAGAAATAAAATAGGGGCTGGCTTTTTTTTTTTCAAAAAAGGATCCTTTTCTAATACTATAAATCTGTGGGTGTCTAGAAGTGATAAATTTTCAAATTTGTAGGAATATATTTGCAGTAAGAAAAGAATTAGGAAAGTAAAAATGCAATTTAGTATTGAAACCAAACCAAAACTGTTTTTTCCAGTCAAAATAAGAATTCAGTCACAATAATTTTTTCAAAAGTTGGTATATATATATATATAAGTTCAATTTGTCTTTAACACTTTAGTATGCTATCCCACCTGTTACCTTCCAATACACCTTACTGTAAATGAAACTTCGCTAACTAGAAAAACAGAAACGTACAACAAGTAAACACCACAATAACAACACTTACAATAGCAACCATCAACAATTTTTCAACAGAGGGGACACTTGTTATCCTAGTCGATGTGAGGATTTTTTTCTATAGCTGTTGCTACTATCGCGTAATAGCAACGATTGAAACGTCACTCAAAATAAAAATACATTTTGTTTCCGATAAGCAAAAAAAAGAAAAGAAAAACTAAAACCAAACAAAACGACAATGTCAACTAGAGAGTAGTAGAGAAAAACCGCCGTTACACCTCCGCCAAAATTTACCACTACCACGAGAGTAATGATACTTTAACATTTTGCACTTCATTAATTTTATGGCGATTCTTAGCAAAAGGACTCTTGCTCGTGTTCACCTGTTGGCTTATCGCGCAATATAGTTCTGTTCTTTTTCCCGCCTCCACCCTCTTAATAACATTGCATTGACTACTTGTTGGCGTTTTTGTTGTATGTATGCCGAAATTCCATGGAATTCAGTGAAAAAATTGTTGGTTGTGTTATCTGTTTTTTATGGTGTTCTTGTTTTTTTTGCCATCTGCGATTGTCTTTCACATTAATGTCCAGGTAAATTGCTGTTTTATGTACTCGTATTGCAATCACAGTTTTTGTTGTTTTTTTTTCAAAGCTATTGTTTCTATGTGAATAATTAATTAAGATGTACGTCGACAACAATGCAATAGCTGTAAGTTCCGTGAACTAAGACATTGTTGCTGCATACATGTGTGTAAGTGACAGCTCAGTATAGTTCATTGGCGGATATCCGACAACGATTTGCTATAATGATTTCCGGTTAGGGGCGGTGGAAAAAACAAGTGCCATTATACGCTTGTGTCATGGCGCTAATTAATGGTAAACGCGAAAAGACGAGCACAGTTGATGGCAGTATTTTTAAGAGAATGTTATAGATAAAGTCATTCAATTTGATTTAAACATTGTGTAAGTTTAAATTACCTTAATGATAAGATTTTAAAAATATATAAGCTAACTTTGGCGAAATTTTTAAATTTCTTGTTTTGAAAATATAAAAAGTTGCTAACTATTTTATTTTTTATTGTTATCTTTAGATTTTTGCTTTGTTTATTATTCTATGTTCGCTAAATTCATTTAAGTATGTGCAAATTTCTGTTAAAGCTTTTATGTTTTAACGTCTAGCTTAGTTGAATCCCTTAAGTAGGCAATTCATTTGTCTCCAATTAGCAAACACCATTTACTATTTCATTATAAATTAAATATCATTCAAACTCAGTGTCCCAAAGCTTGCTTATTGGCACATAGTTACGTAGGCCACTAGCGGAAGTTTAGTGGTTGCATATTTCTAGAAACTAATAGTGTCACATATAGAAAACAGTGTTTGTGGAATAATCTTGTTACCAATTCCATACAAGGTCCTTTTAAGCATACTTTGCGAAGGTTTAAGGCCAATTGTAGAAAAACTAGTTGGACCATATCAGTGTGCCTTTAGACCTGGAAGATCTAAGACAAATCAATTATTCACTTTACTACAAATCCTAGAGATAGCTCATGATAAGTCAATCGTTACCTACTACCTCTTTGTTGACTGTATAGCTGCCTTCGACTGTAGGATAAGGAATAGATTCGACGAAGCCATATTTAAGTTTGGTATTCCTGCTTTTGCATTATTCCTTTGAGCTCACTAAATTTTCGATTAAGATTGGTAAGGATCTCTCTGAACCAGTTAATACGGAAAGAGGTCTCAGGCTGGGTGGTAATTCTTCATGTACACCGTTAAATATAGTAATGGAGAAGGTAATGAGCAAGGCTGGTTGTAACATGGCACTTGGCACCATATTTCAAAAGAGTTACATGCCACTAACCTACTAGATATGATATAGACATCATTGGCCGAAATCTGCGGGATGTTACTGCAGTTTGCTCATAACTGGAAAAGGAGTCAGCAAACATGGGTAAAGCGTTTAACAAGTACTTTGACAACACCAACTTATCTCGGGATACTAAGAAACAGCAATACTAGGTGTCAATTTTAACCGTTCTGTTGTACGCTGCCAAATAGTGGCTGCTTACGACAAAGGACATACAAAATTTGGCAGTATTTGAGAGGAAGGAAAACTATATCAACATATCTGCGTGAATTCTTGGAATTCTTATCTACGTGTGGCTGCATATGGATGAATTTTTTTTGCTATTGACATATTAGAAGAAAAGAATCTAAGTCAACGGCGAGTTTTGCCATCGGATGAACCACGAGCTTTATGAGCTTTACCATGACATCGATGTAGCCACAAAAGTCAGAATTCTGCTACTACTATGGCTGGGACTTGTTGTCAGGCTGAAGGTAAATACTCCAGCAAGAAAGATCTTTGAAGGCAAACCTGAAGACTTGTGCAGACTAGAAGACCCCAGCTTCGGTGGTAGGACCAAGTGGTCGGCGATGTGACACTAGCTGGTAGCACTAACTGAAGAACGCACGGAGAAGACAGAAGCGTGGGGAATTCTTTAATTCTTCAGGCCGCTAACTTATGAACCAACTTAGAAAGTTGTAATGCGCCAATTAAGGATGTAAATCATGATTTCACAAAAAAGTACTTTTGCTACAAAAAAGGTAATTTGTTTCAATTTGGTACAATAACAATAATTTTTGCTGCGATTAAAATAGAGTTTGGTACAACTAAAAAATTTTGGGCATAGCTAAAGTACTTTTATGGTTCAAATAAATATAAGTACTATTTGGTACAAATACAGTACTTTTAGGTACAATAAAAATACTTGGTAGTCCAGCAAAAGTACATTTTGGAACAGTAGAAATAAAAGTCCTTGTCAGTGCGATAAAAGTACTTGTTGATACAATAAAAGTACTTTTTGGTACAACAAAAATACTTTGCTGTACAACAAAATTACTTGCTGGTACTGTAAATGTAATTTGTGGAACAAAAAAAGTACGATTCCATACAATAAAAGTACTTGCTGATAGGAAAAAGATACTTTTTGGTACAAAAAAAAATTATTTGCGGTATAATAAATGTACTTTGTTATCCAGTAAAAAAAACTTTTTAGTACATTAAAAAAAAATAAAAGTACTTATCGGTACCATAATAATAGTTGTTGATACAATAAAAGTACTTTTTGGTACCACAAAAAAACTTTGTGGTACAAATGAGCACATTTTGGTGCAATTAAAGTGTGTTTCGAAAGTAGGAAAATATTTGCTCGTACAACAAATGTACTTTTCTGTACAAATTTCTTGTCGGTACCAAACGTTTTGATACAATAAACGTACCTGTTGGTACAAGAGAAGAACTCGTTGGTATCACAAAAGTACTTGTCGGTAAAATAAAGGCACTTGATGGTATAATAAAAGTTTATGCCTGTAAAATAAAGGTACTTGTCGGTACAATTAAAGTACTTCTTGGTACAATAAGAGTACTTTTTGGTAAAAAAAGTATTTTGTGGTACAACTAAATAACTTGTTGGTACAGTAAAGATATTTTTGGTATAAAAAACGACTATCCCAAACAATAAAAGTACTTGTCGGTTCAATAAAATTAGTTATTAGTATAATAAAAGTACTTTTTGGGTATAATAAAAGAACTTGTTGGTGCAATAGGAGTATTTATATGTACAATTAAAGTACATTGTGGTACAATAAATGTGCTTTTTAGTACAATAAAAGCACTTTTTAGAACAATAAAAGTACTTTTTAGTACAACAAAAGTACAATTTGATACAAAAAAAAGTACTTTTTCCTACAAATATAGTACCTTTTAGTACAATTTTTTGCTACAATTAAAGTACAATTAACATAAGGTTTTGGTCCAAAAATTACATTTTGGTACAATAAAAGTACTTGATAGGACACTTAAAGTACTTTTTAGTACAGTAAAATTACTTTTGGTTTAATAAAAGTATTGTATAGTGCATTAAATATTGTTCTTACTAGAAAATGTACTTTTTGGTACACAAAATGTACGTTCTGGTACACAAAAAGTATTTGGTCTAATAAAATATATTGTGGGTACAGTTGAAGTAATTTTCGGTACAACAAAAGTACTTTTTGGAACACTCAAAGTAATTTTTGATAGTACGACACATTGTAACATGACGAAATTAATATTTCGTCCTTGCAAAGCATCACATAGAACATTTAGAATAATGTAGAACATTTAAAATAATATAATTAGAAAAAAAATGTGTTCAACCGCCTCCACTGAGACTCGAATTCGCACCCCATCCAATTGCCAACCGTGGTCCTTCTGGAATTGTACGAAGACTTGCATCTTTGTAAAACGGTGCGACAAGGACATTAAGTGAAAGTGCAGAATTCTAGGAATTCTCCTTCCAAAATACCTTTATAATAGTTACCCAGTAGAATGGCTAACAAACACTTGGCATATGTGGATCGATCCAAGATCTTTATCTCTATATCAGCAAGATCCCAGATCGCCAGAGAATAGCTGTTGGGTAGCGAGATGGGACTGGTTCCAGATCTTTTCCCACATATCAAGTGAATGTGCAGAATTCTAGGAATTCTCCTTTCCAAATACCCTGGGATAAGTTGTCCGGTACGGAAATGTAACAGGGAAAGGAACATTTGGCATTAGCGGATCGGTTCAAGATCATATAAACAAAAAGTGCTGATTATAGATTATAACCCGGTGGGGATATGGAATTTCTTCAAGATCTTTCCCTACATGTCAAGAAAAAGTGCAGAATTCTATGAATTCTCCTTCCCAGATACCCCGAGAAAAGTTGTCCGGTATGGCAAAAGGACCAGTAAACAAACACTTGGCATATGTGGATCGATCCAATATCTTTATTCCTATATAAACAAAAAATGTCCAATTCTATATATTCTTCTCCCAGAACCCCAGAGGACCTAAAGTCTGTAGAACGAGTCCTTGCAATTGTAAGACGAAGAACAGGAAATAGTTTTCCTCAGTAATTTACTTATTCAATGACTCTAACGGATTTCACCAGAAGGTCCTACCTAATTACCATCTCATGGAGTATTCTAAAGTTTTGGATGTTGGGAATTGTCTTTAATTACATTTGACTATTTTACTATGTAATCCTGTGACTTCCATCCACTCCCCTCGTCTCTCACTGCTGGGCGCATCTAAAAGGTCACACACAGACTGTTGTGTCGTCAACATTAATTAAATTTGCCAATTTACACTTAGATAGAGCCAGACACAGATTGACCATCATTAGCAACTACTGTGTTGCCACTACATATAATGCCATAGGATGATCCATGTTTAAGTCTCTTATGCCGGGTGTGATTAGGCTACAGCTGCTGCTGGGGAGGGGTGGGTGTTCAGCAGGCGGCAACAATGGCGAGTTGAAGCAAAGGCAACGACAATGACAACATTTTGCAAAATGTTAATCTCAAGTGTTTTAGATACACGGTGAGAATAAAATTTATGCTGATGCCATGACAATTCCGGGCACGATTGTTGGCTAAGTGAACAAACATGACCCAAGCGAACCAGCGAATGACCAGCACAAATATATTTGTGAGAGTCTATAGGTACATTCATATTTAACATCTGCACACACAGCTGTACGCACATAAATACATATGTATCTAAATTGAGTGATAAACATAGATGCGGGCACTTTGTGCACTTCATGAATATCCTTTAAGCATTTACACATAGTGAGCGTGGGACAGCGAAGGTGTGTAGGCGAGTGGGGGTAGCTGGTACCCCATTACAGTGGTATAAATAATAAATGAAAAATTCTAAATTAAAAAATTTCATTATGATAGTGTGAAATAAAGTGTTAGCTTATAAAAATGAAACATTTATTAGTAGCCAATAAAATATTAAAAAATTATAGGATATTTATTAATAAAAGCCAATAAAATATATGGCATGCAATTATCACCTAATCAACAATTTTAGTGCTACAATTTATGTGATAGTTGTGTTAGGCCGTAAAATGTCCTTTGGTTTGGTGTTTTCCATTAACAAATCTAAAAAATCTTGGCTTCTATTACTTTGGCCACAATTTTTCCCCTCCTTTTACCACTGTGCCGTCATTAGTGTCCATGTGTGAGAATTAGTTTCGCTTCCAGGCATTAGAGCACTCACTTATACTCACTCGGCGTTTGGTATTAAGTGAAATTTATGCTGTCTTAAGTTAACAGATTTTGCCAGCGCTTCGTAAATGCCTTTGTATTTGTGTAGCAGTTTATTAAATATTTAATGGAGTCTACTTTTAAGGGATGTTGTGTTGATAGAACTACAATCTTAACTTCAAACACAAACACTTGTATGAGCGAACATTTCTATCCTTATCATATCAGTGCTTTGCTCTAATAAAGTTACTTAGTTGAGAATGAACAGAAAATCTTATTTGACAAATAGAACGATGGCAGCATATATGTTACGTATATAACAGCAGAGCTAAGGCTGTGGTAATCGGTGCTAGAAGTGTCATAAACTATTTCATTTTCAAAGCCTTAAATATCCTATTAAATGTGAGAGTATGTAAGTATATTGTGACACACACGCAGTTGTAGTCGTTTAAGGCCAGATAAGTGATAATGATTGTATTCGCACACACACACACACGCATAACCTTCACTTAAAACGCTATAAGATATGCAACGTATCTGGCCATCATAGCAGAGCACATCATACTCATTTGTATGCAGCTGCAAATGTGAATTGTAGCATAGCGTAGGGAGGAGGAGGAAGAGAGATCCTGTGTGGCCACGGCAATATTGTATGAATGTGAGTGTTGACCAAGCCATAAAATATAATTGTTATTATGCTTTAAAGTGTAGCCGCGCTTATGCACAAACACACACACTTCTCTTATACAGCTGTTATATAATGCCTACACAACCCTGACAGTAGTCCTGGCATATGTGTATGTTAAACAATCGCCAGGCACTTATGTTTCTCAGCACATTTGTGTTGGCAAGGCCATAAAAAAACGAACAACATTGGTACTGATGTTGAGCTAAATAACAATTTAAATGCAATACACAATATGACTTTTTGCTGGATTTTACACAAGTTGTAAAATAAGAATATAAAAATACTGACTTCAGATGGAGATTCTTTAAGGGTTTAAAGTGAGTTACCTGCTCAAAATTTACCTATGTGTGTTGTATGTGAAATATGCAAAGTGTAAGCCTAAAAGTATGCAACGATGGTATGATAAGAGGAAAGCCCTTCAAAATTTAACTTTGTGTGTTGTTTTTAAAGTAAACGAATGTTATCCTATACGTAAGCACCACAGTATGATTGGTAAATAATGATTATGTAATATTATCTTAAGTCTACTTACTAGAACTTAGTTTTATCCCAAAAGTATGCAACAATTAATCTATATAAACCTATTAAAACCTCTTACCTTCAACCTATTACTGTTTCCCCACACATAACGAATAGGGTAGGTTATGATTACGACTGCAAATTGATTCATATCCCTTAGAACTGCATTCAGTCTAAAAATATGCTTTACTTTTAATTTTTTATTCTAGGAAATTGCCCAAAAACGTTTCCAATGGCAAATACAAGTTCTTTTTAAATTGACCAATAAACCAAATTCATGGAATTCATAAATTTCTATAGCTTTACTACAATTGTCTTTGTGAAATCTCACTTGACAATTTAATTTGCGTTTCATTCTAAACATAAATATAGATAACATAGATGATGCTGTTGTTGTTGTTGTTGAACATTAACTTCAAAAGCGGGGCTATGCTTTCGGCGAAATGTAATATTTTCCAAACGTGTAGCACTAATTAATTATTTTCTACGGAAGAAATACAAGTGAATATGCATATTGCTGTAGAAAGCCTAAAAGTATACTGTACGTAGGGAAAATAGTTACGGATATCCGGAATTATGTAATACATTTAGGCTTGTAGGGAATTTATATCAGTTTCCGGCGAGATTTCAAGAATGGTGTAGAGGAAAACAAATGTAGGAATGTGGTCTTTGTAAAAAAAAATAATACAATTTCCCTTTGCATCTCAAGAATGATGTATGGGCGAACTTTTCATATGAGATATATTTATTAATTTTTAATATTTAAGCAAAAGAAGGCAGTGAAAGATTTATGCAATTATTTTAATGGACATAAACTAGAACTAGATTAATCTAGTGCTCAACATAATTTTTCATTGATAATATTAAGAAAACGCTTGACGCGTTGCTATTATTTTGCTGACTGCACTAATTCTATAGTCAGATATTGGAGGTACCACATGGGTTGAGGCTGTTCTGGCTGTTTTCAATATCATAACTTTATTTATAAACTATTAACGATGGTGAATTTTCATAAGATTTAGTGAAAGTTTACTTAAGTTCCACTGGTCAGACAGACGGACAAGCCTCAATCGTCTTTACCAAACCTGAAACGAATTTGGTCTTAAGATTGGAGCTGTAGTCCAATTCGTCTCCTTTAATGCGTTACATTTTTTCTAGAATGAAATGATATATTCTCTCATCCCTAAAGATGAGGGTATAAAAATACACCGTTATCAATAAAGGAAGCACTGAAGATCACTAACATCAGTGTGGTCCGGAAGAATTTAAATATTTCTGTGCCATTGTGCAATGAACTCGTCAGTGGGTGGTACTTTTTTAGCCACATCTATTTAGAAAAATATGTTAACCTATTTTATCATCCTATAAATATATATTCATTGCATATTTTCAGGATGAAATTTTTTTTTGTTAAATTTGTTGTAGTTTTCACTTTTAAATATGCAATCTTAATAATTACTTTCATTGATAACACACCAGTTCACAGTAAATGTCACTTATATATTCATTTCTGCTTAGAATTTATTAGAAACTTTCATATATGCTGTCGAAGCCTACAGGTATGCAATTTCTATTGTGATATTGTAGTAATTAACGTAAACAATTACCAAGTTAAAGATATATCTCGCATTTCATTGTTCACAATTTCACACAATTGATATACAAGCCCAAAAGTAGGTAATGCATTAATTAAAATGTTAAACCTTTCATTATATAAGTTTAAATGATGACTAGAGTTCTTATATAAGATGTCATAGATATGTCAATTCTTGTTGTCAGTTTAGTAATTTAATCAATTACAACAATACTGGTAAAAGGAATTCGTTAAAAATCTAGGAAGTAATACTCTATACTTTATAATCCTTCAGGTAGCCTACGAATTTAAAATATTGCTTTTATAAGAATCTGTAATAAAACAAATCGTAATCTGGGCACATCAGCAGATAGTTGGAAAAACATGTTAACCAATTTTTTCATCTTTAAATGTATATTTGTTTAAATTTGGTTTCAAATTTAGCTTGTCCCTTAATTACTTTGATTGATAACACTTCAGTTTACAGTTAATGTCATTTATTAGAAACTTTCAGATATGTCTGTCGAAGCCTAAAAGTATACAATTTCCTTGGTACGTTATGTATACAATTGCCAAGTTAAACACATCTCTTGCATTTAATTGTTCACAATTGGTGTAAAACCCCAAAAGTAGGCAATGAGTTAATTAAAATGTTAAACCTTTCATCATATAACTGTAAGTAATGACTATTGTTCTTAAATAAGATGTCATAGATATGCAAATTCTTGTTGTCACCTTAATTATTAAATGACAAGGTAAACAAGCAAATAAACTGCGGATAAAAGAAATTGTTAACGATTCTAGATAGTTGAAGGAATGTATTAGTATTACAATCTTTAAAGTAGGCTACGATTTTAGAAGACTACTATTGTAAGAATCAGTAATAAAACAAATCGAAATGTGGACACATCAGCAAATGGTTGGAAAAATATGAAAACCAATAGTATAATCCTTAAACTATGCCGTAAATGCATATTCGTTTAAATTTTGTAACCAAATTTTGCTTTCTTAATAATTACTTTGATTGATAACACTCCTGTTTACAGTAATTATCATTTATATTCTCATTAATATTAAAAACCGAAGGAAACTTTGACAATGTCTGTCGAAGCCTACAACTATGCCATTTTCTTTGGTAACATTGTAGTAACCAATGTATACAATCGCCAAGTTAATTACATCTCCCGCATTTAATTGTTTACAAGTTCACGCAATTAACATACAAGGCTAAATGTAGGATAATTAAAGGAATGTGTTGGTAAGGAATTCCTTAAAGTAGGCTATGATTTTAATTGATTTCTTCCCTTTCAAAGATACTTTTGTTTAATAAAATTAAATGTAAGTAAGTTTAATACGAATGGTAAGAATAGTAATGCCAGTATATTTGTATATAGAGTGAACTGATGTCATTGAGGATCTGCTATATATACTTTCACCACCTTCTTGAATATTGAAGTGGATTTTAGTAAAGTAAATTTGAACGTAATGAGGTCTTCTTTTTTGGAAGCAGTTGTACCCGGACAGGAGGTAAGGTGGGTGGATAGACATCATGTTTAGCGACAACACCATTACTGTGGATCTGAATGGATACTAATTAGGGCTAAAACCACTTAAGTAACTCCTTAAGGGGTGCTCTACATCTCCTCTTCTATGACTGCTAATCGTTGACCCTATTATTCTGGACTTCAAGGTGGGATGAATAATGGCAATGAGATTTACGAACGACATCGACAAAATGACGATAATAGGGATATTTATAATTATAATAACCCTAATGGAATTGGGGTATCATTGTCCTAATGTTCCGGTTCAGGTATTAGTAAAGAGGAGACGTGTCACAAAACTGGTGCTTAAGTGTTAAACTTTTTAGCTCCTTATGTTCTTAAGTAGTGATCTGAGTCATGTTCTTCGACATTGGTCCTAAGACAGGTACTGTACAACAGACACAGGAGTAGTTCAAGTTATGGTTTAGTGTGGGTAAATTCACACCTCCAATAAAAAGGCATGTTAAAGTAACGTGTCCCCTTCATATATATTTGAGCTAGAACTAGGATCGGTCCCTACCCACCAGGAACCAGTCACAGGACTATCCTGCGCAAGTTTGTTTTCCCGTAGGGAAACGATTTAATACATACCTTTTGGACTTTCTATCACTCTTTTACCATAGGTACAAAATAATGGGTATGAAGTCCATACCATACCGGTAGCAGAAGGAACTGAGCTGTGTTTGACATCGAAGGCGTAATAACTGGATGTAATGCTTGACAGCAAACTTAACAGGAATAGAAACACTGAGGAAAGGTTGTATAGAGTATTGTCGGAACTTCATTGGAAGAACCTAATTGCAGTCGCAAAGGGAAAAAAGCCCTGGGTGTGCATAGCGATAGTGCGTCTTAAATGCCTACGGCTACTTATTCTTGTGGGGGGCACCAAAAGGAGTTCATAGACTATTTATATTCTGTAAGGTGCAGAGGTTGGCATTACTTTGTATAACAGGGGCTGAAAGAAGTGCAGCTTTGCATATCTTACTTAAACTGCCAACACTCAAGTACAGACGCACATTTTCCCAATGAAATCACTGCCTTACCGTTTAAGTAGGCAATTAATACTCAGAAAAGCCAACGAACAGTAAATTTCTGGTGAGTTATGCATTCGCGTTGATTTCTACCCAACTGCTGTAAAAAACCGCAATCGTTGATAATTCCTATGACACCTACGGCACCTTCACAATAAATTTCCATAACATATCAATATTTTCCATGGCTCACACCTAAAAGTAGGCAACACATATTTGCAAAGGCTCATGACACACATTTGCTACACATTCTAAAAATATAACAATGTGAAAAACACATATGAAAAACACCCAAACTTAAATTGCTATATTAGGTGATTGGTGTTAACGTAAATATCTGCCATATGCCTAAGGATATGCTAAGGAAATTGCTTTAAAGGTTTTCAACAATACAAACGTCATAGACGGCAGTAACTCAATAGCAGCTAGTGACCCTGTCTTGACGTTGAGAAATTACCAAAATAATCTTTTAAACGAACACATATATACAGATACAAAAGCGTTAATGTATAAATTGCCTGTTGTATGTAAGTGTGTGTGTGTGCGTGTAAGACAGTGCCAATTTTATACGTTTGCTTTGCATATTATATTCAGTTTTTCTTTCGACTAAAAGCATATGTGACTAGAATAACTAATAGACCCTAAGATTGGTTAAGAATAACCAACACGAAAGCATAACACATATACTATAGATATGGATATGGCTATATAAAGGATATACACAAAAAGTCCTTTTGCATGTGGTTTACTGTAATCTAAAGCATATTCTTTGCAGGAATTCGCGCCTTTAAACATATACTACATTCTCTAAACTCAGCACCATTAGCCATAGCTGGAAGCTGGAAAACAGCATCGGCAGAAAGCCATAAAACTTTGTTATGACTTGGGAGCTAACCAAACGAAAAAAAAATTGTTAGAGCTATACGAAAATCGCATAAAAATACAAATAAAACTGTGTGCAAACAAACAAATGCACAAATGCGACGACGACGAGTATGCTGTGAAGAAAGTGCGAGAAAATTATAAAAATGCGCTTTATTACCAGACAACACGCAAACACTCACAAACACACTCAACCTCGCTTTGGTACATGTGAAGCCATAAAATCTTACAGCTTTCAGTACCAATGCACTCACATATATGTGTAGTAAAAGCTGCGCCTCAAAACACACGTATTGACCTTAAAAGTATATTACACGAGTTGAGCTGTTTGAGGATGAGTGAGTGCGTGTGGGTATGGCAGCTAGTTTGGCTAAATAAAGTGATTTCCGTTTTCCTAAATAAAACACACGTCCAACACACACACACACACGAACAGTGTAGAGTCTCTAAGCTAGAGAAATTCCTGATTGCTTATCTAGCATACTTTAAGGTGTTTAGACGTTGGTTTTGGTGTAGCTAAGAGAATTGAGGATTGTTTTTTTTATTGAGTTATCTCTCTACCCCTTAAAATAGCAAATGGCCTAGGAACTACTTTACAAAATACAAAATTAAAGACGAAATTTGAAGCAACAACCCAACGTCCCAACAGCCAAAGAACCTCCGTCCGTCTGTCCGTTTATCTTTTCATATGCTCTGCCACATTGATTGTGTTTGGTAATCATTTGAGTTTTGTTATTTTTTCCATTCAATTTCTGATCTCCGCTTTCATTTCCCTTCCCTGACATCGTTCCTCTACAGCATAGCCCCAGGAAAAAAAGTAGAGTAAGAGAAGCTCCCGGTATTGTATCTATTTTTAGCTACAAGGTTTATTATGTATACTCGATGGATGGTTGGTAGTGTATACCATCGAGCAAGGTACACTGTTTGTATATTTTCCAGCAGCAGCAGCAACAACGACAACAGCAGCAACTTTTTGTTACTGCTTTCACTTATTGTATTGTTTCGAGTACCATCAGTGGAAAAGTGAGAAATGAAATAGAAGAAATAACACAACACAACAACACAACCCAGAAAAAAAAACACAGAGAAAATTGCAAAAATTATGGACGGATGTAGAGAAGAGCTTAGCTCGAAACTGTAAAGGGGATGATGGTCGATGGTGGTGGACTACAATAATGCAAACAGGAAACAATATTAAGTTGGTTTATGATTCGATGTAAATAAGAGAGAGCACAACACCCTGTACATTGTACACCTCCATTCATTCTAATGTCTGTAGATCGACTTAGACCTACATCCTGCTTAGTACGCCCCACCCGCCCTCTCAAGGATGAAGGCAGGACATGAAGTTTAAAGTGTGCGAGAAAATAAGCGCACTAAGAAATGGCCACTGAAGAATGGTATATAGAATTTGCAATGAGTTCGAGCGAATGCTCGATTGGAAAACTATTAAATCGAGAAAGACAAGTGGTATTTGAAAAGAGAAATACAAATCGGTGGTAAAATCAGTGCATAGTTTTAGGTGAATAACTTGTAGGAGCGTGTTTTTCTTTTAGAGGAAATGAATTGTAATGACAGTAATTAAATATCACTGAGATTGAGTAGGAAAGTTAAGGGCATATAAAATTAAATGATGTAGTCAGTGGAGAATCGTGGGGGTAGATGTAAAGAGAAGCTGATGTAAGACAGTTTTATAATTAAAAAAAACAGAAGTAGGTCTTTTTCCCAAATTCTGACAAAAGTTTAAATACTAAACATGGAACGAGAGTAAACCCAGGGAGTGAAATTACTGCTTTCCCTCTCTACATGTCTATAAATTCTGCTATGACAAAATTTTAGATAATATACTGAAATTTTGGGGTTTCTATAATTTTTGTTACCAAATTAGGTAGTCTTAGGTATTTTAATAAAAAATTAAAATCGGTGATAAAATTTTAAAATTTACTTGCAGGTGCGTGTTTTTTTAGAGGAATTGCATTGTGATGGTAATAATTAAATATCACTAAGATTGGGTAGGAAAGTTAAGGGCAGACAATAGTGGTAAAAAGTTGCAAAAGGAGAAAAGTGGGGTGGATTTAAGACAGTTTTATAATTAAAAAAACAGAAGTAGGTCTTTTTTTTCTAAATTCTGGCAATGTTTTATAAACTGTAACCAAATTAGATAGTCTTATGAGAATTAACCAGACGAGAGTAAGTCCAGAGAGAGAAATGACCCATTTCCCTCTCCACAATGACTCCTTTTATTCTCTACATGGCTATAAATTCTGCTTTGCCAAATTTTAAGATACTGTATTTTGTCTTGAACTATTAAATAACAAGGTAAACAATCAATTAAACGGTGAAAAAAAGAAATTCGTTAGAAATCGGGATATTTAATGGAATATGTAGTAAAAGAATTCCTTAAAGTAGGCTATGATTTTAATTGATTTCATTTCAAAAAGACTGTTGTTTAATAAAATAAAATGTAAGTAAGTTTGACATGAATTGTAAGAAGAATAAAGTTAGTATATTATGTATATAGATAGAACTGATGCCATTGAGATCTTCTATATACACTTTGGCCACCTTCTTGAGTATTGGAGAGGATTTTATTAATGTAATTTTAAACGTAATGAGGACTTCTTTTCTAAGGGCATTTAAACACGGACTGGCGGTGGCGTTGGTGGATATACATCATGTTACGCGACAACACCATTACATTGGATCTGAATGGATACCATTTAAGGCTAACACGATAGAGTAACTACTCAAGGGGGTGTTCGACACCTTCTCTTTTATGACTGCTAATGGTTAACCTTATTATCCTGGATTTCAAGAAGGGATAATTAACGGCAATGGGCTATGCGGACGACATCGACAGAATAACGATAATAGGTATATTAATAATTTTAATAACCCTAATGGGAATTGTCAAATGTCCTAAATTACCTAAAATTTTGTTTTTTTCAGTTATTTCTGAAAATAAAGTTACTTTACCACTTTATGAATACCTATTAGTCATTCAGCCAACTGTTGCTAAATAAAAAATACATTGTAGTCTAAAATCAGTATGATAATTTATATATAAAACCATGGACGGCCATGCCTTAATGAAGTTATTTCACAAAACTTAGAGTATACTTTAAGGTGAAAAGGTATCATATACTTTTAGGAGAAGAGATGAGAGAGGGCAGCTAGTATGCGCATTTGTGTTTAGACTTACTTGAAACATAACAAAAATTACTGGCAGAAATCTGTAGTTCCAAAATGTAGTTTCTAACTAACACACATCAGATAACATTTTGGCAGACAGCTCAGTTTCTGAGTATACATTTTATACTAAGGTATGAAAGAAACATATCATAAATTATTAGATACTTTAACGAGTGTCGAGATTAAGGGAAGCATAAGAAATTAACGGTAGTTCATTGTAATGTTTTTACGGTAATTGTTGAAGAGCTTTTTAACGCGTATCCTAACCATGGTATTCTTCGAATGTTGAAATTATCCGCCCCAAACGAGTGAGTAAGATCGATGGAGAACCTTAATTTAAAATTACTTTATGAATACCTAATATTCATTGAATTGGGTATAATAACATATATTTTAGTAAGAATGAAAATGAATAAAAGATTTGTGTACTTTAATTACGGAAACTCAGTACACATTTAATTTAGCCTGAAATAAGTTATTTTGCACAACTCAGAGTATACTTTAAGGGGAAAAAGGTATGGTATACTTTTAGGAGAATGGGAAAAAAAGGGCGGCAAGTATGCGCATTTGTTTTTAGATTAACCCGAAACACAACAAAAGTTACAGGCAGAACTGTGTAATTCCAAAAAGATTCCTTTCATACATCAGATAATATTTTGGCACACAGCTCAGTTACTGAGTATAAATGTTGTACTGAGGTATGAATAAAATAAAATGGATTATCACTTAAATGAGAGTTAAGCTATGAGAAGCGTATGAGATTTATATAAGTAAGATGTTGAAAGAGGTCAACGGTAGTTTATTGTAATATTTATATGGTAATTGTTGAAAAGCTTAGCTACGTGACATTGGAACAGCAGTTCTCTGAAAATTTAAGAATTATCTTTCCTTTAACGATGGAGTTAGATCGATAAAGAATCTTAATGTAAAGGCTTAGCAACCTTCACGGATTGTTAAAAGATGGACAGTAGAACTGAAACAGGAACAGATTGTTAAATAAGAAAGTTGTTTCATAAAGAATACACTGAGTTATACTTAAGGACTCACACTTTTAATCAATGCTTTTGCTATAAAATCCCACAGTCTGCGTATAATTAAAAAATAGTGCATGCCACACACTTTAAATAGACAATTAGTACTCAGATTTGCGACAGAAAACTTGGTTTTCTCTTAGAAATGACTACGATAATAATGTAATAAATTACAATATTCCGATGAACAACTTCACAATAAATATTATAAACTACATTGTTTGTACACAGCTGCCTATAATCACTTACAGCTGCTTAGTCCTGTAGAGGACACTGAAAGTAGTTAATTGGCAAATTCTTCCTTGTAAGTTACAGATGTTGGCATCTCTGTGTATAACAGAGGCTAGGAGAAGTGCCCTTAAGCCAACTGCTACATCACAAATGAAGCCGATCATTCTGCGAATCAACATTACACCGTTTTAATAGGCAATTAATACTCATTCGCGTTGATTTCTGCCTTAATATTATAAATTAGCGAAGTCGTAATCTTTGAAAATTCTTAAGAAAACCATTGCAATAAATTTCCATAACATATCAATACTTTCCATTGCTGACACCTTAAAGTAGGCAACACATACTATTTTCTAAGTTCATGACAAACATATGATAAACATACTCATGCAATTTCTACAAAATCATGATAGCAATGACCGCGCTGCTTAAGAATCTGAAGTAAAATCAAACAAAAGCCTCTCCTTGGTTTAAGATGCAATTAGAGACTTTTGAAACTCAGCCATTTATATTCAATTTATTTTCTCGCCACATTCTAATTGCCATCAGTTTCGGAAACATTTTCTTTTGGAAGATAATTTATACAGGATATGTAATATCCTTTCTCTTAAATATCTTTCGCAGAGGATACAAAACATATTCGGTGCTTTGAGAATAAATCAACTTTACCTAAAAGTATGCTGTGAACCTTATACATGTTTATTTGTATATGTTTATTACAGCTACAAAACCTATCCACCATCTACCGGAAACAAATTACAAAAAATTTGATAAACAATGCCAATGACACAAACAATATGGCCATTACACCATTTCAATGGAAGGGAGTCTTTCATTCATATTTTTTTGCATATTTTTAAGAGGTATTTAAGCTAAAATCTGTTGTATGATTCGGTCTTAGTTATACTTTTAATATATTATGGCAGCATGAATGATGAATCCAAAGAACTTGCATTTATTTCTTAAAAACATAAAACATATAAAAACTCTAAAGAACATTTCTTACTAGCTTATTAAAATATGTTCTCTATCTTAAGCTTTACACTAAGTAATATGTGCCATTTCAGACAATTGAAATGACTGTCAGTGGCAAAATCACTACAGGATTACCATTGAAGTTGTTGCATTTATTTTTTTTAACAAAACCAAAAAAAGAAAATAATCTGTTATCAGCAGGTATTGCCTACAAAAAAATTCAAGGCGTTAGCTTAAATAAAAATTCTAAAAACAATGATTTTTGTATGCAACTTTAAGTCTTTATTTATTTCTCAACATGCAGTGCCTTTAACCTTAAGGCTTTCTTTATTTTTAAACATTCTACCTGCCTATATTAAGGCTCAAAAGTAACTCCTTCAATAATATCTAAAAAATTATTCATATCTCCTTGAAACCACAAAGTATCCCGTAGATATGTGTTTTAATAACAATTTATTTACATCACTTTTAATATTTTTTTGTTTTAAATGATTACGACAAGTACTGTAATATATATTTAAAGTTGTTTTATATTTGTTTTGCATACTGTTGCCGTTTATTTATATAACCTGCCTGTATAAAAATAGTGCCTACATTAAGGGCTGCATCTGAAGTAAAATTCTGTATTGAACAAAAAAAAAAAAAAAATTCCAATGTGTGGGCTACAAGTAATTGTTTCAACAACATTTTTCCATATTCTTGGTGGAGGCTATCCAAAAACAGAATACAACCAAGAAATAATCATAAGAAATGCGTATTCATAATATAACGCAAATTTTTTTGTGGCCATAATGGCGAAAGTTTGCAGAGAGGGCGACAAACTTGTATTTGCGCTCGATGGTTAGACAAATTAAAACAGAAAACAACATTAACATTATTTATGATTCAGCATATAAATAATAACATGACTGGCAGCTGTTATAATATGTATTTTAAGTGCATATTTTTTGTGTGTGCGAGTGGATATTTTTGGGTTTCAGTCAGATAGTATGTATGCTTAAGTAAACAGTTAATTTTAAGGAAAAAATGAAATGTATAAAAAGGCTACATTTCTGGGAATTTTGTAGTTTTTTTGTATGGTGATAAAGCTACTAATATATATTTATTATATAATATGATTTTTCGGAAACATCAACTAGTTACAAATAATGTTGTATACTTTTGGGTTAAAAATAATCATATGATGTTGCATATTTTTGGGTTTAATACAATAGTTTGCATATCATTTTTTTAGTGTAATGCAGAAATACACCAAATATGCTATCGAGATCAGAATTTGTTTATTGTTTGCATAAGAAATGTGTCTTTATGCTTATATAAGCATCTTTGACGATAACCCAGCTATGATACTAATCTCGCAAGCAAACATTGCTCGCTGTATTGTGAGATTCTTGTAGCAATACTGGAAAGAGTGATCGAAAGTTGGATCTTCCGTATAGAGTACCTACAGCGAAGATTAGGCCTACATTGTAATGAAATGATCTTTTCAAAGTAAATGTCAGAGATTGTTCCTTAGCATCATTATGATGATTCCTATCTTAAATTCCATTTTAAGTATCTTATTTAAAAATAACAAACAAAATAAAATTATAAATGAGTCACCCTTTATAACTATCACTTATAAATATGCATCAAGCTGATGTTTTGCCAGTATATTGCTAAATAATCTGGGATTGTTTCTGGTATTTTAATACATGGAAATAATCACATTAAGTTACTGTTTTTGCATAAAACTATCAAATACTGTCTACAAAAACATAATCTTGTATAAAAAATGGTTAAGTCTTTTGAAAATTAAAATAAAATACCCCACACTACTCCTTAGACAAATTGTGATATTTTAAAAAAGGAATTATTAAAATTAGTTTAGCAGTTTTTAAGTTTACCCGTTACAAACAAAATACAACTAGTATACAAATAGTATTCGTATATTAATAGATAAATTGTATATATTTTGAGGCAGGCTAATTCTATTGAACGTAAAAGACGAATACTTATATTTAACTGCGGTTTCTTTTATGAAACTCTCTTTAAGCCACAAAAAGGCAGTGTTTGTATGGGAGGTGAAAGTAGTTTTCGTCCGATCATAAACTTGAAAAAACTTGACCTCCGCGTAGAGGATAGCTCGATAGCTCTTATACTACGGCTGAAATCGGAGGGAAAGACAGACGAATGCCCCCAAAAAGGGAGAGTTTGTATGAGAGGTGGAGGAAGTTTTCGTCCGATCTTGTTCACCATAAAAATTAACCACCGCTTAGAGGATATGAGCTTGCATATCAAATTTCAGCCCGTAGCTCGTATACTACGGCTTAAATTCCGGGACGGACGACTACCCCAAAAAGGGAAGAGACTACCCTTTTGTTTGGGAGGTGGAAATAGTTTATGTCCAAATTGCTCGTTGTAGAACTAACCTTCAGCTTCCAGGAATAGGATGTTGTATACCGAACTTCAGCTCGATAGCTGTTAACAACGGCTGTAATCGGGGGGATACTTCCAAAAGGGGAATTTTGTAGGGGAAGTGGAAATAGTTTTATCCGATCTTGCTCATTATTAGAGGATAGAAGCTGGCATATTAAATTTCATCACATAGCTCTTAAACTACGACTTAAATTACTGGGACAGACGGACGGACGGTCGAACATCTTTAAAGCGACTCAGAATTCTAAACTGATCAGTGATCATTTATATCCATATATTGTTCTAACATAACATGCATTGCTATGGGCGTTACTAATGGAAGTACAAGCTGAATATACCTTTCGGTCGATAATACGCTTCCTGTTGGGAAGGGTATTATAATCAAGTACCTCTCTCCGTTACCTGGAAAATTTCTGAGGTTCTAAAGTAAGAATTATTTAAATGGGTTCAGTGGTTTCTGAGTTTACCCGTGACAAAATACATATTACTAATTTTATAAGTTGTTAAACATATGCGAGGTTGACAGGCCAGCTACGGCTACAAATGCGTTGCATAATTTTAGGCCGAAATTTGTATTCTTGTGATTTCATGCATAACTTAGTGTGACAATCTTGATAAGAAGCGCTGAAGATCGAAGCGTATATAATATTTTTATACGTGCGGCATATAATACCAGTCGATTGCAAAGAAGTGCCAGCTTAGTTTGTAAGTAATTGTGATTTTTTAATTTAAGGAATACTTCACATGTTACAGGGTTTGATGACTACGCCATACTTTCCATATTAGTCCTTATTGCATAAATCTGGGTATCGCTATATCTTTTGTACTGTGGCTATATTAACAGATGCTTATCATGTTATTAGACTCACAGTGGCATGACGGTTAGAACACGCGACTATCATTTGAGTGACCTGGGTCCGAGCCCTGTCACAGTCATCTACATATCTTTGAACCGAGCCGCACTCATTACTATGGAAAGTGACTTTCGAATAGTCGAGTTAATCGTCATGTCTAGTAAAAACTACTTAAACAGCTGACATTCTGATACTTCCTTAGCCTGTAGATTTCGTTGTGTGAGTGTATAAATAGAAGCGTGTTAAGCACTCTAATGTAGGATGCTTAAACTTTACCAAATTGTTTTATAACACAGTAAAACATTTTTTATAGTACAGTACAACATTCAAAAGAGTCTAAAACGTAATAAATTCCCCTATATGATACTTACTAACATCAAATCGATATTAAATTATTATGGCATGTAACTTGACAAAACGAATAATGCAGAACTTCTTCTTTTTTGGACTACTTTTACGCGCAGTTCTCAGAATTGAATCCCATATTCATGTGTTGTACTGTGTAATATAATATTTAATATTCTATTAATAAGTTGGGTTTTTCCCCTCTCTGCAGTTATTATAAAATATACCTTAAATATAAATGAAAGTTGTTTTATAATTACTTTCCTGTAGTTATAACCGTATCTTTTATATGAGACGCAAAGAAAAAATAAGTTTGAGTAAGTAGTAGATACAAAAGCCCTCTTTCAAATTTACGAATATATTCACAATTTCAGCATCAGCACTTTAAGTCTGTTCTTTAAAAATTTTGTCAATAAAGCCTACCCTAAGGCTTTTCTTATTATTAACGAAAAGTGGTGCCTGCTTTAAGGCTGAATTTGAAGTGTAGCAGCACTTTCAATAAATTTAACTTGTGGGTATTGTAACATCCGTTTTTTTGGGTGGGAAAAAGTGTGGAATTGTGTGTGTGTGTGAGTGTGAGTGAGACAATTCCTTGGTTAATTGTGGCTGTGGTTTTCCTTTCGTTGTACATATTTTTTGTTGTGTCTTAGTTTTCGATACATTTTTGGTTTATTATTGTAACCTGTAGTATCGAGGGGTAATAGGCGTTCACCAGTGATGTTGGTAACCTATATGAGAATTGGATAATGACTGATAGGAAAGAGGTAACAGTAAAAGGAATTATGATTAACTCAAACTAAGGCAAAGTCTGTTATTATACAGACCGAATGCGCACTATTTTCATTAAGCAACTCAGAATAAGTGACATCGGAGTCAAAAGTGTGTAAAGAGCGAAAAGAAGTGTTTAATAAAACACGAACAATGTGCCAATAGGACGTCAAATGATAACACAGCACAAGGTTCAAGGATAAAAAAGAGTTCTGAAATTATCTTTGGCTAATATAAATCGTAGGATATGTCCACATCAACTATTTTTTAGACCCATACTAATGTATACACAACTCCGTTGAAAGAGAGATCCACTATATTCTGAACATATTAGGCAGGTACATTGTGCCTCCGAAGGTCAACATGCAAGGTCCTTGTTATCGATTATTTTTGTCAAGACCCCAACTTCTTCGTTTGCTTTTTAAAAGGACTCCTGGTCTCCTTCAACTTATTGCTGTACTGCATCACATAATTCGTCTTGTCCTAATACATCTCACAAAACAACGAAAAATGCCTGACCATTTGCTTTCTCTTTGGCCTTTTTGTATTGTTATTATTGTTGGGCCGTCCCTTAAAGAATCTCCTGTTACAAAGACCTTTTCCCCACCACGAGGAAAACGAATGTTATTTCAATACATATACTGGTGTGTGTGTGTGTATGTGGTAGTGACTCTCTGTGTCGGGGGGTTCATTGCAATGTCCTTTAGCCCCTAGATTATATTGTGGTTAACCATAAAAACCTGATACTAATAGGGTGTCAAATTCTATTGGTATTGAAACAAAAAAAAACACAATATAACAAAAAAAAATGCTAGACTTTATTATGTTTGAGTTCATAAAGAGTAACAGTTAAAACCTTTAAACAAACGAAACCAAAAATAACAAGTACCAACACAATCTCCGTTGGTGCTTTGCACTTTTTAATAACAAAAATCAACAGAAATATAAAAACAATTACAAATCACAAGTCATTTGAGAGGGCAGACCTTGGCAGAGATGGATTTTCTTTTATGTCTTTCATTTTAGCTTTTTTTCAGAGGAATAAAAAAGACTAAAGTTTTATAATTAAAAGTATGCTCGTATTAATTTTACTTTCTGCCCAGCAAAATGGGATAAACATTGGCTGGGAGGGGGGTTGTATAAATGTACACGGACAATCATTAACCTGGACTATGATGGCCCAGGTCACGATGACACCTTATATGGACGCTGTAGTAGTAGTAGACAACTATACTTAATTGCCCAGGTCGGTGTCTGGTTTTATAGCTGGTCATTTGTCTATGACAGTAGTCAGGCATTGTCGTCACTCCAGCGTCATCATGACCATCTTCGTCATGTATGCAGCCTGTTGTGGTGTCGCAACTACGACGACGACGCTGACGGAACTAAATCCTTGATAATATGTCAATGAATGTCTGTGAATGCTTTGCTCTCTCTCTCTATAGCTGCAGACGGGAGTTGTGGGTCATTGTGTTGCTTTGTTGTGTTTGTATTACAATGTAAGTTTCTTAGGCATTTGTTTTATGTTCAACTTTTTATGCCGTCTAGGCTTTTTCTTGTATCTGCTGTCAAACACACACACACACACACCCATACACAGTTGCATAAACTTACCTTGACAAAGTGATAGAACAATACAGCGCCTACAGTTGATAAAGCGAACCAGACAAAGACAGCAAATGTCGATATAGACGAAACGTTCATAATATGCAATACAGTGGAAATGATGATGGCCGCCGCTTGACAGAACAGGAATGGCATAAAGAGACGATCCAATATATCCCAAGGTATTTCGGCGGACTTTTGTGGCAAAGCCGAAATAGATCCACGTCTTAAGGAGGCGCGTCTAGAAGCGCGTCGCTGAAAATAGACAGAGAAAAAACAAAGAAAAAAATTAATACGCAATTATAAACGAGAGAATTAAATGTGAAGATATTTAATAAAACGTCATAATGAGGATTAGCTGCTGTGGTAGTATGAGTTTGTATGAGAATTATGGCTGTGTTTACGTATGATATAAAAAAAACTTGCACTGAAATTTAAAGTATTAAAGCGTATGGAAATATGACAAGAATTTTTCCTATTATGAACCTCACACAAACTGTGATGTTTTACTAAAGTAACTAATAAAATCGGTTTGGTGGATTTTAACTATAATCGTGACAAACTTTTCTTATAACGTATGTCGCGGTCGACTTTCGACAACATTCGATGTTTTCTTTTTATTTAAATAAAATTAGTAAAAAATTAACAGAAATGTTATGTGTTGAGAATTGTTTATCACATGATGAAGAAGAACATGATAGGAGCAAGGAAAAGTCGTATTTTCGTCTCAGAAACGACATCAGCGATGTCATATTTAAAAAAACGACAAAGATTCGAGGTGACTACGACATACATAATAAGGAGAATTCTATCAGTAACGAATTTTAAGGTTATATGTCGTTTAGTGATTAGAAATATCTTATAGCAACAAACACGACATTTGCGGGTTTGTATGCGAAGCAATGCTTTGTATGTTTAGTAACTTCGACACTTAGTGTTTGGAAATATAAACCGAAAGTATTTCATTTTGTACTTTAATCAAATTGTGATGTTTTAACAACATATTTATTCAAATCGTAGTAGTGGTTGTTCGTTACGTACTCTCTCATTAAACAAATTTTATAGAAAGTAAAGATGTAGATTATTGATTAGATATATCTTATAGCTACAATAACGATTAATGCGGTTTTGCCTGCAAAATATTCCTGCGTGTGCGTAGGATTTTAAAAACTTTGCATTTGGAAATATAAAAAGAAAGTATTCTATTCCGTGCCTCAGACAAATTGTAATGATTTTAGAAAACATTTATTAAAATCGATTTGAGGGTTTTAAAGTTGGCTCGTTACAAACTTTGCTTTTAACCTAATATTGTAGTAGAATAGAAAAGTTGACTACATAGCTGTGCAAAATAAATATGTTTGAGCCCCAACACTATTCATATTGATTCTTATGGAAATTGATCTCCTGATTCTGAATATCATCCCACTTTGCCCTCTCACCAAACGTTTCCTCGGGACGCCCCGCTTTTTATACCCTTCACCATGAGCACGAACGGAGTGAAGGGTACTTATATTAATTTTGTTCTTCCATTTGTAACGCCCATAATGAGGCTTGGAATGTATGACAATCCTATTTATAATTTAAATATGAATGTTTGTCTGTTTGTATGTTTGTGGCTTAATCACGCCTAAACGGCCGAACCGTTTTCAATGAAATTTGGAAGACAGTTAGTGTACTATATAATTTTTGAACTTTTGGGGGGAGTGGGTTTGGCAAAACTGTTTTTAGAGCTACGAAGATAAAATTTGATACACAAATAGTACTCGGCAACACGCATAAGAATATGCGGACGAAATTTTAATTTTAAACCAGTCGGCGGAGTGGGCGTGGCAAAACATATTTTTAGAGCTAGGATGATAAAATTTGATACACAGATTGTAGTCGGCAACATGAATATAAATATGCGGACGAAATTTTCATTTTGGGCAAGTGGGCTAAGTGGGCGTGTCAAGACATATTTTAAGAGCTAGAGAGATAAAAATTGATACATAGATAGTACTCGGCAACATGAATATAAATATGCGGACAGTATGTTAATTTTGGATCAGTGGGCGGAGGGGTGGTGGCAAAACTGTATTTTAGCCCTAGAGAAATAAAATTTGGTACGCAGATGGTACTCGACACATCCAGTTTAAGTTTGCAGACAAAACTTTTATTTTCGATCAGTGGGCGGAGGAGGCGCCGCAAATTCTATCTCTGCCCAGAGGGATACAATTTGATGCACAAATAGTACTTGACAACACAAATATAAATAAGTAGACATAATTTAAATATTGGATCAATGGGCGGAGTGGGCGTATCAAAGCAGTATTTTGACCCTAGAGAGAGAAAATTTAACACCCAAATGAATATGCAAACGACATATTCATTTTCGATAAGTGAGCGATTGGGGTATGACCAATCTCTAATTTAGATACAGAGAGATACAAATAAACAATAGGTGCCGTTTGTTGTGAATCTTAAATAGAAAGCGTGTTAATTCACAACAACGCGAGAAACTATCCCATACCTCATTTATGGGATGCAAAGGATAGGTCTCAGCACTTCAGGTTCAAATTTGCATATTGTACACAACTAAAGTACTTTTATTCTACCAAAAAGTTCTTAAAATTGTCAGAAAATAGTATGTCTGTAAATTTTGACAAAACAAGCTGAAATTTGGATTGATCTTAAGTTAAGTTCGAAGAAGAGCAAGATCGGTCAACAACTATATTTTTACCTCCTATACAAATTGTCCGTTTTTTGTGGTGTGCCTCACGATTACAGTCGTAGAATAAGAGCTTCCGAGCTGAATTTGATATGTAAGTTTCTATCCCCTACGTTAAGAATAAGTTTTAAAGTGAGCAAGATTGGTCAAAAACGAATTGTTGGGTTGCGGGGCTATTTATCAAAATAATAACTCGGCAAATTAGGGAAAAATAAAAACAAGTTATTAGTATTTTATGGGTTTTTAAGGGAGTTTATTAAAAAACGTACCTTCGGGTTTTCGGGTGATTTTATTAGTTTTCTTCTTCTTTTTTCTTCAATCCTTAAAAACTAACAATTTATTTTAGTACTTAAAAATAACTTAAAACTAGGGTTTCCAACGTAAACACTAATCCCACCTCAAATAAAAACTTCCCTTTTTTGGGGTCAGCCCCTGCGATAGTTTCAGAGCTATTGAGCTTACACTTGGAATACAAGCTTCCATCTTCTAAGCGGAACTTAAGTTCTAAGATGTGAAAGATCGTACAGAAACTTCTCCCACCACCCATACAAAGCAGCCCCTTTTTGGGGATGTTCGTCTGTCTCTACCCCCGATTGCAGTCGTAGTTAATGAGATATTAAGATATTGAATTTGTAATACACACTTTCATCCTCTTAGCGTGCTTAAGTTCTAAGATGGGAAAGATTCGACAAAAACTACTTCTACCTCCCATACAAACACCCCCTTTTGGGGAGGTTTCCGCCTGACTGTTTCTGCAATTACTTCATAAGTTTTACGACGCCAGATCGGTCAAAAACTACACTCACCTCAAATAAAAACTAACCGTTTTTGGGGTCAGCCCTTGCGATTACAGTCGTAGTTTAAAAGCTATTGAGCTTACGATTTGAATACAAGCTTCCATCTTCTAAGCGGAAATTTAGTTCTAAGATGGAAAAGATTCGACAAAAACTTTTTCCATCTTCCATACAAACTACCCCTTTTTGGGGGTGTCCTATCTTCTATTTTCTATGCGAAGATTATATTCTTAATTGAGAAATTTCGGAAAAAATACTCTCAGTTCCCATACATACACCCAATTTTTGAAGTTATCCGTCTGTCCTTCCCTGCGGTTACAGCCTAAATTTATGTGCTATCGAGCTGAAGTTTGGTATACGAGCTTCTATCCTCAAGCGGCGGTTAAGTTATAAGATGATCGAAATCACACCTCTCATACAAAACAGCCCCTTTTTAAAGATGTCTGTTTGTGTATCCCTTTAATTTAAGAGGTTTCGAACTGAAATTTGGTAATTTCAGATCGACAGAAGCTACTCCCACCTCTCATACAAAACTCCCCTTTTTTGGGAGGTTAAACAATTCGTAACAATATTCTCAGCTCATATAAACTTTCAGTGAACAAATTATTGACAAAAAAAGGAACGCGAAAGACTAAAAGTAACGTCCAACTCTCATGCAAACTTCCCTTTTTGCGGTACAAAGTTTAACAAAATGTAAGTGTAGTGCAAATAACCAATTTTATCGTAATTTATACAAATGGTAAAGGGTATTTGTAATTCGGCATAGCCGATGAGAATTACCTTACTAGTTTTTTTTTCTTTACTTGAAGGATAAGAAAGAGTGACTTCAGTTCCTCTCGAGCAGACCCTACACAAATTTGGTATTGTGACTCTATTAGCATACCAAAAAATATCAATCTATTTATAAAACAATTTTTGTCTAACAAACATACCTTATATAATATGTACAACATGTAATGTAAGTCTCCATCAAAACCTCTTTATTATTCTCTAACCCACCATTAAATTTCATCAACTGCCACTACAAACACAATTCCAAAAAAAAAAAAAAATATGTCTCATATCTCTATGAAACATCAATGGGCAATAAAAACCTCGCACCGCCACCGCTGCCGCCATCAAATACCCATAATTATTTTATTTTTCCAACTTCAATCAATTTTTGGGCGTACAAATTCAAGTTTGACTGAAGTACAACAACATATGAACGCTTATGATTGACATTTTACCTTTGACAGTTATGTCTGAAGTTCAAAAATGACCTGGTGTCCTTATCAGACAACATTTACAAATAATTAAACACTGTAGCCGGCATATGTCAAGGTTAGAATATTTACACACATACATACATACATATATAAAATAAATATAATTGCTTCAACATTCTTGTAGATAATAACTTGGCAGGCAGGCAGAGTTAGTCAGCCTGTTTTGATAATATCAAATTTTAAAACTGAAGCAAAATGAGAGACGAGCTTACAAAGCCTTAAATTTGACATTTCATGCTTATCATGTTGTGTGCATGTAGTCAAAGGTCGTTATGTCATTTTGGTAGAGGCTAAGGCTAAGGCTGCGGTATTGATGAAACTCCAATGACTTTAATGTTATTTACTTGAAATTGTTAAAATTAACCATAAGGAAGAAATAATATTAACAAATGGGAGCTTAAACCAAAAATTTTAGGACACCTAGAAAACTCAGTTAATATTTATAATTTTTCTTCAATAATGATATCAATATTTTAAAAATAACAATATCGACTGGCAAAAAGAATAAATCACTGCAACCACCTACTGACACAGATACAAAATCCAATTTTAAAATATATTTTCCACCGCTCGGTGAAAAGTTTTCCATTTGTTTTTATACATCAACCACATCGCTGTTGTGTGACCTCTAATGTCTTAGACAGAAAAGCACACGGACACACATTTTATTCCATAATAATTTTTCCGAAATTTCGTTGCTCGCTAATCTTATTTATGAATATTAAGTTATAAAAAATATGCTGCAATTTTGGAATACGACCAAATGATGGCCACCAAGACATTATCGACTGTATTGTGTATATAAATTTAATAATTTGCAAAATATTCTAGAAGAATTGAGAAATCCAAAGCAATATTTTCGGATACATTAGTATTATTAATGTAACAACAAATGACGCAAATGCTTAAACACAAAAAAAATACAAAAAAACAAAAGCAAACAGCACAAACAATATGAACATTTTCAACAAGTATAACAAAATGGCAAAAACACAACAAGGGCAATGCAATGAGCGTCAGCGGGTGAACAAACAAACGAACGAACGCAACAACATAATAAAATTAGCCGCACAAAAATTATGCTGACTATAAATAACATAAACAAATAGCCAAATTGACCGGCCGGCTAAGGCCACAAATAGATTTTAACTACAAAGTAAAAGCCCCAGCTAAGGCGCTATAAAATGAAAGGACAGACGGACGAAACGTAAAAAAATCGGTTAGTATGACAAGGTTAGCATTAGAAATCACTAATCTCAAAGGCATTAACTTGCTCTCATCTGCTGCCCACAGTGATTGATCACCTAAAATGTATATTGACTGGTGTTGTTGTTAAACATTTCTAAATGCCAAAACTTTAAAAAGAAAAACAATTGAAATTGTTCCTTTGTTCCAATGCCTTTAATTGCATTTATTGTGTATGGCATAATAGTTTATATATAGATTAAAAATCGCTAAAAATCCCATAAATCGACAATGATTTTTATGAGTTCTAATAAAACTACGATATACTCATATCTATCGTCAGCTTTTCGCATGAGTAATGAGCCATTGCTCATACGCCTCACACGATAAGAGAATGAATGAATGAAACATAGCACTACAAAGCGCTCTCTCGATCATCTCGATTAGTCAATATATTTGTGATTTCTGTTCATATCTTGTACATGTTTCACGTACGACGTACTCGTACATTGACCGATTTGGTAATTGGCCAAAAAATGTATATTTGTAATTAGTTTGGCTGTAGTGCCAGCGTTTTTGCTCTATGTTTTCGCATTTTTATTTTGCCGGTGTTGGCGGACCGCGGCGTCGTTGGTTTATGCATATGCGTTGTCAAATGCAAATGTTCATAATTTTAGCAAAAAGAGAGAGTCCAACGAACTAACTCCAAAAGAATGTGTATGTGTGTGTGGCACAATTTTGATAGTAGGCAGAGTGATAAAGAGTGAGCGAGCGAGGCATTTAAGCCTACTCACACATATGTATGTAGGATTTTATGTTATACTTGGCGGAGTATTGTTATGTTTACATAATAGACTTTAAATTTTCACTGATGGAGTTTAATGGGACAATGTTTACAGGCAACTTTTAGGCGGATGCAGTTTAGAAATATTTTGTAAAATGCAATGTTGAGCGACTATTCATACTCAGACTAGATTTGTTTTTGTGACACTGAAAGCGGTCAGTTTCAAAATGCTTAAAATTATCGACATACAATCTGTATAAACTCGACGTTATACGTTATACTTATCATTTTATTAAAATTTAATATTTTTGAATTGAATTTAATAGTTTTGAATTGAAATTGTACTTTATCATAAATAGTACATTAACCATGAGTTATTCGTTGTCTCATATCTAATTTGTACTAACATTATTGTGAATTATATTTCGAATTAGATTTAACGAAACTGAATTTAAGTCAACTTACAAAATTGTTAAAACAAAAATCTGTCTTGTCAGCATCCAACTCTCAAGCGGTAAGCACCCAGCTTTCTCCCAATAAAAAACCTACTTTTGAATTAATACTAATTCTACTTATCTCTTTTATTTATACTCAAATCATACAATTTCCCAACCTCTATGAGAAATTGTATGATTCAAATCTACACAAAACTAACTGCCGAGATTTCCAGCTTGAAGAATTGTCGCTTTGACCACCCGCTAAATACAGTCCACTTACACTAATTATTCCAATTGGGTCTATTGTCGTATATCAAGGCAAATTGATATCGACAACAACAACGCCATCAGCTGCGATCAAATTACCCACCCCCCAGATTATTCACAATCCTTGCTGTGCTGCAAAAAAATCCACTTATTGTGTTTCTTAGTTATTGATGATTTAAAGTTTATGACCGCTTTTATTTTGGACCTTGATTTGATTGTTTAGATACAATAACTACTTTAATAGGCATGGGTATTCTTTATGTATCATATTACAGGGAATTGCCTCACAGGTATAAGTGCTGCCACATTACACTTTTTAACATACTTTGGGAACGCTTCCCAAGCTCGATAACAATATGTTGAGCTTGCTTACTTGTTTCATGCACCCTCCGCTCACTTACCGAAATTAAAAAAATCTGTCTGCAAATATCTATTCTGCTATCTGTATACCACTATTACATAAAAAACATTTTTACCACGCCCATTCTGAAAAATGAATTGGAAATGTCGTAATGTAGTAATGTCGAAATTAGTCAAATCGGTCCATGCGTTCTCAAGTGATAGCCTTATCTACAATTCATTTTTATATATAAGATAACCCATATGCGCCGGGAGTATGATGCAAGGTAAAGTTTCTGATCAGTTCAGCTTGGCAAGAATGATCCTTGCCAATTACACTTCAAGTCTACTCACAGAGTTTCTTCACGTAGTGACGCCTGGAAACGTGCCTGTGATACCCGTTAGAGCACAGCTAAATGTGAGAGGGGTCTGACCCAGAATGGGCGGCTGTTATAAAATCCTGGCAGGAGAAGAAATCTGCGATGTGGTGTGCTACACTTGCATCCCTCCACAGACGTTTAAACTATTGGAATGAAAATAAGTAAGCAAATAATAAAACGGAAGCCCCAAAATATTGACGACCACCGCAAACGAATTAAGAGCCATTATTTAAGGATATGCACGTGAAATGTTACAACACTTTATAGACCAGGTGCATCTATCCAACTGGCGGAAGTTCTCGAAGAATACAAGGCTGACATAACCGCTTTACACGAAATCCGGTGGACGGGACACGGGTGCTCGCGCATGAAGACGTACGACATCTACCGTAGTGGCCATGCGGACAAGCACGAGTTTGGATGTGGATTTGTGGTTGGCAAGAGACTCCGACTCCTAGTCTCAAGGTTCAACCCGGTGTGTGAACGTATAGCCACCATAAGAGTCAAAACAAAGTTTTTCCACAAAACACTTATAAGTGCCCATGCTCCGACAGAAGAGAAAAGCGATAAGGACAAAGACGAGTTCTACAAGAGCCTAGAAAATGTAAATGACCGTAGACCGAGCCATGACATCAAAATTGTACTAGGCGATTTTAATGCTAAAATGGACAGGGAGACCGCTTTTAAGCCTACTATCGGAAAATTCGGTCTGCACATCGAAACGTCGAAGAATGGCATCAGACTGATTGATTTCTCTGCGGCAAGAAATATGGTAGTAAGCAGCTCAAGATTTAACCATAAAAATATTCATAAGACAACATGGTTATCTCCAGATCAATTGACTAAGAATCAAATAGATCATGTGGTCGTCGATGGAAGGCACGCATCGAGTGTTCTGGATATACGAGTGACGTACTCCGATCACTACCCTACCGCAGTTAAGGTACGAACAAAGCTAAGCATGGCAAAAAACGTATGTAACCAGGCACAACGAAAGTTGGATATCGGTAAACTGCGAACCACAGAGCTAGCGGACGCCCACTCCACCACTTAACTCAGCTGCAACAGAATGCTCCAACCCCTGATAATATTATCTCGGACTGCAAGGAGCGTACTTGGGTACTCAAAGCCGTCTCAAGAAGATGCCTAGTACGATGCTGCATGCAGGGCGCAACTGCAGCCAACGGCAACGTGATCTGTCCGTGAACGACACAGGAAGAAGAGACGAGAGGCAACTAGACCTTTTAAACGGAAAAAGACGGAGCTGAAGAAGAAGCATGATGAGTGCACAGAGTTGCTCCGAAGTAGAGGGGAAGCCCGAAAATTCTACCAGGGACTTAAGGCGAGAATGCGTGAAACAGAGTTGCCCTCATGCAAAGACAGCCTTGGATAGCTTATGACGGGGCCGAAAAACGTTCCAAAGACATGGAGAGTAATCTACTGGCTAGGGTCACCACTCCAGAATACCCCCACCCATCCATGACGAAGATATTAACTGTCCACCTCCGAGCCAGAGCGAACTACATCTGGCAATATCCTGCCTTAAAAAAAAACAAAGCACCTGGAGCCGAGGTTCTCCCTGCTGAATTGTTTAAGGTAGATCCGAAGGGGCTTCTTAGAAGCATGCATCAGCTCATGGAGATCTGGGTACAGGAGAGCATACCCGGGGATTGGAGTCTCAGTCTGTTATGTTCCATAGTGAGTAGTGAGTGTGATAACTACCGTGAAAAAAGTCTATTACCTAATTGCGTACAAGGTCCTATTGTGTGAACGTCTAAAGCCATTTGTAGGAAACCACCAGGACACCTACCACCTCTTTATCAACTACACAGCTACCTTCGACTCTTCGATAAGGAATAGGCTATATGAGGCCATGTCTGAGTATGGTATTCCTGCAAAACACAAAAATCCTCTGTTAACATTGGTAAGGATCATTCTGAACCATTCAACGCGGAAAAAGGTCACAGGCAAGGTGATAGCATGTCCTGTACACATTTTAATGTAGTTATGGAGAAGGTGCTTAGAAAGGAAGGTGTCAACATATCTGGCCGAAATCTGCGGGATGTTACTGCGGTTTTCTCATGACTGGAAAATGAGTCACAAAAATTGGTTTTGATTTTAACGAGGACAACACAAAAATTATGATTTCTACGAACAAAGAGTCCTCTCGATGGGGACGCACCGTGAACGTTGACAATTTTTGTTTTGAGGTAGTAAATGAATTTACCTACTTCGCATCATCCGTCAATAAGAAAAATAGTGTCAGCCAAGAGGTATTAAGTTTTTTTTCTACATACAAATTTTTACTACTTTTCTTTAGAGTTTGAATTTTATATCTGTTTGAAATAGTTGTGGCTAGTATTAGGTATATGTATATTGATTTTATTGGAATTGTTTATACTTTCCACAGTTTAATTATGATGATGTATTTTATATGTAAATGAAGTGGTGATGATAAGTTGTAGGACTCAGTACTTACCATGTTATTATCAAACACTTGCATGGTGACGGTTTCTTGATCGTGTTCGTTTCTATGTTACTGTAACAAAAAATTCTAGTTGTAGAGAAGGGAAATATTATAATTTATTACATTCAGCTATAATATTTTACTGTTTGGAATATTTTTATAATAATTTTTGTATTCGTTGAATTTTTGTTGTTATTTATGTTTATTTATAAAATTTAATTTAACTTGTAATATCGAGCAAAATTTACTGTATTTAATAAAATCTGGCAAATGACAAAGAAACCACCGCATGAATAATGAATTGTGCATATATAAGATGCAAAAGGGATCCTCATAGGAGAAAAACATTATTCGAAAACAAAAACAATTTTAAGAAAATTTTGGTTTTTGTCTTGGTGAATTGTTTGGAAAACTTAATATAAAATTTTATATTTTGTAAATGATTTTGGATGTTTATCGTAGTAGATTTAGTGGTAATCGTTGTCGTTGTTTACTTCAGTTAGACACTATGTTTTTTTTAACCCTTTTGTAAATTATTCTTGATATGATATTAACCCTTAACTTATGTAAGTCCTTTAAATGATAACACTAAACTTAAATCATGGAATTTAATGACTTGGTAAAAAGGACCCTGTTTAATTTAACAGCGGCTTACTAATGAACTCTTGAAATCGTCAACAATTCATCGTACTTCCACCGGCTGTTTACGTTTATAAATCGATATAAGAATTTTGTTTACAATATCCTTTATTAAGTAGTTCTTTTAATTTAAACTTGTCTGGTTTTAGTTTATTCTCTCATTAAGTGGAACTTATTGGGAAATTTGCATAAACATAAGACTGCAGTTTAATCACCAAAAGTTTGTAATACTGTGCCAGGTAAACTGAAGATCTACATCACGATGAATTTCATACTGTTACGGGAAGTAGTTTCAAAGTTTAAAAATCTTAGAAAAAAACTATATTTAATAAAAATAACTTTAAAAAAAAAACGGACATATCAACTTTTCCGTTAACTTTGTAAGTTTTACGAAACAATAAACTGACATAAAGTTTGATAGTGGAAGCAGTGCCATCATAATTTTACAACTTTCTTTCTAAGCTAACAGATAACTAATGATTTTTTGAAAATTTTATGTTTTAAAATATATTTTCTTGTGCTACTAAAAGGAGACGTATTATACTTTTTCCATTATGAGTTTAATATTATATAACTTTATGCAGCTGTTTCAATCGACAATATACTTTGTCTTGATACTATGTACTAAGTTTAGTGAATATGTTTCATATTTAGTTAGAATGCTTTTAAATTCAATTTTGATATCGTTATTCCATATGTAGTTATTATTTTGCCGTTATATATATTAAGAATTTTTTCTGTTTCCTTTGAACAACTTTGCCAGAATTTCATAAAAAGTTTAGTTAGATTTTTTTAACAATATTATTTTTTTCTTTTGCATTTTGCTGCAAACACTAATATCTTTATTTTCCAAATTTATTCAATTATTTCTACACTTTCACTTAAATTCACCTTTCACTCGCTAGTGATTGCAATGAAATCACTTTCACTTGGAATCGCTTTTTTTTCGTTCACTTTTTTACAGTGTCTTATGCGCTTTGATTTACGTTTATCTTTTAGATTTCGATGTCTTTGTCGCTCGCTTGTGATGTTTCAACGGAAAATACGATTTTCACGTTATGAATCGCGTCGTTCAACTGAAGTGACCAAAATTCTTAGATGGCCGACGAGTCGGAGAATCGTTGGCTGTTTTTTGTTGTTGCTACAATGCTATACATTAATGTGTTGGTTGATGCTGGTGATCTTAATAGATATGATGCGTGTTGTTGTGTATATCTTAAGCAACAACAACAACAATAACTCATAGAAAGAAAAATATTCTATTCTTTTGTTATTTTTTTTTGGTATTCGAAAAAAAAGTTCAGTCTCTAGTGCAAGCAACATTCCCGTTGTTGTTGCGAAAGTTGTCATCTGTATTTTTTAAAATTGGATTTGATATTTTTGTTATTTGTTGTTGTTGGTGGCGCACCATTTTCTTATGGAGACGCATAATTTTCATCGTGAAATATATATTTTATTTTTATTTCTCAATGCGTAGAATTGATGGCAGGGAGCTGTGCTGCGTTGGGCCAAATAATCCTACACACCGGGTATGAGCTATTTTCATCGACGTTTTGTTATTTTTGTTGTTGTTGCGTTTCGAAATATTTAATTGTTTGTTTTGTAAGATTAACAGCGAAGGAAATTTCAGCGTTACATTTTGGAAGGGGGATATCGGGTAGGTGACAAATTAACAACGAGGTTGCACAATGTGTTAAGTGCATACGATTTCGTGGAGGTTGCAAGACGAACAGCGAAGATTAACTGTTAGGCAGAAAAACATATTGGATTATTATGGTCGTATTACATTACAATGCCATAAGGTTGCTTAAAATGGAACGCCGAAATGTTAACGACCACCGCAAACGAATTTAAGACCATGATTTGAGGATATGCACCTGGAATGTTAGACCACTGTATAGTCCAGGTGCCTTTATCCAACTGGCGGAAGTTCTCGAAGAATGCAAGGCTGACATAACGGCTTTACAGGAAAACAGGTGGACGGGGCACGGGTGCTCGCGCATGAAGACGTCCGACATCTACTATAGTGGCCATGTGGAAATGAACGAGTTTGGATGTGGATTTGTGGTTGGCAAGAGACTGCGACACCATGTCTCAAGGTTCAATCCGGTGTGTGAACATATAGCCACCATAAGAGTCAAAATAAAGTTTTTCAACATAACACTTATGCCCATGCTCCGACAGAAGAGAAAAGCGATGAGGACAAACACGCCTTTGAAATGTTTGTTTGAAAATGTTTATGACCGTAGCCCGAACCATGACATCAAATTTGTAGTAGGCGGCTTATATGCCAAAATAGGCAAGGAGACCGCATATGAGCCTACTATCGGAAAATTCAGTCTGCACACCGAACTGATTGATTTCTCTGCGCCAAGAAATATGGTAGTTAGCAGAACTATATTTGACAATAAAAATATTCATAAGGCTACATGGTTATCTCCAGATCAATTGACGAGGAATCAAATAGATCACGTTGTAGTCGATGGAAAGCACACATCGAGTGTTCTGGACGAACGAGTGCGAACATTGACTCCGATCACTAACTTACCGCTGTTAAGGTACGCACAAGGCTAAGCATGGCGAAATACGTACGTTACCAGGTACAACGAGTGATGGACACCGGTAAACTGCGGACCACGGAGGTAGCGCCTACGCCAACCACCTAACTCAACTGCTACGGAATGCTCCAACCCCTGATCATATTACCTCGACTCCATAGAACAGACTGCTAGAAGCGTACGATGATGAATGTCGCAATGCCACGAAAGAGACGGATGCTGCATACAGGGCGAAACTGCAGCCAATGGTAACGCGAGCTGTTCGTGAACGGCACGGGGTGAAGAGACGACAGGCAAGTCGTCTTTTTAAACGGAAAAAGAAGGAGCTGAAGAAGAGGCAGGATGAGAGTGCAATAGAGAGGAAGAAATTCTACCAAAGATTTAATGCGGGAATGCGTGAAAAAGGTTTGCCCCCCTGCAAGGACTGCCATGGCCAGCTAGTTATGGACCCGGAAAACGTTCTAAATATATGAAGAGAACATTTCAGCAACATACTGGATACGAACACCACTTCAGAAGACCCCCGCACCAATCCATGACGATGGCATTAATTATCCACATTCGAGCTAGAGCGAGATACTTGTGGCAACATCCTGCCTTAAAAATAACAAAGCTGAGCTTGGAGTCTCCGTCTGTTATATCCCATATATCAGAAAAAAGATCGTGATGAGTGTAAGAACTACCGTGAAATAAACCTATTACCAATTGCATGGACCATATTAGTGCGGCTTTAGATCTGTTAAACCTACGACAGATCAAATATTCACTTTACGACAAATCCTGGAATAAAATTATGAAAAGCAGGTCGACACCTATCACCTCTTTGTTGACTACACAGCTGCCTTCGACTGTCGGATATCGAAGAGGATATATGTGGTCATGTCTGAGTTTGGTATTCCTGCGAAGCTGATTCGACTTTGCAGATATACCTTGGAACACACAAAATCCTCGGTTAAGATTGGTAAGGATCATTTGAACCATTCAGCACGGAAAGAGGTCTCAGGCAGGGTGATAGCTTGTTCTGTACACAATTTAATATAACCACATGCCACTAGCCTATGCCGATGATGTATATCATTGGCTGAAATCTGCGAGATGTTACTGCAGTTTTCTCATCACTGGAAAAGGAGTCAGCAAAACGAACAAAGAGTCCTCTCGATGGGGACGCACCGTAAAGTTGACATTTAGTGTTTTGAGGTAGTAAATTAGTTTACCTACCTCGGATCTTCCGTCAATAAGAAAAATAGGAATCAATGGGAGAATAGTGCTAGCCAATAGATGTTTTTACGGACTTCGGCAGCACTTTAGTAACACCACCTTATCTCGAAAAACTAAGAAACAACAATACAAGGTGTTAATTTTACCCGTTCTGCTGTATGCTGCCGAATCGTGGGTGCTTACTACAACGGTCATACAAAACCTGGGAGTTTTCGAGAGATAGTACTCCGAAAAATGTATGGAATATCTGTGTCGACGACGGGTTTCGACATGTTGGATGTAAATGCTCCAGCGAGAAAGGTGTTTGAAGACGAACCTGAAGGACGACGCAGAGCAGGGAGACCTATACTTCGTTGGCAGGACCATAACCAGTTTTCTTGTTTGTTCACTCAAAAGAAATTCCTTAGACCAATTCTTCAACAATAACATAAAAACTTTCAACAACCCCCTACAGGCATTTCAACATTGCTTGCCAAAAATATTTTGCACAACATGCTAAACTATATCACATACAAACTGACCATACCTCACCACATGAAATGATACAAAGAATCTCTCAATTGAAATCTATTTCATTATAAATAATAATGACCTATTTCCGATGATGGATTTCCGTACATGAGAGCTATTTAATTTTAACAAATCTCCGACTACATGGCTGCCATATGTAAATGTATATAAATGTAAAAACACAATTAACCCGTGTATACAATTGTCTAACATTAGAATATACAAATTAGAATGTATGAGATACACATTAAAAAAACAGACACACACACTTTATTACATGTCTATGAATGACTATTGATAAATGACATTTCATTTATGTCAGAAATTTACAGTTATTTTGGCCAAACCATATAAATGTGGCAACAATTAAAATAACTGCCACATTATATTGTTTGGGTGGGGGGCGGTTTTTGCAAAACAATTTTATGGAAATTGTTGCAGCTTTATGCAATTTGTAAATTTTTATACTACATATTTTGACATGTGCTTGTGTGTGAATGAATGTTTTTCAATTTTTGTATTTAACAAACATTTGTGTAACATCAATGAAGATGGCAACAAAATTAACAAATAAACATTTATTCATTCTGCGTTTTGATAGATCTCTCAACAAGTTGTTATGAGAGAAAGAAAAGAAATTAAATAAAAATACACACACACACACTTACACAAATGTTGGCTGTCAGCAGCTGCATACAATGTTGCAAAATAAATGAATATTATTCGAAAATTAATATTATTAGGGGGAATATAGTCATAAGTTTCAAATGGCAATAAACTGGAAAAAGTCAAGTAAAAAAAGGGAAAAAATTTCGTTTTGTGAAAAATAAAGTGAACTAAAAGTTTCATATTGAAATGTAATAAAATAGTAACTGATTAAAATACTTTATACAATAGTATTTCTGTGATAATGTAATTTCATATTATCGCATTAAATAATTAATAATTAAACGTAATTCCTTTTAATAGCCTTTTAATACGTAGAAAATCTTGTAAACTTCAGTCTGATCAATTCTGAGAAATTTCATTTAAATATTGTCTAAATATGATATCAAAAACTGTCATTGATATAATTATTTATAATTTAATTCATTACTTCATGTAATGCGGAAAATTTTCTAATACTAGGAATTCCGATTTCCCACCCAGCCTATAATCTTTGCCTATTGTTTGTTGTTGTATTTCCCTTATTTGTGATTTATTCACTTTTTACTTTTTAGCGCTATTCATTACAACATTTTATTATTGTTATTACAATGTGTATATGCATTCATTCATTTCCACAGCCGGCTAGGGATTTCTTGTGTTTTGTTTTATACATTTCACGTTTTCGTAGAAAAAAAATTGCAAACAAATGTAAATTAATGTTTATTATACAAATTCTTTTGTCTTATTTGTGGTTGTTGCCGGTTACCGCTGATGTTTTTGTTATATGTTAATGTGTTTTAATACATAATAAAAGTAAATAAGTCAATTATGCACATACAATCAAACACACCATGTTCACCATGTGTCTTGTTGAAGACACTGGCACACACAGATACATGCATACACTGTGCTGTGCTGCCGTGTGTTGTAATCCCACGGTACAACGAAAAAAGACACGAGGCGAGGTTCGACGGCGGAGAGGGAGCAAGAGAGAGAGTGTGGATAGCAAAAAGATATAACATTTTACAACTGGCGCTCTTGGTGGGATGTCAAATGAAATAAATAACGATAAAATATGTTACATAAAATATGTATATAGGGCGCCTAAAACGTGACAAATTCCCCTATACGATACTTACTTACTTCAAATCGATTTTAAATTATTATGGCATGTAACTTGACAAAACGAATAATGCTGAACTTCTTCTTTTTGGAGCAACTTTCACGTGTAGTTCTCAGAATTGAGTCCAAAATCTATGAGCTGGAAAATGCTGTACTGTGTAATTCATAACAAAAGTTAAGAAAAATACATATTCTTTTATATCAGTTTAATATTAAATTAACTTAATGTCTAAATTAATAAAAGTGAAGTTAGTCAGTTTACCGAGTATACCAACGTTATGTATCCTTAGGCAGCAAAATCAAGTTATTGTTAAAATATTGCTATTACAATATCCTCTTTTAAACAAATCTATAAAAAATAACAAGCCTCCCTAATTTTCGTACACAACAAAAATATATTCTTATACATAAATTACACAACTTAAAAAAATTTTAATTTTTTATGTGAACTTTTTTGTTTTCGCAATTGGGAGGGTTATCTGGAAGTTGATGGAATAAAAACTGTTGGAAAAGTGCATAGAGGGCGATGAAAATCATGTTAATTGAGCTATAATACGATGCGTTAATTTTTTATGCATTCCATTTTCCATGGACAGTGGAACCGCTTTGAATGCAGCTAACAAAAAGTATGTCACAACAATAAAATATAATATAAATCACTATCAAACTGCAGTCGCAAATAATTTGCTGTCAAATATTGTGCTGGAATTTGAATGGGTATTCGTATTCGCAGCTGAAGGAGAGCACAAAAATCGAATACTTGTATATGCACACAGCCTCGTATGTTGCAGCTGTGGCGATACTAACGTCATGCGCTAGATAAACATAAATTTTATAATAGTAGGCCCTGCAATGCTTCGCTATTGCATAGTTGATGAAAATTAAAAATATTCACTGCATATAACATATTTCACGGAATTGCGTCACAGTTGTAAGTGTTGAAATATTCCAATTTTTAACATACTTTACAAAAGCTTCTTAAGCATGATAACAAAGTATGTTGGGCCTACTTACTTTCCTCTGTTCAAATATTACCCCAAATATAAAGCTGGGTATCAAATGTTATCTCTCCAGCTCTAAAAAAAAACTTGCAACGCCCACTATGCCCATTGGGTCCAAAATTAAAATTTCGTCTGCATATTCATATTCGCGTTGTCGAGTACTACCTGGGTATCAAATTGTATATCTTTAGCTCTAAACAAAATTTTGGCACGCCCACTCCGCTCATTGGGTCCAAAATTAAAATTTCGTCTGCATATTCATATTCGCGCTGTCAAGTACCATCAGATTATCTAATTTTATCTCTCTAGCTCTCAAAAAAAGTTTTGCCACGCCCACTATGCCCATAGGGTCCAAAACTAAAATTTCGTCTTCATATTCATATTTGTCTCATCGATAACTATCTGGGTATCAAATTTCATATCTCTACCTCAAAAAAAAAAGGTTTGCCACGCCCACTAGCTCATTAGGTTCAAAATCAAAATTTCGTTTGCATATCCACATTCGCATTGTCGAGTACTATCTAGGTATCAAATTTTATCGCTCTAGCTCTAAAAAATGTTTTGCCACGCCCACTACGCCCATTAGGTAAAAATTCAAAATTTCGTCTGTATATTCATATTCGTCTTGTCGGGTACTACCTGGGTATCAAATTTTATCTCTCTAGCTCTAAAATAGGTTTTGCCACGCCCATTAGGTAAAAAATTCAAAATTTCGTCTGTATATTCATATTCGTCTTGTCGAGTACTACCTGGGTATCAAATTTTATCTCTCTAGCTCTAAAAATAGTTTTGCCACTCCCACTCCGCCCATGGGGTCAAAAATTTAAATTTCGTCTGCACATTCATATTTGTGTTGTCGAGTGCTATATGGGCATAAAATTTTATCTCTCTAGCTCTAAAAAAATTTTGCCACGCCTACTCGGCCCATTGGTTTACAAATTAAAATTTCGTCTGCATATTCATATTAGAGATGTCGAGAACTATAAGGCTATAAAATTGTATATCTCTAGCTCTAAACATTTTTTGCCACGCCCACTAAGCCCATTGGGTCCAAGATTAAAATTTCGTCTGCATATTCATATTAGAGATGTCGAGAACTATAAGGCTATAAAATTGTATATCTCTAGCTCTAAACATTTTTTGCCACGCCCACTAAGCCCATTGGGTCAAAAATTAAAATTTCTTCTGTATATTCATATTTGTGTTCATATAATTCAACAACTAATGTTATATTTGTTTTAAGCTTAACATTTTATTACTAAGCAGCAGATTTCATTAAGTTAATGCGTTTAACGAGGCGTCTCTGTAGAATTCCACTATTTGCCGGTCCGTCTGATATGTTTCGTTGCTAACGAACGTGTGTCTGGCACACATATACGAGCACATACGTGAGATTGACGTGTTGTTGTTGTTGTTGTTAGTGCATACTTTTTGGCAGCCGAAAACACTTTTGGGACACATCTCTCCAAATTGTATTTTAAGCAGCCATTATGTTTATAATTTTTCACGGAAACAGTGGTTTTCGATGAAAACTTTTGCAAAACTTTCAGGTAATGGGTGTCGTAATGACTGAACTTATAAGTATTGCGTCTATAGTTGAGCGATTTTCGGTGAAAATATGAAACTTGAAATTTCTCTTCTAAAAAAATGTAAAACGGACAGGCTATTATGACTTATGATCGTAGATATAAAGATATATCATCGCTGCACCAACTAAAACAGTCATATACTTTTAAATTACTTTTTAGGAGAGCCCAAAATTTTTTTATTTTAGAAAATTGTTCATATATATTTCACTTTACTGATATTAATAACTTCTAAACCAAGGATATCGAAAGGGGTTTGAAGGTCGAAGGACGACTAAAAGAGCTTTTACCAACTGCAATAATAATTCTTTTTAAAAATTACCCGTAACTGATTTGGTTGGCGCATCGACGTTTTATTATTTTATCCACATAAACATATATATGTAAAATTATTAAACAAATATGGAAATATATAATTTTTAAAAAAAATAGTAATTCTTGCATAAACCGATTTATGTAAGCATTTGAAACCACTGTTATGCTCCTTTGTTGCCTTCTTAGTATTTAAATGCGTCTGGTTAATATTTTATGATTTTGTAAGATATACGATTTTGTGTATAACTATAAGATTCTCTGAAATGCAGATATAACGGAAATAATTTATTAACTTGATTTATTTATTAAGCATTTAAAATAGCTGCAATAACAAAATATATGTCTACACCTCCTACTTGATGTTATTTTGGAATTTTTATTGCATTGCCCTTAAATATACGAAATTATTATTTTGCAAAAAAAATTCGAAAATATTATTTGAACGGTATAGATTATTTTGATAATTTTTGATATAGATTATTTTTGTATATTTGTATAAAATTTATGTTGTTATTTTTTGCTGAACCTCACAGACTTCGTTTATTTATTTTTTTGATGATTTTCTTTTGATGTTATCAATCTAGCAGTTGTCGTTGGCGGACGTGATCAAAATCATGTGCATAAAATTGTTATGATTATAGAAAATATTTCAGGAAGTAATGACACAAAATTGTACTAATTATTCTTATATGATGACTATGATAAGAATTGTGAGACGATCAGTGATGTAATGAACGAAAACGAAAAAAGTGTTATGAATTCGAACAACATGTAAATTGGCAAAATTATTGTCAGCTTCGCATAGAAATAACTAAAAAAAAAATTTTTCAATCTCTATTTCTGTGTTTACATATTAAAACAGCTCAGGTGCCTCCATCCAACTGGCGAAAGTCCACGAAGAATACAACTGACATAATCGCTTTACAGGAAACTCTAGTCTCATGGTTCAACCCGGTGAGTGAACAATTAGCCACAATAAGTCAAAACAAAGTTTTTCACAAAATACTTACATATATGTGCCCATGCTCCGACGAAGAGATAAGCAATGAGAACAAAGCCGAGTACTACGAGAGCCTTGAAAATGTGTATGACCGTCGCCCAAGCCATGATATCAAAATTGTACCCTGCGATTTTAATGCTAAAACAGACAGGGAGACCACATTTTAGCCAGCCATCGAAAAATTCAGTCTGCACACTGAAATGTGGAACAATGGCATCAGACTGATTGTTTTCTCTGCGGCCAGAAAATGTGGTAGTTAGCAGCAATAGATTTGAACATAGTAATTTTCATAAGGCAACATGGTTATCTCCAGATCAATTGATGAGGCATCAAATATATCATGTGGTAGTCGATGGAAGGCACGCATCGAGTGTTCTGGACTTACGAGTGATCAGGTGTGCGAATATTGACTCCGATACTACCTTACCGCACAAGGCTTAGCATGGCGAAACACGTACGTAACCAGACACAACGAAAGCTGGACATTGGTAAACCGCGGGATGCTCCAACCCCTGATAATATAAACTCGCAGGGGCTACATATAGCCGGCTGAGAGATGCGTACTAGGGTATTCAAAGCCGTTTCAAGAAAATATCTGGTACGATGATGAATGTCGCAATGCCACGAAAGAGACGGATGCTGCATACAGGCCAAACTGCAGTCAATGGCAAGGCGAGCTGTTCACGAACGGCACAGAAGACCCCTCTCCAACCCATGACTATGGTATTATCTGTCCTCCCCGAACCAGAGTGAGATGCGTGTGGCATTATCCCGCCTTAAAAACAACAAAGCGACTGGAGCCGATGGTCTCCCTGCTGAATTTTTGAAGGCAGGTGCGGAGAAGCTATGCATGAGTTAATGGAGAACATCTAGCTAGAGGAGAGCTTGTCCGTAGATTGGAGTTATATACAAGACAGGAGATCGTAGTGAATGTAAGAATTACCGTGGAATAAGCCTATTACCTATACTTTAGGCCTCAAATTTATAAACCACTTTTGTCAGTTGTTATGGGCCACTTAAGTAAGTAAGTAAGTAATTGTACCAAAAAGTATTTTTAAATGTATTGAAAGGTGCTTTTACTGTACTGTACTTTTATTATACCAAAAAGTGTGTTTGTTATACCATAAAGCATTTTTACATTTATGAATTTTTGGATTTGAAATTTTCGTCGGTGAGCGGAGAGTCAATTCTGTTTGTGTTACTCGTCACTACAAGAGATGTAACATATATGAATAAGTAGGCGTAACTTTATTTTCGGTAGGTGGTTGGAAAGGGCGTGTCAAGGTAGCTGTGATGAACAAATAATAATCGGTACGAAATTTGGTACACAACATTGTGCGCGACACTACAGATATAAATATGCCGATGAAATCTTTCATCGGTGGGCGGGGGGAATGGCACAACTGTATCTTAGCCGTAAAGAAATAAAATATGATGTGCGGATCATCATATTTTATTACTAGTAGTAGAGATTTGTCTTTTCAATAAGTTGGCAAAGGGGTCCAAAGGGTTTTTTGCCCTCTCGCGCTGTGTTTGATTTTGCTAAAAATAAATATTGAAAGCCATCTTTTAAGATATAATGTGAAAGTTTATAAAAAGATTTCAATATAGAAATAAAACTTCTAACCAGACTTGTATTCCTTATTTGTTGTATAACCATCTAAATAATGAGCCTAGTGGCTCTCACATACCTTGTCATCATTGTCTTTTGATGATTTTGATGTATATTGCTTATGAAATATTGCACTTTTTCTCTACATTCTCCTCTGCTACTTCTACCACATTATTGCAATGCAACGAAAACTATAAATAAATATTGCAATTATTTCTATATTCAATTCAGAACCTACAAACAGTGTATCATCTAACGAGGTCGGTCGCCTAAGTATTGAAATTGGTACAAAATATGTTCCTTATCATATATGCTCCAGTTATTGTTGCATGAAACATGCGTGTGTACCACATTTACATATTTACGTATAAGTAATATCATTTGTTGGTTTTGTTTTTTTTTATCTATATTGCTTAAATTTAAATTTTCATTTGTTACTGTCACATGAAATCATAAATATTGTTTACTTTATTTTATATTATAAAAATTGACCATATTTTGAGCGCTCTCAATGTTGATGTTCTGATACATTTGTGCAATTTGTTGGCACGTTTGTTGGCATTTCCATGGCAACAAACGTCCTTGGAAGAAATTCTGGTGTGTGTGTTCTTATTTTTGTTTATGGCCGTGGTGATGGCGATGATGTTAGTGGTGGTGTTGTATGCGTCTTTTGCCATCGTCGTAGTCGTCTTCGTCGAGTATACGCGAATGCACAAATTGGCTGTTTTCATAATTCAAAATACTCATTCAACTGTATATATATACTACATGCAAGTACATATCTCAATATTTTATAATATAAATATCAATACAATACGACAATTGCGTGTTATTTGTTTGTTTACTCATATGAGATGATAAGACAACAACAAAGATGCTATTTCTTTTTTTTTTGTTTGGTTCACTGGACAATAAGTCGTCAGCCAAGCATGTTATGCGTCTTAACAACATCGAAATTGGTTGTTGTCGTTGTTGTTTTTTGAGTGTGTATAAATGAGTACATTTTTGGTCGTTTAGTATTGAGTATGTGCTTATGTGTTAGGTTGTTCTACTTGTCTAAAGCCATTAACCTTAATACACTTGTCACATACGGCGCAGTTATCAGTTTAAAGGGGTCAATAATTCTTAAGGAGAATTGGTTTATTTAAATGTTATGTCTTTAATAAATGTTATTAATGATTGTGGTGGTGTTGTTGTTGTCGGACAGGAATTCAGTTTCTTTGTTTCTTAACAAAGCCTCAAAGATGATGATGTATCGCTTACCAATTAATTGCTTGATTGTTTCGATATATAATGTTATGACAACCGTCACAATATCATTGGACTGTGCACACGTCTTAGTGCCCGCCGTAATTGTGTGCTAGGCGAAGAGTAACCATCCGGTCACGGTTTTCCTTTTCGATAGTGCTTTATTAGCAAGTGCAAGGAAGTCACGTGTACGTGTACGAGACACGTGTTAACAAGTACAGCAGTGGGTCATGTTTTGGACAGGGGAAGTGTAAATGAGAGTGGGAGTTTAAGGTTGTTGAGACCTTTTGATAAAAAATGATTAAGAAAATTCAAAAAAGAAAGATACTTTTGTGGTACCAAAAGATATTTTTATGGAACAAAAAATGATTCCGCCAAATTGTTTTTATAGTGGTAAAGGTCACATCAAATAAATAATCTTATTTTTCAATAATAACGGACATATCAAATTTGCCATAACAGTAGAGAGACTCCAACATTACTTTAGAAAAAATCTTATTAAAACCCTTGTATAAAAATTTATTTCTCTTAGATAACATTCACACACACACATATACAACAAACAAACAAGCATTTCAAGCACGCCTCCTTCCCCCCCTTCAATTCCAATGACCCACTACATAAGCCAACAACAAGTAACATGTTGCTACCATGACATTGCCGACCATAACAAAGAAACCGATTTTTAGATAACCAAAATACGTGATTTTATAGCCATGTTTAGAGGCCATACCCGCTCCAGCAATGTTAACCACCGCAGCCATAATCGTCCCATTACCACCGAGTCCACAACCCAAAGCCACTGACCACACCAAGGGCATGGGGGGCAATTGAAGATTCTTATTGTAGGAGATGGTTGTAATAATATCCACCATCATATTGGCTATCGGAGCATTATTCATTAGTGTAGAAAGTCCAGCGGAAATCCATGTAATGCTTACAATAGCCACAGTCAGGCGATGTTTTTCTTCTGCATTCGTTATGAGTCTTTCTATGAACAAACCAAGGTACTCGTTGAATCCTAATTTGATAAGGACCTGTACGAATATGAAGAGACAAGAGAAATACAGCATACTCGTCCAATCGATGCGGCTGAGCACACCTTCAATATCTTTGTAGTTGCATAAGCATAAGGCTAAAACAGCAGCCAGTATGGCCAACCAGCCAGTACCAATGTCGATCACTTTTGTGAGTAAACATAACATGGAAAGCAGTAAACTTATGGCAAGGGCCAGTAGACAGGCCATCATTATGGGTTTCTTTTGTATGGGAAAACTACCACGCAGTTTTTGTACCTTCTCCTCGAAATCCTTAGGGGGTATAGGCATTTTGCCTAAACGTTTTAAACGCTTGCGCAGGCTACGTATGCGCGTATCAACGGTATCTCTGGCGGTGCGTTCATCCAAGGAGTAGCCACCCATGCGATCGGATACTTTGCGCCATAGACGAGTAAGACGTTTTAATCGCTCCATCTGTATAGGTTCTTTGGTGCCAATTTTCGTTGAATCTATAAACTGTAAACGTAAATGGATATAAGACTGGGCCAAGGTCAGCAAGGTGGCTGGAAACATGTGCAATGTAAAGGTACCGAAACCGATTGCATGCTTTGCCATCGCAGGATGATTGTATATCAAGTTGTTGGTTACAGAACTGACCGGTGTCAAGGTAGAGCCTACATTGATGGCTATGATGAGACAGCTGAGCACAGGGGTACAATGTAAATGCATAATTTCACACAGTCTGAGGCATATGGGGGCCAGGAACAAAATTAAGGTAATGTCACCAAATATGGTGGACAAACTGCAAGAGGCGAGAAACAAAACATTGAGCAGCGGCCAGATATGACCATTGGCCATTTCATAACTTAAGGCTGCCAAATAGTCCTGCAAACCAGTCTCTGCCAGTAATTCCATAATGACGGTAATGGCAAAGAAGCTCATTATTAGATCCATATCAATAAATTGAAATATTTCCGATATATTGGGTACTAAATTAACAGCAGCCAAGATGCCAATGACCAGAGAGCAGCTGACAGCAGCAGCAAATGTAGTGTGCATCATATCAAACATTACAAAGATGTAAATTAACGCAAGTAAAGTTAATGCCCATATAATTATGCTGTATGCAGATATCCCCGGTGACACTAAACCAATTTCCAAAGGCAACGAACTGGCAGTATTTGAAAACAGCAAAAGTTGATATTTAAAGGAATGTCTATCGAATGCGACATCCTCTATAATGGTTTCCACAGCGATGAAGGGGTATATAAAGGATTCATTACTCGCTATTAACAAATGATGTGTCGCGGAGACATTACGTACTGAACCACTGTCTATCTCAACTTCCTGTAAAGTAAATGCTAACCATTGATTGTCTTCGGCGCTTTGTAATTCCGCTGACTCGTAAGTTGTTTTGTTAAAAGGTCCCAGTAATTTGAGAATTAAATTAATACCCTCTAGATCTTGTTTGATCTTATACACTGTACTTTTTATCGGTGTTACAGTTAAAAGCTCCCGCTCCAGCTCCTCTTCGGGGTACATCATAAGGCAGGTGGTAATAGTCAGCCAGCAGATACCCAATATGATTTGTCGACTATATTTGACAATTTTACGAATTAGCTTTCTTTTGCCTGTCGGCGGTTGAGTACCATAGAGCTCTTTTTCGGGTTCTTCGCTTACGGAGAGAAGATCATCGGAGATGCCACTATCAGAACCACCCACAATGCGTTGTCGGTCATGGCGACTTTGAGAGGGCTTTAGCAGCTCTATTGTAAAGCTGCTATAGTCGCTGTTGGTGATGCCAATACCGGGGGTGGAGTTGGAAGTGCCGGGAATCTCTTCGACACTGGTTGCTATGTGGATTGACATTTTGCGAGATTGGTTGAGAATGTCTCTGATGGATTTGTAGATTTTCGATTGGGTATTTTGTTTACATTATTTTTAATTGAATTATTTTGAAAATTAGAAAATTTGACTTTTTGTTTTATGTTGTTATTACTCTATGCTGGCGTGGAAATCACATTTGGTTAGATACTTTGAAAATTTTGTATATATTGTGTCATTTATGTAAAAACTAATGTTTATTTTTGAGTTTAAAGTATACGAAAGTTCCTTAATAAACTCAAAATCTCGACTGAGTGGTGACTGGCATTCCTTCACCGTCGGGGATGTGTTAGGCATGGCTTCCAGGGATTTAATAGCAGTCTGTCTGAATAAATGCAGAATCTATGGAGGGCATGTAACTTGGCAAAACGAATGATGCAGAACTTTTTCTTTTTTGGGTCTACTTTCACGTGCAGTTCTCAGAATTGAGTCCCAAAATCATGTGTTGTACTGTGATAGGCTTAAATTAGTGAATGTGGGAACTATTCCCAAATTTAGGTTGGCGATTAAAAATGTCCTTTATTACATTTACAACTGATATGCCAAAGCTAATCCTAAATTGTAATGAATCTGAAACGGTAGCTTAGTATTGTCATATCACATCCCATCCCATCTTGAATCCCACACACACGCGTCATCTCATTCTGCCAACACCGGATAACTAAAGCTAAATGCGGCAGTCATATTTTCATTGTGTACGTGATACATTGATCGCGTTGCCTTAATCTTCAGCTTTCTGGGAAATAATATAATTTCGCTTTTGTAAATATTTGTCATTTTACATGGCAAACGAAGGCGATGACATAAAATTGAGTTATAACTTCACGCCTTTGGTTATTTTTTTGTTCATCACCTCACATACACACATATTCACATGTTGTCATTATATTATAAAGAAATAGATTGAAATGTTATTCTTGGAAAGAGAAAGCAAAAAAGAAAACAAAATGCGTGTGTGTTATAAAAGAAAAGGATATATAGAACAACAACGAACGACAACAGCACAAAGTGATGTGAAAAGTTAATCCTTTTAAAAATGTTAATAATACCTTAACAGAAAAACACACACGCAACACACACACACTCATACACACTTGCATACACACAAAGTGAATCACACATACATACACAAAAAGAGACTCAAACATTACTCATATGTACACAAACTTATGCCTCCTTGCTCTTATGTCAGAAGACAGAGTATGGGTTCATTTGAACGTTAACTCCTTTTTGGTATTTATGCTGGCACACGTAATACTGGTCTTATTTTTGTTGTTGCTGTTGTTGATTTTATTGTGGCGTTAATAAAAATGCGTAAGCTATGAAAAAAAAGACTGTTCACATGTGTTGAAAGTTGGGGTTCACGCTGAAAATATCCTGTGGCATATAAAAGTGGGCGCAGGCCTAAATGTTATTTCATTCGCATTAAAAAAAGAGAGACCCAGGAAACCGACAACAGCTTGTTAAGATCCATAGCTATGTTTTGTTATTAAAATGTTGTTTATTATTATTCTTAAGTGCTGTTATTATACCACAACATAGCGGAGGAAATTCTGCATAAGAAAAGATGAAGAACTTTGGTATAAATTTTGTAGTGAAAACAGATAGATGTAAATTGATAAGGAATTGTGTCCAAGGTTAGGCTTATGCCTATACACAGTACAACATTTTTCCAGATTTTTGATTTGAGACTCAATTCTGAGAACTGTACGTGAAAGTTGCCCAAAAAAAAAAGAAGTTCTGCATCATGCGATTTGTCAAGTTAAATGCCATATGGGGTAAAATAGGCGTGGTACCGCCTCATACAACTAGAATTTTGGAATGGCTGTAACTTTTAAACCATTATAGGTACAAAGCCGAAATTTAGTACATATATCAGTCGCATAATAAAAGATACTTTGTTTGTAGAAAGAAGGCGGTGCCACGCCCCTTTTTAAAAAATAATTATGTAGGCCAAATAAATGGACCGATTGCAATTATATTTTCTTTGTGTGATACTATCCATAGGGTCTCTATCATAGGCTACATGAAAACATAATTAGACAAAGGGGCGTGTCACCGCCCACACAAACCGAAATTTTAGTCGGTCATATCTCAAGAGTCGTTAGAGGTATAAAGATGAGGTTTGCTTCATATGTTACTGACACAATGAGGATTACGTTTCGCTGGAAAAAGGGCGGCGTCACGCCTCCTTTGAAAAAATCGTTGTCTTCGCGAAATACATGGACCGATTTCAATGAAATGTTCACTGTGTATCACTATACATAGGGTCTATGAAAACATAATTAGACAAAACGGCGTGGCACCGCCAACACAAGCCGAAATTTTAGTCGGTCATATCTCAAGAGCCATTAGAGGTATGAAGATGAGATTTGTTACATATATATATATGGAACATGAGGGATTACGTCTCGCTGGAAAACGGGCGGTGCCACGCCCCCTTTTAGAAAAATTTTTATGTCGGTCATATTAATAGGACGATTGTAATAACATTTCCATAATCTATATATTTAAAATTGCTTACTGGCTGTAGATAGGAGTAAACGTCAGCAAAGAATGGATTTTTGGAAATTCATACTTTAAGGGAAATATATTACCAATAAGTGATATTAGTTGTACCATCAGCCAGACCAATCGGCCAATGCTATAATCGCGAAAATTGGCATGCTCACTACCAAATTGAATTAAAGGTTTTTTGAAATACGATATTTTTGGGTAAAAAAATCGAAGAAGAGATAAAAATTTTACTATCGCCCTGACCAAACGGCTAATGATATAATCATGATAATTTATATGGGATTGCTCCCTATGGAAATACAAAGCAAGGAGTCTTTTCGAAATTATTACCTTTTAGGGGTGAAAAAGGCCAAAAAGGGATAAAACTCGTACTAAACAGCGGTATAGTCGCAAAAATTGAAGTGAATGTATTAGTTGTGCGATGTGAAGTAATTTTTCGAAATACATTCATTAGTTGTAAAAATACCAAGACAGGGATAAAACTGGTACTATCGCCCAGACCAAATGCCTAAAGGTAGAGTTATGTAAATGTATATAGAATTTCTCCCTATAGAATTGGAAAGTCACCAGATGGGGTTTTTAGAAATTTGTAAAATGGCCGAAAAGGGACAAAACTGGTACCATCAACCAGACCAAACGGCTTAATCTGTAATCTTATATAGGCAATGCCCATTGGGCATGTTTCCTATAGAATTAGAGGGGTACCAGTCCATTTTAGTTGTGTGATACAAATGTATCTTTTGAAATTCGTACCATTAAGAATAAAAAGGGACTAAAGAGGTACAATATCTCACCAACGTATTGAAGCTACAAGCACATAAATGCGGTGTTCGTTCGTCTTATGAAGCGTTAGCATTTTACCTGTATTGATTCATTGTAGATATGGGTGAAGCAACGCGAGCCGGGAAAGCTAGTCTGTTCATATAACGTTTCCCTACATAAGCAACAGTTTCACTTTTCCATTCATCAAATGTTTCGGAACTGGGTTTATTTTGTAGCAGTTACAATAAAACTGTTGTACTCCGTGGCGTATGATTTACGTGGAATATTACTTATACTAATCATACGCCACCATATAACAATATAACAAATGAGCCTAAAACGTGACAAATTCCCCTATACGATACTTTCAAACTTCAAATCGATATTAAATTATTATGGCTTGTAACTTGACAAAACGAATGACGCAGAACTTCTTCTTTTTTGGGCTACTTTCACGTGCAGTTCTCAGAATTGAGTCCCAAGATTATGTGTTGTACTGCGTAAGCTAACATACATCAAGAAAAGCAAATAATATAAAACCCTTTGGGGGTATACTGACCTAGTACCTACACCTTGGCTTGGAATTTCTCAACCCCCTGTTGTTGCACTCTGTAATTTATTTAAAGAATAAACTTGTGTTAACTTTTTTTGCCCTCAAATACTATCGACATTTGTCTCTAACCCCATGGCAATTAAAATTCTTTTTCAAAGGTGTTATTTTGTGGTTTTATGCTTTCGGTGTCCTGCTGCGGCAAGTGTGAAGAGACAATCTCTCTCTCTGCGTATACCCAACTCACTTTCACAGCTGGCCAAATCATATTGCCAAAATCATATTAACCGTAAGCAGCCCACACATATTGCTGACATTTTATGTATTTTGATGAACTACACAAGTTACATTGTGTGGGAAAAATTACATTAGTGTTTGAACTTTACACCTGGTACGTGGACAACAGTGGCAAGGCAACAAATATTAATGAAAGAGTAAACTAAAATTAAATAGGAAGCAAATTATTTATGACATTATACATAATACATATTTATAAGATTTCTTTAAAAACAAATTGTATCCGCCCTCATTACACCACGCAATCGAGGCTTTAGTTTATCATCCCTGTAACTATTTTTGTAAACATGTAACTATGTTATTCTATATTATTCATCAGCCCTTGTATCTTGTTACCCATGACTGATGCAATTGATCCCTGCAATTGACTGCATTTGTTGTATGCCATGAAATATTAGTGCAATGCACAATACTCGTATGATGACAAATTGTGCATACCAAATAAAAATTGTTGTTATGGTCAACAGCAATCGGAATGCATTTGTTTTTGTGTTGTTAGTTATCCAACTGTTGGGAATGCAATCTAACAATATAGACTCGAACTTGTCGTCTGCCGCCCGGGATACCGAGGTTAGTAATCTTGCTAATTTGATTTATGGTATCGCCACCACCATCATCCATGGACGTGGGATATGGCCAATTTGTTATGCATGTGCGAATATCAGCTAAATTAAGTTATTAAAATTCATAGTGAATTTTCCGGGAAATATAGAATATATGACATAATTTAACAATAAAGTGTAACGGAGAGCAAAAATAAACAACAACAAAAAAAAATATGGATAAAAACAAGAATTTCACAGGATATTGAGCACCAAGTGGATAAAACTAATAAAGCGTATTTGTAATTCAATAAAACTTAATCATAATATCAACAGATTTTTTAAAGGGAAATTGTAAAAATAGAATTTTATAGAGAGAAATGGCAACACGCGTATTAAATTTTGTTGGTGTTTGGGAGGAATTTTGAAAAGGCATTTAAAAGAGGATTTAAATACAGCTCAATATGCAACACTTAGGACATTTCTTGAAAAGATTTGCTAAATATAGTCTACCATACGATGATCAATGATTTTTAAGTCAATTTGGCACATTTAAAACAAAGTAAGTCAGTGCTGATTTCCATACACTCGCTAAAGCACTATTGTAGTATTTTATTCATATGTAATATGTATGCTAAGTATTTTTACATTTTTTGAAAACTTAGAGGTCATTGAGAATGGCTGTGGCATGGTGGTTAGAACACGTGGCTACCATGCGGAAAATCACGGGTTCAATTACCGCCTCCAGTCATCTAAATTTTTCTTCCACTGCCGGCTTCATCGATGTTGTCGACAGCAACGTCGCAGTATAAGTGTCAAGTCAATCGGCATGTCTAGTAAATGCTTCATGGGCTGTAAAGGGAAATTAAGTAAGTATAATGGTGTATAAATAAGAAGCTTTCACAAGCGCGCTTGAAACAGTTGCAAGCCGTTTTGTTTTTCTCGACATTTGGTTGTTTTGATTCGACGAACAAGACATGTACATTTGTTGATTTGTTAAACAAAACAAAACAAAAGCAAGAGACGAAGAGTGTGAGTTTTGATCAAAAAATTGTTTGCATGTAAACAGTGCCAGACAAAACTGAACGCAAGCACATGCACATAATGTATTCAAGTATGTGAATGTGAAAAGTAAATTTTTGTACAAAAGTTTTTGTAGAATTACTTTTTGGCAGAACAAAAGTTTTTTGGTACAATAAAAGTACATTTGATACCGTTTGAGAACACAAAAATTATATTGGTACAACAAAAGTACTTTTTGGTATAATTAAAGAACTTACTCATACATTTCGTTTATGTACATTAAAAAGTACTTTTTGGTACAATGAAGAATGATTTTGGTACAAATAATGTACTTTTAGATACGCAAAAAGTACTTTTTGGTAAAACAAATATGCATTTTAGTACAAAGTACTTTTAAATACCACAAAAGTACTTTTTGCTAAAACAAAAATAATTTTTGGTATAACAAAATTATTTTCTGGTGTAACTTAGGTACTTTTTTGTACCATAAAAGTGATTTTTTGTATATTTAAGAGTATTTTTTTTGACAATTATGACAATCAAAGTACTTTCAGATACGAAAATAGTACTTTTTGGTAAAAATTTTTGATTTTTAGTACAAAGTACTTTTAGATATGAAAAAAGTACTTTTTGGTAAACGAAAAATGATTTTTGGTGTAACTAACACAAAGTACTTATTGGTTAAATGAAAGTACTTTTTTAGTACTTACTTGTCAAGTGAAGGTACTTTTTAGTACATTAAAAAGTACTTTTTGGTACAATCAAAGAACTTTTAGATACGAAATTAGTACTTTTTGGTCAAATAAAAAATGTTTTTCGTACAAAGTAGTTTTGATATGAAAAACGTACTTTTTGTTAAACAACAAAGCTTTTCGGTACAACAAATGTAATATTTCGGTATAATTAAGGTACATATTCGTCCAGTGAAAGTACTTTTAAACACATTAAAAGTACTTTTTGGTAAAATGAACATAATTTTTGGTACAATTAAAGTACTTTAAGATACGAGAATAGTACTTTTTAGTAATATAAAATTTGTTTTTAGAACAAAGTACTTTTCGAGGCATTAAAAAGTACTTTTTGGTACAATTTAATTTGGACAATTAAAGTACTACTTTTTGGAAAAACAAAAATTATTTTGGTAAAACAAAAATGACTTTTGGTACAAAAAATGCACTTTTTGGTATAATTTTAGTACTTATTGGTACATTAAAGGTACTTTTTGGTACATTAAACAGTACATTTTTTTCTATTTAAGCATTTATTTGTATAATAAAGTTCCCTTTTAGTACGTTAAAAGGTACTTGTTGCTGCAAAAAAAGTACTTTTTGATACAATATATGTTATTACTTTTTGGAACAGTAAAAGTACTTTATGGTACAAGATAGGTACTTTTTAGTACATCAAAAGTTCTGTTGTTTTTTTACGACACAATTCTTTTTTGGAGCAGTAAAAGTATTTTTTACAATGAATTTACTTTTTTTAACATTAAAATAAATGTAATTGATAAAAAAAAATAATTTCTGGTAGAATAAAAGTACTTTTAGGAACAAAAAAAGTACTTTGTTGGACAAAAAAATGACTTTCTGGTACAAGACACGTACACTGAGATGCAGTAATGACACTTTTTGGTACAACAAAAGTTCTTTATGAAACATTGAATGTGGATTATGGTACAATAAAAATACATTTTGTTATAATCAAAGCCAAAACGGACTTTTAATGTACCATAAAGTGTACTTTTGGAACAGAATACAACATAATGTAATTCATGGTACCAAAATGTACTTTGTAGTACAATATATATACTTTTCGCTACAGTAAAAGTACAACTTGTTAGAATAAAAAGAAAATTTTGAGAGCCTTAAAAGTTCTATGTGGTGCTTCTTTTTATCAGCCGGTGGCATTGTATATATATGTTCCGTAACTACAAAAATGTTTTCCGTGCTATTTTTAATACGTTGGCCTTTCTTAAGGTTATTACGCAACATACTGTAGTATATCCTTGGATACTTTCTCACATAAATTGTTAATTCAATAAAATTATGCTAAGTAAATATTGGCCATCAGTCTAAGTTTAGCCCTCACTGAGATCGGTCGTATTGCGGGAGCACAACAACTCTCATCGGTTATTCTCGGAGTTCTATTTATCAGTTCTTGCTCTTAACTTCCATACTTAATTTTTTGTTCAACAAATTTTGTATAACTTCTCATAAGTGAAATTTATAAAAGAAGCTGTAATAAAATCGTGTAAAGTTTGCCATATTATTGGACAAAATGAATAAACCTCCTGATTTGAGGGGCATCACAGAGATGTATGATAAAACTTTAGAACTTAAAAACAGTACACCAGGTCCAAAGTACCTGATTATGCAAAAGAAAAATGAAGGTGACTTGTTAAAAGTATCACCTTTTCTCCTAAAAAAAGTGATAGACTATACTTGCAATGGTGAAGTAGAAATATGCAAGAAGATACGCAATGGTAGTGTTTTAATTAAAACAAAAAATGAAGTGCAGGCCAGAAAACTGGTACAACTGAAAAAACTTTCTCCTACAATCGACGTTGAAGTTACTGAACACAACTTTTTAAATAACTCAAAAGGTGTCATATATTCATCAGATTTAATAGGAACTGCAGTGGAAGATATAGTGGAAGGTTTCCGAAAATATAATGTTGCAGAAGCCAGAAAAATCACAAAAACAGTCGATTCAAATACACGTGAAACTGGACTTATTATTCTAACATTTACAACAGCTGAACCTCCGGAGAATATATATGATGAATTTCATATCAAAACCGATATTCATTGAACCCGACCCTCTCAGATTTTAATGAAATTTTGCATACAGGTATATTTTACCTACAGAAACATAACCTCATTTTTAGAAATTGCATTTTTGAAAATATGTGGGCGTGGCAAGGTATCGAAATATTTAAAAAATGACGGTAATAGGTACATTTAAACTGCAATTACTATGGAACGACTTAACCGATTTAAAAGATCTTGGTGTCATTAGAAAGGTATATGAGTTAGCTTTCGAAAACATACACTGTAAAAATTTTATATTACACTGAAAAAAATTTTTGGCCAAAAATTAAAGTTTAAACTTAGAAAACACTTTGAAGATCAAGCCTTTTTTTCCAAAAAAAAATATTTTTAGATAGGCCTATTTAATATATATAACATATCTTAAAACAAAAATGGCGTTTTTCTTAGTTTGTTTTTAAAAAAATTTTAATTAAAGTCTCTCTTGTTAACTTCCTTATTTTTTGATATTTTTGTGTGACAAACTGCAATTACTATGGAACGACTCAGCCGATTTGAAAGATCTTGATGTCATTAGAAAGGTATATAAGTCAGCTCTCGAAAACATACACTGTAAACATTTTATATTACACTGAAAAAAAAATTTTCCCAAAAATTAAAGTTTAAACTTGGAAAACACTTCGAAGATCAAGCCTTTTTTTGCAGAAAAAAATATTTTTAGATAGGCCTATTGAATATATATAACATATCTAGAAACTAAAATGGGGTTTGTCTTAGTTTTTTTTAAAATAATTTTTAAGTAGACATCTCTTGTTAACTTCCTTATTTTTTGATATTTTTGTGTGAAAAAAAAAGAATAAAGTAGCTAAACTTTGGAAGTTATGCAGGTTTTTTTTTGGGTACCCTTCTGGTACCTCCCATACCAAAGTTTAGCTACTTTATTCTTTTTTGTCACACAAAGATATCAAAATATAAGGAAGTTAGCAAGAGATGTCTACTTAAAATTTTTTTTAAAAAAACTAAGACAAACCCCATTTTAGTTTTTAGATATGTTATATATATTCAATAGGCCTATCTAAAAATAATTTTTTCTGCAAAAAAAGGCTTGATCTTCGAAGTGTTTTCCAAGTTTAAACTTTAATTTTTGGGAAAATTTTTTTTTCAGTGTAATATAAAATGTTTACAGTGTATGTTTTCGAAAGCTGACTTATATACCTTTCTAATGACATCAAGATCTTTCAAATCGGCTGAGCCGTTCCATAGTAATTGCAGTTTGTCACACAAAAATATCAAAAAATAAGGAAGTTAACAAGAGAGACTTTACTTAAAATTTTTTTCAAAACAAACTAAGAAAAACGCCATTTTTGTTTTCAGATATGTTATATATATTAAATAGGCCTATCTAAAAATATTTTTTTTTGCAAAAAAAGGCTTGATCTTCGAAGTGTTTGTCTAAGTTTAAACTTTAATTTTTGGCAAATTTTTTTTTCAGTGTAATATAAAATTTTTACAGTGTATGTTTTCGAAAGCTGACTCATATACCTTTCTAATGACACCAAGATCTTTTAAATCGGCTAAGTCGTTCCATAGTAATTGCAGTTTAAATGTACCTATTACCGTTATTTTTTAAATATTTCGATAACTTGCCACGCCCACATATTTTCAAAAATGCAATTTCTAAAAATGGGGTTATGTTTCTGTAGGTAAAATATACCTGTATGCAAAATTTCATTAAAATCTGGGAGGGTCGGGTTCAAAATGTCCCTTTTTTTATAGGTTTTGATATGAAATTCATCATATGCTGGTTATGAAAATCTTACAGTGAAACCATTCATTCCAAACCCTCTACGTTGCTTCAATTGCTTCATGTTTGGTCATCCCACAAAATATTGCAAAAATATCAAAACATGTGGTAACTGTAATAATCCATTTCATCTTGACCTTGAGAAAAATGAGAAATGTGAATTTGATATGCTCTGCGTAAACTGTGACAAAAACAATATTGAGAGCAAACATCATAGTTCATTTGATAGAAACTGCCCTATATTTTTGAGAGAAAAAGAAATACAGGCAATTAAAACGGTACAAAAAGTAGACACCAAAACGGCAAAACAAATTCTCCAAAATCGGCTGCAATATAGTTCTGTATTTGCTCCCACAGTAACAATGACAAATCGCAGAGAACCAAGCTCTTCTACCAAAACTACTACTGTAAACAACAACAACAAACTTATCTCATCAACCAGTCTTCCCAACAACTCTACTCAATTTCAAAACAAAACATCACATACAGAAAATAGCACTGGTAGCAACAGCAGCAGAGCCAAAACAATTGCTAAATCTCAAACTAGCAACAACAACAACAACAACCCTACAACATTAAGCTTCTCTCATGGCGAAAATATTATACCAACCACAAACTCTCATCTTTTAACTCCAACCAACTCTCCATCAGTGAGCAAATCTCCCCCGGAGAAATCTACAACAAATAAAAAGATCCAAATTCTCCCCCGAAAAACGTCCAAACGATTACGAAGACAACTTAAGAATTCACCTAATTCGAAGAGAAACATAAAGCATAACACTGAGGTCCAAATGGACTCCGTCTCTTCTGACTCTTCTGTAAACGAAGCACATATACTATAATTTATTTTTAAGTAATATTAGTACATAAGTTAGTTAATATTTTATTAATATTTTAATTCTCTTATTTTCTCTCATAATGCCTCTTAAAATAATTCAATGGAACATGAACGGATACATAAATAATTATAATGAGCTACTTTTAATTATCAAATCTCATCAACCTCACATACTTGCTTTACAGGAAACTCACCTTAAATCATTTGATAAACCCATTGTACCTATTAACTATGTTATGTATAATGTAAATGGTTCGGATAGCTCTTATGGTGGAGCTGCCTTGATAATAAGCAACAGTATTGAACATAAAATAGATATACCTAATTCTACATTTGATTTAATTATCGCAAGAGTTAAATCTAAGAGAACATTCTCAATTGCATCGACATACATTTCACCTAATAATGACTTTAACTCCAATCAACTACGTAACTCTTTTATGAACATTGACACACCTTGCATCATCACAGGTGATTTTAATGGCTGGAATAGATTATGGGGATCTCCCTCAGGCAATAAAAGGGGTTTCATATTGGCTAAGTTCGTAAATGAATCTAATTGTATAATATTGAATGATGGATCTCCGACTCATTTTTCTACACATGGTACCTTTTCTCATGTGGACATTACTTGTTGTTCTCCCGAACTATCCATAGGTTCTGAATGGATTGTCTTTGATAACTTACATGGAAGTGATCATTATCCAATATCTACTACTTTATTCCCTGAGAAATATGCGGAACATTCTAGTGCTAAACCGAAATATAATACTGATAAAGCTGATTGGGATAAATATCAAACACGATTAATTCACTATAATGCACATCGTCCAGTTAGTTATGACGTAAACAAGGAATCGGCGAACATTAATAAAATTATTCATCAGGCAGCTAATGATTCTATACCACAAATGGGAATAGGAAAATCTTTTTATACTGTTCCTTGGTGGAATCGTGAATTACAGATACTGAAAAGGGATCGAAATGCTAAGTGGAATACTTTTAAAAGGAACATGACAACAGATAATTTAATAGAATACAAGAAGGCAAACGCAAAATTTAGAAGAAAGTTAAAATTATCTAAACAATCGAGTATGCAGAAATTCACTAGTGAGATTAGCCCACAAACTTCAACTGAAATTGTTTGGTCAAAAATTAGGAGATTTTGCGGACTTGGTACTAAACAGGGTATATATTGTATAGAGGACCAACTGAGTGGAAAACGTATAACGGATAAGGTTCAGATCGCAGATGCATTTGGAAGGTACTGGTCTGGAGAGTCTCATGATTCTAATTTTCCTTCTACTTTTATTGAGCTGAAAAGTCTGACGACAACATCGATTGACTATACACCAACTCCATCAGCGAAATTAATTGAGGAACCTATTACTATGATGGAACTCGACACAGTGCTAAGGTCACTTAAGGGGAAAACGCCAGGTGAGGACAGAATTAATTATACTATGATCGCAAAAATGCCAACGACCCTTAAGGAAAGGCTTTTGAATCTTTATGAGAATATACTTAATAGCAACATCCCCCAATCCTATAAACGTAGTATAGTTGTGCCAGTTGTGAAACCCAAATCTGATAGAACATTGTTAAAGTCATATCGCCCCATTTCTCTTAACCCCTGTTGCTCCAAAATATTGGACAAGATAGTATCCAACAGACTCAAATGGTTTACCGATACGAATAAATTGTTATGCAGTCACCAGATTGCTTTCTGTAAAGGCAAGTCTGTATCTGATAATCTATTATATGTAGATAATCTTATTACAGACTCTTTATCAAGACGAAGCCATGTTTCACTTATATCATTGGACTTTGCTAAGGCATTTGACAGAATAGGCGTACACGCTATTATTGACCAGCTAAAGTTTTGGAAACTTGGCAATAGGATTATTAATTATGTATATAATTTTATGAGAAACAGACAGATGAAAGTAAGAGTGGGATGCTGCAATTCTGAGTATTACCCTACATTCAATGGCATTCCTCAAGGCTCTCCAATTTCGGTTATGTTATTTTTGATAGCATATAATAGTTTAAACTTTAGATTGAAAGGCCTCAGGAATTTGAAATTTTATGCTTACGCGGATGATTTTCTTGTTGTAAAACAATTTTCTAGGAACACTTATCATTATGATATAGATCCTCTAGTTGACACGATACATGGTTGGTGTGATTACTCTGGTGCTGTTTTATCTGTCACAAAATGTAAACATCTTCATGTTTGTAGAAGGCGCGACTGCAGATTCTCTTTAAATTCTGGAAAAAATAATAATATAGAAACAACGAATTCGCTAAAAATACTAGGAGTAGTTTTTAACAGTAGATATAATTGGAAAGCACACATTGAATATCTGTCAGTATCACTTTCTAAGAGACTTGATGTTATCAAATGTCTTAGCTCTTCAAAATTCCGGACCAACATTTGTACCCTTATTTCAGTGGTTAAGGCACTGATAATAAGTAAAATTGACTATGGTTTGTTTTTATATGGGAATAGTTCTGGGAATATATTGAATAAAATCCGTTCCATCTATAATACTGCTATTCGATCATCCTTAGGTGCATTTCGCACTACACCTATAAGTAATCTACTTTTTGAATCAAATTTACCGAATATTGCAAATTTGAAGGAATATGCGTCTAATAGATTACAAATTGGGGCAACATTCAATACGGATACACCTAATTTTAGATTAGCACGTCAATCTCTTAAGAGGAAAAGGAGAAAGAGAATTCAATCGGTGAACAGTACGGTTATGGAACAACTTGAAACTTTTAATTTACCTATTAACCCTCCCAAAATACCCTTATCTAAAATTCCACCTTGGAAAGTAAAAGGTTACATCATAGACGATTTAAGTGCATGGGATAGAAAGTTTACGCCCACAATTGTGTATGGAAAAATGTTTCAGGAAATTAGGAACAAATATAAAGATTATAACTTTGTTTATACTGATGGTTCGAAAAATGATAGTGTGACGTCTTTTTGTATAACTACTAAAGATACGGTCCTATTAACTGGAATTTTGCCAGAAAGTTTATCGACCATATTTTCAGCTGAGATCATTGCTATTTACTTAGCCGTGCGGAACATTTATGCGCTAAAACAGAAATCCATTATCTGCACAGACTCACTGTCCTCTATCAGAGCTATTGAGAACTATGAGAATAACTCCTTTTACCCAAAATATATCCGAAATGTACTTCTGACTTCTCGTCATTATATCAGATTAATGTGGGTTCCGGGGCACTCGGGAATTTTGGGAAACGAATTTGCAGATAGAACAGCTAAATTAGGCTTGAATTCACCACAGATTACCCAATACAATTACAATTCACATGATTGGAAAACCCTTTTTAGACAACAATATGTCCAACACTTACAGGACGAATTTCAGTATACCTCCGATTGGTATAGGAAAGTTAACAAGGACAAATTCACAATAAACAATTACTTAAAACAAAACGTATTTAATGAAATGAATAAATTACACATTACCAAAATTGTACGACTTAGACTTGGACATACCAAACTAACACACAGCTTCTACATGGACAAATCTTTGTCATCGATATGTTCATTCTGTAATCAAGAGCAGCTTACTATAGAGCATATTTTGAATAATTGCCTTAATTTTCAGAGCAAAAGGTATGAGATTTTTAAAAACGTAAAACCTTCAGAGCTACTTACTTCCCTTGATCAGTTAAACATTGATAAATTAATAAAATTTCTAACGGAAACGAAATTATTGTTAATGCTATAGAATATAAAATGTACATAATACTTTTTTTAATGTATATAATGCTTTAATATATAACATATATTCATCGTTCATGTTCCTTTTTGGCTTAGGACCATAGTTGTCATAGCCTCTATTATTATAAGTTAGCATATAATTTTTTATTGTTTGCTAATTTCTGTAAATAAATAAATAAAATAAATAAAATATTGGCCATAATTAAATTGTGATGACGCGGAACTCGTCTCCACCCGCCGGTAGTAATAAAACGAGCTCCCTTACTTATGCATTGTATAATAATGAAAAAGGGGAAAACAGGATCATTATCCACACACATACACGCACACAAATAGACACAAGTTATGTCAGAGTATAGTGTAGTTAGCAACAATCAGGTGTCATAAATTTTAATTAATTTTAATATTTAATTTTATGAACATAGCATGAACACATACAAAAGTAACAACAACAACAGCAATAATAATTAAGTAAAGGTAATGCCAAAAACAACTACAGCAAGATACCGACAACAAACTGTTGCTGTATCTATATGTAAATATGTGAAAGGATATATGTATGTTTGATGCCATGTGTGTGAGTATTGCCTACAAACAGGCTGGCAGATAGAGAGAGAGACAGAATAAGAGAGAAAGATGAACTCAGACTATAAAATGTACAACAAATGCCTATGAATTCTTCATAAGCAAACTTGTGTGTATGTGCACGCCGATAAGTAACTGTAAAAGGTGTGAGTGGTAAAACGGAAACCCCTTTTTTTAATCGTTTAATGTCAAAAGTTATTCAAATATTTATAAAGCAAAAGTGTTGATTTATTAAAACACCAACGAACGCATGAAACAAAAAAAGCAAAAGATACACATAATATTATAAACATTAAGGATCATGTAAATTACATAGGCTTTTGCATGTTTGTAATAAAAAGCACACAAACACACACATACACATAGTTATAGTCTATAGTACAAGATTGGCATATCATAGTTAAACATTCAAATTTGCATTTAATTTAAAGAATTTTTACACATATTTGACTCAATGGCGCCAAAATTAAATGATTAATGTATAATTAATTATACACTTTATTATATGGGATTAAGCGTATCTAAGTTATGTCACTATAATGCACTAAGCTAAACAATATAGAACGAATCACACGAAGATATACGTTCATATAGTTTAATTGCTGCATGTTTCGACTGTAGAAGATGAAGACCCATAAATCTTGGGTGAAACACTTGTGGCGCGCTGTCATAGATTCTAATTTTGTATCTCGTAGCGTATAATTGTAATGGGGTCGACATACGGAATGCTGTTTGGCTGTATGATCTATAAATAGTTACCCATATACAATATGTTGTTGTTCGAGATTTGGGAAATGCACAAGCAAGAATTGATTTTGATTTTTGATAATTATAGCAGAAAGACAAGATAGTATTTTTTGTAAAAGAAAAACTTAATCAAAAGTAATTTAATGAGGTATGTGTGACATTTTTATAAAGATACTTGAAAAGGGTTGGTGTGACTAAAATTAATCATTTATGGGAGGTGTTTGAGTGCCAATTACGATAAAAATTATTAATTTATTAGAATTTCTCATTTAATTTTTTTTTCTATTGTAAATCTTTTGAACATCGACTTTTGTGTGAAGGTTAAAGCAATGATATTGCCAGTGTAGCAATGGAAAAAATTTAATACAGTGTGTTTAGAAAGTTCTAAATTTATTGTACCAAATAGTACTTTCAATGACAAAAACGTACTTCCATTGTACACTAAAATGGCTTTAATTGCTAAAGAAAGAACTTTTTGCCAAAGAAATTTTTTACTTGTACCGAAAACTAATTTTATCGTATCAAAAAATATAATTTCTTGTGCTAATATGTACTTTGATTAAACCAAAAAGTTCTTTTATTGGATCTGAAAGTACTTTTGTTATCCCAAAAGTATTTTTATTGTGCCAAAAGTTCTTTGATTATACGAAAGAGTAATTTTATTGTACAAAAAAGTAAAATTTATTGTCCCAAACACTTTAATTGTACCAAAAGGTACTTTAATTACATCTTAATGTACTTTTTGTATCAAAAGGTACTTTAATTCTTCCAAAAAGTACTTTTTTGTGCCAAAAGGAACATTCAGTTTATCAAAAATTACTTCCATTGTACACAAAAACGTTTTTTATTGTACCAGAAAGTAGTTTTAATCTGCTAAAATGTACATTGGATGTGCAAAAAGTTTTTTTTGTACCAAAAAGTACAATTTATTGTACCAAAAAATAACTTTGATTGTACCAAAACGTACTTTTATTGTGCAATACTAAAGAGTATTGTAACAAAGAATATAATAATTGTGCCAAAAAGTTCATTTATTGTACCAAAAAGTACAATTTATTGTACCAAACAATAATTAAAATCTACCAAAAAGTACTTTAGTTGTTCATTAAACTTTTACTTTTATTAAACTAAAAAGTACTTTTATTGCAACCAAAGTATTTTTTGTACACAAAAAATACAATATATTGTACCTAAAAGTATTTTTGTGATACAAAAATAAACATCAATTGTACCAAACCGTACTTTAATTGTACCAAAAAGGGCTTTAATTGCACCATAAAGTACTTTTTTACACTTAAAAACGTAATTTATTGTACTAAAAGTACAATTTATTGTACCAAAAAGTACTTTAATTGTACCAGATTGTGCTAAAAACTAATTTTTAAAGTATTTTTATTACACAAATAAATATTCAGTTATTGTACAAAAAAAGTACTTTTATTGCACCAAAAATTGGTCAAAAATTGGCACCGAAAAATGCTTTTTTTGTACACAAACCAAAAAAAAAATTTATATACAGTGATTGTATTAAAGAAGCACTTTTTATACAGTACAATTTATTGTAATATAAAGTACTTTATTTGTATCAGAAATTACTTTTATTATGCGAAAATAAAAGTATTATTTGTACCAAAAAGTACAGTTTATTATATTATAAATACTTTGATTGTACAAAAAAGTACTTTTCCATAAAAGTAAATTTTATTGCACACAAAAAGTACATTTGTTGTTCCATAAAGTACGATAATTTTTACCGAAAGTACAATTTATTGTACTAAAAAACATTCAATGTACTTAAAAGTTCTTACATTGTACATAAAACGTGTTTTTTATGTCAAAAAATAGTTTTAGTGTACGGAAAAGTAGTTTTATTGCACCAAAAAAGTAGTTTATTGTACCAAAAAGTACTTTAAGTAAACCTAAAAGTTCTTTTATTGCACTAAAAGTATTTTTAATATACAATCTGATATAGTTGTTGTATCACAAAGTGTACAAAAAGTGATTTTAATGTAAAAGAAAATACTTTTATTGTGGTCCAAAGTATTTTAATTGTACCAAAAAGTACTTTTATTGTGCCAAAAAGTACATTTTATACTTTTTGTATACATAAAAATTAAGATTTATTGTACAAAAAAGGACATTTTATTGTACTAAAGAGTACTTTTACTTATTATTGTTTCAAAAAGTATTTTTTTTGTACCAAAAAGTACTTTCATTGTGCCCCAAAAAGGGCTTTTAATGTACTAAAAAGTACATTTAATGTGGTAAAAGGTACTTTAATTGTACAAAAAAATGTCTCGCCAGACTTAGTTCACTCAATAAATTTATTAAAATGCGCCTAAAGAACGTACGGCCTGGGACTTTACTCGATGTAATGTAATGTCCGTCCTTCCATTTATATGATCCTGGATAGTCAATGACAATAGAAACTTTATTAAAATCTCTTCAGAATAACCAAAAGGCGTGAACTTATCTTATTAAATTCCCATTAAGCGCTTCCCAAAGTCCAATAACATTCCGCCTCCCATGAGCCGCCATTTACACATTCAAAATTGCCTCAGTTGGTTTATTGGTATCCTTTTTAGGTGCTCATATTACCAATATTGTGATTGTGCCAACATAAATATTCATCACAAATATTCGTTGCCTTTAATTATTTAAGTGACCTTTTCCTGGGATTTGCACATAAACATTTCATCTATAATCAAATCGTCCATTTTATCCGTGTGTGTGTGCCGCCGTCGCTACAAATCATGTGAATGACAAATATTTAATCACAACAAAATTAGAATAACAGATTATTCGTTAGTTAGTTAGTTAGCTATTTGTAATCTTTGTAGTCGCTCTAACACGATGATTTATATTTATATGTGTATGCGTTGTTATTACTTATTCACATGACCTTTTTTTTTGCTCTCTAGTTGGCTGAAATGGACATAATGTCCTTTTGCTTTACATAAATAACTAACTAACTACCATGTATTGTGTCTAGTTGAGGGAATCACAGTATTAGCCGTGTGTGTGTATGTGTGCGTATGCGTGTGCGTGCTTTTGTATCACTGGATTTAACATATATTATCCTACAAAAATAATTTGTGTTTGAATGTCTGCCGGGACTATATGAGTGTCTCGAGCTTTGTGTTGCATGCCGCTTGTCGCATGTTTTGTCTATGTTTGCAAATGTCTAAGGGTTCATTAACAAATAATATTGTTAAAGTAGATCTAGATGAGAATTTATTACCTTGTCGGTGCAAATATAATATAAAAAGGAGCTGAACAAGAAAAATGGAAATATGAAATATACCTACAATATGTTACATATAACTTTAATCCTTTTTTCATGTAACATATCACATTTCACTTAGCAACCACTCCAGACTTTAGAGCAACACTCGGATGTTTGGAATGCATTGGAATGCTGGGAGAAGGACTAAGACAAAGGTCATACAAAGTTATTGTTTTGACAAAGAAATCTTTTGCCAGCTGTCTAAGGATAAGGGCGGTAGAAAATAACACAGTTCAAAGGTTATGATTGGAATATTTTTAAGGAAGATTGTTTGGAAACGGCATAAAATTCTAAGAATAATTGAATTAATTTGAAATAGGATAACATCGGAATAGGTATGAAAAAAGAAAATATGTAAATTATCTTGAAGTAATTGACTAACACGTACTTAATTTTTGTGGGAAATTTACTTTAAAGACCAGTGACGGTTGACCTTGATTTTTTAAATAATATTATACCATGGCAACTAGTGTTAAAATTTTCAATTGTAATGAAAGGTCGACTATTAAAATGCAAATTTAAAAATTAGAAATTGTATTAAATTATCATCCCTTTATTTTTATTAATTCTTTATGATGAGTGAAATAGTTGTTAAGCTAAATAATAATAATGTTACATATATGGTTGAGGTTCACACGAAATCTAAACAATAATAGTTATGGAAAACAGAATGTTGGAAACAAATTTTCGTACAGAAACAATGTGTTTTCATCGTTCGGTTCAAGATCTATTTATTATTGCTAATAGAGTTTGTTTTACAAGAGTTGTGTGAAATGGATTATGTTGAAAGAATAATGTTAAAAGATATTTCGTCATGTAAAAAGTCCTCAAACTTTACTGACACAATTCTGACGCCCATTATTAAATACTTTTTAATACAATAAAATAACTTTTTTAGTACAATGAAAGTACTTTTTGGCACAAATAAGGTACTTTCTAGTAATATAGGAGCAAACTTTGAGTACAAAAAAGTACTTCTTGTGCCTTTAAAGTACTTTGTGGTACAAAAAAAATTTGCTTTTTGGTACAATATATTGATCAATACTAATATTTGTATACAATAAGTTAATTTTTGTACAACAAAAGTAATTTTTAGTATAATAAGGTACTTTATGGTATAATAAAGTACGTTTTGGTACATTAATATTTCTTTATGATACAATAAACTCACTTGTTAGTACAATAAATGTATTTTTTGGTACAATACTACTATTTGTGAGCTGTAAATGTACTTTTTGGAAGAAAAACAAAATTCTAGTATACTTTAAATATAAATAACTACCAAATAACTATTTGGTACAATGTAAGTAGTTTTTGGCACAATAAAGGTATCATCTGATACAATATTATCAGTTTTTTTTGTGGAGTAAAAGTATTTTTTGGTACATTGAAAGTACTGTTTTGTACAATAAATTGTCCTTTTTTCGTATAATAAAAGCACTTTTTGGAACAACGAAAGTTATTTTTGGTACAATAAAAGTACTTTTGCTCCACTTAAAGTACTTTTTGAGGCACTGAAAGTACTGTTTGGTGTACTGAAAGTGCTTTTTGGTACAGTAAAAGTACTGTTGTATAAACTATATGTAGATTGATTTTGGTACAATAAAATTTACTTTTTAGTACAATAGAAGCACTTTTTGCGTACAATAATTGTACGTTTTGGGTAAATAAAGTACTTTCCGTACGATAAAATAAGTTTTTGATGAAATAAAAGTACTTTTTACTTTTTGGCACAATCAAAGTATTTTTCGTGTACCATAAATTTTTGTTACAATAAATTGTACTTTAGATTGTATAAAAGTACTTTTTGGTGCAATAAAGGTACTTTCTAGTACAAAAAAAGTACATATTTGTACAGTAAAAGCATTTTTTGAGTTGTGCTGTTTGGGAAAATAATAACTTTCTGGTGCAATAAAAGTACTTTAGGAAAAATTATAAGTACATTTTGATACACTCACATGTACTTTTTGGTACAGAAAATAGCTTTTTGATATCATAAAAGTATCTTTTGGTACAATAAAAGTTCTTTCTGACAGAATTGTATAAATTTTTGGTACATTTAATTTTACTTTTAGTACAACAGAAGCACAGTAGAATAAAAGAACTGCATGCTACAATTAAAGTACTTTTTGGTATAATAAATGTACTTTTGTTGAAATAAAATTACTTTTTTGTACAATGAAGGTACTTTTTGGTAGTACTTTTTAATGCAATAAGGTACTTTTGGGAAAATTAGAAGTACATTTAGCTACAATAACATGTACTTTTTATAACCATAAAAATATTTTTTTTGTATCACAATTTTATGTTAGTGTATTAAATGATACATAAAATTCGGCTAAACGATCAGAAAAGTGTTTTTTTATTGATTGATATTTTTTGTGTCACGCACTAGGATGACGCGTTTCGAACTCCATGACGAGTTCATCTTCAGACCCCTTTGTGAAGAACTATTTTTTTGTACAATAAAAGTACATTTTGGCACAATTATATAACTTTTTGGTACAATAAAATAAATTTTAGTACAATAAAAGTAGTTTCTAGTACAACAACAATACTTTTTGTGTAAACAGAGATCAGAACCGATAGACCGCAACCGCCGGTGCACCGCGTCCGAACTTAATATTTTTCATACGCAAGTGTTCGAAATATCAAACGAAAACTGATGCGGTGGAGTAAAGCTCTTTCTTGTGTTTACTTTTTTTGTTGCAATAGTTTAGCATCGTATCAAAAGAAAACAAAAACAGAAATATGACGCTTTGTTGTGTGTGCTTGTTTCTGGTGGTGGTTTAGCACGACAACGAAGAAACACAAACAAAAATATTACGAAGAAGAATACGACGTCGGTGCGATCGCCACCAACATACTAACCGCCTCCCTGTGGATTTGTACCGTTTTCGTTTTTGCTTATTTTTTGGAGACATTCTTTATAGGTCAGGAAAATGAAATGAAAAAAGTTCAATAGATTTGTCTAAAACAAATGTATGATCTGACATTTTAAAACTCTTTTGTTTCTGTTGGAAATCTGTCGGCCTAATGAACTTGTTTTAACATTTGTCGCCAAAACATAAGCAAAAAGAAAAACGTAACAAATCGACAGCGAGGCGGTTAGTATGTTGGTGGCGATCGCACCGACGTCGTATTCTTCTTCGTAATATTTTTGTTTGTGTTTCTTCGTTGTCGTGCTTAACCACCACCATAGAAAAAGCTCACACCACAAAGATAAATTTTTTTGTTCATGGTTTTTTGATGCGGTGGCAAACTATCCCGGTAAAAGAAAACAATATAACAAAAGGCACAAAAATATCCAAGCAGTTTGTTACCGCAGCCGCATAAACAGCGAGTACACCAGTAGTGGCGAAAACTCCTTTCGCCGCAGATCACTGGTGTACAATAAAGATACTTCTATATGTTACAACAAAAGTTATTTCGATAGAATAAAAAAAGTATTTGAATCCATTGCTTTCAATTTATGTATATTTACGTCTCTTTTTTAAATCAAAACAGCACTTTTATAAACTTGCCTTTGGGTTTAATTAAAATTTAAGATAACACTTTTAAGTGTTAAATACTTTTTGGTACAATTAAAGTAATTTTCGGTACACTGTTACAATAAAATTACCTTTTGATGTACAAATTTTTTTTTTAAAGTACATTTTTTTACAATCAATGTACTTTTTGGTGCAACATAAGAACTTTTTAGTACAATGAAAGTAATTTGCATACAAAGAAGTATTTTTGGATGCCATGGCCTAGACCCAACGGATTTATTCGCCTGGCTCTTATTTACATGTGTTGTAAAATATAAAAATAAATCGTGAATAATACACCTGCTTATCATTTACACGGTCACCCGTTTAAAATGATGTCCTTTTATATAAATGACACTAAGATAGACGAATATCCATCAAGTTATTTTGTATAGTAAATATAATAAATATCTTACCTTAGTGTTACATACTGTTTTTGTTGTCGTCATCATAACAGAGGTCTACCGAGTAAACGGAATCGTTGTGCCACTCAAAATCGAGCTATCGTTGAAGTTATTAACCAAAAATCAAACAGACACACATATAACACAACGCACTGAGGCCAAAAAAGAGAAAAACTTAGCCGCCGCGGCTAAGACCACAAGACCCTGGTAGTTGTCTGTAGGCAGAAGCATAACAATGGCTAATATAAGATTACATCCACCACCTGCAACAACTTCACTACCGACACTTTTTCTAAACATTTAATGTATTGCCGTGAAAAATTTGGGATAATGTCACCGGCCGAATCATCTTTTTGCATATCCTCTTTGTTTCATTGACCAATGATTAAAAGTTTCGACCGAAAAACACTATCACATTACAATAATAACACTTTTAAGCAATTTTAATAATTTTTCCATGTTACTTTCACATTACTATAGGATTTTTAGGAAACCAATTATTTCACAATAACCACGCACCGACTAGTAAACAAAACTAATTAGAAATGTCAACATAGGCACTAATACACTTAAAGAATGCGCCAAAATTATCTTCATATTGTTGACAGATTAGAGTAGCGATTATGAGATGAGAATGCAATTCCTATTGGCATAACCAGGAATGCCAGATGACTTAACCCTTATCCTGTATTAATGGGTCAAAAATGCCCAACCCGTTTTTGAGTTCTTATAACTTTAGACGTTCTGAAAACTGATTCGTGAAATTTTCTGACAATTATTTTTTTGGCCTAAATTTGGTCTTAAAAGTTCAATTAAGTTAAATACTATTTTTGGATGTGGCCTACGAACAAAGTTACGGATACTGTATTTATGGGTCAATATTGCCCAATACAAATGTCAACGAAATTTTTAACTATGTTTTACTTTTAAAGCGATTTAGGCGTATCTAAGTCAAATATATTTGCTGTGAATTTCTTTAACAATAATTATATCCATTCAGTTTTGAAGATAACTGGATTCTGGTAGACGAAATGTCAACAAAAGCATATTTAGCTCGTATGTATTTCGATCTCGTGGTAGGGTAGGCCAATATCGAAGGCAACGATTTCAGAATGTACTGCGAGTTCTCCTTTCGATAAAAAGTCAGACAGATATTTGGACAAGCGCGAGATAAACTAGCTCTTATAAGTGACTTATGGGGTCGCTGGGAAGGAAATTTTAGAATAATGTGTTATTACTGGCGAAAGTACGACCGTAGGTGAACAGTTAGTTACATACCGTGAACGTAGCCCTTTCAAGGAATATATACCCTCTAAGACCAGCAAATATGGGATAAGTATCCGGGCTCTATGCAACGTTCAGATAAATTATACATGGTTGTTGCAAGCAAACACATACACATAAAGCTGTAAACTGAAAGCCGGAACAAGATATTTGCATTGTTTTGGATTTAGTTAAAGATTTGAAATGTCGAATAGTTAAATGCAACAATTTGCTTACATACTAAGGATTTCGGAATTAACTTCTCAAAGTAAACCTTACTATGGTTCTCCAGTCCGAAAAAATAAGAAGTACCCTCTGCTAATAAAATTGGACATGAAAAATATACCAGAAAACTTTTCTAAATTCTTCTCGATAAATAAAATAAGACAAACAATCTTGCATTTGTTCTCGTACACAAGCAAAATAGGTTTGTTATTTTAGTATGCACATTATATCATACTAACGCCATGACACTAAGTCAGGAATTGATAAATTAATTGGCCAAAAATTGCACTTGCAGGCGCAGATCTAATCGATCGATGGCTATCAACCCTATTCCACAACATGTTGGACATTACAAAATATTACGCTTGTTATATATTTACTTCAATAAATCAAGACTTTAGTAAGAAAAATAATTTCTGACGTCTTATATTTTTGAGCAAATTAGGCAGGCCTCTTGTTCAACAGGAAATATTTCGCCGAGATCATATATCTCACAGCAATTCAGCTAAAGCAATCTCACGCAGTTTAAATCCTGCTGCATCAAGCGAACTGCAAAAGACAAACCTTACAAGGGACCGTTGCTATGTATACCCTTAAATGTTCAAAAAGTACAAAATACTCAGAAAATGTTCCAAATGTGCAAAGTTTGTGTGCAAAAATCATTGTAATAGCATAATTTCTTGTAAAAACGGTCGAACTATTTCAAAAAAGTTAAAAATTCAAATAAATATGTATTGGGCAAAATTGACCCATTAATACAGTATACGTAATTTTTTTTAAATACAGGATAAGGGTTAATATGACAAATAGGTAAGAGTGATCTCAGCCACGAATCGTGCTTAGCAAAGGCATAAACCTAACCAAAGAGTATAGTGAGAACACTTCTATTTGTATGGAGGGTGAGAAATTCTTATAGCATGTCGAGGGGCATGTAGTTGACTGATGACAAAAATTAACTCGACATCTGATAGTGCAATTTAATGCCGATTATCATACATATTTATGTATGTACACAAGTGTGTGTCCGCACTACTCTTAGCTATGTCTAATACATAGCTCATCAATGCCACCTATAACTATTTATGAAATGGATTAACTGTCATTTAATCGAGAGAGAGTGACTGACTATTCTTCCTGTCAACTTCAATTAGCATAGTTTCTCAGTGCATTCACTGACATTTGCTCTAATTAGTTTTGTTCTCTAATCGGTGCGTGGTTGTTGTAAAATAAGTCGCCTCCTGCATAAAGTCGTCTCCTACATAAACATAAATGTGCAAGTCGCCTTAGAAAATTGTATAAAATCATGAAAAAGTGTAAAGGAAAAGTGTTATTTTAACTAATGTGCAATAAAATTAAGAGAATGAATTTGCAATTAGGTAGGTCTGCCGGTCGGTGTCTACTGCCAACTTTTTTCCACGGGAATACGACAAATGTGTGTAAGAAGTCGATCGGTAGTTAAATAAAGTTAATACTTTTTGAAGTAACAAATGTTATTTTGTTGCAATTAATGTTGGTGTTGCTGTAATATTCAATTTGCAAATGTGTTGCTACTGCCGGCCGGCTGCTATGCAGTCTTATGTTTATGCCATTGGCCAAGTGTTTGTTTTGTTTTCATTTTCTTCTGTTGGCATCAGTTTGTAGTGTTGTGTGTGCGTCTGTTCGGTTTACGGGTTAAATATTCAGCGATCGTTGCAGCAGAGCGGTTCCGTTTGCTTGATAACTAAACCTCGGTTATGATGACAACATAAGCAACAACTCAAAGGTAAGATCTGATTACTTGTATAAAAAAAAACCAGCATTACTAATGATAAGCTATATATTAAGAGTTGTAATAATTATGAATATATTTATAACACAAGTAATCTAAGGGCTCATTTATACAACTGACATTAGTCAGTCAGTATTTCTCTAAAAAATGTGTTAGAATCGTGTAATTGAGGTTGTTATGTCAGAATTTACTGATATAATTTTTTCTGACGAATTGTTGTCAATAAAACTTTGCCAGTAAATGATATTTAAAAAAAATAAAGAAGTTAAGAGATAACCATTGTAGTTCTTGTGTTTTGCTACAATACAACTTTTTAATGAAATAAAAGTACTTTTTAATACAGCAACAAGAAATTGTATCACAATTAATGTACAGTCGAAACTCTCTATAACGAATTCCAAGAGACTGGATATTTACTTCGCTATAAAGAAAATTCGCTATATAGAAAAGAAAAACAATTTTGTTCCTTTTAACATTTTTTATTTGTAGTAGTCAGTTATTTTGGTTTGAAGTATATTTTTCCACTTTTCTTCTTCAATATAATTTTCTAATACATTTAGAGAAGTAAACACAGTATGTATCGCGATATGCAAAGGCAAACTGATAGCGAACGCAAGAAATGTGAGAGATGGTAATGATTCCAGTTGTCACTTGCATTGTTCGGTGGTTCCCCAAAATACACTTTAAATTTTATGATATATATACGATTCAAAGCATCAGTCTCTGTTTGTGCGTAGTGAAAGCAATAAAGTACACCCAGAGCACCAATAACAACACCAATAACACAAAACAAAGCGACGTCGATGTCTATTTTGTGTGCGTGCGTTCGGTTTTGCCTACCATTCGTTATACGGAGATTGAAAACGCTTCAATCTTAAAGTTACGGTCGCAAAAATGCTTCGTTATAAGGAAATATTCGATATAGGGAAATTCGTTATATGGAGATTGTAATACACTCAAAGTAGACCCAAAACACAGCGTTCTTATAATTGCTTCGCAATAAAGAGAACTTCGTTATATGGGAGTTCGTTATAGAGAGTTTCGACTGTACTTTTTAATACAATAAAGTTAATTTGTTAGTACAATAAAAGTACTTTTTAGTATAATAAACATACTTTTTGGTACAATAAATGTACTTTTTGGTACAATAAATTGACTTTTCGGTACACGTAAGGTACAATACACGTATTTTAAGTACAATAAAAGTACATTTTGGTTCAATTAAAATACTTTTTTGTACAATAAACATACTTTTCGGTAAAATGAATGTACTTTTTGGTACAAAAAATTTTACAATAGTACTTTTTAGTACAATACAAATACTAGGTGGGATAATAAGTCTAGTTGTTGGCACTGTTAAAGTACTTTTTGATACAATAAACGTATTTTTTGATGCAATAACTGTTCTTTTTGGTACAAGAAATTGTACAATAGTACTTTTGTGTACAATAAAACGTACTTTTTGGTACAAAAAAATTAATAAATAAATGTTATTTTATAGTATAATTAAAGAAATTTTGTGTACAATATTTTGGTACAGTAAAATCACTTTTTGGTAGAATAAAAGTAATTTCTGGTACAATAAACTTTTTGGCAAATTTAAAGTACTTTTTGTACTTTTTCGGACAATAAAAAATACTTTTTGGTACAATAAATGTACTTTTTGGTACAATAAACATGCATTTTGGTACAATAAATTTAACAATAGTACTTTTTGGTATGATTAAAGTACTTTTTGGTAAAACAGTGTTTACTTTCTAGTACAATAAAAACACTTTTTGTGTACAATAAAAGTACTTTTTGGTACACTAGAAATGATTTTTGGTAAAACAAAATACATAAAGTATTTGTATATTGAAAGTACTTTTGGTACATTGAAAGTACTGTTTAACGTACTTTTTATATACAATATGTACATTTATTATTTTTTGTGCTACAATGAATGTACTTTTTGGTACAATAAAAGCACTTCTTGTTATAAGAAAGTGTTTTTAGATGCTATGAAATTACTTTTTGGTATAACAAAATAACTTTTTCGTACAATAAAATTACTTTTTGGTACATTCAAATACGTTTTGGTACATTGAAAGTTCTTTGTGATACAGTAAAAGTATTTATTGATAAAGAAAAACTAATTTTTGGTTGCAGTTAAAGTACTTTTTGGTACAGTGGTTTAGTTTTGGTACAAACAATTGTACTATTAATTGTATAAAAGTACTCAAAAGGTACAAATGTAGTACTCTTTGGTACAATAAAAATACTTTTTGGTACATACGTTGTACTTTATGGTTGTTTAAAAGTACTTTTTGGTACAATAAATTTACTCATTGTAAAGAATAGTACTATTTGTATACAGCACAAGTACCTTTGGGTACAAAAAAGGACTTTTGGGTACAATAAAATTACTTTTTGTGTACAATTAATGAACTTTTTGGCACATTGAAAGTACTTTTTGGTACAATCAATGTACTTTTTGATATACTTTCATGTACCTTTGGATACCATATAAAGTCAATAAAATAAATGAAATTACTTTTGGTATAAGAAAATCACCTTTTGGTGCAATAAAATTACTTTTGGGTAAAATAAAATTTCTTTTTAGTACAATAAACTGTACTTTAAACTGTACAAAAGCACTTTTTGGTACAATGAAATTACTTTTTGGTACAATAATAGCATTTTTTGGTTTATTGGAAGTACTTTGTGTTGCAATAAAATAAATTTTTGATACAAAAACGAACTTGAAATGTCATAAAAGTACTTAGGGGGTACAATAAAATGTACTTTATAGTAGAGTAACAGTACTTTTGGGTGGTATTTTTTTGGTACAATGGTCTACTTTGCCTATCGTTATCCACTGTTTGCAATATTTACATTTTTAACCGCCACTAGTGTTAAATTTTATAAAATTTCTTAAAATGGTACTTGCGTTTGCATAGAAAAAAATAGAATCCATATCTAATGGTCTTAACCCAAGCAACTGGCTCAGATTTAGATATTTTCTAAAATACAAAAATATCCCGTGCATGCTATAAAGGCTTATCATTTTCACACATTGCTAACATTTTGCAAGCTCTGTCTTCTTGTATGAGGTAATCCGTAAGATAGTCGAACATCCTTCTTGTATAAGCTCATCCATATAAAATGTTGTCTTTTTATATACATAAATAACCCTAAGATAGTAAAACCTCCTTTAAATTATTTTTGTATTTCTCTCAACAGTCTCTCTTAGTGATTGGGAACTCTTTGGATATAAAAACTTTAGAATTTAATTCCACGTCGAAATCCCCTTCAAGTTCATACGAGTATATTTATGATGTTCTATAGTTCTGTAAAAGTACACTTATATATATCCTTTGTTCTTTGCGAAGTTGGATATTAGAAACAAATGCCCTTTCTTCATGAGACAAGTTAGATTCATGAGATGATGAGACTATTAGTTATTGTGCATAGGAGCACTTTGTCATCGACCTGACAACGACGGAGGCGTTACATGGAATATGAAACCTTAGACTAAAGTGTGAGTTCATCAGAATCTAAATAAGGTTACAAATATTTGATCGTTTAATCTTTAAACAGTACTCCTCGGCATGAAAATCGGTTCTGACACCATTCCTGGTGATTTTTATGTAAAATAATATTCACATTTACGAGTCATTTAACATAAGAACCTACTATTTTCACGGGCTGCCACCTCTTTTTGGTTGTAATCACTTACTTCACTTTTTGTTATGGTTCAAGTAAATAAAAAAGGCTTCCCTAGGAAATTACACTCGATGGTACACAATGGTTGTGATATTCGGCTTCAGCAGGTAGTTTGACATAAGAATCAGTTGAAATAGTGTTGGGACTCACACATGTTCTTTTTTTTCTTTAAAACAGTTATTGTACCACGGAAGAAATCTTCTTAACTCCGGTAACTTTCCTACATGGTAAGCCTACCGTAATAAGCTTTCCGCGAGTAATTTTTTTTATGATATTTTTATTATTTAAATGTTGTCTAAAATATACTCACCATTCCTTTCCACTGCCACCTCTTTGCCGTCTTAAAGCATTTCGAAAGATGTTTCTTAGTTTTCCACAAAACACCTGTGTGACTGGCACAATTAATAAATTTTCACATCAACATCTAAAAATATCTGGCATTTAAAAGAATTCTCACAAACATCTAAAAATATCCGGTATAGTAAGTTAAAAATAGATTCCCTGACATCACAGCAGTCATCAAAAATTAAATTATAAACTTTTTTGATAACCAAAAGTTTTCAAATATCGTACTCACCTTTTGTATTACAAAATCTTTACCATATGAATAAGAAAAGAACTACAAATGGAATTGGATTTTTTTTATTTTGAATGAGGCTTTTTATTTACTTTTATTATTTTTTACATATATAATTTCATAAATATTTGTTTTCATTGTTTCTTTTGTTAGATATTTCTGTTTTACGTTCCTCCTACTTCATTTTATATGACACATCTTATGTTAATGCTTTCAGATTTTGTTTGTATGTGTGTGTGTGTGTTTGGTTTGGATCTTTCTCAGTTTTATGTTTTGCTCTATATTTACCACATTTTCTTTTTTGAATTTGTTTTTCTTGAGTTCTTGTTTTGTTTTCCTTGTAAAGTTTTTTTTTTCAAATCAATATTGTAATATTTTCAGGATTTTCTTTTTTGGGTTTTGGTTTTTGGAATCATATATCTCTATGTATATATATATAGAATTATGTATATATATGTTCAATATTGTAACTGATTTGTTTTAGTGTTCTTTCGTTATTTGTTGTTTTGTTTTTTTTTGTTGGTTTATAAACATACATATACTAGTATGCATGTCCATATGTAAGTATATAATATCTAAAGGTTATATGTATATGTATATCATGGAATAAACAATGAATCAGAGAAATCAAGACAACAAATCTTTTGTTTAATTAGTCCAGATTGGCGTGGGAAGTAAATAGTGTTTGGTTTAAGGATAAAGTTTTCTTTTTGGGGGAGTAGAGAACTAAGAAATTAATACAAGTGTCTTGCCGGATGGATGAAAAGCTTAGAGGGAGAAAATCACAATTTAATTCGTCGGCATTCACAATAACGCAAGAAGCTATCCCGTACCTCATTCATTTGGTAAAATGGAAATTTTTTTTTTTTTTATATCAGACATTTGCTGGAAGAAATTTCATATGAATCAATTGAGTTTAAAAAAATTAAAAATAGGCAAAATACTATATAATAAAAAAATTTATAAAAAAAATTTAAATTTTTTATATCGATAACAGCAAAAGATAAACATAATAAATAAAAAAAAGAATTAAATAATTAACAAAAAAATTATAATTACCAAAAATTTTATTAATTTTTAAGAAAATAAAAAAATTTAATTTTATGTATTTTATCCTAAGGTTCGACTTTGATGTCTAGTTAATAAAAAGTAAGTAATTTCGCTGTGAATGCCGAATTTAGTTCGTCAGCCTCTCCCTGTAAGCTTTTAGTCCTTTCTCTTCATCATTTTCTATTTACGTTTGCTGTTGTTGTTATTTCCATGTTAATAATATTTACAAGAAAATACACAAAATTATTTACAAAAAAACTAAAACAAAGGCCAACTGAAAATAAACTATAAACAATTTGTCATTAAATAGTTCGTTAGGATTTACATATCTCATTGTTTTGTTTTCTTTTATTTTTGCTTTTGTTTGTTTTAATTTTTTAGTTTCCATTAATTTTTATAAGAAATAATTGCAGACTTTTTGTATTTCAGACAAATTCATTATACTTAAATTGTTATCAGTACGAAATAAACTTTATTAAGATATCTTTTATTTTTTTTGTTATATGGTTTTGCATGATGATAATTTGTATTGTTTTGTTTGTTTACCATCTTTTTGCGTTTTTTTTTACATAAATCTCTTGTTTGTCTTAAGTTTGAACTTAAATCAGTTTCCTTTGTTTGTTTGTTTGCTTAGGCAACTAATTTTAAGTTTTAATTTTACTTAAAACTGAAAATCTCTCCTTAAGAACTAATAAATTGAACATATGAGTAAATCTTTTTTAGAATTTATTAAATAACATAAACGCTAAACATTTATAAATCTGCTGCAGTTGAACATTGATAATCGTAGTCATTTGTAAGTTTGTAATTGGTATTTATTTTGGATTTGTTTTTCTCTTTTATATAATTTATTTTTGTATAATAATTTTTGTTTTATATTTAACAATAACCATTTATGTTGTCTTATTTGAACGCATAATTTTGTTTAAATTTTTCAATTTGATTTTCCTTTGCCTTGTTTTGTTTATCGCTTGGTTGTTTTTCCTTACTTTTCTTTGTTAACTTAAAAAATATACATCTTAATTTTTGGAATTTTTGTTTATATTTAGTTTTGTTGTCAATAAAATTTTGTATATCTTTTTTCACTGTTTGAAATTTGGGTTTTTTGTTAAAATTTAAGAAGTATACACGTTTTTTTTCTTGTTAAATTTAAATAAAATTGTGCCTTTGTTTTTTTTTTGGTAATTATAATCTATCATAAAGTGCTTAATTTGTTATATAAATTGTAAATTTTGTTCTTTTGGTTTACAAAGGCGGTGCAGTAAATCACAACATGTATTATCTAAAAAGTGTGCAGCTAAATTTATGTTTTTTTTTCCTTTTGGGATTTTTGAAAAATAAAATTGAGAACCATAAAGTTTAAAAAAAATTAATTAAAAAAAATAAAATCACATAAAACAAAGATAAATATAATAAACAAAAAATTTTGTTTTGGGAAATAATCTTTCTTATGTATCGTTATTTTAAAAATAAAATTGTAATACAAAATTAAATTTTTTCGATGAGTAGCTGATTCTATCAAATACCTATACTGTTATCATGTGTTTAATTATTTAATGAAATTAATTGGATTTTTGTCGTTTCCCTACAATAAAAACAAAGAAAAATAATATTGTATTTGGAAAAATTAGAAAGATAACATTTAAAAAAAAATTCAAAATATATTTATTTCTTTTTTTTGTGATAAATGTTTAATGTTTTTGAAACTTTCAACAACGATAATTAAAAATTAAAATTAATTGAACAATATTTAAAAAAAAAATTTTATATTTTTTAAAAATGAATTAGAAATTATAGGTTGGCGCGTAATGGACGTTATGATTAAGTCTGAAAAGCATAGAAAATTTATGTTGTAAAGACATAGAAACAAAAACCTAAACTTGTTAAATTATGCGCCAAAAGTCAGGATATAATAAGTACATCAAATTTCTTTCAAGTTCGAGTTGCACTTAGCATGTTTGCCAACAATAAACCGAGTGGTTCAGCGTTGTCTGTGATCTTTTGCATGCTGGGAGATATTGTTAATCTTCCAAATGTTGTGAATATTGCTCGGTTGCAATCTAGTTTCGAAAAAAACTCCAAAACTTCTACTAAGCGACTTTCGCAGTACTTGGTGATGTCTAGAAGGTCTTTGTACAGAATATTACATAAGATACAGCCTTGTCCATATAATATTCAAGTGGTGCACAAAAAACAAAATTTTCTATAAAATTTTGAATAAGCTAACATTTTAATAACGCTGTAAGTAGTCAAAAAGGAAATGGAAATTAAAAATGGAATATCTCTGGAATTTGACCTAATGTTATAAAAGGCAGTATACCAATGTGTTCTATGGGGTTGGGTTGTCTCGGTGTTTTTCTGTGTTATTTAAAAATTATTTTATTACTTACAGTGTAATATATTTTTGGATATTTAACTGAAAGCAAAAATTATTTTTTTACAAAATAAAATTTAATAATGGTAAATTAAAATTTTGTAAAAAATGTGAATAAAAAACTAAAGGACAAATATACTTTCCTGTTTCTTATGTCATTAGAGTAGAAAAAGAAAGTAATACGGAAAATTAGGAAAAATTTTTTTTAGATAAGGTTGTCATAAATGAAACTGTAATAAAAAATGTTGAGTTTATATTGACATAAATATAATTTTTATTCGACGTATTGATATTCTTTTGTGGATACTAAGGATCTCGAATTAAAAATTAGCGTTCCCTTACGAAATTTACAGATTTGTAGTGCTAAAGTGGAACAACGAAAAGGCCCAATGTTTACATTGATTATATAAATGGAATTTCTACTGGGCAGACCATGTTGTAAAGAGCGATGACTAGAGAATACGCCGTATGGAGCAAGACTCGTCATTTCAGTGTTTTCACGTAGGTCTAGACTAGTCAATGGCATATAGTAGCCCATGGGCGCGAGAGACCCACGCATTCGCTAACACAGTGAACGAAAACAAACAAATGCATTAAGTCTCACTTGAACATCCGTCCGACGCGGTTGTGCCTCAATTCTTAGAAATTCTTATATATAAATGTACATTGCCACGTGCAAGGCAGTGATATTTATCAATTATTTCCTGGATTTGTATATTATAGTTTCGTTTAAAGTTATGAAAAAACTATATGACAATTTTCTTTATTACAGTGGGAGAAAAAAGAGAGCAAATCACCAACACAAATTCATATTATGGTTGAATTTGCCTGCCGTTGACTGCCCAGTAGCGAAATTAGACAGGCCTCTGCAAGCAAGGCCTTGTTTTCACATGCCTGAAAACAGGCCTTCTCCTTCTTTTCTGAAATGCCCCGAGCACATGTTCCCTCCATTCTTTCAAGACCACTGCTGCAGGCCTTCTTTTAGAAGGGAGAATCGACGTTTTCGATGATTTGTTATTCTATCACTTCGTGAGTATACACATTCCGTCTCCTTTTTCATAGAAGGCATGAGAGAAGGCTTGAAAAGAAAAGGCAACGAGAAAGATGTTCGTGTGTTTTTCTTAAAAGAGTCTATGATTAGTTTCTGTCAAAAAAAACTAAACAATTTCAGGGTGACCAACTGCATTTTTATTTTTTATTTTTGCAAGTCCTTCTTTTTTCATGTGGCTATAAGTCCTTTTTATAGGAAGCGACGATGGAAGTCCTTGCCTCCCAATGACACCCTATGTTATTCGGAAAGGAAGAGGGAACGCAGATCGCAGGCCTACTTACTGCCTTTGAAGATGATCCATAAGGCCTTCTAGGTCCTAGTCTAAACAGTTCTCGAAACATGTGTTCGATGTTGTTAGTTATAAAATTATTTTGTTGTGTCTCGTTTCCTCGTAATCGTTTCATTCCGTTTGAGTAGCTCGTTGTAAATCTGGTCGCGTTGGTCCCACCAAATAGTGAGCATAACATGTTGTCGTTTGCTTTAATTTTCGATAAGCTGTTCATATGCGAAAAATATAGTTTCGCCGTCGCGCGTTTTCATCTACATGTCACCCGGTTGCCATTTTTAATAAATTTTATGGATTTAAGGATAAATCTTACAACCTCTGAAGCGTTTAACATAAAGCAGGTTTCATTTTTCGTCATCGAAATTTTTCGTCTGACTAGCCTTTCTTGGTGTGTGACCGGCCACGGCATAGTGGTTAGGACACGCGTTTACCATGTGGGAGATCCCGGGTTCGATTTTCGGCTCCAGTCATCTACATTTTTCTTTCATTGCCGCCGCCCTCGAAAGCAACTTCACAGTATAGGTGACGAGATAGTCGGCATGCCTAGTAAAAGCTTGTCAACCAGTGACGTTGGCATTCGTCGATAAACAAGTAGGTGCCGTTTGTTGTGAATCTAAAAATAGAAAGCGTGTTAAATCACAACAACGCGAGAAGTTATCCCATACCTTATTCATGGGGTGTAAAGGTAAATTAAGTTAAGTAAGTAAACTAAAGGTAGGCCTTGATTATAGTGTTTTAATATTGCTTGAATTTTTCAGAAAACCTGTTTCCGGTTTATTAAAAAATGAAATTTTTCCAACAATTCGGTTTTCGAATACATGATTTAATAAAAAAAAACGGGGTTAACTGATTTCGTTCGGTTTTTCGGTTTTTTGGAAATGAATAACGATACCTTAATCATTTCTATTAATGCTTCAATTTATATCCAGTTTATCCGAACAGAAGTTTTTTACTCACAAACTTTGAACGCGTATCATGTAAAACTTACATTTTACACTTAGCTTGGTTTAGAATTAAGCTATCGATTTGATCAAAAATCTACCTCCTTTTTACTATTGGACGCTTGGTATAGGAATATCGGCGGCTTTCCACTCATTTCATTTAAAGATGAGATCTCAACTGTATTTTGGTGATATTCTAACTATTGTATTGTATCTTAAATAAAGTTCTTTTTTGCGATCGGACACTTAGTTCAGTAGATAACTGCATCGATGGCTTCCCAGCCAGTGCAAGGTGAGATCCCAACTATATCTTAGTGATTTTACAAAAATTGTATGGGGATCGCAAATTAAGCCCTTTTCCGCAATTAGCTGCTGAAGTTAGGAGATAGCGACAATTGAATTTTTTTCTTATAAATACGGACGGCATCCCAACCATTTCAGGATGAGAGGAAACAGTCATCTGGCAGCATTTTTCAAACAAATGTTCGCATTGCATAAGGAAATTTCAATGAAAGCCTCCTATGAGATTAGCCAAACGAGTAAGCATTAACAACCTTTTATGTCGAATTGCCCATAAGAAAAAGTAGGTTAACTAACATTAAAAAATCGGTTAAAACGGGTATTCGAAAATGTCACTTTTGAAGAAATCGATATACGGTTTCGGAGAAAAAAAACCGGTTAGATGGTTTTCGATTTCGGTTTTAAACACTCTAGTCTACATATTAGGCTATAGGTTTAGAGTGAAATTCATAATTTTTAGTAAGATAATTTATATCTGAAAATTGGAATTATAATTTTTTTTGGAGTATTTGTGAATAAAAAACTTTCTTATATTCCGTTTTAACTTACACAATAACGAGGAGCTCCCCCTTTTTTTATTAATGGAATATAAGAAAAGGGGGAGCTCCTCGTTATTGTGTAAGTTAACACGCTTTTATTTTTAGACTCACACAAATGGACCTACAGTTTAATGATGAATCTGAACTATAGCATAGATCGGCAAAAGCACTGCTCGGTGCTTTTGCTCTCCCATATTGCTCACAAAACCATTTACTCTCGCTCTAGCAGTCGATCGTGGTTGCTTTGCAGCATAGCGTACACCCATGACAAGTGGCAGAATGATTTTTTGTTGTTAAATATAATATTTGAAATGTTCCTTATTCTATTCAGGAATGTTTGTATTGCAAATCTATATTTTGTTTTCTCTTATCCGATGTGTGAAAGAAAAAACGCCGCGTAGTGAGTGTCTAAAGCGAACTCAAAATTTTTCGCTGTGCATAGAGAGAAGGAGAGTTTCATCTCACATGTACAATGACAAAATACAATGGTATTTGTGTGCCGGCCCCTGAACTATAGCCATTTATGGAGAAGCTTTTACTTCATTTGCGTATAAACGCGACGAAACTGATGTTAACCACATCGACTGGGCCGCCGATAATGTAAATGTAGGATGGCTCAGACAGGGCTTGAGCCCAGGTCACCTGCTTGTTCTTACCATTTCGTCAAGGTCAGTTTAGACTATTTTTGAAAACGTCTGTTAAATTTTAATTTTGTATTCGAATTATAGAAAATATGAAGGATAAATTTGCAAAAAAAAAATTGTGTAGACTATTGCTGGAAATAGTCTTTCTATGTCGTTAATACTCTAAAAAGAAAGGACGTCCAATGTCCTTGTGTTTTAATATTTTCACACAAATTATCTAAAAAAAATTAACTGTTTCTCAATTTTAAGTAAATATTAAATAAAGGCAAATTTATAAGATTTATAAGAGACACAAATGTTGGGATTTGTAAAAACTTTCAAATCATGCAGCGTAAGTTGATGATAAAGTTTAAAGTTTTCACTTTTTTAGCATGAGTGCTTAAACGTTTAAGTACACGCGTTATAAGACTATTAATTTTTTTCCCCTCCTTTAACATTTAAGCGTAAAGAACTATATATGATTATTATGTGTTAAGGCTTTAATGTCATTCCTTATGGTTTTGTGTATTTTTGTTGTTGTTGTGGTTTATAAGCTTTCTTTGTAAAGGACGGATTATGTGTAAAAGAACATGAGTTACATTTTAAAGGCGGCTTAAGAGGATTTTAGGAAATAAATAAATAAAATAATAAAATATTTTTTATATTTAGGATAAAAGCTCAAATGTTTATATGGTCTGAGAGTAATTTTGAATCCTTGACAAAGTTTTTCATATCCAAATATCCTTTTTTTTTTGCATAAAAGGGGTATCAGCTTAAGGTACATGTGACTTTCATTTTTGTTTCTTTTGTTGTCGTTGTTGTTCTAACGAAAAACTGAGTAACAAAATTGCAAAGAAAAAACAAAACGTACGGGTAAATAAAAATGTTAACACTTTGTTTTTGGTTTAGTCAAAATTAAGTTTTTATTTAAAAATTATTATTACACAAAATGGGCGATTGGTTGTACAAGTTAATAACATAAATGAACATTAATTTAACATTGTGTTTTTTTTTTAATTTTAATATATATATATAAGTTTTAATATAATTGGTGCTGGGGTGTATTCTATACAATAAATCGCTATATTTAACATTTAAGTGCATTAGGTGATTACTATAAGTTTAACGCTAAATTTAATTTTCGTTTTTAGGCTTTTGGGGCCACAAAATTCAGTGCTTTTAAAAATGTTTCCAAAAGTCAAAAACAATCACAAACAGAATAGAGTTAAAATTCACACAAAAAAAAAAAACGTTACATAATTTGGCTTATAAATTATTAAGTGCATTTACGGTGTCATATCACAATAATACAGTGCAGTGCAATAGTGCAATAGTGTTTGTAAGTTTTTAATACAATGTTGCGAATTTGGATGGGATATTTCGTTTCGTAGTGACAACTTTTTTTTTTTTGGGAAGGGGAGGGAAATTTTTAACAATTTTTCATTTAATTTTTGTGTTGAGTAAATATTTTGTTGTATCAATATATTTATAAACAAAAATATATGCGGTTTTGCATTTTAAACAGAATTAAACGCTTGTCTATAAAATTTTTGCAGTTTGATTATGGGAATTATGTAAAAATTTATATAAATACCTTTAACAAGGGGTATGTGTATGTGTGGGATGGTGTTTTTTATTTAAATTTTTTATGGGGTTTTGTGTTTTTGATTGTTGGTTTTGTTTATTTCCGTCTAAAAGTGAATTATGTAAATATTTGGTTGTATGAAAACTTTTTTTCGCTTTTGTTTGCATTGGAGTGCCATATTGACATTTAAATTGCTTTTGTGTGAGGTTTTTCGTATAAGAGTGTGTGTGCTGTGAGTGTGCCTGGTTACATTGAGGTGTGATTTTGTGCTATGTGTCAGGATGTGTGTGAACACTTTTGTTTAGGTGTTGCGCTGTGATCATCAATTCGTGTTGGGTTATATCAATTTTGAAACACAAAAAAAAAAAAGAAGAAGAAAAAAATACAATACAAGAATGGCCAATTAAAATTTATTAACAAACTACAGATGAGAATCGGTGTTGGAGATTGTGTGCGTAAGGGTGTTTTATATAGAAGAGGTTTGCAGTATTGTGTATCAAATAAGGAATTGTGCTGTTGCTATCTAGTAACTATATAATGTTATTCTTATATGTGCATGTAAACCTCCACGTTTCAAATTAGACATCCTTATCAGAACTTTGACAATTAGTTTTGTGACTTTTTGTTTAACTACAGTTGCAGAACTTAAATTATTTTGTGTTATTTCATCTTACCCTGACACAAGTACTGTACTGTACATATGTAATGAGTTTACATATTTACATACGTACATATATTTACATACGTATGAGTAATATGAATATTATGCGGATTTTATATTAATCATAAGCACAATGTTCCAATATTATTGTTTTATGGTTTAATAACACATTTAACAAATAACTGGCGAAAACCATAGGAAGTACACCTTTTGGAAGGTCAATTTCATATCTTGCATAGAAGATGCCCAGATTATATTAAAAATATTGAACTTTTTACATCATTTTTGTTGCTTGTATTCCTTTTGAGACGTTCTTGTGCACTACATAGAAGTAGTGAATATTCATCATAGGTTTTATCTTATGATCCTTTATTATTAAGCTATGACTACAAAACCAATCATAATATTATAAGTATTTAGTTCAAATATAATATGATCATAAGAAAATCGTAATTAGCTTGCTACCGAGACATATAAAGTCTACCTCCTATAACAAACCAATGCACAAAGCACAAGTTTAGCAACAAATTTCATATACTTGTGCATTGTAATTAGCAACTGAATTTGTAAAAGTTACACAGTACAACATTTTTCAGCTCATTGATTTAGGACTCAATTCTGAGAACTGCACGTGAAAGTAGCCACAAAAAGAAGAAGTTCTGCATCATTCGTTTTGTCAAATTACATGCCATAATAATTTAATATCGATTTAAAGTTAGTAAGTAGTGTTGTATAGGGGAATTTATCACGTTTTAGGCTCTTTTGTTATATGGTGGCGTATGATTATCATAAGTAATATTCCACGTAAATCATACGCCACGGAGTACAACAATTTTAGTGTAACTGTCATAAAATAAACCCAGTTCAAAATCATTTCCCCTATACGAATTCGTCACATTTTAGGCTCTTTTGTTTGACATAACTCGAGAATCACTAGATCGATTTTACTAGACCAAGTTAAAAAAAAAAATAAGAATTACAAATCCTTTAATCTGTTCATATAACGTTTCCCTATATAAGCAACAGTTCACTTTTCTATTAATCAAATGATTTTAAGCTGGGTTTATTTTGTAGCAGTTACAGTAAAACTACGTGGCGTATGATTTACGTGGAATATTACTTATGATAATCATACGCCAATATACAACACCATGTAAGAGCTTACAACTAACTTCAAATCGATATTAAATTATTATGGCATGTAACTTGACAAAACAAATGATGCAGAACTTCTTCTTATTGGGGCTACTTTCACGTGCAGTTCTCAGAATTGAGACCTAAAATCGTGTGTTGTACTGTGTTGTATGTAAATGTATTAAGCCTTAAAGCAAAACAATTTACCCTCTAAGAAAATTAAATGAAACATGGAAATTTCTTTTACACCTTAGATTCTCCTACTCCACCTAGTAAAAACCACGTCCCGACTCGTTAGCAATGTAAATTTCTCACTGACACACGGTATACTGACACTCAAACTCCTGTAAACAACAAAGATCACGCCTTCGTTACTGCAGACATTTTTGTTTATTAAAAAAATAATTTTAACACTCTTCAATTGATTGACCAAACAAATAATCGAACATGATACAAGAAGTGCAGAGAAACATGAAAAAAAAACGAAATATGTAACAAGTCAATGACAGTTTTTCTCCCTTTTCTGACCCACTTTTACAATGAAAGCGATGTTGGCGGAGGGCATTGTTGTATCTGCAGTGCCGCGACAGTGGTGGCGGCGGTGGCGTTGGCTTTGGCTATGTTGGTACGTAGTTAGTGTTGATGGTGTCGGCTTGTGTTTGGGCGTCTATGTGGCTGGAGCCATTTCAAACATAAGTTGGTTGTTTTTATTTAAATAATTCAATTTAATATTTTAAATAAAATTCATAAACCTAAAGAAATTTTTGTGAACAATTGCAGAAATGTTATGGGACAAAAGTGAAATTTTTTAAAAAATATAACCTAGGAAAAGATTGTATAGGGGACCTAGAGTCTCTCCTCAGTCAGAGTAGGTAAATTATTATTTTTCATGTGGTGCCTTCATTGGTCTACTGGGCTAAGATATTTGGCTCAAGTACTTGTATGCTATGGATTTTCTAGACTATGTTATTTCGAAAACTTTCAGTTATAAATATGTTTAATATTTATCAACCCATTTATGTTCTACTCATTCCTGCTTTGTTTCCCTCCCTTTTCCCTGCCTTCTTTATCGAACAATCACAACGAATCAATAGATCACCGTGTGTAGTGTGATATGGTTTTGAGTAAACCTAACCTAATCTTGATCAGCTTTGGAATTTTTTTTCTGTTGAAATGAGGATAAAGAAATACATTACATCTTTGGTTAACAAAAATTTGCAGCTTAAACTAGTATTTAAATATTTTTATGTAGAATTTCTAAAAATAGATGTCGATCTAGTATATGGCACGCAACATGAAATACTTGTTTCTTTTGTTTTCAATAATTGAAAATCTTCTGTGGGAATTGGAAAAAGACCTTGGTAATGTTGCATTTTTATGGCCCTATGCTCTACTTTGTTTTAAGACTAGACAAAATAGGCTAAAATGCTGTCGTCACTCTCTTACCCTACAAAATGTAATATAGCGGCTTAAATGATATGATTTTTGAATAAATTTTATTTCAGAATGTTAAAAAGGGTTATCTGGGCCCATTGTGGCATGATTGTTAGATTAGGCGTCTATCATACTGGAGACAACGGTGTGATTTTTTTCTCAGTCATCTACATTTATTTTGTCGGTGGCCCTCCTAATGTTGCCGACAGTAACTTCGTTGTAATGTCTAGCCAATCGGCAAGTAAGTAAAAGCTTCTTAAGAAGCTTATGTTCGGATTCATCTGTAAACTGTAGGCCCCGTTGTTTGAGTCTAACAAGAGAAGCGTGTTGCTTTTCACAATCACGAAAATATCTTTTAAATCTCTTTCATTGGATCGAAAATGGAAAAGAAGTATGCTGGAAATACTTATTATAAGTTAAAACCTTTCAATATTCAGTTTAAATATCTTATTACATTTGGACATGCTTACCTATTGCAAGTAGCCCTATCGACACCCCAAGGTGTCCTTGCAGAATTTGAAATATAAATACATATAAGTAAATTTCTGCAAAATTCTATTTAGATTTTTACTATTTTCAGACTTTGCCATAATAATTTTTCGTTTCATTTCATTGAATTAAATATGTCATTGAACAATTAAAACGAATCTTATGTCCAAAACGTAGATTTATAAGTTTCCATACATATATTTTCTAAGTAATGGTTTTAGTTCATGACGGTAAGAACAAGTGAATATCAACCGTCATGCTCATGGCCAATGAACTAAAAACATATTTATGGTCTGAAAACTTTAGCCTAGTCTCAAAAAAAAAAAAAATAGTATATAAATAGAATTTTGCAGAGATTTACTCATATTTATATTCCAAATTCTGCAAGGACATGTCCTCGGGATGCGAGCTCTACCTCAACCATCTACATTTCTTTGATGTGTTCCTCTCGATGATGTCAACCATAACTTCATACTAACATTTCTAGTCAATAAAAAGTAGGTCCAGTAATGTAATATAAACGTATCAACTTACACAAATTCGGGCAGAACTATTATTTATCATCCATTGGAAGAAAAAATTTCGAGTTTGCCTGCCAAAGATTTGTATTGCATATAATGGTGATACGGTCTAATGACCATCGTTCTAAGAATCGGTTTAGTAGCCAATAGTGATATAGTGCTTTGGTGCGTATGAGTTACGTGCAAGAGTTATATGTGTTCCTTACTTATATGTACGTATTACACGTAACTCATACGCCATAGACTTTTATAACTAATACAGCTTTTCTTATACATACATTATAATGGATAGTGAAGAGGTAAAATATGGACTATGTTCATGCTAAAATATGGACTGTTAAAAAAATTATTTTTTTTTAATAATAAGCGGATCACTATGTAGCCAATAGTACCCAACTATATATATTTAGAACTAACACAGTGTATATTAGAGTGCCCATTTTTCTCGCTCTCCGCGAATTTTCTAATAGATTTTCTGAAAAATATCGGCGCGAGTCACCTAGCCAGTCACTCACATCCTAAAGCCATTAGTAGTACTTCAACATGTATGCCTGTAGAATGTCACTTTTTATTTAAGCAGTTTCTACCTCTTTAATTTAAACAATTTTTTTCTAGAATAAACAACTTTAGAAACCAAGAATATTTTACTTTGGAAGTATACCGGAAGTAAACAGTGCAAAAAGTATGCAATAATTTGCGTTAATATTTCAAACAACATAAAACATATTTGTATTAAAGGTGTAAACGCATCTGGTCATACTTTGCTTTTTTGTTTTTGAATAAAACTGTATACTTCCAAAGCAAAATGTTTTTGGTTTTTAAAGGGCTATAATCCTAGAAAAAATATTTAAAAATTTAGGGGTAAAAAAGCATTAAATGAGGCCTTCATTAGGAAACGTCAGCGACATCTATAGGACAAATGTAGTACTCGTCGATACCTATACAATGATGTCAATGATGGTCATCAGTCATCTTAAAAAAGAAAAAAATAAATAAAATTTTCTTTCATTGTCGGCTCCCCTCGAATGTTGTTGACAGCAACTTCGCAGGATTAAGCGTCGATTCAATCATCGTGTCTAGTAAGAGCTTCTCAAACAGTGACGTTCGCATTCGTCTATAAACAAGTAGGTGCCGTTAGTTGTGAATCTAAAAATAGAAAGCGTGTTAATTCACAACAACGCGAGAAGCTATCCCATACCTCATGCATGGGGTGCAAAGGGAAATTAAGTAAGTAAGTAGGGTGTAGAAAAAATTATTTTTTTTTTAAGTTGTCGCGAGGTGATTTTTAATATTTTATTATAAGTGGCTTTGGCTTTTGAAGATTCCATAGTTTCACAAAAACTTTAACAAAGAGTTGGGAGTTTAAAGCGTATATATGTATTAAGTTAAGAATTACATTTTTGAGAAAAAAAAGCAATAGGGTTTTCTGTGTGACCGGCTATGGCATAGTGGTTTAAACACGCGATTCCCGGGTCCAGTCATCTACATTTGTCTTTCATTGCCGGCCCCCTGATGTTGTCGACTGCAGCTTCGCAGTATAAGTGTCTCGGCATGTCTAGTAAAATCTACTCAAACAGTCACGTTCGCATTCGTTGATAAACAAGTAGGTGCCGTTTTTCGTTTGAATCTAAAATTGAATGCTCGGTAATGCAAAACAACGCGAGAAGCTATCCCATACCTCATTCATGGGGTGTAAAGGGAAATTAATTTTTTTTATAAGGGTTTTCTGTTAAACTACACCGTTTTTGGCCACTAAAGAATGTATTTCCCTTAATTAGAAGAGACATAACATAACAAAACTGAATACTTGGATTTTCGTTTTTTATGTTTGAAAAAATGTACCTTCTTGAATCATTTGGCAATTTTTTGAATTTATTATCCTTTATAACAATTAAGGATAACAATTATTTATTGCTATCGTTTATATCTAAGGTAGAAAATTTAACAATTATTATTCGTCCCTCACCTTCTATTACAATTGTCTTAGTACCATAATAATACTGCTTTATAACTTTATTATTAAATTTAGATTGTTAGGACTCCTCTATCGAATCTTTGTAATGTTTGTATTTTTTAATGTTTTTTTCAATATTTATGCAACTAAAAGTGAAATTGGTCATATGCAATGGTGTATTCTCAAGGATAATAAAATATAAAACTAATAGGACATTTTTTGATTTCATTGTTTCGGTTCTTAAAATAGAAAAATTACAGATTCTCCTTGTTATATTACCACAATGCAAACTTAGTTTTACTTTTTGTCTGACATTTTTGTTCTAATACCGCAGTTTGAACGGTTAAGTAAAGAAAATCATTGACAAGGTAATTTCCGTGTAAAGATGACCAGAATATTTAAAATCTATCATAGAAAATCATTGACAAGGTAATTTCCGTGTAAAGTTGACCGGAATATTTAAAATCTATTATAAAGTTTTGTTATGTTTCATCTATTTTTACTAAAAAAATGCAAATTTCTTGATGACATTTATCTATTTAAGTTGTACGATATTACTTTACATTAAATTCAATCCTTTAAACTTGACAGCTTTTCTCCAACTCCCCTAAAGTATCCACTTCTGTAGAGTTCTCAAAACTAAAACGTAAAGTAAAATCTAAAGCTCTTCCATAAATAAACTTTGATATTGTTTGAGGGGGATATTTCGAAATATATTACCACTATAAAATATTAGGGTAAAATAAATTTAACTCTACCATTTTTTGGGCTTCTGCAGAATACTACATATTCATATTAACTTATATTAATATCCCTACAACTTATGTTAAAATACTGGACGTTTGTATTGTACTCTCTTAAAGAACCCTTACAAATTCCCTTACTTTTTCTTATTTCTACAAAACTAGTGTTTTTTTATTTATTATTTAATAGCAAATACTTAAACAAAGTAGTTGAAAATTTCCAAGAAATATGAAAACAATTCCCAAACTTTTACAAAATATACCAAATGTAATTGATAACAACTGAGCAGAATGAAATCAACAGCCAAAACTTTTTTAAAAAATAACATTAAATTATGTCAGTGGCTCTAGATGTTGATTCAATGGTAATTTGCTAACTGACACAAATGAAAAAAAAACTTAAAGGTCTTGTACTTAATAATTTATAAAAGGTTTATAAAACGATGTTGACGACTTTAAAAACTTTTTACAAATGTTTATGAGTACCCCTGTAAATGTTTAAAAATATCACATAACAAAATTTAATAAAAATTTATATAATTTAACTGATAATCAGAATGTTATTAAATACAACATCTGCTGACATAATGAGAGGTTATTTGTTTTTTTTTCTGTTTAAATACTAACATAAGTTTAAGAATGTTTTCTTATTTCTGCCTCCTTGTTAAAGGAAATTTTGAAGTACTTTGTTAATTTTTGTTAGATTTGTTTTTGAATTACTTTTGAATTACTTAATTTTATTATTATTTTTCATTTATGGCTTTAGTGTTCAGGCATATATATGAAATTCTGCATGAAATAAATGTATTTTAAATGTTATATTTTATTTTTGTTTTTTTTTTATTAGTTTTTATTTGGTTTTTGTTTTGTTTTCTTATACACTTGTTGGTTTTAGTTTTGGTTTTTGTTTCGGTTTTGGGGTTTTCCTTATGTTTTGTTTTTTAAACACAACACTAATTAAATGTTTCTAACGTTGAAACTAACACTGAGATATAAGTAATTAATTAATAAAAATTTTATTTTTTTATTTTTTGTTTGTATGTCGCTTGTCTCGTTTGTATGTCAAATATATGCAGTTTCCAAAAAGATCCCCTTAACTATAGCCCCCGTTCCCAAGGGGCTCTGGTGCTGCTTGGTGCTACAAATATATCTGAGTTTAACTCTCAGCAAATCTGCAATGCCAATTGGGGCTTAGTGACTACTGCAAGTGTTTGTATTTAAAATTCCCTAAGTTCTCTGCCATAGACTTGCAAAATATAACATTTCTTTATAGACCAGTTTAATTTTTTGGTATTTCGACTCCGTTGTTATTTAATACATTGTTCCCTTTTTCCTTAAAAGGTTGTTTTGTTTTTGTTTTGATTAGACACAAAATATTATTTGGGGCTGATTTACAAAAAAATTAACATTGAAATGTTATTTGTAAATTATGTCGTTTTATGTTCTAGTTTGTTGTGTTGTTTTTTTTTTTGTTTCTAATTGTACAAATTACATACTAACTTATAGCTTTTGCAGCTTACAAAAAATGTGTTTGTATTATATCCTACCTTTTGGGTTTAAGCCAAAATCGAGACGAATCTATGACGACGCTTAACACAGTTGTTTGTTTACAATGAATTTCAGATCATTTTATGTCCAATGTCCAGTATTTTCATAAACTGCTGGGAGATTTTTTTTTATAAAATTAGTAACATAAAGAAATATCAGCGATGCCTATGCATTTTACTCGGTATTCAGTTTGTTGATAGATGAGCTTTAAATTTAAAATTAGTACATTAAAGTAATTACTATAAAAAGTTTAGTTTAGGCTTTTGATAAATGGCTTTGGATTTTCGAGGAGCTTTAAAAATACTTCAAAGGGAAAAAAAATTTCATTGGGAAAAAATCATATTGCTTGTATGATAAGATGTATTTACAGCATTAATACAAATATTTTTTATTTTGTTTACTTTATTATATCAAAATATTGCATACTTTTTAGCGATGTCGGAAATATTTTTAATCAAAATGATTCCATACTTTGTAGCTCAAATTATTGCATACTTTTTGGCGACATCGAAAAAAATTTAAATTTTTTCCTGGGATAATTAAGTTTTAATCTAGTTTCTGTCGAAATATTTTATTTTATTACTTCCATTGTTTACCAGTTATCTTTATAATTTCGTTGCCTGAATATTGGTGACGTTGAATATCTTCGTCCGCATGCAAACACTATTTGCGCTAAAGCGCTTAAGTATGCAATTAGTTGTATTTAAATTTTTTCGATATCGCTAAAAATTATGAAATAATTTTCGGTAATAATGCAAACACCTAGAAAAAATATTTGTGTTAATGCTGTTAATACATATTCCCAAAAGTAACTTTTTTGTTTATAAAAAAAAATTTATATTTATAAAGCACAATATTCTTAGTTTTTAATGGAAGTAGAAACTGCTTTAAATGAGGCCGTCATTACAAAATGATATCGTACGTCAGCGACATCTATAGGATAAAAGTAGTAATCGTCCAGATTTCACATAGCGATTTCTTGTATGTTACGATTGAGCCACAAATAAAAAGGCAGCGATAAAAAAAAACCGTTTTGGTTGTATTTTGGGGGGTGGGGGATGACAATTTTTTTTTCAAGTTGTCTCGAGTTTATCTCTAGTATTTGCCCTCGACATATTTAAAGAATCATAATGAAAGTGTGTTAAAAGGTACTATGTAAGAACCATAATTTCCAATCTTACTTACTTAATTTCCCTTTACACCCCATGAATGAGATATGGAAGAGCTACTTGCGTTGTTGTGAATTAACACGCCTTCTATATTTAGATTCACAACTAACGGCACCTACTTGTTTTATCAACGAATGCGAACGTCACTGTTTGATAAGCTTTTACTAGACATGCTGATTGACTCGACACTTATACTGCGAAGTTGCTGTCGACAACATAGAGGGGCCGGCAATGAAAGAAAAATGTAGATAACTGCAGCCAGGAGTTGAACCTGGGATTTCCCGCATGGTATTCCCGTTTTTTAACCTTCATGTCACAGCCGATCCCCTAGCTGAAAAACAGTTCAAGTAATTTCAAGAATAACTTGCAATTGAATTTTAACTTTGAAGACGAATATCTCGAAATAGACTTTTTGTCAATTGCACCCTTTTGCTTCAGATCTCCTAAAACTATATTATTTCTATCGGTATCACTAGAAATTGCCAGTCCAATATTTCCTGTTATGGATTTACAAGTATATGGTCTATAACAATAACAATTTTTAGTCAAAACAAAATTTTGTGTGCCTATGCTACATTTTCATGGAGACATTTGCTATGATATTTCTGTGATGTCAATCGGGAGATTTAGAAAATTTTTCTGTATCATTTGTTATATGCTCTTAGATGATTTTAAAGTTTTGTATTAAGTATTTAAATTTAATTGTACTTCCTTCTTTCTTTTGAATATTTCCAGATATGTTTTTTTTCAAAATTTCGTATTTCTTAGTATTTCGTGCGAGTGGTTACGCAAAGAGTTCACAAATATTTCTAAGCTACTTCCTCCTTATATCTGACCTTTCATTGTTTCCAGGGATGTTGAAGGATATATATATATTATACATAATTAATTTCGAAATGCAAGTACTGGAGTCAAATGTCCTTCGAAAAAACGCTTTTTATAGATAATCAGATCATTTGTATTTTGTTACCAAAAGTACAAATGTGTAGGAAAAGTTCATAAGCTTCTTTCTGCTAGTAATTTTGTAAGTAAAAAAAATGTTCTCCTGGATATGTTTCCAAAATGTTCTACAGTGTGCCTTAAATGATACTAAAGGGTTAATATTTCAAAGGTCCCTTTGTCAACTTTTTTGTTTCACAACTTAAAACCAAAAACAATTTTAAGATAGCCCATAGAGTACCCTTTTATTTGGTACCCATATCGTTTTACTAGGACCGGCATGAAAATTAAAAAAAAATTCTTAAAAATTTGAAAGTCCTTTTCAATGCAAACTCGACCAGACAATAAAAAACTAAGTACGATGACCCATTATATTTTTTTTTCATTTTGTCGCACGGTATTATATTTTCATATTTTGAAAAATAATTTCGAAATTCCCGTATTAAATTTTACAAACCCCCTCTAGGTTCTTGTTCAGGTATGGTAGTGCTTCCTTGCCAACCTAGTGCAGTCCTGCCACATCTGTTTCCTTCTTGAAAAAAGTTGTACCTCCCGAATTAAACTAATTTAAAATCAGACCAACACTACACATCCTGATGTATGTATAGCTTGGCGATATTTATGGGCCACAAATGTCCAATTTTCAAAATTTGTGTCGCATGAAATTTTCAATAATTTCTGAAAAATTGTTCAAAAAGTGTTGAATATTTTCCTCAATGTAATTTTTCTACATAAACCAGATTTTGTTTATTATAAGCCTTTATTAACAATATTACAATGTTGTGGCGTCTTTGCAACAAATCCCTGCATATTTCCCCCAACTTCAAGTTGTCCCCTCTTGTAAGTAAACTTCTTTAATATTTTGTAAAAGGAATTCTCTGACGATGTCTGATTTGTGACTATTAATTCCAAGTTTCTTCGAAAAAGCTTTCACATCGTAAAACTTTTGCCATTTATAACCAACACAGCCACCACTAGATGTCGTCGTCCCATAGAACAATAGTTTAGAGAAACATTCATAGTTACGTAGATCCATTCTATTTTCAACAGAGATTTATTGGCCAAATACTACACATATGTGTGTGTGTATGTGTATGTGCAATGCACATGCAATGTAGCAGTTTACGCTCGGTAAGGGGCCCGTTGATAGTTTAGTGGTTTTAGTTCATCAATCGATTATCTTCTAACAAAGTTTCTTACTTACGGCAATAACAAATTTTGGCACATGGAAAAACAACGTAAAACTCAAACATTTACGACTATAGCGTCACAAAAAAAAAAAAAATAATCCCAAACATTTACAGGTCTGCAGAGAAAGGAGAGGTTCTCGACACATAGACGAAAGATATATGCGCTAGTAGAGTAGAGTGTTGGTAATGTTAACGTTGTAGTAGTAGTGGTGGTTGTTGTTGTTGTTGTTCCTGTTGTTGGTGTTCGTGTTGGTAGTAGTAGTGGTGGCAATGTAGAAAACCGAACGTAATCCAAACGGAAATGGAAACCAAGAAATAATCTGTCTGTTTTTGTGGTAAAGGAAACGGGGGGAGAGAGAGAAATAAAAACAAGTGTTGTTTTGTGTTTTAATTTTTTTTCTGTTTATGTATAAATTGAGTATTTTTTTTTTGCTTTTGTCTTTTTATTAAATTTATAATCAACTATTAAAAACTAATTTCAATAATATGTATTTTTGTTGTTGTTGTTGTTGTATGTATAAAACTTAAATATTACACGAAACTAAACAAATACACAATACAATTACAAATCGAATGTGTGCTCGATTTACACGTTAAGTAAGTAAGTACGTAAGTAAGTAAGTAAGACAGTGAGGAGAAGGAGAAGGAGAGTACATTTAATACCACTTGTATGTTAATGTTGTTGTTGTTGTTTGTTTATCTTTTGTTCTGCATCAACGCTTATAACAGGCGCAGACGGAGGGGGAGGGGCTGTAGTTCTTATTGTTGTTTTTCTTATCATTTAAGATTTTCAGTTAAATGTATTTACAAAAGAATCAGCAGGAACGGAGAGTAGAGTACAAATGAACAAAAGCCAGAGCGGGCGGATAACATAAAACAAACCGAAAAATTTCTAATTGTTGGTTAGACGAATTATGAAATATCATAGCTCGCCGCATACAATTCATTCAATCTTAGGCATTCGAACGTTCAATCAATCATACTTCCATTCATTTGTATCCTTTTTATTTGTATGCTGCTTAGTATGGGCGTATGTATGTAGGTATGTATGTAAGTGTGTGTTGTGTTGTGTATAATTGTGTCTGTTGTTTGATTTAGAGTTAAGATTAATTTAAGAGTATTTAAGATTAATTAATTATTAGTTATAAATATTTTACAATATACAAATAAATACACATTCATTAAGGTGAATCTTTAACTAAATTATTAATACATATTATTATTATTATTCTTATAGCCAAAACAAGAGAGAACGAAGAAAACCCATAGAACGTATGACCAGAACAAAAAAAAAACTATAAAATGTTAATTTGAAATGCTTAATGCTTAGTGTTAGTGTTTGGGTATTTGAGTGTGTATGTGTTTTCTGGTATGTTTATTTATACTTGTATATGTTAAGTGTAATCGTATGTTTTGTTTTATGTGTATGTGTATATATATATAAATATGTAAGTATTTGTTGGGGATTTTCTGCTATGTTTCTGGTTTTTTTTTTCATCGCATTATTTTCATTTATTGTAGTTGTCGTAATTTGTGATTGGGACAGGGATTTTTCTTGTATCTTTTTGTAATTTTTGTTGTTTTTTTTTCTTTTTTGCTGTTTCTTGTCTATAGTAACATGTAACAATTAATTTAAGTTTTCATTCTTACTTGTGTTTCTTTTGTATAACATTAACATTTATTTATTCAGTTTTTGTTTTTCTTGTTGTTCTTGTATATTATTATCTTATAATTTGTAAGCTTTTGAAGAATTTTTATACATTGAAGTTTAAAGGAAATAAATAAAATTACAGGGAAAACTTTTATAGGAAATTATAAAATAATATTAAGATAAAGTAGACATAACTTAAAAGATAGTATTTACATAGTTTATTTACAAAATGTGATTTATGTGTTGCTTGAACAGGAGCAAGAAATATTACAGAGTCCTTAAAATATTATAAGGGTTTGGAGGGGGAAGTGAAAGAGGGTGGTGGAGTTGTCTTAGACTGAGACGATAGGAGGGGGATGGGGAAATTTAGTAAGAAATTAATGGAAATAACGCTCAACAAGGATGATGGTGGTGTTGTAACAGATCTTGATCGAAAAAGCTTTAAAGTTTACAAACTCGTAATGTATGAATATATTTTATCGCTACGGCTTAGTACACTTTAAAAATTCTGGCGAAATATACGAAAAATTCTAAATAAACTAATTTAAATTTTAGTTCGAATTTGTATAATTTTTTATTAATTTTTTTCCTATAAATCAGTTTTTTTACTGAGGACATTTCTTGATATTTCTTCGCAGGATATATGCATATTCAACAAATTTTAAAAATCTGAATGTAAATATAAAAAATCTAGTATGAACTGATTTCAAAATTCAATTGGAGCTTAAATTACTTAAAATTTTTTCTTTAAATCATATTTTTATAACTGAGTAAATTTTTTTAAAATTTCTTCGTAGGAAATATGAAAATATTATCAAAAGTTATGTGTATCAAAAAGTTGTGTCTTAATCGTGTTAGTGATCATATGTATACATCAAAGCAATATATGTCTACGTCACGCAGATTTGTGCACATATCTCGACGGAGAATAATGACGATGAGATTAGAGAACACTTCCACCAATTGTTGGTTCCCGAAGGCACTTAAAGTTATCACGCCAATTGCCGACAATGGCTGAGATTACCCACCACTAAGGCAAACCGATGTAAATCGTGTAAAATCGCGCCTGAAAAATAATAAAGCAACCGGTACCGAAGGACTTACATCAGAGATCTTCAAACTCGGCGGCGATGAGCTGACATCGAGCATGTACCACCTCCTAAGCACAGTTTGACCTAAAGAAAGTAGGCCCGATGATTGAAATCTAATCGTATAATGTCCTGTGCTGAAAAAAGGTGATACAATTGTGTGCCCCAACTACTGTGGGGTACCCATCGTACATAAGGTCCTGTTGAGTGTGCTATGTGAAAAACTAAAGCCAGTGTTTTCACTCATGATACATATGATTGTGCCTTATCCGTGTTGCTTTAGACCTGCTAGCTCTACAACTGACCAAATATTCAAACTGCGGAAAATCCTGACACAGAGGGAATTAGATTGATAGGTACCATCTTTTTGTCGACTATTAAGCTGCCTTTGATAGGCCGATACTCGTAGGTAGGGCTGGATTTGGTATTCCAGCAAAGCTGAATTGCCTTGGCGGAATGACGTTGACTGACACGAAGTCTTCAGTGAACCAATCTTCCTTACGAACTATTTTATACAAGACGAGACATACGAAAAAGCGACAGACTATCGTATGTACTCTTCAACATTCACACTGCGAAAAATCCTGGGAAAGCCCTAGACGAAAACTGATCAACAAGTATATTCTTTTTATCGACTATATAGCTGCCTTTGACAGGCCCATACGGCAGAAATAACTCGAAGCCATGTCTCTGCGAAACTGATACGCCTTTACGAAACGACCATAACTGACACGGTGTCATCAGTGGAAATTTTCAAGGACCTTACTGTGCCACTTTGTACCAGACGAGGCCTAATACAAAAACTGCGAAATGTGACTGCAGCCTTCTCAGGTATAGCGAAGGAATCAGCTAAATGCAGGAATCAACTTTGTTCTACTAGACGAGGTGTATGACAAGGCGAAAGCCTATCGTGTGACGTTTTCAACAAAGTGTTACATATGATAATTAGGGAAGCTTCATAAACACGAGTGGCACGATATTCAACAAACGCCACGGGATGTGACTGCAGCCTTCTCAAGGTATAGTGAGGGAATCAGCTAAAATCAGGTATAAGCTTTGTTATACTAGACGAGGTGTATGACAAGGCGACAGCCTATCGTGTGACCTCTTCAACATCGTGATGAAAATGACAATGAGAAAATCTACAGTAAACAAATGTCGCATTATATTAAAAAAAGCCACGTGCTACTAGCGTTCGCTGATGACGTAGAC